>CM066032.1:1371944560-1374944033 GCA_033557465.1 Ichthyophis bannanicus | reverse complement strand
CCTCACCACTTGGTTCTTCAGAAGGCCAAGAAACAGTGCATTGGAGAAATCCACCCGTGACATGACTAAGGATAACACCAGTGTGGATAAAGCAGAAGCAGAAAGAAAGGGACGAATTGAACGAATTTGTCGGAGACAGAAGAAAGACGTTTTGGTGATATGGGAAATATGAGAGCGAAAGGAAAGATCCGAGTCAAAGTGAACACCTAGATACCGAAATGTAGAAACCAACGGTACAGGGGAATTGGAAAAAGAAGGGGCCAAAGTGGGGGGGGGGGTCACCATAGGTAAACCATATAGCAAGAGTTTTAGTAAGATTAAGATGGAGACAGTTAGTGGTAAGCCAACTTGCAACAGAGGAGAGACAGGAATTCAGAGGGGTGAGGTCAGGACAGGAAGGAGAGGTGTGATGGAGTAAGAGGATATCATCTGCGTAGAAAAAAGCTGAAAGACCTGATTGTTGGATAAGAAGAGCTAGCGGAGCAAGAAAGAGATTGAAGAGAAGAGGGGCAAGAACGGAACCCTGTGGAACCCCACAAAGAAGGTGCTGTGGAGCGGAGGGGGAGAACGCAGGCGAGGAAGGGAGGACTGTGCAGGAACGAGAAGAGAGAAAGGAGTGAAACCAATGATGAACAGTGCTACAAAGACCAGCTTCCCGGAGCCGGTGAAGAAGAAGAGAGTGATCCACTAAATCAAATGCTGCTGAAAGATCTAAAGCAACCGCCACCGAAATGTCACCTCGATCGTGAGCTACATGAAGTGCGTTAGTGAAAGCCAGAAGAACGGTGTCAACACTGTGCCCAGAGCGAAAACCTGATTGACGGGGATGAAGAAAATTAATAGAATCAAGATGGTGGGAAAGTTGTGCAAAAACAAACTTCTCGAGGAGCTTAGATAGAAAAGGGAGATAAGAGACGGGACGATAATTAGACGGGACGATAATTAGATGGAAGAGACCTTGTCCAACGATTTGGGTTAAAGTAACTAGGTCTGAGCTTTCTGGTATATTGATGAGAATAATTCAATTGTCCTTAACTACAGGTTTGTTACCATCAGCGTTTAAAAAAAACTAGTGTTCCCCATGTGCTGAAGGGTCTAAAGACCAACCCTATAGATCCTGGCTCCTATTGGGTAATTTCTAGTTTGTCGCTACTTGCTAAACTAATTAAGTGGATTGTGTTGGCGCAGTTGACTTCTCATGTCAATAAGTTTGCTCCATTGGATGAACAGCAGTATGATTTCCAGCCGCAATATGAAGTATAAACACTCATAACTACCACAGTTGATAATATGATTAAAAGCTTTGATAGGCTGATTGGGCTTTATTATGCTTTTCCTTCATATATTGGCTACTTTTAATACAGTTGATCATGATATTCTATTGATGCATCTGTGCTTTATAGGTTTAGAAGCCACAGTATTGAAGTGTTTTTTTTTATATACATAAAGTCCCTGACTTGTGTTCTGCAAGCTTATGCATAACTCAGAGCCATGCTATGTAGGTACTGAACTACCACATCAGGATTTCTGGCAAGGAGTCCAGTGAACAGAGCTGCATGAGAAACAAGGAGGAGGCCCTGTGGCTAGACAAACATGGAAGCATTGACTCTGGAGCGTGGAACCAGGTGTCGTGCAAGCTGGAGACATACAGAGTTGCACCTTACCGCACCGTCCACACAAAAAATCAGGACACCACCAGCACTGGGGAAAATCTGGTGACTCCTGCTAAACCCCTGGAACTCTGCCTCGAACGCGGGCAGCAAACACGACCTCATCAGGACTTCCAAAGAGGGGTCCAGGGACAAGGAGAGCCCCACGAGACCCAAGGAGGAGGCCCTGTGGCTGGGCAACCATGGAAGCATGGTCCCCTGGAGCATGCGGCCAGGTCTTGTGCAAGCCAAAGGCATACTTGTTATATTTACTTCTCTTATCTTGTTAATCGTTTTACTACTACGACACAAATTGTTTAAATGTTCCATGTAAGGCATGCATGTTATAATGCAAGTTTTGAGTTCATTGTAAACGGCCTTGATTTGTGAAAGACAGTATATAAGCGCACATAAATAAATAAATACTGTGGAACATCACTGCACTGTTCACCCAAAAAATCAGGATACCACCAGCACTGGGGGAAAGCTGCTGGCTCCTACTGAACCCCTGGAGCTCTGCCTTGAACGTAGGCAGCAAACACAACCACATCAGGATTTCCAAAGAAGGGTCCAAGGGCTGCGGACATGTGCCTTACCTCTTACAAGTGCACGCAGCTGGGCAAGCCTGAGGAGTGCACCCCCACATGGAACTTTGCATACCATTCTCATGAGATGTCTAAGTCAAGCACCCTCCGCGTCCATCCTTCCCTTGAAAACCGCTGAACTGTTTGGTGCTCGGTGTCCCAACTGACATCCCTGAACCTCATTCTCTCGCAAAAGTCCCTAAAGCATCCCAGCACAACCTCACCAGCCTGTCCATCCAAAAAATCAGGATACCACTATCAGCAGGGGAAAGTTAGTGGATCCTTCCAATTCACTGGAATTCTGCTCTGGACTGGGCAAGCAAGTTCGACCTCATCGGGACTTTCATAGTCACCATAACCTACTTCACAGCATCACAGGTAGGCACCAACTGTACCTTCTCACATACATGCAGACCACTGATTTGGGGACAAAAAGTCCTCACGGTGCGCCCATAGCAGCCGCTATAATCAACCACGAGGTGCCATTTGGTCAATCCATGCGTGAAGAAGGGGTCGGTGGACACTGCCACGGCTTAGTGCTGGATGGAGCTCTAGAGGGGGAAGGCCTCCTTTTGGGGCCAGTATCTCTGCTCCACAAGATGCCACGGGGATGGGACAGGGCTCGTTCAGTAGCCCTCGGTCCGGGCCTCCTGCACACTGAGTTTGGCCTGCCTGGGCCTTTCATCTCTTGCCCAGAGCAGCAGAAGTCCACTTGATCAAGGCACACAGGGTGCCCAGACTCCTGAAACTCTGACCCATTCACAGCCATGTCCTGGAAATGGAGGAAAGCCTTCTTTCAGGACTCATATCCGCTCCCCAAGGGGCCAGCCAGATGGGGCCAGGCTTGTTTCAACGCCCACAGAAACAGCCTCCTTCATACAAGGTCCAGTCTTCCTGCAGATGTTGGCTCTCCACCCTGGAGCTGCAGAAGTGCACCAAGTCAAGTCACTTCCAGTATCCAGCTTCCTGGAACACTGACATGTCCAGACCTCCAGAAAGGATGGAAGGCCTCTTTTCCAGGCATGTTAGGAAGAAATCCACCCAAGTCCATTGGCTCCAGCCCCTGGTCCTGCTTGCTCATGTCCATGCCCCGTATTTCCATGCCAGGCCTTCCAATAATGGACCTTTAAACCTGGAGTGAGGGTGGGTGCAGGGTGCCAAGCCTTAAGCCCCCCACACACATGTTTCATTGACTATTAAGCCTCCACCACACATTCCCCAACCAACACGGAACAGCAGGGGTTCCGACCATCTGGAGCTTCGTCTGAGTCTCTGGCCATCTGGTGCTTTGCCTGAGACCCCGGCCATCTGGACCTTGCATCCACAGGTGTGCAGACATGGCAGCAGTCACCTCCCCAACCATCCGGTCACTGCCGGGAGGGTGAAGGATAGAAGAAACCCGGTGGCTGCAGCCTCTCCGCTGGAAGGGATGGAAGGCTTCCCTGCCTGCCAAGTGCCTGGCCCTCTCTCTCTCGCTTACCCGGGGCCAGAAGAAGGAAGACAAAAGCTTGGCTCAAGGGATGACTTTTAATAGATTGCAGCGAGGTAGCTGTTCTGCTACGCACGAAACCCTGACCCAGAATCAGGTTGTCTATGAATGATTTAGCACTGGGTTCCCCATGAATGTGCATTGTGTGACAGAAGAGGGGCGGCCCTCTTCTATCCGCGTTCCGGTCCACAGGCGAGCGGTTCTCCTCGATGACCAGCATCCAGCTATCTGTGGCCCATGAGGCTATGTGGCATTGTGGTATCATACCATTTAGGGGGATTCTGACTTAGAGACGTTCAGTCATAATCCCACAGATGGTAGCTTCACTCCTTTGGCTTCTCAGCCAAGCACATACACCAAATGTCTGCACCTACGATTCCTCTCGTACTGAGCAGGATTACTATCGCAACGACACATCATCAGTAGGGTAAACCCAGCTCATGTTCCCTGTTAGTGGGTGAACAATCCAACGCTTAGTGAATTCTGCTTCACAATGATAGGAAGAGCCAACATCGAAGGATCAAAAAGCGACGTCACTATGAACGCTTGGCTGCCACAAGCCAGTTATCCTTGTGGTAACTTTTCTTGACACCTTCCGTATTCATACTGAAAATCAAGATCAATGAGCTTTTGCCCTTCTGCTCCACGTGAGTTTTCTGTCCTCCCTGAGCTCACCTTAGGACACCTGTATTATGGTTTGACAGGTGTACCACCCCACTCAGACTCAACATCTGCCACTGCCCCCGATGGGCACCAGGCCTTAGAGCCAGAAGCAAGAGCCCCTCAGGGCTCACCCCACCCCTACCCCTCACCTCACCAGGTAAGTGAAAAAATGATAATAGTAGTGATATTTCACCAGAGGCCTGGGCGGGCTTCCCATTTATCCTACACCTCTCATGTCTCTTCACAGTGCCAGACTAGAGTCAAGCTCTACAGGGTCTTTTTCCCCATTGATTCTCCCAAGCCTATTCCTTTGGCTGTGGTTTCGTAAGATAGTAGGTAGGGACAGTGGGAATCTTGTTCATCCATTCATGCGCATTACTAATTAGATGATGAGGCATTTTGCTATCTTAAGTGAGTCATAGTTATTCCCGCCATTTACCCACGCTTCATTGAATTTCTTCACTTTGACATTCAGAGCACTGGGCAGAAATCACATCACATTAACACACACCACGGGCCTTCATGATGCTTTGCTTTAATTACTGTATTTACCAGATTATAAGTCACAGTTTTTTTACATCGAGAAACCATGGTGTGGCCTATATACCAGATTCGCAAGGACTAGCGAGAGCTCACTGGATGCCACCGGAACCGTGACACTTTCCAAGACCCAGGCCCCTCTCTCAGAATGAACCCATTCCAGGGCTCCCTTCCCTTCACAAAGAAAAGAGAACTGTCTCCAGGGCTCCCACCAGCTTCTCCGGGATCAGTCGCATTACCGCACTGGACGCCTTGCGGCACCCGTGGTTCAGGGCTCTGAACCAGTCTCCCTTTAGATCAGCCAAGGGCAACAGAGGCCATCACCCATCCCTTCTGAAAGGTGCTTGCCCATCTCTTAGGACCTACTGACCCATGTTCAACTGCTGTTCACATGGAACCTTTCTCCACTTCGGCCTTCAAAGTTCTCGTTTGAATATTTGTTACTATCACCAAGATCTGCACCTGCGGGCAGCTCCACCCGGGCCCTAGCTCTGGGCTTCCATGCCCACTGCAGCAGTCGTCCTACTCATTGCAACTTAGCCCCTGCAGCTCACTTCCCGTGGCTGGCGATGGCCAGGTATGGGCCCAATGCTCCAGCACCATCCATTTTCAGGGTAGTTGATTCAGCAGGTTACACATTCCTTAGCAGGTTCCAACTTCCATGGCCACTGTCCTGCTGTCTATATCAACCAACACCTTTTCTAGGGTTTGATAAACAAAAACATCAAGCACTTTAACCCAGTATTTGGTTCATCCCGCAGCACCAGTTCTGCTTATTAAAAGTGGCCCAATAGGCACTCATACTTCATGGCTGGCTCAATGCCACCAAGCTGGGCATCTTACCTATTTAAAATTTGAGAATAGGTTGAGATTGTTTCAGTCCCAAGACCTCTAATCATTCATTTTACCGCCAACTATCCTGAGGGAAACTTTGGAGGGAACTAGCTACTAGATGGTTCAATTAGTCTTTTGTCCCTATACCCAGGTCGGATGACCAATTTTCATGTACGGACCTCCACCAGAGTTCCTCTGGCTTTGCCCTGCCCAAGCATAGTTCATCATTTTTCAGGTCCTATTGAGCACACTCATGCTCCACCTCCCCAACGGGGTGGCCAAGGCGGGCCGGTGGTGCACCCTCCGCTCTCAGAGGGATGACAGGATCCCACCTCAGCCGGCACACGCCAGCCCTTACCTTCATTGCGCCACAGGGTTTTAAGCGGGAAGCGAGGGCTCTCCGACTAGCACATGTATTAGACTCCTTGGTCCGTGTTTGAAGAAGGGTCGGGTGGGTCACCAACATCACCACAGACCTCTGGTGCTCGACGTGGGCCTCCCCGCTTGGTGGCACAATGTGGTCAGGACACACTGAACACAGTCCGACCTGATTGACAGTCATTCCGGGGATGGGAGGCCCCGGACCCCTTCCCCCACCCCCTTATGGGGATGGGGTTTGAGGGGAGGATGTGTCAGCAGCCACCTCCCTTGGCCCCAGGGGAAATGGCAATACTGATGCTGGGGAGCTATAACACACACCATCATAGAGCAGCAGGCCACTTTCCCTGCCGGCCTTCCCAGCTGACATGGGGTCGGTCACGGCGCACCACAGTGGAGGAAATTTGCCCTGTGGGGGCTGGTGCCATCCGAGAGGTGCAGTCCCCTGACCTCCTACTGATGGACAGTGAGGGAGGAGGTCCGCTGGGATTCCAGAACAGTTGACCGCAAGCAGGGTTGAATCCTCCAAGTGCACTGCACAGACCTCACCCATTTGCCTTTTAATGTTTTCATGCCCTCTTGAACTTTCTCTTCAAAGTTCTTTTCAACTTTCCCTTACAGTACTTCTCCACTATTGGTCTCATGCTGGTATTTAGCTTTAGATGGAGTTTACCACCCACTTTTGAGTCTCATTCCCAAACAACCTGATTCCAGGAAGACCTGAGCCCGGCGCACTGGGGGCTACTATTGACCTAATACCATCCACGGGCTGGGCCTCTATCAGAAGGACTTGGGCCCGAGCAGCATCGGGGAAGCAGTCTTCTGTTTGCCACAGTTCACACATCTACCACAGGGTGGGGATTTGGCTCTGGGCTCTTCCCTCTTCACTCACCGTTACTGAGGGAATCCTGGTTAGTTTATTTTCCTCCACTTAGTAATATGCTTAAATTCCGTGTGTCGCCATGTATGATCTGAGATCAGAGTCAAAGGAGAAGCAAAGGAGATGGAAGGATGAGGTGGAGGAGGCATGCAGCCAGAGGATGAAGGAGGGACAGCATCCGAGTCTGGCTTCCGTGCATGTTCGTCACTGCAGACAGCCATGTGGGGAAGGCAGATCAGTCAAGCCTCCTCCAGGGTCTAAGGCTAGGTGACCCCGCCACCACCACCACAGTCTGAACTTGAGGGTATGAAGCACCAGGCAGGTGAGCATCCTAGCCATGGCCCTGTGACCAGACCTCAGACGCGCTCTCAGCAGGGAGCACCGAGGTGATTGATGTGCAGGTGACCCTCAGACAAGTACAGCCCCAGGAGGAATCCAGGGCCGCAAGGTGAATTTGAACTGTTGATGATCAATGTGTCCTGCAATTCACGCTAATTCTTGCAGCTAGCTGCATTCTTCATTGCCACACGACCCAAGTCATCCATCTCTAAGGGTCGCAGCTTTGTACACTCCCCCCCCCCCCTCACATAGAGAGGGGCCATGGCAGTGGCTGAGGGCCGGACATAGCTCACCTAGGGCAGGGGTTAGGTACAGCGCACTCAATCACCTTCAAGGTCAATGGACCACTAGGGTAATGTGAAAAAAGTCCAGGCACTCAGCCCAGGAGACCCTGACACAGCAGGGGATACTCACCAGAGTGAGAGGGGCAGGCATCCTTCCTACTGATATGAGCCACAGTGGCAAGAGGGTGACGGGATCCTTCAGCGCTCCTCAGGAGAGACTGCAGGGTTGAGCCGCTTGAGTCTTTAAACCTCTACCACCTGTGTCTCCCTCCCATCCCTGCAGGAAGGCAGAAGACAGTGATAGGTACCTAGAATTGGATGAGGGAACGGTTTTCATCCAGATGGTAGTGCATCATGCGCTCACCCCCTTTCCACATGGAGAGGGGAATTGGTGCGTACAGAGGACCCCCAAGGGACCTCTCACCCCTCTCTCCCATGCCTGGTCCTCCTTCGGAGGAGGCCCCAGGCCAGGCTTCAGTACACCCACACGACGGAAGCATGAACCAAGTGATCCACCACTAAGAGCCACAGCTTCACTGGAAGCATTTAATGCGCTCAGCCCCCTCTCCACGTGGATAGAGGCCTTGGTCTGGGCCAAGGGCCAGAAAACAAGAACACACCACCTGCAATTTCCAAGTAGCAAAAAAAGCATGGCACACCGTGGAGGGGGCAAAAGGCTTTATTGAGTATCCTGAGAGGTCAGAGCCCTACACATGTTTCGGCAGTTGCCTTCTTCAGGGGCTAAAGACCTCATAAGACAAAATAAAAACAAGAAAATAAATGATAAAATCATAAATACAGAAAAACATAATACAATTTAAAAGGAGAGACATAAAACTAGGAAAGGGTGTTTATAGACATGTAACATAAGGATTGTCTATAAACAATACTCTAAAATGGCACATACATGCAATGAAAAATAAATCCAAAACCCAGAAGAAAAACATTAATTAATATTAGACACAATTAACATTAAAAATTGAAGACAGATAAAATGTAAATAAGTAATTAATAAGATCGAGAATGCAGAGCAAGAATGTAAATAGGACAAGCTATATAGAAGAAAAGTGTCGTACATGTAAACTCACCTACAGAGGAGGATACTGTATCTTAAAACTCTCGCCAGGAATTACATCAAAAGCAAAGCACTAGAGAATAAATGCATAGTACTAAGCAACCAATAACTGCTTGCTGAAGGTGCTGAAGTGTATGTGAACTATGTAGGCAATAGAGAACATGCACTAATAAACTTGAAAAACTAGAAGGACTTGTACAACTAAAGGAGCGTTGGAAGGAGCTTGAGAAGTGGAGGGAGTCAGCCAATCAGAAGATGCAGGAGATCAAATACAAGGGTGAAAAAGAATAGTTCAAGAACGGATGAAAAGGGGTGTGCTGGCATGCTATTAAAATACATAACTGACATTGAGATTTTAAAAGTTAAAATTGTATTAATAGTTATAATATGCAAAAAAAAAAAAGGGAAATTAGCCCAGCTCGGGGAGAGGGGGGGAAACACGGAGAGGAGCACAAAGCAAAATAAAAAATGCCAGCAGAAATGGTGCTCACATTTTAAGGTAATAAATCAAAAAAGAAGGGGAACATTTAAAAAGGGGGGTGGGGGAGAAGGGTTATCCCAATGGTCTAATAATCTAGGAACAAAACAGAAGAGAACTGTC
Organism: Ichthyophis bannanicus; assembly: GCA_033557465.1. Classification (NCBI taxonomy): domain Eukaryota; kingdom Metazoa; phylum Chordata; class Amphibia; order Gymnophiona; family Ichthyophiidae; genus Ichthyophis; species Ichthyophis bannanicus. Next base: position 1,374,934,717 of record CM066032.1, on the reverse strand, counting down.
AGAACCACAAATTGTAAAGTACAACAAATACAGAGCCTACAACGCCTAGCCAAAATTAGAAATACAAAAAGGAACCTCCAGTAGTGCAGAAAACTGTCCAAATTAATGGTACAATCTCAAAGAAAACATAAAGGAACCTCCAGTAGTGCAGAAAACTGTCCAAATTAATGGTACAATCTCAAAGGAAACATAAAGGAACCTTCAGTAGTGTAGAGAACTATCAAATTAATGACACAATATGAAGGAAATATAAAATTTTCAGCCTGAACCAAGCCCATGAGATACCAAGGGGACCCCTTGCACGTATGTGTACTCACTAGAGGTAAGACTGTAAGAAAGTCAATCTCACAAACCCGATATGAACAGTCCAAGCAACATGCAAAACATAGAAAGTGCTAATGACACCGTTGTGCACATTTTCAAGTTTGTTAATCATGAATTCCCTCAATAAAGAAATTTAAACATACAACCGGATGTAATGACATGAGGTGACCTCACTCAATAATGTGATTCTTTGCAGATGATACCAAAATCTGCAATAGAGTAGACACCCATGAAGGTATAGATAACATGAGGAGGGATCTAGCTAAGCTTGAAGAATGGTCTAGAATTTGGCAGCTGATATTTAATGTTAAAAAATGCAAGGTCATGCATTTGGGCTGCAGCAATCCAAGGGAGAAATATAATATAGGGGGTAAAGTACTTTTGTCCACTAAAGAAGAGCGGGACCTAGGCGTGGTTGTGTCTGATGATCTTAAAGTAGCTAAACATGTAGAAAAGGCAACAGCAAAAGCTAGGAGGATGCTTGGGTGCATAGGAAGAGAAATGGCCAGCAGAAGAAAGGAGGTGATAGTGCCTCTGTATAAGTCTTTGGTGCAACCTCATTTGGAGTATTGTGTGCAATTCTGGAGACCGCACCTTCAAAACAATATAGGCAGACTGGAATCAGTACAGAGGATGGCTACTAAAATACTTAGTGGTCTTCATTATAAAGCATATGAGGACAGACTTAAGGATCTTAATATGTACACCTTGGAGGAAAGGCAGGATAGAGGTGATATGATTGAGACATTTAAATACCTCCATGGCATCAATGCACAGGAGGAGAGCCTCTTTTGATTAAAAGCAAGCTCTGCTATGAGGGGACATAGGAAAAGGGTGAAAGGGGATAGATTCAGGAGTGATATGCGGAAATATTTCTTTACGGAAAGAGTGGTGGATCCGTGGAATAGTCTCCCAATGGAGGTGGTAGAGATGAGGACAGTATCTGAATTCAAAGAAGCATGGGACAAACACAGAGGATCTCTAAAGGGAAAAAGGGGACTGTTGTAGTGGTTGATATGGAAGGACAGACTAGATAGGCCATGTGGTCTTTTTCTGTCATCATGTTTCTGTTTCTATGATTCAGTGGGGAACTGGCAGTCTCCATTGAACACTAAGGGGTATGTTTACTAAACCGCAGTATTCCGTGCGATATTGGAGCCTGCTACCACGGTTTAGTAAACATACCTCTAAATGTGTGTACAGTCCATTCAAACTCTGGGGCACTATCCGTTAACTTCAATAGAATGATACTTATGTATCTAGTGATCTAAAAATCCAGCTTGAACAATAAAAAAGAAGGTGAATGAAGAAAGATCTCCTGAATATCCTGGTTAGAACAATAGGCCACTCCAAAAGGGGCTGTTCCTGACATGCAGATCACAGACCATCAATATAGTGAACAAGAGGCAAGAAATAAAATTATAAATATTAAACATATGTCAAAATGGGACAAAAAGGACATTAAAAACATTAAAATGAAAAATGAACATTATAGAAGACAGAATAAATCATACAGCAATGCATAAACAATTGGAGCTGTACTTGAAAACAATGTTAAAACAGCAGGGTTACTTAAGGGGAGACTCAAACATCCAACCATAAGGGTCAATAACAAAGGTTAAAATCAGGCCAATGTGATGGGACCACTTAAAAATAGAAAAAACCTAAAAGTATGTGTTAAAAATCACTAAAACAGAACATTAAAACAGTAAAATAAAAGATAACTATATATAAACCAATATAGATACTAAAACAGTCCAACAGTAATGAGGTTTGTGCTTAAAAGACAATGTTAAAACAGCAGGGTTAGTCAAAGGGGGACCTAAACTTCCAACCAGAAGGGTCTCTAACAAAAGTAAAACTAATGCAACAGGGTCACTAAAAATTGGAATTTGAAGGTAGGCATGATCAAAACTAAAAAAAGTATGGAAAATAAATATATTAAAAAATGATTAAGAAGAAAAGAATAATAAAAAGGTAATAATAAAAGGAAAATGAACAGGAAACACTAAAATGAGAGTTAGAGGAAGGCAGAAGAATCTGTTCCAGCCTTAGCAGCATGATGTTCAGATTCCCACCACGCCAGTGGGGGTGAACCTGCCTCATGACCAGATATTTCAGATCAGACAGGGTATGTCCTTTATCTCACCAGTGACCCACCAAGGGTTCTCCTTCAAGGACCTATTTTAAACAGCTTCGATATTCAACAATACGAGTCTTTGCACTTCAATTGGTCTTCCCAATGTAGATGAGCTGGCAGGAGCAAGTGATGGCATACATGACATGTTCTGAGTTACAATTCATAAAGTCAATGAGGGGAAAATGAGCCTGCATGTGTGGATGAATAAAAACATCTTTAGTAGTGATGGTATGCACACAAACCGAACATTGTCCACACTTGAAATGGCCATCACTCTGGGTTTTCGACGTGGAATCGGAAGAGCTGAGGGGACATGCAAATTGGATAAGCTGGGGTTCTTCATGTAGGCTATAGCCATTCCTGAGAGGCAAAAGTGGGAATGGCCTGCAATATATGTGATTCCTCTGAAAAGGGAAGAGGACAGATTAGTTTATCATGGCCACGTCTCTCAACCTTGGTAAGTAAAGACTTTCTATCAGTGTCTGCCGCCCTCTTGTATGCCTTATGCACACATCACCTGGGGTAACCATTCTCACCACATCTGTCAAACAACTGCTCAGCATTCCTTTTGAAGTCCTGTGTATCAGAACAAATGTATCTCACTTATAAAAGCTGGCTGATCGGAAGATTAGCTGTTGTGGAAGCTCTGATAATAGAGAAAATGGTTCCGGTCCATCGATATGTGATACAGATCAGAAGAAAAACCTTCTTTTCCTTTCTTCATCTTGATGTCCAAATAAGGGATCTCCACCCTACTTGATTGTAATTTACAGTTCCAGGCACAATCAAGAGTGTTGATCCATCTCAAAAAACAGTTAAGCCTCTCCTGATCCCCATCCCAAATGAGAAAAATATTGTTGATGTAGTGTTTCCATAGTTTGACACAGTCAATTAAAGGATGTCTGGTTAAAGAAGTAGATTCAAAATGTGCAATGTATAAATTATCAATGTCTGGTGCTATCAGAGAGCCCATCGCCACCCCTTTAATCTATTTATAGAACAGTCCATCGAACCAAAAATATTTTCCAGTATGTGCCAACCAGGCTAGTTGAGTAAGAAAATGAATAGGAATCTTTTGTGTTGTGTATAATTAAAAAGTATCTGCTCCACTATCAAAATAGCCTCTTTCTGGGGAATATTCGTGTAGAGTGAGGAAATATCTAAAGTGACTAAAATGAGGTCTTCGTGGTATCCGTCAAAGTCCTGTAATATCTGAATAATATGAGCAGAATTCCTAGTATAAGATGGGACCAGGGTAACAAAGGGTCTTAAAAGAATGTCCAAAAATTGAGAATGTCCAAAAAGTGACCCTATAGCTGAAATTATAAGGTGACCAGGTAGTTTGTCCAAGGACTTATGAATCTTTGGAAGCATGTAAATGGTGGCCATAAAAAGGTATGGAACGATCAAAAAATGACATTTTCTTGGTGAGATAACCAGCCTCAAAACCAGTCTGTATAAAAGAATCAACTCTATGTTTAAGAGAGGTGGTAGGATCACTATCAAGTCATTTATAGAAAGTAGAGTCACCAAGTTGTTGTCGAATCTCCTGTATATAGTCAAAGTGGTTTATGATTACCAGGGCTCCACCCTGTATATAGTCAGAGTGGTTCATGATTACTAGGGCTCAAGAGCCTCCCTCTGTTCCTGAGTAATATTGTAATAAGACCAGTGGGGTTTACTCTCAAGGTCTGCAATCCGTTGAAAAACAGTCTTCTCAAAAATATCAATAGCCAGATTAGTATTTGGAGGCAGAATCCAGGGCCGTCCTGTCCATTGAGCGAGAATGTTTTTTGCACAGGGCCCCGTGTTTCAGTGGGCCCCGCGCAAACAACATTCTGCATTAAAAATAAATTTAAAAAAAAAAAGCTGGCTGCTGCCGCCTTGGCAGGATCAAGTGTCCTGCGGCTCTGAAAGCCAGCGCTGAGAGGGACTGATGCGGGGGGGGGGCCGCGGGACACTCGATTCTGCTGCTATCCCTGCCATGGAGAAAGAAGCTGGTTGTTATTTTACCAGGGCTGGCAGTGCCGCATACGCGATAGGGAGAGCGTTTTGGAGAATTAGTGCTTACATACGTCTAATTTTACAGTTCTAAACTGATCGGGTGCTTACTCCCTCCAATCAGTAATCCCCTTCGTTGAGGCAGGAAGTTAAGCAGCCACGAGACCGATGATGGAGTGCATGAGACGTCATTCCATAGTAGTACTGGGCGTGAACGCGCCAAATTTGTAATTCTCCGTGTCGAGAAATTGTTCTCGCGCCCGTAGCCGCTTCTTGGGTTACCCTCAGAGGAGTGGAGGATCCTGTCCCGCTATGGCCGAGCTACTGCTTGGTTATTCGCCCAGTTTTAAGAAACCAGCGGAAACCCTGCGCCTGAAACAGCGGCGACAGCGACGGGGTCTCAGCAAGGGGACGCCCTGGAGCTCCGATGCCACGCTGAGCCCGGCCAGCAAGATTCCTGGGGTCCAGTCTTTCTCCCTGGGGCAGCCTGACAGCAGAACCAAGAGGCAGAATCCTTTCGCGAACATCCAGAACACATGGGCGAGTCCTGGCAAGAAAAAGGTGGCGGGAGCTGAGGCTTTTAAAGACGCAAACTCGGATGGCGCAGGAAGAGAGCCGACATTATCTCCTTGTGCTAGCAATCGGCTAGCGGATATGAGAGGCTCAGTGAGTATCTAGGACCCTGCGGTTCAGATACTTTACAGTCTAATGAGCCCATAGGGACTTGAGCACCTTCAGAAGGGAGCAAAATCCGTCATTGTGTAGAGGGAAGTTTAATTTGTGTTGAGGTTGCCACCCTCAATCGTGTTGAAAAGTTAGCTTCTATTATTGCTACTACTACTACTGAGCATTTGTATAGCGCTACAAGACATATGCAGCGCTACAAGACATACGCAGCGCTGCACAGACATGTAAGAGACAGTCCCTGCTCATCAGAGCTTACAATCTCGCCAAGACAGATAATACAGTATGTGTAGACAGGGATATATCTAGGGGAAAGGTAAGGAAACAGGAGACCAGGTGAGTCAAGATCTGAAAGCCACAGTGAAGAGATGCGTTTTCAGCCTGGATTTGAAAAGGGTCAGAGAAAGAGCCCGAGGTACAGACTCGGGTAGTTTGTTTCAGGCATAAGGAACAGCAAGGTGAAAGGAGCAAAGTCTGGAGTTAACAATAGAAGAGAAGGGCACAGAGAGAAGTGATTTGTCAGAAGAGCAGAGCTCCCAAAGTGGGGGAGGGTGGCAGGGCCGGCCCGTCCATTGAGCGAGAATGTTTTTTGCACAGGGCCCTGCGCAAACAACATTCTGCATTAAAAGTAAATTTTTTTTAAAAAGCTGGTTGCTGCCGCTGCCGCCATGGCAGCAGCAGAATCGAGTGTCCCGCGGGCACCCCCCCCCCCCCCGACCAGCAGAGCTCTCCCTCCCTGCATCGGCGGCAGCGGCAGAATTGTGTGTCCCACGCCCCCCCCCCCCCCCGCCCGGCAGAGCTCTCCCTCCCTGCATCAGTCTCTCTCCGCGCCGGCTTTCAGAGCAGCGAAGGGAGAGTTTCCCTTTCACGGCTCTGTTAAGCCCACCAGGGCTGATGGGAAAGAGGAAATGCCTGTTTCCCATCAGCGCCAGTGGGCTTAACAGAGCCACAAGGGAGAAACTCTCCCTTCGCAGCTCTGAAAGCCGGCGTGGAGAGGGACTGATGCAGTAAGGGAGTGCTCTGCCAGGCAGGGGGGGGGGGCGAAGAACACTCGATTCTGCCGCTACCATGGCGGAAGCAGCAACAGCCAGCTTTTTTTTTTTTTCCTGCGCTGATGGGGGGAGAGGGATAGGACTGGTAATGGGCTGTGGGCTGATGGGGGGTTAGGACTCTTAATGGGCTATGGGGGAGCTAAGACTGAAAATGGGGTAAGGGGGGTTAGGACTGGAAGTGGGCTGATGGGGGGGTTAGGACTGGTAATGGGCTATGGGGGGGCTAGGACTGGAAATGGGTTGATGGGGGGTTAGGACTTGAGGTGGGCTGATGGGGTTAGGACTGGTAATGGGCTGTGGGGGGGCTAAGACTGAAAATGGGGTGATGGGGGGTTAGGACTGGAAGTGGGCTATGGGGAGGCTAGGACTGGTAATAGGTTCGGGGGTTGCTAGAACTGGAAATGGGCTGAGTGGAAGGGGAGGCTTGAACTGCAAATAGCTGATGGAGACGGGGGCTTGGAGCTGAGTGGAGGGGAGCTAGGATTTGACATGGGCTGATGTTGGGGCTAGGAAAGGACTAGAAATGGGCTGATGGGGGGCTGGGATTGGAAAAGAGCTAATGGAGGGACTCGGATAGGACTGGAAATGGATGGGAGAGCTAGGACTGGAAATGGGCTGATGGAGACTAGGACTGGAAATGGGCTGATGTGGGGATTAGAAGGGAGCGGATGCTGGGTGGGGCTGGAACTAGAAGGGAGTTGATGTTGGGGGAGGATTAGAATGGGATGGGGCTGGGAGAGTAAAATGGAGAAGGGAAAAATATTTTGTGTGGGAGGGAAGAAAAATCTACAATTGGCTGGGTATTGGGAGAGTAAGTGGGGATTGAGGATGGAGGGATAAAATTTGAGTGGATGGAATAGGAATAAGGAAAGAGCAAAAGGAGAAAGATTAGTATGTTAAAGCAGATGCAGAGAGAGAATGGAAAAAAACTAGAAGAGAGAAGAAAGGACAAATGGACAGCAGACGATGTAGAGTTAGCAGAAGACACGAAGAAACCAGAAGAAAGTGTCTGGAGCAATTGCAACTGAAAAAAAATGCACAAAAGGTATAAAGACATCTCTTTATTTTGAATTTATTAACTGGAATATGTCAGCTCTGGGAAATGTTCATCATTAACGTCTGCGCTTTGTTTAGTACAAGAGGAAATTAATTTATAGTTTTATTTCTACAGTGTTGTTGTACATTCCAAGCTTGGCTTTTGGGGTTCCCAGTTTAATTATTGTCTTCCTGTTTCTAACTTGTGATTCCTTGTTTGGCGATGGTCTATGTTCTGCATGTGTAACTGAGCTGAGGTATTCTGTTTATGTAATACCTCTTTGACATTGCCACTTGTTCTCTTTCCCCAGTAGGTCATGTATTGTTATTCTCTGAAATGTTTTGGTTTAATATTTGCAGTGCTGCCTTTTGATAGGTAGGGTCTGGTGCTTTGTGAGTCCTGGTAGTGCTGTTACGATACGGTGGTTTGCTATGGGTTCTAAATGGTCATTACAGTAGTTCCTAATGTGCCTGGCAGTTGGCACTGGATTATAGTAATGTAGAAATCTTTTAGTCTTTCTTTATCCATACACTCATTAAGAGGCATGTTTACTAAAAGTTGGTGTATGGTAACATTATGCAAATGAGGCCCTTATGTAAAATGAGGCCCCGCACCGAGTTTCCGCACATGGCCCCACACCCCCCTTGGGCCTCCCCTGGCAGAATCCATTTGGATTTCTTATGAACCAGAGATGCCAGCCCACTTGTTTCCTTGTTGTTTTCAAAATAATCTTTAATTTTCAATTTTCTAATGAATTTAAATAGATCAACCCCAGTACAGAAGGGGCTAAACCGAGGTGTGGGAACAAATGAAAGACCTTTGTTTAAAACCTCCAATTCTACCGGTGAAAGTGAAATGTCAGATTAATTAAGAATATTCCCAATCATTTCTGGTGTGAGACCCTCCTGGAACCTTGTTGTAGTATGCCCCCACACCAGGGTAATGAGTCCAGGCGCTCGGCCCTGGATACCCCCCCATGCAACAGGGGAGTGCTCACTAGAGCGAGAGGGGCAGGCCTCCTTCCCACTGATCCAAGCCATGACAGCACAAGGGCGCCAGGGCCCTTTGGGGCACCTCACGAGAGACCATGGGGTCGGACTGCTTGAGTCTTCCAACTTCCACTGCCCTTGCCTCCCCTCATCCTTGCAGGGTAGTGGAAGATGCGCTAGGTATCTGGAACCAGCTGAGGGAACAGTTCTCATCCAGACGGTAGCATGTCCATGGTGGGACTCCATGTGCATAGTGCCTTTAGACCATGCTGCTCCATGCCCTGGATGATATACCATCCGGGAACCTGAGCACTCAATAAACTCATACCCCTTTCCTTCCCCAGACTCCAACATACAGGCCATCATTCCCTTCACTCCCAGCCTGCAAGCAGATCCAGAAGGAGAGGTAGAGGGGCACACACATGACCCCCGCCCCAAGCTGGTGGGGCAGTGATACATGTGGTCGTCGTGGGTCCTGATGTCTTCGGCAGAAGGTGAAGAAGGGGGAAGAGAGCCCCCGTGGGTCTCTCATCCCTCTCTCCCGCATCTAGCCCTCCGGAGGAGGCCCCAGGCCTGGCTTCAGTGAGCCCCAGCAACGGGGGCACTTCCCGGAAATGATCCTTCTGTAGGTTCACCTACAGAAACCTTGTTACGACTTTTATTTCCTCTAGGTAGTCATGTTTGATATTCTTCTCGGAGGTCCGGAAGGGCCATCGCCAACCCCAGCAGGGCCAATCTGAGGACCTCACTAAACCATCCAATCGGTAGTAGCAATGGGTGGTGTGTACAAAGGGCAGGAACTTAATCAATGCAAGCTTATGACCCGCACTTACTGGGAGTTCCTCATTCACGGGAAATAATTGCAATCTCCGATCACTATCACAAACGGGGTTCAGTGGGTTATCCGCACCTGTCAGCAGAAGGTAGATACATGCTGATCTCTTCAGTGTAGTGCGTGTGCAGCCTCAGACATCTAAGAGCATTACAGACTTGTGATTGCTTAATTTCGTGTGGCTGAATGCAACTAGTCCCTCTAAGAAGTTGCAGAGAGAACACCCCTCCTGCAGCGTCAACACGGACAACAGAGAGCAGGACACAATTCACAATGGAAGGATTACTTTATTCAGCCAAACATGAGGTCAGCCTGACATGTGTTTGGGCCAGAAGGCCTTCTTCAAGGGAATATGACCTCTATAAATAAATAGCAAAGCAACATGTAAAAATGTAAAAACACAATAAATAAATAAGAAAAACAATTGTATAAAATATACATATGAAAAAGTATACATGATAAGAACGAAGGAATAGCCTAATGATGCAAAATAAACATATATATGAAAGGCATGCTGACATAAATAGACATACACGTCTTCATTATGGTGTTGAAAATCAAGTCAAGTGATAGAAACATCTAAAATGGAACCATACATTCCACATGCAGCTATGTACACCATAGGAGACTATTATCTTTGGAGAAAACTGAGTGCCAAACTATAAAAATCATTGGAAACAAAACCAGAGCATACATGTGCAAAACCTAATAACCAAGTGACTGAAAATACCAGGAGCAATGCATTCATATTTGGATCCCTTAGGTCATTTTGCTTGTGGCACATGCGATTGTTGCACACAATCATTGACTGGACGTGAATGGCAATTTCACAATTCTACTTTGAAACATCAGGCTAGATGGCACACTACTTGTTCCATTGATTATGTGGTTTATATATTATTGTGCCCTTGTTTGCTAAGTTATGTAGGACGTACTATTCGTCCTGTCAGAGTGTGTCTATGGGAGCATGAATCATGTTTGCGCAATCAGATCGTAAGTGCACCTATTGTAAAACATTGTACATTGCACCATCATGGATTTTATGATTTAAAATGGAGAGTGCTGGACTATGTTCCACTAAATCCTCGTGGTGGCAATTGGGAACAGAAACTACAGTTTTTGGAACAGTTTTGGATTTTCAAATTATCAACAGTATCCCCTGGTGGTTTGTGAGATGGGAAAGCGGATAGCATGCTAGAAGAAAATGGCTTGCTGGCTGAAATATCTGGCAACAAAGACAGGAGCAGCTGCATAAGAACACCCACCGGCTAAAACCAGATAAACTACCTTTACAACCAAACTGACAAAAGAATGGAAGGGGGAGGTAGAGAGATGCCTTTGCTAGAGCTATCTTCTCAGGCACACACACAAAGGAGTAGGACATTAGCCACAAATACCTTAGACTGCAGGGAGAGATAAAGTAGCCACCCCTCAAATGACCAATCAGGGAATCCTAGCCGTTAGGTACATTCCAGATATGCCACCTAGATAAGCAAGGGGCCCAGAGAATTCTTCCAAATTGCTATTCTGCTCTAACCCACGTGACAAACTGCTATGCTAAGACTGTATAAAAACCCAGCTTGTATCCTGTGTGAGTGCTAGACTCTTTGATAGCTTACTATGAGCCAGCCCTGCTATAGCAGTATATAAAAAGGTATCTGCCTGGAAATTTTGTCTCTCTTTCCTTGTTTTGTTCTCTCCTTGCCAGGTATTATCTGGACTGGACTGGGACCCCGCTAGATGCTCGTCCCACGACAGTTTGGATCAGGAACTGGATTGTGCAAGTCTTTTGTGACATATCAGTGATTGACACTATGAAAAATGATGGAAACCCAATGGTGATATACCAGACCATCCTCTTATAATGTAATAAAAACAATAATGTTTATATATAGATAAAATATAAATTTAGCGGAGGCAGCGCATGAGTAAAAATGTAAAACATAAAGTAAAATCAATACTTTATGAGAGGAATATAAAAGGTTATCGTGTATATAATATAATAAAAATGATGAGTGATATGAAACAATTATAAAACAATAAATACTAATATATAATCCAAAGAAGTAAAATGGAGAGATGTAAAAATGTAATAACAAATAAAAAATAAAATCCAGAGTAATTGTTCCAAAGATAAGTTGGACTGCATTTATATCTTGTGGAACCATGATTGCCATGGTCCTGTGTTAGATACTGCGATGTTCAATAATCCTGGTTTTCACACTCCAGATAGTTATTCCAATGTATATTAAATTACATGCCCGACACAGGCCGTGTTTCGCTAACTTCTTCAGGGGCAGGCTAAACTAAAAACATAAACAATAAATAAATGACATCATAGTTAAAAACATAAATAAATAAACATAAAACCAAGAGTTAATACCCAAAGGGTCCAACATATAAAACAAATTAACATATTAAATACAGAAACCATACTATAATCAATGCTTGTGTCTATATACACAAGCGCTACATAGACCAGCACAGCTAATAAACCTAATATGAATCAATAAATACTAAAATCAATAATTGAACAACTACATTATCTCTCAATCACATATATGAAATTAAAACATCTAAATAAGAATGTAATGATAAAAATATAATAGAAACATGGATAAAAAATAATAAATAACTAATATGTCCATATATAATACACTTAAAAACAGGGGGACTTGAAGGATTATACAGTTTGTGTTCGTGTGCTTGAATCAACCTCAAAAAACCGCTTAAAAATACTTGGGCAACACTCAGTGAAGTCAGGGGAAAACCCTCTCTAAAAAATTCTTCAAAAGAAACAAACACTATTGAAAAGCTCATCTACCTGCAAGTTGTGAGTCACTGTCTTCAAAACGTGAACTTCATCAAATGCTGATTCTGACAATAACACAAAAAAGGAGATATGAAGGGTTGTCGCCCTGCTGCGGCGCCAGCCCCCCCTGGTGGCGGCGTAGTTTTTCCACCGAAGGGCTGGGCCCGGGGCCACTAAGATGTTTGTGATTGGGATTGGCCAGGTGCGAGGGTCAAGGGCCAGTGCCTTGTGCCGGCCTCGTTGCCAACTCCCAAAGAGAATACAGTCTTGCACAAAAGTGGAGGGAAAAAGAAAAAGGCTTTATTTTCCCTTTTTGCACTAAGGGTTCAGAACATAGGATAAACACATTGGTAGACGTAGCAAAACAAGTCCTTACAGCAGCTTTTGTAAGCACAAGAAAAACAACCAGAAACTGTTAACTTCACAGCATAAAAGCTACCAAAACAATATTGCTTCATTCACTCCAAAGGGCTCTGGAGTGACTCTATATCACTCACGGCACAATATGCACATTCCATAGGGCTATCAAGATCTTCATGTACGGATTCCACCTGCATGGCCTCTTCTGACTGTTCTGAAGAGTCAAGATAGGTGTCCTTTATGTGGGTTTGGCTCACTGCTTCCCAGGACTTAGCAGTTTGTTTGGGCCTACGGTTCTGTGTGGTGGAATACCATGATGGCATCTCTTCCTCTAGAGGTTTAAAAACATTTTCTTTATAATGCTTTCCTCTAAAAGTTCTGTCCTTGCTCAAACTGTCTTTTAACTTTGGCTTTGGCTTGTGCTTTAGGTAAGGAGACTCTCCCTCCCAAGGTTCTTCTCTTAACTTGGCTTCAGGAAAACAGTAGCAAAGATTAAAAGCTTTACCTCTGGATTTTCTTTTTGTTCTCTGGGGCGAGACAGGAGGCCTACCTTGGCTGCTGCCTTCCGTATCAGTGCTCTCAGGTATTCTCCTTCGGCTCTCCCAGTCTTTCCTCCTCAGGCCTTTGAGGCCTGCCCTCCTGTGGGTTTCAGGGCCCGGTCTGGTTTGGCTTTGGCTTTCTCGGCCTAGCCTTTGGCTTACAGGACTGGTTCTCCTCTCCCAGCCTGTCTTTTTACTCAGGTTTGCTTTTGGACTAGATCCCAATCTTGCTCTGGTACCTTCATAGCATGTCCTCAATCTCTCTCTGGAACAGGCTCCCGCTTGTTCTCTCCCAGCTGAGGAAGGTAATCCTTCCACTGCTTCCCCAGTAGTGGATCTCCAGGCAGATGAGGTTCTAGCAGCTGAGCTTTTTGCAGGTAAGCTCCCAGCGTATGAGCTTCCTCCTGACTCTTGCTTGCCTTTCCTTAAATGTGAGCTTTTGGACCATAAGTCCTGCCCACAGAGGCGTGGTTCTGTGGTCTCTGTCCTGACTCTCCCGCTCCCTCTAGGTGGATCCTCTGGATATTGCAGGCAACTTCTTTTTCTTTCAGAATCCAGAACTGTTTTTCTCTCCAAAGGAGGGTCCGCTGCATCACAGGGTACATGAATCTTCATATATGAAGGATAGCCACCATGGGTCTGATTTATAGATATTAATTCTACATATACTTAAATATAAACAATACTACCATACAAAAGTATACATAGTGTACTCATGCCTAATTATCATACAAATCATCCACCGTACTTAAAAAACTTCCAACATAAAAACCAGAATAACAAGCAACTTGCACGATTATCCACAGATCTAAATCCTACACTTGCTCCATATATTCATACCACGGCGATCTATCATGGGGGCTCCAGTATCATACATACCTTCCATGGATAAAACCACCATATTAAATAGACTAACACCATAAAAACCGCATTTATAAAACAACTTACAGACTGTTTTCATTGTCCAAAATCAACTCCTGTAGCATCTCCACCGGCGCACCACACAAAAAAAGCCGACGCCTGCGCTCTGCAATCGCCACACAGACTCATGGGATATTGCACGACGTAATCCATTTAAATACCCTCATGCAAGTTTGAAACCAAAAAATTGCAAAGAAATGCCATAAGATTTTCTTCATGCGCTGAGATAATTTAGCAATTATCCGGCCGAAACAATCAGCTATCAATGAACATCCAGATTGTAAAATTGTCCAAAGGAACCATGTTAGCAAACCCATCGGCACATCAAATTGCCTGTCGGCGCTTATACTCTGCCGATTCCGTTATTGCCGTAGGATCGTACGTCTAAACTGCCTTTATACATGTCTTCTAAATGGAAAAACACGGAACCCTTCTTATCTGCATGCTTCAAATCAGCCAAGACAAACCTCTTACAATTTATCAGTACAACTATATCACACCACAAACCCTTAGGTAATTAATATTATTGTTGGGGTACCTGTCCATTCAAATGTTCCATTTCAAAACCATTATTACCGGCTTACCAATTCCAAATATACTCCATGATATAATTAAACATATTTACAAAAGAATCACAAGAAAAATCTTTTTGGGAAAACATCAACGCCATTCTATGAGACACTACTCATCAATGGTACGCTATACAAAGTATAACTATAAGCCTCACAGCTAATTCCTTTAAAGGAAACCTCCACTACTGCATGGAAAAGGACATCATCACAAAAATATGGATAGATCACTGTCCATATTCAACCCTCTGGGATGTAAGCTCTCCAACGCAAAAATATACCGTTCTTCTATTATACGGATGGTTCTCTCACTATTTCCTCCTCTCCAGTTCATCTTAACCTTCTTAATCACGAAATATTTCAAATCTGAAATTTTATGCTTCAATTCCTGCCAATGACTGACAAGGAGTTTATCAAGCACTCCTCTCCTGAGACAACTCCTATGCTCTATGATTCTAACACGTACTGAACGAGTTGTCATGCCCACATACAACTTCTTACATGGGCATTGCACTACATAAATAACATTACTCGTATTACAATTTGAAAAATCATCTAAGTAAAATTTTTGACCATTTATTGGATGAACAAATATACCCCGGACAGTAACAGTATGAATACATATGGAACATGCACCGCACTGAAAATGGCCTTTATGGGATGATAAAAAGGCCCTCTCAGTCAATGCAGATGGAACAAGCATATTCTTTAAGTTTACATTACGTCTATGAGCAATCGTCACTTTAATATCCTGAAATGCTGGTATGGCCTGAATTAAATTCCAATGCTTTCTGATTATCTTAGCTATTCGATAAGATTGATAAGAAAACAAGAGAGGACAAATAAAGCCTACATCACTATTCTTCTTCTGTTTTTGCAATAAATCTTGACGGGGACATCCATTGGCCCTATCATACGCCCTTTTGATGGTATATCGTGGATGATGTCGAACCTCAAACCTATTGATCATTGACATTGCCTGTTCTTCGAAATCAGATTCCAAGGTACATATCCTACGTATCCTCAAGAACTGTCCCACTGGTAAATTATTTTTAAGCGATGTGTTATGAAAACTACTATAATGGAGCAGATGGTTCCTATCAGTAGGTTTCCTAAAAAGGGTGGTAATAAACCCCTTGTCAGTCTTCTTAATAAGCAGATCTAGATATGCAATCTGTTTGTCATCAAATGTGACCTGAAACCGGAGATTATCATCACAAGTGTTAATCCAGGTATTAAATTCTCCCAAAAGCTCCTCAGTACCATCCCACAGCATAAGGATGTCATCCATGTACCTCATCCACAGTCTCATATTCTTTCTAAATGGCTTTTCTTTAATATAAGTCTGTTCAAAATTAAAAACATATAAATTTGCAATATCGGGAGCCATGGATGAGCCCATGGCTACACCTTTGACTTGCTTATAAAACACTCCTTGGAAACAAAAGTAATTCTCAACGAGGGCATATCGTGCAAGATCAACAAGGAATGCTGTAGGGAGAAGTTTATGGTACTGTCTGTCCATCAAATACTGTTCAACAATACTTAAGGCTTCTCTCTGGGGAATATTCGTGTACAATGATTCTATATCAAGTGTAACTAAAATCCAATTAGGGTTAAAATCTTGCATAGCTGTTAGTAGTTGAATGACATAGGACCACATTTCCTGAACATATGGTCTTAAAAGAATATCCATAAGTTTTGAAATTGGTTCCATAAGGGACCCAATAGCAGACACTATTGGAAGTCCCGGGGGGTTCACCAAAGATTTATGAATTTTAGGGTTTATGTAGATGGTGGGAGTCACTGGAAATTCCACCATTAAAAAGGATTTCTCTTGTGCGGTTAGTCGTCCACATTCAAAGACAATCATTATCAAATTGTCAATTGACCTCTTGAGCGGAACAGTGGGATCATCATCCAAACGTCTATAAAATGTTGTATCCCTCAGTTGTCTATAAACTTCACTGAGGTAATGTTGTTGTTAAGTGCCGTCGAGTCGGAGTCGACTCATGGCGACCCTCTGGATAGCTATCCTAAATTGTGTTCGGTCTTCAGTCAGGCGGCTCATTGTTGACAGACTGGTACCCGTAGCTGCTGTTATTGTATCGATCCATCTCATTGCTGGCCTTCCTCTTTTGCGTTGACCTTCTATCTTGCCAAGCATAATGTCTTTCTCTAATGATTTCTCTCTTCGCATGATGTGTCCAAAGTATGAAAGTCGAAGTCTTGTCATCTGAGCTTCTAAAGAAAGCTTAGGTTTGATCTCCTCTAGTACCGACTGGTTTGTTCTTCGGGCAGTCCATGGTATACACAGTATTCGCCGCCAACACCATAATTCAAAGGCATCAATTTTCTTCCTATCTGTCTTTTTCACTGTCCAGCTTTCACATCCATATGATGTTATTGAAAATACCATGGCTTGAACAAGTCGAATCTTTGTATGGAGAGAGACATCGCTGCTCTTGAGAATCTTATCTAGGTCTTTCATAGCCATTCTGCCAAGAGCAATGCGTCGTCTGATTTCTTGACTGCTTGTTGCTTCTTTATTGATAGTTGATCCAAGTAGGTTAAAGTTGTTCACAATTTCAATTTCTTCTCCTTCAATGATGAACCTGTTGATTATGCCAGTTGTCATGATCTTTGTCTTCTTTACATTAAGGTGCAGGCCCATTTTGAGACTATGTTCTTTGATTGTGAGAAGCAAATGTTTCAGATCATCTTCACTTTCAGCCAGTAATGTGGTATCATCAGCATAGCGAAGGTTGTTGATGAGTCTTCCACCAATCTTCACACCTCTGTTGTCTTCATACAATCCTGCTTCTCTGATGATTTGTTCTGCATATAAATTAAACAGCTAGGGGGAAAGTATGCAGCCTTGTCTTACACCTTTGCTTATTTTAAACCATTCTGTTTCTCCTTGTTCCGTTCGAACTGCTGCTTCTTTTTAATTCTTTATTTTCGTTTTATAACAACAAAGGAAAGGAAGACATACAGCTAAAAGACAGATACATACATAGAATGTGATACATACACCAAAGTAAACCCCGGCCCCCCCCTCCCCCCTGCTTCTTCTCTAGAAAACTAATCATTCCCGAAGCGGGCGTGTACTGACATTATTGTGTTACAAAACCTAACGGTGATCTGAAACATGATGAGTGTACATTAAACAGACATGTCGGAGCAATGAGCAGATTGTACATAATCATTGAGCATCTGCCATTTAGACAAGCGAGAGTGAGTTTGGGTATGGGGAATAGCTCTCCGAGATATCTGCTCATATTTACTATATAAGCAGACGAGGTTCCACCATTCATTGACAGTAAGTCGAGAGCTATCCTTCCAATTCCTCGTGATTAAACATATGGCTATACCCAGCATGAAATCAAGGAGAAAGCGACCCTTCTTAGGAAGAGAGGGGACCTCCGCCACTGAGCGGAGTCCCACAATCTTCCAAGAAAGAGGCTCGTGAAGGTGTAAGATAAATTGAATACGACCCCAGACCCGCCCCCAGTAAGCCTGTAGTTGAGGACATTCATAAATAACATGAGCGAGGGTTCCCACAGCAGTATGGCAAGACCAACACTGGTCCCTAGCAGTTGTGTTCCATTTGGCTATTTTTTCTGGAGTATAAAAGCATCTATGTGCAAAAAAGAAGAGAGTTTGGGTAACTGAGGCAGATCGGGAAACCCGCACTACTTTGCTCCAGAAAACGCTCCATTGCACAGGGGTTAAAGTGGTTTGCAGTTCGCGCTCCCAGGCTTGTTGGGCTCTACAAGTGGCAGTATCTGTACCCTGACATAATAGTTTATAAAAGTTAGAGGCTACCCCATGTGTACTACTAATAAAGTGAATTAGTTCTAATAGCCCGTCCTCAGTAGGGACAGAGGGCGGCATGATTTGAGCACTTTTGAGGCAGTGTTGAAGCTGCATCAATTGAAAGTAATGTTTCGCTGGTAACGCAAATTCCTTTTGTAACTCAGAAAAGGTTTTCCAACGAGCTGCAGAGAAGAGCTGTTGGGGTGTCCAGATCCCCCTAGAGTACCAGGGTTTCCATGCTATCGTTCTATTTAGGACTTGAATTCTGGGGTTATTCCACAGCGGGAGTCCATCCTGAGGACATACGTTTGGGCCCAGTGATAGAATGAGAGTGTTAAAGGCCGCAAGAGTATCGACAATCATTGGGGGATGGCGGGTGTCTACTTGATGGGACATACCGGGGAGATGGATCAACGGAATTGGGCTACTAAGCTCCTCTTCTATGTCAAGCCAAACTGGTCTGCTGTCAGTTGAGGCATCTAGCCATCGGGCACCTTGTTTAAGTAGGAAGGCTTGATGATATCTGAGAAACTCCGGAAATCGGGTACCCCCTAGTTCCTTCGCAGACTGTAGTTTTTGTTTAGCTATCCTTGGTGGTTTGCCCTGCCAGAGATAGCGGACGAGAAGGCCCTCAATATCTTTGTAGGTGTGTAGCGGGAGTAAGCATGGCAGCATTTCTAAAATATAGTTCACTTTGGGGACTATCATCATTTTCACAGTTTCTAGGCGGCCCCACCATGTAAGGGATAAGGGAGACCAACGATTTGTGAGCTCACGGACTTTGGAGACTACCTCTTTGGCATTAAAACTAATAGTGTCTTCTAAAGGAGAACAGTAATGGACCCCAAGATATTTCACCATGCGGGATTGCCAAAGGAAAGGAAAGGCCTGCATGTCAGCCTCATGTACCCAGCGGTTCAGTGGGAATGCTACAGATTTGGTCCAGTTAATTTTATAGCCCGATAATTGCGAGTATCCATCAATCAGATCCAAGACAGCTGGAACCGAATCAAGGGATACGAAGAGCATAAGGTCATCTGCATATGCAGAGAGTTTAATCTCTCTGTGACTGAAGGGGACACCTCGAATACGTGCGGACTGTCTAATAAGGAGGGTGAGGGGTTCAAGAGCTAGATCAAAGAGCATTGGTGATAGGGGGCAACCTTGACGCGTGCCTCTTTGGAGATTAAAAGGCTGAGACTTAATGGCATTTACACAAATACTGGCAACGGGTTGAGTATACATGACTTGGAGGTATCGGAGGAAGCCCTCCCCAAAGCCATACCATCGGAGAACTGCAAATAAGAAGGGCCATTCTAGGCGATCAAAGGCTTTTTCAGCATCTAGGGAAAGACCCACCCATGGGTGGTCTAAATTGGCAGCACTGGATAGGACATGGCACAAGGTCCGAGCATTGTCAGCGGTGGATCGGCCGGGTATAAAACCGCATTGGTCGGGATGGATTAAGGTGGCCATCCTGTCAGATAGCCGGGTGGCCAAGATCGTTGCGAAGATCTTATAATCGGCATTAAGTAGAGAGATTGGACGGTAGTTGGCGGTTAGCAGCGGGTCTCTGCCTTCTTTCTCAAATACTACCACATTAGCTGCAGAAAAGGATCCCAAAGAGGATGTATCTACCGCAAGGGCAGTAAAATAGAGTTTTAAGTAGGGAACTAAATCTGCACTGAACGTTCTGTAGAATTCGGTCGGGAGACCATCAGGCCCTGCGGCTCGACCCGAGGCTGTTCGTTTTAGGGCAGATTGGATCTCTGAAGTAGAGAAGGGTTCATCCAGCGCATCCCTATCAGCTTCAGAAAGGGTCGGCCGATGAATACCAGAAAACAATCGCTCGAAGGTCTCTGATGAGAACTCACATTCAGATTGATATAGACGGGTATAGAAATCCCGAAAGAGTTCTACGATATCGGAGTCTGTGGTCAGTATGCCCCCTCCCTGTGGGGCTCGAAGGGCCGCTACGCGTTTGGCTTCTTTTTGACCTTTCAAGGCGTTGGCTAAAAGTCGACCGGCTCGGTTGCTTTCACGGTAGTATGTCCCTCGTTGAAGCTCAATACTCTTAGAAGCTGCAGTTGAGAGGATTGCATTATATTGAAAACGGAGACGCTGTAAGCGAACTAAGACGCATGGATCAGTACGTGAAGTTAGAACTCGTTCGCCTGCTTTGATTTGTTGGTCTAGTATGAGTAGCTGCTGTTTGCGTTGTTTCCGCAGGCGAATTTGATAGCTAGTGATCGTTGCACGAATGGCCGCTTTGAAACCCTCCCACCAAGCCCAATTTGCAGTATCCTGGGGTAAATTAAAATGGAAGTAATCCTGTATGGCTGCTCGAATTTCTAACTGGAACTCTGGCTGAGTTAATAGGGCTCTATCAAAGAACCAGGCCCCCGAATTCCCTTGGGGTGCAGTAGTGTGTAATTGAAAAGAAATAGCAGCATGATCTGAAATATGTTGGGAGTGAATCTTTGCAGTGTCCACCTGAGGAACTAACAGTTTTGATATTAGAAAGAAATCTATGCGAGACTGGGATTTGTGAGGGGAAGAGAAGAAGGTAAAGTCAAGCTCATTGGGGTGTAGTAACCTCCATAGATCGACTAAAGCAAGATCTTTGATCACAGAGGTAAGCGTGGTGTGACTCTTGGGGGGACCACTTGTCCTAGGCGGCTGTTTGTCAATCAGGGGATCAAGAACTAAATTGAAATCCCCCCCTATTATCAATGAAGTATTAGCAGAGGCCTGCGCAACCTGAGCAATGGTAGCAAAAAAGGCAGGGTCATCCACATTAGGAGCATAAAGGCATATACATGTAACTTCAAGGTTACCTATCTTGAGGTGAACTCTGGACCATCTACCTGCTGTATCTGAGCTAGTCGCAATAATAGTAGCATGCAGATATTTCCTAACCAGTATGGCAACCCCACATTTCTTAGAAACGGCTGGGGAATAGGCGGCCACCATGTAAGGTTTAATATTGAGTTTAAGAGTTTCCTTCGAATTTAAATGCATTTCTTGGAGGAAAATCAGGTCCGCAGCTTCATGACTTAGATAGCTTAGGATTTTCTTCCGTTTTATCGGATTATTGATTCCTTTTACGTTCAATGAGAAAATCTTACATGGTGCCATCAATCGGTAATAGACATTTTAGGTAAGGGCGCTTGAAAACATACAACATAATCAGAATCTGTACAACAATGACATAATCACCGAGTATGCAGGCTAATACACCCCATATTGAAAAGTATGTACCAAAGTAACTTAGAGAAGAAGCAAAACCCCCAATGAATATGGCGACCATATGTCTGCGGGAGGAGGCCCTAGAGAGGAAGATAGAGACATAAAAAAAAAGAAAAGAAACACCAGAGTCCATAATTAACACTGTCTCTGATACTCATCGAGGCTACTATGGGTAGATGGAGTCGGGTCACAGATATCATCAAAAATAAGGCAACAAACCGCCCTCGATAGACTCTTTGCTGAGCCGCGGCAAATCCAATATGGCAGGTACAGCGGATATGAGAATACTGGAAGGAATATTCTGGAAGTCAGCGCATCAAGTCGGCTTCTTTAGAATCCAAAAACTCCGCTAGTAGATCAGGGTCCTCAAATGTTCTTGTCTGATTGTGAAGCGTGACTCGGAGCTTGGCCGGGTACATCAGGCCATAGCGTGCTTGTAGTTGTTGAAGCCTCGGCCGGAATTCCAGAAAGCGCTTTCGGCGGTCGACCGTGGGTTTAGCCAAGTCAGGATAGAAGGAGATCTTGTGGCTCTCAAACTCCATATGGCCCTTTGCCCGAGAGGCACTGAGAATTTGCTCCACATGTTGATATCTCAAAAGTCGAAAGATGATAGGCCGCGGGGTCTTCCTGTTGAGCGTTATGTTTGTGGGTACACGATGAGCGCGATCGATCTCCAATTCTTTGGTAAAGGTGATTTGGAGCAGGGAAGGGAGGATTTTACATAAAAACTCCTTCATGTCTCCCGATTCCGCTCCCTCCGGTATGCCCACGAGTCGTAGGTTGTTGCGGCGCGCTCTATTATTGCCATCTTCCACTTCTTTCTGCAAGGCCCGCACCTGACGTTCAACTTTGTCGAGTTTGGACAGCCGGACCGCATGGGAGTCTAATATGCTCTCCATTTTGTCCTGACGCGAAGAGAGCCCCTCTAGCCTGCCTTGCAGTACACCAAGATCTTCCCGCAGCGCTCGGAGTGCTTCACCGTTTGACTGCACGAGGTCCTTAACCCCTCTAATCTCTGCGAGGATTTCCTGCTGCATTTCGGGGCCCTCGCGCAAAGCCAGCCCCTTCTGCGGGGACGGGGGTTCAGTTTTGGAGCGTTTGCCGTGAGAAGCCGCTGGAGATCCAAATTCCAGGCGCGTGGGTTTGGTCCCCGCCATCTCACCAATGTGCCCCGGCAAGATCAGAGCAGAAATTCAAGTATGTCCGGTGTTAATTCAGGATTCTGAGTAGGCCTCTCGGGAGCCTCAGCGTTATGCGACCATCCCGCTGGACATCGGGCTCCGCCCCCCCGAACTGCTGCTTCTTGATCAATGTACAGATTGCGCAAGAGAACGATCAGGTGTTCTGGTATACCCATGCTTCTTAATGTGGTCCAGAGTTTCTCATGGTTTACACAGTCAAAAGCCTTGCTATAGTCGATAAAGCACAAATAGATATCCTTTTGGTATTCTTTAGTCTTTTCAAGGATCCATCTCACATCTGCAATGATGTCTCTCGTTCCTCGACCTTTCCTGAACCCTGCTTGCACTTCAGGTAGTTCTTGTTCCAGGTATGGTTGTAGTCTCTTTTGAATAATCTTCAGTAGAATCTTGCTGGCATGTGGAATCAGAGCGATTGTGCGATAATTTCCACAGTCAGTTGGATCACCTTTCTTTAGTATTGGTATAAACACAGATCTTTTCCAGTCAGTTGGCCATGATGTTGTCTTCCATATTTCTTGGCAGAGCCTTGTGAGTACGGTAACAGCTGCATCAGATTGCTGCAATACTTCTATGGGAATGCTATCAATGCCTGGTGCTTTGTTCTTTGATAAGGCTTTCAATGCTGACACCCAACAGATCAAGTTGTACACGTTCCATTTCATTCTTGACCACCTCCAACTTCCCTTGGTTCATGCTTCGTACGTTCCATGTTCCAATGCGTAAGACATCTTTACAGCTTCTGACTCTCATTTCATGCGCAGCTACATCAGCAGTCAGACTTCCCGAGGGCTTTGATCCAACCACATCATAAATGCTGGCTTTACTCTGAAAAGTCTTCAGCTCTTCCCCAGTAGCTAGTAGAGTGCCTTCTGACCTGGGGGTCTCATCTTCCAGCACCATAGCACAATTTGTTTTGTTGTAACTATCCATTGGGTTTTCATGACAAGATACAGAAGTAGATTGCCGGGCCTTTCTTCCGCGCAGTTTAAGTTTGGTGTTGTTGCCATTGTCACAAAAATGTGATCCTCCGCCGTCAACACTGTCCCATTCTGCTGCTGCCCAGATGGGTGGTTTGTCTTGGTCTGGCACCTCAGCTGAGACCTGTCCATCTTGGGAGACCCTGCCAGTAGTTAAACTACCAATAGTTTAGCTCTCCATTGGGTTTTCATGGCAAGATACAGAAGTAGATTGCCGGGCCTTTCTTCCGCGCAGTTTAAGTTTGGTGTTGTTGCCGTTGTCACAAAAATGTGATCCTCCGCCGTCAACACTGTCCCCATTCTGCTGCTGCCCAGATGGGTGGTTTGTCTTGGTCTGGCACCTCAGCTGAGACCTGTCCATCTTGGGAGACCCTGCCAGTAGTTAAACTACCGATAGTTTAGCTCTCAGCATCACTGATGCACGCAAGCCCTCACAGCACGACAACCATAACGACGATGGCTCCCCCCTTATCCGCTGGTTTAATAATAATGTTCGAATTGCTTTGCAATGATTTCATTGCCTTTCTTTCTCCCACCGTCAAATTATCATAAGGTTGTTTATTACTTCTCCTTATCTGATTCACTTCCTTCATAACGACTTTTTCAAACGCCTCAATCAATGGGTCTGTATTCTGCGGAGGAACCCATGAGGATTTATTTTTAATTATGGATGGTTCGACCTCTGAGGTATCTCTCATAAAGAAAAAGTTCTTTATCCTGATTTTACGGAAAAATTTGTACAAATCTATATGAGCCTCAAAGGGGTCATATTTTTTAACCGGTACAAATGTAAGACCTTTGTTCAACAAAGACTCTTCATCAGGAGATAAAACATATTTAGATATATTGATAACATTAGTATCTACTAACCCTGATAACTTCTCTCTGTCGACTTCTCTGATCCCCTCCGGCCTCTCCCTCGACCCCAACCCCGACCTCGACCTCAACCTCTGTGAGAATTGTACTGACCGTATGTTGCCGGCTGCTGATTGTATTCCCACTGATGTTGGATGTTCAAAAGATCCCTTCATGGTGATGGCAAATGGACACATGGAACAGGAACTACACGTAAAATGACCGACCGTCATGGTTTGAATTATGGATGGTTTGAACTATGTGTCACTCTTCTTTTAAAACAAAAGCAATCTTCTTAGAATGAGTTGTGAATAATATGGGACAAACAACTTTCTTGTTTGTAGACTTATCTCTGGTATGGAAGAGTGAATCCTGGTCTGTGTCACAAGCTCTCTGATAGGCCCTTTGAAAGAACTTCTTGGGATAATCTTTCTGGCTAAATCGAGTAGCAAGAGTATGTGCAGCCTTCTCAAAATCAGCTTGATCAGAGCAGATCCGTCTGATGCATAAAAATTGGCTGACTGGTAAGCTATTTTTGAGAGAACTGTTATGGAAGCTACGGTAATCCAAAAAGTGGTTGCATCTGTAGGTTTTCTAAAGAGATTTGTACTGAACCCCACCTCATTTTTAATGAACATGATATCTAAAAAGAAAAATTCTACTATCATGAAACTAGGCTTGGAACTTCAGATTGTAATCTAGGGTATTGATCCATTTGAGAAATCCCTCCAACAAATGTTGATCTCCATCCCAAAATCAAAAGCACGTCATCAATATATCATAGCCATAACTTCACATGAGATTTATAAGCATGTTGTGTAAGTAATTGTGTCTCAAAATTTGCCACATACAAATTGGTTCAAACAATGAAATCACTCCACATATATCATACCCCTTAATCCAAGATATACACAATACCACACTACCTCTCACCCAAGAGATAAGGAATGGTCTCAGACTTTCCAGCACTCTTTGTTATATACTCGTCCCATAAACCAGGACTGCCAGTGCTTGTTTGCATCAATGACCAAACCATTTAGGGTAAAAAATTCAAATTTAACGTAGTGTCATATTATAAGATGCTTATGCAAATTGTATCTTTTCTTCCCTTACAAATACATCAAATGATTTTCCCTATACAGTCTTCCCAACGCTACTTAGAAACATAGAAACATAGAAATATGATGACAGAAAAAGACCACATGGCCTATCTAGTCTGTCCTTCCATATCAACAACTACAACAGTCCCCTTTTTACCTTTAGAGATCCTCTGTGTTTGTCCCATGCTTTTTTGAATTCAGTTACTGTCCTCATCTCTACCACCTCCACTGGGAGAGAATTCCACGGATCCACTACACTTTCTGTAAAGAAATATTTCCGCATATCACTCCTGAATCTATCTCTCTTCACTCTCATCCCATGTCCCCTCATAGCAGAACTTGCTTTCAATTGAAAGAGGCTCTCTCCCTGAACATTTATGCCACGGAGGTATTTAAACATCTCAATCATATCACCTCTATCCCGCCTTTCCTCTAAGGTGTACATATTAAGATCCTTCAGTCTGTCCTCATATGCTTTATAATGAAGACCGCTAATCATTTTAGTAGCCACCCTCTGCACCGACTCCATCCTGTTCACATCCTTCTGAAGGTGCGGCCTCCAGAATTGCACACTATACTCCAAATGAGGTCGCACCAAAGACTTATACAGAGGCATTATCACCTCCTTTTTTCTGCTAGCCATTGCTCTCCGTATGCACCCAAGCATCCTTTTAGCTTTTGCCGTCGCCTTTTCTACCTGTTTAGCTACTTTAAGATCTTCAGAAACAACCACGCCTAGGTCCCGCTCTTCTTTAGTGGACAAAAGTACTTCACCCCCTATACTATATTGCTCCCTTGGATTGCTGCAGCCCAAATGCATGACCTTACATTTTTTAACATTAAATCCCAGCTGCCAAAATCTAGACCATTTTTCAAGCTTAGCTAGATCCCTTCTCATGTTATCTACACCTTCCTGTGTGTCTACTCTATTGCAGATTTTGGTATCATCCGCAAAGAGGTAAACCTTACCCGACAGCCCTTCCGCTATATCACTAACAAAGATGTTAAAAAGAATCGGACCAAGGACAGATCCCTGGGGCACACCACTGGTAACATCCTTCTCCTCAGAGTGAGCTCCATTTATTTGTACTCTTTGTTGCCTCACACCCAACCAATTTCTAACCCAAGCAGTAAATTTAGGGTCCATCCCTAGGGTGCTCAGTTTGTTTATAAGTCGCCTGTGAGGAACAGTGTCTAAGGCTTTCCTGAAATATAAATACACCACATCTAAGGCTCTCACTCGGTCCAACTCCCTGGTCACCCAGTCAAAGAAATCAATCAGATTTGTCTGACAAGACCTGCCTCTGGTGAATCCATGCTGCCTCGGATCCTGTAATCCGCTGGACTCCAGAAACCTCACTATTTTCTCTTTCAGCAGCGTTTCCAATAATTTACTCACCACCAAAGTTAAACTAACCGGCCTGTAGTTTTCAACCACTTCCTTACTTCCGCTTTTGTGTAAAGGCACCACATGAGCCTCTCTCCAGTCCTTTGGCACCACTCCCGACTCTAACGAGGCATTGAAAAGGTCAGTCAGTGGAGCTGCTAGAAATTCCCCAAGTTCCCTCAGTATTGTAGAGTGTATCCCATCCGGTCCCATCGCTTTGTCTACTTTAAGTTGAGCTAGTTTCTCACGAACACAGTCTTCTGAAAATTGTTCAAGATGTCCCTCGCTTCTGTTTCTATTTGTGGGTGTTTTCTGAGGTCCTCCTCCTGGTTCTTCATCTGTGAACACAGAACAAAAATATTTGTTAAGCAATTCCGCTTTATCCTTATCAGCTTCTACATATTCCTCCCCTGCACCCTTGAGTCTGACAACACCATTTTTACCCTTTCTCTTCTCACTAATATATCTGAAAAATGTCTTATCCCCCCGGAGTGGAGGAGTGGCCTAGTGGTTGGGGCAAGGTACTTCAGGCCAGAAGGTCAGGGGTTCAAATCCCACTAGAAGACAGCAACTTTGGGACAGAAGGACTGGGGTTTCTAGTCCCACAGGTGCTCCTTGTGGTCTTGGGCAAGCCACTTAACCCTCCATAGCCCATGTTCCCTGTAAAATAGTTATCTCCAAGTTATAATGCCCTGTTCAATGTAAACCACACTGATGCAGAATAGCACAGTATATAAGAGAATATAAATAAAATAAAATACATTTTATTGCATTGGCTATTTCCTCCTCCTTTTGAATCTTTGCCTTCTTGACTACTTTGCTAGCTTCTCTAAGTTTTTCCAAATACAGATGCCTGTCTTCCTCTCTCTGTGATCTCTTATATTTCATGAAGGCCTCCCTCTTTTTCTTCACTTTTTTAGCTACTTCTTTCGAAAACCATAGCAGTCTCCTTTTCCGTTTACCTTTATTTACAATTTTAACAAAAAGGTTGGTTGACCTTAAAATATCCCCTTTCAGTTTTGCCCACTGTTTTTCTACATC
Source organism: Ichthyophis bannanicus (assembly GCA_033557465.1). Taxonomy (NCBI): domain Eukaryota; kingdom Metazoa; phylum Chordata; class Amphibia; order Gymnophiona; family Ichthyophiidae; genus Ichthyophis; species Ichthyophis bannanicus. The sequence continues at coordinate 1,374,906,828 of CM066032.1, read as the reverse complement.
CCTCAGCTGTTCCCATCCCACTAACGACTCCCTGAGGTATTGGCCCATCTTTGCAAAGTTAGTCTTCCTAAAGTCTAAAATCCTCACCTTTGAATGGATTCTAATAGCCCTAGTCCTAATACTGAACCACACCATCTGGTGATCACTGGATGCAAAATGATCTCCCACTACAACATCAGAAACACTTTCACCATTGGTAAGCACCAAGTCCAGTATGGCCCCTTCACGTGTGGGGTCTGTTACCAATTGCCTGAATAGTTCTCCCTGTAGAGAATCCAGGATCTCCTTACTTCTAGATGATACTGCAGCAGGAATGTGCCAATCAACATCTGGCATATTGAAATCTCCTATCAGTAGCACTTCCCCTTTCCTAGCAATGCTGCGTATGTCTTCAATTAACTCTCTGTCCACCTCTTCCTCTTGTGAGGGAGGTGTGTATATCACACCAATGCAAATGGATTTCTCTTTCCCCCTTTCTAGTTTAACCCACAATGCCTCCTCTCTCCCTTATAAGCTCTGTAATTTCAAAGATTTAATAGTAGTTTTTACATATAGTGCCACTCTTCCTCCCCTTCTTCCTACTCTGTCCTTTCTGAATAAAGTATAGCCAGGTATAGTTACATCCCAATCATGATTTTCTGTGAACCATGTTTCTGTAACTGCCACTAAATCCAAGTCAGCCACTCCCACCAAAGCTTCAACATCTTATTTCCCATGCTACGGGCATTTATACACACTGCTTTCCATATGTTACCCCTGTTACCCATTTCCATAAAGGTATTTAATGTATCACCTACCTCGGGGCTTTCACTTACCTGGGGGCTTTCTTCACCCATCCCCAACGAATCTAGTTTAAAGCCCTCTTCAGTAGATTAGCAAGTCTACTACCGAACACGCGTTGACCTTTCTTGGACAGATGGATGCCATCTCTGCTTTGCAACCCTTGGAATAGCATCCCATGGTCTAGGAAACCAAAATGCTCTCGATGACATCATCCACACAGCCATGCATAAATCTCCAGGATGTGAGCCTCTCTGCCTTAGCCTTTACCCTCAACAGGGAGGATTGAAGAGAACACCACCTGTGCACCTAACTGCTTCACCCTCTGTCCCAGAGCCATGAAGTCACTTTTGATATGTTCCGAGGTATACCTGGCAGTATCATATGTTCCAACATGGATTAGCAGCATTGGGTAATAGTCAGTGGGCTTGATGAGTCTCGGCAAACTCTCTGTAACATCTTGGATTTTGGCACCAGGCAGACAGCATACCTCTCTGGACATCAAGTCTGGTCGGCAGATGGACGCCTCAGTACCCCTCAGAAGAGAGTCTCCAACCACCACTACCCTTCGTTTCCTTCTGGTCACTGATTCTGCAACTTTGGGGTACTTGAGCTCTGGTTCTTCCCTTTCCAGGGATGCTTTCACCTCCTCCACTTCCAGGGCTGCATAATGGTTCTTCAATTCAAGGGCTGGAGAAATTGGATTGGTGATTTTGCAGGCCCTGGTGACTTGTGTCCAACCATCGACATTCTGTTGGCACCCATCTTCTCCTGTGCTGGAGAGCTTGGTTGCTGCTTGAAGCATCTCATCAATGTACTTCTCACTGTCTTGAATTCTCCTCAGCCTCGCCACCTCCTCTCTGAGTTCCTCCACTTGTTTCCTCAGAGCTTCAGCATGCAGACACCCTGCACATGGAACCGGTCCTTCAACTGGCATTAGGACCTCTCTCTGGACCGAGACAGAAGCTGTAACGGGGGCAACAGCTTTAGCGATATGATTTTTCCCAGCCATTGTTCTGTTCGTGGAGCTTAGGTATCTGTTAAAGCAAAAGAGAGAGATCTACCAAGTACCAGCCGGTTTCCCAGCTGTCCTTTCAGAGAAATAGCAGTTAAATCTCTTTAATTATATTCAAAATGTGCTGGTCCAATTCTCTGTGATTTGTTAAATAGGGAGGTGCCCTATAAAGCAAGACTGCTCAATAGGTTTGGGTGGGAGTCGGGGTGGGTAGGGAAGGAATTAACACCTGATTAGGTGTTAGCAGTTCCCAAAACTGAGGAGGTTACTAGAGTTCAGCAACTTACTGTGCTCAAGGAAAGTTCCACTAAAGCACCAAAAAGAAAGAACCTTGCTTTAAAAATATACAAAACACCCTTTTTAAGAGCTCCCAGTCAGAGAGCTAGCAATTTAATATAATAAAATAAACCCTCAAATCCTTACTGTTGGTTGATCTGTAGAGCCCTTGTCAGGAAAGCCTCAACAGGGCAGGGCACTGGAGCCTTTTATGCAGGCCTCAGCTGCTCTCAGGTAATCAGGCCCACTAACTCCTGATTAGGTGTTAGCAGTTCCCAAAACTGAGGAGGTTACTAGAGTTCAGCAACCTATTGTGCTCAAGGAAAGTTCCACTAAAGCACCAAAAAGAAAGTATCCTTGCTTTAAAAATATACAAAAAACCATTTTAAGAGCTCCCAGTCAGAGAACTAGCAATTTAATATAATAAAATAAACCCTCAAATCCTTACTGTTGGTTGATCTGTAGAGCCCATGTTAGGAAAGCCTTATAAGCGCTTCATCGCGTTTCACTTCTTCAAGTTTCGTCAGGGGATAACTTCTTTAGATTTCTTCAGGGGATATCAATTAACTTCTTCAGATATTTCCTCCCTAAGGGAATACCAACAAAAGCACAATAATATATTGAATCGTCACTACTCATCCTGTACGTTCAATCTCATCACATACAAACACATTAACAGCACGTCTCATACCTTGATGCTGCCTGCATCCTGTCCAAAATCAACAATTCACCAAGTTGTAAAAATGCCGCGCATGCGGACTAACTCCCAACTTCCTATCTTATAGCCTCCAACTCCTCCCACAATGATGTGCACACGCTCCACAATACATTCCTAATTCTCCATACATGCCCCCCATTCGATTTGATTATTCAAACCTGTCGGAACCGTAGATCTCAATTTAAATATCCATCTTTGTTCTTGTACAATCAAGGTTTGTTCCCGCGTTCTTCCAGCCTTTCCCACCATTACCTGTTGTATTGCGAAACATCATAAATCAAAAAATGTATGGCCTTTCTCCTCACAATGTTGTACTTACGGAGCCTCTCTAACCTGACATTTCAACCGACTTTTATGTTCATTTAATCTGATTTTTAAAGATCTAATGGTCTTCCCTATAAAGATCAGAAGACACGGGCAAAGAATAGCATAAACCACATAAGAGGTATCACAAGTCGCATTGTCTACTAATCTATATGTCACGTTATGGTATGTAAAACTACTTATCTTGCTAGTCACTATACACATATTGCAATTCCCACACCGTCTGTGACCTTTCACTGTATCATCTACTATACTCGCTGACTTGAGTGGACGTAACACTGATGGACTTAACTTTTCTTTTAAATTGGGATTCCTCTTCCAAACACATCGGACCCTCTTTTATCAACTAAGTCAGAAACTACACTTAATACAGTAGAATGTTTTTTAATAGCCCGCTGAATCCTATAACTCAACGGAGAAAAATTAGTGATAAAATTTACATGGATATCGTCCTCTTCTCTACATTCTGTACCTGCTAGCAACAGTGATCTGTTGTTAAACCTAGCTCTAGAATAAGCTCGCTGAATAACCGTGGGTGGATACCCTTTTTCCCAAAAACTATGAGCAAGAAATTGCGCTTGGAGTTTAAAATCCTTCTCTTCAGAACAATTTCGCCAGTACCGAATAAACTGTGAAAAAGGTAACCCATTTTTCAGTCATTGAGGATGTGCACTATTATTATGCAATAAGGTATTTCCATCTGTCGGTTTTCGATATACAGATGTCACCCATCCATCCTTTGCTTTCCTTATGGTGACATCCAAAAACATAATCTCATGCAGCAGGCAGCATCAAGGTATGAGACGTGCTGTTAATGTGTTTGTATGTGATGAGATTGAACGTACAGGATGGGTAATGACGATTCGATATATTATTGTGCTTTTGTTGGTATTCCCTTAGGGAGGAAATATCCCAAGAAGTTAATTGAAGAAATCTAAAGAAGTTCTCCCCTGACGAAACTTGAAGAAGTGAAACGCGATGAAGCGCTGTTAAGTTGCGTTGGGAAGACTGTACAGGGAAAATCATATGTTGTATTTTTAAGGGAAGAAAAGATACGATTTGCATAATCTTCTTATAATATGACACTACATTGAATTTGAATTTTTTACCCTAAATGGTTTGGTCATTGATGCAAACAAGCACTGGCAGTCCTGGTTTATGGAACGAGTATATAACAAAGAGTGCTGGAAAGTCTGAGACCATTCCTTATCTCTTGGGTGAGAGGTAGTGTGGTACTGTGTATATCTTGGATTAAGGGGTATGATATATGTGGAATGATTTCATTGTTTGAGACAGTTTACTACACTCTGAAAAATAGCCCACTTTTTGACTACGTTCGGATTATGAGAATGGAAGGGCAAACCATTTGGAAGAATGTGTGGAGTTTTTCACAAGAGCATTTAGCTACAGTGTGTAAAGAAAAAACCCCGTTTGCATTGGAGGGTTCTAATATTCAAGATCAAGATGTAATTATTTGGGACACTTTATTGAAATTGCACAAACGTATTACTAAATCAGAACTACATCGGTTATCCCTCATTGAATATATTAACCGACAGCACATCCCTAGGGGTTTGCGGATGTACAAAGAACCAAGGATGTATGATTCAGACAGTCAGTTTTTGGAGAAATGGAACAACATTTTAAACAAATGTTCTCTGGACTTGATGGTTTTAATTGTGGATACCATTGCGAATAAATTACAAATGTTGAATGATGAGGCATCAGTATTCATGGCGAAGTTGAAGGAGATTGAGCCCGAAGATCAGTTTAAATCAAAAGTAGAAGATATGAATAAACAAATTACTACATTAAAAAATGAAGTGCGTATAATTAAATCTAAGAAATTAAGGAGAGATTATGAGGATTATACTACTGGCTATGTGTATCCTTGGATGGATAGTAACAAGAAGAATAAGAAGTTTAAAAAGCAAGTTAATTTTGATGTGACATCGGATGATACTAATGATTCAATTTCCAGTCGATCTTCAAAAGAGGATTTTACCAACGACGAAGAGAAAAAACAGAAGAAGAAAGGGAGTGGCAGAGGGAGATACAAAAGCCGGAGTGCTCAATGACAGAAATAGGTCCTAAACCACAAGATTTGGTGGTAAATATTTCAAATATTGAACTTACTTCAAATGAACTCTTAATATTGAATAAGGGGTTATCGTATGTCCCGAGTATCTGGCATGATCCTTTCCAGCTACGATTGGATATTGAACAACTAATTAGAAAATTGAATCTGAAGAATTATTTTGCTTTTCAACCTTCAAGTGGCTATACTAGTTCGGAGGGAAGTCCCACTGTAGGGCGACTTTCACTACCTTTAAAATCTAATTGGTCCCCACCAGGACCAGTACATCTGGCCATCGTGTTATTTAAAAAATTAATTTTGAAAGAAGTACAAACTTTAGAAGAAACTATGCGTTGGCAACGCAACACGCTAACCAAGATGGAACAACTAGCATTATGCACTTTACAGTCTCGAACTGAGGTAGTAATCCGCAGAGCCGATAAGGGCGGTGCTGTAGTGGTACTCAGTCGAGATCAATACCTGAAGGAAGCCATGCGTCAATTGTCTGATACTGCAACGTACAGAAGATTGGAGGTTGATCCTACTTCTGATATTCGTGCACAGATCAAAGTATTAACCACAATGGCATTGCAGAAGAAGTTGATTTAAAAAAAAGAATGGCGATTTTTTAACCCAATTTCCCCCACGATAGCAAAACTGTATTTAGTACCTAAAATACATAAGAATTTGATTGAACCTCCAGGTAGACCAAGGGGCTTGTTTACAAAGCCGCGGTAGCGGTTCGCGATTGTTATCAGAGCCGATGGATATTACGGCATTATATACCAGCATTCCACAAGTGAAGGCCTTTGAAGTTGGTGAATTAAGTCTACAAAATCAGGGTGATTTGTCTCAAGAGCTAATCTCTTTTATGATGGATTTGACAAAGTTAACAATTTTTCATAATTATTTTGAGTTTGAGAAACTAATATTTCATCAGATTGCAGGAGTAGCAATGGGGGCAACATGTTTTCCCTCTGTCGCCAATTTATCTATGGGTGAATATGAAGCTAAATGGTTAACTACAACTCCATTTACATCACACATTAAGTTGTGGTGTCGTTATATAGACAACATTTTTATTATATGGAAAGGGTCATTTCAACGATTGGTAGAATTTCATGATTGGTTAATTCTAAGGATAATAATATTCAGTTTACATTTTCATCACATTTTGATGAGATTATGTTTTTGGATGTCGCCATAAGGAAAGCAAAGGATGCATGGGTGACATCCATATATCGAAAACCAACAGATCAAAATACCTTATTGCATTATAATAGTGCACACCCTCAACGGCTGAAAAATGGGTTACCTTTTTCACAGTTTATTCGGTACCGGCGAAATTGTTCTGAAGAGAAGGATTTTAAACTCCAAGCGCAATTTCTTGCTCATAGTTTTTGGGAAAAAGGGTATCCGCCCACGGTTATTCAGCGAGCTTATTCTAGAGCTAGGTTTAACAAACAATCACTGTTGCTAGCAGGTACACAGTGTAGACAAGAGGACGATATCCATGTAAATTTTATCACTAATTTTTCTCCGTTGAGTTATAGGATTCAGCGGTCTATTAAAAAACATTCTAATGTATTAAGTGTAGTTCCTGGCTTAGTTGATAAGAGGGTCCGATGTGTTTGGAAGAGGAATCCCAATTTAAAAGAAAAGTTAAGTCCATCAGTGTTACGTCCACTCAAGTCAGCGAGTATAGTAGATGATACAGTGAAAGGCCACAGACGGTGTAGGAATTGCAATATGTGTATAGTGACTAGCGAGATAAGTAGTTTTATATACCATAATGTGACATATAGATTAGTAGACAATATGACTTGTGATACTGCTTATGTGGTTTATACTATTCTTTGCCCGTGTCATCTGATCTATATAGGGAAGACCATTAGATCTTTAAAAATCTGATTAAATGAACATAAAAGTCAGTTGAAATGTCAGGTTAGAGAGGCTCCGTTAGTACAACATTGTGAGGAGAAAGGCCATACATTTTTTTATTTATGATGTTTCGCAATAGAACAGGTAATGGTGGGAAAGGCTGGTAGAACGCGGGAACAAACCTTGATTGTACAAGAACAAAGATGGATATTTAAATTGAGATCTATAGTTCCGACAGGTTTGAATAATCAAATTGAATGGGGGGCATGTATGGAGAATTAGGAATGTATTGTGGAGCATGTGCACATCATTGTGGGAGGAGTTGGAGGCTATAAGATAGGAAGTTGGGAGTTAGTCCGCATGCGCGGCGTTTTTACAACTTGGTGAATTGTTGATTTTGGACAGGACGCAGGCAGCATCAAGGTATGAGACGTGCTGTTAATGTGTTTGTATGTGATGAGATTGAACGTACAGGATGGGTAGTGACGATTCGAGATATTATTGTGCTTTTGTTGGTATTCCCTTAGGGAGGAAATATCCCAAGAAGTTAATTGATATCCTCTGAAGAAATCTAAAGAAGTTATCCCCTGATGAAAGTTGAAGAAGTGAAACGCGATGAAGTGCTGATAAGTAGCGTTGGGAAGACTGTACAGGGAAAATCATATAATGTATTTTTAAGGGAAGAAAAGATACGATTTGCATAAGCATCTTATAATATGACACTACATTGAATTTGAATTTTTTACCCTAAATGGTTTGGTCATTGATGCAAACAAGCACTGGCAGTCCTGGTTTATGGGACGAGTATATAACAAAGAGTGCTGGAAAGTCTGAGACCATTCCTTATCTCTTGGGTGAGAGGTAGTGTGGTACTGTGTATATCTTGGATTAAGGGGTATGATATATGTAGAGTGATTTCATTGTCTGAGACAGTTTACTACACTCTGAAAAATAGCCCACTTTTCGACATATAAATTGGTGACATCAGGGGCCATGGAGGACCCCATGGCAACACCCTTAATTTGCTTGTAGAACTAACCATCAAACCAAAAATAATTTTCAAAGAGTACCAAACTGGATAGTTGTTCTGGGAAGAAAGTCGAGATCCTTTTGTGCTGTGTACGAGCAAGCATTGTCTGTTCAACAATGTGAAGTGCCTCCTGCTGCAGAATGTTCGTATATAACGATTCAATGTCAAGGGTAACCAAGAGTCATGATAACCTGAAAATGTCTACAAAATCTGAATAACATGGGCTGAATCTCTAGTATAGAATGGGATCCGCAAAACAAATGGGCCTACTAAACCATCTAAAAATTTTGAAAGTGGTTCAAAAAGAGAACCAATAGCGGAAATGATTGGATGCCCAGGTGGGTTCACCATGGATTTATGTATCTTGGGTAGAAAATAAATAGTGGGTACCACTGAATGAGAAACTGTGAGAAACTCTGCTTCTTTCTTGGTAAGATAGCCTGCTTCACGGCCTAAAGATATCAAGGAGTTAATTTTATTTTTAAGAAGCAGTGTTGGATCGCGATCTATGCGAGTATAAAATTGCTTATCATTTAATTGTCTTTTTATTTTGGCTACAGCGATTCATAACCACTACAGCTCCTCCTTTGTCAGCTGGTTTAATAACAATTTTGTGATTGGTCTTTAAGGAATTCAAAGCTCTCTTCTATTCAACAGAAGTGTTGTGATAAATATGATGTGGGCCTTTCTCAAAATCTGAGATTCGTTTAAGCACTATCCGTTCAAAAATGTCAATGGCCGGATTACTTCCAGGAGGGGGAATCCAACTGGATGGGCCATGTATGATTGATAAATCATTATTGGAATCTGGCTATTTACTGAAGAAATCTTTAATCTTGAGTTTCCTTATGAACTTGAATAAATCTACTTCTGTATTGAACGAATCGTACCGGACGGAAGGAATATAAGATAGACCCTTGTTTAGGATTTCCAATTGAGTTATTGTTAGGGGGACATTTGATAAATTAATTACACTATTATTTACACCTGGTATAAAACCTACCGGGTGTCTGTTTGCCATCTCCCCCCTCTGCCTCTCCCCTTGTACTGGAACCGGTGTTGATCCGTTATGTACTTCTGTTCCACCTTCTTGAGTGGTGGACAGGACTGAACATTCCCTCCACCCTTCCAAAGTTTGTCCATTGAAAAATCCGATTTATCAATATGTTTATCTGAACTGAACAGGGGTGTGGAAGGATCAACATGGTCCTCAGAATGGCTTCTATTACATTCTTAACTGGTGCGACTGACTCCTCCATAGGTTCTTCTCTATCTACTGGTTGTCTCTTTTTGTTTTTATTTCTATATTTCCTGTAGTTATCATCAAAATGTCCTTTCTTGCTCCAAGAGTAAACATATCCAAATTTATAGTCCTCTTCATCATGTCTAAATTTGGACAGTTTCTTATCTTTGATCTCCTTTTTATAATCATCTAGGTTCTTGTTATAATCTACCAGAATCTCCTCGTATCTGGTATCTTGTTCTTGTAAATATCATAATTTGGTCTCAATGTCCTTCTTGTATTTCTCAGTCTTCTTCTTAGATGTCCGAATAAGAAAGATCATGAGATCCATGGAACATTTATTAAGAATAGCGTTTCACCTATTGACAATGGAACTGTCATCTAAATACATACCTGGAGTCTTAGCTTGTTGTGCTTCTTACTTGGTTTGCAGCTTGTTGTGCTGTGAGGGCTTATGTGCATCTGTGATGCTGAGGGCTAAGCTATCGGTAGCTTAACTACTGGCAGGGTCTCCCAAGATGGACAAGTCTCACCTATTGTTGCCAACTGGCTTCAGATGTGCCCAACAGGCTTGATCCGATCCTGGGTTTACCCCTTTGCATGCAGTGACTTGTAGTTTTCCTTTTCTTATGGAGTGCAATGGAGAAATCAGAACTACATATCCCTCCATGCAATGAGGTAAACCCAGGACTAAATTGAACATGTCGGGCGCATCTGGAGCCAGTTGGCAACCCTATTCTCAGCTGAGGTGCCAGACCAAGACAAATCACCCATCTGGGCAGCAGCAGAATAGGACTGTGTTGGCGGTGGAAGATCACATTTCTGTGACAACTGCAACAACACTAGAATTAAACTGCATGGAAGAAAGGCCTGGCAATCTACTTCTATATCTTGCCACGAAAACCCAATGGATAGGTACAACAAAACAAATTGCACTTGTAATGGGGAAGAGACATCCTGTGATATGGAAACAGAGGAACCTGAGTGCAGTAGGGCTGTTTCTGGTAGGAAGGATAAGCTCAGGACTCCCAGTTGCCAGGAGCAACACAAACAATCCCAGCCACGAGGGCAGGAACCCCGCCCAGCTAGCAAACAATCCCCATCTCCTGGGCCTGATAGCTTTCACCTGGGAGGAGGAAGGGCTAGATTAGCTCCCAAGCAAACGTATAAGAAACGTTCATTAGAGTTTGAGAATAGGAAGGGCAACAGCAAGAGGAAGGACAACAGCAAGGGGAAGAGCAACGGCAAGGGGACGAGCAAGAGAAAGGAGAGAGAGAACAGGGATGACGGAGGAGAACAGAACCAGCTGGAAAGTTTATGCAAGCTGAGGTCTGGCTCTTGGAAGCAGCGTCTGTCCCAGTGTGAAAGGAAAATGTATGTAAGTGATTCAGTGGATTCTGATTATGAATGTGAGAGAGAGAGACAGAAAGCAGCTGACAGGAATAACGAGGAGCAGGGCACAAAAACCCTTTGACCAAAACTCCAGGTATTTATCCTATGGTGAAGGCACCCAAAGGGAGAAGTTACCAGTGAGGATAGCTGGGAAGCACTTACAAGCTCCAAGGAGTGAAAGATATACAGTGCAAGACATTTGTATGTCAGAAGAAGAGGGTGAGCAGCCAGAATACAGAGAAAAACCTCTGAGGTTTAAACCCCATCCTGAGAGAGCTGTGCACGGACTTTCTCCTGCCTCAAAGCCAGAAGGTAGGCTGTGTAATCATTGCAAAAATGGTTATAAGAATTTCTCTCATAGAAACAATAAAGAATATGATTCTCCTCTAAGCTATGCCAAGAGATATAGTAAAGCTAATCCTTACCTCATAGAGGCAATAATAGAGAAGCCTCTGGAACAGACAGCAGAGAATAATCTGGAAACGTTGGATACAAGGCAGAAGTTGTATTCAGCTGATAGCCAGCCTGAGTCAATGCTAATTGATCCTCCAGATGAAGAGTTGTCTGATACTCAAATGGATTGTACGTTAACAGTTACAAATGATAGGATTTCACTGTGCTGAGCCAGATATCCTGAAGAAGCTGGTCAACTGGCAGTTGAGAAGCACAGGACTTTATTTCCTAATACCAAGGGACTGTATGCAATGAATACCGTACCATTTGTGATTTAAGTTGGAAGCTGTTATAAGTTATTTTTCTTACCTTGTGCCAGAGTGTATGGCTTTCTGTTCCTATGTTACTTTGTGTTTGAATCCGCCCCGGGAGGGGAATTAAAAGCCTGTCTTTGCCTGAACCACTCGATTCACGACTACAACTTATTGAAAAGGTACACAACTACACCTTTAACCTTTCAATAAAAGGTCTCCAGGCTACCTACCCCATATGCTGAGGCTACGGGCGGACTGCTGGTGACACACTATAGTGCTGGAAGATAAGACCCCCGGGTCAGAAGGCACTCAACTGGCTACTGGAGAAGAACTGCAGCTTTGGGTGTCACTCTGTCAGCAATGAGCCACCTGACTGAGGATCGAACACAGTTTAGGACAACTATCCAGAGGGTCGCCATGAGTCAACACCAACTTGATGACACTTAACAACAATATTAATAGCAGACAATCCGCCAAATGATGTTCTAACCAGGCACATCAGTCTTGGTAATATAATGATACAAAATTATTTATATATAAACTTTAAACATACAATGCTTCCATCCATTGTCAGTTTTATATAATATCTCTCATATATCTTTTAGGAGTGGGTATTTTGCAATCAATCTTGTTTTATCTTGCCCGGGATGATTTATTATTCATACAATGGGCTATGATTGCAGATTTTAAATGATTTTACCAAGTGGTGCTAGGTTTTCTTTCTTTTTATTATTACAGATTTCTTCTTCTTATTGTTACAGAATACTTTTGAAGTATTAGGTTTTCCTTTAAATAATTTATACTTTTGATTCTCTGCTCGATGAACAGCACTGCTTCACTCCCTGATGCGTAGTCTTATACATGAACCATGACGTCACTGAAACCTCATTCTTAAATTTGGCGCCACAATGAGCATCTAGCCTTTTTATTCTAAACACACTGAGCACCTGTGGTTAAGCCGAGCATTGTTTTTTGCGTTTAATACTTTGGTGACAACATCTGACAATTCATGCTTAGCGCTATTATGGTCTAACCTAGAAACCCCCAAAAAATGACAACCAAATATGATATCTTAACTTCATGTAGGTTCCAATACTGCACTGTAACCAGATGGACAAACACCTGATTTTTAATTTTTAATTTTAAATTTTTGTCGGAGCCGCACTCAAATGAGGGGCAGGGAAAACTTCTCACCTTCCGCTGTAGAGGCTCCTTTTAATTTTAATTCATTACAACTAAACTTTAATATATATTAGCTTATAACGTATCTTGTCTGGTAAAAATGCCAAATCCAATGTCCTGTTAACCACCAGCAAAAACAAACAAAACTCTGAATGAAGTATCGCCTGTCAAATCAAGCAAACCTGAAGCAGAGCCCAAAGGGTGATTGGTCTGAAACGTGGCATGTCGTTTGTTTTTGCTGGCATTTTTCCCTGCTCTCATTTGAGTGCAGCTCCGACAAAAATTAAAAATTTTAATTTAAAAATCAGGTGTTTGTCAACTAGGTTACAGTGCAGTATTGGAACCTACATGTAGTTGCTATTATGAGGCATTAAACTACATCTGTCTCTAGTACGATCGCAAATGCATCTGTCAGGTTATTGGGTTCTCTAAGGGATATTATTCAATTATCTATTTACTACGGAGGTTCTGCTCTGCATCCTCAGGATGACATGGGCAATTACTAAGTGCATGAAGGTTGGCTTGAATTGTACAAAAGAATGTTATATTTTATTTTTTTTTACACCTGGAGGTTTTATCTTATCTTCTAGCGGTGAGTAACTGCATTTCTGTCTGCTCATACATTGCTCCTGGTATTTTCAGTCACTTCTTTTTTTACATTTTGCACATATATGCTCTCGTTTTTATAGTTTGCCACTCAGTTTTCTTCATATATAATAGTCTCCTATGGGGTGCATAGCTCTGCATGTGGAATGTATAGTTCAATTTTACATGTTTTTATCACCTGACTTGATTTTCAACATTATAATGAAGATGTGTGTATGTCTATTTATGTTTAGCATGCCTTTCATATATATGTTTATTTTGCAACATTAGGCTATTCCTTCGTTCTTATCATGTATACTTTTTTTTATATGTATATTTTATATTATTGTTTTACTTATTTATTTATTGTGTTTTACATTTCTACATGTCGCTTTGTTATTTATTTATAAATGTCATATTCCCCTGACGAAGGCTTCCCAGCCAAAACACATGTCGGATTGATCTCATGTTTGGCTGAATAAAGTAGTCCTTCCACGATGAATTGTGTCCGCCTCTCTGTTGTTCGTGTTCCTCTAAGAAATTAGACACCAACTGCTGGAAGTTTTGTAACTCTTTAGCATGGGAGGAGTCTCGTTCGTTATTGGAATGAACCAGACAAATCGCTCCACCAACTAAGAATAGCCATGCACCACCACCCACAGAATCAAGAAAGAGCTATCAATCTGTCAGTCCTTTCTGTGTCCGGTACGAGTGCTCTCCATTTCCTTGTTCTAATTGAGACCTGGCTCCTCCCAGAGGACTCAGCTTCAGTTGCTGCTCTCTGTCATGGCAGCTATCAATTCTCCCACATGCCTCATCCCACTGGCCGTGGTGATGGTGTTGGGCTTCTACTCTCTCCTTCCTGTCAATTTCAATCCCTCAGTCTCACTCCTTTCCCTCCTTTGATGTCCACCATCCAGCTTTTTACTCCACTGCCTCTCTGATTAGATGTTATTTATCAACCCCCTGACATGTCCACCTCTACCTTTTTCTCTGATTTTGATTGATAGCTTTCTTTCTTTCTGGATTCATCTTCCCCCTCCCTTATTCTCGGGGATTTTAACATTCATGTTGATAACCCCTCTGACCCTATGCTTTAAAGCTCCTCTTCCTTACCTCATCATTCAACCTCCAGTTTTGCTCTACTGCCCCTACTCACCACCAAGGGCACTGCTTCCACCTTGTATTCTTCTCTAATTGCTTACCCTCAGACTTCTATACCTCACTTCTTCCCTTATCAGGCCATCGCCTACTAAGCTTCACTCTTCATCACTCACTACCTCAAGCTCGCTCTGTCTCCTTCAACCTCTTTAAAAATCTTCATGCTATTGGCTGTCTCCTCCACTGTTTCATCATCTCTTTCCTTCACTATGTCATCTGAGTCTGTTGATGAGGAATAGCTTCCTATAACGCTTCACTCTTCTCTGCTCTGGATGATCTTGCTCTGCCCATGCCATATCCTGTGATGCATACTGTACCTCAGTCCTGGTTGTCTTCCATTACCAGCTACCTATGTTCCTGCGCCCACTCAGCTGAACATGCTTGGCTCAAATCCCGCACATTTGCAGATTTTCTATACTTCAAATTCATGCTTGTCTCTTTCCAGTCAGCTATAGCACTCACTAAATAAGACTATCATGTCCATCTGACTAACTGTCTTGCCTCTGACACTCGCCGTCTCTTTACAACTCTCAACTCTCTCCTCAAGGTGCCTCCACCTCCGACTCCAACCTCCTTTTCTGCCCAAACCCTGGCTGACTACTTCCATGACAAAATCCACAAGATCACACTACAATTCCCCATGAAGTCAGCTACTTCCCCCTCCTCCTCCTCTTCACTCCCAACTTTCCCCCTCTACCTCTGCTACCCTTTCTTCTTTTTCTATGATCTCTGAGGAGGAAACCACTCACCTTCTTTCCTCATCCTAATTCACTACCTGCTCTTCTGATCCTATTCCCACCCATCTCCTTAGCTCCATCTCCTCCACTGTAGTCTCTTCCATCTCTCATATTCTCAACCTATCGCTCTCCACTGCAACTTTCCCTGCAGTCTTCAAGCATGCTGTGGTCACTCCGCTCCTCAAGAAATCCTCACTAAACCCTACCTGTCCTTCTCATTATCGACCCATCTTCCTCCCCCCCCCTTCATTTCTAAACTACTTGAATGTGCAGTTCACCACAATTGCCTCGACTTTCTCTCAAGCCCTTCTGGATTCTCTACAATCTGGCTTTCGTCCTTTACATTCTACTGAAACGGCTCTTGCCAAAGTCTCCAGTGACCTCTTCTTGGCAAAATCCATCAAGGGCCTTTACTCAATCGTCATCCTTCTTGACCTCTCTGCTGCTTTTGACACTGCTGACTACAACCTTCTCCTCAATACCTTGCCCTCGCTTGGTTTTAAGGGCTCTGTGCTATCCTGAATCTCTTCTTATCTCTTTCATTGCTCTTTCAGTGTTTATTCTGGTGTATCCTCTTCTACTGCTATCCCTCTCTCAGTTGGTATACCCCAAGGATCTGTCTTGGGTCCATTCCTTTTCTCCCTCTATACCCAGACCCTTGGTGTGTTCATCTCTTCCCATAGCTTTCAGTACCATCTTTATGCTGCTGACTCCCAGATCTACCTCTCAACACTTGAAAACTCTCCGGCAATCCAGACCCGGATCTTTGCCTGCCTTTCTGACATTGCTGCTTGGATGGCTCACCGCCACTTGAAAATTAACATGGCCAAAACTGAGCTTCTTATTTTTCCCCCTAAACCCTCCTCTCCCCTTCCTCCTTTCTCAGTCTATGTGGATAACTCTCTACTCCTCCGTGTCTCTTCAGCTCACAACCTTGGGGTCATCTTTGACTCCTTTCTCTCCTTCTCCACACACAACTGATAGTTAAAACCTGCCATTTCTTTCCCTACAACATCAACAAAATTTGCCCATTCCTTTCTGAACTACTAAGATACTTATCCACTCTTTAGTCACCTCCCGTCTGGACTATTGTAACCTCTCCCTTGCTGGTCTCCCTCTGAATCATCTCTCTCTCCTTCAATCAGTTCAACACTCTGCTGCATGGCTAATTTCCACCAGTCTCGTCATGCTCATATTACTCCTCTTTTCAAGACACTTTATTGGCTCCCTATCCATTTCCACATCCAGTTTAAACTTCTCCTGCTGACCTATAAGTGCATTCACGCTGCAGTTCTCCACTACCTTTCCTCTCTTATCTCTCCCCATACCACTCCTCGAGAACTCCGCTCTTCTGGCAAATCTGTGCCCTTCTCTTCTATTGCCAGACTTCACTCCTCTCACTTTGCTGCTCCTTATGCCTGGAACAAACTACCTGAATCTGTGCATCAGGCACCTTCTCTGACCCTTTTCAAATCTAGACTGAAAGCTCATCTCTTCACTGCTGCTTTCAGATCTTGACTCACCTGATCTCCTTTGTGTTTCCTTACCATTCCCCCTAGATGTATCCCATGTCTACAGCTACTGAGTTGTCTTTCTTGACTAGATTTCAAGCTCTTATGAGCAGGGACCATCTTTTACATGTGTCTGTGCAGGACTGCGTACGTTTTCTAGCGCTGTACAAATGTTCAGTAGCAGTAGTAGGTTTCCCATGTTGAGTCAAATTAAGCAACAGGCTCCATGCCTGATGGTGCCCTTCCATCAATTTCTTTAAGCTTCAGCTTTGCAACCATACTCCCCTCAGAACCCAAAGATTTTGGTTTCCCGGAAGCAGCTCGGTGGGTCATGGGAATATTGCCGCCGGATCGCTAGTTGGCATCGTTCTTGATTAATGAAAATATTCTTGGCAAATGTTTTTGCTTTGGTTCATCTTGCATTTGTCCAAGAATTTCACCTCTAGTGGCACAATACGTATGCCCCCGGCCATCCTTCTTAATCATGGCCCTAGTTCCAAAAACCAACAAAATAGAACCCGAGTCCTATTCTATTATTCCTAGCTGAAGTATACAGAAGAGCAGCCTGCTTTGAACACTCTAATTTTTTAAAAGTAAAAGCTTCAGGCCCCCATGGCACTCAGTCAAGAGCATTGGGGAGGCATTGAGAGGCAGGGGCTGGGACAGGCAGTAGCTCACCTCATGGCGGACTGCCAGCTTGATCCCAAGATCCAACTATGAGCTTTTTAATATAACAGCAACTTTAATATATACCATTGGAGCTGGAAATGTTTTATTAAAAGACATACAATAGAGAATAACAGAACAAAGCAACCTGAACCCCCTCCAAACAGCCCCCGGCAAAAACAAACAGAGGAACCCCTCAATACAGAACATGCAGCAAGAAAACTGAAACAAAGCAAAATCTCACACTGGGACAACAAAACATTGTGGCAATCAATACAGCAACATAACATACCCCAGGAACAGAAAGGGAGCAACCTGAGAAATTACAGGGTTCAAAAGAGAGACAAATGAGGGACAATCCCCCTCCCCAAAGACTCAAGGGGGACAGAGAGTAAGGTGGCTCTCAATGGTGGGCCTCTATCACTCGCCTCTCTCATTGAGCCAAACTGAACACATCCCCCAGAATGTCCCGCACCACCTTGTCAAGGGGTAGGACCAACCCCCGGGAAGAGCATGGCACCTGGCCTGCCACAGATGATATTGGACAATGGCCATTATGAGGAAGAGGGTCTTGGGATCCTGCCTTGGAGAAAAGAACCAAGCCCCATAGACCCACTCCACATACAACATACAGGTAAGGTCATACAAGCGGAGAAGAGAGGAGACAAGGAGGCAGGCCCTGGCATTAAAGGGGCACTGCCAGAGAAAATGCTCCATGGTCTCCTGCTGCCCTTTGCAGTCTGTCCATGGACAGTCCCGATTGACCTGGGACCTGTACTTAGGTCGTCCCTCACATACAGACACCCGTAGAAGGACAACCAGGCCACATCCCGGACCTTCTTTGGCAACCACAGTAAATTCAGCAGCTGAAAGCCCTGCTGCAGCACAGGCAAAGGACATCCCTCAAAGCCCACTGCAGCTGAAAACACATAGTGAGCACCATATAGACCAGAGGGGAATCCACCCCCCACCATCGGATGAGCCCTACTATCATAAAGACATATGGAGGGGCCATCTCCACTCTCTGAGGTACCACAGGAACTGAGGAAGCTCCCTCCCACTGTTCCCAGAAGCAAGGGAACAATGCCTGGAAGAAGGCGACCCACCATGATCCCCACCCTCATTCAACCTGCCTAAGTGAAATGAAAGGCACAAGATAGAAAGAAAAACAACGGGGTGCAACATACCCAAACCATCGAGCTGGCACCAAGCACACCATGTTGCACTGGACCAGATTCAGGTGATTCCTCCAAAAAAACTTAAAGAAAATTGACGAGACAGGTGCATAACACGAGACAAGCAACATATACAAAGTGGCAACGTACAAGAAGAGGGGAAGCATCATCACCCTGAGGAGGCAGATATTCTCCTCAAAGGTGCACTTCCACCCCTTCTAACGCTGCACTGGGCACCGTGTCCCATCAATACACTGACCCCAGTTGGCCACTGTGTAGTCTTCCAGGCTAAAGACGGTGCTGAGAACCAGACCTCCAGCTGCGGAGGAGGAAAGGGAGCACAGGAGGGTGGGTAGCTCCCGGCAGGCCCTAACCACAGTGTCTGGCACTTACAATTGTTGATAACCGACAGGGACACCACTGAGTATTCCTCTATGGTATCTCATAGCACGGTCGCCTCCTCGGGCCCAACCACATAAACAGATTTCATAGACGTAGGCCACCATAGATGCTGGAGGGACACCAGGAACCTCCAGGTCCCATAGCCAGCCAAGGACAGCCTCCGAAGGAAAGGGTCAAGGGAAAAGACATACAGCAAGGGGCTCAAAGGACACCCCTGCCATACCCCAAGGTGACTGAAAATGGCCAACTTAGGCACCCATTCACAAACAGGACGCTCACCCCCCCTCAGTACAGGACGTGCAGGAAAGTGACAAACGCTGCCGGGACTGCATAAAACTAGACAATCACCCACTGGTACTGATGACTAACATGGTCGAAGGCCTTGGACTGATCCAAGGAGACCAATCAGTGGTCCCATTGGCTCGACCGCCTCTGTTCCACAAACTCCTGGAAAATGGCGGCAGCATCCAGAACCCCTCTCCCCCAAAAGGAACAATACTGGGATGGTGACAGGAGAGCACCTGATACCTCCACCAGCCGATTGGCCCAACACTTTGCCAGAATCTTGTGGTCCATGTTCAGGAGAGTGAGCAACCGCCAATAATCCAAGGAACTATCGTACTTTCCCTTGCAGAGCAAGAGAAAGACAGACTCTGGAATGACCAAGGGAGGACCCCCTTCTCCATGATCTCCTCAAAGAGGGAGGTCAGGAAGGGGGCCAGTCGGGACATAAAACAATGATAGAACTCCACAGGGATCTCATCAAGCCCAGGCACCTTTCCCCCAGGCATGCTCAAAATCACCCGTTCCTCCTCCACCTGCTATATTGGAGCAGCCACTCATGCCTGCACCTCAGTAGTCTGTTTTGAAGGAAAGCCCAGATACTCCCGGATCCATGTCAGATCCACGAGGTGACCCCCTAACAAATTAGAGAAGTACTCCCCCAATAAACATAACAGGTCCTCCTTATAGGTGCGCAAGGTGCCCCCCCCTTTAGTCCCACAGACCCACCATCTCCTAGCGCTGGACCTGCTCCCTACAACTTAGAAAAGGATCTGGGGACACCATCTTACCAGTGGCCCCCTCAAAGTGCAGAGAGGCGTAACAATCGTAAAGCAGGCCATGGAGCCGGGTCTGCATCTGCACCATGCCACGAGACACCAGATGATCCAGCTCCCTCCGGAGATCTGAGTAGGAGAGGTAGCGAGACCATGCAATGGAGGCACCCTGGGAAAAAAACAAGCCCCTTTAATGCTGAGGCAGCCACATGACTTCTGACATTCTCCATGGCAGGAACAGCAGCAGAAGAGACTTGCTCTGCACTCCCCACAACCCTCCTCTGCTCCCCTCCCCCAAGGAAGCCCTGGAGACCGGCAGTTCAAACGCTGACAGCAGTGACATTGCCGGCTTCGGCAGCCCATCCCTAGACACTCTAAGTGTCGGCAACATGCAAGTAGACATTCCCCGGTACAGATCCCCCTGCTCCAACCTTCTACTCCCACCCCAACATTACCGGACATGTTCACCACAGGCGGTGAAAGGACCACTGCCTGCTCCCTTGCTGTCTTCCCCGAGTTCACCACAGTGATCGAGGAAGACAGTAGCTGTCCCTCTACAGTCTTTCTCACTGACAAATCAGAGTTCAACGATCCTTCGGGTCCCTTTAAACCTGGCTCTTTCTCCCATGGTTGAGCAGCCAGTGGAGGAGCAGATTGTGGACTGCATGTCACAGGAGGCGGATCCATGGAACCCAGGACTTCCGCCCCCAAGGATGCCGAGGGGCCATCTTGGATTCTGCTTGTAAAAGCTACCAGTGACTCCAGCACTGCAGCAGCGTTTTCTAGAGCAACTTTCTCCTGGAAAACATTTCTTCCTGCACACGGGGCTGCAGCTTCTCCTTGACTTTGAGCAACAGTTCCAGAAATTTGGGCAAAGGTTCCTTCACCTTCACAGACCTGGTAAGCAGTTCCTGCAACTTCATGGACTTGGGAAACAGTTCCTCCAGCTTCATGGACATGGGATGAAGTTCCTTCAGGAGAAAACAAGCTCCCAGAAAGAGGCACCTTAAGGTAAGAAGACTCCATTAAATTGTCTCCCATTAAAACGTGAGTCTTTTTTCTTTCCAACTGGGAAGGGCTGGCCAGATATTTCATTGCCCTTAACAATGCTTTCTGGGTGTTCTTCTCTGGGCTGGCCACACTGGCCTGGCTCTGCTATGGGGGGGAAGTCCACAGTGGAGGATGAGGAAGGGGAAGATGAGGGGGAGGGGGAGGGAGAGACAACCTGGGCAGGGGTGCTGCTCAGGGTTCAACTCCTCACAGCCCTTACCACCCCAGCTCACTTATCCTGATTTACGTAGACATCTGACACAGACCCATACCCAGCATAATGCAGGTAGGAAACCCACTAACGCTGTACTCTCAAGGTTTTCTTTAAACTTTTAAGCTCATTGGTTACAGGACCCACCTGCTTTGCTGACATGAGGTGGCTCATGGCCCTGAGCTCCACCACTGTTTTGACCAATACCTGTATTTCCCTTTACAATCTCTTCAGGGTCTGGATGGCTCCTATCACTTCATCCAACATCAGGGCAGAGGGATGGTATTCACCTGGTCCTTCCAGGTCAGAAAGACTTTCTTCTTCCACCTTCCCCTCTTCAGAGTCTGAAGAAGCCTCTTCTCTCAGTGGTGGGAGCTCCCTTGGGCTGGGCAGCTCCTTCCTTTCACTCCTCCTTGCTCCAGGGGCCAGGCCACTGCACTGCCCCTGCACCTCCAGCACCACTGCTGTGGAGGGACCACCTAACTGGGAGTCCCCGGGGACCACACCACTAGGTTGACGCTCCACAAAAAGCAGATGGGGACCCCCCAGCTGGGAGTCCCTGGAGGAGCCTCCTGGCCTAGGAGGCCCCTCCTCATAGGACTGAAGCCTACCAGGTATGGTAAGCCTCAGAGCCAGAGCCTCTTCCAGAGGAGAAAGCCCAGGCCCAGGCATGCATTTCATGCAGACTAGTCAGACTGTTTGCCTTGAGGAAAGCATGTAAGCTGACCTCCTCCACCTTCAACAGTCAGGACCAGATTGAGTTACCATGGCTGCTAGCATAAGATGCCCTCCAATCCTCATTAAACGATCAAAATGTATTTATTCCAATTACAGGGCCTCAAAAGACTTCTTATTTGTTATTTTTTGTCACTACTTCCCCGAATCAGGAGTGGATAATTTGTGTCTTCTGCCTTCCTTGGATGTGGTAGCCGTTTCTCAGGCTCCCTCTATGGAATCGAACCCTGATTCCCCATTACCCATGGTCACCATGGTAGGCGCAAAAAGTACCATCAAAAGTTGATAGGGCAGACATCCGAATGTATTGTTGCCATCACACAGATATGTGATCGGCCTGAGGTTATCTAGAGTCACCAAAGTGGCCAGACGAGCTCGGATTGATTTTGGTCTGATAAATGCATGCATCCTGGGGGTCAGTGCTCGTTGGCATGTATTAGCTCTAGAATTACCACAGTTATCCAAGTAACGGATGAAGCGATCAAAGGAGCCATAACTGATTTAATCAATCATTTGCAGTTTCACTGTACCAGCCATGTGTACTTAAGCGTGCATGGATTAATATTTGAGACAGGCATATGCTACTGGCAGGATCAATCAGGTAACCATGCCGTGAAAGAGGAGGCGGCATGACCTCTTCTCTGTAGCAGTGGGGTACAAGCCACAGCACAGCAAAAGTGCGTAAAGGATGACCCACAGAGCCGAAAGAAAGTAGGCATCTCGGTGGGGAGCAGATCCTCTGTCCCGGGTAGTGAAGGGGGTAGGAGGAGATGCTCCCTTTGAATACAGGCAGCTGGGAGAGCTGACAGATGACTCGGATTTGCATAGACCAGAGGTGACTCGAGGCGTTCATAAGACACGCCATGACGAGCCTTCATGGAGATGACCCAAAAGGGAAGGGAGGAAACACCTTAACTGCCAGACTGCAAGGACACTCCCTCTTTGGGCCTAATTTGCCTAATCAATCACATGGGAGACAACTGAATGGAGGAACCTCACCACCCCATCCACCCAAAAAATCAGGACACCACTAGCACTGGGGGAAAGCTGGTGGCTACTTCCAAATTCCTGGTTCTCTACCTCGGACATGAGCAGCAAATATGACCTCATTGGGACTTCCGAAGTGGGGTCCAGGGGCATGGACAGCCACAAGAGACCCAAGGTGGAGGCCCTGTGGCTGGGTAACCATGGAAGCATGGAGCCAGGTCTCATGCAAGCTGGAGATGTACAAGCAGTGGAACCTCACCACACCATCCACCTAAAAAATCAGGATACCACCAGTAGAAAGCTGGTTGCTCCTTCCAAACCCCTGGAACTGTGCCTTGTATGGGACAAGCAGATACAACCTCATCGGGACTTCCAATGAGGGGTCAAGGTGGCAGGGGACATGCGCCTTACCTTTTACAAATGCACATGGCTGAGCAAGCCTGAGGAGCACATCCCTCTATGGAACCTTGTATACCGTTCTCACCAGATGGCTAAGTTGTGCACCCTCCATGTCTGTCCTTCATGCAGCTAGCATCTCTAGTCTTATGTAACAACTATTTCTGCTTTCAAGACCTTTATTACCAGCAAATTAGAGGTGTTGCAATTGGTTCCTCAATGTCTCTAATTTTGAAAAAGTTTTTTTGACTATACATCCGTACCAAGAACAAATCCATATGTGGAAACGCTACATCGATGATGTATTTCTCATATGGGAAGGCACATATGATCATTTACTCTAATTCATATCCTGGCTTAACTCCATGGATCCCCATCTGCAATTTGAATTCACATGCAGTTCTGATCAAATAGCCTATCTAGACATATTGATAAAGAACACACCTCGTGGCTTTGTGACCATGATCTATAGGAAACCCACTGACAGGAATTCTCTCCTACATTTCAGTAGCTTTCATAACCGATCTTTGAAAGAGAATTTACCTACAAGTCAGTTTCTAAGAGCTCGGAGGCTCTAACACGGACACTGATTTTGAGACTCATGCTGTTGATATGAGCAATAGATTTACAGACCTTGGGTACCCCTCTGAGTGTGTTAAAAAAGCCTTGTGTCGAGCCCGCTCCTCAGATAGGGTGACTCTTTTAAAAGGTCAAACTCTGGTAAAAACTAACAATATAGTCTGTACACTTACTTTTTCTGAGTATTCAAGAGACATTGCACGAATTCTGAGAAATGCATGGCATATATTGGATCCTCTTCCTTTTTTAAAAGACACAAAACACTTGGTAGCATTTAAGAGAAATTCCAATTTAAGAGATATCTTGGTACCGTCTGCCCTTAGCAAACCTCAGTTTATACCTAAAGCATATGGTAATTTTAAATGTGGAAAATGTAGCGTGTGTGACAATGCAATGGTAACAAAGAATGTGTTTATACACCCTACTTCTTCACACAAAATACACCTTAAGGAATTTTCCAATTCTGAGACAACAAATGCCATTTATCATATTCTCTGCCCTTGTCACTTATGTTACGTTGGAAAGACAAAAAGAAGCATTAATACAAGAATCATTGAACACAAAATTTGTCTTCGGAGAAAAATCATGGAAAAACCCTTAGTACAGCATTGGCTTGAAGCCAAACATTCAATTCTGGATCTCTGGTTTTCTTGTCTTGAAAGTAGTCCAGCCCTATTGGCAGGGAGGTGATATTGAAAAACTTCTTCTTCGCATGGAACAGCGCTTCATATATGAACTTTGCACATTACATCCCTTGGGCCTCAATCAGGAAATAGACCTTTCTGTTTTCTTGTGATTTCTTCCCCTCCCCCTTCCCCCCTCCCTTCCCCCCTCCCCTCCCCCTCCCCCTCCCCTTCCCACCTTTCCCCCTCCCCCTCTCCCCTTCCTCCCCCTCCCCTCTCCCCCTTCCCTCTCCCCCTTCCCCCTTCCTCTTTCCCTCTCTCTCCTCTCTCTACCTCTCTCTCCCTCTCCTTCTCCCTTCCCTTCCCCCTGCTTTTCCCCCTCCCTCTTTTTCAGTTTTTTATAGTGTTCATACATCTTCTACTTTGCAATTTATCCCTTTAATATCAGATTATGGTTTTTTTGTAAAATATAAGAGTATTTCATATTATTATCGCTGTTCCTTTAAGCTTTGACCTTTCACCTCCCTACGGCGGGAAAATGCTTTTAAGTCTGTGTGGTGCAAACGTGTCAGTTCCTTTCAGTGCGGAAAGTTTAGAGTGCTACGAAACACAGTAAGACTGCCTCCTTCTTCTTCTTTTTTGGTTAGTTAAGCTGATTGCTGTATTGCATTATACAGGAACAATCTTATTCCAAACGTATGTGTTACAATTCTCGGCGGTTTTTCAAACATGGGCGTCAGTATTTTTCTTTTCCTCTCCCACACGCTATGAAATTAAAAGAATAGACACGTACATCTAAAATTTCTTATTACCCATAAAGAAATGTAAGGGCACCTTTTGAAATGATCCGAAAGACACATTTTAGTGCAGTTATTTCTTTCAATGTCAATAATATATTCTTCTACGTGATTGTATAAGGGTTAATATTAAAGTACAGCATGGGAAACAAAGTAAAAACAACTTTGATGTCAATCGGACTGTTCTTTATTTGTTTTTATAGCAGCACGGCAATTCTTGGAGATAATGATATAATTTGGTTTGCAACACACAGTATTTTTTTCGGGTGTGAGTAGCATGTTTTTAAGCATCCTTAAATGTGATCGCATAGATTGAAACCATGGTGAAGATAAATAGGCTGCCATAGAAAGACATCTTATAGTACACAAGTGTGACTCTCTTAGCAAGCTTTAAATATAATGGTTTCTTTAATTATTTTCTTGACACATTTAGATTTTGAATGAAAGACATATATATTTGTAAATCCCCTGACACTTATCCTTTTAAGCTGTTGCGGTAATACTTTTTCATACCTTCCATATGAAGATAACCACATATATTATAGTGTACATGGTCATTCCCCGTTTCATTTGGAACTATGTTCTCATATCCATATATTTCAGAGTTGGTTTGGCAATCCTTGTGGAAGTGTTTTTAGATAATGTGGCATTGTTGGATGTCACAATTACAGTAATTTGTGTCCATATAACAATTCCATATTTAAAATTGGGTTTTTTAATTAAGTCTGTTTTTGAAAAACTTTTAAACAATTGTTTTAAATGATCATGTATTTAGATTGTTCTATCTATGTAATACATTATGGAGAATATAATAATTTATTTCATTTGATTTATCCATCTCTAGTGGCATTTGTTTTTTTAAATTGACAAGGATTTTAGAAGAAGGTATTGGTACACAATTTTATTATTACTATTTTCCATGTATATCCTCCTCATCTCTCTTTTTATCCTTTTTATCTTTTTTTCTTATTTATGTATATTTGTGTAATTCATCATTTTTTAAAGCTCCATAACATATCATTGTATTATCAATATACATGTTGATATTAGTTTTACATCTAATAGTTTTACTCAGATATATTGATATTTTATAATTGTTATGTTATACCATATTATTATTTATTTATCATTATCATTACTATTATTTATTGACAAAATGAGTATGTGAGTATCTTTTACTTCTCTAGACACATAGGGGCTTGTTTACAAAGCCGCGGTAGCAGCTTCCGCCTGATATCGGAGCTGCGGCCCCAATTCTCTGGAAAGCTGCTCTGGACTGGACAAGCAAATTCAATCTCATTGTAACTTCCATAGTCACCATAGCCCCACTTTGCGGCGTCACAGGGAGGTACCGACGGCGGAGTCTTGTACATCTTCCCATGTGCACACATACCACTGATTTTGGGGGACAGGGTGCCTTTGGTAGCTCTCAGTCAGCCACATTTAGGTCATCTGGCTCATTCTGTCTCTGCCCCAGTGATGAAACAGTCCACTGGGACCAGCTGCTTTCACTGTACAGCCTCCTGGAACCCAAACCAGGCCTCCGACATGGCCATGTCCTACTCAGACCTCCGGAAGTAGGAAGGATGCCTTCCAGGGCCCCTATTTCAGTTCCCCCAGGGCCATGAGGATGGGACAGGGTGCCTTCAGTAGTCCTCGGTCAGGGCCTCCTGCCTGCTGAGTTTAGGCCATCTGGCCACTTCCGTCTCTGAGAGCCACTCAAAACCAAAGGAGGAGGCCCTGTGGCTGGGCAAACATCGAAGCACAGTCCCTCAGAGTGTGGAGCCAGGTCTCATGCAAGCTGGAGATGTAGAAACAGTGGAACCTCACCACCCCGTCCACCCAAAAAAAAAAAAA
The DNA here is from genome assembly GCA_033557465.1 of Ichthyophis bannanicus. NCBI lineage: Eukaryota > Metazoa > Chordata > Amphibia > Gymnophiona > Ichthyophiidae > Ichthyophis > Ichthyophis bannanicus. The sequence continues at coordinate 1,374,879,673 of CM066032.1, read as the reverse complement.
ACAGTATCCCACCAGTACCAGGGGAAACAAGGATGCAAGCCTACCTCATGGAACCCTGACTCAGATACAGACAGCAAACACCTGTAATAATGTTGTGTATCTTTATTAATAACCAACAGCAAACATAATAATACTGAATACTATATGCAGTTATCAAAACTGGAGTCACTTTCTTGTCCTGTTTAGGCAGAGGCAGGGAGAGTGAGTGGCACAAGAAGCAGACAACAGCTCTCTTCCAAATGCAGAGCCACTGCTGGTGTTTGGTTGTTCTTCTCGTCTCACAAGTTGGTAAAGAGAAGTTTGAACAGTTACCCTTTTCTTCTCTTCATATACCTCTTTGTAGTATGAGAAAGCGTCATTGACTGTGTGGTGAAATCTCAGAAATGGAATACATCAAGGTCCTGTCTTTCAATAGCTTCACAGAGGTTATTCAATGATTGAACAGCTATGCGCATATCCTTCACCGTGAAATGTTTTGACTGCACTTCCAGCTCTTCAGTGTCATGCTGCTCATTTTCAGCTACCCCTGCTGCCTCAAGATTGATTAACTCCTCGTTTGATAGCTCTTCTTCATGAGACTCCACTAACTCATGCACATCATCTCTGCAAGCTGAACTATGTTGGCAGCCACCTGTCCAAATGTCTCATCATTCTCCTAAAAACCCCAATGATCAGGCACAAGATGGGGAGTTAATCACTTCCAGACCCCTTTCATACCTGTGTCACTTCGGCCCAAGCAATGTTTTTTATTGCCTCATAAATCTTAAATTTTTGCCAGAATTCTCACAGTGTCAGTTCAGAATTGGCGTCCAGTGCATCGATGGCTTGAGCGAATGTTCGTCTCAGATAGTAGGACTTAAAGTTGGAGATCACATCCTGATCCATTGGTTGCAGTAAGGAGGTAGCATTGGGGAGGAGGTAGATCACTTGCACGTTTGGAGAGATGTTGTCCAGATGTATGGAATGGCCGGGTGCATTGTCTAAGATGAGCAGAACTTTGAAAGAGAGGTTGTTTTCCTGACAATACTTTTCCACTTCTGACAAAAAGCCATTCACAAACCAGTCCTCGAACAGGTGCATGGTTACCCATGCCTTTTTGTTTGAGCAGAAATGCACAGGGAGAGTTGCCTTTGTGATGCCTTTAAATGCATGAGGATTCTCAGAGGTGTGGATGAGTAGTGGCTTTAACTTGTAAGTTCCTGATGCATTACCTCCCAGCAGAAGTGTGAGCCTCTCTTGGAAGCTTTGAACCCAGGCATGGACATCCTCTTTTGAAATATAAGTTCTTGAGGACATTTTGTGATAGAAGAGCCCTTTGTTGATGATTTTCTTTAGCCACTCTGGGTACTGCTTTGCTGCCTCGATATCATCACTTGCAGCCTCTCTGGGAACTTTCACATTGTGCAACCCTGTACGATTTCTGAAACAATGGAACCAACCTCTAATGGCAGAAAAGGTTTGCGACCATCCAGAATTGGCCTTGGTGACTTCAGAAAGGATTTTGGCCTTGACCTTAACCAGCTGCAGGCTTTTGAGCCTGGTCTTCCATCCATATTGACAAAAGGTTTTCCACCTCATTAATGCTTCACATTTTTTAGTGATTATTGTCGATTTCATTGTAACAGTACCTTTAGCATGCTGTCTTATACGCAAGACATCTTTCACTATGATACTGACTGTGGAATGCATGTAGCCGAGTTCATGAGCTATGGAGGTGATAGCTTGGTCATCTTCATGCTTGCGGACAATTTTCATTTTGGTCTCCTGGCGGATGGTATGACACTTGCGAGAAGGCTTCCCCTTTCTACGAGACATCATCGATGGGAATTAGCTTTGAATTGTGCCACCTGAAGGCCTCTCCTCATCGGCTTTTCATGCACATTACCAGGGTTATCTGCGCACATTGGAAATGTTCTACATAAGTCCGGGTCAATGTATGACGTATCTGTGTAAGTCGGGGAGCTTCTGTACGTAGGTCAGAGCCAACATAGGTCAAGGAGCTTCTATACGTAGGTTGGAGCCAGTGTAGGTCAGGGAGCTTCTGTATTTAAGTGATCGTAAGCAACAAGTTTGCAGAGGGTCATGAGTTTCTGATTGGTATCCTATTTGTTAGGGTGCACCATAGAGGTCTGCTTGTCTGCCTTTCCAATCAACATTTATCTGAAGCTTTTATGTGATGTTATAAAACCTGAAATTTTTTTTTTTCATTTTTATGCTGATGATATTATGGTATATCTTCTTTTACTATTGGTGATGAAGCTCCACAGTCACTAATAGTCCTTTTGATCCTGTTGTAGTTTGGTTAGAGAAGTGTGGGCTGCAGTGAATTATAATAAAACAGAGGTACATTTTGTGACCCATGACCCTACTTTTCTGGCCCCTTCTATACTTCAGGTAAAGTGGGCCAATCTTATGGTAAATGCTGAGGTTCACCATCTTGGTATCATCTTTGATGGGAACTTAGCCTTTCAGCCTCAGGTTAATCAGATGAGGATTTGTTAGGTGACTTTGATCTCTGTAAATTAGTGCGAATTTTCAGTCCGTTTTTCAAGCTGCGGTCCATTGTTTGATTACTGTATTGTTATATATCAATAAACATATGGATAAAGATAAGCCAGTCAATATAGTATATTTAGACTTTCAGAAAACATTTGACAAAGTCCCACTTCAGAGGCTCCTGAGAAAGTTAAAAAGTTAAGAAAGTTAAGACATAGGAGACAATGTTCTATTGTGCACTGAAAACTGGTTGAGAGAGAAAGATAAATAGTCATTTTTTTCAATGGAGGAAGTGAATTGTAGATTTCTCTAGGGCATTGCTTCTCAACCCAGTCCTCATCATGTTTTCAGTATTCCCATAATGAATATGCATGAGATACATTTGCATATACTGCCTGCATTGTATGCAAATCGATTTAATGCATATTCATTATGGGAATACTGAAAATTCGATGGGCTTGGTTTGCCCCAAGGACTGGGTTGAGAAGCACTGCCCTAGGAATCTGTACTGGGACCGGTGTTTTTTTAACATATTTATACTGTAAATGATTTGGAATTGGGAACAACAAGTGAGGTAATTAAATATGCAGATGGCACCAAATTATTTAAAATTGCTAAATCACATACAGGTTGTGAGAAATTGCAAGAGGATCTTGGGAGACTGGCCATCCAAATGATAGATTAAATTTCTGATGATGTTACTTTAAAAGATTTGTGGTCTGCCTTTGCTTCTATTGATACTAAAGTATCTACTTCGTTTGAGTCTTTACCTTTACACAAGAGGCTCATCACAAATTTGCTGAGGTAGATAAGCAATTACTTGATATAGCTAGCACTGTTTCTACTCTGAATAAACAGGTAATTAATTTGCAGCAAAGTTCTGCATTTATTAAAGATTCATTATCTACTTGTTATAAATTAGAATCATTGGAGAATAGTGCTAGGGCATTGAATCTTCATTTTTTAAATTTTCCTAAATCATCTTTGCTCTCTCCTCAGATTTTGTTAGAAAAATATTTAAGTGAAGTTTTGTTGTTTTCTGATAAGATTGCTATTCGGTCTTCTTATTACCTCCCTGGAGGGAAGCGCCAACTGGATAAGGCAGTTGATGGGGGTAGATGTATTATCTATAGATGTGGCTAAAGATTTAACTAATTTCCTAGAGGATTCAACGGATGTGATTGCTAACAGGGCCACATTGGTGGCTTCCTTCTTCTCTAATTTAGATAAAATACAGGTCCTGAAGGCTTATTTTAAAAACAAAGATAAGCCTTTTTGTGGTTATAAAATGTATGTGTTTCCAGATGTTTCCAAACCTACTCAGGCCCGCAGGAAAGGCTTTTTGGCCTTAAAACCTAGGGTGCTAGAGTTGGGCGCTACTTTTTTTCTTAGATTCCTATGTAAATGTATTATTACCTTTCTGGGATGTACATATGTTTTTTCTGATGTTACTCAATTGGAAACTTTTCTAATAGAAACATAGAAACATGATGACAGAAAAAGACCACAAGGCCCATCTAGTCTGTCCTTCCATAACAACAACTACAACAGTACACTTTCTACCTTTAGAGATCCTCTGTGTTGGTCCCATGCTTTTTTGAATTCAGTTACTGTCCTCATCTCTACCACCTCCACTGGGAGACTATTCCACGGATCCACTACTCTTTCCGTAAAGAAATATTTCCGCATATCACTCCTGAATCTATCTCCCTTCACCCTCATCCCATGTCCCCTCGTAGCAGAACTTGCTTTCAATTGAAAGAGGCTCTCTCCCTGAACATTTATGCCACGGAGGTATTTAAACATCTCAATCATATCACCTCTATCCCTCCTTTCCTCTAAGGTGTACATATTAAGAACCTTAAGTCTGTCCTCATATGCTTTATAATGAAGCCCATTAATCATTTTAGTAGCAACCCTCTGCACCGACTCCATCCTGTTCACATCCTTTTGAAGGTGCGGTCTCCAGAATTGCACACCATACTCCAAATGAGGTCGCACCAAAGACTTACACAGAGGTATTATCACCTCCTTTTTTCTGCTAGCCATTCCTCTCCGTATGCACCCAAGCATCCTTCTAGCTTTTGCCGTCGCCTTTTCTACCTGTTTAGCTACTTTAAAATCATCAGACACAACCACGCCTAGGTCCCGCTCTTCTTTAGTGGACAAAAGTACTTCACCTCCTATACTGTATTGCTCCCTTAGATTGCTGCAGCCCAAATGCATGACCTTACATTTTTTAACATTAAATCCCAGCTGCCAAATTCTAGACCATTCTTCAAGCTTAGCTAGATCCCTCCTCATGTTATCTACACCTTCCTGGGTGTCTACTCTATTACAGATTTTGGTATCATCCGCAAAGAGGCAAACCTTACCCGACAGCCCTTCCGCTATATCACTAACAAAGATGTTAAAAAGAATCGGACCAAGGACAGATCCCTGGGGCACACCACTGGTAACATACTTCTCCTCAGAGTGAGCTCCATTTACTTGTACTCTTTGTCGCCTCCCACCCAACCAATTTCTAACCCAAGCAGTAACTTTAGGGTCCATCCCTAGGGTGCTCAGTTTGTTTATAAGTCGCCTGTGAGGAACAGTGTCAAAGGTTTTACTGAAATCTAAATACACCACATCTAGAGCTCTCCCTCGGTCCAACTCCCTGGTCACCCAGTCAAAGAAATCGATCAGATTTGTCTGACAAGACCTGCCTCTGGTGAATCCATGCTGCCTCGGATCCTGTAATCCGCCGGACTCCAGAAACCTCACTATTTTCTCTTTCAGCAGCGTTTCCAATAATTTACTCACCACTGAAGTTAAACTAACCGGCCTGTAGTTTTCAACCACATCCTTACTTCCGCTTTTGTGTAAAGGCACCACATGAGCCTCTCTCCAGTCCTTTGGCACCACCACTCCCGACTCCAACGAGGCATTGAAAAGGTCAGTCAGTGGAGTTGCTAGAACGTCCCCAAGTTCCCTCAGTATTCTAGGGTGTATCCCATCCGGTCTCATCGCTTTGTCTACTTTAAGTTGAGCTAGTTTCTCACGAACACAGTCTTTTGAAAATTGTTCAAGATGTCCCTCGCTTCTGTTCTTATTTGTGGGTGTTTTCTGAGGTCCTGCTCCTGGTTCTTCATCTGTGAACACAGAACAAAAATATTTGTTAAGCAATTCCGCTTTATCCTTATCAGCTTCTACATATTCCCCCCCTGCACCCTTGAGTCTGACAATACCACTTTTGCCCTTCCTCTTCTCACTAATATATATGAAAAATGTCTTATCCCCCATTTTATTGCATTGGCTATTTCCTCCTCCTTTTGAATCTTTGCCTTCTTGACTACTTTGCTAGCTTCTCTAAGTTTTTCCAAATACAGATGCCTGTCTTCCTCTCTCTGTGATCTCTTGTATTTCATGAAGGCCTCCCTCTTTTTCTTCACTTTTTCAGCTACTTCCTTCGAAAACCATAGCGGTCTCCTGTTCCTTTTGCCTTTATTTACCATTTTAACAAAAAGGTTGGTTGCCTTTAAAATACCCCCTTTCAGTTTTTCCCACTGTTTTTCTACATCCCCCAGCTGTTCCCATCCCACTAACGACTCCCTGAGGTATTGGCCCATCTTCGCAAAGTTAGTCTTTCTAAAGTCTAAGATCTTCACCTTGGAATGGATTCTAACAGCCCTAGTCCTAATACTGAACCACACCATCTGGTGGTCACTGGATGCAAAATGATCTCCCACTACAACATCAGAAACACTCTCACCATTGGTAAGCACCAAGTCCAGTATGGCCCCTTCACGTGTGGGGTCTGTTACCAATTGCCTGAATAGTTCTCCCTGTAGAGAATCCAGGATCTCCTTACTTCTAGATGATACTGCAGCAGGAATGTGCCAATCAACATCTGGCATATTGAAATCTCCTAGCAGTAGCACTTCCCCTTTCCTAGCAATGCTGCGTATGTCTTCAATTAACTCTCTGTCCACCTCTTCCTCTTGTGAGGGAGGTCTGTATATCACACCAATGCAAATAGATTTCTCTTTCCCTCTTTCTAGTTTAACCCACAATGCCTCCTCTCTCCCTTTTAAGCTCTGTAATTCCAAAGCTTTAATAGTAGTTTTTACATATAGTGCCACTCCTCCTCCCCTTCTTCCTACCCTGTCCTTTCTGAATAAAGTATAGCCAGGTATAGTTACATCCCAGTCATGGTTTTCTGTGAACCATGTTTCTGTAACTGCCACTAAATCCAAGTCAGCCACTCCCACCAAAGCTTCAACTTCAGGGATCTTATTTCCCATGCTACGGGCATTAATACACACTGCTTTCCATGTGTTACCCCTGTTACCCATTTCCATAAAGGTATTTAATGTATCACCTACCTGGGGGCTTTCACTTACCTGGGAGCTTTCTTCACCCATCCCCAAAGAATCTAGTTTAAAGCTCTCTTCAGTAGATTAGCCAGTCCACTACCAAAGATGTGTTGACCTTTCTTGGACAGATGGATGCCATCTCTGCTCTGCAACCCTTGGAACAGCATCCCATGGTCTAGGAAACCAAAACGCTCTCGAAGACACCATCCACGCAGCCATGCATTCATCTTCAGGATGCGAGCCTCTCTGCCTTGGCCTTTACCCTCAACAGGGAGGATTGAAGAGAACACCACCTGTGCACCTACCTGCTTCACCCTCTGTCCCAGAGCCATGAAGTCACTTTTGATACGTTCCGAGGTATACCTGGCAGTATCATTTGTTCCAACATGGATTAGCAACATTGGGTAATAGTCAGTGGGCTTGATGAGTCTCGGCAAACTCTCCGTAACATCTTGGATCTTGGCACCAGGCAGACAGCACACCTCTCTGGACATCAAGTCTGGTCGGCAGATGGACGCCTCAGTACCCCTCAGAAGAGAGTCTCCAACAACCACTACCCTTCGTTTCCTTCTGGTCACTGATTCCGCAACTATGGGGTACTTGAACTCTGGTTCTTCCCTTTCCAGGGATGCTTTCACCTCCTCCACTTCCAGGGCTGCATAATGGTTCTTCAATTCAAGGGCTGGAGAAGTTGGATTGGTGATTTTGCAGGCTCTGGTGACTGTTGTCCAACCATCGACATTCTGTTGGCACCCATCTTCTCCTGTGCTGGAGAGCCTGGTTGCTGCAAGAAGCATCTCATCAATGTACTTCTCACTGTCTTGAATGCTCCTCAGCCTCGCCACCTCCTCTCTGAGTTCCTCCACTTGTTTCCTCAGAGCTTCAGCATGCAGGCACCCTGCACATGGAACCGGTTCTTCAACTGGCATTAGGACCTCTGTCTGGACCGAGGCAGAAGCTGTAACGGGGGCAACAGCTTTAGCAATACGATTTTTCCCAGCCATTGTTCTGTTTGTGGAGCTTAGGTATCTGTTAAAGCAAAAGAGAGAGATCTACCAAGTACCAGCTGGTTTCGCAGCTGTCCTTTCAGAGAAAAAGCAGTTAAATCTCTTTAATTATATTCAAAATGTGCTGGTCCAATTCACTGTGATTTGCTAAAGGGGGAGGTGCCCTATAAAACAAGACTGCTCACTAGGGGTGGGTGGGAGCTGGGGTGGGTAGGGAGGAAACTAACACCTGATTAGGTGTTAGCAGTTTCTGAATCAGAGGAGGTTACAGAGTTCAGCAACCTACTGTGCTCCAGTAAAGTTCCCCTAAAACAGCAAAAATGTAAGTAACCTTGCTTTTAAAAAGTATACACAAAACCCTTTTAAGAGCTCCCAGTCAGAGAGCTAGCAATTTAATTAAAAAAAAACCAAACAAAGAAACCCTCAAAACCTTACTTACTGTTTGATGTGTGGAGCCCTGGTTAGGAAAGCCTCAAAAGGGCAGGGTACAGGAGCCTTTTATGCAGGCTTCAACTGCACTCAGGAAACAGGCCCACTAACACCTGATTAGGTGTTAGCAGTTTCTGAATCAGAGGAGGTTACAGAGTTCAGCAACCTACTGTGCTCCAGTAAAGTTCCCCTAAAACAGCAAAAATGTAAGTAACCTTGCTTTTAAAAAGTATACACAAAACCCTTTTAAGAGCTCCCAGTCAGAGAGCTAGCAATTTAATGAAAAAAAACCAAAGAAACCCTCAAATCCTTACTTACTGTTTGATGTGTGGAGCCCTGGTTAGGAAAGCCTCAAAAGGGCAGGGTACAGGAGCCTTTTATGCAGGCTTCAACTGCACTCAGGAAACAGGCCCACTAACACCTGATTAGGTTTTAGCAGTTTCTCAATCAGAGGAGGTTACAGAGTTCAGCAACCTACTGTGCTCCAGTAAAGTTCCCCTAAAACAGCAAAAATGTAAGTAACCTTGCTTTTAAAAAGTATACACAAAACCCTTTTAAGAGCTCCCAGTCAGAGAGCTAGCAATTTAATAAAAAAAAAAAACAAAGAAACCCTCAAAACCTTACTTACTGTTTGATGTGTGGAGCCCTGGTTAGGAAAGATAATAGATGGGAAAAAGAAGTAGGTTTCTGTGGTTTTGCTCCTATTTTGATGTATCCTGCAGTGTTGTGGAGGTAAATTTTTTACTTCTTGATTTCCTTTTTTATTACTTGATATTGTAATAAATGGGTCTCTTACTCATCATGATGTGAACTATTACAGTTCTTTTTAATATGCTAGTTTATTTACTTCATTTGTTATTTCTTGTTTTGTTTGTTTATGATTGTATTAATTTAAATCTCTCAATAAACATATTGAATGATAAATTTAATATGGATAAGTGCAAAGTGATGCACATGGGGAAGAATAACCCAAACTATAGAAATACAATGCTAAATTCCACATTAGAGTCATCATCCAAGAAAAGGATCAGGGTATGATCATAGACAATACATTGAAATTTTCTGTTTAGTGTGCTGTGTGGCAGCCAAAAAAGCAAATAGAAAGTAAGGGATTATTAGGAAAGGAGAATTAAACAAAAGATACAACAATGCCTCTGCATTGCTCCATGGTGTCATAAACCTAAATATCCCGATAATAAATAACTCCCAGTGTTAGAAATAATAATTTTTGTCGGAGATAAATTCAACAAAGCGCTCTGTATAATAACAAGGCACCGCTGTGATGTTCTCCTTTTATTAATATATTTAAAATGTTACTTAGCTTCAGTAATGAGTAGTGTCCATGATGCCATAAAAAAGTGACAGGACTGTCAACGCAGCGCTCGTTTCGGGTACAAAATATATTAGAAACCCTGCTTCAGGACGTCCACTTGTAAATATTGGCAACGATGTATTCAGCTAACAAGTTGGAAATGTAGTCAGCCATTTAAGTCTTCAACGTATAACGTCAGCATCACATGTGGAAATTGAACAACCAATGATCATAGACCCATTGTAAAAGGGAACACCCACCATCAGGGAATCCCTCATCGGGTACATTCATCAGAGTATAGTATGCCAGTCAATCTGTTGGTTTAGGCCGCCTGGGGAGACTGAATTTAATCTATAAATCCATCTTTGTTCCAGGTATTGTAGTTGTTGTTCTCGATCGCCACCCCGAGGATCACATGGGACATGATCAAGTATCCTCCACCGTAGGGATTCAAAGGCATGGCCAAAGGACAGACAATGATCCACCTAAGGTGCATAAATCTTTAATAGATCCCCCTGGCCGGCCGATTGTGTTATGCAGGGATTCGCTACTGGAACCCCTTTGTAGATTTTGTGATCTGTTTCTGCAGCCAGTAGCGGCAGGGGTCCAGTCATTTATTAGGGACACGGGGCATTTTTTGCAACAATTACACTCTTGTGCAGATGTTGATTCTTACAAATTCCTGGTATCCCTAGATGTTCAGGCATTGTACACAAACATAGATCAAGCTGAGGCCTTACATTGTCTACAGGATTATTCTTTGAATCTTCCAGACCGGATTCCTAAATCTTTCATATTAGAATTGCTTCATTTGGTATTAGATAATAATTTTTTCTTGTATCAGCAACATTTTTATAAGCAGATCCACGGCATTGCCATGGGGGCCACAGTGGCCCCCTCGATTGCTACTTTGTATATGGCTGCCTTTGAATCGAAGTATATTTATACTGATCCTGCCTTTCGGCTGGTCCCATTCTGGAAGAGATTCTTAGATGACATTTTTTTCTTATGGTCAGGCTCCCGATGTGAGTTAAATGCCTTTATCACTCGATTGAATGCTCATCTGCCTCGGATACAATTCACAGCACATGTTTCCCCTTATAGCTTAGACTTCTTGGATATTACTGTTTGGCTGACGGCTGAGGGTTTTCAAACAACCCTATACCACAAACCAGTACAACGAAACACCCTACTGCATTATGACAGCTTTCACCCACGGTCTTTAAAACAAGGCCTACCTTTTGGCCAATTCCTTCGGTTGAAGCGAAACTGTTCATCTTTAATGGAGTTTAAAAAGCATGCAGTGGAGCTATCACAGCGTCTTTTTTGCAGGGGTTACCCTAATTGGGTTATTAACCGTGCATATAAACGAGCACGATATATACATGTAGAATGGCTGGATTCCCAACCTGAAATTTCTGCTTTAGATCAAGGATCAAAGATTACTGGAATTCTACCTTATGTTAGAGGCATCAATCAAGTTTCAACATTGCTTAGACGATTTTGGCCAGTATTAAGCGTGCATACATGTTTTCGGGGGAAAACTTTACAGATGGCTTACTCTAGAGGTTCTAATTTTAGAGACCTCCTGATGAAGACTACTGCCTCTCAGGATCGCCCAGAGATTTGTCATAGTGATAAGGGTCATTTCACCTGTGGCTCTTGCACTTATTGTGCGTTCTCTATAGTTGGATCTGACTGGCAGGATACTCATACTGCTCGAATTTATTCTACCAGATGGCACACGGATTGTTCATCCTGCTTTGTTGTCTATCTGATTATTTGCCCTTGTGCACTTTATTACGTGGGGCGTACTATACGCGTTATTCGACATCGTTTATCTGAGCATGCATCGAGACTAAGAACGAGATCTCTTTCAGCTCCTATGGTGGATCATTGTCTGTCCTTTGGCCATGCCTTTGAATCCCTACGGTGGAGGATACTTGACCATGTCCCATGTGACCCTCGGGGTGGCGATCGAGAACAACAACTACAATACCTGGAACAAAGATGGATTTATAGATTAAATTCAGTCTCCCCATGCGGCCTAAACCAACAGATTGACTGGCATACTATACTCTGATGAATGTACCCGATGAGGGATTCCCTGATGGTGGGTGTTCCCTTTTACAATGGGTCTATGATCATTGGTTGTTCAATTTCCACATGTGATGCTGACGTTATACGTTGAAGACTTAAATGGCTGACTACATTTCCAACTTGTTAGCTGAATACATCGTTGCCAATATTTACAAGTGGACGTCCTGAAGCAGGGTTTCTAATATATTTTGTACCCGAAACGAGCGCTGCGTTGACAGTCCTTCACTTTTTTATGGCATCATGGACACTACTCGTTACTGAAGCTAAGTAACATTTTAAATATATTAATAAAAGGAGAACATCACAGCGGTGCCTTGTTATTATACAGAGCGCTTTGTTGAATTTATCTCCGACAAAAATTATTATTTCTAACACTGGGAGTTATTTATTATCGGGATATTTAGGTTTATGATTTACTGGTGATTCCGGTTGGGTTCATGTTGGATTTACTATTGCTCCATGGTGTGACAGCACCTTGGATATTGTGTGCAATTCTGGTCTCTACTTTCCAAAAAAAGATATAGTAGCATTAGAAAAGATACAGAGAAGGGCGATCAGAATCATAAAGGGGATGAGGAAAGGCTAAAGATGTTAGGGTTCTTCAGTTTGGAGAAGAGACGGCTAAGGGGAGATATGATAGAGGCCTCAAAAATACTGAGTGGAATGGAGCGAGTAAATGTGAATCGATTTACTCTTTCAAAAAATACAAGGACTAGGGGACATGCCATGAAGCTACAAAATAATATATTTAAAATTGATAGGAGAAAATATTTTTTCTCTCAGTGTATTATTAAGCTTTGGAACTCATTGCTGGAAAAGATGGTAAAAACAGGTATTGCAGCTTTATTTAAAAAAGGTTTGGACAAATTCCTGGAGGAAAAGTCCATAAACCATTATTAAGGCATACCCAGAGAAAACCATTGCTTATCCCTGGGGATTAGCATGGAACTGGCTACTTCTTGGGTATGTCGGGTACTTGTGACCTGGATTGGCTTGATGGACCTTTGGTCTGACCCATTATGGTACTTCTTATGTCAATGTTTTTTTCTCTTGTTTTGCAGATTCAGTTGCTTCCATTCCTCTGTTTACTGGTAGATCCTCATCCATTCTTTCTACTTGTTGGAATGTCCATCCAAGTTTGATAATGGAGACGGATTCTGGATGTGTAATTTCATGTTTCAATACTTTTTGTGAATTTGGATCTGTTAATACTGTTAGGAAGGCCTGGAGGCCTATGATAGTAGCTCTGTATGTATAATCAATTTCTATGAGGCCCATTCTTCCTTCAATGGCTGATATTCAAATAATTTATGCTCCTGAGAGTTATGAACCCGATATTCAATTAGACAGGCTATACGCCGCTATGATGCATAGCCATCCCTGCCGACCCCTCTCCCCAGATATTCAATGCCAGGATCATATTCAGCCCCGGCATTGAATATCTGGGGTTTGCCACACATGCCAGAAGCCACATGAGCTAACTTGGCAGCAGCAATATTGCATGCTGCCTGGTTAGCTCCTGCGCCTTAAAGAGGAAAACCCTCGCCTATCTTTTTGGCGCAGGTCACTAACCGGGCAGCATGCAATATCGCTGCTGCCCAGTTAAGGACTGTCGCCACCTGTGCTCCTCCCCGGAATGTCCCCTACACGCCCCAAAACTAAACGGTTAGCATCGGGGTGTGTAAGGGAGATCATTGCAAATATTCAGCAGCCCTGGGGTGTGTAAGGGAGATCATTGCAAATATTCAGCAGCCCTGTGTGCAACCGGGGTTCGATTCCCACTAGCACTCCTTGTGGCCTTGGGCAAGTCACTTAACCCTCCACTGCCTCGGAAGAAAGGCCTCACAATCTACTTCCGGTGACACTGCCAAGAAAACCCAGGAGCTTCTGGGTCGCCAGGAGTCAGGACTGACTCGAAGGCACACATTGCTTTTTGTGTTCCTAAATTGGCCTCTTTGAAAATTCACTAGGACTGAGTGCCTAAATATTTTCTTAAAATTTCCCTAAACTCCTAATTTAGGAGCATAAAAAAATGAGTGGCAACCGGGGTGCATTTAGGGCAGGGGAAAAAAGTTACAGTAGAAGCTTTGCACTGATTTTCAGCACTAGGCTCCTAAATTAGACTCATATATCTAAGCAAATGAACGGCAGGCCTACATTTAAGAGCATAAATTTAAGCTGCTAATTTAAGATGAATTTTCAGTTGAAAATTTAGGCACCTAATTGTAGCTAAAAATAGGGTATAAATTTAGGAGCCTAACAAAGGAGCCTGAATTTAGGCGCTCATCTTTTTTTGAATATTGGCTCTGTACAGCCTTTGTATATACTGGTTCTTATACAGTAGATTACCTCATGGGCATAGAGAAGTTTTCTTCTTCATACATCCAGTTTTCAAGATCTTTAAGAGGCCAGTCTACAATTCCAGAGGTATAGGATAGTATGGGAATTACCAGTTAATTAAATGGTTTGTGTCTTATTCTGTGATGTTAAAGCACTTTTCAGTCTTCTGTAATATTCTTTATTGATGTTTTCTCTCTGTAAACTTTGCTTGATTGCTTTCCTTTCTCTATGCCTAGGTATTCCTATACACCTTCCTGTTCAAGTTCCTTAATGTCACAATCATCATTCAGGGAGATGTTTTCCATTATGCTCAATCTTCCTCTAAGGAAGGTTGCTTCTTGTTTTGTATGGCGAAACTGGTGTTTGATTCAGGAGTCCAGTGGACTGTAGAGGAAGAGAATAGAGGAGAAACTAAAGCCGTGGAGTGTAAGGTACAATGTGGGTCTTTGGGAGTTAGAAAGCCTAGTAAGTGCTCACAGAGAGCCCAAATCTATAGTAAGTAAAGCAAGGTGTCCCAGGACTGCAGTGAAGAAGGAATCTAATTGCTATGCCACAGGGTCTATTCAAAGATTTTGTACCTATCTGAAACTATTGCATTTGCCTACATTTTATTTTTAGAACACCATGACCAGACTGGAGCGTCATCCTAAATTGTGCTAGTATGGCATAGAATATAAAATGGAGTATTCCTTCTCACTATAATGGAATCCACACCAGCTCTAGCCTGCAGCTGCCAAAGCAGAGAGCAGGATCCCAATGAGCCCCTAGACACCATGTACACCTGGGAAGGGGACTACATAAAAAAATCTGATGTAGCGATAAAGGCAAAAAAAACATATGAAGAGCTTTCCTCGTGAAAATATCAGTACCAGCTGATAATTCTATACTATACATAGAGCCATGATTATCAAGTTCTAGGAAGTGCAATCAGAAACCAGGAAGATGAAGCATAAAGATAACAGAAATAGGCACATTCACGATAGGATTAATGCACAGGCAACTACGCACCTGCCTAGGGCCCAACTGTTTAGGAGGGGCCCTCTCAGAGGTGCTAATCCATTGGCTCCTAAGGCAGATTTTTCACCAGATAAGTCAGCTACTGGCAGAAAGAAGATGAGGAGATTTGTGGGGGTGGAGGGATACTGCCCACATGTGTTTGTATATTCTCCCCACTCCCTGTGCGTTGCCCACCAGGCTACAGAAGTTAGTGAGCAGCACTTCTTACCTGCTGCCGCCTCTTCTGCCAACTGAGAAAATCATGTGAGGCCCATTTTGGGGAGCTTTAAAATGTATTTATATTATAGGTGGGTCCCAACACAATTGTTTGCCTAGCCGACCGGGCAGGGGTGGGCAATTCCGGTCCTGGAGGGCCTCAGACTAGTCAGGTTTTCATGATGTCCCTAATGAATATTCATGGACTTGACTGGACTGTGGCCCTCCAGGACTGGATTTGCCCACCCCTAGGGGATTAATTTTGCCCTAGCAGTAGATTTGCTTTATTCAGCTCTTCCCCTCTATTTATTTATCTAAAACGTTTTATATTCCATCTTAGGGGTATGTTTACTAAGCTAGGCTGACAGTTAGCATGTGCTATTGACAACTAGGTCCCACTGTATAATATGGGACTGAGTTACAAATAGCACATGCTAGCCATTAGCCCAGCTTAGTAAACATACCCCTTAGTGGATTACATCATTCAAAATGGTTTAAAAATTATAATCAACCAATCAAAGTATGAAAAAAAGACAAAAGATAAAGTATAGATAAAAGAATATTTCCTTTGATATCCAAAACACCATAAAAGTGTCACAAACACTTCTCCAGGGAAATGACACTACAGGCAAAACATTAAAGTGACAGCAGGGATTAAAAACCCTTTAGACTACATCCATAGTTAAAATCTACATCAGTTTTCCAGAGGAAATAAAAAGGGTTATACAACCTTTTTAAAATGCAGTAGATTGGTTTCTGATCTTGTTAGAAGATCATTTATTCCAATAGAGTATTCTACACACACTATATGGCTGCAATTCCTACCCAGTCTCCCTCCATCCACATCTTCCCTCATTGCCTGTCTGCCTCTGTTCTCTCTCCTTCACCTCTTGCATATACCTCCGTGCCCTCCTCCACCCGTCTTTCCTGCCCTCACTTCCAACAGCTGGAGGGGCTGGTCCTGAGTACCATTGTTAGGTTGCGAGTGTGTTGAAGGACAAAATCAATGTACACTCATAAACTGCAGAGTGACCCCTCCCATTCCTGTGTTCACCTATGAGAAGTTGTATTTCGATTTAATTTCTCACTTTTTCGAAACAAGTTACGAATTCGGGCACAGTTGGTAGATCCATGCCCGAGAGGGCTTATTTTATTTTATTTACTTAATTATTTATTTCCATGTTCTTGCTATACCATCTTTCCAAAGAATATCAAAACTGTTTATGATAACAGAAAACTGAGTACAGTGAGGGGGCAAAAAAGCAACAATGTAGAGACAGGATAATGAGGAATTACTGAAAAATAGCAGGCAGGGATTATACATCAGGGAAAAGGATAATAGAAGAGATTAAGATGGGTTGCTACTGTTTATGTGGTTGCCATAGTAAGATAGCAGGCTTTAAGTTGAGCTTGCTATATTTTAAAGGACCAAGTCACCAAAGTAAAAATAATTATTCTTCCCCCAATTCCTATATTCAAATCCCACTAGAGGACAGCAACCATGGGCCGGAAGGACTGGGGTTTCTAGTCCCACAGGTGCTCCTTGTGGTCTTGGGCAAGCCACTTAACCCTCCATAGCCCATGTTCCCTGTAAGTATTAGTGTATGTGTCTCATATCCCCTCGTGTTAAATGTATCCCCCAACCGCTTTGACCCGGTGAAAAGCGGGATATAAATGCAGCTAAATAAAATAAATAAATAATAAATAAAGACCTCAGTAACAAAATAAGTTTTCAAGGTGGTTTTGAATTTCTTATAATTTGATTCAGTATAGAGGGAGGTTGAGGGGGCATTCCATAATGAGGGAGCAAGGAAATAAAAGGATGATTGACAAGAAGGGTACAGTTTGGTTGTGGGGGAAGAAGTAAAGAATATTTGTGTGCTGGGATCGGGTGGGATGGGAGGATGCAGGAGTGAGGTGAAATGAGAGGTGAAAAGGAAGACCTGTATACAAGGTACAATGTGCCAGCATCAGGAATTTAAACGTAATCTAAGGCCCATATTTACTAACCCATAATAGTTGTATTATCTTACCATGGGAAAATTTACAGTGGGATTCACTAACCTGCATTTATTCTGGCTAGAGCAATAGTAAGATAGCAGGCTTTAAGTTGAGCTTGCTATATTTTAAAGGACCAAGTCACCAAAGTAAAAATAATTATTCTTCCCCCAATTCCTATATTCAAAGTATTATGCCATTTAAAAATGTAGTTTGCTGCCAGCTCACACCCCATACTCCAACACTTTCTAGGTGATCCCTGGGGTCTTGTGGGCCAAGAGTTGTTCCTTTGTCATTCCTATTGCAGTGGTTCCCTTATTCAAAATGGCACTCTTCAGATCCCTAGAAGTAACATAGTAACATAGTAAATGACGGCAGATAAAGACCAGTGTGGTCCATCTAGTCTGCCCAGCAATATGGCAGGAGTAGGTGCACCCCTTCCCATGTCTTTTAAGGAGTAGGTGCACCCCTACCCATGTCTTTGCTTAGTGGTGCACCCACCAGGAGCAGGTGCACCCCTCCCCATGTCTTCACCCCTCCCCAAAGTAGTCTTCTGGTACTACCATTGGAGGTCAGGTCAACAACTAAAGTAATGTGCAGTCGTCGCAGCATCATGTAATACAACTAATTGATAAACTAAAGAGCAGCAAATCACCTGGACTGGAAGGAATACATCCCAGGGTGCTGAAAGAGCTGAATATGAGATTGCAGAACTACTATTAGTAATCTGTGATCTATCATTAAATTCATCTGTAGAATCTGAAGATTGAGGGTGGCCAATGTAACCCCAATTTTTAAAAAGGGTTCTAGGGGTGATCCGGGAAACTACAGACCAGTGAGCCTGTCGTCAGAACATGCACCCCATTTTAAAAAACAAAATTACTGAACATGTAGATAGTCATGGTTTAATGACAGAAAGCCAACATGGATTTAGTCAAGGAAAGTCTTGTCTTATTAATCTGTTATGTTTTTTAAAGATGTGCATAAATAGGTAGATAAAGGTTAACTGGTTGATGTAGTGTATCTGCATTTTCAGATAGTCTTTGAGAAAATCTTGAGGAAATTAAAAAGTCATGGGATAGGAGATAATCTACTATTGTGGATCAGGAGCAGGTTAAAGATAGAAAACAGAAAGTAGGGCTAAATGACCAATTTTCTGAATGCAGAAAGGTGAATACTGGAGTACCCCCGGATCTGTGTTTAGCCTATTGCTTTTTAACATATTTATAAATGACCTGGAAATGGGAATAACAAGTGAGGTGATCAAATTTGTAGAGCACACAAAATTATTCAAAGTTGTTAAAACACAAGAGGATTGTAAAAAATTGCAAAAGGACCTTGAAAAACTGGGAAATTGGGCGTTCAAAGGGCAAATTAAATTTAATGTAGACAAGTGCAAAGTTATAGTATACACATAGAGTGCACTTCCATAATGTGCACGTCCGGTCCGTGGACACATCTAAATGAAAAATGGGCCCGTTTCACCCTAATTCCGCATGTGTGGGTCTGGACATGCCTGCAGGTCTGGAATTGGGGATGCAGATGTGTTTGGCATGGCATTCACATACCCTGGGACACAGGTATACGTAGCAAGCAGTATGGATGTCCCTGCCCTCGGCAAATTCTGAAAAGATGTACGGCTCCGCTGCTGCCTTTTTCCATGAGGCAACACTTCCTCAGTTAAAATGTGCATCCTCGAAGCTGCTCCTCACATTGACAGTGTGGTGCCCATGCCAACTACCCATCAAAGCAGATGACACAGATGTACTGGTGTACTACAGACCAGATAAGTTAGTCCTCTGCATGACCAGGACACTGCAAAGTGATCTCTGTGCACTCAGAGATGTTACAACAACAAGTAGAAAGTTATACGAGTGTCTTGACATACCTTGCAGCACAACATACATGGCAACAGGTGAACATTTTAGTTCTGCTTGCATTGGTCATCTCTGATAATAGTCTGTACAATGCTATGTATGGACCCAAAAAAATCAGAAATGGTCCTCTACAGCTAAATGTCAGAGCTTATCTCTGACATTAAATAGCACTACTAGATGCCCAACAGCACCAGCATCTGTCTATACAAATGTGCATATTTGTGAGGCTGCTGATGGTGCTGTGTGCCCTGTAGCATACACTCTTTCTGAGGGTCCCTTATCGCAGGCAGGGATATGCTTTGATATTTACCCTTGGTGGTCCCCAACTGGCCCTTTCTCCTCTCCTCCTAGGTGCACCGATTCCCCTCGTATCCTCACTTCGATATCTGGGGGTTACTTTAGAATCTGATCTCTCCTTCCACACTTACATCTCTTCCCTCACACATTGTTCTCATTACTACTGCCGCCAAATCCAAGCTATCAATCCTGTGCTCTCCCCAGCATCTCTTACAACTGTTCTACTCTCTCTAGTAATCTCACGTCTAGATTACTGTAATGTTGTCTTCATCAATATCTCTCACCATCAGCTTGTGGTACTGCAGACCCTCTGCAGACAGGAGAAAATGCTTTAAGCTTAGAAAAAAGAGGCAGACACCGGCTGCAGCATTACAAGGAGCCATATAGGGGGAGCAAGTGGGACCTCCGGAGGACTGAGGAGCCACGCCCCAGAGCCAGTGATGCAATACCGGCCTGCACCCAATCAGAGGAGGGAAGAGTTCCTCTTAAAAAAATCCCAGATGACTGGAGAAGAGAGGCTTTCCAAGAGGGAGAGAAGGACCAGGAAATAGGAGTCCTGGGGAAAGGAACAGGCCCAGCAGACTCAGCAGAGCCAGGTGAAGGAGTTCGCCCCGAGTATCCCAGGAGTGGAGAGGACACGCCTTCCAAGAGGGAGAGATACAGAAAGGGAGCTACCCCTGGAAGCAGAAGGACTGTGCTAGAAAGTCCTGGACCTGAGTTTGGCAGAGGCCAGCAACCATGGAAGGACATAACATGGAGTAACCAAGAAGAAGATGAAAGAACTTCTTTAAAAGGTAACATTCTGGGCTCAGACAGAAGGAAGCTTTGGTGTGAATGTGGTTTAACACCAGCAGAAGGCCTCCGGGAGAACCAAAAGTCTACCATTGTGCAAGTAAGGCCAAACCCCAGCAGGAACTGGCCTCAATCCTTACCTTGCCGGGATAAACCAAGAAAGAAAGGTAAACACTGTTTTTCTGATTATAATTTCCTGAACGCTGTGACGCAGGAGGAACAGGGAATAGAGGAATGTTGTCCTACTAGAACTGTTTATACTTCAGGATACAAGCCTATAGCAAGTAAGAGACTCTCCAGTAAAAGAGCCGTGTGCAAGAGAGACTGTTCTCAGTCTAGAGGTACACAAAACCAGGGCTTACCTTTGAACACAGAACATTGGGACATCGTGCAAACGTTGTATAAAAAGCCTGAATGCAAGCTACCAGATATCGCTGACCTTGAACCAATGCAGGTGGACGTTGCTGACGACCTTTCGGACCCTGAAATGGATTGCAGCTACTGTCAGGCGGAAGGCTTTGAGCCTTTAGACAAGGAATAGAGCTGTAGCCGGGGGAATGTGTGAAACTTTGTTTTCTCATGTTATTACTGTGAAGTTAACAGGTTAAATACAGTTCTTGTTTGTTTTCTTTCAACCTGAAATAAGGACAATTTCTGTTGCTGTAAAGATCTGAGCTTTTGAACCTTTTGTGCAATAGGGGAAATAAAAGCCTTTATTCTCCCTTCACTCGGACTATTATGTTCCTTTGAGCTTTTGGTTACCAGAAGGCTACTAGGACTACAAAGAAAACCTGGGCCCTGTCTTTAAGCCAAACTCAATTACAAATATTTTTGTGTCCACCCTCTCTACCATGACGCTTCTTCGCCACTAGGGCGGCATTGGGACAAGCTTTACCATTTACAGTTAATTCAGAACACTGCTACTCATATCCTCACTCATACTTCCCGCTCCAGTCACATCACAACTTCTCTGATACACTTACACTGGCTCCTCCTCCCCTATCATATCACCTTCAAACTCATGATTTTGACCCACAGGGCCGTACATAAGCACACTCCTCAATATCTGGCAGATTCGATACAATTCCATCTGATAGCCTCCGGTTCCTGCACACCCACCGTCTTGACCTACCCTCCCCAGCCCGTGCTCACGTGGAGCAAACTCGGCGCTCCGCTTTCTTCTTTTTAGCCCCATCATTCTGGAACTCCCTTCCTTCCCTAATCCATCAAGAACAATCATTCTCCAAGTTTAAGTCCCTCCTCAAAACCCACCTCTTCTGCACTGCCTACGACCTCCCCCCTTCCGTGATCCCCTTGCCTCCTCTTCCCCTTCCACTTAGGCTCTCCATTCTCTTTAGGCTTCGAATGAATGTACACTTTCATGTCTGGTATTGTAATTCCTTTTTCCTTGTCTGGCTCTGTACCTACCTATAACATTGTAAACCGCCCAGATGGCCTCCGATGGGCGGTCTATCAAGCATTGTAATAAAGATAAAGATTTAGCCATAGAGAGCCTATTCTACTGTATCCTGGCTGATCATAATTGCACCTGGTCATGCTGTGTTCAGCCCTACAGACCAGATACTGGCCAGGCACCGATGTCTCCCCAAATTGCAGTTGCGCACACCATGCATCCCTCTAACCACACACACACACACACACAAACACACACACTCTCTCTCTTGCAGCCACACAAAACATACAACTGCAGTACATATGCTATGCACCACTAGAAAACAGCTGGTATAACATGATGGCATGGGGTCCCAGGACTACTAATCTGATCTGCATTTCTCACCCACACATGCAATCATCCTATACTCACCCACATACAATCCCTACATCAACAGTCCCACTTCTAGGATGGCAGGAATTATTAGGGTGCCCTCGATCATCTCCTCTAGCTCACACAGCAATTGTCATCATAGCTGGAATAATCACCATTGCACCTCTGATTTTTTTTCTGTAGGGGTGTTTAGTAATGTCTTTACCATATAGCCTTCCCCCACCTCTGTATTCTGTTCTTTACAACTGCATCTTGTGGTCTTCCAGACTGCAGACACATTGGTTCAAAACATGTTTGTCACAGCCATTCATCTCTATGGGACGCATTGCAGAGCAGAGCAGAAAAGTTTCTACTTCCTGGCTTTATTCCGCATTTCTGCTGTATAATGTGGACATCCACAGGAAACACACAGAACATACACGGGCCTTTCCTGAATATGCATTGCACATCTCTGCTGCTGACCACGCCACCGTTCCGTCCCTCCCGCCCATGTTCTGAGATCTCCATGCTAGTGCCAGGTACATACAGGGAAATGGGTGTTTCAGAATAGGGTCCTAGATGTTTTATTTATTTATGTAACAGTGTATTTTACCATCTTTCTACAAGTCAAGACGGTTTACATATAACAATGTGAGAGAAAGAAAGAAAATGTGCTCCTAATATTGAACAATAGTGTGCTCCTAATACTGAACAATAGTGTGGGGGGGGGGGGGGGGCGGTGGATGCAGGTTAACTATGTACAGCTTGCTGTGTTGTTATTAGAGTATGGGCTGAGAGTGAATTAATGAGGGTCAACTCCATAATATTCCAGGAAAAGTTGAGTCTTTAGTTTCCTGAGGAATTCTCTCATATTTTCAATAGCTCTTATGAGAGGTGGGATAGAGTTCCATGTAGCCTGTGCATAGATGGAAAAGGCCCCATTGCAAGTCCTTTGGCTTAGTTTAATTTTGTGCATTGATGTTTCCAGAAGATTGGCTGTGTGTTGTTACCTTGGTCTGTTGGTCTTGGGTGTTTTTATTAGTGATCGCAGACAGGTTTCTAATTGGTTATTTACGTTTTTGTGTGGGTTAATGATGATTTTATATTTGATTCTGGAGGAAGTTGGTAGCCAATGCAGCTGTTTGAGGATTGGAGTGATGTGGATGTACTGGGAAGTGCCATGTATAAGTCTTGCAGCCATATTTTGTGTTATTTTTAGTGGGCATATGGTGTGTCTTGGTAAATCCTGGTAGATTGAATTACAATAATCCAGAATGGGTGTGATGATGGCTTGGCAGACTGTGCAGAGGTCCTGTGGGTTTAGTAGGGGTCGCAAGTTCTTTAGAATTTGGAGCTTGTGATATACTGATTTTATTGCTTGTTTTACTTGTGTTTCTAGGTTCATCTCTTGATCTAGGATTACGCCTTGGTATTTGACCTCGGTTTTGACTGATATTTCTTTGTTGTTCATTTTAATGGATGTGGGTAGTTTGAAGTTTGGATCTCTTGTGACCTGCAGGATTTTGGTTTTGTTATAGTTGATGGTGAGATTATGCTCTTGTAGCCATTTGGTGATCGCTGTGAAGCAGATGCTTATGGTTGCATAATTTGGTGCAGTTGTACAGAAGGAGGTGTATATCATCATGTTATCTGCATGGGTTTGATATTTGTTGTTGAGACCTTGGATGATAGTGCATAGAGGTTGGATGTATCTATTGAATAAGACTGATGAGAGGGCCGAACCCTGTGGTAATCCTTGGTGTAGTTGTGATTTCTGTGTTCCAATTTTTACATGCCACTTTCAGTCTGATAGGTAAGACTGGGACCATTTTATGGTGATGCCATGAATTCCGATGTTGTATAGTCTGTTGAGGAGCAGTTGGTGGGATACTGTGTCAAAGCTGCTGATATGTTGAGGAATAGGAGTATAATTCCTGGTGTGCTCTGTTTGGTGCCTGTGATTAGGGTCTAAGTAGGGAGGTGAGTTGGGTTTCTACACCGTGCTTTGGTCGGAATCCATACTGGTATATGGGGGGCATGTTTGTTTTTGCTAAAAAAACGTCTATGCCGCATCTTCAAAGGACTTATTCCTGTTCTAGAATGACCCCTTAGGGAAGAACAACCCAAACTACAGTTACACATTAGGAATCACCACTCAGAAAAAGGATCTGGGCATCATCTTGGATAATACTGTTGAAACCCTTTGCCCAGAGTGCAGCCACAGCCAAGAAAGCAAATAGACTACTAGGAATGATAAAGAAAGGAATGGAGAATAAAATGAAAGATATTATAATGCAGCTGTATCGCTCATTGGTGCAACCATACCTTGAATATTGTGTACAGTTCTGGTCGCCATATCTTAAAAAGGACATAGCAGGATTAGAAAAGGTACAAAGAAGAGCGATCAAAATGGTAAAAGGGATGGAAGGATACCCCTATGAGGAAAGGCTTAAAAAGCTTAGGGCTCTTCAACTTGGAAAAGAGACAGCTGAGAGGAGATATGATAAAGGTCTTTAAAATATTGAATGGAGTGGAACAGCTAAATGTAGATTGGTTGTTTACTCCTTCAAAAAGTAGAAAGATTAGGGGACACACAATGAAGCTACAATGTAGCACATTTAAGACTAATCAGAGAAAATATTTTTTCACTCAACGCATGATCAAACTCTGGAATTTGTTATCGGAAGATGTAGTAAAAGCTCTTAGTGTAGCTGGATTCAAAATAGCTTTGGTTTAAATAGCTGACAGGTATGAAAGTGAAGTGATGGGTTTGGAAGTTGAGGGAGTGGGTTTTGCTCAGGGATGGGATGCTTTTGTGTTTTATTGGGCTTTCTGGTAGGGGATATGGCTGGGCGATGTCCTCTTTGCTTTTGGATTCTTCCAGGGTAGTGGTGTGGGGGGGGGGGGGGAGGGAGGTTAGGGTCTGTGCTATGGCTGTCTTTGGGGATTTGTGGGGTTCGAGGAGGGGTCTTTGGCTGGGAGGGCCCTTTGCTTTCTAGTGTTGGATTCTATGTAGATAACCTTGTTGCTAGTGGAGTGACCTGAAGAAACAAGGAGCGAGATTAATGTCCTGGAATGTATGTGGGATAAGTTCTCAAACTCTTCGTGATCAGCGAGCTGATATAACCTTTATTGAAGAAACTCATATGACAAAAGCAGAGCATGATACGTTGCCGCAAAGGTGGATGGGTTCACTCTATAGTGCCTCATCGGGCAAGAAGAAGGCAGGAGTGGTTATACTAATCCGTCAGGCCTTGGGTTTCCAATTTGAAAGCTGATCAGTGATCCAGGGAGCAGATTGATATTGTTTTGTGGCAGCCTATATGTCAAGTCTGTAGTCTTAGGTAGTGTGTATGGCCCCAATACCTATGACTCGGTCTTTTTTGATATGTTGGTACATCATTTATCCTCAGTGGGAGACCGTTAAGTGATCTTAGGTGGAGATTATAATTGCTTGTTTGATGTGCTTTTGGATCATTCATCTCAGAGGACAAGTAGAGATGTGAGACAATAGAGACGTCTCTTAGGCCTGTGTGAGAGTTGTATTCTGTTGGATGTTTGGAGACTTCTTCATCCAACTGAGAGGTACTTCATCCATTTATCTCCAGCACACGGCTCCTGGTCTTGGATTGACTATTTTCTGGTGTTTAGTTCGCTGCTGACAGCATTCAAGATATTGGCATAGGTGACATCAAGATCTCTGACCACACTATGGTTTGGATGAACCTGGTCTTGGAGGGAGGGGTAAAATCCCTTGCCATTGGCACATTCTTTATAAAGGACCAATTGAATATCTTTAAAGAGACTAATGGCATACATAAAGATAACCCTGCCCTGTTCTAGGAGATGACTAAGGCTTACCTCCGTAGAATGATAATTGGATTTGCTAGTCGGTGAAGGTGGGGGATGGTGATATGGCTAATGGCTCTGGGAAAGCAGTTATGAGTACTAAAGGGCCGGCTACTCAGACATGATTCAGATGAGAATTGGGCAGCTTATCTGGCCCTGCAGAGTGAACTTAACACACTTATACACATTTGGACCCAGCAATATCTGCTTCATTTTAAGTGTTCCTTATACAAATTTGGTAACCAGCCAGGGAGATTGTTGTCCTCTCTGATAAAGAGTGGGAGAGGCCCTAGATATGTTATGGCCATCAGGAGCCCCAGTGGGGGCCTATGTAAGACTCAAGCTGACCTGGAGGAGGCTTTCCATGGGTTCTACCAGCAGCTTTATAGAGCTGACATCATAGTTGGGGAGTCAGCATCTGCCTACTTGCAAGATACAGCTCTACCTGAGCTTTCAGAGGAGCATCTTTAGATGTTGAATGTACCTATAACCACTCTGGAGGTGCAGACTGCTCTCAAGGGTCTACACACTGCCCAAGCCCACAACCTAGTTGGGTTTAGTAGTGAATCCTTTAAATTGTTACAAGGCCAAGTGAGTATTCCCCTGGCCAAAGTGTATGCACAGTATATTGATCAAATGGGGTTTTCATATAACACTAAGGTGTTAATTACTGTCATTCCTAAACTGGGCAAGGACCCTTTGTTGCTGGCAACTTACAGGATGATCTCTTTAATTTTTTCTAAGATCCTAGTAGATTGCCTGGCACCTATTCTACCTAGTCTGATTCATCCTTCTCAGGTGGGCTCTGTATGGGGTAGAAATGCAGAGGTTAATCTGCGTCAGATTTTGGCATCTATAATTTACTGCTCATCCGTGAGATTCCATCCTTGCTTATTAGCTTTGATGCTGAAAAAACAGTTGATAGGGTTAGCTAAGAGTATATGTTCCTTGCTGTGGAGCGGTTTGGTTTCCAGGGTTTGTTTCTGCGGACTGTTCATGCTCTATATCAGGGATCTCCAAACTATGGCCTATGGGCCACATCCAACCCATTACAAAATTTTATCTGGCCCGCAGCAACTTGAGAAAAAGAAGGAGTGCAGGAAGCTGAGACTGCCATGCAACATACAGGCTTGTGGCTGTCAGCGTTTCTGAATAAATTTCCCAGCAAACACATTGGGCAGCATGGGGTAGAGCATGAGGGCCAGGTACCGGTCAGACCTCTGTTGAGTTTTACGGTTGATCATCGTTGCAAGGAACCATGGGAAGTGATGATGGTATGTGACCCCTTACACCTTTTAGTAACTGATCGCACCACTGTCTAATGATCTGTGGAGTTGCTCAATGGAGGGCTTCCTGGCCTAGCCAGTTGACAACATAGCGCACAGCTCTGGAGAAGTGGAAGTGGAGGATGGTCTGCCTTCTCTCTTAAGGGCTTCTGTGAGTACTTTGTGTATTGATGCTGCAGCCTACATTCCTGGGAGTCTTTTCTGTCTATATTGTGCTGGTTGATTGAATTGGGGCTGGCCTCCCAGATTGTGTATCTTTTTTTTTTTTTTTTATAATTTTTATTTAAGGATTTTCCAATACATCAAGAAATTGCAAACAAACCTATAACAGAAGAAATATCAAATACAGAAAAGAAAAATTTCCCCACAATTAAAAAGGAAACACATCAAGGGGAGAAATCACATCAAATAACATAGGAAAATATACCATCCTGATATAAGAAATAAGAGGTTACAGAACACCACAAAAGGGAGCTAAAAAACAAAATCATTCCTCCACTAACGAACCTCCCTCCGCTTTTGTATCCTGAAAACCTTTCAAGGCATTAACATCGTTATATACAAAAGTTTGTCCCCCAAGAGTGATCACACAGCGACAGGGAAATTTAAGGAAGAAAGTTGCCCCGAGAGCTACCACCTGTGTTTTAATAGCAGAAACTGCTTTCGCCGAATCTGCGTATGACGACAGACATCTGGGAAGATCTGGATGGCCTGACCACAAAAGGGAACAAGCCGGTGTTTAAAATACGCTCTCAAAACCCGCAATTTGGCAGATTCAGAAACAAACTGAACTACCAAAGTGTTGCGTTTTGAAATAAGATCCAGAGAATCTTCCAAGAATGCTGTTAAATTTTGATCCACTGAGGAGACTGAAGGGGCAGAGGCCCCAACCGCCCGAAGAGTGGAAGGAGAACCCAAAGGCAGGTAATACATATAGACCGTCTGAGTCGTATGAAAATCCCCCTCCAAATGCAATATCTCTAGGAAATACTTTCCCAACAATATTTCAGAGGTGTGTTACAGGAAAATTCAAGAGACGTAAGTTGCATGCTCTAGCACAGGGGTCTCAAACTCCAGTCCTGGAGGGCCACAAACCAGTCAGGTTTTCAGGGTATCCTTAATGAATATGCATGAGATATATTTGCATGCACTGCCCCCATTGTATGCAAATATATCTCATGCATATTCATTAGGAATACCCTGAAAACCTGACTGGTTTGCAGCCCTCAAGGACTGGAGTTTGAGACCCCTGCTCTAGCACGATTCTCAAGAGCCTCAAGCCGGAAGGAAATAGCAGAGGAATCACGCATAAACAGAACTTCAGAATTACAGCAAGATTGAAGCTGAGAATCAGAGCGAGCTGCAAGCTTTACAACAGAACCTAACTGATTATCCATAAACTGTATCTTATCCACCACATCTTGGGAAAATTTACACAAGGAGGATACAGTAGAAGTTAAACGTATATCTATTTTTTGAATTGCAGACCATATGTCATTAAGAGTTACTTCCCCAGTTGGAGATGACAAAGTCCCAGGCTCTGCTGCAGATGGAAATACAGGAAGTGGTACAGGGGGAATCTGCTCAGGAGGACTTCTTGAAATAGTGGACGAAAGAGCAGGGAGAGGAAACGGAGGAGGAGACCGGAGGACAGGGCTCAACGAGACCTCCTCCAGAGATTGATCTCCAGGCAGCAGGGCAGTCACATGTTTGTCCATGGGACCCACCACTTTTTCTCCCGAACCTCCAACACCAGATTTGTTACCAATCTTAGCTTTCCTTTTGCCCATGGTAATGTGAACCACACAGACGTAGACACGACACACGAACACCTCACGTGCGCCGAAGGGGCGCCAAAGGGGCGTGTCCTGCCCTTGAGCCATGCCCCTTTAGGCCACGCCACGCAGGCCATGCCACGCAGGCCGTGACACGCGGCCGCGTACAGTACCTGAGGGCTTTATAGGGCACAGCAGGGTCCTCCGGGCCAAGGCACGTCCTCCTCCCGCCTGCCCGATCACCAAATAAGCCTCCTCCAGGTCCCGCTGCGCTGAACTGTGCAGCTGAAAAAATGCACGGCAGCTCCCTCATAGCGGCGATTCTCCCGGCTGCTCTCTCCAACACCGGAGGGCTTTATAGGGCACAACAGGGTCCTCCGGGCCAAGGCACGTCCTCCTCCCGCCTGCCCGATCACCAAATAAGCCTCCTCCAGGTCCCACTGCGCTGAACTGTGCAGCTGAAAAAATGCACGGCAGCTCCCTCACAGCGGCGATTCTCCCCAGATTGTATATCTTATTTATTTATTTACATTCTCTTATATACTGCGCTATTCTGCATCAGTGCGGTTTACATTGAACAAACTGAAATTACATTGAACAGGGCATTATAACTTGGAGATAACTATTTTACAGGGAACATGGGCTATGGAGGGTTAAGTGGCTTGCCCAAGACCACAAGGAGCACCTGTGGGACTAGAAACCCCAGTCCTTCCGGCCCAAGGTTGCTGTCCTCTAGTGGGATTTGAACCCCCGACCTTCTATCTTAGACAATAGAGTGGAGGAGTATCAGCTGTGCTAACTCTAGTCTTCTACGAGGGCAATGGCTGAGAAAGTGTCCTACGGTATGGCCTTGGCCAAATTCTCTCGTGGTGCAGAGGCTCCAAACATTGATTACTCAGTACCTGGGTATTTTGTCAGAGCATTTGCTAATGTTTGACATTTTTACACATTATATATCATTTTTCAGTTTAAGCATGGCATTGTTTCTTTGTAATGGTCACATTTCTCTTTTATTCTGAATCCTATCATGTTGATTACAAAAAAAGATAAATTTAAAACTTCTTCATTCATTTGGATTTTATTCATTCATTTATAAAACTTTTTTTTTTGGCCCACAAATATTTGTAAAATATACAATGTGGCCCTTGTACTGAAAGGTTTGGAGACCCCTGTTCTATATGATGGCCCCTACATGTGGGTACTTGTCAATGGATTTCAGAAGGCTAGATTTTCTCTGCACTGAGGTACATGCCAGGGTTGCTCCCTTTCTCCTTTGCTATTCTTGCTGGCACTCGAGCCTCTGTTGAGTCGCATTCAAGCAAATGGGTCTATTAAGGGAGTGCAAATGGGGTCCTTCAAGATCTCGGCTTTTTTTGATGATCTATTGGTACACCTTACTGAACCTTTGGACTCCCTTGAGGCACTACTCTGGGAGTTATCTCAATTTGAGCAGTTATTGGGATATAAGCTGAGTTTGGATAAATTGGAGGCTCTACTGAAGTGCACTTTACAGCTCTCCTAGTTGGGAGAATTTCCGGTGCACTGGGCAAAAGATTCTTTTTGCTATATAGGGACTGTGCTCCCTGCAGACTTTGCTAAGCTATATTATTGTAATATTACTCCACTACTCCAAGTGACAGAGACTTTTCTGCGTAATTGGCAGGACCTTCCCCTATCACCCTGCATCCGGGCAATCCCTGATCTAGCCCAATTTAGGAAGGCTTTAAAACACTACCTCTTCCTCTTGTACTACCCGGTAGACAGTACCACAATAGCCCTTTCAGCTATCTAGCCAGTGCAGTACAACGGAATCCTACTATACAAGATCATCTAGATGTAAATAGTTACCCAAGTTTTTATCCAAGTTTTAGTACCTGTTCCTTGTAAACACAGATCTGCCAATGAAATGTGTAAGTTTAATATTTCATGTAAACCGCACTGATGTTGAATAGCACGGTATATAAGAGTCTGTAAATAAATAAATAAATAAATAAATAAATGAGATTACATTGTTTAAAATGGTCCTATTCCTGCGATGGCTCTGTGTTCTCCAAACTCTACTGCTTTGGGTGTCAATGCAAGATCTTAGGAAGCTTGAGGGGCTGTTGTCCCAATTTGGGTGGAATAGGAGGAAGCCTCATTTGGCCCTCAGGTCACTCTCTGGGCAGGGGGGCCTGGCTCTCCCAGATTTGAAATGAAATAACCATATGTGTTGTCACAGCCCCTCCCTTTGGCAACGTGCTTGAAGGTCAGGGTGGACATTTATTTCTTTCTTGAAGTGAGAAACTTCTTTTGCCCAGAGGGATTCTGGGACTAGTAGTTCACCTCTTTGTAATGAATAGTTGTGAATGCCAATATAAGTGGTAAGGTAAAGGGTTTTATTCCCATACAGCACAAAAGGTTTCCAAATGAAAGCAAACAGGTTTCACCTTATTCTGGATTATTTATCACCGAACATTTACAAAGTCCAAACTGTTATACGTGTTTCACAGTTCTTGTTACATAGGCAGGTTGAAAGCAAACAAACAGGTCAAATAAATCAAAGTCAAAGCTTCTTCTTTTCAGTTTAAGCACACAGTGTTTTCAAGTATGTCCTAGCCACTATACTTCAGGTAGGGATTCCACACTCCCTGCAATACATAGTGTGCAGTCCATAGGACCTTCAGACTGGGCTAATTCAGGTTCCACAAAGTCCAATTGCATAGCCTCTGGCTCTGCTACGTTAATTGCTAAGCCTGGGTTTCCCTTCGGTATGTCTGGCAATACGTCAGTGGTTCTCTCCAGGACTTGCCAGTCCTGCTCTGCTTGTTCTGGCAAAAAGGTAATGTGCTCTTTGGCTAGTACTTTCTGTACAGGTTTCCACACCTTCTGCCAACTAGGTTTGCTATAGCCACGGCTCCCTGACTTCCAGGCTTCTCTAAGACCTGGCTCAGATCTAGGAAAGGAATTGTATCTGTACCTCGGCTCTCTGAGCTGTGGATCTCCAGCGTATCGTCTGCAAGGTACTCTCCTGCTTTCTCTGTCTCCTCTGAAGACCTCTCTCTGGGGCTCTCCAATATGAGACTGTCCTTCCTGGAACTTGTATTTTCCCTGTAAGGACTTCCAGTTCAGCTGCCTTTCCTTTTGTAATTGGAGCCCTCTGCTTTCTCTCTCCTCATTATCAATAGGAGCTCTCCTCCTCTCTACAGCAGCAACGCTTTCTGCTCCTCTCCCTGGAAGACTTCTCCCTTGAAGACTTCCCCTCTGAAGACTTCTTTCCTGAGGACTTCCCTCCTGAGGGTTTCTTTCCTGTGGACTTCTCTCTCTACTATTTTGGGGACTGCTTTAGCTGTTCCTCAGCTAAAGTTCCTGGCATTCTAAACAGGTGTGTTTGAT
The DNA here is from genome assembly GCA_033557465.1 of Ichthyophis bannanicus. Classification (NCBI taxonomy): domain Eukaryota; kingdom Metazoa; phylum Chordata; class Amphibia; order Gymnophiona; family Ichthyophiidae; genus Ichthyophis; species Ichthyophis bannanicus. The sequence continues at coordinate 1,374,847,405 of CM066032.1, read as the reverse complement.
TACTCTTTGAATTAGGCTTTGCCTCCTCTACTCTAGGGTGTGTCAGCTTTCCTCGTGAGAGTCCTTGCTTGCTCCCTCTAGCTGCACTTCTATCTAACAGCACTCTACACATGTCTGATTCTTTAACAGAATCAGTGTTTTTTTCTAACTCCATAGGTTCAGTGGTGTCAGCTTCATCACATATCCCCTCCCTTAAGATATTACGGGCTGGCATTTCTTCATCGGCACAGCTCGTAATCCGGGACATGGCATCGGCATTGAGGTGCCGTTTTCCCACTATGTGCTCAATCCTGTATTCGAACGGCTGTAACTTTTTCCCTCTCCGCTCTATTCCGGCTAAGGTAACTAAGGCCACCCTCTCGTGCCACAGTCTGAGGACATTGATGTGATATACCTGCTGCTGACTACTCCTATTTCTATCATATACAAGACTGGACCCAGTTGCTTGACCACCTTATAGGGTCCTCTCCACTGGCTTTCAAATTTGGGAGTAGTCCCCTTTACCATCACTATCACTTTCTCTCCTACAGATAGTTGTCTTGGTTTCGTATCCTTATCGTAATATCTTTTCTGTCGCCCTTGACTGGTCCTTAATCTCTCCTCCGCGAACTGGGAAGTCCGACGTAAATGACTCCTTAAGTTTCGCAGGAACTGGGTATCCCTATTTCTTTTTCATCTGGTTCCACCCATTGTTCCCGGAGTATATCCAAAATCCCTCTGGGGGCACGTCCATACATTAGCTCGTAGGGTGAGGTCCCTAAAGAAGCCTGCGTCCGCTCTCGGCATGCATACAATATAAACAGGAGCATGGTATCCCATTCGGCCATCTCACCATTTAAAGCCCGCCTCAGCATTTGTTTTAAGGTCTGGTTTAGTCTCTCTACTAACCTGTTACATTGAGGGTGATAGGCAGCTGTCTTGACGTGTCGTACGCCAAAGGTGTCCCACACCTGGACCAAATACTTCGACATGAAGTTACTACCCCTATCTGTCAACACCTCCTGCGGAAACCCTATTTCGCAAAATAGTTTTATTATTTCCAAGGCTATGATCTTGGCCGATTATATTCCTTAAAGGAATAGCCCACGGAAAACGCGTGGCTTGATCCACCATCACCAGCATGTATTGGAAACCCCTGGACGTCTTTAATAGGGGTCTCACTATATCTATGACTATTCTCCAAATTGGTTCCGATATAATGGGCATCGGGATCAATGGTACCTCGGGCGGTCGGGTAGAGGTCACTCTCTGGCAGGACGAACAAGACTCGCAAAACCGCGAGGTCTCCTTAAAAACGCCTGGCCAGTAAAATCGGGCTAATATTTGGTCTAGCGTCTTCTGCACCCCTTTATGGCCCCCTAATGGGTGGTCATGAGCCAGCCTCAAAACTAGGGACTTAAAAGTGACGGGTACTTCCAATTGCTTCCGAATCGTACCAGTCTGGGGATCTAGACTTTCCCTGTAGAGCACCTCTTTATCTAAAAAGAACCTTGGGAAAGTATGTTTTTCCACCTGGGCATACTCGAATGCCCGAGCGAGCGCGGGATCAACTCTCTGCTCTTTTGCGAAGGAGGGGAACCTCTCCACCAACTCCGCCGGGACCCAGGGCAATCCTTGTCCTGCCTCCAGCTCAAGTCTCCCTAGAGAGCGGCACCGCCTCTCTCTACGTTTTTCTGCCTTACCCTTCCTACTTCCTCCAGCCGGGGTGGTTATTAGGTCCTCATGTGAGGGTAAGCCTGCCAGGGCTTCATCCTGGGGTTCAGACGTTTCACCTAGAGCTCCAGATTGGGATCTTGTAGATACCAGGGCTTCGTGGGGAGATAGACCCTTTTCCAACCCCTTTCTAAATTGGGGCCAGTCCCTACCTAGCACTAAGTTGTGTGGTAACTTTGGCACTACCACTACCAGTATCTCCTTTTCTATCCCTAACCCCTTTATGAGCAATCTATATACAAGATATAAAGATGAGGCTCCATGAATGCATTTTATCTTTACCTGTCCCTCTGCTCGGTTCGGTACTGAGTCAGCCTGATCTTCTATAATACGCCACAGCTTTTTGGAGATCATGCTCTGATCTGCACCAGAATCGAGTAGAGCACTCGTGACTATACCTTGCACCTTAACTTCTAACAGAAAACCTTCTCCTATCCCTTTTGTATTTTTGGTTATCAGTGCAGTATACGCACTTTACATTCACTCTGTGGATACCCTAATTTTACACAATGAAAACATCTTTTCCTTTCAAAGTGATTTCTTTGCAACAACTTGCACGTTTTTAAACCTTCGGGATTAGACCTTGGCGCCCTTTCTGATAACTGCCCCATAGCTTCTGTCACCACTTTTGAAGCCTTGCCATTTTTACGAGTAGCCAGTTCAGCTTCAAAATACCTTTCGGCTAGAAGAATTGCTTCCTCCATGGTACAGCAGTTCTGCAGTATCAGGAAGGTCTGCACCTCTTTGGGCACAGCAGCCATAAACTGCTGTAATACAATGGTGTCAACTATGGTGTCTATGGTCCGACCCTCAGGCCTCAACCATTTTATTGTTAGGCTCCTAACCCTTTGATCTAGAGCTTTGGGTGTTTCTTCAGCTTTAAGTCGGGTAGCTCTTAACATCCGGTTGTATATCATAGGAGTTAATCCCAGGCGATCCCTTATAGACTTTGTCACTTCTACGTAATCATTGGCAAGGACTGCAGGCATGGCCCTATACGCGGACAACGCCTCTCCGGTGAGCAAGGTTACCAGGCATATGGCCCACTGCTCCTTCGGCCACTTTATTGTATGAGCTATCCTATCGAATGAATCAAGGAAATCGTCTATATCATTGCTAGGCGATAATTTCCCCAATGTCAGTGTCTCTGCAGACCACGGTCCTAACATACAGCTGTTAGGTACCACATTTAGTCCTTGGAGAGACGGAGCTGCTTCCTATGCTATCCTCTGTTGTGCCAACCAAGCCTCCATTAGTTCCAGCACTGGCTTTTGTTGCGCTTGCATGGCCGTCATTGCCTGCTCCTGTGCGTGGAAAGCCATCTCCTGCTGCTTATCAAATTGTGCCGCCATCCACTGCAGAAGCTCCTTAGGATCCATGGTAGTCATTTTCTATAAAGAGAAAAGACAGAGAAAAAAAAAAAACCAAGTGTGATACCGCAGCTCTCTTTTGTCAGTCCCCCTTTTTTTTTCTTTTCTTGAATTCTTAGGACTCACACCTGCATCCGTCACAAGTTATGCCCAATTACTTTTTACCTGCTACAAGGCGTTGACTCATGCTTTGAACAAAAGATGTGTCCGATGTCATCCAACGCTCCAGCAGTGCGGGTAACCACGCTTCCCTGTTTCACACGGTGCTTCTTTTTCCTTCTTTTTTTTTTTAAAGCTTGGCAGTATCTTCCAGAACTGGTATGGCTTTAATTTGCTTTGCAAAGAAAATCCTGCCAACTACGCCATTAATGTCACAGCCCCTCCCTTTGGCAACGTGCTTGGAGGTCAGGGTGGACATTTATTTCTTTCTTGAAGTGAGAAACTTCTTTTGCCCAGAGGGATTCTGGGACTAGTAGTTCACCTCTTTGTAATGAATAGTTGTGAATGCCAATATAAGTGGTAAGGTAAAGGGTTTTATTCCCATACAGCACAAAAGGTTTCCAAATGAAAGCAAACAGGTTTCACCTTATTCTGGATTATCACCAAACATTTACAAAGTCCAAACTGTTATACGTGTTTCACAGTTCTTGTTACTTAGGCAGGATGAAAGCAAACAAACAGGTCAAATAAATCAAAGTCAAAGCGTCTTCTTTTCAGCTTAAGCACACAGTGTTTTCAAGTATGTCCTAGTCACTATACTTCAAGTAGGGATTCCACACACCCCTGCAATACATAGTGTGCAGTCCATAGGACATTCAGACTGGGCTAATTCAGGTTCCACAAAGTCCAATTGCATAGCCTCTGGCTCTGCTACGTTAATTGCTAAGCCTGAGTTTACCTTCCGTATGTCTGGCAATATGTCAGTGGTTCTCTCCAGAACTTGCCAGCCCTGCTCTGCTTGTTCTGGCAAACAGGTAATGTGCTCTTTGGCTAGTACTTTCTGTACAGGTTTCCACACCTTCTGCCAACTAGGTTTGCTATAGCCATGGCTCCCTGACTTCCAGGCTTCTCTAAGACCTGGCTCAGATCTAGGAAAGGAATTGTATCTGTACCTCGGCTCTCTGAGTTGTGGATCTCCAGCATATTGTCTGCAAGGCACTCTCCTGCTTTCTCTGTCTCCTCTGAAGACCTCTCTCTGGGGCTCTCCAATATGAGACTGTCCTTCCTGGAACTTGTATTTTCCCTATAAGGACTTCCAGTTCAGCTGCCTTTCCTTTTGTAATTGGAGCCTTCTGCTTTCTCTCTTCTCAGTATCAATAGGAACTCTCCTCCTCTCTACAGCAGCAACACTTTCTGCTCCTCTCCCTGGAAGACTTCTCCCCTGAAGACTTCTCCCCTGAAGACTTCCCCTCTGAAGACTTCCCTCCTGAGGACTTCCCTCCTGAGGGCTTCTTTCCTGAGGACTTCTTTCCTGTGGACTTCTCTCTCTCCTATTTGGGGACTGCTTATAAGAGCGTTCCTCAGCTAAAGTTCCTGGCATTCTAAACAGGTGTGTTTGATTACTCTTTGAATTAGGCTTTGCCTCCTCTACTCTAGGGCGTGTCAGCTTTCCTCGTGAGAGTCCTTGCTTACTCCCTCTAGCTACACTTCTATCTAACTGCACTCTACACATGTCTGATTGTTTAACAGAATCAGTGTTTTTTTCTAACTTCATAGGTTCAGTGGTGTCAGCTTCATCACAGTGTCTATTGTAACATCTGCGTGACTGGCTTTTTGACTCTTGTGATTTTATGCCACTAGACTGAGAGAAGGCCTTGGTGGCTCCCCGTCTCTTACATATTTCCTGGTAGACTGCCATTGCATCTGAACCACTCAGTGCTGATATCGCCTATTAGGAAGAAATGGAAATGGATTTGATTCAGATTACAGCACTCGACAGAACAGTCTGTGTATCTGTAAATGCAGATTTTTCGCCGGGACTCTCTACTAGGGGATTTTGGACTTGGAAGAGGAATAACCTTGGTTAACTAGACCAGGTCTTGATGGCTGATGGGTGTTTACTTTCCTTTGAGGAACTTTAAACTCAATATTTCTTTCTTTATTTTCTTTATTTAGGTTTATACCACACTATTCATGATCAGCATGGTTTACAATAAAACAACATTATACATAGAACAGTTTACATAAAATATAAGTTATAAAGAACATGTAACAGAATTACATAGAACAGATGAGCAAGGAAACAAATAACTATTTACAATAAGTGATCATTAAGAGATCGTACACAGTAGGATAACTATTTACAGCCTGACAGATTCTTGAGAATGAGATTGATGTGCAAGGTTTTATGTTACATGGTCAAAAGCAAGATGGAATAGGTGTGTTTTAATTTCTTTGCAAAAGGTGGCCAAATCTGAAATGATACTAATATGAGGAGGTAGGGAGTTCCAAAGCTGCGGGGGAAAGAGGGAGAAAGCTCTGTTGATGGCAAATTGGGAGCTTTTTCTAGATACGGAGGGGGTGATGAGAGTATTTGTCATATTTGTTCTTCTTGTTCTATTGTCCGGGATCCAATGTAGGTGGTCTTCCAATGAGGGTGCAGATAGGTGATGGAGGATTGTAAAAGTAATCAGGAGAGTTTTGTATTTTAGTCGACTGCTTATTGGGAGCCAGTGAAGTTGAATTGTTGTTGTTGTTAAGTGCCGTCGAGTCGGAGTCGACTCATGGTGACCCTCTGGATAGCTATCCTAAATTGTGTTCAGTCTTCAGTCAGGCGGCTTATTGTTGACAGACTGGTATCCGTAGCTGCTGTTATTGTATCGATCTATCTCATTGCTCACCTTCCTCTATTGCGTTGACTTTCTGTCTTGCCAAGCATGATGTCTTTCTCTAATGATCTCTCTCTTCTCATGATGTGTCCAAAGTATGAAAGTCAAAGTCTTGTCATCTGAACTTCTAAAGAAAGCTTAGGTTTGATCTCCTCTAGTACCGACTGGTTTGTTCTTCGGGCAGTCCATGGTATACACAGTATTCGCAGCCAGCGGGAGAGGGTTATGTGTTCATATCTTGAAGCCCCGTAAATGGTTCTTGCAGCTGTATTCAGAGCTAATTGTAAAGGATGGAGTGAATATCCAGGAAGCCCATGCAGAATGATGTTTGCATAGTCAAAGATAGGAGTGATAATGGCTTGGAAAACAGTGCAGAAGTCGGTAGGTTCGAGTAGGGGATGGAGGTGCAGGAGGGAACGTATTTTATGGTATACAGCCTTTGTGATGTTGTTTATATGGGACTCCAATTTTAAGGACTAGTCCAGAGTGACACGAGATATCTGACCTCTCGATTAGACTTTAGATCAGCATTTTTAACCTTTAGGAAGGATGGAGGTATAAAAGTTTGGATTTTTGTAACAAAGAGTACTTCTGACTTTTTGTAGTTTACTTTGAGGTTGTGCATCTCTAGCCAATCGGAGACAGCATTGAAATAGTTGATTATTTTAGTGAAGTTTGGGTTCTCTGTTGAGAAAGGCATGTAGAGGAGCACATCATCTGCATAGATGTGATAATGAATGCTGAAGGATTGTATGATTGTACATATTGGTTGTAAATATATGTTAAGAGTGCAGATAGGGAAGAGCCTTGCAGAATACCTTTAGTTTGTTGATAAATATCAGAAGTTTGATTGCCCATTGTCGTGACCCCCTGCCTAGGCCAAGGGCTGGTAGGCAAAAGGGCTGCCTTATTTGCCTTTAAGTAATGTCCCAAGACTTGGTTTCCAGCAATGGATGCTGGGACTTGTAATTTCTATCACTTTTCAAAGTAGTTTGACCACACGGGGTGTTCAAGGCAAACAAAGATATTTATTCTGGGTTTCCCCCTCGCATCAAATTCATAGCGCAACACAAGACAAGGATTCTTTCTCCAAAGTAAAGGATATCAGGAACAAATTAGGCTGAAACATCAAACTCAGAAGTATTCTTTACATAGCAGCTGTTCTCGGGCTCCTCCCAGATAAATGCCCTTCACAGCTACGGCTGGTTATTACATCAGGTAAATAAAGTTTTCAGCAAGGTTCTTTCTCTTTCAACTTAACACACAGGCTATGCAAACTTCTTCTCACAGCATGAGCCTAGCACATGTTCAAGCTGTTTGTTTTACAAAATGAGCAATCCATCTCAACTACGTCATTATCAAGAGGTATCTCATAAACATCTACTTGCATGTCTTCACAAGGTTCAATTGGGTTGTCTTCCTGGGAACCTTTATCACAGGGTTTAAACTTAATATTGTGCAGAAGCTTCTGAAGTTTTCCTAAAAACTGTTCTTTCTGGTCAGCACCCACATTACTTAGGGAATGAGCCTTTCTCTCTTGCAACAGCTTTTCAACAGCCTCTAGTGCTGTCTCATTAGACTTACTTGAACTCCTTTTACTTCTGCTTGGAGCTGCTTTCACTGCGTTTCTGCCAGCACTCTGTTCAGTGCTTAACCTCAGCTCTCTGACAACATCCTCAGCACAGCCCCTGCTAGGAACTGAAGCAAACGTACCTTCCCAATGTATAGTTTCCCTTGCTATCAGAGCTGTTTCCCCACCTGGAGTCAAACCTTTCCAGTTTCTCCTCTCTGGGGTGCTTTGGCACAAGTTTCAGCTTTGGTTCCAGTGCTCTCTGAGAATTATTCAAGCCTAAGATCAAGTTATCAAATAGGGATGTGAGCAAGGTCTCAACACCATGATGCTGTCTAAAACTATGCTGTTGTGAATCAAGTGGTGCATTGCAGTCGATATGGTCAATATGGTCTGACTCCAGGGGATGTGTTCTCGTATCTTCAACTATGCAGCTATGTTGGGAAATTGACAGGAGAGAATCTTTCCAGAGACTTTTGTACGTAACTTGAAGACTTCTTGTCTGAGGTTTGACTAGGATTATAGTCTCCTGAGTCCATAGCTAGTTTATGAGAGTCACTGCGTTGGCCACCTGTGATGTGTTGGTTGCAAAACAGAATGCTGAACTGAATGTTGCTCTGACATGTGAGTGGCTGTTGAAGCTCTTAGCAAAGATTCCCAAGTTCACAGGTCAGGTGTCTTTGTATAATATGCAATATCAAATTGTTCACAGGGCTTAGATGGTGCCAGATATTGCTGGGTCCAGATGTGTATAATGGGGTATTCTGAAGCTGCGGATTGTCCAAAGTGTGGACAGTCGAATGATTCATTGAGTCATATGTTTCGGTAATGTCCCCTCACCCAACAGTATTGGAAAGAGGTGCATAGCTATGTAGACCGTATTCTACATTGTCAATGGACCCTTAATCCTAAAGAAGCCTTGTCTCACTCCCTGGAAATAGTAGCTGTTGTGGGTTGGGGACAGTGGAGATGGCTTCAGGGTACATGGTTGGGTACTTCAGGGTACTTCAGGGTACTTGGTTAGAAGATAGAAAGCAGAGGGTTGGGCTAAATGGCCAATTTTCCCAATGGAGAAAGGTGAATAGTGGTGTATCACAGGGATCTGTGCTGGGTCCACTGCTTTTTGACATATTCATAAATGACCTGGAAAGTGGAATAACGAGTGAGGTTATCAAATTTGCAGATGACACAAAAGTATTTAAAGTTGTTAAAACCCAAGAGGATTGTGGAAAATTGCAAGAAGATCTTGATAAATTGGAAGACTGGGCATCAAAATGGCAGATGACATTTAATGTGGACAAGTGCAAAGTTATGCACCTAGGGAAGAACAACCCAAACTATGGTTACACAATGCAAGGTTCCACTTTAGGAACCACCACCCAGGAAAACGATTTAGGCGTCATTGTGGATAACATGTTAAAACCCTCGGCCCAGTGTGCAGCGGCGGCCAAGAGAGCAAATAGAATGCTAGGTATCATAAGGAAAGGAATGGAAAATAAAACAAAAGATATTATAATGCCTCTATATTGTTCCATGGTGAGACCGCACCTTGAATATTGTGTGCATTTCTGATCGCCATATCTTAAAAAGGATATAGCGTTATTAGAAAAGGTTCAGAGAAGAGCCACAAAAATGGTAAAGGGGATGGAAGGATACTCCTATGAAGAAAGGCTAAAAAGGTTAGGGCTCTTTAACCTGGAAAAGAGACGGCTGAGGGGAGATATGATAGAAGTCTATAAATTAATGAATGGAGTGGAACGGGTAAACGTAGATCAATTGTTTACATTATCAGAATATAGAAAGACTAGGGGACATGCAATGAAGCTACAGGATTAACTATTTAAGACTAATAAAAGAAAATATTTTTTCACTCAATGTGTAATCAAACTCTGGAATTTGTTACCGGAGGATGTAGTAAAGGCTGTTAGTGTAGCTGGGTTTAAAAAAGGTTTGGACAAGTTCTTGGAGGAAAGGTCCATAAACCATTATTAAGAAGGGACCCAGGATATCAGTGCTTGACCCAGTACAAGCATTGTGGAACCTGTGTCTTTTGGGGAACTGCTAGGTACATATGACCTAGATTGGCCACTGTTGGAAACAGGATACTGGGCTTGATGGACCTTGGTCTGACCCAGTATGGCGTATCTTATGTTCTTATGTACATGGATGTTGGCTAAGAAGGCTATTTTGTCAGTTTGGGTTTCTCTTGAGCCTCTGAGCTTTTGGTGCTGGCGCAATATGATGCCCCAACATATGCAATTAGACAGGTTATTGGCTAAGGGTGGGAAGCAGCAGTTGTGGACGTTTTTGGTGATTTGGGGGATTATATTTAAGAGTTGTCGCCCAGGAATCAGAGTTTTGTCTTAAATAATCTATAGGTTGTGGGTTACTCAATGAGTCAGTGCATTGATTTGGACTATCATGGGCCCTTTTCAGGGTGTGGTGGACCCCTGAGGACAGATGCAGTTGGGGGGGGGGGTAAATGGGTAAAGACGGTGAGGAGGGTGAGGAGACTGGACTTAGCTCTTGGGTGGGTTGCTCTTTTCTTAACCTTTTCATAGGGCAGGCCAAGAGAGAAAATACTTCTGAAACAAAGGGGCTTGTTTACAAATCAATGGGGCCGCGGCTCCGATAATGATCGCGAACTGCTACCGCGGCTTTGTAAATAAGCCCCAAAGTCTTGGTACCACTCTACTTTTCCAGGAGCATTCTTTGTGTGTAAGTTGAGGAGTTATCAGTGGTTACCACCACACTGTCAGTCTGTAATAAAATGTGTTTCCCTGAAGAAGACATGGAGGCCTGTTTACTAATAGATAAAAATGTGGAGAAGACGTTTAATGAAAAAAATGCAGGCACGTTCAGGTATGGACATGATTTCACAAACCTGAACTTAGCTGATATGGACATCTGTGGGAGCATCTACCTAGACATTCCCAGAACAATATTACAGAACCCAGGCATCTCGGATAGCCTAATGATTAGAATAGTTGCCTTGGATCAGGACAGCCAGGGTTCAAATCCTGCTACTAGTGGCGTTGATATTGTACTGGGAATGAGTAAGTGCATTCTTCTGGATGTTTTTCAGCTAAAACAAGCACTATTCAGAAGCTTATTGGTCACTGTTTGGGCCTTGGAGCAGATCTGGATGCTGGGGAGCGTTCCCGCGCAGGCTCCGTCAGTACCGACATACCCATATGTGAAGACTTATTCCTGCTGTTCCCAGAGATCACCTGTTACAGGTAAGTAACTGTGCTGTTTTTAAAATGCTTGTATGCAAATGCTAGAAGTCTAAACAATAAGATGGGAGAGTTAGAATATATAGCACTAAATGAGAGGTTAGATATGATTGCAATCTCAGAGATATGGTGGAAGGAAGTTAACCAGTGCGACACTGTGATACCTGTATGCAAACTATATCGTAATGATAGAACTGATCAAATTGGTGGTGGGATTGCGCTGTATGTTAGAGAGGCCATTGAGTCAGAAAGGATTAAAGTTTTGCAGGAAAAAAAAATTGCTGTAGAATCTCTACCCCTACCCCTACCCCTACCCCTACCCTACCCCTACCCCTACCTCTACCTCTACCCCTCAGTACCTGTCTGATCTCCTCCGCTTCCACACCCCCCGCCATACCCCTCGCTCTTTCCACCTCAACCGCCTAGTACTACCACCCCCCTCAAGTGCCCACCTACAGTCCACCCGATCCTCCGCCTTCTTCTTTGTTGGCCCTGCCCTATGGAACTCCCTTCCCCCACCTCTCCGTCTTGAACCCCACTACCCCACCTTCAAGCGTTCCCTTAAAACTCATTTCTTCTCTCTCGCCTTTGACCTTCCCCCTCCTGATCCCTGATCCTCTTGCCTCTCCCTCTACCCTTCAGGCTCCTGCTCTTGCTCTTCTTTCCTATCTAATTTGTAACTTCCTTTCCGACTCCTGGCCCTGTGCCTTTTGTGTGTAAATTTTTAATTGTAAACCGCTTTGCCTACCAATGAAAGGCGGTATATCAAATAAATGAATATGAATATGAATAAGACATGATGCTGGACATTTCTGTGATCAGCTGGGGACATCCCAGTCCTTGGGAATGCCCTAATCACACCTCTTCCACACACACACTCCTCTCCCATTTAGATTCAGACATCCCCAGAGCTAGTACCTAAAATGGCTCTGGAGATGTCTCTGTGTTTTGAACATCTCTAAACCCATTTTCAGATGTCCAAAGCATGAATAAGGCTTCTAAAATGACCCCCATAGAGTTCTATAAATCATGAATTGGGTGGTGCAGGTAAATAGGGCATGGCTTTTTTCCTTTTAAAATAGTACTAACTAGGGGATGCTCTATAGAAACATAGAAATATGATGACAGAAAAAGACCACATGGCCTATCTAGCCTGTCCTTCCATAACAATTACAACAGTCCCCTTTTTACCTTTAGAGATCCTCTGTGTTTGTCCCATGCTTTTTTGAATTCAGTTACTGTCCTCATCTCTACCACCTCCACTGGGAGACTATTCCACGGATCCACTACTCTTTCCGTAAAGAAATATTTCCGCATATCACTCCTGAATCTATCTCCCTTCACCCTCATCCCATCTATGAAGGGAGTGCTTTTAAAGCTAATTGGAGGAAGTATTTTTTCAATCAATGTACAATTAAGCTGTGGAATTTGTTGTTGGAAGATGTGATATCATAGTTGGGTTTAGAAAGGGTTTAGATCTTTCCTGGAGAACTGGTCAGTAAATCATTATTCACCAGGAAGACTTGGGAAAGCCATTGCTTATCCCTGGGTGTTAGTAATATGGAAATGATTGATTCTTTGAGATCCTTGACCCAATTGGCTACTGTTGATAACAGGACTCCATTATTAGAGGCATTAACTTGGGAACACAGTTCAAGGGACAAAAATGGATTAAATGCCTCTCAGGATCCTCTGCCAGCAGGAACAGAAACCAAAATATAAGTGAAATCAGAGAAGAATGTAAGAATTCTAACACTGATCTTATTATCCATTTGGAAACAAGTGACCTGGCTCGAAATAGTACTCCTGTAGTAAAAAGAGACTTCCAAATTCTGGGAGACTTAAATGCATTGAGGACAATTTTAAAAAGCAAGTCCAAGGGCAATCTGGGATGCTTAAGCCAGAACATATGAAAAAAAAAAGCAGGCACGTTCAGTGCAGACATGATTTCACAAACAAGGACATGCCTGATATGAATGTCTGTGGGGGCATTTACATAGCTGTCTAGGAATAGCCTAATGACTAGAACAGTGCACTAGGAACAGGGTTCAAATCCCACTGCTGCTAGCATTGGAATTGTACTGGGGACGATGGAGTGCTTTCTCCTCTACACTCTCTGGATGATTTTCAGTCAAAACAAGCACCCGTGTCAGGGCATTTCTGAGAGCAGGTGGGGCACCTCTGCCATGCCCCTGTTCAGCTACTGATGCAGGTGGAAGCCATAGCTTGCAGCAACCCAAAATAATGCTCTCTGAAGCAGTCAGTGTGAAACACTGTCAGCATTGAAGTGGAGATTTAAAAAAAGAAGACTAGCAACAGATAAGAGATTATTCATAAACAACCTTTTTTTGCATTTAGGTTTGGCTGACTGATTAGGAGCTCTTGTTTATCTAATATTTGAGCTCTGGCATTAGAAAAGAAAAAGAAAATAATATGTGTAGAAACACTAGAGTGTGGAGAAGGGAGAAGGGGGGAGGGGGGAAGGATGGTTTTTTTCAGACCCATAATGGAGCTTGAAAGCTTTCTCTGTTGAAGGGTTGAGTCAGCACTGAGGTCTTTTTCCTTCATTTAGAAAAAAACTGAAGACACATGAGTAATATAGTTTCTGTTCCCTAGTTACAGAGAAATGTTTTAGTATTACAACGCTGTACTAGTCAGAGAATGTTTGATTTTTATTAGGACTCTCTGATTTGGGTTCTGTTTAGAGGTTGGTGCCTTTCTGTGAATGACATCAAGATTTGCAAGAGTGAACACTCTCTAGAGGGTGTGAATAACATGAGAAGTGATCTACAAAAGTTGGATGCATGGTCTAATTAGCCTAGTGGTTCGAGCACTGGCTTGAGAACCAAGAAGACCAGGATTCAATTCCCACTAGCACGCCTTGGGCAAGTCACTTAACCCTCCATTGCTCAGAAAAATCCAAGTTATCAATGTCCCTGTTTAATGTACTTTTACCAAGTTTAAGTTACAATGTAAACCGCTTTGATTGAAATGATAAAGCGGTATAAAAAAACTGTTAAATAAATCAATCTTGCTTTAATGTGAAGACAGGTGGAGTGATGCATTTGGGGTACAGAACTTCAAAGGAGCTGTATGCAATAGGCAGCGAGATGCTGAAGTGCATAGACCAGGAGAGAGGCCATAGAGTGATAGTGTCTGAAGATCTCAAAATAGTGAAAATATGTAACAAGGTGGTGGCTAAAACCAGAAGCATACTAGGCTACATAGAGAGGAGCACAACTAAAAGAAAGAAGGAGGTGATAACACTCTTGCACGAGTCATTTGTGAGACCTCACTTGGAGTTTTCTGTTCAGATTTGGAGGTCATGCTTTGCCAAGAATATAAAAAGACTTGAAGCTATTTAAAGAAAAGCAATCAAAATGGTATGGCATATGAGACCTGGATATGTATATCCTAGAGGAGAGGAAGGATGGGGAGATATGATTCAGACATTTAAATACTTGAAATATATTAATGATCAAATGAACCTTTTCAAAAACAGAGAAGCTATAGAACTAAAGAACATGAAATGAAGCTGTAAAGAGATAAACTTAAAAACAACATCAGGAAATACTTTTTCATAGAAAAGGTAGTGGATGCCTGTAATGCCCTCCTGCTGGAGGGGGTGGGGTCGAAAACAATGGCAGAATTCAAAAGGGTGTGGGATAAACACAGAAGATTCTAACAAGGCAAGATGACGGAATTATTTATTTTATTTTCTTATTTAGCTATTTTTATATACTGCTATATCCTCAAGTCTAAGTGATTTACATAATAACCAGATGGCCAACATGGTTTTACATAGAACATTATAACCTTATCACTTAATAATAATATTATAACAACTGTAACCCTAATATAGAACTGGTTAATTAAGGTTCACTGATTTCAGCATTAGGCATTGGAGCGGGGGGGTGGGGGGGGTTAGATGGGCAAGAGGAGGGTGGGAAGTAGCTGGGTGGTGCAGTTGTCCATTGCATGAGCTCTATTACAGTATGTCGGATCTGCGAAGTGTTCAAGAAAGAGGTGTGTTTTCAGTTTTTTCCTGATGCTTGCTAAATCATCCATGGCATGAAGATCATTCAGTACTGCATTCCAGAGAGTTGGGGAAAATAGGGAGAAGGCCCTCTTGGATGTCATGAGATTTGTCTTGATGATTATTGGGGGAGTAAGTAGTTTGTTAATGGCATGTTCTCTTCTGGATCTGCTGCTGGGTGTTTTCTGTATGAATGATTGTAGGTGACTTGCTGATAGGTCATTTTATGGTTTTGAAAATGGTGAGTAAGGATTTGTATTTTATTCGCTATGCGATGGATAGCCAATGTAGTTGTTTTAGGAGTGGGATGATGTATTCAATTCTGGAGGCATTGCAGAGGATCCTTGCTGCTGTATTTTGGGCTAATTATAGTGGGTGGATTGCACATTTAGGCAGGCCTTGGAAGATGAGGTTACAGTACACCAAGTCGGGGAAAATAAGTGCTTGAACAACTGTACGACAGTCGTGGGCGTTCAGAAGCGGCTTGAGGTGTGTACCGTCTTTAGTTTGTGATATATGGCTTTCATGATATTACTTATGTGAGGGGAGAGGGTTAGGCTTTTATCTAGTGTTACTCCTAGGTAGCGGGCTTTAGGTTTTACTTGGAACTGTATTCCGTTGATGGTTATAGATGGGAGTGGGATAAAGTTATTTTCTTTGGTGATGTAAAGCACTTCTGTTTTCTTGTGGTTAATGGTCATGTTGCATTGTGTGAGCCAGTTTGCAATTGATGTAAAACATTTCTTTATGAGTGAAATTGCTGGGTTGCTTGTGGAGAATGAGGTGTATATCATGATGTCATTGGCCTATGTGTGGTAACGTATGATGTGTTCTTGCATGATTTTGCATAATGGCTGTAGGAAGATAGGGCAGAACTTTGTGGAACTCCTTGATCCAATGTAAAGGGTGCTGATTTTGTGGTTCCTATTTTTACTTGGAGATGTTGTTGAGTGAGGTAAAATCTAAACCATGTTAGTGCGGTTCCACACAATCCTATTTGTTGGAGTCTTTGGAGGATGAGGTTATGAAGGACAGAGTCAAAGGCTGCCTTGATATCAAGAAAAAACAGGATAAATCCTTTGTTAGGTTTGTCCAGTCCTTTTATTAGGCTTTCAGTGAGAACAGTTAGTAGCGTTTCAACTCTGTGTTTTGGTATAAATCCATATTGTTGGGGATCAAGTGGGAAGTGAGAGTTGATGTGATCCTGAAGCTGATTTTGTATGTTTTTTTTTCCTATTATTTTTGCCAGGCATGGCAGGCTGGTGATGGGTCTGTAAGAGGCTGGTGATGGGTCTGTAAGAGCTTGGCTGTGTTTTGTCAAGAGTAGGTCCTTTTATTATTGGGCAGATGGAGGCGTTTTTAGTTCTGAAGGTAGATATCCTTGGCATAGTGATAGCCACTATTTTAAGAAGTGGATCAGTATTGTTCTTGCAATCTTGATCCAACTCATTGGGCAGGGGTCCAGTGGAGAGGTGGTGGTATTAATGTTATTGATGATTGTTTCCAATTGTTCAGGTGTGATAGTGGTGAATGAGTCCCATGTGTTTTTGTCTTGTTCGTGATTTTGGTTTATATATGTTGATGTTGTGGATATTCTATTGTTTTGAGGTCAAATTTGTGTTTGGAGGTTGTCTGCCATGAGTTGCAGTGATAGATTTATTTCTTCATATTGTTGCATGTTTTGTTTTGTTTTTACCATGGCTTTGATTAGGTCAAAAACCTCTCTGAGCTTGTTGAAGGCACTTTGTAGAAGTTTGAAGTAGTAATCTTTTTTTGCTTAGTAAGTGACTGTCTGTTATTGTAGTTTAGCCATGTATGTGTTGAGGATTTCAGCAGATTTACAACACCGCCATTTTCTCTCATGTAGTCTGAGGTTGTGTTTCATGATTTTCAGTTGTTTGTTGTACCATATTGCTGTATTTCGTCTATGAAGGTTTTTTGGAGCATGTGATTTTGTGGCTATTTCGCTTGTTGTCTGGTTCCAGTTCTGGATGAGTGTGTCAAGGTTATCTGAGTTGTGGATGATTTCTGGCAGGATTTTCACTAGGAATTCTTTCTTTTCCAGATGATGGAATCTTTGGGTTGGGGCCTGGCATAGCCTTTTGACCTGCCACCTGGCTTTAGCACAAGCACTGGCAGGTCAAATGCAAGGCATTGATAAAGCAGGCAAAGGGAGAATTTGAGAAGAAGCTTGCTGCGGAAGCAAAAACGCGAAATAAAGATTTTTTCAAGTACATTCGTAGCAAAAAACCTGTGAGAGAGTCATTTGGTCCATTAGATGATAGAGGAGTTAAAGGGGCACTAAGAGGCGACAAGGCGATAGCGGAGAGACTGAATGAATTCTTTGCTTCGGTCTTTACTGAGGAAGATGTAGGGATGTTACCCATGACTGAAGTGGTATTTAAAGGTGCGGAAGAATTGAAGGAAATATCGATACATCGGGAAGATGTATTACAACTATTAGATAAACTGAAGAGTAGCAAATCACCTGGGCCGGATGGTATACATCCAAGGGTGTTGAAAGAACTGAAATATGAGATTGCAGACCTGCTATTAGTAATCTGTGAACTATCATTAAAATCATCTCTAATACCTGAAGATTGGAGGATCGCCAATGTAACACCAATTTTTAAAAAGGTTTCCAGGGGTGATCCGTGAATCTACAGACCGGTGAGCCTCACATCAGTACCGGGAAAAATGGTAGAAACCATCATAAAGAATAAAATTACTCAGCATGTAGATAGTCAAAGCCTAATGGGAGACAGCCAACATGGCTTTAGACATGGAAGATCTTGTCTTACTAAACTGTTATGTTTTTTTTGAAAGTGTGAATAAACAGGTGGACAAAGGTGAGTCGGTTGATATAGTGTATCTAGACTTTCAGAAAGCCTTTGACAAGGTCCCTCATCAGAGACGTTTGGCAAAACTAAAGAGTCATGGGATAGAAGGAAGTGTACTACTGTGGATCAAGAACTGGTTAAAAGATAGAAAGCAGAGGGATGGGCTAAATGGCCAATTTTCCCAATGGAGAAAGGTGAATAGTGGTGTACCCCAGGGATCTGTGCTGGATCCGCTGCTTTTTGACATATTCATAAATGACCTGGAAAGTGGAATAACGAGTGAGGTTATCAAATTTTGCAGATGACACAAAACTATTTAAAGTTGTTAAAACCCAAGAGGATTGTGGAAAATTGCAAGAGGATCTTGATAAATTGGAAGACTGGGCATCAAAATGGCAGATGAAATTTAATGTGGACAAGTGAAAAGTTATGCACCTAGGGAAGAACAACCCAAACTATGGTTATACGATGCAAGGTTCCACATTAGGAACCACCACCCAGGAAAAAGATTTAGGCGTCATTGTGGATAACATGTTAAAACCCTCGGCCCAGTGTGCAGCGGAGGCCAAGAGAGCAAATAGAATGCTAGGTATCATAAGGAAAGGAAAGGAAAATAAAACAAAAGATATTATAATGCCTCTATACCGTTCCATGGTGAGACCGCACCTTGAATATTGTGTGCAATTCTGGTCGCCGTATCTTAAAAAGGATATAGCGTTATTAGAAAAGGTTCAGAGAAGAGCCACCAAAATGGTAAAGGGGATGGAAGGATACTCCTATGAAGAAAGGCTAAAAAGGTTAGGGTTATTTAACCTGGAAAAGAGACGGCTGAGGGGAGATATGATAGAAGTCTATAAATTAACGAACGGAGTGGAATGGGTAAACGTAGATCGATAGTTTACGTTATCAGAATATAGAAAGACTAGGGGACATAAAATGAAGCTACAGGGTAAACTATTTAAGACTAATAAAAGAAAATATTTTTTCACTCAACGTGTAATCAAACTCTGGAATTTGTTACCGGAGGATGTAGTAAAGGCTGTTAGTGTAGCTGGGTTTAAAAAAGGTTTGGACAAGTTCCTGGAGGAAAGGTCCATAAACCATTATTAAGAAGGGACCCAGGATATCAATGCTTGACCCAGTACAAGCATTGCGGAACCTGTGTCTTTTGGGGAAACTGCTAGGTATGTATGACCTAGATTGGCCACTGTTGGAAACAGGATACTGGGCTTGATGGACCTTGGTCTGACCCAGTATGGCATATCTTATGTTCTTATGTTCTTATGTTCTTAACACCTATTTAAAAGGTTTCACAGGTCTCTTGCCTCCTAGGTAGATGACTTCTTTGTAAAGGTCTCTAGAAGACTTTATTTATTGCTCAAAGAATACTGACCCTGTTTTGCCTTTTATGCTAAGTTATAAGAACATAAGATATGCCAACAGGTGGAGAAGATGGAATGGACATTGAAAGCAGACTCCACAGTTGAGAACTTTAAAACCTGTTGGGAGGACTTTAATAAGCAAATGCGACATTTCTATGAGACCTTACGGGCGTCAAAGATTAAGAAGTTTTCACGGGACACTGAAGATTATGTTAAGGATCAAGTGTATACCTGGAGACAACAAAGGCAGGAGTTAACTCCGGATTCTGAACAAATGACATTTGAATGTTCTTCAGAGAACCGTAGTTCTGAATCTTCAACTGAACATAGATCTGAAACTCAGAGTAGGGTACCTCAACAAGGCAGGTCGGGTTTTCAGAGGGGCCGCCCTCGAGCACGCCAGCCTCAAGTTCACCAACAGGGAGATGGATGGAGGGGTCCGTCAACCAGAGCATATACCAGGCAACAGTTATCAACATTTCAAGAATAACGCTAACGGAGGATCAGACGCAAGCTTTGGCCCTGGGATTATCATTTGTCCCTTCTCCGAAATATGATTAGTTTAAAATGAGGGTGGGACTCTATCAGTTTTTTCAGAAACTACATGTTACATTATTTTTTGAATCTGTTCCAGAGTCAGCTCGTGATACATCAATATGTTATAATCCTTCTCGCTGGTGTCCTCCGGTTAGTACGGAGGCTTCAATTCAGACTTTCCAAAATCTGGTACTGCAAGATTTGGCTAGGTTAGAAAATTGTTCTCACCATATTCCATCTAATATCTCTGTAGCACAGTATCGAGCTTTAGGTTCATTAATGGATATGTCACAGATAACTATTCGTCAAGCAGACATAGGGGGAGCTATAGTGGTGCAGGACACCGAAGATTATGTGACAGAAGTGATGAAACATTTGGGGATCTTAAATTCTATCGCCCTTTGCAGTCAAATCCTACAGCTAGTTTGCAGCGGGATATAGATTTATATACCATGCGAGCTTTATCTCTGGGTTGGATAACGCAGAAAGAATGGGAGTTTCTTAATGTTAAACATTCACGGGTTCCAATTTTTTACCTGGTTCCTAAGCTACATAAATCTTTATTATATCCACCGGGATGCCCAATTGTCTCCTGTCGATTCTCTGCGTTGAAGCCTTTGTCTCAATTTTGTGACAAATTCTTTCAACCATTGACTTTACAGATTCGGTCTTATATTAAAGATTCCTATCATTTAATCTTGTTATTGAAACCATTGAGGGCTATGGAGTCTTCAATAATGGTGACTTTAGATGTCACAGCATTGTACACCAACATACCACAGCATGAAGCATTAGAAATTTTGATATAACAATGCACACTTACATGGATGCACACTTGCATGGAGGACTAGATGTATAATAGGGGATATGGTTTTGTTTTGTTTATGGTTGAGTTTCTTTTTTTTATTTGGATTTCTGTTTTCCCCTGTTCTGTACTTGCATGGAATTGCATATATTTGTTTGTGAATATTATGTAAATTGCATAAAATTTAAATAAAAAAAAAAAAAAAAGAAATTTTGAGAGCTTTGCCATTAGCTTTACCAACTAGGATCCCCCATAGTTTCGTGATACAGTTAGCGTAATTTGTTTTGGAGAGAAACTGTTTCTGGTATGAATTTGGTTATTATCAGCAATGTCATGGTATAGCAATGGGGGCGACGATGGCACCATCGGTGGCAGCTTTCTACATGTCCAATTTTGAGGACCAATACCTTTATCCATCAGTGTGGTGGACTAGAATTCTCTTTTGGAAACGCTTCCTTGATTACATCTTTTTTATTTGGACAGGATCATTGTCTGAACTTCAACAATTTTTGGACTGGTTAAATACTCTGAAACACAATTTACAGTTTGTATCCAAATATAGTGATGATCATTTTTGGACTTTGTGGTTTATAAGGAAGCTAACCATTTTTGTACTACATTATATCGGAAGCCTGTCCAGCGTAACACCTTGTTGAAATATACTAGTTATCATCCCAGGTCTTTGCGGCGTGGACTTCCTTTAGGACAGTTTCTTCGGATACGTTGCTTATGCACGAACAAGGCTGAGTTTCGCAAGCATGCTCATGACTTAAGAGCTAGATTGCTAGACAGAGGTTATCCTGGATATTTACTCCAACAGGCATATAAGCCAGCAATTTATTTATTTATTTATTTGTTTGTATATTTTTGCGGTTCCTGGGTGCAGCTTGGATTCATAATAGCCATTTGGACCCAATGCATTCCTAATGGACCTCAGATAAGTACAATTCTGGGGATTGAAGAATTCAGAATGAGAGCTGGGTTGGCTTATGGACAACATTGTGATTGTTTATCACTAATTAAGATGGAGAACACCACATTAAATCCTGTGAAGGAGAGTTCATTTGTATTTTGGATTGTTTACCATTGGAAGGTGATGTAGTTTTTGAATTGTCGTGGGAATATCCTGATGAGTGGACTCCCATGTGTAAGACTGGTTTACAGTTTTAATGAAAAGTTTGATTAAAAAGGAGGACTCACCTCGAGAGGGAGTAATCCCTCATGATGAGTGATCTGACAAAAAAAGTGATAGACAGATTTGGTCTAAGTTTGAAATGTAGATGTTGTAGCATCTGTGAGGTGATTACAGTGCCAGATGGATGACTATGTGCAACAAGACCAAATCTACAACCTAATACCCTTGTTACAAGGTTCTATGTTGAATGATGCTGAGAAGATCAAGAAAAGGTGAAAAGAATATACAGAGTTTTTATATGATAAAGATCAAGTGGACCAACAGCCGTTTCAACCTGAACCTTATGATCCGGAACCATTGGTGATGAAAGAAGAAGTCGAAGCAGCATTGAAAGCCTTATCAAAGAACAAAGCACCAGGCATTGATGGCATTCCCATAGAAGTATTACGGCAATCTGATGCAGCTGTTACCATACTTACAAGGCTCTGCCAGAAAATTTGGAAGACAACATTATGGTCAACTGACTAGAAAAGATCTGTGTTTATACCAATACTAAAGAAAGGTGATCCAACTGACTGTGGAAATTATCCTACAATCGCTCTGATCCCACATGCCAGCAAGATTCTACTGAAGATTATTCAACAGAGACTACAACCATACCTGGAACAAGAACTACCTGAAGTGCAAGCAGGGTTTAGGAAAGGGCAAGGAACGAGAGACATCATCGCTGATGTGAGATGGATCCTTGAAAAGACTAAAGAATACCAAAAGGATATCTATTTGTGCTTTATTGACTACAGCAAGGATTTTGACTGTGTAAACCATGAGAAACTCTGGGCCACATTAAGAAGCATGGGTATACCAGAACAGCTGATCGTTCTCTTGCACAATCTGTACATTGATCAAGAAGCAATAGTTTGAACGGAACAAGGAGAAACAGAATGGTTTAAAATCAGCAAAGGTGTACAACAAGGCTGCATACTTTCCCCCTTCCTGTTTAATTTATATGCAGAACAAATCATCAGAGAAGCAGGATTGTATGAAGACAACAGAGGTGTGAAGACTGGTGGAAGACTCATCAACAACCTTCGCTATGCTGATGATTCCACATTACTGGCTGAAAGTGAAGATGATCTGAAACATTTGTGTCTCACAATCAAGGAGCATAATCTTAAAATGGGCCTGGACCTTAATGTAAAGAAGACAAAGATCATGACAACTGGCAAAATCAGTAAGTTCATCATTGAAGGAGAAGAAATTGAAATCGTAGACAACTTTAACCTACTTGGATCAACTATCAATAAAGAAGCCACAAGCAGTCAAGAAATCCAACGATGCATTGCTCTTGGCAAAATGGCTATGAAAGACCTAGACAAGATTCTCAAGAGCAGAGATGTCTCTCTCCACACAAAGATTTGACTCATTCAAGCCATGGTATTTTCAATAACAGCATATGAATGAGAAAGATGGACAGTGAAAAAGATGTTTCTGGTCCCACTCATATTGCGGGCCATACTTTAGATTTAGTGCTCCTCTCCTGCGCTTCTCCCCCAGATCTCTCCTTTTACCACTCATCGTGTTCCCTGGTCGGATCATTTCTGTGTTTCCTTCTCAGTCTCTTGTCCCTCCCCGAAGATTGCTACTTCGCCTAGCTCCCCACCTCTATGTTCTTTGCGTCGTCGCATCACTCCTGCGACATTAAATGCTTTTCCATCCGCACACTCTCTCTTTCCCCCTGATTTTGCATTACGCTCTCCTGACTCCCAGGTCTCCTTTTGGAATACTACACTCACCACTGCTTTAGATAATCTGGCCCCACTCTCCTCTACTGCTTGGGCTACTCGTGTCACCTGCTCCCCCTGGTTCCACCCAGGCCTGCGTCTTCAGCGGACTTAGCTCCGGCAAGTGGAACGTCAATGGGCCAAACATCCTACACCTGAAGCACTTGGCCACTTTAAGCAACTCTACTCCCTTTATCGCACAGCGATTCAATCAGCCAAGTGCGCCTTTTATACCACTGAAATCTCTGAGGCTGCGGATTCCTCGAAACGACTTTTTTCCATCCTACGCCAACTTTCTTCTACCGGTTCGGCTCACAATCAGCCCAGTAAAGCCCCAGCTCTGCAACTTTTGGTCACCTTCTTTTCAAAGAAAATCTCGGATTTGCATTCTTCTTTTTTGAATCCAGCCTCATCTCCATTATCCCCTCCTCACTCTCCTTCTGTAGCTGCACCCTCTGCTGGGATGTCAAACCCCACCATATTAGGATCACCCCCTTCCCCACCGAACCGGGCACTAGCGCATACATGGTCCTCTTTTTGTCCCATCACCTCTGCTGAGCTCTTACAAGTTCTCTCTAGCTCTAGGTAAACCACCTGTCAGCTTGACCCAATTCCCTCCCATTGGTTGGCTGAATCTACCTTGCAGTTAGTGCCTATCATGGTTACCATTTTTAACACAAGTTTTTCCACCGGCCACTTTCCACTCCTCTGGAAGTCTGCCATAGTTCGCCCTCTCTTGAAACAACCTTCACTTGATCCCTCCGTACTTTCCCACTGGCGCCCTGTGTCGAACCTCCCCTTTTTGTCCAAACCGCTTGAACGCTTTGCTTTTGCACAACTCAGCTCACACGTTGAAGCCACTAACGCATTACATCCACACCAAGCAGGATTCCGCTCAGGGCATAGTACGGAAACCGTCCTTCTGGCGCTACTCAATGAACTCCACGTCGCCCATGACCGTGGGGATATTACCCTCATTGTCTCTCTTGACCTTTCTGTGGCATTCAATCTGATTGACCACCACATTCTTCTTTCTCATCTGGCTGATCTGGGGTTACGCAGTGAGGTCTGGAAATGGTTCTCTTCTTTTCTTTCCGGCCGTTCGTTTACCGTCCACTCCAATAACCAGTGTTCTTCTCCGTTCCCTCTTACCTGTGGTGTTCCCCAGGGCTCTGTTCTTTCTCCTCTTTTGTTTAATATTTTCCTCTCTCCCCTCCCTCTCTTGATCCAGCAATATCCGGTTTCATCATACATCTATGCCGATGATATCATTCTCTTGTATCACACTTCACCACTGAACCTTGACGTCTCTCAGTTTAATCGCTGCCTTGCTCATATCGTTTCATGGCTTTCCCTGAACCTTTTGCACCTCAATCTGGCAAAATCTACAGCTATGTGGGTCTCCCTGAGTGGCTCCTGCCCAACTGTTTCTCCTCAGATCAACCTCACTCCAATCCCGTTTGTCTCCTCCTTACGCTACTTGGGGGTTACTCTGGACTCCGCTCTTTCTTTCTCTGGTCACATTTCCACTCTCACCCGCCGGTCTTTCGCAGTTCTACGACAAATTAGAGCTGTTCGGTCCATTCTCCCTTCTAATGCACTGATTACCCTTGTTTTGGCCTTGGTTATCAGCAGTCTCGACTACTGCAATGTTTTCCTAGCTAACCTTCCTGCTACTCAACTTAAGCGCCTTCAGCTAATTCAGAATATGGCAGCTCGTCTTATCAATTTCTCCCATCGTTATGAGCATGTCACTCCCATCCTCTTTCGTTTACATTGGTTGCCTCTCCATTTTCGATTCCGTTACAAGTTTCTTATTCTAACGCATAAAGCCATCTACACTTCTACTCCCCGTTATCTGGCTGATCTTATATCTCTGCACACACCTTACCGTCAACTCCGTTCCCTACATGCTAATCGCCTGTCCTTACCCTCTCCGTCACAAGCACACTTAGAACAGACCCGTCACTCCGCTTTCTTTTTTCTAGGCCCCTCCCTTTGGAATGCTTTGCCACCTTCCCTCCGACTAGAACCTTCATACTCTAAATTTAAGGAGCAACTGAAAACCCACCTGTTCCAACAAGCCTTTGACCTTCCTCCGGACGCCCCCCCTTGAGTCTTTGTCTGCTTGTCTTTAGTGCTGTTGCCTAGTTTGGCTGTGTATTGTTGCCTCCCTTTTGTTGTTTTGGTTTCCCTCCCTGTGCTTGTTGTCTGTCTTGAATCCTCTGTCTGGTCTGTCTTTGTGCTCTTTTCACTGTTGTTGTGCACTGTCCTTTTCTCCCTCTTTCCTATTTATAATTTGGCGTTCCTTTTCTCTAGCTTAGTGGCATAATGACTTTTTATTGTACACCGCTCGAATGTCTTGACAAGAGCGGTCTATCAGATGACGAAATAAAGATAAAGATAAAGATAAAATTGATGCCTTTGAATTATGGTGCTGGCGGCGAATACTGTGTATACCATGGACTGCCCAAAGAACAAACCAGTCAACCAGTCAGTACTAGAGGAGATCAAACCTAAACTTTCTTTAGAAACTCAGAGGACAAGACTTCAACTTTCATACTTTGGACACATCATGAGAAGAGAGAGATCATTAGAGAAAGACATCATGCTTGGCAAGGTAGAAGGTCAACGCAAAAGAGGAAGGCCAGTAATGAGATGGATCGATACAATAACAGCAGCTACGGATGCCAGTTTGTCAACAATGAGTCACCTGACTGAAATTCGAATACAATTTAGGACAATAATTCAGAGGGTCGCCAAGAGTCAACACCGACTCAACAGCACTTAACAACAACAACAACTTATCTTAGGACAGCAAAAGAGACAAAAGACAATTCTCCCTCTCAGACTATGGTTTTTTATACTCTTGCCTTAACACCCCATGGCCATTCCCAGTGGAAAAGCTATCTCTCTATATATACATGTTAAAATATTCTCTATCAGGGTTAGTGATACCTCTGTAGCACACAACCATTTAGAGCAGTTATTGAATAAATCACTGGGTCAATTAGCATCCAATCATTAGAGCATTTAGTAGTCTTGTCATATTAATACAAATATATAGCTAGAAATCGTGCAATGCTAGATAAGGGTGACGCATCATATGATAAATCACTGGTATTTTAGCAATGCATATACTGTAGGATTTTTTCACAACCCAGTAATAATGACAATGTCATGTTATGCCAGCACAATCTAGTTGCTGTGATATTCACTGATTTTCCTTGAGGGTTGCAAATGGGTGAGGTTTTTAGGAAAGCCCTAGTGAATAGGCATGTGGCTTATTTGCATGCATAATACCTCTGTTGTATGCAAATTTATCTCCTGCATATTTATGAGGAATATCCTGAAAACTCAACCTGTTTGTTGTCCTCAAAGAGTGGAACGAATATCCCTGCCCTCTGTGTATGTCAGTCTCAGCTACCAGAAAGTCCTCCCACCCTTCTCTTCATCATATTTGATCTGTGTCACATAAAATGCATGCATTGCATTATCACTTTTAAATGAATTTCTAAAGAGGAAATGAAGAAAATCCTCCCACACATATCCTATTATGCAGCAGCTATTCCTACTGTGTTATTGCTCGGCTAGATGCAGAACTTTCTGGCGAAAGGATAGGACATAAAACTTATATTGGTTGGTGTTCTGATTAAATGAACACAAGGACTACCTGACATTTTGCAGGAGTTAATCTTGGTGGTTTTATCACATCTCTGCAGTGAAGAAATTGAGAGCCAAATCTTTCTTTAGGTGTGTTACAGGTTTTTTTCTTCAGCTGCTGTTTCCTGTGGTTCCTAATCCTTGATATCCTTCCTGGGCAGGACTGAGTGGAAGAGGCATCATCTTTCAAGCTGACAACTTCTTCCACAAAAGAGGGGGTTCCCTCTATAATATCTATTCTGTCCATTTCTTTTCTTTTATCACTAATCTGGCTTTGCGTTCAGTAGTATCTTGACTTCAATGTCTTATGGAGTTTATACAGGAAGAAAATCAAACATAGAGGCAGGAGGAGGGAAGTTGCTTTTTAGGAAACAAGGTGGTGAATGGAAAAAAAGAAAATATTAAAAATGAAGTAACTTGTGAAGAAATATCATGGATCTTCTCATTTTAGAATCTTTTATGGCACAGCTATAGAAGAAAGATTCTTGTTACTACAACAAACTGAGGAGAGATTCCAAATATCATGGCAGAAAAATCAGATAAATTCTAGAATGTCTGGGAGAAAAAGACACTGAAGATGCTTTCAGGCAGATATCACTGCAGCTCTCCATAGGTTGTTGCATAATGTGCGTCTCTCTCCTTAATGTAATGCCTATGTGTCCGGTTGATCAGTTGAATGGGAGCAGGCAAGTCCATATGTATCCTAAACTGGATCTTATTTAAGGAGTTCAGGGCAACATCTTTGAATTTCACAAAACTGCTGTCTTAGGATCCCCTCAGTTCAAGTGTAGCAGCAAAGCGCAGACAAACCAATGATACCAGGAGTCTGTTCAGAAGGTCCAAATCATTTATTTGTGCACAAGTCTCAAGCAAGTCAATTTCAAAATGGCTGAGCAAAGTTTTCAAGCATTACAACAACTTTTATAGACTTCTGTTCCATTCTAGGTATAGAAAAACATTTCATTGGTCCCGGTAACCTCCCGTACCTCCCGTACCTCCTCTATTGGTCCCGGTACTGATAAGTTTATCCAATTATGTCCCTTCTGTGGGCATGACACCTGCATGCCCCCCTTCTAGTCCCAATTACAATGGTCAGTTCATCAACTTGTTACTTTCACACTTTCAAGGTTATAGAACCAATTTGTGCATACAGAAGAGCAAGGTTCTGTAACTCATCTGTCAGCACTCCTCATTATTTCTTTGCAGATGTACTTTTTCTTATCAGTAACTTTTAAACATGTCTTTTCTGTATTTTTCCATTTCTCAGTTCTGCAGTTCTGCTTACCTAAGCTAATTCAATACTTCTACTGAGTTCTATCTTACAATAGCAGCATATTGGGGGATGTGCAATCCTATATGCCTCTCCACAGGCCTCATTTACAGGTCAAGCTAGCCATGCTGGCCTGCCTATGTCAGACACCGTGGGTCACAGGCCTGCACCTGCCACATTCCCCCC
This sequence comes from Ichthyophis bannanicus, assembly GCA_033557465.1. NCBI lineage: Eukaryota > Metazoa > Chordata > Amphibia > Gymnophiona > Ichthyophiidae > Ichthyophis > Ichthyophis bannanicus. Next base: position 1,374,819,053 of record CM066032.1, on the reverse strand, counting down.
TTTGATTAATCTCACCCTATTACTCAATAAGGTGTGAGAATTAAATCACTTTTAGAAGAATCACATCATGATTGAAGGATTTCTACTAGGACTAGCTTTGTACAAAGCCATTATTTTAGTTGCGGTCTTCCGCTCTACTGTGGTATCAATAGCACTATGAATGGAACGCATACAACATGGGATTAAACATGGTAATAAGAAGATAACAGCAACAAGGATTAGTACTAAGACAATGAAAGTCTTAAATCCCCCCAGCCAAGAGAAAAGGTTAGCAAACCAGTTAGGAAATTTCAATGCGTGCCAAGTCTGTACTGGCACATAAGCATGTCTTTGCATATCTTTAGCAATTTCTTCAACTACTTGACCTTTATCATCTATTTTCAAACAGCAATTAGTTAAATTCAGCTTACCACATACTCCTCCTTCAGCTGCTAGCAAATAATCAAGTGCTAAGCGATTCTGGTATATAGCAGTGCGCATCTGAGTACTTTGTCTAGCCAAGAGCGTAAGAGCATGACTAGTTTCATTGGTTATTATTTCAACTACTGCTTGTAAGCGAATAATACGATTGATCATATAAATTGGGGTACGATAACCATACATACCATCATCATTCCAAGTGGCAGGTCCATAATACTCAATAATTCTTTCTGGTGGCCAATCATCACCCTGCCACTTTTCCCATTTGCCTATCTGTAAGGCTTCTCTTTTCTGTCTTGATGCTCTTTTGTGTCTGTGAGTAGTGTATACAGGGTATCCTAATTGTTCTCCATGTTCAGTGTTTAACAGGAAGAAAGAAGGTCTGATGGTTCCTAAGACACATGCTCCTCCCCAGTGTGGCGGGAGTTGTGCATATGCTCGGTTTCCACAGATCCAATATAGGCCAGGTGGGGCTTGCCAGGCTTGGACTTTGACAAGGTTAGTCCATAGACCTGCAAGTTCAGGAAATCTAGCTAATGGGTTAGGAGGTTCAGGATGTCTGATTCCTGACCACCATGCTGTCTTTTTGGTCGTGGCATTATAGTATTTCTGGCTAAGACAGACCAGCTGTCCTACCTTTTGGGTGAACTGGGGTCCAGTTCTGGCATAGCAAAGACGTCCAACAATTGAGTGCGCTAACACCCATTCACTGGTTGTCTTATGTAATTCAGTCTGATTGTAAATCATGGAATAATTCAATTCTTGGGCTTCCCAGGGCCATTGGTCTCCCATTTGGGTTCCGCCACAGAAATAACAATCTGTGATCTTAAGACTAGATACTACTGCTCCGGCTAATTCTAGAAACAAATTCTGTGAAGGGTGGGGGATCTCAAACTTATTTACATGCATAGCTTCATAAAAGGTATTATGAATATGATATTTAGATGACTTGTGGGCTTGGGTATTCAATCTGATATACACAATGGTCCCTGGATCTATTGCTCCTCCAGCAATACGTAAACCAAACTTGTATCCTTGTTTCCATGCATGGGGATTATGTACACGCAAGTGTAAGGGGTTGCAAGCATCTTTCTGACATTTATCATTTGTGGTTGGCTTGGTTAGAGTAGCCATCCGCTTATCTATTTTCTCATCAGTTATACCAGTGTTCCAGGTAGCATAAAAAACACATCCCCAATACGGGCAATAGTAGTCTGCTGCTGGGGCAGTACTATAGCCTGGTTCCTTTTTCCCTGTACACTTTCTCCAACCTGTGGCACCTTCTGGACACATGTACTTATGGTCATTTCGATACGCTTTCTCCCATGTACCACAGGTGGAATAACTATCTCTATTAATGGCATTACATGCATCAAAATTCAAAATAGCAGGTTTAGTAATGTCCTTAAGTGGTGGTGTAGCAGCTAATATAGGTCCATCTGCATCCTTCCATCTTATTTCCAACGTGTAATAGGATGGATTCTGATGCGGATTATAGCATGCTTTGATTTTGCCATGAGTGCAAACATTTAGTTCAGTGGTGTTATAGATACACCGAGTTATTGTTCCCTTGCAGGTATAGTAAGAATGGTAAAGCAAAGTCTGAGTTACTTTCAGTCCAGTTCTAGTAGAAGTAATGCAAGCAGTGCATGGAGGTAAAGCATAAGTCAGTTCAAAACCTCCAAAGAGGGCAACCAAGGCAAAGCAAAAACAAAGATACATGTTGATGTTGATTGGAGTTCTTCTGAATCCTCAGCTTGCTGATCTTGATCACGACGATCTATTATTCTTCGTCCCGTTTGCTAATGAAGCAATTTAACGGGTGCTGAGTGTTGATTGAAGATCCTCAAGTTGTCCAGTACACATTAACCAACTTAGCAATTCAGCTGGCTTGTGAAATCTGGCTTAGTCAATGTAGTCTCAAAGTAGTGTGTCAAATCACACACAAGTTGGGTTCGTTGAAACAAAACTGTTGCTGCATGGAAAACAGCAATCCTCTTCGAAAGACTTGGCTACTGCAAAGCACTTGTGATGAAGTGTCTATGCTGCTGGTTGCCGTCTCAAAGTAACTCGCAAGGGTACATCAGGGTGCTGCTCTGCTGTCCACTGCTCTGGTTCAGGATCGGCGGCGGGCTTGACTCTGCTGTGGTGGATCCAGGCGTCGATCTCGGCTACCTTTACTGCAGTTGGGGTAGACAGGATGACGGTGTACGGTCCCTTCCAATGGGGTTCCAACGGTATCTTCTTCCAATCTTTGATCCACACCGAAGTTCCAGGCTGGTAGGGATGCAAGGGTTCCGTCAAGTTGATAGGCAACTGGTCTTGGATCCACGTATGGAGAGTCTGCAGAACAAAACTAAGAGCTAGGAGTTCTTGTCTGGTTACTTCTGAACCAATCTGGGCTAAACTTCCTTTGACTCCCTGCACTATTGGTGGGGGTTTACCATACAAAACTTCAAAAGGGGAAAATCCTGTTGACTTTACAGGGGCTGAGCGTATTCTGAGTAAAGCTATGGGGAGCACTTGGGGCCATTTCAAGTGTGTCTCCTGACAAAGCTTAGACATTTGGGCTTTCAACGTACGATTCATTCGCTCAACTTTCCCTGAACTCTGGGGTCTGTATGCAGTGTGGAGTTTCCACTGTATCTGCAAAGCTTTGGCTAACTGCTGAGTAACTTGGGAGACAAATGAGGGTCCATTGTCTGACCCTATTACTGCTGGGATTCCAAATCTGGGGACAATCTCTCTCATTAAGACTTTGGTAACTTCTCGGGCTTTCTCCGTTCTGGTTGGGAAGGCTTCTACCCACCCAGAGAAAGTACAAACTAATACTAGTAGATAATGGTATCCATTGGCTTTTGGCATTTCGGTAAAATCAACTTGGAGGTTGTGCATGGGGGTGACACCTCCTGACTGAACTCGGGGTGCTGTAATAAGGCCTTGCTTGGCATTATTTTTGGCACAAGTTACACATTGACGTGCTACTGAGGCTGATATGGTTGTCATCAGAGGGATGTAGAAATGTGGTCTGAGTGCTTTCTCCATAGCACTCTTCCCATAGTGGGTGGCTTCGTGGAAAGCTTTGACAAAGGATGGTCCTAATAGTTCAGGAATTACTATTCGTCCTGGAGGTTGACTGCCCTCTTCTGGTGGCAGCTCAATCCATCCATCCTTCAATACTCCATTTTCTCTGTCACAATAGTAATCCAATTCTTTGGTGGTATATCGTGGGGTCCATAGATTCAAAGGTACTGGAAACAATGCTGCTTGCCTTGGCATAGCTTGTGGGGCAATTTGTCCTGTCATAGCTGCTTGTCGTGCTGAGGCATCTGCAAATCTATTTCCTCGGGCAACTTCTCCTTTTCCTGCTTGATGTCCTCTGCAATGCATGACAGCTACACGTGTTGGGGCCCAAACGGCATCAAGTAACATCAATATCTCGGGACCATATTTGACTGATTTTCCTCCGGATGTGATGAGTCCTCTTTCTTTATAGAGAGCTCCATGGGCATGTAAGGTGGTGAAGGCATATTTGGAATCTGTATATACATTTAGCACAAGTTTTTCTCCTAACAACAATGCTCTGGTGAGTGCTATCAATTCGGCTTTCTGGGCTGATGTGCCTGAGGCTAGAGCTGATGATTCAACTACTTCATGTTGAGTGACGACTGCATATCCGGCACAGCGTCGTCCATCGAGGATGAGACTGCTCCCATCAACATAATAGATCTGGTCGGGATTGTCTATGGGCACATCTCTTAAGTCAGGTCGACTGGAGAACACAGTTTCCATGACTTCGATACAGTCATGTTCTGGGAGTTCTTCACTGATGGGTATCAAGGTAGCTGGGTTCAAGGCATGGCTCACTTCAAGTTGTATCTGTGGGTTTTCACATAACATGCTCTGGTACTTCAACATTCGGGAATTGGTGAGCCAATAATTTGCTTTTTGTTCCATAAGGGCAAGGACTGCATGTGGCACAGTGACTCGTATGTTCTGTCCTAGTGTGAGTTTGTCTGCTTCACTCACTAGTAGCGCTGTAGCTGCAACTGCTCTCAAGCAAGGTGGCCATCCTTTGGCCACAGGGTCCAATTGTTTCGATAGGTAGGCTACAGGTCGCTCCCAATTTCCTAATTTCTGAGTCAACATGCCTAGGGCATTTCCCTGTGCTTCATGTACAAACAAGTGGAAAGGTTTGTGGACATCTGGTAGTCCAAGTGCTGGCGATGACATCAATTCTTCTTTTAACTTCTGGAAAGCTGTGTCCTGCTCAAGTCCCCACTCCAGTGGTGACTTCTCTTCTCCTTTTGTGGCTTCATATAGTGGTTTGGCAATTTGGGCAAAGTTGGGTATCCAGATTCGGCAATATCCTGCCGCACCCAGAAAGGCTCTGACCTGCTTTCTGGTTGTTGGAGTTGGAATTCTACATACTGCTTCTTTTCTTTCTCTGCCTAATTTTCTGCTTCCTTGGGTAATACGAAAACCCAAGTATTTCACTTCTTTTTGGCATAGCTGTGCTTTGGCTCTGGAAACTTTGTATCCAGCTTCATCTAGTAACTGCAAGATATCTTTGGTGGCTAGTATACATTCACTTTCTGATACGGCAGCTATCAACAGATCATCCACGTATTGAAGAAGCACTCTCTTCCCCGGGGCTACTGGATAGCTTGAAAGGTCTTGATTTAGTGCAGCACTAAAGATGGTAGGTGAATTCTTGAATCCTTGGGGTAATCTTGTCAAGATGAGTTGGCCCCCTCTTCCAGAGATGGGGTCCTGCCATTCAAATGCAAACAATATTTGGCTTACAGGGGCTAATCTTATGCAAAAGAATGCATCTTTTAAATCCAGTACAGTGAAATGGGTAGCTTCAGCAGGTATCAGTCCTAGAAGAGTGTAAGGATTGGGCACAACTGGATGTATGGTTTCAGCTGCATCATTCACTCTTCTCAAATCTTGCACTGGGCGATAATCATCTGTCCCAGGTTTCTTTACTGGCAAAAGTGGGGTGTTCCATGGGGATTGACATACTTTTAGTAGGCCATACTCGAGCAATCTTTGTAGGTGGCGATGGATGCCTTCAATTGCGGCTCTTGGGAGAGGGTACTGTTTGACGTGCACCGGTGTAGCACTAGGCTTGAGGGTTACAATCACTGGAGCTATATGCTTGGCTAGGCCTGGGGGACTGCCTTCTGCCCATACTCCAGGTGGTGCATCAATACTTTTCAAAGTTTGTTCAAAATAGGTATCTTGGACAGAATCATTAATGTAATATCTCCATTCTTCTTCTCGGGGAACTGTCAGCAGCATTACTCCTGCTGGCTTGGCTTGGGAATTTACTATCATTTGCATTTCTCCTTGCTCAGAGAAAGATATCTGTGCTTGAAGCTTGGCTAACATATCTCGTCCCAGTAATGGTACTGGACATTCGGGCATGTAAAGGAATTGATGAGTTACTTGCTGTCCTCCTAGACTGCATATTCGGTTTTGAAGAAAAGACTTTGTGGCTTTGGCACCAGTTGCTCCTATAATGGTGACTGCTTTTGTAGTGAATGGGGCTATCTTTTTGTCTATTACTGAATGCTCTGCTCCAGTATCAACCATAAAGTTCATAATTTGGTCTCCTATTTGTATTCCGACCATAGGCTCCTGGAGACCTAAAGCAAACTTGGAGCCCGGTCTGTCCTAATCCACGTCATCCTCATCATGGGCTGGTGTGGCCAATGCTTGAATGGCTCCTCCTCCTCTCTCTCGCTGGAATTGTTCTCGATTGGCTCCTCCTCGGCCTCGGGGACGGCCTCGTCTTTCTTCTCGCCACTGATGATCGTTGTCGTCATCTTGCTGGGCGTCTTCGAGTTGCGGGCACGTATCTCTCCAATGTCCTTCCTCTCTGCAATAGGCGCATTGGTTCATGCCTAGTCTCTGGGTCCGGCCTCCGCCTTGACCCCGCCCTCTTCCTCTGCTCCTTCGACTAGGGACACCTCCCCTTTTCTTTTCAACTATGGCCGCAGCCAAAAAATCAGCTTTCTTCTTCATCTTTCTATCACATTCTCTCTGTCTTTCAGTATCACGATTCACATACACTTTATGAGCGACTTCCAATAACTGTGTTGCATTCATGCCCGCAAACCCTTCTAATTTCTGTAATTTACGTCTAATGTCTGGTTGAGACTGGTTTACAAAAGCAGAATTCACCATACATAAACTTCCTGGTGCCTCGGGATCATAGGGAGTATACATTCTGTAGGCTTCAGTTAATCTTTCATAAAAATCTGCTGGGCTCTCATCTATCCCTTGGATAACTCCTGCAACTTTGGAAAGGTTCATAGCTTTTGGCCCCCCCTTCTCAGGCCTTGTAAAAAGCCTTGGCGAAAACGGGCTAGGGCTGTGGATCCTTCATCTGTATTTGGATCCCATTGGGGGTCTTCATTCGGGAATTCTCTCTGAGCTGCTTCCCTACGGTCTATTATATTCTGTCCCTGTGCCGGAGCTGCAGGGTTTTCTGCCATCCATTCAATAGCTGCTTTTCTAATTCTCGCTCGTTCTTCTGTAGTGAATAGGGTGGTCAGGAGCTGACGACAATCTGGCCAAGTGGGTTGGTGAGTTTCCATAATACTAGTTACTAATTCTGTCAGCTCCTGGGGCTTACTAGTATAGGAGGCATAGTGCGACCTCCAATTTAATAAATCAGTTGTAGAGAAAGGGATATACACATAAGTTAGGGGTCCCGCTACCACTTCATCATTATCATTCTTTACGGACACTCCCGGGACTTGCCGTAAGGGAAACAGTTTGGCTGTCACAGGCGTCTTTTGGGATCTAAGGGTTATTGTTGTTGCCTTTGCAGGAGTCATTTTCTTTTTCTCAACAGGTTTTGCTTTGGGTTTCTCTTTCACTGGCGTGCTAGTGCTAGCGCTGGCTTTCTCAATTATTTGTACACTTTCCTCCTCATCTGGGGGATTCTCTCTTTCTCCTTCTTCGGTCTCCACTTCTGACTCGCTTTTTAGGTCCTCCTCCTCTTTTCCCGCTAATTCTTCCTCTTTCTCTTCTCCAGGAGGGGGATCAGGGGTTGGGTCCCGCCTCGGCTCTGGCCGTCTCTGGGGTTCTGGGGCAGGACGCCGGGCTACCCTTACTGGACCTGGGGTTCGGGGCTGCCTGAGGACTATCTCTGGGGAATCAGGATCTACCAAGATGGGCTTCTTCTTGGCTTTCCTATCCTGCTCTTTCATTCTAGGCTGTTCCGTTTTCTGTCTAGAATCTGTTTTAGCTAACATTATTCTGCACTGTTCCTCATAACAGCGCTGCGCCCAGGAGGGCGGATCTTCACAAATACTTAACCAGGAATCTATATAGGGGTACTGATCGGGGTGCGCTACCCGCACTCTACGGTGTATTGACTGAATAATCTCTACAGTGAACGTTCCCTCTCGGGGCCAGATGGGGTCTAGATCGGGCCACTCCCTAGTACACAAAATCTGCAAACGGGCTGCTGTCATTTTAATACCATAATCTCCTGAATATCCCTCTTTAAAATGTGCGATCATACATTCTAATTGAGTGTTTCTAGTAGACCCCGCCCCTCCCATTTCGATGTGTGCGCGCAACAACAGACAGAAGGGAAAAGGAGGGCGGACCGTGGGTAAGGGGTCCTCACGGCCCTGGAAACGTATAGGGAATACAAATAACAAGACAAGACGACAATCGCTTCCCCCTTTTCGCGACCTGAACGCGGTCGCCCGGTCAGGAAATGCGCTAATCAGGGGTCCGCCTTCACTTGGTCCGTGCTGCCAGACCTCTCATTCACACTTCGTTCACACAATCATGCTAGCAACGTATCCCAGAATGCATTCGTTTCTATCTGTTCTGACTAGTCTTTTCCCAATTACAAAAAGGATGAGGGTTTCACCCAGCGAATTCCCATGCCAGGCTACTCGGCTCTTCCTTGAGAGTTGATCATGCTCTCTTACCAATTCCCAATATCTCGAGATTACAAATTCCAAATTCCAATGGCAGTACTGCTCTTTCTATTTCTGTCTAGACCCAAAATCAAAACTATACTCACCGGATCCGGTCCTCAAACTTCCCAAGCAGGCGCATGAGTTGGACCTCGGACTCCCCTCACTTGGGTTCGAGGCGTTGGCTCCAACCGGGCCCGGCACCCGCCGAGGTCCGACCAGCTCCCTCCGATACAAGGGACCGGTGGCGCCAGGGAGCGGCCCTCGTCGGAAGGGCGCGATCCCGGCAGGACCAAGCCTATAGAGGCGGAAAGTCGTGGTATATTGCCCTATATACACTTTGATTCCACAACTTCCCAGCCAACGCACCAAGGAATATGTAGCAGCAAAGCGCAGACAAACCAATGATACCAGGAGTCTGTTCAGAAGGTCCAAATCATTTATTTGTGCACAAGTCTCAAGCAAGTCAATTTCAAAATGGCTGAGCAAAGTTTTCAAGCATTACAACAACTTTTATAGACTTCTGTTCCATTCTAGGTATAGAAAAACATTTCATTGGTCCCGGTAACCTCCCGTACCTCCCGTACCTCCTCTATTGGTCCCGGTACTGATAAGTTTATCCAATTATGTCCCTTCTGTGGGCATGACACCTGCATGCCCCCCTTCTAGTCCCAATTACAATGGTCAGTTCATCAACTTGTTACTTTCACACTTTCAAGGTTATAGAACCAATTTGTGCATACAGAAGAGCAAGGTTCTGTAACTCATCTGTCAGCACTCCTCATTATTTCTTTGCAGATGTACTTTTTCTTATCAGTAACTTTTAAACATGTCTTTTCTGTATTTTTCCATTTCTCAGTTCTGCAGTTCTGCTTACCTAAGCTAATTCAATACTTCTACTGAGTTCTATCTTACAATAGCAGCATATTGGGGGTTGTGCAATCCTATATGCCTCTCCACAGGCCTCATTTACAGGTCAAGCTAGCCATGCTGGCCTGCCTATGTCAGACACCGTGGGTCACAGGCCTGCACCTGCCACACAAGAGCTCTCAACCCAGTCCTCGGGACACATCTAGCCAATAAGGATAATCACAATGAATATGTAAGAGAGAGATTTGCATACATAGAAAATTACAGCAGATAAAGACCACATGGCCCAGTCAGTCTGTCCATCCATAAAAACCATCAAATTTCACAATCTCTTCTTCACCATCAGAGATTTCTTGTACTTGTCCCATGCTATCCTAAATTCATATATAGTTGTCGTCTCCACAACCTCCTCTGGGATGCTGTTTCATGCATCCACACCCCTTGCCATAAAGAAATATTACCTCAGATTATTCCTGAGTCTGTTCCCTTTCACATTCATCCTATGATGAATACAATGGAGCCAGTGCATGCAAATCTCTCATGCATATTCATTGTGGTGATCCTGACAGCCTGATGGCTAGGTGTGTCCCGAGGACTGGGTTCAGAATCACTGCCTTGGATGGATCTTGCTGACGCTCTATATATGAATTTGATTTTAAATGTTCTCTGTGGTTCTCTTCTCACTGCCCTCTGAGAGCAGCCTATATCTCAGTCTGATTGGCTCTGTGTGGTGTATTTGCAACTCATGCCAAACCTCTCCCCCTATAGAGAGCAGAAACAGATTATACTTATTTCCTGACCTGTGGGCTAGGTCCTGCAAAATATCCTTTGGCCATTCAGTCTAGCATAGTTAGTTTTTCATTACTATTCTACTAAAGCATAATATTATGAAGAAGTTTGCAATAAAATTATATTTTTTGCTGATGACTTTAGCCTTATGCTGCTCTTGAGTCACCATTAAACACTGTTAGGTTGTGAATGTTTGTTTCTCAGCCATCCTCGGCTGGGTTACAACTAATAAGCTTAAGATAAACCCAGCAAAGCAGAAGTTTCATAATTTTCTCAGAATTTAGCTTGGTTTGTATCTGTGCCTGAGTCATTAAATGTGATTATGAGTGACTGTTGCAGTGAATATGCACAAAACCATAGAATTATCATGGACACAGGTCTTCTTAGTATGCGCAGGGCCAGCAAAAGGGTATCTGATGCCCTAAGTGAACCTTCAACGGCTCAAGCCAAACTTGCTTCCCTCCCCCATAATCCTAGATTTCTCCTCCTCTTCCTTTACCTACCCTCTGTCCCCACAACCCCCCAGGTCCAATGTCTCACCTTTCTACCTCAGGTATCCAGCATCTCCCATTCCTTTCTGTCACTGCCCCCAAGGTGTCCAACATCATCTTTCCCCCTCCTTAGAAGTTAGGGCATCCTGATAGGGAGGTTCCAATAAAAATTAACGTTAACTCAGATGCCTTTAAGTACAGAGCAGATAGAGCTGAAAGATTCCAAATTACCCCTGTCAACTGATAACCAAATTGTTAATATGAATAAAATACAACCTCTAAAATGCTTATTGGCCCTTCTACTGGCTACGTTTCCATACAAAGTGTCTTCATCTTGTATACGAGTAGTTTGGCTTAGCAGACCAGATCTGTCTCTTGAAAAAATTTATTTACTCTCTTTTATAGGTTTACATTTTTTTTTACTATATACCTGTACATGTTTTACCTTATATAGTACCCTGTTCATTTAATATGCTTCTATATGGCACTTAACAACATATTTCTGTTTACACTATTTAGTTGCACTTATTTGTCTTAGTACATATTACTTTTTATTTCATACATTCATGTTTTATTGTACTCTTTTGTTTTAATTTGGTTTAATATGCTTTTATATTTCTGTTTTGACTGATTAGTTGCACTTGCTTTAATTGTCTGTTTTACTGTTTTAGTATGTTTCCATTTCTTTTAATGTTATTATTTTATTAGTAGATACTATTTTTGTATTATTCAATATTAGACATGCTGTGTTTTCTCTAGATGTATATTTGTACTTGTCCTTGTTGTTTACTATAGTATATTTGTCTTTTATTTTTTAATTGAGGTCCTGAGCCCTTGATGAAGGCCTAGAGCCAAAACACGTATAGGGACAGACCTCAATAGACATTTCAATAAAGACTTTTGGCTAGTATTCCATGGTGTACTGTGATACGTGCTCTCTTATGGTTCTATGGGTTGGTGCACTTTTTGTGATCCTTTTTGGGAAACTGACAGGTGCTTGTGATCTGGATTGGTCACTGTTGTGAATAGGGTATTGGGCTTGATGAACCAGTATGGCATTTCTTTAGTTCTTATGTTATCCGGAAGAGCAATTCCCAAGTCTAGCTGACTAATAAGCATTTGTGGATGTATCTTCCAGAAACTTGCTGAAACCTTTTTTTATTCTTTCCAGTCCAACAGAAGTTGGGAAGAATTATACAGGAGTTAAGAATACCTGTCTATCTTATGGCAAAATAAGTCTATGAAAATTTAACAGAATGGGTTGAAACTTGGCATGTGGTAAAATCCAATAAAAAGGTGCAAGTCTAAAAATGGGAAGTAGTGCGTGTTGGAGCTGCTTGGGCAGAACGTGTGAGGACCACATGACCACCAGGTGCACAATAGGCAAAAACGTTATTAATGTATGCAGAAAACAGCAAGTAAACTCCCACACAGCACCAACGGTCAATAGCAGTCCACCCCAAATTGCATCCCTCAGAGACAGAACTGGGAACTCCCAACAAGGACAAAGACAAGGTCAAGCCTTGGAACTCATCTCCTGAGTACCCAGGTGTAGGATCTGGGCCGGGCTCAGCTCTACTCCCTTGAAACTGCTTCACTGGCTGGTTTTATATTTACAGCACAGCACTGTGTGGAAGATGGCTGTTAGGCAGACCCCTCTGAGAGCCTCCTGCAATCTTTGGGAGAGAGCAGGGGGAAAGGAGGAGGGAGGGAACGCTAAAGTTGTGTGAGGCTGCTGCACACTTCCAGATCCTTCCAATTTGTGGCTGCTCAATAGGCCCTTATCATGATAGCGGCGTGGAGCTGAACCAATTTTCCCTCTTCCTATGGCTACCAAAAAGACCGCAGTCTAGTGGAGCTTCCCACGTCACACTCAAGTGAAAGAGTCACTTTTTTAGGGCTCAAGGTGGTCATTCATGGGCATTTAATCAACCTCTTTTTCTCTCAATCCTCAGACTTTCTACAGAGAGGAGAAAATCCATCCACCATCTGATGGAGACAAAGAAATACTGAGAGACCTCTGGTGGTTGAGGTGAATAGAGGCATGAGAGTGATGTCATTGAAACATGGGCTTTTCATTGGTTCTTTGTCTCCACCAATCTACTAGCAGGGGAACACAACCCACTTGTCTGGACAGGTCTAGCAGAACAATATGGAATTCCTCCTTTCAATCTGCCTCTATCAATTTTGTACTCTCTCCACCCTCCCAAACTGTCCCAGCCCACAAATTTACTCCTGCAACTGTGCCACCACCCTCATAGCTACCCCCAAAACTGCCCTACAGTCCCAAATTACAGCCCTGCAACTACAGCAACCCCAAATTGCCCCACCTCAAAACTACCTCACTACTCTTAAAATTACCACCCGCAACTGCTCCACCAGTCACCAAACTGCCCCACCTTCAAAACTAACCCTCAAATACTCATCCTCTGAACTACTCCCACAACTGCCCCACCACTGCCCTGCCAAAATTGCCCCACCACCAAACTGCTCCCACTTCTCAAAACTCCCTCACAACCATTCCACCAGCCCCCAAAACTACCCCACCCCTCAAAATTACACTAAACTACTCTACCACCCCCCGTCTGCTCCCAGCCCCAAAAAGCAACCCCCATAACCATCACCCTGCAACAAAAAACATAACGTATCCCAGAAATTCCCCTACCATACTCCAAACTTCCCCGCTCCCCAAAACTAATCCCTGCTACTGCCCCCCACTACTACCCACAACTTCTCAAACTGTCCCCACACCCCTCAAAATGACTCCCCCCATTCACAACACACTGAGGGAAGCTGTTTCAACAGCTATCACACCAAAACAGGATACCGTTATGACCCCCGAGAATTTTATTAAATTGTTTTGTCGGACATAAATCGTGAGGAGGAGGCACTGTGAACCATCCCCCAGACACGATACATATTCCTTTTATTCAACCACAAAGGTTTTAAATGTAACTCAATAATCAAAATAAGTTCATCAAGAAAAAGAAATAGAACTACACTTATCTGAAAAGATGCGCGACGTGCACGTTTCGGGGGAAAAAAACGAGCGCTCACAACTCTACTTGCATAGAACAGAATCCACCATGCAACATGTTACATTTAAAACCTTTGTGGTTGAATAAAAGGGATATGTATCGTGTCTGGGGGATGGTTCACAGTGCCTCCTCCTCACGATTTATGTCCGACAAAAAAATTTAATAAAATTCTCGGGGGTCATAACGGTATCCTGTTTTTGTGGTGTCACTTTTTGATTACCGTTTTGGGGTGTTTTTGGGATTTGTTTCAACAGCTATAGCATACATAAAATGATTCACCATAACACAGCGATTAAGGAATTGTATTTTTCAGAATGTCTTCCCCTCTCATCTGCTCTTCATATCATAGACACACAGAAAGCCAACACAGATACACACAAAACACATGCATTCACATATATACACACATACATGCATGCAAGCATGCACTAACATACCAATCCAAATGTGCACAGACACACACACCCACAGACCTCTACTAACACTAACCACACTGATACTAACCACACTGATACTAAAAAGTGCGGTATATAAGAAATTGTAATAAATAAATAATAATAAACACAACAGATAAGCATACAAAACAGATACACCACATCACATGTGCAAAACACAGACAAAACATGCACAGAGGCAATGCAAATACAGAGACATATGTGTGTATACGAGCACAAACACACACACACGTGCATTAAGGTGTTGGAAAGAATTCTATGAGCCATACTCTGCAAATTTTCTCCTTTAATTAAACTCGGCTATGCTACTGACTGACTATCTCATCTGGCAAGAAATTCCAATGCTCGGTTATGTATTGACTGAAAAACAGAGGTGAACTTAGAGCAGCACAGCAATCACATAAAGCTAAATGGATAACTAATCTGGTTAACTTTACATGGATTTTCTGCTATCCTATCCCAGCCATGAAGGATCACTGAAAATAAACATATAGTTTTAAATGGATAACTTATCCATTAAAAATTATACCTGGTATTTGTGCAGTCTGACTTGTATGAATAAATTATCCGGTAGGTAGCTTAATATCACTACTTGATAGACAACCTTTACCCCTACGCCCAGACCAACACAAATCACAAGCCATTTTAATATGGATAATTTGGTCCATTTAGTGACTTAGGGGCCCTTTTACTAAAGGCTGCTAAGGTTCTGCACTTAACATGTGTTACAAACACGTTAAGTGCAAAGTCTCTGCGTTAGCTGTCGGAGGTTTGACCAGCATGTTCCTGGTAGCTAATGCATGACCAAATACCTTAAGGTGCAGCGCACTTAACAACCATAGAGATATTGCAGCAATTGCCCTTGCACTAACCACAATGTGCTCTCCATGCCCAATGTCTGCTCATTCCCCACCCCATTGTGCCATGGCCATTTATCATGTGTCTTAACATGCAGTTGATGACATTCTCCCACATTAGTGTTCCAGGCTTCAAGTTGCTGTGCATGAAAACACATGTTAACCCGTTACCAGGCTTTAGTAAAAGGGCCCCTTATACAGCCAAAGTTATCCATTGGCTGCCAAATTGGAAAAAAACACTTTTGTGGTTGACAAACATTTCTTATATTGTTTAAAATCTGCTACTTGTCAATATATGGCAGGCCCCCAGCTGAAACTTCTGTTTATTTATTAAAAGTAACTCAAGACGAGTTACATTCAGATAAGTGCATAAGATGTTCCATACTGGGTCAGACTGATTCATTGTGTATTCCTTAGTCTTTGTACTTTTTGAAAGAGAAAAAAATCTATTTGCCTTTATTTATCAGGTTTTTTTACACTGCTTTATCATTTAGTCAAAGCAGTTTACATTGTAGCTTAAACTTGGTAATGTTCATTAAATAGGGACATTGATAACTTGGATTCTTCTGAGGCAATGCAGGGTTAAGTGACTTGCCCAAGGCCACAAAAAGTGCTAGTGGGAATAGAACCCTGTTTTTTTTAGTCCTAAGCCAGTGCACTAACCACTAGGCTACTCCTCCACTCTGTTGTTACAGGTAGTCGTCGACTTACGACCGCGTCTGGTTCCGCATCTGGTAAGTCGATCTGGTTGTAAGTCGGCCTGTTAAATTACTGTACTGTACTTAAGCCAAACGCCAGACCAAGTGAACCAAACGCCAGACGCAGCCTCCGTCCAGATAAGACAAGTAACTGGTTTAAAAAGCTAAACTAAAAAGATGAAGGGCCTGTGCTGTGCTGCTTTTTCTTTTTCGGAGCCGTGACCTACCGCAGCTGGAGGGAGGGGGGGGGGTGGTTATAGAAGGACAGGAGGGAGGGCGAGTGAGGCTCCACTGAGCAGATGGTTTGCTTGGCGGAGCGCTCGTCGTCTGCGTGGAAGAGCTGAAGGGCTGCGGGTGTGGGGAACGCTCTTGCTGCAGAGGATTCAGGCGCAGGCAGCTTTGAAACTGAGAACCTGCTGCCGGGGTGCTGCGTTGTGAATCCGGCAAGACTTACGACCTATGCGACTTAAGACAATTTCCTCGGTCGTAAAGTCGATCAGTCGTAAGTCGCATAGGTCGTAAGTCGACGACTACCTGTATTTGCCTTTATTTATCTATTACACTCCACTGTATTACTTGAGTCTATTTGCCTTTATTTATCAGGTTAAATAAATAAAGGCAAGTTACACTCCACTGTATTACTTGTGCCACTCCACTCATTATTTTATAGGTCTCTGTCAGCTCTCCTCAGCTGTCTTTTCTCCAAGTGTGAAGGGCCCTAACTTATTTTTTTTATTTCTGAAGATTTTTAAATTATTACACTGTAAAACAAAACAAGACATTTTCAATACAATCAGGAAATGTACAAAAACACAAGCACAGAAACAAAATACTTTATCGTGAAAAAAGAGTCCACAAGAGAAGAGGAAACAGAATAAAAAAGACAACAGCCTGGAAAATCAAACCAGAGGAATGACCTCTATATTAACAGACCGATACATAACTGACCCCTTAATTCCTCCTACCCCCTTCTTTAGCCTTTCCTCAAAGTAATATCATTCCATCTCCTTTAACATTTTGGTCACTCTTCTCTATATCTTTTCTAATTTTGCTGTATCTTTTTTGAGATGTGTCAACCAGAACTGCACATAATACTGAAGTTACAGTCACACCTTGAAGCAATATGAAGGCATAGAGGGTCTTTTTAAAATGTTTAGTTGTGATTTGGAGATCAAAATCATGGACATGTCTCCATAGCCATTCCACAAATGATGTTCGCAGACATCTTCAGTGCAGGGACATCCAAGTAGGCACAGGGGTGTGGTGGAAGCGTGTCCAGGGAGGAGCAATAGACTTACATGCCCCCATTCCATCTCAGAAGTATTGAGGACGTCTGCAGGCACGTCCATGTTTATACCTGCTCCAGGCACAAATAGGCATTTAGTCATAGAAACATGATGACAGAAAAAGACCACATGGCCTATCTAGTCTGTCCTTCCATATCAACAACTACAACAGTCCACTTTTTACCTTTAGAGAACCTCTGTGTTGGTCCCATGCTTTTTTTAATTCAGTTACTGTCCTCATCTCTACCACCTCCACTGGGAGACTATTCCATGGATCCACTACTCTTTCCGTAAAGAAATATTTCCGCATATCACTCCTGAATCTATCTCCCTTCACCCTCATCCCATGTCCCCTCGTAGCAGAACTTGCTTTCAATTGAAAGAGGCTCTCTCCCTGAACATTTATGCCACGGAGGTATTTAAACATCTCAATCATATCACCTCTATCCCGCCTTTCCTCTAGGTGTACATATTAAGATCCTTAAGTCTATCCTCATATGCTTTATAATGAAGCCCACTAATCATTTTAGTAGCCACCCTCTGCACTGACTCCATCCTGTTCACATCCTTTTGAAGGTGCGGTCTCCAGAATTGCACACTATACTCCTAATGAGGTCGCACCAAAGACTTATACAGAGGCATTATCACCTCCTTTTTTCTGCTAGCCATTCCTCTCCGTATGCACCCAAGCATCCTTCTAGCTTTTGCCGTCACCTTTTCTACCTGTTTAGCTACTTTAAGATCATCAGACACAACCACGCCTAGGTCCCGCTCTTCTTTAGTGGACAAAAGTACTTCACCTCCTATACTGTATTGCTCCCTTGGATTGCTGCAGCCCAAATGCATGACCTTACATTTTTTAACATTAAATCCCAGCTGCCAAATTCTAGACCATTCTTCAAGCTTAGCTAGATCCCTCCTCATGTTATCTACACCTTCCAGGGTGTCTACTCTATTTCAGATTTTGGTATCATCTGCAAAGAGGCAAACCTTACCCGACAGCCCTTCCGCTATATCACTAACAAATGTTAAAAAGAATCGGACCAAGGACAGATCCCTGGGGCACACCACTGGTAACATCCTTCTCCTCAGAGTGAGCTCCATTTACTTGTACTCTTTGTACTCTTTGTCGCCTCCCACCCAACCAATTTCTATCCCAAGCAGTAACTTTAGGGTCCATCCCTAGGGTGCTCAGTTTGTTTATAAGTCGCCTGTGAGGAACAGTGTCAAAGGCTTTACTGAAATCTAAATACACCACATCTAGAGCTCTCCCTCAGTCCAACTCCCTAGTCACCCAGTCAAATAAATCAATCAGATTTGTCTGACAAGACCTGCCTCTGGTGAATCCATGCTGCCTCGGATCCTGGAATCCGCTGGACTCCAGAAACCTCACTATTTTCTCTTTCAGCAGCGTTTCCAATAATTTACTCACCACCGAAGTTAAACTAACCGGCCTGTAGTTTTCAACCACATCCTTACTTCCGCTTTTGTGTAAAGGCACCACATGAGCCTCTCTCCAGTCCTTTGGCACCACTCACGACTCCAACGAGGCATTGAAAAGGTCAGTCAGTGGAGTTGCTAGAATGTCCCCAAGTTCCCTCATTATTCTAGGGTGTATCCCATCCGGTACCATCGCTTTGTCTACTTTAAGTTGAGCTAGTTTCTCACGAACACCATTCCTTTCCTTGTAATTCCAAGCATCCTATTTGATTTCTTGGCCACCACTGTACACTGAGCAGAGGATTTCAATGTATTATCTGTGACGATGCCTAGATCTTTTCCTGGGTGACGACTCCTAATGGGGAACCTTGCATTGTAGAAACTAGTTTGGATTGTTCTTCGCTAAGTGCATAACTTTGTACTCATCCACATTGAATTGCATCTGCCATTAAGATGCTCACTCCCAGTTTATCAAGGTCCTCTTTCAATTTTTCACATCCTCTTGAGAGTTAACAACTTTGAATAATTTGGTGTCATCTAAAAATGTGATCACCTCCCTTATTTTTCCCATTTACGGGTCATTTATAAATATGTTGAAAATGAGTAGTCCCAATACACATCCCTATTCCCCTTTCTCCAATGATATAAAATGACTGTTTAGCTCTATTATCTGTTTTCTATCTTTTAACCAATTCCCAATCCACAGTAGCACATTGCCTCCTACCATGACTTTTTAATTTCCTGAACAATCTCTCATGAGGGATCTTGTCAAATGCTTTCTAAAAATCTTTATCAACTGGCTCTCCATTAGCACATTTATTCCCACATTCAAAGAAATGTAGCAGATTAGTATGGCAAGACTTCTCATGACTAAATCCATGTTGGCTTTGTCCCATTAAACAATATGTTTGGTAATTTTATTCTTTATAATCGCTTCTACCATTTTGCCCAACACTACTGTCAAGCTTGCTGTTCTATAGTTTCCTGGTTCACACATGGAACCCTTTTCAGAAATTGGCATTATATTGGCCACCCTGCAATCTTCAGGTACAGTAGATGATTTTAATGATAGTTTACAAATTATTAATAATAGGTCTGCAATTTCATTTTTGAGTTCCTTCAGCACCCTTGGATGTACATCATTTGGTCCAGGTGATTTACTACTCTAGTTTGTCAAACTGCCCTATTACATCTTCCAGGTCTACTGAGATTTGTTTCAATTCCTCTGAATTGTCACCTTTAAATATCTTTTCTGGCATGGGTATTTTCCCCACAAAACAAATACTGGAATCTGAGTACTTCTAAGGGGATTTTTTGATAGCAGATATCAGACTTAAGAATTTCTTGTGATTTATACTGAATTGACTTATAAAAGTCAGAAGATGTCAGCAACACTATTTTCTTTTTTAAAGAGTGGTAAAGAAATGTTTGGGGATATTCAGCGACAGTTGCTAATGCTGCCACTGTGGTCAGCTATCGCTGCTGAAAAGTGAACCCAGATGTTCAATGCTGGGATCATATCCAGCCACTTGCCGGATTGCAAAAGTGGCTAAGTTAAGATAGCCAATCAGCTGTCCTAACTTTAGTTGGTTAGGGTTGCCTGGGAAGCGGCTGAATATCACCGCTGCCCAATTAACATGTGGTACTATTCCTGGGTAGCACTGGGGCGCTGAGATGCTGCACCCGTGTTAGTGCTGCTGAATATCCCACTGACCAACATTTAGGCAGTGTGCAAGTCTGCAAACTACCTAAATGGCATTGAATATCCAACCCCCCCCTTTATTTTAAAGCACAAAAGAAGTTATCAGCATTGATGACAGAGGGTTTGATGGCGTGTTCCATCAGTTAAACGACAAGCTCATTTCCCACCTATACAAAAAAGTGTTTATTTGATAAGGATTTCTTAATGTTAAAAAGTGCTCATAAGATCAAGAATTTGGTCTTGTATGAAATTAAAGACAAACAAAATTGAATGGGGATATATGAATCAGAATATTTGATACTGATAATATATATGGAGCAGTACAACTTTTTTGTGATACTCCACATTTTTTTTAATTTGTCTTCTGCATGTTCTGTGGTTTGAATTTGAGTATAAATTGTTGGGTATTTCCCTTACATATTCTTCATTGAAGTCCAAAGCAAAGAATTCATTTAGTTTCTCTGGTTTGTCCTTCCTTGGTGCCCCTTTAACCCATCTATCTAATGGTCCAACTCCCTCACAAGCTTCTTGCTTCAAATGTACCTGAAAAAGGTTTTATTATGAGATTTTTATGTTTATGTTTATTTAGATTTGATATACCGCTCAGGCCAGAGGCATTAGAGCGGTTTACAATGCAATATCATTCTAGGAAATAGGAAAAAAACGCCATTGCTTCCTCAGCAAGCTTCCTTTCAAATTATATTTGCTTGCCTCATCAGTGCTTATGCAGTTTCTTGTTTTCTTCATGTGGATCCTTTTTCCATTTTGTGAAACACCTCTCTCACTTTACACAGAAGGCTTACAACATAAGGGTTACATTTACTAACATGCATTAACCCACGTTATTTAATGCAATCCTCATTATTGTAAATAAGATCTATTTACCAGGCAAGAGAATGAAGTGGCTTGGTAAAGGTCACAAGGAGCATCAGTAGAATTTGAACACTGGCTTCCTTGATTCTCAACCTATAGGGCTAGCCACTAGGCTTACTCCTTCCATACCTTACTCTTTTCATTCCACTGATGGTTTTATAAACTTGCATCATCTCATCTTATTCATGAGAGCCTTTCTATTCCTATAATCATTATTATCACCTTTTCTACTTAAGTATTGTACTTTCTACTTAAGTACTTGTACCTAGATCAGGGATTTGGTTCCCACTGTGACTCCTTGTGACCTTGGGCAAGTTACTTTATCCTCCATTGCCTCGGAAGAAGAGGTCTGGCAATCTAGTGATACATTACCAAAAAACACAGAGGCAGCTAGCTTGCCAACACTGATACACAGGGTTTTTTTATTATTATTTCATGGGGGAAAGGGGCCACTAGAACACCAGATTCTGTTTTTATGTGAAAGGGTTTTGAAACGAGTGGAAAATGACTGAAGGGAAAGGGGCCACTAGACCACCAGGGATTCTTTTATTGTCGGACATGGCCTCCGCAATATTTTCATGGCTTTGGGGGCTTTTCCCAATACCTGATCATCTGTGGAGGAGATGATCTAGGCATTGGGGAAAGCTTGCACCAGAGACAAGGGAGAGTTGAATGACTTCTCAAGATCATAAGGTGCAATAGTGGGATTTGAACCCTAGCTGTCCTGGTTTTCAGGAACCGTTAGGCTGCTACTCCACTCCAAGGTTTAGCTGCCCCATAAATTTATACAAAGCAATTATTATAGTCTTCATTTTATAATCTATTCCTTTACAATTCTCAGCATTTTGTTAGTAGCCAATTTATAGTGCATGTGATCTGTGCAGCCACACAATGTATCGCCATGCTTGTCTTCAGTCATGCTTCCACATCATCTGGGCAGGAGAGAGGATGGGGTATAATGGCATCGGACGCGGGTAGAGGTCAAAACGAGAGAGAAGGAAATGAAATGTTGCACCAAAGCCTCCACCACTACTGAAGTAGGGGGCTCGGATCACCACCGAGTGCGCCGATTTCTGCTTTCATGCACAGGGCACTACCACCGTTAACCTGAAGCCTGTGGCAATTCAGTTTGCTTTTTGGGCTGCTGATCATGTCAGCGTATTATGCACAACGACTCCGAGCATGACAAGGGGTAGGTCTTCAGAGGCAGCCTCTCACCAAGAGGATCCCCACTCTAAGGACCTTCTCTTGAGATGTAACTTTTAATACCTCTAGAACACATTAACCAGGAGCCAGCCCCAGCCAGCGGAGATTAGGCTGAATTCCCGGTCAGCAGTGATTGGCGAATCGGTTAAGGACAAAGGGCTGGATTAGCAGACAGCATGAAGAGTAGTGAAGTGATCAGCTAGTATGACCAATTGGCGGCTCTAGCTGTTTCAGACGGGCCGGCTGACTGCGGGAGGACGCAGTGATTGGTGAGTCGAGCAGCGGACAGGGGAGGCTGTTCGGGAGCATGTGGAGCAGCGATTGGCGAGTTTGGCAGCGGGGGGCGGGGACAGGCGGCTGACTGAAAACGAGGAGCGGTGATTGGCGGATTTGTGACGTGAGTAGGCGGATTTTCCGATTGTGTTGGGAGTAGCGATTGGTGGGTTGTGCGGTGTTCTGGGACATCGAGTGTAAGTGTTGTGACGGTCGCTGCACTCGATTGGTTTTCGCATCACCATGTCTTCTCTGGCTCTTTTCAGGCTGTTATTTCTCGCACCTTGTTTGCTGCTCGGCGCTCTCGGGGGCGACGGCGGAAAGTATTCGCGCGAAGTGAATGAGAAAGGGACACAGCGCGGGGCCGCTGAGTTCCGGGTTCTTAAAGTGAACCAGGTGTGGGAGAAAGCGCAGCGGGTGAGTGTTCCCTCCCCTTCCTTCACCCAGCCTATTGCAGAAATAGCTGCGCTCCCTCTGTGTGTTTCCCTAGTCGGGGGGCAGTCTCTCTCGCGCTCTCTGTTCATGTGACTGCTCTGATGGTGCAACCCTGTCGGGATGCAGTGTCGTAATGTTTGTGGTGCATCATGCATACTCCTGCTGGAGCTTGAGGTTGAAGTAGCTCTGATCGGTTTGCAGTGGAAACACGAATGCCAGCTGCCTTTTGCGTGATTATTTTTTGGACGGTGCACCGCTATGCATACATACAGATGAAGTATAATAGCAATAATACATCAGCAAGATGACCCCGGCTCAGGAGAGTGTATAATCTAGCTAAGACAGGCACAAAGTGTTTGACAAGAAAAAGGATGGAATTGTAAAGATGCATTTTAAGGGCAGGAGAAACTGTGCTCCAGTTATTATATATATTTAAGTCTTTCAGTAGTAATTCAAGGCAAATTACATTCAGATACAGTAGGTATTTCCCTGTTCCCAGAGAACTTTAAAATTTAAGTTTGTACCTGAGGCAATGGAGGGTTAAGTGACCTAAATAGAGTCAACTGCACACTTTACCCATACCGTATTTATACTATACTATACTATAATTATATCTATTTACCACTACCATGTAGTTAACCAAAAATGCCATGTACATAGTTAATCCTACTTTCCACCACGTTTTTTGTATATAGTTAACCCTGTTTACCGCCAAGTTTTTTGTACCCTGTTCATTGTAAAAAAAAAAAACAATGCTGACTGTATCATTGTGTTTGAATTGTTCATTTGTAAACTGCACTGATTAAAAGCGCGGTATATAAGAAATAAAAATAAATAAATAACTGGGCAAAAAGTGACATAGGTATTTGGGCAAAGTATCAGAAGAAAACACATTGCTGAAATGCCATGCTGTAGCTCAAAAAATCAAGCGTTCAATGTAACATAACATGGGAAATACATCCATCCAAAAACAATCGCTTATTTGAGCAAAAAATAGTTAAGTCAACTATATCTAGCAACTACCTGGTGGTCTCAGAACTCCATAGCTGCTGTCCCAAAGACTCAAAGGTCAAACTCAAGGGGACAGAAGCTAAATAACATCAACGACCCCCATTGGTAGCTAACAGTGATATAGTGAAATAACCTGCCCCATATGCATCAGCACAACTTTCTTCTTTACTAATGATGACACTGGACCAGGTATAAAGCGTTCCTCTTCACACCGCTTAAAAACATGCTCAAACAAACTTATTCAAACCGATCCAAACTCCATAAACATCCCGACGCCTCTCCCCAGCGCCTCAGAGCGTTTCTCCTTAGAGGGTTCTTCAGGGGATTAACTGGATCACCTACAAACAAAACAAACGTCGTGTATAACCCAAAACCAAACTTTCTAAAATCATTAATTAAAAACCCGTGGGTAAAGCTAATATCAGCAGTTACTTACAGAAAACCGCTGCCCACGTCAAACACCATAGAATCTTGCCAGCTTCCAATCTTTCTCGACTCATGAAAAGCTTAAACAAAAAGACGCCGCGCATGCGGACTAACTACAGATAATCAGCTTAAATAACACAAACTCAAAAAGAGGCTCCATACAGCCCCATTCACAAAAAAACTACAGAGGGAAGAACTCCTAGTATATACTTAAATCCTGAACAAACCACACTCTTATTAATCACTACTATACCCTACAGCCAATCAAACTCATTAATCGAAAAACAAGCAAACATACCCTCCAAACAGGAGCCTAATCACAAACATGCCGCCCATTCTATCATACCATTCAAACCGTTCGGTATGACAGTATCTAGTTCATAAATCCAGCACTGTTCATGCTGGATAAGCACCTGATCTTGAGTACGATTACCAAAACCATGGGTAACTTGCTCAATACAAAAACAGGTTAGCTGTTCAAATGTATGCCCACAATCAATACAGTGTTGGACAAGCGGGGCTGATACTACTTTACAGCTCAACCGGCTATGGTGCTCCCTTATACGTGTCCGAAATATCCTTGTGGTTTTACCAATGTAAAGGAGCTCGCAGGGGCATTTCACCACATACACCACCCCTGCAAAGCTGCACGTAGTAGAGGAAGACACAACATAATTAACATGACGATAACTGAACACAGTTGTCTCGGAAGTAATTTCACAGATATCGCATGACCCACATTGTTTGTGACCCTTTCCTACCGCCGAACCGGTCAACACAGGTAAAATCGTAGGGCTCACAAATTCTTTCAGGTTACGGTGCCTCTGCCACACGCACCTCAACTTCTTACCCTCCATACCAGGCAAAGCAGATAACACATTCTTATGTTCCCGTAAACTCCGCTGTATCTCCCGACTCAAAGGGGAAAATTTGGTAACTAAATTAATGGTATCCATATCACCTCCCACCTCACGACACGTAGGGGACAATAATAAAGCTCTATTATTGTACAGTGCTCGTCGGTACGCTCTCCTAACTACCTACTCCGGATATCCTCTCTCCAAAAAACTCAACTTAAGCTGCTGTGACTGTAATTTGAACTCCTGATCACTAGAGCAATTTCTGCGAAAACGCAGAAATTGCGAAAAAGGAAGCCCCTCTTTAAGTGGCTTCGGATGGGCACTCTTATAATGGAGGAGGGTATTCCTATCGGTGGATTTCTTAAAGATAGAAGTTTCCCAATGGCCCCTACCCCTGCGAATACAAACATCCAAATACGTTATCACATTCTGATTGTATACATAGGTAAACAATGTTGTCATCGCATTGATTAATCCATTGAAAAAACGCGATTAAGGACGTCTCAGACCCTTGCCAAAGTAAAAAGACATCGTCAATAAACCTTCTCCAAGTTTTAATATTAGAGGCAAAAGGAGAATCACTCAACCATCGCTCCTCAAAACCCGCGATGGTTGAGTGATTCTCCTTTTGCCTCTAATATTAAAACTTGGAGAAGGTTTATTGACGATGTCTTTTTACTTTGGCAAGGGTCTGAGACGTCCTTAATCGCGTTTTTTCAATGGATTAACCAATGCGATGACAACATTAAGTTTACCTATGTATACAATCAGAATGTGATAACGTATTTGGATGTTTGTATTCGCAGGGGTAGGGGCCATTGGGAAACTTCTATCTTTAAGAAATCCACCGATAGGAATACCCTCCTCCATTATAAGAGTGCCCATCCGAAGCCACTTAAAGAGGGGCTTCCTTTTTCGCAATTTCTGCGTTTTCGCAGAAATTGCTCTAGTGATCAGGAGTTCAAATTACAGTCACAGCAGCTTAAGTTGAGTTTTTTGGAGAGAGGATATCCGGAGTAGGTAGTTAGGAGAGCGTACCGACGAGCACTGTACAATAATAGAGCTTTATTATTGTCCCCTACGTGTCGTGAGGTGGGAGGTGATATGGATACCATTAATTTAGTTACCAAATTTTCCCCTTTGAGTCGGGAGATACAGCGGAGTTTACGGGAACATAAGAATGTGTTATCTGCTTTGCCTGGTATGGAGGGTAAGAAGTTGAGGTGCGTGTGGCAGAGGCACCGTAACCTGAAAGAATTTGTGAGCCCTACGATTTTACCTGTGTTGACCGGTTCGGCGGTAGGAAAGGGTCACAAACAATGTGGGTCATGCGATATCTGTGAAATTACTTCCGAGACAACTGTGTTCAGTTATCGTCATGTTAATTATGTTGTGTCTTCCTCTACTACGTGCAGCTCTGCAGGGGTGGTGTATGTGGTGAAATGCCCCTGCGAGCTCCTTTACATTGGTAAAACCACAAGGATATTTCGGACACGTATGAGGGAGCACCATAGCCGGTTGCGCTGTAAAGTAGTATCAGCCCCGCTTGTCCAACACTGTATTGATTGTGGGCATACATTTGAACAGCTAACCTGTTTTTGTATTGAGCAAGTTACCCATGGTTTTGGTAATCGTACTCAAGATCAGGTGCTTATCCAGCATGAACAGCGCTGGATTTATGAACTAGATACTGTCATACCGAACGGTTTGAATGGTATGATAGAATGGGCGGCATGTTTGTGATTAGGCTCCTGTTTGGAGGGTATGTTTGCTTGTTTTTCGATTAATGAGTTTGATTGGCTGTAGGGTATAGTAGTGATTAATAAGAGTGTGGTTTGTTCAGGATTTAAGTATATACTAGGAGTTCTTCCCTCTGTAGTTTTTTTGTGAATGGTGCTGTATGGAGCCTCTTTTTGAGTTTGTGTTATTTAAGCTGATTATCTGTAGTTAGTCCGCATGCGCGGCGTCTTTTTGTTTAAGCTTTTCATGAGTCGAGAAAGATTGGAAGCTGGCAAGATTCTATGGTGTTTGACGTGGGCAGCGGTTTTCTGTAAGTAACTGCTGATATTAGCTTTACCCACGAGTTTTTAATTAATGATTTTAGAAAGTTTGGTTTTGGGTTATACACGACGTTTGTTTTGTTTGTAGGTGATCCAGTTAATCCCCTGAAGAACCCTCTAAGGAGAAACGCTCTGAGGCGCTGGGGAGAGGCGTCGGGATGTTTATGGAGTTTGGATCGGTTTGAATAAGTTTGTTTGAGCATGTTTTTAAGCGGTGTGAAGAGGAACGCTTTATACCTGGTCCAGTGTCATCATTAGTAAAGAAGAAAGTTGTGCTGATGCATATGGGGCAGGTTATTTCACTATATCACTGTTAGCTACCAATGGGGGTCGTTGATGTTATTTAGCTTCTGTCCCCTTGAGTTTGACCTTTGAGTCTTTGGGACAGCAGCTATGGAGTTCTGAGACCACCAGGTAGTTGCTAGATATAGTTGACTTAACTCTTTTTTGCTCAAATAAGCGATTGTTTTTGGATGGATGTATTTCCCATGTTATGTTACATTGAACGCTTGATTTTTTGAAACACATTGTATAGCGTTTACGAGCTGACCTATTTATGCCGTAGCTCAGGCACAAGCAACCAGACTTCAGATGTGCTGTTTTTTTGTTTACGCTAATACCATTAAGTTGCTCAAGAGTAATAGAGTAAGGATTTGAACTAGTTGTCCATCTAGTTCAGTGGTTTTAAATTTACAGCCCAAGGACTGGAGGGGAGAGGGGTTCATTAGATCATCACAAGGGGTTTGTAGAACAAAAAAGAGAAAACAGAGGAAGATGGAATTGGCTGGGGGAACAGAGAGAGATGAGGGTGAGGGAACTAGCATGGGGAGGGTGAAAGAAAGAGATTTGAAACTAGTAGGGACTGGCTGAAGGGAAAGAGACACTGGTAAAGAGCTTTAGTGACCATTGGCTTGGTGCTGAAGGGAGGAGGGTCTGGGAAGAGTGATGGTGATGAATTGGAGGTCCTCTACTGTTGTTTGCAGTCCCAGTTTGCTCTGTTACAGCAATCTGTTTTGTCATTTGTATTTGTTTTGTCAGTGGTGCCTAAACGTGGGGTCAGGACCCCACATAGGGTCACATCATCAGTGCCATTCCTCCTCCTCTCTGGACTTTCACTGTGACCTATGCCAAGTAGTGGCAATCACCAGTCAGCATGTGGCCTGTAAGCTAGTGAACATTCATAGACTTATGCTCCCGCTTGGGAAAGCTTCATGTCAGCCTGGAAACCCTGCTCAGCACTGGGATCTGTAAGCGCACACTGACACAAGGGACCCTGCGCTGACTACTACTGTTGCTTTCCTGCTTTAGATGAATGAATGGAGGGAGGAAGGAGACTGGAGACTTGATATTTTGATTTCATCATCATCATCATCTGGGGCCATGTGACTTTTCAGTTGTTAAAATGGGGTCAAATGGGATAAAAGTTTGAAAAGTGCCGTGTTTTGTTCAGATTTTCAAAGGGTTTAGGAGCGTAACTTTGAGTGTTGAGATCCTAGATCTGTTCCCTTTCGAAAATTTGATTAGAGTCAGTTTCCTAGGCTTAGGAACCTAAAAAGTGGACAGCTACAGGGACTGGTTTAATTAGAGGAAAAAAAGTTAAGAACTTAACACACATTTTCAACACTAGCCACCTAACCTTTGGGCTATTAAATCTAAAAAATGAAAGGAGAACAAGACCTAAATTTAGGGGAACCTTTGGCTAAAACATTAATTTTCTCTTGCATATTCTAGTACTTTAATTATCTCAGATCCTGCACAGCGAGGCTGATGTAATATGCTGTGCATTGGAACTGTGTGCTGAGCTTCAGTGGCTGTTTTGGTCATGCTGAAAAAGTTTTCCTCCCAGTGCAGTAAACTAATTGGAGGGGTGGCTCAGTGGTTGGGACAGGTTGCCTCGGGCTGGGGGTTCAGTTCCCGCATGGGGACAAGCACGCCTTGTGGCCTTGGGCAAGCCACTTAACCCTCCATTGCTCTTGGATTGTGAGCCCTTCAGGAACAAGGGAACAACATACATGATATACTGCCCTTTACTTGCACATCAGAGCGGTTTACAAGTGCCTAAACCATAACCAATTATCAGTGTTTAAAGTGTGCATATTTACAGGAAAAAAAGCATATACTACCCAAGATAGTATTGGGCAAAAGTGTTTTGTTTTTCTTTCCTTTCTACTTTCCTGTCTGTGAATGAGTCAATCCCTATTCACTGCTCAGTATTGAAGGAGGATTGGTTTGTACACTAATGGTAAAAAGAATGACCTCTTCCTCCCCATTCCCCCTGGGGCACTCCTGAGCCAGGGAGGGCCTCAAAGAGCCCCCCAGAGTATCAGTACCCCATGGATCAGTAATCCTTACCTGGTCTCAGGGAAGCATTCCACTACTATTTTGGAAAATGACAGTGCTTGACCCCTAGTAGTACATCAGAATATACAGTACCTCTAGGGGTCAGGTGGCCAAATAAGGGAGCCTTCCCTTATTTGGTAGGCTGGTGTCTGGCAGTATGTTTCAGTGTAAAGCTAAGGATCACATGCTGCTGTTTTCCAAAATTGTGGCAAGGGAGGCAAGAGCAAATGTGCATCGCTTCTTCCTCCTGACCTAAAGGTTAGTTGGGAAGGGGTGTCCAGGGCCTACTTGGGTAACCAGGGATTCTTTTTCGGGAAAGGAAATTGGGTTTAGCTCATGCCTTTCTCAGAAATTCAAGGCAACTTACATTTAGGTACAGTAGGTATTTTCCTGTCCCGAAAAGGCTTGCAATCTAAGTTTGTACCTGTAGTAATGGAGGGTTAAGTAGCTTACCTAAGTTCACAAGGAGCAAAAGTGGGATTTGAACCTGGGTTTCCTGCTTTTACTATTAGGCTACTCCTCCGCAAAGAGAGGAGGGGCTGTAGTAAGTATTCAGAGAAGAGCCACCAAAATGGTAAAGGGGATGGAAGGATACTCCTATGAAGAAAGGCTAAAAAGGTTAGGGCTCTTTAACCTGGAAAAGAGACGGCTGAGGGGAGATATGATAGAAGTCTATAAATTAATGAACGGAGTGGAACGGGTAAACGTAGATCGATTGTTTACGTTATCAGAATATAGAAAGACTAGGGGACATGCAATGAAGCTACAGGGTAAACTATTTAAGACTAATAAAAGAAAATATTTTTTCACTCAACGTGTAATCAAACTCTGGAATTTGTTACCGGAGGATGTAGTAAAGGCTGTTAGTGTAGCTGGGTTTAAAAAAGGTTTGGACAAGTTCCTGGAGGAAAGGTCCATAAACCTTAATTAAGAAGTGACCGAAGATATCAATGCTTGACCCAGTACAAGCATTGTGGAACTTGTGTCTCTTGGGGAAACTGCTAGGTACATATGACCTAGATTGGCCACTGTTGGAAAGCTTGATGGACCTTGATCTGACCCAGTATGGCATATCTTATGTTCTGAACCAAAATGTAGCACGTTTCCACCGTGCTAAAGAATAGCATAGCTTATTACATAGGTCCCAGAGTCCATGTTTAAAGATGATTTACTAAGATCTATTTGCAGAGCATCTCATGCTGGCTGTTCCTACTCGGTTGTTGTATGCTGCTCAAATATTCCACTACACACCTCCCAGATGGAAGAAAACCAAGCTTTTGTTAGAACCACAGTCTGATTTGAACAGACAAAATTATGAGCAACAACAAATAGGGAATGCATTTAGGAGCATGTGTTGGGATCCGAAAGTTAGTGTGGACACCCACACTAACTTTGAGAGTGGGTGGGTCTGTCCCTTTGCAATTATCACAGTGTTTAACGTGCCACACCATGTTAAGTGGTGGCGCACAGGTGTACTTAACGCCACCCATTGAGGTGGGATTAGTTACACCTTCGCTAATGGCAATAGGTGTGATTAATGTGCATCCAAAGCACCAGCATTAACTGCTACATGCCCAATGCTAACTGGCTAGCGTGGGATTTGTAGTGCAGGGCCTTGTGCTAATAGTTCATGTGGCTCCCTCAGCGCATGCCAAACCCCGCACTGCTGGTTAGTGCACCTTAATAAACTTGCCCCTTAGATAAGTAGAGGCCCAAACAGAGGAGAAAATTGTCCTGTCAATAAAAGGGGATAAAACCACTTTTAAAGTGTAAAAGGGAGAGATCAAAAACTAAAGGAGCAAAATTGATATATGCATATGTTATAATTGCAGCAATAATTATCTTATCATCCCTCCAGTCCAGACCCTCGCCGTTTCTTTGCTATACTCAACTCTCTGCAAAGTCCCTCCTCTCCCAATCCCTTCTTCACTGTCTGCCCAGACCTTGGCTGACTACTTCCATGGCAAAATTAGAAGGGTCCCCTCCACCTCTTATTCCCCCTCTTCAATTCCAAATCCTTCGGGCACCCTTTCTTCCTTTTCTGAAATCACTGAGAAGGAAACAGCAAATTTTCTCTCCTCCTCCAAACTGACTACCTGCTCCTCTGATCCCATCCCCTCCCATCTACTAAGCTCTGTCTCTTCTGCCGTCATCCTTTCCATCTGTCATATCCTCAATCTTTCGCTTTCCACTGCAGCCATTCCTGTGACCTTCGAACATGCTGTGGTTACACCTCAACTCAAAAAACCTTCACTAGATCTTACCTGTCCTTCCAGTTATCGACCTATCTCTCTCCTCTCCTTTTCTTCAAAACTACTTGAATGAGTAGTTCACCGCCACTGTCTTGACTTTCTTTCCTCTCAAGACCTTCTGGGCCCATTGCAGTCTAGGTTTCGTTCTCTGCATTCCACAGAAATGGCTCTTGCCAAAGTCTCCAGCGACTTGTTGCTTGCCAAATACAAAGGCCTCTACTCGATTCTCATCCTTCTTGACCTTTCTGCTGTTTTTGACATTGTTGATCACCACCTTCTCGATAACCTGTCCTCGATTTAGAGGTCTGTTCTGTCCTGGTTTTTTTATCTCTTTCATCACACTTTTAGTGTATGCTCTGGTGGTTTCTCCTTTACCGCCATCCCGCTTTCGGTTGGTGCACCTCAGGGCTCTGTCTTGGGACTTATCCTTTTCTCTCTCTACACTCTATCCCTTGATACACTTATTTCCTTCCATGGTTTTCAGTACCGTCTTTATGCTGATGACTCTCGGCTCTACTTTCTGTGCTTGAAATCTCTCCAGGAATCCAGGCCCGGATCTCTGCCTGCTTATCCAGCATTGCTGCCTGGATGTCTCACCGCCATCTGAAATTGAACATGGCCAAAACTGAGCTCCTTATCTTTCTTCCTAAACCCACCTCCCCCTTTCCTCCCTGCTCTATTTCTGTGGATAATACTATACTCCTCCCTGGTTCCTCAGCTCGCAACCTTGGAGTCATCTTTGACTGTACCCTCTTTCTCTTCACACATCCAATAGATAGCTAAACCTATCATTTCTTTCTCTATAACACTGGCACCCCCACACACCAAAAAGGAAACACGCTAGACCTGATCTTCAGCCCTCGTCCTGAAGTCTGTCCAAACCACAAGTTCAATGTTACTACCTCCCCCGTGCCATGGTCCGACCATAATCTAATCAGCTTTCAACTTCCATCACACCAAGAAAGAGAACAAACCTTAAGACTAGCTGACAAAGGTGCGACTCACGCCAGACGCTTTAGACCGTTTGACAGCAAAGAGATCATCACTAATGTCTTCCCCAACATCTCAACCACTGCATCAAATCTCGACGAAATGATCGTCTCATGGAACAACAACCTGAGCTCATTTGCTCACCTGCCCACCCAAATTAGACCTGATGCTATCGAGAAGCAACAGAAAAAGAGAGAACCTGCATGCTGGTACACCATTGAATTAAAGACTTCACTACGGACGCTAAGAAAATCAGAAAGAAAATGGCGACGGACCCGCACAGCACCAAACCTGGAACACTACAACTCTTGCCTACAAGCCCACCGCAGTCTAATATCAACTAAACTAAAAGAATACCACTCTGACTTGCTCAGCCGATCCCTCAACAAGCCCCACGTCCTGTTCAACTTGGTGAAGACCCTTACAAAGGAACCCTCAGCACCCCAGTCAAGCTCAATACATCCCCAAGATTATGCCGATTTCATGATAGCTAAAAGCAATAGCGTATGCAAGGCTAACCCATCTTGCCCTATCAAGAATCCACCCATGCAACTAACATTCTTCTCAACACCTTCACATTCAAACATTGCGAATACCTTAGCCAACATCAATGCCACCACTGCCCCCAGCGATCCCTGCCCAGCTTCCTGGATAAGGTCACTGCGTCAGGAGATCAGCCCAATAATAGCTAAAATCATCGACCACTCCTTCTCCTCGGGCCAATTCCCATCAAGTCTCAAGCATACATCCATCAGACCCCTCCTGAAGAACACCAAACTGGACGCCAAGATGGTCGCGTCATATCGACCCATCTCGAGCATTCCGCTACTATCTAAAATAATTGAGAAAGTTGCTCAACGACAGTTACAAGACCATATAGACTCCCATGCCCCCCTTGATAAGAGCCAGCACGGCTTCAGGGAATACCATGGCGTGGAAATGCTCCTTACCACCCTCATCAACACACTAATTACCGGGATTGACAACATCAAACAGGGGTTTGCTCTAATCTTCTTAGATATCGCTGCTGCATTCGATTCTGTGAACCATGAGCAACTCCTAATTCGACTCAAAGATAAAGGGATATCTGAATCAGCATGGCTATGGTGCAAATCTTATCTTACCGACAGGTGGCAGCAAGTTAGAATCGGTACTGCAACCTCGCAGCCATTCATTCAACAGCACGGTGTCCCCCAAGGCTCGTCTCTCTCCGCTCTCCTATTCAATATCTACATGCAACCTATATGTGACATAAGCCGCTCTTTCAACATTTCATGCCTACTCTACGCTGACGCCGTTCTGCTCTATACGCCGTTCATAACTGAAAACCCCGACCTCACTCAACTGACCAAATGTTTTGATGCCATAACCGACTGGCTTCACTCACAAGGCCTCAAGATCAACTTCAGTAAAACCGACATACTATTTGTCTCTAGAGACCAATCATTCACTCCTCCGCCAACCCTGAAGACAAGAAATGCAGAACTCTCAAGCAGACCCAGTATCCGTTACCTAGGCGTTACCTTGGACCAGCAGCTCAATTTCAAAGCACACATCAACAATACAATCAAACAAATATACCACAAGATACGAACTCTACGACACCTTCGACCATTGTTGCATCCCGAGGACTTCAGATCAGTGTTCCAGGCCCTGATTCTGCCTCACCTCGACTACGCCAACGTGATCTTACATGGCCTACCCAAGAGCACCTTAAACCCCCTCCAGCTAGCCATGAATGCGGCCGCCCGTGTCCTGAGTGGAGCTTCTAGAGGGGATCACATTACCCCCGTCCTCAAAAGCCTACATTGACTCCCAATATACTGTAGGCTAGCCTATAAAGTAAACATCATAGCATTCAAGGTAATCAACAAATTAGCCCCTATAGCCTTAACAGACCTTGTTCACCCCATCTCAGCAAACAGTAATAGAAGATCCTGCACTGCCAATACCCTACAGATCCCAAAAGAGATAATGAAATGCAATAAATCAACAAGAAACAGAGCCTTCAAATTATATGCACCCAGCTGCTGGAATGCTCTCCCAGCACCCATCAGAGCCATAACGAACCTGACACAATTCAGAAAGGCGTTAAAACATCACCTATTTCTCCTACACTACTCCCAATACACCAATCCAACACCTTCTATTATGTAGACAATAGCAACCAACTCAAGACATGCCTAAGAATGTACATACTGTAGATACATATTGTAGTTATTTCTCTAAATATTGTATATAGCTCCCTTGTTCAAGTCCAAGTTTCATTCCCCTGTTTCATTGTAAGTGTCGACCGGCACAATATTCGTTTTATGTAAACCGCGCAGATTTTTAAGAGTGCGGTATATAAGAACAATAAAATAAATAAATAAATAATAAATAAAATGTGTCCCTTCCCTTCTACATACACTACCAAGACACTTATCCACTCTTTAGTCACTTCCCGTCTAGATTATTGCAACTTTCTCCTTGCTGGTCTCCCTCTGAATCATCTTTCTCCTCTTCAAGCTATTCAAAACTTAACTACACAGCTAATCTTCAGCCAGCCTCTACATGCTTATATAACCCCCCTCCTCAAGTCGCTTCACTGGCTCCCTATCCGTTTCTGTATCCAATTCAAACTTCTCCTGCTGACCTGTAAGTGCATTCATTTTGTTGCTCCTCACTACCTTGCCTCTCTTTGCTCTCCCTACACCCCTCCTTAGGTGCTCTGCTCTTCTGGCAGGTCCCTTTTATCTGTTCCCTTCTCTTCTACTGCCAACTCTAGATTTGATCCTTCCACCTTGCTGCTCCTTATGCCTGGAACAGACTACCCAAGTCTGTGCGTCAGGCTTCATCTCTGTCCCTTTTCAAATCCAGGCTGCAAGTTCATCTCTTTGAGTCTGCTTTTGGATCCTGATCCACTTGGTCTCCTATGTGTCCTTGTCCTCAGCTGTTGTATTGTCTGTCTTGACTAGATTGCACTAGACGAAAAAGGAGAGAATTTTCTTTTGATTATCATAAAGTAATTGGAACTCCCTGACTTCGGCTACACCCCCACAGAGGATCCAGAGTGCAACAGGGGCCAAGGGTGCAGTACCTGGTGGGTCCTGGTCCATCCCTTTTTGTGCCGCTTCTCTAGCTTCAGGCTCTTGGGCAGAAGCACCTGGTGAGGAACTCTGTGGAAGCTTCCTCTGCTCCTTCTCACCAGTGTTTTGGAGGGCTCCCAGAGTGGAGCAGTGCTGATAAGGATATTGGCCCTTTATGGCCATGAGGCAGGCAAAAACTTTGAATCGCACTATAGCACTCATGACAGGGTCCCTGGAGAAGCTGTGAGGCATCAGGAATGACCAAGGCTTCTCATTGCTGCTTAGGTAAGAGGAGTCCAGCTGGATCGGTACAGCATAACGTATGGCTTCGTATTGGGTGGTCTGTGCAGCCTGCCTCAGCTACCAGGTTCAGCTGTCTGATGCTGGCTTCTGCTGCTTTGAGAAGGATGGACACTCGGCTGAAGTTGTTTTCCTCTTCAGAGGGCAGTTTGGTCCAGAGAGCAGTGGGCCTGTGGGCTTGACAGAATTGGCCGCCGCCGCCTCAGCAAGATCGTGCTTCAGTTTTGGCAGGAAATGTCACCATGCTAGAAAAAACCATGGTTTCTCCCTTACAGGCCATGAAGGCCTCAACCCAGCATATTGTGACTGTTTCAGCATATGGGTTAGGTGGGGTGGCTCTGGGTAGTATACCCTTGGTGCAGGGAACCACTTTAGGGCCTAGTGCAGGAACCACAACAAAGCTCTGCAGTGCTTTCAACCCTGCTCCAGGGGCCCAACAGCATAAGGAACTGTAGGAGGACTGGGGGTATCTGATCTGAGAATCCCCTGGAGGGCACATCTAGTCAGTGAGATGGACCCCTGGGTGAGGACCTCAAGGAGGGTGGATCCCATGGTGGGAGGGTCTTCCATAGGGATGAATTGTCCATTCTTATCTTTTGTACCCTGGCAGCCTTAAAGATTATTTAGGAGCCCCTAGCGATGGTTGATAAATAAGAGGATCTCTTGCTGGAGGGAATCTATAAGCCTTCTAAGTCCTTTCTGCTGCATAGATCCATCAGAGATATAATTATGGTGGCATAGGAGTCTCTGGCAGCTGTCCTGAGGGTTATCAAGGCCATTACTTGATAACACATGCTTTACTCAGTTGCAACCTGATTAATGATTAGTATACTAACACAATGCATTAATGCCTCATCACCATGTTAAATACAAAAATGTTATAGTCTAATCCCGACGGCAAAATTTGTTATATGTATGTATATAGTTTAGTTTTATCCAGTTAACCCAAGTTTAAAAATCCTGTTTTATGTAAACGTTGACGATTTGTCCAAATATTCTGTTCATTGTAAACCGCACTGATGTGAAATAGCGCGGTATATAAGAAATGTTAAATAAATAAATAAATAAAATAAATTACTAGATTGTATCCTATCTCGCAGAGTGATAAGGAGCTCTTGCGAGTCCCAAAGGTGGATGTTAGCGGTCACCAAGAAGACAATGATCACGGTAGAAGGTGGTGCTGCTGCACTGAGAGACTCTCAAGATCGCAAGTGGGAGGCTTTGCTGAAGCAGTCTTTTTATTAAGTTTCCTCTCTGGCCCTGCAGGCAATGGTCTACAGGGTATATATGGCTGGAGCATGTTTGTAGTAGCACAGAAGCTGCCAGAGGCTTCCCAAGAGGTCTTTGTTGGAGGCAGCAAGATTGGAGTCTGGATTGGCCTTCTTGGCTGATGTGTTGTATGACTTGGTGAGGGCCTTGGCGATAATATGGTCTCGATGGTAATGGCTCTTTGCCTTTTGTGTAATTGTTCTGCAGATGTGGCCTCTGAATCCCAGTTTAGTAAACTGCTCTTTGGGGAGGTGCTAGAGAAGCTGGTGAAAGATCTGAGTGACTAAGGTTCCTCAGCTGCTGGAAGACAGGCCACAGAGTCTAAATCCTCATCCTCATGTAGTCTGTACTGAGAGTCAAGAAAGTTTTTTTTCATCCATTTGCTTAACTCCTTTTGATTTGCTTTCAGGGCATACACATAAGCTACATTGTACAGCACCTCCTCTCCCCTGTGTGCTATTTTTAGTAGCTAATACTTACTTTCGTAACCCATACTGCCTCCCTTATCTCTGACTGCAGTGGCCTATCAAAAAGAATCCCCATTCCACCTTCCCTTCTTTTTCTGCTGCAGATTTGAGGCAAAATAGCCCACTGCCACTTGTGAGGACCTTAGAAGATAAGAACATAAGATATGCCATACTGAGTCAGACTAAGGTCCATCAAGCCCAGTATCCTGTTTCCAACAGTGGCCAATCTAGGTCATACGTACCTAGCAGTTTCCCCAAAAGAGACAGGTTCTACAATGTTTGTATTGGGTCATCGTTTTGTAACAAAAGTGTTTCCTGCATCATGCAAATGGATCCCCCCCACACACTTAATTTCTTTCAGCAACAACTGCCATTTTAAAGGGCAAATTTAACCCCTTAGCATTGATTGATATGTATTACCTTCACACCTATCAAAGCCATCCCTTAACCCTCATTCCATTGTTACCCCTCCTTCACCCCAATTGGCCTAATTCCCTGGATTACAATCCCACTGCCTTGCTCCCCCTGCCTCTCTGCCTCTTCCCCACCACCATTCCATACAGATTGTGAGCCTACGATTCCCCACCCCAGCAGGCACCCTCTGACGAAGCCCCTTCACCAGACCTTGCCCACCCTCTTATTACTTTGTCACAGAGAAGAGCTACCAAACTCCTAGTTATTCCATACTACTTCCTCTTATGTACCCAAGCAGCTCAGCATACCAGACAGCCCTCTACTCCACATGTCTCTTTGCACCACTCCCTCCCTCCTCATCAGCTACTCAGTCTCCTCCTTCCCTCACACCTATTCAATCCACACATCACTAGCCATTCTCACATCTTCCACTCTCCATCATTCTTACTCTACCCAGCCATTCACGCTTCCCAACTCACACCATGTCCCAACATTGTCTATCTAAAAAAAACCCATTTAGTCCTTTTCCACTACAGGTAGAGTCCAGACATAACACCACTGATCCTTTTTCCAGCAATTCTCTCTTCAGCCATTCCCGGTCACTAGACACTCTCTGCCACCTCAAGGTACTCAGCGGAGCACTCTGCTTTGAAGCTTTGTCCATTCTAATGTCCTCAAGATCCAGGGCCTTGCTCAATGCCTGCCATCTTCCTTGGATCGAATTCTGTAAACATTCCCCTTGTAATTAAACAATAAGGCAAAGAGGAATACCTAACAGTATGTCACTTTATCCAATCTTAACTTGGCAGTCAGTGACCACAACTCTCCATCACTGTGCTCAGGAAAAGGAGAAAGATCTTGGAACACTTTACCTCATTACCTTCCCACTTGAAGGAGCTTACCCGGCTCTGACCCACTCTTTCTCTGTCCTTAAAAGTATGGAAACAGGTTATGGTGTCCTTTGTCTGATTGGGTCACTGCCCCACAACTTGGTTTGCTCGCTCAGTCTTTAGTTTTGCTCCTTGGTGCTCCTCATCCTCCCCTGCCAGGAGGGCTCACAATCCCCCATACTTAGGGCCTCCAGCACCCTCTGGAACCAGAGGTTACAACATTGGTTTCAATTTTCACAGTCCTCCATTTTATCATAGAACCCTCCCTACAGACTCTGCACCTCTTCTGAACTTTTCTCTCTGCTCATGTACTTCTCTGCCTGCTTCTTGGTGTGCTGTTCTACCTCTTCAATATACTTTCCAAGTTCTTGCAGCTCAGTCCAGAGTTATGCTCCCAATGTCACGATCTATGCACAAACACTAGCTATCTCTATTTCTAAAAGCCAGCCTTCGATCTGGTGTGGACCCTGTTCTTGGGCTCCATCGCATGGCTGCGTCATATGGCCTATGTCCTCCTGGCCTTGCCACAGCTGCCTTGGTCTGCTCTCAGCACACCTGGTTGCTGCCCATTTGCTGAACTGCAAGACTCTGCCTAAACTTCTTTTTCGCTGCCATGCACCCACCTTCTGGCACCTTCAGCACAATTCTACTACCCGGAAACGACTCAAAAATCACCAATTTGTGCGTGGGACAGGCAACTTAGCATCTGAGGCTCAGGAGCTGACACTTCATGCTACCACTGGATCTGCTGACATCACTTTCTCCAAACATTTTGGGCCTTTGATGGCATTGCGAGGGTAGCCACAGAGTTTGATTCAGAGGGCTGGGTCTAATCTAATTTTGGCTAATGCAAGTAGGCCAGGAAAATAGACAGTTTAGCCATACTTCATCTGGACAGAAACTTGTTTCTCTAAGATAGTCTATGCTCTAGTGCAGTGGTTCTCAACCCAGTCCTCTGGGATCCCTAGGCCAGTCAGGTTTTCAGGGTATCCACAATGAATATGCATGAGATTGTATGCAGATCTATCTCATGCATATTCATTGTGGATATCCTGAAAACCTAACTAGTCAGGGGGTCCCAGAGGATTGGGTTGAGAACCACTGCTCTAGTGACTCGATGCCTTGTTGACTTTGCTGATTTGACATGTTGCAGGTCCAGACAGAATGGCCCTTTTAATCTGTCTTGTTTGACCTGTGGCAAGCGAGGTGCCTCATCCCCGGATTCTGGACTCTACTTTTCTTGCATCCCTGGAAGGCCTGCTTTCCCCCTCTCAACCAGGGATTGTAGTTATTCCGACCTTGCCTACCTCAGGGTGCGAAGTGATGGATGGCACTATGGGTAAGGATATTCAGCCGGCTGGAGGTTCCGGCAACCATGCTGTGAGCAGCTACTTGTCCTCAGGGGTCTGTGGCGGCTGTGCCCCCTGATGTTTGGTGTCCGAGAAGAGAGCTTCCAGACTCCAGATTGTGCTATGGAATTCTTTTCCATTTTGCAAGAGACCTGGTCGTTCTAGTGTAGAAATTCAGACTCTGCAGTCTCTGGGTGACCTGGGCACAGTCTCATGCAGGGCAGGCTGAAAATGGAAGCCCCGTTCAACCTTTAGCTGTGTCCCCCAGCAAGGGGTGCCCCTGGAGATGGGGAACAGCTGAGAGCTCTCTGACATGTTGACTATGACTCTGATTCAGATTTGCTTGGTGCTGGACTCTTTTGTACATGAAGTTTTTATATGGAGGCTGGCATGATTTGCTTATTCTCGAAGGAGGAACTAGAAGCGTTGATTGCCAGGGTCTCATCTGCCTTGAACTTGACGGATGCTTCCGGCAAGGAGCAGGAGCCAAAAGTACAGCCACTTCTTTAAGGGGTGCGAAAACCTGTCTTCCCATTCCCAGATGCAATCAGGGATATGATCCGGTCAGAGTACGACTCTCACAACTCCCTGCCTAAAGAGTTAATGGTATGTAAGAAGATCTGCGCTCTCCTGGAGGAGGAGTATGTTGAGTGGTTTTGCATTCCTAAGGTGTATGCGCAGATCAAAGCTGTTACTAGATGGACCACCATTCCTGTGGAAGGCAGGTCGGCCTTAAAGGATTTTCTGGATCATAAGGAGGACTCCTTGCTGAGGAGCCAGTTCGCTGTGGCGGTTGCTATTCTGCAGCTGGCGGTATGTACTAGCCTGATGTCTTGAGCCCTGCTCCAGTGGATTCAGTCTCTTCCGCCTGATGATACAACTCCTCTTTTGGAGTCAGTTGCCTTCCTTTCTGATGCCATATATGACCTGGTACATTTGACAGCCAGGGATGGTGTCCTGGCATTTGGATTTGTCTCTGGCACTGGGCAGCAAACACATCCTCCAAAGCCCAATTGGCCCAACAGGCTTTTAAGTGGAAGCTTCTATTTGGATCTAATTTTGGAGACGCTTGTGAAGGGCCCAGGCGAGTCCTTCCTTCTGGAAGACAGGTCCAAGTTCATGGCCCTCTCTCGGGATATCCACCACCCCAAGGACATTCTCAAAGGACAAGGTGGTGGGGATTGTTGCTGCGCCAAGGGGTCTGTGTCCATTCCTATCCAAACAATGGGCTCATCAAATCCTGTTCCCTTTCAGAAGTGTCTCGGATGGTGTCCCAAGCAGTGTCCTTTTTGGAAAGCCTCTGTTGGGTGATCAATCAGGTAAAGAGCTAGCTGTTGCCTTACCGGTCCCTGGAGTTTCTGGGAGCACATTTCGACACTTGAGTGAGCAGAGTTTTCCTGCCAGAGGAGAGCTTCAAGACTATTGGATTACCTGGTGCCATTCTGTTCGCAGCAGGCTCCCAGAGTCTGGGATTATCTTCAGCTCCTCTCATTCATGGTGGCAACCATAGAGATGGTATCATGGGTACATGCTCACATGCATCCTTGTTGACTTGGTGGTCCCCGAGTTCTCAGGAATTCGAGCGCAGGCTTATGCTCCCGTTGATGGTAAAGGTAAGCCTGCGGTTGCGGCAGCACCTCTGTCATCTGAGGAAGGGCATACCGCTGGATGATTTCTCCTGGATCC
Organism: Ichthyophis bannanicus; assembly: GCA_033557465.1. Taxonomy (NCBI): domain Eukaryota; kingdom Metazoa; phylum Chordata; class Amphibia; order Gymnophiona; family Ichthyophiidae; genus Ichthyophis; species Ichthyophis bannanicus. Next base: position 1,374,776,886 of record CM066032.1, on the reverse strand, counting down.
TGCTGATGACTGATGCCAATCTCTTGGGCTAGGGAACCCATTCTCAAGACTGTACAGACAGGGCCATTGTAACTGCAGGGCCTATCAACTGCCTCGAGGCAAGGGCCATCAGGTTAGCTCTTCTGCGTTTCCGGCCCCTGGTTGAGGGCCAGGTGGTTTGAGTTTTTTTCAGATAATGCCACTGTGGTGGCTTATGTCAATCGACAAGGTAAACTGAGGAGCACCAGGGTAGCTATGGAGATGGCTCTCCTGTTTGCCTGGGCGGAAAAGAACTGTGGGAATTATTAGCAGCAAACAAAAATAAGTTATGCTCCGTTATGTCTATGGTAAGCTGCTGATTCCCTGGCCAGGGTTTGGTGAGACTGCTGGCAAATGAGCCATGAAATGGAGCCTAGTATGTCTATATGTTATGTTTATTATGGGTAACAAAGTAGAAAAATATACAGACTTATATAGATATATTATGAGGAATATGAGGTAGCAAGTTATAGCAGTTCAATGATTACGGTTTATGCAAAGGTAATAAATCATTGATTAGTAATCAGAGGTCACAAGCTTATTCTGCACTTGGAAAATTATGGAAAACTGTTTTACGACTAACAACCATCCTCCTGGAGAAAAGAAAATAGGACCAGTACCTTAGCTTTGGTAGGTCTCTGGAGCAGCACGGGGATCCAAAGAGGTGGCTAGGCTAAATAACACAGACTACAGCTCTTCCGGAGGCGAGCCACATGAGAACACAGAACCGGGGGTATCTGTGAGAGTCTTATCTCTGTTCTTAGGTCAGGAAGATACACTCTGTGTGTGTGCAAGGCTGTCTTTGCAGACAAGCAAAGTAGGCAGAAGGCACAAAAGACACGAAAGTTCTGTCTGCTTACTGTATTATTCTTTGGGAAGAGTCTTCGTCATAGGTCCGGTAATTGGTTGGCAAGACACTTTTGAAGTGTTTTCAGCAAATCAGAAGGTAATGAACAGGTGTTCATCCTACAGACACAGGATCCATAATAAAAGGAGATAACAATAGTCAGTTTTGGACAACCCAAGGCCAGTAGCATCGTTAGTAGATGATGAAGACAGAGAAGCAGATGTTCTTGCATGTGGACAATTAATTTGTCCAGGAAATTAATTGGCCAGAACAAATAATTGAATAGAAACGATAGTCTGTAGTTACTTGAGGTCAAGTCTGAGCCTTGAAGCACAGCAAAAGTTTTTTGTAGCAGGAAACCATCTTGTTTGGTCAGCTTTGATTCAGGCTTTGGTATCTGAGCAGTTCACCAGAACCTCCTAGTCTTGTTGGCCCAACACGTTGCCATGGTGGACAGTATGGAAAGAGACTTCCCTAGCTGGCACTCTCTGGATTCTGGAGGATGGGACTTAAGTCACGGGGTATTTAGTTGATTTTGTGCTGTTGGGGTTGCCCCGAAATGGATCTGATGGCAACCTGCTTCAATGCCAAAGTTTGCCGCTTCTTCAACTGCCACACAGAGGCAAGGTCCGAGGGCATCGACGCTCTGACCCAGCCTTTGCCAAGTCAGCGACTGCTGTACGTATTTCCTCCATGGCCCCTGCTGGGGCTTGTGATTCGGCATATAGAACACTACCCAGTCAGGATTGTTTTGGTGGCACTGAATTGGCTGAGGAAAGCGTGGTTCGGAGACCTAATGTAGCTCCTGCAGCCACCTCCTCTTTGGTTTCCTCCGTCACGAGGTCAATTGTGGCAGGGACCGACAGTCCTGGAGGACCCAGCTCCCTTCTTGCTTATGGCATGGTTCTTGAAAGGAGATGGCTAGCGTGTAAGGGCTACTCTCCAGCACTGGTCTCTACTCTGCTCAGTGCCTGGAGGAGGTCTACCAAGTTAGCATACGTATGGATATGGTGCTTCTTCGAGCGTTGGTGCGGCACTTGGCTCCGGAGGCAGCCATGGTGTCCTCTCTTGGCTTTTCTACTGGATGGCCTAGAGAAGGGCTTTTCCTTTAGCTCCCTGAATGTTCAAGTGGTAGCTGTGGCCTGTTTCTGGGGTCTGGTGGCAGGCAACTCTCTGGCCTTGCACCTGGACGTCTCACATTTTCCCCAAGGGGTTTGACATCTGCGTCGTCTTCTCCAGTCTATGATCTTTTCCGTGGGATACGCGTCTGCTGCTCATGGTCCTGAGGGTGGAATCCTTTGAGCTGCTAAGCATGCTGCCTTAAAGGATTTGACACTCAAGACTGTCGTCTTGGTCACGATTTGTTCCATAAGGTGGATTTCTGAGCTGCAGGCTCTGTCTTGCTGAGATCTGTCCTTTTCAAAGGAGGCCATTTCCAATCGGCCTGTGCCTTCCTTCTTGCCTAAAGTGCTTTCTCCCTTTCACATGAACAAGGTGGTTTGCTTATCCTCTTTCTCTAAGGAGCAGTGTCGGAGGAAGGATAACTATTTTTGCCTTGTGCACATCCAGAGGGTGCTTCTCTGGAGGTTACAAATTCCTTTCGTAAGTCTGGATTAAGGAGCACATTGTCTTGGTGTATCTTTTATGCAACTGGCCAGTTCCAGATGATTTGCGTACCCATTCTACTTGAGCACAAGCGTTGTGGACAACGATGAGCTTGGTAACCACTGCAGACATTTGTTGGGCAGCAACGTGGGCATCACTTTCCACTTTTTGTCAAGTATGGCCACTTCGATGTCCACTCATAGGCGGGCACTGCCTTCAGCTCAAGAGTTTTGTGAGTTGCTGTATCTTCTTCCAGCCCAGTGGTGGTGTAGCTTTTGGTACATACCACTTGTCTAGACTGGTCTAGGTGACATTTTACTTACCAGTTAATGTCCTTTCTTTGAGTCCTGCTAGACCAGTCTAGGGCCCGCCCCTGAAACTGGATTGCTCCATTCTACTGCTGCTGCAGTCCCCTTGGGTACACCATGATTTTTATACTTGGCTCTACAGGCTCATCTTCTACTGACAGCCTTCTGTTTCTACTTTCCTGTACATAGTTCTCTATTATTGGTAACTCATTGTTGCCCATATTTGAAGTTGTGTGAGGCTTGCTCTTTATCTCCCATATGCTTTGGGACAAATACTTAAGGGACCACTGGTGGCTGAGTTGAGTGATGTCATTGAAACCTGGGCTTTTCATTGTGGAGGGTGGGGTTCCCCTACCAATCTGCTGTTAGGGGAACGCAACCCAATTGTCTGGACTGGTCTAGCAGGACTTGAGGAAAGGACATTTACTTACCAGTTAATGTAGGCTAGCCAGTCTGCTGCAGAAGACACTTTGACCCTTCTGGGATAGGTGGATACCATGTCTGTTCAACAGCCCTTGAAAAATCATCCCATGGTCTATGAAATCAAAACGCTCTTTATGACATATTCCATGCTGCCATGCATTCATCTCTAGGTTGCGAGCTTCTCTGCCTCAGCCTTTACCCTCAGTGGGGATGACTGAGGAAAATATCACCTGCATACCCTTTCCCAGAGCCATGAAGTCTCTCTTTATATGCTTGGAAGGATACCAAGCAGTACCTTTTGTGCCAACATGGATGAGCAGCATCGCATAACAGTTAATAGGCTTGAGTCTCGGCAAACTCTCCATAAAAATCTTGGATTTTAGCACCTGGCAGACAGCACACCTCCCAGGACATCAAGTCTGGTCAGCAGATGGATGCCTCTGTATGGTTTATGGTTTATTATATTTGATATACTGCAAATCAAATTAACTAAACGGTTTACAATATCCAAAAACAAGTAAAACATAAAAAAAGATCTCCAAAGTAAGATAGGAAAGATACATAAAAACAATAATAAAAACAAACAATAAAAACAAGACCAATACGGAGATAAATAAAACAATTTTGAGTGTGAACTAACCATAAGAGAGTCCCTCAATCATCACCAAACACAATCCTAAAGAGAGAGGTCTTCAAAGAAGACCTAATTTCCTTTATATCCAAAATGGTACGCAATTCAGGTGGAAGACAATTCCATCTCAAAGGAGCTACAGCAAAAAAAGCCGAACACCTAGTAGACTCGTACTTAATAGCAGTTGGAGATGGTAACACCAAATGATAACCATGTAAAAACCGTAACATTCTAGCTGTACCCCTCAGGACTACTACTACTGTTTGATTTCTATAGCACTACGAGGCATACACAGTGCTGTACAAACACATGTAAAAGATGGCCGCCTGCTTATCAGAACTTACCATCTAGTCAAGACAGAGAACACAACAGCTGAGGACAAGGATGAATGTAGGGAAATGGTAAGGAAACACATAGGAGACCAAGCGGATCAGGATCCAAAAGCGCCCTCAAAGAGGTGAGTTTTCAGCCTGTAATTGAAAAAGGACAGAGATGAAGCCTGATGTACAGATTCAGGTAGTTTGTTCCATGCATAAGAAGCAGCAAGGTGGAAGAATCTAAGTCTGGAGCACAGATAGGATCTGCCAGAAGAGTGGCGTTCCTGAGGAGGGGTGTAGGGAGAGATAAGAGAGAATGAGTGCACTTAAAGGTCAGTAGGAGACCTTTGAACCGGATATGGGAATGAATAGGGAGCCAGTGAGTGTCACCAACCACCACTACCCTTCGCTTCCTTGTTACTGATTCTGCAAATTCAGGATGTTTGAGCTGTGGTTCTTCCTGTTTCTGGGATATTTTCGCCTTCTCCACTTTTGGGGCTGCATACCAGCTCTTTAGTTTGAGAGTTGGTGGAGTTGGCATGTTGATTCTGCAGGCTCTGGTGACCTGTGTCCAGCTGTCTTCTCACCGTACGTAGCTTACCATCTTCACCTCTGTTAATGAGATGCTTTTTGAAGCATCCAAGCTCTCGAATGTACTTCTTGCTGTCGCAGATTCCTCTCAGCTCTTACACTTATTTCTGAGGGATTCAGCTTGGAGGAATCTTGCACATGGAACCAGTCACTCGGATGGGATCAGGCTATCCATCCAGATGGAGGCAGAAGCTGTAACGGAGGCAAAAACTTTGGCAACACGATTTTTTCCAGCCATAGTTCAGTTTTTGGAACTTTGATACCTGTTGGAGATGGGAGACCTACCAAAGTCACTAATTTTTCCTCAGCAGTCATTTAAGACAAAAAGGCAATTAGAACACGGGTGTTAGATCTCATATAAAAGAGGCTATTTCCCTGTATGCAGACCTGCTTGCTTGCTAAACTGTTGTTTGGGGATGGAGGCGTTTCTTATCACCTTAAGCAGCTACAATCTGATATGTGTCTGAGGTTTGTAGTCTGTGTTCCCTTTGTAAAATTATCTAATCAAAGCTCCTTCAAATATATGGAATGATTATCTTTTAGCAGATATCCAAACGTGGAACTATTTGCTTCTTAGATTTTTTCCTTCTAACCAGTATCAAAATCTTTTATCTTTGTCCACGAAGTATTTGGTGAGTTGCTCCTTATGGTAAGATTTCTTATACTGGGTGGGGTGGAGTGGGGAGGGGAGAAATCTTGTGCATGGATGTGCAGTCACGACAAAGAGCTTGCTTTCCTCATTGAACCTGAAGGTTTACAGAGGAGAAAAAAAGGAGCAGCAGAAAATAACACAAAGCTGTAGCAAGAGCACTGGGCAGTCTGAAGACCAGGGGTTCTCAACCTAGTCCAAAGGACACACCTCAGGTTTTCATGATAACCACAGCAAATATGCATGAGAGAGGTTTGCATGGACTGCCTCAATTGTATGCACATCTCTCTTGTGCATATTCATTGTAATTATCCCGAAAACGTGACTGGCTAGGTGTGTCCCGAGGACTGGGTTGAGAACCCCTGGTGCAGGCTAAGACTGTCAACACACTTACTAGGCCCCAAACCGAAGAGAAAGTAACTTAGTGTTTGATTTGAAGGAATATGTTGTGTGGATCTGAAGTGCTTTCTTTAAAATAAACATCTTGGGGCAAGTACTGTTATGTTTATTTTATTTATTTTTATTCTCTTATATACCACGCTATTCTGCATCAGTGTGGTTTACATTGAACAAACTGAAATTACATTGAACAGGGCATTATAACTTGGAGATAACTATTTTACAGGGAGCATGGGCTATGGAGGGTTAAGTGACTTGCCCAAGACCACAAGGAGCACCTGTGGGACTAGAAACCCCAGTACTTCCGGCCCAAGGTTGCTGTCCTCTAGTGGGATTTGAACCCCCGACCTTCCGGCCTGAAGTACCTTGCCCCAACCACTAGGCCACTCTTCCACTCCTGTGACGCTTGCTGCCCTTTACCTCAGCACAGTGCTTTACCGCAGCAAAACCTTCATTTACACTTGAACCCTCTTGTGTAAGTATTAAATGTTCATTTGCTTTTTTTCTTTTAAATTAAAATGTGTTTGACTTTGGAGAATGGATTAGTTGATGCTATTATAGATTCAGGTTGCTAATCTGATGCTATGGGTTTTCTGTAGTAGGATTAGTTTATATGTTACCTTGTATTTTTCAAGTTAGTGAGGGCATCATGCAATGAGCTATATAGTTAAATGTTATTTGAAGGAATCTTGTTAACCCCAGTTATTTATTTGTTCAATTATCGGTTAATTTTTACCTAAAACACCTCATGTAAAAGTTTGATGTATTGGCCGTTCACCAGACATACTTCAGACTATTTTGTGCAGTTCTTAGCCACTGCTCTTTCATTAGATCTGAATGCCGTTCACACATCGTTTTTGCATGTAAGAAGTGTCGTTATCATTCTGGGAAAGGGGGACCTGTTCCAAAAGGCTGGGTTCCACTTTAACCAGGATAGAACCAAGCTGCTAGCACTAACCTTAAAAATTAGATAAAGCAGCTTTGGAGTTGGGGGATAGGGGCATGGGGAAGCTGATAGTTGCTCAGGTATGGAGCAAGGTGTCTTCAAGATATATTGGCATACTATCTCAATATGCCCTCAGCTGCCACCATGCCCCTCCCCGGCCCCCCTTTGACACAATATGGACTAGATAAATTCTTATCCCTGATGGGATACTTTTTTTTTTTTTTTTTTTCTGTCAGCAAGCAGGATGTCGTCTCAGAATTTAGTGAAATGTCCCAAACATGCATGGCTCTTCCCATGTGCAGCGATTTCAGTTTTCTTTTTTTCTGCTCTGCTAAATAGATGCGCAACAAAGCTCTCCCGTTTAAAGAACAACAGAAAAACATCAAGGGGGGGAGAGGAGGTAAACTGATATTACAAATTTTGTCACAGTCAGGTTTTGGATCTTGTGCATTAGGAAGTCAAAATTTCAACATGAATTCCAAATGTCTTTTATGCTTGTGTCCTAAACACAGCCAAAAGGACTGCAAAAATTGCATGAAGAGATCATTTGAATTGCCTGAAAGAACATTTTGAAGCTGAAAAATGTGCATTTGGAAAAGTCCCTGCAAAAGACGGCATCTGTGCATATTAGCTGAGAAGCCATCAACCTCCAGGCACAGTGACCTTAAAAGTCCAGATGCCAGTAAAACCAGGCAAATATCCCCTGAGGTTTCCACGCTAGCTGTGTAGCTGCTTCCGGAGTGCCTGCCAGACCCTGTGAAAAGCCTTTTTGGCAACTCTGACACAAAGCGCCGACGAAGCATAAGCTTGACAGCACAGTGCTTAGACTTGTCGTCAGTGCAACACCAGCAGTGCAGTGGTAATATATCTTCCTTAGACCCTCCTGACACTGCTAGAGACTTCTTCATTGCTTACCCCCCCTGTCTTTGCTCAGTCCCTTGTGCACTAGCCTATGCTTGCTGTGCCAGTGTTGGTTACCGTAGCTGATGATGATGAATCTTCTTCCTTAGTCTCTGTCCAGCTTCCAGAAAGTTCTCATTCTTTTATGCAGAAGATATTTGCCAAGGTAACTTCAAGAGCATGGCAGCCGTTCTTTCACCACAACTATCTAAAGAACTCTCATATTCTTCTGGCCTTACTCTAGTGCAAAGAGACACTTAGGCAGATCTTGTTGTCTCATTGTAATTGTTATCAGAGTTATCCTACACCTCTTTCCTTATCTCTGGCCTCTCTCCATTCTAACAGAGTTATGAAAGGAATCCAGGAGGTGCTCTATCTGCCCTCTCTCCAAACAAAAAATAGTCTCTATGGAATTCCATCTGATCCTTCCACCACTGTGAAATGAATCTCCCTATGAAGGCATTTTATACCCAAGATTTGTCCAAAAGATGCTTTTCCGCTTGAGCTGGAAACTAAGCTGAGCTCTGATGGTTTTTTGCCTACTCAGTTATCTATCTAGGCCCCTAAAACAACTGTGGCAGTTGCTGTGCCGCTGAAAAACCAACAATATTGATTGTAGCAAAATCTGTAAACTGTTCCGTGTGTTTCAAAAACGTTGGACATGAAAGACCAAATCCAAGCCTCCTACCTGTCAAGTTCCTTTGCCACATTCTTTTCAGTAGTGTTTTGAAGCAGCCATGAGAAAAGCAAACAAAAAGCCAGATTTCTCAAACATTCCTCAAGGTAAGGAGCCCTGCATGTTAGATCATTTAGGGGAAAAAGGGTTTTCATGGTGCTATGCTCGCTACTTGAATTGTTGTCCATCAGTTATATTATAGTTTAGTGAACGTGTACTCTGCACCCCCCCCTCACCTACAACAGGCAGGGCTCTTGGGTAACAGAAATCCACACACAAAGCAAGGAGAAGGTTAATTGATCACAATTCTTTGAATAATACACAAATCTGTAAATAATACACAACACACTTGTATTATAAAAATCGACCAAAGCTTTGGGAGAGCAAGCTAGGCCTCTGCCTATGTTTACTCTGCTATCTTAGCTTTTGGCCATTTTATTTATAGGTAAATATTCCATTACACAGCATAATTTCACTGTATTATTCTATGTCTCGCATCACGTATATTCATAATATACATATTCTATTCTACGTCTGGTGTCACGTATATTCATAACATACTTTTCTATAGGCATGCATGTCATAGACAATCATGAAAAGACATACATATATTCTCAGACATGACTATGTAGGCCTTAATTCTAATTAATTCTAACACTGACAGTTTGATATCTCTGACCAGAGACTGAGAGGCTGGGTAAACAACTTGCCTTTTACTTATCTTTCTAATAACAAGACTAATGTTTATGTTATCTGGAACCTTTCACCCAGTTACTTCTACAGAGTCTTTCAAGGATGGTATTAAGTAAGGAGCTACAAATGATATTAACTCTTTCTTAGGGCTTATAGTAATATAAGGTTATATACACAGGGCCTGACTGTGTATCCAGCCTGGTACAATCGAGCTTTCTTTCATTTAGTACAGGGCTTGACAAACCCCTGGCACCAGGTAACCATGGCGACTAAAAAAAATCAGACCTGGTGCTTAGGCCTCAGAGACATGGCCAAGACCGGCAGTGTTTGCCTGCGGGCAGAAGTGCTGCAGCCATCACGGCGAGCACCAACATGTCTGCCAGCCTGTAGGAAAAAAATATGAGAGACAGGGAGGGCAGCAGACAGCTGACAGAATTTAAAGTGACAGTATTTTTTAATAAATAATAAATGGGAATGGAGGGCAGGGGGTGAGCTGCGAGGAGGGGAAGGAAGAGAATTTGAGAAGGGAAATACAGTTGTGGATGGGGGGATAGACAGTTGAAAATGGGTTGGCATGGGGGAGGGGGAGAAGAGTGCAAGGAGTTAGCGGGTGAAGAGATGGATGCATCTTTATCTTTATTGTCATTTGATATACCGCCCTAGGCAGCAAGGAATCGGAGCAGTTTACAAAAATCTAAATTAAAAATAAGGAAAAGGAAAAGAACGTCAATCATATATAGGACAGGACAGAAAAGAAAAGGAGAATGAAGAAGAGAGCAGTGGGTAGACGGGGAGGAGAAGAGAATAACTTAGACTAAGAAGGGAGCAAGCTAAGGGGGAGATTGCTCAGGGGAAGGAGAGGTGTGTTTTGAGCTGAGATTTGAACTGTAGAAAGGAGGTCTTTGCTGTAGTGAGGCAGGTAGGGAATTCCATAAGACAGGAGCAAGGTAAAAGAAAGTGGAATGACGTGCTTGTTCCAAATGCACATGGGAAACTGAGGGGAGGGCCAAGTGGTGAGTGTGGAGGTATCTGAGGAGACAGTGGGGTTGAGTGAAAATAAAGAAGGTCAGCCAAATATTGTGATATTAATCCTGCAAAAAACAAACCACTATCCCCTTCTCATGAATCAATGCAAATATTTGTCGGACATTACCGGAAAGGGGCAAATATTGCAAACTATGCCCTCCACTTGGTTCTGTCCCTTTTAATTAAGTGCAGTTCTCCAAATCATTCAAAAAGTGGAACAAATACCACTACTTAGCTTTAAATCAAATGTGAAGATTCTCAAAATCCGGCACGATGTGCACGTTTTGGGTTTTCACCCTGTCTCAAATGCCACCATCTTAACTTGTCGTAACCACTATAGAACGCTGAAACACAGCTGATCCATTCAAAAGGCTGCTTCTTCAGAGAATGGCCAAACTCTGCCGTCAATCAAAAACTATCAGCTAATGCAAACCGTCAGGGAATACCCACTATTTCAGGGAAATCCCTCGGTATACAGGATGATGTCAAATAACACTAGACCAATCAAGTTCTTTATTGAGTCCCGCCGGATGCACAGCGTGTAAATGAAATATCCAAAATTGCTCACGCTCCTGAAGGATCCGAATGCGGTCTCCGCCGCGCGGATCACAAGGAATATGATCAAGTACAGTCCAATGCCTGGTAAGCGGATATGAGAATTTTGTAATTTATGCAAAATTTTATGGGAAGCCAGTGAAGTTGGATCAGGGTGGGCGTGATGTGTTCACAGTGCGAGGTGTAAGTGATGATCTGGGTTGCTGTATTTTGGAGAAGTTGCAATCGACAAAGTTTGTAATTGGGAAGACCGGCAAGAGCACTGTTGCAGCATTCTATTCTAGAAATTACTAGTGATAGAAGGAGGGTAGTAAGAGAGTGCTGGTTGAGAGAAGAATGAAGAGCACGGATCCGACAGTGGAAGAAGAAAGACTTTGGACAAGGAAGTCTCTGGTAGCGTCAGCCTTACCCCCACTAGCCTTCTTTTCTGTCTTTCCTGCCGCCACTACAAAGCCCAAATCCCCTTGACTAAAAAAACCTATTACACCATCATTATTTCATCTGTCTCAAATTCCTCCAGGCAACCGTTCTCAGTGTTTCGCTCTCTTTCAGAGGTCACCGACAGCTCAGCACCCTCAGCCCACCCCCCTCTGCCAGACACCTCTTGTCTTGCTACCTACTTCTCTGAGAAGATTGCTGTGCACCATTCCAAGTTTCCCCCTCTCCATCCCCCTCTGCAACAGAAGTTTCATCTTCCCTCCCCACCCTTGGCTTGGTGCCTTCACCACCATCCTCCCCCTCCCTACCCATCCCTTCACTGCCACCACCCTACTCAAGGTTATCAATTCATCCCGTAAGGCTACATGTCCCTCTGATCCTATGCCTTCCCCTTAGATCACGGATCCTTCCCTTGCCCTCCTTCCTTTTGTACTCTCCATCTTTAATTCCAGTCTCGTTTCGGGTATCTTTCCCTCTCTATGGAAGCAAGCCCTTGTCCGTCCCATCCTTTAAAAGCCTTCACCTGCCCTAGAAACTCTGGCTGACGCGTCCAATTTCTAATCTTCCCTTCCTTTCGAAGGTCCTTGAGAAACTAGTCTTCTCTCAACTCTCTTCACACTTGGATTCCACTCGCTTCTTGCATTCATGCCAATCTGGTTTCCTAGCACAGATACCATCTTTCTTTCCCTGCTCAGCGAAATACACACTGCTCATGAACAAGGCAACATCTCTCTTGCATTTTCCTTGGATCTCTCCGCAGCCTTTTGATTTGGTAGAACACCCTCTTCTACTTTCTCGTCTCTCTGACTGTGGACTTCGAGACACAACGCTTCACAGGTTTCAGTTTTTCCTGTCCTCACATTCCTTGCATAGGAAGTAAAAGCCCAATGTGTATGTGAAAAAGGTGCGCTCTCTCTCTTACCACACATGCAGGCGCCCCATCTCTGCCCCCCCCCCCCACACATACACACAGGCACCCCACCTGCGCCCCCTCCCCCCCCTCACATGCAAAGGCACCCTAACTCTGCACCACCAAAACATGCACAAGTGTAGCTTAGAGTCCATGGGAGAGATAGGAGGAGTAGGGCCATGCCTTCTGTTGGCACTGTGCAGTGGCCCATTAAGAGCCTCATTTTATTTGCCAATTTTCCCTTGGAGAAAATTTTTTAAACAGTCTTAGTAAATCAGGCCGCAAAAACTAAAAAAAAGTAACTGTGATGCACCTTTTTGTGGAACGGGGGCGAACACTATGAGCTAGATTTTGGCGGCCGGTTCCCAGATTCCAAGAAAATTTGTCAAGGCCTGGTTCATTATATGAATGCTCTCAGAAGCTGCAAGTATTTTTTTTCTTCTGCTCTTTTAAGACATGATCACTTCTGACTAATTAACATGTTAGCAGTAATAGATGAATGTGGCATTTATTTTATCAGATCAGCTTATATTTTTGAAACCTCAGCAAGAATTTCCACGTTTAGCATTGCAACTTCAGGATTGGCTGAGGATATTGATTCCAAGTTGGCAGATGCCCTTGAAAAGGAGACTCGCCCATTGGAAAGAAAGTGAAAGAAACCGTGGACAAGATTAAAGACCACATACTACACTTCAGGATCTCTCAGTAGTACAACATACTGCATCAGCTTCATCTTCTAGGTGCACATCTTTCAACCAGTATCACCACAGTTATTACTACTACAAAAGATAATGCAGGCACACCACCACTTTTCCAGCACCCTTGGTTCTAAAGCCTTGTGGGATTATCAGTTTTGCCAGACCTCCAGAGGTCAGAGCCGTACCAAGCCATAAATGCAGCCGTGTGACTTGCACATCCAGTGCAGCATGGCGTGGTGCCCACATCACACATCTGTCATTTTCCCCATGCCCAGCATCTCCCCATCTTTTCCCACACCTCCATGTCCAGCCGACTCCCCCTATGCTGCCTGCCCTTGCCCTGCTGCCGCTTTACATGTTCCCTTGGCGGTGGCAGCAGCAGCTGAGTGGACCTTCAATTGAAAAAAAACCACGTGTCTTTCTGACTGCACTTGCATGCTGGCCTGACCTTTCACTCTTCTGACATATGCTCGCGTCTGGAAGGAGGGACCAGACCAGCTATTCAAGTGCAGAGTTGCAAAGATCCATGTTTGAATGGTTGCTCTGGACCCTCCTCCTCTGACGCAAGCATACGTCAGAGGTGGGAGGGATCAGGCTAGCATGCAAGCACAGTCAGACTCGTGTTCTGTTTTCAATTGGAGGCTCGCTCCGCTCTTCTACTGCTACTGCCACTACCACCACCACCACTAAGGGAACACAAAAAGTGGCAGCGGGGCAAGGACAGGCAGCTTGGGGGGGGGGGGGGTGCTGAGGCCGGCAACAGGAAATGCTCCCCTATTTTTTATTTTTTTTTTTGTGCCCTGTGCGGCTGCACTGCTTGCTTTGTCCATTTTAAGAAGTGCTGGACTATCAGTTGTTAGAAAATCAGTGGTGTACCTGTACTATCAAAATCAATCCTAGGAAAGTCGACGACCTGTTGCCTTAAAGCCGAGACAAAAAGAGAGGGCTTACTGTAAACAAGCAGCTCCTACTCATCTTAAGTATTAACCTTCTTTTTGACTGTCTTTCAAGCCTCCAATCTCTGCAGAAGACTCATCCTGCCCTACCTGTGTGGGTCAGGTTTGATTTTTATTTCTTTATTTGTTCCCTCTCCTTCTGTTTCCTACCTGGAAAGAGATTTATCATGGCCAATGGGTCTTGTCCATTATCCAAAATGATTACTGCTTCAGCTTTCTTGGCCATCTTCTGAATTGTGCACAATCATGGACCAAATCTCCTGACCATTTGACTCTTGCAAGAGGGAAGTACATCTTCTCCAAGCCAAGGCTGTAGAACCAATCTCACTGCAGGAGAGAGAATGTGTTTTTTAAATTTCAGATATTTTTCCCATTCTGAAGAAGACAGGGGGGGGGGGGAGGGGGAGTTTGTGTCTGATTCTAGATCTTAAAGACTTCAACTGTTTCCTCCTAAAGGGAAAGTTAGAATGACCATATCCCCTCATCCTTCCCTTGCTCAACAAAGGGGATTGGATATGTACTCTGAACCTCAAGGATGCATACACACATATTCTGTTACATCCATGATACAAGAAATATCTCTATAAAGTCCTCCCTTTTGGCTTGTTATCAGCTCTCAGGGTTTTTTCCAAATGCCTCGTGGTGTTTGCTGCCCACCTCCACAAGTAGGGATATCTGATTAACAGAGGAGTTATTCCACTGTCAAATAGTACTGATTGGGGGCACTCCATGAAATATTAACAGATTTTAAAACAAATTTGAGCGTTTTAATCAACCTAAATTAAGGAATAGTTTGCTAGAGAACATGGTCAGAGCTAGTACTATAGCTGAATCTGAAAAAGGTTGGCCAACTTTCTGGAAAACAGGTTTATAAATAATAGCTAAATAGACTTGGATTACCTCCCTCTTATTTCTAGAAATGAGCAGTAGGGAAAAATGGTGTTGAAGCAGGCAGGATTGGCCCAAGGGTTTCTGCCCCTCCCCCCCCCCCGCCATGCTGATTCCGACAGTGGGGTTGGGGGGTGGCATGGCAGCGGCAGGCCATGTGCTTCGTTACACATGTTTGCGGAAGCACATGGCCTGTCACCGAGCCTCCCCCCCACCTCGACCCCGCCACCGGAATCAGCAGCAACAGGGTGCAACATCATGGCTCAGCGCATGGGAGGGGGCTGAAGCACATGGCCTGCTGTAGGTGCCATACCGCCCACAGAGGTCCGCCTAGTGGACAGGTCGGCCCTGGAGACTGTTGGGTTTGCTGGACCACTGGTCTAACCCAGCATGACGCTTCATATGTCATAGGTTTTTATCTACTGTCATTTACTGTGTTACCAAATAGTCCATCTAGTCTACCCGTGTAAGGTGGTTAGTAAGATTGTGGTTGCTGTTCTACGTGGGTTATACCCTCTCCATTTTGTTAAGAGTTCTAAGAAGCATTGTAGTAAGCATGCAGTTTACCGCGTGTCCTCTTAGAAGCCAAAAGTAATTTTGCTTCTGCTTATAGCTGAAGCACTCTGTGCTTGGTTTTCATTCTCTTGTCATTTAGGGATCCTCTGTGTATATCCATGCTTTTCTTGAATTGTTACTGTTCCTGATCGTGTCCCAGTCTAGTCCCGAGACCTCTGGGTTCCCTATCTTATCCAGCAGCTTGGAGACTGAGAAACTCCTTCTTTTGTGACATCATCAGTATATCTCTCTGGTGCCCGCCTCAATCCACCAGTTATCTCAGTCTCCAAGCAGCTGGATAGATGGGAGCCCGAAGGTCTCGGGCTCACTTGAGAAACAATTGAGAATCTAGACTAGTTTAAATCTTTTTGCTATAGTTTAAATTTCTTTCTGTTTTTTGCTAGGTGCCTGTGACTTTAAAGCTTCAGCACAAGTTGGCTGCCCCCCCCCCCTCGCATTGCCTGATTTTAAAACGGAGCCTGCCTCAGAGGTTTTACCTGACCCGGCAGCGCTGCTGTTCACCCGTACAAATTTGGCTGTTTTCCTTTGCTGTCAGATTGTGAGGGAAATGTAGTCAGTGCCACGCAGAGGAGCCTGCCTGCTAGCGCGCTTGGGTTTTTCCCGCCACCCGAACCTCTGCCTGAGAAAGCTTGGCAGTCGCGGGCGGAGAGTTCCGTGCATCCAGTCCAGGAGCGGCTGATCAATCGGCCGTCGCATGAGCCCAGCGTTTCCTTCAAGAGCGCAGTCGCTAAAGGTAAGGTTTTTCGGACTGCAGTTCATAATTGGGGCAGCGCGAATTTGGCGCATTTTTTTCTGGCAGGGCCTAGCTGCGTGGCGACGGCGCGGCCTTGCGGTCGACTCGGCAGCGCAGTGCGTTGGGAGACCCGGGGGTCTCTCCTCCTGGTGCGTTTTCCTTGCAAACGAGGAACGGGTGCATTTCTATTTTTTATTTTTAGATTTCTTTTTTTTTTTAGATTTCTAGATATTTCTCTTTGGGCGGGCGTTTTTCTTCAGGACCCGCCAGTACTTTCTAGGGGGGATCTTCCAGGCTAGTATCTGTTTTCGAGAGGGTGTTACTGCACTGTTTCTCGGGCACTGTTTCTCAGGCAGAGAAATTACTATTTATTCATTGCTTAGTCGCAATGCCTTCCAAGCCCCTTTGCGTTGTGTGTGGGGCCAAGAAGGTTTCTCATGCAGGGGTCTGCAAGGGGTGGGGGAGGCTGGGGAATTGGAGCAGTCCTCCACACAGACAGACAGGACCTTGGGGGTTGCCCTGGAGTCCTCGGCTGCTCCCTTACCAAGCGTGGAGCAAGAAGAGCCGGTGGCTGGCCTGTCATCTGCCCTTAGTGGGCCCCCCTCTCAGGTGCTGTTTCCCAAGGAGCTGTCTGCCATTTTTTCTCAGCAGTTTGTGGCCCTGCTGCAATAGTCCGCATTTAGCTCTGTTCTGCATCAGAATCTAGCAGCAGGGTCTGAGGGGGAGAGGAAGCGCTCTGCTTCCCCCCAAATCCAGTCTTCCCCGTCTCACAGCAAGAAGCCTCGAGGCGATAGGGAATTGTCAGACCTTAAAGGGGTTTCGGAGGACCCGTTGTCAGACGAGGAGAACCCCAGTGTGGCTATGGAAGAGGAATTAGAAGAGGGGGAGATCTCAGAGCAGGAGGATCAGGTCAGGGTAGTGAAAGTCTTCAGGAAAGAGGAGTTGCCGGCTCTCATTGCCGAGTCTCTTAAGGTGCTCAACATGCCAGTCACAGGAGCAGCGGAGGATGAAACGCTTGAGGATCCTTTACTGCAGGTGTTCAGATGGACTCAGAGGGCCTTCCCGGTCCATAGGGTATTTACAGAGATGATTCAGGAAGAGTGGAACATCCCAGAGGCTCCGTTGAAAGGGTCCCGGGTTATGGGCCGTTTGTATCCGTTTTTGGACCAGGACAAAAGAGGTCTTTAAGTCGCCCAGGGTGGACGCGGCCGTGTCGGCCGTGACCAAGAAAACAACCATACCTGTTGAAGGTAGTGCTGCCCTCAAGGATGTTCAGGACCGGAAGTTGGACGTGCTATTGCGGCAGATCTTTGACATCAATGCCATCTCCCTGCAGGTGGCTATTTGTGGTGCTTGGGTGGCTAGAGCCTGCCTCCGCTGGGCTCAGCAGGTACAGGAGGGACAACCGAGTCCTTTGGCGGAAGAAGCTGCCAGGCTTGAATCGGGTGCAGCCTATCTAGCAGACGTGCAATATGACCTTATGAGAGGTCTTTCCAAAAGTATGGCGTCGGCGGTAGCAGCCCGGAGGTACTTGTGGTTAAGGAATTGGGCTGCGGATTCCTCCTCTAAGGCTAGGTTAAGTAAGCTACCTTTTAAGGGCCGCCTACTGTTCGGTGAGGATTTAGACAAGCTCGTTAAAGATCTCGGAGAGTCTAAAGGCGGAAGATTGCCTGAGGACAGGCCCAAGTCCGCTCGGGGGGCCCCGGGTGGTCGGGGTCAGTTTCGGGATTTCCGCCGGTTTCGTTCCCAAAGATTCACATCGGGCCACAGGGGGCGTTTTCCCTATAGGAACCAGGGGTTTTGGGGATTCGGGGGGGCGGGAAGAGGTTTTGGTGCCGCTTCCGCCTCTTCTTCCCTTTAATTTCAAAAAATCACAATGAGATGAGGAGGGCCCAGCCGTCCCTCGTTCCCGTGGGGGGTCGTCTGCGGGAGTTTCTTCCTGCCTGGGCCCAAATTACTTCAGATCAATGGGTGCTAGAAGTCATTCGGGAGGGTTACGCCTTAGAGTTCTTGCATCCAGTACGAGCGGCTTTTGTGCAGTCCCCCGGAAGGTCCATCGCAAAGTGTGCGGCACTTTGGGAGACTGTGCAAAGGCTGTTGGACCTCAGGGCGATTGCTCCCATCCCTCCAGACCAGTACGGCTGCGGTTGGTACTCCATCTATTTCATTGTCCCAAAGAAAGACGGGGGAGTCCGGCCCATTCTAGATCTCAATGGGGTCAATCGGTGCCTGCGGGTGTCGCATTTTCACATGGAAACTCTTCGTTCCGTCATAGTGGCGGTGCGACAAGGGGAGTACCTCACCTCTCTAGACTTGTCGGAGGCGTATCTGCATATTCCAGTAAGGCCAGATCATCACCAGTTTCTCAGGTTCGCGGTGCCCTTCGGTCATTATCAGTTCCAAGCTTTACCTTTCGGGCTAGCAACTGCTCCAAGGGTCTTCACCAAGGTGATGGTGGTGGTGGCCGCGCCGTTACGCAAGGAGAGCATTCTTGTTCACCCTTATCTAGACGATTGGTTGATCCGTGCCAAGTCGCGGGCCGAGAGCGAGAGAGTCACGGCCCGAGTGGTGGAGTTCTTGCAAGGCCTCGGGTGGATTGTCAATATGACAAAAAGCCGTTTGCAACCTTCCCAGGTTCTGGAGTACCTGGGGGCGCACATCGACACGAGCATTGGCAGGGTGTTTCTCACAGAGCAGCACGCGCGGGGCTTGCGGCGTATGGTAGAGTGGCTTCTGTGGCTCAAGGCTCCCTCGGCGTGGCGCTACCTACAGTTGTTGGGCACCATGGCGGCGGCAATAGAGACGGTGCCGTGGGCGAGAGCTCACATGAGGCCCTTGCAGAGGGCGTTGCTTCACCGTTGGTCACATCAATTGCTTCGCTTGTCCCGGAAATTGGAGTGCCCGGAGGAGACTCGTCAGGCCCTGCTCTGGTGGTTGGTTCCCGACTCTCTGGAGCGGGGGAAGGCCCTGGAGGCACCCGCGTGGGTGGCAGTGATGACAGATGCCAGCTTGTTGGGCTGGGGGGCTCATTGTCAAGGCAGCTTTGCGCAGGGCACCTGGAGTTTGCAGGAGAAGCAGTGGACGATAAATCACTTGGAGCTACAAGCGGTGCTCCTAGATCTGCGGGAGTTTCGGCAGATACTTACGGGAAAGGCAGTGAGAGTGCTGTCGGACAACGCGACAGCGGTCGCCTTTGTCAACAGACGGGGGGCACCAGCAGCGTGGCCTTCGAAGCAGAGGCCGAAGTCCTGTGCGGATGGGCAGAAGCAAACCTCTTAGATCTGTCAGCGGCTTATGTGGCAGGGGTGAACAATGTGGAGGCTGACTTCCTCAGCCGGGTACGAGTCGATCCTGGGGAATGGTCTCTACATCCCGAGGTGTTCGAGATGCTTGCCCACAGGTGGGGGACGCCGGTCATAGATCTCATGGTGACTCTCGCATCAGCAAAGTGCAGCCGCTTCTTCAGCAGGCGTCGGAAGCGGAAGTCAGAAGGCTTGGACGTTCTGCTCCAACCTTTGCCGGCGGGGCAGCTGCTTTATGTCTTCCCTCCGTGGGTTCTGATAGGAAGGATCCTGCAAAGGGTGGAGAAGTTCAGAGGTCACGTCATTCTGATAGCGCCGGATTGGCCACGGCGACCCTGGTACGGAGACCTGGTGAGGTTGCTGGTGGCGAAACCCTGGCGGCTCCCCTGTCAGGGGGACTTACTGTCTCAAGGTCCCCTGTTCATGCCTCACGTGGATCGGTTCTCGCTTACGGCCTGGCTCTTGAGCGGGCGAGGCTGAGTTTGCGGGGTTACTCGTCGGCGGTCATCTTTACCTTGTTAAAGTCCAGAAGGCGTTCTACTTCTATGGCGTATGTACGGGTCTGGAGGATCTTTGAGGCGTGGTGTGCGGATAGGAGCCTGGAGGCCCTCAAGGCTTCTCTCCCACAGATCCTGGAGTTCCTGCAGGATGGCTTCAATAAGGGCCTGGTGGCGGCCTCGTTGCGTGTTCAGGTGGCTGCCCTGTCTTGCTAAAGGGGCCGGTTAGCTGGTCGATCGCTCGGTGAGCAGCGAGATGTGAAGAGATTTCTTAGGGCGGTGTCGCTTGCTAGGCCTCCGTCTCGCTCAGTTTTTCCCAAATGGCATCTTCCCTTTGTGTTGGAGGCGTTAGAACGGGAACCGTTTGAACCCTTGACGCGTGCGTCGCTCAAGGACCTTATGTTGAAAGTGGTTTTCTTGGTGGCTGGCTGTTTGGCCAGACAAGTGTCGGAGCTGCAAGCGCTCTCCTGTCGGGAGCCCTTCCTGTCATTCTTGGCCTCTAAGGTCATCTTGCGGCCGGTGCCAGCTTTTCTCCCTAAGGTGCTCTCGGCTTTTCATGTCAATCAGGAAATTTCCTTGCCAGTTTTTGTCGGGAGCACGGATTCCCCTTTTTCGAGAAAGCTTCATCTTTTGGATGTCCGTCGGGCGTTGAAGTATCTCAAGTGGACGGCGAGTTTTCGGAAATCCGACAGACTTTTTGTGCTCTTCGGGGGGAATCGGAAGGGGGAAGTGGCGTCCAAGGCTTCCATTGCATGCTGGATCAAAGAAGCCATTGCGTCGGCCTATGTGTTACGTGGCAGGGTAGTGCCGGAAGGGTTGAGGGCCCATTCCACGAGAGCACAGGCAGCTTCCTGGGCGGAAGTGCATTTGGTGTCGCCGGTGGAGATTTGTAGGGCGGCAACGTGGTCGTCCTTGAACTCTTTCGTGAAGCACTATCGGCTGGATGTGCAAAGGGCGGAGGAGACTTCCTTTGGTTCCGCAGTCCTGCAAGCGGGTTTGCCGGGACCCTCCCATACTTAACAATTTTGTTTCACTGCTCTGATAAGGACCCAGAGGTCTCAGGACTAGACTGGGACACGATCAGGAAGATGAAATTAGACTTACCTGCTAGTTGTTGTTCCTGGAGTGGAACCAGTCTAGTCCCGTGTCCCTCCCAGAGTCCCTTGGCAAACATGTCTGTGGACTAGGTCCGTGTGGTACAGGTAAGAGATTTTTTCCTTTGGGGGTTTTCTCCAGGATTGCAAAAAAAAAAAAAAAATAGACAATACCGGGGACTTTTGCAGGGAGGGGTGCATAGAGCTACGGGCGAAGGTTGCTCGTTTCAGCTGTCTGAGTTTTAAAGTCACAGCAGGTTTCCACTTGTTCTTATCCTTTGATACAGTTTCTCTTAGGCAATATAGTACATATAGTAAACATACTGAATTTGTTCTATTTCGTCTGATTGAATAGATACTTACTTGTTTCTCCGGTGAGTCTGCTTTGTCAGTAGGTTGCTGGTGGATTGAGGCGGGCACCGGAGAGATATACTGATGATGTCACAAAAGAAGGAGTTTCTCAGTCTCCAAGCTGCTGGATAAGATAGGGAACCCAGAGGTCTCGGGACTAGACTGGTTCCACTCCAGGAGCAACAATTAGCAGGTAAGTCTAATTTCATCTTTTGTGGGGATACTTTTTTTGTCTCCACCACCACTACGAAGGCATTCAAGGCAGGGCTTGCAGTCTGGTGTGTAGGATTTTGCGTCTTTGTTTGTTTTAGGGTGTGTTGGGGGGGGGGGATGTTCACTACTGTCACAAAAGCAGGCCCTCCACTGCATTGCATGTCTTGGTTCAAGTTTGAGCCATACAGTACAGAACTGCCATGCTACTCTCACGTTCTCAAGTCTCATGAGATTTGAGACTACAAGACCAGTTCAGGAGTTCGCACACCACGTGGCTCAAACTTAAGGTGATTCATACTGTGCAGAGAAGATCTGTTTTTGCAACATTGGCAGAACAGCAACTGCGAAGGCAAGAGCTGTAGTGGTGGGACAACATAAATGAAAAGAGGGTGCGTGAAGCAAAAGAAAGGGAAGAATTGAAAAGGTAATGATTAGAAGCATAAAAAGGAAAAAATGGAAAAATAAAAGCCATATGCAAGGCATATACATGAAGAGAGGAAGAAAACCCTACGCCTGGAAAAGCCTGCCTGGTATGTGTTTTGGGGGTGGGAAGGAAGGCTGAGGCACTGGGGTGACATGGAGACTATTGAGGACAGAGGGGATGAGATAGTTGGACTTGAAACAAGGAATTTAGAAAAGAGGCTGGATGAGGAGGACAGAGGTATAAGGAAGAGGAGGAAACTGAGGGAGGACAGGATAGGAGGGGTGAGACTGGTGGAGACCTGTGCCAGAGCTGATAAATGATTTGTCCTTTTGGTTTAGTTTTGGTACAGCCATTGGAGACTGGGGGCGAGGACGGGGGCTGGGGAGTGTGCTGGCATGTTGCTGATAGCATGCTTGGAGAAGAGGACTGCTGGCTATTGCCACCTCAATGCAGTGGCACACTAGAGCCTATTTTGACACTTTTTTTTCTTTTTTCCATGGGAATACAGTGGGAAAACAGTCTCAGTAAATTAGCCCTCAAAGGAGCTACGGCAAACATCTTAGGGGATGCCCCTCTCTCCCCTGCTTTTGAACTTTGGTTCGGACTATGTGCCCAAATATCTTTCCTCGTGTTTGCTTCCAAATTTAGCAACTAATTCCAAATGCTTACAGGGGTCCAGTGTTATTTTGTTTCCTTTGTGCAAAAGCATTGGATTAAAATCTAGATTTAAATAGACAATTCCATATATGGCAGCAGGTTTATGGTCACAGCTGTCAAAAGAGATTAAATCTAGTTTATCCTTGCTTTTTCGCAAAACTTTAAAATCCTGGTTGTTCAATAGCTAACAATTTTGTGTTTCTTATGAACTTTTTTTATCTCCAGGAACAAGCAGGAATAAGTCCTCACATATGGGTACGTCGGCACCGACGGAGCCCGTGCGGGAAAGCTCCCCAGCTTCTTAGAATAGAAGCTTTTGGGACCTCCCACTGCACATGCGCACTGCCTTCCCGCCTTCCTGAACAGCTCTCCTCAGTTTCTCTTTTTCCGCGGAGCCAGCAGGTCGTGTTCCTGTCACCGCTGAAGAAATTGTTATTTTATTTGTTTCTTTAGACCGCGTACCTGCCTTCCCCATACCGATACCGGTATCGCCGGTCTTTTCTTTCTTTCTTTAAAAAATTATAATTCTTTTTTCTTATTTTTTAGCTTTTTGGTCACTTCAGAGAGGCCTCTCGGCCTACTCAATTTCTCCTCATGGAGAAGCCAGCCCTGGATTTAAGAAGTGTACCAAATGTAATGCTGTTATTTCAGTCACAGACACCCATGACTGGTGTCTGAAATGTTTGGGGCCTGACCATTCCATACCGGACTGCCCATCTTGCTCCCACATGTCTAAACGTGGGCTGCAGAACCGGGCCAACAAATTCCATGTGCTGTTTGCTTCAGAGAATACAGCATCACAGTCATCCAGGTCTTCTTCTCCGGATGGATCTCAGGTAACCAAACCTTCTGTGGGCAAGTCCTCAAAGAGCAAATCTCCTTCAAAGCATCGAGAGGCTCTTAGCTTAGAACTTGAGGACCCTGCCCCAGCCAAACAACCCCGGCGGGAAGTCCAACTTCCAAAAACGCCAATTCAGGGGTCTCAGGTTGATATCGATGCTACGGCCTCGACAGATCACCTGTTAGCCTGCTCTGGGGTACCGGGTCACTCCGGTACCGACATCCAGGCAGCTATGGCGTCCATGGGCGATACTGTACAGTCCATGCAGCAGGCCGTCATGGCTTTCATTAAAGCTGCAACGCCATCGGTTCCGCTTTCAGCGGTTCCGGGCCCGATACCGGTATCGTCCGCCATGCCGGTATCGAGGCCGTCCACCTCTAAACGCAAGTCGGTACCGTATGGGCTTTCGCTCCATACCGGTTCCATACCCGATACGCCCGATATCGATACCGATCGGTACGCGTATCGTGCGTTAGAGGAAAGCACCGATTCCTCTGAGGATTTTCACTCCTCTGATGATTCTGCTGAGTTTTCACTCAACTTACCTGAGGAGCCCTCTTCTCCTAAAAGGAGAATGTCCCCTCCAGAGGATTTGTCCTTCCAGGACTTTGTTTTAGATATGGCTACAGCCCTTTCTATTACCACATCCTCTGAAAAGGAACCCAGATCCAAAAAACTGGATATTTTGGGATACTCAAAGGCCCCTAAGGAGGCAGTTACCCTGCCTATCCATGAAATCCTTCAAGAACAACTGATGGATTTCTGGGAAAATCCTTTGACTTTGTCTCCTTATTCCCGTAGGTTGGACACCATGTATAGGGTCCCTCCTTCTCCTGGTTTCCAAAAGACTCAATTGCCCCACCACTCTATTGTGGTGAAGTCTGCAATGAAGAAGATTAGGAGTACCAAAAGGCACTCTTCCACCCCTCCAGGACGGGAATGTAAGACTTTGGACTCTTTTGGTAGGAAAATTTTCCAGGCTAGTATGCTTATAGCCAGGATTAATTCCTACAGTCTCTATATGGGCATGTTCCTGGAGGAACTTGCCAAAAAGGTGCGGCATTTTGCCCCCTTTATCCCTGAGGATAAAAAGCAGGGATTCCTTTCCCTAGTGAAACAACTCTTAGAGGTTTCTAAGTTCTCTAATAGGGCAGCATATGATTCCTTTGAGGGAGCCAGTAGGGCTTCGGGCATTGCTATTGCAGCCCGACGTCTTGCTTGGCTCCAGGCCTCTGATCTGGAACCTTGGGTTCTAGATGGCTTACGGAATCTGCCCTGTACAGGTGAGAACTTATTTGGGGAAGAGTGGCAAATCAAAGCCACCCAGATGGATGCTGAAAATGCCACCTTGGAAAGACTTTCAAAGTCCACTTCAATTCCTACTAAGAAAAAGTCTTTTAAAAGGCCTTACTATAAGAAGGCCAGAGTTGCTTCAAATACTGGCCAGCAGTCTTCTCAACCTCGCTATACTGCTAAGCGTCAGCAATCCAAACAAGCACGAGCTAAGCCTGCAGCAGCTACTGTAGCTCAGCAGGCTCCAACCCCTCAGGGGTTTTGACTTGCTCCTAGGGAACTTGCCACTTCTGGTTCTAACACAACCAGAACCTCTCACCATACCCGGAAGGTTGGTTCACTTTGCTCCCAGATGGGAACAAATCACAACAGAACAATGGACCCTCTCTATCATTCGAGAGGGTTACAAACTTCATTTCTCCAGCCTTCCTCCCCATCATATGGTGAGACCATTCAATTCTCCCCCATCTCTCCTAACCCTGTTGGGTCAAGAGGTTTCCTCTCTTCTTGCCCAAGGGGCCATAGAAGAGGTTCCTCTTCCTCAACAAGGGTCCGGTTTCTACTCCCCTTATTTTCTCATTCCAAAGAAGACAGGGGGATTCAGACCAATCCTAGATCTGAGAGAATTGAACAAATTTCTCTTCAAGGAGAAATTCAAAATGCTGTCTCTCGGCATTCTCCTTCCTTACCTCCAGGGTCAGGACTGGCTTTGTTCTCTAGACCTACAGGATGCGTATACACATATACTCATCCATCCATCCCACAGAAAGTATCTTCGCTTTCTGTTTCAGGGAAAACATTTCCAATACAGAGTACTCCCCTTCGGTCTAGCCTCTGCTCCAAGAGTATTCACAAAATGCATGGCAGTCGTAGCCGCATTTCTAAGAGGCATGGGAATCTTTGTCTTCCCATATCTGGACGACTGGCTCATCCGAGCTCCAACTCAGTCACAGGCCCAGATTTCCCTGGACCACACAAGGAGCCTTTTGCAGTATCTGGGACTAGTAGTAAACCTTCCCAAGTCCCAACTCATCCCTACTCAATCTCTAGAATTCATAGGGGCCCAGTTGGACACCATCACTGCAAGGGCCTACCTTCCACATGTTCGAGGCCAGCGCCTCCTGAGTTTGGCCTCCCAAGCTCAGTCCAACACTCACTTGACAGCCAGGGAAATGCTACGCCTACTGGGTCATATGGCCTCCACAGTGCATGTGGTGCCCTATGCTCGTCTTCATATGAGAGCAGCTCAATGGACCCTGGCCACTCAGTGGACTCAGGCGTCAGGAGCGCTCTCAGACCAAATACAAACCTCCGATCGTCTGTTTTGGTCCCTCCACTGGTGGACTTCCACCAAGAATCTGTTGTTGGGGGCTCCATTTCAACCATTGCTACCCCAAGCAACCCTCACAACAGATGCCTCCCAAACAGGGTGGGGAGCCCATCTGCAAACTCTCTCCACTCAGGGCACTTGGTCTCTACAGGAGACCACCCTTCATATCAATCTTCTGGAACTGCGAGCAATTTACCTTGCCCTCAAGGTCTTCCACTCCCTCCTAGCCAACCTCACTGTCCTAGTTCAGACGGACAATCAGGTGGCCATGTTTTACATAAACAAACAAGGAGGGACGGGCTCTCTGTCGCTTTGCAACGAAGCTCTAAGACTATGGGCCTTCGCCAGAGAGCATCAGATTCACCTGCTAGCAGTGTATCTCCCAGGAGTTCAAAACTCTCGGGCAGACAGGCTCAGTCGAGTTCTGCTGCCACACGAATGGTCCCTACATTTGGACCAAATAAACCGAATCTTTCAGGAATGGGGGACCCCGGACATAGACCTCTTTGCAAGTCCGTGGAATGCCAAACTTCCCCGGTTCTGTTCCAGAACTCCGTGTCAGGGAGCTCAGGCTACGGACGCCTTTCTCCTGAATTGGAATCAGGCATTCCTATATGCCTTTCCACCCATTCCTTTGATTACCAAGACTCTGTTCAAACTCCAGAGGGATCATGGAACTATGATCCTCATAGCTCCACGCTGGCCACGCCAAGTGTGGTTCCCTCTACTTCTACAGCTCTCCCAGGGATCCTACTTGGATCTGGGAGCTGCGCCAGACCTCCTGTCTCAGGAGGAGGGGACTTTGTGGCACCCAAACCCCAAATCCCTTCACCTCAGTGCTTGGTTACTGAAGGCTTAAGCCTTCAAGACTTTCATCTTTCCCAACCAGTGAAAGATATCCTTTCTGCCTCTAGGAAACCCTCTACCAGGCGTTCCTATGCTTTCAAATGGAAACGTTTTTCCATTTGGTGTGCTCAGCAGGGTCTTGACCCTCTGGCACTTCCTTTGAATTCTCTTCTTGATTATCTCCTGCATCTATCCAATGCAGGCCTCAAGACGAATTCGGTAAGAGTCCATTTAAGTGCTATTGCAGCATCCTTGAAACATATAAATGGACAACCTATCTCCTCTCATCCTCTTGTTGCAAGATTCATGAGAGGCCTGACTCTCACTAAACCTCCCATCAGACCACCCCCGGTCGCATGGGATTTGAATCTAGTGCTCGGTCAACTTATGAAGCCACCTTTTGAGCCAATGTTTTCCACCTCCTTGAAATTTCTTTCCTGGAAGGTCATCTTCCTCATCGCAGTCACTTCGGCTCGCCGCATCAGTGAGCTGCAGGCTTTAGTGGCTAATCCACCTTACACAAGATTTCATCATGATAAGGTGGTCCTTAGGACGAATCCCCACTTTATGCCTAAAGTGGTCTCGCCTTTTCATCTTAATCAAGAGGTATATCTACCTGTCTTTTTTCCAGCTCCTCATGCATCCAATGCAGAGAGGAACCTTCATACTCTGGATTGTAAAAGAGCTCTCGCTTTTTACCTTAATAGGACTCAGCCACATCGAAAGTCTTCTCAACTTTTTGTGGCCTTTGATCCTTCCCATTTGGGACTTCCAGTCTCCAAGCGTACACTTTCCAATTGGATTGCTCAGTGTATTTCTTTTGCTTACCAGAGCAAAAACATTTCTCTGGAAGGCCATGTCACTGCTCACAATGTGAGGGCCATGGCAACTTCTATGGCTCATCTGCACTCTGTTTCCATAGATCAGATCTGTCGAGCCGCTACCTGGGCCTCGGTTCATACCTTCACAGCCCATTACTGTTTGGACAAGGACTCCCGCCGGGATGCCTTGTTTGGCCAGGCTGTCCTCAAGCACCTGTTCCATTCCTAAACAACTCCTGCCCACCTTCCCAGAATGGATGCCTGAGATCCATACGAAGATGGCGAACCTTTACAGGGATCCCATGCATCTAAGCTAGGGAGTCCCCATATGTGAGGACTTATTCCTGCTTGTTCCTGGAGATAGCACAGTTACTTACCTGTAACAGGTGATCTCTGGGAACAGCAGGAATTAGTCCTCACAACCCACCCACCTCCCCTAGGAGTTGTATCTTTTATCTATCTATCTTCCTGTCCTCTCTCTGTTGACTCAGCTATAAACTCGAAACTGAGGAGAGCTGTTCAGGAAGGCGGGAAGGCAGTGCGCATGTGCAGTGGGAGGTCCCAAAAGCTTCTATTCTAAGAAGCTGGGGAGCTTTCCCGCACGGGCTCCGTCGGTGCCGACGTACCCATATGTGAGGACTAATTCCTGCTGTTCCCAGAGATCACCTGTTACAGGTAAGTAACTGTGCTTTCTTTGTTAACCGCCCTGAGCCACTGGTCTGGGAGTGTTGTGGGATGTAAGTATGTGTTAGATGAGATTGGGAAACTACGGATTGGGGAGGGGTGAAGAGTCTTGGCCATGTCTCCTAAATTTCTGGGTTGGCTTCTAGATTGAAAGAAAATTTGTCATGGCCCAAATTCAAAGCATGCACCGCCCATTCTCTGAAAAATACTTTGTGATGCTGCTTCTGAGCCATCCTTGGAAAACAGGAATGATTTCACAGTACAAGAGAAAAGCAGATGTCAACTTTCATAGTAGGGGGGTGGCTGGTGACTACAGAACTGACTGACTGGCATTAGCGGTGCCGCTGCTTGGTACTAAAGGAAATGTTAGTGGAATATTTTGAAGACTCTGGCTAGTGGTTATATATGTATCTATGTGGGGGGTCAGTTTCTTCATAAAGATTGTTAATAAATCCTAAGATAGTGTACAATAAGTCTCTCCCCTGACATAGGCTGCTACTACAATATAGGTAGTCCAACAACAGCAAAATGACCTCATATCAGCTATAATAGGCAATTAGAACAGTAAGAGGAACTTGGAGATTGCCAATAATATAATGTCAGTAATGTACACTTTAAAACAGCATAGTAAAACATTCAACTAACAGAAATATAATATTTTATATTCTGTTGATACTGTATAACTTAATAGGCAGTGTAGTAGAACAATCAGTAGCATAGATAGGATGCCCCCATTATCAGTATAGTACAAATGATGCACCATAAAAGGTTACACACTAGAACATTCATATAACATAGATAGGATATTCACAATGTTAGCGCTACACAATAGGGATATGTAGGCAAAAAAGTGGTTTCGTTTTCTGACTTTAGTGTGCAAATATGTTTTGTTTAATGTCTCTTTTTTTGCATTTTTTTCAGCACTTCCCATCTTTCGTTAATAGTACGCACCATTGTGTACTATTAATGAAAGATGGGAAGTGCTGAAAAAATGCAAAAAAAGACATTAAACAAAAAATATTTGCACACTAAAGTCAGAAAACGAAACCACACTTTTTTGCCCCATAGTGTGCACTATTAACAAAAGATGAGAAGTGATGAAATTTCAGCATCTCTATCATTTGCATTTGGAAACGGTGCAAAATGAAATGGGGAAATATTGTTAACACTTCTCATTTTGTAGCAAACAAATGCACATTCCTACTATACAATGAAATATCCTACTAGGCAGCAGAGAAGACGGGTGCAGTTGGAACATGTAGACAGACAAGATACAGACAAATGGAGTTGAGATTAAATTTATATATACAGATGAATAAGATATGTGAATTGGGTTTGTTTCAGGATATGAAGCAAGATTATATGATCTGAGGCAACAGTGTTTGCTTGTCAAACCAAATCAATTTCTTTGTCTGGTGGCCAAAAAAAATTAAAGCAGGGGTGAGTGCTAGATGTGCTATGCTTAGAAGTCAGTGAAGAGAGAACAGGACGGACATTATAAAATATTGGCATGTGTGCTTTCTTCTTATGAAGCAGTTTTGTCTCATTCTGTTTTCAGAACAATACATAACCAGTTTTTAATTAGCGGCAACAAGATGTTTCTCATTGATTCTTCTTTTGCCAGGGTACATTTTTGGCTTTCTGCTCCATTCCTTCGATTCACTCTTTGTACATGCCCTTTCCTTTTGGGTTCTGTCATCACTAGCTTTAAATCTGACTCTGGACACAAATAAGCCTGATGAGCATACCTGCCTGGTTGCTAATGTAAAAAGTTGCTTTTCAAACTGCTGGCCTAACGTAAAACTGCAGTTTACAGCTGCTGGTTGCATCCACTTTGCAGTCAGCAATGAAAGGTTTGACATCATATCCTTAATACTCCTGCTGAGAGGAACAGATGAGCCAACATGAGTTCCCAGTGCTGTGCAGAGCAGGTTTCAAGTCATTTACTCAGCAGATGGTTTAGTTTTTTTCTCCTGGCTGCTGACACTTTATAGCTTATGTGAAAGAGCAGTGAGGGACTTTTTAATCTGTCTAGAAGCATAATAAAAATTCACCAGTTTGGCCTAGATTTCAGGGAAAGTGGAACATGTATCCATATCTAGTTGTCTGAAAATGAACTCATATGTAATAGGGTCAAAGCTGAAAAGCACTAGACAATCCACATATGACAATGAGTTTGTTTCCTTCCTTGCATCAGGCCAGGCAGGCACTCTGACTGGCTTGTGGTTACCATTCCTCCTTTATAGGCTACAAGACCTTTGTCCAAAGTAACACCTTTATGCTGACAAAACAAAAATCTTCCTGTCTTCTACCATTCTGGTTAGTGGGGCATTTAAGACTCAAATGTTAATGTCTTATCATCCTTCTAGACTAGTACAGATGTATTTGGTTATGCTCCTTTGCCAGCAGGTGGAGGCAGGCTTGTAAAACTTTCAGTGATATCGTCATACTGTATATTCAGTGGTGCAAGCACAAAGAGAAGCCAGTATTTTCTGCCTCCAGCAGGTGGCAAGGTGTGGACTGGTGCAGTTGTGTAGATAGGCCTGACTCTCCTTGCCCTCACTACGATGGCGTGGTCATTGTGATTGAGTCCGATAGGGCCCAGCGTTGCTCAGCTCAGCTTGTCTCTTGGAGCTGATAGCTGTCCAGCACTGTTTCCCACAGGTTTCTAGCACTTGGTGAGCCGAAGAGGAGTAGGAGAACCCCTGGACCCCGAGAGGGGCTGGTAAGTTGAGCCCAGGCCCACCTTCCTGCTTTCTGTCTTTAACTGCATGCTTTTTATTTTTTCAAGGGTTTATTGTGTTTGGTTTTTCCTTTCTGAATTCCTCATTTTCTCCCATTGGTTTCAGTAGGCAGTATTTTGGTTCTCTGCTACTTTCAATAAAACTGCTCCAAATTTTAAAAATGGGGAAAGAAAAAGTCACGTGATGTGCTGAGGAAGACAGGATGTGTCTGGTGCTTCCTCCGGGGCTCCTTCCCACCAAACTAATGACCTGGCACCGGCAACTGTAACAGTTTTTAACCCCAGGGACACCTCTGTTTGCCTTCTCAACATGGCAGAGGACTCATGAAAGGGCGGAGTGTGGGTAAACGGCATGAAATCAACTCCTTGAGACCGTGACAAACCTTCCAGAGTCGGGCACAAAATTGAGGCGCCCTCATCTCTCATCTCATGGCCTGCAGGGGCAACTGGAAGGCTTGAATCACAAGTTCAAAGCCTATGGCAACCTTCTGCAGGAGGCCAAACGCCACATGGAACAGGCAGAAGGCAAGTTGCGTGCCGCTGAGGATGTGATCCAATAACTAAAGGGAACGGTGCCCAAACAATGGGATACACTAGACAACCTCGAAAATCGAGGCCGTCAGAAGAATTTGAGAATCACTGGGATCCCAGAAACGGTCAAAGACACCGAGCTGTGGGGGTATTTAGAAACCCTGTTGCCCTCATCTCTGAATCTCAGTGATGAATGTAGGCTGCTCATTCTGGAGCAAGTGCACCGGCTGGGCCTGAATTTCCAGGGTGTCACATGCCCCAGTTTAGTCCTCGTGCGCTTTCTCAACTATCTGTAGAAGGACATTGCATTGCGAGCAATGAGAGCCCAGGGTGTCATTCAATGTGACGGCACAACTATTAACACGTTCCAGGACTACTCTGCCCAGCTGAATCGGAGGAGAGCCTACGCCAGCATCTACCAGAATCTGGTGGAGGCCAAAGTAAAATTCATGGTGCAAGGCTACGGATCCTACACAATGGCTCCAGCAGGGTTTTTGAGACTCCAGAACAGGCACAACAGTACATACAGTCGATACTGCCCTAAGTGCCCAGTAGACAATGGTGGGAACCACTGGGACTGGATATTATGTGGTGATTGAGTCTTTGATCCAGACTGAGAGGTTATCAGTGGCAGAGTTCGTATTAGAGGGCTGCCATCTTCCGGGTACAATACATTTGAACTTGGGTCTCCCTGCTCTGGCTGGGGGCCTCGACTGGACCGCCGCCTTGCCCGGACAGCCTAAGACTGTTGCCTGCAGCCTATGCGAGGTGTTTTGCCCATGGGACTTGTTTGCTGAAGGTCTGGACTGTTTGTGGAGGGAGGGGGTGAGTTGGGGAAGGGGAGATTTTGGAATGCCTGCTGGAGAATGATGGTGGTTGGGACTCTGTGAGCACTAATTATAGCCAGTCTTGATCGGTGGCGGAAGGGGGGGGGGTGTTGGTTGACCACCCAGGGCTTGTGGAGCACAGCCCCCCCCCCCCCCAAGATGCTACATGATGATTGTCTGGGCAACAGGGGGGAGGGCGGGTAAGGTTAGATGAATGTGAATCTGTGAGTGAGTGGGGAGTAGGGACAGAAAGGGCGGCCTGTTTGAATGAGTGATAGTCTCAGTATCATGGGGTCAAGACCAAGGGCATGTATGCCCCTCTAAATTTAACACTTTTGGACAGGCCCTGGTGCGGATGATCTTTTGGTCTGCCTGATGAGCCCGGAACACTCCCTTAGTGCTTTATTACAAGAATTTGCACTTTTCGCACTTTCTCAGGCTACAGACTAAACCTAGAAAAATCAGAGGCATTAATGACCCAAGACTATTGGCGTATCTCTTGACGGGCAAGCCACTCGTTTCGCTATCTTGAAGTGGTCATCCCAGCGGCCCCCAGTACCTTTTTAGAAATATAATGTCAAGCCCTTTCTAACCGAGGCGGCTCAACTCTTGGCGCAGTGGTGACCCCTCCCTCTGTCACTGGGTGGTAAGATAGCCCTGTTTAAGATGGTAATTTTTCCCCGCTGGCTTTATATGCTACAACTCCTACCATATGGCTCTTGATCGGGTATCTAGCCAAGCTAGTCAGTATGCTATCATGTTTTCTTGGGGGGGGGGAAGGGGGTCATCGAGCTCACATTGCTGCAGGTGCTTAAAAGATCCTGATGACAAGGGGGAATGGGAATCCCAGATCTCTGTGCATATAATCTTGCCTGCCTGTTATGTCATCTAAAGGATTGACTATTCAACACAGAGGAATGTATGAGCTTGGCATATGAACAGGCCCTAGTTGCCCCTTTGTCCTTAAGATTTGTGCTACCTGCTGAGGAGCTGGTCCAGATCACCTGCTGAACGTGGGGATAGATCTGCTCTCGACAAACACTCCAGTGCCCAATCAGTATATTTTCCAATCCAAGGGAATGCCAATTTCACACCCAGTATGTCCGCCCCTCGGTTCCGTCACTGGTATAGCCTAGATTTCTCCAGGAACAAGCAGGAAGTCAGCCCTCACATATGGGTGACGTTGGCGCCAACGGAGCCCATGTGGAGCATTTCCCTAGCTTTCATGCGTGGTCCCCTTCCCACCCAAGGGTGCCATCTTGTTCAGTCTCCTTTTTTCTGCAGAGCCCACCAGACATTTGTGCTGTTTCCATGGAAAAATCCTTACTTATTATCATTAAAATGTTAGTTTCCTGGTTTGCCTACTGGTTCCTCTTCCTGCCTCGAGCTGGCGCCATTCTCTGCTCCTTTTGTCATTTTTTAATCGAGGCTCGCCTCAAATTGTGTACACGCCCTTTTTTGCCTGGGGGTCATTGACCCCATCTCGGTGTTTCCCCACCATGTCCCCCGGTGGGTTTAAAAAAATGCAACCGGTGCAGTCAAACCATGGGCCCGTACCATGACAGCACCTCCTGCGACCTATGCCAGGCCATGACGCCTGAGACCAATAAAAAGAGGTCGGAGTTGCAGGAAAAACTGTTCCCCAGGTCAGACACAGCACCAGCCTCCCCAAAGCTGAGCTCCAAGCCCAGCACTTCCCGTGAGGCCCGAGCATCCTCCGAGTCCCGCGGCAGTGCCCATGCTGAAAGCTGCAAAGCCTTCTGACTTTGAAGCCAGAATGGCGGCCTTGGAGCAGAACATCACTGCTATCCTGGCCCTGCAGCAGGCAATGATGGTTGGTTCGCCTGCATCATCTGCCCCAACGACCGGGCTCCTGACTGTGGGGGAGTCCCCAGTCATCGAGCCAAGCACCATTGGCCCGGTCGAGGTCTCTGTCCTGTTCCTTGGGCATCAAATCCTCCCCAGCCAATTTCCACAACTCTGTCCTCAGGTACACACACATCCTGAGCCACCCCTCCTATAGGCAGTACCTACAGTTCGTGGTGGGAGGAGAGCACTACCAGTACAGGGTGCTACCCTTCGGCCTGGCCTCCTCGCCAAGGGTCTTTACCAAATGCTTGGCAGTGGTAGCCACCCGCCTATGCCTACAAGGGGCTTTTGTCTTCCCCTATCTAGACGACTGGCTAATCATGGGTGGTACGGCCTCAGAGGTCAGTCAGACTGCAGAGTGTGCAACCCTTCTTTTGCAGCACCTGGGGTTCGTCATCAAATACCCCAAATCCCATTTCTCTGTAGCCCAAAGCTTGAAGTTCATAGGTGCTCAGTTGGACACATTACAGATCAAGGCTATCCTCCAAGAGAGGGCAGAATGCCTCAGGCAACTGGCAGAAGAGATACAATGATGCTGGTCAGCGCCGACTCATCTCTTCCTCCGCCTGCTGAGCCATATGGCCTCACCGGTCCACGTCACACCCTCAGCCCACTTACATATGTGGACAGCCTTGTGGTGCCTCCCCTCACAGTAGACTCAAGTCACGGGCAGGCTATGGGACAGGGTGAGGGTTACCCGCCAATTTGCAGAGTGCCTCAACTGGTGGCAAAACTTGCACCAGGCAGGAATGCTCTTCCAGGCACCTATGCCTCAGAGGACCCTGACCACAGACACCTCCCTCCTGGGTTGGGGACATATTGTTGGGACCACTACACACAGGGCAGCTGGTTTCAGGAGTCCTCCTCTTACAGATCAATCTCCTGGTGCTCAGGGTAATTTTCTTGGCCCTACGAGCGTTCCACCACCACCTGTGACACCGGCCTGTGATGATACAGATGGACAACCAGGTCACCATGTTTTATATCAACAAGCAGGGGGGCATGGATTTGTACTCCCTCTGCCAGGAAGCGGTGGCCCTCCTCTCCTTCGCAGCACTCAACAGCATGCTTCTGTGAGCGGTGTACTTCCCGGGCCAGAACAGCTGCCTAGTGGACAAGCTGAGCAGGGTCCTTAGTCCACACAAGTGGTGCTTAAACTCCTGTGTAAAGAAGCAGCTCTTCCACCTCTGAGGTGGGTCCATAATGGACCTATTCACCTCCCTGGAGATCACGCAACTGCCTCGCTTCTGCTCGCATCAGCCAGACCCAGAGAGAGTGCCGGTGCAACAGATGCCTTCCTGATCTTGTGGTCCGAGGGAGTACTCTATGCGTTCCCACTGACCCTCCCCCCTCGGTCGCCAGGACCCCCTTCAAGGTCCAGAGCGAGAAGGCATCAGTTATACTGATTGCCCCCAGATGGCTCAGGCAACCTTGGTTCCCTCTGTTGCTTTCCCTGTCGGTGGCATGCTCGGTCCTACTGGGCCGAGTCCTGGACCTTTTGTCCCAGGAGGAGGGTTCCCTCCACCCCAATCTGAGGTCGCTTATGCTAACAGCGTGGCTGCTGAAAGGGTAGTGTTGGCCCCTTTCAATCTTTTGGGATAAGTCGAGGAGATCCTACTGGCCTTCTGAAAATCCTCAACCAGATGGACTTATGCCTTTTAAGTGGAGAAGGTTCTCTGTTTGGTGTGTGGAAAGGAAGGAGAACCTCTTCTCCTGCCATGTGCAACTAGTACTCCAGTACCTACTGCACCTGTCACATGCCGGGCTGAAATCTAACTCTGTGAGGGTACATCTGAGCGTCATAGCCGCTCATCACCACCCTATCGAGGGAAAACCACTCTCAAGCCAGCCCCTGGTCTCCAGGTTCCTCCGGGGCCTTCTGTTATCCAAGCCCCCTCACTGCCCGCCGGTGGCAGAGCGGGACCTCAGCATGGTGCTCTCCCAACTTACCAACTGTCTTTCGAGCCCCTAGTCACTTGCTACCTGTGGTACCTGTCTTGGAAAGTAGCCCACCTGTTGGTCCTCATGTCTGCTTAAGAGTGAGCGAACTCCAGGCCCTGGTGGCAGATCCACCATATGCAAGGTTCTATAAGAACAGGGTAGTGCTCCGCACACACCCCAAATTCCTCCCAAAGATGGTATCTCCTTTCCACCTCAACCAAGAGGTGGTCCTCCCCACCTTCTTCCTGCGGCCCCACACCAGCAGGGAGAAACTAGTACTTCATACACTAGATTGCAAATGGGCCCTGTCCTTCTGCTTACAGCGGACTATGGCCCATCGCAGCGCTACTCAGCTTTTCCTGTCTTACGACCCCAACAGACTGGGGCTCCCCGTGACTAAGCAAACTCTACCTACTTGGGTGGTGGACTGTATTGCCCTCGCCTATGAGTGAGCAGGTCTGTCCCTCGAGCACCAGACCACAGCGCATCGCTTGAGGGCAATGGCCACGTTGGTGGCCAGTTCCTGCTCAGTGCCGGTGACTGAGATCTGCAAGGCCGCCACATGATCTTCAATTCATACGTTCGCAGCTCACTACTGCCTGGAGAGTGAGTCCCACAGGGACAGTGCCTTTGGCCAGGCAGTACTCCGTAATTTTCTCGGAGTGTAGGCAACTCCTGCCCTCTGACCCTTCTGTGTTCAGGCTACTGGGACTCACCATCTGCAACTCACGGCTACCTGATTGGTCGCTGTTGGTGCTTTCGTGGTTCAGTCTTCGGCAACCTGGAGCTAGGGAGTCCCATATGTGAGGACTGATTTCCCACTTGTTCCTGGATAAAGCGTAGTTACTCACCTGTAACAGGTATTCTCCAGGGACAGCAGGAATCGGTCCTTACAACCCTCCCTCCTCTCTTGGGAGTTGCCTCCCTACCTGGTGTTATTTATTACTACGTCCTAGCTATGTCATTGAACAAGATGGCATCTTAGGTGGGAAGGGGACCATGCATGTGTGATTGCATGTCCCAAAAGCTTTCTTTGAAAGCTGGGAAAATGCTCCACTCGGGATCATTTGGCACCGATGTCACCCATATGTGGGAACTGATTCCTGCTGTCCCTGGAGAACACCTGTTACAGGTGAGTAACTACGCTATACAGTTTTCGGACCAGGTGCTGATGGAAGACGAGGAATTGTTGTCCTTCCTAGAACTTTGCTCCGAATTTGGGCTGGGAATGGGTGACCTGTTTTCTTACTATGAGCACCATAGCTATATCTGGAGCCTGGATAGGGATAGCCTATCTTATGATTTTTCTATGGAGTTGGAGGAGTTTTTTCTCTGCGACGAATCCAGAAGGATAACGGTATCCTGGGTGCAGTCTTCCTTTGCGCTTAGGACCTCCCAGAGTGCATGCCACTGGCTGGCTAAGGCATGGAACACAGATCTCACCATGTCGCTGACAGAAGCCATCTGGAAATTTAATCTGAACAATCCCCAGATTCACTCCTATGGTTTCCCTTCGGGACATGCAATACCAGGTAATCAGGCGGGCCTATCTCTCCCCGAGTCGTTTGCAAGTAGTGGGTTAAAATGGTTGGCACAGCTGCCTGAAGTGTGGGGATGAAGGGGTTCCACTGGTACATATGCTGTGGGCCTGCCCACAGATATAAGATTACTGGCAGGATATTCATCGCTTCATGGAAAGGGTTCTTAGGCACCGGTGGCGCTCAACTCCACAGGTGGCTCTGCTCCTTGTGATGGAGGGAGTGGGGGTGACTGGTCAGGGTAGAAGGTGATGTCTGCAGTTGTCATGGGTGCTAGCAAAACAAATAATTCTGATGGGTTGGAAATCTGCCCCATTGTGAGCAGAATCAGCCTTTCAAGCTCCCTGAAGTGGGAGCCCTGTTTGACAGTAACAGCACCCATCTATCTCTGTGGAGGAGAGGGCACTGTGCTCAAGGAGTCTCAAGTTCAGAGGATCGAGGCCCTCCTTCAAAATTCCTTTGCAGCGCTGCCTTTGGATCTCAAGCAGCATTGTATGCAGGCTTGGTGTTGAACCCTCTTGCTATGGATCTAACGGCTACTGAATAGCCCAAAAGCTATAAGATTGGAAGGAGACCACCTAGGTGGCTCGTGCCCTCTATGGCTCAATCACAATTTCTCCCAGATTCATGGAGGCGGTGGTAGTAGCCAAACAATAGCTCTGGCTCTACACTTGGTTGCCAGATGTTGCCTCCAAGTTGTGGCTGAGCAGAATTCTTAAGGGCTGGTTACTCTTTGTAGTAGGCCATGTGAAATGAGGTAAGACCTTGAGGAGTCTTGCCCGCAGAGACTCCTGCAGGAGAGGCCTCAATGTGCCTGGAATGACTCTTGTAGGGCCATGTGCAGAACCTAAAATTATGCTTGTACTGCTAGGCGTCCATTTAGGCTTGGTCATTCTTAGTGTCTCAGCTCGAGGAAGGGCATTTTTTTCGGAGCTTTCCACATACTTGTGTCGTCATATCAGCTTTACTGAGAGACAGTGATCCCCCCTCAATGATTTCCGGCCATTTTATGGCAGACAGTGGGTCCTTGGTCCAGGCTGAAAACAGTTTAGTTACTCTTGCAAGACACCTATCTTCTAACCCCTAAGGTCATTGGTTCAGGCCAGCCTTAGATTAGAAGAAAAAAAATATATGAAAACAATTTTGTTAGTGCTTCTCTGGGATGTTCTTGTAGAGTCTGTTGGCCCCTTTTTGTAGGGCTCCCCACCCTAGCAGGTTATGTTGGATGACCAGCACCTCTTTCTATTCTATCCATGGCTCTTCACAGCACAAAGTCAGGGAAGTTGTTGTATCTACATTATGGCACCCAACAAGGGAGGTTCCTGGACCTAAAGGTGGTTGGTGCCAAATGCCAAGTTCCATATGAGGACCATTGAGTCATTCATTGTATCAATCAGGCAGGGTGGTGTCCTGTACTTCTCTAGACATCACCAGGGTATATTTTCACATCCTTATGTGGGAGTGGTATCATCACCTTCTGTCTCTGTGTGTTCTGTGTTGCCATTTCCAGTTTGGGGGCCTGTCCTTTTGGCTTAGTCACACTCTTTGCACCTTTTTCCATGATTATGTTGCAGCAAGTGGCTTTTCTGTGCAAGCAAGGATTTCTGGTTCACCTGTTCCACTGGATTAGCCAAATGTACGAGGACTTTCTGGAGATGTCCAGCCTACCTCTCTCCCAGGACATGGAGCATCTGGGGGTTCGGTTTCATGCTCTCCTGGCTTGTTTCCTCATGACAGAGAGGTCCCTCATGTTTATCAGCCAGTGAGGCATTTTGTGCTCAGTCAGCTCCACAGGTCAGTGACTATCCCCAGATCCTTTGCTCCCCAGCATTGCCCTTAGAACTGATTACTTGGGACAGGGCACACATGCGCCCATTATAGAGGCACCTGCTAACTGCCTGGTCTCTGTTCCTAGTTGTTCGACCAGACCTTTCCTCTCCCTTCTGCCATCTGATGACCAGGAGACTGTGGGATGCACTGGATTGAGTGATTA
Source organism: Ichthyophis bannanicus (assembly GCA_033557465.1). Classification (NCBI taxonomy): domain Eukaryota; kingdom Metazoa; phylum Chordata; class Amphibia; order Gymnophiona; family Ichthyophiidae; genus Ichthyophis; species Ichthyophis bannanicus. The sequence goes on along the minus strand of CM066032.1, from coordinate 1,374,737,308 downwards.
TCACCTCGGATGACAGCTGGAAGGGTTGGGATGCACACTGCCTGCACCAATTGGAGTAGGGGTTCTGGTTACCTTTGCTGGAATGCTAGCTGTTGTTCCCCCTGGGGGTAGGAGCAGGGATACTGAGTGAAAGCTGTAGAGAGGCTTTGAGAAAAAGAGAGAGATGGAAATGGAGGGGAGGGGAGTGTGGGGCTATGAGAAAGAGAGACTCTGCATGATGGCTAGGCAGGGGCTATGAGAGGTTTTTTTTGTTTTTGCTTCATGTGTTACCAGGTCATGGTGATACTTGTATGTGAAGTAAAAAAGAAAGTCATCAGCAGAAGCATATTGGTGCCCCTTTATAGATGAACCTGAGACAACATATTCATTTGGGGTCTTGGGAGGGGAAGGAGGAGACGGGTCACTGCCTTCTGTTGGCACTGTGCAATGGCATATTAAGGACCAGATTTATTGAGTTTTCTTTTCTCATAGAAAATGAGAAAACAGTAAATCGGGTCCTTAAAATAGGAACTGTGATATACCTTTTTTTGGTGGGGGGGAGTATTGTGACGTAAGGTCTTGGCAGCCGGCTCCTAAATTTTTAAACCGACTCCTTTGATTCTGAGAAAATTTGTCAAGGTCTGGCATATGCCACCAAATGGTGCAGAACTTGCAGTGCCAGAAGCAAAGCATTGGTGCTATAGTGGTTGCAGAGGAGTATCTGTTTGTCAAAAATGCGATGCTCACTGCAGACAGGGCAGTGTGCAAGCCAGTTTCCTGAGTTGACATTCCATGGGAGTTTAGCCTTGCTGCGTGTGAACTCCTAGTGCGGAGATGGGGCCTTACAGTGTTTAACTGTCCACTCAGGGGGGACTTTCTCGATAGTGAAAAGGATCTGTGGATTGTGGGCTTGTTTGCCTTTCTTTAGGAGTGGCCTTGGGAAGGGATACTATATGTTTGTCTCTCTGGTCCCTGGTAAGTTGTCTTCTGCACAGGTTTCAGGCCCAACTGGGCCTGATGATCCTAGTGGTCCTGGACTGACATCGCAGGCAATGGAACAAGGATCTCTTGAATCGCTTGGTATGACACTCTTCTTAAGAGAAGGGCTATTGTGGTGGGGACTATTGGTATTGGAGGCTCCTGGTCCCTTTTTGTTTACAGTCTGGTCCTTGAGAGACACAGGCTCACAAAGAAGAGTACTTTGGAGTGATAGTGGACAACCTGCATACATCCGGGAGTGCCTTTACTTCCTTAGCTTAGCTTCTTGAAGTCTGACCTGAACCAGGTCTTGGCATGACCTCTCAAGGGTTGTGGGGCAGGTTACAGGTATTGCATCCAAGGGATTTCATTGGTGGTGATCCTTGTTTTCCCCATTATCCTTGGGGAAGTGAAGCAGTTCTGTCTGCCTATGTGCCTGATTTGTCTCTGTGTATTCTCTTGATTGTGTGAAAGATGCTGCAATGGCCTCTCTTTGAGGCCAGGCGAAAGGCCTCCCTCCATATATTTGGCCCTTAAGGTGGCTGTCCTTGGGGCTTTAGCGTTCACCAGGCGGGTGTCCATGCCATAGGCCTCTTGCAGGGAACCACCTTGGTCATTTCAATGGCTTCTCTTTCATTGACTGTCATCCTTTCTCTGTCCCCTTTTCATCTTAACTGGACTATCATTCTGCCTTCCTTCACAGAGGGGAGATCTTCAGAAGGGTCCCTCCCTGCATCTGAGGGACATGCAGAGGGTGTTGACCAGATACATGGCTATTGCTAATTCCTTCAGCTGGTTTGCTCATCCTTTTGTCCTCTGGCCCAAGGAGAGGACTGGCAGCAACCAAGTCTGCTGTTACCATGAGATTAAGGAGGCCATTGGATCAGTGTATATTCTGGACAGTAAGCTTGTGCCAGAGTACTACATATTGTAGCTCACTCTACTAGGGTGCAGGCTTCCTCCAAGGCAAAATCCTGCCTTGGTGTCTCCAGAGGACATTTGTGGGGCAGCGTTCTGGTCTTTATTCAGCACCTTTGTGAAGCAGTACAGGTTGTTTGTGTGAATTTGTACAGATGATGCCTTTGGTAGGGCAGTTTTGTCCTGAGCATCATCTTGCTTCCATTCTGGAATCTGACTGCTTGGGTATATCCCACATTTCTGGACTGGTCTAATAGGATGATGAGAGGTGACATTTTACTTGCCTCATAATCTTCTTTCCTTGAATCCTGCTAGAATAGTTCAGGGCTCATCCTGGAAACTCTTTTCTACAGGTTTGGGAGTCTGCCTGCTGTAGAATGTCTTGTCAGGACCATGGTCTGATACAGATTTCATTTTGTTAAGAGAGCCAAATACTTGCTCATGATATTTGTTACAAAGTTGTTTTCTTGGTTAATAACGATATGTGTTTCTGAGTTTTTCATTCTTGCTTAATGCTTGCAAAGTGTCATACTGGTTTCTCTATGTTGCACCACTGAATATTCCTAGTGATGACGTCACTGAAAGTATCTCAAGTCTTCCTCCACCTGCTGGCAGGGGAACATAACCCACACGTCTGGGCAGGATTCAAGGAAAGAAAATTAGAGGTATGTAAAATGTTAATCTTTGCCATCTTCTCAGCTCAAACTGTTATCCGCCACTTAGAACATACCTTGGCTTTGCACTCTCACCAGTCGGGATTCCGTGCATGTCACAACACTGAAACAATCCTTACCTCTGTTCTCAATGACATCCATAACACTCTGGACCAAGGCTTCTTTGCTCTTACAATTTTCCTGGATCTCACCGCTACATTTGAATTTGTTGACCACAACTTCCTTCTCGCGCTCATTCATGAAGTGGGTCTTAGGGGTCATGTTCTCTCCTGGTTTTCCTCCTTCCTTCGTGACTGCTTCTATTGAGTTTTCCATCACAACTGTTCTCTGCTTTTTAGTCCCTGCACTGCAAAGTTCCTCAAGGGTCAGCTCCGTCCCCTCCCCCTTTTGTTCAACATATTCCTCAGTCCCATGGCCACTCTTATCCAATCTGGTTATCGCATGCTTTATGTATGCAGATGACATTCTTCTTCTTGCATGATGTATCTCACTCTGCTCTAGACTCCATCTCCACCTGGCTATACGTTAACATGCTAAAACTTAGAAACATAGGCATGTGGTCTTTTTCTACCATCCTGTTTCTATCTAGTCTGCCCTGCCATTTCAACTGCTATAATAGTCACTTTTTTTCTTTTAGAGATCCTCTGTGTTTGTCCCATGCTCTTTTAAATGCAGATACTGTCCTCATCTCTACCACCTCCACTGGGAGACTGTTCCATGCATCTAACACTCTTTCTATAAAGAAATATTTCTGCATATTACTCCTGAGTCTATCCCTTTTCACCCTTATCCTATGTCCTTTCGTAGGAGAGCTTGCTTTCAATTGAAAGAGGCTCTCCTCCTGTGTATTTATGCCATGGAGGTATTTAAACATCTCAATCATATCTCCTCTGTCCTGCCATTCCTCTTAAGTCTGTCCTCATATACTTTATAATGAAGACAACTAACCATTTTAGTAGCCATCCTCTGCACCAATTTCAACCTGTTATATCCTTTTGAAGATGCAACTACACCACATCAAGGGTTCTCTCTCAGTCCAACTCCCTGGTCACCCAGTCAAAGAAATCAATCAGATTTGTCTGACATGACCTGCCTCTTGTGAATCCATGCTGCCTCAGATCTGATAAGCCATTAGATTCCAGAAACCTCCCTATTTTCTCATTCAGCAGCATTTCCAATAAGTTACTCATAACCGAGGTTAAACTAACCGGCTTGTAGTTTTCAACCACATCTGTATTTCTGCTTATGTAAAGGGATCACATGTGTCTCTCTCCAGTCCTCTGGCACCACTCCTTACTCCAAAGAGGCATTGAAAAGGTCAATCAGTGGAGCTGCTAGAACGCCCCCAAGTTTCTAAAGTATTCTCAACTGTATTCCATCCAGTCCCATCGCTATGTCTACTTTTAGTTTAGCTAGTTCCTCACAAACATAGTCTTCTGAAAATTGTTTGAGATCCCTATCGCTTCTGTTCTGTTTTGTGGTTGTTTTCTGAGGTCCTGCTCCCGGCCCTTCATCTGTGAACATAGAACAGAAATATTTGTTAAATAATTCCACTTTATCCTCATCAGCTTCTACATGTTCCTCCCCTTTGCCCTTGAGTCTGACAATACCACTTTTTGCCCTTCCTCCTTTTGCTAACATGTCTGAATAATATCTTATCCCCCATTTTATTGCATTTGCTGTTTCTTCTTCTTTTTGTTTCCTTGCTTTTTTGACTACTTTGTTAGACTCTTTTTTTTTTTCCCAGATATAGATGCCTGTCTTCCTCTCTCTATGATCTCTTGTATTTCATGAAGGCCTCCCTCTCTTTCTTCACATTTTCAGCTACTACTTATGAGAACCATAGTGGCCTCCTTTTTCCTTTTACCTTTATTTACCGTTCTAACAAAAAGGTTGGTTGCCCTTAAAATATTCCCTTTGTTTTGCCCACTGTTTTTCTACATCCCCCAGCTGTTCCCACCCCACTAACGACTTCTTGAGGTATTGACCCATGTTGGCAAACATTTTCCTAAAGTCTAAGACCCTCACTTTTGAATGGATTTTATCTGCCCTAGTCCTAATACTGAATCTCACCATCTGGTGATCACTGGATGCGAGATGATCTCCCACTATAATATCAAACACTTTCACCATTGGTAAGCATCAAGTCCAGTATGGCCCATTCACGTGTGGGTTCTATTACCAGTTGCCTGAATAGTTCTCCCTGTAAAGAATCCAGGCTCTCCTTGCTTTCAGATGACACTGCAGCAGGGATGCGCCAACATCCGGCATATTGAAATCCCTATCAGTAGCACTTCCCCTTTCCTATCAATGCTGCATATGTCTTCTATTAAATCTCCATCCACTTCTTCCTGTGAGCGAGGTCTGTATAACATGCCAATGCATTTCTCTTTCCCTTTTTCTAGTTTAACCCACAGTGCCTCCTCTCTCCCTTTTTAAGCCCTGTAATTCTACAGCTTTAATATTTTTTTACATATAATGCCACTCCTCCTCCCCTTCTTCCTACTCTGTCCTTTCTGAATAAAGTATTGCCTGGTATAATTACACCCCAGTCATGATTATCTGTGAACCATGTCTCTGTAACCACCACTAAATTCAAGTCAGTCTCTCCCATTAAAGCCTCAACGTCTGGAATCTTATTTCCTATGCTATGGGCATTTATACACACCACTTTCCAGATGTTGCCCCTTTTACCCATTTCTATAAAGGTATTTAATGTTTCACTTACCTGGGGGCTTTCCTTCACCATCCACAATGAATCTAGTTTAAGCATCTCTTCAGTAGGTTAGCTAGTGTGCTTCTGAAGACACATCGACCCTTCTTGGACAGATGGATGCCATCTCTGCTCTGCAGCTCTTGGAACATCATCCCATGGTCCAGGAAACCAAAATGCTCTTGATTACACCACCCACGCAGCCACTCTCAACAGGGAGGATTGAAGAGAACACCAGCTGTGCGTCTATCTGCTTCACTCTATGTCCCAGAGCCATGAAGTCACTTTTGATACCCTCAGAGGGATACTTGGCAGTATCATTTGTGCCGACATGGGTGAACAACATCGGGTAATAGTCGGTAGGCTTGATGAGTCTCTGCAAACTTTCTGTAATATCTCGGATTTTGGCACCTGTCACTTATCCCTTCAAAGACCACTGCCACATGGATCATGGGCTCTAGGTCCTCCCCCACACTGGCCCCCTCCCTGGGTTCCACTATCATTATGTTGCTCCCCTCGTTTAAATACCTTGGTGTTCATATAGATTCGGAGCTCTCTTTTTTTTCCACTCGTTTCTCTCACCTCACTTGCTCGACTTTCTCGGCTTTTTGCAGACTTCAGGCTGTATGCCCTTTTTGACTAAGCAGCCCTTACCTCGCTTCTACTTAGCACTGTCATTCATGCATCTAGACCAGGAATGGCGAACTCCAGTCCTGGAGTACCACAATCCAGCCTGGATTTCAAGATGTCCCTAATGAATATTCATGTAATATTTGCATACACTGCCTCCTACTTATATGCAAAAATATCTCATGAATAATCATTAGGAACATCCTGAAAACCAGGCTGGATTATGGCACTTTAGGACTGGAGTTTGCTATCTGTGATCTAGACTACTGCAATATCATCTTTACTGGACTTCCTCAGCACCAACTTAAACTTCTTCAGACTATTCAATACACTGCTATCCGCGCTCCTCATCCAAGCCAGGAAAGTTGATCATTCAGCACCATTGGCTGCTCTTCCCTCAGAGAATCCATTTCAAAATCCTTATCCTCACTCAAAGCTCTCCTTAACTGTGCACCCCAGTACCTCTCGTGCACTTCAGGAGCATCCTCCCTCCCCTTCACCTTCTAAATATGAGTCCACATGTCATTCTGCTTTTTTCTTTGTTGCCCACTCTTTTTGGAACTACCTTTCCTCCGAGCTTCATCTGGAGTCTTCCTTCCCTAAGTTTAAAAAGCTTCTAAAAACCCTCTTATTTGCCGAAACCTTTGGAATAGAAGCCATCTGAAACCAGCTCCACAGATATCCAGACTCCCTCCCCCCCCCATATGATTGGCTTTGTTACTTTTTGATTCTCTCTTCCTTTAACATTTTTCTGTTCTTCCCTCTCCTGTCAAATTATGGCATTCCTTTCTCATTCCGCCATTATAAGTGTATTTCTTATTGTAATCAGCTCTGTCGCTTTGCTAAGGACGGTCATTCAAATCTTAATACTTAACGATAACGATACATATTGTATATTCATGACTGCTGCTTGTTTTTTTTTTCTTTTTGAAAGGAATATCAGAATTTATACAGTAAGCCTGTCTAGTATATTTATACTGATATGTAATAGTATCTGATAAATATTCTACACTGGAACTCAGAAAGAAATGTGGTGTTAATCATGCACTGATACTTACTGTGTAGTAATCTTTTTTTTTTTTTTTTTCTATTCAAAGCTGCAGCTGTCTGCTGTGAAATTGGCAGAATTGCACAGTGACTTAAAAATGCAAGAAAAAGATGAGCTGAATTGGAAAAAACTGAAAGCTGAAGGATTGGATGAAGATGGAGAAAAAGAAGCCAAACTCAGACGCAACTTCCATGGTAAGGGATATTGCAGGGATATGGTGGTTCCTTAGAGAACCATGATTCAGATATGCTGCCTATCTACCACTGAACAAAAAGTATATGGGTCAGTTCACCCAGCATTCAGAACAATCACTTGGCAAATGCCGGTTGACATAAAAATGCTTATTTGAGGGATATTTAGGGTAAATGAAAATCTAATTTGATAAAAGTAATTTGGGACATGAAGGAAGAAGAGCCGTTCCGAGTACACTCTGCTTCACCTCAGATAGTCCTTCCAAAGGTTACCCATCCAGATGTTTGCAATACTTATTTGTTTTCTGGAGCCTTCATCCCCAAATATACAGTATTTACTCCATCTTGGAGCAGGCGTAACTTTGCTGTGCGACTCCCATTCTCCGGGAATATGCAGAAAATCAGCCCTCAAATATGAGTGACGTCTGCACCGATGGAGTCCGCATGATAATCAATCCCCAGCTTTCAAAGAAAGCCTTTGGGAGATCTGCCATGAATGCATGGTCACCTTCTTGCCCAAGGGTGCCATCTTGCCTGAGTCTGCTTTTTTCCGCGGATCCTGTACAGGTACCAGTGCCTTCACGCCTCCTCGGTCCACTACCATGTCAGCGCTGTGTTTTTCTCATATCTTTTTGCCCTTTGGAATCTTTTTCTCAGAGTGCGGAAATCCTCACATCCTCCCTGGCCGGGACAATTGAGTTTGATCTTGCGGGCACCTTCTTCCCCGCTATGTCCTCAGTCATTGGGTTCAAGCAGTGTGACCACTGCGGGCGCACCATATCCCGTAGAGATCCACACGAGTGCTGTCTTCATCGCCTCTGTGAGGATCACAATGATTCCTTCTGTGGGCTCTGTCAGCAAATGACGAGCAAGGGATGGAAAAAAACATGCTATGCAGCGAGAGTCCATGTTCGGGAAGACCTATGTTTCAACCCCAGAATTGCTTGTGGAGCCAGCGCCCTTGGGGGCTGCCATGGTGGCTTCGACCTCGCTTGACAGGCGTTGGACAGGGGTTCTTCTTCAGAGGGCCGTCTCCCAAAGAGCCGGACATAGTCAGTGGCATCGTCAGGACACTGGAGCCGAGGGCAAGTCCCACAGTCACCCACCTTGGAGCCCCCAGCACGATGCTGAGGGCAGTGGCCAGGAGTGGCCCTCCGAGCTGCCCTGGCAAGAGAGAGTGCCATCGGCAATGGGAGATCGACTCCTGTCTCCAGAACCCATTCTTGTCGAGGGCACCCCCTCAACAGAGCCGGCATCAGACCAGAATCCTTCGGTACCCACACTGGTGCCTGTGGAGCCTTCAGAATGGTGGCCCTCTAGCACAGCATCACTGCTTTCTTGGCCCAGCAGCACGGGCCAATGCCTGATCCTTCCGGGTCATCGGTCCCAACCAGGCCCTGTTCTTTGTCCTGCTCGGGTTGGAGAAATTCCTTGGCCAGCGCCTCCAGCTCCAACTGCAGAGGACTGGGGACCTCGGAGCACTGGTGACCCCGCATGGCGCGAAGGCCTGGAGGGCCCTCAAGGATTTCTCTGACTGACTGGGAGACGGACAATGAGTCCCCTGATGCCCGCCTCCATCAGGATGTTCCCTCGGACCTTTCTCTTCCAGAGGACTTATCCTTTCTGGAGTTCATCTGTAACATGGCGAAGGCCTTTGCCTTCACCATGGAGTCCAAGAAGGAGCCTCGGGCGAAGGACCTCGAGATCCTCCAGTAAGAGGCCACTCTGAAGGAGGCACTCACTGTGCTGGTTTCCCCCATCCTGGAATGGCTTCCCCTTCTGAATGTGGGGAAACCCTGGCCTTTGTGCCATCTGTGAGCAGGCGGCTCAATGCCATGTACCGAGTCTGCTGGAGCCCTGGGTTCCAGAAGGCACAGCTGCCCCATGACTCCATGGTTGTGGAGTCGGCCATGTACAGGATTAAAAAACAAAAAATGCACTCCTTGGTGCCCACTACCAGGGCTCGATGCTTGTCGGCTGGATCCAGCCCTATCAGCTCTATATGGTCATGTTCTTGCAAGACATGGCAAGGGTTCTCGGCTGGGCTGGTAGAAGAGCCTCTTCAGCAATTTGACCTTGATGTTCAAAGAATGCTCTAAATTTATTACTCATGCAGCCTATGATGCTTTGTGTCGATGGCCAGAGTAGCTGCTGTTGCCAGTAATGCCTACCGCCAGGTTTGGCTACTGTCCTCTGACCTGGAGCAGTGGATGCAAGACAAGCTGATCTATTATCCCATGCTGGGGGAAAAATCTCTTCGGCAAACCCATGACTGACAAGACCACTGAGCTAGAGTCAGAGTTCCTGACCAGGACCAGGCTCTCCAAGAAAACCACTGACCCTTCCTGATGGAAGACTTTGTGGGGGGAAAAAAGCCCCTTTACCTGAAGAAGAGGAAGGCTTGTGGAAACTACCCCCAGTACGCTGCCTTCCCAGTTCCCCAACAGAGTCAGCAGGCCAAGGAACAGGGGCATGGCTCACGTAAGCCTAAGGCCCCCAAATCCCAGGCAGTGCCCCAGCTGCAACCTGGAGTGGTTTTGACTCCTTGGGCATAGCCTCTCCTCCCCCAGGAGGTCTAACCCTGCAGCACACGGGGGCGAGGGGGGTCTGGTGTTTGCCAGTTGGTGGTCCAGCATCACCAGACACCTCAGTCCTCCAGGTGGTGGGGGAGGGTTACCTCTTTCACTTCTTTCATATGCCGCCCCTGTTCTTCCCAGGGGAGCTCCCGATGACTCCCCTTCAGAGACTTGCTCCAGCAAGAGCTTACTGGCCTTTTAGTCGACAAGGCGGTGGAACTGGTCACACCCCATCTCAGGGGCAAAAGGTCCTACTCCCTTGGTTTCCAAGAGCACTGGCGGCTTTCACCCTATTCTGGATCTTTGAGATCTCAAGTTCCTGGTGAAGGAGACGTTCAAGATGCTTTCCCTTGGAACACTGCTGCCTCATGTCTGTCAGGGAGACTAGCTATGCTCCTTGGATCTCAAAGACACACACACACACGCACACACGCAGTACCTCCAATTTGTCATCTGAGGAAACCACTATCAGTACAGGGTCCTGCTCTTCGGCATGGCTTCAGCCCCAAGAGTGATCGCCAAGTGCCTAACGGCGGCTGCAGGGGGTGTTTGTTTTTTCCCTGGCAGTATGCCATACCATTCTCACTCTGGAGCACCTGGGGTTTGTTATCAACTACCCCAAGTCCCATCTGCAACCCCTAGACACAGTCCAGGCCTGAGCCTTTCTCCCCCTCTACAGAACCTAGCATCTAGTAGCCTTCGCAAGGGAGGTTCAGGGTTGAACTTCGGCCTCTGCCCAGCTCATGTTACACTGTTGAGGCCATATGCCTTAGGAGGTGTATGTCACGGCCGACATCTGTATCCACATGCAGCCAGCCCTGTGGGCTCTCTGCTCCTAGTGGTCCCAGGCGAAAAGGTGCCTGCAAGACAGTGTATCCGTCACCTGTCACCTTGCCAAATCCCTTGACTGGTGGCAAAAAATGCAATGTGTGCCTTTGAGTCAGTCCTGACTCCTGGTGACCCAGAAGCTCCTGGGTTTTCTTGGCAGTGTCACCGGAAGTAGATTGCCAGGCCTTTCTTCCGAGGCAGTGGAGGGTTAAGTGACTTGCCCAAGGCCACAGGGAGTGCTAGTGGCAGCAGCTACCAAAACTCCTGGTGGATATTCTCTTTCAGGTCCAGACCCCTCAGCGGGTTCTCCATTGTGGCGACCTCCACACTCGGGACTGGTGGTCGGCATCAAAGAGCCTCCAACAGATCAACTTCTTAGAGCTCCGAATGGGATCATTCCTCCTATGCTCAGAAACGGTCTGTCTCTGCTCCTTCGCTAATGGGACTGGGATGCTCCTCAGGGCAGTGTACCTTCCCAGGCAGGACAATGTTCTGTCAGATTTACCTGAGCCGGCTCCTTCAGCACCATGAGTGGCGGCTCGACTTGCAGTTGGCCAACTGACTGTTTTGGATGTTTTTGCCAGCCCATCTAATGCTCAGCTGTCCTGCTTCTGCTCCAGAGCGCTACACTCCTCCCGGGTGGCAGCCGGTGTCTTTCTCATTCCGTGGACGGAAGGCCTCCTTTATGCTCTCTCCTGCACCCCAACCTGGAATCACTGGCTCTGATGGCCTGGCTGCTGAGAGGATAGCTCTGGCCAAGTTTGACTTGCCCACAGAAGTGTAAGAGGTCCTGCTAGTTTCATGCAGGGACTCCACCTGGCCAGGAATATGGTGTCAAGTGGCGTCTCTTCTCGATTTGGTGTGCAGATAGGGGTGCCAACCCCTTCTTCTATTCTGTCCAGCTGGTGCTGCAGAACCTGATGTACCTCAACGCTGGTTTTAAATCTTACTCCATCAGAGTCCATCTCGGTATGCTCTCAGTGCACCATCACCTCATCGAGGGGAAGCCTCTCTCTGCCCACCCTCTCATGGCTTGCTTCCAGAGGGGCCTCCTGCTCTGTTGACCACTCATTTGTCTGCCGGTGGCAGTGTGGGATCTCATTTTGGTCCTCTCAAAGTTCATCGCTCCACTCTTTGAGTCACTGGTTTCCTGCCACCTCAAGTATCTGTCCTGGAATGTGGTCTTCCACATGGTGCTCAGATCTGCCTACAGGTCAGTGAGCTCCAGGCTCTGGTGGCTGACACCCCCTATACCAGTTTTCACAGGAACAGGGTGGTGCTCCGGACATACCGTAAGTTCTTCCCTAAGGTGGTCACTCTGTTCCACCTCAACCAGGAAGTGGTGCTTCCCACCTTTTTCCTGCATCCTCATGCTAGTAGGGCGGAGGCTGCTCTCTATACACTAGACTGTAAATGGGCATTGGCCTATTACTTGGAGTGGACCAAGCCCCATTGCCGCTTCTCGTAGCTCTTCATATCCTGTGACCCTAATTGTCTGGGCATAGAGGTTTCCAAGCATACTCTGTTCAACTGGGTGGAAGACTGCATCGCTTTCACCTATGGTCAGGCTGGTCTTTCGCTGGAGCTTCACTCAGTTCCCTTAAAGGAGATCTGCCAGGCCACCACCTGAGCCTCTGTTCACACCTTCGCAGTATATTACTGCCTGAAGGAGTCCCGATGGGACAGCGCCTTGGACTAGTTGGTACTTAGTCATTTGTTTGGGGTTTAAGGCAACTCCTGCCCTCCGGCCCTTCTGTATGTCCAGGCTACCGAAGAACTGGTTTCCCTGGTCAACACTGTAGTCACTGCTGAGGTCTTACTTTTCCTCACGGTTTATTTTTTTGGGGCCACATGTGGCTTACAGGTTTGTTTGGGGGTTTTTTGGTACCTGTAGCTAGGGAGTCTAATATGTAAGGACTGACTTCCTGCTTGTTCCCGGAGAATGCATAGTTACTCACCTGTAACAAGTGTTCTCTGGGAACAGCAGGAATCGATCCTCACAACCCTCCCTCCTCCCTGTGGAGTTTTTTAGATCCAGGAACAAGCAGGAATGTAGTCTTCACATATGGGTATTGTCGGTACCCGCGGGAACGCTCCCCAGCATCTAATAGGAACGCTTTTGGGAGCATCCCTCAGCACATGCGCGCTGCCTTCTCGCCTTTCCAACTGTCCCTCTTCAGTTCTTCGTTTTCCGCGGAGCCGACAGGACACATACCCTGTCACCGCAGAAAATTTCTTCTTTAAACTTGTTTTCTTGTGGTCGCGCCTGCCTCCGCACGACACTTACCGGTACCGCCAGTTCTTTCTTTCTTTAAAAAAAAAAAAATATATTTTTTTTTTTGAACTATTTCTCTTAAGAAACGTTTTCTTTTGGTTCTAGGTGCCATTTTGGGCATTAGGCCCCATATTCCCAAAAGATGGAAAAACCAGCTAGTGGTTTTAAAAATGTACTAAATGTGGCGGTACCATCTCCGTCACCGACACCCATGACTGGTGTCTAAAATGTTTAGGCCCTGACCATTCTCCATCTGAGTGTTCCTCCTGTATGGAGATGACTAAAAGAGGAAGACAGAACCGAGCTGCAAAGCTCGGTACCCTCTTTTCTTCGGATACCAGGTCCATTGCATCGATGTCTTCAAGAGCCTCGTCTTCCTCCCATTTATCTCAGGTAACTAAACATAAGAGCCGGTCCTCAAAGGGTAGCTCTCCTTCAAAGCATCGAGAGGCCATTGGCATTGCCCTTGAGGAAACTACACCGGCAAAACAGCTCCGGCCTCCAAAGCATCAACGGGGTTCTAGGATGTTCTTGAGACTTCGACCTCGGCAGAACTAGTGGTGGCATGCTCAGGGGTTCCAGACGCTTTTACCAGTACCGATACCCAGGCATCGGCAGCGTCGATAGACCAGAGATTCTTCGCTATCAAACGCAGTCTTGCAGCTCTCCTTACAGCTGCGGTACCGTTGACACCAGTGGTTCAATGGACACTGGTACCGATGCTGGTACCAGCACTGGTACAGATACCGGTACCAGCACCTACAGTACCGGCCCCGGTGGGAATCCTTCCCATGCAGATCTTTTCTGACATCAACAGATCGGTACCGGACCAATTTGGTACCGACTTCGATCGATACCGAGACCGTGCTTTGCATGAACATCGGGATCAGAGATACTTCGAATCCTCTGATTCCGATGACACTGATAATTCTGCTGGTACCAGAGTGTTTCTCCTGGAAGACTCCTCCCCAACGCAGAATGTCTCCTCCGGAAGACATCTCTTTTCAGGGTTTTATTCATGATGTGGCTCGAGGCCTTTCAATCACGGTAGCTCCTGAAAAAGAACCTAGAGCAAAGGAATTGGAAATTCTCCAATACCCTAAGGCTCCCAAGGAAGCAGCCACTCTGCCCATTCATGAAATTCTTCATGATTTGGTGCTCAGAATGTGGGAGACACCTTTGACCACATCTCCTCATTTTAGGAGACTCGATACCATGTACCATGTATCGAGTTCCACCATGTCCTTGTTTTCAAAAGACTCAGCTGCCACAACATTCAATGGTAGTGGAGTCAGCCATGCGTAGGATGAAAAGTGCAAAGAGACATGCATCCAATCCTCCAGGTCGTGAATGCAGGACTCTTGACTCTTTTGGGCGTTGAACTTTTCAGGCTTCCATGCTTTCAGCTAGGATCAGCTCATATATTTTATATATGGGAATGTTCCTCAAAGAGGTCACTGGAGATTTGGAGCTTATGAAACCCTTCTCCCTGAGGACAAATGACAGGACTTTCTCACTCTGATCAAGCATGTTCAAGATGTCTCCAAGTTTGTAAACCGTGCAGCCTTTGACTGCTTTGAATGCATCAGCAGAACCTCTGCTATTGCCATTGGTGCACGTCGGATTGCCTGGCTTCAAGCATCAGACTTGGAGATTTGGTTACAGGATAAATTGGGAAAAATCCCTTGCACAGGAGAAAATCTCTTTGGCAAGAATTGGCAGGAGAAGGCTAATGAGATAGATACTGACAATCTAACTTTAGACAGATTGTCAAAATCTACAGCCACTCCAGCCAAAAAGAAATCCTATAAAAAAAACCTTTTTCAGCAAAAAGAGGAAGTTGTATCCATCCTATACCCAGCAAGGGCAAGCTCAGAATCAAGTTGCCCAGAAGGGTCAACAAAAACAATCCAGACAAAAGAAGCCAAAAGGCCTTAGAGCTCAACCAGCTCCACAGGCCCAGCCCCCTCAAGGGCTTTGACTCCTTCATAGAGAACATAGCCTTCCTGCCTCTGAAAGGGCCAGAACCCCTAAACATTCCAGGCAGGTTGTGTCATTTTGCCAACAGATGGCACCAAATAACAGAAAACTGGACTCCGTCCATTGTGGAAGAGGGGTACAAGCTTCATTTTCACAGCATGCCGCCTCCTACAATTGTAAGACAGTTCAATTCCCAAACCTCTACAGGCAATCTACTGGATCAAGAGGTCTCAACACTCCTTGCTTAAAGAGCAATAGAGGAGGTACCCATTCTTCAGCAGGGTGCAGGCTTCTACTCCCCCCTATTTTCTTATTCCAAAGAAATCAGGAGGACACAGACCCATTCTAGACCTCAGAGACTTGAACAAATATCTGTTCCGAGAAAAGTTCAAAATGATTTCTGTGGGAACTCTTCTGCCATACCTTCAAAATCAGGATTGGCTATGTTCTCTAGATCTAAAGGATGCATATATTCACATTCTGATCCACCCAGATCACAGAAAATTCTTGCGATTCCTTTTCAAGGGAAAACATTTCCAATACAGGGTTCTTCCCTTTGGTCCGGCTTCGGCACCAAGAGTATTCATGAAATGCATGGCAGTAGTAGCTGCATTTCTGCGAACCCTGGGGATATTCGTCTTCCCTTACTTGGACGACTGGCTCATTCGAGCCCCCACGGTTCCAGAAGCCAGATCTGCACTGTCTCGCACAGTGCGAATCCTTCAATACTTTGGATTGGTCATAAACTTCCCAAAATCCCAACTTGCTTCGTCTCAGTCCCTAGAGTTCATAGGAGCTCGTCTAGATACCAGATAGTCAAGGGCTTTTCTCCCACAACCCTGCTGTCTTCGTATAATGCAGCTAGCTTCTCAAGCAGCGGTGAAGTCCTTCCTAACTTCTTGAAAACTACTACAGCTATTGGGACGTATGGCATCCGTGGTTCCCTACACTTGCCTTCATATGTGAGCAGCCTCGTGGACCCTATCCACACAGTGGACACAGGCCACGGGACGTCTGTCGGACAAGATATCAAACTCACAACGACTGATCTTGTCCCTACAATGGTGGCAATCATTGGAAAATCTTCTAGTGGGGTCTCCATTCCAGCAATCCCTATTCCAGGCCACCCTAACAACAGATGCATCACAGGTGGGATGTGGAGCACACCTGCATCATCTCTCTACCCGGGGTACCTGGACTCCACAGGAGGCTTGTCTTCACATAAACCTCCTGGAACTCAGAGCAATCTATCTAGCTCTTCGAGTATTCCATGCCCAGCTCAGCTACAAGACAGTCCTAGTTCAAACGGACAATCAAGTAGCTATGCTCTACGTAAACAAGCATGGCGGAACAGGCTCTCTGTCGTTATGTAACAAAGCTTTATGACTATGGGCCCTCGCCAGAGAGCATCAAATTCACCTTCTCGTGGTATATCTTCCAGGCATTCAAAACCTTTGGGCAGGCAAACTCAGCCGAGTACTGCTGTCTCATGAATGGTCTCTCCACCTAGACCAAGTGGCCAAGATATTTCAGATCTGGGGAACCCCAGACATAGACCTATTTGCAAGTACACTGAATGCCAAACTTCCCCGGTTCTGTTCCAGGATTCCGGCTCAAAATTGCTAGGCATGGAAAAACCAACTAGTGTTTTTAAAAAAAAATGTACTAAGTGTGGCAGTACAATTTCCGTCACTGACACCCATGATTGCTGTCTTAAATGTTTAGGGCCTGAACATTCTCCATCTGAATGTCTCTCCTGTATGGGGATGACTAAAAGAGGAAGACAGAACCGGGCTGCGAAGCTCGGTACCCTCTTTTCTTCGGATGCCAGATCCATTGCATCGACATCTTCAAGAGCCGCCTCTTCCTCCCATGGATCTCAGGTAACTAAACATAAAAGCCGGTCCTCAAAGGGTAGATCTCCTGCTAAGCATCGAGAGGCCATTGGCATTGCCCTTGAGGGAACCACACCGGCAAAGCAGCCCCAGCGGGAGGCTTTGGCTTCCAAAGCATCAATGGGGCTCCAGAATGTTCTCGAGGCCCCGATCTCGCAAGAACTACCTGTGCCATGCTCAGGGGTCACGGCTGTTTTCACCGGTATCGACACCCAGGCATCGGCAGCGTCAATGGACCAGAGGTTCCTCGCTATCGAACGCAGCATTGCAGCTCTTCTCTCAGCTGCGGTACCGTTGGTCCAACGGGCACCGGTACCGACATCGATACCGATGCCGGTACCTACACTGGTACAGACACCGGTACCGGTACCTACAATACCGGTACCGATGGTACCGGCCCCGGTGGGAATTCTTCCCATGCCATCTTTGGCTGGAATCCACAGATCAGTACCGGATCAACTCGGTACCGACTTCGATCGATACCGGGACCGTGCTTTGCATGAGCATCGGAGTCAGGAATACTTCGAATCCTCCGATTCCGAAGACTCTGACAATTCTGCTGGTACTAGAGGGTTTCTCCCAGAAGATCCCTCTTCTCCCCAACGCAGAATGTCACCTCCAGAGGACTTGTCTTTTCAGGATTTTATTCGTGATATGGCCAAAGGCCTTTCAATCACGGTGGCTCCTGAAGAGGAACCCAGAGCAAAGGAATTGGAAATTCTCCAATATCCTAAGGCTCCAAAGGAGGCAGGCACTCTGCCCATCCATGAAATTCTGCATAACTTGATGCTCAGAATGTGGGAGACACCTCTGAATACATCTCCTCATTCTAGGAGACTTGATACTATGTATTGAGTTCCGCCATGTCCTGGATTTCAAAAGACTCAGCTGCCACACCATTCAGTGGTGGTGGAGTCAGCTATGCGTAGGATGAAAAGTGCAAAGAGGCATGCATCCAATCCCCCAGGTCATGAATGCAGGACTCTGGATGCTTTTGGGTGTCAAACTTTTCAGGCTTCCATGCTTTCAGCTAGGATCAGTTCATATATACTATATATGGGAATGTTCCTCAAGGAAGTTACAGGAGACTTGGAGCTTATGAGCCCATTTCTCCCAGATGACAAGACTTTCTTGCTCTAGTTAAGCATGCTCAAGATGGCTCCAAGTTTGTAAATCGTGCAGCCTTTGACTGCTTTGAATGCATCAGCAGAACCTCTGCTATCGCCATTGGCACACAGCGGATTGCCTGGCTTCAGGCATCAGAGTTGGAGACTTGGGTACAGGACATGTTAGGCAACATTCCTTGCACGGGAGAGAATCTCTTTGGCAAGAACTGGCAGGAAAAGGCTAACGAGTAAGATGCTGACAATACTATTCTAGATAGTCGAAATCTACAGCCACTCCAGCCAAAAAGAGGATGTTTTATTCTTCCTAAACCCAGCAGAGTCAGTCTCAGGGTCAGGTTGCCCAAAAGGGACAAACTAGACAGCAAATGAAGCCAAAAGGCCTGAGAGCCCAACCAGCTCTGCAGGTTCAGCCCCCTCAAGGGCTTTGACTCCTTCCTAGAGAGCTTACCCTTCCTGCCTCTGAGGGGTCCCCAACCTCCCAATATCCCAGGCAGGTTATGCCACTTTGCCAGCAGATGGCATCAGATAACAGCAGAAGATTGGACTCTGTTCATTGTAAGAGAGGGGTACAAGCTCCATTTTCACAGCATGCCCCCTCCTACAATTCAAAAACAATTCAATTCTCAAACCTCCGTAGACAATCTGCTAGATCACGAGGTCTCAACACTTCTTGCCCAAGGGGCAATAGAAGAGGTACCCATTCTTCAACGGGGTGCAGGGTTCTACTCCCCCTATTTTTCTTATTCCAAAGAAAAAAGGAGGACACAGACCCATTCTAGACCTCATAGAATTGAACAAATACCTGTTCAAAATGATTTCTCTAGGAATCCCCTGCTTCTACATCTCTCAGGCTGCACCTCTGGAGTTAGGCTATGCTCCAGATCTCCTTTCCCAAGAGGACGGGACGCTATGGCACCCGAATCCCCAGTCCCTGCATCTCACAGTCTGGTTGCTGAAGGCTTAGACCTCCAGGATTTCAACCTGTCTCAACAGGTAAAGGATATCCTTCAGGCTTCTAGGAAACTTTCCACAAGAAGATCTTATGCCTTCAAGTGGAAACGTTTTACTATATGATGCTCCAAGAAGGGATTAAACCTCTTGTCATACCTTTAGAATCGATACTAGAGTATCTCCTTCGCTTATCGAATTCCTGGTCTAAAGACCAATTCGGTAAGAGTCCATCTCATTGCAATTGCAGCTTCTTATAAGCCTCTGAATGGACAACCAATTTCATCTCATCCACTCATATCCAGATTTATGAGAGGTCTTCTATTAACCAAACCTCCCATTAAGCCACCACCGGTGTCATGGGATCTAAATCTAGTTCTCGGGCAGCTTATGAAGCCGCCTTTTGAGCCTTTAGCCACTACAATAGTTGTAAATAGTTGTGTTGCACGTTTCCCTAAGTTATCCAAGTTGTAAATCCCTGTTCTCTGTAAAGACTGATATTTGTTATTTATGGTTCCTTGTTCCATGTAAACCGCGCTGATACTAAAGAGTGCGGTATATAAGAAAATAAAATAAATAAATAAACCCTTTCATTTTTGACCTGGAAGGTCATCTTCCTAATTGCAATCACTTCTGCACGTCGCATTAGTGAACTGCAAGCTTTAGTGGCTGATCCTCCTTATACTAGGTTTCATCATGATAAGGTTGTTCTTAGAATTCATCCACACTTTATGCCAAAGGTGGTTTCGCCTTTTCATTTAAATCAATCAATTTATCTTCCTGTATTTTTTCCAAGGCCTCATGCCTCTAAGGCAGAAAGAAACCTTCACACTTTGGATTGTAAAAGAGCCTTAGCCTTTTACCTACAGAGAACACAGCAACATAGAAAGTCCTCGCAACTTTTTATAGCTTTTGACTCTAGTCATTTGGGACTTCCAGTCTCCAAAAGAACTTTATGTAAATTGCCCAATGCATATCCTTTGCTTATGAGAGTAAGGGTCTTCCTCTTCAAGGCCATGTCACAGCTCATAACGTGAGAGCCATGGCAACTTTCATGGCTAATCTCCACTCTGTGTCTATCGATGACACTTGTCGAGCAGCCAGCTAGGCTTCGATACACACCTTCACAGCCCACTACTGCCTGGATAAAGCCTCCCATCGGGATGCCTTCTTTGGCCTAGCTGTTCTTCAAAATTTCTTTCAGATCTAATTCAACTCCTACCCACCAACCCTGGTAGAATGCCAGAGATCCATGGGAGGAAGGCTTCCCACCTTTCTAGGGTGGCACCTTCCTGGGGCTGTCTCCTGGCATCTTCAGCTAGGGAGTCCCCATATGTGAAGACTACATTCCTGCTTGTTCCTGGAGATAGCGTAGTTACTCGCCTGTAACAGGTGATCTGCAGGAACAGCAGGAATTTAGTCTTCACAACCCACCCAACTCCCCTAGGAGTTGTCTCTCTATCTCTTTGTCTCTTTCCTTTCTCCCTCTATCCTTTCACTCAGCTACAAACTTAACTGAAGAGGGACAGTTGGAAAGGCGGGAAGGCAGCGCGCATGTGCTGAGGGATGCTCCCAAATGTGTTCCTATTGGACGCTGGGGAGCGTTCCCGCGCAGGCTCCATCGGTACCGACGATACCCATATGTGAAGACTAAATTCCTGCTGTTCCTAGAGATCACCTGTTACAGGTGAGTAACTACGCTTTCTCAAATCTCTGGCAGACTGAAACAGGTTTTCCTCAAGAATTGCCCTGTATTTAGTGCCATCCATCGTTCCTTCAATCCTGACCAGTTTTCCTGTCCCTGCCAATGAAAAACATCCCCACAGCATAATGCTGCCACTACCATGTTTCACTGTGGGAATGGTGTTATCATGGTGATGGGAAGTGTTGGGTTTGCGCCAACACATGTTGTTTCCCATGATAGCCAAAAAGTTCAATTTTCGTCTCATCTGACCAGAGAACCTTCTTACATGTGTTGGGGGGGTCCACCACATGCTGTAGTGCAAACTCCAAACGTGTTGTTTTATTTCTTTCTTTAAGCAATGGCTTTTTTCTGGCCACTCTTCCATAAAGCCCCGCTCTGTGGCGTGTACGACTTAAAGTGGTTCTGTGGACAGATACTCCCATCTCTGCTGTGGATCTTTGCAGCTCCTTCAGTGTTATCCTTGGTGTTTTTGTGGCATCTCTGATTAATGCCCTCCTTGCCCAGTCTATGAGTTTTGGTGGGTGGCCTTCTCTTGTCAGGTTTGTAGTGGTACTATATTCTTTCCATTTTATTCTAATGGATTTAATGGTGCTCTGTGGGGTATTCAGAATTTGGGATATTTTTTTATAACCCAACCCTAATCTCCACAACTTTGTCTCTGACGTGTTTGGAGTGCTCCTTGGTGGTCATGTTGCTTAATGTTGTTGCAAAGTCAGCGGCCTTTCAGAACAGGTATATTTATGCGGGCATCATGTGACAGATCATGTGACACTGATTGCACACAGGTGGACCCTAATTAACTAATTATGTGACTTCTGAGATTAATTGGACCAGATCTTATTTAGGGATTTCATAGCAAAAGGGATGAATACATATACACTCACAACTTTTCAGTTTTTACTTGTTTTTGTTATATACGCAAGGTATTTTATTGGCATTCCACTTCACCAATTACCTAACATACAAATGAATCTCCATTTTCATTCCAGGTTGTAATGTGACAAAACAGGACAAAAACAGAGGGGATGAATACTTTCACAAGGCACTGTACAATCTCCACTGCCATGGAAAATATACATTCACTGGCACACTGGTTGGAGGGCAGGACAGGAAATGCTGAGCAGCCTTGGCTAGGTCTGGCAAGACTGCTGACGTCAGTGCCCAGTATGCCAAGAGATCTGTGTGCATGGTCTCGATGAGCTCTGCAAGGGTAGTGTGTTAATGAAATCTGGGCAGAAGTGTAAGTTCTGGTAGGCTGATTGCATTGGAGCTAGAGCATTGGTCACCAAACATTTTCCCTGGCTGGGACTTAGCAATGGAAATCTGGAGGGGGGGTGGGCATGGAAGGAGTGGTAGATGACAGGGTGATACTCATGGTACCACTGCTGCTTGCTAGTGTGCCTACTATTTACTCTGCTGCATCACAGCCACCACCCCCTGCCGCTGGCATTCCCTGTCTTCCTCAGTCACCAGCTTTTTCTTTCAGTAAGTCAGTGACGTACACTGCAGAACAATTATATCCTTTCATCCGCAGGTCACAGAGACCAGCTAGCGTATAACCATCCTCCTTCATAAGAGGTGCAACCTTTTTTCCACGATCATGCAAGAAGTCCCTTTCAAAAACCTTTGCTGCCTAAAACCCTCTAACTTTGCCTCTAAAATAGTCATTATCAGGATGAGAAGACTTAGGATAGCCCTTGTAGAACTCTGTTCCTCTATGGCATCCTAAATGGTTTTATGACTTTATCACCTGTATAATATTTGCACAGCCCTGGTGCCCACGGACCTGTCTTTGCCAATATCGATTTCCAGTGACATCTGATGCAGAGCTGCCTGTTGCTCCACTTACTGTTATAGCATGTCATAAGTGGAATTCCTCCTGGTACCAACATCCTGCTTGAGCAGGTGCGAGGGTGCCCTTGTTGCTTCCTACTTCTCATGCAGCTGTCGTGCACCCTTCATACTCTGAAACTAGCCTGTTATTTTTTGGCACTTCTCGATCAGTTTCCTCAGGACAGGGCTACCTCTTGCCTTGTTCCCGGGGCCTAGGTATACCTCTGACAATCAAATGCAACAAGTATGCAAAGCATCTGATCTCTTGAAAGCCCTTCTCTTTCATTGCCTTCACAGTGTCCGTTCCACTATCTGCTAACAAGGAAACCTGAATGCATGGGGCTCTGTGCTCTGCGTGCCAGCATTGCCCTTGTTTCTGCTAAGATATGGGTCCAAGTATGGCTCTTAAAAACATAAGAAATGCCATACTGGGTCATACCAAAGTCCATCAACCTATTTCCAGCATTGGTCAATCCGGGTCACAAGTATCTGGCAAGTTCCCAAAAAGGCACAATGCTCGTCCCATGTTAAGTGGATTTCCTGGGTCCTCTTTAATAATGATTTATGGACCTTTCCTCCAGGAACTTGTCCAAACCTTTTTTAAACCTAGCTATACCAACAGCTTTTGCTACATCCCCCTCTTATATATTACTGGGCTGTGATGCACAGCCCATCAATACTCTCCTCTGTTGTTCCCCTCTTATACCTACAATCTATTTCTGCCTTTTTCGGTTACCACTAGTGTGCAGTCAGGGAGAGTTTAAGACGTGTAGCATTCTCCAGGAACAAGCAGGAAGTCGGTCCTCACATATGGGTGACGTCTGCACCGACTGAGCCTGCGTGGTAATCACTTCCCACCTTTCAAAGAAAGCCTTTTGGAGTTACACCATGCATGCATGGTCACTTTCCCACCCAAAGGTGCTATCTTACTTCAGTCTAACTTTTTCTGCGGAGCCCAGCAGATGTCCTGTCTGTTCACTCAGTAAAATGTTGATATTTTTTTCTGTCTCGACGTTTTTTTTGCCCTTTTTTACCAATTCACATTTCGATCACCTTTCTCTCACCTGGTATCATCCTCACCTCGGCGTCACACTTTTTTCTCTGGTCAGTTTCCTTTTTATTTTTCTCGGTTGGGGTTTTTCCTTATGCTCACACTGACCGGGACGTTGACGTTTGATCTCATGGGAGCCTTCTTTCCCATTATGTCATCAGTCATTGGCTTCAAGAAGTGTGGCAAGAGCTCCCGCACCATGTCCATCATGGACCGTCATAGCTGCTACCTGGTGTGGATCATGAATGCCTGTACTTGCCCACTCTGCCTGCAGATGTCAAGCAAGAGTCGGAAGAGCTGTGATTCTAAGCGAGATTTGATCTTTGGCCAGAAGTCCTCTGTTAATGCCCCAGCATATAGTGTAGAATCGCTGCCCTTGTGGGCCGCATCCGATGATTCATCGTTCTGATCTCTGGGGTCACGGAGCCTCAGATTGGGGATCGTCCATTGAGGACCTCCTCCATAAGGTCTTCGCCCAAGTCTGCGTCAAGGTCTGATGCCGGAGCCGGGGGTAAGACCTCCGGTCACTAGCCCCAAAGTCGTCGACACGAGGCCAGGAGCGGCCCCAGAAACTGCCCCGGCAGGAGGATGAGCCCGTCACCATCTGTGATTCTCCATCAGGGGAGCCAGATCCAGGCTTGATTCCTTTGGTACCTGAGCTGGTGGCTGCGATGCCACTTGGCCTCTAAGCCCGGATGGCAGCCCTGGAGCTCAGCCTTCCTGCTTTCCTGGATTCGCAGCGCGGTCTGATGGCCGGTGTCTCCGAGTTGTCTGTGCCAACATCGGGGCTCTCCTTCTTGAGGGTTTCCCCGGAATATGTCCTGCTGGTGCTCGAGAAGCATGTGCTCCGAGCCGAGCCTTGGCGCTCCTCTTTCCCCCATGAGGCCTTGCGTCTTGCCCTCAAGTGCTTCCGTGTCAGGGCACAGAGCCCCTCTTTTCCCATCGACGCTGCCATCAAGGCATTGAGCCAAGGCCTATTGAGTCCTTGAGGCGCTCTCCGACTCTGACTTGGAGTGGGAGACCGAAGATGAGTCGCCCAATACCCGGCTGCATAGGGATGTCCTGTCTGATCCCTCTCTGATGCAAGAGCAGATGTCGTCCTCGCTCAAGGACCTGGCATTCCTCGACTTTGTCTGGGAGATGTCCAAGGTCATGTCCCTTTGTGGCTGAGCCAGAGGACGTGCCTCATGCTGAGGACCTGGAGATTCTCCATTATGACGTCCCTCCAAGTGAGGCACAGATGGTGCCTGTCCTGCCCATTCTAGAATGTTTGCTCTTCATGATGTGGAAGCCCTGGTGACTGTACCTATTGTGAGTAAGCAACTTGATTCCCAATATCGAGTCCATAAGGGCCTCTAGTTTGAAAAGCCACAGCTACCACACAAATCCATGGTGGTGGAGTTGGCCATGCATCAGATCAAAAGCCATAAGATGCACTCATCGGTGCCCCTGGACAGGGAGGCCCACACCGTGGATGGGTTTGGTAAGAAGTGCTACTAGGTCTCGATCGTGGCCCGCATCCAGACTTACCAGTTGTACAGGTTGCCGGATTCTCTGCTGGTCTGACTGATGAACTTCTAGCATGGTTCCAGATCCTGGTTTCATCAGTCAAGGACTGCTCCAAGTTTATTACTCGTGCAGCTTGTGACTGCTTTGAGTCTGTGGCTTGGGTAGCTGCTGTGAGCATTGGTGCCTGCCACCTGACCTAGCTTCAGTCCTTGGACCTAGAGCAGTAGGTTCAGGACAAGTCTGTCAATGTCCCATGTCAAGGGGACAACCTCTTTAGCAAGCCCATGATGGACAAGGCTGCAGAGTTGGAGGCCAAATATATGACTAGGACCAGGCTCTCTCAGAAGACCACTGACCCTTCCTGGCAGAAGGCTTTAGGGGAAAAGTCTTTCTACCGAAGAAGAAAAAGACTTACGGAACTTACCCATAGTTTCTGGTCTGCTAAACTCCCCAACAGGTTCAGCAGGCCAACAGCCAGGTCAAGGCCCCTGTAAATCTAAGACCCCCAAGCCCCAGACAGCCCCTCCCCTGCCGCAACCTGAGGGGGGGGGAGGCTTTTGACTCCCTGGGCTTAGTTTCTCCCCTCCCGAGGGTCATGACCCAGCGCACACAGGGGGCATCTAGTTTGCTTTGCCCACTTCTGGCTGGGCATCACCACTGACATCTGGGTTCTGCGGGTGGTGCAGGAGGGTTACCTCCTCCTCTACGAGCAGATGTCCCCCTCTGTTCTTTCCAGGGGAACCCCCCATGACTTCTCTTCACTGCGACCTCCTGCAGAAGGAGCTCAGGACCCTCTTCACAGACCAGCAGTGGAGACCGCCCCACAACATCTCTGGAGCAAGGGGTTCTACTCCTAATACTTTCTTGTTCCCAGAAAGACAGGCAGGTCCCATCCTATCCTAGATCTGCAGGACCTCGACCGCTTTCTGGTCGGAGAGAAGTTCAAAATGGTATCCCTTGAAACGTTGCCGAGATAAGGCATCTTTTTGATCCAAGGAGCATAGCCAATGCCCACATACTGATTCATCCCAGGCACCGTCAGTTCCTCCACTTCATCATAGGCAGGTGCCACTATCGGTACAGGGTTCTGCCCTTCGGTCTCTTGGCCACCCCAAGGGTGTTCACTAAGTGCCTGACAGTGGTTGCTGCCTATCTCTGCTTTCAAGGCATCTTTGTATTCCCCTCTCTGGACAATTGTCTCATAAGGGCAGGCATCGTGGGAGGAGGTCTGTCAAGCGGGCCGCCGCACCTTATCACTACTGCAAGGTCTGGGGTTTGTCATCAACTACCCCAAGTCCCATCTGCAGCCCATACAACGTCTGGAGTTCATTGCTGCCCTCCTTGATACCACTCGGGCCACAGCCTTCCTCCTTCTAGACAGGGCCCAGCGGCTTGTGTCCCTGGCAACCGAAGTGCAGGCCTCCATCATGGCATCAGCTCGCCTCATGCTGCACTTCTTGGGGCACATGACTTCGGTTCACATGATCCCAGATGCCTGCCTATGCAAGCAGCAGGCGCAGTGGTCCCTCAGCGCTCAATGATCTCAGACCACAGGTCACCTAGACGATCCTGTGTGGGTCACCAGGCCTCTCGCAAATTCCCTTGCCTGGTGGCAGCATCTGCCTATCCTCTTGGCAGGTCTGTCCTTCCAGACCTCACCTGTCCAGAGCATCCTCACCATGGACGCCTCCAAGCTTGGGTGGGGAGCCCACTGCGATGGTCTCCGCTCCCAGGACGTCTGGACACTGGAGGAAAGCCTGCATCAGATCAACTACCTTGAGCTTCGGGCGGTGGTGAATGCCCTTTGTGCTTTCCAGAGCTAACTCTCGAACCAGGTGGTCCTCATCCAACCAGGACACGATGTTCTACCTCAATAAGCAGAGTGGCACGAGTTCATACCTCCTATGCTGGGAGGTGGTCCGCATCTGGATCCTTGCAACAGTGAGGGGCATGCTCCTTTGAGCGGCCTGTCTCCCAGGACCCAAGAATGTTCTGGTAGACAGACTCAGCAGGGTTCTTCAGCCGCACGAGTGGCGTCTGAACCCGGCCGTAGCCTGCTCCCTCTTCCAGCGTTGAGGGACTCCGACGATGGACCTCTTCACCAACCCCAGCAATGCTCAGTTGCCTCGCTTTTGCTCCCGGATACTGACCCAGGACCGAGCGGCAGCTGATGCCTTTCCTTCATCCATGGACAGGGAGTCTGCTGTATACATATCCTCCCAATTCACAGGTTCCACAAACCTTGCTTAAGATTCAGTTGGACCAGGCCATGGTGATTCTCATTGCTCCCCGCTGACCCCAGCAACCATGGTTCCCGCTGTTGCTGCAGCTGTCACGAGCGGTCTTGGTTCCCCTGGGTTATACTCTGGACCTAATATCGCAGGAGGACAGGTCTCTCTTGCATCCCAACCTCTGCTCTCTGGTGCTGACAGCCTGGCTGCTGAAAGGGTAGCTCTGGCCCCTTTCCATCTACCTATGGAGGTTGAGGATGTTCTGTTGGCTTCCCACAAGGATTCTTCCAGGCAGGCTTATGCCTCCAAGTGGCGCCAGTTTTTACTGTAGTGTGCCGACAAGGGCCTTAGCACTAGTCTCCTGCCCCATGCAGTCAATACTCCAGTACCTGTTGCACCTTTCCCTTGCTGGCTTAAAATCCAGTTCCATCAGGGTGCACCTCTGTGCCTTGGTTGCACATCACCATCCGGTGGATGGACAATCCATCTCAGTCCAACCCCTCATGGGCCACATCATGAGGGATCTCCTTCTCTCACGACCCCCCCAGTCTCATTGTCCTCCCTCCACTTTGTTTCATACAAGTTTGGAAGTCATTTATAATCATGATGGATGACACGTAATGCCGTCAGCCTCGCCCTATTATACACAAAGCTCTTATCGCCCAACCCTATTTCCAGAGGTGGCAACTTATTTGATTTCCAATGTCTCGCCACTAGGAATCTAGCTGCCACCATCCCTATTCTCTCAAATTGAATTTCTTCCCCCCTCAGGTTCTGAGGTTTGTCATTCAATAGGGCCATTTCTTTAGCTACTGAATGCCCCACCAAAACCTACTACAGGTCTAGAGAACCTCCTCCCAAAATATTTCAATAAGGGGGCAGAATCATAAAATGTGCCCATAGGAACCCTCCTGCCCACACCCATGTTAACAAGTTTTGGATCCCCTCCCATATATAGTAGTCTGAGATGGGTGTAGTGCCATCTCCTATATCATTTTTGTAATTATTCTGCAACATATTGTAAGCAGTCACTCTTCTAGAAATGTGTTCATACATTTGACACCATTTTCCTTCACCCAACTCCCTCCCCCCCCCACCCCGATACTTTTCCCAATGTCTCTGAAAAGGGAGCCTCACCCCATTTCTGGTGTTCATGATCTGATAAAGGTTTGTTATGGCTGCCTAAAAATCATCTCAACAGGCTTAAAGTCACCCCTAATGGCTCCATTTACCTGTGTCTGAAGATATTGTCATACCTGTTGATATGAAACACATTTTTGTCTTATCTAACCCATATTGATTACTTGATTAGCCACCATCTCCTCTGCCTAGGGGAACTCCCAGTTATTGCACAAAGTGGTATACCTGGAATAATTTCTTGACCTCCAAAAAAGTATTCTTCTGCTTATCCCATATTTTCAAGGATACTATTGTAAAAGGATTTACTAGAGACTTCCAGTTCTTCTTGCACCGCCCCCACTCCCCACCCCACCCCTGCTGCCAGAGCCTAGTCCACAAGGAAATATGGCTGTCATCCTCTTGCTCAGTTTTTACCCTTTCTTTAGGACCTCTGTCCCTCCACTCGAGCAAAGCCTTCTTCTAAGCTGCTTCATAATACCATTTAAAATGTGGAATGCCCAACCCACCCAGGGCCCTAGGACAATATAAAACTCAATGACCAACCCATGGCCTCCTAGCATGTAATTTTTTTAAAGAAAAGCTTTGGTATACCAATAGGAAGGGCCTCAAAAAGATAAATAAACTGAGGAAGGACCATCATCTTAATCGCCATAATCCTCCCCATCCAAGAGAGATGTACATGTAACCACTTTTCCAAATTACCCATAGTTTCCTTAAGCAAGGGCTCAAAGCTCACCATAAATAGTTTACCTACGTCTGCCACCAGATTAATCCTCAAATACTTAATTTTTATTTTTTGCCCAGCAAAATGGAAGTGCCTTTTTTAAAATCCCCCCCACTTGTCTCTGGGACAGATATATTTAAAATTTGATTTAGATGTAGTCACTTTAAAGCCAGCTATCCTGCCACACTCCTCCATTTTCTGCAACAGTACCTCTAGCGATGCTTCTGGGTTGGTCACAAAAAATAAAATAATATCCAAAAACGATGACATTTTTGGCTGCCCCCCTCCTGCCAGAATTTCCTCTACCCCCTAGACTGTTTCTTACCTGCTGGGCCAAGGATTCCATTATTAACATAAACAGCAGGGGAGATAATTGGCAACCCTACTCTGCCACTGGAAGGAGTTTAAAGAGCTCCATATATCCTGAGTTAATTTTAAATCTTGAAAGGAGTTCAGTGTATATTGCTTTCACATATATTAAAAATAAAATTCCCACCCAGTCCCAATTTGTCCAATACGTTATACATAAGGGGCCAATAGAGCCTATCAATGTTACTTGCTGTTGACGTGGAGGCCAAGCTAGGTTCATGTCCTTTCCTTACTTTCCATATTAGATTAAGCATTCTCCTCGCATTATCCAAGGCTTGCCTTCCCAGAGCAAACCCTAACTGGTTAGGGTGAATCATATCCATGAGCAGCAGCATAAACCTTGCTGCTAGGATCTTAGTGAGCAATTTAAAGTCTCTTCCCAGTAAGGTATCTGTATAAGATCCACAGTTAGTCGTGTGTTTTCCCTCCTTATGAAAAGTAGTTACCTCTGCCTCCCTTAGTATTCTAGGAAGGCAAGCATCATCCAAGATCTTATTAAACACCTTTGTTAATAAGTCTGCTATTTGAGCAGCAGATGTTTTATAGAATTTAGATATATAACCATTTAACCCAGGCACCTTGCTTTTGGGGAGGGATTTTATTACCATCAAGACACCATGTGCTATAGTGGATAGAGAGCCCTTACTGTTTTGCTAATCTCCAGGAACATTAAAAATGACAAGTCCGAGTAGTAGAGTGATTCCCAAAGAGCTCGCAAAAATTCACTAAAATTCTTAATAGTATTTTTTGTCGGAGTATGTCAGCCCAGTGCCAGGAACTAATCCCAAGGCACCACCGTGACCGCTCCTTTTATTAGAGAAATTTAAAGATAACTAAATTTAAAAAGTCCAAACTTAGCTGCTGCTGCAATATTCGCTGCCAGAACGCCGAGACTACTTCAGACGACGTGGCTCACGTTTCGGGTTTTCCGCCAACTGGCTTAGAAACCCTGCTTCAGGTCCAGAGGTCAGCTAGTGGCAGACATTCAGCTTACACAGCGCTGGGAATGTAGCGTACTTTATAGTCTGTTACGTCTGACGTCAGCATAGCCCAAGGAGCTTCCCAGCCAATCCTAAGCACATTACTCTGGGGCAAATGCCGGAGTCCCCACTGCACAGGGAACCCCCCATTGACCACCAGAGAACCGATGAGGAGATAGCCTAAATAATGGTGTACCAATCAAGTTGAAGATTAAGGCCATGTGGAGTTACCGAGTTAAGTAGAAAAATCCAGCTATAAGGCTATAAGGACTCGCCTCTCAGAACATGCATCCCGTTTAAGGACAAAAACTCTGACGGCTCCTATGGTGGAACACCACTTATTGATGGATCATGCTTTTTCCTCTTTGCGGTGGAGAGTGTTGGATTTTGTCCCGTTGGACCCCCGTGGAGGGGACCGCGAAAAGAAGCTCCAATTAGGTGAACAACGCTGGATTTTAAAATGGAAAAACCCGCTTTGTGTTTTAAAAAGTGTTCCAAGTGTGGCGGTACCATCTCCGTCACCAACACCCATGAGTGGTGCCTCAAATGTTTAGGTCCTGACCACTCTATTTCGGAGTGTGTTGCCTGTGGGATGATGTCGAAAAGGGGCCGGCAGAACCGAGCTGCTAAACTTAGCACCCTTTTTCCCTCCGATGCAGCCTCTGTGGCATCGACATCTTCCAGGGCTTCTTCCTCCTTCCATGGATCTCAGGTAACTAAACATAAATCTAGCCGGTCCTCAAAGGGTAGATCTCCTCCTAAGCATCGAGATGCCTCTGGCGTTGCCCTTGAGGGACTTTCACCGGCAAAATTGCCCCGGCGGGAGGCTTTGACTTCTAAAGCACTATTGGGGCTGCAGGATGTTCTCGAGGCCTCAACCTCGGCAGAACTACTGGTGCCATGCTCTGGGGTACCGGCTGCTTCATCCGGTACCGATACCCAAGCATCGGCAGCGTTGATAGACCAGAGATTCTTGGCTATTGAACGCAGTCTGGCGGCTCTTCTCATGGCCTCGATGCCCCTGAAACTGCTTCAGACAATTCAACCGATACCGGCACCGACTCCGGTACCGGTAGCTACTGCATCGACATCGGCAGGTATTCTACCGGGACCTAGTCATGCCCATCCATCCGGTATCGACAAGTCGGTACCGGACCCCTCCGATGCCGACTTTAATCGGTACTGGTACCGTGCCTTGCACGATCACCCAGATCGGAGATACTTCGAATCCTCGGATGAATCTGAAGACTCTGAAAGCTCTGCCTATACCAGAGTACTTCTTCCTGAGGATTCTTCTTCTCCTCAGCGTAGGATGTCTCCACCAGAGGATATGTCCTTTCAGGATTTTATCGGAGATGTGGCTCGAGGTCTTGCCATCACAGTGGCTCCTGAAAAAGAGCCTAGGGCAAAGGAATTAGAAATCCTGCAATACCCTAAAGCTCCCAAGGAGGCAGCTACCTTACCTATTCATGAGATCTTGCATGATCTCATGTTGAGGATGTGGGAGACACCTCTAACCACATCTCCTCACTCTCGAAGACTTGACACCATGTATCGAGTTCCTCCTTGTCCTGGGTTTCAGAAGACTCAATTACCGCACCATTCCATGGTGATGGAGTCAGCAATGAGAAGGATAAAGAGTGCAAAAAGGCATGCATCTAATCCTCCAGGACGTGAGTGTAGGACTCTTGACGCCTTTGGATGTCGAACCTTCCAGGCTTCCATGCTTTCTGCTAGGATCAGTTCCTATATTTTATATAAGGGAATGTTCCTTAAGGAAGTCACGGGAGATTTAGAGCTTATGAGCCCTCTCCTTCCTGATGATAAGAGGCAAGATTACCTCGCCCTTGTCAAACATGCCCAGGATGTTTCCAAGTTTGTGAATCGTGCAGCCTTTGACTGCTTTGAGTGCATAATCAGAACCTCTGCCATTGCCATAGGTGCACGTAGGATTGCCTGGCTCCAGGCATCTGACTTGGAAATTTGGGTACAGGATAAACTAGGGAATATTCCTTGCACAGGGGAGAATCTTTTTCGCAAGAATTGGCTGGAAAAAGCTAATGAGATAGATGCTGACAATATCACTTTGGATAGATTGTCTAAATCTACAGCTGATCCTGCAAGGAAAAAATCCTACAAGAAACCATTCTTCAGTAAGAAGAAGTTGTTGTATCCCTCCTATACCCAGCAGGGGCATCGTTTAAGTCAGTCTGCCCAAAAGGGACAGTAGCAACAACCTAGACAAAGAAAAACAAAAGCAGCTAAGCCTCATCCGGCTCAGCAGACTCAGCCTCCACAGGGGCTTTGACTCCTATCTAGAGAACTTTGCCTTCCTGGCCCTGAACGGCTCAGAACCTTCCACCATCCCTGGTCGGTTATGTCATTTTGCCCCCAGATGGGGTCAGATTACAGCAGAAAATTGGATTCTGTCTATTGTAAGAGAGGGGTACAAGCTTCATTTCCTCAGCATGCCCCCTCCTACAATGGTAAGACAGTTCAATTCTCAGACCTCTCTCAACGACCAGTTAGGTCAAGAGGTCACTGTGCTTCTTGCCCAAGGGGCAATAGAAGAGGTACCCATTCTCCAACAGGGTACAGGGTTTACTCCCCTTATTTCCTTATTCCAAAGAAAACAGGAGGACACAGGCCCATTCTAGACCTCAGAGAATTGAACAAATTCCTGTTCAAAGAGAAGTTCAAAATGATTTCTCTAGGAACTCTGCTGCCATACCTTCAGAGTCAGGATTGGCTTTGTTCTCTAGATCTCAAGGATGCATACACTCATTTATTTATTTTATTTATTTATTTATTTATTGATTACAGTTTCTTATATACTGCGCTATTTAGAATCAGCGCGGTTTACATCATAACAAAACGACCATAACGACAAACTGTCAGGTTTTACATTGAACAGGAGTACAAACATGGATAACTGGGTTAACTATATACATAATCTATCTACACTGCAGATATAAGTTGTGAGGGCATTTCTAGACTGGGTCATTTCTTGGAGGGGATATCTAGTTCAGTTGTTGTCTGGGAAGTATTGGCAGAAAAGGTATGTTTTGAGAGCCTTCCTGAACTGATATAGATTGGTAATGGCTCTAATGTCGGGGGGTAGGGTGTTCCAGCATTTTGGGACATAAAAACTGAATGCCCTGTTTGTGGTGTTCGTGTTGGACTTTGTCGAAGCCTTTGGTATAGCTAGCAAGTTTACAGCTGATGTTCTTCTTGATCTGTTGGGGGGGACCATGTTGATTAGATGCGTGAGTGAGAGGGATGAAGTACCTTTGATTGCCTTGAATGCTAATAAAAGGGATTTGAAGGTGATTCTCCCGTGAATTGGTAGCCAGTGCAGCTGTTTGAGAATAGGAGTCACGTGGTCGTTTCTGGATGCACCGTAGAGGACCCTAGCTGCGGCATTCATGGCCAACTGTAAGGGGGTTAGTGTGGATTGGGGGAGACCTTGTAAGATGGCATTTGCAAAGTCAAAATGTGGCAGGATCAGCGCTTGATATATGGTACGGAAATCGTCTGGGTCCAGCAGGGAGCGTAGGTGTTTGAGGGAGCGGATTTTGAAGTAGATGGCTTTGACTACGCTGCTTATGTGGCGTTTCATGTCTAGATGTTGGTCCAGGGTAACTCCCAAATATTTTATTGCATCTTTAGTTTGCAAATCAGCTTCCTTGACACTGACGTGGGACGGGGGCGTAAAGTTGGAGTCTCTGGAGATGAAAAGGACCTCTGTTTTTTTATGCTGGATACGTAGGTTCTGTGTCTGGAGCCATGTTGAAACTGCGTTGAAACAATCTGTGAGTGGGGTCAGGTCCATGTGGGTTGTGGAGAAAGGCATGTATAAAAGAATGTCATCTGCATATATCATGCAGTTTACGTTGAATGATCTTATGATATTACATATGGGCTGCATGTAGATATTGAAGAGTAAGGAGGATAATGAGGATCCTTGAGGTACCCCTTGGTTTTGATGGAAGTGGCTAGACTCTTCTGATCCAGACTTCACATATTGCCATCTATCGTCCAGATAAGACTTACACCATTTTAGTGCATTGTTGCAGACACCCTTTTCTTTTAGTCTTCCGAGGAGGATTTCGTGACTCACGGAGTCAAATGCCGCGGCGATGTCTAGGAAAATGAGCACAAAACCTTGATGGATGTTGTCAATTCCTGTGATGATATTGTTGAATAGACCAGTAAGTAGTGTCTCAACCCCATGATGTTCTCTGAACCCATGTTGGCAGTTGTCTAAGGGAGCAACAGAGTCTATGTGATCTTGAATTTGCCGTTGTGCTTTTTTCTCAATTATTTTGGCTAAGATGGGGATGCTAGCTATTGGTCGATAGGAGTCAACCCTTTGGGGGTCCAGTTTGGGGTTTTTCAGTAATGGCCTAATGGAAGTCTGCTTGAGTGAAGTTCTCATCCATCCAACTCATGTTCTCATCCATCCAACTCATCGAACGTTCCTTCGCTTTCTGTTTCAAGGGAAGCACTACCAATACAGGGTTCTTCCTTTTGGACTGGCCTCTGCACCAAGGGTGTTCACGAAATGCATGGCTGTGCTGGCAGCATTTCTTCGCACCCTAGGAATATTCGTCTTCCCTTACTTAGACGACTGGCTCATTAAAGCCCCTTCAGAGCCAGAGGCCAGGGATGCTCTCTCTCGCACAAAGTGCATCCTTCAGTATTTGGGACTTGTCATAAACTTCCCAAAATCCAACCTTGCTCCTACTGTCCCTGGAGTTTATAGGAGCTTGCTGGATACCAGACAGACAAGGGCATACCTTGCACAGGCCCGCTGCCTTCGCATTGTGAAGTTAGCTTCCCAAGCAGTGTTTAAAACCTCTTCTCACTGCTCAGGAAATGTTACAATTGCTAGGCCACATGGCATCCACCGTGCATGTGGTTCCTTATGCTTGCCTCCATATGAGGGCAGCCCAGTGGACTTTATCCACACAATGGACTCAGGCGTCAGGTTGCCTGTCGGACAAAATAGCAAACTCAGATCACCTTATTTTGTCCCTCCAATGGTGGCAATCACCTCAAAACCTTTTGGTGGGGTCCCCTTTTCAGCAACCCCCACCGCAAGCCACTCTAACAACAGATGCCTCTCAGGTGGATTGAGGAGCCCACCTGCAAGGCCTCTCTACCCAGGGTACCTGGACTCCACAGGAGACCTATCTACATATCAATCTCCTGGAACTCGGAGCAATCTTCCTTGCTCTTCGAGTATTCCACACCCAGCTCAGCTACAAGACAATCCTAGTTCAAACGGACAATCAAGTAGCCATGTTCTATGTGAACAAGCAGGGCGGAACAGGCTCTCTGTCGCTATGCAACGAAGCTTTGCGACTATGGGCCCTCGTCAGAGAGCATCAGATTCATCTCCTTGCGGTGTATCTTCCAGGCATTCAACACTCTTGGGCAGACAGACTCAGTCGAGTTCTGCTTCCACACGAATGGTCTCTCCATGCAGACCAGGTGACCAGAATTTTCCAAATTTGGGGAACCCCAGACATAGACCTTTTTGCAAGGCCGCTGAATGCCAAACTTCCCCGGTTCTGTTCCAGAATTCCGGCTCAGGGTTGTCAAGCCAGGGATGCTTTCCTCCTCCATTGGGGCCAGGACTTCCTGTATGCCTTTCCACCCATTCCCCTAATTCCCAAAACCCTGTTCAAGCTTCAGAGAGACAGAGGTCATATGATTCTCATAGCTCCACATTGGCCACGGCAAATGTGGTACCCTCTGCTCCTACATCTCTCTCAAGCTCCGCCTCTGGAGTTTGGATCTGCTCCAAATCTCCTTTCTCAGGAGGACGGGATGCTGTAGCATCCCAATCCCCAGTCTCTGCATCTCAGGGCCTGGTTGCTGAAAGCCTAGAACTTCACGGTCTTAACCTTTCTCAGCAGGTAAAGGATATCTTTTATGCTTCCAGGAAGCCTTCCACAAGATGCTCTTATGCTTTCAAGTGGAAAAGGTTTACCATATGGTGCTTGCAGAAGGGTCTTAACCCTCTTGCGATATTCCCAGTAATGATTCCAGATGTATCTCCTTCATTTGTCTAATGCAGGGCTTAAGACCAATTCAGTGAGAGTTCATTTGAGTGCTATTGCAGCTTCTTTCAAGCCTCTAAATGGGCAATCTATTTCCTCTCATCCTCTCATAGCGAGTTTTATGAGAGGCCTTCTTTTAACTAAGCCTCCCATTAAGCCATCACCGGTGGCATGGGACTTAAATTTGGTTCTTGGGCAGCTTATGAAACCGCCATTTGAACCATTAGCCACTACCTCTTTGAAATTCCTTTCCTGGAAGGTCATCTTTCTTATTGCAATCACATCAGCACGTCGCATCAGTGAATTGCAAGCATTGGTGGCTGATCCTCCTTATACACGGTTCCATCACGATAAGGTAGTCTTTAGGACTCATCCACATTTTATGCCAAAGGTGGTGTCACCTTTTCATTTAAACCAAGCGGTTTACCTTCCTGTATTCTTCCCAAGGCCTCATGCCTCAAATGCAGAAAGGAATCTTCATACTTTGGATTGTAAAAGGGCTCTGGCCTTTTACTTACAAAGGACACAGCAACATAGGAAGTCCTCTCAACTATTTGTTGCTTTTGATCCTAGTCATTTGGGACTTCCAGTCTCCAAAAGAACACTGTCCAATTGGATTGCACAGTGTATATCTTTTGCCTATGAGAGTAAAAACCTTCCTCTGGAAGGCCATGTCACAGCTCACAATGTGAGAGCCATGGCAGCCTCTATGGCTCATCTTCACTCTGTGTCTATCGACGACATCTGCCGAGCATCTACTTGGGCTTCGATTCATACCTTCACAGCCCATTACTGCTTAGACAAGGATTCCCGCCGGGATGCTTTGTTTGGTCAGGCTGTTCTTCAACACCTGTTCCATACTTATTCAACTCCTACCCACCATCCCTGGCAGGATGCCAGAGATCCATAGGGGGAAGTGGAGCCCTTTCACAAGGGCACACAACTTCTGGGGTCTTCTCCCTGGCATCTGCAGCTAGGGAGTCCCCATATGTGAAGACTACATTCCTGCTTGTTCCTGGAGATAGCATAGTTACTCACCTGTAACAGGTGATCTCCGGGAACAGCAGGAATTTAGTCTTCACAACCCACCCACCTCCCCTAGGAGTTGTATCTCTCTCTTTTTCTCTCTTTCCCTCTCTCTTTTGTTTCAGCTTTAAACTCGACTGGAGAGGGACAGTTGGGAAAGGCGGGAAGGCAGCACGCAGGCGCTGTGGGATGCTCCCAAAGCTTTCCTATTGGATGCTAGGGAGCGTTCCCGTGCAGGCTCCGTCGGTACCGATGATACCCATATGTGAAGACTAAATTCCTGCTGTTCCCGGAGATCACCTGTTACAGGTGAGTAACTATGCTATCCTAGCAATTCAGCCCCCTCCAGGTACTTTTGTATCTCCTCTGAGGCAGAATACTCAGGGGTGCATAATTCCAGATAAAAATCTAAAACTTTTCCTAATGCCTTCCTCATCCCTCACTACTTCTCCTGGTCTGGTTTTTTTTTTTTCAATTGAGAGGTGCCAGTGATTTTGATGCCTTATTATTTTGTTCAAAATGAACTTGCTTCATCTTTTTTAAGAGCAAAATTAGCCTTGTCAGGTAAGACAGCCTGCTGCCATAAACGTGTTTCCTGGAGGGTTTCTCTTCTCTCTTTGGATAACTGATTGTTCTTATTTTTACCT
The DNA here is from genome assembly GCA_033557465.1 of Ichthyophis bannanicus. NCBI lineage: Eukaryota > Metazoa > Chordata > Amphibia > Gymnophiona > Ichthyophiidae > Ichthyophis > Ichthyophis bannanicus. Next base: position 1,374,699,265 of record CM066032.1, on the reverse strand, counting down.
TCCACTTGGGAGATGTGTGTCCTTGGCTCCTTTTTCACTTTTTCCCTTTCTTTCTTCCTAAAACTTTCCACTGTTATCACTTTCCCTCTCACCCCCACTTTATTTTATTTTATTTATATTATATTATATTATATTTATTTATATTTATATTAAAGCGGCTAAACAGGTAGAAAAGGCGAGGGCCAGAAGGATGCTTGGGTGCATGGGGAGAGGAATGGCCAGCAGAGGAAGGGAGGTGTTGGTGCCTTTGTATGGGTCTCTGGTGTGATCTCACTTGGAGTATTGTGTACATTTCTGGAGATCACACCTTAAAAGGATATAAAGAGATTGGAGTCTGTGCAGAGGGTGGCTGCTAAAATGGTTAGTGGTCTTCGTTATAAAGCATGAGGACAGCCTTAAAGATCTTAATATGTATACTTTAGAGGAAAAAGGGATAGAGGAATATGATAGAGATGCTTTAAATACCGCCATGGCATAAAGGCACAGGAGGAGAGTCTCTATTGAAAGCAAGCTCTGTTACGTGGGGACGTAGGATAAGGATGAAAGGGGATAGACTCAGGAGTAATATGTGGAAATATTTATTTACTGAAACCATGGTAGATGCTTGGAATAGTCTCCCAGTGGAGGTGGTTGAGATGAGGAGAGTATCTGAATTCAAAAAAGCATAGGATAAACACAAAGGATCTCTAAAGGTAAAAAGGGGACTATTGTAGGTGATATGGAAGGGCAGACTAGATAGACCATGTGATCTTTTTCTGCTGTCGTGTTTCTGTTTCTAAGTAATTGCCTTTATCCGACGCACCCTTACCCAATGTAAAGCAGTTCCCTTCACTAAAATGTAGTTTATTCTGGAGTAAGAATTGTGGACACCAGAGAAGGAAAAATTCCACCCATTTAGAGTAGTGATCTCTCAAAGCATCACTAAGATTTAATTTACCAATAATTTTAGACAGTTTAAGGTGATATTTCTTAGAGCTCGAAGACCACCCATGAATTGACCATGAATTGTCAAGGGTTGAATTTACAGTTAGTTTAAAATCAACCCCCTTGAGCAAAGTCCCCTGCCCAAAGTCTCCGTCCTTTTTCAGCTAACCTGTCAAATAAAAAGTCATCCTGGGCAACTTTTGAGGCATGCATATTTTATTAAGGTGTTCTGCTACCCATTAAGGTCTTCCTTTAAACGTTACATAACTTTCAAACGTTTCAAACTTGCATAACTTTCAAACGTTACATAACTTTCATGAACAAGATAACAACTGAAGAGATAATAATGCCCAACCTCCTTTCTTTTTCACCTTCTTATTTGAGGCCCAGCATATTTAGTGAATTTCATTAAATGTTCATATTTCTCTCAGTTAAGAACATAAGAACATAAGAAATGCCATACTGGGTCAGACCGAGGTCCATCAAGCCCAATATCCTGTTTCCAACAGTGGCCAATCTAGGTCATACGTACCTAGCAGTTTCCCCAAAAGACACAGGTTCTGCAGTGCTTGTACTAGGCCAAGCATTGATATCCTGGGTCCCTTTTTAATAGTGGTTTATGGACCTTTCCTCCAGGAACTTGTCCAAACCTTTTTTAAACCCAGCTATACTAACAGCCCTTACTACATCCTCCGGTAACAGATTCCAGAGTTTGATTACACGTTGAGAGAAGAAATATTTTCTCCTATTTGTCTTAAATAGTTTACCCTGTAGCTTCATTACATGCCCCCTAGTCCTTCTATATTCTGATAGCGTAAACAATTTATCCACGTTTATCCGTTCCACTCCATTCATTAATTTATACACCTCTATCATATCTCCCCTCAGCCGCCTCTTTTCTAGGTTAAAGAGCCCTAACCTTTTTAGCCTCTCTTCATAGGAGTAGCCTTCCATCCCCTTCACCAATTTGGTGGCTCTTCTCTGTACTTTTTCTAATAACTCTATGTCCTTTTTAAGATACGGTGACCAGAATTGCACACAATATTCAAGGTGCGGTCGTACCATGGAGCGATACAGAGGCATTATAATATCCTTTGTTTTATTCTCCATCCCTTTCCTTATGATACCTAGCATTCTATTTGCTTTCTTGGCCGCCGCTGCACACTGGGCGGAGGGTTTTAACATGTTATCCACGATGACTCCTAAATCTTTTTCCTGGGTGGTGGTTTCTAATGTGGAGCCTTGCATCTTGTAACTATAGTGTGGGTTGTTCTTTCCTAGGTGCATAACTTTGCACTTGTCCACATTAAATTTCATCTGCCATTTGGATGCCCAGTCTTCCAATTTATCCAGATCCTCCTGCAGTTTTCCACAATCCTCTTGGGTTTTAACAACTTTAAACAGCTTTGTGTCATCTGCAAATTTGATTACCTCACTAGTTATTCCCTTTTCCAGGTCATTTATGAATATGTCAAAAAGTAGCGGACCCAGTACAGATCCCTGGGGTACTCCACTATTCACCTTTTTCCATTGGGAATATTGGCCATTTAGCCCTACCCTCTGCTTTCTATCTTTTAACCAGTTCCCGATCCACAATAGTACACTGCCTCCTATCCCATGACTTTTTAGCTTCGCCAAAAGTCTCTGATGGGGGACCTTGTCAAAAGCTTTCTGAAAGTCCAGATACACTATATCAACCGACTCACCTTTGTCTACCTGTTTATGCACACCTTCAAAAAAACATATCAGATTAGTAAGACAAGATCTTCCTTGTCTAAAGCCATGTTGGCTGTCTCCCATTAGGCCATGACTATCTACATGCTGTGTAATTTTGTTCTTTATGATGGCTTCTACCATTTTCCCTGGTACTGACGTCAGGCTCACCGGTCTGTAATTTCCCGGGTCACCCCTGGAACCCTTTTTAAAAATTGGTGTTACGTTGGCGACCCTCCAATCTTCAGGTATTACAGATGATTTTAATGAAAGTTCACAGATTACCAATAACAGGTCTGCAATCTCATATTTCAGTTCTTTCAACACTCTGGGATGTATACCATCCGGTCCAATTCCTCAATCAATACAATTCCAGCCTTTAGGTGGGTATGTTCCCTGAACATAAATTGCCATTTTCTGAAAGGAATTTAGCCCTTTCATATTCAGGGTAACTATCTTGCTTTACTTTAACAATAGCTATAGCACCAGAACATCAGCTGTTCCTTCCGTATCTATTTCGCCCTTCATGTTCTTTCCCAAGTTATCCTGGTTCTTTCCCAAGTTATCCATCCTGTTTTAATGTAAGCCTATGGCCGTTCTGTCTGTGGCAATTTGTTTCCGTTATTTGTAAACCGCACTGATACGAAAAGCGCGGTATAGAAGAACTGTAAATAAATAAATAAAATAAATGTACTCTGAGCTTTCCTAAGGACCACCTTATAGCCCTTCCCCCCACCTCCCCTCCAAGATCCACCAGCCTCTCCAGCCCTTCACAAGGTTTGGCCCCCAATAAACAACCTACCCCATTCTGTCACATCTATCATACAGACTCTCTTCCATCAGTCACTCCTCCACTTATTAATAAAATCAATTATGAGTCACACTTAGGCCATCTGGCCCAGTTCAGTCAAGAGCAACCAAAGTCAGCTGTTAACCACATTCCTCCCCTTCTTTCTCATTCTCCTCTGACCTGCTCCTTTTTTGATTCTTTGGAGTAGCGACACCGCCACTTCTCACCACAACCCAAACGCAGTCGCTGTGTGATCCTGGCATCTTTTGTGCTGTCCGTTGACCCTTCATATCCAGTGCTTTCTTTGGAAGATTCTCCCATTCAGATTTTTGTAATTCTTTTATTGCGTCCTCAAGTTTCTGCGTTTTCATCATAACTCCTTAAGTGGTAAACTGAAGGCCAAGGGAGTGTAACCACTTGTAACGCACGTTCTCTACTCTAAGCTTTTTTGTCACCTCTCCAAGCTCCTTCTGTTTTCTCAGTGTAGTAGCAGATAAGTCTGCATAAACTTTGATTTTGCAATCTTCCCACTTAATCTGGCCCAATTTTTTTGCAGCCAGCAATATTGCCTCCTTAATAGTGCAGCAGTGCATGGTGGCCTTTTCTTGCAACATTATCCCAATGCTCTATGGACCAGCTTTACCTTTATGAAGTTCTCCAAGACCAAGCAGGCAGTCAGCCCTCGAATATGGGTGACATCACCGATGGAGCCATGTAGGAATGCTTCCCAACTTCCAAAGGAAACTTTTGGAAGGTGCTCCATGCATACGTGCCGGTCTTCCCACTCGAAAGAGCCATCTTACCTCAGTCTTCTTTTTTCTGTGGAGCCCTCCAGATGTCTGTGTCCTGGAATAGATTCCCATTTTTTGCTAGTTCTTTTCTATTTTTCAGTATTGCATGCTGTACAGCATCTTCCTGCCATCTCTGGGAACATTGGTGCCTCAGCACCACGTTTTTCTCGGGGGTTTTTCGTTCTTCCTTTTTCTCTCGGTGCATGGGATGCTCTGCTATGAGAGGACATGGGATGAGGGTGAAAGGGGATAGATTCAGGAGTGATATGTGGAAATATTTCTTTACGGAAAGAGTGGTGGATCCATGGAATAGTCTCCCAGTGGAGGTCATAGAGATGAGAACAGTATCTGAATTCAAAGAAGCATGGGACAAACACAGATTATCTCTAAAGAAAAAAGGGGACTGTTGTAGTGGTTGATATGGAAGGATAGACTAAATAGGCCATGTGGTCTTTTTCTGTTGTCATGTTTGTTTCTCTTGGGCCATCCTGGTTGAAGATATTGGAGTTCTGTGACATGGTGGAAGCAGTCTTCCCTGCCATGTTAAAGCCGGCCAATGGCTTCAAGAAGGGCACTCAGTGTGGCCAGACCATCTCCATAGCTGGTGCCTTCAATGCCTCTTGCCTGACTGCGAGCCCTCAGACTGCACTCTCCGCATGCAGATGACACACAGTGGGCTTAAGAATTGGAAATGGCGGCATCGACTTCAGCATAGACAACCTTGAAGGACCCTCCCCCCCCCCCCAAGGCTTGTGCTGGGCTCACTTGGAATCGAGGGGTCATGGGGCACCGGAACATCAGCTCCCTTTGTCCCTTTGATAAGGAGCAGCCCCTAAAGGACCGGACTTCGACATTGTCAGCATCGAAGGACGATGCCAAGCACAGGATGAAGGTCTATGGGCATCGGCATCAGAGCCCTTGGCACAACTCCAAAGGCAAGAGCCGGGAGCAGCCTCCAAGCTGCCCTAGTGGGAGGAGTTGCCTCCTGATGCCCCAGAGGGCTAGTGTGGGTCTCCCGAGGCCGTAACCAGAAAGGAGTCTGTGCCAAAAAAGCTGGCATTGGCACTGAAGGTTGTGGTGCTGATTCCACTGATAGCAGAGCCCTCTGTCCTCACAGAGAGGATGCAGGCCCTTGAGTGTAGACTCGCTGTGTTCATGGTTCAGCAGGCTGCCAGGGACTTCGGGTTCCTCTGCACTGGTGACAGCCCCATCCATGGCGGGTGCCTCACTTGCCGAGGTGCGGCCCATTTTGTAGGTCCACGCTCTCTGATGGTTCCTGTGAGCATTCATGGTACAGTACCTCTCAGTGCAGCGGGTGTCCCTCCTGAGTGCTTTGGGTTTGGACAGACGGGAGCAAGGATCCCTCGACTCTGCCTAAGCGCCACTGGCACGGTCACCATTCAAGGCAGTACATAGAGTTCGACTCTGACTCTGATTGGGAGACTGTGGAGGCATCACTAGAGACTGCCCAGCACTGTGATGTCTGCTCCTATCCCTCACCCTCGTACGAATAGAGGAGGTTCCCTCCCGAATACCTCTTTTTCCTTGAGTTCATGCGGGACATAGGGAAGGCTTTGCTCTTCATGATTGAGGCAGAATAGGAACCTCGGGCGGAGGAGTTGGAAATCCTCCAGTAACCAACTCTTCCTAAAGAGACCATTATGTTTCTAATTCACCCAATTCTGGAACAGCTTCTCTTTTAGGATGTGGGAAGCACTGCTCATGGTGCCCACAGTGAGCCGCTGCCTCCATTCCATTTATTGGATGTTGTAAACGGGGGCGCTGGGTGAGAATGTCCACAGTCTTGGCAAAGGCAAATATTAATATGACTTGCAAAGGATTGTGGGAAATGTAGTCCATTCATACCAGACTCAGCCGTTCACAATAAATTAGTTGTGCTTGCTCGAGGGTAAAGCCAAGAAGATATTTTATTTATGGGGTTATTTCTCCCAACACAGATATACTTGGTAGCACATAAAAAGGAATACTTGCTTTCAGTATTATACTTAGAAAAACAAATTAGGAAAACAACAGCTGAACTTGTTAAGCAATCAAATCAAAGCATAAAGACCTTGATGGGAACAGAAAGGTCTTTTCTGTAAGCTCCTGCTAATTCTCCTTAGCAGTGCTTCAAAGAACAAGCAAAACCCACAAAGTAGGAAAAAAACTGTTCTTTTTCAGGGATATCTTCCTGTATCTTCACACACACTCAGAAGTGTCCCTTCAGAGCTCACAGGCAATTAGGCAAGGCTCAATTTCTAACAATTACCAGCTGAAAACCTCTTGGCTGGTTTACTTTCTATTACGTGGCTCAAATCCTACTCAGAAGCTTTTCTGAGTAGATTAAAGAACAGGTTTATATTTCTTTGTGATGGTTGTTGTATTTTGTAACAGCATATTACCACAGAAGTTTAGACAGAGAGCAATCCATGTATTCAAAGTCCCCATTTATAACATCTTCCCCTTCTTCAATTATCATAGGTTCACTATCATGGATTGGCACAGAGGAATTTCTCAATGGAACACTCTCAGGACAATACTTGTTTCCCTGCTGTCTTCCCAGTGAAGAGCTAGGGCATAGATCAGTGTTCATACCTGAGCTTCCATTGCTGTTAGAGTTCCTCTCTAAATATCCTGGCCAGTATGTAGTCCAGTCTTTATGTCCAGCCTTCCAATCAAAATCCCTGGACACTGGATCTCTCTTCACATACCTTCTTGCACTGGTCTTAGGGTCCCTTCCAAGTGCAGCCGTCTCCCTCACAGGTGCCGTCCGGGGATTCCTGGCTCTGCAACCCCACTCCTCTGGCTTTCCCCAGTCCAATGGTGTATGCTTGCCTCTGGAATGCCTCCCAGTATACGTACTGCTATGGACTCTTTTAGACCTCCCAAATGCTTTTCTTTTCTTTCTTCCAAAGTGTTTCTTGCTCTCTCTGTCGGTCAGGTCTGGCTTCTGCTGCTGCTGATGATCCTCAGGCTGATCAAGATGCTTCTGATGATCAAGATGATGATTCTCTGTAGAATAAGCTTTACCTTTATCCTGCTTAGATGAATGCTCCACCCTAGCACAGCGCAGCTGTGCTGAATCAAGCCCTGCCCTTGGAGATGAGTGCTTAGGGATTACCTCATAGCCCTCCTGATTGAACACACGTTTCCCCACTTCAGCTCTCCTAATGGCTGTTGGAAACCTGGTGCATTCTGGGACTGGTAGTCTTTTATGGAAACATTCTGTTTTATTATTTCCACCAGAACAGACAGGTTGCTTGTTCAGAGTCACTTCACCTCTATTATAGCTCCTTCATGAACTATGATAAGCTTCCTTATCACAATGTGCAAGAGCTTTGGATTTGAAAAGGCATAACTCCCTCACAACTCCATGGTGATGGAATCGGCCAAGTGTCGGATTAAAAGTTCCAAGACGCACTCCTCTGTGCCCCCAGGTAGGAAGGCTCACACCATGGATGGCTTTGGGAGGAAGTGCTACCAGGAGTCAATGCTGGTGGCTCGGATCCAAGCATATCATTTGTACATAGGTATGTACCTGCTTGACCTGGTTGTGGATCTTGCCAGGTTATCGGCAGGTTTGTCTGTAGAGCACCTTGAGCACTTCCGGAGCCTGGGGAGCAAAATGGAGTGCTCCAAGTACGTCATCCAGGCAGCCTACAACTGATTTGAGTCCATGGCCAGGGTGGCTGCATTAGGCATCGGTGCCCGCCGCTTGGAATGGCCACAGTCCTTGGGCTTAGAACAATGGGTTTAAGACAAGTTGGCTGATGTCCCATGCTGAGGAGAGAACCTCTTCGGTAAACTCATGGTGGAGAAGGCCTTGGCATTGGAAACAGAGCAACTCACCATGACCAGGCTTTCAAGGAAACATTCTGACTCTTCCAGGAGAAAGACTTCATGGAAGAAGTCTCTTTACCCTAAGAAAGTGGCTTATGGTACTTATACCCCATATTATTTGTACCAGCTGCCCCAACAGGGGCAACAGTCTATGGGTCAGAACCAGAGGCAGCAGTGCAAGCCAAGCGCTGCAGCCCCAACCAGGTGGGGGTATTTGACTCCTGGCTTTGGAGCATGGCCCGTTTTTCCCTCCCATCCTCTGTTCCACCATAGGTGGGAGGACAGCTGGAACATTTTGCCTACAGGTGGCCTAGCATAACAACTGGGCACTGCAGATGGTCCATGAGGGTTTTTCTGCTCCACTTCGAGCAGATTCCCCCCACCACCTTTCCAGGGGAATACCCTTTTGAGAGTCACCAATACAAATTACTCCAACAGGAGATCCAGGCCCTTCTGGCGGATCGTGCGGTGAAATCTGTTTCACCCTTTCAAACAGGGCAGGATTTTTAGTCCAGCTACTTGCTTATCCCCACAAAAACAGGCTGGTTCTGATTCATCCTGGATCTCTGCAATCTCTGTTACTTCCTATTGAAGGAAAAGTTCAAGATGGTATCCCTTGGAACTTTGCTGCCCAAACTTCAACGGGAAGATTGGCTGTGCTCCTTCGATCTCAGACGCCTGTGTGCACATCTTCGTCCACCCCTTACACCATTAGTACCTTCGCTTTATGCTTGGTGGATGGCAGTATCGGTACCAGGTTCTGCCCTTCGGCCTTGCCTCCACCCCAAGGGTCTTCACCAAGTGTCTGGCAGTCATCGCCACCTTTCTCCGGCTCAGAAGAATCTTTGTCTTTCCCTACCTACATGACTGGTTGGTCAGGGGCAGGACACCAGACGAGGTCCCACAGTTCGTACAACATACCATTCAGGTGCTGGAACAGCTGGGCTTTGTCATCAGTTACCTAAAGTGCTGCCTGCAGCCCTCTCAGCGCCTCGAGTTCATTGTGGCTCTCTTCGATACCACACTGGCTCGAGCATTCCTTCTGGCAGACAGGACCCACCACCTACTCACCTTGGCAAGGGGCATCCAGAGTTACCCGGTTGTCGCAGCTCAGCAGATGCTGCACCTCCTGGGCAACATGGCCTCCGCGATCCATGTTACCCCCTCAGCTCGACTTCAGATGCATCAGGCGTAGTGGACTCTTCTTTACACAGTGACGTCAGGTGACGGGACGTATTTCGGACAGGGTCACAGTGACTGCCTCTCCAACAATCCCTGTCCTGGTGGCTGCACCCACTCACCTTCCAGGCACCTCCACATCAGCAAGTCTTAATGACCGATGCCTCCAAACTCGGCTGGGGGCACACCTGAATGGCCTGTTCACACAGAGCCTCTGGACTGTGGGGGAAAGTCGACATCAGATCAATTTCCTGGAGTTTCGGGCCATTGCCAATGCTCTTGAGTGTTTCAGCAACAGCATTCCCACCAGGTCGTCCTCATACAGACAGACAACCAGGTGGCCATGTTCTCCCTCAACAGACAGGGTGGCATGGGTTCATACCTCCTCTGCTGGTAGGCAGTCTATCTCTGGAAGTTTGTAATCTCGCACAGTATGCTCCTCAGAGCGGTATACCTACTAGGAGAGCTCAACATCCTGGCAGATTGCCTCAGCAGGGTCCTTTATCTACACCAGTGGACTTTGAACAGGTAGGTGGCCAACTGCATCTTCCAGATGTGGAGCATGCCATCCATAGTCCTCTTCGCTACTCCCAGCAACACCCAGCTCCCACTGTTTTTCTCCAGAGTGCCTTGCCAGAATTGCTTGACTCCTGATGCTTTTCTCCTGGATTGGAGCGAGGGTTTTCTCTATGCCTACCCACCAACCCCTTTGGTGACCAAGACCCTTTTCAAGTTGCAGGCAGACAGTGCTACCATGATCCTTATTGCGCTGCACTGGCCCAGGCATCCCTAGTTTCCATTTCTCTGCTTGTCTCAACGGCATCTGCTGCAGCTAGGCTGTGCCCTGGACCTGATTTCACATGACAGGACTCTGCTTCATCCCAGTCTGTCATCCCTAGTGTTCACGGCTTGGCTGCTGAGCGGTTAGTACTCGTGGAGCTCCACTTGCCACAGGCCGTAGAGAATATACTTACCACACTCAAGGACTCAGTGAGATGTTTTTACATCTTCAAATGGCTCAGGTTCTCTGAATGGTGTGAGAACAAGTCTCTGGACCCTTTCTCCTGCTCTATGGAGTCCACCATCTTGGAAAATGGCAGCATCTGGCCCCGTGAGGTGCATTCTGGGATGCACCAGGTGAGGTCAGACTGCCATATAAGACATAGTTTACCTTATTTTTGTATTTAATAGGGGTAGAAGGGGTACAGTGGCTGCTAGACTACCAGGTTACTTTTTTAATTTAATGGGGGTGAGGGAGTATAGGGCTGATAGAACACCAGGTTACTTCTTTAAATTTAATAGGGAGTACAAGGGCTGCTAGACTACTAGGTTATTTTTTATTTTTTGTATTTAATGGGGAGGTGGCAGATACAGGGGCCGCTAGACCACCAGGGATTCTTTTATTGTTGGGGCACTGGCTGCCAACAGTATTTTTAATCTCTCAAAAAAATCCCGCTATCAGAGATATATAAAATGCCTATGAAAAATCCCTGAAACAATCCCCACCGTGTGAACCAAAATTATATCTTTTTGTCGGACCACAATGAGGGAGGTTCAGATAGACTTCAGAACCACACCCGTCAAATGGGGTCCATTTTAATCCACAAACACAGTTCTTTAGTGAATATTATAATGAACTTATCTTAAAATTTTGGAGAAGAAACACCAATAGTCGTGTGAAACGTCCAAAACTTGTAGAACACTCATTGTGGTCCGACAAAAAGATATAATTTTGGTTCACACGTTGGGGATTGTTTCAGGGATTTTTCATAGGAACAGTATTTTTAATGGCATCTGGGGGCTTTTTCCGATGCTGTGATCGTCCCCAATGCCATCAAAATACTATCAGTGATCAGGGCTGCTAGACCACCAGAGATTCTTTAATTGTAGATGTACCGGCCCCTGACAGTATTTTGATGGCATCGGGGGCTTTTCCTGGTGCATCAAAATACTGTTAGGGCTAATATGCAAATTAGCCACACGGTGCCTAGAGAGCAAGTCAAACTAGCGCAGGCTTCTTGTGCACTTGTGTTTGGCTTGCTGTCCCAGCTTAACGCTGCAGTAGCTCATTTGTATGTGCACAGTTAATGGGGGGGGGGGGTAATTCGCATTCCCTATTCTTCCTGCATCTCACCTTAAAATCTGTGCATTGTCAGGAACATAAAAAATTGCTTCAGCGTGGGTCTAGCCTGATAATGTTTAGGAATACCCGGAGCCAAGCAAAGTGTGGTCAAGTTGCAGGATCAGCTGTGGGTTGCCTTAGCAAAAAGAATGCCTCTGCATGGAGAATGGTGACAATTGAGCTGACGTCCTGGGCTCAGGTTCATATGAGGCCACTGCAGAGGTGCTTTTGGAATGCTGGTTGGCACAGGCACAGAGTTACAAACTCATCTCCTGTGGATACTGCAGGGCAGGGTGAATCTGAGGTGGTGGTTGAGCTTCCAGGGAATGTACGTGGCGAGTGGTGGTGACAATGGATGTCAGCCTAGTTGGTTGGGGGGGGGGGCGGGGAGGTGCAATTGCCTGTACCATGTGGCTCAGTGGCAGAATTTTTTTGTAAACAATTGAAATGAGTTTAATTTGTTCACCATAAGCTCCCAGTTATGTTTCAATGTTTGTTACCCCTTAAGTAATAAAATGAACCATACCTTGTAAATTGCCGCAGTTGGAGAGTAAATCACAAACATCATTAATGATATGTACACCTGACTAGAGAGGTTTGTCTATTAGCATGTGGTCTAACATTTAACTTGATAGATAAACAGTTTAAATTATGCACCACTGCCAGCAGATGATGCTTGCAAGAATAATCAGCAAAGCCTTATTCTCTATACACATTCTTATTGAGACCTAGCAAGGGCAAACAGTACCACATGGCTTTGGTTAATTAATTTGCAGTATCATTTTAATCATTTTTCTATATTTATTAAATAAAGTGTATGTATAAAGATTTCTCCCAACCAGCAAGATGAAATTCACTTTGGACCAAATGAGGTGTTTGGACTCTGAAAGGGCATCTATAAAGTGAAGCGGAAAGTATTCCCCACTTATTCTGGGCTTGGACATGTTTGAGCTATCATTAGTTTGTAGTGATTACAGAATCATAGAGGAGGACTGTAGAAAGGGACTCGAATGGGGGCTGGGATCTCAGGGAAAAGTTTAAAGCGTGAGAACAGCTCTGAATATTCTGTCAGTATTGCAAGGGGGTGTTTATGAATAACTCGAGGTTACATCTTGCAAGGTAGAATGCTTTTGTTTGCAGAATGCTTGTCCTGATTAAACTTGAGTAATGTCTCTGCCCAGCTTGACCTGAAACATATAGGGCCTGATTCTGACATGGACATCCCAGTCCTCTGTGCGCCTGGTCGGAACCGGATGCACAGAGTTAGCCGGGATTCTGATCTCGTGGGGCACATCTAGCCCCACAGGATCAGAATCGTGTCCAGGCCTGTATGTGCAGGCTAGGACCCCGATTCAGGTCGGCCTGCACAGCTCAGTCAGGCCTTTGAATGGAGCCGCAGCGCCATGGCGTCTGGTTGCCATGGCACCTAGGCTCCATTCAAAAGCCATGATCCCCAGCTGCCAGACTGCAAACTGCATTCCCCACAGCCCAGCCCCCAATCTGGCTTTCCAAGGCCAGGGTCGGGCTGCAGGGAATGTCCTCTGCCCCCTCCTGCCCTTTCTGAGACCCAGGCCCACCATCCCCCTCCAATTAGGGGAACTTATTCTATCTCGGAGGTGAAATAAGTTCCCCATTCAAGCTGGTGGCCCTGGACTACAGGGTCAAGACCACCCACTGCCTACCCTAACCCGCCCCTCTCCCGCACCCATCTAACTTCCTCGTACAACACGCCGGGAAATTAGACAGGATCGGGTGAGGGCACAAATAGCGGGGATAGACTTCTCAATGGGACATCCGTCCCCGCTATTCGTGCCTCGGAATGACCCCTTTAGTGTTTAGCTTGACCTGTAATATGTAGATAAACAAGAAGTAAAGCAAAAGCATGACATAGAGTGATTAAGAACAAATTGTATAATGTAGCAGTTTTTTCCTAATAAAAGAAAGTGTTGCGGCCACGCCATGGGAGGGATTATAAGAAACTGCTCAGATTTGCAGGCCTGTAAATTCCTCACTTAAACCTTTAAGTAGACTCTGTTATGGTATAACTCTGTGTTTTGTTTTCATTTCATTTCTTCTCACTTGTTTCTAAGATCAGAGATAGAAAACAAAGAGCTGAGGCCTTGACCAGACACAGTCAAGAACAGATTACACATAAGCTCCATTTACCTGTACCTTTTGTCGCCTACCATTCAACCAATTTCTAACCCAGTCAGTCACTTTAGAGTCCATCCCTAGGGTGCTCAATTTGTTTATAAGTCACCTGTGCAGATCGGTGTCAAAGGCTTTACTGAAAGCTAAGTACACCATATAAGGCTCTCCCTCGGTCCAACTCCCTGGTTACCCAGTCAAAGAAATCAGTCCGATTTGTCTGACAAGACCTGCCTCTGGTAAACCCATGCTGCCTCAGATCCTGCAATCCATTGTACTCCTGAAACCTCACTATCCTCTGTTTTTAGCAGCGTTTCCAATAATTTACTCACCACAGAGGTTAGACTAACTGGCCTCTAATTCTCAACCCCATCCTTACGTCTGTTTTTGTGTAAAGGGGCCACATGTGCCTTTCTCCAATCCTCTGGGACCACTCCTGACTCTAAAGAAGCATTGTCAAGGTCAGTCAGTGGAGCCACTAGAACATCCCCAAGTTCCTTCAATATTCTCGGATGTATCCCATCTGGTCCCATTCCTTTGTCTACTTTTAGTTTAGCTAGTTCCTCACGAACAGTCTTCTGAAAATCATTCATCCTCTTCACTTCCTGTTTGTGGGTGTTTTCTAAGGTCCTACTCCCGGCCCTTCATCTGTGAACAAGATCAGAAATATTTGTTAAGCGATTCTGCTTTATCCTCATCAGCTTCGACATATTCCTCCCTTTCACCCTTGAGTCTGACAATAGCACTTTTGCATTTCCTTCTCTCACTAACATATCTGAAAAATGTCTTGTCCTCTTTTCTTCTTTTTGTATCTTTGCTTTCCTGACTACTTTCCTAGCTTCTCTAACTATTAATGCTTGTCTTCTTCTCTCTGTGATCTCTTGTATTTTATGAAAGTACCCTCTCTTTCTTCACCTTTTCAACTACTTCTTTTGAGAACCTTAGTATTTACTTTTCTAATAAAAAGGTTTGTTGCCCTTAAAATATCCTCTTTGATTTTGGCCCATTGCTTTTCTGTTTCCCCCAGCTGTTCCCATCCCGCTAACGACTCCCTGAGGTATTGTCCCATCTTGGCAAAGTTAGTTTTTCCTGAAGTCTAAGACCTTCACTTTTGAATGGATTTTATCAGCCCTAGTCCTAATACTGACCCACACCATCTAGTAATCACTGGATGAGAGATGATCTCCCACTATGACATCAGAAACACTTTCCCCATTGGTAAGAACCAAATCCATTATGCCCTCTTCATGTGTGGGTTCTGTTACTCTTTCCAGAATAGTTCTCCCTGTAGAGAATCTAGGATCTCCTTACTTCTAGATGACACCGCAACAGGGTTGTGCCAGTCAACATCTGGCACATTGAAATCACCTAGTTGTAGCACTTCTCTTTTCATGACAATACTGCATATGTCTTCTGTTAAATCTCCATCACTTTTGGGTTTGGTGGTGGTTCTGGCAATAGATTGGCCAAAGCATCCATGCTATGTGATTTTGTCTGAGTCAAGATGAAAGTTGTTCTCAAACTCCTACCATCCCTGGTTCAGGGCCATGTGCAGATGGAAGATAAGTCTCGTTTCAGGCTCATGACCTGGCCCCTAAAGCTGTATCTGAGGCTCAAAGGCTATCAGGCTGAAATGTTTATGCCTCTTCTGTGGAAGAAGTGTTGGAAGGTTTTTGAGGTATCGGGTGCAGAGTGGGCATCTGTTTTGAGTCTCCCTACTGCATCTCTTGGCTTTTGTGCAAGACATTTTCAAGAAGGGGCTGGCCATTATCGTCGTGAAGGTCCAGATTACGCCATTGGCATGTTTAAAAAGGTATTAAACAACGAATTATCAACGGGTTTGTTGGAGCAATTTAAACTAGACGAATACAAAATATTGCTCCACTCTCTCACTAACTGCAAAAAATACAAAAGAATTAGGGAGCAGGTCTCAGACTAGATCGAGGATGGAACCTGTGAGGTGCAATACCTCTATGGCTACCAATCCCCTAAATTGCATCAAGGACTCAGCATATTCCCTTAACTAACTTTAAATAGAGCTTAATAATATTCTGATGTTAAGAATGATGGTCAAACAGATAATATGTTTATGATACAATCCTTCCAAAGGCAGAATTCAGTCCCATGCATTGAATAAATGAAACAGCATAGCATAGCGCTTATCTATAATTCTTTCAAAAGCAGAATTCAATCCCAAGTTTTCTTTCCTTTCAAAGGCAGAATTCAGTCCCTATAAGTTGAATGAATGAAACATAGCAAAACGCTTATCTGTAATTCTTCCAGAGGCAGAAATTCAATCCCAACGCAAATCACCAGCGCTTGTGCGTTTCACCGCGCAAGCGGTTTTTTCGGGGGAATCCAACTCTGTGAGAACATGCCATTGAGACATGGGACTGCTCATCCAAGTGAGCTCTATAAAATCGAAAAATATCAGAATCAGTATTCTTTGTGAAAAATAATTACCTGAAGACTACATTGTTCAGTAGAGAGCATGCTCCGATCATAGAGGGTCACATACCACTTTTCTCTCCCCACCGGGCTCATCATTGTAAAAAGACGCCGCGCATGCGTAGTCTCAATAGGCAGGCTTGTTTTTATACTCAAACCTCCCTTGAGCTCCACAACTATTGGCTAAAGTCCTGAGAATCGTTAAGACCCTCTGATTGTCAACGTTCTCTATTTCAATCCTAAGAGGGATCAAGGTGTTTTTGGGAAAAAAACCCTCTCATAAAAGTGGAATCGTACTTGATAACTTTCACGTACGGTAATAAAGTATAGCCACTTGTTCATCAATGTTATGCGCCCTATATCCTACTTGATATAATGCTGTTATTACACATACCGCCCAATCAATTTGAGCATTCAGACCTTCCGGGTGCACAGTTTTGAGCGTATATATCCAGCGCTGTTCATTGATAAGCAAGCTTTGATCCCTCGTTTTTCCAGCAAATCCTGCTAAAACTTGATCAATGCAAAAAACTCAAAGTTAATCGAATTGATGATGAAAAGTTAAGCAATGAGCTATGATCGGTGCTTCGATCTTTCTACAGCGCATCCTGCTCTGATGTTCATTAATGCGGACCCTTAATGGTCGAATAGTATTGCCTATATATAGTAGTGAACATGGGCATTGAATTGCATATACGACGTAGCTAGAACTGCATGTTGTCGGCTTCTTCAATGTATAAGTTATGTCATGATATTTAAACTCAGTCACTTCCAAAGTAATATTGCAAATATTACAATTGCCACATTTAATGTGGCCACGGTGTATGGGAGGACCGACAGTATGAACTGGCTTTAATACCGCCGGACTCAAGAGTTCCTTGAGGTTCTTGTGGCGTTGCCACACACATCGAATCATTTTTTCTTCAAACCGGGGATACTGTGAAGTACATTTAAATGACGTTTCAAAATTTTTTTAAGTTGGCCACTGTAAGGTGAAAACTTCATTATTAAATTCACTTGTTGATCTTCTCATCAATTCTGGACTCCACTTTGTGATAGGAGCAAAGCCCTATCATTAAATCGCGCCCGGGTATAAGCCTGTTTTATGACACGGGCTGGGTAGCCCCTATTCGTAAAATGTTTTTGAAGAATCTTCGATTGTTCCTTGAAATCTGCATTTTCAGAACAGTTCCGCCTGTAACGAAGAAATTGTGAGAAAGGTAAGCTGTTCTTTAACTGAAAGGGGTGCGCACTACGATAGTGCAACAAAGCATTCCTATCCACTTTCTTTCTATAAATTGAGGTGTGCCAATGATTTGTGCCTTTTGTAACTTTTACATCCAAGTAAGTTGTTTTATCTTTATTGTAAAGGTGAGTAAACTGGATGTGGGGATCTTGCTGATTTAACCAGTGAAAGAACGTTTGCAAAAGACTCTCATGACCCGTCCACAGCATAAAAATGTCATCAATGTATCTACCCCAAAAGGGGATATACTATTGGAACAGAGACAAATTCAACCACTTCTGTTCAAACTCCCCCATATAGAGATTGGCTATGGAGGGGGCGCAAGTGGCCCCCATTGCCACTCCAGATATCTGATGGTATAAAATGTTCTCGAAAACAAAAAAGTTCTGAACCACCACTAATCTCAATATTTCAGACAAGAACTCTATTTGCAAGTCCGTCAGATCTCCTCTGCTCCTCAATGCCGAGATTGCACTCGAAAATGCCGCTGTTTGCGGGATGTTTGTGTACAGCGAAGTGACATCTAGCGTGACCAAAATCACCCCCATGTCACTTGCCCATTTGGAATGCTGTACCAACAGCTGTAAAAAATGAGTGATGTCTCGAATGTATGATGGGATGGTTGGCAGTAATGGTCTCAAGGAGTCTACAAACGTGGACAGAGGTTCCAACATTGTCCCCCTGGTCGAAACAATGGGGCGTCCAGGGGGATTCTCCAGTTGTTTATGAATATTTGGCACCAGATTGAATTTCGCCAACGCTGGGCTCTCCACATTTAAATATTGCCATTCCTTTTTAGATATTAATTTCACTTTTAAAGCTTGAGTTGTTAACTCATTTATACGTTTCTGTAACGCCAAAGTAGGATCTTGTTCTAGAATAATATACATATTAGTTTCAGATAGTTGCCGCTGGGCTTCCAGTAGATAGTGTTCTCGATCCTGTACTACTATGGCGCCCCCTTTGTCGGCTCTCCGAATGACCAACTCGTGACAAGACAAGAGCGATTGCAAAGCTGTCCGTTCATCCCTCGAAAGGGTATCATACACACCTCTTCTACCTTGCTCCAATTGACATACATCTTTAAGAACCAGATCTTTATAAAGTAGAAAAGATGGGTGAAGCGGGCCCGGGGGATTCCAAGTTGATAAGAGTTTGTTTCGACCAGGGGGACAGTGTTGGAACCTCTGTCCACGTTTGTAGACTCTTTCCTGAGACCATTATTGCCAACCATCCCATCATACATTCGAGACACCACTCATTTTTTACAGCTGTTGGCACAGCATTCCAAATGGGCAAGTGACATGGGGGTGATTTTGGTCACGTTAGATGTCACTTCGCTGTACACAAACATCCCGCAAACAGCGGCATTTTCGAGTGCAATCTCGGCATTGAGGAGCAGAGGAGATCTGACGGACTTGCAAATAGAGTTCTTGTCTGAAATATTGAGATTAGTGGTGGTTCAGAACTTTTTTGTTTTCGAGAACATTTTATACCATCAGATATCTGGAGTGGCAATGGGGGCCACTTGCGCCCCCTCCATAGCCAATCCCTATATGGGGGAGTTTGAACAGAAGTGGTTGAATTTGTCTCCGTTCCAACAGTATATCCCCTTTTGGGGTAGATACATTGATGACATTTTTATGCTGTGGACGGGTCATGAGAGTCTTTTGCACACGTTCTTTCACTGGTTAAATCAACACGATCCCCACATCCAGTTTACTCACCTTTACAATAAAGATAAAATAACTTACTTAAATGTAGAAGTTACAAAAGGCACAAATCATTGGCACACCTCAATTTATAGAAAGAAAGTGGATAGGAATGCTGCTTTGCACTATCGCAGTGCGCACCCCATTAAGTTAAAGAACAGCTTACCTTTCTCACAATTTCTTCGTTACAGGCGGAACTGTTCTGAAAATGCAGATTTCAAGGAACAATCGAAGATTCTTCAAAAACATTTTACGAATAGGGGCTACCCTGCCCGTGTCATAAAACAGGCTTATACCCGGGCGCGATTTAATGATAGGGCTTTGCTCCTATCACATAGTGAAGTCAAGAATCGATCAGAAAATCAACAAGTGAATTTAATAACGAAGTTTTCACCTTACAGTGGCCAACTTAAAAAATTTTTGAAACGTCATTTAAATGTACTTCACAGTATCCCCGGTTTGGAAGAAAAAATGATTCGATGTGTGTGGCAATGCCACAAGAACCTCAAGGAACTCTTGAGTCCGGCGGTATTAAAGCCAGTTCATACTGTCGGTCCTCCCATACACCGTGGCCACATTAAATGTGGCAATTGTAATATTTGCAATATTACTTTGGAAGTGACTGATTTTAAATATCATGACATAACTTATACATTGAAGAAGCCGACAACATGCAGTTCTAGCTACGTCGCCACCTAGATAGGGTCTTAGATAGTGCTGGGGAAGAGTCTGCTGTCTTGGTACATGTCGGTACCAGTGACATAGGAAAATGTAGTAGGGAGGTTCTGGAGGCTAAATTTAGGCTTTTAGGTAGGAAGTTGAAATCCAGAACTTCCAGGGTAGCTTCTCCGAAATGCTTCCTGTTCCACGCGCAGGACCCAAAAGGCAGGCAGAGCTCCGGAGTCTCAATGCATGGATGAGACAATGGTGCAGAGATGAGGGTTTTGGATTTGTTAGGAACTGGGGAACATTCTGGGGAAAGGAGGGGCTCTTCCGAAGGGATGGGCTTCACCTTAACCGGGATGGAACCAGGCTGCTGGCATTAACCTTTAAAAAGGGGATAGAGCAGCTTTTAAACTAGATATTAGGGGAAAGCCGACAGTCGCCCAAGAGCGGATGGTTCGGAAGAATGTATCTTTGAAGGATACTACCAAAAGCAGAGAGGTTCCACAAAAGAGTAAAGTAGCCCAAATGCCCTCAAGTATGGAGCAGACAGAGCTTAAAGATCCCAAATTACCCATGTCTAACAATAGCCAAATTTAATACGAATAAAATACATTCTCTAAAATGCTTGTATGCAAATGCTAGAAATCTAAAAAATAAGATGGGAGAGTTAGAATATATAGCACTAAATGAAAGGTTAGATATGATTGGAATATCAGAGACATGGTGGAAGGAGGACAACCAGAGGGACACTGTGATACCTGGGTACAAACTATATCGTAATGATAGAGCTGATCAAATTGGTGGAGGGGTTGCTCTCTGTTATAGAGGGCATTGAGTCAGAAAGGATTAAAGTTTTGCAGGAAACAAAATCTGCTGTAGAATCTATATGGATTGAAATTCCATGTAAAAGGGGGAAGGCAATGGCAGTGGGGGTGTACTATTGAGCGCCTGGCCAGAATGACCAAATGGATGATGAAATGCTCAAAGAAATCAAGGAAGCTAACAAAAGTTACAGCGCAGTAATAATAATGGGTGATTTCAACTACCCCCGGTATCGACTGGGTCAGTGTCACGTCAGGACATGCTAGGGAGATAAAGTTCCTAGATGAAATAAATGACTGCTTCTTGGAGCAGCTGGTTTATGAACCAACCAGAGGGGAAGCCATATTAGGCCTAGTCCTTAGTGGAACACCAGATCTAGTGCAAGAGATAAGGGTGTTGGGGCCACTTGGCAATAGTGATCATAGCATGATCACCTTTGATTTAATTAGTGGAGGAGGGATAGTAAGGAAATCCACAGTACTACCTTTTAACTTTCGAAAGGGAGACTATGATAAAATGAGGAAAACAGTTAAGAAAAAACTAAAAGGAGCAGTTGCAAAGGTTAAAGACGTACATCAGGCTTGGCTGTTGTTGAAAAATACTATCTTGGAAGCCCAGACCAGCTGTATTCCACGCTTTAAGAAAAGTGGAAGGAAGTCCAAAAAACTGCCAGCATGGTTTAAAGGTGAGGTCAGAGAGGCTGTTGTTGCCAAAAAAGCATCTTTCAAGAAATGGAAAAAAGAGCCAAACGACGAAACCTGGAAACAGCACAAGCACTGGCAAGTCAAATGCAAGGCATTAATAAGACAGGCAAAGGGAGAATTTGAGAAGAAGCTTGCTGCGGAAGCAAAAACGCGAAGTAAAGACCTTTTCAAGTACATTCGTAGCAGAAAACCTGTGAGAGAGTCAGTTGGTCCAATAGATGATAAAGAGGTTAAAGGAGCACTAAGAGGCGACAAGGCGATAGCGGAGAGATTGAATGAATTCTTTGCTTCAGTCTTTAATGTGTATGATGTAGGGATGTTACCCATGACTGAAGTGGTATTTAAAGGTGTGGAAGAATTGAAGGAAATATCGATACATCAGGAAGATGTATTACAACTGTTAGATAAACTGAAGAGTAGCAAATCACCTGGGCCGGATGGTATACATCCAAGGGTGTTGAAAGAACTGAAATATGAGATAGCAGACCTGCTATTAGTAATCTGTGAACTATCATTAAAATCATCTCTAATACCTGAAGATTGGAGGATCGCCAGTGTAACACCAATTTTTAAAAAGGGTTCCAGGGGTGATCCGGGAAACTACAGACCGGTGAGCCTGACATCAGTACCGGGAAAAATGGTAGAAACCATCATAAAGAATAAAATTACTCAGCATGTAGATAGTCATGACCTAATGGGAGACAGCCAACATGGCTTTAGACAAGGAAGATCTTGTCTTACTAATCTGTTATGTTTTTTTGAAGGTGTGAATAAACAGGTGGACAAAGGTGAGTCGGTTGATATAGTGTATCTGGACTTTCAGAAAGCCTTTGACAAAGTCCCTCATGAGAGATTTTTGGCAAAACTAAAGAGTCATGGGATAGGAGGCAGTGTACTATTGTGGATCAGGAACTGGTTAAAAGATAGAAAGCAGAGGGTAGGGCTAAATGGCCAATTTTCCCAGTGGAGAAAGGTGAATAGTGGTGTACCCCAGGGATCTGTGCTGGGTCCGCTGCTTTTTGACATATTTATAAATGACCTGGAAAGTGGAATAACGAGTGAGGTTATGAAATTTTCTGATGACACAAAACTATTTAAAGTTGTTAAAACCCAAGAGGGTTGTGGAAAATTGCAAGAGGATCTTGATAAATTGGAAGACTGGGCATCAAAATGGCAGATGAAATTTAATGTGGACAAGTGCAAGGTTATGCACCTAGGGAAGAACAACCCAAACTATGGTTACACGATGCAAGGTTCCACATTAGGAACCACCACTCAGGAAAAAGATTTAGGCGTCATTGTGGATACCATGTTAAAACCCTCGGCCCAGTGTGCAGCGGCGGCCAAGAGAGCAAATAGAATGCTAGGTATGATAAGGAAAGGAATGGAAAATAAAACAAAAGATATTATAATGCCTCTATATCGTTTCATGGTGAGACCGCACCTTGAATATTGTGTGCAATTCTGGTCGCCGTATCTTAAAAAGGATATAGCGATTTTAGAAAAGGCTCAGAGAAGAGCCACCAAAATGGTAAAAGGGATGGAAGGATACTCCTATGAAGAAAGGCTAAAAAGGTTAGGAAAAGAGACGGCTGAGGGGAGATTTGATAGAAGTCTATAAATTAATGAACGGAGTGGAACGTGTAAGCGTAGATCGATTGTTTACCTTATCAGAATATAGAAAGACTAGGGGACATGCAATGAAGCTACAGGGTAAACTATTTAAGACTAATAAAAGAAAATATTTTTTCACTCAACGTGTAATCTAACTCTGGAATTTGTTACCGGAGGATGTAGTAAAGGCTGTTAGTGTAGCTGGGTTTAAAAAAGGTTTGGACAAGTTCCTGGAGGAAAGGTCCATAAACCATTATTAAGAAGGGACCCAGGATGTCAATGCTTGAACCAATACAAGCATTGTGGAACCTGTGTCCCTTGGGGAAACTGCTAGGTACGTATGACCTAGATTGGCCACTGTTGGAAACAGAATACTGGGCTTGATGGACCTTGGTCTGACCCAGTATGGCATATCTTATGTTCTTATGTCGTATATGCAATTCAATGCCCATGTTCACTACTATACATAGGCAAAACTATTCGACCATTAAGGGTCCGCATTAATGAACATCAGAGCAGGATATGTTGTAGAAAGATCGAAGCACTGATCGTAGCTCATTGCTTAACTTTTCATCATCAATTCGATCAACTTCGAGTTTTTTGCATTGATCAAGTTTTAGCGGGATTTGCTGGAAAAACGAGGGATCAAAGCTTGCTTATCAATGAACAGCGCTGGATATATACGCTCAAAACTGTGCACCCGGAAGGTCTGAATGCTCAAATTGATTGGGCGGTATGTGTTTAATAACAGCATTATATCAAGTAGGAAATAGGGCGCATAACATCGATGAACAAGTGGCTATGCTTTATTACCGTACGTGAAAGTTATCAAATACGATTCCACTTTTATGAGAGGGGGGTTTTCCCGAAAACACCTTGATCCCTCTTAGGATTGAAATAGAGAACGTTGACAATCAGAGGGTCTTAGCGATTTTCGGGACTTTAGCCAATAGTTGTGGAGCTCAAGGGAGGTTTGAGTATAAAAACAAGCCTGCCTATTGAGACTACGCATGCGCGGCGTCTTTTTACAATGATGAGCCCGGTGGGGAGAGAAAAGTGGTATGTGACCCTCTATGATCGGAGCATGCTCTCTACTGAACAATGTAGTCTTCAGGTATTTATTTTTCACAAAGAATACTGATAATGATATTTTTCGATTATTTTATAGAGCTCACTTGGATGAGCAGTCCCATGTCTCAATGGCATGTTCTCACAGAGTTGGAATCCCCCGAAGAAACCGCTTGCGCGGTGAAACGCACAAGCGCTGGTGATTTGCGTTGGGATTGAATTTCTGCCTCTGGAAGAATTACAGATAAGCGTTATGCTATGTTTCATTCATTCAACTAATAGGGACTGAATTCTGCCTTTGAAAGGAAAGAAAACTTGGGATTGAATTCTGCTTTTGAAAGAATTATAGATAAGCGCTATGCTATGCTATGTTTCATTTATTCAATGCATGGGACTGAATTCTGCCTTTGGAAGGATTATATCATAAACATATTATTTGTTTGACCATCATTCTTAACATCAGAATATTAAGCTCTATTTAAAGTTAAGGGAATATGCTGGGTCCTTGATGCAATTTAGGGCAGCGATGGCGAACCTATGGCACGCGTGCCAGCTGTGGCACGCGAAGGCCTTGCAGCTGGCACGCGGGAAGGTCCGCAATTAGGTTTTTTTTTTTTTTCAATTTTACTTGTCTGCTGCCGCTGTCGGGGCCGCCGCGGCAAAATCGAGCGTGCCGCGGGGCCCCCCTGTACCCGGCAGAGCCGGCCCTCCCCGTAGCAGCTCTCTCTTTTTGGCAGCTCTCTCTTTGGAGCTGCCGTCCCACGCGCCGGCGTGCAGAGCGCGAAGGGAAGAGTTTACCTTTCGCGACTCTGTTAAGCCCGCGGGGGCTGATGGGAACTTCCCATCAGCCCCCGCGGGGTTAACAACAGCGAGGGAGAAACTCTTCCCTCGCGCTCTGCAAGCCGGCGCGTCTGACTGCAGCTCCAAAGAGAGAGCTGCTACGGGGTGGGCAGGCTCTGCCGGATACCGGGGGGCCCCGCGGCACGCTCGATTCTGCCGCGGCGGCCCCGACAGCGGCAACAGACAGGTTTTCTTTTTTTTAATTTTCCCTGGGCTGGGGGGGGGGGTTAGGAGTGGTGATGTGATGGGCTGGGCTGGGCTGGGGGGGGTGTTAGGAGTGGTGATGTGATGGGCGGGGATGGACATCGCGTGGGGGCGTTAGGAGATGAGAATGGCAGGGATGGGGGGGTTAGGAGTGGAAATGGGCTGGGCTGGGCTGGGCTGGGCTGGGCTGGGCTGGGGGGGTTAGGAGTGGTGATGGGCGCTGGGGGGTTAGGAGTAGTGATGGGCTGGGGTGGGGGGGTTAGGAGTAGTGATGGGCTGAGCTGGGGGGGGTGTTAGGAGTAGTGCTGGGCTGGGGGGATTTAGGAGTGGTGATGGGCACTGGGCTGGGGGGGGTAGGAGTGGTGATGGACACTGGGCTGGCTGGGGGGGGGTTAGGAGTGGTGATGGGCACTGGGCTGGCTGGGGGGGTTAGGAGTGGTGATGGGCGCTGGGCTGGGGGGGTTAGGAGTGGTGATGGGCGCTGGGGGGGCTTAAACTAAAAATTGGGTGATGGGGGATTAGGACTGGAAATGGACTGGTGGGATTAGGACTGGGAGTGGGCTATGGGGGGCTAGGACTGGTAATGGGTTGGGGTTGCTAGGACTGGAAATGGGCTGAGTGGAAGGGGGCTTGAACTGCAAATAGCTGTTGGGGATGGGGCTTGGAATGGAAATGGGCTGAGGGGAAGTGGGGGGCTTGAACTGCAAATAGCTGATGGGGACGGGGCATGGAATGGAAATGGGCGGTGGGGAAGGTGGGGGCTTGAACTGCAAATAGCAACTGGGGAGGGCGAATTGGAATGGAAATGGGCTGAGTGGAAGGGGGCTTGAACTGCAAATAACTGATGGGAAGGGGGGCTTGGAATGGGCTCTTAGGGGAGGGAGCTAGGACAGGAACTGGGCTGATGGATGGGCTAGGATAGAACTGAGAATTGGGTGTTGGGGGAGCTAAGATTGGAAATGGGCTGTGGTGGGGGCTTGGATTGAAATGGACTCATGGAGGGGCTAGAACTGGAGGTAGGCTCATGGGGGGCTTGGATTAGAAATGGGCTGAGTGGAGGGGAGCTAGGATTTAACATGGGCTGATGGTGGGGCTAGGAAAGGACTAGAAATGGGCTGATGGGAGGCTGGTATTGGAAATGAGCTGATGAAGGGACTCGGATAGGACTGGAAATGGATGGGGGAGCTAGGACTGGAAATGGACTGATGAGGGGACTAGAAGGGAGCGGATACTGGGTGGGGCTGGAACTAAAAGGGAGCTGATGTTGGGGGAGATTAGAAGGGGATGGGGCTGGGAGAATGAAATGGAGAGGGGAAAAATATTTTGTGTGTGAGGGAAGAAAAATGTACAATTGGCCGGGTATTGGGAGAGTAAGTGGGGATTGAGGATGGAGGGGTAAAATTTGAGTGGATGAAATAGGAATGAGGAAAGAGCAAAAGGAGAAAGATTAGTATGTTAAAGCGGATGTAGAGAGAGAGAATGGAAAAAAAAACTAGAAGAGAGAAGAAAGGACAAATGGACAGCAGATGATGGAGAGTTAGCAGAAAACATGAAGAAACCAGAAGAAAGTGGCTGGAGCAATTGCAACTGTGTAACTGAGCTGAGGTATTCTGTTTATGTAATTCCTTTTTGACATTGCCACTTGTTCTCTTTCCCCAGTAGGTCATGTATTGTTGTTCTCTGAAATGTATTGGTTTAATATTTGCAGTGTTGCCTTTTGATAGGTATGGTATGGTGCTTTGTGACTCCTGGTAGTGCTGTTAGGATACGGCGGGTTTGCTATTGGTTCTAAATGGGCAGTGTTTGTAGTAGTTCCTAATGTGCCTGGCGGTTGGCACTGGATTATAGTAATGTAGAAATCTTTTAGTCTGTCTTTATCCATACACTCATTAAGAGACATGTTTACTAAAAGTTAGTGTATGTTAGCATTATGCAAATATTTATGCAAATTGACGTGCTGGCACTTTGAGGAAATTCTTTGGTTTTGTGCGGCAGTTTGGGCACTCGGGCTCAAAAAGGTTAGCCATCACTGATTTAGGGGATTGGTAGCCATAGAGGTATTGCACCTCAGTTTCCATCCTCGATCTAGTCTGAGACCTGCTCCCTAATTCTTTTGTATTTTTTGTAGTTGGTGAGAGAGTGGAGCAATATTTTGTATTCGTCTATGTTTAAAAAGGTGGCTGGAAGGAACTCTATTTATCTTGCATCCTGACATAAGTTTCTTAAAGGGTGTTTTGCACATTTGTCTTTCGGTGCCTTTGGTCATCCTGATCTGGACCCCTTTGTCTCCTTCAGGCCTTGGTGGGCCCCTATTTGAGCTGCATTGGAGAGCGACTCTGAGGGATCTGACTCTGAAAGTATCTGTCTTGGTGGTTCGATTTGTTTAGTCTGGAGAATTTCTGAACTATAGCCACTGTCATGTCATGAGCTATTCTTGTCTTTTTACAGAGGCCAGGGTTGTTGGTTCAGACAGTCCCCTTCTTCTTCCCCAAGGCAGTTTCTGCCTTGCATGTGAATCGGGTAATTCCTCCTTTTATAAGGAAGATTCTGATGGCGACTTCACATCCTCCATACTGTGGATGTGCTCCAGTTTCTATTGCAGTACATGAAAGTGACTAATTCAGGGCTTGACATATCCCAGGTCGCCATGGCGACCAGAAATTGGCACCTGACGCCTGGGATTTTTTTGCCGCATCCCTTCCCCCATGCGATTTGTCTGCCTGTGGGGATCCGGTCTCCTGCGGGCTGAGAAATCACAGCTCTGAAGACAACAGGCTACCTGCAGGGATTCCATGCCCTGTAGGCAGACAAAGAGAAGAAAACTGTGATCATGGCAAAGTCCCTTTCTGTCTGCTCGAGGTAGATCGGATCCCTGCAGGCAGAACAGGAGGGAAAGGCCTACAATCGTGGCTTGGATAGAGCAGGCTGCAACAGGGATCCCATCCCCTGTGAGCAGAAGAAGAGAGCAGTAAAGTCCTCTTCTGTATGTCCATGGGAGATCAGATCCCTGTGGGCAGAACAGGAGGGGAAGGCAGCAATTGTGGCTCAGAGACAGAGGACAACCCAATCGAGGCCCTGGAGGAAAAGAAAGGTTAGACAGGAGAGGGGAAGTGAAAAAAATGTAAAGGGACAATAGCATTAAAAAAAGAAAAAGGAGAATGGAGGGCAGGGGAGGGAGTGCTAGATGGGAGGGAGAAAGGGCTAGAGGGGTTGAAGGGGAGAGCGAAGAGTGCATGTCTTGGAGATTAAAGGGCTGAATGCATAGGTATAAGGACAATTGTATATGCCAAGAGGTGTATCCCCCCACAACGAAAATGCACACAAGCACCCCAACTACATAGGCGCACACAGACAATCCACCTCTGCACAACAGAGACACATACATAGGCACCCCACTTCTGCAGCACACACGCACATGCACTTCACACTACCCACACAAAGGTACCCATCCCCACACTATTAGTAATCTTTGATCTACATTAAAATCATCTGTAGTACCTGAAGATTAGAGTTTGGCCAATGTAACACCAATTTTTAAAAAGGGTTCCAGAGGTGATCTGGGCAGCTACCGACCCGTGAGCCTTACATCTTCCTCCACCTTCACAAATCAAGTTTCCGAAACAGACACCTTGTTGGAAAATGCATCCAAGTTAGACACCAAAGCCTGGCCCAGATTGGCAATTGTTTGCCATATTGTTGCCAAAGAAAAAGTATCTGGGCATTTCCAGGATAAAACAGACCAGAGCTGAGGATATCCCCTACTGATCTAGGATTAGCTGAGTGTCACAGGAAAGGTTGGTTATCAAAGTCTCCACAGGTCGCTGATGGCTTCTGGCTCTTCTCCGGTGGGCCTCAGCACTGCTTTAGCTGCCAGTAGTTCTTCTGGGATAGTGGCTCCCACCATGCCACCATCGGCCCACTCCCATCTCAAGCCATCATGTGAGCCACTTCATGATCGGCAAAGTAGGCTGGCCAGGCAGCGCAAATGAAGCTGGCAGCTGTGCTGGAGGAACCCGAAGCTCCAGACTCGGGTCTCATAGCCAGAGAGGATAGGAGCTACTGGCTTTGGTCCTACTCTCATGCACCTGCACTTCGGAGGAAGGAACCTGCATGTCAGAGTGCTGGAGAAAAGGTAGAATCAAACCCGCTACTCAGGTATGGCAAGGTTCTTAGGGAGCTTTTTTCTGGGTTTTGCCCTTATGCGTGCTTATGAATGAGAATAGTCCAGTGCTCACCAGCTCATGACCGTCATCTTGTAAATGACATGTTCTAGCTGTAAATAAGACAGACCAATTGTAAATAGGTTATACCTCTGTTAAGTGTCCTGCATGCCAACCTCTTGATCCTAGTTCACTGTATCAAGTTTGTTTAAGTTGCAGTGTTAAACTGCTTTGATTAAAGGATAAGGCGGTATAGAAGTCTGGTTAAATAAATAAAATAAAAATAAATCTTGGCCCACCTCCAGATTCTGCAAAGAGCTTTAAAAGGAGAGTCTGCTTCTAAAGCCTCTGAAATGTTTTTTTCGGCCTACCTCCTTAAAGGACATGTAGCCCCTGAATGTTTCAGTGCCCATTCCGCCAGGGAGTTTACAACTTCTTTGACAAAGGTCCACTCAGTCTTTCCATTAGAGATTTGTAAGGCTGCCACATGGTGCTTGTTGCACTTGCTCTTGAAGTACAATAGTTTAGATGGCCTCACTAGAGTGGATGCTGTGTTTTGTAGTTGGACTATTCAGAGCAGGGGGTAATCAGGTCCTGCCGAGTTATAGCGGGGTTCTCTGTTACATCTTGTTCCTTCTGGACTGATCTAGTGGACAATAAGGAAGAAAACGTTTCTTACCTGCTGATTATACTTCCTTGAGTCCTACCAGGTCAGTCCAGCGTCTTGTCTTGACTTATGCTTTCTGTCTTAAGCTTGTTCTGATTTGTTGCGAATTGAAGTTTTTTGGTTTTAAAAGCTATTTGTCATTTCTTGTTTTTGGAGCCTTTCCTAGTGTATTCCCTGGTGGACATGTGGCAATTCTGGAACCTCCCTTGTGGGTAGTTTTGGGGAGTTGTCTACATATGCTTTGTTACAGCAAATACTGATGTGATTGGGGCTGCACAGTGCCCTGTACAGGGCAGGAGTTAACAAGTTGTTCTTTCTCTGTCTGCTGGTAGAGGGGTATAAACCCATTCATTCTGGAGTGGTCTGGTAGAACTCTGAGCAAAAAAATGAGCAGGTAAGAAATATTTCTGTGCTAAGTGAAGAAGAGGTGTTCTTTTAATAGAGACTTATCTGCTTAAATTAAAATTTTGCTGCTGCTTCTGCCAAATAACAGGAGGCCAAAAGCTATAGTATCTGATATCGGTAGTCAAGTCCAAGAAACCCAAATGGGTAGAAAATATTGTTTCTGCTACCTTTAGAAAAGAAGCAGTAGTTGCTATGCCACAAATGAGTAATGTATCTCATTACTTAGCATAATTCTTGAAACAAGTACCACTGTGAAATTTCTTCCTTTCCATAAAGTTAGTGCTGTTTCACTTGTAGAGGTAACAACATTTTCCTATTTCTTTCTCAATTAAGTGATTTTAGCCAAGCATGGCTTGGATGGCAGGAAGGATACCCAGGTGGTAAGCAACTATATTAACGATGGAACCGAAAATGATGTGCTTGAAGATCCCAGACTGAACAAGCTATGGAGCAAGGTATATCCACAATGAAAATGCCTGTTGTGTTGTCAGTGTACCGTATTTTCCGGCATATAAGATGACTGGGCGTATAAGACGACCCCCTACTTTTCCTGTTAAAATATAGGTGTTTGGCCTATACTCGCCGTATAAGACTACCCCTCTTCCAGCGTACACCAAAAAAAATACGCCGGAAAATATCACAACAACAAGTAACAATATTTGATTTCAAAATTATGATGATTTTGTAGTCAAATCACTAATATGAAATGAAATTATTTTTTCTACCTTTGTTTTCTGACCAATTTATTCTCTGATCATGCTGGTCCCGATCTGAGGCTTCTGCTTTCCTGTCTTCTCTTAGCTCTCTTTCTGTGGTCTATGGTCCATCTGCCATTTCTTATCTCTTCTTTCGTTTTCTTCACTTCTTTCCATCAGCCTATTTCCAGTCCCAGTAACCCTCCCCAATATCAGCCCCTTTCCAGTCCTCACTCCCAGTACCTTCCAATGTCAACTTGCATTCCCATGATTGCCACTGGTGTCCATTCCCTTCCAGTCCCCCTCCTTCCCCACTGACCAGTCCCTTCTAGTACAAATACCATGGCAGCCCCTCTCAGATCCACTCCCTTCCAGTTCCATTCTCCCATCCCCTCATATCAGCCCATTTGTAGCCTTAGCCCCCAGTTTTCTTCCAGGGCCAGCAGCTCTATCCTCTCCTCCCCACAATCAGCCCATGCCCAGTCAAAGCCCCCCAATCAGCTCGCTTCCAGTGCTAATCCCCCCTCAACCCCATTACCAGTGCTAGCCTCCCCTAATCAGCTCATTTCCAGTGCTAGTCCCCCCTCAACCCCATTACCAGTGCTCCATCCCTCCATGTCAGCCCCCCTCCCTCCACCCATCCATATCAGCCCCCTCCCTCCCTCCATCCATATCAGCTCCCTCCCTCCATGTCAGCCCGCCTCCCCAATCCATCCATATCAGCTCCCTCCCTCCATGTCAGCCCCCCTCCCTCCATCCCTCCATGTCAGCTCCCTCCCTCTCCCCATGTCTGCCTCCCTTCTAATGCAGCCGCGGCTCCCTGCCTCTTAGGGAACCGCGGCTGTGCTTGTAAAATCATCGCGGAGCCCTTCCTGTCTTGACAGGCTCCGTGCAGCATTGTCCCGCCTCCAAAGGAAGTGGTAAACAACTTCCTTTAGAGGCGGGACAATGCTGCACGGAACCCGTCAAGACAGGAAGGGCTCCACGATGATTTTACAAGCACAGCCGCGGTTCCCTAAGAGACAGGGAGCCGCGGCTGCAGAAGGAGTCGGTGAGTTTGCCGCTGCCGAGAAGAGGACTCGGCAGCGGCAGCAACTTCTGCGCATTTACCGTTAATTTTTATTTTTTAACGAGGCGACCCCCGCTAAATCCTACAGGTTGAGAACCGCTGTGCTAGAGTGTTGGAACGCCAAGGCAATGCTTTGCATAAGTCAAGCAATTGGATTCGTAGCAACGTTGTACACAAAGCGAGACAGAGCCACGTCGCAAAACGTGGACCGGCGTATAAGACGACCCCCGACTTTTGAGCATATTTTCAGGGCTTAGAAAGTCGTCTTATACGCCGGAAATACTTATAAAATGACATCTTGAAATTAAACAATCGGACTTGCCAGTTTTCAGTACAAGATACCTTTTTAAAATAAGGTGGTCCTGGCCTTTCTGTTATCATAGAGCCATCATAAGACGTAAAGTCACTTGATAATCTTTTTCACAGCTCTGTGTGGCATATAACTTTGAATGGAAATGAGGATGATAATGCTTCAATTTACTAATTTCCAGACTATGCCTTAGTGGCAAGAGTACCTAACCAAAACCATTTTTTCTCTTTGTATCTTTTTATTAATAATTTTTCTTTGGAAAAAAGGTTTACCTCCGATTCTTTGTAGATATTGCAAACTCCTACCTCAGTGCTAGTATAGAAACTCTTGTGAGCTGCTCAACTGTATTCCCAAGTGAATGACATAATGTCCTCTTTGTGGTTGGTTGATATCAAACAAAGGTTCATCAACCTCATTTGTAGATTTAATATCTGTATACATATGAAATGAGGATCCTGACACATTTTTTTTCCTACTGATTGTGTTTTATTTTTAGGCTAAGGCCTCTGGGAAATTCTCTGATGAGGAGCTGAATAAACTATGGCGAGAGTTTAAACATCATAATGAAAAAACTAGAGAATATAATATTCTTTTAGACACTGTGAGCAGAACAGAAGGTATTTTCATTCAAGTTTTCCATCCATTACGTAATCCCTCTACTCATTAATGTTGGAGCTTTATCTTCCTCTTGAGGAGAGAATGGTAATGTTTCTGTTAAAATGCTTATGCTTGTTATTTTGATATGGGTGCCAGGGTTTATCTGTTGGAGGGAAACAGCTTCTAAGCCTTACTCATACACTTATTTGCCAGCTTTGAAAACCCATATGCTTTACTGGTATTTTATTCCAAGAAAAAAGCTTTTCTCCAGGACCAAGCAGGAAGTCAGTCCTCACATATGGGTGACGTCGGCGCCGACGGAGCCCTCGCGGAGCAATTTTCCCCAGCTTTCAAAGAAAGCCTTTGGGAATTGCAGCGCGCATGCACGGTCCTCTTCCCGCCCAAGGGTGCCATCTTGCTCAGTCTTCTTTTTTCCGCGGAGCCCTACAGACGTTTGTGAATCCCCGCAGAAAAGTTGATTTTATTTCTTTTTTTCTCGTTTCGACGCCGGTTCTTTTCCCGCCCGGACCCGCGACGCCGGTTGCGAGTCCGTTCTTTATTTTTCGGTTTTTTGTCCTTCGTGACAGATTTCGCGCCTTTTTACTTTTTCACTGGCAGCCCGGTCTTTTGACCTCGCAGGGGCCCTTTTTCCCCCGATGGCTGCCAGCGGGTTTAAAAAGTGTGACCTCTGTAAGAAACTCATGTCTCTTACCGACACACACGACTTCTGCCTCCGCTGCCTCGGACCTGATCATGACCCGATGATCTGTGGTCCGTGTGGCAAAATGTCCTCAAAAGCGTTGAGGAGTCGGCAGCATCAGCGGGAACGTATCTTCTCTGACTCCGGCCGGGCTCGGACCTCGTCAGAGGCTTCGACGTCTCGGTACTCAGGTCCTGAGCATCGTCGAAGTTCCTCTGAAAGGGGGTCTCCTATCCGGGAACATCATCGGAAGAAGAAACCCGCGAGGGCGGGATCGGTGGACGCTCCTGGTTCCTCGAGGGCCAGGTCGCATAGCCCCGATTCCCGTCCCGGGTCCTCGGAGGTGGAGAGGCCGTCCAAACATCCTCGTCTCGAGATGGACTTGCCCGCTCACGTGAGTACTGTTGTCCTCGTGGACTCGCCTCCAAAGGAGCCGACGTCGGGCCCGATGCCGTCGGGGCCCGAGTCGGGGGCTGCTGGGTCTCCTGAACTCGGACTCAGGTTGACGGCCTTGGAGAGCAGTCTGACTGCCTTCATGGACCAGCAGCGGGCATTGATCGCTGGCCTCGCCGGTGCTTCTGCCCTGACCGCCGGGACGTCGACCTCCAAGTCGACCCCGGAGACCAAGCCGATCCTCGAGTCCATGAGGGCTCGAGTCGATCCTCGGTCGCGGTCTCCTTCGGCCTCCCATTCGGGACCGAGGTCGTCGACGCCGACTCCCTCGGCGTCGGGGCGGATGGCATCGATGCCCGCCCGACCGGAGCCGCTCGACTCCTCCTCCGAGGAGTTGGCCTGGGAATCCGAGGACGAAGAGTCACCTGGTTCCTTTCGGACTCGGTGTGTCCCATCGGACTCCCCCGAGTCCGAACCTCGGAGACGGTCCCCCCCGGAGGATACCCGGTTCTCGGACTTCGTGCGGGATATGGCCAAGGCCTTGGCCTTCCCCGCGGATCCCGAGGAGGAGCCTCGAGTCGAAGAGCTCGATGCCCTCCAATATGACTCTCCCCCGAAGGAGGCCTTTATTGTACCGGTTCCTCCGATGCTGGAACGACTTCTCTTCCGCATGTGGGAGAGCCCGGCGTCGTCACCGGTGTTAAGCAAGCGGGTCGATTCCATTTATCGAGTCCGCAAGAGCCCCGGCTTCCAAAAGGCACAACTACCGCACCATTCCATGGTGGTGGAATCGGCCATGCATAGACTTAAGAGTCAAAAAATGCACTCCTCGGTGCCCCCGGTAGGGAGGCCTGAAGCCTGGATGCCCTCGGTAGGAAGTGTTTCCAGGGCTCTATGCTTGCTTGTCGAGTCCAGACCTACCAGCTCTACATGGGCATGTATCTCCGAGACCTGGCTAAAGAAATAGCCGGGTTCTCTGCTGGTCTCTCCGACGAACCTTTGCAGAGGTTCCAAACCTTGTCAACTGGTATTCGGGAGTGCTCAAAGTTTATCTCTCGAGCAGCCTACGATGGTTTTGAGGCATCGGCTCGAGTAGCCGCAGCCGGCATCGGTGGCCGCCGCCAGGCTTGGCTTCAGACATCCGACCTCGAGCCATGCGTGCAGGACAAGTTGGTCGATGTCCCCTGCAGAGGTGACAACCTCTTTGGCAAGCCCATGGATGAGAAGGCTGCACAGATCGAGACCGAGACTCTCACCAGGACTCGTCTCTCAAGGAAGACCTCTGCCCCTTCTCAAAAGAAGAAGGGCTCGGGGAAAAAGCCCTTTTACCCGAGGAAGGCGGCTGCCTATAAATACTACCCTCAGTATCAGGCCCCAGCAGCTCCTCCACAGGCTAAGCAGGCCAAGGGACGGGGTAATGGGTCCCGTAGGCAGCAAGCCCCCAAGCCTGCACCACCGGCCCCTGCTCAGCAGGGTGGGGGATTTTGACTTCATCAGCATAGCCTCTCCCCCCTCAGCTGGTTTCTCTCAGCACAGGAGGCCGGCTGGTCCACTTTGCCCACAGGTGGTCCAACATCACCACAGATACCTGGGTACTTCACATAGTTCAAAAAGGCTATCTTCTTCACTTTCACCAGGTACCTCCCTCCTATTTTCCAGGGGAGCCTCTTCGACTCCCTCTGCACAAGGATTTACTCCTTCAGGAGTTAGCAAGTCTCCTTCAGGAACAGGCTGTGGAACCGGTGCCCCACCACCTGAAGGGTCAAGGGTTTTACTCCAGGTACTTTCTGATACCAAAAAGAACAGGAGGCCTCAGACCCATCCTGGACTTGCGAAACCTCAACAAGTTCCTTGCAAAGGAAAAGTTCAAGATGCTTACCCTTGGAATCCTGCTGCCCTACCTCCAGCAGGGCGACTGGCTATGCTCCTTGGATCTAAAGGATGCGTATACTCATATCCTTATTCATCCAGACCACAGACAATATCTCAGGTTTGTTGTGGGAGGCAATCATTACCAGTACAGAGTACTGCCCTTTGGCCTATCCTCCGCCCCCAGGGTGTTCACCAAATGCCTGGCTGTGGTGGCGGCCTATCTAAGACTTCAGGGCCTTTTTGTGTTTCCCTACCTGGACGACTGGCTCATCAGAGCCCAGTCTTCCCAAGAGGCCACTCAGGCCGCTCATCGCACTGTGACTCTACTCCAGCACTTGGGATTTGTCATAAACTTCGCAAAGTCCACTTTGCTTCCCTCTCAAAATCTCGAATTCATCGGCGCCAGGTTGGACACTCTTCAGGCGCGGGCCTTCCTGCCTCTAGACAGGGCCCAGCAGCTCATGGATCTCGCCAGCCACTTTCACAGCAATTCCCTGGTCTCGGCCAGGCAATTTCTGAGACTGCTCGGCCATTTGGCTTCCACGGTCCATGTGACCCCCAATGCCCGCCTGAACATGCGACCTGCTCAATGGTGCCTTCGCACACAATGGCATCAGGCCACTGGAAGCCTAGCGGACTCAGTAAAGGTCTCCGACCCGCTGGTCTCTTCTCTACAATGGTGGCATCATCTGCCGAACCTAGTTCTAGGAGTGGCTTTTCAGCCCCCTCTGCCTTCTCAGGTCCTGACGACCGATGCTTCTCTCCTGGGTTGGGGAGCACATTGCCAAGGGACATGTACTCAAGGTCTCTGGACTCCTTGGGAGTCGGCTCAGCAGATAAACTTCCTGGAGCTCAGAGCCTAGCGCTCAAAGCCTTCTCTCACCTGATTTCTCACCAGTCGGTGCTGGTCCAGACAGACAATCAGGTTGCAATGTTCTACGTGAACAAACAAGGCGGAACAGGCTCCTTCCTTCTCTGTCAGGAGGCACAGAAACTATGCTCTTGGGCCGTCCACCGCGGCATCATCCTCAAAGCTGTCTATCTCCCAGGTCAAGAAAATTACCTAGCAGACAAACTGAGCAGAATACTCCAGCCACACGAGTGGAGGTTGGATCCGCTGGTGGTTCAGCGGATCTTTCTCAAGTGGGGCCTCCCCACCATGGATCTGTTTGCCAGTCCTCTGAACCGGCAGCTTCCCAGATTCTGCTCTCGACAGCCGCATCCTCTCAGAGTAGCGGCGGATGCTTTTCTGATTCCATGGTCCACAGGGCTCTTGTATGCCTTTTCTCCCATGCCACTGGTGTCTCGGACGCTCTTCAAAGTTCTCAGAGACAAAGCCTCGATGATCCTAGTGGCTCCCCGGTGGCCGAGACAACCTTGGTTCCCGCTTCTGATGCAGCTGGCGGTGGACACTCCTCTTCCTCTGGGGTTTCAGCCCGACCTCCTGTTGCAGAATCAGGGGACTCTCCTGCACCCCAACCTCCGTTCCCTTCATCTGATGGCCTGGCTGCTGAAAGGGTAGTCCCTTGCTCCTCTCCAGCTGCCTCCAGATGTGGAGGAGGTCGTCTTGGCCTCCAGGCGGCCCTCCACCCGGAAGTCCTATGCTCTTAAGTGGCGTCGGTTCTCCGTCTGGTGTGCTTAGCAGTCTCAAGATCCCTTCTCCTGTTCAGCATCAGTGGTCTTGCAGTACTTGCTTTCCCTCTCCAATCTTGGACTTAAGTCCAACTCGGTCAAGGTCCACCTCAGTGCTCTTTCTGCGCATCACCTGCCGGTGGATGGCAGACCTCTTTCCAACCACCCTCTGGTGGCTCGTTTTCTCAGAGGCCTCCTTCTCCTTAAACTACCTTTGCGCCCACCAGCCCCGGACTGGGATCTCAATGTGGTTTTACAGCGGATTACCTGTCCGCCTTTTGAACCTATGGCTACCTGTCCTCTTCGTTTTCTTTCTTGGAAAACCTTGTTCTTGGTGGCCCTCACTTCTGCTAGACGCGTTAGTGAGCTGCAGGCCCTAGTATCTGATCCTCCTTACACTAGGTTCTACAAGAACCGGGTAGTCCTACGGACTCACCCTAAGTTTCTTCCCAAAGTGGTTTCCCCTTTTCACATCAACCAGGAGGTGGTACTTCCGACCTACTTTCCCAGGCCACACTCCAGCCGAGCTGAAATGGTCCTGCATACCCTGGACTGTAGAAGGGCGTTAACCTTCTACCTTGACCGTACGCGAGAGCACAGAAGGGCTGTTCAGCTCTTCGTCTCTTATGACCCCAATAAGTTGGGGCTCCCTGTCTCCAAGCGTACTCTGTCCATCTGGATTGCTGACTGTATCGCTTGGGCTTACGAGGCAGCCGGCCTCTCGTTGGAAAGTCGAGTCACGGTTCATCGTGTTAGGGCGAAGGCTACGTCAGTGGCTTACCTCCGCTCTGTTCCATTGGCAGACATCTGCCGGGCCGCTACTTGGTCTTCAAGCCAGACTTTTGCAGCCCATTACAGCCTGGAGAGGGAGTCCCGCAGGGACAGTGCTTTCGGACAGGCAGTCCTCCGTAACCTCTTTGAGGTATAGGCAACTCCTACCCTCCATCCCGGATGTTGGGCTACCGGTTGGAGACGTATTCAGAGAAGATTCCTTCCTTCTGTGCTACTGAGCTTGAGGGAGCTCCTTTTTGTGCTTAGGGTCTCCGGTAGCCTTAAGCTTGGGAGTCCCATATGTGAGGACTGACTTCCTGCTTGGTCCTGGAGAAAGAGTAGTTACTCACCTGTAACAGGTGTTCTCTAGGAGCAGCAGGAATCAGTCCTCACAACCCTCCCTCCTCCCCTTGGAGTTGCAGTTCTATGCTTTCGTTTTTGCTAATTTTTTGCTGTCTTTTAGCTATGTCATCTGACTGAGCAAGATGGCACCCTTGGGCGGGAAGAGAACCACGCATGCGCGCTGCAATTCCCAAAGGCTTTCTTTGAAAGCTGGGGAAAATTGCTCCGCGAGGGCTCCGTCGGCGCCGACGTCACCCATATGTGAGGACTGATTCCTGCTGCTCCTGGAGAACACCTGTTACAGGTGAGTAACTACTCTTTCTCCAAAATAAAGATAACCTCAGTAAGGATAATCTGACATTGCTTGCACTTGAATTTTATAGCTTTCATGCTTCATAAGAGTTAGATACAAAACTTCCACAGAACTGAGACAGACGTTAAACTATGATGGTTAAAGCAACAATGGCTCCCTACTTCTGTCACTACTTACAGGAAGCAGTTGGATAGATTTTATTAGTATTGAGAGAAAGCCTCTGCTTAGTTTTCACCTCCATAAGCTATATCAAATTACTTTCATGTAGTTACTTTCACGGAGTTGGTTGACTTTGTAATGTTCCTCTAAAGATCCTTACTTCCCCTTATACCCAACAAGCCTAGATAAAGAGTTGGTCCTTTACTACTTGTCTTAGTAATGGCAAAGTCTTTATCCACCCACTACTCTTAGCAAGCTGCTGTATTAGTCTATCTCCAGGAACAAGCAGGAATGAGTCTTCACGTATGGGTATGTCGGTACCGACGGAGCCTGCGCGGGAACGCTCCCCAGCGTCCAATCAGAAAGCTTTTGGGAGCATCCCTCAGCACCTGCATGCTGCCTTCCCGCCTTTCCAACTGTCTCTCCTCAGTTTTCGTTTTTCCGCGGAGCCGGCAGGACATCCTCCTGTCACCGCAGAAAATTCTTATTTTTTATTTTTAGTTTTCTTGTGGTCGCGGCTGTCTTCCCGACGCCACCGGTACCCCCGGTGTTTTTCTTTTCTTTTTTGTAAGATTTTCCTTTTCAACGGAATATTTTTTTCTTCATAGTGTCACGGGGTCTTAGGCCTTTCAGGCCTCCCCTATTTTTCCTTCATGGCCACGAAATGTTCAGTTTGTGGCGGTACAACTTTGTTTAGACCCTCGAAGTCGGTGTCTAACCTGTTTGGGTCCTGACAACAGTTTGGTAAGAAGACATCTTCAACATCGAGAACCCCTCAATACACAGTTGCCCTCCAACTTCGGGGCACCGTCCCCTTCTTCTTCCACTTTGATTCAGGTAACCCACAAACAGTCTGTTAAGACTAGCCAGTCCTCGAGTGGTACGTCTCATGCACAGCATGTAGACAGCTCCGGCTTTGCCCTCGATGGCCGCCTGGCTTCAAAACCCCGGCGGGAGTCTTCAGTCTCCAAAGCGGATAAGGGGTTTCAGGTTGTTCCTGGGGTTCACCCCCCACAG
The DNA here is from genome assembly GCA_033557465.1 of Ichthyophis bannanicus. Lineage (NCBI taxonomy): Eukaryota > Metazoa > Chordata > Amphibia > Gymnophiona > Ichthyophiidae > Ichthyophis > Ichthyophis bannanicus. The sequence continues at coordinate 1,374,659,332 of CM066032.1, read as the reverse complement.
AACATACCTGAGCCGTGCACGGTGGTGGCATCCGCTTCGAGCGGTACCGATACCCCTGCATCGACACTGGTGTTGGATGAAAACACTCCTCACCAGGGATCTTCATCTGGCCTCCTCGGTGCCTTCGGGACCGATGGATACGTCCCAGATTGTCTTTCCCTTACCGGTTCCAACACCGATACTGCCACCGACGTCGGTACCCTCCAGATGTGCATCGACAGCCTCGCTTCCTTCGATGCCGAGTCTGGAATCGATCTCCAGTTTGGAGGACTGGGTACCGACTCGCGGCGGTACCGAAGGCTCGGTTCCGATGACTCGGATCCACAACTCTTGGTTCCCCTGAGGCTGCTTGAGTTGCCACTGGTAGACCTTCATTCACCGGTATCGAACACGGTACTGAAGTCAGTACCGATGTCTTTATTACCCTCACAGTCGGTGCCTTCCATGCTTCGCTTCTCAGGCTCCTTACCCTCGATGCCGAGTTTGGAATCCATTTCTAGTCTGGAAGACTGGGTACCAATAGATTTTGGTACCGACACCGATCGATACCGGTGGCTCGGTACCGAGGATAGCAGCCGGAGGTTTTCGGTTACCTCGGTACCGATTGAAGTATCGCTGATGACTACTCCGATGTCTTTGTCGAGCCCGACTCCGACATCGGTACCGGTATTGACTTCAGTACCGGTATCCACAGTAACATTGTGGCAAACTCCTACCATGCTTTTTACAACAGCATCGCTCCATTCTATACCAAGCTTGGAGTCGATACCTGGCATGGACAATGTGGTAAGGACGGTTACTGTTCCTGACAACCAGTCCAAGCAACCATCCCTTAAACATTCCACACTGCACCCTGCAGGATCTTCTATTTCTATATCTCTGGATAACTCTGTGGGTGCTCAGGCTAGTTCTTTAGATCTAACCTGTCCAAGGGAGATTCCTGTTGGGGATCCCTCTTTTCAGAGTTTCCTCCTGGATATAGCAAGATCCCTTGCCATTCCTATTCCAGGACATGATCCTGCACCAGGCTCTGTTTCCACCAAAGCAAAGGACAATATATGCTTCCTTTGCATCACTCCTTGCAGGATCTCCTTCTAGGAATGTGGGAAACACCTTTAAGGGTACCCCCACCTCCCAGAGCAACTGATCTCTTATATCAGGTGCCCCCCTCTCCAGGGTTCCAAAAGACTCAACTTCCTCATCATTCCATAGTAGTGGAATCAGCAATGAGGCAGATAAAGAGTAAGAAAAAGCACTCTTCTTATTCGCCAGGTCGTGAGTCTAAGACACTAGATGCCTTTGGACGTCAAACCTTCCAGACATCTATGCTTTCTGCAAGAATTCTCTCATATATATTTTATATGAGTCTTTCTCTTGAGGAGGTCACAAAGCAATTACATCTTTTGACTCCTTTCCTTCCAGTTTCCAAGAGTACAGACTATTCCTCACTGCATAAGCATATCCAGAATATCTCTTGGTTTCTTTCTCGTGCTTCCCTAGACTCTTTTGAGTCTGTTAGCAGGACTTCTGCTATAGCTATAGGGGCACGACGTAGAGCCTGGCTCCAAGCTTCAGCTTTGGCCAAGTGGGAACAACAACAACTGGGACATACTCCTTGTACTGGAGAACATCTTTTCAACAAGGAGCCTTTATGTCAGGTTACTCAGTTGTCCACTGATTTACCTGTTCCTAAGGGTTCTTCTACACCACCTTCTGTTCCAGTAAGTAGGAAATGTCCTACCAAAAACTTTCTTCCCACAGGAGAAGAAGGTTTTATTCCTCACTTGCCCATCATACAGATGTTCCCCTACAGGGGAGCCATCGTCCTGGTCTGAAGAATCCAACTTTTCACCAGGCTCAGCAAACCCGGCCTCTGCAGGGTTTCTGATCAGTCATCATCAAATGCTTGTGACTCTTGGGGTTAGAATCTACAATTGCTTCTTCTCAATAGAGGCAATCCACTGCTTCATTCTAACCCCTACACATGGATCTCTTTCCAAAAGACATCCATTTTTTTCTATATTTCTATGAGCTGTCAGGATGTTCATGCCTATAGGTCACAGGTTTCTCCTCTTTTCCTGCTGAGGAAAGAGGTCTGACCACTATTAAATAGTAGTTCCTGTGCCAGCATGTATTTTTCCTTTCTATAGACTTACTACTTGGTAAGTCTTCTTCAGCTCTATTCTCTTCACCCTTTTACCAAGTTTTTTCCTCTGTAAGAGCGGAATTAATTACAGAGGGCTTTTTTCTTCAGCCTCTCTAGTTTTCTCACTTTCCAGTGTGGAGTTTTCCTCTCTGAGTTACCTCCTCTGTTTCCATCTTACTTTGGGGCTGCTTATCAGACATGTCCAGAGTTTCTACTCCTGTTCTGTCTGTTCTTTCTGTTTTTCAACAGTAAGAGTCTTTCTGCTATCTTGCTAGCAGCTGCCTATGCAGGAGCCTTAATGTTTCGACCACTGGTTCTTGTCCACAAACAACCAGGTTTGTCCTCCACTAACATTCTGTCTAGTCTTAGTAGTGGCTCCAAGTCAGTGCTTCCATCTATCTTGGAGATTATCTCACTACAAGCTTTCTAGATGGTCTTCTATTTCTGCCATCTCCATTCTCCTGGGTTTGGCAGCATAGTTGGCAGAGATACTGGCTCTCTAGCAGCCAGTTCTATCTCCTCATTCTCCTGCATCATGCTCTCTGCAATTCTACAGAGAAGCTTTCCACTATGGGTCCTTGCTAGAGAGCATGTATTTTTTTTCTCCAACAGCTATCTTAGATGGTTAGAAAAGGCTTTTCAGTCATGTCTCTTATGACTAGAAGGTTCTCCCTTCTTTTACTATCTCCTTTTGCCATAAAGGACATAGGCCTTCTCTTACCTAAGGGCTTAAGGAGTTGCCAATTCCCTACTTTGGTCCATAGCATTCCCAATCGGGGATATGCTCTTTCTCCTTGCAGCTCGTCCTCATGGTAAGAACGTATGATACTTTTTGCCCTTCAGCAGGTCAACATGATACCTCATCCTTATCTGTCTTCTGTCTACTTACCATGCTAGAGTCTTGGACGACTAAGGACTTGCTGGCTACAGATTGATATCATCCTCTGTTTTCATATGACCATCCTGGTTATTTTACTAGCTAGCATCCTTGCGGATCATAATCAAGGGGAATAGATTCTCTATATATCTTCTCAAGTAGGTTGCACCTCCTTGTTGTTAGATGAATCTTTCCTCTCCACATGTCCTATGTGAATTCCATGCTGTAGGCATGTATCTGTCTGTTTAAATACAGACACCCATATTTAAGCCTACATATTCATATTTATCTTTGTGTGTATTTTATGCCCTTCCATATCTCACTATAGATATATTCTTATATGTTATTCATATATCTATATCTATCTATCTATCTATATATGTATCTGATGGGATATTTTATTATAGATAGATCTGTCTCCACATACTTATCTATCTCACTATCTATGCTCATATGGCTATTTGTTTCTGACAGAGGGATCTTGCCCATACCTCTGCTATTCAGCAGGTTTGGGATTCTGCACACACAACCACTCCTGTGGTAGTCAACAATTCTTATACCATAACCTAACTGGTTTAGGTACCTCTGAAGCTCTCCGTACCTAATATCTCTCCTAGCTTACCCCAGTTAGGAGAGATATTGTGGATCTTCAGTTACTCACAAGCTTAACGCCTCAGGCATTTGTCTTCACCCTGGGATACAAGGGGTTCCCATACCCTCTCTCCCCACAAGGACTGTGCTTGTTTGTCCAAATTGGTTAGCCTTTCTCTTTTTGCTCCCAAGAGTGAGATACTCTGCCGCCAAAAGAGTTTGGTTTTTACCATACAGCTTTCGCTGAAGGCCCACCGTTTTTGTACTACCCCAGTTTTTTCTACCAGGGGTGCCTGTTACCTTTCAGGATTCTGACCTCCTCTGTTTTTCCTACAGGTTTATTACCTCCACTTTTCAGTGAGGTCCTCTTCACGGTTCCTCTACTGGCTTCCCAGTAGATCCATGAACCTCCATACTTCTATGAAATCCTGTTGGCGGAAGTCCATATTGCAATATTCTTTGCAATATCATTGATAACAATCATTATCCACACATGGACTCCTTTCCTGCAGTCCTGTGCTAGGTTAGCTGTTCCACAGCATCTTCCTTCTTCAACTCCTACCCTCCATCCTCAGGATGCCTGGTGTTGTGGGGGATAGCATGTTCCAACCTATGCCATGCTCGGACTCCAGGCATCTCAGCTTGGGAGTCCCCATATGTGAAGACTCATTCCTGCTTGTTCCTGGAGATAGCACAGTTACTTACCTGTAACAGGTGATCTCTGGGAACAGCAGGAATAAGTCTTCACAACCCACCCACCTCCCCAGGAGTTGTATCTCTATCTATCTTTCCTTTCCTCTCCTCTCTCTCTCTCTTTGTCTCCGCTATAAAATTCAACTGAGGAGAGACAGTTGGAAAGGCGGGAAGGCAGCACGCAGGCGCTGAGGGATGCTCCCAAAAGCTTTCTGATTGGACGCTGGGGAGCGTTCCCGCGCAGGCTCCGTCGGTACCGACGTACCCATATGTGAAGACTTATTCCTGCTGTTCCCAGAGTTCACCTGTTACAGGTAAGTAACTGTGCTTTCAGAAATCTCAGGAGATAAATCCCTAGGAACCTTTCTTATCTCTGAGAGAGTTTCCCCTTGGTAAATATCTTCATTCCTCCTTACTCTGAATGTCTTCTTCTCCAGGAACAAGCAGGAAGTCCGTCCTCACATATGTGTGACGTCGGCGCCAACGGAGCCCTCGTGCGGAGCAATTTCCCCAGCTTTCAAAGAAAGCCTTTGGGAATGCCTCGCGCATGCGCGGTCCCCTTCCCGCCCAAGGGTGCCATCTTGCTCAGTCGTCTTTTTTCTGCGGAGCCCGACAGACGTCATCCCATTTTCCTCGGAAAAAGTTGATTGTTTTTGACTATTTCTACCGTTTTTGGTACCAGTTCGACACCGGTTCCCCTTCCCACCTTGGCTCGGTACACCGGTATCGAGTCCGGCTAACTTTTTTGTTTTTGTCCTTAGCGACTAGCATTCGCGCTCTTTTTCTTTTAACTGGCAGTCCGGTCTTTCGACCTTGCAGGGGCCCTTTTTCCCCCGATGGCTGCCAGCGGGCTTAAGAAGTGTGATCGGTGTAAAAAACCTATGTCCCTCACCTACACCAATGACTGCTGCCTCCGCTGCCTCGCACCCGACCATGACCCGGTGGTCTGTGGTCTGTGTGGCAAGATGTCCTCCAAGGTGTTGAGGAGCAGGCAGCACCAGCGCGAGACTATTTTCTCCGTACGGGCCAGGACCTCTTCAGAAGCCTCGACTTCTCAGGAATCTGAACCCGAGCACCGTCGGGGGTCTTCTGAGTGGGGATCTCCCACCCGGGAGCACCGTAAGAAGAAGAAACCCGTGAGAGCTGCGTCTCTGGAAGACTCCGATCGGCCGGTGCCCTCGGGTTCCAGGTCGCAGAGTGCTGAACGCCGCCCCTGGTTCGCCGAGTCGGAGAGGCCTACCAAAATACCTCGTACGGAGCCGGATGCATCGGACAAGGTAATGCCTGTTGTCCTCGTGGACTCTCCTCCGGGAGAACCGGCGTCGGGAACCAAGCCGGGGCTGCGGAGCTTTCTGAGCTGGGTCTCAGGTTGGCGGCCTTGGAGAGCAGCATGTCTGCCTTCATGGACCCACAAATCAATGCAATTGTGGTCTACTCTTGAACGCGTGGCTGTCAAATAATAAATGAAAAATACGTTCATGCAACCCTAATGTAGTAGAACTTTTCCTTCTCTTTCCTCTTTCTTACAATGCGATTGGCATTACTTCAATAGCCATATGATATCGTATGTCGCACTTTCAGCTGTATTTCTTTAAAAAGATTTTTTTTAAATATATTTTCTATGCTAATGAAAAAATCATATAGAAAAGATCCCGACGCTCATGTCCGGTGCCACAATGGCGTTTCAACAAAAACTTTTCTTCAGGAGATCCTTTATTCAATCTACAAAAACAAAAACGAAAACGAACACTGTGAATCAACACTCTTCTTCCCTCACTATTCAATGAATAAATACCTCTAAAGTGCCATAAATATTTTTAACTATATCTTAAAATCCTTTCTACTTACAAATATTACCGCTGCCCATGTCTTCTTCCGTTTGCTTTCAATGTAAAAGACGCCGCGCATGCGAGATGAAAACTCCCCTCAATATTTAAAATCCCTACTGATCGTCTCACACGCCACTCCTCCTTGTCCCCCATTGGAGGTTAACTCAATCACGTCATCCATGCCCTGACACGGCCGGCTTCACTAACACCAAACATCAATCTTAAATCCAAATAATGAACGAAACAATTTAGATACAAGATGCCCATTCTATGGCTACATTTAAACCCCCCGGAGAAACAGTTTCCAGCTTATGGATCCAACGTTGTTCGTGCAGCAACGACGTTTCATCCAACGTTCTACCTCCCATTGTAGACGAAACTTGCTCAATAACAAAGCTGCGAAGCTGTTCAAACTTATGTCCATACGATAAGCAGTGGGTAACTATTGGGGCTTCTTGTCGACGACACTTCAATCGGCTTCTGTGCTCACGTAACCGAATTCGCAAAGAACGAATCGTTTTCCCTATATAATTTAATCCACAGGGATATGTAATAATATACACTACTGCCTCTGAGTCACATGTAGTGTTAGATCTTAGATAAAACGTCTTACCCTTATGGCTAAATTGTGACTTTTCTAGCATGATGGCACACATGTCACAGTTACCACATTGTTTATGACCACCTATTGCTACCTGCCTATCCTTAGGTGGAAGCACCGTGGGACTAAGGTACTCCTTTAAATTACGTCCCCGTTGCCAAACACATCTAATGTGTTTTGTCTCCAAACCTGGAACCACTGCAAGAACATTTTTATGTTTATTAAAGAGTTTTTGTATACGGAAACTCATGGGAGTATATGCTGTTATGAAATTAATATTATCCTCGTCCATATAGATCTTCTGAGATGATGGTCTCATTTTTATTAAATCAGCTCTATGGTTGTAAAGATCTCTACGATATGCCTTTTGCACTATCGATAATGGATACCCTCTACTCAAAAAATCTTTTTTTAACCCTTTAGCCTGCCATTTATACTCATGCACATCGGAACAGTTCCGTCGATAACGCAAAAACTGCGAAAAAGGAAGGGATTCTTTCAGCCTTTTTGGATGTCTGCTAGAAAAATGGAGGAACGTGTTCCTATCGGTGGGTTTCCTAAAAATTGATGTGTGCCATCTATGGGCACCTCTGGTCACCTGTACATCTAAATAGGTTATGCTTTCTTTGTGATATATGGAAGTGAATTTTATATTGACATCCTGATTATTAAGCCAAGCCAAATACTGCTCGAGGGAGCTCAATGAACCTTTCCATAATAAGAAAACGTCATCAATATATCTCCGCCATGTAATAACGTTAGATTTAAACTGAAACTGAGATAAATATCTTACTTCAAAGTTCTCCATGTAAAAGTTCGCCACGGAGGGGGCGCAGGTTGCACCCATCGCCACCCCCGCTATCTGCTGATACACTGTTCCCTCAAACATAAAGTGATTGTGATAAATAGCCAATCTTGCTATTTCCAATAAGAAATTAATATGTGTGACCGAGAGATCACCCCGAGTTAGTAATACTTGCTGAATAGTGTTAACTGCCGCCTCTTGCGGTATACTAGTATAAAGGGAGGAGACATCCAGGGTTACTAGCCACGTATCATCTCGCTCTGCCCAACTTGCCAGCTCTTCCATTACATTCAAAAAATGTGTGGTGTCTTTCAGGTATGATTGAATCTGAGGAAGCAGGGGACGCAAAAATGAGTCCAAGTATGTTGATAAAGGTTCTAGAATACTACCCTTAGTCGACACTATAGGTCTTCCCGGGGGGTCACTCAAATTCTTATGGATTTTGGGAACCGTATAGAACTTGGCCATGGTAGGAGAAACAACATTTAAATAATGAAACTCTTTTTTAGAGATTATCTGTTGTTGTAAAGCCCGCTGAGTAATTTGTTTTATCTCTGATTGTAATTGTGGTGTAGGGTTTATCAATAACTTCCTATAAGTCGTGCCATCCTGCAGTTGCATCATAGCTTCCTCTACGTATTTATCTCGATCTAAAACTACCACCGCCCCTCCCTTATCCGCCCTTTTTACTACTATATCCCGTCTATCTCGTAGATCTCGTAATGCCCTCCTTTCTATTGGAGATAAAGCCTGCCCACTAAGGTGACTAATATTTTCTAACTGACTAAGATCTTGTAACATTAACTCTTTGAAAATAGTTAGTGCTGGGTGGAGAGGAATGGGAGGTACCCATTTTGATTTTAACGGCAGTGGGATCCTAGCTACCACTGATTGTGGGACCAAATCCGTATCAACTACTTCTTCAGTATGATGTATAACAGACAATGAATCAATTGATTGCTGGGACTCTACTGTCCTTTGATTTATTGTGTCATATGAAGAATATGTTGAAAAATATTGTTTAAGATGTAATTTCCGCATTAACCGCTCAAAGTCCAGTCTACATTGAAAAGAATCATAAGTTGTATAGGGTACAAACGATAGTCCTCTATTGAGAAGTTGCAATGTTTCTGATGATAAATCTTTCCCGGATATATTTTCCACTAGTTGATCTTGTGGAGTGCATAACTTTATTGCGTCTTCTGTTGATTTGCGTGACTTCTCATCCTCTTTTTTTCTGTATTGTTTTTCTTTTTTACTTCTTCTCGACCCTTTACACGAAAATCCTCTTTAGTAGAACCACTTGACCCAGTACAAGCATTGTGGAACTTGTGTCTTTTGGGGAAACTGCTAGGTACGTATGACCTAGATTGGCCACTGTTGGAAACAGGATACTGGGCTTGATGGACCTCGGTCTGACCCAGTATGGCATGTCTTATGTTCTTATGTTCTTATGTTCACTTGAATCACTAGTGGAAGTGTCGTCAGAAAGCTCATCAAAACGCACTTGCTTTTTATTTTTCTTCGATTTACGTTTTGTATCCATCCAAGGGTACACGAAACCTGTCGTATAGTCAGAAGCATCTCGTTTAAATTTTTTGATCTTCTTAGCCATGGTCTCTTGTTGTGTTGAAGTTTCTTGTCGATGGACTTCTTCCAATTTTAATTTAAAAGTATCCTCACATTCTTTTACTTTCAACTCATCCTGCGTCAATTGTATAGCAAGAGCTACATTTTCTATCTCTGGTTTCAATGTGTCCACCATAAGTACCATTAAGTCTAACGAACACTTATTTAATATCATATTCCACTTCTCAATAAATTCGGTCGTCATTTCAGGCATGCGGGGCTCTTTATAAACCCGCAACCCACGTGGTATCTGTTGTCTATTTATATATTCTACTAAAGATGACCTATGTAGATTCATTCTGACCTTTCTTTTAGAGAGAGTGGTTAAAGATTCCCATGTAGTTTGCAACTGTACATCCGAAATTTCATCCAGTGAGGAAAAAGGAGTCTTTTCTTTAGCGAAACCAGAAATGTAATCTGGGGTAAAACTCAATATATTCTTCCATCCCATTAGACCTTCCATTTTGTGAATCCACAAATCAATGCAATTGTGGTCTACTCTTTTAGGAAACTCTTTAATAAACATAAAAATGTTCTTGCAGTGGTTCCAAGTTTGGAGACAAAACACATTAGATGTGTTTGGCAACGGGGACGTAATTTAAAGGAGTACCTTAGTCCCACGGTGCTTCCACCTAAGGATAGGCAGGTAGCAATAGGTGGTCATAAACAATGTGGTAACTGTGACATGTGTGCCATCATGCTAGAAAAGTCACAATTTAGCCATGCATTGAATAGAGGTCTTGATAAGGCTGAAAACGGCTTTGCTCTAATATTCCTAGATATCTCCGCTGCCTTCGATTCCGTTAATCATAATCAACTTCTCGCCCGCCTCCTGGAGAAGGGAATCCGTGGTCTCGCCTGGGAATGGTGTAGGTCATACCTGTCGGAGCGATGGCAGCATGTCAGAGTCGGTTCCACCACATCCACACCTTTCCACCAACATCAAGGTGTTCCGCAAGGATCTTCCTTATCTGCGCTCCTGTTCAATGTATACTTACAGCCGATATGTGACATCATACGCACCTTTGATATCTCCTCATTAATCTATGCTGACGACGTTCTACTGTTTACACCATTTAAAGTCAAACAACCAGACTTCACCAACCTTATTCACTGCTTCAGTGCCATCACAGACTGGTTATCATCTCAAAACCTCCGTATAAACTTCAAGAAGACCGAAGTTCTGTTCATTTCAAGAAACATAGAATTCTCCCCCCCATCCTCCCTAAAAGTAAGAGATGCGGATCTCCCTAGTAAACCATCTATTCGCTACCTAGGGATTACACTGGATCAGCATTTTGACTTTAAGGAACACATTCGAAACATCACCAGATCTGTCTACAATAAAAGCAGAACGCTAAGGCACCTCAGACCCATGCTACCTCATAACAACTTCCGGACCATTTTCCAGGCCCTCACACTACCTCATTTTGATTATGCAAACGTCGTATTATACGGACTCCCCAAGAATATCATTAATCCACTGCAACTTGCGATGAACGCGGCTGCTAGGGTGCTCTGTGGTCTAGCAAGATCAGACCATATCACCCCGACTCTCATGGAGCTCCACTGGCTACCAATTCATTGCAGGCTAACCTATAAAATCCTCATCACTTTCAAGATCATCAACAACCTTGCCCCCACATCTCTCAATGATCTCATCTCCCTCACCCCAAAAAACAGAACGAGAAGGTCAATAACGGACAACACCCTGGTCATACCCAAAGAGTCCATCAAATGTACCCAGTCAACCAAGAAAAGGACCTTCGCCTTCTATGCACCTAAATGCTGGAATGACCTCCCACCTGAAATAAGAGCAATTAAAGACCTCACTCAATTTCGCAAGGCAATCAAGCACCACATTTTCCTTCTCCACTTTGCACAAGCATCCAATACGCATCCGATCATCAGCACTCCTAAACCCCACAAACTCTCAATCCTCACTCCCAATTCCCTCATAAGTAATTCTGCCTCAAGTTCTCTGATGTCTTGCCTTAGCCCTCCTGTGAATACTAAAGAATCCAATATGTTTTGTACATAGTTACAGTTTACCCTGTTGTTCCAAGTTTAAGTTTCCTGTTATAATGTAAGCACACAAGTGTCCTCTGAATGTGCAGCCTTTGTTATTTGTAAACCGCACTGAAAACAAATAGCGCGGTATATAAAAGATGTTAAATAAATAAATAAATAAGGGTAAGACGTTTTATCTAAGATCTAACACTACATGTGACTCAGAGGCAGTAGTGTATATTATTACATATCCCTGTGGATTAAATTATATAGGGGAAACGATTCGTTCTTTGCGAATTCGGTTACGTGAGCATAGAAGCCGATTGAAGTGTCGTCGACAAGAAGCCCCAATAGTTACCCACTGCTTATCGTATGGACATAAGTTTGAACAGCTTCGCAGCTTTGTTATTGAGCAAGTTTCGTCTACAATGGAAGGTAGAACGTTGGATGAAACGTCGTTGCTGCACGAACAACGTTGGATCCATAAGCTGGAAACTGTTTCTCCGGGGGGTTTAAATGTAGCCATAGAATGGGCATCTTGTATCTAAATTGTTTCGTTCATTATTTGGATTTAAGATTGATGTTTGGTGTTAGTGAAGCCGGCCGTGTCAGGGCATGGATGACGTGATTGAGTTAACCTCCAATGGGGGACAAGGAGGAGTGGCGTGTGAGACGATCAGTAGAGGTTTTAAATATTGAGGGGAGTTTTCTTCTCGCATGCACGGCATCTTTTACATTGAAAGCAAACGGAAGAAGACGCGGGCAGCGGTAATACTTGTAAGTAGAAAGGATTTTAAGATAGTTATATAGTTAAAAATATTTATGGCACTTTAGAGGTATTTATTCATTGAATAGTGAGGGAAGAAGAGTGTTGATTCACAGTGTTCGTTTTTGTTTTTGTTTTTGTAGATTGAATAAAGGATCTCCTGAAGAAAAGTTTTTGTTGAAACGCCATTGTGGCACCGGACATGAGCGTCGGGATCTTTTCTATATGATTTTTTCATTAGCATAGAAAATATATTTAAAAAAAATCTTTTTAAAGAAATACAGCTGAAAGTGCCTTCATGGACCAGCAGCGGGCACTGATAGCCGGTCTCGCCCGCGCATCCGCCCCAACCACCGGGACCTTGACGTCTAAGTCGACCCCAGAGGCAGAGCCGATCTTCGAGTCGATCCTCGGCCAAGGTCTCCCTTGACCTCCTGTTCGGGACCGAGGTCGTCGTCGCCGGGGCCATCGGCGTCGGGACGGGTGCACTCGAAGCCCTCAAGGCCGGAGTCCATCGAGTCCTCCTTGGAGGGCTCAGCTTGAGAGGCGGAGGAGGAAGACTCGCCAGATACCGACTGGACCCAGTACATCCCATCGGACTCCCTGGGTTCGGAACCTCGGAGACGGTCGCCCCTGGAGGAACCAGGTTCTCGGACTTTGTTAGGGATATGGCCAAAGCTTTGGCTTTCTCTGCAGATGCCGAGGAGGAGTCTCGAGCTGAGGAGCTCGATGCCCTCCAGTGTGACCCTCCTCCGAAGGAGGCCCTTAATGTACCGGTGCCTCCGATGCTGGAATGGTTGATGCTCCGCATGTGGGAATCCCCGGCCTCGGTGCCGGTCCTCAGCAAATGGGTCGATTCCATTTATCGAGTCCGTAAGAGCCCCGGATTCCAAAAGGCACAGCTGCCGCACAACTCCATGGTTGTGGAATCGGCCATGCAAAGACTCAAGAGCCAAAAGATGCACTCCTTGGTGCCTCCCAACCGGGAGGCCCGGAACCTGGACACCCTCGGCAGAAAGTGCTTCCAGGGCTCGATGCTGTCATGTCGTGTCCAGACATACCAACTGTACATGGGCATGTACTTAAGAGACCTGGCAAAGGAGATTGCCGGGTTCTCTGCTGGCCTCTCCGAGGATCCCTTGCAGCGCTTCAAGGCCCTGTCCACCGGGATCAGAGAGTGCTCGAAATTTGTCTCGAGCAGCCCACGATGGCTTCAAAGCTTCGGCCCGGGTGGCCGCAGCCGGCATCGGTGCAAGGCGCCAGGCTTGGCTCATGTCGTCTGACCTTGAGCCATGGGTACAGGACAAGTTGGTCGATGTCCCTTGCCGAGGTGATAACCTCTTTGGCAAACCCATGACTGAAAAGGCTGCTGAACTCGAGTCAGAGTACTTGACCCGAACAAAGCTGTCAAAGAAGACATCTGCTCCTTCTCACAGGAAGAAGGCCTCGGGGCAAAAAGCCCTTTTACCCGAGGAAGGGACAGGCTTACAGAAACTACCCCACTTACCAGGCCTCCCCAGCTCCCCAGCAGGGGCAGAAGGCCAGGGGACGGGGGAATGGCCCTCGTAAGCCTCAAACCCCCAAGCCTCCAGCTCCGACTCCTGCCCAGCAGGAGGGGGTTTTTGACTCCCACTGCATAGCTCCTCTCCCACCAGTGGTTTGGCCCTGCACAGGAGGTCGGCTGGCCCTGTACGCCCACAGGTGGCCAGTCATTACATCCGGTACTTGGGTTCTAAGGATAGTCCAAGACGGCTATCTTCTCCATTTCAGCCAAATACCTACCTCCTATTTCCCAGGGGAGCATCTCGGACCCCTCTTGCACAGGAACCTCCTCTTGCAGGAGTTGGCTGGTCTTCTCAAGGATCAGGCGGTGGAACCGGTGCCCCACTACCTGCAGGGGAAAGGCTTTTACTCCAGGTATTTCCTCATACCAAAAAGACAAGGAGGCCTTCGCCCCATCCTGGACCTGCGAAATCTCAACAAGTTCTTGGTGAGGGAAAAGTTCAAGATGCTTTCACTTTGGATATTTCTGCCTTACCTTCAGCAGCGAGACTGGCTATGTTCCTTGGACCTAAAGGAGGCTTACACACACATCCACATACATCAAGACCACAGACAATACCTTAGGTTTGTGGTAGGAGGAAACCACTTCCAATACAAAGTGCTTCCCTTTGGTCTAGCTTCCGCTCCAAGGGTTTTCACCAAGTGCCTGGCTGTGGTGGCGGCCTTCCTCAGGAACCAGGGGATTTTGTGTTCCCTTATCTAGATGACTGGCTCATAAGGGGCCAGTCAGCTCAGGAGGCGCACCATGCAACAGCTCGCACAATCGCTCTGCTTCAGCATCTGGGGTTCGTCATCAGTCACGCAAAGTCCTCTTTGCTCCCCACCCAGAACTTGGAATTCATCGGAGCAAGGCTAGACACCCTGCAGGCCAGGGCCTACTTGCCACTGGACAGGGCAGACCGCTTGCTGTCTCAGGTGAGCCTGGTGAGGCAAGTACCCCAGGTGTCAGCACGGAGGTTCTTACGCCTGCTCGGCCACATGGCCTCAACGTTCATGTTACTCCTTTCGCACGCATGCACATGCGGACAGCTCAGTGGGCCCTGCAGGACCAGTGGTCACAGGCCACGGGATGCCTGGCCAACAGAGTGGCAGTATCCAAGCTCCTGGTGCAATCCCTGCAGTGATGGTCACAATCAGGGAACCTCCTGCAGGGGGTACCGTTCCAGCTCCCTGTGCATACCAAGGTGCTGACCATGGATGCCTCCATGATGGGCTGGGGAGCCCATTGTCAGGGCTCTTGCACTCAGGGTCAGTGGACTCCTCAGGAGGACACACTCCAAATCAAACTGTTGGAACTCCGGGCCATTCGCTTAGCTCTAAAAGCCTTTGCTCCTGTCCTCTCCAACCAGTCTGTCCGAGTACAGACGGACAACCAGGTGGCGGTGTTCTATGTGAACAAACAGTGCGGCACAGGGTCGCAAATTCTTTGCCAGGAGTCTCTGGATCTCTGTTCCTTCGCAGTTCAACACATGTCTCTCCATGCAGTTTACCTACCGAGTCAGTAGAACTGCCTGGTAGACAGACTGAGCAGGGTTCTTCAACCCCACGAATGGCAACTGAACAGGGAGGTCGCCCAAAAGATTTTCAACCACAGGGGCCTCCCATCCATGGATCTCTTTGCCAGTCCACAGAATCGTCAGTTGCCCCAGTTTTGCTCCAGACAGCCGCACCCCCTCAGGGTAGCAGCCAATGCGTTTCTTCTCCCTTGGTTGGGAAGCCTCCTATATGCTTTTCCGCCTACGCCTCTGGTAGCACGAACTCTCCAAGATTCGCAAGGACAAGACCTGGGTGATCCTGGTAGCGCCCAGGTGGCCCAGACAGCCTTGGTTCCCACTTCTTCTTCAGCTGGCGGTGGAAACCCCTCTCCCCTTGGGGGTGCAGCCTGACCTCCTCACCCAGGAGCAGGGTTCCCTCGTGCATCCCAATCCCAGATCCCTCCATTTGATGGCCTGGCTGCTGAGAGGGTAGGCCTTGCGCCTCTTCTCTTACCTGAAGGGGTGGAAGAAGTGTTAGCCTCCAGGAAGCCATCCACCAGAAAATCCTATGCTTGTAAATGGCGCATGTTCCAAGTGTGGTGTCACCAACATGCTGTGGAACCCTTCTCATCTCAGGTTCCCAAGGTATTACAGTACCTGCTTCATCTCTCTGAGCTGGGCCTTGTCTAACTCAGTTAGGGTCCACCTGAGTGCCTTGTCGGCTAACCATGCACCGATAGACGGTCAACCTCTCTCGACTCACCCTTTGGTGGCCAGGTTTCTCAGGGGCCTGCTCGTGTTGAAACCTCCAATCCGCCCTCCGGCGATAGAGTGGGATCTCAACGTGGTCTTGCAGCAACTTACTCGCCCTCCTTTCGAGCCCATGTCCACTTGCCATCTGCGCTTCCTCTCCTGGAAGGTGCTCTTCCTGGTAGCGCTCACGTCGGCTAGGCGTGTGAGTGAGCTGCAGGCTCTAGTGTCAGATAGGCCGTACACACGGTTTTACAAGAACAGGGTAGTGCTCCGCACGCACCCCAAATTCATCCCGAAAGTGGTTTCCTCGTTTCACCTCAACCAAGAGGTGGTTCTTCCCACCTTCATTCCTAGGCCACATACCAACAAGGCAGAAGCAGTTCTGCATACCCTGGACTGTAAGAGGGTGCTCGCCTTCTACCTGGAGCGTACGCAGGGGCATCGGAGGGCTTCTCAGCTCTTCTTCTCTTATGACCCTAGTAAACTGGATCTAACGGTCTCCAAGTGCACGTTATCCACCTGGGTGGCAGACTGCATTGCATGGGCGTGCAGGGCAGCTAACCTTCAGCTGCAGGGTCGTATCACGGCCCACTGTGTCACGGCCCACTGTGTCAGTGGCTAATCACCGCTCTGTTCCGTTGGCAGACATCTGCCGGGCCGCAACTTGGTCTTCAAGCCAGACTTTTGCAGCCCATTACTGCCTGGAGAGGGAGTCCCGACGGGACAGCATTTTCGGTCAGGCGGTACTCCGGAATCTATTCAAGATTTAGGCAACTCCGGCCCTCTGGTGTGAGGCTACTGTGGGGGATGCATTCTCAGAGAAAGTTCTCTCGCTGCTGTTGCGGCTCGCCTAGAGGGAGCCTTTTTCTCAGCTATAGGTTCTCGGTAGCCTGTAGCTAGGGAGTCCCATATGTGAGGACTGACTTCCTGCTTGTTCCTGGAGAAAGCGTAGATCTCCAGGAACAAGCAGGAATGAGTCTTCACATATGGGTACGTCGGTACCGACGGAGGCTGCGCGGGAACGCTTCCCAGCGTCCAATCAGAAAGCTTTTGGAAGCATCCCAACACGCCTGCGTGCTGCCTTCCTGCCTTCCCAACTGCCTCTCCTCAGTTTTCGTTTTTCCGTGGAGCCGGCAGGACATCCTCCTGTCACCGCAGAAAATTCTTCTTTTATTTTTTAGTTTTCTTGTGGTCGCCGATGCCACTGGTACCGCCGGTGTTTCTTTTTCTTTTCTTGTAAAATTTTTCCCTTTTAGGGAATATTTTTTCCTCCTTAGTGTCTCACGGTTTCTCAGGCCTTCTAGGCCTCTCCATCTTCCTTCATGGAACCGCCAGCCACTTTCCCCAAGAAATGTACAAACTGTGGCGGTACAACCTTATTTTTAGACACTCACAATTGATGTCTAACCTGCTTGGGTCCTGACCATTTTCCTCCGGAGTCCTCGGGCAATAGTATGGTGAGAAGAAGTTTTCAACATAGAGTTCCCCTCGACACGCGGTCCCCATCCAGTTTCTGGGCACCGACCTTATCTTCTTCTACACAGGATCAGGTAACCCAAAAACAGTCTGTTAAGACTAGCCAGTCCTCGAGCGGCAGTTCTCATGCACAGCATAGAGATGCCTATGGCCTTGTCCTCGAGAGTCCACTGGTTTCAAAACCCCGGTGGGAGTCTTCGGCCTCCAAAGCCTGTGTGGGGTTTCAGGTTGTTCCTGAGGTTCACCCCTCACAGAACATACCTGAGCCATGCCCGGTGGTGGCATCCGTTTCGAGCGGTACCGATACCCCGGCATCGGCACTGGTGTTGGATGAAACATTCCTCACCAAGGATCGTCGTCTGGCGTCCTCGGTACCTGTGGGACCAGTGGATA
Source organism: Ichthyophis bannanicus (assembly GCA_033557465.1). Lineage (NCBI taxonomy): Eukaryota > Metazoa > Chordata > Amphibia > Gymnophiona > Ichthyophiidae > Ichthyophis > Ichthyophis bannanicus. The sequence goes on along the minus strand of CM066032.1, from coordinate 1,374,641,725 downwards.
CGCTCCAGACCGACCTTCCAGTATCGGTACCGGCACCGATGCTAGTACCGACGTCGGTACCCTCCAGACGTGCATCCATAGACTCGCTTCCTTCGATGCCGAGTCTGGAATCGATCTCCAGTCTGGAGGACTGGGTACCTACTCGCCTTGGTACCGACTCCCGGTTCGGTTCTGATAATTCGGATCCGCAACTCTCGGTTCCTCCGATACCGTTAGAGTTGCCACCGGCTGGCCTCCATCCACCGATGTCAGATACGGTACCGAAGTCGATACCGATATCCACATTATCATTGCTGTCGGTGCCTTCCATGCTTTTCTTGTCAGGCTCGCTTCCCTCGATGCCGAGTTTGGAATCGATCCCTAGCATGGACGATGTGTTACCGACTGTCACTGGTCCTGACCTGCAGTACCAGCGACCACCCTATAAGGCCATACTGCACCATTCAGGTTCTTCTATTCCTATATACTTGGATAGATCCCTCGGTGCCAACGCTAGTTCTTTATCAGATCTAGCCTATCCAAGGGAAGTTCCCTCTGGGGATCCTTCTTTTCGGACTTTCCTCCTGGATATGGCAAAATCACTTGCCATTTCTATTCCTGGACAGGATCCTACACAAGGGAATACAGAATCCCTCTCTGTTCCTAGCAAAGCAAGGGAGAACATAATGCTTCCTTTGCATCATTCTTTGCAGGATCTCCTTCTACGAATGTGGGACGCTCCTTTAAAGGTACCCCCACCTTCCAGAGCAACTGATCTTCTATATCAGGTGCCCCCCTCTCCAGGGTTTCAAAAGACTCAATTTCCTCCTCATTCCATTGTGGTAGAATCAGCAATGAGGAGAGTGGAGAGTAATAAAAAGCACTCTTCTTATCCGCCAGGTCGTGAGTCTAAGACACTGGATGCCTTTGGACGTCAAACCTTTCAGACATCCATGCTTTCAGCAAGAATTCTCTCATATATTTTTTATATGGGTCTATCTCTTGAGGAGGTCACAAAGAAATTACATCTTTTGACTCCTTTTCTTCAAGAGCCCAGGAGTGCAGACTATTCCTCACTGTTTAGTCATATTCAGCATATTTCTAGTTTTCTTACTCGTGCTTCCCTAGACTCCTTTGAGTCTGTTAGCAGGACTTCTGCTATAGCTATAGGGGCACGACGTAGAGCCTGGCTCCAAGCTTCAGACTTGGACAAATGGGCACAAGAAAGACTGGGAAATACTCCTTGTACTGAAGAAAATCTCTTCAACAAGGAGTCTTTACTCCAGGTTACTCAGTTATCCACTGACTTTCCTATTTCCAGAGGCTGTTCTACGCGTTCTTCTTTCCCAGTAGGTAGGAAATGTCCTACCAAACTTTCTTCCCCTAAGGGGAGAAGGTTTTACCCATCATCTGCCCATCATACAGATGTTCCCAAACAGGGGAAACATCGCCCTGGTCTGAAGAATCCACAAACTCAACAAGGTCAACAAACCCAGCAGTCGCTGGGTTTCAAATAAATCTTTGTCCCTCTTGGTTGATGGTTAGGGTGGCAGTCTGCTTCTTTTCACTGGCAGTATCTGCACTAAATTTATCCTAACCTACCTAGATATCTCTTCATGAGACATCTTTTCTCTAAGAGTCTTTATGATGATCATGCCCATACTTAACAGTTTTTCCTCTTCCTCTTGGAGGAAAGAGAGGTAACAACTATCAATGGACAGTTGTTTCCCTGTACTGGCATGTATCATCTCACCTGTCAGAGACTTCCTCCATAGTCAGTCTCTTGCAACTCTCTTACCTCCCTCTTACTACAACATTTCGTTTGTAAGAGTGGCTCTTTTACACGGGTAAGCCCCTATAGTCCTCTACCTGTTCTACCGGGGGATTCTCCCTTCTGGAGTTGTCTTCCCCCCTTGTTACCTTAGGGCAGCTCAACAGACAATAGGAAGTCCTACCATGTCTGTTGTTTATTTTTCCCAATCTAAAAAAGGAAGAGGGAAAAGAAATTCTCCATGCTGCCCTGGTGGTTGCTGCAGATACAGCAATTCCTAGCGGTTAAGCCACTGGTTTTGTTCACTACACAACCAGGGCTTCCCCTCCACTAGCAATCCTCCTAGCCTCAGTGCTATGTCCCAAACAGGTTATCAACCTCGTTTGGGAAACTCCATTATCACAATCTGGTTGGTTAACTTCTATTCTTCGCCCCCTTGTCCTTGGCAGAATAGCTGGTTACCTTCTGGCTTTCCACAACCAGTTTTTTCTTCTAACCAGCCTGCAGCATGCTCTCTGCATCTCTACAGAGTAGCTTTGCACTATGGGCGTTTTGCTAGAGAGCGTTAGTATCTTGCCTAGCAGATAACCCCAGATGGTTGGTTTCATGTCTGGCAGGTATTCCCTACCTTTTCCATCTTATCTTAAATCTCTTTTGAGGCATAAGCCTCAGGCCTTTCATTACATGAAAGCCTAAAGGAGGGCCAATTCCCTGGCTTGGCCCATATCTCCTTGGGTCTTCTCGTCAGAGATAAATTTCTTCAATGGCAGCTAGAAGACGCCTAATACCCATCTTGCCCTCATAGGCGGATCACTAGGGTATCTTCCTCCAGAGGCGTCCTCTATCCATTCTCCATACTGCAATTCTGGAGATATTTGGACTTCCTGTCTACAGACTGAAGTTATCCTCTGCAATTTTCACGTAGGCCATCCTGGTTATTTAAGAGCTCGAATTCTACAAAGAATTCAACCGCCTTCTTGTCAGGGAGACCTTTCTTCTGACTCTGCCAGTCATAACCAGGAAAAGAGGATTCTCTATTTATCTATTCTTGCTGTCAGATGAATCTTCCTCTCTCCCTATATCCCTAGCGGGGATGGGGTTCTATGGACATCTCTCCATCCATATACCTGGAGACATGTGTCTATATGCCTGCCTATTCATACAGGTATATATAGATAGATATAGATAAGTATATATCTGTATCTATATATATATCTGTGTGTCTTCTGCCCATACATATCTCTCTGTAAATATATGTGTATATATTTAAATAGATAGATCTGTATCCATCTACTTATCTATCTGTCTGTTAGGTTCAGATATTCTTACATTCCTATATGATCCTAACAGATGGGCACTACCCCTATCAATGCTGTGCCAGCATACTTAGGGGGCTATACCTATAACCACTCCCTGTGGTAATTAACAAACTTTTCCTTACCATAACCTTTTCAGGTTAGGTACTCCTGAAGCTCTCCATGTACCTTTTTCTTTCCTAAGTTGACCCCATTTAGGAAAGACATTGCGGAGCTTCAGTTGCTCTAAAGCTTAGCGCTCCTGAGTCTGTCCTTACTTTCTTATCAGATACAAGGGTCTCTATACCCTTTCTCCCCTACATGGACTGATTCCAACCCCAGTCCAGTTGGGTCAGACTCATTTTTTCTCTTGGTCCTAGATTTGTACTGTTCTTGGACCAAAACAGCTTAAGCTTTCTTTAATACTACCTTCTGCGTCTCCGCTGAAGCTCTACCTCTTATACTACCCCAGTTTTCCCCTGGGGCTATTTCTCACCCTAAAGGGTTCTGACCTCCACTTGTTTTTGTTCTACTTTATTACCTCTACTTCTCAGTGAGGTACCCCTTGAGCACATTCACTGGCTCTTCTATCAGATCCATATGTAGCTCAGTGCACTTGTGCAATGCCAACAAGGAGGCCCAGATTACAATATTTTACTACTAAATGCCCTCTATACAGGGTCTTCCCCTTCGAAGCCCTGTTCCTACCAGCTGTTCCACAGCTCCTTTTCTGTATTCAACTCCTACCCTCCATCCCCAGGATGCCTGAGGTCCTGAGGAATAGCATGGCTCGTTCTACACTTGCTACATGCTAGGACTCCCTCCGGGCATCTGAGCTTGGGAGTCCCCATATGTGAAGACTCATTCCTGCTTGTTCCTGGAGATAGCACAGTTACTTACCTGTAACAGGTGATCTCTAGGAACAGCAGGAATAAGTCCTCACGATCCTCCCTCCTCCACTGGAGTTGCAGTCCTGTTATTGCTTTTTATTCTTTTTGCCGTCTTTTTAGCTATGTCATCTGACTGAGCAAGATGGCACTCTTGGGCGGGAAGGGGACCGCGCATGCACAAGGCATTCCCAAAGGCTTTCTTTGAAAGCTGGGGAAATTGCTCCGCACGAGGGCTCCGTCAGCGCCGATGTCACCCATATGTGAAGATTGATTTCTGCTTTCCCTGGAGAACACCTGTTACAGGTGAGTAACTATGCTCTCTAACCATCTAGGTAAGTCTGTAGCACTTGTAGTCCATCCCATTGTTAAACACTCTGGGAGATGTACATCAGATATGGGCTAAATCATTATCCATAAGCAATGGACTGTAATGTATGCCAAAAACCCAAGGTCTCCTAATACTATTTAAGTTACGGATGTTAAAATTACTAAACTTGCAGAATTTCTTTTACTTCGGTTGTTAAACATGATCAATTTTTCCATAGTGATTAATAGTGTTCTAAATTTGTCTCATTTTGACAGCACACCAGACATAAAAACTGAATACTAAAGTAAACTATTGTGTGTTCTGTAGCTTCTGTTAAAATATTACAATCAGGGTTGTAAAGCAATCAGCAGAAAATGACTATATGGCCCATCAAGTCTACCCATTTATTCTGTCTATACTAAGAACAAATAGCAGTCAGCCATAGTGTGTGTCCATCTGCAAGATTACTTCTTATCCACAGCAATCTTTTTTTCTGTTATTTGTTTTTACTTGATCATGTTGGGAAATACAAACAAGATTCCCTCTTCCCCCCCCCCCCCCTCCAGCATCTACATTTTCCATTCTGAGTCACAAATTCTGCTATCTGAATGCTAATGTGGCCATTGCCTAAATATCTGACATGGTCCATGTGAGAGAGCCTGGGGATTGACATTCTCAACATGGCAACTTGTTGAAATAAAGGCAGCGTTTACTGCAAAGCAGCAAAAACTCAGACAAAGTCAGACTCGCAGCCTCTAGATCAGGGGTTCTTAACCCAGTGCCTGGAACACACCTAACCAGTCAGGTTTTCAAGATAACCACAATGATGATGCATGAGAGAGATTTGCATACAATGGAGGTAGTGCATGCACAACTCTCTCATGCCTATTCATTGTGGTTATCCTGAAAACCTGACTGTCTAGGTGTGTTTCGAAGACTGGATTGAGAACCCTTGCTCTGGATGAAATACATTCTAGCCCCTAGCCGCAAATGAGAACTTTAGTGAAATCCTATACTATGTCAAAGGCGTATAACAGATAGCCTCTAGCCTTTTAAATGATGTCCTTGCATTCTCTGGTACTTTGGCTCAAAGGATTTTTTTCCCAGGAGTAAAAAATCGATATATTTCTAGCACATCCTTTTCAGATAGCAGGGATGTATAGTCAGAAATCACATAAAGCTAACTTTTATTACTCAGATTTGGTATTTTAGTGATCTGGTTCCTGGATTATATTCTTAAAAGAATCCAGCAGAGTTTTATGCTACCCCAAGGTGAGGGAGACCAGAAAAAATATATTTTTGTCATTTTTAAAAACAGTTCCTGCCTTTTATGAATTGGAGATTGTCTTACCTGGCTAGTTGAGTTGTTGCAGCAGCTCTGCAGGAGTTTTCACCCCTGGCTGTCTGTCTGTCTGTCTGTGTTTGTGAGAGAGCTTCTCTCAGTAGAAGATGGCTACCTCCCTTTCTAAGGCAATCTTGATTTTATTTTTACAGAAAGTAGCTTCTGCCTGAGTTACTCAGAAGAGGACATAAACCCCTTCACACAAATTTACACATATGCACCTATCCCTTGAGGCCATGGGTTAGAGTACCTGCTCCTACAAAGTAGAGAGGAAGCCTGAATTGAGTGAGGCCTCTTCTCAATAGTGAAGATAAAGGATTGTAAGATGAAGACCACCTCATCACCCAAAGATTCAATCCTTTATTTTTCTAGGATTTCTGTTCAGTGATCAAGAAGAATTTTGGTCTTCTAAAGCCTGGTTTTTGACCTGTGCCTCTTTTTCCACAACACAGTTTTTGCTAATAAAGGCTACTTGGAAGCTTCCTCCTCCCCACTTTGTTATGACAGGACTGTTCTGAGCCCTAACTCATTAGACATCTGGTTGAACTACAGATGGCTCTGCAGTTCATGCTACTTAATATCTATCAAGCACTGATGTTTTCTAAAAATTAAAAGGAAGCTCTTTCTTTCATGCTTCTCTGAGCAGTGCTTGGTTTGAATCTCCCATAAACATAGATCGGTTATTTACTCCAAAGAATAGAAAGTCTAGGGGACATGCAATGAAACTGCAATGTAACAAACTGGAATCTATAGGAATTGTGGGAACCCCCCTCAAATGGTTCTCCTCATACATAACGAACAGAAGGCCACAAGTGCAATTCAATGGTGAGAAAGCTGAACCTTTCTCTCAAACTCAGGGCATACCCCAGGGTTCTGCCCTCTCGGCACTACTGTTCAACATTTACATGCAACCCCTCTGCGACATTTTCAAAAGGCATAATATCAAATACTACATCTATGCAGATGATATTATGCTTTACACACAACTAGATACCGCGGACCCTCAATATACAATGCTCGAAAATTGTCTGGATGAGATGTCAAGATGGCTTCAGAAAAACAACATGACAATTAACCATAAGAAAACAGAAGTCATGTATATATCCAGTAAACCAGACTTCAAACCCCCCCCCCCCTACAATCACTCTGTGCAACAACATGTACAACACGAAAAACGAAATCAAATATCTAGGAGTCACACTCGATTGCAACCTAAAAATGGAGACACACCTACGCAAAACGAATAAAGCCATCTTCCATAAACTTAGAGTGATTCAACCACTAAGGAAAATAATAGAACCCGGTGATTTTCGGTCGGTAGCGCAAGCTCTCATTATGCCGCACCTAGACTACTGTAATGCCATCTTACAAGGTCTGCCTAAAAAATCACTAAATATCCTCCAGATGGCCCCAAAACGTGACAGCCAGGATCATAATGGGAACAAGCATCGCTGAACACATCACCCCCATTTTAATAGAGCTACATTGGCTCCCAATTGCAGCTAGGATACAATACAAGATATTAGTGACCACCTTCAAACTAATAAACAACATATCCCCATCATTCCTATCCTCACTTATCAGCACGCAAACTACAAATAAGGACAGAAGAACCATCAACTCGGGCACCCTGCAAGTCCCCACCAACTTCAGAACAGTGAAAGCAAGTGCGAGTCGTAGAGCCTTCTCATTCTCTGCACCAACTATCTGGAATCAACTCCCGTGTGAGCTGCGTTTAACCAAGGACATCACCAAATTCAGGAAGGAGCTAAAAACTCATCTATTCCGATGTCATTACAATCAATTATGACCATCAACTGCGAGAGAGTTACAAAATGCTATATGTATAAAAATGTAAATATGTATATATAGATGTAAGAATGTATGATTCATCCCCTAAGACGCTAATCATGTGTGCTGTGACCCCAGATCTATGTATATACCACTCCCCCCCCACAAGTCGTGATTGACAATCCCCCAAAGACGAATCGAACCGTTGCTGATCGCTGGAAGCAGCGGTATATAAGTGTGTAGTAAATAAATAAATAAATAAGTAACATACTTAAGACTAATCTGAGAAAATACTTTCACTCAATGCGTAATCAAACTTTGAAATTAGTTACTAGAGCATGTAGTAAAACTTTGTTAGTGTAACTGAGTTTAAAAGAGGTTTGGATGAGTTCTGGAGGAAATGTCCATAAACCATTATTAAAAAGGATCAAGGAAATCCATTGCTTACCCCTCGAACAAGCAGCATGGAATCTATCTACCTTTTGGGAATCTGTCAGGTACTTGTGACCTGGATTGAAAACAGGATACTGGGCTTGATGGACCCTTGGTCTGACCCAAAATGGCATAGCTTATGTTCTTATCTGAGTTAGCAATTCAGCGAGGCTAGAAAAGTATGCAATGAAATGCCAGTGGTCCTTACTCCCCCCTCCCCTCCACTCCCAAGAAGGATTTAAGAAGTTTGTATGTCGTCAGTTCTGGGGCATTTCTAATGGGCTCTGGTTTATCTATTTGGAACAGGATCCTATCTTAAGAACATAAAAAAACTGTCATGCTGCATCAGACCAAAGATCCATCAAGCTCGGTGTCCTGTTTCCAACAGTGGCCAATCCAGGTCACAAATAACCAACATTGTTCAGAGAACAAGCAGGACGTCAGTCCTCACATATGGGTGACGTCAGCGCCGATGGATCCCTCGCAGAAGCATCCCCCCAACTTTCAAAGAAAGCCTTTGGGGGATGCCACCATGCATTCGTGGTCCCCCTGCCGCCCAAGGGTGCCATCTTGCTCAGTCCCCTTTTTTCCGCGGAGCGCTTCATTCATCTGTCTGGCTTGTTCCCGGAAAAATTTGATTTTTCAGCCTGAATTTCACACTCACCTCTGGTATTCTTCCCACCACCCAACCTTGCTGTCTCTGCATAGAGTTCGGGTCCTTTTTGTATTTTTTTCCAACTGGCAGCTCGGCTGGTCTTCGACCTCGCTGGGGTACTTTTTTTCCCCCATGGCTACCAGTCTTTGACTGACACACATGATGGCTGTCTTGGGCCGGGCCAGACCACGACCCCATAGCATGTGATCTCTGCAAAAAGATGTCTAGCAAGGCCCTCAAGAGTCGCCAGCAGCAGCACATTAAGGTTCTCCCCAGCAGCAGCACAATAAGGTTCTCCCCCGCCCCCCCCCCCCCGAGTCCCCAGCACCTCTGAAGGCCAGAACCTTCTCTGAAGCCATGGCATCTTGGAGTGGGTCTATGGAACCCGAATGGCACTGTGGTTCTTTGGAGAGAGTGTCTCCTTAGAGGAAACCCAAGAAGAAGACGACCTTGAAGGCGGCTTCCCTGGATGGTTCCGACAGGCTGGGTACCTCCCGAGCCAGGTCCCACAATCTGAGACGCTCGTCCAAGAGATCGGACAGAGAACGGTCTGGAAAGGTCCCCCGAAAGGACTTGACCTCGGACCAGCCTCAGTCACCAGACACCATCTTCGTCGAGTATTCCCCTTTGGGGGAACCGGCATCGGACCTGATTCTTTCAGTGCCCGTGCCGATGGCTGCTGAGCTTTCTTGCCTGGAGTCCAGAATGGCGGCCCTGGAGTGCAGTTTGTCTGCCTTCATGGACCAGCAGCGAGTACTGTTGTCCGGTATGACCGGTTCTTCCACCCTGACTACCGGGCTCTCGACGTCGAAAACATCCCCGGAGGCCAAGCCAATCCTTGAGACCTTTTGTTCTCGAGTCAATCCTCGGACGAGGTCTCGATCCGGTTCCCGCATGATGGGGCCACGATCGTCCCCAGCCAGTGCGCTAAGCACCAGCCACGGGGCCTCTGTGTGCTGAGTTCAGCCCTGGGGCACACGGACCACCCTTCCATCAAGTCCTCGACGGACTACTCAGAGTGGAAGACAGAGTACGAAGGATCGCCCAACACCCATCGCCATCACGATGTCCCCTCTGATTCTCCAACTTCACAGCCCCATTGGTGGACCCTGCCAGAAGACATGGTGTTCCTTGATTTCGTCAGGGACATGTCTAAGACACTAACATTCCTGACGGAATTGGAGGAGGACCCTTGGGCAGAGGAGCTAGAAATCCTCCAGTACGAGGCCCCTCTGAGGGAATCTCTTACGGTGCCCATCCTGGCACGGCTAATGCTCCGTATGTGGAAGACACCGGCATCGATGCTGGTGGTGAGCAAGCGGCTCGACTCAATGTATCAAGTCCACCGGAGCCCCGGCTTCCAAAAAAACAGCTGCCGCACAACTCCATGGTGGAGTCGACCATGCATCGACTGAAGAGTCAGAAGACGCATTCCTCTGTCCCTTCAGGCAGGGAGGCATACACCTTGGACACCCTCAGCAGAAAGTGTTACTAGTGCTCAATGCTCATCGCCTGCATCCAGGCCTACCAGCAGTACATGGGCATGTACCCGAGAGACCTGGTGAAGGAAATTGCTGGATTCTTAGCTGGTCTGTCCAAGGAACCCCTGCAGCAGTTCAAGAACCTTGCCAAGGCCGTCCGTGAGTGCTCCAAGTTTGTCTCAGGCATCCTATGACGGCTTCAAGTCAGCGGCTTGAGTACCAGCAGCGGGCATCAGTACCTGACGCCAGGTTTGGCTATAGTCGTCTGATCTTGAGCAATGGGTTCAGGACAAATTGGTCGATGTCCCATGCCAAGGAGAGAACCTCTTTGGCAAGCCCATGACTGACAAGGCTGCAGAGCTGAAGACCGAGTTCATAACGAGGACCAGGCTCTCTAGAAAGACTGCTGCCCCTCCCCGATGGAAGGGCTTGTGTAAAAAGCCCCTCTACCCGAGGAAAGGGGCTGCTTACAGAAACTAACCACCTTTTCAGGCCTCCCTGGCACCCCAGCAGGGTCAGCAGGCCAAGGGACATGGGCATGGCTCTCTCAAGCAGAAAGCTCCCAAACTCCAGGCGGGAGCTTTTGACTCCTGGGGCATGGCCTCTCCATCCCAAGGAGGTCAGCAGCCTATGGGGGACAACTGATCCACTATGCCCAAAGGTGGCTATTGCCACTGATTCCTGGGCACTTCGGGTGGTCAGGGAGGGCTACCTCCTCCATCTGACTCAGACACCTCACCCTTACTTCCCGGGAGAGCCCCTCAGATCTCCCCTTCACTGGGACCTTCTACTAAGATCATAAGATATGCCATACTGGGTCAGACCAAGGTCCATCAAGCCCAGTATCCTGTTTCCAACAGTGGCCAATCTAGGTCATACATACCTAGCAGTTTCCCCAAAAGTCACAGGTTCCACAATGCTTGTACTGGGTCAAGCATTGATATCCTGGGTCCCTTCTTAATAATGGTTTATGGACCTTTCCTCCAGGAACTTGTCCAAACCTTTTTTAAACCCAGCTACACTAACAGCCTTTACTACATCCTCCAGTAACAAATTCCAGAGTTTGATTACACGTTGAGTGAAAAAATATTTTCTCTTATTAGTCTTAAATAGTTTACCTTGTAGCTTCATTGCATGTCCCCTAGTCTTTCTATATTCTGATAATGTAAACAATCGAGCTACGTTTACCCGTTCCACTCCGTTCATTAATTTATAGACTTCTATCATATCTCCCCTCAGCTGTCTCTTTTCCAGGTTAAAGAGCCCTAACCTTTTTAGCTTTCTTCATAGGAGTATCCTTCCATCCCCTTTACCATTTTGGTGGCTCTTCTCTGAACCTTTTCTAATATCGCTATATCCTTTTTAAGATACGGCAACCAGAACTGCACACAATATTGAAGGTGCGGTCTCACCTTGGAACGATACAGAGGCATGTCGCCCCAGACGCCCGCCTCCACATGAGGGCTGTGCAGTGGTGCCTTCGGGACCAGTGGACACAGGCCACGGGATGTCTCCGGGTCAAAGTCTCAGTGACCCACCAGTTGGACTGCCTGACCTGGTGGCAGACTCCCCAATACCTCGAGGCGGGGTTGCCCTTTTAAGCCCCGACCCCCTTAAGGGTCTTCACCACGGGCGCCTCCCTGCTTGGCTGGGGAGCCCACTGTGAGGAAGTGTGGACTCAGGGCAGCTGGTCGCAGGACAAGAGCAACCATCAGATCAACCTCCTGGAGCTTCGGGCAATATACTTAGTCCTCCGAGCCTTTTGCCACCGCCTGCATCACCAGCCGGTGTTGGTCCAGATGGACAACCACATGGCAATGTTCTATGTGAACAAACAGAGGAGGCATGGGGTCTCGTGTCCTCTGCCGAGGGGCAGTGGTCCTCTGCTCCTACGCAATCTGGTAGGCTATACTCTTGCAGGCAGTGTACCTGTCAGGTCCAAACAACTCACTGGCTGACAGGTTGAGCAGGGTCCTCCAGCTGCGCTAGTGGCAGCTGGACCCCATTGTGGCTGACCGCTCTGTCAACTCTGGGGGGAACCCAAGATAGACCTGTTCACCAGCCTGGACAATTGCCAATTCTCCTGCTTCTGCTCCTGGTAGGCCCACCCCTCCATGGTGGCGGCAGACGCGTTCCTCTCTCGTGGTCAGAAGGCCTCATGTATGCCTTTCCATCCACACCACTAATTGCCAAGACATTGTTCAGGACCCTCCGCAACAAGGCCTCGCTCATCCTGATAGCCCCTCAATGGCCCAGACAGCCATGGTTTCCACTACTCCTCTGGCTGTAGGTGGAGACTCCCATCCCTTTGGGGAACTCTCCAGGACTCCTGTCCCAGGAGGGGGGCTCTCTTCTGAACCTCAACTTGGGGTTCCTGTCGTTGACAGCGTGGCTGCTGAAAGGGTGACCCTAGCCCCTTTCAGTCTCTCAAATGAGGTAGAGAAGATCCTGCTGGCCTCTCGTAAGGATTCCACTAGAAAAGCATATGCCCTCAAATGGCGCAGGTTTTCTTTTTTTCTTTTTTTTAAATCTTTATCATTTTATAATAAATCCAAGCATTAATACGCCTGCATAGAAATTAGGGTACAAACAAGAAAGTCATTGTAAAACTACAATGAACATAGGGAGCAATTTTAAACAAAGACAATAAGAAGTCTGACCCTACCCCAGCCTACCCCACACTGAGAGAATCCAAAGTTAAACAATTAATACACAGTGTGAAGAAACTATAACAAGTGTCTACAGTCAACCCAAACTATTTGCAGAAGCTCCATCTAGAGTGCCTCAACAGAGCGGTGCGAATTCAAAAAAGCCAGCAACTGTGAGAGCTCAAAGAAAATGTATGAAACAGACTGCAATTTAACCATACATTTACAAGGAAATTTCAGGAAAAATTGTGCACCCATAAGCAAAACACCTGGACGGAGCAACAAGAATTCCTTCCTTCTCCTCTGGGTCTCTCTGGACAAATCAGGAAACACACGTACAGATAAACCTTGAAATAACAAAATACGCTTGCAAAAAAAATTCGCAAAAACCAATCCCTATCAGAGAAGAGAGCGAAGATAACAATTAAGGTAAATGGAGAAACAGAATCACCTAAAGAAGAATCTAAGATGCCTGAAACATCCAAGGACTCAGCTTGATCAATCCCAGAAATCACCCCAACAGCTTTTTTCCCAGGCGGAAGATAATACATTTTAACCATCGGAGAATGGGATTCACTTGGAACACCCAAAATCTCTATCAAATACTTTTTAAACATTTCTTTAGCGCTAATTACAGTAGATTTTGGGAAATTAATCAAACGAAGATTTTGATATCTAGATATGTTCTCCAGCATATCAATTCTTGTTTTTAATGCCAATGCATCCTTCTGAAAGGATAAGACGCCATCATCAAAAGTAACTGTTTTTTGTTGTATCTCAGTCACTGAGGATTGTAAAGCTGAAATTTCCAATGTATGTTGTTGCAATAAATTGGTGTGAGACTGAGACTGGGCTGCCAATGTTGAGACCTGCGGAGCCAAAAGTTCCCCAAGCTTCACAATAGCTGACCAAATTGTCTTCAAGGTAAATACAGCTGGAAGCTCAAGGGAAAAAGTTACCAGTACTCCAGTGCAGACTTCAGAAGACTGACGCTCCAGTGCAGAACTCCCAGTTGGAGAAGGGATCAATTCAGACCCCTCCGACCGCCTCCGTGATGTTGGAACCGCCGAACAGTGGAGGAGAGGACAAGAAACCTCTCCGCTTCCCAGCTGCACAGTCGGCCCTCTATTCCCGCAAGACTCCACCACATGGGAGGACTGCAGGCTCGATGACTGCACCAGGCTCTGTTCAGTGGCTGGCTGTTTCAGCAGGCGCCACTGCACCAGAGGAGAGATGTCTGGCCCTGAACCTCCCGTTGAGCTGCTCAGCTCCAGCGGAATGTTAATGGGGCACTGCTCCGCCGGCTTGCCGGACTGCCATGGCGTCGAAGAAACGAAGACATCAAGTGGACCAACCACTCGAGAAGGCAATGGGGAAGAGTCCGCTGCGGTAAGAGAGGGTTTCTTCACCCCTTTAGCCTTCCGTTTACCCATAGAGGAAAAAAAACAACGCTGCTCTCGACACACGTTAAATTGCCATCTTGGATCCCCTCATCGTAATTCCTCACTCGCAGGTTTTCAACTTGGTGTTCAGAGCATGGGACCAACCCGTTCTCCTGCCCGGTGGGGCTGGTGCTACAGTACCTTCTCCACCTCTTGCAATCTGGGCTTAAATCAAACTCCGTCGGGGTGCACCTCGGTGCCCTGGCAGCGCACCACCACCCAGTGGATGGTAAACTCCTCCCGGTCCAGCCGCTGGTGACATGTTTCCTAAGGGGTCTGCTCTTATCGAAGCCCCCAGTTTGCCCTCCGGCAGCCGAGTGGGACCGAGTGAGCTGCCTCAGTGTAGTATTGGGGCAGCTCACTCCACCCGCCTTTTGAGCCTCTGGCTACCTGCCACCTGCGATACCTCTCATGGAAAGTGGCATTCCTGGTCACGCTCGCCTCCATTCACAGGGTTAGCGAGCTTCAGACCTTAGTGGATGATAGAGGGATAAAAGGGGTACTAAGAGGGGACAAGGCCATAGCAGAGAGACTGAATGAATTCTTTGCTTTGGTCTTTACTGAAGATGATATAGGGAAGTTACCCATGCCTAAAATGGTATATAATGCTGGAGCAGCAAACAATTGAAAGAAATATTGATAAACCAGGAAGACGTATTACAACTATTTGATAAACTGAACCGTAGCAAATCACATGGCTTAGATGGTATACATCCAAGGGCGTTGAAAGAACTGAAATATGAGATTGCAGACCTACTGTTAGTAATCTGTGAACTATCATTAAAATCATCAGTAATACTTGAAGATTGGAGGATAGCCAATATAATGCCAATTTTAAAAAGGGTTCCAGAGGTGATCTGGAAACTAGAGACATGTGAGTCTGATGTAGGTACCAGGAAAAAATGGTAGAAACTATTTTTAAAAACAAAAACAAAATTATTGAACATGTAAACAGTCATGGTTTAGCCAGGGAAGGTCTTGTCTTACTAATCTATTATATTTTTTGAAGGTGTAAATAAGCAGGTAGGCAAAGGTGAGTCAGTCAATGTAGTACCGTATATACTCGAGTATAAGCCGAGTTTTTCAGCACATTTTATGTGCTGAAAAACGGCCCCCTCAGCTTATACTCGAGTCAACGTCTGCAGATGTCTAGCAAGGGGTGCTGCTTCTAAAGCTAAGGTTTCCATAACCGCGGCTGCAGATATGGAAACCTTTGCAGTGATGTGCTGGGCAGGGCCGGCCCGTCCATTGAGCAAGAATGTTTTTTGCACAGGGCCCCGCGTTTCAGGGGGCCCCGCGCAAAAAACATTCTTCATCCCAAGTTAAAAAAAAAACAAAAAACAACCCAGCTGCTTCTGCCGCGGCAGCATCAAGAGTGCCGCGGCAGCATCAAGAGTGCCGCGGCAGTATCAAGAGTGCCGCCGCCGCGGGGCCCCCCCAGCAGAGCCTCCCTGGATCGCCTCCCTGCATCGCAGCCTATCCCCGAACGCGGGCTTCTTCCAGAGCCGCGAGAGTTTCCTTTCTCGCGGCTCTGTTAATCCCGCCGGGGCTGATCCCGGCGGGATTAACAGAGCCGCGAGAAAGGAAACTCTCGCGGCTCTGAAAGAAGCCCGCGTTCGGGGATAGGCTGCGATGCAGGGAGGCTCTGCCGGGGGGGGCCCCGCGGCGGCGGCGGCACTCTTGATACTGCCGCGGCACTCTTGATGCTGCCACGGCAGAAGCAGCTGGGTTGTGTTTTTTTTAATTTGGGTTGATAGGGCGGAAGGGGGTTTAGGACTGGTAATGGGGGGGAGGCCAAGACTGGAAGTGGGCTGATAGGGGAGGGTTAGGACTAGTAATGGGCCATGGGGGGGGGTGCTAAGACTGGAATTGGGCAGATGGGGGGGGGTTAGGGCTGGTAATGGGCTATGGGGGGGGGCTGAGTGGAAATGGGCTGAGGGGGGGGTTAGGACTGGTAATTGGCTATGGGGGGGCTAAGACTGGAAGTGGGCTGATGGGGGGGATAGGACTGGTAATGGGCTATGGGGGGGGCTGACTGGAAATGGGCTGATGGGGGGGTTAGGACTGGTAATTGGCTATGGGGGGGCTAAGACTGTAAATGGGCTGATGGGGAGGTTTAGGACTATAAATGGTTTATGGGGGGTTCAAAGAATGGAAGGTGGATGATGGGGGGTTTTAGGACTGGTAATGGGTTATTGGGGGGGGGCTAAGACTGGAAATGGGCTGATGGGGGGTTAGGACTGGTAATTGGCTATGGGAGGGGTTAGGACTGGTAATGGGCTGATGGGGTATTAGGACTGGTAATGGGCTATGGGGGGCTAAGACTGGAAATAGGCTGATGGGGGGGCTAGGCCTGGAAATAGGGTGATGGGGGGGTTAGGACGTAATGGGCTGATGGGAGGGGTTAGGACTGGTAATTGGCTATGGGAGGGGTTAGGACTGGTAATGGGCTGATGGGGTATTAGGACTAGTAATGGGCTATGGGGTTGCTAGGACTGGAAGTGGGCTGAGTGGAAGGAGGGCTTGAACTGCAAATAGCTGATGGGGACGGGGGCTTCGAATGGAAATGGGTTGTGAGGGGGAGGGAGCTAGGACTGGAAATGGGTGAGTGGGGGGGGGCTAGGACAGGAAATGGGCTGATGGAGGGGTTAGAATAGGACTGGAAATTGGCTGTTGGGGGGGTGCTAAGATTGGAAATGGGCTGTGGTGGGGGTTTGGATTGAAATGGACTCATGAAGGGGCTAGAACTGGAAGTAGGCTCATGGGGGGCTTGGATTGGAAATGGGCTGAGTGGAGGGGAGCTAGGATTTGACATGGGCTGATGGGCTCATGGGGGCTGGGATTGGAAATGAGCTGATGGAGGGACTCGGATTGGACTGGAAATAGATGGGGGAGCTAGGACTGGAAATAGGCTGATGGTGGGTCTAGGATAGGACTGGAAATGGGCTTATGGGGGGCTAGGACTGGAAATGGGCTGATGCGGGAACTAGAAGGGAGCGGATGCTGGGTGGGACTGGAACTAGAATGGAGCTGATGTTGGGGGAGGATTAGAATGGGATGGAGCTGGGAGAGTGAAATGGAGAGGGGAAAAAATATTTTGTGTGGGAGGGAAGACAAATCTACAATTGGCCGGATATTGGGAGAGTAAGTGGGGATTGAGAATGGAGGGGTAAAATTTGAGTAGATGAAATAGGAATGAGGAAAGAGCAAAAGGAGAAAGATTAGTACAGTCAAACCTCGGTTTTCATGATTAATCCGTTCGAAAAAGTCTGACTAAAACCGAAACGTATGAAAACTGAAGCAATATTTCCCATAAGAAATAATGTAAATCCAATTAATCCGTTCCAGACACCCAAAAATATTCACAAAAATACATTTTATAGAGAATAACTATATTTTTACATACAGAAAACAATGAGAAATAAATATAAATGACTAATGAAATGGATAAATGAACATTTAACATCACTGAAAGCAAGCTAAGTACAGTACTGTACAGTACAGTATGTTAACATCTGGCCTTAGCCACCCCTGACAAGCTGCTGTGCACAGCTCTCTTCGGAATCACATTGGATTCAGCCCATTAAAATACCTTTACATTATCTGCTCAATGCTTCAGAATGGCAGAAAATCTTAATGATATAGCTTCAGACGTACCATGCAAGAGAAAGAACTGCCTCCCACATTCATGCAACATCTCCTGCTTACGTTGACAGCTTTTCTTCCCTGCTACCTCCGAGCCTGAGGGGGCGCTCCAGAGAACGGGCAGGCGGTGGACGAGATCGGGGCCTTCCTCTCTGCGCAATCCTTGCCTCTCTGACTCTGACCAGGCTCGAGGATGTGTTTCATTTACGTGCTCAGCTGGCTTTTGCTTCTCATCACGCTGGCGATCGGTGAGTCCGGGGGGCAGTGCTGCCGGGACCGGGCAGGCGTTCTGGCAGTGTATACAGAATGGTGTGCAGCGCGAGGGTGTATGTATTTACAGTACTGTACTTTACGAAAACCGAGGCGATGTACAAGAACCGGGACAAAATCTCAGTCAAAAGACGTTGAAAACCGAAGCGATGTATGAAAACCGGGACAAAATCTCAGTCAAAAAAGACGTTGAAAACCGAAGCGTATGAAAACCGGGGCAAATGAAAACCGAGGTTTGACTGTATGTTAAAGCAGATGTAGAGAGAGAATGGAAAAAAACTAGAAGAGAGAAGAAAAGACAAATGGACAGCAGACGATGGAGAGTTAGCAGAAGACGCAAAGAAACCAGAAGAAAGTGACGGGAGCAATTGCAGCTGAAAAAAAATGCACAAAAGGTAGAAAAATATCTCTTTATTTTGAATTAATTAATTTATTTATTTAACATTTCTTCTATACCGCGCAATTAAAATCAGCGCGGTGTGCATCGAACAAAAATACTGCAATGTACAGAAACAACATTGAGTTTACAAAGAACAGGGAATTGAACATGGGATCGAAACCGGGGAAACTAAATACATGTTAACTCGAAACTATGTACAATACTCTAATATAAATGGGTGTTGCATTGATTTTGTGAAGATGAAGATTAGTGGTTGGTTGGGCTTGAGTGGGGACTACCTATTATATCTGTGGTATTGACGTTCTGGGGCGGCTGGGGTATGAGGGAAGCTTGCTGGTTGTGCTTCTATCACTGGAAGTTTCTGGGTAACATTTTGTGAACAGGTGGAGTTTTAAGGCTTTTCTGAATAGGAAGAGGCTTTTAATACCACGGATTTCATGGGGGAGTGCATTACAGTTTAAAGGGGCGAATATGGAGAAGGCTCTGTTGGAGATAGCCTTTGTGCATGTAGTTATTAGCTTGGGGACTACTAATGTGTTCAGTGCAGTAGACCTTCTCTTTCTATTTTCCAGGGTACCATGGACTAGCTTGCTGATTGGCGTAGGGGGGTAGTTATTTAGGGCTTTGAAGGTGAGGACCAATGACTTGTATTGGAGCCTGGCATGTAAAGGTAGCCAATGCAAATCCTTCATGATGGGCGTTATGTGGTCGGATCTTGACGATCCAGAGAGGACTCTTGCGGCTGCATTCAAAGCTAGGCGGAGCGGGTTTAAGGTTTGATACCATATTGTTTTTGTTGACCCCATTTTCCACTTACAGAGCTATTTTACTGTTTTTCGTTTAAATAAATATTCATGTAATTTTATTGGTCTCTATCTTTATTTTTTACATTGACTAGTAGGTGCCTCATTTCCCACCCTCGGCTTATACTCGAGTCAATAGTTTTGCCCAGTTTTTTGTGGTAAAATTAGGTACCTCAGCTTATATTCGGGTCGGCTTATACTCGAGTATATACGGTATATCTGGATTTTCAGAAAGCCTTTTACAAGGTCCCTCATGAGAGACTCTTGGCGAAATTAAAAAGTCATGGGATAGACGGCAGTGTACTGTTGTGGATCAGGAACTGGTTAAAAGATAAAAAGCAGAGGGTAGGGCTAAATGGCCAATTTTACCAATGGAGAAAGGTGAATAGGGGAGTACCACAGGGATCTGTGCTGGGTCCGCTGCTTTTCAACATATTTATAAATGACCTGGAAATGGGAGTAACGAGTGAGGTAATCAAATTTGCGTATGACACAAAATTATTCAAAGTTGTTAAAAGCCAAGAGAATTATGAAAAATTGCAAGAGGATCTTAATAAATTGGAAGATTGGACGTTCAAATGGCAGATGCAATTTAATGTGGACAAGTTCAAAGTTATGCACCCAGGAAAGGATAACATAAACTATAGTTACACGATGCAAGGTGTTCTACATTAGGAACCACCACCCAGGAAAAAGATTTAGGCACCATCATGGATAACACATTGAAGCCCTCTGCCCAGTGTGGATTGCTTGCCAAGAAAGCAAATAGAATACAGTCAAACCTCGGTTTTCGTGTGCCCCGGTTTTCATTGGTTTCGGTTTTCAACGTCTTTTCTAACTGAGATCTTGTCTCGGTTATCGGTTTTCGCCTCGGTTTTCGTCAGGAACCAGTGCTGCCAGATCTGAAAATCTACACCCTCGCGCTGGTCTGCCCGCCCAGTCCCGGCAGCACTACCCCCCCCGGACTCACCCGATCGCGTGTTGAGAAGCCAATGTCAGCTGAGCAACATCCTCGAGCCAGAGATGCAAGGATTGCACAGAGAGGAAGGCCCCGATCTCTCCACCGCCTGCCTGTTCTCTGGAGCGCCCCCTCAGGCTCGGAGGTAGCAGGGTAGCTGTCAATGTAAGCAGGAGATGTTGCATGGATGTGGGAGGCAGCGATCAGATTACAGTGCCGTACAGTACAATATCTGTGTGTTTGCTGTCCTGTGGACGATCGGGCAGGTGAGAGAAGTGACAGGAGCTGGGTGTCTGGAACGGATTACATTGAATTTACATTATTTCCTATGGGAAATATTGCTTCGGTTTTCGTACGTTTCGGTTTTAGTCAGACTGCTTAGAACGGATTAATCATTAAAACCGAGGTTTGACTGTATTAAGAATCATAAGGAAAGAAATGGAGAATAAAACAAAGGATATTATAAGGCCTCTGTATCGTTCCATAGTGCGACCGCACCTCAAATATTGTGTGCAATTATGGTCGCACACGAGGATATAGTGGAATTAGAAAAGGTACAGAGAAGAGCCAACAAAATGGTAAAGGGGATGGAAGGATTACCCCTATGAGGAGAGGCTAAAAAGATTAGGGCTCTCCACCTGAAAAAGAGACGGCTGAGGGGAGATACGATAAAGGTCTATAAATTAATGGATGGCGTGGAACAGGTAAACATAGATCGATTTGTTTACCCAATCAAAATGTAGAAAGACTAGGGGAAATGCAATGAAGCTACAGGGTAACCCATATAAAACTAAAACTAATAAAAAAATATATATATTTTCTCTGAACGCATAATCAAACTCTGGAATTTGTTACCAGAAGATGTAGTAAAAGCTGTTAGTGTAGCTTGGTTTAAAAAAGGTTTGGACAAGTTCCTGGAGGAAAGGTCCATAAACCAATATTAAAGGGGACCTGGGAAATTAGCTGCTTGTCCCAATACAAGCATTGTGGAACCTGGGTCTTCTGGGGGGAAACTGCTAGGTATTTGTGACCTAGATTGGCCACTGTTGGAAACAGGATACAGGGCTTGATGGACCTTGGTCTGACCCAATAAGGCATATTATGTTCTTATGTTCTCTACCTTTTCTAACTCTGCTATATCCTTTTTCAGATATGGCAACCAGAACTACACACAATATTCAAATTGCAGTCGCACCTTGGAGCGATACAGAGGCATTATAATATCCTTGTTTTATTTCTCCATTCCATAATTGAGCATATGCATAATCACATAGTCGCAAATACATTTGTTCAAACTGGTGGAGAATGGTGCTGAAGATTAAAATGTATCTGGTGGCAGTGGCTTCCAGCATCACATGGCTCTTCCAGAGTGCTGTCCACACTGTGCTCAAGTCCTGTGCTGTTCTCATAAGGCTGAATCACGTCATACAGCACAGGAAGGCCGGAGCACCAGCTGCATCTGAATGACAGAGAGCCATCCAATGATTACTTCTGGGAGAATTCTGTGCAAGACGGAGTTCGTCACCAGAACCCATCTCTCATGCAAGACCTCCACTCTGCCCCGAAAGAAGCAACCAGTCAAGAAGCCTTTCTTTCCTCGGAAGGGCCTCCTGTACCGGGGCTATCCACCATACCCGGCTATCCCCACGCCAACCACCCCAGTGCAGGATAAATCCGGCCAAGGGCATCGTTAAGCCAAAAGGACCGAAAGTCCAAACTCTGGCTCCTCCACAACCTGCTCATGGGTTTTGACACCATCGGCATAGCCCCTCGCCCTCCGGCGACGCAGCAGCCAGTGCGGGGACGCCTGTCCCATTTCGCCCCGTTGTGGGCCTCCATCACCTCAGACACCTGGGTTCTCTAGGTCATCGGCAATGGCTATTGCCTTCACTTCAACAGGCTTCCACCTCTCTTTTCCCTGGTGGAGCCTCCTCGACTCCCCGCGTACCAGCTTCTACTGCAGCGGGAATTACTCTCTCTCCTTGCCCAACGGGCAGTCGAGAAGATCCCTCCGCACCTTCGAGGTCGGGGCTTCTATTCCCAGTACTACTTCGTCCCGAAAAAGATGGGGGGTCTGCGGCCCATCCTTGACCTCCGCAAGTTGAACAAGTTCTTAGTGAGGGAGAAATTCAAGATGTTATCCCTTGGGCATTCTGCTGCCCTTCCTCCAGCAGGGCGACTAGCTATGTTTCTTGGATCTAAAGGACGCTTACACCCACATCTTAATCCACCCCCAGCACAGACAGTATCTGCGATTCAGGGTGCAGGGAGAGCACTTGCTGTACAGGGTGCTTCCCTTTGGCCTCATGTCTGCCCCGCGAGTCTTTACGAAGTGCCTCGTCGTGGTCGCCGCCCATCTCCAGCGTCACGATATACCAATCTTTCCCTACCTCGACGACTGGCTCGTCATGGGCTCCTCTGTCGGAGAAGCCCGGCGAGCAATGTCGCACACCATTTTTCTGTTGGAGACCTTGGGGTTCTTGGTCAACTACCCGAAGTCTCACCTCGAATCGGTGCAGGCACTCAAGTTTTATCAGGGTGCGCCTCGATACTCAGCAGGCGACCGCCTTCTTACCGGTGGATCACACCAACCACCTCCGAGCTCTGGCGGCCTGCGTCCAAAGCACTCCCCGGGTCACCGCTCGGATCATGCTACGTCTCCTGGGCCACATGGCTTCTACCATGCATGTGGTCACCCATGCCTGTCTGCACATGCGGATGGCTCAGTGGTGGCTCAGTGCCCAATGGAGCCAGTCCTTCGGCCATCTCAGGGACCCCGTCAGGGTCCTTTCCGACCTCCGTTTGTCCCTGAGCTGGTGGCAAAACTCCCGCAACCTCCTGTGGGGATTGCCCTTCCAGGCCCCGCAGCACAATGCGGTGCTGATGACAGACGCTTCCCTGTTAGGGTGGGGAGCCCACTGCGGGCCACTATGCATGCAGGGGCAGTGGTCGCACGAGGAGTCTCAGCAGCAGATAAACTTGATCGAGCTCCGGGCGATTCGGTGGGCCCTGAGGGCCTTCGAGGAATACCTCAAAGGGAGGTCGGTTCTCGTGCAGACCGACAACAGTGTGGTAATGTTCTACATCAACAAGGAGGGAGGCACGGGATCGCGCTCCCTCTGCCGGGAAGTGATCCTCATCTTCTCCTTCGCCGTCCAGCAGAAGATGTCCCTCAAGGCGACATACCTTCTGGATCATCCAGCCTGCTCTATGCATTCCTTCCCTTCTCTCTCATTGCGAGGACCCTTTTCAATGCTCAGCGGGATCGGGCATCATTGATCCTCTTAGCCCCCTCGTGGCCTCGACAGCCTTGGTTCCTGCTCCTGCTCCGGCTCTCGACGGAGCCTCCTGTTCTCCTGGGCTCTGCCCCGGGTCTGCTAACACAGGAGGGGCGGGTGCAGCACCTGAACCTAGCCTCCTTATCCCTCACGGCCTTGCGGCTGAACGGTTTTCCCTAGCCTTGCTGGGCCTTCCAGAGGAGGTCGAGGAGGTCCTCACCTTGAGGAAGGACTCCACAAGACGAGCCTACGCCTTTAGGTGGAGGCGCTTCTCGGTCTGGTACTCGGAGCTCCAGATCAACCCATTCTCGTGCCCCATTCGATGGATCCTCCAGTACCTCCTCCATCTCTCGAAGGAAGGGCTGAAGTCATACTCTGTCAGGGTATACTTGAGCACCATCTCGGAAAACCACCTCCCCATCGAGGGAAAACCCCTCTCGGGGCAGCCGTTAGTCTCACGCTTTATGCGGGGTCTCCTGCTTTCTAAGCCCCCCTACCGTCCTCCCCCAGCTGAATGGGACCTGAATGTGGTGCTCATGCAGCTCACCCGTTCGCCTTTCGAGCCAATGGCGACGAGCTCGCTCTGGCACCTGTCCCAGAAGGTGGCCTTCCTGGTGGCGCTGACCTCGGCCTGCCGAGTCAGTGAGCTCCAGGCTCTCATGGCTGACGCCCCCTTATACCAGGTTCTGTCGGAATAGGGTGGTCCTCCGCACCCACCCTAAATTCCTGCCTAAAGTCATCTCGGACTTCCATCTTAACCAGGAGACAGTCCTGCTGACTTTCTTCCCAAGGCCCCACACTGATCAGGCGTCGGCGGCTCTCCACACCCTCAACTGCAAAAGGGCTCTCATCTTCTGCTTGCAGCGCACCCAGACTCATCACAGGTCTGACCGACGCTTTATGACCTAGGATCCCAATAGGTCGGGACAGGCAGTCACCAAACGCACTCTCGGTTTGGGTGGCAGACTGCATCGCTTTCACTCATATGAAGGCGGGTGCCCCGCTAGATCATAGAGTCACCGCACACGGGGTTTGGGCCAAGGCAGCTTCGATGGCCTCGCTATGTTCCATGCCCCTGATGGACAACTGACGGGCGGCGACCTGGTCTTCCACGAATACCTTCGCTGCCCACTACTGCCTGGAGAGGGAGTCCCACCAGGACAGCGCCTTCGACCAGGCTGTACTCCGTAACCTGCTTGGGGTATAAGCAACTCCTGCCCTCCAACGCTTCTTCACGGCTACTGAGGGCTTCGCCCCAAGGACTGAGGACTTGGGCTCCTTTGGGCATCGACTTCTGCTCATGGCCTCGAGGAGGCGTTTTTTTGGTTACAGGTTCGGTAGCCTGTAGCTGGGGGGTCCCATAAGTGAGGACTGACTTCCTGCTTGTTCCTGGAGAAAGCGTAGTTACTCACCTGTAACAGGTGTTCTCCAGGAACAGCAGGAATCAGTCCTCACTACCCTCCCGCCTCCCTTGATGAGTTGCTAGATTTTTGTCCTTCCCTTGCCATCTGCTTGGTAGGGCTCAAGCTAAGGGACCTGACTGAACAAGATGGCACCCTTGGGCTGGAAGAGGACCACGCATGCATGGCAGCAATCCCAAAGGCTTTCTTTGAAAGCTGAGGAATTGCTCTGCACGGGCTCCGTCGGTGCCGACGTCACCCATAAGTGAGGACTGATTCCTGCTGATTCCTGTTACAGGTGAGTAACTATGCTTTCTGATAATAAGTGAATTACAGCTGATAAAAATATAACCAGCTTGGTTTATCACATCCGAAAGGCTTTTTCATGCTGAGGTCTTTTCCTCCTGTTGGTTTTTTTTTTTTGTCACCTATTAACCCTTTGTTCCTTATCGCCCCTCCAGTCCAGTCCCAACCTGTGGGTTGTCACGCCTCACCATCAGCTTGGAAATTGAGCATGTCAATTCTTGATGACATCACCTCACATAGGCAGCTGACACCACCTACAAGCCCCAGTAGGTTCAGTCTCCAAGCAGCTGGAGAGGTGTGATCCCATAGGTCTGGACTCACTGAAGGGACAAGAAAGGAAAGGAAGAAAAAAAAATAGTGATTGATAGCAGAGGTCTTTATTT
The DNA here is from genome assembly GCA_033557465.1 of Ichthyophis bannanicus. Taxonomy (NCBI): domain Eukaryota; kingdom Metazoa; phylum Chordata; class Amphibia; order Gymnophiona; family Ichthyophiidae; genus Ichthyophis; species Ichthyophis bannanicus. The sequence continues at coordinate 1,374,616,249 of CM066032.1, read as the reverse complement.
CCAGTTAGCTTGATCAATGATTGGGGCTTCCTGAGGGGTCTACAGCGCTTAAGATTGCTGGCCCTTTAAAATTTTGCTAAGAAAAAGATTTTACCTCAGCCCTTGTTGAAAGCAGAAGACGGCCTTAGCGATTTGGCCCTGACCTGCAAGCTGGTAAGCTTTGCTTTAGCGGCAGCACTCCCGATCCCTTAAGTGGGTAAGGAGATACTTTACTGAAGCTGCAAGTACTCCTCGAGCCCCCTTAAGGTTCCCGCCAATGCCAGAGCTGGTGAGGCCACGTCGGGAGTGGGACGCACGATCGAGGGAGTGTTAGAGATGGGGCACATCAGAATTTCTCTGGCTCTAATTTGGGGCCGTACATTACTAGATCCCGCAATCGAGGAGAGCTCTCAGCTTGTGGTGGGATTTGGAGCCACGTGGCTGTGTGTGGCTGCTGTTGCGCTAAGCATGGGAACTGGTGCCATTTTATATACGTTGATTGAATAGTGAAGGGGGGTTCCCGGGTGGGCTCCGGATGCTGGGAGTTCTTCCTCCACCATTTGTTTTGTTTGCTTACACTCTTCGTCTAGATTTGGAAAAAAAGAACCACAAAGGAAAAAACAGGAAAGGAACAAGCAGGGAAGACAAAAGAGGGACAAGATGCCTGTGAAGGCCACGTGCTTGGCCTGTGGTTCCTGTGGGAGCTCTTTTTCAGCTGCAGGGTTTTGACGTGGCTGTCAGGCAGAGTCCTGATTGGCAGAAGAAGGCTTAACAGCAGACAGGGCTGGAAGAGTGTCTTTCGGGGAGGGGGGGTTAGAGGCTTTCCGCTCTGGCTCCAGGGGAGTGCCGTTCTCCCATCGGGGGCAGAAATGGCAGCCAACCTGGAGGGAACCGCCTACACTGATCCTCTGTTGCTGGAACCCCTGGATAAGGAGAGCAGATCATCTCTGGCTTCCACAGCCAAAGTCTCAGTTGCGGAGGAGGTTTCCAGGGCTTTTCCTCCAGAATTTGTCGTCCTTATGCATAAGGTCTTCTGCATGAGGCAGCGTTGGGGGGGGGGGGGGGGGAGAGCATCCCGAGTGCGAAAGAGGGTTCTGCCTAATGCCCTGATAGTCAAGAGATCAGAGAAGGAACCTGGACCTAGTCTGAGACGTCTGGAGAGCGACCAGTGGGAGGACACAAGTTCACTTTAATCAGACGACTTGGACCCTGGGGCCTGAGGCAGACCCAGTGGAATCAGCAGAGCTCAAGGAAGGTGAGATCCCACAGGAGGATGACTCTCAGATTATGCATGTTTTTCGCAAGGAGGAGTTAGTGGCGTTGATTTCCCATTCCCTGGTGGCCCTTAATATGCCTTAAGGGACCCTGATAGAAGAGGAGCCCCTGGAAGATCCCCTGTTCCATGCCGTCAGGAAGCCACAGATGTTTTTTCTGCTACATCGGGTGATTAAACAAATGATATAGGATAAGTGGGAGGTCCTAGAGGCTGGCCTGAAGGAGGGTATAAGGGCGATGGCGAAGTTGTACCTGTTGCCAGACCAAGAGAAGGAGCTTCTGTGCGCTTCAAAGGTGGACACTACAATCTCCGCGGTCACAAAGAAGATTACTATCTAGGTGGAAGGCGGTACAGCCCTCAAGAATGCACAAGATTGAAAACTAGAGACTTTACTCAAGCAGGCCTTTGATAGTGCCCTGATCTTGCTGGCGTCTGTGACATTTTCGTAGCCAGAGCATGTTTGCGCAGAGCGCTGGGGATGTACAGCATCCGCCTCCCAAGGCAGCTAAGCTGGAAGCTGGAGCGGCCCTCTTGGTGGATGCCTTTTATGATCTTATTAAAGGTAACTCAAAGAGCATGGCCTCAGGGGTGACCACATGGAGGTACTTATGGCTGTGTAACTGGTTGACAGACGTTTCATCCAAATCCTGCTTGAGTAAGCTTCCGTTCAAACAGAAGCTCTTGTTCGGATAGGCATTGGATAAGTTTGTTTTATTTATTTATTTATTTATTTATTTATTTAAAGTTTCTTTTATACCGCGCTATTCGACATCAGCGCGGTTTACAGTGAACAGAAATTACACTTCACAACATTGATCAGTGCTTACAATGAACAGGGCAATACATTAAACAGGTTTACATTAAACAGGTTTCTTAAACAGCGAACATAATAAACTATGTACAAAAGGCAACTATATACAAGGCCGCTAAGTGCAGCTATATATTTATGTATTTATATATATATTTATATATATATTTATTTATTTAACATTTCTTGTATACCGCCATTCATGATATCAAGGCGGTTTACCTTGAACAAACTGAAATTACATTGAACAGGGCATTATAACTTGGAGATAACTATTTTACAGAGAACATGGGCAATGGAGGGTTAAGTGGCTTGCCCAAGACCACAAGGAGCACCTGTGGGACTAGAAACCCCAGTCCTTCCGGCCCAAGGTTGCTGTCCTCTAGTGGGATTTGAACCCCCGACCTTCCGGCCTGAGGTAAATTGCCCCAACCATTAGGTGGAGTCCAAGGGAGGTAGACTCCCCAACAATAAGCAAAGGTTGGTTAGATCGACACCCTTGTCCAGGGATCGGTCGCAGGATTTTCGTCACTTCTGGACAGTTCTGTTTGCATTTTATCAGAAGGGGCATTTCCCCTCATGGGGGCAGGCGTTTTGTGGATTATGGAAATAGGCAGGGGCTTCTACACCACTTTTTCCCCCACAGCTAAAAAAAAATGCAGTGAAGCGAGGGGGGTGGGGGCCCGCGACAGGGTAGTGCCTATAGAGGGTCGGCTGTGGGACTTCTACTCTGCCTGGGCCCAGATCACGTCTGACCAGTGGGTGCAGGAAATTATTCAAGAGGGGTACGTGCTGGAATTTGCCCAACTTTTCAAAGAGGCCTTTGTACAGTCACCCTGCAAGTCCCCAGAAAAGGTCGAGGCAGTCAGAGATACCCTGCTACAACTTAAGCAATTAAACACAATAGTGCCGATACCCCAGGATCAGTGCAGTTGTGGTCGATACTCCATTTATTTCGTGGTCCCCAAGAAGGGGCGACTTGTTCAGGTCCATATTGGATCTCAATCGTTGCATGAAGGTGTCCAGATTCACATGGAAACATTTCGGTCAGTCATAGTCCGCTCTCAGAGAGGGCGAGTTCTTGATGGCACTCGGTCTCACGGAGGCCTATCTCCAGATTCCAATTCTGCCCAAGCATCAGCAGTTTCTGCGTTTCAGGGTACGGGGCATTTTCAGTTTTTCTGCCTTGCCGTTTAGCTTGGCCACCGCCCCCTGCACCTTCTCCAAGGTCATGGTAGTGGTCACGGCCATGCTATGTCAGGAAGGAATTCTGTGCATCCTTACCGGTACAATTAGCTAATACGGGCAACATCCAGGGAGGAGAGCATAAGAGCCACAGAAAGAGTTATCAGCTGCCTACAGCAGCTTGGCTGGGTCGGCAATTTTGCCAAGAGTCGACTGCAGCCATCACAGGATCTAGTGTATTTGAGGGCCCAATTTTGGACGGACGAGGGCTGTGTGTCCTTTCCAGAGGGCAGAATGTGTACTCTGCAGACCCAGGTTTGACAGTTTCTCAAGATATCTGCCCCAACGGCGTGGCACTACCAGCAGGTGTTAGGTTCGATTGTGGCATCAATCAAATTGGTCCCTTGGGTTCACGCCAACATGCGGCCATTGCAGGGGGCACTGTTGCAGCAGTTGTTACCACAGCATCACTCGCTTACATGCCCATTGCCTTGTCCAGCGGCAGTCAGGGTGGCTCTACTCTGGTGACTCCAACTGAACAAGGTGATAGTGGGGATGCCCCTGGAGGCGCCACAATGGGTCCCTTTGATGATGGACGCCAGTCTCACAGGATGGGGAGCACATTGCAAGGCCCAAATAGTGTAAGGCTGCTGGTCGATGGAGGAGACCAATTGGCAAATCAACCAGGCAAGAGTGGTGTTCTTGGCATTACAGGAGTTTTGAGCTTTCCTTGAAGGAAAAGCAGTTAGTGTTCTCGGGCAATGCCACCACTGTGGCTTACATCAGTCGACGGGGAGGTATTAGCAGCATTCAGCTGGAGAGCGAAGTGGCCCCGTTGCTAGAATGGGCGGAGGTGAACTTGCAGGCCCTCTCAGCTGTCCATGTGGCAGGCCGAGAGAATGGATTATCTCAGTCAGTATCGTCTGGACCCAAGCAAATGGACCCTCAATGTAGCGGTTTTTGCTCAGCTAGTACAACACTGGGGGCAGCCAATCATGGATATGATGGCAACCTTCCAATAAGCATAAGTGGCCTGCTTCTACTGCAGGAGGAGGGAAGGATGTCAGAAGGGCTGGATGCATTGGTGCAACCATGGCCCAGGAACAGATTGCTGTACATGTTTTCCCCATATGCATTCATAGGACGTGTGGTGCAACTGATCGAGGTGCATCGGGCTGGTGGTCCTAGTAGCTCCTGATTGCCGCGAAGGCCCTGGTATGCCGATCTTGTTTGGCTGACTGTGGACCATTCTTGGCGACTCCTGGCATGGGCCAAGCTACTCTCACAGGGTCCGGTTCTGATGCCTCAAGTGGATCAGTTCTCGCTTATGGCCTGACTTTTGAGAGGACCCGGTTGACAAAAAGGGGTTACTCGTCCTTAGTAATTGCAACCTTGCTAAAGGCTCGCAGGTGCTCCACTTCTCTTTTGCTTGTGCAGGTGTGGAGAGTCTTCGAGGGTTTATACTCGGAGCAGGGCTGTCGGGCCCTGTCTGTTTCCGAACTGGAGGTTCTGGCCTTTTCTGCAGGTGGGGTTGGAGAAGAGTCTGCCTTGCAGTTCACTTCAGGTACCGGTGGCAGCTCTGTCCAGTTATTGCGGTAAGATCGAGGATGTTCCTTGGTGACCTACCCAGATGTCATCCATTTCCTGGTTAAAAGATATAAAGCAGAGGGTAGGGCTAAATAGCCAATTTTCCCAATGGAGAAAGGTGAATAGTGGTGTACCCCAGGGATCTATGCTGGGTCCGCTGCTTTTTGACGTATTCATAAATGACCTGGAAAAGGGAATAACGAGTGAGGTTATCAAATTTGCAGATGACACAAAACTATTTAAAGTTGTTAAAACCCAAGAGGATTGTGGAAAATTGCAAGAGGATCTTGATAAATTGGAAGACTGGGCATCAAAATGGCAAATGAAATTTAATGTGGACAAGTGCAAAGTTATGCACCTAGGGAAGAACAACCCAAACTATAGTTACACGATGCAAGGTTCCACATTAGGAACCACCACCCAGGAAAAAGATTTAGGCGTCATTGTGGATAACATGTTAAAACCTCGGTCCAGTGTGCAGCGGCGGCCAAGAGAGAAAATAGAATGCTAGGTATCATAAGGAAAGGAATGGAAAATAGAACAAAAGATATATTATAATGCCTCTGTATCGTTCCATGGTGAGACCGCACCTTGAATATTGTGTGTAATTCTGGTCGCCGTGTCTTAAAAAGGATGTAGTGTTATTAGAAAAGGTTCAGAGAAGAGCCACCAAACTGGTAAAGGAGATGGAAGGATACTCCTATGAAGAAAAGCTAAAAAGGTTCGGGCTCTTTAACCTGGAAAAGAGACGGCTGAGGGGAGATATGATAGAAGTCTATAAATTAATGAACAGAGTGGAACGGGTAAAGTAGATAGATTGTTTGCGTTATCAGAATATAGAAAGACCAGGGGACATGCAATGAAGCTGCAGGTTAAACTATTTAAGACTAATAAAAGAAAATATTTTTTCACTCAACGTGTAATCAAACTCTGGAATTTGTTACCAGAGGATGTAGTAAAGACTGTTAGTGTAGCTGGGTTTAAAAAAAGATTTGGACAAGTTCCTGGAGGAAAGGTCCATAAACCATTATTAAGAAGGGACCCAGGATATCAATGCTTGACCCAGTACAAGCATTGTGGAACCTGTGTCTTTTGGGGAAACTGCTAGGTACGTATGACCTAGATTGGTCACTGTTGGAAACAGGATACTGGGCTTGATGGACGTTGGTCTGACCCAGTATGGCATATCTTATGTTCTTATGTCCTGCGAGCCGTGAAACAGGTGTGGCCACTGGTGAGGTCTCTAGTTCCCCCTTGGGACCTAAATTTAATGTTTTCAGAATTGATGGAGGAGCCTTTTGAACCACTGAGTGTGTGCACTTTAAAAGACTTGATGTTGAAAACCGTATTCTTGGTGGCCATCTGTTCGGCCAGAAGGATCTCTGAGCTACTGGTGCTGTCGTGTCATGAGCCATTTCTCTCCATCTCTAAGGAGAAAGTGATGTTGAGGCCAGTAATCTCTTTCCTATCTAAGGTCATCTCGGCTTTTCACCCCAATCAACAGGTGACTCTCCCGGTGTTCTTGGGGGGGCAGGAGGGGCAGCAGTGGCGCCCCTACTTCGCCTTCTGGTTGTGCACCGGTTGCTGAGGCATTATTTGAAGTGGATGGAGCCATTCTGGAAGTCCAACCATTTGTCCTGTTTGGGTGGCCGCTTAAGGGTGAGGTGGCATCCGAGGCATTGATCTCCTGGTGAGTATGGGAGGCCATTGCTTTGGTCTACATGTTGAGACAGAAGGATTTACCCAAGGGGTTGAGAACTCATTCGACCCGGGCACAGGTGTCATTGTGGGTGGAGGCTAGCCTGGTTCTGCCGATGGATATCTGCAGGACGGCGACTTGGTCATCTTTGCAAACCTGTGTGAAGCATTATTGCCTGGATATTCAGGTGGCAGGGGTTGCGAGGTTCAGGGCGGCAGTGCTTCAGGCTGGGCTCGCGGGTCCCTCCTGAGGTTAGTACTGCTATGGTACATCCCACAGGTTGAGACTGGACTGGAGGGACAATAAAGAAAATGAAATTAGGCCTTACCTGCTAATGGGCTTTCCTTGAGTCCCTCCAGTCTAGTCCCATCCCAGACCCTCCGTAGCTGTTACAGGGCGTGACAGCGATCCCAGATCTGAAGAAGTACATCTGATTGTTTAGTAGTTTGGGTTAAGTGGAAAAGCCATTGGCAAGACTGATTTCTTTGGGAGCCTTGGATGCCTTTTATTTGGCTTGGTAAACAAAAAAAAAGAAAAAGAAAAGAAGAAAGAGAAGATTAGAAGCAGCATGCTTGCTGTCTGAGAAATGATAAATAAAGTTGTGTCTTGTTTTGCAGGGGAATAGCTTATCAGTTTTCTTATTTGTTGCTCCTGTGACTCTGCTTTGTCAATAGAATACTAGGACCATCAACCAAACGAGAGTGGTAGTGCCAGCTGCCTATGTGGAGTGATGTCATCAAGAGTTGGCATGCTCAGTCTCCAAACTACTGGTGAGGCATGACAACCCACAGGTCTGGACAGGACTGGAGGAACTCAAAAGCCAATTAGTAGGTAAGGCCTAATTTCAACTTTCAGAATAAGGGCATTGTGAGTTGAACAAATTTTGGTTGGAAATTTTGTTTCTGATTTTGATTATTTCTGTATATTTTGAATCAGTTATATATTCTTGTTGAGTGGTTGTAAATCCCTTCCTTTCCCATACCCCTCTCCCCTAACCCTGCAGCAGTTGTTGCTTTTACAGTCTTCCAACTATCCCAAAGAGCAGGAGCTAGGTTTAGGAACCAAACACAGAATTCCACATGGCAACTGAGGCACCTTAATTAAATGTTGAATAGCTGCACTGTGAAGGAAAATGATTTTATAAACTTGTAATACCTGGAGACCAGCACTTAATCTGTTTAATCTCTAATTTTTGTTTCACATATTATTAAACTAAGGATTTTTTGTGGGGTATGTTTTTACAATTAACCAAAATGATATTTTTTTTCTTCCTTTGTGCAGAAATTCATAAGAATTTGATTAGTCCATCAGATGATGATGTGAAAGAAGATGTTTTGTATGAAAAACATGCAGAACTAAAAGAGAAAATCCAAAGCATCAATCAGGGTTTTGAACGATTACGTAAACTCAGCCATGAGGGATATGATCTTGCTGATGGTAAGCTTGATTGAAACATAGTTAAAGAAATAACTGCAAAAAAAACCTGTTAGCCATAACATGGTATACTTAAAATGGATCATGGGAAATAATTTACTAGATCACCTATTATATTGAGGAATATAGTTTCTGAATTAAATTTCTTGTGATGTCAAAAAACAGGACTGAACAAAAATATCTTCTGCTCAGTTGTTACTGTAGATGGGAAAAATCAAGAGCACTGATGCTTGTTTTGAGGTTCTAGTTTGTGTCTCAAAAAATGAGCCGTGCATATAAGTGGCAGATGAAATTTTTAATATGAGCAAACACAAAATGATGTACATAGAAAGAAATCCTAACTATAGATACACAATGCTGGATTTCATATTAGGAATTATTAGTATGGACGTTGGCGCTCTTGTGGAAAACTCGTTGAAATTCCCAGGTCTGTGTATGGCAGCAGCCAATAAATAGAATATTGGGAATTATTTGGAAAGGAAATGAAAAACAAGTCTAGACTTGCACAGCAACTTTTTATGATGCCATGTCCTGCATATATTTATTGTTGTTTTTCCGTGTGTGTTTTATAGTTGCTCTAGGGTGGGGGTGGGGATTATGTGCATGACTGGGTAGAGAAGGGTGTGCGGTTGTGAACATCATTTGCTAAAGAGAAGTAGGGAAGGGTGTACATATGTGACTGTCAGTGGGTATAGGTGTAGTATATGCAGATCTAAGGAGTTGGCAGCATGGTGATGAGGGGATAGGAGATGTATATCTGAAGTGACATTTTTCCCCCCTCTTTTTTGTTTCTTTTTCCTTCCCCCTTCCTTTCCCATCCACCTACCAGCACTGATTTTGTCCTCCTTTTTGGCCAGCGAGGTATGCGCTCTCCAACAGCCCAATTTTTGCAGCAGCTTCTAGTTCTGTTTCTCTTTGGCTGTGGGCAGAGCCTTGTGTCTCTAGCAGCCTTGCTTTCTGGACTGCAGCTGTGCCTTAGTTACTCTACAGCTGGTTTCTCTGAGTGGTAGGTCTTGTGCTCCCTGCAACCCTTACTTTTTTTCATTCCATCCCATACATTTCTTTTTTTTTATCTTAATATTTGTTGGATCTTTCAGCAAATATACACTAGAAAGGACAGTCAGTGACATCACAAATTTAGTGAACAGATCCCCTTTACATTATTTCCCAATGTAATACAACAAACAACCAAATCAACAATCCAAAACAGAATAAGCATCCTCCCACCACAGAGGAAGTGCTCAAAAATCATGCTTTCTCAGATACCATATCACACCACCTTACCCTTAGCATTCACAACTTAACTTCCATATCGTTCTACTAGACCAGTCCAGTCAAGTGGGTTGTGTTCCCCTACCAGCAGATTGGTGGGAACAAGGAACCAATGAAAGCCCAGGTTTCAATGACATCACTCCCATGCCTGTATTTGCCTCAGCCACCAGAGGGTCCTTCAGTATTTCTTTGCCTCCAGCAGATGGTGAATTGATTTTCTCCTCTCTGAGGATATTGAGGAAAAGATTGATTAAATGCTTGTGAACAGCCACCTTGAGAGTGACTGTCTCACTTGAGCGTGACGTGGGAGGATCCACTAAACTGCTGTCTTTTCAGTAGCCATAGGAGGAGGGAAAATTGGTTCAGCTCCATGCTCTTATGATAAAAACCTGTTGAGCAGCCAGAAATTGAAAGGATCTGGAAGAGTGCAGCAGTCTCACACAACCTCAGCATCCCCTCTGTCCCCTCTGCTCTCTCCCGAAGATCACAAAAGGCTCTCAGACGGATCTGCTTGCGAGCCACCTTGAACGCAGTGCTACAAATCCAGTAAAACAGTTTCTCTGGGAACGAGCAGGAAGTCAGTCCTCACATATGGTTGACATGGCACTGATGGAGCCCTCGCAGAAGCATCTCCCCAGCTTTCAAAGAAAGCCTTTGGGAGATGCCACCAGGCATGTGTGGTCCCATTCCTGCCCAAGGGTACCATCTTGCTCAGTCTCCTTTTTTCTGCGAAGCCCTTCAGATGTTTGTCTGGCTTATCCCCGGAAAAATTAGATTTTTCTCTCCGAGTTTCATACTCATCTCTGGTATCGCACCGGTACTCTTCCCACCTACCGACTTCATTGCCTTGGCATCGAGTTTGGTCTATTTTTGTAGTTTTTCGTTCTTTTCTTTTCCTGGTGTCTTCACACCTTTTTTTCTCCCACTGACAGCCCGGGGAGTCTTCGACCTCACAGGGGTACTTTTTTTCTCCCATGGCTACCAGTGGCTTTAAGAAGTGTGATCGGTGCTCCAAATTTGTCTTTGACTAACAAACACGAGTGCTGTCTCCGCTGTCTCGGGCCAGACCAAGACCCGGAAGTCTGCGGTCTCTGCAAGAGGATGTCTAGTAAAGCACTCAAGAGCCGCCAGCAGCAGCACGATAAGTTTTTCCCCGAGTTTCCGGTGCCTCTGAAGGCCAGGGCCTTGTCTGAGACCCCAACATCCTGGGTGGAGCCTTCCGAAGCCAAGCCTCATTGTGGGTCCTCAGAAAGGGAGTCTCCCTTGAGGGAACCCAGGAAGAAGAAGAAACCCTCGAAGGCGGCGTCCTTGGATGGTTCCAACCAGCCGGGTGCTCCCTGGGCCAAGTTCTCACAGTCCGAGATGTTCGTCCAAGTCGTCGGAGAAGGAGCGGCCTGCAAAGGTCCCCTGGAAAGATCCGACCAAGGACCGGCCTCAGTTCCCAAACACTGTCCTCGTTGAGGATTCCCCTTTAGGGGAGCCTGTGTCGGGCCCGAGTCCCTTGGTGCCCGAGCCGAAGGCTGCGGAGCCTTCTGGGCTAGAGTCCAGAATGGCGCCCCTGGAGCACAGTTTGTCTACCTTCATGGACCAGCAGCAAGTGCTGTTGTCTGGCATGACCGATTCATTCGCCCCGACCACTGGGCTCTTGACGTCCAAGACGTCCCCAGAGGCTGAGCCGATCCACGAGGTCCTTAGGCCTCGAGTCGATCCTTGGCCAAGGTCGCAACCTGAGTCCTGCTCGATGGGACCGTGTTCATCCCCGGCAAGTTTGCCGGGCACTGGTTGCAGTGCATCAGGAGCCTGAAAGCCTGCGGAGCAGCACTCTTACGAGTCCTCGACTGAGTACTCTGAGTGGGAGATGGAGGATGAGGAGTCCCCCGATACCCGTCGCCATCGCAGCGTCTCATATGACTCTCCCGTCTCGCAGCCTTGTCTGCGGTCCCCCACCCCCGAGGATATAGGCTTCCTTGATTTTGTCAAGGACATATCTAAGGCTCTGGCATTCCCGACCGAGTCAGTGGAGGACCCTCGGGCTGATGAGTTGGAAATCCTCCAATACGAGGCCCCTCCATGGGAATCGCCCACGGTGCCCATCTTGGAATGGCTGATGCTCCGAATGTGGGAGACACTGGCTTCGGTTCCGGTGGTGAGCAAACGGCTCAACTTGATGTAGCGAGTCCGCTGGAGCCCGGGCTTCCAAAAGTCACAGCTGCCGCATGACTCCATGGTGGTGGAATCGGCTATGCGTCGGCTGAAAAGCCAGAAGACGTACTCCTCGGCGCCCCCCGGCAAGGAAGGCCACACCCTGGATGCCCTCTGCAGAAAGTGCTACCAGGGCTCAATGCTCATCGGCTGCATCCAGGCCTACCAGCTGTACATGGGCATGTACTTGAGAGACCTGGCGAAAGAACTTTCCGGGTTCTCGGCAGGTCTCTCCGAGGAACCTTTGCAGTGGTTCAAAAACCTGACCAAAGCAGTCCATAAATGCTCCAAATTCATGTCTCGAGCGGCCTATGACTGGTTCACGTCAGCAGTTCGAGTAGCGGCAGCTGGCATCGGTGCACGCCGCCAATTTTGGCTATAGTCGTCCGACCTCGAGCAGTGGGTTCAGGACAAATTGGCAAACCCATGACCGACAAGGCTGCCGAGCTGGAGACAGAGTTCATGACAAGGACCAGGGCAAGGCCCACGTAAGCAGAAGGCTCCAAAACCCAAGGCATCAGCCCCAGCCCAGCCAGGGGGGACTTTTTGACTCCTTGAGCATAGCCTCTTTACCTAAGGAGATCAGCAGCTCACAGAGGGACGGCAGCTCACAGAGGGATCAGCAGCTCACAGAGGTGGGTGACCGTCACCACCAATTCCTGGGCACTAAGAGTAATCGGGGCAGTTTACCTCCTCCACCTGACTCAGACACCGCACCCTTATTTCCTGGGAGAGCCCCTCAGGACTCCCCTCCACCAGGACCTTCTTCTGAAGGAGTTGGCAGGTCTTCTCAAGGACAAAGCGGTAGAACCGGTGCCCCATGACCTCAAGGGCAAGGGAGTCGACTCCAGGTACTACTTCATGCCAAAAAGAACAGGGGGCCTAAGGCCCATCCTTGACTTGTGCAACCTCAACAAATTCCTAGTGAGGGAGAAGTTCAACATGCCCTCCCTTGGAACATACTAGCGCTTGCAACTCACTAATGCAACGTGCTGATGTGATTGCAATACGAAAAATAACCTTCCAAGAAAGGAATTTTAAGGAGGTGGTAGCTAAAGGTTCGAAGGGTGGTTTCATGAGCTGCCCAAGAACCAGGTTTAAGTTCCATGCCACTGGTGGTGGCCTAATGGGAGGCTTAGTTAGAAGGAGGACTCTCATAAATCTTGCTATAAGAGGATGAGAGGAAATAGGCTGTCCATTTAGAGGCTTAAAGGAAGCTGTAACAGCACTCAAATGGACCCTTACTGAGTTAGTCTTAAGTCCTGCATTGGATAAATGGAGGAGATATTCCAGCAAGGATTCCAGAGGTATCGCAAGGGGGTTAAGACCCTTTTGCGAACACCATATGGTAAACCTTTTCCACTTGAAAGCATAAGAGCGTCTTGTGGAAGGTTTCCTGGAAGCAAAAAGAATATCTTTTACTTGCTGAGGGAGCTTGAGATCATGGAGATCTAGGCCTTCAGCAACCAAGCCCTGAGATGCAGAGACTGGGGATTGGATGCCATAACATTCCGTCCTCCTGAGATAGGAGATCTGGAGCAGACCCTAACTCCAGGGAGGGAGCTTGAGAGAGATGTAGAAGCAGAGGGTACCACACTTGCCGTGGCCAATGTGGAGCTATGATAATCATATGGCCTCTGTCTCTCTGAAGCTTGAACAGGGCTTTGGGAATTAGGGGAATGGGTGGAAAGGCATACAGGAAGTCTTGACCCCAATAAAGGAGAAAAGCATCCCTGGCCTGAGCCCCCTGAGCCAGAATTCTGGGACAGAACCGGGGAAGTTTGGCATTCCACGGACTTGCAAAGAGGTCTATGTCCGGGGTTCCCCAAATTTGAAAAATCTTGGCCACCTGGTCTGCATGGAGAGACCACTCGTGTGGAAGCAGAACTCGACTGAGTCTGTCTGCCCAAGAGTTTTGTATGCCTGGAAGATACACTGCCAGGAGATGAATCTGATGCTCTCTGGCGAGGGCCCATAGTCGCAAAGCTTCGTTGCAAAGCGACAGAGAGCCTGTTCCCCCCCCTGCTTGTTCACATAGAACATGGCTACTTGATTGTCCATATGGATGAGGACTGTCTTGTAGCTGAGCAGGGTATGGAACATTCGAAGAGCAAGGAAGATTGCTCTGAGTTCCAGAAGATTGATATGTAGATGAGTCTCCTGTGGAGACCAGGTGCCTTGGGTGGAGAGGTCTTGCAGATGAGCTCCCCAACCCATTGGAGAAGCATCTGTTGTGAGAGTTGCTTGGGGTAGAGGTTGTTGAAAAGCGGACCCCAGCAACAGGTTTTGAGTGGACCTCCACCACTGGAGGGACAAAATAAGGCGACTTGTGTTTGCTATTTTGTCTAACAGGCATCCGGATGCCTGGGTCCATTGGGTGGATAAAGTCCACTGAGCTGCCCTCATATGGAGGCGAGCATAGGGAACCACATGCACCGTAGATGCCATGTGGCCTAGTAGTTGTAGCATTTCTCGAGCAGTTAGATGAGACTTTAGCACTGCTTGAGAAGCTAACTGCACCATGCGAAGGCAACGAGCCTGGGGGAGATAGGCCCTTGCCCTTGTGGTATCCAGCAAAGCTCCTATGAACTCCAGAGACTGAGTAGGAGTTAGACTGGATTTTGGGATGTTTATTACCAGCCCTAAATACTGAAGGATACGCATCGTGCAGGATAGAGAAGTCCTGGCCTCTGACTCTGTTGGTGCTCGAATGAGCCAGTCGTCTAAGTAAGGGAAGACGAATATTCCTAGAGTGCATAGAAATGCTGCTACTACAGCCATGCATTTCATGAACACCCTTGGTGCTGAGGCCAGGCCAAAAGGAAGCACCCTGTATTGGTAGTGCTTCTGTTGAAAAAGGAACCAAAGGAACCTTCTGTGGGTTGGATGGATGAGGACATGTGTGTACGCATCCTTGAGATCTAGAGAACAAAGCCAATCCTGACTCTGAAGGTATGGCAGCAGATCATCTTGAATTTCTCCCTGACAAGGAATTTGTTCAATTCTCTGAGGTCTAAGATAGGTCTGTAACCCCCTGTTTTCTTTGGGATAAGAAAATAAGGGGAATAGAACCCTGTACCCTGCTGATGAATGGGTACTTCTATTGCCCCTTGGGCAAGAAGGATGGTGACCTCCTGACCTAACAGGTTGATGAGAGAGGTCGGAGAATTGAACTGCTTTACCACTGTGTGAGGGGGCATGCTTGAAATATGAAGCTCGTACCCCTCCTTTATAATGGAGAGTGTCCAATGCTCTGCTGTTATTTGCCCCCATCTGGGGGCAAAATGACATAACCTTCATGGAATGGTGGAAGGCTCCGGTCCCTCGAGAGCCAGGAAGGCTAAGTTCTCTAGTTGAGAGTCAAAGGCCCTGTGGAGGCTGAGCCTGCTGGGCCGGCTGAGGCCTAGCAGTCTTTGCTTTTTTCTGTTTGGGTGGTTGCTGACCTTTCCTGGCAAGCTGACCTGCAGAACGTCCCTGCTGAACATAAGCAGGATAAAATCTTTTCTTTTTAGAAAAGAATGGTTTTTTGAACAATTTCTTTCTAGCAGGATCAGCAGTAGACTTGGATAATCTATCCAAGGTGGAATTTTCAGCATCCATTTCATTGGCCTTTTCTTGCCAATCCTTACCAAACAGGTTCTCACCAGTACAAGGGATATTTCCCAATTTGTCTTGTACCCAGAGCTCTAGATCAGATGCCTGGAGCCAAGCAATTCTACGTGCATCTATGGCAATAGCCAAGGTTATGCTTATGCACTCAAAGCAGTCAAAGGTTGCACGGTTGGAAAATTTAGAAACATCTTGGGCATGTTTGACCAAAGTGAGAAAATCCTGTCTTCTATCCTCAGGAAGAATAGGACTTAAAGCTTCTAAATCATCTGTGACCTCCTTCAGGAACATTCCCATGTAGAGGCTATAGGAACTGATCCTGGCAGAAAGCATGGAAGTTTGGAAGACCCAACGTCCAAAAGCATCCAGGGTTCCGCACTCACGTCCTGGAGGATTAGAGGCATGCCTCTTTGCCCTCTTGATCCTTCTCATAGCTGATTCCACTACAATAGAGTGGTGAGGAAGCTGAGTCTTATGGAAATCAGGACAAGGAGGGACGCGATACATGGTATCTAGTCTGCGAGAATGAGAAGAGGTGGTAAGAGGTGTCTCCAACATCCTTAACATGAGATCATATAAAATCTCATGAATGGGCAAGGTAGCTGCCTCCTTAAGAGTTTTGGGATATTGTAGAATTTCCAACTCCTTGGCCCTTGGCTCTGTTTCAGGGGCCACAGTAATGGACAGGCCCTGAGCCACCTCCCTGATAAAATCCTGGAAGGAAATATCCTCTGGAGGAGACATCCTGCGTTTGGGGGAGGAGGGCTCCTCTGGGAGAAGCATCGCTGCATCGACAGGACTGTCAGAATCCTCAGATTCTTCTGAGGACTCGAAGTACCGTCTGTCCGGATGCTCTTGAAGAGCCCGATACCCGTACCGACTGAAGTCGGTACTGGAGGTCATCGGATGACTGGGTACCGGCAAAGCAGACACCGATGCCGATGCTATCGATACCGGTGCTGGTACCGGTGGAATTGTCTGTCGCGGTTCCGAGGGCGTCGATGCCGCAAGGAGAGCCGCCAGACTGCGCTTGATAGCCATGACTCTCTGGTCTATCGACGCTGCCAATGCCTGGATGTTGGTACTGGAGGAGACCGCCGGTACCCCAGAGCATGGCACCAATAGTTCTGCCAAGGTCGAGGCCTCGAGAACATCCTGGAACCCCGATAATGCTTTAGAAGCCGAAGCCTCCCGCCGGGGTAATTTTGCCGGTGTAGAATCCTCAAGGGGAACGCCAGAGGCATCTTGATGCTTAGAAGGAGATCTACCCTTTGAGGACTGGCTGGACTTATGCTTAGTTACCTGAGATCCACGGGAGGAAGAAGCAGCCCTGGGAGACGTCGATGCCACCGAAGTTGCATCAGAGGGAAACAGGGTACTGAGCTTAGCAGCTCGGTTCTGCCGACCTCTTTCAGACATCATGGCACAGGACATACAATCCGTGATGGAGTGGTCAGGACCTAAACATTTTAGACATCATTCATGGGTGTTGGTGACGGAAATGGTACCGCCACACTTGGTGCACTTTTTGAAACCTGAGGCAGGTTTCTCCATGGTAAGGAAAAGTTTTTGGGCCTAAGGCCCAAAAAGGCACGTACACCTGAAGAAAAAGAAAAAAGAATATATATTTTTTTTTTTAGACAGAAAGAAGAAGAAACCACCGGCGGTACCAGTGAAGCGTCAAGGAAGGCAGACGCGACCACAAAAAAGAAAGAAAGAAAAAAGAATTCTTCAGCGGTGACAGGAACACGACCTGCTGGCTCCGCGGAAAACTGGAGAAAAAGCTCCCCATGCTCTCTAGCAAGGGCCCATAGTGGAGAGCTTCTTTGTAGAATTGCAGAGAGCATGATGCAGGAGAAAGAGGAGATAGAACTGGCTGCAGGAGAGCCAAGTACCTATGTCAACTATGCTGCCAACCCAGGGGAATGGAGATGGCAGAAAGAGAAGACAATCCAACAAGCTTGTAGTGAAAATATTTCCAAGATAGATGACAGGACTGACTTGGAGCCACTACTAAGACCAGACAGAATGTTAGTGGAGGACAAATCTGGTTGCTGATGGACAAGAACCAGTGGTCCAAACATTAAGGCTCCTGCATTGGCAGCTGCTTGCCAGACAGCAGAAAGAATGGTACTGTTTAAAAACAGAAAGAACAGACAGAACAAGAGTAGAAAACTCTGGACATGTCTGATGAACTGCTTCAAGGCAAGATTGAAGAAGAGGAGTCAACTCAGAGAAGAGAACTCCGCACTGGAAAAGTAGCAAAACTAGAGAGGCTGAAGAAAAAGCCCTCCAGTGAAGCAATACCGCTCTTACAGAGGAAAAACCTGGTAAGAGGGTAAAAAGAATGGAGCTGAAGAAGACTTACAAAGTAGTAAGTCTATAGAAAGGAAAAAAAAAGACATGCTGGCAAAGGAAACTATCGTTTGATAGTGGTTAGACCTCTTTCCCTAGCAGGAAGAAGAGGAGAACCCTGTGATCTAGAAGCATGAAATCCTGACAGCTCAGAGAAGATAGAAAAAATGCATGTCTTTGGGAAGAGATCCATGTTTAGGATTTAGAATGACTGCAGTGGATTGCCTCTATTGAGAAGAAGCAACTGTAGATTCTAACCCCAAGAGTCACAAGCATCTGATGATGATTGATCAGAAACCCTGCAGTTGCTGGGTTTGCTGAGCCTGGTGAGAGGTTGCATTCTTCAGACCAGAACGATGCCTCCCCTGTTTGGGAACATCTGTATGATGGGCAAGTGATGAATAAAACCTTCTTCTCCTGTGGGAAGAAAGTTTGGTAGGACATTTCCTACCTACTGGGACAGAAGAAGGTGTAGAACAACCCTTAGGAACAGGTAAATCAGTGGACAACTGAGTAACCTGACATAAAGACTCCTTGTTGAAAAGATTTTCTCCAGTACAAGGAGTATGTCCCAGTCTTTGTTGTGCCCATTTGTCCAAGTCTGAAGCTTGGAGCCAGGCTCTACGTCTTGCCCCTATAGCTATAGCAGAAGTCCTGCTAACAGACTCAAAAGAGTCTAGGGAAGCACGAGAAAGAAACCAAGAGATATTCTGGATATGCTTAAGCAGTGAGGAATAGTCTGTACTCTTGGAATCTGGAAGGAAAGGAGTCAAAAGATGTAATTGCTTTGTGACCTCCTCAAGAGATAGACTCATATAAAAAATATATGAGAGAATTCTTGCAGAAAGCATAGAGGCCTGGAAGGTTTGACGTCCAAAGGCATCTAGTGTCTTAGACTCACGACCTGGCGGATAAGAAGAGTGCTTTTTCTTACTCTTTACCCGCCTCATTGCTGATTCCACTACTATGGAATGATGAGGAAGTTGAGTCTTTTAAAACCCTGGAAAGGGGGGCACTTGATATAAGAGATCAGTTGCCCTGGGAGGTGGGGGTACTCTTATAGGTGTTTCCCACATTCCTAGAAGGAGATCCTGCAAGGAATGATGCAAAGGAAGCATTATGTTCTCCTTTGCTTTGGTAGAAAGAGAGCCTTGTGCAGGATCATGTCCTGGGATAGGAATGGCAAGAGATCTTGCTATATCCAGGAGGAAACTCTGAAAAGAGGGATCCCCAACAGGAATCTCCCTTGGACAGGTTAGATCTGAAGAACTAGCCTGAGCACCGACAGAGGTATCCGAATATATAGGAATAGAAGATGCTGCACAATGCAGTGTGGAATGCGTAAGGGATGGTCGCCGGTACTGGCTGTCAGGAGCAGCGACCGTCATTAACACATTGTCCATGTCAGGTATCGACTCCAAGTTTGGTATAGAAGGGAGCGATCCTGTTGAAAAAAGCATGGCAGGAGTTGGCCACGATGCTACTGTGGATACTGGTACCGATGCCAATACCAGTACCGATGTCAGAGTCGAGCCCGACAGACATCGGAGCAGTCATCGGTGACAGTTCAATCGGCACCGAGGTAACCGAAAACCTCTGGTCACTATCCTCGGTACCGAGACACCGGTATCGATCGGTGTCAGTACCAAAGCGTATTGGTACCCAGTCTTCCAGACTAGAGATCGATTCCAAACTCGGCATCGAGGGCAGAGAGCCTGATAAACGAAGCATGGAAGGCACCGACCGTAAAGGTAATGAGGACATCGGTACCGATTTCGGTACCGTGTCTGATACCGGTGAAGGAAGGTCAACCATTGGCAACTCAATCGGCCTCGGGGGAACCGAGAGTTGCGGATCCGAATCATCGGAACTGAGCCTTCAGTACCGCCAAGAGCCGGTACCAAGGCGAGTCGGTACCCAGTCCTCCAGACTGGAGATCGATTCCAGACTCGGCATCGAAGGAAGCAAGGCTATCAATGCACGTCTGGAGGGTACCGACGTCGGTGGTAGTATCGGTGCTGGTACCGATAATGGAAAGTCAGTCTGGACGGTATCCACCGGTCCCGAAGGCACCGAGGACGCCAGATGACGATCCCTGGTGAGGAGTGTTTCATCCAACACCAGTGCCGATGCCGGGGTATCGGTACCGCTCGAAGCGGATGCCACCACCGGACACGGTTGAGGTATGTTCTGTGAGGGGTGAACCCCAGGAACAACCTGAAACCCCTTATATGCTTTGGAGACCGAAGACTCCCGCCGAGGTTTTGAAGCCAGTGGGCCCTCGAGGGCAAGGCCGGAGCCGTCTACATGCTGTGCATGAGACCTACCACTTGAGGGCTGGCTAGTCTTAACAGACTGTTTGTGGGTTACCTGATCCTGTGTAGAAGAAGAAGGGGACTGTGCCCCGAAGTTGGAGGGCAACCGTGTATCGAGGGAACCTCGATGTTGAAGACCTCTTCTCACCAAACTGTTGTCAGGACCCAAGCAGGTTAGACACAGACTTCGAGGGTCTAAAAATAAAGTTGTACCGCCACAGTTTGAACATTTCTTGGAGAAAGTGTCCGGCGGTTCCATGAAGGAAAAAGAAGAGGCCTTTAAGGCCTAAGAACCCGTGGGACACTATAAAGAAAAAATATCCCGTGGAAAAGGAAGATTTTACAGAAAAAGAAAAGAAAACACCGGCGGTACCGGTGGCGTCGGGAAGACAGCCGCGACCACAAGAAAACTAAAGAAATAAAACAAGAATTTTCTGCGGTGACAGGAGGACGTCCTGCCGGCTCTGCGGAAAAACGAAAACTGAGGAGAGGCAGTTGGGAAAGGCGGGAAGGCAGCACGCAGGCGTGGTGGGATGCTTCCAAAAGCTCTTTGGACGCTGGGAAGCGTTCCCGCGCAGACTCGTCGGTACCGACGTACCCATATGTGAAGACTCATTCCTGCTTGTTCCTGGAGATAGCATTTCACCACATTTATTATTTGTAGCCCCTTCTCTGCAATTTATATGGTAGTAGGCAATAAAAAGTCTCAAAAACAGACAGCAGAAGGATACACCAAATCAAACAATGCTATCAAAAAAGGACTACTAATCTAGACTTCAAAAACAGAACAACAAATAAAGGCAATAGGCATCAGTAAAAAATGATATACAAATCCAGTGTGGGTCATAAAAGAACCACCATAAACAGAACCATGTGAAACATCAAGTGTGTCTACACCTTCAACTTAAAATATACAAAACACACATCTTCAAAAACATATACGGCTTCAGAGCCTCAATACAGCTTCATAACAGACAAGTACCCAAAGGCTGGCAGTGTTTTGCAATATAAGCTGTATCAGGAGGTAATTTCAAAGCAGTGACATTGCACCGGAGCAAAATAACTTTGTAGCCATCTTAACTCATGGGAACGTTACTTCTGCGTTTCACCACACGGATTAAGGTGATGCCTATCACCTTTATTTGTTCTAGTTTTGGAATGTAGATTAGTAATAATTTTTTGATAGCATTGTTTGATTTGATGTATTTATATGGTAGTGCCATATTTCTTCAGATGTGGCAACCAGAATTACACAAAATAAATACACTAAGTGAAGTCACATCAAGGATCGACTTGTATTTACCTGCTGGGAAATCCTCTAAGTGCAGATTCCTTTCCAGAAGTAGCAGCTCCTCTTGGTAAGTCTTCAAGACTGAAAATCACTGAGCTCTGATTATCCTATTTATGTCTGTGCTTCTAAGGCAATCCCTTAATTTCCTGGGTGATTCACACTGTCCTTGATTTGACAGAAGGAACCTTTCTAGTTTCCCTTTTAATCTGTTACTTGGCTTTAACACCTATCTAAAACAATTTCACAGTTCTCTTGCTTCCTAACTGGATGATCTCTATGTAAAAGGTCTTTAGAAAGCAATTTATCTTTGTATACTCAAAGAATATTTACCCTATTCTACTTTCTCTGTCAAGCTTTACTCTGATTTTAATTTAACTAAATGTTGGCTTGTAATACTATGCCCTGACTTAATAAAACACTGAATTTTTAAATACATGGATTTTATCATCTTTAACCCAAGTACTGGAGTTTAACCCAAATACAGGTCTATCAGCATCAATCTTTAGAAGATGAGAGGAGGGGAGGCTGATTCATTTGGGACAATTCTTGAGAAGGGGCAGGAGCTATTGTTTTCTGATCTAAGGAAAAGATATCTGATTGGAGAGTATGACATTTGAGTTCCTTCAACTTAAGCACCTTTTGGGTAAGGGGGAGGCAAGACAGGAAATGTTGAGGGATAAAACCCCTTGAGGCATTATGTACTAAACTCCACTTTTCTCAGGGCCAGCGCAACCCAATAGGAGAACGGTACAAAGGGGATAAAAGTGGCAGGTCAGAGAGAGCAAGAGGAGCAATGCAGCGCCAGAGAGTTCAGGTCAGCCACTGACACAGGCCCCAGTGAAGGGTGGCAATCGCAGCAATAGGGAGGGGTGGCAGGATTGAAGGTTCACCTAGGGTGCCCCATATCCTTGCACCAACCCTAACTCTTCTAGGCAACTTATTTCACAGCTGGAGCAGCCGATTATGGGAGAAACCTCCAAGCTGAAATTTCAATAGACTTGGGAGGAGGATTTGTGTGGTTCTTTGGAGGATATGGCTTGGTAACCAAGCAACCAGGGTTCAATTCCCACTAGCACTCCTTGTGGCCTTGGGCAAGTCACTTAACCCTCCATTGCCTCGGAAGAAATGCCTGGCAATCTACTTCCGGTGACATTGCCAAGAAAACCCAGGAGCTTCTAGGTCGCCAGGAGTCAGGACTGACTCGAAGGCACACATTGGATTGAGTGAAAAATGGTTACAAATTGCTCTACTGTTGGTACTCCATTCTGTCAAGGTTGAATAGCATGTACTGTATAGTGCTGTCTGACCGATGCTGGAGGAAGTGTGCAAATAAAAGGTACCTTTTTTCCACATGTGATGGAGCTTTGTCCTCTAGTGAAGACTTACTGGGAGGATAGTTCTACAACATATCACTACAATTAAGGAAATCTTTGTCCTGGAACCCAGATTCTGCTCATTGACTATTTGGTCTGACACTCTTGCCGAGAGAGTACGAGTCGTGGTTTTAAATATAATTTCTGCAGAAAGGATGGAGATTGTTCAGCCTAAACAGAACTACATTTCTAGAAGTCATTATATCTTTCCTCCAGGCTGAAGCAATGTGCATTCTATGGCCAGGCTCACAGCAACTCATGACAATGCCACCCATAGTTTTGAGAAAGTGGGAGCCTTACACTACATGTTATCAAGTCAAAAGTGACATTTTACTTACCAGTTAATGTCCTTTCCTTGAGTCCTGGTAGACCAGTCCAAACAAGTGGGTTGTGTACCCCTAATAGCAGATTGGTGGAGACAAAGAGCCAGTGAAAAGTCCAGGTTTCAATGACATCACTCCCATGCCTCTATTCGCTTCAGCCACCAGAGGTCCCTTCAGTGTTCACCCCAAAGCATATGGGAGAAACATGGCAAGCCTCACACAACCTCACTCGTGAGCATCAAGGAGTAATGAACAGTAGAGAACTATGTACAGGAAAGCAAAAAGAGAAGGCTATCAGTAGAAGATGAACTTGCAAAGCCAAGTATAAGCATCATAACAGACCCAAAGGCTCCGCAGCAGAACAGAGCAAATACAGTTTCAGGTACAGGCCCTGGACTGTCTAGCAGGACACAAGGAAAGGACATCAACTGGTAAGTAAAATGTGACCTTCCATATCATCTTGCAAGACCAGTCTAGACAAGTGGGATAAATGAAAGCTGGGAAGAAGACACAGCACTCGTAAAACTCTTGAGCCAATGATCGTGTCTGCCTGTGCATGGACATCTAAGTGGTAATGCTCGACAAAAGTGGAAAGTGATCCCCTCATTGCTGCATGATAAATATCTTCAGGGGTTACCGTGCTCCACTCTGTTCTGCCCCTCAGGACGCTTGTGCTCGGGTAGAATAAGCGCGTAAGCCCTCCGAAACTGGCCCGTTCTGCAACAGATATGCCAAGGCAATGACCTCTTCAATCCAGTGTCCCAAAATTGACTTGCTGCAAATAACAGTACACCAAAAAAAAACAGCACCTGCCGCACAAATGTGCGTGAACAACCAGTCCAGAAACGTGGGCAGAACCAAACACACTTTTTATTATTCTTTAAAACAGAGGTGGCCAAACCCAACACAGGCCGTGTTTCGTGTGATACTTCATCAGGGGTAATCGTGGCTCACTGAAAAATCATAAAACCAATCATAAATAAACATAAAAGAATCATAAAAACAAAACAAATACATCAGTTTTAAAGCTGTTTAAAATAACAATAGAAAAGTAAAACATATATAGCTAATTTAGTCAAATGCAGATATGAATGTGCTCATTAGTACAAATCAGATGAAATATATAAAAATATATTAATTAACCATATAACTAAAAGTAGAATTACATAAAAAACAGGCATATAAACAGATATATAATGTTAAAAAGTGCTATAAATACCAAATAAATAAATAAATACAATGAATTGAAACATAATAAACAATAAACATTAAAGGAACAATTAAAACAATAAAACTAAACCAAAGAAAAGCAAAAAGAGAGACGAGGACTGGAGTATGGCTAGCAGAAGTGAACCAGAGCAAAATTATTACCCAGCAGGAGTGAATCAAACAATGCTTTTAAAGAAAAGGAGTCAAAGGTACCTTAAGGTGTGTGTATGCACACCACAGGCAGTCCGCCGTTATAAGAAAGCACAGTAGCTCTAAAATCCTGTGAATTAAAGGAGTACCGATATGCATTGTTAAAAACAGAAAAAATATTTAAGAGAAACAGGAAACAGACCAAAACGTGCCATAAAGTAATGATGATAATTTTTTTTTTTTTTTTTTTTTTGGAGATTCAGAACATTTTTATGTAACTTTATTTATAAACCACCAATCAACAATAATAACAATAACGGAATAATACATCTCCGGGGGGGGGGTTGTGCTCTGATCCCCCCCACAGGAGCACAGCATGTATAACGCACAAGAGGTGGGTTTTAACATTTTTACCCTACTGCCCCCAGCCCCCGCCCACCACCCTCCTCCCCACCCCCCACCCCGCCCTCCATGTGCAGGGTTGTCTCCCTTATATCTCTTCATCTCCCAACTCCCTCCATTATGGGTGTCTTAACTGCCAACTTGCAAAATCTCATTACGACTTCGAGCCCCCAACTGTTGGATATAGGGCTCCCAGACCGCCATGAAGGCCATCCAGCGCTTGACACTGCCCCGCGCCCCCCATCTCTCCGTCAACATCAGCTGGTGAAAACAGTTCCTCCACTCCCCAAAGGTGGGAGCCGAGGAATCTCTCCACAGCCTAAGAATAGGCGCTTTCCCCACCAGACAAGCCTTGCGCATTAGCAGACGTTCCCCTGGTTTAGCTGGGCAAGGAGCAGGCATGTAATCCAACACCACCAGGGGACCCGACCAACGCAATCTCCGCTGCAGCAAACCCCCTATGAAGGAGCAAATCCTCGCCCAATAAGGCTCCAATACTTTACAATCCCACCACATATGTAGCAGGGTCGCCAGAGGCTCTGAGCAGCGAGGGCAGCGACCATCGGTCGTCAAGCGACTGCGCAGTGCTCGCCTCGGCGAGAAGTGAGCTCTAGTGAGGCATTTAAATTGTATCTCCCTCCACCTCATCCCCTGTACTATTCGTACTATCCGTCGTAGGGCCGCTCGGATCGTTCCCGGGGCTACTTCGCCGGCTAACTCGGCCGCCCAGTCGTCCTCTACCTTCCGATAATCCGGCAAGGCCTGAGACTGTGCCAATCGGGTTTTATATGCGGAGATTGACCTCGGTATCTCCCCCCCCAGTCCGAAGAATTCGAGGATCTGCGCGGAGCGGTCGATCTGCAATGCGTCTCGTGTTAGAGAAGAGACATAGTGGGTCACTTGGATATACGCGAAGCAATGTCGGGGGGGCAAATCGTATTCCCGACTTAGCGTTACAAAGGATTTACATTTCCCTGTCGCCTCCACTAAGTGTCCTATGTTCCGCAATCCCCGCTCATGCCACTCCCGAAAGGGCATAGAGTCAGAGCCGGGGGGAAAGGACGTATTTCCCTGTATTGGGAGCCAGCTAGAAGTGTGCCAAGGCGTGCCCCATGCCCCATTAAGAAATTGCCAGGTCCGCCGAGCCGAGCTGATAAGCACACTCCGCACGAGATAACTAGGGAGCTGACTATTCTCCCCATGAAGGGCCCCCAGCAATGTTAGCGGGGTCACAAAACATTCTTCCAGGGCCCGGGGTGTGTAGAACTCCGTCCCGCCCAACCAATCCCCAACATGTCGTGCCTGACAGGCCAACGCATAAACTTTTAAATCAGGGAATCCCATCCCTCCCTCTTTCCATTTCCCCAAGAGCCGAATCCACGGTATGCGGGCTTTGCCGCCTTTCCAGAGAAAACTACGGAAGCAGGCTTCTAGGCGGCGCATGTCGCGACGTAATAGCCACACCGGCAGTGACTGTAACCAGTATAATAAGCGGGGCAATACCACCATCTGTATTGCCGCCACTCTCCCAGACAGAGATAGCGGGAGGAAGCTCCAAGCCTTCAGCTGTATCTGAAGGCGTCGTAGAGTACGGTCAAAATTGCTTCTATACAACAGCGTAGGCTGTCGAGTCAACACAATCCCCAAGTATATAAACTCATCCGTCGCCCACTGCAACGGGAACGTCCCCTCCCATGTGGCTCGCAACTTCCCCAGAACATCTAAAGCTTCAGATTTCGCCTGGTTAATACGCATCCCCGCCACTTTCCCAAATCTCCCGAATTCGGCCAACAGCGTCCGCAGGGATCGTCCGGGATTAAGTAAGTGGACTAGGATATCATCCGCAAAAGCGGATACTTTAAATCCCTGTTCGCCTATGTCGACCCCTTGTATTACCCTCGAGTCCTCAACTGTCCTTATCAAGGGATCAAGCGAGAGGACGAACAGAAGTGGGGAAAGCGGGCATCCCTGTCGCGTACCACGACCCAAAGCAAAGGCATCCGAGAGGAGCCCATTGCATAACACCGAGGCTGTCGGTTGGGCATACAAGCTCATCACCATCCGACAGAAGACGGGCCCCAGTCCATATTTCAGTAGAAGGTCCCACAGATAGTGCCAATTGACCCTATCGAAGGCCTTTTCGGCATCAAAGCTTACCAGCAAGGACGGCAGTTGGTGGTGATGTACCCACTCCAAGGATGCCACGATTTTCCGTAGATTCCGGACCGCGTATCTGCCTTTTACAAAGCCCACCTGCGAGTCGTGTACCAGGTGCTCTAAGACCTCTGCCAGTCTAACTGCCAAAATTTTTGCAAGGATTTTTAAATCAAAGTTGAGGAGCGAAATGGGTCGATAGGAGGCCACCGATAAGGGGTCCTTGCCTGGTTTGGGGATCAATACAATGTGAGCGTGGTTCCGCCCCCATCGGAATGTCCCGTGTTCCGTGCGACTACCAAAGACCTCTCGTAGTAGTGGACATACAGCCTCCCCGAGAATCTTATACAGCTCCGCCCCAAATCCATCGGGCCCTGGCGATTTATAGCAATTCGCCGCAGATATGACCGATTGCACTTCCTGAATGGCCAAGGGCTGTTCCAGCAGCGCCCGCTGTTCTGCGGTCAGTTGTGGGAAGTCTAATCCCTCCAAATAGTCTCTTAGTTCTCCCGACGGCCGTTCCGCCTCATAGACTGACTGAAAAAACTTCCGAAATGCCCGGACTATCTCCCTGTTTTCCCTTTGTAATTTGCCCCCGTCATCGCGGAGAGCTGCTATCCAGGAGGAGCCCCGCCGTCCCTTCAAACAACGGGCTAACATCTTCCCCGGTTTATCCCCGTGGCAATGCAATCGATAGCGGTAATAAAGATGAGATTTCTTTGCCCGTTGGTGGAGCAATTCGTTGAGATCAACCTGGGCTTCCCACAGGGATTTTTTATTTGCGGCTAGTGGGGCATGGGCGCACAGCCGACGGAGGCCTACAACCCGCCGTTCAAGACGGATAATATGCTCAGCGAGCATCCGGCGTTTCCGTGCCGCGAAACCAATGATGTCGCCCCGTAACACCACTTTCGCCGTTTCCCAGATCAATTCGGGATCGTCGCTATGGCAAGCATGGTCGCTCATAAACTCCTGCCAGCGTTGCCGAATAAAGATATGAAACTGGGCGTCCTGGTATAGATCTAAGGGGAATCGCCAAAGTCGCGTCCGATCCACAGAATCGCCCCCCCAATGTAGCTCTATCCATACCAAGGCATGGTCTGAGATTTCCAGGGGGCCAATCTGGGCCTCTCCTGTCTGGGCGAACAATCCCCCCGAAAGAAGTAGATAATCGATACGGGCGCTGGTACCGTGTGCTCGGGACTGGTGAGTGAAGTCTCGCTCCCCAGGGTGGAGCAGTCTCCAAGGGTCTACCAGGTCTAGTCTCTTTCGAAATCTTTGTAATATCCGGGTTACAGGGACTCTGTCCCGTCCGTCTCCGCCTCTGGATGTATCTAAGTCGACATCGAGGACTCCGTTGAAGTCTCCCCCCAACACTAAAGGACGGTCCGGGAGATATTCTATTTTAGAGGCCAGACTATTATAAACATTGGGGTCAAGCGTGTTGGGGCCATAGAAGTTACCTATTAGTATTGGTTTCCCTTCTAAGTGGCCGGAGAGCAAAAGGTATCTTCCCTCATCATCGGCTATAACCGAATCTGCCGCAAATCGGACCTTTTTATGGACCAGCGTGACGACCCCCCCTTTCTTCCCTTTGGCCGGGGAGCCCCACACTTGCCCCACCCAAGACTTACAGAGTTTGCTGTGCTCTTCGGCTGTCTGGTGGGTTTCTTGTAACAGGGTGATATCGCAGTGGTGTCTGGCTAAGGCCTGCAGAATTTTATATCGCTTAATCGGGGTCCCCAGCCCACAGACATTCCAGGTGATGATCTTCAGAGGTACGAGGCAGTGTCAAGGCTCCGCCTACCAGCAAACTCCTCATGTCGGAGGAGGGTCCCCCCAGCCTGGGACCCCCCTCGCTTAATGTATGGGAGAACACAACCCTGCAACCAAACCTTATTAGAAACACAACCCCCCTCCCCCCTTATCCCTCCCACTCTCCCCCCTCCCCTCCCCTCCCCTCCCCTGCCTTCCCACCCCCCCCACAACCCCTATTAGCCCACCCATCTGGTTGGACAGTCTTCCACTGGCACTCGGGACTACCCCTCCCCAATCTTCATTATTCGTTAACCTCTAGCCCCAATCTTCCCCCTGCTCCTCCACCCCTACGGTACTCAGCCCAGCTCCCCCACAGCGCAGCATACTGACTAAGGGGGGGGAGGGGGGGAAGAAGACCGCGTATCGCGCTACCCCCTCCAGCCCCCAGGGTTCTATTGGGATCACCTCGGTTAGTGTCCCGCAGGCTATCTGAAGTTCATATCTCCATCCCCACCCACAGCCCGTCGGGATCCCACCCACGGAGTTCCCATGGAGGTCTTCTACTAACCTCCCCCCCCCCCAAGGGCTCTCCCTAACCATGGCAGGTACACCCTACAGGTAGGATGACACCCAGTACGGGGGGTCCCGGATGGGTCATTCCTCCGTCTCACATAAGGGTCTGGAGATCAATCTCTCCCCCTCCCCCCCCCCTTCCGCCATCCTAGCTCCTCCTCCCCATCTCCACCCCAAAAGTAAACACCGCGGATCGGGGTTACCCCACTCACGGCTATCGCGGTTGGAGGAGGGGAAGCCGGTGCGATGTCGGCAGCAAGGTCCACGTCAAAGCAGCGATAAGCTCGCCATGCCTCAACGGCCCCTCGCCCCGCTCGCCCTGACAAACCCAGCCTCCTCTCTCCTGCAACCCTCTCTACCCTCACCTCCCCCCCCCCAGCCCATCTGGGTGAAAGTTGCCTTGAATTGCAGCTTGGCGGGCCGGGCCTCTTCTCAGGCCTCAGCCGTATGTGTTAGCTCTGCCCCCCTCAGCCGGCGCTTCAACTTATAAGCTGAGCCGGCTGGGCCACGAAGACAGACCTCCCTCCTCCCATGAGGCCCAATTCCCCTGCCCCTTT
The DNA here is from genome assembly GCA_033557465.1 of Ichthyophis bannanicus. Classification (NCBI taxonomy): domain Eukaryota; kingdom Metazoa; phylum Chordata; class Amphibia; order Gymnophiona; family Ichthyophiidae; genus Ichthyophis; species Ichthyophis bannanicus. The sequence continues at coordinate 1,374,586,738 of CM066032.1, read as the reverse complement.
GTTACATCTAAAACTACCTACTAATTGTTCCCCGCACGCTCCAACCTAGAAACAGTAGCTCCGGAGCTTCTTTAATGCGATTTGCAACAAATTAGAAGTGGTAACATTTGTAACCAACCAGTCCTGCTACAGTTCTGTTACAGTCGCAAGAGGTGGAATCTTTTCACCGCTCTAGTCGATCCGCCAAATCGCTCAATGTCTCAAAGAGAGGGCTAGTCAGCCATGCTAATGGAGCACGTGGAGGCCTCCAGGAGCTCGTGCCAGGAGTCGCGGTCCCCCCAATTCGTTTGGCACAGTTCTTAACCTCACTCTCCCTGCTCCACATATCTCCAGGCGGTCTCACCAGTGTTCAAGTAGCCTCTGCCGCTGAGAGAGTCAAAGAGTCCAGAAAAGAGGTGGCCGCTGCTGGCGTCGTCAAAAGTTTTGAGCGCCCCTGATGGTCCACACGCAACCGGGCGGGGTAGAGCAGGGAGAACCGGATCCCCCTGGCGATCAGCTGGGCGCAGATCGGAGAGAAGGCTCGGCGCTGCTGGCTAACCAGCGCCGAGTAGTCTTGGAACACTAGAAGCCTCTCGGTGTCCGGGTTCGTCATTTTGCGGCTCCGGGCAGCTCGAAGTACCTCCTCTTTCTGCCGATAGTCTAAGAAGCGGACTATCACTGCTCGGGGTTTTTGCGCTTGCTCTCGTCGTGGTCCCAGCCGGTGAGCCCGCTCAAGCTTCACCTGGCCCTCCCCGTTGTTGTCCAACAGCTTAGCCAGCCAGGTTTGCAGATAGCCAAAAAGAGCGCCGTCTCCCACTGTTTCGGGGATCCCCACGAATCGAAGATTCTTGTGGCGTCCTCTATTTTCAAGATCGTCTAGCTTCTCGCTTTGTTGTTTTACAAGGGCTTCCAGGGCTTCCACCTTGGCTGCTAGGGAGTGTTGGGCATCCTCGATGTCGGATATGCGGGCCTCCGCTTGTTCTATTCTCCCCGCATATTCCGTGAAGTTTTGGTTGAGGTTACGCAAGTTCTCTGCTATGTCTTGGAATCTGTTTTCCAGCGCCCGGACCACCGCTGCGCTCACTTCAGTCACCAGGTCAGCGTGTCCCCCAGGCCCAGGGCTAGCTGGTGCCCCCTCAGCCATCTTGGCTTCAGGACCGCGTGGCTTCTCTCTGCGGAGTGTCTTGGAGGCCATTAGGTCTCGTAGAAGCCTTTCAGTGCTTTCGCAAAGTGCCCGGTATGCAGTGCTCACCCTTGCCGGTGCAGGGAGATCGGTAGTGAAAGAGTTCTGGGGAAATTGGAGAGGTTAATTGCAGAATTGCGGGGTAGTTACCCGGAGCTGATCAGGTTGCGTCTGGTCAGCTCATTGCCAGACCGGAAGTCGACATGATGATAATTTTTAAAAAACTAATCAACAGAAACAAGGGGACCTAAGTCATAAAATGTTCAACAGAACCTCCCATACGTGACACAGACAAGAAAACGCATTTAACATCCTAAGCCGTACCATTATGTATTTTCTCGTTATTGTGCCATTTGTTACTGTCCTATAATTTCATAATGAAATAGTTGTACTATATGTAAAAAAGTAAACAAACCGCTTCCCACTGGGCAAAACTATTAAAATGACCATAAAACTGATGCCATCCTAAAAAGAACCACAGGGAGCCACAAAGCGTGAATATACTCTATTATATCATAAGGCCTACACCAATACTGCAGGGCACACAGCCATCGGTAAACTCTACCTCATTATGAGGCATCATCACTTGTCGATGAGGAAACTGGGCCCAAACCACGTGTGTGGGAGGGTGAGCCACAATCGGGAAGCCTCCTCTGCCTCAATCGGGACTCCTGCACAGCCTCCACCAATACTGCAGGGCACACAGCTGCCAGTAAACTTTGCCTCATTATGGAGGTATCATCACTCACTGACGAGCCCTACATAGGCTCACTACCCTCCCAGATTGGCTCTCGCCAAAGGGTCCTTAGACATGGCTCTTTGAAGTGGGCCTTGAGAGAGCAGGGTTTAAAGATCACTGTCTCCCATCCTGCAATACATGGACGGCACCAATCGCTTATAGGAAGGGCTGCAGAAACTAGAGAACATATCCTGAAGCTTACTCATCTTATCTGTGTACTAGCGTCTTTTCAGACACCCTTACCCACATCCGTGGTATTCATCGTAAAAGCTCGCAGCATGTAATCTGATCCTACTGGATGGACCCTACATGCTCTATTGTGAGTAAGTGCTGTGATCTTAAATGAAGAGTATTGCAGCAAAGATACACCATTTTTATTATTCACACTCACACCTTTTCTGCACAGCCTTTGACCTCCCCCCCTCCTCGCTCTCCCCTGGCTCCTGCCCCCTGTGGAGTTCTTGCCTGCACTCCTCCCTTTATGTCTAGCCCTCCTTTGTCTGCTGTCCTTGCTCTACTTACTATCTCTTTCCTATCTGATTGCTGGCGTTCTGTTTCCTTTTCAAAGCAGTATATATTTTTAAATAATTTGTAAACCGTTCTGATACCAACTATATCACTGAATGCCCTCCAAAATATTGAGAAAAATACCTAAGGGAAATACTAATACTATTCCTACTTTAAATATTTTTTTCTTTTTTTATATGCTTTTGTTTATTTTTTCATTGTAAATTTTAAATATTCCTAAAAAATGAATGCAGGTCTCAGACTCACACTGGTGTTGCTCTGTATTACAGAAAGCAAATCACCTTATCGCATCAACGACCTTATAGCATTCATCATTTTCATTAAAGAAATGGTATCTGACTAATTTCTTCCCTCAGAACTTTCTTCAATTATTACCATTTTCATTAAACAGGTTGTTTCCTTTAAACAGATTATTTTAAATACAAGATTGTGCTTATCTTTTCATATTTACAAAAATATGAAAAGATAAGCACAATCTTGTATTTAAAATAATCTGTTTAAAGGAAACAACTTGTTTAATGAAAATGGTAATAATTGAAGAAAGTTCTGAGGGAAGAAATTAGTCAGATACCATTTCTTTAATGAAAATGATGAATGCTATAAGGTCGTTGATGCGATAAGGTGATTTGCTTTCTGTAATACAGAGCAACACCAGTGTGAGTCTGAGACCTGCATTCATTTTTTAGGAATATTTAAAATTTACAATGAAAAAATAAACAAAAGCATATAAAAAAAGAAAAAAATATTTAAAGTAGGAATAGTATTAGTATTTCCCTTAGGTATTTTTCTCAATATTTTGGAGGGCATTCAGTGATATAGTTGATTTTTACCCTCTGTTATTTTGACCTAAGTACTCGTGTAGTAACCGTTCTGATACTACTATTGGTGTGAGCGGTATATCACGCTTCTAATAAAGATAAAAATAAAGATGCCTCATTACATACAGATCTGCCATGTCTAACCTTACCTCACTTCTCATTCTATTTCTCCTTGCTGCTCTTATAATATCCCAAGCAGCTGCACTCACCACACCCACATTGATTCCCATCATACAGTGTCCTTACAATTCTAGACTTCAACTCATCCTCCAAAAACCTTGGAACAGACACACAGAACCTTATTAAAATCCAACTGCTCTCCAGAGTCGCCTGTCCCCCTCCAAGCCATCTAGTAACCAACTATTCAAATGTGTCCTCATCAACACACGTTCCACCCGCAATAAAATCTCCACTCTGGTAAACTGTATCATGGAAAACCACATCAACAGAACGTGTATAACTGAATCATGGCTTGAGGAATCAGACAATGTCCTCTTAAACCAACTTGCCATCCCATCATACCAGCTCTTTAATCATTCCAGATCAACAAAGAGAGATAGAAGAGTACTTATAATCGCAAGGGATGATCTCAAATTTAAAATCATTAAAATCTAGTTCTTCAGACAACCTGGACTCAATCACTGTATCTAACATGCACTTAACACTATTCCTTACATATAGATCAACAACAGGAGCTAGCAATCTATCACCACTGATTGAGGAAACATGCATTAGCAACCACTGCAGTAAATGGTTCATTCTCCTAGGCCAACTCAACCTACCTGTCGCATCTAACAAGCAATCCACATCTTTCCTTGATGCCATGGAAGCCCTCCAACTCAAATAGATGATCTAAGACTCAACTCACACTAGGGGAGGAATCTTAGATCTCATCTTTACTCCAGCCACCTGACTGTACCAACACCTCTCTTCACTGATGCAGAACATCTGGTGCCATGGCTGGACCATAATATGCTCACCTTCTTTTTGCCAAATCTCCCCAACATACCCATTTATGACACTCCCTCACCTTATGAACGCAGATTTCGTCCCTTCGACGGACTCATTTAACGAAATCCTGCCACTAGTCAAAGCTGATCCAACTGACTTTGGTTCTCTAATTTCCGAATAGAACAATCGCATCTCGTTCTATGTGACTACACCAAACAGCCTGTTGTTGTTAAATGCCGTCAAGTCTCTATTGACTCATGGTGACCCTCTGGATAGTTGTCCTAAATTGTGTTCGGTCTTCAGTCAGGTGGCTCATTGTTGACAGACTTACACCCATAGCTGATGTTGTTATATCAATCCATCTCAGTGCTGGCCTTCCTCTTTTGCGCTGACTTTCTACCTTGCCAAGCATGATGTCTTTCTCTAATGATCTCTCTCTTCGCATGATGTGTCCAAAGTATGAAAGTCAAAGTTTTGTCATCTGAGCTTCTAAAGAAAGCTTAGGTTTCATCTCCTCTAGTACTGACTGGTTTGTTCTTCGGGCAGTCCATGGTATACACAGTATTCGTCGCCAGCACTGTAATTCAAAGGCATCAATTTTCTTCTTATCTTTTTCACTGTCCAACTTTCACATCCATATGATGTTATTGAAAATGCCATGGCTTGAACAAGTCGAATCTTTGTATGGAGAGAGACATCGCTGCTCTTGAGAAACTTGTCTAGACCCTTCATAGCCATTCTGCCAAGAGCAATGCGCCATCAGATTTCTTGACTGCTTGTTGCTTCTTTGTTGATAGTATATCCAAGTAGGCTAAAGTTGTCCACTATTTCAATTTCTTCTCCATCAACGATGAACTTATTCATTTTGCCAGTTGTCAGGATCTTTGTCTTCTTAATGTTAAGGTGCAGACTTATTTTAAGACTACATTCCTTGATCTTGAGAAGCAAATGTTTCGAATCATCTTTATGTGGATGAGGATGTTGGTATAAGCATCCTTGAGGTCTAAGGAGCATAGCCAGTCTCCCTGCTGGAGGTAGGACAGCAATAGCTAATCCACCTTATACAAGATTCCATCATGACAAGGTAGTCCTTAGGACTCATCCACACTTTATGCCAAAGGTGGTCTCGCCTTTTCATCGGAACCAAGCAGTCTACCTACCTGTGTTTTTTCCAAGGCCTCATGCATCAAATGCAGAGAGGAATCTTCATACCTTGGATTGTAAAAGAGCTTTAGCCTTTTACTTACAAAGAACACAGCAACATAGAAAGTCCTCTCAGCTCTTTGTTGCTTTTGATCCTTCTCATTTGGGACTTCCAGTCTCCAAGAGAACTCTATCTAATTGGATTTCTCAGTGTATTTCCTTCACCTATCAGAGTAAGAACCCTTCTCTGGAGGGCCATGTCACTGCTCACAATGAGAGAGCCATGGCAGCCTCAATGGCTCATCTGCACTCTGTGTCTATCGACGACATCTATTGAGCAGCCACCTAGGCCTCGGTTCATACCTTCACAGCCCATTACTGCTTGGACAAGGACTCCCGCCAGGATGTCTTGTTTGGTCAGGCTGTTCTTCAACACCTGTTCCATACCTAATCAACTCCTACCCACCATGTACAAGTAGTACTCCAATTCCTACTGCACCTGTCCCACACTGGGCTGAAGTCTAATCCAGTGAGGGTATATCTGAGCACCATAGCCGCTCACCATCACCCTATCGAGGAGAAATCCCTCTTGGGCCAGCCCCTGGTCTCTAGGTCCCTCCGGGGCCTCCTATTATCTAAGCCCCCCTCTCTGTCCTCTGACAGCAAATTGGGACCTCAACGTGGTGCTCTCTCAGCTTACCAAACCGCCATTCAAGCCCCTAGCCCTTGCCACCTGCGGGTCCTGTCCTTCTACCTACAGTGGACCCAGACCCACCGCAAAGCTCCTCAGCTTTTCGTCTCGTATGACCCCAGCAGACTGGGGCTTCCTATGATGCCCTCACCTATGAGCGAGCGGGTCTATCCCTTGAACACCGTGTGTGATAAGGAAGCTTATCATAGCTCAGGTAGGAGCTATAGAAAAGATGATGTGACTCTGAACAAGCAACCTGTCAGTTCTGGTAGAAGTGAGAAAACAGAGTTTTCACATAAAAGACTACCAGTCCCAGAATGCACCAGGTTTCCAGCAGCCATGAGAGGGGCTGAAGTGAGGAAATGTGTGTGCAATCAAGAGAGCTATGAGGTAATCCCTAAGCACTCATCTCAAAGGGCAGGGCCTGATTCAAGACAGCTGCACTGTGTTAGGGAGCAGCACACATTAGGAAAGAATAAGAATAGAGATTATTCTTCAGATAACAGGTACTACAAGCTCCAGCCTGGCTTCAAGGAGAGTTTGAAGAGCAGCTTCAGCAAAAGCCAAGCAGATAGAGAGAGAAGGAAACTCTCTGGAAGGAAGAGAAGAAAGCCCATTGGAAGGTCTGGGAGATTCCAAGGCAGTACCCATACTGGGAGGTATTCCAAATGCCAGCAGAGTCCATTGGACTGGATTCAGCCAGAGGAATGGATTGGCAGAGATAGGAATCACCAGTGGCTACCTGGAAGAGAGAAGACTGCATGTGGAAGGGACTTTCAGACCAAGGCCAGAAGGTATGTGAGAGAAGATCCAGTGTCCAGGGATCAAGATTGGAAGGCTGGACATCAGAATTGGATTACATATTGGCCAGGCTATACAGAGAGAAATAATGATAGCAGGAGAGGCTCAGGTATGAACACTGATCCAGACCCTATCTATAATAGAGAATGGCAGCAAGGGAATAAGCATTCTCATGATAATGCCTTAATGAAAGACTCGTCTGTGCCAATGTATGATAGTGACCATATGCTAATTGATACAGCAGATGAAAATACAGTTTACATGGACTGTTCTCTATCTAAATGCTATTGCTAGCTTACTCTGAGCAAACACATCAGCCATCACAAAGAAACCTAACTTTGTTCTTTATTTCCACTGCAAACAGCTCTTAAAGCAGGATTTGGGCTCACACAGTAGCAGCCAGCCAGCTAAAGGCTTTCAGCTGGTCCATTGATAGTAATTAGGGCTGCACCTGATTGTGTGTGTGAGCAAGGGAGAATCACTGCTGAGATCGGCGTGGAAAATAAGCAGAAGTTAACCTAACCAGCAAAGTTTATTCTTTACTTTGTGCCTTTGTATTTGGTAATTATTTGCTAAGAAAACATTAGCTAATTGCCTGACAAGCTGAAGGTTGTTTTCTGGTTTACTTTGTGACTTTTTGTTATCCATTTTAAACACTGCAAGCAAGTAACCTCATTTATAGTGCTATCAAGCATACATGTGCTGGGTGAATTAAACCCCATCAATAAAAGAAGTATTTTATTGATCTTACCACTTGGTTTCACAACTCAAATTATTGTCATCAGCTGTGTTTGGGAGTGAATGAACTACAATACCCACAATACCTTGCAAGAATCATATGAACATATGCATCGTCAAGATTGTGTACGTTCTCACCCTAGGCAGCCGTCTGACAAATGGCGTAGTTTTTCGGATTGCTCTTGCACCAAGAGGATTTACTTGTTGTGGATTACAAATAAAAGTCAAGTTTAAAGCTGTAAGAAGATTTCTTTCCCTCATCTGTACTTTGGAGGAAAAGTGGTTGTTCCAGGAAGCTGTCCCAGAGGAAAAGACCCTGTGAAAAGCTGGATTCATCACTGAGACAAGGTAATATGTACCTGGGCATGTCTAGTGGTGGATGTGTGTAAGCACAGGGGGTAATTGAGAAAAAAAAAAAAAAAAAAGTTGAAAAAAAAAAAAACACACCTGGTTGGAAGGTGCTGCTCTTTGGTTTTTTTTTTTCTCTCTTTTCTTGCAGGGGTCAAGATGGATCCGACGGAGATGGCTCAGTGGATGGCAGCCCAATTCAGCAAGCAGCAGGAGCTATCACAGCAGGCCCAGGACACTGCTGTGAAGGCCTTAATGGAACAGCAGAAACCAGTGCTTGATCTGGTGCAAGCTCTAGTTCAGCTGCAGAGCCAAAGTGGAACAGATGCAAGACCAGCAGTTAGTACTGGTGCACCACATGTGGACACTGTGGGACTCAATCAAGGGATTGGGGCATTTAATTTTGGGAAATTAACTCCAGAAGATAATGTTGATGATTTTCTAGAGTCTTTTGAAAGAGTGGCACAGGCTTTAGCATGGCCAGAGACCCAGTGGGCAGTAAGGCTGGCAGCCTCATTAACTGGTGAGGCACTAGCAGCTTACAGAGCAATGCCAGCAGCCCAGGCTTTGATTTATAAGGATGTAAAGGCAGCTATTAGAGATCGCCTAGGGTTGTCAATTTCAGAGTATAGGCGAATGTTTAGAGCTGTTACATTGAAAGTGGGTGAGACACCCAGGGCTCTGAGTCAGAGAATCAGAAGTTTAGCTGTAAAATGGTTGGAGCCTGAGCAAAAGACAGTAGAAATGTTATTAGATATTATAATGCTGGAACAATTTATGCTTGGGGTACCTAAAGATTTGAATGTTTTTCTTATACAGCAAAATTGCCAAAATCTTGGAGAGGCAACCATGCTAGCAGAGAGATTCTTGGAAGCCACGCAGGCTTGCCATAGAATGGGTGGCCCTCTAAAGATGGATGCTGAGGCTAGATGTGCTGTATCAGAAAAAGGAATAATTAAGAATGTTTCTGAAAATGAATGTACTGTATCAAACCAGATGAGACAGTGGAATAGAAAGAAATGTTTCAAGTGTGGAAAAGTGGGACACTTAGAGAAGAGATGCCAGACACATACTAGTTTAATGGGTCTGGATTTAAAACAGCCCAAGGAAGGATTTCTTTTGATGGTTGATGTGCAAGGAATTACCACAAATGCATTATTAGACTCTGGGGCAGACCAGAGTATGATGTCAAAAAGGCTTTGGAAGAGGATAGAGGCCCAAGAAAGATTTGTGCCTAGAACCCCTGAAAGCCAAGTTCACATCAGATGCATTCATGGTGCTGCATCATCATATCCCACCTATAGGCTAAAGGTTAAGTGCCTAGGGAAACAAGAGGAAGTCCTATTAGCAGTGGTGCCTAGGCTACCCTTTGATTTGGTTTTAGGAAGAGACTGGCCAAGATTTAAGCAGGGTCTAGTGGAAGGACTAGGAAAAAAGGAGGGAGAAGGTTTAATGGTAGTAGCTCCCTGGCCTTTATTTGGAAGTCCTCAGACCCCAGCTAAAAAGATGGTTAAGCGTCCAGAAGACCAAGCTACCCCAAAGCAGATATTCGTCCTAAAGTACCATAAGGTCTCTGAGAAGGCCCAAGCTCCTAGGCGGGCAACCCCTCAGTCTGCTGGGTTTGACCTGTGCAGCATAGAAAATGTGATTGTACCTAGCCAAGGGAGAGCCCTGGTTGACACTGGTCTCCAAGTGGAAATACCAATTGGATGTTATGGGAGAGTAGCCCCAAGGTCCGGATTAGCCCTTAAATATTTCATCAATGTGGGTGCGGGAGTAATTGATCCCGATTACAGGGGCAATATTAAAGTTCTGTTGTTTAACTTTGGACAGAATGAGTATCATGTGAAGACAGGAGACAAAATTGCCCAATTGATTTGTGAGAGGCTGGGTTTTCCACCTGTGGAGGAGGTCACATCCCTAGAGAATTCTGAACGTGGAGCCAAAGGCTTTGGTTCTACTGATGTCAAAGGGGTTAAAAGCTTAGCTGCCACCTGTGCCCAAGAGAGGGAGGTGAGTGAAGAGGAAGATTTGGGACCCCAGGTATCTGATTGTAAAGAAAAATCAGAGCCCCAAATAGGTGAGGACCTGACAATGGTACAACAGGAAGAAATTAGGAAGTTGCTTAAGGAATTCCCAGATGTGTTGACACCCATACCTGGGGAGACCCATTTGGTAGCCCATGAAATAATAACTCCACCTGGGAAATTGGTTCGTCAAAGGCCATACCGCTTGCCTGAAGCCAAAAGACAGGAGGTAGTGGCACAAGTCCAGGAGATGTTGGACATGGGGGTAATAGAGGAGTCAAAGAGTCCCTGGAATAGCCCCATAGTCCTGGTGCCGAAGCCTGATGGATCCTTAAGATTTTGTATTGACTTCCGGCAGGTAAACGCCATATCAGTTTTTGATGCATATCCAATGCCAAGAATTGAGGAGCTGCTAGACCAGCTGGGACAGGCTCAATACTTAACCACCCTTGATATGACAAAAGGATATTGGCAAATCCCGCTCACCAGGGAGTCGAAGCCGAAAACTGCGTTCAGCACCCCCGTTGGCCTTTTCCAGTTCAAGAGGATGCCTTTCGGACTGCATGGAGCAGCGGCTACCTGCCAAAGGTTAGTGGATCAGGTACTTCGACCCCACCAAAGTTATGCTTTTGCATACATGGATGATGTCATAATCCATAGTAACACCTGGGCGGAGCATTTGGAGAGGATCAGGGCAGTCTTGTGCTCTATGAAGCAAGCGGGAATCACTTTAAACCCGAAGAAGTGTGCCTTTGCAAATAGGGAGGTAAAATACCTAGGCCACCTAGTGGGAAGAGGAAAAATTAAACCTCTATTAAGCAAAATAGATAGCATCAGGAATTTTCCTCCTCCAACAACCAAGAAACAACTAAGAAGTTTCTTAGGACTTATTGGATACTACCGCCGGTTTATACCGCAATTCGCAGAGAAAAGTGCCATTTTCACGGATATGCTGCGAAAGAATTGTCCAAACCAGATAAAGTGGACACCAGAAGCTGAAAAAGCGTTTTCAGTATTAAAAGAAAAATTGTGTACAGGACCGGTACTGAAAGGAGTAGACTTCAAGAAACCCTTTCTGGTTCAAACCGATGCATCGGATGTAGGGCTAGGAGCAGTCCTATCCCAGTGCCATGATGGAGAGGAGCATCCTGTGATGTACCTGAGCAGGAAGTTGTCACTGGCTGAACAAAAGTATTCCACGATAGAAAAAGAGTGTTTGGCTATCAAGTGGTCAGTGGAGGCGTTAAGGTTTTACCTTACAGGGAGAAAGTTCCAGTTGGTCACGGACCATGCCCCACTTAAGTGGTTGCAGCAAATGAAGAACCACAATGCCAGGTTGACACGCTGGTACATGGCCTTACAGGCGTTTGATTTTCAGGTTGAACATCGTGCCGGGAAGTTACACAAGAATGCGGATGCACTTTCCCGTATTACGGACTGTAGAGAAGAAGTTTCACCAGTAAAACCAGTCCGTAATAACTTAAGCAGGGGGGTATGTGATAAGGAAGCTTATCATAGCTCAGGTAGGAGCTATAGAAAAGATGATGTGACTCTGAACAAGCAACCTGTCAGTTCTGGTAGAAGTGAGAAAACAGAGTTTTCACATAAAAGACTACCAGTCCCAGAATGCACCAGGTTTCCAGCAGCCATGAGAGGGGCTGAAGTGAGGAAATGTGTGTGCAATCAAGAGAGCTATGAGGTAATCCCTAAGCACTCATCTCAAAGGGCAGGGCCTGATTCAAGACAGCTGCACTGTGTTAGGGAGCAGCACACATTAGGAAAGAATAAGAATAGAGATTATTCTTCAGATAACAGGTACTACAAGCTCCAGCCTGGCTTCAAGGAGAGTTTGAAGAGCAGCTTCAGCAAAAGCCAAGCAGATAGAGAGAGAAGGAAACTCTCTGGAAGGAAGAGAAGAAAGCCCATTGGAAGGTCTGGGAGATTCCAAGGCAGTACCCATACTGGGAGGTATTCCAAATGCCAGCAGAGTCCATTGGACTGGATTCAGCCAGAGGAATGGATTGGCAGAGATAGGAATCACCAGTGGCTACCTGGAAGAGAGAAGACTGCATGTGGAAGGGACTTTCAGACCAAGGCCAGAAGGTATGTGAGAGAAGATCCAGTGTCCAGGGATCAAGATTGGAAGGCTGGACATCAGAATTGGATTACATATTGGCCAGGCTATACAGAGAGAAATAATGATAGCAGGAGAGGCTCAGGTATGAACACTGATCCAGACCCTATCTATAATAGAGAATGGCAGCAAGGGAATAAGCATTCTCATGATAATGCCTTAATGAAAGACTCGTCTGTGCCAATGTATGATAGTGACCATATGCTAATTGATACAGCAGATGAAAATACAGTTTACATGGACTGTTCTCTATCTAAATGCTATTGCTAGCTTACTCTGAGCAAACACATCAGCCATCACAAAGAAACCTAACTTTGTTCTTTATTTCCACTGCAAACAGCTCTTAAAGCAGGATTTGGGCTCACACAGTAGCAGCCAGCCAGCTAAAGGCTTTCAGCTGGTCCATTGATAGTAATTAGGGCTGCACCTGATTGTGTGTGTGAGCAAGGGAGAATCACTGCTGAGATCGGCGTGGAAAATAAGCAGAAGTTAACCTAACCAGCAAAGTTTATTCTTTACTTTGTGCCTTTGTATTTGGTAATTATTTGCTAAGAAAACATTAGCTAATTGCCTGACAAGCTGAAGGTTGTTTTCTGGTTTACTTTGTGACTTTTTGTTATCCATTTTAAACACTGCAAGCAAGTAACCTCATTTATAGTGCTATCAAGCATACATGTGCTGGGTGAATTAAACCCCATCAATAAAAGAAGTATTTTATTGATCTTACCACTTGGTTTCACAACTCAAATTATTGTCATCAGCTGTGTTTGGGAGTGAATGAACTACAATACCCACAATACCTTGCAAGAATCATATGAATATATGCATCGTCAAGATTGTGTAAGTTCTCACCCTAGGCAGCCGTCTGACACGTGTCACAGTGCATCGTGTGAGGGCATGGCCACGTCTGTAGCCAACCTCCACTCAGTACCGGTGATGGAGATATGTATGGCCGCCACATGGTCTTCAATTCATATATTCGCAGCTCATTACTGCCTGAAGAGCGAGTCCCACAGAGACAGTGCCTTTGGCCAGGCAGTACTCCGTAATATTCTCAGGGCATAGGCAACCTCTGCCCTCCGACCCTTCTGTGTTCAGGCTACCAGAGTGATAGTGTTGCTTGCCGCTAGGGTCTTGCAGAGTCTCTCAGTGGGGACTTGCTTTCCGCAACTAGCAGCTACCCAGATGGTTGCCGCTGCTGCTGTTGTGGTTCGGTTCTCTGCAGCATGGAGCTAGGGAGTCCCATATGTGAGGACTGACTTCCTGCTTTTTCCTGGAGAAAGCATAGTTACTCATCTGTAACAGGTGTTCTCCAGGAACAGCAGGAATCGGTCCTCACAACCCTCCCTCCTCCCTACCTTGTTCTATTTTTACTACTGTCCTAGCTATGTCATCTGACTGAGCAAGATGGCAACCTTGGGTGGGAAGGGGACCACCACCTCCACCGAGAGGCTGGTTCACACACCCAGCACTCTTTCCTTAAAGACATATTTCCTCAGATTACTTCTGAGTCTATCCCGTTTCACCTTAATCTGATAACCCCTCCTTCCAGAACCTCCTTTCAGTTGGAATAGGGCCACTTCTTGTGCATTTATACCAGGTAAGTTTTTAAGTGTCTATCATATCGCTGCTCTCCCACTTTTCCTCCAAAGTTATACGTATTAAGATCTTTGGACCCAATTCAGTTGGGTGGACTATGTGCCATGTCGGCGCATAGCTTTGCCTGCTGACCTCTAATCTTGAATATTCAATGCCACAGCACAGCATTGAATATCCAAGTTAGGCGCTGAGGGGATTCACCCACAGTCTAACTGGAGAGCAGCGATATTAGACCACCAAAAGCTCACCCATTTCTAGCTATGGATGGCTAACCGGATAGCGGTCCAATATTGCCACTACCCAGTTACCAGGATTCCCCGCCTCCGCTCCAAATCAGAACGCCTCCATCACATCCCGATGCTAACCGGATAGCATCAGGGCACTTAGGGGACATAGATGAGAATATTCAACGGCACTAACCGTGCAAATGCCGTTGAATATTCCCATCTAAGGCATTTACTTGGTTTACAGGGCTGTAAACTATGTAAATGCCTTTCGAGTATCGGTCCCTTTAAGTCTATACCCATATGACTTATGACAGACTACTGACTATTTTAATAGCCGCCTTCTAGACAGATTCCATCCTGTTTACATTCTTTTGAAGGTGTGGTCTCCAGAACTGTACAGAGTACTCCAAACAAGGTCTCACTAGAGTTTTATACAAAGGCACAATCAACTTCTTTTTCCTGCTGATCTGCCCTCTCCCTGTGCTCCCAAACATCCTTTGACTTTAGTCTTCACCTTTTCTAACTCTTTGGCCACTTTACGATCATCCGGTACAGTCGGCCCCAGGTCTCATTCTTCTTTCATGCATTCATGGACTTCACCCCCTATACTGTACCATTGTAGTGGGTTTTTGCAGCCCAGATGCATGACCTTGCATTTTTTAGTATTAAATTTAGTTGCCGAATTTTCCTACTTGGTTTAAATATTCCTGTTAAAGAGCTTTTGTTGGGGAAAATATGTCAGGTATCGAATAGTCAGGGGAATCCACCACTGAGCTGTTTGCACTAACTAGTTCATGAAAGCCTTGTATCTAAATGTCTTTCTCCTTAGAAGATATGAAAAACCTCGTTGCACATAGGTTAACTTAAAACTTTAGAGAGAACGTCCATTTCTGTGCATTTAGAAATGTTAAATGTTCATTAAGATAACATGGCCATCCTATGTTTGCAGTGCATAACACTGCTGCTATAGTTTATCCTAAGCCAGGAGGTTACAGGCCACATGTGCATTGCACCAGTCTCTTTTTGTATAGTGCTACTCGTGTGCATAAAAGCACCTCTCTTTTCTTTTTGATAGAGAAACCACATAGATGTTCAAATGAATGGCATGAATCCAACTAGAGGGTAATCGGAGACAAATATTAATTATAACCATGTTAAGAAAAGAGATTGTGGTGACCCCACAGACTGACAGGTTTTCAGGATATTCACTGTGAATATATGAGAGAGGGATGTCCACTGTTTGCAGCATTATAATGCATATTCATTGTAGATATCTTGAAACGCAGAAAGTCTTGTAGAATCACCAGGACAAGTTTAGGAAGCCTTAAGAGAATGCTTGTTTTGGTAATATTCTTGCCCAATTTTAACATAATGTTTGCGCGTAAATGCCTGATATGAAGAAACTGCTTTAGGCCACATCTTTTCAGTACCGCAGAGCCGAGTAGGTTTTTTTAAAACTTGATATACCGCCCTTCACATTAGCAGCAGGGCGGTTTACAATATCATAAATTAAATGAAAATTGAAAAGAACTCCAGCGGAATGACTGTAAAGAACTTTGCATTCATACTTACCGAGAATAAGTCAGGGTTGGTAACAGAAGGGAAAAAAGAGGTAATATAGGAGAGTGAGGTTAGTGGTGTCAGGTAGGGGTTAGATCAAAGACTTTCTGGAATAGGAATGTTTTGAGCTGGGGCTCTAACTTAATTTAGCGTAGAATGGTTCCAATCGAAGACTAGGGGATAAGGCGTTCCAGAGGCTAGGACTGGCGGGGGGGGGGGGGGGGGAAGCAGAGTGGTGGGTAGATTTGAGTCTGGCTTGTGAGGCAGAGGGGAGTTGGACCAGGGTAAGAAGTTCTTATTAGATATGATAAAGTACAGGGAGTCATAGTTAGGGAGGCTGGCGATAGCAACATTTAAAGTAGTCCAGGCATGTCATGACCAAAGATAAAAGTAGAGTAGTTAGAGAGGAGCAGAAGAGAAATGGGCAGACAGCTCGTATTTGACAAAGCGAGACAAAGGGACAGTGAACAATGGCACTAAGGTGATTATGGAAAGTTTAGAGAGTAGTGATCTAAGCATGATGAACTCTTAGAGCAACCAAGCAAAATGTATTTCCTTCTTTCTGACCAGTCCCATCTTGTCTGTATCCATTTCTGTTTATTTAGTGCAGGGAATGAGAACAGTTGATCTTGTCTTGTTAGCATTAGTACATTATTTCTGTGCTTTGGTTTTTATTTTTGGCACTTGATATACTAGATAACTTTCATTTTGTGTTTACTTGAAGAGTTTGAAGAACCCAGAGTGATTGACTTATGGAACATGGCACAGATGGCAAACTTTACTGAGAGAGAACTTGAATCCTTTCGGGTAAGAATTAAGAATCATCTGTCATCAAGCCTGGAAAAAAAGAATTAAAAAAATGTTTTACAGCAGAATGCTATGTGACATGCTTCCCTCATCAGAGACTTTTGGCAAAACTAAAAAGTCATGGGATAGGAGGCAATGTACTATTGTGGATCGGGAACTGGTTAAAAGATAGAAAGCAGAGGGTAGGGCTAAATGGCCAATTTTCCCAATGGAAAAAGGTGAATAGTGGAGTACCCCAGGGATCTGTACTGGGTCCGCTACTTTTTGACATATTCATAAATGACCTGGAAAAGGGAATAACTAGTGAGGTTATCAAATTTGCAGATGACACAAAACTGTTTAAAGTTGTTAAAACCCAAGAGGATTGTAGAAAATTGCAGGAGGTTCTGGATAAATTGGAAGACTGGGCATCCAAATGGCAGATGAAATTTAATGTGGACAAGTGCAAAGTTATGCACCTAGGAAAGAACAGCCCACACTATGGTTACACGATGCAAGGTTCCACATTGGGAACCACCACCCAGGAAAAAGATTTGGGAGTCATCGTGGATAACATGTTAAAACCCTCCGCCCAGTGTGCAGCGGCGGCCAAGAAAGCAAATAGAATGCTAGGTATCCATAAGGAAAGGAATGGAAAATAAAGCAAAGGATATTATAATGCCTCTGTATCGTTCCATGGTACGACCGCACCTTGAATATTGTGTGCAATTCTGGTCACCGTATCTTAAAAAGGATATAGCATTATTAGAAAAGGTACAGAGAAGAGCCACCAAAATGGTAAAGGGGATGGAAGGCTACTCCTATGAAGAGAGGCTACAAAGGTTAGGGCTCTTCAAACTGGAAAAGAGACGGCTGAGGGGAGATATGATAGAGGTCTATAAATTAATGAATGGAGTGGAACCGGGTAAACGTAGATCGATTTATTTACGCTATCAGAATATAGAAAGACTATGGGACATGCAATGAAGCTACAGGGTAAATTATTAAGACAAATAAGAGAAAATATTTTTTCACTCAATGTGTAATCTAACTCTGGAATTTGTTACTGGAGGATGTGGTAAGGGCTGTTAGTGTAGCTGGGTTTAAAAAAGGTTTCGACAAGTTCCTGGAGGAAAAGTCCATAAAGCACTATTAAAAAGGGACCCAGGATATCAATGCTTGACCCAATACAAGCATTGTGGAACCTGTGTCTCTTGGGGATACTGCTAGGTACGTATGACCTAGATTGGCCACTGTTGGAAACAGGATACTGGGCTTGATGGTCCTTGGTCTGACCCAGTATTTTATATCTTATGTTCTTTGCTCTTTAATTCTACTTTCAAACATCCCTCTGCTATGCCAGTAAAAATGCATCCGCTCTAGACTCTCTACTGCTAAAGGTCACAAGAGAGAAGAATTGGTGAGTGAGTTCCAAATTAATCCTGGAGCCACCAATGTGGGCATTAGTTCGTTCTGGAGTGAAAGGTATTTTGGAGTACATTGCAGTATTGCATTTGAATCCAAATGAAAAGGTTCATTCCTTATCGGTCCTACAGTTCAGTCCTCCACCACTGGGTAGTGCACCTCCTCCTGCAACATGGAGACTGGACAAGTCAAACTTGTGACATCACCGGGTATATCCTGCTGGTCTTCTCCCATGATCCCCCAGTGTGTCCAGTCTCCATGCAGCATGAGGACGTAGTGAGCCTAGGTGCTGGGCTCACTTGAGAAGCAGTTTAGGAGCAGTTAGTCAGGATTTGATTTACCTTGGATTTTCTTTTGCCCTCCTTTAGGTGTAATCCTGTAAATTGAATTCATTTTCATTTAATTTCATTTACTTTTACTTTATTTATTTTCACCTAGTCTGCCTTAGTGTAAAGGGGGGTTCTGTCCCTTTTCAAAGTTCACGCTGCCAGCTAGCCTCTCTGCTTGGGATTCTTCGGTCTCTGTGCCCGGTGATGATCTCTCCCCCAGGACTGTACGGGGGAGAGCTCTGTGGAACACCTGCATTTTGGCAGTGTCCATGCGGCAGATTCCCATCGTGGCGGGAGCCTCAGGCCTTTCGAGGTTCTTTAGCCGGTGGGCCGGGGCTCGCAGCGTCTGCTACTTCTGGTGGCGCGAGGCAGCAGCGTGTCTGGACAGCTCTTCACCCCGCAGCTACAGCGGGGTAACTGCTGCATCCCGACGCCACAAGGGGGTCTCTCGAGTCCGCATGGAGGGGCTCTGAGCTCTTGCCGCCTCTGTGGTGTTTGGCGCCAAACGGGCCTGCTTCGGATTGGTGCCATTTTCTCGGCAGGGCTGAGGCCTCGTGGCGGAGAGCGGAGCAGCCCCGCGTTTGAGCAGACGACGCTGTTCCACGCGGCTACACCCAGATAAGGACTTCCTTTTGCTGTTACTTTTAATTTTAATTCTAATTTTAATTTCCTTTTAATTTTAATTTCATGATAGTTTATAATTCTTTGAATGCAATGTGATTGGTTTGGGTTTTACTTCTTGGGGGGTGCCTTTACCTTTGTCTGCTTTCTGGCAGTTAGCGACGTCTGTCTGTCAGCAGCAGGTTTCCGTGCTAGGATTTGGCCATTCAGGGTCATCGGCGGCACAACCACCTACAAATTGAGCCCTTTCTGAAATTGTAATTTACATAAGGATGCTATTTCCATGTTTATACGCTTGGAAATTGTGCAGACAGCCTCTAAATGTCGTTATGCCATCTGCAAATTTGATCGCCATGCTTGCTGATCTCTTTTCCAGATCATTTCAGTGCAGTAGATGTTACCAGATGCCAGTTCCAGTGCAGATCCCGAGACATTCCACTATTTACGGGTCTCCTGTGAGAAAACTGGCCATTTAGTCCTATTGTGTTCCTGTTTTTGATCCATTTCCCATTCTATAATAGCACATCATCTCCTTCCTCAGGAGAAGTTCATAAGGGGCTTTGTCAAGTACCTTCTAAAACATCCAGATACATATCATTTGGCTTACTCACATGTTTATTAACCCTTTGAAAAGACAGCTTGGTGCTGCTTTTCAGAACAAGTTCTATCATTTAACTGGCACTGAACTCAGATTCATTGGTCTGTAGTTTCCAAGATCGCCTTTGAAGCTCTTTAAAGAAAAAAAAAAAAAAAAAAAAACCCAATTAGTGTTACATTAGTAACTCTTCAATCTTTAGAGATCATTAATACTAATGTTATGATTGAGCCTGGCTGATATTATGAATGATCACTATTAGACAAAATTTAGCTAGGTTAAGACACTTTGATTTGGTTTTCTGCACTGTTATCAGAGCGCAGCTTGCCCATTTGGCAGGAACACTGCCCATCTGGGCCATCTGGGGAAAGGCCCCTGCTGGGGATCGTGAGAAGTGTTGCTGGATGGCACAGTCCGGGGCTTAGTGTTCCAGGGTCCTGGAAGGGTTGATAGCGGCAGTCAGGCCTCCCTGTCTTTGCTATGACGGTCACCTAGGTTCAAGCGTCCTGTGTTTTGGGTGACAGGAGTGGGACACCTGGACATGTGGTGCTGGATGTTGGATAGGCTCATACTTCTTAGGTGCACTCTCCTTGAGTGCGTCTGCATGTCTGTGTTCCGTCTGTGATCTCATGCTCAGGTGATTGTTGCAGCAATGACAGAGATCGCTTGGGATATCGTGAGCGGGGTTGTCCTGGTGTTGCATGGGGTTGCCAATGCAAGACGGAGCCATCCTGAGGAGTTTGGGCCTCAGTCATCAGCTTTCCCTTCGGTGGCCCGGCTGTCCAGGAGGCACCCCTCCAGATCCGCCGGTCCAGTTCTTCTCTGCCTCTTCTCAATGTGGGCAGGGGGGCTGGCAGATCTGGAAATTCACGTCCACTGCACGTTCTACTGTTTTACCTCTGTCTTGGGGTTCTGAGGTCATATATTCCCAATCATTTCTTTGGTGGGGTGCTGCTGTCTGTTGTGCAAGACAAGGTGGTCAACAGTCGGAGGCTGTCGTCTATTCCCCTTACCCCTGAAGGTGCTCACAATTTACGTTTTTTGTACCTGCGGAGGTGTATGTTGTTAAAGGCTAGCAGGCGCACCTGTGGGACCAGAATCCTCGGTTCTTCCGACCTTCCCTTGAGGTGCGCGTGTGGGGTTTACTCCCTTGGTCAGCTAGCAACTTGCTTCACACATTGGGCCTTCCCTTTCCTCAAGGCATCGTTGCGTCCCACTTCTTTGTGGGGGCTCGCCGCAGGGCCTGGAGTTATGCTCAGCCGGTTCCAGCCAGGGCTGAGTCCTTGGGGGGAGGCTCCGATCCTAACGATACAGGGAGTGCTGGGATCCGTTCAACCAGGTTCCTTCGGGCCCAGCGTACGTCGTCTTTTGCTGGCCGGTTTAGGTCTTCGGGTCGTGGCGGTGCTCCGAGTAGACCAGTAGGCTGCACAGTGCTTGTCTTGGAGCAAGCGCGGGATATCTGTAGGTTCATATTCAAAGCCGTCCGGTTACATGTCCCTCCATTGTGGAATGCTGTACTAGTAGGCATACTTCATATGCTGGGCTTACAAGTTGGCTTCCGCGCTGCTCGGCATCAGCCAAGGTGACTGCCGGTTTAGGCTGTGGAGTCAGCCTGGAGGAGGGGCCTTGCGTTCTCTGGACAATGCCCTGTTCGGTTGTGTGCCTTGTGGCCCTTATGGAGTTGTAAAAAGGGAAAAAAAAAAAAAAAAGAATAATCAAACAGGAAAGCCTTCCTAATTGTCCCCACTTCTTTTTATAAGGTTCTGTCCCTTTCTTCCGGGAGCTTGGCCGGAGCGTGGTTAGACTCAGCTACATTTTGGGGATCCTTTATGTACAAGGCGTTTTAGTGTACGCAGCACGCCCAGTGTTCCATCGTCTGACTGGAACGGTACGCGGTACGTCAGCCGTGGCAGGCATTAACGGACACGGTAGCGGATCGAGCGCTGTAGGTGCTGTCTGAGATCTCCGGGATGGTGGCCTATTTCGATCGGCAGGCTGGAGTCGGTCGGGTGGTCAGGGTGGCCCGAGCGAAGGGACAGCGTGCGCGGTTGAAGCCTTGGCAGCCTGCGTTTCGGTGGGGACACTGTGGTGGCGAATGTCCTTAGCGGGGTCCGAGTGTTTGCCGGAGGAGTGAGATTGCATCAGGCGGTGTGCGCGCCGCGTGTGCTCAGATGCGGTCAGCCCATATTGGACCTCATGGCGACCTGTCAGTCTGCGGCGACGGGTCGATGTTTAGCAGAGGACATATGAGGCTACTGGATAGTGTCGACGCATTGGTACGGGGCCGTGGCCCGGTCCATTCTATGCCTTTCAGAGGTCATAGTGAAAATGGCCGACTGGGTCTGGTTGCTAAGATATGTGCTCTTCATTAGTCAGTGGGGACCATTACCAGTGTATTCTGCAACATTTGCGTGAGCTTGCATAATCTTTACTTGCAACCAATCGAAATAACTGTCCAAAACCAGTTGATGCAGTCACTACTTGAATTTGCCTCGCTTGACAGTAAAAAAAATAAAAAAGACATATATTTATTTTATACCGATAGGTCACTCACAGCATATTTGGCGATTCCTCGTCCTGGTGTTAATCATGCAGATAATTTCTGCTCTAGTTGTGGTGATGTGACTTTTACATCACAAAAATGGCATATGACTGTGGCGGTTCAGAAAGCCTACAATTTATATTTTGGCTGCAGAATAAAAGATCAGGATAAAAGCTAGGCGCCACACATATGCTGCAATACATGTGTAGCAGATCTCAGGCTGTGGATGGATGGGAAAAGACCATCAAAGTCTTTTGCGGTTCCAATGATCTGGAGAGGGCCCATGGATCACGTCGGCGATTGCTACTTCTGCATGGTTCCTCCAATTCCGGAGGGCATATCCAGGTGATATAAGTGGTTGGCCTACTGGCATTGCGTCGTGGGCGTGGCTACCAGAGTCTCCTTTCTTTTTTGTCACACCATGTAACACTCCACATCTTCTGAAACAACGCTGGACTCTGGGGCACTTGACACCCTCTTATATGCCCTTGGTGGATCACGCTTGGTTTATTGCAACTCATTGCTTAGCTGCATTCCACATTCTCAATTAAAAAGACTCCAACTGGTCCAGGACATAGCTGTAGAGCTACTTTGTGTTGCAAAGAATAAAGCCCTTAAGAGGTGTGACAAATAGGGTGTTTGACGCTGGTGGTTTTTCCATTTCCCTCATTTTGCTTCCCACCTCTGTCTGGATGGACCTCGGTTCCGTTCTCCCTCGTGGAATCCGGCTGTGCCTGTTTAGTTGTCGGTTTGGGACTTACGAAAGAACACTTTGCTTGTAACCTGCGTTCCTTGGACCTTAGGTGAGGTTCTGTCGCTTTCTGGGAGGTCTCTTCGCTGCCTGTCCCTCCGTGGAGGCGGGTTCTGCGGGAGAGCAGCGGTTGCTAACACTTGACACCCTGGTGGGGTCGAGAGCCAAGGGGGAGCTCAAGCGGATTTTTCAGGCGGAGCTCCAGTAGCCTTCTCAGTAGGTCTGTTTCTAGGGCGTTCAGTGTGTTTGTGATGGCGAGTTTGTCTTTCTGAAGCTCTAGCGCTGCTTGGGGCAGAGTTCTGTGCTGTTTTCACCAGTGAAGAGGATCCAAGTGGGCTCTCGGTCGTGTCTTCCTGGTTGGCTTACCGCCTGTTGACGTGCGGAGCCGGCTGGGGTCGGTGCCTGCTCTGTTCGTTTAGGGGCCGAGCCGACTGGATAGGTCCCTCCCAATGATTACTGCTCTGGTACATCCCAGTGGTGGAGGACTGAACTGTAGGACTGATAAGGAAATGGAAATTACACTTACCTGGTAATTGATGTTCCTTGAGGGAGTACAGTTCAGTCCTCATTCCCGCCCGGGGATGGATGTTTCAGACGCGAGGCGTCAGTTCCGAGTATGCTTTCGGATCCTAGAGTCGGCAACGGGCTCTGATTGGCAGGTAATCGCGAGAGCAACCTTTTCTGCCTATACTCTTCCTTAGTTCTCCTTCCTTCTAGCTCTCTGTCTTCCGCTGTTTGGTGCGCAGGGGGACAGGGGCACGGAGGAGGGTGTTTTCGGCCTTTCTTTTTGGGGCCCTGTGATTTTAAAGTTGAAGTTTTGAGCATAGCTTTGTATTTAGTACTTTAACTGGTTGGTTGTTTGCTCCTTTGAGTCTACTTTGACAGTAGGTCACTGGGGGATCATGGGAGAAGACCAGCAGGATATACCCGGTGATGTCACAAGTTTGACTTGTCCAGTCTCCATGTTGCAGGAGGAGGTGCACTACCCAGTGGTGGAGGACTGAACTGTACTCCCTCAAGGAACATCATTTACCAGGTAAGTGTAATTTCCATTTTGCTTATAGAGTGGTTTGGTTTCCCAGTTTGAGTAAAGCAGATAATAAAGCTAGATTAGCCCCCTGCAAAACAGAATACTGAAAAAAAACCTACTCTAGGAGCAGAGAGACTTGGGCATAAAAGCAGTATTAATGTTGGGAAGAGTACTTTTTAAACTCCACAGCCTACAAGTCAGATTTCAAAGGGAAACAGCCTAGGGTGTTTCCCTTTTGAAAATGATAGTCAGCAGGTACCACAGGCAATCTGTACCCTATGTACTTTGCTGGTGCAAAGTATACATGATAAAGAGTGTGCAGGGATTTCAGAATGAATTTCCTTTGCTTTATTGGGCCTTCCCTAGCCCCAGTGCCACATTTCTCTGTATAAGAGGAAATCATTTTCAGTGGGGGGGGGGGGGGGAGGTTTCTGTAGGTAACGCCTGTTAGCAGCGAAAATCCCTTGAAAATTCCTTACTTATCACAGTTCTTCTTTCTTGTTATAAATGGTGGTTTCACATTTTACTGTTGCAGGAGGAACTTAAACATTTTGAAACAAAAATTGAAAAGCATCAACATTACCAAAAGCAATTGGAAACTTCATATCTGAAACTTAAGCACGTAGAAGGAACTGGAGACAAAGACCATCTACACAGAAACAAAGAGAAATATACCATGCTGGCAGAAAAAACTAAAGAATTGGGCTATAAGGTGGGTAGAAGTGGCCTCTTGCTTGCTTTAATGCAGAAAGCGATGACTGCTTGATATTAACCACAAATACTGACTCATTAGTGCAGCTTTATCAAAAGAACTTTCTGTATTGTGTAGCTGCACCAGACGTTGGCTGCTAAAATAACAGATTTTGATTTTGTTAGCCAGAGCTTTTGTCATAGATGCACAAAAGAAAAAAATCCTCCATTGGGTTGGCCAAATGGCATTACTGTGCACTCACTCCTATGAAGATGGTCCAAGATTTGGTTCCCAAGTATAGCTTCTGCTCCTTGGACTGGATGGGGCTGGTGATACTACAGAAGCTGCTTTCTCATGGCC
The DNA here is from genome assembly GCA_033557465.1 of Ichthyophis bannanicus. Lineage (NCBI taxonomy): Eukaryota > Metazoa > Chordata > Amphibia > Gymnophiona > Ichthyophiidae > Ichthyophis > Ichthyophis bannanicus. The sequence continues at coordinate 1,374,562,142 of CM066032.1, read as the reverse complement.
CAGGAAGGAAGGGGTCATTTTTATAAATTCTTTTCACATGTACCATTTATAAATTTATTCCATTGGTTAAAGCCATAAAAGTGCCTGCGGTGACAAGAAGGCATGTACTTTTATGTGATCCAGGTGTAAGTGCATTTCGAGGTGGAGATTGGACAGTGCACAGCAGAGCCACGATTTATACACAAATATTTTCACTTGCTTCTGAATAAGCATAAATGTCTACAGCTTTAATTCGGCTGCAGTTTCTGCCAGTTTACCCGCTGGTATGTTGTAAAGACACATAAGAGCCTATGTGCCTTTATATAATATAATAAATAAGTGCCCCAATGAAATTGGTAACTGAATAACAGCTATAGAAAACGGTTCTCAAATATATAATATAGGTGCCTTTTCTCCCTCCAAACCTAGCCATCCTGTTATAAAATTGCCCTCTTGATGACCAAACTCAAACATGCACTAGAATCGAGGGAACTGTAATTAGGTCTCAAATCAAAAACTGGTGCTTCAGTGGCTTGATTAGGACTAAAACCCCATGGTGTGCCAAATGGAATTTCATGGCACTGTAATTCCAGTAGAGGCTGCTATTTTCAGCTGGAAGCTCAATGAATAAGGAGATGATGTTGTGCCAGATTAAATTCCTTATGATATAGGGCTCTTGATGGAAAGATGGTATTGAGATCCAGGTAGAGTAACTTAACTTTCAGCAGAAGTACCTATTTTCATTACTGCGTAACCTAATATTCATGTAGAATTGGCATGTCTGGGCATGAGTGATCTTCATATATCATTCTGAGTGCTGATGGAAGGCTCTGGTGTGTTTGACATTGCTGTAGGAGAGGCAGAAGTCAACCAGGCAGAGACTCTTGACATCAGTAGAGTACCTCTCAGTCTTCATCGGCGTGCTCCTAGGAATTGGAGTTGACTTTGAATACTTAGATGAAAGATCTCCAGTGCTTCTCTCAGAACTCCTCCTCACGAGTGGTGCAAGTCCCCTGCCAAAGGAGCTTAAGGGAAGGAGTGCTGAAAATACATGGTCTGAGCAACCTATGGTATTTTCAATATGGCATCAAGAGCCTTCTCAATGAGTAGTGGTGCTAGTAGAGTGTGCAAGAGCAGCTCGCTGACATGCCATGCTAAGAGACTTTCTTCAGGGGCAAGGTTCAGGAATCTGCAACCATGATCAAGCAGTATACAGACACCTTAAACTCTCTCCAGGCTCGCTACCGACCCATCCGCCTCATTTAAGAGTTCCACAGCAGAGAATGATGATGGTCCGATTACTCTCACAGATGTAGGTACTGACCACCACCACTCTTCTTAAATAAGACAACCATCTTGCTCCTGTCCCAATCAGCTGAAGGTTCAGAAGCCCCAGCCACCATCCTGGCCAAAACTGGAAGTGGGGTTTTTACTGGCTCTTGCCCAATGCTGCCTCCATATGATCTTTCAGTCGGAGGTGAAGCTAACACTCTTTGCGGATTATTTGGCCTCTTATAACCTCCACCTGCGGTTCAACTCTTGGGTCCTCCAAATATCAGAGGGGTACAGATTACATCTATCTGAAATTCCTCCATATTGTCCACTGGGAGGTCCATTCTTTGACCTCTGAGCATCAGGATGTGTTTCTTCAGAAAGTCTCCATCCTTCAGGCCATAAATGTGGTTGAACCTGTTCACCAGGGTATAAAGGGCTAGAATTCTCTATTCAAGGTGTTTCCTGATGCTGGTGAAGATGGAGGGATACCGTCCCATCCTAGACCTAAGGGATCTGAACTAGAGAGGGAAAAGTTCAAAATGGTTTCCCTAGGCACCTTGCTCCCTTATGTGCTAAAAAGAGATTGACTATGTTCTCTGGACCTGAAGGACGCCTACACCCACACACACATACATCCCAGTCTCAGGAAGTATCTCAGAAATGTCATACGGAACTACCACATGCAGTAGCGCGGGCTGCCTTTCAACCTCTCATTTGCTCCTCACATATTCATGAAATGCCTTGTTGCAAAATTCCTACATAGACAGGGTGTGCATGTATTTCCCTATTTGGGCAATTTGGCTCATCAAGAACACTACTCAGGAGGGGGTTCAAGAGTCATGCGCATTACCACATGGATGCTGGAGCTATTAGGCTTTATCATAAAATTCCCCATGTCGAAAATAACCTCATCATGCCATTTGGAATTCATTGGAGCTCTGCTAGACATAACTCAGCTGAAAGCCTTCCTCCCGTGATACAGGCTCACCCAGTTGGCCATCATGGCCGCCCTTTCATGTTGATTACGGATCACCAGCCCCTCAAGTGGTTGGCGCAGAATAAGGAGACTAATGGTCACATCATGCACTGGTTCCTCAGCTTCCAACCATTTCAGCATGTAGTCCGACATAAGGCTGGCAAGGCACAGCAGAACATGGGTTTCTCATCTCACCTGGAGGGCCCGGGGTTGTCAGACGCTCAACCATCTAGGGTTGAACTAAGGGGGAGGGTATGTGATGGAGTGTATAGCAAACTCCCCATCCCCCGCAGGGAAGCTCCCCAGCCAAGCCTAGCACAAGTGCAGTATTGCTCTGGAAGGGATTTAAACCCCTGTCCCTTTAAGGGGAAGAGGGCTGGAGAATGCCTGGGGAGGGAATGGCCTGGCCGTAGGGTTTATCCCAGAAACCAAGGGACCTGGAGAGAGAGAGGGGAGCTTGGGGGGTTTCTGGAATATGGAGTGACCAGTTACCTTTGAGGGTGGCTTACTGCTGCCAACGTAGGTGCTGTGTTTAAAGTGGCTGCTGTGTCTTTAGCCTTGATGTTAGAGTTTTACCCAGCTGGAGGACTCTTTTGCTATAGAGAACTGCTGTTTACCTTATTTGTGGATATGCTGCCTTGCTTGTAATAACTGAAAGTGTACAACTGAATTGTCAGAGTGCAGGAACTCTGTGGAAGAAGAAGTTCTTCTTACCTTAGAACTGTCTGAGCTGGAACAGCATTCTCTCGCCCAGCAGAACAGGGCTGCTAAGACTGATTAAGGGACTGCTACAGCTGAGGAAAGCCTGGAGCAAGAGTGTATCTGTAACACTACATATATTGCAGGCCAAGAATGTCCGGGGAAGTTTGCTTGGGTGTTTATCCTAAAAATAATGTGTATTTTCTTTAAATCCCCTACTTGCTGTAGAATCTTATATCATTGTTCAACTGCAGTACACCACACCCTAATACTTATTAGTTATAATTGTATTGGTTCAAGTATCTTTATTCCCCTAGCAACTTAAAAAAATTGAACAACTTTTAATAGCTAAAATAAATCTTTAACTCTTATGATGCAGACAGCAGTCCAGCAGAGAGATGGGGGCTATCCAGTCTTTTGCACAGAATGTTACATGTATGATTTTTCTCCTAGTTGGTGAGAGGTCTTATGTGTGCACTAGGTGCAAGGAGTTGTTTGCTCTCAGGGAACAAGTTTGATCCCTAGAAGCTAGAGTAGCAGACTTAGAGCAGCTGAGGCAGGCAGACAGAGGTATATAGACGAGATCTACAGGGATGTAGCAGAGAACTCCCACCTCCAGTCTGGCAGCCTTTCTGCTCCCATGAAGGAGAGAGATCATATGGAAGGAGAGCATTACCTTGGTGTGGCAGGAAGTGAATCCTATAGCTAGGAACTGTCCTCTAAATGATGTAATACCGTATCGCACAACAGAAGTGTCTCCAGGGCCATGTGCCCATGAGAGAAGGGTTAGGACGGTTGTTATAGTTGGTGATTCAAGTCATTAGACATGTAGATAGCTGGGTGGCTGGTGGACATGACCTGGTAATATGCCTGCCTGGTGCAAAGGTAGCGGACCTCATGTGCCACGTAGATAAGGTTTTGGATAGTGCTGGGGAGGAGTCTGCTGTCTTAGTACATGTTGGTACCAGTGACCTAGGAAAGTGTGGGAGGGAGGTTCTGAAAGCTAAATTTAGGCTTTTAGGTAGAAAGTTGAAATCCAGAACTTCCAGGGTAGCATTCTCAGAAATGCTTCCCGTTCCATGCGCAGGGCCCAAGAAGCAGGCAGAGCTCTGGAGTCTCAATGTGTGGATAGAGACGATGGTGCAAAGAAGAGGGGTTTGGATTTGTTAGGAACTGGGTAGTATTCTGGGGAAGGGGGGGGGCTTTTCCGAAAGGATGGGCCCCAGCTTAACCAGGGTGGAACCAATTTTCTAGCATTAACCTTTAAAAAAAGGAGAGAGCAGTTTTTAAACTAGAAAATTGGGCGAAAATGACATTCGCCAAAGAGTGCATTGTTTAGGATGATGTATCCTTGAAGGATACTAGAAAACAGGGAAGTTTGAATAAAGGTAAAAGTAAGCCAGGTGCCTTTAAGTAAAAGCAGACTGAATTGAAAGATTCCAAGTTACCCCTGTCATCTGATAGCCAGACAACACAGTAATAATGGGAGATTTTAATTAGGTCAGCATTGACTGGTTTGATGTTACATCAGGCCATCATCCTAGGGAAATAAAGTTTCTATGTGAGATAAATGACTGCTTCATAGAACAGTTGGCTCAGGAACCAACTCAAGAGGAAGCTATTTTAAACCTAGTCCTTAGTGGAACACAGAATCCTAGTGTGAAAAGTAATGGTATTGGGGCCACTTGGCAATAGTGATCATAACATGATCACATTTAATTTAATAAATGGAGGAAGGATAACAAGGAAATTCACTGCACTAGTGTTTAACTTTCAAAAAGGAGACTAAAATAAAATGAGGAAAATGGTTAAGAAAAAACTAAAAGGAGCAACGGCAAAAGATAGAGTTTTTACATCAGGCCTGGATATTATTTAAACATACTGTCTTGGAAGCCCAGACCAGATGTATTCCATACTTTAAGAAAGGTGGAAGGAAGGCCTAACAATAGTCAGCCTAGCTTAAAGGTGACGTCCAAGGGGCTGTTATAGCTAAGAGAAAATTCTTCAGAAAATGGAAAAAAAAATTAAATGATAAAAACAGAAAACACAAATACTGGCAAGTTAAATGCAGCCTGCACAGTGTAGAGTAATGCCTTGTGCGGAGCTTTAACTTATGCTTTGTGCATTTCATCATTTCTAGTTTTCTGGCCATATCTGCAGCACTACCTTCACAGGGTTTTCCAGGTCCTCTACACAGATTCTGCTTACTATTCACAGATTGCTTCCTCTGCAGACACCCAGATCCAAGTCAGCTCAGCACAGACGTCATTTCAGTTCAGTCCTTGTGCGGTGCTTCTTCCATCTCACTATACACACAAGATCACTGGAAAAACTGCAGATTATTCTTTAAATCCTGCTCATATAAGGCTTTGACAGCATTCTAGAAGCAGCTGGGTGATTGACAGCTTTTTTGCAGTTGAAATAGAGGCTGCAGAGTACAAACAACAACAAAAAATACATATGTACCAATAATGAACTATGGGGCCCTGTTGATCCTCTAGTGTCTGCTTGATCACTTATTACTCATGATGTTCACTGGTTTAATTTGTCTTCTAGTTTAAAAAGTCTCTGACCTACATAAATGACAGCCCCAGTGTATGGTATAGGTCTTCCACTCCAAAAGATGGATGTTAAATATAACTAACTCACCCATCCTTCTGTGGTGGTAGTGAATACTACCATGTGGAAAGCCAAGAAGATATTTCAGGGTACAGTGCTTTCCGCTCACATAGCGGCTCATATTTTTATGACACAGTTTTTATGATACAATACATGTATACAATATTTCAAAAGATCTGAGTTATCACGCCAAGCCTACCATTGCAGCCTTGCGTGCAATTGGCTACTATATTAGCGGAGACAGGAAAATGTTGTACTCCCCTTATATGAATGGCATGTTGTGACTTTGAGACTTCTTTCAAGATCTCTGCTTCTGCCATCATAGCCAGGTGCTTGGTCTTTGGCTTACATGAAGACATCCACTCTAAGATGACTAACACCCCCCTGCACTTGGGAATCTTGTCTGGGGACAAAGGTAAAGAGATAAATGAGATGATAAAGGATTGCTCCTCCATCCTTCTGTATTTGTCAGCTATTTCATCCTCAACCTTTTTGACCAGACTCACCTCTTCTAACAAGTTCGGTAAAAGATTTTGCTATTGTTAAAAGCTGGTCTATCAGAAACAATACCAACAGGTCTAGCACCCCAAGATTTTTAACCTCGCTAAAGAGAGAGGCTTCAGTCTAAACAAACTACTACTTGCTGAATGGCTAAGCCACAGCCATCTTTTTTTTTTCACTAACGTCTACCACGGTCATATGTTCTCCTAAATATTCACCCTGCTGTGCCTGTAGGGTGTGAAATTCAATTTGTTCCTTTAATACTGACTCCTAGGTTCTAAGTATAATCAAAACGAGCTGCTATCCCAGGTTTTTTTTTGTCCAGCCTCCAGATCTGCCTTTCTGCTGGACTCTCCTCCCTGCAGGTCACACAACTCTAAGCAGGGAGAAGTTTGTTCTTCTGCAGGCCAAAGCAATAGAACCTGCCCCTCTACAGGTCAGGAAGTGGGGGTTTGTACTTCCTAGTCCAGAAAAAAATGGGGAGGAGGGAGCTTAAGACCTATTTTGGAGACCTCGGAGATATCAACTGATTCTTTACAGTTGAGGTCTGTACTCTGCATCTCAAATATGCATATACACCTATGCCCATTCATCCATAATACATGAAATGTCCCCTCTTTGTGCATCAGTTTGACCACTTCCAGCGTAAAGATCTACCATTCAGCCTTTCCTCAGATCCCAGAGTCTTTACAGAATGCCTTGTGGCAGCAACAGTCCACCTTCACAAGTCAGGTCACCTAGTGTTCCCATGCCACGACAGTGGGCTTTCAATGGCCTGGAGGGAAGCTCAGGTATTAGCCTTAAGGAACAAAACAATTTGCTTTCTTCAGGCTCTGGGCTTCATTATCGGTTTCAAAGAACTAATTTACAGCTTATGAACATCCTTTCCTTCGTCGAGTCCATTCTGAATACATTGCAAGCTAAAGCCTTTCTCCCAGAAGACAGCAAACAGACCACCACCTCTCATCTCTCATGTCCAGGCCATTCAAACAGTGCCAAGAGTCATGGCCAAAGCCTATTTACAAATGTTAGGCTATGTAGCAGTGGCAGTGTATGTCATCCCTGTAGCCCTTCTGGAAATGAGGCATCCTTAGTAGTATCTCAAGTTCCAGTGGAACCACCACTTCTAGCCAAGATAAGATAAATTTATTCAACCACTTGGAATTTACAGAAATTTATTATGCCCTTTTTTTCCCTCCACCTGCTCCAAGACTTAGGAGTATTAATATAGACAAGCAAGTGGTAAGTTTTATGTCAACAAGCAGGGTGGGATAAGATCTTTCCATTTATTCAGAGAAGCAGCAAAGATTTGGGACTTTGCCATAGCCAATCCTATTCAAGCTGCTAACATTCATAATTGCTTAGCCAACACTCAGCAGAGTTCTTCAGTCTTTTTGCCAGTTACAAAAACTGTCTCCACTGTTCCATCTTTTGTGCCCCAGCTATCTATCTACATATGCACTGGCAGTTCAGTGGACATGATCTTTCCTCTTTGCATACTCTCCAGTTTCTCTCCTTGTGAGAAATCTTCAAAATTTCAGCAGTGGCCAGGCATCATAAGTAATCTGATGCTTCCTTCTCTGTTAGAGTTAGCATCACTAAAGCTCCTTACTTGAAAGGTGCTTTTCTTGGTTGCAATTAGATCTACTAGAGGAGTAGTTGAACTACAAATTCTGATAGCTTCTACAAGCTTTACATTCAATTTCACCAAGCAAAATCGTTCTTCAGATGCATCTGCCAAACTTCAGACTTTATGCCAAAACTGGTCACAACTTTCCATATTGAGGGACTATTGCTTCTTACTTTTGTTTTCCAGAACCTCATAAAAATAAGGTGAGAGCCCTTCACACAGTTAAACTACAAATGGGCTCTCGTATACTACCTCAAAAGAACTGAACTCCTTAGAATATCTACACAGCTTTTTGTTGTCTTCAATTCCAACAGGTTTGCCAGTTTAAAACAAAAAAACTCTTGCAAATTGGTTAGCCTCCTGCCTGCAATTCTGTTATGAATATACAGGGGCTGCTCTTCTAACTAAAGTGAAATCTCATCAGCAGCTACTGTAGCTCTTCTAAAGTCATCTCCTTTGGAGACCATCCACCAGGCCGTGGCATGGTCCATGCTTCATACCTTTACTTTATATTTACTGCCTGAACCAAACCTCTGTAAGGGGCCGTACTTTCCGTCAACCTGTATTAGACGAGCTGTCTTTGTGATATAGCAGCTCTTGCATTCTTTCTGTGGACTATTCTGTACACCAGGGAGCAGGGTACAAACAAATGAGCAACCCTAGGATCAAGAGTCACCCACTTTTTTACCTGACTCGATCCTGCTTGTCATCAAAGATAGCAATGTTGCTCATCTGTAACAGGTGTTTTCCATGAACAGCAAGATTGATCAGGTACACAAACTCCTCCATCTCCCTGAGAGTGCTTCTGTTCTTCAGGTTTAGAATGAACTGAGATGCTGAAGAGATTGATGCACATGGGAAGGGCTGTGCATGCTCAGAGATTTGTACTAAATCCTAAGCTCTGGGAGAGCAGTTTCATCGCAGCACTTTTGAATGATGCTACCTACTTGTGTGACTGATCAATCTTGCTTTCTACGTAAAAAAAACCTGTTAAAGTAACATTGCTTTCATGTCCAAGCAAGAGTTGGGAATAAATTCTACATCTAATTCTTTTTTACTATACCTCTGCATTTTTTTAAATTGATGCCAGATTAATTTGTAATTTGTTTTGGTTGATGTTTTAAATGGCCGTGCTGCGTCAGCAAACTCGGTGGAAGCAGCTGCCTCTTGCAGGTTGACTTGAAATAGTTTGAGTTGCTGTAGTAAGATTGCAGAGCCTTTATATAAAATTCTAAACTAAAAACTGAAGAACTTTATAGAATGTTTCCAGGTAACTCGTTTAAGTGTTAAGTTTCAATATTAATGTAAAAAAAAAGCAATTAGCAATGGCCAAAGATCATACCTGAGAGAATAACTTTTGGAATTTGACCACAGAAGCTACATCTTTGATCTCTTTCCTAAAGAGATGGACTTCATGCATCACTTTTGTAATTTAACAGAGCTGGTTAGTCATTTCTTGATCTGATGTGTCTCTTAGTTTAAAATGAGTCAGGCACAAAGTATCATGCAAATGTTCCATGAAGCACTTTGTAGAGAAGTTAATAATAAAAGATATGGGTGATTGTTCAGAACCTAGCAGTTCATGAAAACACATGAAACAGCTGTCAACATACCAGTTTTTAACCTGTTTGATTAGTGAAGTTGCCCCTTTCTGTTACAGAATGTTATGTTTGAGCTACTTTTGATGACTGTACAAATTGAATGGAATATTTTTTTGAAACATAGAAACATGATGACAGAAAAAGACCACATGGCCTATCTAGTCTGTCCTTCCATAACAACAACTGCAACAGTCCACTTTTTACCTTTAGAGATCCTCTGTGTTGGTCCCATGCTTTTTTGAATTCAGTTACTGTCCTCATCTCTACCACCTCCACTGGGAGACTATTCCATGGATCCACTACTCTTTCCGTAAAGAAATATTTCCGCATATCACTCCTGAATCTATCTCCCTTCACCCTCATCCCATGTCCCCTCGTAGCAGAACTTGCTTTCAATTGAAAGAGGCTCTCTCCCTGAACATTTATGCCACGGAGGTATTTAAACATCTCAATCATATCACCTCTATCCCGCCTTTCCTCTAAGGTGTACATATTAAGATCCTTAAGTCTGTCCTCATATGCTTTATAATGAAGCCCATTAATCATTTTAGTAGCAACCCTCTGCACCGACTCCATCCTGTTCACATCCTTTTGAAGGTGCGGTCTCCAGAATTGCACACCATACTCCAAATGAGGTCGCACCAAAGACTTATACAGAGGCATTATCACCTCCTTTTTTCTGCTAGCCATTCCTCTCCGTATGCACCCAAGCATCCTTCTAGCTTTTGCCATCGCCTTTTCTACCTGTTTAGCTACTTTAAGATCATCAGACACAACCACGCCTAGGTCCCGCTCTTCTTTAGTGGACAAAAGTACTTCACCTCCTATACTGTATTGCTCCCTTGGATTGCTGCAGCCCAAATGCATGACCTTACATTTTTTAACATTAAATCCCAGCTGCCAAATTCTAGACCATTCTTCAAGCTTAGCTAGATCCTTCCTCATGTTATCTACACCTTCCTGGGTGTCTACTCTATTGCAGATTTTGGTATCATCCGCAAAGAGGCAAACCTTACCCGACAGCCCTTCCGCTATATCACTAACAAAGATGTTAAAAAGAATCGGACCAAGGACAGATCCCTGGGGCACACCACTGGTAACATCCTTCTCCTCAGAGTGAGCTCCATTTACTTGTACTCTTTGTCGCCTCCCACCCAACCAATTTCTAACCCAAGCAGTAACTTTAGGGTCCATCCCTAGGGTGCTCAGTTTGTTTATAAGTCGCCTGTGAGGAACAGTGTCAAAGGCTTTACGGAAATCTAAATACACCACATCTAGAGCTCTCCCTCGGTCCAACTCCCTGGTCACCCAGTCAAAGAAATCAATCAGATTTGTCTGACAAGACCTGCCTCTGGTGAATCCATGCTGCCTCGGATCCTGTAATCCGCTGGACTCCAGAAACCTCACTATTTTCTCTTTCAGCAGCGTTTCCAATAATTTACTCACCACCGAAGTTAAACTAACCGGCCTGTAGTTTTCAACCACATCCTTACTTCCGCTTTTGTGTAAAGGCACCACATGAGCCTCTCTCCAGTCCTTTGGCACCACTCCCGACTCCAATGAGGCATTGAAAAGATTAGTCAGTGGAGTTGCTAGAACGTCCCCAAGTTCCCTCAGTATTCTAGGGTGTATCCCATCCGGTCCCATCGCTTTGTCTACTTTAAGTTGAGCTAGTTTCTCACGAACACAGTCTTTTGAAAATAGTTCAAGATGTCCCTCGCTTCTGTTCTTATTTGTGGGTGTTTTCTGAGGTCCTGCTCCTGGTTCTTCATCTGTGAACACAGAACAAAAATATTTGTTAAGCAATTCCGCTTTATCCTTATCAGCTTCTAAATATTCCCCCCCTGCACCCTTGAGTCTGACAATACCACTTTTGCTCTTCCTCTTCTCACTAATATATCTGAAAAATGTCTTATCCCCCCATTTTATTACATTGGCTATTTCCTCCTCCTTTTGAATCTTTGCCTTCTTGACTACTTTGCTAGCTTCTCTAAGTTTTTCCAAATACAGATGCCTGTCTTCCTCTCTCTGTGATCTCTTGTATTTCATGAAGGCCTCCCTCTTTTTCTTCACTTGTTCAGCTACTTCCTTCGAAAACCATAGCGGTCTCCTGTTCATTTTGCCTTTATTTACCATTTTAACAAAAAGGTTGGTTGCCTTTAAAATACCCCCTTTCAGTTTTGCCCACTGTTTTTCTACATCCCCCAGCTGTTCCCATCCCACTAACGACTCCCTGAGGTATTGGCCCATCTTCGCAAAGTTAGTCTTCCTAAAGTCTAAGATCCTCACCTTGGAATGGATTCTAACAGCCCTAGTCCTAATACTGAACCACACCATTTGGTGATCACTGGATGCAAAATGATCTCCCACTACAACATCAGAAACACTTTCACCATTGGTAAGCACCAAGTCCAGTATGGCCCCTTCACGTGTGGGGTCTGTTACCAATTGCCTGAATAGTTCTCCCTGTAGAGAATCCAGGATCTCCTTACTTCTAGATGATACTGCAGCAGGAATGTGCCAATCAACATCTGGCATATTGAAATCTCCTATCAGTAGCACTTCCCCTTTCCTAGCAATGCTGTGTATGTCTTCAATTAACTCTCTGTCCACCTCTTCCTCTTGTGAGGGAGGTCTGTATATCACTCCAATGCGAATAGATTTCTCTTTCCCTCTTTCTAGTTTAACCCACAATGCCTCCTCTCTCCCTTTTAAGCTCTGTAATTCCAAAGCTTTAATAGTAGTTTTTACATATAGTGCCACTCCTCCTCCCCTTCTTCCTACCCTGTCCTTTCTGAATAAAGTATAGCCAGGTATAGTTACATCCCAGTCATGGTTTTCTGTGAACCACGTTTCTGTAACTGCCACTAAATCCAAGTCAGCCACTCCCACCAAAGCTTCAACGTCAGGGATCTTATTTCCCATGCTACGGGCATTAATACACACTGCTTTCCATATGTTACCCCTGTTACCCATTTCCATAAAGGTATTTAATGTATCACCTACCTGGGGGCTTTCTTCACCCATCCCCAACGAATCTAGTTTAAAGCCCTCTTGTTTTGAAACTTTTTTTTTTTTAATTTCTATACTGTCTATTCAAAAGAACACTTGAAGTGGTTTACAATCCAGAGTTTAAAAATACAAAACTGTAACAATAAATCACTTCTTAACAACATAGTAAATCATTGGATTTCATTGCGTCTAATACGTATTGGAAGTCTGTCAGTAATTTGAACATATTTGTTAGGGAGAAAAAGAAGACTACTAGTAAAGATTTGTTTGTTTATTTCTGTGCTTTGATGTTTGTTTTTGGGGTTTTTTGTTTTTTAAAAGATTACTGGCCCTTCGTATTTGGTTTGATATATGTAGTTTTAAATAATAAAGTTAACTTTTATGCCATACTAGTGTTTCATTTGAGAAGCGAATAAAGCAAAAGAGCTTTCTCAGACTCAGTAACTTTATAGGAAACATTTTGTATTTTGCTTAATTAAATGCTATCAAACAGTAAAATTGTATTATAAAAAGTTTATCTATTTAGGTAAGTGAAGGAGCTCTGTATGGATGCTTGACATTTTATAAATGTGTCATAAGATATAGGAAGATGAAGCCTGTCATTTCCAATGGAGCATTTCGCTATCCTTACAAAACAAAATATTTTATCTAGAAAGAGAAAAAATGCATACAAAAATTAGTATAGAATAACTGTATAATTAATAACATAGTAAGCAATGGTAGATAAAAGATCATCATGATCCATATAGTCTGCCCAGTAGAGTCGCTAAAATTGTACCTGCTGCTCCATGCAGGTTACTCCCCATCTTGCACCAACCCCTATTTTTTTATTTTGTTGGAAGTATTCATTTAAGGTTGCTTTGATTCTATCCTCTTGCCAACTAGGAATTACAGTATATATCCCAAACTATTAAGTATGTTTGAAGACCATTTCGTGTTTCTGAATGGATGTGTTTATCATAATTTTATTGCAAGACTATTTTGTAAAATGTTTCCCAGATGAATATTACTGAAAAACACAGTGCCTAAAAATGAACATTTTCCAACTTACAAATAAATATAAATAGGGGCATGTTGAAGATAAAAGGATTTAATGCATATTAATTATATTAATGCATGTTAAGTGCCACTGCACCCATAGAAATAAAGCATCGATCTGATGAGGCACATTCCGCATACAACCTCCATCTGTCAATACATAGAGAGAAAACAATGGAAAAAAGGAAGCAGCACCACACAGATATTCTAAAACGATCTCTAAATAAATCACACGACCTATTCAATATTGTAAAATCATTAACAGGAGACCCAGCTCTAGCCCATCCACACATGCCCCAACCACAGGATTACTCCGACTATTTACAATCAAAGATGATCCAGACCAGCATTAACTCAACCTCCTCCAACATCACCAAAATGCACACTGTACCACAGCCAACACCATTCCTCAAATTTTGCGAAATATCCACCAAGGAAATCGAGGATACCATCGCTGCGATCAACCTCACCACTGCACCTAATGATCCCTGTCCAGCCAGTTGGATAAAGGAGCTACGATGCGACCTAAGCCACACTCTGTGCAAAATATTAAACCAATCTCTATCAACTGGATCCTTCCCTCAGAGTCTCAAACATACATCAATTAGGCCTTTGCTAAAAAACAGTAAACTTGATCCATCCAAGGTCGAATCCTACAGACCAATCTCAAGTATCCCCCTACTTGCCAAGATCATCGAAAAGACTGTTAAGCGTCAGATCCAACAGCATGTCGACACTGAAGCACCCCTCGACCCATCCCAACATGGTTTCAGGGAAGCTCATGGTGTTGACACCATCCTAACGACCCTCTTCAACGACTTAATCACAGGTCTCGACAATATACACCAGGGCTTCATTCTCATCTTCATGGACATTGCAGCCGCTTTTGACTCAGTGAACCATGAGATATTGCCACAATGGCTCCAAGATAAAGGGATACAAGGCACAGCTCTACAATGGTGCAAATCTTACCTGATTAACAGATGGCAACAAGTTAAGACAGGTACATCGACTTCAGAGCCTTTCCTTCAGAAACGGAGTACCCCAAGGATCATCCTTATCAGCACTGTTATTTAACATTTACATGCAGCCAATCTGCACCCTGATCCGCTCCTTAAACGTGCACTGCCTTGCCTATGTAGATGACATTCTGCTATACATCCCATTCAGGACTGAACAACCAGACTTTTCTCCTATTACAAGATGCTTCGAAGTAGTTGCAGACTGGCTTCTCACCCAAAACCTATGAATTAATCACAGTAAAACTGATGTTCTCTTCATCACGAGAAATCAGAAGTTTATTCCACCTCCAGCACTTCAAGTCAAAAATGCCGAGCTCAAAACCAAAACCACAATTCGCTATCTAGGCATCACACTAGATCAGCGACTTGACATGACATCACATGTGAAAAACGTCGCAAAAGCAATATACCATAAGATTGGAACATTACGCCGCCTTCGTCTGCTCCTGGACTTCACTGACTACCGGACTATATTCCAAGCCCTAGTCATCCCACACCTGGACTTCGCTAACATCATCCTCCACGGACTTCCACAGTCAACTCTAAATCCACTCCGTCTTGCCATGAACTCGGCCGCTAGAGTACTTGTAGGAGTGTCTAGGTCAGAACACATTACGCCTGTTATGAAGGAGCTCCACTGGCTGCCCTTACAGGCTCGAATCCACTACAAATCACTTGTCATGACATTTAAAGCACTGAGGAACCAGCCCCCCTCACCCATCAGTAAATTAATCAACAGCATGCCTGACAACAGGAACAGAAGATCCGTAATGCGGAATGCATTAGAAATTCCTAAGATAATGACAAAATGCCTAAAAGTAAAGGCCAACAGGGCCTTTTCGGTTTATGCACCCACAGCCTGGAATGCCCTCCCCTCTGAAATTCGCTCTATCACGAGCCTTACATCATTCAGAAAAGCGATAAAATACTACCTATTCCAAAAACACTACCCCAGAAGACAACCCAGGGAAACACATGATAGGCCCCCCGACCCCCATCCATATCCACCCCAATACTTTAACCCAACGGGAGAATGGTTAATCAACGCTTCCCTTGGCCTAAACCTTTTCAGTGCCACCTATCCTACTCAATGATTAATATTCTGGAACTTCGTAAATTGCTCGTTAAATAGTTCACACCCAAGTTCTTACCCATGTTATTACCCTATTCATTGTTCATTCTAAGCACCCAAGTTCTTACCCATGTTATTACCCATTCATTGTTCATTGTAAGCACAATGTGTTTTGTTACATTGTACTATTATCCTGTTCTATGTAAACTGCACTGATCTTAATAGTGCGGTATATAAGAAACATAAATAAATAAATAAAATAAATAAATCCTGGGCACTTAACGTACATTAACTTCATTAGTGTGTGTTAACCTTTAGTAAATATGCTCCAGAGTGTTGGTTTGAAGGCAGCTTAGGAATTTTTAAAAAGTGTTCCATCATTGTGCTCTAAAGGCAGTCAAAATTACAGGTATGTATAAATGTCTAAACTTTTTAGACTGCAATGTATATTTTTTATCATTTACAATATAAAAAATCACAATGGCATCCTCTAGCATCTTTGCTTCTACAAATGTCATACCTACCATTGCATTGAGTCAACTTTTTTTGTCTTCTTGGTAACACAAAAAACAAAACAAAAAAAAAACCCCAGAACTTTCTGCTGTAAGCTAAACATTTTATAGGGTTCTAAGGCCTTGAGAGATTTACTTTCTTTTTATTCTGTTCGGTAAGATTTTTAACATTTTTTCAAGTTTTTTAGATGTTTCAACTTAATTGTATTATCTTTTTTTTTTCCTTACAGGTGAAGAAACACTTACAAGATCTAACTAGTAGAATCTCTCGCGGAGGTCTTCAGCACAATGAGCTGTGAAAATAGTGGTCATGTGTGATGGACTATTTTAGGATATGCTTTCAGAGCCCTGTTGGCACTGAACAGTAGTGTCAGCTTCATATCATTCCTTATTTTCATAATTCCCTAAGAACTAATTTATCAAACATTATGGTCCATTGTCCCACCAAATCATGTTCATAAAATGTTTTGTGACATCAGTTCCGTGGAACCTCAGACTTTCAGCTTTGAACAGATGTGTGCTGAACAGGTTTCCCAAGTTTTGTTTTGTTTCTTTGTAGTCTTTGATTAATCTCAACAATGATGGTCAGCTTTTGGTTCAGATAATGAATGATGCCCAGTCTCTTTGTTTAAGCAGTATTGATGTGCTATTACTGTGAATGTTGAAATAAGTAATACCATTTACTCCACATCTTTAAAGGCATGGAATTATGGTAGAAATCATCTTTACTCTTTATTTCCCTGATGTCAGGATAGCTAACCTGATACCTTTCTGTAATACAATATCCACACACTGAGGACTACTTTGGTAGATCAAATTGCTCTCTGCCCCCTCATCAAAATGTAGATTTTAATGTCTGTGATTTGTCTGATACCAGTGCTTATTTTTGCCACCATTGCAAAGAAAGTTGGAGAGGAGGCATTTGAGATTTCAAGCGCTGAAACAAACAAGAATTTTCTGTTGATACTTTTGTAATGCTGCTCCTTCCTCCTGTATTTCAGAAATGCATTACGTCTAGGTTTGCAAGAACTAACTCTTTAAATCATGAGTTTGTGCATCCTTTTGTGTGCAGAAAACACATTGTTGTCAACAGTGTTGACCACTGGACTCTGTTCAGTTAGCTTATTTTAAAAGGCTCTTTTCCTGACTCTTATTTTAGAGGGTCCTATTGTAGCTGGAAATAGATTAAATCTTCAGGGCTTGATATTCAGCAGTGATGGCGATTGTATCGGTTTAAGTGCTGGCATTTAAATTAATATGTATGTTCTGTATCACTATACATATAGTCAGTGATGCTGAATATATATGTATTATATTATATGGTTACCGTGCTGCTGCTGTGAGGGTAATTTTATATATGGTGTACCTAGCTAAATGCACACATTTTGTACCTGTTTTATAAAGTAAAGTATACACGTACTTTATAAAATAGGACATAAGTGGTCAAAAGCGCACGTTACAGTAGACGCAAGCACTTACGCCAGTTCTATGACTAGCATAAGTGCATGTGCCTAAAATTTGCACAAATGCACCTAAATTATAGCATTTTATAATCTCTGCATGTAAATTTGTGCACCATCCAAGCTTTGTCCTCATGCGCACCCATAATAAAAGTACATGCCACTGGTCTGACTCATGTACTTTCAGACTAGCGACTAAGTGTGCAAGTGGCCGTTTATGTATGTAAACCACTAAAATACTGCGATTTTCATGTGTAAGTGCGTGCAAAAATATAGGCGTGTCTTAAAAATTACCGCCTAATCATTTAGTTTAGATCCAAACAAAACACATTCTGTATAGTGGCTGAATATCGCTGCTATATGGATAATTCAAAAGCCTGTCTGCCCTCCCTCCTTCCTGCCAGAAACCAAGCCAATTAATATATGGATAGTATCAAACTGTTTGGCTAGGCAGTACCATACCTAGCCCTGTGCGAGCGGTGCAGCCACACAGGGTGCATATGCTTAAGGGGCGCATTTCGGCTGCCTGCTGTTGCCCTGCTGCTGCTGCCACTTTTTGTTCTCTCAGTGGCGGCAGGGCAACAGCAGGCAGCCAAAATGCGCCCCCTAAGCCTTTCTGCAGGTCTTAATCCTTCCCTCCTCTGACGCGACGTCAGAGCAGGGAGGGATCAGATCTATTTAAAATTCAGCAGACAAGAGCAGACATGTGGCATGCACATCAGGCACGCACCCCCCTCCTTCCCATACTGCCATCCACCCCACTGCCTTCTCTTGCCCTGCTGCCAGCACCACCATGGAGAAAACAGAGGGTGGCGGCAACAGCAGGCAGCAGCTGGACGGAGGTATGGGGAGGAGGGGGGGGCACACGTGCCCGATGTGCAAATCACATAGGACATGATTCTGGCTCAATACAGCCCTGTAGATAGAGTACTTTTGTGTTCACCTGCTATTGGTGCAACACATCTCCCTTTGAACATCAATTTAAAGAATTACATTTAGCAGAGCTGGGTGCAGTTAACATGAATGTTATTTGGCAATCTTTGGTTTGTAAGTTTAATTTTATAAAGCTAATTTGTAAACAGAAGTGGCTACTCTAAATGTATCCTATTTGGAAGAGAAGCGTGGATCATATATTGAACAAATGCAATAGTTTTTCTAACTGCATTCTGTAAATTCTATATCTGACATTGTTATGCTACAGCAAATTGAAAAAAGATCAATAGGTTAGAATTTCTAATTTTACTGTAATGTTACCTTAAGACTCAGGTTTGTTTGTTTTTTTTAAGCTGGCTTAGTTCAAATTGTTACAAATACAGAAATAGGCAACAGCTAGCTTTTAATTTTTTATACTTCTCCGGGAGCAAGCAGCAAGTCAGTCCTCACATATGGGTAACATTGGCACCGACGGAATCCTCGCAGAAGCATCCCCCCAGCTTTCAAAGAAAGCCTTTGGGAGATGCCACCACACATGCGTGGTCCCCTTCCCGCCCAAGGGTGCCATCTTGCTCACTCTCCTTTTTTCTGCGGAGCCCTTCAGACATTCATCTGGCTTATCCCGGGAAAAAGTTGATTTTTTTTTCTCTCAGAGTTTCATACTCTTCTCCAGTATCGCACTGGTACTCTTCCCGCCACCTGACCTCCCTCCCTCGGCATCGAGTTTGGGTCTGATTTTGTTGTTTTTTTATTTCTGGCAGTCCGGCAAGTCTTTGACCTCTCAAGGGTACTCTTTTCCCCCATGGCTACCAGTGGCTTTAAGAAGTATGATCGGTGCTCAAAAATTATGTCTTTGACCGACACACACAACTGCTATCTCAGCTGCTTCGGGCCAGACCACAACCCAGCAACATGTGGTCTTTGCAGGACAACATCCAGCAAGACTCTCAAGAGCCGCCAGCAGCAGTTTTTCCACGTCCCTGGCCTCATCTGAAGTCTTGACACCTCGAGTGGACCCTTCCAAGCCCGAGCCCCACCATGGGTCTTCAGAAATTGGATCTCCCTCAAGGGAACCCAGGAAGAAGTAGAAACCCTCGAAAGCAGTGTACTTGGATGGATCTGACCTGCTGGGTGCCCCCTGGGCTAGGTCCCACAGTCCGAGATGCTCGTCCGAGGCTTTCGAGAAGGAGCGGCCTGCAAAGGTCCCCTGGAAGGATTCGACCTCGGACCGTCCTCTGTCTCCAGACACCATCCTCGTCGAGGATTCCCCTTTGGGGGAGCCGGTGCCAGGCCCGAGTCCCTCTGCCCGCACCGAAGGCTGTGGAGCCTTCTGTCCTGGAGTCCAGAATGGCAGCCCTGGAGCACAGTTTGTCTGCCTTCATGAACAAGCAGCAGGCACTATTGTCCAGTATGACAGGTTCATCTGCCCCGACCACTGGGTCCTCGACTTCAAAGATGTCCCCAGAGGCCAGGCTGATCCTCGAGGTCCTACAGTCTCGAGTTGATCCTCTGCCGAGGTCTCGATCCGATTCCCACTTAACAGGACCGTGATCATCCCCGTCAAGTGTGCCGGGCACCAGCCACGGAGCATTGGGAGCAGCTGTCCTAGGAGTCCTCGACGGACTACTCCCAATGGGAGATGGAGGATGAGGAGTCCCTCGATACCCATCGCTACTGCAACATCCCATCAGATTCTCCTGTCTCGGAGCCTCGACGGCGGTCCCCACCGGAGAATATGGGCTTCCTTGATTTTGTCAAGCATATGTCTAAAGCCCTGGTATTCCTACAGAGTTGGAGGAGCACCCTCGGGCGGATGAGTTGGAAATCCTCCAGTACAAGGCTCCTCCGAGGGAATCACTCACGGTGCGTATCCCTCCCATTCTGAAACAGCTGATGCTCCAGATGTGGGAGATACCGTCATCTGTGCTGAAGGTAAGCAAATGGCTCGACTCAATGTTTCAAGTCCAACAGAACCCAGGCTTCCAGAAATCACAGCTGCTGCATAACTCCATGGTGATGGAGTTGGCCATGTATCGGCTGAAAAGCTAGAAGATGCACTTGTCGGTGCCCCCCCCCCCCGGCAGGGAGGTATGCACCTTGGACGCCCGGAGTAAAAAATGTTACCAGGGCTCGATGCTCATCGGCCACATCCAGCCCTACCAGCTGTACGTGGACATGCACCTCAGAGACCTGGTAAAGAACTCACCGGGTTCTCAGCTGGTCTCTCTGAGGAACCCCTGCAGCAGTACAAGAACCTGGCCAAGACAGTCCATGAGTGCTCCAAGTTCAGGTCTCGGGCGGCCTATGACTGGTTCATGTCGGCAGCCCAAGTACTGGCGGCGGGCATTGGTGCACAGCGCCAAGCTTGGCTACAGTCGTCCAACCTCGAGCAGCGGGTTCAGGACAAATTGGTTGATGTCCCATTCCAAGGAGGGACCTGTTTGGCAAACCCATGACTGACAAGGCTCTCGAGTTGGAGGCAGAGTTCATGATTAGGACTGGGCTCTCAAAGACCGCTGCCCCTCCCTGAATAAGGGCTTGGGTAAAAAATCCTTCTACCCAAGGAAAGGGGCTGCTTACAGAAACTATCCACCTTTTCAGACCTCCCCAACTCCCCAATAAGGTCAGCAGGCCAAGGGACATGGGCATGGCCCTCGTAAGCAGAAAGCTCTAAAACCTCAGGCACTGGCTCCAGCCCAGCCAGGGGGGAATTTTTGACTCCTTGAGCATAGCCTCTCTACCCCAAGGAGATCATCAGCCCACAGGGGGACGTCTGGACCACTGTGCCCAGAACCATCACCACCGACTCCTGGGCACTTCAGGTGGTCAGGGAGGGTTACCTCCTTCACCTGACTCAGACACCTCTCCCTTATTTTCCAGGAGAGCCCCTCAGGTCTCCCCTCTACCTAGACCTTCTGCTGAAAGAGTTGGTAGGTCTTCTTGAGGACAAAGCGGTGGAACCAGTGCCCCACCATCTCAAGGGCAAGGGGTTCTTCTCCAGGTATGTCCTCATGCCAAAAAGAACAGGGCGCCTAAGGCCCATCCTTGACCTGTGCAACCTCAACAAATTCCTGGTGCTCTCCCTTGGAACATTGCTGCCCTACTTCCAGCAGGAAGGTTGGCTATGCACCTTAGACCTCAACGATGTCTATACCCACATCCTCATTCACCCCAACCAAAGGCAGTACCTGTGGTTCATAGTAGGGGACAGGCACTGCAGGGTTCTCTCTTTTGGATTGACTTCTGCCCCAAGGGTCTTCACAAAATGCCTGGCAGTTGTGGCCACCTTCCTCAGTCTTCAGGAGGTATTTGTCTTCCCCTACCTGGATGACTGGCTCATAAAGAGAGGCACAACCTCAGAGGTGCAGCAGGCATCCACCGCATGCACCATCCAGGTTCTGTAGCACTTGGGTTTTGTTATAAACTACCCCAAGTTTCATCTCCTCTCAACACAATGTCTGGAGTTCATTGGGGCAAAGCTGGACACTCTACATTCAAAAGGCCTTCTTGCCCAGGGACCAAGCCGACCGTCTCAGGATTCTGGCGCAGGACATACAATACCGTCCCTCTGTGTCCACTCGGCTTCATCTGCGTCTTCTCGGGCACATAGTCTCCACGGTCCATGTCACCCCAGATGTTCGCCTCCATATGAGGGTGGTGCAGTGGTGTCTCCGAGACCAGTGGACTCAAACCACGGGTTGCCTCCGAAACCCACCAACTAGCAGACTCTCTGGTCTGGTAGCAGTCTCTCCAGTATCTCGAGGCAGGCATGCCTTTTCAGGCCCCGAGCCCCTTTAGGGTCCTCACCATGGATGCCTCCCTGCTTGGTTGGGGAACCCACTGCGGGAAGCTCCGCATCCAGGGTAGCTGATCACCAGGCGAGAGCACCCAGCAGATCAACCTCCTGGAGCTGTGGGCGATATACTTAGCCCTGCAAGTGTTTTGCCACCACCTGCATCACCAGCTGGTGCTGGTCCTGGTCCAGACGGAGAACTAGGTGGCAATGTTTTATGTGAACAAACGGGGGCACGGGGTCTCATGCCCTCTGTCAGGAGGCAGTGATCCTCTGTTCATACGCAGTCCAACAGGGTATTCTCCTGCGGGCAGTATACCTAGCAGGCCAGAACAACCTGCTGGCTGACAGGCTGATCAGAGTCCTTCAGCCGCACGAGTGGCAGCTGGACCCCATGGTGGCCGACCGGCTCTTCCAGGTCTGGGAAAAACCCATGATGGACATGTTCGCCAGCCTGGACAACTTCCAGTTGCCCCACTTCTGTTCCCGGCAGGCCCACCCCTCCAGGATGGCGGTGGACACGTTTCTCATTTCATGATCAGACTACCTCATGTATGTCTGCCCTCCCATGCAGCTGATTGCAAAACTCTTCTTCAGGACCCTCTGCGACAGGGCCTTGCTCATCCTGATACCCCCTCGGTGGCCCAGGCAACCATTGTTCCTGCTGCTCCTCCGATTAACAGTGGAGACCACCATCCCGTTGGGGACTTCTCCAGTACACCTGTCTCACGAAGGGGTCTGCTCTTATCGAAGCCCCCACTTCGCCATCCAGTAACCAAATGGGACCTCAGCATGGTATTGGGGCAGCTCACTCGCCCACCCTTTGAGCCTCTGGCTACTTGCCATCTAAGCTGCCTCTCTTGGAAGGTGGCTTTCCTAGTTGTACTTGCCTCCACTCGCAGAGTTAGCGAGCTTCAGGCCTTAGTGGTGAAGGCGCCTTATACCAGGTTCTACAAGAACAGAGTGGTGCTCTGCAGGCACCCAAAATTTCTTCTGAAGGTAGTATCGTCCTTTGATCTCAGCCAGGAAGTAGTACTCCCTACCTTCTTTGGAGACCTCACTCCAGTAGTATATCCATTGCACTCAGAGCCACCGCAAAGCTACTCAGCTTTTCATCTCCTATGATCCCAGTAGGCTGGGAGAGGCAGTGATCAAGCATATGCTCTCCGCCTGGATGGCGGACTATATTGGCCTTGCTTATGAGCAGGCGGAGCTCCTGCTGGAAGGCCGTGTCACGGCGCACCGTGTCAGGGCCATGGCAGCCTCTGTGGCAAATCTGCGCTCCATCCCAATGGTGGACATCTAATGGGCCGCCACCTTGTCTTCAGTCCATTCCTTCGCAGCCCATTACTGCTTAGAAAGAGAGTCTTGACGGGACAGTGCCTTCGGCCAGGCTATGCTCCGTAATCATTTTGGAGTTTAGGCAACCCCTACCCTCCAAACTTTCTGTGTTCAGGGTACCGGAGTGCTGGTTTTCATTGGATGCAGGGGTCCTACTGTGGCCTGTGGATACGGACTTAATTGCTGCTGCTTGCGGGTCCCCATGAGGGAGTCTGTGGCTTTCGCTATGGTCTTTCAGTAGCCTCTAACTGGGGAGTCCCATATGTGAGAATTGACTTCCTGCTTGTTCCTGGAGAAAGCTTAGTTACTCACCTGTAACAGGTGTTCTCCAGGGAACAGCAGGAATCAGTCCTCACAACCCTCCTTCTTCCCCTTGGAGTTGCTCCTTTACCATCTTTTATTTTTGCTGTCTTTTAGCTATATCATCTGACTGAGCAAGATGGCACCATTGGGCGGGAGGGGGACCACGTCTGTGTGGTGGCATCTCCCAAAGACTTTCTTTAAAAGCTGGAGTGATGCTTCCGCGAAGGCTCTGTCGATGCCGATGTCACCCATATGTGAGGACTGATTCCTGCTGTCCCCAGAGAACACCTGTTACAGATGATTAACTACGCTTTCTCCGGGAATAAGCAGGAAGTAAGTCCTCACATATGGTTGACGTCGGCACTGATGGAGCCCTTGCAGAAACATTCCTTCAGCTTTCAAAGAGCCTTTGGGAGATGCTTCCATGCATGCGTGGTCCCCTTCCCACCCAAGGATGCCATCTTGCTCAGTCTCCTTTTTTCCGCGGAGCCCTTCAGACGTCCGTCTGGCTTGTCCCCGGAAAAAGTTGATTTTTCTGCCTGAGTTTTTCATACTCTTCTCCGGTACTGCACCGGTACTCTTCCCGCCACCCGACCTCGCTGTCTTGGCATCAAGTTTGGGTCCCTTTTGTAGTTTTTCATTTCTTGGCGTCTTCATGCCTTTTTTTCCAACTGGCAGACCTTGCTGGGGTACTTTTCCCCATGGCTGCCAATGGCTTCAAGAAGTGTGATCGTTGTACTAAAATTATGTCCTTGAACGACTGCTGCCTTCTCTGCCTTGGGCTGAACCATGACCCCACAGCATGCGGTCTCTGTAAAAAGATGTCCAGTAAGGCCCTCATGAGCTGCCAGCAGCAGCATGATAAATTTTTCCCCGAGTCCCCAGTACCTCCGAAGGCCAGGGCCTCATCTGAAGCCATAGCATCTTGGGGAGTCCTACCAAACCCATGCGGTGCCTTAGTTCTTCAGAGAGGGGGGGTCTTCCTTGATGGAACCCAAGAAAAAGAAAACCTCAAAGGCGGCGTCCCTGGATGGATTTGACAGGCTGGGTACATCCCGAGCCAGATCCCACAGTCTGAGACACTCGTTCGAGGGATCAGAGAAGGAGCGGCCTGCAAAGGTCTCCCAGAAGGACTCTACCTTGGACTGGCCTCTGTCGCCAAACACCATCCTTGTCGAAGATTCCCCCTCAGGGGACCCTGCATCGGGCTAGATTCCCTCGGTGCCTGCGCCGACGGCTGCAAAGCCTTCTGGCCTAGAGTCCAGAATGGCGGCCCTGGAGCTCAGTTTGTCTGCCTTCATGGACCAACAGCAGGTGCTGTTGTCCAGCACAGCTGGTTCGTACGCCCCGACCACCAGGCCCTCGACTTCAAAGATGTCCCAAGAGGCCGAGCCAATCCTTGAGATCCTTCGCCCTCAAGTCGATCCTTGGCCGAGGTCTTTATCCGGTTCCTGCTCGACGGGGCAACGATTGTCCCCAGCTGCTTGCCAGGATTGGCCCCAGGACTCGTTGGCCATCCCTCCTTCGAGTCCTCGATGAACTACTCTGCGTGGGAGACGAATGATGAGTCATCCGACACTCGTCGCCATCGCAACGTCCCCTTGGACTCTCCAACTTCAGAGCCCTGGCAGTGGTCTCTGCCGGAGGACATGGGGTTCCTGGGCTTTGTCAAGGACATGTCCAAGGCCTTAGCATTTCTAACAGAATCGGAAGAGGACTCACAGGCAGATGAGAGAGAAATCCTCCAGTACGAGGCCACTCCGAGGGAATAGCTTACGGTGCCCATCCCTCCCATTCTGGAATGGCTGATGCTCCGTATGTGGGAGACACCGGTGTCGGTGCCGGTGTTGAGCAAGAGGCTCGACTTGATGTATCGAGTCCGCTGGAGCCTGGCCTTCCAGAACTCACAGCTGCCGCATAACTCCATGGTGGTGGAGTCAGTCATGCGTCAACTGAAGAGTCAGAAGACGTGCTCCTCGGTGCCCCCCAGCAGGGAGGCATGCACCTTAGATGCCTTCATCAGAAAGTGTTACCAGGGCTTGATCCTCATCGGCTGCATCCAGGCCTTACCAGCTGTACATGGGCATTTACCTGAGACACCTGGCGAAGGAACTTTCTGGGTTCTCAGCTGGTCTGTCCGAGGAACCCCTGCAGCAGTTCAAGAACCTGGCCAAGACCATCTGTGAGTGCTCCAAGTTTGTCTCAGGCAACCTATGAGGGCTTCAAGTTGGTGGCACAAGTAGCAGCGGGGGACATCGGTGCCCGATGCCAGGCTTGGCTACAATCGTCTGGAGCAATGTTTTCAGGACAAACTGGTCGATGTCCCATGCCAAGGAGAGAACATCTTTGGCAAGCCCATGACTGGCAAAGCTGCTAAGCTGGAACCTGAGTTCATGACGAGGACCAAGCTCTCTAGAAAGACTGCTGCCCATCCCCGATGGAAGGGCTCAGGTAAAAAGTCCTTCTACTCGAGAAAAGGTGTTGCTTACAGAAACTATCCACCTTTTCAGGCCTCCCCGGCTCCCCAGCAGGCCAAAGGATGTGGGCATGGCCCTCATAAGCAGAAGGCTCCCAAACCCCAGGCATCAGCATTGGCCCATCCATGGGGAAGTTTTTGACTGCTTGGGCATAGCCTCTCTACCCCAAGGAGGTCAGCAGCCCACAGGGGGACATCTGATCTCCTATGCCCAAATGTGGCTACCATCACCACCGATTCCTAGGCACATTGGGTGATCAAGGAAGGCTACTTCCTCCATCTGACTCGGAGACCTCCCCCTTATTTTCGAGGAGAGTCCACCCAGGTCTCCCCTTCACCAGGACCTTCTACTACAAGGAGCTTGCAGGTCTTCTCATGGACAAAGCGGTGGAACCAGTGCCCCACCATCTCAAGGGCAAGGGGGTTCTACTCCAGGTACTTCTTTGTGCCAAAAAGGAGAGGAGACCTAAGGCCCATCCTCGACCTGCACAACCTCAACAAATTCCTGGAACATTGCTGCCTTACCTCCAGCAGGGAGATTGGCTATGCTCCTTGGATCTGAAGGATGCCTATACCCACATCCTCATTCGCTTCAACCCCCGACAGTACCTGCGGTTCATGGTGGGGGTGAACACTACCAGTACAGGGTGCTCTTTTTGGCTTGGCCTCCGCCTCAAGGGTCTTCACAAAATGCCTGACAGTCATAGCCGCCATCCTCTTTTTGTCTTCCCCTACCTGGACAGCTGGCTCATAAAAGGAGGCACGGCCTCATAGGTGCAGCAGGCAACTGCACGCAGCATCCAGGTACTGCAACACTTGGGGTTTGTGATAAACTACCTCATGTCCCACCTCCTTCCAACACAATGTCTGGAGTTCATAGGGGTAAGACCTGACACCCTCAGGGCCTTGGCTCTGGATGTACAGCACTGCTCCTCGGTACCTATCCAGCTCCTCCTGCGCCTACTCGGGCACATGGCCTCCATGGTCTACGTCACCCCAGACACCGCCTCCACATGCGGGTCGTGCAGTGGTGCCTCCAGGACCAGTGGACACAGGCCAGGGGGTGCCTCTGGGACAAGGTCTCAGTGACCCACCCGTTGGCGGACTCTCTGACCTGATGGTAGACTCCCCAATACCCCAAGGCAGTTATGCCTTTTCAAGCCCTGAGCCCCTTGATGGTCCTCACCACAGACATCTCCCTGCTCAGCTGGGGAGCCCACTGCGATGAACTCCGCACCCAGGGCAGCTGGTCACAGGTCAAGAGCAACCAGCAGATCAACCTCCCTGAACTATGGGCAATATACTTAGCCCTCCAAGCCTTTTGCCACCGCCTACATCACTAGCCGGTGTTGGTCCAGACAGACAACTAGGTGGTGATGTTTTGTGTGAACAAACAGGGGGCACAGGGTCTCGTGCCCTCTGCTGAGAGGCAGTAGTCTTCTGCTCCTATGCAGTCTGTTAGGGTATACTTCTATGGGCTGTATACTTGCCAGGCCAGACAGATTGAGCAGGGTCCTCCAGTCACACAAGTGGCAGCTAGACCCCAGGTTGGCCGACCGCTCTTTCAACTCGGGGGGGGGGGAGACCTGTAATGGACCTCTTCACCAGCCTGGACAACTACCAGTTGCCCTGCTTATGGTCCTGGCAGACCCATCTCTCCAGGGTAGCAGCGGATGCGTTCCTCGCCTCGTGGTTGGAGGGCCGTTAATTGTCAAGACACTGTTCAGGACCCTCTCCGACAAGGCCTCGCTCATCATGATATCCCCTCGGTGGCCCAGGCAACCATGATTCCTGCTGCTACTCCAGTTATTGGAGACTCCCATTCCATTGGGGAACTTTACATGTCTCCTGTCTCAGGAGAGGGGGCTCTCTTTTGCATCCCAACTTGGGGTCCATGTCACTGATGGTGTGGCTGCTGAAAGGGTGACCCTAGCCCCTTTCAATCTCTTGGGTGAGGTAGAGGAGATTCTGCTGGCCTCTTGTAAGGCTCTCAAATGGCGTAGGTTTTCAGCTTGTTGTGCAGAGCACGGGACCAACCTGTTCTGCCCGGTGGGACTGGTGCTGCAGTACTTTCTCCACCTCTCGCAATCCGGGCTTAAATCGAACTCCGCCAAGGTGCACCTCAGTGCCCTGGCAGCGCACCACCACCCAGTGGATGGCAAACCCCTCTTGGTCCAGCCACTGGTGACCTGCTCCTTAAGGGGTATGCTCTTATTGAAGCCCCCGGTTTGCCCTCCAGTGACCGAGTGGGAACTCAGTGTGGTGTTGGGGGAGCTCACTTGCCCACCCTTTGAGCCTCTAGCTACCTGCCACCTGCGATACCTCTTGTGGAAGGTGGCGTTCCTGGTCGCGCTCACCTCCTCTTGTAGTCAGCAAGCTCCAGGGCTTAGTGGCAGAGGTGCCATATACCAGGTTCTACAAGAACAGGGTGGTGCTCTGCACACACCCTAAATTCCTTCTGAAGGTGGTATCTGCCTTCCACCTCAACCGCGAGATGGTACTTCCCATTCTCCAGGACCAAGCAGGAAGTCAGTCCTCACATATGGGTGACATCGATGTCGATGGAGCCCTTGCAGAGCATTTCCCCAGCTTTCCATGAAAGCCTTTGGGAATGCAGGCACGCATGCGTGGTTCCCTTCCCGCCTAAAGGTGCCATCTTGCTCAGTCTCTCGTTTTCCGTGAAGCCCATCGGACGTGAGTCCTAGTCATCCCGGAAAATTGTTTGATTTTTTGCGATTCTTCGCTATTTTTCTTCTCCAGTTCGATGCCGGTTCCCCTCCCGCCGGGTTCGGTACACCGGTATCGAGCCCAATCTTCTTTTTTCGTTTTTTTCCCTTAGTGGCTGGCGTTCGCACCCTTTTTTCCTTTTCCCTGGAAGGCCAGTCCTTTGACCTCATGGGGACTATTTTTTCCCCGATGGCTTCCAGAGGTTTTAAGAAGTGTGATCGGTGCAAGAAACTGATGTCTCTCACCAACACACACGACTGCTGCCTTCGGTGCCTCAGTCCTGATCACGACCCTAAGACGTGTGGACCATGTGGGAAAATGTCTTCCAAGGCACTGCGAAGTCATCAGCACCAAAAGGAAAGGCTTTTTTCTGACTCTGCCTCCGGCCGGGCCCCGGACCTTGTCTGAGGCCTCGACATCTCGGGAGTCGGATCCCGAGCACCGTCGTGGCTCCTCGGACAGGGCGGTCCCCCGACCGGGAACGCAAGAGGAAGAAGCGGCTCGCGAGGGCATCGTCGGAAGAGGTCCCTGACTCCTCAAGAGCTAGGTCTCAGACCCCCGACCGTCGCCCCGGGCCCGTGGAACAGGAGAAGCCTTCCAAAGTCCCTCGACTGGAGCTGGAGTCTGCTGGTCACGTAAGCCCTGTAGTCCTCGTGGACTCTCCTCCCAGGGCCCAAGTTGGGAGCTGCTGAGTCTCCTGAGCTGGGTCTCAGGTTGACAGCCTTGGAGAGCAGATAGTGCCTGCTGCTGTTCCATGAAGGTAGACAGATGGCCAGCCTGTCTGGCGCATCTGCCCCGACCACCAGGACATCGAAGTCGACCCCGGAGACCGAGCCGATACTTGAGGCCATGTAGGCTCGAGGTCGACCTCGGTCGCGGTCTCCCTCGACCTCCTGTTCGGGACCGAGGGCGTCGACGCCGGTGCCTTCGGCGTCGGGGCGGGTGCTCGCAGGCCCCACGAAGTCGGACCCCGATTCCTCATCGGACGAGTCCGCATGGGAGACGGAGGACGAGGAGTCCCCTGACACCTTCAAGACTCGGTGCGTCCCATCGGACTCACTGCAGTCTGAACCCCGAAGTAGATCCCCTCCGGAGGATAACCGGTTCTCGGAGTTTGTCCGGGATATGGCCACTGCGTTGGCTATACCTGCGGACCCCGAGGAGGAGCCTTGAGCCGAGGAGCTCGAGGCCCTGCAGTACGACTCTCCCCCGAAGGAGGCCTTTACTGTCCCGGTTCCTCCGATGCTGGAACGGCTCCTCTTCCGGATGTGGGAGGCACCGGCCTAGGTGCCGGTTTTAAGCAAGCGTGTCGATTCGATCTATCGACTCCGGAAGAGTCCTGGCTTTCAGAAGGCGCAGCTACCACACCATTCCATGCTGGTGGAATCGGCCATGCATCGCCTGAAAAGTTAGAAGATGCACTCCGCGGTGCCCCCTGGTAGGGAGGCCTGGAACCTCAATGGTTTTGCTAGAAAGTGCTTCCAGGGCTCGATGCTTGCTTGCCGTGTCCAGTCTTACCCAGCTGTACATGGGCATGTACTTGCGAGACCTGGCCAAGGAGCTGGTCGGGTTCTCTGCTGATCTCTCCGGGGAACCCTTGCAGAGGTTCAAGTCCTTGTCCTCGGGGATCCAGGAATGCTCCAAGTTTATGTCCTGCGCTGCCTACGATGGCTTTGAGGCTTCGGCCCGTGTTGCGGCAGCCGGCATCGCGGCT
The DNA here is from genome assembly GCA_033557465.1 of Ichthyophis bannanicus. Taxonomy (NCBI): domain Eukaryota; kingdom Metazoa; phylum Chordata; class Amphibia; order Gymnophiona; family Ichthyophiidae; genus Ichthyophis; species Ichthyophis bannanicus. The sequence continues at coordinate 1,374,531,459 of CM066032.1, read as the reverse complement.
CAACGCCAGGCATGGCTGCAGTCATCGGACCTCGAGCCATGGGTTCAGGACAAGTTGGTCGATGTCCCTTGCCGAGGTGAGAACCTTTTTGGCAAGCCCATGACCGAGAAGGCCGCACAGCTCGAGACCGAGCACCTCACAAGGACAAGGCTGTCTAGAAAGACTTCTGCCCCTTTTCACAAGAAGAAGGGCTCGGGTAAAAAGCCCTTTTACCCGAGGAAGGGCACTGCCTACAAACAGTACCCACAATATCAGGCTGCCCAAGCTGCCCCTTAGGGTCAGCAAGCCAAGGGGCAGGGTAATGGGCCCCGTAGGCAGAGGACCCCCAAGCCTCCGGCCCCTGCTCCCACTCAGCAGGGTGGGGGTTTTTGACTCCTTAGGCATAGCCTCTCCGTCCCTACTCTCCCAACCCTGCACAGGAGGTTGCCTTGCTCTGTTTGCCCAACAGTGGCCACTCATCACTGGAGACAGTTTGGTGTTAAGAATAGTCCACAGGGGCTATGCACTACACTTCCATCAACTGCCTCCTCCATACTTTCCAGGGGAGCCTTCAAGGCCTCCCCTGCACACAGATCTTCTCCTTCAGGAGCTACAAGGTTTGTTGGTGGACAGGGCAGTGGAGCCTGTGCCTCCCCACTTACAAGGTCGAGGGTTCTACTACAGGTATTTCCTAGTACCCAAAAGAACCGGTGGCCTTCGACCTATTCTAGATCTACGAAACCTCAACAAGTTCCTGGAGAAGGAAAAGTTCAAGATACTTACTCTTGAAACCCTTCTGCCCTACCTCCAGCAGGGAGATTGGCTATGCTCCTTAGATCTAAAAGATGCGTATACTCACATCCTCATTCACCCAGACCACAGAAAGTACCTCAGGTTCATTGTGGGAGGAAACCATTATCAGTACAGAGTACTACCTTTTGGCCTCTCCTCCGCTCCCAGGGTCTTTACCAAATGCCTGGCAGTGGTGGTGGCCTACCTGAGAAATTTGGGTATCTTAGTCTTCCCCTATCTGGATGACTGGCTCATCAGGGGTCAGACGTGCCAGGAGGCCAGACAAGCCACCCTCAGAACTATTGCTCTTCTTCAAAGCCTAGGGTTTGTAACAAACTTCGCAAAGTCCACTTTGCTCCCATCCCAACACTTGGAGTTCATAGGGGCAAGGTTGGACTCTCGGCTGGCAAAGGCATTCTTGCCAGAAGACAGAGCCCAAAGACTGATAAACTTGGCAAGCCGGTTTCTCAGCAGGTCACTGGTCTCCGCCAGACTCTGCCTGAGACTTCTAGGCCACATGGCTTCGACAGTACATGTGACCCCCAATGCCAGGCTCCATATGAGGCCTGCGCAGTGGTGCCTTCGGACTCAGTGGTCACAGTCCACCGGCAGTCTCAGAGACAGGATAAGGGTGTCCAGACAATTTCTGAAATCCCTCAGTTGGTGGCTGCATCCACCCAATCTGTTGCAAGGGGTGCCTTTTCAGATTCCTGGGTTCACAGTGGTGTTGACCACGGATGCCTCCTTGCAGGGCTGGGGAGCTCATTGTCTAGGCAAGTTCACCCAGGGTCTGTGGTCTCCCTGGGAAGCCGCACAGCAAATCAATCTACTAGAACTCAGGGCTACTCGGTTGGCCCTCAAGACTTTCTCTCCAGCTCTGGTTCATCAGTCTGTCCTAGTTCAAACACACAACCAGGTAGCCATGTTTTATGTGAACAAGCAGGGCGGAACTGGGTCCAGGCTCCTTTGTCAGGAAGCACAGAACCTTTGCTTGTTTGCCCTCAAGCACAACATGCTCCTCAAAGCTGTGTACCTACCTGGCCAGGAAAACTACCTGGCCGACAGATTGATCAGGATTCTACAGCCCCACGATGGCAGCTCCATCCTTTGGTGGTTCAAAAGATTTTCCTGAAATGGGGACTTCCATCCATAGATCTGTTTGCCAGTCCTCTGAACAAACAGCTACCCAAGTTCTGCTCCAGGCAACCGCATCCTCTGCGGGTGGCAGCAGATGCTTTCCTGATTCCCTGGTCTCAGGGCCTCCTGTATGCATTTCCTCCCACGCCCTTGGTGGCCTGAACTCTGTTCAAGATTCTTCAGGACAAGGCCTCGGTCCTGCCGGTGGCTCCCAGGTGGCCGAGACAGCCTTGGTTTCCACTTCTGCTTCAGCTGGCAGTGGATCCCCCACTGCCTCTGGGGTTGCAACCCAACCTTCTCTCTCAGGATCAAGGTTCCCTTCTGCACCCCAATCTCAAAGCTCTCAATTTGATGGCATGGAGGCTGCAAGGGTAGTTTTGGCTCCCTAGGGCCTCCCTCAGGAAGTTGAGGAGGTTGTCCTAGCCTCTAGGAAACAGTCCACTAGGAAAACCTATGCTCTTAAATGGAAAAGGTTTTCCGTGTGGTGTCAGTTACGTACAGAGGATCCTTTCTCCTGTACTGTACCAGTAGTGCTTCAGTACTTATTGCACTTATCAAATCAAGGACTTAAGTCCAATTCTGTTCGGGTCCACCTCTCAGCTCTGTCCCGTTTTCTCAGAGGCTTGCTCTTGCTCAAGCCTCCAATCCGTCCTCCTGCTCCTGAGTGGGAGTTGAATGTGGTCTTGCAGCAACTGACTCGCCCACCCTTTGAGCCGATGGCTACTTGTCCTCTACGCTTCCTGTCCTGGAAGACACTCTTCTTGGTAGCCCTAACCTCGGCTAGACGAGTGAGTGAGCTTCAGGCCCTGGTCTGTGACAGGCCTTCCACCAGATTCTATAACAACAGGGTAGTCCTCAGGACTCATCCTAAGTTCCTTCCTAAAGTTGTCTCCTCTTTCCACCTCAACCAGGAGGTGGTTCTTCCAACATTCTTCCCTAGGCCTCATGCAAGCCAGGCTGAAGCAGTTCTGCATACCCTGGACTGTAGGAGGGCCTTAGCCTTCTACCTGGACCGTACGCAAGGGCATAGAAGGGCTACTCAGCTCTTCATATCTTTTGACCCTAATAATTTGGGGTTAGCTGTGTCGAAGCGTACCTTGTCCACCTGGGTAGCTGACTGTATCACCTGGGCTTACAGGGCGGCTGACCTTCCTTTGCAGGGTCGGGTCACGGCCCATCATGTCAGGGCAATGGCTGCCTCAGTGGCTCATCTCCGCTCTGTACCGTTGGTAGACATCTGCAGGGCTGCTACTTGGTCTTCAAGTCAGACTTTTGCGGCCCATTACTGTCTGGAAAGGGAGTCCCGTAGGGACAGTGCTTTTGGCCAGGCAGTACTCCGGAATCTCTTTGAGGTTTATGCAACTCCTGCCCTCCTGCCCTCTGTTGGGCTACTGGTGGAGGTTCTGTCAGTGAAAAGCCTTTCTTTGATGCTGGGACTAGAGAGAGTTCTCTTGTTCAGCCTGGGTTCCTTGGTAGCCCAGAGCTTGGGAGTCACCCATATGGGAGGACTGACTTCCTGCTTGGTCCTGGAGAAAGAGTAGTTACTCACCTGTAACAGGTGTTCTCCAGGAGCAGCAGGAATCAGTCCTCACAACCCTCCCTCCTCCCCTGGGAGTTGCAGTTGTACATAGTTTATTTTTACATTTTTGTGTGCTGTTTTTAGCTATGTCATTTGACTGAGCAAGATGGCACCTTTAGGTGGGAAGGGAACCGCGCATGCATGCCTGCATTCCCAAAGGCTTTCATGGAAAGCTGGGGAAATGCTCCGCAAGGGCTCCATTGACGTCGATGTCACCCATATGTGAGGACTGATTCCTGCTGCTCCTGGAGAACACCTGTTACAAGTAACTACTCTTTTTCTTTCCAAGATCTTAACCAACTCCAAGACTTCCTTGACACCAACACCCCCCTGGACACCCACTAATATGGTTTCCGCCCATTCCACAGTGTTGAAACCCTGCTCCTAGCCTTAACAGACAACCTTATCCGAGGCATAGATAATCCCAACCATGCCTTCCTCCTAGTCTTCCTAGATTTTGCCTCAGCCTTTGACAACATAAACCATCAAACCCTCATCACAAGACTGGACCACCTTGGCCTGGGCGGTACGGTTCTACACTGGTTTAAATCCTACATCACAGACCGCAAGCTCTGGATCCAAATAGGAAAAGAACCCCCAAACACCTTTCCACAAGAACAAGGCATACCTCAAGGCTCCTCCCTCTCCGCCCTCCTAATTAATCTGTATCTACAACCCATCACCCAAATATTCCAAAAGCACAACATCCAGTACTACATCTATGTGGATGTCATCATGCTGGCACTCTCGATAGATGTAAACAACCCCACCTATAACAAGCTAACTGAATGCATCAAGGAAGCCGACTCCTGGCTAAAATCTAGAAACATAAACCTCAACCTAAACTAAAAAAGACCGAGGCACTTCACATCACAAGGAACCAAGAGGTAACGCTTCCCCAAACCATCACCATCAACACCACCAAAATTACAGTCAAACAAGAAGTTAAATACCTTGGTGTATTACCCTCGACACATCACTGAGTATGATACCCCACCTGAAACAAACAGCCAGAACAATTCTATACAAACTAAAGACCATACAACATCTAAGACCCCTCCTTGAAGAAGAAGACTTCAGAGCAGTCATTCAAGCCATCATTACCCCCCATTTTGACTACTGCAGGGTCTACCAGAAAAAAACATACACATACTCCAACGAGCACAAAACATCACAGCCAGAATCACCTGCAAAGCCACACACCACTTCTATATGGCCTACACTGGCTCCCAATAGAAAGCCGAATAATATACAAACTACTCGTAACTACATTCAAACTCATCAACAATGTTGCACCTTCTTTCCTCTCAACCCTCCTCCACACCCCTGTGAACACCAGATCCCGTAGAGAAAATGTCCTACAGTCCATAACAGCCCCTCACTCTATCCGCAAAATGAAACAAACCACCAGCTCCAGAGCTTTTTCATACACTGCCCCCAGACTCTGGAACTTCCTCCTACTGCACATCCATGCAACAAAAGACCTCAGACTTCAGAAAACAGCTCAAAACCTACCTCTTCACTATGCACTATGGTAGTGAAAGCTCACACCCAAAAACTCACACACCACCAGGCTAGACCCTTACATAATACAACCATGACAAGGCTTGCCTAAAACCAATCATAACAAACACGAAAATCTCCTGTACATAGTTAATCTGTACATGGTTATGTTTTTAAGCTACTCTACCTATACTTGTTCAGAAACCCAAGTTATCCTGTACAAAAGTTGCTTCCTGTTCTATGTAAATTGTTGTTTGGTTCCCTGTAAACTGCCCCTGATTGCTGGAAAGGGCAGTATAGAAAAATGTAACAAATAAATAAATACCTTACACCAGGAGGGGTGAGACGGTCCTTCACACTCTGGACTGTAAGAAGGTCTTGTCCTTCTACATACAACGTACTTAGGACTACTGCAAAGCTGCTCAGCTTTTTGTCTCATACGACCCCAGTTGTCTGGGGGAGGCGGTAACCAAACGTATACTGTCTACCTGGATGGTGGACTGTATTGCCCTCACATAAGCAGGTGAGGCTCTCGCTGGAAGGCCGTGTCACACCACACTGTGTCAGGACCATGGTGGCCTCTGTGGTAAACCTGCACTCTGTCCCCATGGTGGACATCTGCCAGACTGCCAACTTGTCTTCAGTCCATACCTTTGCAGCCCATTACTGCTTGGAAAGGGACTCTCGATGGGACAGTGCCTTTGGCCAGGCTGTGCTCCGTAATCTTTTCAGGGTTTAGGCAACTCCTACCCCCGACCCTTCTGTGTTCAGCTACCGGAGAGCTGGTTTGCATCAGACACAGGGGTCCTAGTGTAGTCTTTAGCCACAGATTCAATTGCTGCTGCTCATGGCTCCCCTTGAGGGTGACCATGTTTTTTTGCTATGGGCTTTTGGTAGCCTGTAGTTGGGGAGTCCCATATGTGAGGACTGACTTCTACTTATTCCCAGAGAAAAGCGTTGCTCACCTGTAACAGGTGTTCTCTGGGAACAGCAGGAATCAGTCCTCACTACTTTCCCTCCTCCCCTTGGAGTTGCTTCTTTACCATCTTTTCTTTTTTTGCTGTCTTTTAGCTATGTCATCTGATTGAGCAAGATGACACCCTTGGGTTGGAAGGTGACCATGCATGTGTGGTAGCATCTCCCAAAGGCTTTCTTTGAAAGCTGGGGGGATGCTTCCATGAGGGCACCGTCTGTGCCAACGTCACCCATATGTGTGAGGACTGATTCCTGCTGTCCCCGGAGAACATCTGTTACAGGTGAGTAACTATGCTTTTTGGTGTCATTAGCATATGTTTTACTATGTGTCATGGTTCTAGATCTAGACATATATACTCGGGAGGAGAGGTGGGAAAGGGGAGATGAGAGACATTCAGCTACTTCTAAGCTAAAATAAAATTCATGGGAGTCGGGCGTTTTTCATTGGAAAGGAGGCTCTGCAGTTAAGGGTCATAGAATGAAATCATAGGATGACGGGGGGCAGACTCCAGAGTAATTTAAGGAAATGTTTCTTTACAGAAAGGGTAGTAGATACACGTAACAGCCTCCAAGTGGAGGTACGAGAACAGTATCAGAATTCCAAAAAGCATAGGACCAACAGAGGATCTCAGAGAGAAAAGAGGTTGGAGAGATTGGGTTGTTTGTTCAGATCGGGAGACTGGATAGGCCATATGGTCTCTTTATAGTCATTTCCTATGCCTCTATATATGCCTTGCCAAAAAGCATACAGCCTATTTCAGTACCGATCACATATTTGATTTACAGAAAGGTACTTATCAAGTAACAAATAACATTTTTTAGCTTTTAGGAGTGGAGGAGTAGCCTAGTAGTTGGGGCAAGGTACTTCAGGCTGGAAGGTCGGGGGTTCAAATCCCACTAGAGGACAGCAACCTTGGGCTGGAAGGACTGGGGTTTCTAGTCCCACAGGTGCTCCTTGTGGTCTTGGGTAAGCCACTTAACCCTCCATAGCCCATGTTCCCTGTAAATTAGTTATCTCCAAGTTATAATACCCTGTTCAATGTAATTTCAGTTTGTTCAATGTAAACCGCACTGATGCAGAATAGCACGGTATATAAGAGAATGTAAATAAATAAAATAAAAATATGTTCTAACAGAGATGCTAAACAGGCAGACCTTATTCTGTGGTTCATGCAGTTTTATTATCTCTTATATGGTAAGCAAAATTGGTTCTTTTTTTTTTTTTTTTTTCCCTTGCACTGAAATACATCGAGAACATAAAATTTGTCATACTGGGTCAGACCAATGGTCCATCAAGCTCAGGATTCCATTTCTAACAGTGGCCAATCCAGGTCACAGGTACCTGGCACGATCCAAATAAATTTATGCTGCTTACCCCAGGGTTAAGCAGTGGATTTCCCCCTGTCCACTTTAATATTGGTTTATGGACCTTTCATCCAGAAACTTGTCCACATTTTTTTTTAAACCCCATTACACTAGCAGCTTTTTACTACATGCTTTAGCAATGAATTCCTGAGCTTAATTACATATTAAGAGAAGAAATATTTTCTCAGATTAGTCTTAAATGTACCACTTTGTAGCTTCATTGTGTCCCCTAATCTTTATATTTCTTGAAGGAATAATAACCAAGTCACGTTTACTCGTTCCAATCCACTCATTAATTTTATAAACCTCCATCATATCTTCCCTTAGCCTTCTCTTCTCAAAGCTGAAGAACCCTAATCTTTTAAGCCTTTCCTCGATAGGGTATTCTTCCATCTCCTTATTTTGGTTGTCCTTTCCTGTACCTGGAACAGACCTATATGCAATACCTGAGGTATAGTTGTGCCATGAAGTGATATAAAGACTTTATGATATGCTTAGTTATATTCTCCATTCCTTTCCTTTTAATTCCTAGCATTCTGTTAGCTTTCTTGGATGCTGCTGCACATTGAGCAGAGGATTTCAACTTATTATCTATGATGATATCTAGATCTTTTTCCTGGGTGGTGACTCTTAATGCGGAGCATTACATTGTGTAGCTATAATTTGGGTTGTTTTTCCCTAAGTACATAATTGTGCACTTGTCCACGTTAAATTTCATCTGCCATTTGGATGCCCAGTCTCCAAATCTCTCTGGAGACAAGCAGGGTGATGAAGGCAGAGTTGTGATTTAACAGCTTTGAATAATTGTGTCATCTGCAGATGTGATCACCCCACTCATTATTCCCATTTCCAGGTCTTTTATGAATCATGTGAAAAAGTAGCAGGTCCAGTACAGATCCCTGGGGTACTCCACTATTTACCTTATTCCACTGAGAAAATTGACCAGTTAGCTCTACTGTTTTCTGGTTTTTTTTATTCATTTCCCAATCCACAATTGGATACCGTCTCCTATCCCATGACTTTTTAATTTCCTCAAGAATCTGTCATGATGGACTTTCGTGTGAGGGATTGTCGTGAGGGAAAATCCAGATACACAATATCAACCCGTCCTCCTTTATCTACCTGTTTGTTCATGCCTTCAAAAAATGTAGTAAATTGGTGAGACAAGACTTCCTTTGGCTAAATTCATGTTGGCTTTGTCACATAGATCTATCTGTATGTTTAGCAATTTTGTTCTTTGTAATGGTTTCTACTATTCCACCTGACACTGACATCAGGCTCGCCAATCCTGTAGTTTCTCGTATCTCCTCCGAAACCCTTTTTAAAAATTGATGTTATGTTGGCCACTCTGATCTTAGGTGCTGTAGACGATTTTAATGACAGCAGAACAATAATAGTAGGTCTGCAATTTCATTTTTGAGTTTTCAACACCCTGGAATGTATACCATCCAGTACAGATGATTTGCCACTCTTTACTTTGTCAAATTGCCTTAATTCCATTCTTCAGGCTCACAGAGATTTGTTTCAGTTCCTCTGATTCATTACCTTTAAATTAATTTCTGGCATGCATATCTCCCCCATATCTAAAGGTTTGGGTCTTTTTTTTCTTTACCATGGGACTTGTCTAGAGCCCCTTCTCTTTTCTATGAACATGTTCTTATTTTAGTACTGTTTCATTTAGGGCATTTGTAATATCTGCAAGGCCTGAATTGAGTAATCGTGTTTCTGAAAGCAGAGGCAATGTAATGTGTGATAGAAGATGATCTTTAGGGATGTGCAGAGTCAAACATTTGGTTTATTACCAGACATTTACAATTTCCAGGGCTTTTTACTGTTCATTTCAAAAACTTGTTTTAATAAAACACTTTTTTTTTTACATAGATCAGAATTTAACACATGCAAATAGATTATATGCATTGTCCTTTCAATTTTTCATGCAGAAAGTTTAAGGTATGTTAACAAATGTACATCCCTAATCTATTTGCACTGCATATATTCATCACTCTTTTTGTACATACATACTTCTATGCCTTTCCCCCAATCATTTTTAGAAGTAACAAGTACAATTATTGCAGTACTTTGCCTTCAGTTGTTCTCCTTTCTAATTATAAGTGAAAGCCAGTAGGGCATAAAACTCTGCCCAAGGGAAGTCCAACAGTAACTTTTGACCATTCAGTTTTCAATGCTTTGTATTCCCTTTCCACCGGTCTTCTGAGAGCAGGCTTCTCGTTCTTGCTTTGAGGACTCCTTATTGCTGTAAGCTTCAAGCATAGAGTGGAGAAGTAGCATGATGGTTAGAGCAGCAGTGGACTGAGAACCAGGAAAGCCAGGATTCAAATCCCTGATGATCCTTGTGACCTTAGGCAAGTCACTTAATCCTCCAATGCCTGCGGTACAAATTTACATTGTAAGTCATCCAGGGACAGAACAGTATCTACTGTACCTTAAGGTGACCTACATTAAACTACTGGAAAGGCACGCGCTAAATACAAATAAAGATTCTGTCCCATTCAGATGTCTTTAAACTGAAATGTTGATCTTTTTAACATTTTGAACCTGTTTGTGTAATTCTCATATCTTCTGGCAGTGATTTATTTGTTTCTACGATGATCTGGTTTTTCTTGAGTAGCCCTGCGTTAGGCAGAGAAAAAGCTATTTATTGCTTCACTTTACTGCCATTTTCTTCCTGCATCAGAATTTTTTTCTGATGTTCCGTAATAAGATTCCAGATTCATTCCTGGCTAGCACAGGGAGACAGAGCACATTCTGTGGCAGAGGATGTCTGCTTCACCTCTGTTTTTATTCTGTCTCCATCTGAGTAGGTTAAAAAAAAGAGGGGGGCTTAGTACACAAATCTTTTAAGGATTCTCACATTCGGGGTTTGCCTACCTATCTGTGCTCTGGAAGAAGACCTGGACTGGAAAATTAGATGCTAGTCTGCATTTCTGTGTGTCAGATTTTTGTCTCTTCTCCCTCCCCCACCCCCTAGGCTATTGTCGACATAATGCGCACAAGTGAAGCTAGAGCTATGCCTTTGAATCTGAGGGTGCCGTAATAGTCCCGGAGTTAAAAGCTAGGAAAGCCGCAGAAATACTGTGTTAAAGGCATTGGGTTCAGGACACAAAAGTGAGCTAGTGGAAGCTGAAAGGAAGCAAGGTGCACTGTAGTTACCCAGAGGTTTCTATTAACAAGGAAAGAATGTTGTCAGCATATTAAAACTGGTATATTGAAAAAGTAGTGGTTGACTGGGGTACTGCATACTTTCCAATTAAACTGGCTTCAGTAATGCTGTTAAATTGATTATGGCTGCTATACTTTCCTCAAACTTAAGTAGAAGAGAGAAATCTAGGCAAATGTTTATAAAAGCATGTGAAGTTTGCATTTGTGGGAAGGAGTTGTTTCCATTGGTTGCCTTATGCTTGGAATATACAGAAGTGGAACTTTCAACTGGAATATCAAAATTAAAGGTAATAACAAATAGAGACTACAAAACATTTAGAGATTTTGCAGTACAGTAACAGGACTTGCAGTAGGTGAGGAGCAGGACACAAGTTGCAGGATTGTGAACAGAAATGAGTAAGAGGTAAAATTATTGCAAGACTTTATAAAATGTTTACCAGGTAATTATTTCTGCAGATAAGTAATATTACCCTTTTATTTATTTATTTAACAAGCACTTATATACCGCAGCTTCCAGAGATCAGTTGCGGTTCACAAATAACAGTCAACAAAGCATGGTTTGTTTTACATATAATGTCATATAACAATAAACAATATAAAGAAAACCGAACATGTTGAACAGATTAGCACAGAACAGTGCAACATTATATACATTATATACATTATTTAAAGGCATCAAGAGAACTGAAATACTTCTGAGAAGGGCTTCCAAAATAATAAAGGGTCTGCAACGGCCTCTACAGAGAGAGGCTTAAAACACTTCAAGTGCATTTTGGTTAAGGAAATTTAAAAAAAGATTTGGTAGAAACGGAATAGACAGGACTAGGTATTTATCTACTGGAAACAGAACCGGGGAGGCAACCAAACTTACATAATGAGCTTTTACGGCTGATGTCTGAGCTATGTCCTTAGTTTGAGCAGAATCGATGGGAAACACCTGACAGAGTAATGGGTAAAGTTGCTGTTTCTCTTGACATCTATGTTGTTACTTAACTGGCTTAAGGAAAAACTGCTTGAATTGTATCGATGATCATCAATGTCAGGAAAAGGTAAACTAGCTGCCAATATTTAGATTTCTTTATCTAAATAAGCTACACTTCAGGGAGGAAGGGACATCGCTGAGCCACATGGGTGGTTAGGGATGAGCTCCCGCAAATCGGCCCAACAAAGTGGTAACAAATTCACCACTACTCCTTTGCACTGGAGGGAATGATTGCAGAAGCCTCAGATGTGCAGGCGATGGCCACCTGCCAAAAAACCATGGATATAAAATAATTTGCCTACAAGGGGCAAAAGACTGCAGAGCAGGAGGCAGAGAAGATGACCAATGACACTTCCCAGCCCGGTGACCGTGTGACGGAGACCCCAGGGACTGATGCTGAAGTGTGATCAGGAGTGCTGGCCCAAATTATCAAGAATGAGATGTGGCAGTGGTTTGCAGAGATTAGGCGGGACATTGCTATTGTAATAGCTGAAACAATGGAAATAGTGGCCAGTTTGTGATAAGAGGTGGTGGAGGTTATGGAGGTACAAGTTGAGGATGCTGGAGCTGAGATTGACAATTGCAGTTTAAAGCTGGGAAGTGCTAATTGCAGTTTAAAGCTGGGAAGTGCTAATGCAAAGCTAGCTATTAAGATTGTGGAGGGGTGGGGATTTTAATATTGCATTGAACCTGTGGCTAAATAGCACAAGGGGAGGAAAGGGCACAGGTGAAATTTTAGGAGATGATTAGGAAGTTGGAGTTACTAGACGTATGATGGTTGAAAATGGAGTAAAAGAGATTTCATCTTTTTTTTCGTGCACACACGGAACACAGTAGGCTGGATATGAGCTTATGGGTGGGGCACTTCTCCCTTGGGTGTGGGAGATGGAGATTGGCCAAATTACCTGGATTGCTCATGCACCAGTGTTAGTCCAGGTGGAGCAAGATGTGGGCATAGCAAAAGGGGAGGGAGCATAAGGCATTCAAAGAAATGGAAAGGCCCAGCGGGGAATTAAGGGATCTCTATATGGAGGAATGAGCTTATCATTTGAACCGCCTTCAGCAACATCATTTTGAGAATGCTGGTAAGTAGATTCCTATCACATATTACAGACACAGAGGATGCAGCATCAGATTTTGCGCATCCGCAATGCTAAGGGTGAGCTGGAGTTTACCACACGTGCTATGCATCGAGTGTTCATGCACTTTTATGGGAAGCTCTATGCCTCGGAAGTTAATGGGAATGCAGAGGAGGCATGGTAGCACTTGGAGGGACTTCAGTTGGAATGATTAACAGAAGAAGAATGGGATAGATTGGATCATGATATAAGGAAGAGGTGCTGATGGTTATAAAAAGCTTGAAGGAGGGAAAAGCCCCAGGGTTGGACAGCCTAACCACTTGTTTTTATAAGGCATTCCACCATAAGATAGGTTTCTTACGTATATGTGTAATAGAGTATTGGTGGGGGAGGATTTGCTCGAGTCAATGGTGAATGTGGGGATTATGGTCCATCCCAAGCTGGGTAAGGACATTACAGTCTGGTTCTTACTGGCCAATATCCCTAATAAACCTCAATGCTAAAACACTGGCAAAGATGTTGGCACAAAGCTTACAGGGATGTCTGCCGAGATTGATCAGGGAAGATCGGTCAGGGTTCATACCTGGTCAACAGGTGAGTGACAATGTGCGCAAGATCCTTAATTTGCTGTGGGAAGTGCGGCAGAGACTGGTTCAGTTGGTGCTGGTCGCAATAGGCGCAGAAAAGGCCTTCAGTCGAGTAGAGTGAACATTTTTGTTCAAAGAGCTTAGGAGGATGAGCATAAGAGAGAGTTTTATTAAATGGCTGCAAGCAATTTATAAAGACTCATGGGCATGAATTAGGTTGAATGGCACCTACTCAGAGGAAGTTCCATCGAGGGGTACTCGGGAGTGGTGCCCATTATCTCCACTTCTGTTTGTCATGGTTATTGAACCAATGGCAGTGGCGATTCACAGTGTGCCAGACATTAAAGGGGTGGAGGTGGGAGGATGGGAGCATAAAATAGCTTTGTATCCAAATGATATGATTTTTGTAGTGTGGAATGCCTTGACAATGTTGCCTGACCTGTTACGGATAATTGGGGCATACAGCCCGGTTTCTGGATACAAGATGAACTTGGCAAAGACAGAGGTTTTGCAGGTAGATCTGGATTCTTGGTTGGAGATCTGCCTTCATGAAGCCTTTCCATCCCAGTGGGGGAAGGGTATCATTCGGTACTTGGGGTTGCAGAGAGGTAGGGATATTGGGACGTTGTTTCAGAACAATTATGAACAATTAGTTGGGCAGGTATTTAGAGACCTGTACAGGTGGGAATAATTGTGATTCTCCTGGTTGGCTCGCATAGTGGTTATAAAGATGAATGTTTTGCCCAGGCTATTATTCTTGTTTGACCTTGCCTATAGAGGTGCCTGAGTTGATGTTGCAGAGACTGCAAAGGCAAGTTCTTTCCTTTGGTGATGTAGACCACTGAGGTGATGTGTAGAGCCCAACAGGAGGGAGAAATGGGACTTCAGGAGGTATTATTGAGCTGCACAGGTTTGTGCAGTTTTGGATTGGAGGCAGGGCCGGGGGGGAACAGTGGGTTCAGTTAGAAGGGGAGACAGTGGGAGTGACATGCCAGCTGTGCTATGGGGGAAGAGCAGGTCAGAGGGGCATCCTTTTTTTAGAGTTAACATGGGATTTGAGGCAGAGTAAAAGGTCAGCTGATCATTGGAGGGTGTTTATGTCTGCAATCTACAGGGGACAGAGGGTTTTTCACCTGGTGGAAGGGAGGTGGTCTTTGCGTGCTAGACCGAAGGGGATTAGGGATGGGGGAGCTGTTGAAGGCAGGTGGAGCAAATAAAGAGCAGGGAGGACATTTAAGAGGAATTTGGGTTGGGAAGGGTGGGAGGTATGTCCATATCTTCAGGTGGTTCACCTTTTGAGGAAAAAGCAGGGGGAGGGAAGAGGAGACGCTGTATGAATGCATGTACACTGGGGGGGGTTACGGAAAGGGGCACTGGCTAAGCTTTATAGGCTACTGAAAGGTTTGGGGGAGCAGGAAAGATTCATGAGGTTGTGGGAGCAGGATTTAAGGGGAGATTGGGATAAGGAGAAATGAAGATATGTTTTCAGGCAGGGGGAAAGGGGAGGGGATTCGGTGGAGTTTCAGGAGCATTGTTCTAAGTTGTTGTAGGGCATACTTGACACCGCTGTTGATCAGTAGACATAGGGAGGGGTACAGCCCTCTTTGCTGGAAGGAGTGTAGGAAGAGAGGGGACTATCTACATATGTGGTGGAACTGCCTGAGGGTCCATAACTGCTAGGTGGAGGTGGGTAAACTGTTTCAGGATATCAGTGGGGTGGACTGGTTGTTGTGGCTCCTCACTATGCTGCTACATGTGAGTGAGGAGGGAGATGAAGGAGTGATAGGGCAGTTTGTGATGAGTGGCCCTGGCCATACCTCTCAAACTTGCTAAAGTGTGGGGTAATCTGGCTATCCCGAAAGATACAGAGGTACTTCAGTGGTTGTGATATGTGTACTGCATGCGCAAGTTAACAGCTCTTAAGAACCACCAATGAGAGTGAGAGAAAAAGGTGTGGGAACCCTTTGAGGAATGGGAGAAAGTAGGGGGATCAGGTGGAGAAGGGTAGGTTGGGGGACCGGGAGAGGGTGTAGTAGGGGGGGGGGGAGATGAAAGAGTAGGGGTATTTTTCATGGGATGCAGGTTGTAGAAGGTGTATCTGCACTGAGGAGGTGTTTGGGCTTATCATGGGGGTACTAAATGTTGATTGTATAGTTTATCTCTTAATTTATTTCCTTTATTTAACTAGTTTATTATAGTTTAGTGATGTCTTTTTTTGTGACTAGTCTGTTGCTCATTATGCCAAAATTGTGTTTTCTTTTTTTTTTTTCTTTTTGTATGTGCTATCTTTACTTGTTAAGGGTGTGCTTAAGATTGGAGATATGATATGGGCACTGCTGCCTGAGGTGGGGGAGAGAATGGGGGTGGGATTTCTTGTGGAGGGAAGATGGGAGGATGGAGGTAGAGTTTGGAAGCTTGGATGTAGGTTGGGTGTGGGAGCATGGGGGATGTTACTGTTGGCCATTTGTTATACAAGGTTTGTTTTATAGTACTGTTTGAAAAAGCAATAAACAATAAATACACAAAAAATAATAAGCTACAATTCCAGAAGTTGAGAAGATCAGTATGTAAAGAGCCCATTGATAGGAAATGGGAAGCATTCCTTAAGGCTTTTTTGAAATGACAGGTGCCTCTTGAACTTTGCAGTGTTGACAGTATGGGTCACAAGAGCCTTAATCATTAGAAGAATAACTTTATATAGATTGCTAAATCTGATGTGTGCGCTTAAATAGGGAAGATAGCAGTGCATTTCTGTTTTAAAAAGCACATGCAGTTAGGCATAGTCTTTACAAAAGAGGCATGTATGTGCTATCATTTGTAAAAGTGTATATGTGTGTTTCCTTCTTGGTATGCACATTCTTTTATACAGCATGCATGCTAATTTTGCAGGCATGGAGACATACAGTAACTAGAATGGCTCCCAGAGCTTTAAAAAAAAACAACTCAGCTCTGGGCAGCAGGACACCTCCACCTCCTCAGGCTGATGATGGACTGGAAGAAGCACTTCTTCCTGATGCCTAAAAGGAGAGGTAATTGCAGAGAATGTGCTTGGGAATGCCTTTCCAGGCACTTTAATTGGCAGAGCTCCTACCTCAGGTAGGTAAGTTCCAAGAGGGTACTATGATGACAAGTGTGAACTTATCCCTAAGAGCGAGATTTTTCTATGCTACCCAGTGAAATGTCAGATAATGTATTGCTTTGCTATAGAAAAAAGAAGCTGTATAAATAAGATGCTTTCTCTGGGAATAAGCAGGAAATAAGTCCTCAGTATGGGTGACGTCACCAATGGAGCCCACATGGAACGCTCCCCAGCTTCCAAAGGAAGCTTTTCGGAGGTACACTGCACATGCACACTGCCTTCCCGCTCACTATGGCGCCATATTCTCCAGTCTTTTTTACTGCGGAACCTGTAGGATGTGTTTCTGCTGTCCGGAAAAAAAGTTTTCTGTCTGGCCCTGCCCGAGGTGTCAAGTCTGATGTCCGTGGCTGCAGCATCGGCCCCCTTGCAGGTGGCGGTCCTGGAGTAATACCTTCAAGCCCTAGAAGCTCACTTGGTGGCGGTGAAACCTTGCAAAATGCAGGCTTCATAGCACAGAATGTATCATCATCGCACTCCTTCCAGCCTATCCTGGAGACCCATGCCCTTTCCACCGAAGGGAGGACATCAGATGGGAGATCGGTATTGACTCCGTTTGCCGGAGCCATCTTCCTCTCCAGTGTATTGAAGTTCGAGGCCCAGAGACATTGCCATTGGTGCCCTCCCTCTTCTAAGCCGCATAATTGGCAGGAGGAGGAGACTTGGCACTATTTCGACTTCCTCTTAGAATCTGAATCAGAGACCAAGACAGAATCGGTGGCATCGGACCTCTGGTCCCCGGACCTCCTGTCCAACCCATTGTCAGCATACATCAGCATGACATTCCCAGACATGGGCTTGCAAGCAGCTTTGACCCCCTGGTGATGTCAGAAAGGATGTCTCTAGACTGATGGTCTTAGTTTGCCTGATGAGATTAGTCTGCAGGACAAACAGCCCCTCCTTGCTAATCAAGTGATAGCAAACCTCAAACAGACCAAATTATGACAAAGGGAGGTGCTGAAGAATTTCACTATAAATACAGAGAAACACAAAAATATTGCTCTCTTCCTATTCATTGAACACACTCCTTACACCCCCCCCTTCTCTCTCTCTCTCTTCCTATTCATTTACACCCCTCCCCCCTTTCTCTCTCTCTCTCTTCCTATACTCTCTCACCCACACACAGACAGACACACAGATTCATTGAAGTACACTGAAGCAGCTTTATAACAACCTGCTACCTCTGTTCTGTACCTATGTAATAAGCCTATTTCTATATAAAGAACCTTTTTCCAAGCCACACCTGTTTGGTTGTCTTGTTATGCTACAAACCCTACTGTCTCTGTGAAATGAACCCAGGACCAAACGGAGAGTAACCGAAAGTAGAGAGCGGCAAAAGATTACAATTTATGGGTGCTCGTCTCGGATTTCGCAGCAGATCTCCAGTTGGGTAAGTAATAATTTTGTCTAATACATTAAAGTAGATTTCAGACAGGGTGTGACAGCAAAATCAAAAGCCCTTGTGACCATTTGCAATTGACAATTTTGGTTACAGACTGGATGACACGTTAGTGAAAGGACTCTGTAGACAGGCAGAGTTCCACTATTTAGTGATAAGTTCCAGTGATACCTTTGTTTTGTGGGTTTAGACAAGGTGAGATTTTCATTGTCAAAAGGCTCTGTAAGAATCCTGGATTTTAATATTACCTACACCTAGGGACATTACATAGGGTGGCTTGCAATTTTCTTATTTTTATGTATAGGCTTGCTACAGCTTTTCCTATAGTATTTGAGCTGCTAAGAAAAGACAGAGTTACACAGTTAAACATTCCCTCATTGAATACAATATACATCTTTCCTGGTAACACTACTTTACCTCCTGTCCCTCTGCCTTTTATTTCTCAGTCTCCTGCCAGTATGTATCTTGTTGAGGGCAGGCTTAAAATTTGCTGCAACTGATGCAGTATCTGATAATTCTGTTAATCTCCTAACAACCTTCTTACTATAATTTCACCCTAAACTTCCACCCTGTTAAAAGGTGGTAAGCACTTTTTATTCAGGTATAATTTTAAGGCGTGGTCTTTATGCCAGTACTCTTTACTGAACACCCATAAAATTTATGCCATGTCAACTATAATTCTAAGTCTCACTTCTTCATAAAAGTGAGCATTCATCCTTCCAAGATTGCACATTGAGATAGTTGCATAAAACCAAATAAAAACATAATAAGCGTAGGCCCCTGTACCAACTACAGTCTTTCTGCAGTCTCAAATATGGAAGCCTTTGATTTTAAAGAACTGAAAGAAATAGTACTGATCCACTGTAAGAGAAAAGGTGGTCCCTTTGAAGGTGAATTCCCTGAGGCATCATGGTATAATATTCAAAGACAAATGTTAAACCATTATCAAGAATTCAAAAAGAAAACAAATAAAAGAAAATGCCTTTTTATCCAAGGCATGTGCAGGGGGCTCATTAGCATGAAACAGGACAATACTGAACTGACTACTCAGTGTACACAATTAACCAAAGACCTAGAGGAGGCACAAATTTGCATTTCCATACAATGGGCTCAGGTGATACAAGCCACAAACTCCTTTATAACTGTTAGTGAGCAATTAGAAGCAATTAAACTTGAATTGAGGCACGTTAAGGATGAATTGGCCTCTGAAAGACAAAAGAAATATAAGCTCTGGCCAACCACTATTTCATCCTCAGCCACCCCCCCCCCCTGCCTATGACACACCCTATAAACAAAAGAATACAGAAGTATGTATAGCTGGGCTTAGGAATGGGAAAAATAAAGAGGAAAAGAGCACAGAGGAAGAAAATCCTAATAGTTTATCTCAGCCAGAACAGAGCAATAACCAGGGCCTGTGTCAGGAGGATAATTCAGACGACTCAGACTTGGAACCCAGTACCGAACTTAGATCACCAGTTAAAGTGATGCTGCAGGACTCATTAAAAGATAGGGACGTTGAGAGGATAGTTGAGAAAGCTGGCCCTATGCCTTTTAATGTAAATGAATGGTGCAAATGGGCCACTGATATTCTGATTCACTGGGGTCTAGGGAAATACAGAAGGAAACAATCAGACTTTGATAGACTTATGCATCTGGCTCTGGGGCCACACTATTATAAACTTGGCTCTCTCATTCGCCCATACCAGTTGGTTAAAAGGGGTAATGAGAAACTATTTCACTGTTCCCCAATGCAAGTATTTACAATATTTCACCTCTACCAAATGATACACTGGAACAGTTTGCATATAAAGCCTGGATTTTAAATGCAGTTCTTCATGAGCAGGGGCCCAATGCAGAAGATTATAGGGAGAGTATGCATAAGGCATTTTTATTAGAATTGCTATCCCCTGAGATTACAAAACACCTTCTGTTATTCTCTGAAGACCCTAAAGCAACCCCTTTTGATACTTTAATGCTCAGAATTGGGTCTGTTTGGAAGATCCAGCCCTTGCAGGTCATAACAGTGTCAGAAGCACGGAAGTGGCAAGCTGAGGGATCCTCTCAATACACAAAAAACACAGACAAAGAATATGGAGGACACACACCTTGGAGAGGACAAGGCAGAGGTACTTTTAGAAATTCCTCAGGTTACATTCCCTTTCAAGAGCTCAAAGCACAGAGAGATGGATTAGAAAAGGAGAAAATTAAATGGGAACAGGACAAACACATACTGCAGGTAGAACTAGATAAATTAAAACAGGACTTACAAGCAGCTCAGGACAAACACAAGGCTAGTGCATAGGGGTGTCCTGACCTCCTGGGTTCAGATATCAAAATGTCTCAAGCCTTCAAAGCCCAGCCTGCCTCTGTTCCCTCAGCAGAAGACTCGATTCCAGAGCCTCTGGATGATGAAACAGATACAGGCCTAGAATACAGTTTAAGGCTTGTAACATCCTTGATACTGGACTCTTGTGGACGCCCCACTGTTATCAGCAGAATAGGGGGTCAGGATAAACTAGCTTTGATTGACACGGGCTGGAATTAGTTTTACAAACAGAGCTTCTCCCACAGCAGATCAGAAAAATATGGAAATTTATGAAATTCAAGGAATTAATGATACAGCTTCCAAATGTGTGGCTATCCCAGTTAAATGGGGTATCTCTGTGCACAGTGAACAGAACAATGAAATGTTGGAAACCACTGCCTCCACTATAGTGAACACACCAAAAGAAATAATTGGAATTGTTGTTCTCAACCAGTTAAATTTGGTGGTGGATATGGCTAATCTTAAATTGTGGCAGTATTCAGGAACTTCAAGTGCTTCTAAAACTTTAGTGCATGAAGTCATTCCCATGCAGTTAGCAACTCGGTGCACCAAGGCAGCTCAACAGTATGATCTCTATGTAATTCCCTCAGAGGTGGCTGATATTCCAGTCTGGGCACAAGACAAGTTAGATTGTGGGAAAATGCACACAGAAATACTGTTGGAAGGTGAGGATCTGCCACCACAGAAACAATACCCAGTACCTCATCAGGCTATAGAACCAGTAACTAAAATTGTGAAGATACTGGAGGAGAGAGTAGATTAGACCTATTTCTTCATATGTAATTCACCAGCCTGGCTGATAGTTAAACCGGGGGGGTTCCTTCAGGCTCACTATGGACTTCCGTGCCCTGAATCAAGTTTCAAAATCTGTAGTGCCCGTAGTAGCCTCATACCCTGAAATGATCTCTAAACTGAACCCCAAATGTAAATTTTTCTCTGTTTTAGACATATCCAATGGGTTTTGGAGTTTGCCCCTGGCCCTTGAATGCCAGTACAAAACAGCCTTTCAGTGGCTGAATAAACAATATGCATAGACAGTGCTGCCACAGGACTATAAAGATTCACCATCAATCATCCATAAATACATGCAGGAAGCCCTATCACTATTGTCTTGCAGAGATAATATAATTCAGTATGTAGACGACGTTCTGATTTAGTCTGAGAATGAAGCTGTACACTGGAATCATGTAAGAGAAGTTTTAAAAGCCCTCTTACAAGCTGGTCTTAAAGTTAATCCTGCCAAGGCTCAACTGTGCAAATCACAGGTTTCCTTTTTTTAGGGGTTACAATTGGCAGGGATGGTAAATCTGTAGATTCTCAGAGGATAGAGCTGATACAGAAACTTCCACTTCCTACAGATCAGAAATCACTCCAGTCATTTCTAGGGTTCACTGGTTTCTGTTGTGACTTCATGCACAACTATGCTGAAGTGGCAGCTCCACTTCACTCCCTGCTAAAAAGTAAAGGTTATGTTTGGGAGGAAGAACATACAGAGGCTGTAACTAAATTAAAGCACATTTTGACTTCTGCTCCGGTTCTGGCACACCCAGATCACACACAGCATTTTTTCCTGTACCCTGTAGTTGGAGAGAACAGTATAAGTGCAGCTCTAACACAATGCCTAGGAGGAGTAGATCGCCCTATTGCTTTCTGTTCCAGAGTTCTCACTTCTCCTGAACTCAAAATGAGAAACTGTGAAAAACATGTACTGGCTTCCTATGGCTATGCAGAAATTTACATACATCATTGGTGCTCAAACCACATACATATGCAGCCACCACACCCCACTCAAATTCATTGTAGAGGGAAAGTTAGCATGTAGCAAGATTAGGACTGAGAGAATAGTCCAGTGGACTCTCATGTTGCAGGCACAGAATGTAAAGTTTGAATTGCTGAAAGAACCTAACGTGCAAGTGGCTGGAATCTTGCTGGAGGGGCAACCTCATGACTGTCAGTCCTCACCCAGTGCCCCTAATCACATGATCTTTAGGGAACTGGGACTAGACAAAATTTCACCTTTTCTTCCTACAGTATATATTGATGGTAGTAGCCAATGTGAAGGAGGCAGGCAACTAGCAGGTTTTGCAATTGTACAATTGGATCCAAATAACCAAGTGGTACTGCAGAGACTATTCCTGTGGGTCAGCGTCAGCACAGTACTGTGAGTTGGCTGCTTTTGTGGCTTGTATGCAACAATATCAGGATTCACACCCAGAGATACAAATCATTTTAGATTCTGATTATGTCTTTAAAAGTGCCATTGCCCTGTTACCCTGGTGGCTGGCAAATAAATTTAAATCCACAGATGGGTCCACGGTGAAAAATTCATCACTGGACTATGGCACAAGAATTGAGTGAGAAGTTTCAGAGAGTACATTTAATTAAAGTGAAGGCACATAGGAAGAAAGGCCCTTTGAAAGGAAACACATTAGCAGACTCACTAGCCAAGGAAGCATGCCATGTAGGCCTCATATGGCCCTGGTATGAGCAGATATGCATGGTTGCTATTGCTAAACTTTCCACAGATTATGATCAGATAATACCACCAGATTACTTCTAGCACTGCAGACAAAGGACCCTGAACTTTCCAGTTTGAGGAAGCTTGTGCAGGACGCCCCAGATAACCTATATCAACACACACCCTTTCTCACACTCACTATAGAGAAAGACATTCTATGTGCAAAAAGAGAGGAAGGCTTGGTTATAGCTATCTCCAGAACTCGAGGTAAAGAGTGGATGCATTGGGCTCATGGTGCAGGCCCTATGGGACACCCTAAAGCAGAAGAAATGCAGACTATCCTTAATAAGTTGGTATGGTGGCCAGAAATGAAACATGATATACAGGATCATGTTTCCTCCTGTGTAATCTGTGCTTCATTTGGGAGGCAACCTAAAAAAGAGAAGGGGACAGTTAATGAGAGCACCTCCTCGCGGCCCATTTGAGAGATTGCAAATAAATCATGTGGGCCCTCTTCCGTTAAAAGCTAGGAAAAAGAGATTTTTACTCACTGTTGTTGATTCCTTCTATCATTGGGTAGAAGCATTCCCTGTCCCAGATCAAACTGCTCGAACCACTGCAAAAATCCTAACTATGCAATTTTTTACACACTGGGTATCCCTAAGACTATTGATTCTGATAATGGTCCTGCATTTGTTTCTCAGCTCATCAAGGAATTGTTTGATTTTCTAGGCATAGAACAACAACTCCACATTCCGTACCATCCACAGGCAGCAGGGCAGGTAGAAAGAATGAATCAAACAATTAAGGCCCACATCAGCCCTATGCTTAATCTGACTGGGAAAAATTGGGATCGGGTGCTCCCTTTAGTCCTTATGCGTATCAGAGCTAATGTCTGTAAATCCACAGGCTTTGCACCCTATGAAGCCTTAATGGGAAGGCCAATGCAACAGTGGGAAAATATGCTGAGTCCTTTTCTTCCAGAGGACCAGACCGTAATTCTCACCAATGAGTGGATGAAATCCCTGCAAGAACATCTAAAAGAAATTCAGACCACTGTGCTAGCTAGCACAGAAAAAGCTAGAGATTATTTGCAGGAGGTACATGCAAAAGGTTCCGATTTAAGGCCCCTCAAGGTTGGGAGTAAAGTGATGATCCTGACACCTAGACCAAACCTCCCCTTTGGAACTGCAAAGTGGGAGGGACCGTACTTACTTACTGATACCTTAGGCCCAAGCCTATACCAGATCCTAAATGTAAATAAGTAGTAAAAATTATTTCTGTTGTTGCATAGTATAAGTGGGGAGCACTAGTTTACTCCCTAGCAGAGTGAAACGAGTTAGCTTTTATTATGTCTCGGTTTCCTGTTGTTCTTGTATCTGCTCTCATCTACCCAAGTCTCATTACAGGAACTCCACAGGTGGGGAAAGGATCTGGTCATCCTGAGTTTCTGTTCCGTACGGGACAAGCCAGTGTTCTATTTCATTCAAGCCTATGGACCCCAGTTTGTGTGAACAGACTACATTTCATTTCAAGTGTGAACCGCACCAATTTAAAGAGGCTGACACCTCCTGCTGGAACAATTCTCCCAGAATGCATGACATCCGCCTTCCTAAGAACACTTTGCTGTATAGTTCACAGTATTTACCAAACAATACCTGGTGCAGTCATACACCACTGGTCTCCATCACCATTAACGGGACAACTTATTCCACACTGCTGGTTACCAATGACTCTATTGACATTCCAGACTTTATCTCATATGCTGTGCATCCATTACCACTTGGCATGGGAGAAGAGACATTACATAAACTGCTCAACTTTACAGAACTCCATGCCTATATTGATCACCTTAAAACAACATCCACTGAAGTGAATCACACCATCACTTATGAGAATGGACACATTCAACAAACTATTGAACACTTGCTACAAGATGCTCATGTGTCTGTGTGGGAATTGTTATTTGGTTACTCACCTACTGCTGATCATGTCTTTAATGTTTTTATTCACCCTATTATTATTTTAACTGCGGTACAAATATTGCTATGCATTATCATAATTTTCCTGTGTTGTAAAATGAAACACATGTACATCTCCTTGCAGCGCATGTCCTACAGAATAAAATCAACATTTTAAGGTAGTTACACTTAATTTCTCCAGCATCCACCTCTACATCCAGGCTCATTTGGCCTGCTAATTTGGTTAATTGACACTTAACAGTGGGTCTTTATCACAGAGTGTGCTTATATTGAAGTCACAAAAATACACTCTAAGTATATCAAATAGTGGTAGACAAACTTTTCAAAAGTTTCCAAAACAGGTACTACGTTCAGATAAAGTACAATCGCAATCAAACACACAAGGTCTCAGTTTTAAACAGTGCCGTAGTAAAACGTGACCAACAACGGCACGTAATTTACATCAATGACCTCTGTTTTCTCAAAATAACAAAGTGTACTTTAAAAAGCTTTTAGTCCTGTTCAAATGAATACTCGTATGTATAACTCAGTATCTCATAAAAACAACTTGCTGAAAGATAATCTTATCTTTTCCGCTGTCACAAAACAAACTGGCCAAAAGACTCTTCGGAATGGATGGAATCTCCCAACGCCGTCAACTGGCACTGCCTACGCATTTCACTACGCGGTTCATCAGGGGCAATTAGTTAAATGCCAAAGGTTCATACCAAACAGCTCATCACCAACAGACTGCTGCCCACGTTCACCTCCAAAACTAGGATAGCTAGATGTTGACTGTACCAAACATAGCCAGGTGAAAATGCTTAGGCTGGAGCTGGACAACCTGCTTCGGGGCCTCCTGTTCCAGTCGGTGGTCCCCCACAAGACACTTAGAACGGATGCATCCATGCTCAGTTGGGGTGCATACCTGGATGACCTGAGCACCCAGGGTCTGTGGTCTGAGCAGGAGAGTTTCCATCAAATCAACTTCATTGAGCTTCAGGCTATAGTGAATGCCCTCTGTGCATTTTGTGCGCACCTGGCAAATCAGCTGGTCGTAATTCAAACAGTCAACCAAATGACAATGTTCTATGTGAACAAGCAAGGAGGCATGGGATTATACTTCCTGTTCTGGGAAGTATTTGGCCTCTGGAAGATTGCCCTGCTCCATGGCATGGACCTCAGGGCAACCTATCTGCCCGGCGAGCTCAACAGCCAGGTGGATCTTCTCAGCCAGGTGCTTCAACCGCATGAGTGGATCCTCTAGAAGGAGGTGGTTGCCCAGATTTTCCAGGAATGGGGCACCTCAATGGTGGATCTTTTCACTACGGCGCAAAATGCTTAGGTAGCCTGGTTCTTCTTTCAAAGGCCAGCCAGCAGTCATCTGGCCTTGGATGCCTTACTTCTCCACTAGAGGGGAGGGCCTGCTGTTTGCCTACCCACTGATACTGCTTGTGGCAAAAACTCCCCTGAAACTCCAGGCTGAGAGGGTCACCATGATTCTCATTGCCCCTTACTGGCCTCGGCAGCCGTGGTTCCCCCTGCTGCTGCAGCTC
Source organism: Ichthyophis bannanicus (assembly GCA_033557465.1). Taxonomy (NCBI): domain Eukaryota; kingdom Metazoa; phylum Chordata; class Amphibia; order Gymnophiona; family Ichthyophiidae; genus Ichthyophis; species Ichthyophis bannanicus. The sequence goes on along the minus strand of CM066032.1, from coordinate 1,374,505,465 downwards.
TCGCTGAGGAAGCCTCGTTGCCAGGGCTGTGTCTCAGATCTAATCTTGTAGGAGGGTGGCTCCTGGCTGCACCCCAAAGTCTGCTTCAGGCACTCATGGCATGGATGCTGAAAGGGTAGTCCTCACAAAGCTTGATCTCCCCGAGGTTGTTAACAACATCCTATTGGCATACTGCAAGGACTTGATGTGCAAGGCCTGTGTGCTCAAGTTGTGGTAGTTTGCCATTTGGTGCATGGATAGGGCACTGGACCCCTTCTACCCAGTGAACTGACTACTGGAGTACCTCTTGCATCTCTCTGACTCCAGGCTGAAGACTAACTCTGTGAGAGTTCACTTCAAAGTGATTGGGGCATACCATCATGGCTGTGGGAGGAAGCCCATTTCAGCCCAGACTCTGGTGGCCCGGTCCTCTCTAAGCCCCCACTCAAGCCCTCTATATTCGCTTGGGACCTCAATGTGGTCCTCGGCCAGCTGATGCGGGTTCCTTTTGAGCCACTGGACTTGTGCCCTCTGAAATTCTTGACCTGGAAGGTCCTCTCCCTGGTGGCCATCATGTCGGCATGACACATCAGTGAGCCCTAAGCTCTGGTCGCTCACCCCGTCATATACCATGTTTCACCAGAACTGGGTGATGCTCCGTACACACTCTCGCTTTCTGCCGAAGGGGGTCTCGACTTTGCACCTCAACCAGTGCATTGTCCTTTTGATGTTCTTACCCTGGCCTCATGCAAATCATGGTGAGGTGGCCTCACGCAGACTGGACTGTAAGTGTGCATTGGCCTTCTGACTGAAATGCATGAAGGCGCACCATCGATCCATCCAGCTTTTAGTCTTCTCAATCCCAATAGGCTGGGCGTCGCTGTCTCTAAGTGTACTCTATCCCTCTGGCTAGTGAACTGCATTGTTCATGCATATTCTCTGGTGGGGTTGAACTTTGAAGGTCATGTAATGGTTCATAATGTCCATGCGATTGCTGCATCAGTGGCCAACCTCTGTTCTGTGACTGCAGAGGAAATCTGCAGGGCTGTGATGTGGACTTCGGTCCTTACCTTCGCAGCCCACTACTGTCTGGATGGGAATTCCAAATTTATTTATTTATTTAACAGTTCTTATATACCGTGCTCTTTGTTTTCAGTGCGGTTTATAATGAAACAAAATGACTCTGACATATCGACTGTCCTGAGTTTACATACAACATGGAAGGCAACAAGTGTTTCAACTTTGGGAAACTTATATACAGATTGTGAGGTAGGCTATTTACAGTGAATGGATTCTATATCAGTGATGTGGATCATGATATAGGACCGTTGCTAATTCATATTACAGCTTACACTGTGTTGCGGAAGATGGAGAGGTATTTCCAGGTTGTGGGAAGTGTGTAATGAAAAGGTAGTGCTTTAGGGTTTTTCTAAATAGCATGAGGTCACTGGTTGCTCTGATTGGGGTGGGAGGTTGTTCCAGCATCTGGGAGCTTAGTATGCAAATGCTCTATTGTTAGTTGCAAGTGCGCGTTTTGTGGTTTCTCTTGGAATGGTTAGCATGTTGGTAGCTGCTGATCTCCTGGGTCTTTTATTGAGTGGGTGGTTGAGAGTAGTGTGGAGATTGAGGAGGGAGATATTTTGTTAATGGCCTTGAAGGTGATGAGTATGTTTATGTTTATGTTTATTAGTTTTGATAAAATCGCCTTTCTCCAGAAATCAAAGCGATGTACAATATAAAAACAATTGTCTTAAAAAAGGCCGAAGCCTGGAAAAGAAAAGAAATACAATATCTGATTAAAAGTACAGTTTCTGTTTAAAAAGAGTAGACAAGAGAGACATGGAGAGGGTGGGGAAGAAACAACAAGGGAAGGTTAGGGACGGGGAAGAGGAGATTACACAAAAGGAGAGGGCACATCAAAAGCCAAAGAGAAAAGGTGTGTTTTTAGGTTTTGTTTAAAGGTTGAGAAGAGTGGTTCAAGACGGAGGGCGGGAGGTAGTGAGTTCCAGAGGGCGGGGCCGATGAAGAAGAAAGCAGAGGAGCGGGTGGACTGTAAATGAGCACGGGAAGGGGAGGGAAGGGCTAGACGGTGAAGATGAAAGGAGCGGGGAGTATAACGAGGGGAGTGGATAGAGAGTAAGTCAGCAAGATATTGGGGGGAGCCAGTATGAAGTACTTTGTGTACCAGAATGAGAAGCTTAAATTGGGAACGGTAAGGGAGGGGTAACCAGTGGAGGTGAAACAGGAGGGGAGTGATGTGGTCACGGGGAGACGCATGACAAATAAGACGAGCAGCAGTGTGGTGTATGCGTTGTAAACAGGATAAGCGAGACTTAGGGAGACCGACAAGAACTGAGTTTGCAAAGTCGACACGAGAGATAACCAAAGACAACACAAGGGTGGTGAGGGCTGCTGAGGACAAAAAGGGGCGAATTGCACGTATTTGTCGGAGGAAAAAGAAAGAGGATTTGGTAATGTGAGAGAGGTGGGACTGGAAAGAAGATCAGAATCAAAGTGGACACCAAGGTAACGAAAGGTAGAAACTAATGGAACAGGGGAGCCAGAAAATGAGGGGGCAAGGGTAGGGGGTGTAGACCCATGGGAAAATCAAATGGCAACGGTCTTAGTGAGATTAAGGTGCAAGCAGTGAAGGGTCAACCAGTTGGCTACAGCGGAAAGACATGAGTTGAGCGCGGTGAGATCGGGACAAGAGGGAGAAGTATGGTGGAGCAGAACAATGTCATCTGCATAAAGAAAAGCAGAAATACCTGATTGTTGAATTAAGAGTGCAAGGGGTGCTAGGAAAAGGTTAAACAGAAGAGGAGCCAAAACAGAACCTTGGGGTACCCCACAGGTAAGAGGGAAAGAGTTAGACGAGGGGGCAGAAGAAGAGGGGGATAGCACAGAACAAGAGCGGGAAGAGAGAAAGGAGTGAAACCAGTGATGCACAGTACTACATAAACCAGCTTCCCGAAGACGAAGGAGGAGAAGGGAGTGGTCAACAAGATCAAAGGCTGCTGAGAGATCTAGGGCAACCGCCACCGAGATATCACCCTGATCGTGAGCCGTGTGTAGTGCGTTAGTGAAAGCAAGAAGAATGGTGTCGACACTGTGACCTGTGCGGAAACCCGATTGGCGGGGGTGAAGAAAATTAATAGAATCAAGGTAGTGTGAAAGTTGAGCAAAGACAAACTTTTCAAGTAGCTTGGAAAGAAAAGGAAGGTTACATACAGGACGATAGTGAGAAAGAACGGAAGGATCAAGAGAGGAGTTTTTAAGGATGGGACGAATTAGAGCATGCTTCCAGGAGGAGGGAAAGATACCTGTAGACAAGCTAGTGTTAAACATGGTGAGGATATATGGCAAGAGTGCAAGGGATGGGTCAAGAAGCCACGTGGAAGGGATGGGATCCTGAGGACAAGAAGTCTTTTTAGAAGAGGAAATAAGGTGATAAAGCTCAGAAGAAGTGATTAAGGAGAAAGAGGCCCAAGAGTGGGAAAGCTGAGCAGTAGGGGGAGGGGAAACCAATGGCAGGGGAGAGTGAATTGGATCATGGCAGGCGGGTAAGGAGGCTCGTAGAGAGGAAATTTTATTGTCAAAGAAGGAAGCCAGAAGGGAGGGAGAGGGGACGGAAGAAACAGGAGCTATAGGCGTGGGGGAGTGCAGAGAGGTCAGAGTGCGTAAAGTCGAATAGAGATGCCGAGTTTGATTTGGGGCGGTCAAGATTGCATTGGAAAAATAAGCACGCTTAGCTTGGTGGACATTTATACGGTAGTGAGAGTGAGTAGACTTGAAGAAGGCTAAGGTAGAAGGAGAAGGATTTCTGCGCCACCTGCGCTCAGCCCTACGGAGCTGCGTACGCAGGAGGCGCAGGCCCTGATGGAACCATGGGTGGCTAGTAGAGCTTTATATAATATCCTGCAGCTTATCGGGAGCCAGTGTAGTTCCCTTAGAATGGGGTTGTGTGTTGACTCCGTGTTGCTCCGCATAAAATGCGGGTGACTGCATTCATGGCTAATTGTAGCTGTTTTAGGGTGTTCTTTGGGAGGCCGTGGAGTATGATGTTTGCGTAGTCTAAGTGGGGTGTGACTATCGCTTGGAATATAGTTCTGAAGTTATTGGGGTCAAGCATAGGTCTTAGGTGTCTGAGGGTCTTGATCTTGTAGTATATTGTTTTCACAGTGCGGTTTATGTGCTCCTTGAATTCCAGCCATTGGTCTAATATTACACCTAAGTATTTTATGGTGGACTTTATTGGGAGCTCCGCATCTCATACTTTTAAGGTAGTGGGGGGAACGAAACCTTTGCTTTTAGTGATGATTAGGACCTCTGTTTTTTTGAAGTTGATTCTCAGGTTCTGCCCAAGGAGCCAGTCCATTATGGCATTGAAGCATTCAATTAGGGTTGAATAATCAGGTGTCGTGACAGTTATCAGTGTAAACATCAGCACGTCGTCTGCATAGATTAAGCAGGATATACCGAAGGAGCGGGTGATTTCGCAGATCGGCTGCATATATATATTGAAGAGCAGCGCAGAAAGGGAGGAGCCTTGGGGAACTCCTTGCTTCTGCTGGAAAGGTTCTGATGTGTTTGAGCCAATCCGAACTTGTTGCCATCTGTCTTCTAGGTAAGATTTACATCACTTCCAAGCTAGACCTTGGATTCCCTTTTTGTAAAGTCAAGCTAATAGTTTGTCATGGTCGACTGAATCGAATGCTGCGGTTATGTCGAGGAAGATTAGTGCAAAACCCATTTTGATGTTGTCAATTCCACTGATGAGTGCATTAGTTAGGGATATCAGGAGTGTTTCCACACCGTGACCTTCCCTAAATCCATATTGGCTGGGGTCAAGTGGTGATGCAGTATCAATATGTTGCTGGATCTGTCTCTGAGTCACCTTCTCAATTATTTTAGCCAATAAAGGGATACTGGAGATCGGTCGATAGGATTCTTCCTTCTTTGGATCCAGCTGGCTGTTCTTTAGCAATGGTCTGATTGAAGTTTGTTTAAGAGCAGATGGGAATATACCTGTTGAGAAGGACTGATTTATGATATCGGATATGATTGGGCTGAGTTCCAATCGCATTGTTCTTATCCGGTGTGCTGGGCATGAGCCATTTGGTACAGTGGTGGTGTTGATGTTGGTAATAATTTCTTCGATGTTTTTTGCGGATGGAGGTAATAGCTTGTTGAGGGGGTTATGGTGTGGAAGGGACTGTGTAGACTTTGGTATGGGTGCTGATGTTGTTTTTATGGCTTTGGATTGTATATAGTTGGCATACATTTAGGGGTGTATAGGTTCCTGTTGTGGCGGTGAAGGTTCTTTGGTTAGGGATTTCACCAAATTGAAGAGGTCTCATGGCTTCCTTAAGGAGCGGTTGAGGAGCTCCGAATGGAATCTCTTCCTTTTGTCCCAAATTAATTCATGATGGGCATTCAGGTGTGCTAGATATGTGGCCTGGTCCGAGGCATTATGGATGTGATGCTATTTTCTCTTCTGTTTTCTCAGGTGGAGTAGGGATTCATGTAGTTCATGGGAGAACCATGGGGCTGACTGTCTCCTATCCGCTTGGTTGTTGGGTGACTTATGAATGTTAGATGAGGGCTTTTTAGTATATCGATTAAGGGTGTCATTCCAGTTAGCAACTCTTTCGTTTAGGTTGGCTGATTGCCGAGCAAGATTTGGGAGTGCATGTTTAGTAATTTCCTCCTTGTCAAGTGGTTTGAATCGTGCTGGGTTAGATGGCAGTTTATTTGTTTGGCTGAGTATGTCTTGTTGTGTTGGCATACTGAATGTTATCAGACTGTGGTCTGACCAGGGGACAGGTGTGGTGGAGAGATCGAATTTGCACTTCGTGCTAGTGACATTGCATGGGGCGAAGACCAGGTCGAGAACATTCCCTTGTTGATGAGTGGAATTGCTTACCATTTGATTGTAGCTGAGGTTGTCCATTGCTTCCAGGAAGGTGTTAGCTAGGGCTGGTTGGATGGAGGGAAGATTAAAATCTCCCAGCAGCCAGTTTGGTTTAGTTGGGTTATCAGGATTACAAGCCAGGTCAATTATATTGGCTAGTTCTTCTGCAGATGAGCTTGGTGCTCTATAAATGAGGTTGATAGTGTTGTATTTGTTGGAGATGGTGATTTATTATTATTACATTCTCTTATATACCGCGCTATTCTGCATCAGTGCAGTTTACATCGAACAAACTGAAATTACATTGAACAGGGCATTATAACTTGGAGATAACTATTTTACAGGGAACATGGGCTATGGAGGGTTAAGTGGCTTGCCCAAGACCACAAGGAGCACCTGTGGGACTAGAAACCCCAGTCCTTCCAGCCCAAGGTTGTGATTGTGTCCAGGTTCAGTATGCTTCTGGCTAGGGTTGTCCGGTATTGGAGTTCTGTTTTTGCTATAATGAAGACACCACCTCCTCTTTTGTCAACTCTATTACATGTGTAAATTGAGAAGTTAGGGGGGGGGGGTGAGTTGGTTTAGTAAAACCGTGTCCGTGTCAGAGAGCCATGTTTCCGTGACCATTAAGATGTCCAGGTTGAGGTGGTTTAGTAGGTCTGTAATGGCCGGCCATTTTTTGTAGGCAGAGCGAGCATTGATGAGTGCACACCTGAGATCTTTTTGAATATATGACTTGCTATCTTTTGCATTGGTTATATGCTCTACTGTTACATGGAGCAAGTGAGTCTGTCTCTTGCAGTGTGGGTTTTGTGGAGGTTGGAAGTAACTGCGGTGGTGTTTTTTGCTCGTGCGGTGAAGTATGGGGATGTGGTTGTGGTCTTGTATGAGGGCATTCGAGTCGTATATGGCATTGGTAAGTAGGTAGAGGCATATGAGAGCTAGTATGGAGATGGTCATGATTTGCTGCTGTGTGCGGGTTAGGTCTGTTGAACTGATAATGTTTCTCAATATTACTTGAGTGGCTTGTGGTTGAGCAATCTAGTGTATGTGGGGGTAGGCCTATATGTGATGCAATAGGTAGAATTTTATGGGGATGGGTGAGCTACAAAACTTAAAATAAGGAGAACTTCAGTTACATGATTATAACAATTATGGCAGTTTCACAGTTATAGCAGGAGTAATATTAGCTCTTGATTAAAGTTACAGAACGGTTACTTTGTTTTCTAGCACAGACATAGAGGGGTTACTTTGTTTCACTCACTTATTCTGACAGATACAATTATAGGGAGATATAAAGTTTCAACTGAACCATAAACTTAGCAGCTTATAAGGTTACAACTTTATCAAGTCTCAGGGCTCTGTCGTGACTACATTCAGTTTGATATTATGTCGATCTACTATAAGGCAGGTCTATTCACCAAATTGATAGATTGGGACAGCAATTTTGGCCAGGCCATACTCAAGCATTTCTTTGGGTCTTAGAGTCAACTCCTACCTACCAGCCCTTTCATCCGTCCAGGCTACCTGCTCAAAATTCCCTCAGGTTGCTGTCTGCTGAGGATACTGAATCACATGGGTCCCTCTCTGATCTTCCTGACTTCTCCAGTTCTAGTTGCCTGGTTGAGCTTTTAATCTCCTCTGGTTCCAGTAGCCTGTAGCTTGGGTGTTCCATACATGAGAATTTATTTCCTGCTTGTTTACGGAGAAAGCATAGTTACTTGCCTATAGCAGATGTTCTCTGTGAACAGCAGGAATAAGTCCTCAACCCTACCACCTCCTCGGGGAGTTGTTTTTTTGGCTCCTACTATATTACTGTACTGGAAAATATGGCATGCAGCGAGCGGGAAGGCAGGTGTGCCTGTGCGGTATACCTCCGAAAAGCTTCCTTTCAAAGCTGGGGAGAATTATGGGCGGGGCTGTGTCAGTGATGTCACCCATATGTGAGGACTTATTCCTGCTCTTCATGGAGAGCACCTGCTACAGGTGAGTAGCTATGCTTTTTAGGGGTTCCATTAGGGAGTTGCAATGGATTGACCATAATTATTAAAGAACAAAATTGGCATTGCGAACAAGGAGGTACAGTAGACCACAATTGTTTTCAGATTTATCTGCATGAATAGGCATGTTAGAAGCAACTAAAAACTCCCTAATATTATATCCACATTTAAAAGACACATAATAACTTAAGAAGCGTCATACTGGGTCAGACCATGTTCCATCAAGCCTATTATCCTATTTCCAACAGTGGCCAATCCAGGTCACAAGTACACCTGGCAGGTTCTCAAAAAGGTACACACATTCCACAATGCTTGTCCTGGAGTAAGCAGTGGATTTCCTGGGTCCTCTTTAATATTGGTTAATGGACCTTTCCTTCAAGAACTTGTCCAAACCTTTTTTTTAAACCAAGCTACACTAACAACTTTTACTACATTCTCTGTTAATGTATTCCAGAGTTTGATTACACATTGAGTGAAAAAATATTTTCTCTTATTAGCCTTAAATGAGCTACATTGTACCTTCATTGCATGTTCCCTAGTCTTTCTATTTTTTGATGGCAAAAACAACCAGTCTACATTTAGCCATTCCACTCCATTCATTAATTTATAGACCTCTCTCATATCTTTCCCCAGCCTTCTCTTTTCCAAGTTGGAACCTTAACCTTTTAAGACTTTTCTCATAGAGGTATCCTTCCATCCTCTTTACCATTTTGATGGCTCTTCTCTGTACCTTTTCTAATTCTGCTTATATCCTTTTGAAAAGAAATGGCAACATGATTGCACACAATATTCAAGGTGTAGTTGCACCATGGAATGATACAGAGGTATTATAATATGCTTGATTTTATTCTCCAAGCCTTTCCTTATGATTCCTAGCATTCTATTTGCTTTCTTGACTGCCACAGCACACTTCGTTGAGAGTTTCAACATATTATCCACAATGACACCTAAATCCTTTTCCTGTGTGGTGGGTCTTAATGTAGAACCTTGTATTGTGTAACCATAGTTTGGGTTGTTTTTTCCTAGGTGCATAACTTTGCACTTGTCCACATTAAATTGAATCTGCCATTTGGACTCCCAGTCTTCCAATTTATCAAGGTCCTCTTGCAATTTTTCACAATCCTTTTGTGTTTTAACAATTTTGAATAATGTGTCATCTGCAAATTTAATCACCTCACTCGTTATTCCCATTTCCAGGTGATTTATAAATAAGTTTTAAAAAAGCAGCTGGCCCCAGTACAGATCCCTGAGGGACTTTGTCAAAGGCTGTCTGAAAATCCAGATACACTATATCAACCGGCTCACTTTGTCTACCTGTTTATTTGCACCTTCAAAAAAATAAAAGTAGATTAATAAAACAAGACTTTCCTTGGCTAAATCCATGATTGATTTCTCCCATTAAGCCCTGACTATCTACATCTTCGGTAATTTTATCTTGGTACTGACATCAGGCTCACCAGTCAGTAGTTTCCCGGATCACCACATTAGTCATTCTGGAATCTTCAGGTATTACAGATGATTTTAAAGATAGTTCACATATTACTTATACTGGGTCTGCAATCTCATAATTCAGTTCTTTCAACACCCTTGGATTTATACCATATGATCCAGGTAATTTGCTACTCTTCAGTTTATCAAATACTGGTAATACATCTCCCCAGTTTATCAACATTTCTTTGTCCTTCTGATGTGTCACCTTTAAATACCATTTCAGTCATGAGTAACTTCCTTACATCATCTTCAGTGAAGACTGAAGCAAAGAATTCATTCAATCTCTCAGCTATAGCCTTGTCCTCCCTTAGTGCCCCTATTACCCCTCTATCATCTAATGGTCCAACTGCCTCTCTCACAGGTTTTTTCTCCTACAAATGTACTTGAAAACGTTTTTATTATGTGTTTTTGCTTCCACAGCAAGCTTTTTTTTGTCAAATTTTCTCTTTGCCTGCCTTATCAATGCCTTGTATCTAATTTGCCAGTGCTTGTGGGGGGGGGGGGGGGTTCCCATTTTTGTCATTGGCTCCTTTTTCCATTTCTTGAGAGATGTCTTTTTAGATACAACAGTATCTCTGACCTCACCTTTAAACCATGTCAGTTTTTTGGCTTTCCTTCCATCTTTCTTAAAGTGTGGAATACATCTGGTCTGAGCTTCCAAGATAGTATTTTTAACCAAATCTTTAATCTTTGCAGCTGCTTTTTTTAGTTTTATCTTAGCTATAGTCCTCATTTTATCAGTCTTCCTTTCAAAAGTTTAAAGATAGTACTGTGGATTTCCTTGCTGTCCTTTCTCCTTTTATTAAATCAAATGTGATCATGCTATGATCACTACTGCCAACTAGCCCTAAATTCCTCATCTCTTGCACCAGATCCTGTGTTCCACTTAGGACTAGGTCCAAAATTGCAAGGGCAAATTCCAAAAAATGTTATGAGTCTTTAGCCAAAAGCAGTGACAGTGAAAACTATGTAAAACCTTATAGATGTACTCAGAAAAAAAAAAGCAAGAGAGACACTAGAGAGTCAGAGGGCTTAAATCTTGTAGGACATATTAACAAATCTTTATTAATAGATTTCACTTAATTACGCAATTCATGGGATAACTGTGATGTAAAACTGCTTAACCACCAAACAAGACTGTGCTTTTCTGACAGTGAATTCTACTACCTGAAGATTAGTGACTGTTCTTGGAGACCTTACTCCTGTGGCAGAAGGAGGGAGGAGCTGCAGTCTCCAGCAGAGATTAAGCCTGACTTTCACTAGGGATTCAATTCCTAGCAGCAGAAGGAGGGATCAGTCCGTGCCAGGAATGAGACCAGATTGCTGTTGGGGACCTAACTCCCAGCTGCAGAAGAAGGGAATGTCCAGGGTAGGTAGGAATGATTTATATTGTTTTGGGCTCCAGATGCCCTCAGAGTACGTCAGTGCTCTACATGTCTACCATTTTCAAGCTGATAGGACTCTGAGAAGCCAGGAAGCTAACATTTCACATTTCATAAAGGACTTCTCCAGATCAAATATCCATTGCAGGAAAACTCGGTTGTTTCGCTCTTCTAACAGTCTTCGCTTATCTGTGCCCTTTACTCGTACTGCCAATTCCAGACTTCACTCCTTCCAACTGGCAGCACCCTTTGCTTGGAATAGTCTTCCTATCTCTGTGCGCCAGGCGTCCTCCCTGGTCATTTTCAAGTCCAGACTAAAATCCCACCTCTTCACTATTGCTTTCTATTCCTGTCTTACCCTATCTTGATCTCTCTATCAACATTTGCTTATTTTGTCCTGTAAATTTTTGTTATTTGTATTATGTAACGTATTTTGTTTTCTGTCTTATTAGATTGTGAGCTCTGATGAGCAGGGACTATCTCTCTTCTATGTTTGTACAGCGCTTCATATGTTGCAGCGCTTTATATGTCTTTAATAATAATACCATAGGACCTTCATCATGTTTTAACTACAGGTTGCCATTTGAATTTGTTCTCTGAAGTGCCTTGCATGGAAAGTACTCTAGGAGTTATCACCTTTGGTAGAAGAGTAAATGAACTCCAGTAGTAATTACCTAAGAGCCGTGTACCATTTCATCATAACAAGATTGTTAGCTAAACACTTGAGATGAGTTTGAGCAACTAAGGGCCCTCGCATACTATTACTACTACTGATCATTTATACTTGAAAAGAACAGAATCAGGAAGTCTATGCAGCTTTTTGTTTCCTTTGACCCCAAATGAGCTAGATTATCAGTTGCCAAAAAAGGCTTGCAAATTGATTGACATTCTGCATCCAATTTTGCCATGAAAAAACAGGTACTCTTATGAACATTAAAGTCAAGTCTCTTCAAATTAAAGCCACTGCAACTATGTAGCTGGCTAAAGTCTGTTTTGTAGTTTAGCAAAAAGAGAAATTCACTTCAACAAGTCAGAATTTTTTCTTTGTTTTTCAGTTGTATTCTGACACTGGGATTTGTTTCTTTGATTTTGCAGTTTATAAAGCAAAAACATTTTTCTGGCTTCATACCTTTACTTTTCTTTACTGCTTGGACTAAACCTTAATAAAGAATAGTGCCTTTGGTGAAGCCATGCTGGCCAGTCTATCACTGTGAAGCACAACTCTTGCCTTGTTTCGGTGTGGGCTGTTCCAAAGTATCGAACAATGCAAAAAGAAGCACAAGTCGAAGCTCAGGGGTCACCCACATGTGTGCCTGGTTCAGTCATGTTTGTCAATGGAAAACGTATCGTCGTGCAACTAAAATACCTTTTTTTGTCCTGCAGACAGCAGGATTAATCAGGCACACAATCCCCTCCCACCTCCCTGAGAGCTTCCTAAATTCTTGAGCTTTGGAACAAACCCAGGAACTGAGGAAACTGCTGCTTGTAAGAAGGTCTGCATATGCTCAAAGAGTAAGTTTTAAGCTCTGGGAAAGTAGTTTTTGTCTTGATCTGTGATGGTATTACTTGTCTGCCTGATCAGTGCTGCTGTCTATAGAAAATATCCATTCCATATCGTCCTGCTAGACTAGTCTAGATTGGTGGAGACAAAGAACCAATGAAAAGCCCAGGTTTCAATGGCATCACTCTCATGCCTCTATTCATCTCCTCCAGAGGTCCCTTCAGTATTTCTTTGTCTCCAGCAGATAGTGGATGGATTTTCTCCTCTCTGAAGAAAATTCTGAGGATTTGAGAGAAAGCGATTGATCTCTTATTAGAGCATGAAGTGGTTCCACTAGACTACATTCTTTACAGTAGCCATAGGAGGAGGGGAAATTTGGTTCAGCTCCATGCTCTTACCCTGGATAAGGGACTGTTGAGCAGCCAGAAAGTGGAAGGATCTGGAAGAGTATGACTGCTTCACACAACCTCAATGCCCCCTCCCTCTTCCTCTGTCCCACCTGCTCTCTCCTGAAGATTGCAGAAGGATCTCAGAGGGATCTGCCTGCCAGCCACCTTATATGCAGTGCTGCAAAGCCAGCCAAACAATTTCAGGGGAGTAGAGCTGAGCTCAGCATAGATTTTCTGCCTGAGGCTCTCAGGGGGTAGGGGTGAGGACCAAAGCTTGACCTTGTCATTGTCCTTGTTGGGTGCTCCTGATTCCATCTGTGAGGGAAACAATTCAGGGTAGACCACTAGTGACTGTTGGCGCTGGGTGGGGGTTTTCTTCCATTTTCTGCATGCACTAATAGCATTTTCTCTATTGTGCTCCTGGTGGTTGCATGGTCCTACCCTAGTGCCCGTAACGCATACTGTAATAAAAGCAGCCGTAGTTCATCTCTTGTGTCTTCTTCCAGGTGATATTGTTTGACTTGTGGCAAGTGTGTGCCTCATTTCTGGATTCTGCTTCTGAGTCATCCCTGGAGGACCTACTCCCCCTTTTTCAGTTGGGGGATGCTGTTAGCCTGACCTTGCCTGCCTCAGGGCAGGAAGTGGTGGATGTCGCTATGGGTAAGAATATTCAGTCGGCTGGAGGATCTGGCATCTGTGCTGTGAGCCTCTCCCCATCCTCTAGGGGATCGATAGTGACTATGCCCCAAGTGTAAGGGGGTCATGTCTGTGAGAAGAGCTGCCAGAGTCCAGTTTGTCCTCCCCAGAATTCTCTCCCTTTGCAGCAGGCCTGGTCATTCTGGCATGGACATGCAGACCCTGTGGTCTTCTGTTCCGCCCCCCCCCCCCCCCCGCATGCAGTCTCATGGGGGCAGACTGAGAGTGGAAGCCTCCTTCAAATGATAGCAGAATGTCCCCAGTAGTGATGCCCCCCACCATCCTAGGGATGGAGTCAGCTGTGGCTTGGATTGTCTGATGTGGATGAAGAAGTACTCTTGCCTTCAGAGGATTATGAGGAGGCTGAGGTTATTTGCCTATTCCAGGAGTAGAAACTTGGAGGTATTGATCCCAGGGTCTTATTCACTTCGAGCTTGGCAGACGCTTCAGTCACGGAGCAGGGACTGGACCCTGCTCCTACAAGGGGTTCATAAATCTATTACTGTCATCCCAGAAGTGCTCAAGGGCCTGTTCCGGCCAGAGGTGGACTATCCTAATTCCCCAGCTAAGGGTGTATAAGAAGATGCACCCCCTCCTGGAGAGGGAGTATGTCATGTGGTTGATATTTCCAAGGTGGATACGTAGGTCATGGCGGTTGCCAGATAGACCACCATTCTTGTGGAAGACTGATTGGCCTTAAAGGATACTCTGGATCAGCAGGTGGAGTCATGTTGAAGAACCAGTTCACTGCAGCAGCTGCTATTCTTCAGTTGTGGTGTGTAAAGACTTGACGTCTCAAGCCCTGCTCCAATGGATTCGGTCTCTTCCGCTAGATATTTCTACCCTTATTTTGGAGTCTGCTGCAGCCTTCCTTTCTGATGCCATGTATGATGTGGTATTTTTGATGGCATTGCATTTGGCTTCAGAACAGGGCCGTGGATGCATCTTACAAAGCCTAGTTGGTCTACCTGGCTTTTAAGGGGAAGTTATTTTTGAGACTATTTGGAGAAGCTGGTAAAGGACCAGTGTAAGACAAACCGCCTTCTGAAAGACAGGTCCAAGGGGCCTGTGAAGCATGCTGGGGCCCCTCTCTTGTCAGCCTCCGCCCATCAATTGAGGGCACAATGGCTGAATACTCAGAGCTCTTGGGATGCTTGTCACTACCGACCTGAATAAAATAAAACCTTTCTTCCCTCTGCTTTTGAGCTTTGTGTTTGTTCTCAGTCCTTCGAGGAGCATGTGGGCCCAGGGACTCTGTCCTACCCAGAGGAGGACCCTCACAGGCTGTGCAATGAAGGTTTGGGGGCCCTTTCCCCAGTTGTCTTGGTTGGAGGCAGGCTTTACCTTTTCTTTCAGGAATGAGCCCGAGTTTCCAAGTGTCGCTGGGTGCTAGACACTGTTCAGTTTGGCTATGTCCTGGGATGCAAGGAATCGATGGCAAATGCCTTCATCTCCCCTTCTGGCTCTGCAATCAAAGTGTTGCTCTGTGGATTACCTTGGACAAGTTGCTGCGCCTAAAGGTGGTGGAGCCCATCTCACCAGATAAGCGGGGCAAGGGCAGATACTCCATCTATTTTGTGTGTCAAAAAAAAAAAAGGACTGTTCCTTCTGGCCCATTCTGGATCTCAAGGGAAACTACAGACCAGTGAGCCTGACGTCAGTAAAGGGAAAAATGGTAGAAACCATCATAAAGAATAAAATTACTCAGTATGTAGATAGTCATGGCCTAATGGGAGACAGCCAACATGGCTTTAGACAAGGAAGATCTTGTCTTACTAATCTGCTATGTTTTTTTGAAGGTGTGAATAAACAGTTGGACAAAGGTGAGTCAGTTGATATAGTGTATCTAGACTTTCAGAAAGCCTTTGACAAGCTCCCTCATCAGAGACTTTTGGCAAAACTAAAGAGTCATGGGATAGGAGGCAGTGTACTACTGTGGATCAGGAACTGGTTAAAAGATAGAAAGTAGAGGGTAGGGCTAAATGGCCAATTTTCCCAATGGAGAAAGGTGAATAGTGGTGTACCTCAGGGATCTGTGCTGGGTCCACTGCTTTTTGACATATTCATAAAGACCTGGAAAGTGGAATAACGAGTGAGGTTATCAAATTTGCAGATGATAGAAAACTATTTAAAGTTGTTAAAACCCATGAGGATTGTGGAAAATTGCAAGAGGATCTTGATAAATTGGAAGACCGGGCATCAAAATGGCAGATGAAATTTAATGTGGACAAGTGCAAAGTTATGCACCTAGGTAAGAACAACTCAAACTATGGTTATACAATGCAAGGTTCCACATTAGGAACCACCACCCAGGAATAAGATTTAGGCGTCATTGTGGATAACATGTTAAAACCCTCAGCCCAGTGTGCAGCAGCGGCCAAGAGAGCAAATAGAATGCTAGGTATCATAAGGAAAGGAATGGAAAATAAAACAAAAGATGATATAATGCCTCTATATCGTTCCATGGTGAGACCGCACCTTGAATATTGTGTACAATTCTGGTCGCCGTATTTTAAAAAGGATATAGCGTTAATAGGAAAGGTTCAGAGAAAAGCCACCAAAATGGTAAAGGGGATGGAAGGATACTCCTATGAAGAAAGGCTAAAAAGGTTAGGGCTCTTTAACCTGGAAAAGAGACGGCTGAGGGGAGATATGATAGAAGTCTATAAATTAATGAACGGAGTGGAACAGGTAAATTTAGACCGATTGTTTGCATTATCAGAATATAGAAAGACTAGGGGACATGCAGTGAAGCTACAGGGTAAACTATTTAAGACTAATAAAAGAAAATATTTTTTCACTCAACGTGTAATCAAACTCTGGAATTTGTTACCAGAGGATGTAGTAAAGGCTGTTAGCGTAGCTGGGTTTAAAAAAGGTTTGGACAAGTTCCTGGTGGAAAGGTCCATAAACCATTATTAAGAAGGGACCCAGGATATCAATACTTGACCCAGTACAAGCATTGTGGAACCTGTGTCTTTTGGGGAAACTGCTAGGTACGTATGACCTAGATTGGCCACTGTTGGAAACAGGATACTGGGCTTGATGGACCTTGGTCAGACCCAGTATGGCATGTCTTATGTTCTTATGTAAGGGGATCAACGAGAACTTGAACATCCTGCACTTTTGGAAGGAAACCTTGTGCTGCATGATATAAGCAGTGTGTCAAGGGGAGTTCTTGGCTTCTGTGGATCTGACCGAGATGTATTTTCATATCCCGATCCATGCGGCTCAGGAAAGTATCTGGGTTTTACTGTGCCTGGCTCTCACTATCAGCTTGCCGCCCTCCCTGTCAGAATGTCCACCATCCCGAGGATGTTCTCCATGGTCATGGTGGTGGCAGCTGTGGCGCCGGGAGATCTGTTTCCATCCCTATCTGGACAACTGCTTCATCCAGGCCCATTCCCTTTCAGAGATGCCTCAAGTAGTGTCCCAAGTGGTGTCTGTTTTGGAAAGCCTCAGTTGTGTGATCAATCAGAGAAAGTCAAAGACTGTTGGATTGCCTGGCGCTATTCGGTGTACTTCGTGCTCCCAGAGTCTGGAGTTATCTTCAGCTCTTTAGATTGATGCCGACAACCATAGAGATGGTGCTGTGGGTATGTCCTCCAGCAGTCATTACTGGTCTAGTAGTCCCTGAGGTCTCAGGAGTTTGAGCATAGGCTTCCTCTCCCATTGATGGTGAAGTCCAGCCTGCAATGGTGGCAGAAGCCCTCTCATCTGAGGAAGGGTGTGTCACTGGATAAAGACTCCTGGATCCTCCTGACGATGGATGCCAGTCTTTCGGGTTGGGGAGCCCATTGACAGGACCATACAGCCCAGGGCCGTTGGAACTGCACGGAAGCAATGTGGTACATCAACTGCCTTGAGGTGAGGGCCATCAGGTTGACTCTTCTGTGTTTCTGGTCCATGTTCGAGGTCCGGGCAGTTCAAATGTTTTCAAACAATGCCACGGTGGTGGTTTATGTCAATCTATAAGGCTGCACTAAGAGCTCTGAAGTAGCTCTGGCGATGGTTCTCCTGTTTGCCCGGGTGCAGAATAATCTCCTAGCCTTGTTGGTTCAGCACATTGCCAGGGTGGACAATGTGAAAGTGAACTTCCTAAGCTGACACTCCGTGGATTCTGGAGACTAGGAGTTGAGTCAGGAGGCATTGCAGTTGATTCTGCACCACTGCAGTGGCCCTGAAATGGATCTGATTGTGACCCCTAGTGCCAATTTTTGCTGCTTTTTTCAATAACTGCATGGAGATTGGGTCTGAGGGGGTCTACACACTGACCCAGCTTTGGCCGTCAGCACCTGCTGTACATGTTTCCTCCATGGCCCCTGGTGGGGCATGTGTTTTGGCATATAATACACCACTTGGACAGGATTGTTCTGGTGGTGCCAGATTGGCTGAGGACAGCGTTGTTCAAAGACCTGATGTGGCTATTGCAGGTGCCTCCTTTTTGGTTGCCTCTGTCTCAGGGCTTATTGCGGCAGGGACAGATCATCATGGAGAACATGGTTCACTTCTCACTTAAGGCTTGGCTCTGGTAAGGCACATAAGAGCTACTCTCCAGTGGAGGTTTCTACTCTGCTTGGTTCCAGAGGAGGTCTAGCAAGCTAGCATATGCTTGGATCTGATGCCTCTTTAAGTGATGGTGCTGACCTCAGTAGTTGGCTCCTGAAGCCACCAAGGTGTCTTCTGTTGGTCTTTTTATAGGACGACCTGGAGAAGGGCCTTTTCTTTAGCTCCCTGAAAGTTCAGGTGGCAGCTTTGGCTTGTTTCCAAAGTCCAGTGGCTGGTAAGTCTCTAGCCTTGCACATGGATGTCTTGTGCTTTCTCCAGGGAGTTTGGAATCTGCGCCCTCCCCTCTGGTCTTTGATCCCTTACTAGGATCTATGTCTTGGTGTTCAGGGCCCTGATGGTGGCGCCTTTTAAGTCGTTGAAGTGGCCTTCCTTCAAGGATATGATGCTCAAGACTGTCTTCATGGTTGTGATTTGTGTGCAAGGTAGTTTTCCGAGCTGTAGGCTCTGTCTTACCAAGATCTTTATCTGTCTTTTCTAAGGAGGCCATTTCCATTCTGTCTGTGCTTTTCTGCTTGCCTAAGGTGATTTTATCCCTTCATGTGATCTAGGTAGTCTTCTCTAAGGAGCAGTGTCGGGGAAAGGATAAGAATCTTCCCTTGTGGATGTCCAGTGGGTGCTTCTCTGGTACCTGGAGGTTACAAATTTCCTTTGTAAGTCCAGCCATTGTTTTGTGCTGTTTGTTGGCCTGCGCAAAGATAACGCAGTGGCCAAGTCAGTTTAGGGCATTAGATTAAGGAGACCATTGCCTCAATGTATCTGTTACATAAACAGCCAGTTCCAGAGGGTTTGTACGCCCATTCTATCAGAGTATAAGCCGCTTCCTGGACAGAGCAGAGCTTGGCAGCCACTGCAGACATTTGTCAGGCAGCAACATGGGCATCACTTTCCACTTTTGTTAAGCATTACCCCATGGATGTCCATGCATGGGTGGACACAGCCTTGGGTTCTGGGCTTTTTTGAACTGCTATGTTGTCTTCCCGCCCAGTGGAATTGTAGCTTTGGTACATCACACTTGTCTGGATTGGCCTAGCAGGATGATATGGAAGGTTACATTTTACTTAACAATTAATGCATTTTCCTTGAGTCCCACTAGACCAGTCTAGGGCCTGCCCCTGAAACTGTATTTGCTTTGTTCTTCTGCTGTGGTGCCCTTGGGTCCACTATGATTTTTATACTTGGCTCTGCAGGTTCATCTTCTATGGACAGCTTTCTGTTTATACATTCCTGTGCATAGTTCTCTACCGTTGCTTGCTTACTCCTTGTTGCCCACAATCGAGATTCTGTGAGGCTTGTCATGTTTCTCCCATATGCTTTGGGATGAATACTGAAGAGACCTCAGTTGGCTAGAAGCATGGAAGTGATGTCATTGTAACCTGGGCTTTTCAGTGGTTTTGTCTCCATCAATCTGCTAGTAGGGGAACACAACCCACTTGTCTGGCCTGATCTAGCAGGACTCAAGGAAAGGACATTAACTGGTAAGTAAAATGTCACTTTACAGGTGAGCAACAATGAGGTTCCACCAATAATGATAAAAATGTTTCTCAATTACATTTCCTGTGCCATATGCATCTGTGAGCAATTTGTTCATCTATAAATGCCAAAGTAGTAGTAATTTGATTGAAGAAACAAAAGGTGCTTCCATGTTGAATGGAATAAAGAATCACATTAACCAAAGAATCTCAAACGTAATTAAAAAAAAAATACACCAAACAAATTTCAAGAATTTAAAATATATATACCAAGACACTACGCAGTTATTTAAATGTATAAAAATATTTTTATTTTATTTTTTTATTATACAATTAATTGTGGGCATTCTTTATAGAAACACGCTTAGCTAGCTCAAGTATGTTTAGCGCTGTGTATACCTTGTAGCACTATACAAATGCTAAGTAGTAATAGTTGCAAAGATTCAGTGCTAAATATGCAGAGAAGACAAGAACTATTAAATTAAACTATTTTTCCATAATTTAAAGGTTTGCTTGACTGGTGTGTATCCAATTGCCCTATGACCCCTGGCTTAAGTATAGTAGGATTTCGGGATTCCTCATGCAAGAGCATTCTGAAGGATGCATAAGTACCAATGAAAAGGGAACAAAAGTTATCTCAGAGGAAATACCTTTCTAATTAAGAGCATGTGTTCCCTTTGTGGGTTTATGGAGGCAACACTATTTAGCACAGTATACAAACACTTAGCACTCAGTCCTGGACAACTCATTGAATCAATTACACTAAGAAGTGCCTCCTTATCTGTATGGCATATAAATAGCCAAAAGAAAATGTTTAAATCTTGATAATTATCAGTTATTAACACAGATTAGGTACATTATGAAATGTAAACCAAAGGCACTCTATCTACCAGTAAATATGCATGTTTCACACTGTATTACCATTATTTGAATGAAGAGTTGTTTCACCTTTCCAATCAAATCAGAAATACATAATCTTTAAGTTCTACAGCAATATCTGTGAACTAAGGCTATCAACTAAATACTGTAAAATTGTTTTATACAATAAACAGGTGGAAGATGGGGTTTATTTTGCTCTGTGCTCTCTGACATTAATATATCACAGGGTGCATTACAGTTGAGAGTTCATGCAAATGATTCTTGCAGTTAAATCAGCCTTCTTTTGTAGCCTTCAACATTTTTCACTATAGAAGTATTTTGAATAGAGCAGGGCTTCTCACATGTGCTCTGATGACCACCTACAGCTACTCAAGATTTCAGCAACTCCACAATGAATAGGTGTGAGAGAGAGATTTTTCTAAATCCAACCTTCAAGGTATGGAAATTTGTGTCATGCACATTCATTGCTGAGTATCCTAAAAACCTGACTGGCTAGGGGAGCACCAGGAGGACTTGGAGAAGTTTTAGAATGACATGGCCATTCCTCAAAAAAAAAAGTGTATTGGCGTTTGGACATAATGCATGTAAATTATGGTATTTTAGGGCCATGTTTACTAAAGCTTGAGCTATATGGTCTGGGTTCCCAATGCAGGCATCCATGTTAACATCAGGGGGGCATCTGTGTTCACCGTCCTGCAGTTAGCACAGTGCAAAGAAGCATGCAGGTGCACGTATGTTCTGTTCTTGACCCGCCCAGTAAACACCTCCTCATGCTACCTAGTTAGCATGGGATTTTTAGCATAGGGTCCCATGTTATGTTTTAGCGTGCTGCTCTTACCATGGGCTAACCACCATGCTATTGGGTAGTGCACTTTAGTATACATGTCCCTTAGTGATGCATCATAATGGGCATTTACAGTATGTGTATATTTCATCCAGTTGCAATTTTATAAGTGTACACGTAAGCCTGATGGCCAACGCTCTGACTGTGGGCAGAGGAGACACATAAATTATAAAATTTACATGTATTCTTGACAAGTCGAGGTATGGGCATTTACAGCAGCAATAGGGCTGATGTAAGTGATTGTCCCTTAACTTACTGGATGGTTTTGACCACTTTTATAAAGTCAAATACACACACGCTTGACCTTATAAAACAGGTGTGAAATATCAACATAAAAACACAGTTAATGATGGAGAGCTTTATAAAATTACCCTCAGTCTGATCAGCGTGGGTTTTTTTAACTCGACTAAAATGTGGACAAGTTCAAGATGCAAGAATCAAGTATGGTATGCATGCATTTTAGTTATTTAATAATAATTTGCTTCAATGTCATGTAAATGGAATCATTGTGTATGCTCAAGTTTGAATGTTTCAGGAACATGCAGACAGCCCGCCTGCACTCAAAATCTGGTGACCGGTTATGGTGAACAATTGGCATGACTACTGGTAAAGGAAAGAAATGAAAAGAAGCAAACTGGTATGGTTATTTGCCCTGTGACAGCTGGGTAAGCAGAGGAGCAAGAAGATAAGCTCTACCGTATCACTGGGAACAGAATAATGTGCATGCTCAGAATAATAAATTCCAGGAGTTCTTGTGTTTCTTGTGTTTCTTGAGAAGAGCAGTGCTTTCCAGAGCTCATCCAAAAGGTGATTTTTGCTGAATTTGCTGCTAAATTGTGAGTTTTTTGTCTGTTTGTCTCCACATATTTATCTATCTATTTGCCCTTCTTGGTGAGTTCCCTTACCTACTCCCTTGCTGTGTGCCCACTGTTCAGGAACAGCCTCCATTGCTGTAGAGTTTTAAACTATCTTTCTCTTAGTCTACCTGAGTTATTGCCCCTCCCCCCCCCCCTGCTGAGGCATTGTTGTAAACCTCCATTCCTGTTGTGCATGTGGGCTTGGTCAGACTGCCCTTGTGTTTCTTGAGAAGAGCAGTGCTTTCCAGAGCTCATCCAAAAGGTGATTTTTGCTGAATTTGCTGCTAAATTGTGAGTTTTTTGTCTGTTTGTCTCCACATATTTATCTATCTATTTGCCCTTCTTGGTGAGTTCCCTTACCTACTCCCTTGCTGTGTGCCCACTGTTCAGGAACAGCCTCCATTGCTGTAGAGTTTTAAACTATCTTTCTCTTAGTCTACCTGAGTTATTGCCCCTCCCCCCCCCCCCTGCTGAGGCATTGTTGTAAACCTCCATTCCTGTTGTGCATGTGGGCTTGGTCAGACTGCCCTTGTGTTTCTTGAGAAGAGCAGTGCTTTCCAGAGCTCATCCAAAAGGTGATTTTTGCTGAATTTGCTGCTAAATTGTGAGTTTTTTGTCTGTTTGTCTCCACATATTTATCTATCTATTTGCCCTTCTTGGTGAGTTCCCTTACCTACTCCCTTGCTGTGTGCCCACTGTTCAGGAACAGCCTCCATTGCTGTAGAGTTTTAAACTATCTTTCTCTTAGTCTACCTGAGTTATTGCCCCTCCCCCCCCCCCTGCTGAGGCATTGTTGTAAACCTCCATTCCTGTTGTGCATGTGGGCTTGGTCAGACTGCCCTTGTGTTTCTTGAGAAGAGCAGTGCTTTCCAGAGCTCATCCAAAAGGTGATTTTTGCTGAATTTGCTGCTAAATTGTGAGTTTTTTGTCTGTTTGTCTCCACATATTTATCTATCTATTTGCCCTTCTTGGTGAGTTCCCTTACCTACTCCCTTGCTGTGTGCCCACTGTTCAGGAACAGCCTACTGGCCAGAGACACTTAGGTTCCCACCCACCCTACCCCTCACCCCACCCACCCCAGGGGCTACATTGCCTATATAGTGGTCACATACGTGCCATCTGTGGTTCCTAACTTGGTTAACGCCCACATCTTCAACTTTTCTTATTCTTCCTCTTCTGGGACTGCTTAAGCAACATGTCGTGTATTCAGTGCAATAACTGTGGTACTTTCATTCAAAGAAGAATCATTTGGAGCCTAAGAGCTTGTCCTATATGCCTAAAGTCAGCTGCCATGCATGAAGAACTGACTATACTAAGGAAAGACCTAGCAGCCATGCATAAAGAAGTTTCTCTACTGAGGGAGGAACTGGCTGCAATGAAGCGCACCTCTTCTAGGATACAAACTGAACAAAGTCCACCACCGCTCCCACAAAGAGTCAAACACCCCAGGAACAAATGGATCACAGTGGGTTCTGGAAGATTGCGACCTGTAATGCAGAGACATCCTACACATCAAGAGATATCCCTGCAAAATGCCTTCTCTGCCTTGGCTAATGAGGATGCGCAACCCAAGGAAACTGAAGGGCCCTTAAATGAGTCAGACAATGCCCAATCTCCTGCTAAAGCACCAAATATGAAGAAATCCTCACCAAACAGGAAACTATTACTACTTGGAGATTCCATCATCAGAGGCACCAACTTGGGAACACAGTTCAAAGGAGAGAAGATAGTCATGTGCCTACCAGGCTCTTCAGCCAGCAGGAATACAAACCAAGTTGTTGAAATACTTAGCGCAAAAAGTGAGCACTCCAAACCAGATGTTATTATCCACTTGGGCACAAATGACCTGGCTAGAAACAGTGCCTCTACAGCTCAAAAGGACTTCCAATCTCTGGGAGAGAAACTCAAGCCCATTGTTAACACTGTTGCATTCTCAGAAGTTCTACCTGTTCTTGGTAAGGGGACAAAAAGGCTGCATCGCATTAACAGCTTTAATACATGGCTCCAGACCTGGTGCAAACAAGAAGGATTCAGATTTATTGGCAACTGGGACAATAGATGGACCAACAAGAGACTATACTGTGCTGATGGACTACATCTCTCTGTCGCAGGGAAAAGAAACCTAAGTGAAAAATTCAGGCAGTATGTGGATATGCATTTAAACTAGGAAAAGGGGGTGACGGATGTGGAAGGTCAACATCTGCATGCCACCCCCTGCAAAAGCAGAACAACATCAGAAACAGCCATACTCTTAAACCACACATCAAAAACAAGTGGGAAGAAATGGGCAGAATAAAATCAATGCAAAATACACACAAGCCAGGTAAATGCTGGAAAGCAATGAGCACAAATGCTCGAAGCTTAGCCAAAAAATTCCAGACCTGGAAGCCCTAATGGTGGAAACGGATTTGGACAACGTGGCCGATACGGAAACAAGGTTTAATGAATCGCATGAATGTGATATAGCCATAGTAGTCTAAAAACTATTCAGAAGAGACAGAGAAAATGGAAAAGGAGGAGGAGTAGCCTTGTATGTCAAAAGCAGTATTAAAGCTACTGAAATGCAGGGAACATGGGGAAAAGAAGAAGCGCTCTGGATTGCGTTGGAAAGAGGAGGAGATGGCACTCTCATCCATATTGCTGTAGTCTACAGACCTCCGACTCAAATTGAAGAGAGAGATAACGAATTGATTATAGATATTGCCAAGATAGCAGCAAAGGGGGAAGCGATCATATTAGGTGACTTTAATCTACCTGATGTGGATTGGATTACTCCTTCTGCACATCTGGAAAGAAGCAAAAAAATTGTGGATGCTCTCCAAGATGCATTACTTAGACAAATGGTGATGGAACCAACCAGGGAAAGCTCAACGCTGGATGTAGTGCTTACCAACAGTGATAACGTGTCAAATGTCTGCGTGAGTGCCCCTGTGAGCAACAGCGACCATCACACGGTGTGGTTTGAGATAAAAGCCATGGTACAGGCCAATCATAGCAAGCTCAAAGTCCTAAACTTCAAAAACACTGACTTCAATAAAATGGCCGAGTACTTAAAGGAGGAGATGACGGGTTGGAAGAAGATAAGGGAAGTGGAATTGCAATGGACTAAACTAAAGGCGGCAATAAAAGGAGCAACAGATAAATATGTAAGAAAAATAAATAAAAACAAGAGGAGAAGGAAACCTATTTGGTTTTCCAAAGAGGTGGCTGCGCAAATAAAGGCAAAAAACACAGCTTTTTCAAAATTCAAAAGCTTGCAAACAGAAGAACACAGAAATGAATACAGGATCCAACTCAAAGAGTCTAAAAGAGTAATAAGGATAGCAAAATCAAAGGCAGAAGAAAAAATGGCTAAAGATGTTAAGGGTGGCAACAAAACTTTCTTCAGGTATATTCAGGAAAGGAAGAAGATCAGAGTTGGAATTGCAGGACTCAGAAGTGCTGGGAAAGGACTCGTGGAAAGTGACACTGAAAAAGCGAAATTGCTAAACAAATACTTCTGCTCTGTTTTTACTAAAGAAGATCCTGGAGATGGACCAGCTGTGACTCCCAAATATAAAAATAGGACTGAAGTAGATACCACACCATTCACAGAAGATGAGGTGTTAGAACAACTTGCTAAACTGAAAGTGGACAAAGCCATGGGACCGGATGGGATACATCCCAGGATACTGAAAGAGCTCAGAGAGGTTCTTGCAGGACCGTTAAAGGATGTCTTCAACAGATCCTTGGAAACAGGAGTGGTTCCTCAGGACTGGAGAATGGCTAATGTTGTACCTCTACACAAAAGTGGTGAGAGGGAGGAAGTGTCAAATTACAGGCCCGTGAGCCTTACCTCGGTGGCAGGAAAAGTAATGGAGGCGCTCCTGAAAGAGCGAATAGTGAACTTTCTCAAAACCAACAGGTTGCAAGATCCCAGGCAACATGGTTTTACCGAAGGACGGTCTTGCCAGACAAATCTGATTGAGTTCTTTGATTGGGTGACCAAGGAACTAGATCTGGGGCATGCAATGGATGTCATCTATCTGGATTTCAGCAAAGCCTTTGATACTGTTCCTCATAGGAGGCTTGTCAATAAACTCAGTAGCTTGGGGATGGGTCCCAAGATAGTAAACTGGATTAGAAATTGGTTGACTGACAGACAACAGAGGGTGATGGTACATGGAGCTCACTCGGATGAGAGGAAGGTGATTAGCGGGGTGCCTCAGGGTTCGGTCCTGGGCCCGGCACTGTTCAATATATTTGTGAGTGATATTGCTGAAGGACTGAATGGAAAGGTCTGTCTTTTTGCAGATGACACAAAAATTTGCAACAGAGTGGACTCCCCAGAGGGAGTGGATAACATGAGGAAAGATCTACAAAAGCTGGAAGACTGGTCTAATGCTTGGCAACTACGATTTAATGTGAAAAAGTGCAGTGTCATGCACTTGGGTAGCAGAAATCCAATGGAAAAGTACACAATAGGGGTTGAGAGGTTGGTATGCACGGTTCAGGAGAAAGACCTTGGTGTGATTATCTCTGATGATCTCAAGGTGGCAAAACAGTGCGACAAGGCGGTGGCAAAAGCCAGGAGGATGTTGGGCTGCATTCAAAGAGGGATTACCAGCAGAAAGGAAGAGGTACTTATGCCACTGTACAAGTCACTGGTGAGGCCTCACTTGGAATACTGTGTTCAGTTTTGGAGGCCATATCTTGCAAAAGATGTAAAAAGACTGGAAACTGTTCAGAGAAAGGTGACCAAAATGATTTGGAGCCTGCGTCAGAAGCCTTATGAGGAGAGACTTGAAGACCTAAATATGTACACTTTGGAGGAGAGGAGGGACAGGGGAGATATGATTCAGACCTTTAAATACTTAAAGAGAAATGATGAACAAACAAACCTCTTCCAAAGACGGGGAAGCTGTAAAACTAGAGGGCATAACATGAAGCTGCAAGGTGGTAAATTGAAAGGCAATGTCAGGAAATATTTCTTCACTGAAAGGGTGATGGATGCTTGGAATGCCCTCCCGATGGAAGTGGTGAGGGCAAACACGGTGATGGAATTCAAAACGGCATGGGACAAACACAGTGGATCCCTTTACAGCAACAGGATAAAAGCAAAATAAACAGTACCCTCTAACTTCTGAACTATCTAGCATCTGAACAAATATGGGTGTCCTACATGGAGTGGTGGGTTCACCCCTAAACAGAAACAAAAACATGGGGAGGGGTGGCCTGCACAGAGCGACAGGTGCACCTACCCTTGCCATCTTGCTGGGCAGACTAGATGGACCATGCTGGTCTTTATCTGCCGTCACTTACTATGTTACTATGTTACTATGTTACTATGTTCTTGTTGACATGTTTACTAATCTAACTAGACTGTCATAGAAAGTTTGGAGACAGATACATAACTGATTTCATACATTTATATAAAAGATCCCCAAACTTGGTGTGGGTTTGCAAATGCTACATCCATGCACATACAAATGAACAAGACACAGTAGTCTAATGCCTCTATATTGTTCCATGGTAAGACCACACCTTGAATATTGTGTGCAATTCTGGTCGCCATATCTTAAAAAGGATATAGCGATTTTAGAAAAGGTTCAGAGAAGAGCCACCAAAATGGTAAAGGGGATGGAAGGATACTCCTATGAAGAAAGGCTAAAAAGGTTAGGGCTCTTTAACCTGGAAAAGAGACGGCTGAGGGGAAATATGATAGAAGTCTATAAATTAATGAACGGAGTGGAACGGGTAAACGTAGATCGATTGTTTATGTCATCAGAATATAGAAAGACTAGGGGACATGCAATGAAGCTACAGGGTAAACTATTTAAGACTAATAAAAGAAAATATTTTTTCACTCAACGTGTAATCAAACTCTGGAATTTGTTACCGGAGGATGTAGTAAAGGCTGTTAGTGTAGCTGGGTTAAAAAAGGTTTGGACAAGTTCCTGGAGGAAAGGTCCATAAACCATTATTAAGAAGGGACCCAGGATATCAATGCTTAA
Organism: Ichthyophis bannanicus; assembly: GCA_033557465.1. Lineage (NCBI taxonomy): Eukaryota > Metazoa > Chordata > Amphibia > Gymnophiona > Ichthyophiidae > Ichthyophis > Ichthyophis bannanicus. The sequence continues at coordinate 1,374,477,502 of CM066032.1, read as the reverse complement.
ACCAATACAAGCATTCTGGAACCTGTGTCCCTTGGGGAAACTGCTAGATACTTATGACCTAGATTGGCCACTGTTGGAAACAGAATACTGGGCTTGATGGACCTTGGTCTGACCCAGTATGGCATATCTTATGTTCTTATGTTAACACCTCACATTGGTACTAAGCTTGCAGTGGGCCTGATTCAGCAAGATGGGGTTCTGTTCACTACCTAAGGGGGAGAGGAATCCTGACAATTAGGGCTCAACTTGTTAACATTTTTGCAGCAGTAAATGCTGTACTATATTATGAGCTGAAAATCCTTAAGCGCTGAGATATTGTCATACATCCTAGGTTCATTTATTATTTATTCTTTCATCTTAAAAGATTTTGAGCTTTGTTGTCCAAGATTCTGAGTAAAAGAAACGACTGCAAATTTCCAATAAGAATATATAAATGGGAACTGATAAAGAAGACAGCTCCAGTTAGACACAGAATTACCTGACCATCTGGGCTTGTCTAATATCCTAGCAGGCAAGCATTTTTAACACCACCGAAAACATCCATTATACTTGTTGCTGTTCGGCAGTCTTTGAATCAAGACCTAAGATTGAATCAGCATGTAAACTGAATCACTTTTTTTTATCCTCTGTCATCCTCCACGGTCTTCTTACTCTGCATGTCCAGTTGATCTCTTTTCTATTCATCCACTCTGTCTGTACGTATTGCATGCCCTTGTCTCTTCCGAAGCAGTAGAACAGCCAGTGATTGCATCTAGGAGGAAAGGGAGCCATTGCAGGGGAGGACATTAAACAGGTCTACATGGCACAAATGAACATTTCTAAAGATCTATTTAAGAAAACAAGAAAGGGGCATTTCTATTTTTTGGGTATAATATTCCTATCTAAACCAGCTGAGTTATTTATTATGAGAGGATTAGTAAATTTGCCCTCACAACAACAGGTTTTAAGTCAGTGCTGATCAGTTTATGACAAAGTAAAATTGATAAACACAGGCATTAAGAATGTTTCATTGCCTAGTGTATGTTTTAGACTAGCCATTTGGCAGGTACTTGAGTTACCCAATGAATCAGTGATCTGTAAGCTTATCGAGAGTTCAACTAATGCTACATGTTCTCTAAATAAAGCTCCATAATTATATTTTTATGTAAATCCCTTGGTGAATTTTTGACTGGTTTGTCCATACCTCACTTCAAGATGGGGGGTGGGGGGCTACCTAGTGAGTTGAAATGTGCATCGATATGTCCAGTAATTTTTTTTAAAAAATACAGTTACTGTCCAATCTCCAACTTATTCTTTAGTTAGTAGAATTGGTGCTTCATCAGCAATTAAATTATTTTGTTCTAAAAAGTTATTTATTAGATGGCTGGAAACATGGATTTAGGAAGCATTGTAGTACTGAAACCCTACGGTTGACGTTACTGGACATGGATTTAGATGAACCCGATGATGCACAGACAACTTTCTTGATTTATTTTTGTGGACCTGAAAGCCACATTTGATACTGTCCATAAGTAGAAATTGTTACAAAGATTAGCTGAGGTAGGCATAGGAGATATAGCATTAAAAAGGTTTACCACAAAGAACCTCATTGTCTCCCTCCTTTTTTAAATTTTATATGATTTCACTTTGAACTAAATTGCATGAGTTGAATATTCTTACATTTTGCCATTACGCTGATGATCTTCTATTATTTTGTCCATATAAAGCACTACCTCTGTACTAGCTTTAAATATCCTGTCTGATTTTAATAAATCCTACTATGGTGTAGACTCATAATGGTCTATTAATCTCAGTAAAATTAAAGCACTGATTATCTACAGGGATATTAAATATAAGTCCCCTGAACTAAGAAGTCTGGTAGTATATGATGTAACCGAGGCACGGCGGACTCGGCGCACCCTCCCTTACCCCCCCCCCCCCCATGCCCCAATAAAACACACTACTCCAGTATTGGCATCAAACACCGGTCGCAGCTTTATTGACCTTAACAACTTGAACAACAATTCCAACAAAACCATTCCGCCTCCACCCCAAAAGTAATGCCTCACCAGCCATGTGGGTAGCAAAGTGAGGTCATCGCTGTTGCCACAGCAGCGAGGCTACTGCTCATCCTACCACCCCTTTCTCCGGCTTCGCCATACTACTAGCAAAAGCCTCACCGGGGTTATCCGGGTCGGGGGTACCCCACCCCCGCCCAACTAATACCCATGGCTCCGGACCCCGGAAACCTCCGGGATCCTGCCACCCCCCACCCCCAGCTGCAACAACCCAAACCACCCCCACACCCTGCCCCCTGGGTGGGTGGGAGGGACGTCCGTTGTCTCGGGGCCCGCATACACGAATGCGCGCCCCGAGCACCGACTCAGATGCTGGCTATCCCTCCCCCCAGTCAAGCCGTGCTGATTGGCTCCCGCCGCTGTCACTTAGCCGCGGGAGCCAATCACTTCAAAAAATGCCGCCAGCCACCAGCATTCTTCCGGCCCCCGCGGCCCGACGAGGGTGCCACGAGCTACCAGCCCGGTTAATCTCGGCCAGCCAGGTAACGGGCCCTGCGGCCTCCTTTCTAACCGAGGCACGGCAGACTCGGCGCACCCTCCCTTACCCCCCCCCCATGCCCCAATAAAACACACTACTCCAGTATTGGCATCAAACACCGGTCGCAGCTTTATTGACCTTAACAACTTGAACAACAATTCCAACAAAACCATTCCGCCTCCACCCCAACAGTAATGCCTCACCAGCCATGTGGGTAGCAAAGTGAGGTCATCGCTGTTGCCACAGCAGCGAGGCTACTGCTCATCCTACCACCCCTTTCTCCGGCTTCGCCATACTACTAGCAAAAGCCTCACCGGGGTTATCCGGGTCGGGGGTACCCCACCCCCGCCCAACTAATACCCATGGCTCCGGACCCCGGAAACCTCCGGGATCCCTCCACCGGTTCAGGCGTTCTCCAACTCCTGAACCGCCCCCCCCAAGCTGCGACCGATGTACCCCTTGGCAAGCCCTCGTTCCACGGCCTCCTGCCAATCATTAAGCAGCAAATCCATACCGACAGGGGATAGATGCACCCTGTCATCCCGGTACAGACCCGCACAAGAAACTTCAACACAGGGATGCTGAATCTGAAAACCCCCATGCTCCACCACCCACCTCCCAATCTGGCGATTGATCTTAACGAATCCCCGGGACCACCGCCGCTGCTCCCAACAGGCAGGCCGTGGAATGATGTCCGACCATAACAACTGAACCCCCGGAAACATCAGCAAGACCTCCTGCAAATCGTGCTTGGCAGCCCGAATCAGCTGCTTACAAGTCAAGGAACTTAGGTCATTGCCCCCCAGATGAATCAGCATCCACTTCGGCCACTCCTGTGAACGCCCGCGATGCCGCAGCAAAGGCAGGAACTGCACCCAACGCATTCCTCGAACGCCCAGCCATAGGATCGCCAGCTCACCCTGAGCCATGCCGAGATTGAGCCCCATCGGCCGCACCATCGCTCTCTGCTCCGCCCAATGCACAAAGGAGTGGCCGACCACCCAACAGGTCCCAGGACAGCGGCCCTCACCTGAAAGACAAAACAACAGTTAGTACCCCCCCCCAAACACCCGAACATACCCATCACAAACGCACATAGCCCCAAAAGGCCTGCGAGGCCCAGCGACCAATCCTCTGAATCTCCACCTGAGGCAAACCCGCCGCGGCGGCACTGGTCGCTGCTCCAATCCGAAAAGAGTGAGGAGCGAACCCAGCCGGGTCCATCCTGACCCGTGCCAAAGCCAAACGCATAACCGCCGTAAACTGAAAACGAGTCAACGAGCTGGCATCCGCGTGTAAAAACAAATTTCCTTCACCAGCAGGACGAATACCCAAGTACTCCCGCAGCAAGTACACCGGGCAAGTAAGGGGGTGACCCATAGCCCGTAACACCATGCACTGACCGCGCCCCTGCTGATCCGTCTTGGACCGCGCCAGCCACACGAGCAGTTCCCCGTCACCCACAGACACGTGCCGCCAACGCAAACCACACGCCACACGGCGGGAAGCCGCCACCAACTCACTGACGCGGAAAGCCCCGAAAAAGGCCAGACTAAACACCGCCCGAAAAAGCTGCGTTTCATACACGGACGACGTGAACCCCGGCAGCGCTCCGGATAACTGAACCAACAGCTCGTGGGTAATAGGCCTGCGAGCATCCCGATGCGGAGGCTGAGAACGCCCCCACCCTAGCAATAACCACCGAGCCAAACCCCCCGCACCCATGCCCCCCCAGCCCACTGCCCGCGCGAAAAAGGAAAACCCCGCCAGGTTCGCCCGCACAGTCGCGCGTGACCGACCGCAAGCCTTTGCCGCGACCACATATTCCGCCAATAAATGATCGGGAACCCAGCCCTCCTGCCACCCCCGAGTCACCAGAAAGCTGACCACGTCGTCACTGCCCCGCTGATATTTCTTCCAAGTTCCCGGGGCCACCGAACGCTGCAGCAGCTCTATCATCTCCACCGGCCAAGCTGCCATAAGGACTCCGGGGCCCGCGCACCGTCTCTGTCTGCTGCTGGAGCCAAGAGCCGGAACTGCTCCCACTTAAAATGAGAAAGAGCATCGGCAATACCATTAGTACATCCCGGAATATGCCGCGCCCTTATCGCCACGTTCAACCGCAGGCAGGCCAGTACCACCGCCCGCATCAAGGACGCCACCTGCAAACAACGCGGCGTATACTGATTGACCACGCTAACCACCGCCGCATTGTCGCAGAACCACACCACCCTACGATTACGCAGGCGGTCCGGCCAAAGCTCCAAAACCACCAAAATGGGGAACAACTCCAAAAATGTGATGTTGGACGTAAGCCCCTCATCCCGCCAAAGTAAATGCCCAATCCCCCACTGCCCGCAGCGTCCGTAAATATCTGTAAGTCAGCAGAAGAAATGGCGGACTCCATCAAAACGGACGTGCCATTAAAATCCTGCAAGAAAACGTCCCAGACGCCCAGATCAGCCCGAAGACTCCGCGTCACCCGGATCCTATGATAAGACTGCATCGCCCCTCTCGTAGCTGCCGCCAACCAATGCAAAAATACGCTGCCCATAGGTATAACCCTGCAAGCAAAATTCAAAGAACCGACTAAGGCCTGCAACTCCCGCAAGGTAAGCTTTCGCGCTCCTTGCGCATTGGCGACCAGGACACGCAGACGCCGAATCTTTGCCTCTGGCAGGCGGGCCACCATGGCCACCGTGTCCAGCTGAATCTCCAAAAAAGTGATGCACGTACTCGGGCCCTCAGTTTTCCCTTCCGCCAGCGGCACACCCCACTCCCGGGCTAAAGCTATAAACCCATCCAACAAGGCCCTGCACTGCTCGGAGTGCGCCTCCCCGGCGAATAAGAAATCATCCAAGTAGTGCACTACGTGCGCGGAACCCACCCTCCTGGTCAACGCCCAATGCAAGAAGGTGCTAAACATCTCGAAGTACGCGCAGGAAATCGAACAACCCTTCGGCATACATTTGTCAAAATACCAACCCCCTTCAAAATAAAACCCCAGTAAAGAGAACGCCGACAGATGCACCGGCAGCAGCCGAAAGGCCGATTCGATATCCACTTTCGCCAATAAACACCCTGCCCCGCAACGGCGCACCACCGCGACTGCCGCATCAAAGGATGCATAGCGCACTGAACACCAGTGCTGAGGAATCCTATCATTCACCGAAGATCCCGCTGGAAAGGACAAGTTGTGAATCAGCCGATATTTACCCGGTTCCTTTTTTGGCACCACTCCCAACGGGGACACCACCAGATTCAGAAAGGGCCGGCAGGAAAAGGGGCCAGCAACACGGCCCAGAGCACACTCGGACCGCAACTTAGCACGGACCACTTGCGGCAATCGACGCACCGAAGCCGCATTGCCCGACCCCCCACTCACCCCCTCGCCCACCACGGGAATATGAAAACCGTCCTGAAACCCCTTCCCCAGGATCTCCCTAGCCCGACGCCGCGGATAACGCTGAAGCCACGGGAGTAAAGCTTCGAGCCGAATCGGAGTGGGAGCCCGCTCCCACGCGTCCCCCCTACTTGGGAGCTGCAACAGAAGGGAAGACGCGCTTGGCGCACTTAAGGGCCGAATGCCCCGCTCCGCACATGGAACAGGCGTGCCTAAATTTACAATCGGGAAAGGGACACGACGATCTGTTGAATCTCCAGCAGAGATCTCCCGCCCCCTCACCCCCTGCCTTCGGAGCCCCGGACGCTCCCTCACGAAAGGGCCGCCCCCTGCCCACCACGCCGGCCCCAGCAACCTTCTGCACGCCAGCCCCACCCGCACCCCCCGCCCGTACAGCCATCTGCGTTAACCACAAGCTAATGTCCTGATTCCCCCAGGACAGCAACTTGTTCTCTTCCATCTTATCCCTAAATTTCTCGTCGTAGTTGAGCCAAGCCCAACCTTCATGTGTCTGTGCGGCTTCCAAAATCGAATCCGCATATGCAAGCAACATCCCGTACTGCTCCGGATGCTCGTGGCCCCACACGCTAGCTAATCTCAAAAATGCCCTAGCCCAATTCATAACAGTACGAGACACGCGCTTGACCCTCCCCGCCTTCTCGTCCTCCTTCCTCTTTTTACGGCTCTCACCCGACCGCCGCCGCCCCTCCAACAAGCGGAAGATATCGATATACTTCCTCTTCCGAATCTTCCTGCGCATCGCCCGCGGAACCCCCTCCCACAGCTCCGAAAAAGACGCTAGCATCAGCACCGCCCCGCGCCCTTCAGCCCCCGGAGTAACGGGACCCCGCACCCGATCCCGCGAATCCCCACTCGAAGAATCCGAAGACGACCTACTGGATGAAGAAGACGACAACTCGCCCCTATGACGCCGCCGACACGCGTGCTTACGCTTTCTCCGAACCTTCCCCCCGACGCCGACGCCCAAACCCCCCCCCTCCCCAACCACAGCTGGCAACTCACCTGTGGGTAACACTCCATCGCCGCCGTCCACGGCATTCGCCGGCTGTTCCGTAGCGACCTCGGCGATCCGGGAGTTCGGCAGGTCCTCCGCACGCCTGCTGCCCACCGCCGTCGGGACTATGGACGCCCCGCCGTCCGCCACCCTCGGACCGGCCACCGACATTCCCCCGGGTGGAGGCCACGCCATCACAGCCTGTGGAGGAAGATAAGAGAACACAGGGGAAGGGGAGAGGGGGCCCCCCGCCCACGCGGGCGCCCAAGCCCCAAGCCAATCCGCTCGGGAAGTACCTTGCCCCCCACCCCTCCAGAAATCCCATGCTGCTGCCCCACCGGGGGCAGGATACCCCCCTTGCCCACTATCCCCACCCCCTCCGCCCTGCCCAAAACTACTACCCATGAAAGGAGGGGAAGCACCACCCATGCACCCCCATGCTTCACCACCCCACCCAGCCGACAGCCCCTGCCCCCCAGCCATAGCCAAATTCCAGGGGTAAAGCCCTCCCAACGGCGACTCCGCCACCACCACTCCGCTCCCGGCCCCCCCAGGAGCCACAACATCAGCCCCAACCCTACCCCCAGAGGGGGGAACTGCATTGGCGCCCCTCCGCCCCCCCAGCTCTCCCCCGCCGAGCCTCACTGCCCAGGGGTACCCCACCCAGAGGCCTCACTATTCCCCCATCTGCCTCCCCTGCTCCTACCACGTGCACCGGACATTGCACGGGTCAAGCCCCGAGAAACTCTCCCAGCCCCCCCCCCTAGAAACCCCCCTGCCCTTTGCCCCTCGTGCAGGCATCTTGCGCCGCGCTAGACCCCACTCACAAAATCCACCACGATTCCCCCGGGTAACACAACAGGGTCCGAAGCTCCAGGAACCAATCGCCGCCAAAACAGTGCGCACAACCGCGATGCTGCAGCAAATCCCCGAGTGAAGAACTGGAAGACCGCCGGGCACCGCAAAACCGCCGAAGCCAGAGAGCAGGAGACGTCAACGTCCGTTGTCTCGGGGTCCGCATACACGAATGCGCGCCCCGAGCACCGACTCAGATGCTGGCTATCCCTCCCCCCAGTCAAGCCGTGCTGATTGGCTCCCGCCGCTGTCACTTAGCCGCGGGAGCCAATCACTTCAAAAAATGCCACCAGCCACCAGCATTCTTCCGGCCCCCGCGGCCCGACGAGGGTGCCACGAGCCGCCGGCCCGGTTAATCTCGGCCAGCCAGGTAACGGGCCCTGCGGCCTCCTTTCTTCCAGTGAGGAAAGAAATTATTTACTGGGAGTAGTGTTGGATCAAAGGTTAATATACCACAAGTGAATTAAACTACAAAAAAATAAGATCCAGCCATGCCCTACTTCCATCAGCCCTCAGGGAACAAAACTCACCCAACAGTTCTGGGGGATGACGGGAGGCAAGAATGATCCCATCTCACTCCTGCTCCAACAGCATCTTTATTCAAAATGGTGCTGCCTAACCCCTAGCATTGACTTCTACCACCACTAGGAGTCAGACTGCCAAATAAGGCACCCTCAAGACACAGTTGAATAGTTTGGTTTTCAGGTTATCCACAATGAATAGGCATGAGATATTTGCATGCACCATGCCCACTTTATTCAAATCTATTTTATGCATATTTGTTATGAATATCCCAAAAATCAGGGTGGCTGGGTGTGTCCAGAAGACTTGATTGAGAACCACTGGGCTAGAGGCTAGAACAGCAGAGAGATCTGTTACCAATGGTTGTCCTGTTTATATAATCATTTATGACTTCTAAGAAGGCAAATCCTGTTTATTAATGCCACAGTGAGTCCTGAACCAAACCTAGCTTTTCCACTTGGGCATTATTTGCCCCTCATCCCCCAAACCCAGATCTATCTCTCAGATGTCCTCACTGTTTGCTGTAGTTGGTTACCTGTGGCCATCTCTCATAAGACAATATGGGAACCTATATTTCATTATGAATTTTTTGCATTAATTTCTACTAATTTTACAATACCCTCCCTTCGTCCATTAAAAAAAAAACAGCAAAATCTACATCTCTGCTGATAGAAAAAAAGGCAAGGTCTGATAAAGCAAAACCTTGTTAAGTAATAATTGTAAAGACTGATGAAACATGCAGTGTTCTTGATGGGTACAAGTCCATGCCAGATACTGTACCTAGAGTTTACGATTCTCTCACACTGCCAAGATTAAAGGTATATGGTTTAAGGATCTGTGCTATGATTAGCTGTTTGCAGAGGGTGGGTACTAAAGTGGTTAGTGGTCTTCGTTATAAAGCATATGAGGACAGACTTAAGGATAATATGTATACTTTAGATGAAAAGCGGGATAAAGGTGATATGATTGAGATATTTAAATACCTCCATGGCATAAATGCACAGGAGGAGAGCCTCTTTCAATTGAAAGCAAGCTCTGCTACAAGGGGACATAGGATGAGGGTGAAAGGGGATAGACTCAGGAATGATATGCGGAAATATTTCTTTACAGAAATAGTGGTAAATGCGTGGAATAGTCTCCCAGTGGAGGTGGTAGAGATGACGACAGTATCTGAATTCAAAAAAGCATGGGACAAACAAAGAGGATCTCTAATGGAAAAAAGGGCACTGTTGCAGTGGTTGATATGGAAGGGCAGACTAGATAGGAGAGGCCATGTGGTCTTTTTCTGCCGTCTTGTTTCTGTTTCTATTGCATTACAGTTCACACAAACAATAGCCATTTAATGATTCTTCAGGCATTGTCCACTTTCCTTGTTCCACCCAACAATGTTCAAAAGCTAAAATATCCAAAAGGCAAAAAAAAAACCATTAAAAAGAATGTCAACCAGTCACGTAGGCCACAGGATACGACAGCTGTAGTGAGGAATAAAACTGAGAAAGTGCTTACTTAACCTGCACCTGTTTTATGAATATTGTCACTGAATTTACTTGGCAAGTAAAGTAAATTTAATCTGTAAATCCTACACCTGTACTAAGCTTCTTTTTAGCTTTACTGCTGAAATCTGTAGCATCCAAAGTGGCACAGGATTTCCTGAGGTTAAATGGTGTGATAAATTTCCAATGTTGCAGGCCTAGCAGCTGTACTGTACTGTATGTGAATGTCATAATCTTCCTTTCACTGCTCCATCAATATATTACTATTATATGCATCTATTATATAAACATAACATTTAACATTTCACAAGCTTGCTGATAACACCAGAAATGTCTGGTTTATATATAGATAATTTATAGCTTTATGAAAACATCTTACCTGTGTAAGACCATAAAAATATATTTCCAATCTTAAATCAATTGTCTCAACATGAAAAATAAGACCTTGCATTGCACATCAAATAAAATAAACAGTAAAGAGATTTTTACATTTATTTTAGTTATATTGTTATACTTTTCCAAGCCTCCTCCCATGGGACAATGAGCTCATACAAACCATATGACCAGTCTTCCCAATCAGGAATATCAGTGTTGGAATGAATCTGATATGAATGTGACCCACAACACCAGTTACCGTAAGATTGCGCTTACAGTAACCTCAAGGGTCATTTTGAAGTTTCAATTATCGCAAGGTAGCATGTCAAGAAAGAAGTCCTTTCTTCAAGTAGATCACTGCTGTGCCCCTTTTCTTTTCTGTTCAAGCTCTTGAAGACGTTCCTCTCGGAATTGCGCATGCTGAGTTCCTACTTTGTGTGCCGTCTCTGTGGCTGTAATATCTATCTGGGCATACTTGGTAGAGCCACTTCCTACAATCAGAAGAAACAATTAGTATTAATTAACTGCCTCATGGAGTGTATTTCAGACTAAAGAATAGAGACTAAAATACCCCAAAAGCAGTAATTGAAGTGACATTTTGTTACAATCAAAGAAAAAAATAGCAGTATTAAATCACTCATACTAATAAAACTGCATTTTCAATAATTCATCTGGCAGATAAAACAAATAATATCGTAATTGTCTCATTTCTGATTTTCATTGTTTTGATTCCAAGGACTAGATGTACTTATGCTAGAAACAAACAGAAAGTTTCAATGACATTTCCTGTTTTGATTCCTCTCATTAAAAAAAAAAAAGACCGCAAACAAATTTAGCTTGTTTTTTTGCTTGATTTTAAAAGTTTGCACCCCTTTCCCACTGCACAAAAACCCTTCCAAAACCACAGCTCTCCTGCCTATCCCCACCTAGCATCTTTTCCCAATCATTATCTGCAAAGGGGGCAGGAACAATCCCCAATATGTCCTGCCTTGCTAGTGCCATGTGACAAAATTCTGCCAGCTGACTCTAGGCAGAGCTTTGAAATACTGTATCTGGCTGCTTAAAGGCAGTCTGGACCCTAGTTCCCGCCATGATTCTGCTTGTCATATTTTGCTGCAGTGATGAGCTCAGTCAATGATCTTATTACTCACTGTCTTAAGAGCACTTTAAAAGAACAACTAGTTATGTGCAGCTGAAGGGGTGCAATAAAGGGGCATGCCCCTTCATATGTCACTTCACCTTTTGATGTGTGTTGTGGATTGCATATTGTAGTATGATTCTGAGGTGATAGGTGAAAATAAATATCTATAGTAGATCAATGGGATTGGTTTTAATGTTGTGTATGACGCGGTGTGGGTATCTTATTAGGAGATGCAAGAGATTTGTGGTTGTACAGATTTTGTTTGCTAGAAGGGATGGATATGTTAGCATATGTGTGAGGTATGATGGGCAACGGGAAGGAAGGGTGGAATGGGTTAGGTTGGTTTGTTGAGGAAACAGCAACGACCATATCAGTGGTGATGGGGAGACAGTGGTATGGGTCATGTCATCTCTGAAAAGCCAGCCCCCCAGAGAGAGAGGGAAAGCACCTGAAACCAATTGTTGAGAGAGGGGGAGGGAGAGGTATTAAAATCTGTTCACTGAATACTTGTGTGATTAGGGTGAAAATGTGATATTCGATTTGATAAAAGAAGAAAAAGCAGATTTATTCTGCATAACTTAAACATGGCTAGTAAATAGTGGTCAGCTGAGTATTAGGTGTGATGGTGTGATGATGCTGGTGAAGCAATCACTCTCCTGTATGAGGATGATGGAGAGTGATACCGAAGGTTGAGAAAATACTGGGGGGGGGGGGGGGGGCATATTCAGCAGTGGAAGCCAGAATTGTTAAAGTGGCTGTCTGTCAGCACTTGAAATTACCCCTGGATATTTAATGCTGGGGCCGTATCCGGCCCGTGGCCCTGTATATCCAGTTTTGCCAGATAGTGATTTAGCTGTCTGGTCAGCGGCAATATTCTGCCACTGGTAAACTGGCTAAAGTTATTAAGGCCTTTTCTCTTGCTAACTTTAGGTTAGTCGTTTAGCGGCTCAGTATCGCTGCTGACCAGCTGACCTTTGTTGCCATCCCCACTCTACCCCTGGGCATTTTATGAGGCTGTATGGGGAGATTCAGCTGCACAAACCAGGTATGTGTCAGCTGACTATCCCGCTGAGTGACATTTACAGGGCTTGCAGGTCTGCAAACCACATAAATGCTTTTGAATATCTCCTTCGCTAATTTTTTGTTTTAAGCAGTGGGATCTTTGTGGGGTTTATTGTCTGCCAGGTGAGAATCTTTGGTACATTAGAACATGATTTCTCCTAATGTCTGCTTTGGGAGAATTTAACATACATGCAAATGTTGCACCTCGGCTGAAAGACTTTTTTTTTAAAAATATTTATTAGCTATCTGGAATTAGTACAAATTGTATCAGTGGCTATTTACTTTAAAAAGTCATACATTTGTTTTGGTATTTGTGCTGAGCATATCTGGGGTGGCAACTGGGATGTAATCCTTGATATTTGCCCTTTGCTGTGTTTGGTGGGCTTTGCCAACTTTAGAATGAATATGGCTTAGATTCACTGTGACAAAAGTGTGTGAGGGGTGGTAGTTTTGGCAAAGTTAAGAACCAAGACAAACAAAAAATCACAGGTCAGTAATGCACAAACAATATGAAGAGAAAGTTAATGAGTGGAATGAAGGTTGAGGGCTGTTATGGATGAAGTTGTGCCTTTAAAAATGGTCTTTACAGTGAAAACTAACTAGTCACTAGGGTTTACCAGTAGATTGACAGAGGCTAAATGAGATCTAAGGAAGCTGGAGGGGAAGTGAGTTAGAGCAAGGCTGCCAGAGGGTGGGGTGCATATAAGTCTGTCATAACTCAGGCTTCAGCTGATGTGGAAAAGAGAGCCTGTGTTTCAAAGAGAAATCACAAGGTTATGAAACTACTTTTGTGATTTGTTTAAAGTCATGCTAGATCTAAGTACAGTGAAGGATTTAGGAAAAAGACAAATATTGGTACGTTATGATGATTTGACAGGTTATTTTGAAATGTACAGTGGATTTGGTTCCTGTGTTGAAAAGTGGTAATATTTTTCTGAACCAGCAATCCATTGTCTGGCTTATGAGTCGGGAGAGTTTAGTGGAGATGATAAAGAGGTGGTGGTGTTTTTACATCCTGTCCAGCGTGGGCTATTAAGCCCTGAAAGAGCAGTTGAGTGTGGATTTGAATGTGATGCCTCAATGCCGGAGGGTATTCTACCCACTTGTATAAAGAAGGCAGTCATATGGTCAGTTTTGAAGAATTCATTGATTAGGATTGTATTACCCAAAAATCTTTTGGCCAATATTAAATATACCATTATTGTCAAAATTGATAGAAGAAGCTGTTTTTCAGCAATTCCAGGAGTATCTGGGCAATTCTAATATATATTCCATGAGTGGTAATGTGAGTTCCGAAATGGGTATTGTGCAGAAACATTATTACTATATTTTACGAGTTGGATGAATGGTTGATGGCACTTGAGGTGGCTGCTTTTTGGCTATTTGAGTGGCCTTTTAATCTCTGTATCAGAATTTGTGTATTACATTATAAAAGGAATTGGCAGTGACAGAAAAAAAACATTCAAAGTGCTTTGCAGCAACTAGAGGCTAATACAGGGATCTATACTCTCATCCTCTTTATTTAACTTACACTTAACATCCACTGTGTGATGTGGTGTGATTAATGAACAGAGGGCTGCAATACTCGTACATGGATATATGCAGATGATAGTGGGGATCTGAAAGATATACTGGGCATGATGGTGGTTGCAATTCAAACCATTTCCCACTAACTAGGAAGAAATAGTCTATCTTTGAAGTAAAAAAAAAAAAATAGACCTGCAGCTTCTGGTGATTTGAGGTAGGAAAGCGATGTCATTACTGCCAGATATATTTATTGATGATGTGGATTTGGTGATTATTTAAGAAGTGTGGTATCTTGGCATTGTTTTGGATGAAGAATGGACTTTCAAGGTAAAATTAGCCAGGTGATTGGGAGAGCTTTAAGTAGCATTTATTAAGGAAACGGAAGTTACGAGTATACTTATCGTTGGAGGATTTTTAGATAGTCTTGCAGCAACATGTTCTGAAGACACTCCAATTGATTCAGAAGGCAGCAGCTCATCTATTGACAGGAGTGAAATTTTATGAATGTATCTCTCCGTCATTTGTGACCTTACATTGGCTTCCAGTTAAAAGGGAAGTTAAATTTAAGATACTGGTATTATTCTGTAAGGTGTTTAGGGTTCTCAGTGTCATTGCCCGTCTCTTTCTTTGAAGAACTAAAAAGCATGTCGGATCTTTTGGGCTCAGCATCAAGACTGATTAACGGTTCCACCTGTGAAAGTTACTGACACTTCTAGGGAAAGAGATTGTGGGACACGTTACCTTCAGATTTAAGGCTTGGACAGGATATGATAAATTTTAGGAAAAAGCTGAAGGTACAGTTCTCTAGGGAAATCTTTGAGATGCTTGTGAACAATTGATTTTATAAGTGAGTTGTAGGAGATTTAAGTGGCAGGATGAGGGGTAGAATAGGGATATTTGAAATGAATGATAAGGGTTGATACTGGGTCTGTTTATATATATTTTTTTTTTATTTACAAATTTTAATAATTACATCAAGCAATATATTACATACTTGAAAGAAAATGGAAAGATGTGCTTAGCAAAACAAAGTACCAAATATAGGGTAACACCCTTTATAATAAAGGATAAAGTAAAGATATCTAAGTACATCTAACACTATAGCCCACAAAAAGACAGGGGGAGAAATAATTGACAAAAGGCAATGATGATATATCCAATAATACAGGAAACATTTCCCTAAGAAAATCCACGGAGAGACGCTAAACATTTCAGCATTCCTAATGAGTCGATCTAATCAGGTTCCACTGGAATTGCGACCGGTTCCAGAACAACCCTAGCATCCAAAAATGCACGTAACTGGTTTGGGTCATAGAAAATAAATCTAGACGAAGCAGATTTAATCAGACATTTACATGAAAACCTTAACAAAAAGGAATATCCCAACGAAATTACCTCAGGATGCATGGACATAAACAATTTCCGTTTTCCCTGAGTCACATAAGAAACATCAGGAAAAAATGCCCGAGGCCGCCGGGCCGGGTCCCCGCGGCCGACAGTAACCTGGGCCCGGGCCCGGCCTCGGCCCTGTCACGTGATGGGGGTGCGGGGGGGGGGGAGGATGGAGCCCGGTGGCCAGATGGGAATCGCTCCACAGCATTGGAGGAGCGATTCCATTGGCCGCGGAGAGGAGAGGGCGGTCCTAGGTCCAGTGAGGAGCCGCGTGGCTCTGCCTTTCGGCGCGGCTCCTCGGAGGGAACAGGCGTGTTTCCCACCCACCCTCCCTCTGAGGGGTTAGGGATATGGTTGTTGCAGCTGGGGGTGGTGGTAGAGAGCCAGCGCTCGCCGAGGCGGCGGGGCGGTAACTGATTTAGAAGCTGTGGGGGAGGAAGGGCTCCCCGGGGTAGGGCGAGACATCCCGGTTGGGGGTCTCGGCCTGGTATCGGGGTGTGAGGGCCGGCCTTTGCTACTAGCATGGTGATGCAGGCGGTGGGGGGCGGTGAGGAGGATGCTCCGCCTTGCTAATAGTATGGCGGGTGGGGGCATCATCCGGAAAGGGGGTGGGGGTGAGGTTGATTGTTCTTTGCCCATGTTGGGCTGGTTGTTACATGTATTAATAAAGCTGCGACCAAGGTTCTACCATATTATGGTGTTGGTGTATTTGTTAAGTGCTAAAGGAATGGAAGGAAGGCTGGGGAAAAAGGGGTGAAGGAGAACGAGGAGGGCCTCTGGGTTACCAGAGTTACCCAAACTTTTTGACGAAAAAAAAGCTTATCAGAATTTCTGAAAAATAACTTTAAAGTCCACACTTTATCAGGTTCCAATAAAAACCCAACCATAAGAGTTGTCCTCCTCATAACCTCCTCATCAGAAGATTCCAGCACTTGGGAGAGATTCAGAACATCCAAACTTTCCCTCTGAACACCCTCCTCATTATCAACAACACTAGACGAAGAACGTTTCTTTATAGGTAAATAATAAACTTTAGAAGTGGGAGGAAGGGCAGCTTCAGGCATCCCCAAAATCTCCAACAAGTACTTTTTAAATAACTCTGCGGGGGAAACAATTATAGACACTGGAAAATTAACAAAACGTAAATTTAAGCGTTTGCAGACGTTTTCTAACCTCTCCAACTTTGCATGGATAGCAGCGCTGTCCTTAACAAAGGAAGAGCACTGCAAAGAAATATTTGACATTTGTCCAGTTAAATTTCCAAGTGTCTGGATAGAGTCCTTACTGGTTTGTTCCTGTTGTTCAAGTCTCGTCCGTGACTCCTGGGAAATTTTCTCCACTATGTTTAACCGATTGGAGACAGAGTGTTCCAATGATGATATCGCAGTCCAAATGGAATCCAAAGTTACCACAGCTGGTTTCACCAGGGAACTGAAGGCAGCGGATCCTGCAAAGCTCCCCATGCTCCCCGGAACAGCAACTCCCGTCACAACGGATGCCGGGGTAATCAAAGGTCCAGCCTCGGGAGAAGCGTTCCTGTCTGGGGTACAGACGTGGCAGTTGCCTTTTGCCGCGGGAGCAGCTAGCAGGTGCCTGGAGGCCCTGCTTGGAATAGGGCAGGCAGAACGAGGGTGGTCCCAGCTGAGGAGGACCCCTCTTCATTCCTCCATTTAACCCGGCGGCTCCAGGAGGTTGGTGGAGAAGCGTTCCTGTCCGGGGTACAGACGCGGCAGTTGCCTTTTGCCGTGGGAGCAGCTAGCAGGTGCCTGGAGGCCCTGCTTGGAATAGGGCAGGCAGAACGAGGGTGGTCCTGGCTGAGGAGGAGCCCTCTTCATTCCTCCATTTAACCCGGCAGCTGCAGGAGGTTGGTGGAGAAGCGTTCCTGTCCGGGGTACAGACGCAGCAGTTGCCTTTTGCCACGGGAGCAGCTAGCAGGTGCCTGGAGGCCCTGCTTGGAATCGGGCAGGCAGAATGAGGGTGGTCCCAGCTGAGGAGGACCCCTCTTCATTCCTCCATTTAACCCGGCGGCTTCTACATGCGGCTGCATGTCGCGGCCTGCGTGGTGTGACCTAAGGGGCGTGATTCAAGGGGCAGGACATGCCCCTTTGGCGCCCCTTCGGCGCTTCTGAGAAGCCGAGATCAGCGTTTATTTTGCCATTGGAAAACGTAAGGTGAAATTGCCTGTTAAATCTGGGGCCAAAGTCCAAGGAAATAAAGTGGTGGGTCCCATGGATAAACATCTGATTTCCCAGCTATCTGCCACATCATCTCCTGAAGGAGCTTCGGTGAGCTCTTATTCAAGGACACCACCGCATTTCCCTCTTCCTCCTCTTTCATCTACTGTGTTGGATTTGTCTCCGGAACTTGTTCCTCTTATGGCTTCTTTCTTTTTGAAATTTCCCTGTCGTTGTGTACTTACATTTGAGGGTCAATCCTTTGTATATATTGATGTGATTCAATTGCAGTCTTTTTTGAATCAAAAGGAGGTTGTTAAGGGCCTGGGTGGTGAGATAACTGTTCCCCAAAGTGGAGTTTAAAATGCTTCTGTTTTCTTTATTTTTCTTAGTACAGTCAGGGTTCGCTCTCCCTTGATGTGGTCTTTCTTAGATGTGTATAATTTTTCCTTGGATATTGTAATGAGGTGGATTTTTCTGCATTTGCTTGAAATTTTGTTTTGTTATTCAAGAAAACTTAAATAAAAATATGAAAAAAAAAAAGCTCCAGCCTCAACAACTGGTGCAATTACAGTAGTAGCCTCCAAAGCTCCAGCACCAACCAACGGTTCCCGTGAATTCAGCATCACCCCCAAAGACGACTGTAAGGCAGCTACCCCCTTAGGATACTGCGATAGCCGGTGTGCTGAATCAGCAAGCAGCAAAGAAGGCTCATCTGGAGGAGCACGCTGCTCGGGGCTCAGACTCGCATCTGAAGTCGAAAAGACCGCCTTCTGGTCAGCTCCGAATAACTCCCTAGCAGAGTGTTGTGATGCGCCGACGAACACAAAGTTGGTTATGGGCAGCTGTTTAGGGGGAAGCTTCTCTTCAGAGTAAGTAACTTTCCCTTTCCTCTTTCCCATTTTTTAAAAAGGAAAAAATCTACTAGAAGCTTAGAATCCAAGGATCAGCGTTCCACACCACCCGCACACCGCCGGAGCGCATCTTTACTCGGTGGCCATCTTGGATCCTCCCCCGGGTCTGCTTTTATAAATTTGGAAATAGGGGTAAGAATGGTTTGAGTTGTGGGATTAGAGGGAGGAAGAGTGTTATGGGTGGGCATTGTATTATCTAAATGATTGGGGGATTCAAACTTAATAGATTTTATTATGCATAATAAAATCTGTCATTTTCAATAAGGGCATAATAAAATCTGCTTATTTTCATTTTGATTCTGCCACTCCTTGTCATGTTCTTGTTTCTGACTTTTTGTGGGGGTGTCCCTTTTGTTTTTTGTTTTTTGTTTTATCTAAATGATTGTCAATGTGATTATATAATTTACTTATGGCTCGGAATATCTCTGATTCGCAGTGGTTTCCAGCCATATATAATATTAAACATATAAAATAATAAAACAAATAATTAAAACACAAAAAAATAAATACTAAACATCATCATATAGCAACTGTTGCTCCTAATATATAGCAGAGACTACTCTAACATGCTGTTAAATATTTAACAGCTCCTAGCTCCCAGCTTAGTCAATAATAGGATTTCTATAGCAAACACTCACTACTATGTCATCAAAATATATTTAACTCATTAAAATCATCAGTAATACCTGAAGATTGCAGAATGGCGAACGTAACGCCAATTTTGGAAAAGGGTTCCAGGGGTGATCCGGGAAACTACAGACCGGTGAGCCTGACATCAGTACCGGGAAAAATGTTAGAAACCATCATAAAGAACAAAATTGCTGAACATGTAGATAGTCATGGCTTAATGGGAGACAGCCAACATGGCTTTAGACAAGGAAGATCTTGTCTTACTAATCTGTTATGTTTTTTTGAAGGTGTGAATAAACAGGTAGACAAAGGTGAGTTGGTTGATATAGTGCATTTGGACTTTCAGAAAGCCTTTGACAAGGTCCCTCATCAGAGACTTTTGGCAAAACTAAAGAGTCATGGCATAGGAGGCAGTGTACTATTGTGAATCAGGAACTGGTTAAAAGATAGAAAGCAGCGGGTAGGGCTAAATGGCCAATTTTCCCAATGGAGAAAGGTGAATAGTGGTGTACCCCAGGGATCTGTGCTGGGTCCGCTGCTTTTTGACATATTCATAAATGGCCTGGGAAAGGAAATAACAAGTGAGGTTATCAAATTTGCAGATGACACAAAACTATTTAAAGTTGTTAAAACACATGAGGATTGTGGAAAATTGCAAGAGGATCTTGATAAATTGGAAGACTGGGCATCAAAATGGCAGATGAAATTTAATGTGGACAAGAGCAAAGTTATGCACTAAGGTAAGAACAACCCAAACTATGGTTACACAATGCAAGCTTCCACATTAGGAACCACCACCCAGGAAAAAGATTTAGGCATCATTGTGGATAACATGTTAAAACCCTCTGCCCAGTGTGCAGTGGCAGTTAAGAGAGCAAATAGAATGCTAGTTATCATAAGGAAAGGAATGGAAAATAAAACAAAGGATATTATAATCCCTCTATATCGTTCCATGGTGAGACCGCACTTTGAATATTGTGTGCAATTCTGGTCGCCGTATCTTAAAAAGGATATAGCGTTATTAGAAAAGGTTCAGAGAAGAAACACCATAATGGTAAAGGGGACGGAAGAATACCCCTATGAAGAAAGGCTAAAAAGGTTAGGGCTCTTTAACCTGGAAAAGAGACGGCTGAGGGGAGATATGATAGAAGTCTATAAATTAATGAACGGAGTGGAACGGGTAAACGTAGATCGATTGTTTACGTTATCAGAATATAGAAAGACTAGGGGACATGCAATGAAGCTACAGGGTAAACTATTTAAAACTAATAAGAGAAAATATTTTTTCACTCAATGTGTAATCAAACTCTGGAATTTGTTACCGGAGGATGTAGTAAAGGCTGTTAGTGTAGCTGGGTTTCAAAAGGTTTTGGAGACGTTCCTGGAGGAAAGGTCCATAAACCATTATTAAAAAGGGACCCAGGAGATCAATGCTTAACCCAATACAAGTATTGTGGAACCTGTGTCTTTTGGGGAAACTGCTAGGTACATATGACCTAGATTGGCCACTGTTGGAAATAGGATACTGGGCTTGATGGGCCTTGGTCTGACTCTGTATGGCCCATATCTTATGTTCTAATTTTTCATCTGATTGCATAAATGTCTTCACAGGACCAATGATTATGTAAAAACTTAGCTGGGTCTTACATTGCCAAATGTCAAAATAAATATATATATTCACAGAATGCGTGTATGTCTTTGAATCAGTGCTAACATCTGGTGACCCAGCAGCTCCTGGGTTTTCTTGGCAGTGAGACTGGAAGTAGATTGCCAGGCCTTTCTTCTGAGTCAATGGAGGGTTAAATGACTTGCCCAAAGCCATAAGCAGTGCTAATGGGAATCAAACCCTGGTATTTTGCTTATCAAACCAGTGCTCTAACCACTAGGCTGTTACTCCACTCCATATTCACAGCAAGGAATCATATTATAACACCATAGAGAACACCACTCATATTATATTGTATATAGATTGACAGAATAATAAAATGTTACTTTAAGTAAATTCACATTCAAGTGAAATAATTAGTTCTGTCCTTTATCACTCCACTAGAAATTAGAAATATTAAGGCCTACTTTTTTAAAGAAAGTATTTAAGTTGTTTCCTAAAGATAGGCAGAATATAAATGAAAATGGCACCAACCTTGGGTCAATCAGTCAAAACTAAAAGAAAAAAATCTAAACCAAATAAAAACCAAAAAGAAAAAGAAATCTCTGTATGCCATCACCAAGGACCAATGAGAATTGAAAGTAATGGGTGTTGCTCATTAAATGTTCCTATAAATGACTGGCATAATCCATAAGGCTGCTACCTATAGCAGGAAATATATATCCAACGGCCTCTCTTCCTGCACAAACCACCTTCTTGCTTCTGCTTCTACTACTGTCGCTCTCTCCATGGTGCCACCCTCCTCACAGGTCCTCACTGATATGCTGGACAGCTATAGTTTTGGCTTGGCTTGGCATGGCATGAGCCCACTCTATGGGAGACATCAGTTTATAGTACCAATAATTTAGCCCTTCTCAAGAACACTTCACAGTGCACCACTCATGTAGCCTCTGTTGAAAGTAATATTAATGAAAATAGAAAATAGAAAGATATCTACTCAGTTCTAGTGATTAAGGTGTTACTGAACTTAATTAGCTTGAATCAGAGCTAGGCAGCTGAGTGCTGTATAAAGGTCTAATTGCCTTGTAAGTACTCCCATTCCTAAAGGTTCTCCGTTGCAAGCAAGAATCTTGACTAACCCCAACAGATAACATTCTACTGAACCAAATCACACCTGCAAATTTCATGCTCTTTAATTGCCTGAGACCATTGAAGAGGGGAGGTGGAGTCATGATCTGAACCAAAGAACATTTACAATTCAGCACAACTAAAAACATCTCTAGCAACATCTTGGATGTCCTCACAATCACAAACAAGAATCAAACCCTGTGCCTAACATACAGTGCACCCAGTGCAAGAACAGATGAACTCTCAACTCTTCTAGATGAAGCATGCCTCCACACAGCAACAATGAAACTCTTCTTCATGCTAGGAGACCTGAACCTTCCCTCTGCTCCATGATCTCAAGAACAGGCCATCTCAATGCAATGGAGGCCCTACAATGTAATTAACTAATAAATGTGCCCACACATGATAAAGGAGGAACTACAGATCTACTCTTTGTCCCCTCCCATCTCTCCAACAAACACAACAATCTTAAGTACAAGACATCCCCAGTTCCATAGTCAGACCATGCAACAATCACTTTCCTCATACCACAATACTCCCCCACAACCCAGACTACCATCCAACATCATACATCAATTCAAACCATTTGACAAACTCATTCCTGCAAAAGGTTTGCCCCCAACTAAACACAGACACTGATGACCTGGACCAAGTAATCCACAAATGGACCACCACCATCACAAATGCAGCTACTACTCTTACAACCTCTACAACCAAGCCCAAACACTCATCAAAAACCTTCCATCTCGCTCCATGGTACTCCAGAAATATCAAAGAAATTAAGAGAAAACTCAGGCAGATTGAAAGAAGCTGGAGAAAATCAAAAGACACCAAACTCAGAGTCCTCTACTCAAAAAAGCAGGCAGAATACACCACACCACACTAATAAACTCATGCAAAAAAGAATACCACTTCAACATTCTGATGTGATCTCTCAACTACCCAAGAGAACTCTTTGTTATTGCAAATGTTCTCAAGAAAGACCCCACACAAAACCCCTTCATACCCCCAAGCATCAATTCTCAAATAGTAGCAAACTACCTGCAACTCAACCTCAACTTTAATCCCCACCCCACCTCAACAAGAAAACTCACTAGTAATCCCCACCCACAAATGAGATACCTTCAAAACTATATCCACAGATGAACTTGAACATATTATATCAAGCATCAATACCACCACCTCCCCGCTTGACCCTTGTCCAGTCTCCTGGATTAAGATCTCAAGAATGAACCTATCACAAACCCTACATAGAATAGTCAGCTCCTCCTTTTCAAAAGGCTACATGCCCACCTCCCTCAAAATTGCCTTTATCAAACCAATCTTGAAAAGACATAACTTAGATCCAACAACCCCCAGCTCTTTCAGACCAATCTCCAGCCTTTCCTTCCTCACCAAATTAATTGGAAAAAATGGCACTACAACAGCTCCAAGGTCACATTGACTCCCACGCACCACTAGACGCCCAACAACATGGCTTCTATCTCTCTCACTACTCTCTTCGATAATTAGTCAGAGACATCGATATAGTCGAATAAGGTTTTACCATGATACTCCTGGACATCACTGTGGCATTCATCTCCATAACCACAGCATCCAGAATACAAGAGATCAGCCTCTGTAATACAATACTATCGTGGTTCAAATTATTCCTATCCAACCAACAGCAACAAGTTAAAATAGGCACACAGACTTCTAAACCATTCAACCAGTCGAAAGGGATACCACAAGACTCGGCTCTCTCCGCCTTGCTCTTCAGCCTGTATATCTAGCCTATCTGCTCTCTAATCAGGAGCCATCACATCCTCTTCCACATTTATGCAGGCAATATAATGATATATACCCCCTTTATCACCACAAAACTTGACTACAGAAATAATCTCATGCTTCAAAGCCCTCACCCTTC
The DNA here is from genome assembly GCA_033557465.1 of Ichthyophis bannanicus. Classification (NCBI taxonomy): domain Eukaryota; kingdom Metazoa; phylum Chordata; class Amphibia; order Gymnophiona; family Ichthyophiidae; genus Ichthyophis; species Ichthyophis bannanicus. Next base: position 1,374,453,824 of record CM066032.1, on the reverse strand, counting down.
GACTTGCCGAACTCAGCTTATCAGTCAACCACAACAAAACCGAGGTCTTCCACATCAAAAGGGATAAAACCTTCACCCTACCCTCCCAGAAAAACTCACAATTGACGGTAGAACATTGACTTTTAAAACTGAACTTAAGTACCTAGGTGTCACATTGGACCAGCACCTGAACATGCAATCGTACATGGAAAAAACTACCAATGCCATATATCATAAACTAAGGACTATTCAGAATCTAAGACTCCCTCCTAGACACAAGCAACTTCAGAACAGTATGCCAAGCTATCATTATCCCGCAACTGGACTATTGAAATATACTGTACAAGGATTACCAAAGTAGACATTTTACCCAATACAACTGCACAAAATACAGCTGCCAGGATAATAACCAGCACATCTAAACAAGATCACATCACTCCCACACTAAAAGACTCCACAAACCTTAAGAGCTGCTGAAAATGTACCCGAACTAAGAATAAAACTCAAGACATACCTCTCTACCGACTACTATGGACTCAAATAGGCTAGCCCCACTTTGCCTCTGAACTCGAACCCTAGTCCCCTTTTAAGCTGACAATACCATAGAATTTATGTCACCTTGTTAGTCCCAGTTGCTGTTAGCCTCATTACCAGTTTTATATTATATACCTACCCCCATAGATCGAGTTTGATATTCCAGTTCTGTGTAAAGCAGCCTTCGCTGTTAATGTTTTATGTAAACTGCCTTGACCCAATACAAGCATTGAGGAACCTGTGTCTTTTGGGGAGACTGCTAGGTACTTATGACCTAGATTGGCTATTGCTGGAAACCGGATACTGGGCTTGATGGACCTTGGTCTGACCCAGTATGGCATATCTTATGTTCCTATATACTTTGTTAAATTAATAAATACTGTGTGGCTCTTCAATACAAACTCTCTGCCTGAGAGCACTTAAAGGGGTATTTTTTTTAATTTTTAATGGCTAAATCTTTTCTGCTACACTGCCTAGTAGGTTGTACACTATATTGCAAAAAGGGGATTTTTTTGTGTTCTTTTGACAAAGCTTTTTTTCTGCTGCTAGAGTTCTTTTTCTTCTCCTCTAGCCTTCAGGTTCAAAGAGGTAGGCAAGTTTTTTGAAGTCACTGACCTCCTTAGATGTTAGGAAAAGGATGCCACTATGGTTCTCAAAGGAAGTAGCTGAAAAGGTGAAGAAAAAGAGGGTGGTCTTCATAAAATATAAGAAATCACAGAACATGGAAGATAAGCATCAATAGTTGCAAAAACTTAGAGAAGCTAGGAAAGCAGTCAGGAAAGCAAAGATACAAAAAGAACAAGAAACATCCAATGCAATAAACTGGGGAGGACAAGACAAGAGGAGGAAATGCAAAAATGGTATTGTCTGACTCCAGGATGAAGGGGAGGAATATGTAGAAGCTGATGAGGATAAAGCAGAATTGCTTGACAACTTCCACACAGTCTGCCAGACTCTAATAACCCCAATTCTAGACTTCTGCAACCCAATCTATCTTGGTCTCACACAAAAAAACACTCAGACCGCTGCAACTGGCACAAAACACAGTGGCATGCATAATATCTGGTACAGCAAGACAAGAACACATCACACCCATCCTGAAAGATCTACACTGGCTTTCAATCAGCTCACGCACATATTCAAAATCAAACAACAGTCATCAGCTCTCAGCTTACAACCAATCATACAATTTGACACAAGCACATGACCAAGGAGGAGGGGCACCTCCAACCGTGTTTACACACCAAAAGACCTCACCAAGGTCCACAAGGACACGCGGACCGAGCCCTTTCTCTGGCTGCACCAGCAATTTGGAACACCCTCCCAGATGACCTACGATTAACAACAGACATCAAAGACTTTTGGAAGCAGCTTAAGACAACACTATTCATCAAATACTACGGGGACATCACATGATCTACTCACCAGTCAAAACCGCAGACCAACCCCCCCCCCCCTTCCCCATGTTCATAGGAATGTATAATAGCGTATGCTGTAAATAGCTCAACATGAATCTACTGTACACCACCACACACACACGCACTGTATCACTGCATGAACACACATAACCCATTCTTGTGATTGTTTGCTGTGTAGACCGTCTTGATTGAAGGAGAAGGCGGTATAGAAATCCTTTTAAATAAATAAATAAACTATCTCTGTTTTGTGTTCACAGATGAAGGACCAGGAGCAGGACCTTGGAAAACAACTACAAATAGGAACAGAAGTGAAGGATGATCTTGAACAGTTTTCAGAACTGTGTTGGTGAAGAACTAGCTAAACTAAAAGTAGACAAAGCGATGGGGCTGGATGGTGACATAAATAAATATGATATGTTATTTTTACAATGTAATATAATTCTTGTATTCCATTCATTTACCATTCTGTAATATAATTTTGTATGTAATGACTTTCTGACTCCCTTTGTTGTATGCCTGCATCCTGGAAAGAGAGACTACGTGACTAGTAATACGTAGCCTGTCACAGGTGCGGAAATACAAAGAAGTGGAGTGAGACAGTATTAACTAATGAGTTATAGACATGCTGGAAGGGGGAGAGGACATAGTATAGTATGTAATGATTTTCTGACTTCCTTTACTGTATGTCTGCATCCTGGGAAGAGAGACTATGTGGCTAGTAACACGTAGCCTGATACAGGTGTAGAAGTATTAACCAATGAGTTATAGACATGCTGGAAGAGGGTGAGGATATAGTGTACTATTAAAGAACAGTGAAACAGAGGATGATTGTGAAAGCTTAGTCAAACATTCACCCTTTTCTTGCAAGAAATGTAATGTAATTCAATTAACATTTTGTTTCACTGAGGAGTCAGTTATTGTGTAAAAAGTTATGTTTTATTACAATGGGATACATCTGAGAGTATTGAAGGAATTTGGGGAAGTTCTAGGGATGCCACTGTCTGACCATTTCAATGCTTCTTTAGAGTCGGGAGTGGTTCCAGAGCACTGGAGAAAGGCACATGTGGTCCCTTTACACAAAAGCATAAGTAAGGATGAGGTTGAGAACTACAGGCCAATTAGGCTGAATTTAGTGGTGTGTAAAGTAATGAAAATGCTGCTAAAACAGAGGATAGTTAGGTATTTGGAGTCCAATGAATTGCAGGATCTGAGGCAGCATGGATTTACTAGAGGCAGGTCTTCTCATTGATTTATTTGACTGGGTAACCGGAGAGTGGTACCGTGGGAGAGTCCTAGATGTGGTGTACTTAGATTTCAATAAAACCTTTGAGACCGTTTCATACAAGCGACTTCTAAATAAATTGAGCACTCTAGGAATGGACCCTAAAGTGACTGACTGGGTTAGAAATTGGTTGAGTGGGAGGCAACAAAGTTACAGGTAAATGGAGCTCACTCTAAGGATGTTTCCAGTGGTGTGCTGCAGGGATCTGTCCTTAGTCCGATTCTTTTTAACATTTAGAGGAAAGGCAGGATAGAGGAGATTTGATAGAGACATTTAAATACCACTGTGTCATAAATGCACAGGTTGAGAGCCTCTTTCAATTGGAAGAAAGCTCTGCAATGAAGGGGAGATACTCAGAAGTAACATGTGGAAATATTTCTTTAGGGAAAGATTGGTAGATGCGTGGAATTGCTCCCAGTGGAGACAATAGAGATGTGGACAGTATCTGAATTCAAGAAGACATGGGACAAACACAGAAGATCTCTGAAGGAAAAAAGGGGCTATGGTGGTTGATAAGGAAGGGAAGACAAGACAGGACATATGATCTTTTTCTGCCATCATGTTTCTGTGTTTAGGAATAAGACTAAGAAAGGGATAAATCTGAGTTGAAGAAGATAGGCAGCAGTGCACTTCACACATTTAGAAAACATTTTCCAAAACCTAGAGAGCATTTAATTTGATAATTTTCAAAATAAAATTTGATTAACAGTTCATCCCTTTTTCATTGCTGAAATATGCTACTCTCTTAGCCTGAGAGAAAATCTGTGAGCAGCTGGAGAATCCTGCTGACCATGTCATATCACACAAGAACCTATTTACACTTAGGATGGCACGTCCTAACTCTGCTAAAACCCAATAAACCAAAGAATTAAACATAAGAGAAGTGATACAAATGCAACAAAAATCTAGAGAACCCTGAAATACCTTGAAAGGCAGCCTTTTCATATGTTTTGAAGTATTCATTTTATCTTTATTCTGTGTTTTTATTTAATAATTTCTCTTTTGGACATACAGAACATGTAAGGCCTGATTTTTGAAAGGCATTTACACAGTTTACAGCTCAGTAAATCTTGTAAAATGCCTTAAAGGGGGATATCCAATGGCACTTACACAGTTAGTGCCCTTGAATATTCCTTTCAAACTCCCCTGCTATCTGGTTAGCATCGGGGCATGTTGGCGGCATTCCGGGCAGAGAATGCTGCTAACCAGGTTGCAGTGATATTGCACCATTGCCCAGTTCGCAATCCATAGCTAAAACTAGGCCAGCTTTTGGCTCGCCTAGTTTTAGCCATGGATCGCTAACCGGGTAGCGGTGCAATATCGCCGCTACCTGGTTAGGCTCCGTGGCTGTTTCCTCTGTGCGCTAAACCCGGATATTCAATGCTGTCGCCACGGCATTGAATACCCAGGGTTAGGGTTTAGAGGGCAGGGCTATGTGCCAAAGCGGCGCATAGCCTGCCCAGATGAATATCGGGCCCATACTTTTCACATGATGACATCCAAGAGAGCCCAGGCCAGAGAAAAGCTCTAAGAGCTTTCAAGAATGGTGCGTCAGACATGTGCAGAACTCCCTACATCAGTGTTGTTACACGGGTCCACTTCAGTTCCAGTTTTTCTTCAGAGATGATCAGATGGTGATTTTCAACTCTGTGGCTTTTTTATGAGTTTGTCATTTTTAAAAGTGTTTCTCATATTAGGCAACTTATGAACATAAGAAATGCCATACTGGGTCAGACCAAGTATCCTGTTTTAAACAGTGGTCAATCCAGGTCATAAGTACCTAGTAGGTTCCTAAAAAGGTATACAGGTTCCACAGTGCTTGTCCTGGGGTAAGCAGTAGATTTCCCTGGTCCTCTTTAATAATGATTTATGGACCTTTCCTCCAGGGACTTGTTAAAACTTTTTAAAACCCAGGAAAAAAAGGACCACAAATCAGAATTCTCAAGGTGGGGAGAAGAGCCTGTTTGCCAGCGTTGGGTGCTAAAATGCTTATTTATGGCTCTGCTACGAAATAAGACTTTAGAACCTAAATATTTATGTACTCAAAGGGACAGAAGAGAGACTGGTAGTAAGACAGAGACATTCAAAAGCAAACGAGTTCACAATCTGAAGTTGCAAGGGGGGTTGATTCAGCAGCAACATCAGAAAATATTTCTATATTGAAAGGGTGTTGAATGTAAAGGACAAGCTTGTAGAGGAAGTGGTGGAGGCAAAAACAGGGAAGGAATTCAAGAAAGCATAAGATAAACACAGAAAGAAGTGAAGGGATTGCCAGAAATTAACTGGTGTCTACAACACTGCACCAGGAAATACTTTCAGCAGACTAAATGAGCCTTCTGTTTCTTTCGTGCCATCATACTCTATGTCTCTGTTAAATAGTAAACAGACTATATTCTGGTGCACAGAAAAATATTATAGCCAAATTCATTTGCTTTTTTTTGTGTGTGTGTAAAATCTTTTTATTGATTTCATACAGCAAAACAGAAATCCTTCATACAGTAAGATATGAAACATTTACCTCAGTTTTCTTCCCTCTTTTAAGAACACTTCATTTTTTGGCTACATTCAGCTGCTGTATTCTAAATCAGAGATTGCCCACATTGCGCCACGCCTTATATAGTAATCTTCACTTGATACCACAACTCTAAGTTGGAATGCTCTGACAGCTCATATCGCAGTTTTAAAAATTCTCCTATTAATTAAAAGATAGACACTTCTTGCTCTTTGAGGCATGGAGTACATGTGTGTTGACATTTTGACAAGACTTTTTCTGTATGTGCTTCATCTATGGATTTAATGGTTAGATACTCCATGAACATCAATGAGTGTTAACAGCAGTTTTCTGGACACTTTGCAACAGACAGTAATGCTTGACTACATTTTATAAAATCTATGAGCTGAAGGAGGTTAAAGTTTACCCTTCTTTAATAATATGAGGCTGATACAGTTTCAGCTAGCCAATGATTTTGGAATTGCTTAATGACAGCTCTGCTTAATTCTCTCGGCTATGCTATCTGCTGTGCAAACTCTACTTACAGTTGTGGACAACATAATTGGCACTCTTGCAGTTCAACCCCTTAATGTCCGATATCTCCTTAGAAAAAAAAAGTGGCTAGTGAAATGGCTTTGGACTATATATGCACTCATATTTGACACACAAAAGAATCAAATAAAACAAGACCAATTAAAAAATGAAATAATATAAAAACTGGGACATTGCCAGGACATGAGTATTCCAGCTAATAAAGCCCAAATAATGTCCCCACAATAATATTCCTACAAAAAGGTAGACAAGTTCATGACCTCTCAAAGTACAGTGTCCAACCTCTCAAATAGTATGAACAGTAATTCAAACAATATTTTTTGTTGGATCACCTACCATGAGAGTGGATAACCACTCCCTTGAAGCAGGCCCTCCATTTTAATCATATATTTAGAAGTGGTCAACAAGCCAACTGGTGACAACATACTCACAAGAGTAAGCCCCCGTAATTTCCAACCAAGCTGTTGCTCATAATTTGTGTACTGCAAATTCTATTTCAATGAAAAATTCTTAAAAGCCTCAACAGCCATAAAGATTTATAAACCACCACTTGAATACTCATCTGATGAAATGTAGCACTCGTGGCACAAAAACGAAAAGTATGTTTGGGCACTGCAACACAAACATTCGTGTTTCAAGCCTGTTGCTTTTATGGCTCTTCTTCAAGCAATGTTACCCAAACTTCCTGTTCTGGTATTTATGCGACTACGTTGCTTAGAGCTTTGTTCAATTAATGGATCTAATTGAATACATGATGGACATCAAGATGTACAATAACTAAATTAAATGTAATTACCTAATGGAGGGACCACCATTCTATCTCAGTATTTAAAACTAACGGACTGGTGGAGTGTAGTAAATAAATCCAACGCTCTTCTTTATACCTTAACTGACATGAGCGATCGCCTCCCCATAAAAGTGGGGGAACCATGTCCAAAATGAGCCACTGAAGCTGCTCAAAAGAATGTCCCAATTGTGAACAATGACATACTAATGGCGCTGACATAACATTGGTGTTAATCCGGGAGCGGTGCTCACGTAATCGTTTCTTCACGGGTCTGGGTAGAAGGTCATGGGTGCTCCAGCAGGACAATGACCTAAAAGTATAAAAGAATGGCTAAAAAGGAAAAAAAATGGACTTTTTCAAAGCTGGCCAGTAATGAGTCCTGATCTCAATTAAATCAAGAACCTTTAGAAAGAGCTGAAATCTGCCATTGGTGAAAGGAATCCTGGAAACATTCATGAGCTGGAACAAATCACAGTTGAAGAGTGGGAGAAACTACCAGCAGATAGATGTAGAACACTTATAGATGGCTACGAGAAACATTTGAAGGCTGTCATCACTGCCAAGGGTTGTGCAACCAAATATTGGTGAAGGGTGTCATTAATCATGCCCAGGTCATATTTTGGGTTTTTTTCTCAGAAATTACTACATCTAAGTTCCACAGACATCTTTTGTATTGTTGTTGTTGTTGTTGTATATCTTTGAACATACTATTAAAATATTATGATGACATACAGTTGGAATATTTCCAATTATTTCTGATGATGTTGTACACAACATACCTAAAATGCAAGGGTGCCAATAATGTTTGCCACAACTGTAATTATCTTGATTAGCCTGAGTGCATTAATATTTGCAGAGAACATACTATATAATGCTGGATGAGTGAATTTTGAGCTCCATTATACTACTACTACTACTACTAATCATTTATATAGCACTAGAAGGCTGTACAAACATATAAAGAAGAAAGTCCCTGCTCATAGAGCTTACAATCTAATCAAGACAGACAGAACAATACAAGAGAAACAAGGGGGTTCAGATAGGGAAGGAGACAAGGAGAACAAGAGATTAGGATCCAAATACAGCCTCAAAGAGGTGAGCCTTTAGAATGAATTTGAAGAGGGAGAGAGAAGAGACTTAACATAAAGATAGAGGATGTTTGTTCCATGCATAAGGAGCAGCAAGATGAAAAGGTCAATGTATGGAGTTTGCAGAAGAAGAAAAGGGCATAGTGAGAAGAAAGCCAAAGAAGGAGCGAAGTTGACAAGGAGTGGTGAAGGGAGAGAGAAGAGAGGAAAGGTAATGAGGGGCAGTAGAGTGAATGCATTTATATGTTAGATGAAGCCGTTTGAATTGAATATGGAAATGGAAGGGGAGTCAGTAAAGTGATATTAGAAGAGGGGTTATATGAGTGTATTGGGGCTGGCGAAAGATTAGCCGTGCAACAGAGTTCTGGATAGACTGAAGAGGAGAGAGATGACACTGAGGGAGACCATCAAGGTGGAGGTTGCAGTAGTCAAGATGGGAGGTGACCAAAGAGTGGACAAGAGCCTTAGTAGTGTGTTCAGAGAAGAAGGGACAAATTTTGTTAATGTTGTAAAGAAGCGACAGGTTTTAGCTATATGGTGGATATGTATGGAGAAGGAAAGGAAGGAGTCAAAGATGACCCCAAGGTTAGAGGCTGAGGAAACAGGAAGGAGAAGAGTGTTGTCAACAGTGACAGAGAAAGGAGGAAGGGGTAGGAGGGCTTAGGGGAAAAATTAAGAAGTTCAATTTTAACCATATTCAATTTTAAGTGGCAGTGAGACATCCAGGCGGTGATGTCAGATAAGCAAGTAGAGATACAAGTTTGGAGCGAAGGAGAGATGTCAGGAGTAGATAGATAGATTTGTGAGTCATCATCATAATAATGATACTGAAAGCCATGGGAAGAGATGAGGGCACCAAGGTACTGGGTATAGAGATAGAAAAGGAGAGGGCCTGGAACAAACCCTTGAGGTACACCAAATGAGGGAGGGATGGCAATAGAGGGGGAACCTCCAGAACAAATACTGAAAGAGTGATTGGAGAGATAAGAAGAGAACCAAGACAGTATAGGGTCTCTAAAATTAGGTGAAAATAAAGTGTCAAGGAGGAGGAAGTGGTCAACAGTATCAAAAGCAACAGAAAGATCGAGAAGAATGAGAACTGAGTAAAGACCTTTGGACTTAGAGAGGAACAGTTTACTGGAGATTTTGGCAAGAACCATTTCAGTATAATGAAATGGATGCAAACCAGATTTAAGTGGATCAAGGAGGACTTGAGAGGAGAGAAATTCGAGACAGCAGCAGAGAACTGCACTTTCAAGAATTTTGGAAATGAATGGGAGAAGGGAGATGGGTTGATAATTAGAAGGATAAGTACTGCAAAGTAATGGTTTTTTGAGGAGAGGAGTGATTACAGCATGCTTGAAGGCTGTAGGGAAGTTTGCAGTGGAAAGCAAAAGGTTGAGAATATATGAGATGAAAGGGATGATGGAGGAGGAGATGGGGTTGAGGAGATGAGTAGGGATAGGATAAGAAGAGCAGGTAGTGAGTTTAGAGGAGGAAAGAAGAGAGGTTTCCTCAACAGAGATTTTAGAAAAGGATGAAAGTGTGACAGAGGTTGAGGGAAAAAGTTGGTAATGGAGAGGGGGAAGAGGGGATGAAGAAGATTTAGTGGGGAAATGAAGAGTAATCATATGCACTTTGTCATGGAAATAATCTGCTAGGGTTTGGGCAGAGAGAGAAGGAGGGATTGGAGTTGGAGGTGCCTTAAGAAGAGAATTGAGAGTAGAAAAGAGACAACGAGGCTTAGAGGCAAGATAGTTAATCAGATGGAGAAAATAGTTTTGCTTAGCAAGTGCAATGGTGGACTGGAAAGAAAGAAAGCATGAATTTGAAGTGAAGAAAGTCAGAGAAAGAGAGGGATTTGAGCCATGTACGCTCAGCTGAGTAGGCACAGGAACATAGGTAGTGGCTAGTTGAAGACTACATAAATCTCTGTGGAAAATGGTTCTGCTGTCTTGTATGTTACTTGGCTAGTTTTTTGACCAGTCAGTTTACAAAGATGGGTGACTAGTGCCAGAATCTCTTTTGCATCTGTTGGTGATTGGAGGAGCTTTGGTTTGTGAATCACTGACTGTCATCTCTGTCCCTTCACTCTATCCTATGCCTGTATCTAACTTACCTCCCCCCCCCCCTCCCCACACCTCCTCATCACCAATTCCCATATCATACCCTTGCCCTTTCTGTATTAGTGTTCCCATTGCCCAGGGACCTAGGGCCTACCATGTGCCTTGTTGTATCCCATCCGGCCTCTCTGTGGGCCCCTGCTTGTCTGTCTGTGTGTGACTGTGAGTGCCTGGGGATTTGGATGTGTATGGGCGTGTGAGGAAGTTTATGTGCAGTGCTATAGGTCCTGGTGGTGGGAGTCATTGGGTGCTGATGGTGGGAGGTAGCAGCCATGTATGACATTATTAAAACATTGTTTGCCATGGAATTGCTGCATGGGGGCCACCAGGAGCCACACATATCACAGGGTCTCCTGGCCCAGAACACAATTCATGAACCTCATGGATGAGCAGTGCCTCACTAGGTTCTACTTTGATAAGGCAGCCATACACCATCTCTGCCAAGAGCTGAAGCCATTGCTCGACTCCACCATACACATGGCCACCCATGCCTGTCCACCTCATGAGCACTGTGGTCCTCATTTTCCTAGCCACTGGCATGAGCACTGTGGGCCTCATCCAATCAGCTGTATCACAATGCATCTCCCAGTTCCTGAGGGGCTTCCTAACCCACACAGCTGAATCTGTAGCCATCACACAGACTGTGCAGCAGAGGCAAAAACAGTTTCATGAGGTGGCTGGATTCCCATCAGAGCTAAGTTTAATTGATTGCACACAATTGGCCCTCAGTCCACCTACTGGAACAGAAAGGCATTCCAATTTCTCAACATGCAGGTCATGTGCAAAGCACGGGGTGAGATAACTGATGTATTTCCCAGATATCCAGGTGATTGCCATGATACCTACATCCTTACCCACTCTGGAATCTATGAGAGGTTTGAGAGTGGAGAAATAACTGGTAGATAGCTTCTAGATAAGCCGTGTATGATCCCACTCCCCCACCCAAGCAAGCATATACATGGAGGCACCCCCAATCTCTGGGAGATGAAGTAGCTGGTAGGCAGATGCCAGGTCTGAACTGTGAACCAACTATATGAAGCACCCTGGTGCTAAATCCGACATGTGTCCCTTCTTCTCCTTTCAATACAGGTGACAGAGGCTACCCATTGAGAACCTGGTAGCTGACCCCCATTGTGGCACCAGGCAGTGAAGCATTACAACAGGGCCTACAGGCATACACAGACAGAGAAAATCTAAGCAGCTCAAGAGCCATTTCTGGTGCCTCGACAGATCTGAGGGTGAACTAATCTACAGCCTTGCAAAGATATGTGAAATCTTCATGGCCTGCTGCATGCTCTATAATTTTGCATTGTGGCATTGCAAACCCCTGCCTAAAGAACATGACAATGCAGATAAAGACCACAACATTGATGCAGAAAGCCCAAGGCATGAGGAGATGGCCAACCATACCAGCCAGGTGTAGTAGCTGCAAGAAATGACCTCCCACACAGGTGCTTCATGTGAAGGTGGATGTTTATTTACAAATTCATGATACAACAGTGATGATCCCTTCTCCACTACCCAGCAACAGCCCTGTGCAACCCCTTCCGCCATCACCCCCTACCCATGCATCCACTAGAAACCAGCCCTCCTCTTCAACAACATAGTCCATCAGTTCCCAAAGGATGGCCAAGGGGAGATGGGCCTACTTCTTTCCACATCGCCATCCACAACCCCTGCCCATCTGCACCTTACCCCCTATCTTGCCATATTGCTGTGCTAGCTGTGGACTTGCTAGGCTCAGAAGAGCTGTTGGAGTTATCTTTATCTTTATTGTCATTTGATATACCGCCATAGGCAGCAAGGCATCAGAGCAGTTTACAAAAATCTAAATTAAAAATAAGGAAAAGGAAAGGAACGCTAGCATAACAGACTGTTGTGGGCCCTCATTGAAGGAGGGAAAGTGAAGGGGTTTTCTCCTTCCATGGGGAAAAGGCCCCAATATTTATGATGGAAGGGGAAGTGGGTGAGCATATGGTAGCATAGGGAAGGCAAAGCTGGAGGTGGTGGTGGCAGTAGTGATGGCTGGTATAGGCGCCTTCCTTTTAGGGGCCCGTACAGATGGCACTGTGGTGGAGAAAACTGGAAAAGGAGACTATGACCATTGTAGCCATGTATTGCTGCAGGGGCCAATTCAGCCGCTTCCTGGAAACCATCCTGGTGCTCCATGGCCTGCAGTTGTCTCTCCTGGAGGGCAACAGACAGTCTCAGGAGTTCCATCTTCTCAGCATGTTGAACCTGGTGTTCCCAACTCTGCTGCAGGAGCTGTTCAATGCAGTGCAGAAACTGCAGAGACTGCTGGCAAGAGCTCCATTGGTCGTGGCTGTCATCCCCACCTGTACCCTCTGAAGTTGTATTGTTGTTAAAGGGAGAGGGAAGCAAAAGCTGAAGATTGCCCCCCTTCATGTTACACTCTTCCACCACCACCTGGTCAGTGGCATTGGTGACATCCCTGGTCCCTTGCTACTCCTGTCCTCCAGACCCCTACTCCATTGCCTCAGCTAGCTTGCCACTATCATCCTAGGATATAATCTCCTGTAGCACAGGACCTTCTCCAGGGGTCTGGCTCATATGATCATCTGTGGACCTTTCATCTCCTGTAGGTGAATTATGCAATGCTATCATTCTCAATGTAGTGGCTGTATACCCACCCAATTGTCATGTCTGTGTTGCATGCATGTTCTACAAACATATATACCATCCATTTTTTTATACCGCTCTGTCCTTCACTCAGAGCGGTTTACATTGAAACCCAACATTATACATAGAATGAATGAACAATATAAAGAATACTTGAAAAGGGGAGAAAAGGAGGTAACAGGGTGTACAGAGTCATTAGTGCATGACGTAACTATATACAGTTTGGTGTGTCATGTTTATCGGATTGCTTGTCCATGGCTATGGGTCCACCACTAGAGGATTGGGTCATGACTTCATTCAAGCAGTTAGGTGAAATATACCAGATGATTTGTGTAGAGAAGTGTTTTCAGTTTCTTTCTAAAATCCTTAATGTCTGTAGTTGCACGCATGTCGTCTGGGAGTGAGTTTCACAGTGATGGAGCAAAAAGTGATAGCGCTCTTCCAGATAAGGCTTGTATGGTCTTATGGTATCCATGGAGTGTGATAATCATATGCCTGTTGTTGTTCCTTCTGGGCCAGGTACTTGTGTCTCTTATTATGATGTCTTGTAGGATATAAGCTGATAACTGGTGTATGATTTTGAAAATGACTAAGACTGATTTGTATCTGATATGGGGTTGGATTAGGAGCCATTGTAAGTGATCGAGTATGGGGGTGATGTGTTTGTTTGTTCCTGTGATGAGTCAGGCTGCATTATTTTGTGTAATTTCAAGTGGTAAGATGGTTTGCTTTGGGAGCCCCTGATAAAGTGTGTTACAATAATTCAGTATTAGGGTGATAATTGCTTGGAAGATGGTGAGGAAGTGATCATGGTTTAGAATCGGTTTAAGTTTCCTTATTATCTTCATTTTATGGTAGACGTTTGCAGTAGTTTTTGCTATGTGGAGTTGCATGGAGAGCAATGTTCCCTCTAATTTTCTGTAGGCTGTGTGTGCATAAAATATCAGCTGTGTGCAGCTTTTGAAGGAAGGTTAAATTTTTGTGCGCCACATAACGACACTCAGAGTTATATACTTTAAAATTTGACTACACGTCAGAATATAGTATGTACACCACATTGATTTTAATCAAATTAAATGAAAATAGATGATTACTAAATGAAGCGGGGAATTTCTAGTAATTACAATCATAACTTTTAAATTTTAAGACATCTGTGTTTTCTATCAGAATTAGAGCCGTAATTTTTGTGCGCTCTGTTGTAAAGTATGTGCGCTTGCTCGGCAAGGTGTGTGCGCGCTGTGATGCTGCAGACCCTCTGAGAGGGGAAGAAAATGTTTTAAATGCAGGAAAAGTCAAACACAACCTGCAATATCGTGAGGAACCACATAGGGGGAGCAGGAGGGACCTCCGAGGAACAGAGGAACCACACCTCCTAGGTCCATGAGGTAATGCCAGCCAGCTTCCAATCAAGAAAGAGAGGAGTGCCTCTTTAAGGGAATTTGGAAGGTTGGAAGGCAGAACTAGAACAAGGAAATTCAGAGCAGCGAGAACCGGATTCAGACCAGAGAGAATCAGGAGCAGAACAGCCTGGGAAAGGAGAACAGGCTGGGAAAGTGGTACAGCCCTGGAAAGGAGGATATCCTGAGGAGACAGGACAGCCCTGGAGAAAGGCACAGGCAGGACGGCCTGGGAAAGGAGGACTGCCAGGAGAACCAGCAGAACCAGCAGGTTGGGCAGGACATCTGAGTGAATGGGCTAGATATCCAGAAGGAGCAGTAATCCCTGAACCACGGTTCCGCAGGAGGCAGCAGCAGCCGCATTGGCTTGGAGAAAGGAGACCCCGTGGAGAAGGTGGGACAACTCCAGCCAGAGTGAGTGTTTGTCGTACAGAGAGGCAAAGGCGTGGCTGTGACTGTAGTCTAAAGCCAACAGCAAGACGCTTGGAGAGCTCAAGGCCTATTGCTCAGGCCAGGCAGGATCCCAACCGGAGCAGGCCTCAAACCTCACCTGGAGCAGACAAGCCGAGAAGAAAAGGTAACCCATATTTAGCTAAAAGCAGGGTACAAACTGCTGAGGTATGGGGATTACAGGGAGCACAGGAATACTATCCTTGTGAGAATGCATATGAGATAAGGTGCAAGAAACACGCACCAACTAAGAGACTTGTTAATCACCAAGCTTTACAGAAAGCAAAGACAAAACACTTGCAAAAGGAAGACAGTTCCCAGTATCTGAGGGCGCAGGACCGACGCCCTGTATTCAACCCTGAGCATTGGGAGGTTGTGCAGAAGATATTTAAAAAGCCTTATTACAACTTACCAACAAATACTGACTTAGGCTCAGAGGCTTCAGAAGGGGAACCGATGCAGGTGGAATTTGCATCAGACACTGAGATGGACTGTGGCTTCTGTAAGACAGGAAGCTTGGAGTCCTTACGGAGCAACTAAGCTAGGTCTTGGGAGTTGAGACTGTTTGTTTGCCTGCTTTACCATTTACTGTGAAGATAACAGTTTTCCTTTAATGCTTTCTTTTTCTTTATCCTGAAGTAAGGAATTTGTGTTTGACGTTTTTGTGTCCAAGCATATGAACCTTTTTGCATGAAAGGGGAAATAAATGCCTTTTGTTTTCCCTCCACTCGGACCTGTTGTTTTCTGTGGGATTTTGGTACCAAAGGACGCTACCAGGGCTGAAAGTCCCTGGGCCCTGTAAGATATTGGCCAATCCCAGCCTTAAATATTTTTATGTCCCACCTACCTCGCTCCAGTACGCTGCCAAGGTAGGCCCTCTGACAGCGCGCACACGCGCACAGTTTAGAGGGAACAGTGATGGAGAGGTGTTGTTCCATGATAATTTCTAGGTATTTAATTTCTTTCTTTACTGTTATTTGCCTTTGCCGTATGCAGATTGTTTGTGGTGGGGTAAATGAGGTGTTTCTAGTAATAAAGAGTGCCTCCGTCTTTTTGCAATTTATGGAGAGGTTGTGTTATTGAGTCAGATGATCATGTTATCCACACATGCCGTTATAGTTGATAGGTCAGGATTGTGTATTTCGACTGGGGCGTACACCATATAATCAGCATACAATCTATACTGGATTTTGTGTTTTTGATAATTTCACATATTGGCTGTATGTACAGTAGATGTTAAATAACATTGCAGAGAGGGATGAACCTTGCTTTATGGGGAAGAGTTTTGATTTAGACGTTCCACATTTGACTTGTTGCTGTCAGTTTTGAAGATAGGATTTAAACCACGTTAGAGTGTTGTTATGCAGGCCAATTTCTTGTAGGCATCGGAGTAGGATGCTGTGGGAGACGGTGTCAAAGGCGGAGGATATGTCCATGAAAATGAGAATAAATCCTGTTCTTGCATTGTCTATTCCTCTTATAATGCTGTCGAATAGAGATAATAGCAATGTCTCTGTGCCATGGTTGGGTCTAAACCCGTGTTGATGTTGGTCCAGTTGAACATATTGGTCTACGTGATCTTGAAATTGCCTTTGAACTATTTTTTCTATGACTCTAGCTATAAATCTTTCGCTAAAAACTGGGTACTTACCCCCAGCACTAAAACATGCACAGATCCGCCCAATCTTAAACTCCACCCTTGACAAAACATCTCCTAAATCCTACAGACCCATATCAAGCATCCCGTTTTTGGCTAAATTAATCGAAAAAGCAGTACAAATCCAGACCCAAGAATACATTGATAGCTCAGCCCCCCTGGATGATCAACAATATGGGTTTCGCCCTCATCACGGGGTGGAGTCACTACTAACAGTTCTTATTGATACCCTTGTAAGAGGTATCGATAATTCAAAACAGGCATTCCTACTCATATTCATTGATATCTCTGCCGCCTTTGACAGTGTTCACCACTCAACAATGATTAATAAACTAAGACAAATAGGTATAAAATCCACGGTTCTTAACTGGTTTTCTTCATACCTAAGTGACCGAACTCAAACGGTACGAATTGGCAACTTCACCTCAAAAACTTACAATCAGGAACTAGGCCTCCCCCAGGGCTCTGCACTGTCAGCGCTACTATTTAATATTTACTTAAAACACATCTGTCAAATATTTAAAAAATTCAATGTGCACTATCACCTTTACGCGGACGACATAATGATGTATGTCCCATTCACAATACCTAATATTCCTACACTACTTATTAATACCCGCCTCAATGAAATAAACAATTGGCTAAATGAAAACAACTTATTCAGTAACCATGCAAAAACTGAAGCCCTAATAGTAACTAAAAACACAACATTCATTCCCCCATCACACATCACACTGCAAAATAATGATATCAATATAAAAACTGAAATACGCTACCTAGGAGTAATACTAGACAAACACCTCAGTATGGACACACATATAAGAAATATAACAAAAAAAGTTTATTTTAAACTAAAAGTTTTAAAACAACTCCGCCCCCTAATGCATCTACAGGATTTTCAACGTATAATACAAGCTATAATAACTCCCCATTTCGATTTTGGGAACTTAACCCTACTAGGCATAACAAAACATAATCTAAAAAAACTCCAACTAGCACAAAATGCAGCAGCAAGGACTATCATGAATGCCCCACCGTTCTAACATATAACACCTATTTTAGAGAATCTACACTGGCTCCCGATTCAATGCCGGATACATTATAAAACTCTTTTAACTACTTACAAAGTCTTGAACAACACAGCACCTCTTACTCTAAACAACCTTATTAATAAAGAACCCAATCATAATCTCCAAAGGCGAGACCAACTAAACAAACTTATAACACCAAAGGAATTTATAAAGGCCAAAAAATCAACAAACAAGAAAGCATTCTCTCATGCTGCCCCTATAACTTGGAACAACACTCCATCGGAATTAAGATCCTTACCTCAAATCATGGAGTTCAGGAAAAAACTCAAAACTCACTTATTCTCAACATACTACGGATCCTTGTCGAACTCACCTTTTCAACAAGAAAAAGGATAGCTTCACCAATTGACATATCCCATCTTTGAACTGGAATAAATGAGAAAACCCCAAACCGACGATCTCGAAAACATACGTACCTGTACATAGTTAAAATCTGGTTCTTTGTATATAGTGCCCTCTTTAATAGGACTTATCTCCCCCCCTCCCTCCCCAGCACCCACCCACCCCTGGGGAAATTGTAGTTTTATAGGTACTTGGACATCTTAGAGGAAAGGGGCTGCTCTCAGGTGCAGCTCTTAATCCAAATCAGTCATACACAGAGGACCTGTGATTAATTAGTTTCAGGTACACAGGGTGTATTAGGGGTATTAGATACACTTTTATTAGTATAAGCATCTACACCAATCCTTATTCTATACCGATTTAAAAGACCTAAACACAAGCTTTAAACTAAGATGCAGTCAGAGGTCCAGCAACGAGATGGGGGTTCTCCAGTCTTTTGCATCGAGTGTCACATGTATGATTATCTCCCAGTTGGTGAGAGGTCCTACATATGCACTAAGTGCAGGGAGCTCTTTGCTCTCAGGGAACGAGTCCGTTCTCTAGAGGCTAGAGTAGCAGACCTGGAAGACATAAGAAAGACAGAGAAGTACATGGACGAGACCTACAGGGATATAGTCCTGAAGTCCCACCTCCAGTCTGGCAGCATCCCTGTTGCCATGGAGGAGAGAGGTCACGTGACAGGAGAGCATCACCCTGGTGTGGCAGGAAGTGATCCTGTAACTAGGACCTGTCCTCCAGGTGATGTAAAACCCTCTCGCACCGAGGACGTTTCTCCAGGGCCATGTCCCCATGAGGGGAGGGTCAGGACAGCTGTTATAGTTGGTGATTCAATCATTAGGAATGTAGATAGCTGGGTGGCTGGTGGACGTGAGGATCGCCTGGTAACATGCCTGCCTGGTGCGAAGGTAGCAGATCTCACGCACCGCCTAGATAGGATCATAGATAGTGCTGGGGGGGAGTCTGCTGTCTTGGTACATGTTGGTACCAATGACATAGGAAAATGTGGTAGGGAAGTTCTGGAGGCTAAATTTAAGCTTTTAGGTAGGAAGTTGAAATCCAGAACTTCCAGGATAGCGTTCTCCGAAATGCTTCCTGTTCCACGTGCAGGACCCAAAAGACAGGCAGAGCTCCGGAGTCTCAATGCGTGGATGAGACAATGGTGCAAGGATGAGGGTTTTGGATTTGTTAGGAACTGGGGAACATTCTGGGGAAAGGGGGGGCTCTTCCGAAGGGATGGGCTTCACCTTAATCAGGATGGGACCAGACTGCTGGCATTAACCTTTAAAAAAGAGATAGAGAAGCTTTTAAACTAGAAAATAGGGGAAAGCCGACAGTCACCCAGGAGCGCACGGTTCGGACAAAGGTATCCTTGAAGGATACTACCAAAAGCAGTGAGGTTCCAAAAGGGAGTATAGTAGCCCAAATGCCCTTGAGTAAGGAGCAGACAGAGCATAAAGATTCCCAATTACCCATGCCTACCAATAGCCAGATTAATATTAATAAAATGCAGTCTCTAAAATGCTTGTATGCCAATGCTAGAAGTCTAAACAATAAGATGGGAGAATTAGAATATATAGCATTAAATGAGAGGTTAGATATGATTGCACTCTCAGAGACATGGTGGAAGGAGGATAACCAGTGGGACACTGTGATACCTGGATACAAACTATATCGTAATGATAGAGCTGAACAAATTGGTGGAGGGGTTGCGCTCTATGTTAGAGAGGGCATTGAGTCAGAAAGGATTAAAGTTTTGCAGGGAACAAAATATGCTGTAGAATCTCTATGGATTGAAATTCCATTTATGAAGGGGAAGGTGATGGCAGTGGGAGTATACTATCGACCACCTGGCCAGAATGAACAAATGGATGATGAAATGCTCAAAGAAATCAAGGAAGCTAACAAAAGCCACAACAGAGTAGTAATAATGGGTGATTTCAATTACCCCGGTATCGACTGGGACAGTGTCACAGCAGGACAAGCTAAAGAGATAAAGTTTCTAGATGAAATAAATGACTGCTTCTTGGAGCAGCTGGTTCATGAACCGACCAGAGGGGAAGCCATACTGGACCTAGTCCTTAGTGGAACGCCAGATCTGGTGCAAGAAATAAGGGTGTTGGGACCACTTGGCAATAGTGATCATAGTATGATCATGTTTGATTTAATCAGTGGAGGACAGATAGTAAAGGAATCCACAGTACTACCTTTTAACTTTCAAAAGGGTGACTATGATAGAATGAGGAATATAGTTCGGAAAAAACTAAAAGGAGCGGTTCCAAAGGTTAAAGACTTACAGCAAGCTTGGGTGTTATTTAAAAATACTATCCTCGAAGCCCAGACCAGCTGTATTCCACGCATTAAGAAAAGTGGAAGAAAGTCCAAAAAACTGCCAGCATGGTTTAAAGGTGAGGTCAGAGAGGCTGTTGCTGCCAAAAGAGCAACCTTCAGAAAATGGAAAAAAGAGCCAAATGATGAAAACTGGAAACAGCACAAGCACTGGCAAGTTAAATGCAAAGCATTGATAAGGCAGGCAAAGCGGGAATTTGAGAAGAAACTTGCTACGGAAGCAAAAACACGAAATAAAGACTTTTTCAAGTACATTCGTAGCAAAAGGCCTGTGAGAGAGTCAATTGGACCATTAGATGATAGAGGGGTAAAAGGGGCAGTAAGAGGAGACAAGGCTATAGCAGAGAGACTGAATGAATTCTTTGCTTCGGTCTTTACTGAGGAAGATGTAGGGGTGTTACCCAAGACTGAAGTGGTATTTAAAGGTGATACTGCAGAGGAATTGAGAGAAATATCGCTACACCGGGAAGATATATTACAACTATTTGATAAACTGAATAGTAGCAAATCACCTGGACCGGATGGTATACATCCCAGAGTGTTGAAAGAACTGAAATATGAGATTGCAGACCTGTTATTGGTAATCTGTGAACTTTCATTAAAATCATCTGTAATACCTGAAGATTGGAGGGTCGCCAACGTAACACCAATTTTTAAAAAGGGTTCCAGGGGTGACCCGGGAAATTACAGACCGGTGAGCCTGACGTCAGTACCAGGGAAAATGGTAGAAGCCATCATAAAGAACAAAATTACACAGCATGTAGATAGTCATGGCCTAATGGGAGACAGCCAACATGGCTTTAGACAAGGCAGATCTTGTCTTACTAATCTGATCTGTTTTTTTGAAGGTGTGCATAAACAGGTAGACAAAGGTGAGTCGGTTGATATAGTGTATCTGGACTTTCAGAAAGCTTTTGACAAGGTCCCCCATCAGAGACTTTTGGCGAAGCTAAAAAGTCATGGGATAGGAGGCAGTGTACTATTGTGGATCGGGAACTGGTTAAAAGATAGAAAGCAGAGGGTAGGGCTAAATGGCCAATATTCCCAATGGAAAAAGGTGAATAGTGGAGTACCCCAGGGATCTGTACTGGGTCCGCTACTTTTTGACATATTCATAAATGACCTGGAAAAGGGAATAACTAGTGAGGTAATCAAATTTGCAGATGACACAAAACTGTTTAAAGTTGTTAAAACCCAAGAGGATTGTGGAAAACTGCAGGAGGATCTGGATAAATTGGAAGACTGGGCATCCAAATGGCAGATGAAATTTAATGTGGACAAGTGCAAAGTTATGCACCTAGGAAAGAACAACCCACACTATAGTTACAAGATGCAAGGCTCCACATTAGAAACCACCACCCAGGAAAAAGATTTAGGAGTCATCGTGGATAACATGTTAAAACCCTCCGCCCAGTGTGCAGCGGCGGCCAAGAAAGCAAATAGAATGCTAGGTATCCTAAGGAAAGGGATGGAGAATAAAACAAAGGATATTATAATGCCTCTGTATCGCTCCATGGTACGACCGCACCTTGAATATTGTGTGCAATTCTGGTCACCGTATCTTAAAAAGGACATAGAGTTATTAGAAAAAGTACAGAGAAGAGCCACCAAATTGGTGAAGGGGATGGAAGGCTACTCCTATGAAGAGAGGCTAAAAAGGTTAGGGCTCTTTAACCTAGAAAAGAGGCGGCTGAGGGGAGATATGATAGAGGTGTATAAATTAATGAATGGAGTGGAACGGATAAACGTGGATAAATTGTTTACGCTATCAGAATATAGAAGGACTAGGGGCATGTAATGAAGCTACAGGGTAAACTATTTAAGACAAATAGGAGAAAATATTTCTTCTCTCAACGTGTAATCAAACTCTGGAATCTGTTACCGGAGGATGTAGTAAGGGCTGTTAGTATAGCTGGGTTTAAAAAAGGTTTGGACAAGTTCCTGGAGGAAAGGTCCATAAACCACTATTAAAAAGGGACCCAGGATATCAATGCTTGGCCTAGTACAAGCACTGCAGAACCTGTGTCTTTTGGGGAAACTGCTAGGTACGTATGACCTAGATTGGCCACTGTTGGAAACAGGATACTGGGCTTGATGGACCTCGGTCTGACCCAGTATGGCATTTCTTATGTTCTTATGTTCTTATGTTCTTAGTTTACAACTGTTAATTGTAAAATTGAATTTCTTTGTAGTTTCACATTGTTATCTGTAAAAGCAGCTTTGCCTGTTTACTGTTGTTCCATGTAAACCGCAACTGATCAATGGAAGGTGCGGTATATAAAAACTCGCTAATTAAATTAAAATTAAATTAAATGAATGGTAAGCTGGAGATTGGTCTGTACGCAGCTGGGTCATTTTTATTGAAGGATGTGTCTTTGAGTAGGGGTCGAATAATCGCTTGTTTGAGAGAAGTAGGCATGAATCCATGGGTAAGTGACATTGTGGCTATCTTGCGAATTGAGTATTTAAGCTGTTCCTTTGTTGCTTTTATCCAAGCCACAGGACAAGGGTCTGATGGTGAAGTAGTGGTGTTAAGTGAAGAGATGATATCTTCAATTTGTTGGGTAGATGGGATATTGAATGTACCCTATAATTCTCTGTGCACAAGGTCATTGGATTGGATAGATATCATTGAGGTTGTTTGATTCTGAATATTGAATTTGTTACTTAGATAATTGGCCATTCTTTGGGGGTGTATTTCAGGGGTGTTGCTTTTTTGTGGGTCTCATAATGTTGAAGAGCTCCTTAGGCTTGTTAACTGATCTCATAATGAGGTTTGTATGGCGTTCTCACCTGCATTAATTGATTTTGTTGGTGTATTGGATTTGTTGGGTTCTGTACTGGTGTAGGAGGATTGGGTCTTTGTTTGTCTCCATTTTCTTTCCAGTCTTCTTAAAAGTTGTTTAGCTGACCTGATTTCATTGGAGTACCATGGGGCTTTTTTTGCTCTGTGTATGGATGCTGGTTTTTCGGTGCCTTTGCTGCTGTAGACAGGACGCTGATCTAGGTGTTAATGGAGTCTTCCAGGTTGCCTGTGTCTTGATGTATCTTGGGGATAACTTCATTCAAGAATTCGTCTTTGTTAAAGCTTTTGAATTTTCTGCAATACTGTTGTAGTTGCTCCTGTACTGGTGGTCTTGTGATGCGCAGGGTGAAATTTATTAGGTGGTAGTCAGACCATGGTATTGGGGTCACTGTGGGGTGTATGATATGGTTGTGATTTATCATTGTTTGGGGGATGAATATAAGGTCAGAGGTTGTTCCAGATTGATGGGGGGTTTTCAGTATTTGCTGATACTAAGGCTTCCATGGCATTGATAAAGGACTTGGCTTCCTTGTTATGGGAGGATCCAAGGTTGAAGTCTCCCGGGGCTATGAGAGGTTTTTGGGGGGTATTGTAAGCACATACAGTTTCAAGAACTTTTGACAGGTCATCATTCTTGGAAGTGGAAGCTCTGTAAGTGAGGGTGAGTGTGATATAGTTGTTGGCTATAGTGATTATGTTTAAATCATCTGAACTGCTTGATGTGAGTGTTTTAAATTTAAATTGCATTTTTGCTAGAATAAGAACTTCACCTCCTCTCTTCCTCTCTTAAGATTTCTATGGCAGTTGAAGGATGAGTAGGTTGCAGGAGTGATTTGGTTGAGATTGACCTGATCTGTGTCAGTTAGACAGGATTCAGTGATGCACAGAATATCTGTGTCGTGTGTCTCTAGGTAGTCGTTGATAGTGTAGGTTTTATTTCTTATGGATCTTGCATTGACAAGTGAGCATGTGATAGGAGCTTCTAGAATGGGGTTAGTGTGTGGTGATTTTTTGAAAGGGGTGAGTTTTATGTTTATGAGGTGTTGAGCTCTTTTGTTATTTTTGATGTTACGAGGTTGCCGTAGGGGGAGGTACCATACATAGGTTGGTAGTAGGAGAATTAAGGAATTCGTAAAGCTTTGGCTGTTGGTTTGCCAATGTAATATTATTGCTATTAATAAAGCATAAATGAAGGCTTTGTAGTGAACTATAGTTGTGATATGGAGATTTGGGTGGTGCCTGTTGCCTTAGGAGTTTTGCGGTGAGCCGTTGAATCTGGCTCTGATAGCTTGTTTGTTGGAGGTTTAGAAGGCAGTTAGATTTGAAGTATTACTGTTTGTTTGTCCACTCTATATCGTTTTCTAGCAGAGGAAGTCGAGTGTCAAGACATTCATCTCAGGCACAAGTGTGTTTGCCAGTGGATGGTCTTTAAAGCCGCTTGTCGGTTTCTGATTGTGTCTAACTTGCTTTTGGCATAGGGAGCAGGTGGCGTTTCAGGTATCCTCCCTGATGTCTGGTGCCGAGCAGTCAGTAGATGGAATATACAGATGTTATTGAGTTAGATAGGGAAAATGGTAATGACCGCTATGTAGTGGTTGGGGTGGTTGTATGTGTTGGTATATTGCAGAAACAGGATATATGTAGATAGAGTCGAGCAGTGGTATTAAGATATGCGGCAGCATATGTGACTTACATTTATCAGCTGGCTTGGATGTTATGGTAGCAGTTTAAATGTGATGGGCCAGGGCTGTTATCTGGAGCAACAAGGCTGGGTTCTTTATGCCATGCTCCTCCATTGCGACACACCCAAGGCACATATAGCAATCTGAACAGAGACTGTCAAGTGGTGCAATGTTAACCTGGGGAGAGGGAGGCAATGAACATGGTGTTATGCTAGGTGACAGGATTCAAAGAGATGAGGCAGAGTTGGAAGCTGCTCACACAACACCATAGCAGAGAGGTCTGGATGTCACCTTTCTGTCTCTAGGAGGCCCCTTTCATTTGCTCTCCCATTCTATGTGCAGTAGTGGGTAGCTGTGAGATGTGGTATCTAGCCACTGCACACACAGACCTCACAAGTGGCAAGGGTATCAGAACACCAGGTTGCCAGTGAAGGTGTCCAGGCAGGGGGTTCAAAGACAGCTTTTCAGACGTTTGGTGACTGGGACTCAGGTTGCCCCACTGCATGAACCCCTGTCAGCATCCAAAAAAAGCACTCACATGTCCAAACCACCAACAAAGAATGAGGTGAATAAATGACAGTGACTCAACGATGATAAATTACAACTGAAATTTATTGCTTGTGTATTATTCATCAGGTCCATCCTTCATGACCGTGTTCTGGCAACGCCTTCGTCAGGGGTGTGTTGAACCAGTGATACCCTCAATAAAGATATTCACATATGGCTATATGTGGAAACTCAAACTCTTCCATTGTACACTCGTACATTTTGAATCACATACATTGTAATTCATCAGTACACATGCCAGATGTGTTGACCAGTAGTATTTTGATGATAGGTGCTCCAAATCCAAAATAATGCGTGTAGGTGTAGAAGAGGTGACAAAATAAGATGGCATGGCATGCACGGAGAGGAAGTAGAAGGATATGAGGCATATACTCACTGTGTTCCTGGGAGGACCTCAGTATATCCAGGTCTCCCATTCCCATCACTATCTCCTCGTCCATGGATAGGAGCACCTACTGCTCCCAGCACTATGAGGGCCTGTGGCTGGCCATCTGGTCTCCTCTCCTGGGCCTTGGATCCGGTCTTTCTCCTGATCTCTCTCCACTTCTGTTTTAGATCCTCTAGCTCATGTTTGCAGTGCATCTGGCAGATGCCCATCCGCAGATTCTGTTTCTGGTAGGCATGATATCTTTCTCAAATGATCTCTCTCTTCTCATGATGTGCCCAAAGTAGGAAAGTCAAAGTCTTGTCATCTGAGCTTCTAAAGAAAGTTCACCTCTTCTAGTACTGACTGATTTGTTCTTTGGGCAGTCCATGGTGTGCACAATATTCTTCGCCAGCACCTTAATTCTAAGGCATCAATTTTCTTGTTGTCTTTCTTCTTCACAGTCCAGTTTTCACACCCATAAGACATTATTGAAAATACCATGGCTTGGACAAGTTAAATCTTTATATGCAATTAATTAGCCAGTCACCATCCATTCAATTCAATACTGAGACCATTGGGTTCTACTGATGATAAACAGTAGGCCTCTGTAATTCAGCAATCATTACAAATCACCCCCATGCCAGTGGGGCACTATTGAATCTATAATTTGCCACTTCAGTTCCTGAGCCTGATGACCTTTGACAAGAATGATTGACTAAAAATGCTGGGGGGGGGGGGGTTCTGTAGTTGTTTTATAAAGGCAAGATAAGTGTCTGTGTACCTTTTATATAATAGACTAATACAATGACTCTCTAGTAGCACACTAATTCTCTTGCACAAATTTACACCTGCTTCAAAGAAGGGGCGTGTGTGTGCATGCTTTCTATGCACATGTAAACTGCCTCTTACAAATTACCTCATGTGTGCAAATATGCACAATGACAAGAACACGTGGAACTAGTACATGACTTTAGTGTAGGTATGTTTGGGGATGGATTTTGGGTGGAACACAGATGGAGCTGCAATTTATGTGCACACTTTATAAAATATATGCACACATTTGCACACATTTGGACATGCTCAAGCTGAGGTAAATGTATGCAAGTTCGTTATAGCCCCAATTTCTGCAGGATTTGTGCTAGTATTTTATAAAGACACATAGGTAGCTATGAATCTTTATAAGACAGGAGTCCAAAGAAGGCACTCACCCTTGCAAAGAGGAATCAAAGGCACTAGGGAGCAGGGTGAAGTAAAGACAAACCCTCTGTATGTGGAACCAGTCTTTATTAAAACCCCAACACTGACGTTTCGACACTGAGAGCCTTCGTCGGGGGGGTCTATGTATTTAGACCTCCAGCACAACATAAAAGCATTTATAAATTAAAACATATACATATCAAAATTATAAAAGAATCAAGCTAAAACATATATAATTTGTGTAATATTGATAAAAACTACAGTTAAAAGAACATATTAAACAATAACATTAAATTAAGTTAAAAGTTAAAAAGTAATAAAATGATGGACACCTATACAGAATTCTAAATAACACTAAATAAGGCAATGACTACATTGTGTGCACCATATGAAAAACATAACCAGAGTGCACCTTCACATTTTAAAATGCCAAAGCATAATCCAGTAATAAAAAGACTATAGTGTGGAAGGAGGGGAAAAGGGGGGGGGGGGTTATGTGGCCTACCAATCACCCATTTTGTTCCAGTATCAAATATTTAGTATGGTTAAATCAACTGGGTTGCAATCTCCAATCTGAGGCACCATCAGTAAGGATGAGGTGGCTTATCTTGACATTCTGATAAAAAAGACAGTGAGAGGTTCATTATTGACCTTTATTGCAAACTGACAGATATGTATATGTTTTAATTTATAAATGCTTTTATGTTGTGTTGGAGGTCTGAATACATATACCTCCTGACGAAGGCTCTCATTGCCGAAACGCTGTCAGTGTAGGAGTTTTAATAAAGACTGGTTCTACCTACAGAGGGTTTGTCTTTATTTCACCCTGCTCCCTAGTGCCTTCTTTATAAAATAGGGCACAAATAGGCACCCGCTTGCCCTCTCCACCTATGTAACATCGACAAGCAGGACTGAGTCAGGCACACAAGTAGGGTGACATCATTGCATATTGCTGGGATGCAACAGTTATTTGACTAGCTTTCAATTTTTATATAGTCCCAAGTATTGCATTTTAATGTTGCAGTCCTCAAGCAACATTATTTTTTATACACAGTGTTGGCTTGCATTTGGCATCTGTTTCTTGAAATTACTCCTACTACTCAGCACAAGTAGTGTTTATGTACATTTGCTGGTTTCAGTTAGGGTCCACTGCAACTTTTTTGTTTATTATTTTCGTTTGTACCTTCCCCCATTTCACTTTAGGTGTTTTAATTCTCAAAACTTTGTTTTAAACTTACATAGGTGGCTTTTTATAAATACAGCACTTCTTAAGTGATGGGAAGTGCTGACTTTGTTATACTGCAGCTCTCTCTTGTTTTCTATGTGCCAAAGTATTTATCAAGCGGCATATTGGCCCCTTTTTTCCTATATGTTTTATTTTAAGAATATAAGTATAGGTTAGTAAAGGGCAGGACAATTTTATGCTTATGCCACCCCTTTGCTTTGATGGGACTTTTAGGTAGATTATTGCCCACACAGACTCCCTAGGTTTTCCATAAGGGTTCTGTGGGTAAGTGATGTCACCCTCTGGTTTATGAATATATGAGGATACTGGTTAACATTCTACACACATGTTTTTGCATTTTTAAACTTTTTTGCATTTTCACACTTCTAGAAACCAATGGGTTGCTTGCTCCAAGGCAATGTGGTTTTACCAAAGGACAATCATGCCAAATAAATGTAATTAGTTCTTTGGGTGACCAGAGAACTAGATCAAGGGCATGCGATGGATGTGACCTAGCTAGATTTCAGCAAAACCTTTGATACTGTTCCTCATAGGAGGCTTATCAATAAACTGAGCAGCCCAAGGTGGTGAAATGGATCAGAAATTGGTTGACTGACAGAAGACAGAAGGTGATGGTAAATGGAACTCACTCGGATGAAAGGAAGGTGAGCAGTGGCATGCCCCAGGGATTGATCCTGTTCAATGTATTTGTGAGTGATATTGCTGAGGGATTGAAGGAAAGTCTGCATTTTTGCAGATGACACAAAAATTAGCAACAGAGTGGACTCCCCTGAGAGAGTGGACAACATGAGGAAAGATCTACAAAAACTGGAAGAACGGTCTAATGCTTAGCAGTTAATATTTAATGTGAAAAAAGTGCACTCGGGGATGCAGAAATCCAAAGTAATTGTGTGCGATAGGGGGCAAAAGGCTGATTTGCACAGCCTTGCCACTAAGCCACTGCTCCCAGCTCAGATTGGGCATGGCTTCAATTCCTGGTACTTCCTGGTCCCCAAAAAGATGGGGGGGGGGGGTCCAGCCTATCCTGGACCTAAGAAACCTGAACCGGTTCTTGGTTCAGGAAAAGTTCAAAATGGTCTCCCTGGGGACGTTGCTCCCATATCTCCTCAAGGATGATTAGCTATGCTCCCTGGATCTGAAGGATGCGCATACACACATCACAATCCTTCCTCTTCACAAAAGGTATCTGTGCTTCTTGTTGGGCAGCCAGCATTTCCAATGCCAAGTGCTGCCATTTGAGCTGGCGTCAGCTCCTAGGGTCTTCACCAAGTGTCTAGTGGTCATTGCTGTTTATCTCCGGAACCTGGGGGTCTTCATCTTCCCTTACTTAGACGTTTGGCTCATAGAGAGCTCCACGCCTGACGATATTCAGCATTCAGTTTACCTGACTATTCAGGTGTTTGAGCAACTGGGGTTCATTGTAAACTACCCCAAGTCACATCTTCAACTCTCTCAGCAGCTTGAGTTTATTGGGGCTCTCCTCAATATCTCTCAGGCTCGAGTCGTCCTCCCAATGGCATTTACATGGTTAACTAGGGCAGTTACTCATGTAAATGCCTTAGAAAATCGGGCCCTTAATTACTTGCCTAGCCAAATCCAAGATCAAGGCGATTTACAGGTGCAGGTGCACAAGTTATTTTGCTGTCCAAGTGGATGTCAAACAAAGAAGAGAGAATATGTTCTCTGCAAGAAGACACAGTCCAATTGTAAAGCCGAGAAGAACCACGACAACACTAAGGATATCTTCAACATTTGTTTTATTATGGACCCAGATAATAATCTAAAATTTGAGATAATGGTTCAAGCACAGACCTAATGTTAGAAATAATCAATCTCCTCTGAAGAACACTCAAATAACCTTCTATAAGAACCTCCACTTGTAGACGACAAACCAGAAAACATCAGCTCCACAGAGCGATGGATCGATCTTGTACACATTAGGAAAGCTGTTATACATTGCGAGCTTCATTATGCAGGCCTCCTGCAATATTGTAGAGTTAAGCATATTCCTAGAGGTCTTAGAATGACCAAAGAACTGAACAAGTTTCGTGATGATAAAGCTTTCACAAATAGGTGGTGTGAGATTCTAAATAAATGTTCCCTTGACCTCATAGTACTCCTCACAGAAACTTCAAAAAGGAAAGCTGACTTCATAATATTAGAGGTTGAAAGAAAGATGTAGTCACTGAAAGCAGAAGATAGGAGATTGGTCACAGATTATCTTAGAAGCACAGGACAGGGTACTGTGTATCAGCCAGCTTTTAATAAGTCTTCTTTCCCTCCCTCCCTCCCCGATACCTACCCACCCCTGGAATAATCGTAGCTTTATGGATGCTTAAACCTCTTAAAGGAAAGGAGGTGTGTTGGGATATCTTGGCGTAGGGATAGTTTTGCTCCTTCAGATGCTATCTGTGACTGTAATCATGGCCTGCCTGCAGTTTGCACGATGGAGAAAAGAAAAATGTCCTGTGGGCTAAGAAAGTATATGCTACAAGACAGCCTTGCGGCCTGCTGTAGTCTGGAGGCCTTGCTTTGAGTAGAAGTACGTGGAGTCAGGCTCAGAGAGAAATACAGGCCTGCTCAGAGAATTAATTAGCAGAACACATACTTTCGGCCTTGAAGAAGAAGAAAAAGGAAAATGTCATTTAGCACCAGGAGATGGAAAGATCATAAAACAGGCCAAGGAATGCAGGAAAGATATGCTTCACAGAACAGATAAGGAGCATAATTAAGCAAAAAACCTTGAGAGCACCAGCTGCAAGGGAGGGTAGCCCTAAGGCATAATTGGCATTATTCATGGGAGGGGGCCTCAGAGAAGGAGTTCTAGCAAAGTTTTCTTTCTTTGCAAGTAACTCTGACTTTTACAGAATGACATCAGACTTCTAGAAGTTTTTGTGACAGAGAATATCTATATAAGGGGATGGCTCCATAACTCAGTGGGCAGTCTGCTCCCCAATTCCGGTGAGGGAAGTGGACTGTCCAACACCTTTCTCAGACAAAGACTTTTGCTCAAAGCAGTTGCTGTTTGTTTGTTCTGGTACCCAAATAAAGAGCATTGTATTCGAGCAATTTGCAGTTCTGAGTGATTTGTTGCTAATTGGTAATTGGTGATTTCTAAAAAAAAACAGCTGTTGTGGGATACAGGGCCCCACAGGTGCCATATTCACTCTCAGGTGCAGCTGTTTATTCTCATCAGCATACATTAAAGGACCTGAGATTAATTAAACTTCAGGTGAACAAAGTAGATTAAACGTATTAGGCATAGTTTTATTAGTATAAGTATCCCTAGCAACCCTTAGTAAGTAAAGAACTTAAATATCTAAACACAACCTTAAAGCAAAGATGCAGACAGCAGTCCAGCAGTGAGATGGGGGCTTTCCAGTCTTTTGCACTGAGTGTCACATGTATGATTTTCTCACAGTTGGTGAGGGGTCATACATGTGCACAAGGTGCAAGGAGCTCTTTGCTCTCAGGGAGCGAGTCCGATCTCTGGAGGCAAGAGTAGCAGACTTGGAAGATATTAGGAAGACAGAGGTACATAGACAAGACCTACAGGGATATAGTCCTGATGTACCACCTCTAGTCTGGCAGCATCCCTGTTGCCATCAAGGAGAGAGGTCACGTGATAGGAGAGCATCACCCTGGTGTGGCAGGAAGTGATCCTGTAGCTAGGACCTGTCCTCCAGGTGATGTAAAACCCTCTCGCACCAAGGAAGTTTCTCCAGGGCCATGTGCCCATGAGGGAAGGGTTAAGACAGCCGTTATAGTTGGTGATTCGATCATTAGGCATGTAGAAAGCTGGGTGGCTGGTGGACATGAGGATCGCCTGGTAACATGCCTGCCTGGTGCGAAGGTAGCAGACCTCATGCGCCACCTAGACAAGGTCTTAGATAGTGCTGAGGAGGAGTCTGCTGTCTTGGTACATGTTGGTACCAATGACATAGGAAAATGTGGTAGGGAGGTTCTGGAGGCTAAATTTAGTTTTTTTGGTAGGAAGTTGAAATCCAGAACTTCCAGGGTAGCGCTCTCCATAATGCTTCCTGTTCCACGCGCAGGACCCAAAAGGCAGGCAGAGCTCCGGAGTCTCAATGCGTGGATGAGACAATGGTGCAAGGATGAGGGCTTTGGATTTGTTAGGAATGGGGAACATTCTGGGGAAAGGAGGGGCTCTTCCAAAGGGATGGGCTTCACCTTAACCAGGATGGAACCAGGCTACTGGCATTAACCTTTAAAAAGGAGATAGAGCAGCTTTTAAACTAGATAATAGGGGAAAGTCAACAGTCGCCCAAGAGCGCATGGTTCGGAACAATGTATCCTTGAAGGATACTACCAAAAAAATGAAGTTAGGGCACATCAGCAGAGAGGTTCCAATAAAGACAAAGGTAGCCCAAATGCCCTTGAGTACAGAGCAGACAGAGCTTAAAGATTCCAAATTGCCCCTGCCTACCGATAATCAGATTAATATGAATAAAATACAGTCTCTAAAATGCTTGTATGCAAATACTAGAAGTCTAAAAAATAAGATGGGAGAATTAGAATATATAGCACTAAATGATAAGTTAGATATGATTGATATCTCAGAGACATTGTGGAAGCAGGACAACCAGTGGGACACTGTGATACCTGGGTACAAACTATATCGTAATGACAGAGCTGATCAAATTGGTGGAGGGGTTGCGCTTTATGTCAGAGAGTGCATTCAGTCACAAAGGATTAAAGTTTTGCAGGAAACAAGATATTCTGTAGAATCTCTATGGAATGAAATTCCATGTAAAAAGGGGAAGGCGATGGCAGTGGGGTTGTACTATCGACCGCCTGGCCAGAATGAACAAATGGATGATGAAATTTTATTTATTTTTATTTAGACAGTTTTTGTATACCGCCTTATCCTTCAATCAAAGCGGTCACAACACAATTGGGGGATACATTTAACACGCGGGGATATGAGACACATACACTAATACTTACAGGGAACATGGGCAATGGAGGGTTAAGATGAAATGCTCAAAGAAATCAGGGAAGCTAACAAAAGTTACAGAACAGTAATAATAAGGGGTGAATTCAATTACCCAGTATTGACTGGGTCAGTGTCATGGCAGGACATGCTAGGGAGATAAAGTTTCTAGATGAAATAAATGACTGCTTCTTGGAGCAGCTGGTTCATGAACCGACCAGAGGGGAAGCCACTTTGGACTTAGTCCTTAGTGGAACACCAGATCTGGTGCAAGAGAAAAGAGTGTTGGAGCCACTTGGCAATGGTGATCATAGCATGATAGCGTTTGATTTAATTAATGAAGGAGGGATGGTAAGGAAATCCACAGTACTACCTTTTAACTTTCAAAAGGGAGACTATGATAAAATGAGGAAAATAGTTAAGAAAAAACTAAAAGGAGCAGTTGAAAAGGTTAAAGACTTACATCAAGTTTGGGTGTTGTTTAAAAATACTATCTTGGAAGCCCAGACAAGCTGTATTCCACGCTTTAAGAAAAGTGGAAGGAAGTTCAAAAAACTGCCAGCAAGGTTTAAAGGTGAGGTCAGAGAGGCTGTTGTTGCCAAAAAAGCATATTTCAGGAAATGGAATAAAGAGCCAAATGACGAAAACTGGAAACAGCGTAAGCACTGGCAAGTTAAATGCAAGGCACTGATAAGGCAGGCAAAGAAAGAATTTGAGAAGAAACTTGCCATGGAAGCAAAAACGCACAATAAAGACTTTTTCAAGTACATTTGTAGCAAAAAAACTTGTGACAGAGTCAGTTGGACCATTAGATGATAGAGGGGTAAAAGGGGCAGTAAGAGGGGACAAGGCTATAGCGAAGAGACTGAATGAATTCTCTGCTTCGGTCTTTACCGAGGAAGATGTAGGGATGTTACCCATGACTGAAGTGGTATTTAAAGCTGATACTGCAGAGGAATTGAAAGAAATATCGATACACCGGGAAGATGTATTACAGTTATTTGATAAACTGAAGAGTAGGAAATCACCTGGAGCGAATGGCATGCATCCAAAGGTGTTGGAAGAACTGAAATATGAGATTGCAGACCTGCTATTAGTAATCTTTGAGCTATCATTAAAATCATTTCTAATACCTGAAGATTGGAGGATCGCCAATGTAACGAAAACTTTTGAAAAGGGTTCCAGGGGTGATCCTAACAGGCATTCCTAACAGGGGCTCTATAGGTCAAACAATGCTGGAAACCGGCTGGTACTTGGTAGATCTCTCTCTTTTGCTTTAACAGATACCTAAGCTCCACAAACAGAACAATGGATGGGAAAAATCGTATCGCTAAATCTGTTGCCCCCGTTACAGCTTCTGCCTCTGTCCAGACAGAGGTCCTAATGCCAGTTGAAGGACCAGCTCCATGTTCAGGGTGTCTGCATGCTGAAGCTCTGAGGAAACAAGTAGAGGAACTCAGAGAGGAGGTGGCGAGGCTGAGGAGCATTCAAGACAGTGGGAAGTACATTGATGAGATGCTTCTTGCAGCAACCAAGCTCTCCAGCAGAGGAGAAGATGGGTGCCAACAGAATGTCGATGGTTGGACACAAGTCACCAGGGCCTGCAAAATCACCAATCCAACTTCTCCAGCCCTTGAACTGAAGAACCATTATGCAGCCCTGGAAGTGGAAGAGGTGAAAGCATCCCTGGAAAGGGAAGAACCAGAGCTCAAGTACCCCAAAGTTGCAGAATCAGTGACCACAAGGAAGCGAAGGGTAGTGGTGTTTGGAGACTCTCTTCTGAGGGGTACTGAGGTGTCCATCTGCCGACCAGACTTGATGTCCATAGAGGTATGCTCTCTGGCTGGTGCCAAAATCAAAGATGTTATGGAGAGTTTGCCGAGACTCATCAAGCCCACTGACTATTACCTAATGTTACTAATCCATGTTGGAACAAATGATACTGCCAGGTATCCCTTGGAACGTATCAAAAGTGACTTCATGGCTCTGGGACAGAGGGTGAAGCATTTAGGTGCACAGGTAGTGTTCTCTTCAATCCTCACTGTTGAGGGTAAAGGCCAAGGCAGAGAGGCTCGCATCCTGGAGATAAATGCATGGCTGTGTGGATGGTGTCATCGAGAGCATTTTGGTTTCCTAGACCATGGGATGCTGTTCCAAGGGTTGCAGAGCAGAGATGGCATCCATCTGTCCAAGAAAGGTCAACGCGTCTTCGGTAGTAGACTGGCTAATCTACTGAAGAGGGCTTTAAACTAGATTCGTTGGGGATGGGTGAAGAAAGCCCCCAGGTAGGTGAAAGCCCCCAGGTAGGTGATACATTAAATACCTTTATGGAAATGGTAACAGGGGTAACATATGGAAAGCAGTGTGTATAAATGCCCGTAGCATGGGAAATAAGATCCCTGATGTTGAAGCTTTGGTGGAAGTGGCTGACTTGGATTTAGCGGCAGTTACAGAAACATGGTTCACATAAAACCAAGATTGGGATGTAACTATACCTGTCTATACTTTATTCAGAAAGTACAGGGTAGGAAGAAGGGGAGGAGGAGTGGCACTATATGTAAAAACTACTATGAAAGCTTTGGAATTACAGAGCTTAAAAGGGAGAGAGGAGGCATTGTGGGTTAAACTAGAAAGAGGGAAAGAGAAATCTATTTGCATTGGTGTGATATACAGACCTCCCTCACAAGAGGAAGAGGTGGACAGAGAGTTAATTGAAGACATACGCAGCATTGCTAGGAAAGGGGAAGTGCTACGGATAGGAGATTTCAATATACCAGATGTTGATTGCCACATTCCTGCTCCAGTATCATCTAGAAGTAAGGAGATCCTGGATTCTCTACAGGGAGAACTATTCAAGCAATTGGTAACAGACCCCACACGTGAAGGGGCTATACTGGACTTGGTGCTTACCAATGGTGAAAGTGTTTCTGATGTTGTAGTGGGAGATCATTTTGCATCCAGTGATCACCAGATGGTGTGGTTCAGTATTAGAACTAGGGCTGTTAGAATCCATTCAAAGGTGAGGATCTTAGACTTTAGGAAGACTAACTTTGCGAAGATGGGCCAATACCTCAGGGAGTGGTTAGTGGGATGGGAACAGCTGGGGGATGTAGAAAAACAGTGGGCACAACTGAAAGGAGATATTTTAAGGGCAACCAACCTGTTTGTTAAAATGGTAAATAAAGGTAAAAAGAAAAGGAGACCGCTATGGCTTTCGAAAGAAGTAGCTGAAAATACTGAAGAAAAAGGGGAAGGCCCTCATGAAATACAAGAGATCACAGAGAGAGGAAGACAGGCATCTATATTTGGAAAAACTTAGGGGTATGTTTACTAAACTGCGTTAGTGCAATACGCATTAGGAGCCGCGGTAGTGATAGAAACCCCAAATAAGGACATGGGCGATACATCGTTACCACTAACGCGCGTTCCAAAAACTAACGAGCGTTACAGGGCGCCGTGGCGCATTACTGCGCGTTAATGGTAAGAAGGCGTACAGACACAAAGCACTGAAACAGAGCTGTAGCACAATGGTTACGGTACTGACTGCTGTTACAGGCAGCATGGGTTTGAGTCCCCAGTGTGCCTAACGCAGAAGGCTGGCCCAGGCATCACCCTATACATTACATAGGGAATGAGGAGGCATGTTTTTCTTTACGTTGAGTACTGGTGTCAGAAACACACCCTCGGAGTGTGCCTAGCCACGTACGTTGGTGCGTGCGAGGCTGCGTGCGTTGGTACGTGCGTAGCCCCATGCGTAGCTGCGTGCGTTGGTGCGTGCGTACAATCGTGCGTGGGTACGTGTGTTTTTACCAGCGTGGGCACCTTATATTACAGACTCTTTAGGGTGTCTTGCACCTATGCATTATGCTAACAGATGTACGTGTGATGGCCTATGGTTTATCAGAGCCTGTGAGCAGGTGCTGGATTTTCACAGGGTTGGATTGTGCCAGTCACACCCATGATGCACTGCACATGCAAATCAGCTGTCCACAGATACACACCATGGGGAATGCACCCCCACAGCACCTCGGCCTGGTAGGGGGAACTGACCATGTGCACCCCCACAGCACCTCGGCCTGGTACGGGGGTACTGACCGTGTGTTGTACTGGTACAGAGTAGCTACACACCGTCACATTGTGCAGGTACTGTGCTCACCCTGAGGGTGCAGTGAGGCGCCCAGCACCAGGTCCACAGCACTGTCCATGGCTGAAAGAGGCCATGGCGCAGGTCCAAAGCAGTGTTAATGCGTGAGATAGGTAGTTTCTGCAGAAACACCTTGGATATCTCTGTCTGTTTCAGTCAGGTGTAGCCCCCATGGATCCCTAGGTGGCCCATGTACCCCCTCCCCAGGGCCAAAGGGTCTCCCAACAATAGATCCACATTCTACCTCCCTGCAAAGGTGGCACTAGAGGGGAACATCAACCCCGGTCCTGCTGAGGAACAGACGCCCCACAGGGCAGTCAATGCAGCTCTGTACACATCCATAACACAATAGCAGACAGACATTAGGCCTGGATATGGTAAGCTGCACCCCACCACTATCTGATATTCTCCTGCTGCAAGCCATCAGTCACTGCACCCTGCAAACCACTCCATCAAGACACATACCAGCTGCAAACAGCCTGCTAGTTAGTCAATAGTGCATGTGCCCAGTGGAGATGCATGCACCCAGAACTGGGATGTCAGCATACACAACAAGCAGATAAATCAGTGACTAGACCCCAAAAGGAAACCCATATCTATCACATGAGAGAAATACTATGGGGGTGCCTAGCCATGCTGTGGTCACTGCACAGTCAGGGTGAGAGTGATCTCTCAGCAGGACATACTGAGGTCACCCTGTCTGTGTAGGTG
This sequence comes from Ichthyophis bannanicus, assembly GCA_033557465.1. Classification (NCBI taxonomy): domain Eukaryota; kingdom Metazoa; phylum Chordata; class Amphibia; order Gymnophiona; family Ichthyophiidae; genus Ichthyophis; species Ichthyophis bannanicus. The sequence goes on along the minus strand of CM066032.1, from coordinate 1,374,415,973 downwards.
GTGGCCGGGCACTAAAATGTCCCAGTCAGTGCCCTATGCCCTGTGCAGATGCACCCTGGCCAGGCCACCCTGTCCGGCCTATACCCATGGTACCTTGCTCCTCATTATGCACATTGGCAGCCCAATACTGGCAACATTGCTGGCAGTGTGGGCTGTGGAAGGTGTTTGCAGCCACCACACACTGGATAGACAGACAGCCACCCCCACACCTATGCCAGCATTGTGCTACTATAGGGGTGTTCAGCAGCCATACCCACCACACCAGTCCTGGGCACAGTACAGGCATGGATATGGTACGCAATACTGTTGGGGGTCACTCCCCAGGGTGGTAAACACTATCAGAGACCAGACCTGCAGCACACACCGCAGACATCAGAATGATTGTTATGGTGGAGCTCAATGAGCAAAATGTGCTTAACGTAGGCATTGATATCTGCCAGTTATCATAGGAAACGTTTGATGGCTGTGTACCATATACCCAGGTGTAGGGTGGCATTGCTAAGGTATGCAACTGCTAGTATTGGGAGGTACAGGCAGGGCCCAATGTCCTGCCTCTCCAGGAGGCATTGGCCAATGGGGCCTGTGGGTGTGTGTGTGGGTGTGTCTGGCCCTGTTGGCTGCTGCTTTACGGCAGAGTTTCCCAACTCCAGTCCTGGTGTTCCAAACACTGTTCGGGTTGTCATGCTGTCCCTCATAAATATGCATGAGCTACATCTGCATACCATGGGGGTGGTGCATAGATATGCAGCACAGGCATCTTTATTAGAGGCAGCATGGAACCTGAATGGTGTGGGGCCCTCCAGGACTGCATTTGTGAGACTCTGCTCTAGGTAATGCGCCTGTTTATGGTGTCTGTGTTTGGTGTGGTAAAATATAGGCGTATTAACCATGCGTATGTTCTCTGCAATAAAGGAGTGTCTTTACTATCACTGTTTAGTGGTGGGTAAAACTATGGGGACTGGGTTGGCAGGAGCCCCAGCTGGGATTTGAACCTGTGACCCTCTGGTCTTACAGGCACTGGCTGTGTCTGTTGCACCACACTGTGGCCACAGAGACAGTGCTGTCCCTGGAGGTAGGAAATCTGGCCTGACGAGTCAAAAACCCTGCTCTGCACAATTTTACTGTGGGCTCATTTACCTTGTATGAAGACAAATGTGCACATAAACCTCAAAAATGACCTCGAAAACAGGGGCACACACCCATAACCAAGCTGGGCAACAATGATATCATTGGGCAACATTAAAAAACACTCCCAGGAAAGCTCCAATAAAATGAAATGATTTTTGAAAGGGTCTACGGAGTGTAGACCCTTCCACACATCATTTCTTTTTTTGGAGCTTTCCTGGGAGTGTTTTTTATTGTTGCCCATTGCTATCACTGTTGCCCAACTGAATTATAATTTTTACACTGTTTCTTGTGGTCATTCTAAAGTTTTATTTGCAACTTTGTTCTGTGCACATGTATCACACTGCTCACGTTTTGTAGGTTTCCCCGGTTTTGCTGTACATTGCTGACGGAAATGGTTTCTCTTCCCTTTAATATGCCTTTAACGACAGGTTTTCATTCGCGTTGGAATTGAACTCTGCACTTCAGCGCGTTAGTGTGAGGGGAGCCTCTCCCTGCCCACTCTCGCCCATTGACTCCTTCTCTCCGCTCACTCTCCACCTTCTGCGCTGTTTTAACGCGCCGCGGGCCTTTACGATCGTTAACTACGGTTAACGCACGTAGTATGACGTTAACGGTCATTGGCGCATGATTACGCACGTTATACTGCACTTACGATCGTTAATGTCGTACAACGCGCGTTATTCACGTTTACCGCACTTTAGTAAACATACCCCTTAGAGAAGCTAGCAAAGTAGTCAGGAAGGCAAAGATTCAAAAGGAGGAGGAAATAGCCAATGCAATAAAATGGGGGGATAAGACATTTTTCAGATATGTTAGTGAGAAGAGGAAGGGCAAAAGTGGTATTGTCAGACTCAAGGGTGCAGGGGAGGAATATGTAGAAGCTGATAAGGATAAAGAGGAATTGCTTAACAAATATTTCTGTTCTGTGTTCACAGATGAAGAACCAGGAGCAGGACTTAGAAAACACCCACAAACAGGAACAGAAGCGAGGGACATCTTGAACAATTTTCAGAAGACTGTGTTCGTGAGAAACTAGCTCAACTTAAAGTAGACAAAGCAATGGGACCGGATGGGATACACCCTAGAATACTGAGGGAACGTGGGGAGGTTCTAGCAGCTCCACTGACTGACCTTTTCAATGCCTCGTTGGAGGCGGGAGTAGTGCCAAAGGACTGGAGAGAGGCTCATGTGGTGCCTTTACACAAAAGCGGAAGTAAGGATGTGGTTGAAAACTACAGGCCAGTTAGTTTAACTTCGGTGGTGAGTAAATTATTGCAAACGCTGCTGAAAGAGAAAATAGTGAGGTTTCTGGAGTCCAGCGGATTACAAGAACTGAGGCAGCATGGATTCACCAGAGTCAGGTCTTCTCAGACAAATCTAATTGATTTCTTTCACTGGGTGACCAGGGAGTTGGACCAAGGGAGAGCCCTAGATGTGGTGTATTTAGATTTCAGTAAAGCCTTTGACACTGTTCCTCACAGGCAACTTATAAACACACTGAGCACCCTAGGGATGGACCCTAAAGTTACTGCTTGGGTTAGAAGTTGGTTGGTTGGGAAGCGACAAAGATTACAGGTAAATGGAGCTTACTCTGAGGAGAAGGATGTTACCAGTGGTGTGCCCCAGGGATCTGTCCTGGGTCCGATTCTTTTTAACATCTTTGTTAGTGATATAGTGGAAGGGCTGTCGGGTAAGGTTTGCCTCTTTGCGAATGATACCAAAATCTGCAATAGAGTAGACACCCAGGAAGGTGTAGATAACATGAGGAGGGATCTAGCTAAGCTTGAAGAATGGTCTAGAATTTGGCAGCTGGGATTTAATGTTAAAAAATGTAAGGTCATGCATTTGGGCTGCAGCAATCCAAGGGAGCCCTATAGTATAGGGGGTGAAGTACTTTTGTCCACTAAAGAAGAGCGGGACCTAGGCGTGGTTGTGTTTGATTATCTTAAAGTAGCTAAACAGGTAGAAAAGGCGACGGCAAAAGCTAGAAGGATGCCTGGGTGCATACGGAGAGGAATGGCTAGCAGAAAAAAGGAGGTGATAATGCCTCTGTATAAGTCTTTGGTGCGACCTCATTTGGAGTATAGTGTGCAATTCTGGAGACCACACCTTCAAAAGGATGTGAACAGGATGGAGTCGGTGCAGAGGGTGGCTACTAAAATGATTAGTAGTCTTCATTATAAAGCATATGAGGACAGACTTAAGGATCTTAATATGTACACCTTAGAGGAAAGATGGGATAGAGGAGATATGATTGAGATGTTTAAATACCTCCGTGGCATAAATGTTCAGGGAGAGAGCCTCTTTCAATTGAAAGCAAGTTCTGCTACGAGGGGACATGGGATGAGGGTGATGGGGGAGAAATTCAGGAGTGATATGCGAAAATATTTCTTTACGGAAAGAGTGGTGGATTCGTGGAATAGTCTCGCATTGGAGGCGGTAGAGATGAGGACAGTAACTGAAATCAATAAAGCATGGGACAAACACAGAGGATCTCTAAAGGAAAAAAGGGTACTGTTGTAGTTGTTGATATGGAAGGACAGACTAGATAGCCATGTGGTCTTTTTCTGTCATCATATTTCTGTGTTTCTATGTTTCTGTGATGCGGGAAGCTACAGACCGGTGAGCCTGATGTCAGTACCGGGAAAATGGTAGAAACCATTATAAAGAACAAAATTACTCATCATGTAGATAGTCATAGCTTAATGGGAGACAGCCAACATGGCTTTAGACAAGGAAAATCTTGTCTTACTAATCTGTTAACTTTTTTTGAAGGTGTGAATAAACAGGTAGACAAAGGTGAGTTGGTTGATATAGTGTATCTGGACTTTCAGAAAGCCTTTGACAAGGTCCCTCATCAGAGACTTTTGTCAAAACTAAAAAGTCATCGGATAGGAGGCAGTGTGGATCAAGAACTGGTTAAAAGATAGAAAGCAGAGGGTAGGGCTAAATGGCCAATTTTCCCAATGGAAAAAGGTGAATAGTGGAGTACCCCAGGGATCTGTGCTGGGTCTGCTGCTTTTTGACATATTCATAAATGACCTGGAAAAGCGAATAACGAGTTAGGTTATCAAATTTGCAGATGACACAAAACTATTTAAAGTTCTTAAAACCCAAGAGGATTGTGGAAAATTGCAAGAGGATCTTGATAAATTGGAAGAATGGGCATCCAAATGGCAGATGAAGTTTAATGTGGACAAGTGCAAAATTATGCACCTAGGAAAGAACAACCCAAACTATGGCTATACGATGCATGGTTCCACATTGGGATCCACTACCCAGGAAAAAGATTTAGGCGTCATAGTGGATAACATGTTGAAACCCTCTGCCCAGTGTGCAGCGGCGGCAAAGAGAGCAAATAAAATGCTAGGTATCATAAGGAAAGGAATGGAAAATAAAACAAAGGATATTATAGTGCCTCTGTATCGTTCCATGGTACGACCGCACCTTGAATATTGTTTGCAATTCTGGTCGCCATATCTTAAAAAGGATATAGCATTATTAGAAAAGGTGCAGAGAAGAGCCACCAAAATGGTAAAGGGGATGGAAGGATACTCCTATGAAGAGAGGCTAAGAAGGTTAAGGCTCTTCAACCTGGAAAAGAGACGACTGAGGGGAGATAGGATAGAGGTCTATAAATTAATGAATGGAGTGGAACGGGTAAACGTAGATTGATTTTTAACGTCGTCAGAATATAAAAAGACTAGGGGACATGCAATGAAGCTACAGGGTAACCTATTTAAGACTAATAAGAGAAAATATTTTTTCATTCAACGTGCAATCAAACTCTGGAATTTGTTACCGGAGGATGTAATAAAAGCTGCTAGTTTAGCTGGGTTTAAAAAAGGTTTGGACAAGTTCCTGGAGAAAAGGTCCATAAGCCATTATTAAAAGGGACCCAGGATATCACTGCTTGACCCAATACAAGCACTGAGGAACCTGTGTCTTTTGGGGGGAGTGCTAGGTAGTTATGACCTAGATTGGCCACTTTGGGAAACAGGATACTGGACTTGATGGACCTTGGTCTGACCCAGTATGGCATATCTTATCTTCTTGTGATTATAACAAAAAGTTAGAGAAGTACCGAAAAGAGATTAGGAAAGGCAAACTTGAGAAACTCAAATGTGATGATTTGGACTATAAAAGTGGTAACGTATATTTATGGTTAGGATCCCATTCCTTGAACAATGTACAATGGCAGGTTAGCTTTAAAGGCACAACTGGAGAATGTAGAGATCAGGATTATAAAAAGAATAACCAGTCTGACCGTAAGACTAATGAGGGACAGGATAAAAGCAAGAACTTTTTGCCTCCCTCAGCTCTACTCCCCTACCCACTTCCCCTAGTACCTCTAAAGATTTTTTGATTCAAAGACATCTGGGAAAAGGAATCAGCAAGGTACAAACCCCCTCAGAGACAGACTCCCTCTCATCAGATGGAGTTCAGAGAGAGGGGGAGGGGCAAAGGCAGAGGCACATGGACCTACCACAATCATTCTCACAATCCCTACTGACACCTTAAGCTGACCTTCCCATTCTTAACCTTTCAAAGGTTTCTCTGTTAAAATCAGAATGTGACTTACTCCAGAAAGGACTTTCATTTGTTCCTACAGCATGATATGACCGATTTCAAACTCGCATCAACCTTTATAAATTTCTCGCAAGATTCAGATCACTTACTTTTTCTCAAATAGATCCGCAGATAGGGTAGATCCCTCAGTTATGCGCAATAAATCTCGGTGGGTGCCTCCCAGCCCTACTGACCCTGCAATCCAATCATATATGAACTGTATTTCTTGAGAAAAGTGTTGGTTGTAGATATGATAATCTTACATGGAACGAGAGACAAGCTATGAGTTCCCTTCGGCAATGCAGGGATATTGTTATCAAACCCGCCGACAAGGAAGGAGGGATTGTTGTTCTTGAACACTCTTACTATGTTGAGGAGCTTAAAGGCCAACTCAATTATAATCAATTTTCTCAGGTACTCACACAAGATCCTACACTCAGAATTAAAGAGGAAGCTGACTCTTAGCTCTCCCTTGGTGCCTCAGCATGCTATCTAACAGATCGTGAAATATCTTTTTTAAAAGTGTCACACCCGATAGAACCTACTAAATACACTATACCTAAGGTCCATAAATCTCTGACCGCTCTCCCAGGGAGACTGATTGTTTCTGGCATAGGATCTGTGTTGAACCATTATCTCAAATTGTAGATTATTAGCTGGGTCCATAATAAAATGACTGTTGAAGATATCCATAGAGTGGTCGTGTTCAAGTGGATATATAATCTAAGTTATACTTGAAGCAATGAGGGTGAAGTGACATCCAAAGTCACTAGGAGTGTCAGTGGGAAGAGCAGGTTCTCAGCGTGGGAGAACCTCCTCCACTAGGCTACTCCTCAGAGATGCAAACCTTACCTTTATCTTTATTTGCACATTTGATATACTGCCCAGGCAGTAGCATCAAGGCAGTTTACTATAAAAGGTTTGCTGCAAAGCCAGAAGGTGGAAGGAACATCATTATATGACATGACAGGAGAGAAGCAAGAATAGCAGAAGGAGAGAGGAGGTATAGGGTAAAGTGGGAGGAGACAGAGTCTATGTCAGGGTTGGGGAGTGAGGAAGGTCAAAAGTGGCATGAAAGAGGTGGGTTTTCAGTGTAGCCTTAAAGTTTTGGAAAGAAAGTTCAGAACGGAGTGTTAAGGGGAGGAAGTTCAAAAGAGTGGGGCTGAGGAAGAAGAAAGCAGAACTGTGGGTCAGTTTGAGGTGGACCTGTGAAGCAGGGGGAAGGAACAAATGGTTGATGTTGATGGAACAAAGAAGGCGGTGTGGGGTGTGAAAGTGGATGAGGTCAGAGTGATGTTGTGGAGGACCAGTATGGATGACCTTGTGAACAGTGGTGAATATCTTGTATTGGATTCTGTATTTGATGGGGATCCAATGGAGGTGAATAAGTAGAGGGGTTAATGATACAGGCCGCGGTGTTTTGTAATAACTGGAGTCTTTGAAGTTGATACTGAGGGAGTCTGGCAAAGGCAATATTACAGTAGTCTAATCTGGTAATAACTAGGAAGAGGAGAAATGTGATCAAAGAGGGAGTGGTCAGGAAAGAGCGGACTGCATGGATCTGACATAAGGAATGGAAGGAATGACGAATGAGGGACGAGAGATGTTCAGTAAAAGATAATGAGGAATCCAAGGTGATGCCGAGATAGCAAAGAGATGTGACTAGTGGGATTGAAATGGATCCAAGCAGAAGGGCCAAGGAAGGGCAGGGGTCACCAAAAGTAAACCAAATAGCTACTGATTTAATGGGGTTGACATGGAGTAAATTTGTGGGTAACCAGGATTGAATGAGAGAAAGGCAGGACTTCAGGAGGGTCAAATCGGAGGTAGTAGAACTGGTGTGATAGAGAAGGATTATGATCAGCATAAGAGTATGCTGATATGCTACATTGTTGTATGAGAAGAGAAAAAGGGGCCAGAAAAATGTTGAAGTGGAGAGGGGCCAGGACGGAGCCTTGTGGAACACCACAGGTGGGAGGGGGGGGGGGGTTAGCAGGAGAGGCAGAGGAGCCGGAGAGAACAGAAAAGGATCTGGCGGTAAGAAAGGACCGAAATCAGTCCAGTACAGTTCCATGAATCACAGAGTCATAGAGATGTGAGAGATGTGAGAGAAGTGTACAGTGATCAACCAGCTCAAAGGCTGAGAAGAGACCCAGAGAGACGGCCATGGAAAAATCACTATGATCATGTGAAACATGTGGTTCATTCAAGAGGGAGAGGAGGATGGTTTCCGTGCTGTGTCCTGTTCTGAAGTCAGACTGATTGGAGTGGAAGGTATGAGTAGTGTCAAGGTGTGCGGATAGTTGTGCAAACACCAGCTTTTCCAGGACTTTTGATAAGAAGGGGAGATTAGAAACAATGCGCCAATATGCAAGGACAGAAGGGTCTAGTATAGTTTTTTTAAGGCTAGGGCAGATCAGAGCGTGCTTCCAGGAGGTGGGGAAGGAGCCTGAGGAGAGGCTAGAATTAAACATAGAGAGTATTAGGGTCAAAGAGGGTTCCAGCAACCAATGGGAGGGGATGGGGAGTAGGAGACATGTGGTCTGGTGCGAGGAGGTGAGGGGCTTAGACAGCTCTGTAGCGGAAATGGAATGGAATGAGGACCACATGTGAAATAGGGAAACAGCCGGCAAAGTGGTGCCTGAGGGGTTTTGAGGGACAAGGGGAGACCTGGGGAAAGAGGGGGAGGGCAGACTGGGAATGTGGAACGCATGGAGAGGACCTTGTCAGAGAAGAAGGTGGCTAACGTAATGAGATCAGGGATGGGGAGGGATCATAGGAGGTATGGGGAGCAGAGAGCAAATAAAGGACAAAATAAAGCTGGTGGGAAGAGAAGAGGATGATGACAGTTGGCAGTGTGGATCATGGAGCAATATTTGTGATGACAGTGACAAAAGGGAGAGGGATTTGGAGGAGGGGTGTCTGCGCCCGTGGTGCTCGGCACAATGGAGGTGAATGCCAGAGTGCTACCAAGGGTGAAAAGTGTGGGTAGGTGGTATCTGTACGGAGTGAAGTGGGGCCAACTGATCAAGAGCAGAGGTCAGAACAGTGTTTCAGGACTGCACCTGGAGATCTAAGGAAAGAGAAGTGAAATCAGGCGGAAAAGGGTGTCTGAGGAGGGGAACTGTTAGAGTGTGAGAGGTATGATATGCTATTTACGAGGGTTGCTATTTATATTTCTGGCCTTAGCAACAGTAAGTGTTGCCAGGCGCCATCCAATGGCTCCATTGGAACACTGACATTGTTGAACATAATCTTATTCATAACATTTTATCATTTGAGCGCGATTTGTTGTTTACAGTAACTTGGTGAGGCAAACCAGAAGCAGAACCTAAGGACCAGGCCTACATGTAGGTATCTTAATGCAGACAAAGTTTATTGAGGACCAATAAACTTTGTCTGCATTAAGATACCTACGTGTAGGCCTGGTCCTTAGGTTCCGCTTCTGGTTTGCCTCACCCTGTTTTCTGCGGATACCTACTCTTCTCCTTTGTTTTCATTTACAGTAACTTGAAAAATTCATCTCGGGAAAAAAATGGAATTAACTCGTGAACATTTTTGTGCGATTATTTTTCATAACTTTCGACGTGGATTATCAAGACAAGAGTGCATTGATGAACTTAATTTTTTATACGGCGATAAAGCACCATCCTACAGCACTGTAAAAAACTGGTATAACGAATTCAATCGTGGCCGACGTTCGCTCCAGGACGAATTCCGTCAGGGTCGTCCAAAATCGGTTGTTGTGCCAGAAAATATCGATGCTGTGTGTGAACTGATAAAGCAAGATCATCATGTGACATACCATAAGATTGTGGCATCTTTGGGCATTAGTATGACAAGCATCAATAAGATATTGCATGATCATTTGGCCGTAAAAAAGATTTGTTCGCGTTGGATCCCGCATAATCTGACAAACGCTCAAAAGAAGGCTCGTGTCGATTGGTGCAAGGAAATGTTGAAAAAATACATTCAAGGTGCATCAAAGACTGTGTATAACATCTATACAGGTGACGAATCATGGATCTATGCATATGAGCCCGAAACAAAACAGCAATCGACTGTATGGGTCTTCCAAGACGAGCCAAATCCAACAAAAGTTGTTCGCAGAAGAAGCACATTGAAGCAAATGGTTGCCTGTTTCTTCGGCATTACCAGTCACATGGCAACAGTGCCGTTAGAGCAACGTAGGACGGTCAATTCTGAATGGTACACGACCATTTGTTTACCAGAAGTCTTCAGAGAAATTCGGAAAAAGTCGAAGAAGAGGCGAATAATTCTTCATCATGACAATGTGAGCTCTCACACATCGGCTCAAACAAAGGAATTTTTGACCGGCCAAAACATCAAATTGATGGGTCATCCACCGTACAGCCCTGATTTGGCACCCAATGACTTCTTTTATTCCCGCACATCAAAAACAAATTACGTGGGCAACGATTTTCAACACCCGAAGATGCGGTTGATGCATTCAAAACGCATGTTTTGGAGTTACCTCAATCGGAGTGGAAAAAGTGCTTCGAAAATTGGTTCAAACGCATGCAAAAGTGTATTGATCTTCATGGAGAATATTTTGAAAAACAATAAAACCAATTTCGATCATAAATATTTGTTTTTTCATTATTAGGCCAGAATATAAATAGCAACTCTCGTAAGCTTGGTTACAAGGAAGGTATGGAGGAGCTGGAGGAATAAAGTAGAGGGGGGACTGTAGAGAAAAGAATATGCAGTGGTGATTGGACCAGGGATGATGGAGAGAGTAGAGGGAACAAAAGAAGAAGCAGAGGGTGTGATGATTAAGTCTAGTGCATGTCCAGCGGCATGAGTTGGACAGTGGATGTGCTGATGGAGGGAGAGATCATTAAGAGGGGCAAGGAAAGCTCTATCCTTAGGTCTGGATGGAAAATCCAGATTTAAGTAAAAATCACCAAGGATCATGGCATGAAGGGGGGAGAGGGAAACTTCAGAAAGGGTAAGCAGTAGAGAGTCCCACAGATGGGGATGAAGAGAGGGGGGGGAATAAAGAAGAAGGAAGTAAAGCGGGGGTGGGCAGAATCTAACCCCAGTAGAAGAGATTCAGGGTAGTGAAGAGCTGGAGATGGCATTTCACAAGTGGGAAGGGTGCAGCAGTGAAGGATAGCTATACCCCTGCTGCTGCCTTCTGACCTAGAAGTAGAGAACGCTGAGAATCCCAGGAGGAGGCACTGGTTAAGCAAGGGATCCTCATCCTCCTGCAACCAATGATGAAGAGGGCATCTAGTCACAGCCCTGATGGCCCCTTCCACAAACGTGCCATTTTGGAATATGACTGTACTCCTGACGTGCAGCATTGGTGGGGCAGAAGCAACTGTAGTTCACTCCTAACCCCTTCTGAAACCCATGGCTTTTGGAATAAGTTTGATGAGGGTCATGAAGGTGGGAAGAATATTTGAGATGCCCGGGGTCTTTTTAAACATTTTGAGCCTGATTTTGCAACAAAATATCTATGAGAAATCTAAAAAGATGTCCATTTAATAGCTATTTTATGAAAACAGCATAGGCGCCTCTGCACCTCTTTATTTATTTTATTATGGGACCTTGATATACTGCTGACAAGCAAATAGCTATCACAGCGGTTTATAAGGTAAGTATCCAGAAGCAGCCCTAGTTGCTCACCAATGCACACATTTATACGTGCTCTGAAACTGATGTAAATGTATGTGTATAATCTACACATCTTTTTTAAGTGTCATCAAGTCAATGCTGATTCTTGGTGATCCAGCAACCCCTGGGTTTTCTTGACAAGATATAACCAGAAGTAGATTGGCAGGCCTTTTTTTCTGGGGCAATAGATGGTGACCTGCCCAAGGTCACAAGGAATGCCAGTGGAAATGAAATCCTGATCTTTTGGATACTAGGCTGTTGTTCTAACCACTAGGCTTCTATCTGAAACTGATATAGCTGTATATGTATAATCTACACATTGATTCACGTATTTCGTAAAATACACATGTATTGATGTATTTATTTTTATTTACTTGTTTGCAAAAATGTGTTACACCACACGGTTGCCAAGATACTTCAAGGCAGTTTACAATGAAGGTCAATTATTTTGGAGGACATCTAAAAAAATATAATTAAAATTAAATTAAGGGTGACAAGATAGGACAAGCATAGGACAGAAAGGGATGAACATCATGGGAGAGGGCTGTAGTTGTACAACAATTAAAAACCAAGGGGTATGTTTACTAATTGGCGGTAGCAGCTTCCGTGCAAATTCTGTTTTATTCAATGGGGTCACAGCTCCAATTTCGCACAGAAGCCGCTAGCACCGCTTAGTAAACAGACCCTTTTGTCCTCATGGCTTGACAGACAGATAATGTTTTATCAAATTATCCTCCACATGGTGCAGTTTAATTCAAGAGAGGTCAGGGCTTTTAATGTGTGCTGTAAACCAGCACATGCTAAAAAACAAACTGGAAAAAAAACCTGAAAAAACAAACAAACCCCAAAATTCCTCCAGCAACAAATTGAAAAGAAATAAGAAAAACCCCTGCATACCCCCAGTAGACTATACCTACATAGAATTAGTACATTCAGTATTTTAAATCAATGTTACCCAGGGTCGGCTTAACCATCAGGCAAACTAGGGAGCCTCCTAGGGCAGCAGTTTCTGGGGGCCATCAAAGAGCAGGGCGTTCAAAACTAAATAATAGATTCTAACAGCTGGAGGAGGGGGGGAAGGCGTAAGGCTTAAGGTTTTCCTAGGGCGCCAAAACTTTGAACCAACTCTGGGGCTGGCCATGATGTTACCTCTTATTCCTGTACTAGGTTCTTGACGTTCTAACTCCATGTAATGAAGCTGTTTCTTTGATGTAGGGCTGATGGGTATATTAACATATGTTGCTATATCGCTGCGGGGTCGATCAGACAGTGGTACCTCTGTTGGATAGCCTGGTGCACCTGCTAATGAAAAGAAACAGATCCAGTAATCATAGTTAACAGGGGCGCATGAATTTGTAGCAGTGAATGAGAACGAGAGCAGCAGCCATGCTCTGATGTATCGAAGAATGTTAAAACCTAGTCTATGTACACAAAACACACTGTAGGAAAGCGAGTGTGGGCCTAGAACCTGACGGTGGGATTTACATACCTTTTCACAAGTTTGGGTGAAGTTGGTTTAGAAACAACATGCCAGAGGATGGCCTAGTGACTCTGTGGCAGCTATGTAGACTGCCATGCAGGGGAACCTGGGTTGATTTTGCTCCTCAGATTGGCCCCTGGGGCCAGTCAAGACTGGGGATGCTGTGGAGACAGTGTTTACATTCTGTGGAGAGAAAAAGGTCATAGCTATCCCCTTGTGGTTGCATTTAGGACTCATGCTTGCAGGCAGGGGTGGTGTTATCACTAGGTGAACTAGGAGATTACCTAGAGTGCTGGGCTTCTGGGGGCACCCATTGCCGCCACTACCATCCCGCTCTGGGGCCTGTAGCGGCAGCAATAGCATGGAAACCGTGGCACAGCACTTGCCTAACCTCTCCGGCGGCTACATCGCGTAAATCTAGGCATTTTAGTTGTATATGTGTGTAAATGGGCATTTATGCATGTATTTGATGAAGTTGCTATTCTGAAAGTACGCACATCAGGTCATTCATGTGTTCTTCCATTACAGGTATGTAGAGGGGCAGAATTTGGGCAGGACACAAAGTTATGCACATAAATTACAAAATGCACATTTTTGATAAATCTAGGCACAGGCATTTACACCAGCCACAGAGCTGGCATAAGTGTTTGTGGTGTAAATTAATGTGCACATTTTATAAAGTATGCACATAGCTTACTTTATAAAATAGGCATGAAATACGCATGTAAGAACACGCGTTAATCTAGGTGCACCTTTCTAAAATTACCCTCCATATGGCGTATGGTCTTGTGAACAGTAGGCTGATTCTTAGAAGAAGTGTAAATGATTGTCAGAAGATAAATTCAATAAATAAAATGAGATTTGAGGAGTTTTTTCTTACTCTGAAAACCTTCCTGGGTAGGGCCAGTACTCGAGTTTGAAGTGGCTGGACTACCAAGAGAGGGCCCTGAGAGTCAAAGTGACTGAGAAATTGAAGAGCTAAAGAACAGAAATGGTTTAAGTTTCTGAGATTTGTTTTTGAGAGGCGGGGAGAAGGGATTACTTCTGTGATTCAATGAGCCTAAGAATTAAAAATGAATTGAGGCAATTGTCTCCACAGATACCCCCATGGGTTCTAAGAGCCTTCTAGAATAGGAAGAAGTTAGAAGGAATATAGAATTTTGGAGAGTGTCTTGCAAGTTCCAGAGGTTGGATCAGCTGGAGTTAAGACCACTGAAGATAAAAAATAAAACAAAACCAGACACCTATCAACATGATCAGGAATGTCCTATATCACCCAGAAGAGTCCCCAGTTTCTTAGAATAGAAGATAGAGCTTCAGAAGGATGAGCTAGAGGGTTCTGACTAGTTTTGTAGAACTAATTGTTCCTGTGGACTGACTTTTGTCTACTTTTGCGCTACCACCCAATAAAGATTTTACTTTTTTCCCCAGACAAAATCTGGGCTGGATTTCTACTTCAGTTGGGTAAGTAAAATATGACTGCAGAGATAGAGAGTGAGGTACAGTATAGAAAAGGGAAAAAGGGCAACCTCTGGAGAGTTGTATGTACTAAAGCCCATAGTAAAAGAAATAAAGTTTCAGATTTAGAAGCTGTAATGGAAGAGGCTAACTTGCGTAGACTGGCAGTCATGAAGACACGGTACATAGAAAACAATGACTGGGCTGTAGTTATATCAGGCTATAATCTATTCAAGAAAGACAGGCTTGGAAGAAATGGCAGAGTGACACTATATATAAAAAATAATATTATAGCCACAGAACTACAGGTCTTACAAGGGAAGGAGGAGGTATTGAAGGTTAGTCTGGAAAGAGGGAATGGAAAATCTATTAACTTTGCAGGCAGAAGAAATAGAGATTTAATTAAAGACATTCACAATATTGCTATGAAAGAGGAAGTACTTTTGGGAGAAGATTTCAATTTACTAGATGTTGATTGGGATATCCCTCCTCTGGTGTCATCTAGAAGTAGAAAGATCTTGGATTCTCTAAAGAGGAACTGCTCCAGCAACTCGTAATGGATCTCACGCGGGATTAGAGGATCAGAGAGAGCACGGCTTTACTACAGGTAGATCTTATCAGACAAATCTAATTGATTCTTTGAATGGGTGACCAGAAAATTAGATTGCAGAGAGCACTAGATGTGGTATCAGGGGCGGCTCTATAATGAGGCCAAAAAATTGCCCCCAAAAAGCCCGCCTCACTCGGCCTTCAAAAAAAAAACAAACCCGATCAGAAGAGCCGCTGCTGCTGTCGCCGCAGCAGTAGCAGAAGGAAGTGCTCCGCGCCCCCCCCCCCCCGGCAGAGCCCTCTTCTCTCCCTCAGCACCGGTTTACAAAGCCGCAAAGGGAGAGTTTCCCTTTCTCGCGGCTCTGTTAAGCCCACCGGCGCTGATGGGAAACTCTTCCTTCACGGCTCTGTAAATCTGGCAGTGATGCTGAGGAAGAGATGAGGGCTCTGCCGGGGCGGCTGCGGGGCACTTTCTTCTGCCGCTGCTGTGATGGCAGTGGCAGCGGCTTCAGCAGCCAGTTTCTTCAAGTGGGCTAATGGGGGGGTTAGGACTAGTAATGGGCTATGGGGAGGGCTAGGACTGGAAATGGGCTGATGGGGGGGTTAGGACTGGAAGTGAGCTGATGGGGGAGTTAGGAATGGAAGTGGGCTGATGAGAGGGCTAGGACTGGAAATGGGCTGATGGGGGGGCTTAGGACTGGAAGTGGGCTGATGGGGGGTTAGGACTGGTAATGGGTTATGGGGGGCTAGGACTGGAAATGGGCTGATCGGGTGGGGGGCTAGGACTGGAAATGGGCTGTTGGGGGTTTAGAACTGGAAATGGGCTGATCGGGAGGGGGTCTAGGACTGATAATGGGCTGATTGGTCGGGTTAGGCCTAGAAATGGGCGGATTAGGGGGGCTAGGACAGGAAATGGGCTGAATGGGGGGTTAGGACTTGAAATAGACTTATGGGGAGGGTTTAGGACTGGTAATGGGCAGATGGGGGGCTAGGACTAGAGTGGGATGATAAGGGGGATAGGACTGGAAATGGGATAATGGGGGAGGGGAGGAGAGTGCTGCTGACCCTGGAAGAAAATTAGGGGCTAGGGCTACAAATGGGCTGATGTCGGAGGATGGTAGAATAGGACTGGAAGGGAGCGGATAATGAGAGGGTCTGCCAGGGGAAAGAGGGGGCAGGAAGGGAGCTGACACGGGGGAAGGAGGGGGCTGGAAAGGAGCTAACACCTGGGATGTACTGAAGGGGGACTGGAAGGGAGCTGACACTTGGGGATGGGAGTGGTAGGTGGCTGGTAATGGGGAGGAGGCTGGAAGGGAGCTGACATGCGAATGGCACTGGAAGGTGGATGGACAGAGGGTAGGGCAACTGGAAGGGAGCTGACTGTGGGGGTGGCACTGAGAGTGGACGTGAGCTGATATTTGGGATGGTATTTGGACTAGAAGGAGATAGATAGTGGGGAAGGAGGGGGACTGTAAGGGAATGGACACCAGTGGCAATCATGGCAGTCGCAAGGCGGTTGACATTGGAAGGTACTGGGAGGGGAGGACTGGAAAGGGGGCTGATACTGGGAGGGTTACTGGAAGTGGAAGTGGAAATGGGCTGATGGAAGGAAGTGAAGAAAACAAAAGAAGAGATAAGAAATGGCAAATGGACTATAGACCACAGAAAGAGAGCTAAGAGAAGACAGGAAAGCAGAAGCCTCAGATCGGGACCAGCATGATCAGAGAATAAAATGGTCAGAAAACAAAGGTAGAAAAAATGATTTTATTTAATTTTAGTGATTGAACTTTGTGCTATTTTTATATTTTACACAGTATTGGCGAACTGCATCTCTTATTTATCTGATGTTGCACTGCATGTGGACTCCGGCTTCTTGGGGTTTCAATTTAAATTTTGTCTACATATTTTTATTTTTACTTTAGATTGTGGTTACTTCTTCTGTACTTGGTGAGGGTCGATGTTGTGAGTGTGTGACTGAGGCCAGCTGTTCTGTTAACATGGAGATAGTACATAAAAATCTATACTGTACTGTAGTAATTTGACTTGTTCAGCTTTTCAAATAGGTGTATAGATGTTCCAGGGCCCACTGTAGTAATTACAGTGACACTTTTTTTGGATGGGCTCCTTATGTGAGTTTTGGAACTTTGTGCTGATATGGTATGGTATGGTAGGTTTGCTCTTTGTTGTTGGGTTTTGTATTAATTCACAATATGCCTGGTTCTGGAGAATAGTGGTTGTTGTTGTTGTTAGTGAGATGATCAGAATCAGATTTTTTTTTTAAATATTGAGTTCTATGGGTGAATGTCCTGGTTCTGCTCTGCACCTACTGTGAATGCAAAATATATGTTGAAAAAGAAAAAGAAAAAGCAAGAACCATAACGCAGTTTATAACAACAACAGAAAAATGAGTTATAATTTAGTTTTATAAACTGTGCTGTTGGTTCTTGCTGTCTTTTAGTTCCTTGATGTACAAATGGGACCGTACCTAGACCTGTGCAAGCGGTGCAGCCGCACAGGGGGGAAAAGCCTGGGGGGCACATTTCGGCTGTCTGCTGTTGCCCTGCCACCGCTGGCAGGACAATAGCAGGCAGCCGAAATACGCTCCCCAAGCATTTTCACAGCGCTTTAAGCAGGTCTGCTCCCTTCCTCCTCCGACGCGATGTCAGTGTAGGGAGGGACAGATCTGCTTAAAGTGCCAGTGCCTTTCAGATCGGGCGCAAGCCCCCCCTCCTCCTCCCAATACTTCCGTCCAGCGCTGCCTGCTCTTTCCCTGCTGCCTGCGCTGCCGTGAAAAAAGCAGAGGGCGGCAGCAGCAGGGAAAGAGCAGGCAGCGCTGGACAGAGGTATGGGGGTAGAGGGGGGCGTGCACCCGAGCTGCAAGTTGCACAGGGTGCGATTGCAGCTCGATACGGCCCTGTGTGAAAACATCTTGCATTTCCTCCATATAATCTAATTGGCTTTTTGGAAACTAAGTGCCTTTGAGATGCGCTCTAACGTGGCTTACTGAATAAGAAACTGGTTAAGTGGGGGTGCCAGAGGGTAGTAGTAAATGGAGTTCACTCTGAAGATTGGGACTGTTACCAGTGGCATGCCTCAAAGATCGGTCCTTGGTCCTGTACTTTTTAATATTTTTGTAAATGATATTGTGGAAGGCTTGTAAGAAAAGATATGCCTCTTTGCGGATATCAAAATCTGCAACAGGATAGACACCCTAAAAGGTGTGGATAACATAAGGAGGGATCTACTCAAGCTTCAAGAATGATTGATAATTTGGCAGCTAAGATTTAATGCTAAAAAGTGCAAGGTCATGCAGCTGGGCTGCAAAGCCCAAGGAAGTGGTATAGTATTGGGGGTGCAGAACATGGGGTAATTATAATTTTTTGTTTTTTTAGTGCTGACTCCTGTGACCCAACTTCCTGTGGGTTTTCTTGGCAGTGTATCACTGAAGTAGATTGCCTCAGAAGAAAAGTCCAGGCAATGGAAAGTAAAGTGACTTGCCCAAGGTCACAAGAAACAGCAGTTGGAATTGAACCCTTGAACGGCTGGGTATTAGGTAGGTGCTCTAACCACTAGGTTACTCCTCCAGTCTAGTCATGTTATATGCTCTTAAAGTGGCCAAACAGGTAGAAAAAGTGCTGTCAAAAGCTAGAAGGATGCTTTGGTGAATAGAGAGAAAACTGACCAGCAGGAAAAACGAAATGATAGTGCCTTTATATATTTCTCTAGTGAGACCTTATTTGGAGTACTGCATACATTTCTGGAAACCATACCTTCAAGGGGATATAAACAAAATAGAGTTGGTCCAGAGGGCGGCTGAAAAAATGGTCAATGGTCTTCATCATAAGGTAGATGAGGATAGACTTAAAGCTCTCAGTATGTATGCTTTGGAGGAAAGGTGTGGAGGAGTGGTTGGGGCAAGGTACTTCAGGCTGGAAGGTCAGTGGTTTAAATCCCAATAGAGGACAGCAACCTTGGGCCAGAAGGACTGGGGTTTCTAGTCCCACAGGTGCTCCTTGTGGTCTTGGGAAAGCCACTTAACCCTCCATAGCCCATGTTCCCTGTAAAATAGTTATCTCCAAGTTATAATGCCCTGTTCAACATAATTTCAGTTTGTTCAATATAAACCACACTGATGCAGAATAGCATGGTATATAAGAGAATGTAAATAAATAAAGGTGGTAGAGAGGAGTTATGATAGAGATATTTAAATAACTCCATAGTATAAATACACAGGATGTGGCCCTCTTCCAGTTGAAAGGACACTCTAGAGTCTAGAACAAGGGATCAT
This sequence comes from Ichthyophis bannanicus, assembly GCA_033557465.1. NCBI lineage: Eukaryota > Metazoa > Chordata > Amphibia > Gymnophiona > Ichthyophiidae > Ichthyophis > Ichthyophis bannanicus. Next base: position 1,374,396,858 of record CM066032.1, on the reverse strand, counting down.
AGGATGAAGGTGGAAGGGGATGGACTGAGGAGTATGTCTAATACTGGCATACCCATTTTGAGGGTAATTTTATAAAAGGCTCCTATTATGAGCCTGTTTTATAAAGGCAGCAAAAGGTGCCAACCTTTGTTAATGCCTATATAAAATAGGTGACTGGAACCAGCTCCAACAAAGGTGTAAATGTGTTCATGTAGTCTGACTGTACTCACATATTGTATAAAATGCCTGCAGAGTACATTGCAAATCTGTCTCTGCTGTGCTCAAACTCAGACTACAGGAAAGCCAATCTAGGTACTTGTGAGCTGGATTGGCCACTGTTGGAAACAGGATACTGGGCTTGATGGACCTTGGTCTGACCCAGTATGGCATATCTTATGTTCTTAAGTTCTTAAAGCCTACATACACATCATGTAAAAGTAGGCACACTCTTTCCACATACACACCTTCTATGTGTGCATATCCTCATGCCATTATATAAGAACCCTGTCTTGCAGAAAAGGCTTTACAAAATTAAATTACCTCTTGGAGGGTAATTCTAAAAGCCACATCCAGGATAAAACCATGTTTTACCTGTGGAAATGGTTTGTTTGAAAATTGTCCTTTGTGTAGGTGCTTGCTTTTACAAGTACATGTACTTTTATTTGCACTGAATGGAGGCATCCATTTGTCATTTTGAGGTTTCAAAACTGCATGTATTGTTTTGTTGAAAAAATCCCCACAGAAAAGCAGGTACCAACCTCCATGTGTGCTTTTCTTGCTTTAGCAGTTTACATCTGCTCTTTCACTTTGAAAATGATGCAAAACTCACCCAGCCTTGCGGGCAGTATGAAAACTGCCCCCTCAGTGTTTTGTAAATCATTCTCTCTCTGTGCTTTTCTATCGGTCACATTTTATAACTCCTGTATTGTACATACATCTTTTTTCTGTTATTTTGGCAACATGATGAAGGTTTCATAGCACAGTGGATGCTCATCTAACCAAATTCAAATGTATTACATTTGCTAGGAAACAGATGAACACAGGCTCCACAAATTTAGATTAGGAGCACCTGATGTTATCACCAATGATTGGCCAAACGTACATTTTGTGTTTTGCAAATAATTTTGTAAGAAATCACTACTTTTCACTACTGTAGTTTCTTTTTTCAAAATTCCCCCCATGGGATTTAACCGTTTACATAAAGATGGTAATTTTATGATAAGGTGAAGAGACGACTATTTTAAGCCTATGTCATGATGACAGATAGGCACCTATATGTCTCTATAAAATGTTATTATATGTGACAGGGATCATGTCTTAAAAGCAGGCATGCTTTATGGCAGCTATAAAGGAATGCACCTCCCATAAAGTATTTTATAATTGATGCACATACAGTACTTGTGAACTCTTGCTACATCTACTAGCAAAGTGCACACATTCACGTTAACTTTCACAGTGGTCGGTATTTTATCAGAGACCATTAATGCACATAGGCGGCCACATAAGCGCAAAAAGGACTTTCTAAAATTATCAACAAAAAGTCAAAATTTGCACATATTTTTTCACAAACAAGTATGCAGTGTTATGCCTTCGTATCATGAATGGTAAATTCTTGGAAGTTTTGCTGAACAAGTCATGCAAAAATCAATAGACCATCAATAACATGCTTTCACTCTTTTGAGGGAAACCTTAAGACCAGAAGTGGTAGTTTGGTGAATAGTTTGCAGGGGTGTGGACTCCATGTTGTGTACGTTTTGCTTGTGGTGTACCGGTGATCGCATATCCTTGTTCACTACCTCTTTGATCAAAATTCAGCACATTTACCTAGTTCTTCAGGGTCTACAGAAACTCCAGGATCTGGTATTTTGAGGACCTCTGCAGATGGAACCAAGGGCTCAAAACCTTGTGAATCTAAAAAAGGTAAAGATATCTCATTAAACTGTTGTTAAATAGCAACAATGGAACACAAACAGCCGATATTCTTCTTCAATTCCTTAGTATATATTTAGAGACCCTTTTATTAAAGTGTGCCGTGCAGTTAGCACAAATTTGGGTGCGTGCTAAACGTGCGCTGTGGCCCACAGTAACTGTTAGTGTGCTGCTATTACAGCTAATGCAGGCCAGTTTCCATGCTAACTGCGTCTCAAGTATGAAATGGATGGTTTGGAGTAGAGAGGCGGCATGGCAAGTGCAGCGCAGTCAGCGTACAGGCAAACACTGCACACTGACTGCAACTCTTGCAGTTAGTGAGGGTTCAATTATCTCTGCCTCAGAAGGTGAAGTTATCCCATAGCCCATGTTCCCTGTAAAGTAGTTATCTCCAAGTTATAATGCCCTGTTCAATGTCATTTCAGTTTGTTCAATGTAAACCGCACTGATGCAGAATAGCGCAATATATAAGAGGATGTAAATAAATAAATAATAAATAAATAAATAAATAACTGTACCTACACTAAGAGCCCCACGTACTATACTGCACCATGCATCAGCTGCCAGGAAAATGCTGTACATGCCCCATGACAGTTAATGTAGTGGCCCTGCATTTAATGCACCTCCATTTTGCATGCTATTGGCATGTTAGATGCAGAACCACAGCACACTTTAGTAAAAGGACCCCTTAATACAGTAAAATGTGTAGCGCTAAGCATATTTATTTTTCTAGCTTTCTTCAGAATGTACAGTAATCTTGTAACATTATCGACCCAGTTTTGTATAGGGTGTCAAGACGGACAAGTGACTTCCAAGCTGCGAAGTGAGAAATTTACAATGTATTTTGCAAAAAGGCTCAGAAAATGTAGAGCCCTTTGCAAAAAATATGTCTGTGGCCAGGGAAAATATGGACATTTTGTGGCATGTACAGCAGGAAGAGACATTTTTCAAAAATATACCTTCAAAGCAAAAAGCAGCAGCACTTTGAGCTGTCAATGTACGTCGTAGAACTTATACCTGGAAGCAGAAACTTTCTCCCTTCGCACATGTGAGCGCCACCATTTCTATTTGCAAGCAGCAGACATTATAAAACCCACAGTCTGATGGGAGGCAATTAAGGAGCTGAGCCTGAACTCACAATTTTTTTTCTTTTTCAGGTAGTTTGGAACAGTAGAGAAGTAAACATAATTCCTCCCGCAATCACTCTTCCAGACCCCAGGTCCATACAAGCAGTTAGCTGACAGTTACGTGTGACTTGAGACAGGTATAAATGCAGCCTGGAAAATGTTTTGAAGTAGACATGTACTGCTGTTGACAACTAGGGACTATATACAGATTTTTAGGGATAATTTTATAAGAAATTGCTTAACGTTATGCCCCATCAATGCATGTAGATCGCAGTATCTGTAGCTATTTACGCACATAACTGGTGCAGTTTCTATTTCAGTGCTTTTCACAATTTTATCCTGCGTGACCCCATTTTAACAAGTGAAAATTCACGTGACCCCAGATGATGGTGACATCAAACTGACAGATCTCCAGCCTCCTCGCCCTCCCTCCACTCATCTAAAGCAGGAAGGCAGCTGCAGCACAGGGTCCCTTGAGTCAGTGTGCGCTTACAGACTCCAGCACTCAGCATGGGCTCCCAGTCTAACGGGGAGGGGGGGGGGGCATGGGCCTATGAATGTTCACTGGCTCACAGGGCACATGCTGACTGGTGACTTGGCATTGGTCACAGTGAAACTCCAGAGAGATAGGGAAATGGCCATGTTTCTGTGACCCCCATCCACTGATGATGTGATCCCATTTAGGGTCCCAAATCCAAGTTTTGGAACCACTGCCCTATTTTATAAGTATGTGTTTCTATCTGATGGCATATACTTTCATTGTGGGTGTGTGCATGGGTGGAGTTTGAGCAGAAGGCACACGCATATGCATAAATTATAAAATACTATAATCTAGGTATGTTCTTTACAAATCTAGGCATGGGCATAAACACCTGCTGGTGCAAGTGACCGTGACTTAAATTAACGCATGCACATTTTAATTATCTCTGTGCAGCGCTGCGTACGATTTGTAGCGCTATATAAATGCTCAGTAGTAGTAGTAGTAAATAAACCATAACAAAATGAGCTTACAGTGTCTTGGATTATGCTTATCCTGTCTTGCCCTGGTGAAATAACATTTAATGGCGTCTCATGGGAAGACAGTGTCTTTAAAGAGTCAGAGATGTGACTGGAAAAGTATTGAAATAAAATCAGAAATTTATGTTACATGCACACAAAATGAGGCCATGGGTCTATTTTGGATGCTTACCAGCCTGCAGTACTTGTCCTTTATATGTTTTAAGATGTCCAGAAGCTATTGAACCAGACAAAGTACCTATTAAACAACAGTAAAAAGGTTTCAAATAAAATGAACAAGAAATGATATTGACATTTTATTAAACCATCCTTTTCCAGTCTATCCATTAGCTATCAAGGTCTGTGCATTTCCAATAATTGCTTTAAAAAAACAGTCAAAGGCAATAATAAACTCATTTTCAAGAAATGCACCATTGATTGTTACTAAATGGCGCTTCCTTCAAGTTTTTTTCTGTTTAGTCCATTGTAAGCTGACTTTAATAGCTGGTTCCCCAAACAAAATAAAGGGCTCAATGCACATTTATCCTAAAAAGTAACGTATGCTAAGTGCAAAGCCTCCACGGTAACTATTGGGGCATGGCCAGCATGTTCCCAACCGTTAATATGTGGATGAGTTCCCTAATGCGCTGCGCTATCACCACAGATGCACCTAACTCCATCTATTGAGGTGGCGTTTGGTGAACTCGTGCTTATAGAAGCATTGACAGCGCACTAGGCGGGGAGAGTTTAGAAAGGATGCCCAAGTTTAATCGGGGATATCCAGAGTGGAACATACAGAAAATTGTCAGGGACATCTGTCTCCGGCCAGTTTCAGGAACAGAGATGTCCCCAAGGTGGATGTGCATGCAGGCAGCCATATAGATGTCCCCATTAGGGACGCTTAGGTCGGGGACATCCATCTCGGGCAAGCTAGCATAAGGGGACGTCCAGCGGCATAGTGAAGGGAAAACATGAGCCCCATTCCCCATCGGTGTTTGCTAACATACTGCAAAATCCAGGGGGTATTAGTATAGCTCCTTCTCCACATCTTCCAGAGGTTTGCCTGACAAAACGAGCACTGTTCAGATGTCTGTTCTTGCCTGCAGCAGGTTTAACCTTAGATGAGCTTGGGACACCCAGGGCGTTTCTGAGATCAGGTGAGGAGGTCCAGGAACTTAGGAACACCGGCCACACCTCCACTACACCCCCATTCAGATTTGGACATCCTTGCACTGGGGACGCTCACAAATTGGGCTTCTAAAATGTCTCTGCCCATTTACAGACATCTAAAACGCTAATAGCTTTTTTAAAATAACACCCGAAATGTGTCCCCACGTTAACTTCAATGTGCTCAACATGTCCACTCTCTACCCCTACCTCACCCATTCCGCACTCTAACGCGGGAGTGGCAGTTAATGCGCAAATCAGCAAGCGGTAATTATCGTGCCCTCGCAGCAACACTTATCGCAGACCCAAGCAAGCACTTATCACATATGAAAAGACACCTTAACTGCTTAGCGCACTTCAGGAAAAGGGCCCCTTAGTAAACAGAAGCTGCCACACCTTCTACACAAAAAAAGTTAAACATATCTTTCTGCAAATTTTAAGCATAATGACTATTAATATGCAAAGAGATTTAAAATAAAAATACACTGAATATGGCAGGTGCGAAAGTTTGGGCATCCTTTTAATCAGTACTTTGTAACACCTCTTTTGGCAGAAATAACAGCTCAGAGTTGTTCTGTTCTTGCTTTTTTGGAATTTTTCTCCACTGTTCCTTGTAGAATTCTTCTAGCTTGGAAATATTCTTAGGCCTCTCTGCAGCATGTCTGAGATCTTCCCACAAGAATTTTAATAATGTTCAAGTCTGAGGTCTAGGGATGTGTATTCATTTTCGGACATATGGCAAAACTTGATAAATGAAGGCATTTTCAGTTTGGCTACCTTTAAATGAAGCTAATGAATGAGAGCAGGAAAAAAAAACAAATCCTTATTCATTCCATTCATTTTTGGCAGCAAGGCAACCCTGGGGGGGGGGGGGGGAGAGGGGGAGAAGACAAAGTGGAGCCACTTTGGGAGAGGAGGAGGCGGCCAGGGAAGGAGGCACTTTACAAATCAAGTTGAAACTATTTGACAAGGAACCAATCAAGCCTATCCCGCCCTCCCTTCTCCCAAATCCCATTGCTGCTGATGTTATCAGCAGCTCAGTAGGAATGCGAAATAAAGCACCATTTCCTCCTCTTGATTCAGAGAGAGAAGGTGATTGCAAATTGCTGATTCACAAAGGTACTTTATCATGCAAAAGAGGCAAAAAGAAACTCCAAAAAAATCATCTGAAGATTAAGGTAGGGCTCTGAGACACAGGCAGACAGAAGGGTGTGTCTTAGGCAGAGAGAACAGAGCTTTTCAAATCTCTCACAGGCTCTCTGCAGCCAGAGCTAAGAGATAAATAGCAGAGAGAGAGAGAGAGCTCAGAGCCACATAATATTTGTCTCAGAGGCAAAGAACAGCAAGTTTTAAAAATCTCTAAGACTTGAGACTCTAGAGTAAAAGAGACAGCAAAGAAAAAAGGAACTCAAAGAGAGTACAGATAGGGAATACAGATGGAAACAGGCAGACAGTGATCTACTACTACTACTACGTATAATTTCTGAAGTACTACCAGGCATATACAGTGATTGTACAGACATATAAGAGAAATAATCCCTCCTCCATAGTGTTTAAGTCTAGTCTGATCAAATCATGGTTTTTGGGAGGGGTAGACATGGAAATCACAGTAGAAGTAGAAGAAAGGATCAGGGGCGATGGAACGGTCAAATAATTGGGGGAGGGCCCAAACTCCGCCCCAAGCTCTGCTCTGACTCTGCCCCAAGCTCTACTCCTAGCCCCCCCCCCCCCCGGCTTTTGCCCCCTGTTCTGCCCATGGGGATCTGATTTCCCGATCTCTGCAGGCACAAGAGAAGGAGAATTGCGGCAAAGACTCCTGTCTGCAGGCAGATAGTCTTTGCTGCGATCACAGCCATTCCCTTCTCTTCTGCCCATGGGAGATCAAATCCCTGTGGGCAGACAACCTGCGTAGAGGCCACAATCACGGACTTCCTCTCCTGTTCTGCCCATGGGAAACATATTTCCAGCAGGCAGGCAGAATAAGTCTTTGCCATGATCATAGCAGTTCTCTTCTCTTTTGCACCAGGAGATGGGATCCCCACAGGCAGAACAGGAGGGGAAGGACCTGATTGTGGCCTTCATGCAGTTTACTGGCACCTGTCAGGCAAAATTGGCTGGGGCTTGGGCCATGTAGCCCACCCCATGCTGATGCCTATGGGAAAGACATCAAGGAAATCCACAGCACTAGCTTTAAGCTTTCAAAAGGAAGACTACAATAAATGAGGAAAATAGTTAAGGAAAAACTAAAAGGAGCAGTTGCAAAGGTTAAAGGTTTACATCAAACATGGGTGTTGTTTAAAAATACTATTTTGGAAGTCCAAACCAGGTGTATTCCATGCTTTTAGAAAGGTGGGAGGAAGGCCAAACGACTGCCAGCATGGTTTAAAGATGAGGTCAGAGATGCTGTTGTAGCCAAAAAAAGCATCTTTCAGGAAATGGAACAAGGAGCCAAATGACAAAAACAGGAAACAACATAAGCACTGGCAAGTTATATGCAAGGCATTGATAGGGCAAGCAAAGAATAATAAGAATGTTTTCAAGTACATTCATACCAAGAAACCTGTGAGAGACTCAGTTGGACCAGTAGATAATAGAGGTGTAAAAGGAGCACTAAGGGAGGGCAAGGCCATAGCGGAGACTGAATGAATTCTTTGCTTTTGTCTTTACTGAAAATTATGTAGAGAAGTTGCCTATGCCTGAAATGTTTTTTAAAGGTGATATATCAGACGAATTGAAACAAATCTCGATAAACTGGGAAGATGTAGTACAACTATTTGATAAACAAAAGAGTAGCAAATCACCCAGACTGGATGGTACACATCCCAGGGTGCTGAAAGAACTGAAATATGAGATGCAGATCTACTATTAGTAATCTGTGAACTATCGTTAGAATCATCTATAGTACCTAAGATTGGAGAATGGCCAATGTAACACCAATTTATTAAAAGGGATCCAGGGGTGATCTGGGAAGCTACAGACCGGGTGAGCCTGACATCAGTACCAGGAAAAATGGTAGAAACCATTATAAAGAATAAAATTACTGAGCATGCAGATAGTCATAGTTTAATGGGAGAAAGCCAACATGGATTTAGCCAAGGAAACCTGTTATATTTTTTTTTGAAGGTGTGACTGAACAGGTAGATAAAGGTGAGCCAGTTGATATAGTGTATCTGGATTTTCAGAAAGCCTTTGACAAGGTCCCTCATGAGAGACTTGGTGAAATTAGAAAGTAATGGGATAGGAGGCAGTGTTCTACTGTGGATAAGGAACTGGTTAAACAATAGAAAACAGAGAATAGGGATAAATGGCCAATTTTATCAATGGAGAAAAATGAATATTGGAATACCTCAGGGATCTGTGCTGGGTCCGCTGCTTTTTAACATGTTCATGGGAATAATGAGTGAGGTGAACAAATTTGCAGATGACACAAAATTATTCAAAGTTGTTAAAACGCAAGATGATTGTGGAAAAATTGAAAGAGGACCTTAATAAATCTGAAGACTGGGCATCCAAATAGCAGATGAAACTTATTGTGGACAAGTGCAAAGTTATGCACTTAGGGACAATCAACCCAAACTACAGTTACAAGATGCAAGGTTCCACATTAAGAACCAACACCCAGGAAAAGGATTTATGGGTCATCGTGGATAATACATTAAAACCCTCTGCTAAGTGTGCTGTGATGGCCAAGAAAGCAAATAGAATGCTAGGAATCATAAGGAAAGGAATGGAGAATAAAACAAAGGATATTAGAATGCCTCAGTATCGTTCCATGATGCAACCATACCTTAAATATTGTGTGCAAATCTGGTTGCCTTATCTTAAAAGGATATCACAAGGTACAGAGAAGAGACACCAAAATGGTAAACGGGATGGAAGGATACCCCTATGAAGAGAGGCTAAAAAGGTTAGGGTTCTTCAACTTGGCAAAAAATTGGCTGAGGAGAGATATGATAGAGATCTATAAAATAATGAATGGAATGGAACAGGTAAATGCAAATTGGTTGTTTACTCCTTCAAAAACTAGAAAGACAGGGGACGCACAATGAAGCTACAATGTAGCCCATTTAAGACTAATAGGAGAAAATATTTTTTCACTCAACATGTAATCAAACTCTGGAATTCATTACTGGAGGATGTAATAAATGTGTAGCTGGGTTTAAAAAAGGTTTGGGCAAGTTCCTGGCAAAAAAATCCATAAACCATTATTAACAAGGACCATGAAAATCCACTGCTTACCTCTGGAATAAGCCACATGGAAACTGTGTACCTTTTTGGGCACCTGACAGGATTGGCCACTGTGACCTGAATTGGCCACTGTTTGAAACAGGATATCAGGCTTGATGGACCCTTGGTCTGACTCAGTATGGCATTTCTTAAGTTCTAAGTCAATTGATGCTGCCGTGAGATCTGAGACCAGCAGCAACATTAGTGCAGTGGAACAGAAAGAGCAGGCTCCAATCCCTTGCCAAGATGAAGAGATTTCTTTGAGAGGGTACTACTATTGCAGCTTTGTGATGGCACAGTGTGTCAGCTGGATGAGGTATATATAGCTGAAGGGTAAAGATGCCCTGTGCTACACACCCAGATGATGGAGATAGTCAAACCAAAGTCTATATCTTAGTGGAAATAAGGGCAACAATGGTAGACTCGCAACTAGAGCTGAGAGAGACAACCATGGTTCCTAGCTATTTTTAACAGATAGAAGGGAGAACATTTATTTTCCAGTGACTTCTGCTTCTCCTATGATTTGCTCCTATTTGCAATCTATCTTCTCTATCCTGACCTTCTTTTTCTCCTATCCTTTTTAAGAAAAAAGTATTTTTAAAGTATTGTTATTTTCCTTTTCTTTTTAATCATTTTATATATTTTATAGTTTTATTGTAAACCGCCTCAATGTAATGGGGGGCGGTATATCAAGTGATTATAAACAATATAAACAATAAACAATTTATTTAAAAGATTTACATTGCATTTTTAATGCCGTCAAGTCAGTGCTGACCTCCTGGTGACCCAGCTGCCCCTGGGTTTTCCTAGCAATGTATCACTGGAAATAGATTGCCAGGCCTTTTCTTCTGAGGCAATGGGGGGTAAAGTGACTTGCCTAAGGTCAGGTAGTAAGAATCAAACCCTTGATCTTCTCGGTACTAGGCAGTTGCTCTAAACACTAGGCTACTCCTCCACGTATGTTGAAGAGGGACATTGATACTCAGATTTTTCTGAGACAACAGAGGGTTAAGTGACTTGCCCAAGACCACAAGGAGTGCTAGTGGGCATTGAACGCTGGTCTCTTGGTTTCCAAGCCAGTGCTCTAACTATTCAGCTACTCCTCCAAATCACAGTTGAGGTATTACAGGAGAGGGGTTTATGGTATCTAATACTTTGCTCACTTGCTGCACCTGGTAGTAAGAAGCTCTTTAGACACGGAGAAAATGGAAGTGGCATCTCTGTCATGAAGGTAATCAATGAAATGTGCCAAAAAGCAACAATGTATTTCCGTAAGAGTCTGAAGAACGGGCATGAGCTGCATGAAAAGCAGATAGCAACAAGGACACGTGTGCCAGCTCATTCAGGATGAACTGATTGTTCTTAACTTTTGAAAGAAAGTCAAATAATGAATTTAGTCCAATAAAAAAGGTATAAGCTTATATTCTTTTTTGTTTTATTTCTATTTATTAACCATTAAAGTGGACTAACACAGCAACCTCACTACATTACTCTGGATGTTGGCACAAGGTACAGTTCCATGTACCTGATGCTGGAGAGGTTAGTGGAGCAACAGGCAGCCTTCCATTAGATATCATTGGATACCATCATCAATACTGAAAGCCCCCTGGAGCTTCAGGACTGGACAAACAACTCGGGCCATAGAAATCTGGAAACCTTTTAAGCATGTTGTGAAGAAACAGTGTTCCAGAAGGCCATCCTGATGTTATCCTCCCAACAGTGAATATCCTGGAAATGAAATTAGAGGATTTCTGCAACAAAAGGGATTGCTGTTAGAGATGTTGGTGCTGGTGGATTCCTTGCAGCTGAAAGTGCAAAATAGGTTCATATCCCTCATAAACAAGGATACTTGCATGCTAGCTACCTTGTGTGACCCATAGTAGAAAGGGAGTATCGCCCTCCAGTGTACCACATGCGTATACTGTTTCAGGAGGAGGAGATGGAGTGCTAGGAGGCACAGGAGCAGGAGGGATGAAGCATGGAAAAGAGTAGGCATACCACCAAATGGTACTGGTAGCATAAGCAGCACTGTGTCAGCTACTACTTGCTCTCCCATCTTTGTTTGTCAGTCCTATGTGGGTACTACAGCAGCATCTTTTTTGATACCGGCCATAGCTACGGTGGTATGCAGCAAAGAGCCCAGCACAGACGTCTGCAACACGGTACCTCGCAAAGCACTTTGATGCCATGATTACAGACTCACTGGCATCTGGGCACACAAGTCCACAATCTGCTCAGAGATGGCCAATGTTGTCCAGCATTTCTTTCCTTGCCCAACAACTAGTGTGCACAGTGAACAAATACTGTCCTTGGCAGGGGATACTGTGAATCCACATCATTCTCAGCTAGCACATAGCACTAGCGCTTGGTAGAAAAGTTTGTGTCCTAAAGACAGACCCTCCCCCCCCCCCAACCCTCCCGCATGGTTTCCCTCAATTTTCATGTGATTGGGGAGAGGACCGAGTGCACTTTGCCCTTGGTATTTAGCTGTGGTTTTACCAGTCACTGTGGTCCAGTCTCCTTTTTCCAGTAAGTTCTGTTAGCATCACATACAAAAAACCCACATAAAAATGAAAATCTGTCCTCCACTACATCTCCCTTCTTCTGGTGCTGCTGAGCCTTCTCCAGGCCTTGCCACTGCCGAGCTATTGCTTTGGTTCCAGTTGACCCACAAAGAAAAACAGAAAAATAGAATAAAACCTCCTCCTCCTCCCTAAGCTACTCTGATTCAGACCCTGGCACTGCTCAGCCTGCTGTCTTGGTTCAGTGCCCCTGCCCTGTTGCTTGTTGCCAGTGACAGCTGCCCGCTGTGCTCAGATGCCCTGCCATGCCCTTTCTTGCACTGGGGTGTTTTGTTTAAAAAAAAAAACACCAAAAAAGGGAAAACACATATTTTCTTCTTCTTGCATCACCATCATGCCACTGTTTGCCCCACTCTTTGTACCTTGGCATGAGCCTGCCGCTCTAGCTGCCGCATGATCACCTTTCCCACTGCCTTCTTCTTTCCACCGGGATGTTTTGTTCATTATGGGATTGGCGCTGTTGGGAATGATTATTAGGATGGTTCCATTTAACGTTCTAAATTCTTGGTTGAGAGGGTTGATACCTGGAAGTTAGTTGAAGAGGCCACAAAGCTGAAAGTTTACCTAGAGCAACTAATACCCTTGTGCCGGCCCCACTTCAATAGCTAATGCAAAGAATTCAAGATCACTGTAAGAAAGCGGTCTATGCATTTAAGTACAAAAGGCTGACTTGCTAGAGCTAAGTATTCTCAAGATGAGTAAGATAGTTTGTAGACTTTTGCTTTTTGCTATTAGTGATGTTTAGCTTAGAATTTGCAGGCTCAGTTAAGTGGCAAATTGAGGAAAGGATGGGACAAGGAAGATATGGTAAGTTAATTTGGAGGCAAGCCTATAAAAATAAGCAAAGCCCTTTGGTCCGGTATGCTATAGTCTGTTCTAATAGTGTTTGTGCATCCAGTCGATCTGTTCAAAGTAAGAAGAGAAATATTGCTTTTGTAAATACGAGATCAGTTAAGAACAAAGTATCTGCGATTATCTCACTGGGTTTTGTTCTATTGACATATTAGGTACTACTGAGACTTGGCTGTCCATGGCAGATAAAATACTGTATAAATGAATTATGTCCTCATAATTATGTAAACTACCAAGTGGATAGGAGTAAAAGAAGAGAAGGTGGTGTTATCATCAGGGCCGGTACAAGGGTTTCTGCCTCCCTGGATACAAACCCCAGCCTCACCATACCCCTTCCCTCCCCACTGATGCTACCCCCCAGCTGCGCCGTCCCCCCTCAGCTGACACTGCCCCCCTCAGCTGCCGCTGCCCCCCAGCTGCTGCCAATCCTGTCTATTCTCAACTCTCTCCTCAAAGTGCCCCCGCCTCCGATCCCTCCCTCCCTTTCAGCCCAAACCCTGGCTGACTATTTCCATGACAAAATCCACAAGATCGCCCTCCAATTCCCCACAAAATCAACTAATTCCCCTCCTCCCCCACTTCACTCCCAACTCTCCCCCCCCCCCCCCCACCTCTGCTACCCTCTCTTCCTATCCTGTGATCTATGAAGAGGAAACTGCACACCTTCTTTCTTTCTCCAAACTCACCACCTGCTCCTCTGATCCTGTCCCCATCCGTCTCCTAAGCCCCATCTCCTCCACCGTTGTCCCTTCCATCTCTCATATTCTCAACCTATCGCTCTCCACTGCAACAGTCCCTGCAGATTTCAAACATACTGTGGTCACACCTCTCCTCAAGAAACTCTCACTTGATCCCACCTGTCCTTCTAATTATTGACCCATCTCCCTCCTTCCCTTCATTTCTAAACTACTTGAACATGCGGTTCACCGCCGCTGCCTCTACTTCCTCTCCTCTCATGCCCTCCCGGATCCCTTACAGTCTGGCTTTCATCCTCTACACTCTACTGAAACAGCTCTTGCCAAAGTCTCCAGCGACTTGTTCCTGGCAAAATCCAAGGGCCTTTACTCTGTCCTCATCCTTCTTGACCTCTCTGCTGCTTTTGACACTGTCGACCGCAACCTTCTCCTCGATACCCTGTCCTCGCTTGGTTTTACAGGCTCTGTACTATCCTGGTTCTCCTCCTGTCTCTCACATCACTCCTTCTGTGTGTGTTCTGGTGGCACCTCCTCCTCTGCTATCCCGCTCCCAGTTGGTGTACCCCAAGGATCTGTTCTGGGTCCACTCCTTTTCTCTCTCTATATCCAGTCCCTTGGTGTGCTTATCTCTTCCCATGGCTTTCAGTACCATCTGTTTGCCGATGACTCCCAGATCTACCTCTCTACACCTGAAATCTCTCCGGCAATCCAAACCCGGATCTCTGCCTGCCTTTCTGACATTGCTGCCTGGATGTCTCACCGCCGCTTGAAATTGAACATGGCCAAGACTGAACTTCTTATCTTTCCCCCTAAAACCTCCCCTCCTCTTCCTCCTTTCCCAATCTCTGTGGATAACTCTGTAATCCTTCCTGTTTCCTTGGCCCACAATCTGGGGGTTGTCTTTGACTCCTCTCTCTCTTTCTCCACACACATCCAGCTCGTAGCTAAGACCTGCCGTTTCTTTCTCTACAGCATTAGCAAAATCCGCCCCTCCCTTTCTGAACACACTACTAAAACGCTTATGCACTCCTTAATCACCTCCCATCTTGACTACTGGAACCTACTCCTTGCTGGTCTCCCTTTGAATCATCTCTCTCCCCTTCAATCTGTTCAAAACTCTGCTGCGCGACTAATCTTCCGCCAACCTCGTCATGCCCATATTACTCCTCTTCTCAAGTCACTTCATTGGCTCCCTATCCATTTCTGCATCCAGTTCAAACTTCTCCTGCTGATCTATAAATGCATTCACTCTGCGGCTCCTCACTATCTTTCTTCTCTTATTTCTCCTTATAAGCCCCCTCGGGAACTCCGCTCTTCCAGCAAACTGCTCCTATCTGTGCCCTTCTCTTCCACTGCTAACGCCAGACTTTGCTCCTTTCACCTTGCTGCACCTTACGCCTGGAACAAATTACCTGTGTCTGTACGCCAGGCACCTTCTCTAACCCTCTTCAAATCCAGGCTGAAAACTCACCTCATTGCTGCTGCTTTTGGATCTTGACTCTCCTGATCTCCTTCTCCTTCCCATGCTTTATCCCTGCCTACACCTTCTGTGTTTGTCTTAACTAGATTGTAAGCTCTGATGAGCAGGGACTGTCTCTTACTTGTTTGTGCAGCACTGCGTACGACTTGTAGCGCTATATAAATGCTCAGTATAGTAGTAGTAGTAGTGTCTCAGGAGGGGGAGGCGGGCAGCAGCTGTGGCAGTATTCCCAAAAGTGGCGGCTTTTTGCTACCGCTTTTGCAAATACTGCCACTGCCCACCTCCCCCCAAACAGAATCTGCGGCAGCTGGGGGGTTGGTGCAGTCACCCATATGTGGCACTGCCGCCACTGCACACCTGTGCCGCCACCGCCGCCATCCACGTAAGCTGGACGCTCTATGCGGCTGCCTAGATTGTCTAGTGGATGGGCTAGCCTGGCTATGATCATCTGCCATGAAAATATATGTATTTCAGTGGCTTCTTCTTAATATTGACAACTCTGAGACTGTATTATTTCATAAGGGGAACTGGGATTTGTGCATTATCTATATACTTCCCCATGTTGCCTTTGAGGATTCAGCTCATTTTTTGGAATAGCTCATAACATTAGATGTTGATATATCCGATGTTATTATCAATGATGATTTTGACAGGCATGTGGATAGTGGGTGCCAACTTATTTGGCTTGATCATTTTTTATCTTCTACGTCTGCGTTAAGTAATAAATAAAAGATTTCTTTTTCAACACATTCAGGAGGTCATACGTTTGATTTGCTTTTCTTTCCTGAAAATACTGCTACTACAACTGATCATTTATATAGTGCTACAACAAGGCCTCTGCAGCGCTGTACAGGCACATGTAAAAGACGGTCCCTGCTCAACAGAGCTCACAATCTAGTCAAGAAAGACAATGCAACAGCTGAGGACAAGGATATATCTAGGGGAATGGCATAGGAGACTAAGCGGATGAGGATCCATAAGCAGCCTCAAAGAGGTGAGTTTTCAGCCTGGATTTGAAAAGGGCCAGAGATGAAGCCAGACGTACTAATTGACTAAGGGGGGATATTGAGCGATGGTGACTAGTCATTGCCGCTGCATCTAAGACCTGGAGATTCAATGCCAGGGCCATATCCAGTCACCAGCACTGGATATCCAGATTGGCCGGATAGCAAAGAAGCGAATCGGGCAGGGGAGATATTTAGCCACTGCCTGGTTAGCTTTGGTGACTCACTCTGCAACTTGAAAGCTTAACAAGTTGCAGAGTGAGACTACAACCTAGTGGTTAGCTTTGGTGGCAAATGTTATGCCACCCTTTCAGATGCCTAACTTTCGCCATTTTGCTCAATGTCGCTACGGCCCGGTTATCGTCGGGTGCTGCCTCCAGAATATCCCAATGCTAACCGGTTAGTATCGAGGCATGCGGCGGCGGCACCCATGGATATTCAGCGGCACTAATCAGACAAGAGGATTAACACCATTAGCAGGTCTGCTAACCGTGTTAATCCCTTTGAATATCAGGCCCTACATATTTTTGCAGAGTAAAGTAAGCCCGATCTTTGGTCAGATCATTATCAAATAAGTTTTGCTTAGCTTATTGAGTTATGGTTCCACATCCTGATACAAAACCATTATGTAAGGTGATGCATTCAGACGTTGAGTATCAGGCATTTATCAATAACTGGGAATGGAAAGGATGGGAATGAGTTTGTTCAACTCTGGGATTCTATAGTATTGTGTTGCAAATGTTACTCTTATGGATAAGGTAGTAACTTCTAAACGGTGATAAAAATGTTCAGTTAAGTTCATTTTCGAACTCCAAATTATTTAGATCATTTGAATTCTAATATTCATTTTTAATGTTCCCATAGGCTTTCAGTACAATTAAAAGAATACAAAGGTATATTTTGTAGAGCAAAGAAGGTTTCAAGAAAAAAGTAGATGACAACATTAAGGAAGGCATACTGTATTTGCAAGCTCCCAAAGTATGTAAAACAGTTTTAGATGAAACAAAAAAGACACGTTTTACTTAGAAAATACAGACTGTTTATCAAAATCAAACTATTTTAAGGAGTTTATTGTTTATTGTGACATCCTAATGTGAACTTAGATTCTGACCTTCCTTCAGTACAAGAATTTGTTGACTTTTTTACTATTAAGATTAATAATCTGCCTCTGTGGCGATTTTACATCTGAGTTCTGCTTCATCTAAAGAACAGGATAGAGAGGTACAGTATGCTGGCAACATCCTCTGAGAGCTCTTCTCAACTGTTGATTCAGAAGTGATTATCCAATTGCTTCAAAAAAGTGAGCAGTTACTTGTATCTTATGTATTGTGTCAACATCTGCTGTGAATTTGATGAAAATGACTGTGGACAGTTTTTATAGAGATCTAGCATGGACCTCTATTAAGAACATATTTACTAAAAAAAAATGCCCCAGTAGCATACAATCAAGTTGCAACCAGTGCGGAGTCCCATGTCGTTTTCAGGAGATGTGTGCTTCCATCCATCTGCCATTGGAGTATTGCTAATGGGCAGCACCGTGGAACCTGACATGTGGATGTACATAAGAACATAAGATATGAAATACTGGGTCAGACCAAGGTCCATCAAGCCCAGTATCCTGTCTCCAACAGTGGCCAATCTAGGTCATACATACCTAGCAGTTTCCCCAAAAGACACAGGTTCCACAGTGCTTGTATTCGATCAAGCAGTGATATCCTGGGTCCCTTTTTAATAATGGTTTATGGACCTTTCCTCCAGGAACTTGTCCAAACCTTTTTTACACCCAGCTACACTAACAGCCTTTACTACATCCTCCGGTAACAAATTCCAGAGTTTGATTACACATTGAGTGAAAAATAATTTTCTCTTATTTGTCTTAAATAGTTTACCCTGTAGCTTCATTGCATATCCCCTAGTCTTTCTATATTCTGATATCATGAACAATCAATCTACATTTACCCATTCCACTCCATTCATTAATTTATAGACTTCTATCATATCTCCCCTCAGCCATCTCTTTTCCAGGTTAAAGAGCACTAACCTTTTTAGCCTTTCTTCATAGGGGTATCCTTCCATCCCCTTTACCATTTTGGTGGCTCTTCTATGAACTTTTTCTAATAACGCAATATACTTTTTAAGATATGGCAATCAGAATTGCACACAATATTCAAGGTGCGGTCGCACCATGGAACGATACAGAGGCATTATAATATCCTTTGGGGGGGGGGTTCATTCCTTTCCTTTTGATACCTAGAATTCTATTTGCTCTCTTGGTCAACGCTGCACACTGGGTGGAGGGTTTTAACATGTTACCCACAATGACACCTAAATCTTTTTCCTGGGTGGTGGTTCCTAATGTGGAACCTCGCATTGTCTAACCATAGTTTGGGTTGTTCTTCCCTAGGTGCATAACTTTGCATTTGTCTACTTTAAATTTCATCTGCCATTTTGATGCCCAGTCTTCCAATTTATAAAGATCCTCTTGCAATTTTCCACAATGCTCATGTGTTTTAACAACTTTAAATAGTTTTGTGTCATCTGCAAATCTGATAACCTCACTCGTTATTCCCTTTTCCAGATCATTTATGACTATGTCAAAAAGCAGCAGACCCAGCACAGATCCCTGGGGTGCACCACTATTCATCTGTCTCCATTGGGAAAATTGGCCATTTACCCTACCCTCTGCTTTCTATCTTTTAACCAGTTCCTGATCCACAATAGTACACTGCCTCCTATCCCATGACTCTTTAGTTTTGCCAAAAGTCTCTGATGAGGGACCTTGTCAAAGGCTTTATGAAAGTCCAAATACACTATATCAACCAACTCACCTTTGTCTACCTGTTTATTCACACCTTCAAAAAAATAACAGATTAGTAAGACAAGATCTTCCTTGTCTTTGTCTCCCCATTAAAGCCATGACTATCTACATGTTCAGCAATTTTGTTCTTTATGATGGTTTCTACCATTTTTCCCAGTACTGGCATCAGGCTCACCAGTCTGTAGTTACCCGGATCACCCCTGGAACCCTTTTTAAAAATTGGCGTTACGTTGGCCATCCTCCAATCTTCAGGTATTACAGATGATTTTAATGATAGTTCACAGATTACTAATAGCAGGTCTGCAATCTCATATCTCAGTTCTTTCCTAATGCCGTCTAATGATGTGGCGCTATGTTTTTATTTTGTACGCTGCTCTGAAATTTATGAAGGGCGGCATATCAAATGCCAATAAACCCTACGTGCACCCATGCCAACTGCAACAATTGCGGTTAGCATGTGTCCATCATGCCGCGCTAACCACGATGTGCCGTCAATGCCCCGTTCCACCTCGACCTGCCCTGTCCCTGCCCATTTGTGTGCTAACCTGTTAATGCAAGATTTCTAGCACAGAGTCCCATGCTACGTTTTAGCGCGGCACACTGTGCGCTGAACTCCTCACTAGCGGCTAGCGTGCTTTAGTAAACATGCCCCTCAGTGACGGCATTATGTTAGGCCAATGATTTGAAAACTAACTGCTCTTATCCTATTTCTAGTACATTTCTACTAGGGAAAATAGCTGCAGTACAAAAAATCTTTGGCAATATACTTTTCAATATATCAAAAATGCGGAAACCTCAGAAATTTCAGCAAAACAGCACTGCAGTAATGCTTCCAAACATATCTGCTGCAGGAATTAATCATCTGTTTCAGTTCATTTTCACATTCAGTCAAAACACTAGTATATTACCATTCTCTGGTTTTAAACAAACATAAGCTAAAAATCTAAGGGGCCGATGCAGAAAGACCAATGTGCCCTTTCTGCCAAGACAACGCAACTTATAAGCACAAGTTCTGACAGGCCAAATGCAGAAAAGAGACTGACACACATATAAACAGCAAAGGAAAAGCAAGCGCACACAGTAACACCAAGCGTATTTACATTATAGGCAAATGAGCTGCACGTATTAAAATGGCATGCTAATATTGTACGCGCCCAATGCGGAGAAATGTGTAGAGGATTTCAAAGTGCCAATTCTCTAAACCTGGGCCTAAGGTAGCTTAAATGTCCTGCGCGTGCCTCCGACAGTGTTTTGATGGCATCAGGGCATTTCCCCGATGCCATCTAAATATTGTTGGAGGGCCAGTGCCCCTGACAGAAATCAAATCCCTGGTGGCCCAGAGGCCCTGATCCCCCACCCAATTAAAATAAGCCTGGTGGCCCAGCGGCCCCAAACCCCCCACACATAAGGCTTATTTTTATTGGGTGGGTGCGGGGATTGGGACTGCTGGGCCATCAGGCTTATTTTTAGTTCGGTGGGTGGGGGAACCAGGGTCTCTGGGCCAACAGGGATTTGATTTCTGTCAGGGGCATTGGCCCCCGACAGCTTTGCCCTATGCCATTTGCGCCATAGATCAACACATGGCTAATCTGCATATGTGCCCCTTTCTGCATGCCGATGCTGAAGTCGTGGGCTATTGGTGCGCTGTACAGAGGCATACAGAGTTAATAGCACACGACTTCAGAGCCGGCTTTCTGCATCGGCCCGTATGTTTTTCAGTTTTTTTAGTTTACTGTGGGACTTAAATGGTCTCTGTCTTTCATTAAAGAACTGCCTCAGGGCCCATAGATGACAAGTCAGGAACAGAAGACCCTTCTCATTCTTGCAGCATAAAGGCTTTTGTCATTTCTGAAATTTCATTGTAAACTCCTACAGAACAGTACAGATGAGCATTTATTTATTTTATTTTTATTTCTTTATGTTTCTGTTTTTTTATACCGCTTAGTCTGGTAATCAAAGCTGTTTACATAAAACAGTGTAAATTGAACTTTGTTACATTTAGGTTGCATTCAAATCTTTCTTTCAAAGGGTCCTAAATCGTTTCAAGTGATCTTTCTGGCAGTATGACAGAAAGATGGCTCTTGTCATCGGTTTCTCTTCGTCAAACTTGTCTATGTTGATGATTGGATACTATTTCATGCACCCTGTCAAACGGGCTTATTTTCACACAAAGTCTCCAACCGATGATTTGGTGTCTTCAGGCTAATGCAGTTGTTACTTTAACCTTCTTCTAATGCCTTAAGGTTTTCCTGCAAATGTTGGTGCCTCTTTACCCCTCTCCCAGTGTTTTGGGGTCTTCCTACCTATGCTGGTGCTACTTAATCCCTTTCCTGGGATCTTCCTGTCATTGTTGGTGTTGTCTTGCTCCTTTCCCTGTATGTTGGGTTCTTCATTCCACTCTTTGGGCCTTTTTGCCCCTGTGATGGTAACTTGGAGTCTTCATGCCACTGTTAGTGTACTCTGCCCTCTTTTGATTCCATGGGGTCTTCATGCCACTGTTAGTGTACTCTGCCCTCTTTTGATTCCATGGGGTCTTCATGCCACTGTTACTACCCTTTGCCCTCTTTTGATTTTGTAGGGTCTTCATGCAACTCTTGATATCTTGAAATGCTGTTGCATCTGCGGCAAATACCCGAGAGCAAATTTTACGCAAGTTTCATTAAAAATGAAATGTTAGAGTGCAAATGATCTGAATAATTTGGAGTCCAAAAATGAAGCAAACTATGAAGGCCATTCCAAAACCTTTATCTTTCTTTCCGGTAAGTACTTGACAATTAATTTTCAAAATATGTCTTGCCAAAATATCCAGCTTCTTTTCGATTTCTTCACTGGCCATGGGACCAGGGGCAGCCCAAGGGGGGTGCGGGGCCATGTGCGGAGGAGACTCATTGTGGGCTTCATTTGCATAATGTTAACATGCACCAACTTTTAGTAAACATGCCTCTTAATGAGTGTATGGATAAAGAAAGACTACCAGATTTCTACATTACTATACCCCAGTGCCAACCGCCAGGCACATTAGGAAGTACTACAAACACTGCCCATTTAGAACCCATAGCAAACCCACCATATCATAACAGCACTACCAGGACTCACAAAGCACCAAACCCTACCTATCAAAAGGCATCATTGAAAATATTAAACTAATACATCTCAGAAAATACCAATACATCTCCTACAGGGGAAAAAGAACAAGAGGCACTCTCAAATAGAAACTACATAAACAGAATACCTCAGCTCGGTTACACATGCAGAACATAGACCATCACCAAACAAAGAACAAGGGATCTTAATTTAGAAATAGGAAGACAATAATTAAACTGGAAATCCCAAAAGCCAAACTTGGAATGTACAACACTGGAGAAATAAACCAATCTTGTACTAAACAAAATGCAAAGACGTTAACAATGCAAATTTCCCAGAGTTGACATATTCCAGTTAATAAATTCAAAATAAAAAAGTATTTTTCTACTTTTTGTTGTTTGTGCAATTTATTTTTCAGTTACAACTGCTTGAGTCACTTTCTTCTGGTTTCTTCGTGTCTTCTGCTAACTCTCCATTCTCTGCTGTCCATTTGTCCTTTCTTCTCCTAGTTTTTTTTCTTTCTCTCTCTACATTTGCTTTAACATACTGATCTTTCCCCTTTTGCTCTTTCCTCCATTTCTTTCTTTATTCTTTTTTCATCCACTCAAAATTCAACCCTCCATCCTCAATCCCCACTTATTCTCCCTATATAATCGCATATTTTTCTTCCCTCCCACACAAAATATCTTTGTCCCTCTCCATCCTAACTCCCCCAGCCCCATCCCCTTCTAGTCCTCCCCCAACATCAGCCCCTTCTAGTTCCAGCCAAAAATAGAAAAATCACTCCAATATTAACAAACGTGTCTTCTAACTGCGAAAAATAGTGTAGTTTTCTTTAAACAAATAATTCAGGTCTCAGCATATCAAGGCACAGGTGAATAAACGACCATTTTACAGGCCGTCTGCACCAAACATAAGCCTTGATATGCTGAGACCTGAATTATTTGTTTAAAGAAAACTACACTATTTTTCGCAGTTAGAAGACACGTTTGTTAATATTGGAGTGATTTTTCTATTTTTGGCATTTCTCACTCCGTGAATCTTGACCAATTACGCTTTGGTTTACCTTCTAGTTCCAGCTGCACCCAGCATCCGCTCCCTTCTAGTCCTATTCTCCTATCTTAGCCCCCTATCAGCCCATTTCTAGACCTAGCTCCCCCATCAGCTATTTCCAGTCCTATCCTAGCCCCCGCATCAGCCCATTTCCAGTTCTAGTCCCCCCATCAGTCCATTTCCAATCCTAGCCCACCATCAGCCCACTTCCAATCCTAGCCCCCATCAGCCCATTTCCAGTCCTAGCTCCCCATCAACTATTTCCAGTCCTATCCTCGTCCCCCATCAGTCCATTTCCAGTCCAAGTACCCCCATCAGCTCATTTCCAATCCTAGCCCCCCCAACAGCATTTCCAGTCCTAGCTCCCCCATCAGTCCATTTCCAGTCCAAGCCCCCCATCAGTTCCCTTCCAGTTCCAACCCCTCCCAGCATCTGCTCCTTTATAGTCCCATTCTCCTATCCTAGCCCCCCATCAGTCCATTTCCAGTCCTAGCTCCTCCATCAGCTATTTCCAGTCCTATCCTAGCTCCCCATCAGTCCATTCCCAGTCCAAGCCCCCCCCCATTGGCCCATTTCCAATCCTATCCTAGCCCCCCCCCCATCAGCCCATTTCCAATCCTAGCCCACTATCAGCCCATTTCCAGTCCTAGCTACCCCATCAGCTATTTCCAGTCCTATCCTAGCCCCCCATCAGCTCATTTCCAGTCCTAGCTCCCCCATTAGACATTTCTAGTCCTAACTCCTCCATCAGACATTTACAGTTCTATCCTAACCCCCCATCAGTCCATTTCCAGTCCTAATTCCCCCATCAGACATTTCCAGTCCTATCCTAGCCCCCCATCAGCCCATTTCCAGTCCTAGCCTTCCCATCAGCCATTTCCAGTCCTATCCTAGCCCCCCCATCAGCCCATTTCCAGTCCTATCCCCCATCAGACATTTCCAGTCCTATCCTAGCCCCCCATCAGTTCATTTCCAGTCCTAGTTCCCCCATCAGACATTTCCAGTCTTATCCTAGCCGCTCATCAGTCCATTTCCAGTTCTAGCCCTCCCATCAGCCATTTCCTGTCCTATCCTAGCCCCCCATCAGCCCATTTCCAGTCCTAGCTCCCCAATCAGCTATTTCCAGTTCTATCCTAGCCCCCTATCAGTTCATTTCTAGTCCAAGCACCCCCATCAGCCCATTTCCAATCCTAGCCCCTTCCCATCAGACATTTCTAGTCCTATCCTAGCCCCCCATCAGCCCATTTCCAGTGTCCAAACCCCTGTACAGTTTCCTCCTCAGTGATTTTAGAAAAGGAAGAACAGGTGACAAAAGTTGTAGGAAGGTTTTGAGAGTGAAGAAAAGGAGGGGGAGGTGGAGGTGGCTCTGTGGAGAACTCAAGGTTAATCTTATGAATCTTATCATGGAAACAGTCAACCAAAGATCAGGCAGAAAGGGAAAGAGAAGTCAAGGGTGGAGGAACTTTGAGAAGAGAACTAAACATTGTAAAGAGATGACAAGGATCCAGAGGGAAGACGATTAATCAGATGGACATATTTCTCTGCTTGATGAGTGCTATGGCGTACTGCAGGGAGGTTAGCATGAATCTGATATGTAGGAAGTCAGCATGGGTACAGGATTTAAGCCAAAGGAGCTCAGCAGAGCGAGTGCAGCAATGTATGTAGTGGATTTCAGAGGTCAGCCAAGGCTGAGGTACAGTATGCCGCACAGGACATGGAATAGGAAAAGACACAGCAACCTGAAAGGAGGAGAGTATAGTTTTATAGGAAGAGACTCTCTTGTCAACAGACTCAGATGACCTAGCAGTAGCGAGAGGAGATGAGACAGCAGTGGAGACAGCATAGAGGTCTATAGACTGAATATTCCTAAATGTGTTAGTGGCAACAGGACGAGATTGAGGCAGAGGGTGGTTAAGAGTGAAAATTAGCAGATGTTAGTCAGATAGGGGAAGAATTAAGGAGGAGAGGTTTGAGTGCGAACAGTTGGAGAACAAGATGAGGTCAAGACAGTGGCCATGCTGGTGAGAAAGGACAATAGAATACAGCTGAATACTGAATGAGGAGGTTAAGGCAAGGAGCTTTAGTGCATAAGAGTCAGAGGGGTCATCAACATGAATGTTAAAATCCCAAAGAATGAGGGAGATCTTGCTACTAGGGGTCCACACTAGAAGACTGGTGCCATTTTGATAAGCACTGGAGATTGGGCAGGAGTGGAGGGGTACTGCTCCTGCCCTTAACACTGCTTGACCGTCAGGGAAGCCCCAGTAAGGACTGGGGAGGGGTTAAGGGGGGGACCTGGCACTGCTCCTGCCCTTAACACTGCTTGACCATCAGGGAAACTCCAGTAAGGACTGGGGAGGGGTTAGGGGTGGGGGGGGGGGCTGACCTGCTATCACTTCCAATATGGGGAAGGTTGACGGTACAGCCAGCCCATGATGCTGGGTAATGTCTGAGGAGGGGTGCTGATCTTTTTTGAGGGGAGAAGGGGGAGCTTTTATGGGTGCCATGGATTGTATGGTCCTCAGCATCTGGATTTATGATTACATTGGGGGGCACTGGCTTGCAGGAGGCCACCGGTGCAGCAACCACTGCCACAATGCAGTCATGCTGATAGCTTGGCCGCACATACTGTCACCTCTTGAGATAGCATTATCTGCAGCCATGTTATCAGCAACCAGGACAGCCACTGTGCAGCCATTGCTCTCACACTGGCTGTCACTTGCTGCCACACCTCCTCTCCTCCCTGATCCCAACTCTCCCCGCATTTACCACAGGAAATACAGATAGCGCATTGATCTTCTGCAGTATCTACATTTCCCCTGCAGTATTTGTCAACCACAGCTTAGTAAACATCCCCCCCCCAACCTTATTATTATCATGATTATTTATTTCATTTTATTTAGGGTAAGTTTAGCCTTTCCATTGGTTGACGTGAATCTTGCCAAGCAGCACTGTGGGCTGCTCTAGTTCCAGGTCACGTTTTCATAGAGTCCACAGCAGGATAAGGCAGAGTCTTGAGACATGACACTTGCTTCTCTCTCTTTCTCCCTCAGATTTTCAGGAGCACCAGTGGGAAAAAGGGTCCTTGTCTTCTTTGCCTGCTGTTACTATCCACTCTGCTCTCCTCTGCTATTGCTTTCTTTCCTGTCAGCAACCACCACCCAGCTCTGCAGTAGCACAGCCCATCAGCGCTTCACAGGGCCAGCATGATCCACTGTGCAAACCGTGCACTTGCACAGGCCAGCTGCTCTAGAGGGCTACAGTGCCCAGCAGGACAGCTGGTGGAGTTTATACCACAGTACAGTTTATTTTCTTTTCCCTTTCAATATTTCTCCAAATCTCTCCCCCCCTCCCCCCACCCCCATAGGAGCAGCAGAGTAGCACAGTTGGCTTACTAGTTTCTCTCCTGCTCTTTCCTGTCATCCGCCTGCAAGAGAAGTGGGTGGTGCTTTAGCGAACCAGACCAGCAACGTCCTGCTCCTGGGCCAGTCTCACTGCTGCCCTATGAGCTCATACAGTGAGACCGGCTTGCAAGCAGAGAGTTGCTGGTCTGTTTTCTAAGCACCATTCACTTCTCTGGCAAGCTGGTGGCAAGAGGAAGCAGGAGAAAAATAAATAACAAGGTGAAGAACAGTGGAAGGGAAAGAGGGCACAGAATCTGTTGGATTCTATCGGATTCTTCTCCTGCCTTGGTGGATAGGAAATTATGTGCAATAGCAGGAAGGTAAAAGAAGACTTAGACGCTATCCAATATTGTCTTCTTGGGTAGGCTGAATAGGGATTGTCCAAAGAGGATCAGATAGGGAGGGGCTTCGGCAACTGCCCTGGGGGGGAGGGGTAATGTTTTTGCGGGTTATGACATTATAGGGGGGGAGGGAAGTGAACTTATTTTAGAGGGGATGGAGCAGAATGAAGGAGTTCCTTTGAGGGTGGAGGTGATACAAGGAGAATTATCAAGGGCTTAGGGAAGGGATGTGGGAATAGGCTTTTCATGATGGTTAAACTTTCTGGAGATTGAGAGGGTTCAAAGGAGAAATCTGAATATGATTAAGGGAAAGAGGACCAGAGAGAGGGTAGAGAGGATCAGTGATGGGGAGCAGATTTTAGGATAAGAGGAAAGAAGACCATGATTTGGGGAAAGGGGGAGAAAGCAAAGAGGATGGATAGAGTGAGAGGGAAAGGGGACTGGTTATTGGGGTAGAAAAGAATGAAGAACGCAGGATGAGAGGAGATGGAAGAGGAACTGGCTTTATGGGTAATGCAGGAAAGTAATGGAAGAAGAAAGGGTTAAGAACTGAGGGAGGAAAAGGACAGAAAGGAGGAGACATGGGGGTAGGTAAGCAGGCAGGAATAGGAGGGGAGGGATAGGAAGGGAAGAAAGGAGAGAAACAGAATAGGCAATTTTAATGTATCCAACTTCAAAGGAAAGAGAGGGAAGAGGGAGGGCGAACTAAAACAGATAAGAAAAAAAGAAGACAATATAGAGAAAAAAACGGAAAAAAAGGTACAGAGAAAACCAAACAAAATAAAAATGAGATAGAGACACCAAAGGCTGGAAACTATTTTATTATCTAATAACAAATATTAATAGTTTATAAGTGTAAAATATCCTGTAACCCAGTCCAAAGTGGACTTGACTCCTGCAGAGAATTTACACGTTAATAGCTTGATTTTGTTGACTGATTTGAATTTGTAGGTGCATCATAAATTGTCATGTATATAGAACATACCCTCCAGCCCTGATGCTTTTATTTATTTAAAAAACCTATATACTCCACATCCCATAGTTCTGAGTGGTTTACAATTTAGTATGAATATTGAGTTTGAAATATTCCATTGTAACAACATTTAAAGAACGTGCCTTTATATTTTTAGAATCAATAACTATAATTTTCTATAGACAGAAGGTACCAATCATTATCCCTTTCACCTCCTCAAATAATTTGCTTGTTCACTACTAGGAGTCTGAAAGTTTCACCCACCAGAAATTTGGTAGCCTTTAATATAACTGTATTGCACATGTAAACCGACTCTCGTGAAGTCACTGATGGGTTAAAAGAGAACTGTGAAGGACTACGTTGGAATTTCTGGGCAAAGCAGGGGAGGGGATGCACAGAAACCATTTGCAAAGGGCAGCAGAAAAGGTCCTGGTGCTTCAATGAGCTGGTACCAGGCGAACAGTTCAACAGCGAGGAAGGCGCTACTCATGTTTCTCATCACTGGAGGACTATCCTTGATTTGGACAGAATGCCATTCAAAATAAGGTTACTAGATGTCCTTGCTTTTTCGTGATTGTCCCCTGTGTCCCTGAACCCCACCCATTTGGCAGCCTCCTTTCCTTGATTCCAACCATGGGGAGAGAGGTGCCCTTCGGAGAGGCAGTGAAGGGCAGAGCGCTGCAGATAAGGCAGTACAGGGCACTTAAAAGCCCCAGCGCGGCAGATGACTCTCAGCTTTGAAGCACGTGCAATGTCAGAGACAGATGTAGGAGAGAAAGAGTGAAAAGAAATGGTAAATGGGCAGGGACCATGGGAACAATGTTAAGAGAAAACAGAAGAAAACAGAAACCAGAGCTTGGGAGCAGGATGATTAGAAATATAAAATGGCTAGACAGCAAAGATAGAAAAATACATATTTTCAATTTAATGATTGTAATATGTCAGTTTTTGGAACTTACATCCCTTAGCGTTATATTTTACACAGTGGGGGGGGGGGGGGGGAATGCATCATTATTTCTGTTTCTTTGCTGATTTAACTGCTTGGAAGTGATATTGTTGCTCTCATGAAATGGATGGAGGTGGGCAGGATAATCACTCCTCTTCCCCTCTCCACCCTTTGTCGCTTAAATCTGAAATTAAGGTGTCTCTTCCCCCCCCCCTTCCTCCCACCCCTCTCCCCCCTCTGCTTTGAATATCCAGTGTCCCAGATTTGTCTGAAAAATTCTGGTAACCTTAATTCAAAAGCATGGGTTTACAGCCATAAAAACACTAAGATCAACCACAGACCAAATTACTTGGGACTACTATAGGTGAGATGAAATGCAACCCAAGGCCAGATTTCAGCTACAGAAGACAGACAGTCCAAAAAAAGGAGGAATGGCCAGCCTGTTGGTTCACAGTTGCACAGGGGCGGCCCAAGGGGGGTGCGGGGCCATGTGCGGAGATTAATTGCGGGGCCTCATTTGCATAGGAAGCCTCATTTGCATAAATACTTGCATAATGTTAACATGCATTTTTAGTAAACATGCTTTTTAATGAGTGTCTGGATAAAGAAAGACTAACAGATTTCTACGTTACTATATTCCAGTGCCAACCGCCAGGCCCATTAGGAAGTACTATAAACACTGACCTTTTAGAACTCATAGCAAATCCACCATATCATAACAGCTCTGCCAGGACTCACAAAGCACCAAACCCTACCTATCAAAAGGCAACACTGCAAATATTAAACCAATACATCTCAGAGAATACCAATGCATTTCCTACTGGGGAAAGAGAACAAGTGACATGGTCAAATAGAAACTACATGAACAGAATACCTCAGCTTGGTTAAAATGCAGAACATAGACCGTCACCAAAGAACAAGGGATCACAATTTAGAAATAGGAAGACAATAATTAAACTGGGAACCCCAAAAGCCAAACTTGGGATGTACAACAACACTGGAGAATTAAAACTATAAATTAATTTCCTCTTGTACTAAACAAAACACAAAAGACGTTAAAAATGCACATTTCCTAGAGCTGATATATTCCAGTTAATAAATTCAAAATAAAAAAGTATTTTTCTACCTTTTGTTGCTTGTGCATTTTCTTTTCAGTTGCAATTGCTCCAGTCATTTTCTTCTGGTTTCTTTGTGTCTTCTGCGAGCTATCCATTTTCCTTTCTTCTCTTTTAGATTTTTTTCCAAATTTTTTCTCTATATCTGCTTTAACATACTGATCTTTCCCCTTTTGCTCTTTCCTCCATTTCTTTCCTTATTCCTTTATCATCCACTCAAATTTCACCCTTACATTCTGAATCTCCACTTACTCTTCCAATACCCGGCCCATCATAGACTTTTCTTCCCTCCCACACAAAATATCTTTTCCCCTCTCCATTCTCATTCCCCATCCATTTCTAGTCCTCCTCCAAAATCAGCTCCTTTATAGTTCTAGACCCACCCAGCATCTGCCCCCTTCTAGTCCCAGTCTCCCAAGCTTCCACATCAGCCCATTTCCAGTCCTAGCCTCCCATATGCTGTTTTCCAGTTCCATTCCAGCCCCCCATCAGCCCTTTTCCACTCCAAGCTCCCCATCAGCTCATTTCCAGCCCTATTCCAACTCCCATCAGCCCAATTCCAGTCCTATTCCAGCCCCCATCAGTCCATCTCCAGTCCTATTCCAGCCCATCACCCATTTGCAGTCTATGTTCCCCCATCAGCCCATTACTAGTCCTATCCTAGCTCCTCATCAGCCCATTTCCAGTCCTAGCCCCCCATATGCTCTTTTCCAGTTCCATTCCAGTCCCCCATCAGCCCATTTCCACTCCACACTCCCCCATCAGCTAATTTTCAATCCTAGCCCCTTCGTCAGCCCACTTCGCCCTATTCCAGCCCCCATCAGCCCATTTCCAGTCCTAATCCAGCTCTTCATCAGCCCATTTCCAGTCCAAGTTCCCCCACCCACCATCACAGCCCATTTCATCCATCCCCCCCCCACCATCACAGCCTATTTCCAGTCGTCCCCATCACAGCCCAATTGTAGTCCATTCCCCCCATCACAGCCCATTTTCAGTCCGTTCCCCCCCCCACCATCACAGCCCACTTGCAGTCCTCCTCTCCCACAGCCCAATTGCAGTCCATTCCCCCCCCCACATCACAGCCCATTTCCAGTCTGTTTCCCCCCATCACAGCCCATTTCCAGTCTGTTGCCCCCACCACCATCACAGCCCAATTGCAGTCCATTCCCCCCCCCACATCACAGTCCATTTCCAGTCCGTTCCCCCCCCACCATCACAGCCCAATTGTAGTCCATTCCCCCCCTCCCACATCACAGTCCATTTCCAGTCTGTTTCCCCCCATCACAGCCCATTTCCAGTCCGTTCCCCCCCCCATCACAGCCCATTTCCAGTCCGTTTCCCCTCATCACAACCCAACAGCAGTCCATCCCCCCCCCATCACAGCCCACTTGCAGTCCCTCCCCCCCCCCATCACAGTCCATTTCCAGTCCGTTCCCCCCTCACAGCCCATCCAGTCATAGCCGCGCCCCCCCCCCCCCCGAAGAACCCCACACCGTCTAGGGGGCTGTAGAGGGAGCCGGGGAAGCCCGCGCGAGGCCCCGGCTCCCTCTGCACAGCCCGCCAGCGTGAAGAGCCTTTACCTTCCCGCTGGCGGCTGTTTCAATGAAGCCGCGAATGCCGGGAAAGGTTAAAGGCAATGCCCTTTAACCTCTCCCGGCATTCGCGGCTTCATTGAAACAGCCGCCAGCGGGAAGGTAAAGGCTCTTCACGCTGGCGGGCTGTGCAGAGGGAGCCAGGGCTTCGGCGGGCTTCCCCGGCTCCCTCTGCAGCCGTCCATTGAGTGAGAATGTGGTTCGCGCGGGGCCCCCTGAAGCGCGGGGCCCTGTGCAAACAACATTCTCGCTCAATGGACGGGCCGGCCCTGCAGTTGCATATTAGGTGCAATTCCCAGACCAGGGCCCTGCTCCTTGGGCTGGTCAGAGATGGGAAAGCCTCAGAGGTAGCATTTGTAGGCCCAAAGGGAGGAACTCCCATCACATAACAGCAGCACCTTCCAGGACTTAGAACCTGCAACTGCAGGGCCCTGGAAGGAATCCTGGTCTATTGCCCTTGGCCAGGGACTGTTATCGAAATTACTCAAGCAAATGTGTTAGGAGGGGCATACAATCGAAAAGAAAATCGTATTTAGTGAGTAAAGGTTCATAGTGCTAGATCTCATTCCTTATTCAGAATGAGCTATTAGCCCAACAGAGCTAGAGAAAAACTGACAAATCACCCCACTTTTCCACTAAGCAGAAAAAAATACCTGAGGTCTTAAGCACATATAAAGCTAAGAAATAAGTCTATGTGTTCCTCTTGGCATCTCACAGACATATTTCTAATGTATAACTTGAAGAGAACAATTTATCTGTTGGTTTCCAGTTCCATTTAGTTTGCTACTAACTCCCCATATAAATAACAAATGTGGGGTATAGGCCAAACTGATTTTCCTAATCTATAAGAAGGCTACATTCTTAAATCATACTCACATTAAAAATGAAAATCAACCCAATATTGAAGTTTAGTTATTTGTAGGACATAAAAAGGATCATTTATGTTTGCTTGAGGCATTAAAAATAAGAAAGCATTTCCAGCAAAATAGAGTTCTACCACTAAAAGCTTAATGTAAACATACAATTCATCACTTGTGTTCTTTTAAGACTTTGTCACAAGTAAAGTGATGCCAATAGAGCTGCTCATTCCTATTACAGAAAGTACAGTTGTGGTCAACATTATTGGCACCCTTGCATTTTAGGTGTGTTGTGTACAATATCTTGAGAAATAATTGGAAATATTCCAGCTGTATGTCATCATAATATTTTAATAGTATGTTCAAAGGTATACAACAAAAGAAAGATGTCTGTGCAACTTAGACATAGTAATTTCTGAGGAAAAAACTAAATATGACCTGGACAGGATTATTTGCCACTCTTCACTGATACATGGTTGCACAACCCTTGGCAGTGATGACAGCCTCCAAACATTTCTTGTAGCCATCTGTAAGTTTTGTACATTCCACTCTTCAACTGTGATTTGTTCCAGCTCATGAATATTTCCAGGATTCCTTTTACTAATGGCTGATTTCAGCTCTTTCCAAAGTTTGCAATGTTATTAGTGAGATCAGGACTCATTGCTAGGAGCACTAAGAGGCGACAAGGCGATAGCGGAGAGATTGAATTAATTCTTTGCTTCAGTCTTTACTGAGGAAGATGTAGGGATGTTACCCATGACTGAAGTGGTATTTAAAGGTGCGGAAGAGTTGAAGGAAATATCGATACATCGGGAAGATGTATTACAACTATTAGATAAACTGAAGAGTAGCAAATCACCTGGGCCGGATGGTATACATCCAAGGGTGTTGAAAGAACTGAAATATGAGATTGCAGACCTGCTATTAGTAATCTGTGAACTATCATTAAAATCATCTCTAATACCTGAAGATTGGAGGATCGCCAATGTAACACCAATTTTTAAAAAGGGTTCCAGGGGTGATCCGGGAAACTACAGACCGGTGAGCCTGACGTCAGTACCGGGAAAAATGGTAGAAACCATCATAAAGAATAAAATTACTCAGCATGTAGATAGTCATGACCTAATGAAAGACAGCCAACATGGCTTTAGACAAGGAAGATCTTGTCTTACTAATCTGTTATGTTTCTTTGAAGGAGTAAATAATCAGGCGGACAAAGATGAGTCGGTTGATATTGTGTATCTGGACTTTCAGAAAGCCTTTGATAAGGTCCCTCATCAGAGACTTTTGGCAAAACTAAAGAGTCATGGGATAGGAGGCAGTGTACTATTGTGGATCAGGAACTGGTTAAAAGATAGAAAGCAGAGGGTAGGGCTAAATGGCCAATTTTCCCAATGGAGAAAGGTGAATAGTGGTGTACCCCAGGGATCTGTGCTGGGTCCGCTGCTTTTTGACATATTCATAAATGACCTGGAAAGTGGAATAACGAGTGAGGTTGTCAAATTTGCAGATGACACAAAACTATTTAAAGTTGTTAAAACCCAAGAGGATTGTGGAAAATTGCAAGAGGATCTTGATAAATTGGAAGACTGGGCATCAAAATGGCAGATGAAATTTAATGTGGACAAGTGCAAGGTTATGCACCTAGGGAAGAACAACCCAAACTATGGTTACACGATGCAAGGTTCCACATTAGGAACCACCACCCAGGAAAAAGATTTAGGCGTCATTGTGGATACCATGTTAAAAACCTCGGCCCAATGTGCAGCGGCGGCCAAGAGAGCAAATAGAATGCTAGGTATGATAAGGAAAGGAATGGAAAATAAAACAAAAGATATTATAATGCCTTTATATCGTTCCTTGGTGAGACCGCACCTTGAATATTGTGTGCAATTCTGGTCGCCGTATCTTAAAAAGGATATAGCGATTTTAGAAAATGTTCAGAGAAGAGCCACCAAAATGGTAAAGGGGATGGAAGGATACTCCTATGAGGAAAGGCTAAAAAGGTTAGGGCTCTTTAACCTGGAAAAGAGACGGCTGAGGGGAGATATGATAGAAGTCTA
The DNA here is from genome assembly GCA_033557465.1 of Ichthyophis bannanicus. Lineage (NCBI taxonomy): Eukaryota > Metazoa > Chordata > Amphibia > Gymnophiona > Ichthyophiidae > Ichthyophis > Ichthyophis bannanicus. The sequence goes on along the minus strand of CM066032.1, from coordinate 1,374,362,574 downwards.
TAAATTAATGAACGGAGTGGAACGGTTAAACGTAGATCGATTGTTTACCTTATCAGAATATAGAAAGACTAGGGGACATGCAATGAAGCTACAGGGTAAACTATTTAAGACTAATAAAAGAAAATATTTTTTCACTCAACGTGTAATCAAACTCTGGAATTTGTTACCGGAGGATGTAGTAAAGGCTGTTAGTGTAGCTGGGTTTAAAAAAGGTTTGGACAAGTTCCTGGAGGAAAGGTCCATAAACCATTATTAAGAAGGGACCCAGGATATCAATGCTTGAAGCAATACAAGCATTGTGGAACCTGTGTCCCTTGGGGAAACTGCTAGGTACATATGACCTAGATTGGCCACTGTTGGAAACAGAATACTGGACTTGATGGACCTTGGTCTGACCCAGTATGGCATATCTTATGTTCTTATGTTCTTAGTTTAAAACAGTCCATTTTTTTCTTTTTCATCATTCTTTTGTACTTTTCTATGTATGTTTTGGTTCATTGTCCTGCTGGAGGATCCATGACCTTCAAATCAGACCTAGCTTTCAGACACTAGGTAGCACATTTCACTCCAAAATACCTCAGTAGTCCTCAGAATTCATGATTTCTTTAATATGTTCCAGGCCTCCAGTTCCTGAGGCAGCAAAATAGCCCACAACATTATGGAAACTCCACCATATTTAACTGTAGGAAGGATAATATTTCCCTTATATGCTTCATTCCTTCGCCTGTAAATGTATCACAGTTCTGCACTGACAAAGAGCTTGTTTGGTTTCATCTATCCACAGAACATTTTCCCAGAAGGATTGTGGTTCTCATGGTGGATTTGTGCAAAGATCAGGAGTGCCTTTTTATGTCTGTGTTTGAGCAGTGGGATCCTTCTTGGCCTGTTTTGTTTAGTGTGTGGCATATGGTGCGGGTTGAAACCACCACTCCAGATTGCTCCAGGTCAGTCTTAAGTTCTTTGGATGTTGTACTGTTTTTCCAACAGTTTGCACTAACCTTGGAAGACTTCCTAAATTAATTTTCCTCTTCCCACCATGTCCTGGGAGGTTCTTGACAGTTTCATGAGCAGAAAACAATCCACTTGTCCCCTTCAAATAGTATAGAACACTGCTGCCCATATCATTTCTGGCGCCTCCTTACAAGACCATAAAACTTCCATACTACATGACCTGCACTGGCTGCCAATCTCTTCACGGGCGAAATATAAATCAGCACTTACCATCTTCAAAATTAAAAACAACATTTCAGCAGGAATACTACAAGAGCTCATCGGAACCAAAGAAAGCAAAAGACCAGACAGAAACAGCACCAAAAACACTATACCAACCCCCAGTCTCTTCACAAGAACCAATAAATCAACATTCATGCGATCCTTCTCTCTTGCTGCCCCTGCTATTTGGAATGTCCTCCCAGAAAATCTAAGATCAACAACTGACTTAAAAGATTTCCGAAAGTTGCTCAAAACCACTCTATTAATTGAACAATTCTACGAAGACCCCCCAATCACACTAACCACTCCACAGGCCGATCTACACAAGCAATGCCATCTACACCAGTCAACCTTCCTACTACACTTACCAAGATGTACATAAGTAGTGTTGATGATACAAGAAACTGTTTAAGTTTTCAAAGTCACGTTGTTAATGCCTAAAATTGCAAGTTCTCTATTATTGTTTAAATTTGCAAGTTCTTTGTAAAAGTTAAGTTATTGTAAACCGCCTTGATTAAATGAAAAGGCGGTATATAAAAACTGTTAAATAAATAAATAATAACATTGCAAACTGTAGACACAGGAATCCCAAGGTCTTTGGAGATGGCCTTGTACCCCTTTGAAGTTTGATGTTTGGCGATAATGCCTTTTCTGATGGTCTCAGACATCTCTCTTGTCTTCACCATTGTGAAAATGGAACAGGGAGTGAATGTGGCCATTTTAAACATTGGAGCCATCATTCATTGGTTGATTCAAGTCATGTAAGTACTGACAATTGATTACAGGTACGTCTTATTTTGCTGCAATAGGAATGTGGTTTTTCTGTTCAAACTGATTTGAATTGTTTATAAGGGTGCCAATAATCATGTCCTTAAATTTAACCTGACTGCAATTTATCTCACTCAATTTCTATATATAACAAAGAGATAAACTGAATACATTCAATCAGCCCAATTAATTCTGTGCTTAATTTATAAGATTTTTGTTGGATCGTTTGCCCTGAGCGGGAACCTTCCCTTTCTCGTAGCAAACCCTCCTTTTTTTCTTTTTTTAAAAGAGTGCACTCACCCTTTTTACCCACTGAGGCAGAATTACAAAATAATCCTCAGTAAACACGAGAGTGATATTACAAACACGAGAATGATATTTTAAGCAGATTTAGTACTCAACTATGCTTATGGAATGTGATTTTAATTTCATTTACCACCCACATTCACAATCAAGTTAATGTTGGATCGCTTACCCGATGTGCTGCATTTACATTAACTCTACTACTACTACTGAACATTTATATAGCGCTACAAGTCATATGCTGCACTGCACAGACATGTAAGAGACAGTCCCTGCTCATCAGAGCTTACAATCTAGTCAAGACAGACAACACAGAAGGTGTAGGCAAGGATAAAACAAGGGGAAAGGTAAAGAAATAAGGAGATCAAGTGAGTCAAGATCCAAAAGCAGCAGCGAAGAGGTGAGTTTTCAGCCTGGATTTGAAAAGGGTCAGAGAAGGTGCCTGGCGTACAGACACAGGTAGTTTGTTCCAGGCGTAAGGTGCAGCAAGATGAAAAGAGCGAAGTCTGGAGTTAGCAATAGAAGAGAAGGGCACAGATAGAAAAAGGTTGTCAGAAGAGCGGAGTTACCGAGGTGGGAGTGTAAGGAAAGAAGAGAAGAAAGGTAGTGAGGAGCTGCAGAGTGAATGCATTTATAGGTCAGCAGGAGAAGTTTGAACTGGATGCGGAAATGGATAGGGAGCCAATGAAGTGACTTGAGAAGAGGGGTAATATAGGCATGACAAAGCTGCCAGAAGATTAGCCACACAGCAGAGTGTTGAACAGATTGAAGGGGAGAGAGATGATTCAAAGGGAGACCAGCAAAGAGTAGGTTACAGTAGTCAAGATGAGAGGTGATTAAGGAGTAAATAAGCATCTTAGTAGTGTGTTCAGAAAGGAATGGGCGGATTTTGTTGATGTTATAGAGAAAGAAACGGTAGGTCTTGGCTTCATATGTGGAGAAGGAGAGAGAGGAGTCAAAGACAGCCCCAAGATTGCGAGCCGAGGAAACAGGAAGGAGTAGAGAGTTATCCACAAAGACTGAGAAAGGAGGAAGAGGAGAGGTTTTAGGGGGAAAGATAAAAAGTTCAGTCTTGGCCATGTTCAATTTCAAGTGGCAGTGAGATATCCAAGCAGCAATGTCAGAAAGGCAGGCAGAGATCCGGGTCTCTATTGCCGAAGAGATTTCAGGCGTAGAGAGGTAGATCTGGGAGTCATTGGCATAAAGATGGTACTGAAAGCCATTGGAAGAGATGAGCGCACCAAGGGACTGGGAATAGAGAAAGAAAAGGAGCGGACCCAAGACAGATCCTTGGGGTACACCAACTGGGAGCGGGATAGCAGAAGAGGAGGAGCCACCAGAACTAACACTGAAAGAGCGATGGGAGAGATAGGAGGAGAACCAGGATAGTACAGAGCTTTTACTTTCTAGTGCATATCAGTCTTCCCCTCTCCCGAGCTCCTGATATTGCAGGCCAGTACATACTATGTACCAATGAGCCTGCAATCTCTCGCAAAGTCTGCAGGGAGTTAAACATAAATTCCATGTGTATCTTGCTGGAATGGCCCTAGTGCCTTTCTTTTTGATTATGGATTAAAGCATGCATGCTGGGTGACAAGTTTGAGAGGGGCTTTTTCCACAGGTTAAGTTATGAGAAATTCCACTTTCCCCAGATATTAGTATCACAGTATAAAAATCCAGGGGCTTTTTTTTTTCATAAGTGTTGTCAAATCAATGCTGACTCTTGGCAACCCAGCAGCCCCTGGGATTTCTTGGCAAGGTATGGCTGGAAGTAGATTGCCAGGCCTTTTCTTTCAAGACAATGAGGGGTAAAGTGGCTTGCCAAAGGTCATAAGGAGTACCAGTGGGAATTGAGCCCTGACCTTTTGGGTATGAGGCTGTTGTGTTAACCACTAGGCTACTCCTCTACTCCATGGGCTTGGTTATTTAGCATTAATCTCAGGCACTTAGTTCATCAACTTCCTCTATCAGTGTCATGGTATGAACTTATGAGATCTTGCAGTTCATATCATTAGACTGCCCCCCCCCCCCCCGCTCCATGCAGTAGAAGAAGCTGAAGCCACTAGGGGAGGGGGAAGAAGATCAAAAGTACCAGAAATCATAAGGGGAAGGGAAGGTAGAGGTAGCCTTGAGTCAGACATAGCCGGGAGTGAATTCCAGGGTGCGGGGGCTGTTCCTAAGAAGACTCACTGGCAGGTATCACATAATGTGATTTCCTTTGGCAAGAGTACAGGTGGGGATTAGTATAGTTTGTTGAATTTACATGTACTGATCTGTAGCAGTCTATTTTGTTTTTGCAGAAGATGTGTATTAGTGTTCTAGGGCTCAAGATGAAATTAAACTTACCTGCTAATTGTTGTTCCTTGAGGAACTCCAGTCCAGTCCCGGAACCTCTGGGGTTTAGCACCTCCTCCAGCAGCTTGGAGACTGAGCACGTCATCATTTTGATGACCCTGGTATAAGTAGAGACACAGTGAGGCAAGAGATATGGATGAACACATGTGCCTTTATTGGGTCCCCTACGCGTTTCGGCCTAAGCCTTCCTCAGGGGGATATACTTAAACATACAAACATAAAAACATGAGATTAGTATTAAACAATAATCAATAAATATAAATAAAAATAAAAATAAAAACAAAATCAAACAGGCATGTGACATATGATCATATCAATATAAATATCAAAATATATAAACTTATGTTTAAAATAATACATAAACATGCATTTAAAATAATACCTAAAATCAAAACATTGGACAACAATGTGGTGTAAGTATTAAATAAACCATAACATGTATAAAAAAGTAAAAACAATAATAATGTTAAGAAAGAGAATACTAAATTAAAACACTAGATTAAAACATCAAAATCTAAGACGTAGGGCAGACAATTGACTCTAAAAAATTGCTCTATAAAAAATCTGCTACCAACCATTAAACGTAATACCCTCATAAAACATTTACTTACAAGGCACAGCTGGAAAAGAGTCAAGTTTTGTTCTAAATAGCCTGTGGATTCGTCACTTTATTGCAATACTGTTGTATATAAACACAATAAAAATAAAAGGGAATAAAAAGATGAAACTGAATAATAGCACTATAGAGCAAATGTGCTACATGCAATGAAAATTTGTGCTAAAAAATGCCTCAAAAGGATTGTGATAACAAATATCATGGAGGTGAATGGGATCTATGACATAAAACCAGGTGACTGGACTCATAAGAAAATAAACTTTGTGCTAAAAACATGTGCACTTTTTAAAATTAAAAAACTGTGCTGTATTAAAAAATATTCTACCAGCAATTACCTGAACTTGACCAAATGCTGTATGAGAAATGCTGTATAATAAGAGCGGAAAATTATTAATCCAGATCCACACACGAGATACAATGTTATATAATATGGTGTTATACAGCCAAAGCTGAAAGTGCTTCGAAGTAACGTGTATCTAGAAGAGTAAATAAATTATTAAAAACGTTAAAAGAATTGTCCCTTAGACACCCGAAGAACTGACTCTTGCTGAACAACCTTTTAGCGTTAGGCGGAGGAGCTACACTTCCGAAACTGTTCATGACAGAAAAGCTGATATTAAAATAGTATTATAAGATTAGTGATATGCTCATCTGCTTAAAAACCATAATTTCATATTATTTTACACTGAACTTAAATGATCATACCTAAACCAGTGCGCTAAAGACCGTTGTAAAGAAAAAACCTTTACTTATAAGAAGGACGCCAACTTTCGCACCAAAAATATTTGAAGGTTAGATGATGCCGAACCCATGTAACAAGTACTAAAACAAGTGTTGCACCCTCCTAAGCTTACCTCGAAAAGAGAGTCAATTGTCTGCCCTACGTCTTAGATTTTGACGTTTTAATCTAGTGTTTTAATTTAGTATTCTCTTTCTTAACATTTTTATTGTTTTTACTTTTTTATACATGTTATGGTTTATTTAATACTTACACCACATTGTTGTCCAATGTATTGATTTTAGGTATTATTTTAAATGCATGTTTATGTATTATTTTAAACATAAGTTTATATATTTTGATATTTATATTGATGTGATCATATGTCACATGCCTGTTTGATTTTGTTTTTATTTTTATTTATATTTATATTTATTGATTATTGTTTAATACTAATCTCATGTTTTTATGTTTGTATGTTTAAGTATATCCCCCTGAGGAAGGCTTAGGCCGAAACGCGTAGGGGACCCAATAAAGGCACATGTGTTCATCCATATCTCGTGCCTCACTGTGTCTCTGTTGGAATAGCATGAGTATCTAGCTCTCTCTGTGCCTGGTATAAGTAGCCCAGGACCGCCTCTTCGCTCCAGTACCTATTAGCAAAGCAGACTCACCGGAGCAACAAATAAGTAGTTATCATAACCAACCTCATTATTTAACTGCCTATAACCAAAGCAGGCATTAACTTAACCTTAGCTTAAACATAAACCTAAAATTTAATGGACGTTTCCTTGGAAAGGAATGTATCCAATCTGTAACTGCATAGATTTGTTCTTTTCCTTCTTAAGAAGACAGTGGACCTACCAGAATCTCCCCTACTTACCAGCTCCACTCCTCCATTGAGTACCACGTGCCCTAAAATGAAGGCTTCATTTCAATCCTAGAGTCCCCTCGCTTCAGGCCGTGGTCCAGGGGAGGGATCCGGGACTGGACTGGAGTTCCTCAAGGAACTACAATTAGCAGGTAAGTTTAATTTCATCTTCCTTATCGTCCCTCCAGTCCAGTCCTGGAACCTCTGGGGATGTAACAGAGCAGTAAATATCAACAGAAGGGACCTGCTAGACCAGCCTGAAGCACCGCCGATCCAAACAGGGCATCCCCCGCTGCCTGAACAAACAGACGGTAATGCTTTACGAAAGAATTCAAAGATGATCAAGTTGCTGCTTTACAAATTTCCGCGGCAGGTACCAAACTATACTCCGCCCAAGACGCCACTTGTGCCCTGGTCAAATGCACTCTTAGCCCTTGCGGTACAGCCTTACCGTTTAGAATATAAGCTGTAGCTATGGCCTTCTTGAGCCATCTGGATATGGAAGACTTAGATGCTGCTTCCCCTTTCCTAGGCCCTCCAAACAACACAAACAGTCTATCGGACTTATGAACGGCCGCTGTACGATGCAGATATTTCTTGAGCGTCCGCCAAACATCGAGAAGATGCAACTTTCCTCTAGTTGACTCTTCCTGTCCTCCATCGAACACTGGTAACGTCACCACCTGATTAACATGAAATACAGAAACCACCTTAGGCAGAAAAGAAGGTACCGGCCTCAACACTACCTTCTGTTTCAAAAAAGACAGAAATGGCTCATTACAAGACAAAGCCTGCAATTCCGAAACTCTACAAGCGGAACAAATGGCCGCTAAAAACACTGTCTTTAGAGTAAGGTCCTTTAACGACGCCTTACCTAATGGCTCAAAAGGTTCCCTCACTAATGCTTCTAGGACCAGATTGAGATCCCATGATGGAACCGGTATCCTGCACAGCGGCCGTAAGAGAGATACAGCTCGTAGAAACCTTTTAATATCTGCATGTGTGCCAAGCGCTTCCCCTTGTACCTTCCTCCGGTAACAGAAGAGCGCTGCTAATTGTACTCTCAAAGAACTAGCTGCCAAACCCTTCTCGAAACCATCCTGCAAAAATGACAGAATCTGTGGAACTGAAGCCCGTGATGGTTGAAACTGCCTGTCCTCACACCGCAATTCGAAAATTCGCCAAACGCGAACATACACCAAAGAGGTAGACCTACGCCTGGCCTTCAACAAGGTGGAAATCACTGCTGCTGAATATCCTCTGGTTCTCATGCGTGCCCTTTCAAGAGCCAAGTCGTAAGCGAGAATCAATCCACCTGCGGCATGCGTAGCGGTCCCTGAATTAACAAATTGTCCCGCACCGGCAGCCGCCAGGAGCTGTCCACCAGAAGCCGAACCAGATCTGCAACCACGGTCTCCGTGGCCAATCCAGCGCTATCAAGATCACCCTGCCTTGATGGACCTCTATGCGCTGAACCACGTGACCTATTAGCGCCCATGGAGGAAAGACGTATAGGAGACCTTCCATTGGCCACCTTTGCATCAGAGCGTCGAGGCCCTCTGACATTCTTTCTTGCTTCCTGCTATAGAAGCGACTGGCCTTTGCTGATTGAAAGGTCGCCATGAGATCCATAATTGGAGTTCCCCAGCGACGCGCAATTAGCTAAAACACCTCCAGATGGAGAACCCACTCTCCCGGATCCACTCTGAACCGACTCAAAAAATCTGCTTCCACATTGTCCACTCCTGCTACATGTTGCACCGATAGCGCCAGAAGATTCTCCTCGGCCCAAGCTGGCAGGTAACCGGCTTCCTCTTCCAGGGGCACACTTCCTGTGCCTCCCTGGCGATTTATGTACGCCACCATAGCCGCGTTGTCCGAAAGCACCCAAACCACTTCCATCCTCAAACAAGGCCGAAATGCCTGGAGAGCTAAGGACACCACCCGCATCTCCAGCCTGTTGATTGACCACTCCTTTTCCAGGGCATTCCACTGTCCCTGAGCAAACCGGTCCTCGAAATGTGCTCCCCAGCCTATCAGACTGGCGTCCATTGTTAATGGCTTCCAGGCCGGGGATTCCAACGGCATTCCTTTCTCCAGGCTCCCCGGAGCCAGCCACCACCTTAGCTCCAGCCGCACCTCCGGTGGACAGGGGAGCCTTTGAGATAACGCATCTGTTTGATGTGACCATCTCCACAGCAGAGCCCTTTGTAAGGGTCTCATATGTGCCCTTGCCCATGGGACCAGCTCGAGAGGGGCCGCCATGGTACCTAGAAGATGCAGATACTGCCACGCTGTGGGAGCCTTCTTGTCTAAGAAGCTGCACACGAGCCTTCACAGCCCCTGTGCCCGCAGTTTCAGTAAAAACACTCTTATTATTTATTATTTATTTATTTATTTATATTTATTACAGTTGCTTATATACCGCACTATTCGGTATCAGCGTGGTTTACAGTATAACAAAACGACCAAAACACACACTCTGTTTGGTTTTACATCGAACAGGGGTACAAACTTGGATAACAGGGTTGAACTATATACATGAAATAATAAACCTATAAGAGGGTTAAACTATAAACAAACTATATACAATAAATAATGAGACTGATGAGCTATATGTAATACCATGAATACTTAAGACAGTATGAGCCTGATCTGCAGGAAGGAGGTTGAGACTATAGTAAGACTAGGAATGGGTGTTTCTGAGGAGGGGTTACTTGTATGTGTCGAAGCAAGCTTCCAGGTACTCCAGGCTCTGCGACAGAATCAGCCTGCTTTTGGACAAATTTACTACCCAACCCAGGCTCTGGAGCAGGCTTACCACTCGGGCCGTGGCTAATTCTCTCTCGCCCCATGACTTTGCTCAAATCAGCCAGTCGTCCAAGTAGGGATGAACTAACGCTCCTTCCTTGCGCCATTGTGCCACTACCACCGCCATAATCTTGGTGAATGTCCGCAGAGCAGTAGCCAGCCCAAACGGCTATGCCCAGAACTGAAAATGTCCCATGGGTACCGCAAACCGAAGAAATTGCTGATGTTCCAGTCAAATTGGGATGTGCAGATAAACCTCTGTCAGATCCAGAGAAGTAAGAAATTCCCCCTTTTTAACTGCTACTATGACTGACTGAGGTGTTTCCATACAAAAATGTGACACTCTGAGACAACGATTTACCCGCTTGAGATCCAAGATGGGCCCAAAAGCTCCATCTTTCTTTGGAACCACGAAATATATGGAGTACCGACCACATCCATACTGATTTGGTGGCATCGGAACTACTGCCTTGAGCTGTAAAAGTCTGTCCAATGTTTTCTGCACCGCTACCTGCTTGGTTCGAGTCTTGCAGGGGGACTGAACGAAGGAGCTGATGACTGGACGCTGAAATTCTAGAGCATAACCTTCTCTTATAACTTCCAACACCCACTGATCCGACGTGATTTGGACCCAGGCAGGATAAAACTCCCGTAGGCGCCCTCCTACCGGCTGCAATCCTACCTGAGTCCCCCTTATCTCATTGTGACTTTCTAAGATTCAGGGCTGAGGAGGCCGCAAAACCTCTGCCTGCTCCTCGAAAACCTCGAAATCCCTGGTTCCTCGCGGGAAACCTTCCCCACTGAAACTGACCGAAACGAGATGACCGGAATCGCCGGAACTCTCTTTGCGGCCCTTTCGGATTTGGAGCTGGCCGACCTTGCTTTGGCTTATCTTCCGGAAGACGACCCCCCTTGGAATCCCCAAGGTCCTTTACTAGCTTATCCAAGTCCTCTCCAAAGAGAAGCTTCCCCCTTAAATGGAAGCTTACTCAGTCTAGCCTTAGAGGAACTGTCAGCCACCCAGTTATGCAACCACAAATATCTCCGAGCCGCTACAACTGAGGCCATACTTTTCGACAGGCCTTGGATCAGGTCATAATGAATATCCATAAGATACGCTGCCCTGGACTCCAACCGAGCTACCTCCTCGACCTGTTCACCAACCTGATCAACTGGAAGCCGCTGCGACCAGCAAAGACACGCCATAGCCACCCAAGCCCCTGAAATCGAAGCCTGGATCAACAGGGTGCTGATGTCAAACACTTGCTTCAACAACATGTCCAGCTTTCTATCCTGGACATCCTTGAGAGCTGCACTGCTCTCAGCCGGAATTGTTGTCTTCTTGGTAACCGCAGATACAGCCGCATCTACCTTCGGAGAGCGAAAAAGCTCCCGATCTTGATCTGACAAAAGATAGAGGTGTGCCAAATCTCTGGATCCCTTAAGCCCCACCTCGGACATATTCCATTCCTCCTGAATCATATCCCTAACAACTCTGTGAATCAGGAAAACTCTCTGCGTTTTATGAACAGCCTGTAACAACGGATCCTCTAAGGCCTCATCCCCTTCCGGAACATTGGAAGGCATGTTTAGAGCCTTAAGAGTTTCCGCAATGAGTGCTGGCAATTCCTCCCGCCTAAACACTCGAACCACTTTAGCTTGCTCATCCAAGTCAGTGAGCTCACCTTCCTTTAATTCATCCTCTGTATCTGCATCCGGATTTCCCTCTGCCATATCCAAATCTTCTAGCCTCTCGACCCCCTCTCTCGAGCCCTTCAACTTCTAGAGGAGACACTTCTGGCTGCTAGACTGACCGGAGTTCCTGGCCGCTTAGCCCCCTGCTCCATCTCCGAGGTACCGGTGACTAGGCTACTCTGCCACAGACAAGATGCCTGATGTAGCAGAAGAAAGAAATCAGGGGGAAACATAGCCAGAACACCCCCCTGAGCTAACCTATACTGAGGCCCCACAGCTGCCGCTGATGAAAGCCCCGCTACTGGTTCCTGAACAGTCAAGGGGGGAGCGATGGACTCCAGAGGAGCTTGAGAGGCTTCCTTTTGTACCTCCAACACCTCCTCTAAGTCCTGTTCCATTGATGCTGCCTCCTGAGTACAGCCTCTGCACACTCCTGTATCCAACACCGCACCTCGACGTGTACCACACACTAAACACTGTGGTCTGGAAGGCATCCCGCCCCCACAGCTATTCCCTCCAGACCCAAGAAATCCAAACTACCAAACAAGAAAACACCTACCGCAAGCCCTGCAAGGCCTGCACTTGCCTACCAAAGTACCAGAAAAAAGAACACTTTATTTTTTTTTCCAAATGCAACTGCCCGACCTAACCAAAGGAGCCCCCACCAAAAAGGAAAGTCAGCAACCGTAGGCAACCTTCAAAATCCCAGCTGAGCTGAAAAACTATGTCCCCCGAAGCTAAAATTGCAGTCCATGCTTCCCGCTGAAAACAACCACATGGCTAGGCCTGCCCCGGCGGCACTTCAGCATTCGCTCTACCGCCACTCACCGCAGGCTATCCTGCGCAAATCTAAGCTCCCCGACGGATTGCCAGATCCGGATCTCACCTGCACTGCAACGCCGACAAAAGTCCTTGGTGCTGTGTGTCTCAATCCTCCTCCCGCGCTCAGCCATAGTTGCGGCTTTGGCGTCGGGGGAGGAGAGACAAAAGGTACTGCAGCCACAGATCCTGCACCCTTGAGCTACACCAAGCTTGGTAAGCCTTCCACCGGCTCCTCACCTGTGAATGCGGGATCGGGAGCCGGGAGGCCAACTTCTCATACCTTCACGGAATCTGACAGAGTGAAGGGAAGGGGGAGGGGGGGAGAAAACAAGAAAGAAATAAAGCAGTTAGATGGGAGAAAGAGGCAAACAAACCTCTGCAGCTCCTAACCTACAGGCTCACCACCTCTCCAGCTACTTGGAGACTGAGACTACTGGAGCGGAGAGGCGGTCCTGGGCTACTTATACCAGGGTCATCAAAATGATGACGTGCTCAGTCTCCAAGCTGCTGGAGGAGGTGCTAAACCCCAGAGGTTCCGGGACTGGACTGGAGGGAAGATGAGGAACATAATGTTAGCAGTGCTTCCTTTCATAGGCAGGATTTTTGCTGTTTGAGTCCTGAGAGTTAGTACCTTTTGATATGATATTGATTCAGAATATGTTTTTTGTAGGGGGGGAGGTCCTATTGCTAAGGTAACTCCAGAATTTCACCTGGAGGAACTGGAGGGAGGAAAGAAAAGAGTGTATGGACACAAGGGGAGAGGGGAGAGAATGAGAGGAGAGAAGAAGAGAAGAGGGAATAAGAATGTCTGAAGAGAAGGGGAGGAGGTGGAGAGAAGGGTTGGAGGAGGACAGAATGTCTGGAGAGAGGGGAAAAATGCCTGAATGGAGAGAAGGAGAGAACAATATCTCCAGGGGAGGAGGGAGGCAGGACTCCATTGAAAATTTTCACCCAGTGCAATATTTGGCCTAAAGCTTGGGAAACTCTAAAGAAAGAGATTCTAAGACTATAGCGCTCAACAGGAAGCTCTTCAAATCAAACATATAGTTTGTTTTAGACATCTCCAGGGGAGGAGGGAGGCAGGACTCCATTGAAAATTTTCACCCAGTGCACAATTTGGCCTAGAGCTTGGGAAACTCTGAAGAAAGAGATTCTAAGACTATAGCACTCAACAGGAAGTTCTTCAAATCAAACATATAGTTTGTTTTCGACATTAAATTACATTTTTGCAAAATCATTAATAAAAGCCAAGATGACACAGAAAAATCTATTTGCCTAGTTTTGTTGGAAAAACTGAATCTGAAATGCTATTTATTGCACCTAAAAGAGGTGTGCTAAATGTAGTATAAGCACGTGTGGAGGCAGGGCCGGCCCTAGAGCTGGTCCAAGATATTGGTACTCTAGGCAAACCTCAAGCTTTACACCCCCTCTAGCTGTCAAAATCTACTATTTAGCTTTGAATGCCCTGATTTTGCTGCCTTCCAGAAGTTGTCGCCCTAGGCAACTGCCTAGTTTGCCTAGTGGTTGAGCTGGCCCAGTGTGAAGGGGCATTTTGCACAGGATGTCCAAAGGGGGATGTGCAAAAAATGTATGTGATTTTGGAACCAGGCATGGTGACGCCCAGGCTATTAGTAAAACAGAATGGGGGAAGTGCATTCAAATGGATGTATAACACTGATGAGGTACCCGAATGGCCAGCCCAAACAGAATATAGCGACGAGGATGCCATGGTTGCCATCAAAATATATGGACCCATGGACATCCAGGCATAAGTAATAATATGCAAGCATGTACAGCAATGTAAGGCTGGAGCACAAAGACCAGTAGAGAAGTTGGCAGCATGTCTTGCAGGCTCCCCAACTTCTGTGTGGAGACCAAACATCTGTGCCGCATTGTGCTGGTGAGTGAGCAGCTCCTCTATGGTTGAACTGGCAATAAGTCCAAGCCACTTGGAGAGCAATCCAACAGATCCTACACCAGTAAAATCCATGGGAGACATGCAGAGGGCATCAGTGGGGACAGGAGGGAAGCATGAGGCAAGGCAATGTGGGGGCAGTAATGTAGGTCACATTCATAAGGAGCACAGCCTAGGTCAGCAGGGGGTATAGAGGCACACAGGGATGATAAGCAAAGGCACAACAATAGGCGCTTCACAATGGCAGACAACAGTGTGGAGCCAGGCAAGTGACAAAATGGCAGAAGCCAACACAGATGTATGCTGCTGGCGGGTAGGATGGAAAGATAGCAGGTAAGAAAGGCAGGGATGCACTAACCATGGCATGTCCAATCTCTGGCAGTACAGGATCCGGAGATCCACTGAGGCACTCAAAAGCCACTACTGTGCCATGGCTTCTGGAGTAGCTGCCATGTCAGCTCCATGAATAGCAAGGTAAGGACACACAGTGCCAGCGCTGACAACCCAAGGGCCAAGCGGGTGGTTATCACCAGCATGGATACAACACAGGGTGAGGAATCTTTATGGCAGAGAGTGGCAAGCCACAGTGCAAGTGGGAGGTAAAACAGCGATACTAACATCACACGCCTGGAAGCCCTGGAGAAGTAGGAACCTATGACTGTGAGGGGCTGAAGAGGTGGCACCAAAAGGAGCCTGGGAGGCATGCATGCAGAGGGAGGGGACACATAGTAACCAAAGCAACATCACCAGATGCCTCCTGATTGGCACCTCAAGGGAGGAGGAGGAGGAAGAGGAGGAGGAAGGAGCAGAGCACGAGCCCCCTATCAAGCCTGTGATGCTGCATCTCTGCCACATCAGAAAACGCCAATACACCAATACCAATTCAAAAACGCTGACTTCAGTAAAATGGCCAAGTGCCTGAAGGAGGAGTTGGCAGGGTGGGAGGAGATAAGGGAAGTGGAATTGCAGTGGGCTAAACTATAAAGAATCAAAAAAGGGAACCTAACCTATTATAGTGCGACCTGCTATAGAGTAAATGTATATGTCGGAGCTGACCGTGGGGGGTCGAAAGAGAAAACGACCCTCACCATGCGGGTAGCTACTTTCATTATTTATTATGGTTCTTCACCAGGTTTAAAAGTTATAAGATAGCCAAACAAAAGTAAGTGAAAAACTTATCTCAGTCCCAAAATGCTGATTACAGAGATCCTTCCACACGACGTGCACGTTTCGGGCTCCTTCGCCCTGTTTCAAGTGCAATATCCACAAGTATTAACTTATCAGCAACCATCCAGAAAAAACGCCGTCTGTTGCAGCACAGGTCTAAATTACAATGGCTGATCAAGAAGGCAATAAAAGGGGCAACAGATACATATGTAAGGAAAGTAAATAAAAACAAGAGGAAAATCTGCACAGAGTGTACTCCTCTGAGGGAATGGATAACACGAGGAAAGATCTACAAAAGCTGGAAGAATGGTCTAATGCTTGGCAGTTAAGATTTAACGTGAAGAAGTGCAGTGTCATGCACTTAGGATGCAGAAATCCAAGGGAATTGTATGCGATAGAGGGCGAGAGGTTGGTGGACTTTGGGTACCTGCCGGGTACTTGCAACCTGGATTGGCCACTGTTGGAAACAGGATACTAGGCTTGATGGACCTTGGTCTGACCCAGTATGGCATATCTTATGTTCTTATGCGATACTTGAAGGCTGGATGTCAGAGAAAGAGATGCTTAGCACTGCCAGCCATCCCCCTCTCCTGCTGGCAAAGGAGTATGGGAAATAGTTTATATCCATGAGAGTTTACACACTCACTGACCCCAAGCAGGATCAGCGAGCTCTTGCTTCCTGTATGTGGCCACTAGCCTTCTGCATCTCCATGGAGGCCCTGCACAATTCTATGGTGAGGGCTGGATTTTTTGACCCTTGCTATAGCTTCAGAATCACAAGAGATCAGGGGTCCTGGCTATATTCTTGCAATTAAGATTCACTGCAATCTTACAGGCAGTGGACATGAATTATGAATAACTTTAGCAAAGAATGTACTGTAAATCAAACTCTCTTGAAAGAGAAACAAATGACACTAAAATAAATATGCGAAGCAGGATTTTAGAAGGAACGTCTAGGAGGAATCTGAGACGTCTAGGTTACCACGTCCAAAATACTGGAGGCATGGCAGCAGTGAAAAGGAACATGTGTAAATGCCTTCTGAAATCTCATCATCTCTGCCCCAAAAGTTGCACATCCCCGCAACAGGTTCTGGAGGCGGGCCCGTGCATATTGCAAGACTGGGTACATTCGGATTTGCAGGCCACTATAGAAATGTGGGCATCCCCAAAATCTGCAGCTGCAAAAAGGGGTACATAGATGTGCCAGCCAAGGCTTTTGAGAATGGCAGCATCTATGCTACGATATGAGTGGAGGAGTAGCCTAGTAGTTAAAGCAACAGTCTACAACCCAAGAGGTCTTTGTTTGATTCCCACTAGCACTCTTTATGATCTTGGGCAATTCACTTTACCCTCCATTGCCTTGGAATAAAAGACCTGGTAATCTTCTTCCGGTCATACCTTGCAAAGAAAACCCAGGAGTTGCTGGGTAGCCAGGAGTCAGCACTGACTTGATGGCACTTAAAAAAAAATACTATAATACGTGTATATCCCAGCAGGCCATTTCAGACATGCAGCGGCAGGGGCGGACAATGAATGAACTGTCAAGAAACATGCAGGCTTTTTTGATCTGATGAAATTTACTGTGGCGGTGGGAGCATATTTAACTCTTTCCGGTAGAATTATTGCTGCCATGGAGCAAGCACTTTTTTGCAAGTTATTCATGGTCAGGAGCAGGTATAGGCATGGATGCAATTAAAAGCCAGGGCCAAACATGCTTGCATCTTTCTGTATGCATCTCCACAGCACATCTTTGTGATTTGCATGTCTGAATGCTCACTTTTAGACGTCCAAATCACAGACAGAGCTTCTAAAATGATCCCCACAGTATTTAAGAAGAAACAAGGTTGTGCAACCCAAAAGA
The DNA here is from genome assembly GCA_033557465.1 of Ichthyophis bannanicus. Lineage (NCBI taxonomy): Eukaryota > Metazoa > Chordata > Amphibia > Gymnophiona > Ichthyophiidae > Ichthyophis > Ichthyophis bannanicus. The sequence goes on along the minus strand of CM066032.1, from coordinate 1,374,345,460 downwards.
ACTTAAAGAGGAGGACGTATTAAACTAGAGAAGAAATGACCCACTGCCAATTACTGAAAAGTATTCTTATCTCAACTTGGACCACTGCAATTTCTGACCCCTTCAAGCATACCTAATTTTCAACACCAGTCGCATTCAGATAGATGCCATGGGTTATGCTACTTATTTCTTCTCCTTTCGGGGGTTTTCGGGCAGATAGCAGACAATGTTACGTGGCCATGTTAAAACCCTCGGCCCAGTGTGCAGCGGCGGCCAAGAGAGCAAATAGAATGCTAGGTATGATAAGGAAAGGAATGGAAAATAAAACAAAAGATATTATAATGCCTCTATATCGTTCCATGGTGAGACCGCACCTTGAATATTGTGTGCAATTCTGGTCGCCATATCTTAAAAAGGATATAGCAATTTTAGAAAAGGTTCAGAGTAGAGCCACCAAAATGGTAAAGGGGATGGAAGGCTACTCCTATGAAGAAAGGCTAAAAAGGTTGGGGCTCTTTAACCTGGAAAAGAGACGGCTGAGGGGAGATATGATAGAAGTCTATAAATTAATGAACGGAGTGGAACGGGTAAACGTAGATCGATTGTTTACCTTATCAGAATATAGAAAGACTAGGGGACATGCAATGAAGCTACAGGGTAAACTATTTAAGACTAATAAAAGAAAATATTTTTTCACTCAACGTGTAATCAAACTCTGGAATTTGTTACCGGAGGATGTAGTAAAGGCTGTTAGTGTAGCTGGGTTTAAAAAAGGTTTGGACAAGTTCCTGGAGGAAAGGTCCATAAACCATTATTAAGAAGGGACCCAGGATATCAATGCTTGAACCAATACAAGCATTGTGGAACCTGTGTCCCTTGGGGAAACTGCTAGGTACGTATGACCTAGATTGGCCACTGTTGGAAACAGAATACTGGGCTTGATGGACCTTGGTCTGACCCAGTATGGCATATCTTATGTTCTTATGTTCTTATGGCCTTTGCCAATGTCTCTCTTTGGCCCTTTAGTGTATTGGTTTAATCAGCGTTTCCAAAGAAGCCACTAGAGCACTCTCTCGGTCTCCATTCTTTTGCAGCAGACGGCACAGGTGAAAAGGGAGGTTTGAGAGAGAAATACAAATTCTCACATTGCTTTTCAAAACGCTTCTCTTTGGGGAAATATCGTGAGCTGTGGAAGAGCTCTGCACTTCACAATGAACATTTACCTCGGATCTAAAGTTCAGCACAGCAGCCATCTGCCAATGCAATGTGCTTACTTTAAAGATTCTGTTAACTTCCCTGAATCTAGCTGATACGCTCTCGCAAGAGTGCTTCTTTTGCAATCTGGTGGCCTTTTGCCATAGCTGCAGAAACTAGCAAGCACCAGCAGTTTTGCTAATTCTGTTCTGCTTAGACTCAAGGTTTGCATTACCTATTTCTTTTCAATAATGTGCTCTTCAGGCTAATCTTGCTTTTTCTTTCTGCAGATGTATTGCAAAACAGATTTACTCTTGTGCTGATCATGCACTATCCATTATCCCCACCACTCCATAGATAATTAGGTGGCAGCAATTCCTACAATTCCCTTAGACATGCTCTGTGTAAGATCCTGATGGTTGCTTATGTAGCCCCTTTTCACTTGGCTAACAGAACTTAGGAGCATATTGGTGAGAGGTGGATTCTTCCTGAAAGGGGAGAAGGAGTCTTTTAGGGCCCTGGGCTTCTGCGGTTGCCAACGCAAGTCCCACAACACACCAGGCGGAGGTTGTTCAAAAATCTTGTTGCAAACAGAAAAATCATTACATGGAGTTCAAGTAAAGCAATATTGTGTGTGTTTGTGTGTGTGTGTGTGTGTGTGTGTGTGTGTGCTATTGAGTCAATGTTGACTACTGGCGACCCAGCAGCTCCTGGGTTTTCTGGGCAAGGTGTGATTGGAAGTAGATTGCCAGGCCTTTCTACCGAGGCAATAGAGGGCAAAGTGACTTGCCCAAGGTCACAAGGAGTGCCTGGGGTATGGGAGCCTCTCTTGTCCCCTTGTTGATACCAACAATACTCGGTACATACAAGTGGTAAGAGACACTCAGGCCACTGCAGAAACCCTACGTCAGAGCACTGCGCTAATGCTCAGCACAGATTTTCCTAATGCAGATATTATGCAGGAGTTTTGTTTCCTGATGCTGTAAGCAAACTCTTTAAAGCGCCTCCAACTTATTCAGCACAGTGTGCGGCCAGATTAATTTTTCATGCCCCTCCTCATCTGTTTATACTAGCTTCCTGTACCATCCCGTATTCATTACAAAATTCTCATCCAGGTCCATAAGCACTTACGGATCAGGATTACTTAGCATCCTCCCTTATTCCGCTTGCCCCACAACGCTCTCTCAGTGCAATTCATATGACCTGTCTTCTCCTACCCTCTCCCTCTCTGGCCCATCTTCAGTCTACTCACCATTCAGCATTTTTTTTCTTCAGACCCTCCCTTTGGAGTAATCTTCCTCCACATCTCCAGTTAGAGTCTTCTTTTACAAAGTTCAAGGCCCAACTTTAAACCCACCTTTTCTGCACAGTTTTTGACCTCCCACTAGACTCCCTCAGTTGACTTCCTTATGTTTCCTACCCCCCCCCCCCCATCACCATCCTCCAGCCCTGCTTGACACGTCTAATTTTCCCGTCTGTCCTATACATACTGGCGTTCTTTTCATTTTCTGCTTCAGTTTTTATTGTATTCTATTGTAAACCGCTTTGCTGTACCTACATTAAGTGGTATATCAAATCTTAAACAAATGAAATGCAAATGCACAAGAAGTCTGCACTAAATAAGGCGAACAAGCCAGACGCCTGCGCACATGAGTCGGCATTAGCAGCACCTATGTCTTGCATACCAAAAAGGAACTGTTTGGCACTTGTGTGCATGCGCTGGAATGCTATCTGATGCATAAGCAACGATCTTATTCTGCGCAAAACCTCTGCTCAAAATAATATCAGTGTTCATATTCTGCACAAAATAACATGGCCGATTATGCATCAGATAGCATCCAGCACATGCACATAACATTGTTCAAGCACACTTTCCCTATCATCTCTTTTTCACCATTCCCTCAGCAAAGTCATAAAAAAGTTGTGGGTACTGTATGCTCAAAGCAGAAAAGAAAGAGGCATAAATTCCTCAGCAGCACTGACTGCAGACCAATGAGCTAACCCCTTATGCCTTCTCAGACCTTGTGTTCAAATCCCAGCTTTGAGCTCAGCCTTCTGTTCTTTTACATACTTCTTTGCATTTGAGCTGAATAGCTATTTGCTTCATTATCATGTATTTAAATACGCTTTGCGCTGCTGTCTGCTTGAGGCTTTGCGCACAGTTAGCTCATGCACAAAACTCCTTTCTACACTGATAGTCCACAAAATTATGCACAACATTTGAGCGAACCTGTGTGCAAAGCCTAGCACATTTTATTGTGTCGGCCCCACTCTTACAACAGACACAACTGAGTTCCTGCAAACTCCTTTGGGACAGAAACTCTGAAGCAAAAGTTCCTTTCTCTTTGCCAAGTAAGAACTTTACACAAATCCCAGTAACCTCTCACAGCAGATGAGGAAATGGGATTAACCCCACACGAGATCACCTTCTGGCCTATCTCATTCTCAGTGCTCATTCCTCACAGGATTCCAAGAACTCCCCCAAACCCTGAAGGCCCGGGGGCCACGACTTTGGGCCCCAGCCTCTTTCCCAAGATAAGAGCTGAACAAACAGGAACAGAGCATCAGAACCCACGGGTTTTATTCACACTTGACTTTCTAAAGATGCTTCCAAAACTGAGATTGGGTCAGAGCATGATACTGCTGCCTCTAATAGAGGACACATTTCAGAGGACCCATATATCCAGCCCTGAGAGAAAAATTTTCAAAATATATTACATTCAAATGATATTAATCATATAGAGCCATTGTGAAATCCTAGGCATCTGACTTCCTACATTTCAGATTCATGCTAATCTCCTTCCTGTCTGCCTTAGCACTTGCCAAGCAAGAGTGATATGTCAGTCTGGCAAACACTCTTGCCTCTGAGTCTCACTGTCTCCGCCATGCTTGACTCTTCTCAAAGTACCTCCTCCCCTGACCTTTCCTTTACTTGCTGCTCAAACTCTGACCAACTACTTCCTTGATAAGGTTCACAATATTAGTCTTGACTTATCCACAAGGCTGCCTCCATCTCCCCCTCCCCTTCTTCACTCTGAGGTCCTTCACTCATCCTCTGTCACACTTTCTTCCTTTTCTAAAGTCACTGAGAAGGAAACTGCACATCTTCTCTCCTTCTGCAAACTCCCTCCTGTTTACTAAGCTGTATCTCTTCCACTGTCATCTCGTCCCTCAGTCAAATCCTCAACCTTTCGCTTTCCACTGCAACTGTTCTTCGGCCTTTAATCATGCTGTGGTCACATCTCTCTTCAAAAAACCTTCACTAGGACAAGTTCCTGGAGGAAAGGTCCATAAAACATTATTAAAAGGACCCAATACAAGCATTGTGGAACCTGTGTTTTTTGGGGAAACTGCTAGGTACTTATGACCTGGATTGCCCACTGTTGGAAACAGGATGCTGGGCTTAATGGACCTTGGTCTGACACAGTATGTACCTGCACTTCCGTCTTTCGGCCCATCTCCCTCCTCCCTTTCATATCCAAACTACTTGAATTTGCAGTTCACCACTGCTGTCTTGACTTTCCTTTCTTTCAAACTACTTGAATTTGCAGTTCACCACTGCTGTCTTGACTTTCCTTTCTTCCAAACTATTCTGGATCTACTACAATCTGTTTTTTTGTCTTATACATCCTACAGAAATGGCCCTTGCCAAAGTCTCCAGTGATCTGTTCTTGGCCAAATCGAAAGGTATTTACTCATCTTTCTGGACCTATCTGCTGCTTTTGATATTGTTGATCACCACCTTCTCCTTGATATCCTTTTCTTGCTTGGCTTTAGGAGCTCTACTCTTTCCTAGTTTTCTTCTTATCTTGCATCATATATTTAGAATATATTCTAGTGGATCTTCATCCACTTATTCCACTTACAGTTGGTGTTCCTCAGGGCTCAGGATGGAATCAGTGCAGAAGGGGACCACTAAAATGGTCAGTAGTCTTCATCATGACAAACATGAAGATCTCAATATGTATATTTTATAAGAAAGATAGAAGAATTATCAAATATCTCCATGGCATAAATGCAAAGGCAGAGAGCCTCTTTCAACTGAAAGAAAGCTCTGCAATGAGGGGGTAGAGGATAAAAGTCAAAGGGGATAGTCTCAGGAGTAATCTGAGGAAATATTTCTTTATAGAAAGAGTGATGGCTGTGTGGAATAGTCTCCCAGTGCAGGTGTAGAGGCAAGGACTGTATCTGAATTCAAGAAGGTCTGGGACAAACATGTAGGATCTCTAAGAGAAAAAAGGGACTGAAAAGCTTAGTGTTTGGAATGGAGGGACAGGCTGGATAGGCTATATGCTCTTTATCTGCCAGCCAAACTATGAACAATATCTACAGAACCTCAAAATACAATCCCACTCTCTCATCTCTCAAACGCTTGCTGGAAAAAACAAGTCTTCACCCTCACCTAAACTTAAAGGTCTTTCACCCCTTTTAATTCATCTGCCAAGCTATTTCACAACAAAGGGGCCATTATAGAAAGAGCCTCTTCCCGATCAATGTCAATCAGACCTGGGCTGCCACCTGTACCACCAATTGCTCCTTCTGAGTCCAGTCCAATGATTAACCCAGAATACTGTATATTTCAACAATTTGTCCTGCAAATATTCCAGATCCAGACCATGTAGTTCTTTAAAGGTCAGCACCAGCTCATCCCCGCCTCAACAGGGATACATGGTCCTAGGACTTGAAACCACAATGCAGCAGTATTTTGGACTATCTGTAATGGGTGCATCTATTTCCCTGTCAACCACAGGTAAACTGCAATTCAATAGTCCAATATGGACAAAACTGGCACCCGAGTCACCGGGACAAGATTATCCCAATCAAAATATGGGCATAACTGGCACAATAACCTCAACTGACAAAATGCTGACTTCACAGCCAATGATATTTCATCTCTTATCCAGAGTCAAACAAAACCCCTAAATACCTGATCTTCTGCCACCAATTGACACTTTATTGAGCTTAACACTTAGATGCGTTGGGCCATTTACTGTACATGTGAAAACCCACTATTTACATGTGAAATACTGTGTAACTCTTCTAAAATGACCTACAAAATTTTTTGATCTTACTGATCCCTGAATGGATTTGTTGTTGTTGAAATGCCATCAAGTCCATGCAGACTCCTGGGGACCCTATGGACTACATTTAAAAAAGAAAAAAATTAAGATGCATTGTGTCAAGCCAAGATGTCCATAGCAGCCATGTTTATACCAAAGCCACGTATGGAGTGTTGCCTAGCAACTAGCGAACCTACAACAAAGCCAGCAGTCAGGTAGTCTGAAAACATACAGTCCTCGCATGCACACTCTCTTTTAAAGTTTACATAACAGGCAAAAGCATAAAAAGCCAGAACAAAGTTATGTTAAAAAATGAAAACCTTTGTATCAATTTAACCAGCTTTAAAAGAGGTGTTCCTGGGGTCTGTTTCAGTTAAGGGAGTAATACAGTGTGTAAATGCCACCTCTCAAAAGCAGTTTACTATTTTACTCCCTCCCCCCATAAATTCAGGTGCATAGTGCATGTGTGCTAATTAATTTTCACAAAATAAAATGCCCAGCTAATTTCTCCTGAAAATTAGCTAAAAAGTGCGCAGAGCAAAAGTCCCCGCATAATTTGTAACTGCGTGAGCTAAATGAAAATTGGCCACTGAGTCTTTACAGGAAGCAATTGTGAAGTGAGATAGCAATTTTGATCACTGAGTCCAGATACTGCAAGTGATTTCTATGTGCAATAGTGCTGTTCTTTAAAGAAATTGTCAGTAGCGGCAAATTGAATATAGGCATGTGCATTTATTAAATTGTCCACAGTGGAGGAAAAGATGTTTTAATCATATACAAAATAAATAATGAAGCATTATCAAGAGATTTTGAATACACATAAAATTAACAAAGACAACAAAAAAGGGGACTGATGAATGATATGGAGAACTAGGGTGAAGCAAATCACTTAGAATGACAATGACTCCAATCCAATGGTCCCTCCAAAACAAATATATTTATCAGTGTGTGGTATACGTTTCCTCACTGTGGTGGGAATGTTTTTGGGAGGTTTTGTTCCATTAATGCATGAATTTTTGTTTTCACATGAAACTCCATAATATGTTAGTCAATACCAAACTAACAACACCTCAAGTGATAATTTTGGTCATAACAAATATTTTGACTGCTATTTTGCACAATATTTCAGCATCCCCATTTCGGGGACGCTATGCATGAAAGGGCGGGTGAAGAAGCTGTTATATAAAACAACTGCAAATAATGTCAAACAAGTGCAAATGAATTTCCAAAACTTCTTATAAATGAAATGTAATTAGTATTATGTGGAAATGATCTTTTTGTATCAAAATTGTGTAGCCAGCCACATCACATATGACAGTGGTGCGTGACATGTACAGGAGGCAGGATATGGAGAAGGGAATGGTCCAGAGTAGGCCATGGATGTGGCAGAATCAAGTCAAGTGGCTGGCCCAGATGTGTGGGTATGCCCAAGAACGGATGTGGAGGGACCCAGGGCAGGGTGGGTGGGCTGGAGGAAGGGGCCACATGCTGCCACAGACACTTGTCCTATGCATGGGGCCACCTGTGCGGCAGCCTTACCACCCCATGGTGACAGAAACAGGCATGGGACCGCATCCTCAGTGCCCGATGGCTGACATGCATGCCCTGTGCAGCTAGACGGTGATGTGCTGTGTGATGCAGCAGACCAGCGGGGAATAGAAGAAAATGTTTTAAACACGAAAAAAGGCATGCACAAGCTGCAGTATTCTCAGGAACCTGATAGGGGGAGCAAGAGGGACCTCCGGAAGACTGAGAATCCACGCCCCACAGGGTGTGACCTAAATCCAACCAGCCTCCAATCCAGAAAGGCAGGAACTCCTTTTAAAGAAAGTCTGGAAGACTGTAGAGCAGGGCCGGATTTACCTATACGCCCATTACGCCGTGGCGTAGGGCCCACAGCTGGCAAGGGCCCAGAAAAATCGAACAAATTAGCTTTTTTTAAAAATAAAATTAAAAAAAAAACTGCTGGCTGCCGCCGCGGGGCCCCCTCTGCTGCCACGGCAGCATGGACTGACCCGCGGGGCCCCCTCTGCAAGCTGAATCAATCGGTCCGTCCGTCCCTCCGTGCAGGCTTTGAGAGGCGCGAAGGGAGAGTGTCTCCCTCGCGTCTCTGTTAAGCCCGCAGGGGCTGATGGGAAATTTCCCATCAGCCCCTGCGGGCTTAACAGAGACGCGAGGGAGACACTCTCCCTTCGCGCCTCTCAAAGCCTGCATGGAGGGAGGGAGGGATGGACGGACCGATTGATTCAGCTTGCAGAGGGGGCCCCGCGGGTCAGTCCATGCTGCCGCGGCAGCAGAGGGGGCCCCGCGGCGGCAGCCAGCAGGTTTTTTTTTTTAAATTAAATTTTACTTTAGGCTGATGGGGGGGTGGGGAGGACTGGTAATGGGCTAGTGGGGGGGCTGGGGCTGGGACCGGAAATGGGCTGGGGGGGTTAAGGCTGGAGGTGGGCTGATGGGGTTAGGACTGGTAGTGGGCTGTGGGCTGTTGGGGGGGTTTAGAACTGGTAATGGGCTATGGGGGGGTTAAGACTGGTAATGGGCTGTGGGCTGATGAGGGCTGTCTGGTAATGGGCTATGGGGGGGCTAGGACTAGAAATGGGCTGGGTGGGTTAAGACTGGAGATGGGCTGATGGGGTTAGGACTGGTAATGGGCTGTGGGCTGTTGGGGGGGGTTTAGAACTGGTAATGGACTTTGGGGGTGTTAAGACTGGTAATGGGCTGTGGGCTGATGGGTGGCTAGGACTGGAAATGTGCTGATGCAGGGACTAGAAGGGAATGGATGCTGGGTGAGGCTGGAACTAGAAGGGAGCTGATGTTGGGGGAGGATTAGAATGGGATGGGGCTGGAAGAGTAAAATGGAGAAGGGAAAAATATTTTGTGTGGGAGGGATAAAAAATCTACAATTGGCCGGGTATTGGGAGAGTAAGTGGGGATTGAGGATGGAGGGGTAAAATTTGAGTGGATGAAATAGGAATGAGGAAAGAGCAAAAGGAGAAAGATTAGTATGTTAAAGCAGATGTAGAGAGAGAATGGAAAAAAATAGAAGAGAGAAGAAAGGACAAATGGACAGCAGACGATGGAGAGTTAGCAGAAGACACGAAGAAACCAGAAGAAAATGGCTGGAGCAATTGCAGCTGAAAAAAATGCACAAAAGGTAGAAAAATATCTCTTTATTTTGAATTTATTAATTGGAATATGTCAGCTCTGGTAAATGTGCATCATTAACTCTGCGCTTTGTTTAGTACAAGAGCAAATTAATGTATAGTTTTATTTCTACAGTGTTGTACATTCCAAGTTTGGCTTTTGGGATTCCCAGTTTAATTATTGTCTTCCTGTTTCTAAATTGTGATTACTTGTTTGGTGATGGTCTATGTTCTGCATGTGTAACTGAGCTGAGGTGTTCTGTTTATATAATTCCTATTTGACATTGCCACTTGTTCTCTTTCCCCAGTAGGTCATGTATTGTTGTTCTCTGAAATGTATTGGTTTAATATTTGCAGTGTTGCCTTTTGATTGGTAGAGTATGGTGCTTTGTGAGTCCTGGTAGTGCTGTTAGGATACGGCGGGTTTGCTATGGGTTCTAAATGTCAATGAATTACTTGATAACCAAATACCAGAAATACTGTGTAAACCTATAATATGACTTATAATTTTTTGTCGGATCGCTCACCGATGAATGGAAATTTTACCACTCTCGAAGTGAGCCCTCCATTTTATTCAAGTAATATTTAAAATGGCCCATCACAGGTCATTGTATCAGGTGCACAGCACATCCAGCCGTTGCTCCTGCACTGCGAGAACCAAAGTCTATGTAAAGGACGTTTCCAAATGGTTTGTGAAAACCTTCAAACCTTCAAACACGGCTTAAAACAATGAAAATGACTTTAAAGCCATCGATAGAGGCACTCCATTAGAAAGCTCCAATTAGGAATCATCCCATCAGCCGCATAGAGTAATGGAAACTGTCCAATCTACTATACCAGATCTTCTTAACCAGTGAAGGAGACGTATGATTCAAAACGCGACACCAATCAGTGTTTCAAGCCGCCATAGCTTCGCAGCTCTTCTTTTGTTGTTTGAATCTGATCCTTTGAACCTTTTTTGCAAGACAAGGGAAATAAAGCCTTATTTTTCCCTCCACTCGAAGACCTGTGTTCTCTGGGTATTTGGTAATAAGGATGCTACCAAGGCTATACATCACTGGGCCCTAGAAAATACTTACCAAACCCAACCTTATTCTCAATTGTGTCCGACCTGCCTTGGAGCCCATTAGCCACCAGGGGGGCATCACGACATACAAATGGCATAGTTGTTGGATGCCGGATCAGAGCCTTCAAACTACCAAATGAAGGAAAGAAAAATAAAGCTCTTGAGTTTAAAAGTAAAAACTCAGATTGTTCTGCAGGAAAACCTGGAGTGAAAACAAGACCCGGAGTGGATCACTTGTAAAACCCGGATTGGAAGGAGAAAGACCCAGAGTGGAACAGCTGGAATCCAGAGCGGGTTGTGAAAATCCTGAAAGAAAATCCTGTTGCTGGTTTTCGGAGTGGTGAGCTGCGAATGCAACAGCAACTGATGTTCCCGAGCTGAATTCAACACTCACCTTAGGTAAAACGTAATTAAACCGGGGCAGTGTTGGATCTCAAGGGAAGTGTGAAAAAAAAAAAAAGGGAAAACTAGTGTTGTGAGAGCCACACTTGGTTTTCGTTTTCTTGTTTCTCTATACAGGTTCACCATGGAACCAAAGGAGCTCTTTGCCTGGATGGCACATCAGTTCGACAAGCAAGCCGAATTCGCGCAGAAGAACCAAGCACAAGCTCTACGGGCCATGCAGGAACAACAACTGCCGGTATTGCAGACTATGGAGAACTGGTTAGCGTTACAGTGGGAGGAGATGGCAAAGGCGAGCGCTGAGAAGCTGCAGGCAGCCGGACCGACTAACCCAGCGAGTGGACAATGGACATGCCACGATCTTATTGTGGGGAAGCTAAGTCCCAATGATAATGTCGATGACTTTTTAGATTCGTTCACTAGGATTGCAGGTTCAGCAAATTGGCCGCCTGAACAGTGGGCCATTCGACTCGCAGCGTCCCTTACAGGGGAGACCCTCGCTGCATACAGGTCGATGCCCCCAGCCCTAGCTAACACCTATGAGGAGGTAGTCACCGCCATAAGGGATCGGTTAGGCCTTACACCGTTATCCTATAACAAAATGTTTAGAGCCACCACCCTTAGAGTCAATGAAACCCCAAAAGCCCTAGGCCATAGGATACGGGGTCTGGCGAATAAATGGCTACAGCCAGAAAAGAAAAACATAGACACACTAATTGATGCGATAGTACTTGAACAGTACATGTCCACCATACCAAGTAGGGTACAGAATTTCTTAATCTTGCAAAATTGCTGTACAACTACCGACGCAATAGCTCTCACAGAGCGCTATTTAGAGGCCGAGAGAGTCACCCAACCTAGGGTAGGGACTCCCAAACTGACACTGGGTATGGAGGCCCAAAGAGTGGAAAGCCTCTCACGGTCCCCATACGGTGTGCTGAAAAATAATAAGCCTCTAGCAAAAGAGAATGCCAAGAGATACTTTGCATGTGGGAAAAAGGGTCATCTGAAAAGTGACTGTTACTCACGTACTGCTCTGGTAGGGGAAGGCCCGAGAACAGTACGGGAGGGTTTTGTATTGAATGTGAAGATTCATGGAGTCGACGTAAAAGCACGCCTGGATTCAGGAGCTGACCAAACCATGATTTCGAAGAGGTTATGGTTTGTGATCAGGGATCAGGGATGGTCAGTTCCGGAGTGTCCGGAAGGTAATGTTAAAATAAAATGTATCCATGGAGCGGCTACCCGCTACCCGGTGTATAAGCTGTGGGTGAAGGGATTGGGCATTGAAAAAGAGATGTTAGTAGCAGTCATGCCTAGGCTACCACAAGAATTGGTATTAGGCTGCGATTGGCCACAATTTAGGAAGAGTCTGAAAGAGGGCTTGTCCTCTCAGACAGTGCCAACTTCCACTTGCATTCAGCAGGAGCCTATGGAGAATCCCAGGCCACAGCAGAATAGTCCCAGGAATACTACGAGTCCTATAATTCCTAGCCCACTTTGGGAAAAACCGAAGAAAACCTCCTTAAAAGAACAGGCAGACTCCCCGAAGAGGTTCGTGCTAAAATTCTGTAAAACCTTGGAGAAAGCCTATAGTCCTCAATGGGCATCTGCGCAAGCGGCCGGTTATGACCTCCATAGCGCCGAAGACCAGGTTATCCCAAAGCATGAGCGTAGGTTAATTACTACGGATCTCCAAATAGAACTACCCCCAGGGTGCTATGGGCGGATAGCACCGCGATCTGGGCTCGCTGCTAAACACAGCATTGATGTGGCCGCCGGGGTAGTCGACCCAGATTACAGGGGTATCTTGAAAGTTCTTCTATGCAACTGTTCAAACGAAGACTTCAAGGTCCAAAGAGGAGACCGAATAGCGCAACTGATTTGCGAACGGGTGGGATTTCCCAACCTTGAAGAGGTCGCCATGCTAACGCCAACGAGCCGGGGGACAGGAGGTTTCGGCTCTACGGGGAAGAGAGACCTAGAGGGCTTCATCGCGGTAGGAAGTGAACCCGCAGAGGAGGATCTTGGTCCCCGTATAGAGGAGTGCGGAGAATCCCCTATGCCCAGGACTGGGGAGGAACTCTCCTTGAGGCAAAAGCAGGAACTGACCCAACTGCTGGAAGAGTACAAGGATGTACTAACTCCTGTGCCAGGAGAAACTGCCCTGGTCGCTCATGAAATACTCACCCCACCAGGGAAAATTATTCGGCAACGACCGTATCGATTGCCGGAGGCGAAAAAAAAGGAAGTCATCGATCAAGTGCAAGAGATGCTACAGTTGAACATAATAGAAGAATCGCATAGTCCATGGTGCAGCCCGGTGGTATTAGTACCCAAGCCCGACGGAACTATGTGCTTCTGCATTGACTTCCGACAAGTGAATGCCGTGTCCACGTTCGACGCCTAACCGATGCCTCGGATTGAGGAACTATTAGACCGGCTCGGGCAGGCGAAGTTTCTAACAACTTTGGACATGACCAAGGGATATTGGCAAATCTCTTTAACACGTGATGCCAAGCCCAAAACTGCCTTTAGTACACCTCTAGGCCTCTTCCAATTCCGAAGGATGCCCTTCGGCCTACACGGGGCAGCGGCCACGTGCCAACGTCTGATGGACATCATTCTCCGACCATACCAGACTTTTGCAATGGCCTACATGGACGATGTAGTAATCCACAGTGCCACCTGGAAAGAACATCTCCATCAAGTAGGAACGGTCTTAGAAGCCATGAGGAGGGCGGGATTGACGCTAAACCCCAAAAAATGCACCTTTGCGGCCAAAGAAGTAAAATACTTGGGCCATCTGGTCGGACGAGGCATAGTGCGACCGCTACTTGACAAGGTGGAAAGCGTCAGGAAGTTTCCCATACCCCAACACAAGAAACAACTAAGAAGTTTCCTTGGCCTCATCGGCTATTACCGTCGCTTTATACCGCACTTCGCGGAAGAAAGTGCTATATTTACCGAGATGTTGAGAAAGAACGCCCCAAATGTGATACAATGGTCGCCTGAAGCAGACACAGCCTTTCAACAGTTAAAGGAGAAATTGTGTCAGGCCCCCATATTGAGAGGTGTGGACTTCCGACAAACATTTCTATTACAGACGGACGTGTCAGAAACAGGATTGGGTGCCGTCCTCTCACAAGTACAGGAAGGTGCAGAACACCCCATCATGTTCCTTAGCAGGAAGCTATCACTTGCTGAAAGGAAATATGCCACAGACGAGAGGGAATGTCTCGCCATTAAGTGGGCCATTGAAGCTCTAAAATTCTACCTGACGGGGAGAAGATTCATCCTCATTACGGACCATGCCCCGCTAAAATGGTTGCACACCATGAAAAATGAAAACAACCGCTTAACTAGGTGGTACATGGCTTTGCAGCCCTATGATTTTAGAGTGGAGCATCGAGCTGGGAAGCTGCATTTTAACGCAGATGCCATGTCGCGTATTACGTGCTCTGTAAAAGAAACTTCACCAGCCCATAATATTTTAAGAAGGGGGATGTGTGATGCAGCAGACCAGCGGGGAATAGAAGAAAAATGTTTTAAACACGAAAAAAGGCATGCACAAGCTGCAGTATTCTCAGGAGCCTGATAGGGGGAGCAAGAAGGACCTCCAGAAGACTGAGGATCCACGCCCCACAGGGTGTGACCTAAAACCAGCCAGCCTCCAATCCAGAAAGGCAGGAACTCCTTTTAAAGAAAGTCTGGAAGACTGTAGAGGGAGAAGTGGCGGTAAAGAGGAAGGTGGCTGTAGAGGCAGAAGTGTCAGTAAAGCCAGAAGCAGCAGAGAAAGCAGCAGAGAAGTTGCAGAACCTTCAGAAGCCGGAGAAGTAGCAGAAACTGCAGAAGCTGGAAAAACTGCAGAAGCTACAGACGCTGCTGGAGAGCAGGAAAGAGGTACAGGCCAGAGAGACCTGAAAGGACAAAGAATACAGAAGGATCCAGGAGATTCAGGAACGCGCAAGCCGTGCTGTGACTGCTGTGGGAAAAGCCCAAGCCATATTGCAGGAGCAAGGCAGATTCTCACCAGGAGTAGGCCTCAAGCCTCGTCCCCAAGAAAGAAGCCAGAGTTACAAGGTAACCCATACTTTGTTGGAAACAGCCTTCAGAGGGCTAGCGTATGGAGAGGACAAGAAACAGAAGCTCCCTGTTCATGTCCCACTTCTCAGGAGACAAGGTATGAAAAGCTTTTATTAAATAAGAAACTTTTAAATAAGCAAGGTTGGCAGGAAGCGAATGTAAAACCTTTGAAGAGAGAAGGATACTCACACTGTAGAACAGCTCATGACCGATGCCCTACGCTGAACCCCAGGCACTGGGAGGTCATACAGCATTTGTGTGAAAAGCCTGATTACAGCTTCCCCAGAACCATTGACTCTGGGTCAGATACATTGGAGCAGGAACCGATGCAAGTGGAAGTGGTAGAGCCCCTTTCTGAGGAAGAAATGGATTGTAGCTTTTGTACCACTGGAAGCTTGGAATCCTTGTGTAGCAAGTGAGCAGTAAACTTGTGTAATTAGGAAAACTTGTTTTGTATCCCCTCTGTGAAGAAAACAGTTTTTGCTTTTGAACCTGAGTTGTACCTTTTTTCTAACCTAATGTAAGGACATTTCTTTTGTTGTTTGAATCTGATCCTTTGAACCTTTTTTGCAAGACAAGGGAAATAACGCCTTATTTTTCCCTCCACTCGAAGACCTGTGTTCTCTGGGTATTTGGTAATAAGGATGCTACCAAGGCTATACATCACTGGGCCCTAGAAAATACTTACCAAACCCAACCTTATTCTCAATTGTGTCCGACCTGCCTTGGAGCCCATTAGCCACCAGGGGGGCGTCGCGACAGCTGGGAGTACCATGTGTATGCAACACACCATGCACATGTCCTGCCCCCCATGACAGCCACCATGTGTGTGGCACTGACATCGTGCAATGGGCAGGTGACACTGCACCCTTGGCATATCTCAGCAAAAATATTGGTGGAGTGGGCCTCGAACCCCCAGACCCAGAGGCAGTCCCCATACCAGCAGTCCACGATGGAACACTGCTATGACCAATGTCCCAGGCAGTCAATGTGCTCAATGCACAGGCCCATGGCAGCTGCTGCACATACCGCAGCCCCTCCCTCCCCAGGTGCTGACATGTGCATTGAGTGGTATGGGCATATGGCTCAGGCAGTCATGCAAAGTAATGTATATGTCGGCTGCTATCCATTCATCATCAGCCTCCAGCATTGAAATAACTTCAGTAATTTGTAATGCCTTGACATTCTAAAGTTGAAAAATGTGAAAAATCATAAAGAGACAACACAAAAACACCAAATAACACGGTTTGTGGAATAATTGCATACTGCACATGCTCTGTTACACTTAATTGCTCATATTATCGCTTATCGCAAACGCCCTACCCATTCATGCATAGCGTCCCCATAACAGGGACGGCAGAAATATGTAGCGTACTCAGAATGGAATCACTATAAATTCTACATACAAATATATTTGATTAAAAACAATATATTAAACAAAAATCAAGCTTACTTGAGAGAATGACTGATTGCGTTCTTGTCAAAAAAATGCTACTTTTCAAGCATACGATAAATTTAGCAAATTTTACTAAACTCTTACTTCGAGTTCTTTTATCGGTTCTGCAGGTGAACATATCACAGAACGTTTTGTAATGCATTCATTCTACATTTGTTCCTAATAAAATATTGCATGATTGAATTGTTTTATGCATGGTTTAATATGACCTGAGGCATAAAATTTGAGCGTACCCATTTCGGGGACGCTATGCATAAATGGGAGTTGGTAAGTTGACCCAAATATTCCAGTGGTTAACCTTTAATGAAAAGCTTCACTGTAGAAATAAGGAGCAAGCTATATTAAGCATTTTCACAATAGACAGAAGATGGAAAAAAGAACTTTAGTACATATACTGTAATCCAAATTTAGCTATTGACAATAAATTTGGGGTTTTTACACTTTATGTAAAACTGAATGCCCTTAACATGCTGAATAGATTCTTACCTGGGCCAGTTGGCGGAAGTATAACTCCAAGCTGTGAGACCGCTGTTCCCTAAAACAAAGAGCAGATGAACTGTTCAGAAGTGTCAGTTTTCAAGACAATGAAATATCTGAAGGACACACAGACAACAGTAGATAGACATGTGTGGTTCAAAGCGACTGATAGAAAAGTATTCTTTCTCCAGTCCAAATTCAGCATTGAAACAGGTTTTATTTCACAACAAAAATAAATGAAATGGATAACACACAAACACAAACAATGTTTATTTCGAGCATACCTACAAAATCAAACAGCCATAACTGTGGCTAGAGTTCAAGCTATGACCTCGTCTTAGGTCAATGATGTAGAAACTCTCTTTGATGGGGACGGGTTATGCAGAGATCTTCACTCTAGATTCTATAGGCATTGAGTTTAATGAAGTGTAGGGGGAAGCTTTCCTATCAGAACAGGTGGGAGGAGGATGGGGGGGTTGAGGAAGAACAGTGGGCTGGCGTTTGGAAGTCATCTCGGAAGAGCTCAGTTTGTCTTAGAAGACAAACTAAGCTCTTCCGAGATGACTTCCAAACGCCAGCCCACTGTTCTTCCTCAACCCCAAGGAAATACGGCAGAGGATCACATTTTTGTAACAACGGCAACAACACCAAACTTAAACTGCGCGGAAGAAAGGTCCGGCAATCTACTTCTGTATCTTGCCATGAAAACCCAATGGATAGTTACAACAAAACAAATTGTGCTATGGTGCTGGAAGATGAGACCTCCAGGTCGGAAGGCACTCAACTAGCTACTGGGGAAGAGCTGAAGACTTTTCAGAGTAAAGCCAGGATTTATGATGTGGTTGGAACAAAGCCCTCGGGAAGTCTGACTGCTGATGTAACTGCACATGAAATGAGAGTCAGAAGCTGAAAAGATGTCTTACGCATTAGAACATGGAACATATGGGGGGCGGAGCCTGATGTCCAGCGGGATGGTCGCATAACGCTGAGGCTCCCGAGAGGCCTACTCAGAATCCTGAATTAACATCGTACATACTTGGAACTTCTACTCTGATCTTGCCGGGGCACATTGGTGAGATGGCGGGGACCAAACCCACGCGCCTGGAATTTGGATCTCCAGCGGCTTCTCACGGCAAACGTTCCAAAACTGAACCCCCGTCCCCGCAGAAGGGGCTGGCCTTGCGCGAGGGCCCCGAAATGCAGCAGGAAATCCTCGCAGAGATTAGAGGGGTCAAAAACCTCGTGCAGTCAAACGGTGAAGCACTCCGAGCGCTGCGGGAAGATCTTGGTGTGCTGCAAAGCAAGCTAGAAGGGCTTTCTTCGCGTCAGGACAAAATGGAGAGCATATTGGACTCCCATGCGGCCCGGTTGTCCAAACTCGACAAAGTTGAACGTCAGGTGCGGGCCTTGCAGAAAGAGGTGGAAGATGGCAATAATAGAGCGCGCCGCAACAACATACGACTCGTGGGCATACCGGAGGGAGCGGAATCGGGAGACATGAAAGAGTTTTTATGCAAAATCCTCCCTTCCCTGCTCCAGATCACCTTTACCAAAGATTTGGAGATCGATCGCGCTCATCGTGTACCCACAAGCATAACGCTCAACAGGACGACCCCGCGGCCTATCATTTTTCGACTTTTGAGATATCAACACGTGGAGCAAATTCTAAGTGCCTCTCGGGCAAAGGGCCATATGGAGTTTGAGAGCCACAAGATCTCCTTCTATCCTGACTTGGCTAAACCCACGGTCGACCGCCGAAAGCGCTTTCTGGAATTCCGGCCGAGGCTTCAACAACTACAAGCACGCTATGGCCTGATGTACCCGGCCAAGCTCCGAGTCACGCTTCACAATCAGACCAGAACATTTGAGGACCCTGATCTACTAGCGGAGTTTTTGGATTCCAAAGAAGCCGACTTGATGCGCTGACTTCCAGAATATTCCTGCAAGTATTCCCATATCCGCTGTACCTGCCATATTGGATCTGCCGCAGCCCAGCAAAGAATCTGGCGAGGGCAGTTTGTTTGCCTTACTTTTGATGATATCTGTGACCCGACTCCATCTACCCACAGTAGCCTCGATGAGTATCAGAGACAGTGTTAATTATGGACTCTGGTGTTTCTTTTCTTTTTTTTCATGTCTTTCTAATTCCTCTCTAGGGCCTCCTCCCGCAGACATATGGTCGCCATATTCTTTGGGGGTTTTGCTTCTTCTCTAAGATACAATGGTACATACTTTTCAATATGGGGTGTATTAGCCAGCATACTCGGTGATTATGTCATTGTTGCACAGATTCTGATTATGTTGTATGTTTTCAAGCGCCCTTACCTAAAATGTCTATTACCGATTGATGGCACCATGTAAGATTTTCTCATTGAACGTAAAAGGAATCAATAATCCGATAAAACGGAAGAAAATCCTAAGCTACCTAAGTCAGGAAGCTGCGGATCTGATTTTTCTCCAAGAAACGCATTTAAATTCGAAGGAAACTCTTATTATTTATTATTTATTTATTTATTTATTTACGGTCTCTTCTATACCGCACTATTCAGCATCAGCGCGGTTTACATGGAACAAAAAATGCTCAGTACAGATAACATGTATGAGTTTACAGATAACATGTATGAGTTTACAGATAACAGGGTAAGAAACTTGGATAACAGGGGTAACTATTTACAACATTTGCTACATAATCTTGGATAACAGTGGTAAACTATTTACAAATATTGTTACATAGAGTCATATGGAAGGGATTCAGTAGATACAAATGAACCACTAAGAGTTAGAGAAACTTTCATGGCATGTTGTTGTTAGAGCAACTTTAATGGCATGTTGTTGGGAAACCATATATTTCCTTAGCGGATTGGCTCTCTATCTCAGTGAGTTGGTTCTATGAGATACTTATTGAAAAGATGGTATTTAAGGGCTTTCCTGAATTGTGTGAGGCTTTCAATAGCCCGGATATCTGGAGGTAATGCGTTCCAGCATCTTGGTGCGCTGATGCTAAACGCCCTATTGGCTGTAGTTGCTGTGCAAACTGTTAAAGCTTTCGGTACTTTTAGGGTGTTTGTCGCTGCGGATCTCCTCGCTCTGTTAGGAGATGTGATGTGGATGAGGGCAGTTATTGATTCCGGGGAGAGCTTGTGAAGAGCTTTAAAAGTGAGTAACAGAGTCTTGAACACTATTCTAGCCTGGATAGGTAGCCAATGTAGTTGTATCAGCAGAGGTGTAACGTGGTCACTTCTGGAGGCTCCGTGGATGACCCTTGCTGCAGCGTTCATGGCGAGCTGCAGAGGGTGTAAGGTGGATAGGGGCAGGCCTTGAAGGATGGCATTGGCGTAGTCAAAATGAGGTATGATCAACGCCTGGTATATAGTCCTGAAGTCATTCGGTTCAAGCATGGATCGTAGATGCCAATATTAAACCTTACATGGTGGCCGCCTATTCCCCAGCCGTTTCTAAGAAATGTGGGGTTGCCATACTGGTTAGGAAATCTTTGCATGCTACTATTATTGCGACTAGCTCAGAAACAGAAGGTAGATGGTCCAGAGTTCACCTCAAGATAGGTAGCCTTGAAGTTACATGTATATGCCTTTACGCTCCTAATGTGGATGACCCTGCCTTTTTTGCTACCATTGCTCAGGTGGCGCAGGCCTCTGCTAATACTTCATTGATAATTGGGGGGGATTTCAATCTAGTCCTTGATCCCCTGATTGACAAACAGCCGCCTAGGACAAGTGGTCCCCCCAAGAGTCACACCACGCTTACCTCCCTGATCAAAGATCTTGCTTTAGTTGATCTCTGGAGGTTACTACACCCCAATGAGCTTGACTTCACCTTCTTCTCTTCCCCTCACAAATCCCAGTCTCGCATAGACTTCTTTCTAATATCAAAACTGTTAGTTCCTCAGGTGGACACTGCAAAGATTCACTCCCAACATATTTCAGATCATGCTGCTATTTCCTTTCAATTACACACTACTACACCCCAAGGGAATTCGGGGGCCTGGTTCTTTGATAGAGCCCTGTTAACTCAGCCAGAGTTCCAGTTAGACATTCGAGCAGCCATACAGGATTACTTCCATTTTAATCTACCCCAGGATACTGCGAATTGGGCTTGGTGGGAGGGCTTCAAAGCGGCCATTCGAGCAACGATCACTAGCTATCAAATCCGCCTGCGGAAACAACGCAAACAGCAGCTACTCATACTAGACCAACAAATAAAAGCAGGCGAACGAGTTCTAACTTCACGTACTGATCCATGTGTATTAATTCGATTACAGCGTCTCCGTTTTCAATATAATTCAATCCTCTCAACTGCAGCTTCTAAGAGTATTGAGCTTCAGCGAGGGACATATTATCGTGAAAATAACCGAGCCGGTCGACTCTTAGCCAACGCCTTGAAAGGTCAAAAAGAAGCCAAACGCGTAGCGGCCCTTCGAGCTCCACAGGGAGGGGGCATAGTGACCACAGACTCCGACATTGTAGAACTCTTTCGAGATTTCTATACCCGCCTATATCAATCTGAATGTGAGTTCTCGTCAGAGACATTCGAGCGATTGCTTTCTGGCATTCAGCGGCCGACCCTCTCTGAAGATGATAGGGATGCGTTGGATGAACCCTTCTCTACTTCAGAGATCCAATCTGCCCTAAAACGAACAGCCTCGGGCCGTGCCGTAGGGCCCGATGGTCTCCCGACCGAATTCTACAGAACGTTTAGTGCAGATTTAGTTCCCTATTTAAAACTCTATTTTACTGCCCTTGCGGTAGATACATTCTCTTTGGGATCCTTTTCTGCAGCTAATGTGGTAGTATTTGAGAAAGAAGGCAGAGACTCGCTGCTAACCGCCAACTACCGTCCAATCTCCCTACTTAATGCCGATTATAAGATCTTCGCAACGATCTTGGCCACCCGGCTATCTGACAGGATGGCCACCCTAATTCACCCCGACCAATGCGGTTTTATACCCGGCAGATCAACTGCTGACAATGCTCGGACCTTGTGCCATGTGCTATCCAGTGCTGCCAATCTAGATCATCCATGGGTGGGTCTTTCCCTGGATGCCGAAAAAGCCTTTGATCGCCTAGAATGGCCCTTCTTATTTGCAGTTCTCCGATGGTATGGCTTTGGGGAGGGCTTCCTCCGATATCTCCAAGTCATGTATACTCAACCCGTCGCCAGTATTTGTATAAATGCCATCAAGTCTCAGCCATTTAATCTCCAAAGAGGCACGCGTCAAGGTTGCCCCCTATCACCAATGCTCTTTGATCTAGCTCTTGAACGCCTAGCCCTCCTTATTAGACAGTCCGCACGTATTCGAGGTGTCCCCTTCAGTCATAGGGAGATTAAACTCTCTGCATATGCAGATGACCTTATGCTTTTCGTATCCCTCGATTCGGTTCCAGCTGTCTTGGATCTGATTGACGGATACTCACAATTATCGGGCTATAAAATTAACTGGACCAAATCTGTAGCATTCCCACTGAACCGCTGGGTACATGAGGCTGACATGCAGGCCTTTCCCTTCCTTTGGCAATCCCGCATGGTGAAGTATCTCGGGGTCCATTACTGTTCCCCTTTAGAAGACACTATCAGTTTTAATGCCAAAGAGGTAGTCTCCAAAGTCCGTGAGCTCACAAATCGTTGGTCTCCCTTATCTCTTACATGGTGGGGCCGCCTAGAAACTGTGAAAATGATGATAGTCCCCAAAGTGAACTACATTTTAGAAATGCTGCCATGCTTACTCCCGTTACATACTTATAAAGATATTGAGGGCCTTCTCGTCCGCTATCTTTGGCAGGGCAAGCCACCAAGGATAGCTAAACAAAAACTACAGTCTGCAAAGGAAAGAGGGGGTACCAGATTTCCTGATTTTCTCAGATATCATCAAGCCTTCCTACTTAAGCAAGGTGCCCGATGGCTAGATGCCTCAACAGACAGCAGACCAGTTTGGCTTGACATAGAAGAGGAGCTTAGTAGCCCAATTCCGTTGACCCATCTCCCCGGTATGTCCTATCAAGTAGACACCCGCCATCCACCAATGATTGTCGATACTCTTGCGGCCTTTAACACTTTCATTCTATCACTGGGCCCGAACGTATGTCCTCAGGATGGACTCCCGCTATGGAATAACCCCAGAATTCAAGTCCTAAATAGAACGATAGCATGGAAACCCTGGTACTCAAGGGGGATCTGGACACCCCAACAGCTTTTCTCTGCAGCTCGTTGGAAAACCTTTTCTGATTTACATAAGGAATTTGCGTTACCAGCGAAACACTACTTTCAATTGCTGCAGCTTCAACACTGCCTCAAAAGTGCCCGAATCATGCCGCCCTCTGCCCCTACTGAGGACGGGCTATTAGAGATAGTTCACTCTATTAGTAGTACACATGGGGTAGCCTCTAACTTTTATAAAATATTATGTCAGGGTACAGACACGGCCACTTTTAGAGCCCAACAAGCCTGGGAGCGCGAACTGCAAACCACTTTAACCCCTGTGCAATGGAGCGTTTTCTGGAGCAAAGTAGTGCGGGTTTCCCGGTCTGCCTCTGTTACCCAAACTCTCTTCTTTTTTGCACACAGATGCTTTTATACCCCAGAAAAAATAGCCAAATGGAACACAACTGCTGGGGACCAGTGTTGGTCTTGCCATACTGCGGTGGGAACCTTCGCTCATGTTATTTATGAATGTCCTCAACTACAGGTTTATTGGGGGCGGGTTTGGGGTTGTATTCAATTTATCTTACACCTTCACGAACCTCTCTCTTGGAAACTCGTGGGACTCCGCTCTGTGGCGGAGATCCCCTCTCTTCCTAAGAAGGGTCGCTTTCTCCTTGATTTTATGCTGGGTATAGCCATATGCTTAATCACGAGGAATTGGAAGGATAGCTCTCGACTTACTGTCAATGAATGGTGGAACCTCGTCTGCTTATATAGTAAATATGAGCAGATACCTCGGAGAGCTATTCCCCATGCCCAAACTCACTCTCGCTTGTCTAAATGGCAGATGCTTAATGATTATGTACAATCTGCTCATTGTTCCAACATGCCTGTATAATGTGCACTCATCATGTTTCAGATCGCCGTTAGGTTTTGTAACACAATAATGTAAGTACACGCCCGCTTCGGGAATGATTAGTTTTCTAGAGAAGAAGCAGGGGGGAGGGGGGTGGCAGGGGTTTACTTTGGTGTATGTATTACACTTTATGTATTTGTCTTTTAGCTGTATGTCTTCCTTTTCCTTTGTTGTTATAAAACGAAAATAAAGAATTTAAAAAAAAAGAACATGGAACATACGAAGCATGAACCAAGGGAAGTTGGAGGTGGTCAAGAATGAAATGGAACATGTACAACTTGATCTGTTGGGTGTCAGCGAACTGAAATGGACTGGCATTGGGCACTTTGCATCAGATGATCACATGGTCTACTATGTTGGAAATGAAAGACAAAGAAGAAATGGTGTTGCATTTATAATAAAGAAGAAACTTGCAAGAACTGTAATGAAATACAATGCAGTCAGTGAACGCTTAATCTCTATTCGTCTACGAGGATTGCCTATCAACACAACTATAATTCAAGTATATGCCCCAACAACAGCTGCTGAAGAGAATGAAATTGAAGAGTTCTATGAACAAGTACAAGCTGAAATTGACAGAACATGCAAACAGGATATCCTGATAGTCATGGGTGACTGGAACGCAAAAGTTGGCAACAAAGAAGAAGGCAAAGTAGTTGGAAAATATGGACTTGGCAACAGAAATGAAGCTGGAGAAAGACTGATAGAATTCTGCAAGACCAATGATCTATTCATCTCAAACACCTTCTTCCAGCAACACAAGCGGCGACTGTACACATGGACTTCACCCAATGGATTGTATAAAAATCAAATTGACTACATCTGTGGAAGTCAACGATGGAAAAGTTCTATAACATCAACAAAGACAAAACCTGGAGCTGATTGTGGTACAGATCATCAACTACTAGTATGCAAACTCAAGCTAAAGTTTAAAAAGAGCAAACCACTCATGAATGCAGCAAAATATGACCTTGAGAATATACCACTGGAATTTAAAGACTGCCTGCAAAATCGATTTGCTGCTTTAGATACAAATGACAGAGCTCCGGAAGAGTTATGGAATGACATCAAGAAGGTTGTGTTGGAAGAAAGCAAGAAGTCTCTACAAAAGATGAAAAAGCAAAAGCGGCCAAAATGGATGATGGAAGAAACTCTGAAAATTGCCCAGAAACGCAGAGAAGCTAAAGCCAGAGGAGAAAGAAAGACAATCGCAGAACTCAACAGAGATTTCCAACGTGCAGCAAGACAGGACAAGGAAAAGTACTACAATGACACTTGCAAGGAAATAGAAGAAGAAACTATTAGAGGAAGAACAAGATCGGCTTTCCTAAAACTACGAGAGTTAAAGAAAAAGTTCCAGCCTCGAATTGGAATGTTACAAGATGCTCAAGGTTCTATGTTGAATGATGCTGAGAAGATCAAGAAAAGGTGGAAGGAATATACAGCGTTTTTATATGATAAAGATCAAGTGGACCAACAGCCGTTTCAACCTGTACCTTATGATCGGGAACCATTGGTGATGAAAGAAGAAGTTGAAGCAGCATTGAAAGCCTTATCAAAGAACAAAGCACCAGGCATTGATAGCATTCCTATAGAAATATTGCAGCAATCTGATGCAGCTGTTACCATACTTACAAGGCTCTGCCAAGAAATATGGAAGACAACATCATGGCCAACTGACTGGAAAAGATCTGTGTTTATACCAATACTAAAGAAATCCAACTGACTGTGGAAATTATCGAACAATCGCTCTGATCCCACATGCCAGCAAGATTCTACTGAAGATTATTCAAAAGAGACTACAACCATACCTGGAACAAGAACTACCTGAAGTGCAAGCAGGGTTCAGGAAAGGGCGAGGAACGAGAGACATCATTGCGGATGTGAGATGGATCCTTGAAAAGACTAAAGAATACCAAAAGGATATCTATTTGTGCTTTATCGACTAAAAAGAAATTACACATTCTTGCTACCGGGCAGATTTTCCACATGTAAGAGCCACTGGAATCAAACCCTGGTTGTTTGAATTACCAAGCTAGTGTTCTAACCACTAGACTTCTACTAGCATGCCTTGTGACGCTGGGTAAGTCACTTAACCCTCCATTGCCTCGGAAGACAGGCCTGACAATCTACTTCTGGTCACACTGCCAAGAAAACCCAGGGGCTTGTGGGTCACCAGGAGTCAGCATTGATTTGGAGACACACATTGCATTGCAAAAGCCAGTATTTCGCAATGCATACACGTACATAATGCGACAGGATGTTTTAAAAAAATACTTAACTTTGAGGGGCAGAGATATGTAAATTTTATATCGGCCTCACATGTGCACACCCTTCTAAAACTGGTGCAGATTTATAGACATTCTCTCTTCCACATCTCTTTCACTATATAAAAGGCCTTTCTAAAATGTGCCTTTATGGGGGTTATTTTAGAAGTCCTATTCATGCTTTGGACATCTGAATGTCGGCAAAGAGACGTCCAAAGCGCAGAGATGTTTCCAGAAGTATTTTAGAAGCCAGGTCTCTAGACGTCCCCAGTGCGAGTCTGCGTCAGGATGGCGTATGGTGGAGGCATGGCCGGGGTGTTCCCAAGAACTTGAATGTCCCCATCTGATCTCAGAAACATCCTGGACGTCCAGAGCTGCATCTAACATTATACCTGCTCCAAGCACCAACAGGCATCTGAAAAGTGATTGTTTTGTCAGGCAAATGTCTGGAGGACAAGCTACACTAATACTCCCTTTATTTTACAATACGACAATGAAAACTGATGAGGAATGGGGGCTTATGTTTTTGTTTTGTTACGCTGCCAGATACCCCCATATCCTAGCTGCATGAGATGGATATCCCCACCCCCATGCTTTCCTAAGGGAGACGTCTATGTGCTCGCCGGCACTGACATCCACATCGGGAATGTCCATGTTATTAAAATCAGCCAGAGACACAAACATCCCTGGCATTTTTCTGCACCTTCTACTACTACTACTACTATTGCTTAGCATTTATATAGCGCTCAAGGCATACGGAGACATGTAATAGACAGTCCCTGCTCTTTACAGCTTACAATCTAGTTAAGACAGACAGCGCTCATTCTAAAATGCCGCTTCACATGTATACGTTCCTTTGAATATTGGGCCATATATTTCTTACTACATCTCCAAAGAAATTCAGACAAAATATTTGATTTTTGATAACGCACTAGTTGAATATGCTGGGAAGTTGGAAATTATGGAACAGCAGGTTGTAGTGGTTGCTTGTCAGTCTTGAAGTGTCTACAGTATATAACTTGATTCTTGTCTTTAACGTTTAACAAACACACTACCAGGCACCACAAGGCAGAATAAGGTGGCACCTCTGTGGGGGACAATTTTCAGGACCAGAGCACTGCATCAATAACTTTATGGCCAGACTATTAAGAGGAAATTTTAAAACAATCCAGAAATGTAAAACCTTTGAAGTTAAAATGATAAGACAAAGAAGAGACTGACAGAAAAGGACCTTAGCAAATATCTAAGGTTCCTATCACATTATAAATGATAGATTTTTATTGTTTTGTTGCCTTCTGATCTCTCTCTGTTTACCCTTCAGACTTTCCCTGAAATGCTTGTAAGATTCACATATATTTTCTGGTGTTCTCATCCTTTTCTCATGCTGTCTTGACCTGTGGAAGAAAGTTTTAAGCTTTGAAAGCTAGTCAAAAAATGTATAGTTAGTCCAATAAAAAGGTATCACTATTTGCTTTTTTTCTTTATTTATCAGCCATTAAAATGGACTAACATGGCAACTGCACTACTTTATCTGTAATATTTTCAGAAACTTCCCATTATTAAGAGGTTACCCATACTAACATACAGATACACAAAGCTCTCAGTAGAATCCTAGGTGGTCTCTATCCACAGAAGAAATTAGAGGCATAGCTAGCCGTCCACTTAGCTATGGATAGTTTTGATGTGTCCCAATTGTTACAAACATCCATGGAATTGGAAAACATAGCCAACACTTATGGTCATGGCAAGATTAAGGCATAAGCAAACAAGGGGCAAACCTAGGCCCTCTCAGATGTACCATTTCAATAGCTTCCAAAGCAGATTTTTGTCTGGTAAGTCAGCTGCTGGCAGAAAAAAGGTGAGGGGAGGGAGGCAGATCCACCACTACTATCCATAAGGAGCTAACCAGGCAGCGGTGCAATATCGCTGTTACCCAGTTAGCTTCTGCGGCTATGGGGCATGTGTGGTGATCCCAGATATTCAATGCCAGGGCCACACAGGGCCGGATTTACCTATACACCATGTACGCCATGGCGTAGGGCCCACAGCTGGCAAGGGCCCACAAAAATCGAACAAATTAGCTTTTTTTAAAAATAAAATTTTAAAAAAAAATGCTGGCTGCCGCCGCGGGGCCCCCTCTGCTGCTGCGGCAGCATGGACTGACCCGCGGGGCCCCCTCTGCAAGCTGAATCAATTGGTCCATCCGTCCGTCCCTCCCTCCCTCCGTGCAGGCTTTGAGAAGCGCGAAGGGAGAGTGTCTCCCTCGCGTCTCTGTTAAGCCTGCGGGCTTAACAGAGACGCGAGGGCGACACTCTCCCTTCGCGCCTCTCAAAGCCTGCACGGAGGGAGGGAGGGATGGACGGACCGATTGATTCAGCTTGCAGAGGGGGCCCCGCAGGTCAGTCCATGCTGCCGCGGCAGCAGAGGGGGCCCCGCGGCGGCAGCCAGCAGTTTTTTTTTTAATTAAATTTTACTTTAGGCCGATGGGGGGGGGTAGGACTGGTAATGGGCTATTGGGGGGGCTGGGGCTGGGACTGGAAATGGGCTGGGGGGTTAAGGCTGGAGGTGGGCTGATGGGGTTAGGACTGGTAATGGGCTGTGGGCTGTTGGGGGGGTTTAGAACTGGTAATGGGCTATGGGGGGGTTAAGACTGGTAATGGGCTGTGGGCTGATGGGGGCTGTCGGGTAATGGGCTATGGGGGGGCTAGGACTGGAAATGGGCTGTGGGGGTTAAGACTGGAGGTGGGCTGATGGGGTTAGGACTGGTAATGGGCTGTGGGCTGTTGGGGGTGTTTAGAACTGGTAATGGGCTTTGGGGGGTTAAGACTGGTAATGGGCTGTGGGCTGATGGGGGGCTAGGACTGGTATTGGGTTGGGGGTTGCTAGGACTGGAAATGGGCTGATGGGTGGCTAGGACTGGAAATGGGCTGATGCAGGGACTAGAAGGGAATGGATGCTGGGTGAGGCTGGAACTAGAAGGGAGCTGATGTTGGGGGAGGATTAGAATGGGATGGGGCTGGAAGAGTAAAATGGAGAAGGGAAAAATATTTTGTGTGGGAGGGATAAAAAATCTACAATTGGCCGGGTATTGGGAGAGTAAGTGGGGATTGAGGATGGAGGGGTAAAATTTGAGTGGATGAAATAGGAATGAGGAAAGAGCAAAAGGAGAAAGATTAGTATGTTAAAGCAGATATAGAGAGAGAATGGAAAAGAACTAGAAGAGAGAAGAAAGGACAAATGGACAGCAGACGATGGAGAGATAGCAGAAGACACGAAGAAACCAGAAGAAAGTGGCTGGAGCAATTGCAGCTGAAAAAAAATGCACAAAAGGTAGAAAAATATCTCTTTATTTTGAATTTATTAATTGGAATATGTCAGCTCTGGTAAATGTGCATCATTAACTCTGCGCTTTGTTTAGTACAAGAGCAAATTAATGTATAGTTTTATTTCTACAGTGTTGTACATTCCAAGTTTGGCTTTTGGGATTCCCAGTTTAATTATTGTCTTCCTGTTTCTAAATTGTGATTACTTGTTTGGTGATGGTCTATGTTCTGCATGTGTAACTGAGCTGAGGTGTTCTGTTTATATAATTCCTATTTGACATTGCCACTTGTTCTCTTTCCCCAGTAGGTCATGTATTGTTGTTCTCTGAAATGTATTGGTTTAATATTTGCAGTGTTGCCTTTTGATTGGTAGAGTATGGTGCTTTATGATTCCTGGTAGTGCTGTTAGGATACGGCGGGTTTGCTATGGGTTCTAAATGGGCAGTGTTTGTAGTAGTTCCTAATGTGTCTGGCAGTTGGCACTGGATTATAGTAATGTAGAAATCTTTTAGTCTTTCTTTATCCATACACTCATTAAGAGGCACGTTTACTAAAAGTTAGTATATGGTAACATTATGCAAATATTTATGCAAATGAGGCCCCTTATGCAAATGAGGCCCCGCACCCCCCTTGGGCCGCCGCTGCTGGGGGCCCACAATTTTTGTTGGCGTAGGGCCTCACTCAAGGTAAATCCGGCCCTGGGGCCACATATAACCACGGCATTGAATATCCAGGGTTAGAGGTCAGCAGGGATGGCTATGTGCCGTAGTGGTGCATAGCCGGCTCAATTCAGTATCGGCTCTTTGTCTCTTATTTATTTATTTAACAGTATTTATATTCCTCCTTTTCCTTAAATCAGGGCTAACGTGTTAGCAGTAATCTGAGTGCCTACCATATATAGACATAATTTAACATACTCCACTGCTTCTGAAACAGAATTCTGTATGGGTACCCAAGATTGCAGGACATAGGTTTTATGCCAATCTTGTATATCCAGAGCATTAAATTATTTACATATTGATAAAATACAGATATTAAAGAAAATAGCTGACGGAGACGAATCCCGTGTCACCTCAGAAGGGAGAGCAAACCAAGAGAATCATCTTTATCCTGCATATAAACCCATTGTGTACAATCTTCAAGATAAGACTTAAACCAGTCATAAAACATGGGGGTTATTTTGGATGCCCCTATTCATGCATAGAGACATCTCCATAGCCGTTTTAGAAGCCAGGTCTGTGGACGTTCCCAGCATGGGGACATCCAAGTCTGAACAGGGGCTTGGTGGAGGCATAGCCGGGGCATTCCAAGAATTTGGACATCTCCACCTGATCTCAGAAATGTTCTGCACATCCGGCATCATGTCTAAGGTTATACCTGCTCCAGGAATAAAAAGGCATCTGAAAAGTGATTGTTTTGTCAGGCAAATGTCTGGAGGGTGTGGAGAAGGAGCTACACTGATACCCCCCTGCTTGTATAATACAACAACGAACACTGATGAAAAATAGGGGCTCATATTTACATTTTGTTACACTGCTGGACATCCTCTTATCCTAGTTTGCATAAGATGGGCATCCCCATCCTGTGCTTTCCTAAGGGGGACATCTATGTGGCCACTGGTTTGGAGATTCACAATGGGGACATCCATGTTACAAAAATTGTCCAGCGATATAGATGTCCCCAGAGTTTTTCTGCACATTCCCCCCCTGGACATCCCAGATTTGACTTGAACGTCCTTTCTAAAATTCCACTTCACATCTCCAATACCAAATAATCACATGATAATGCAAAAAGCAGCTGTTATATCGAAATGAATCAAACAATAAGACATTGCATGATCAAAGCCTCTTAAAATTGAGTCAAAGCTTGATACTAACAGGGTCTCGGTGCCATGGAATCCAAAATGATATTTATCTAACTCTTCATTACTATTAAGGATACCCAATAGTTTAATAAGAACAACATTTTCAAGCACTTTAGCTAAGAATATCAATGAAGAAAGGTAATTATTCAAATCAGATTGGTCCAAGGTATTGCTCTTTAAAAGTGGTCAAATACTGCTCTGTTTAAGTACCAAAGGAAGATAATCTGAATGAAATGACTTCTTCACAATAACAGAAACTGGTTCATTCAAATCTTCCCCCATGGATTTTATCATAGATGTAGTGATGTACAAATTATTCAATACACTGGAAGAGTCATTTAATGCTAAAATATTTCTGCAGCTTGTTCAGCATTAATGAGCTTAAATTAACTCCATATTACTTCTGCAGAACGACGTACAGGAATATCAATGTTTTAGCTCCCCCCAAAAAATAGTTGTAATAAAAGAAATTGTGTCTAACGATGCATCCATATATCCGGCTTAAATTAAGTCTAAGCTATGCTGAAGTGAATATTAATGAAAAATTAGGAGAAGGCCCTGGTAAAACACCAAGGGCCTGATATTCAAAAATAGTCAAGCTCTCAAATTTGTGCCCTATTTCCAGCCTTACTCGGCAGCCTAAGTTTTCAGCTGGAAATTCATCCTAATTTAAGAGCTTAAAATATATGCTCCTAAATGTAGGCCTGTCATTCATTTGCCTAGATTTATGAGCCTAATTTAGGTACCTAGTGCTGAAAATCAGTGTTAAGCTCTTAACTCTTTTCCCCCTCCCTAAATCCACCCCCTGTTGCCACCCACTTTTAATGCCCCTAAATTTAGGAGTTTAGAGAAATTTTAAGAAAACATTTAGGCACTCAGCCCTAGTCAATTTTCAAAGAGGCCAATTTAGGAGCATAACTCTCAAAGATAAGAGCATAAATGCTTGAATATCGGGCCCCACGTTTTTATACCCTTCTTATATCTCTTGTATGAGCTCTCTTGTCATAGATCATGGGGGAGTGCTTTCCAGAGCTCAGAGGCTTTGTAGCCTTCTATCAGAATAGAGCATTTAGCTAAGATAAGCCTTCTTTTAGAAGGCAGTGACAAACAGCCGGCTTCTGAGGATCTCAGTGTTCCATTTAGGAAACTGGGGATCAAGACAGTAATAAGGTAACTAGGGAACTCCATATAGTAAGCACGTTAGACCAGGAGAAGGATCTTAAATTTAATGTGGTTAATCACAAGGAGCCAGTGTTGCTCCATTAGAAGTGGTGAAGCGTGGTCTCTTTTCTTTGCATCACAGAAGATCTTTTCAGCTCTTTTCAGGACTAGTAGTGAATTGCAGTAATCTATATAGTGGCACTAAACATGAATGTGAACATAACATATAGTGGTAGTCTGGATCATCTGAGGTGAAGTGTCAAACTTCCCCTCAGATGACCTGTTTCTCTGGGACAGCCTGCCAAACTAGTGCGCATGTGTTTGGTTTGCTCTCCCAGTTTAAAGCTGACATTTTATGCATATCTCATTTGCATTTGTAGAGTTTAATATTCATTTTATTGGACTCACAGCTTTATTTTAATTTTTTAATGTCATGCAATATATATACATATACAGGGTGGCCCAAAAAGAGTGAGAACATAAGTTATTTAAAATTTCAAAAAGACAGATGTAAACGATTGACAAATTAAAAAAAAAAAGATGGCGACTGGAAATTGTCGAAATAAAGACGTTATATAGCTAAAAAAGGTAAATAAGTAAACTATTTAAGCTTTTAATTTACGAGATGTTTTCACTTTTTTTTGGCCACCCTGTGTATATATATATATATATATAAAAAAAATTTAATTATTATTGAATTTAAAAATAAATCAAATAATGGGCCAATGAGAAAGACTAATGCAGCCTTTGCATGCAGATAATGCAACTTATACGCACAAGTTTTGATACACTTTACATGCGCATAAACAGCAGAGAAAAAGTATGCGTACACAGTAACGCCAAGCATATTTAAATTATATGCAAATTGGCTGCATGTATTAAAATGGCATGTTAATATTATTTGCACCTCATACAGAGAAACTGATTGAGGATGATGTAACCAGCCGAAGTGCCAATATCTTTATGCCTGGTCTGCGTGGCTTAAACATCTTGCACATGTAGAAAAAACAAATCCCTGGTGGCACAGAGACCCAAGCCCCCACCCATCCATTCACTCACTCACTAAACAAAAATCCCTGGTGGTCCAATGGCCCTGATCCTCCCACCCACTCACCCAATAAAAAAATCCCTGGCTGCCCAGTGGCCTCAATCCCCCACCCACCCAATTAAAAAAAATTGGTGGCTCAGCAGCCCCAATCCCACCCACCCACCCAATAATCAAAAGGCCTGGTGGCCCCCAAACCCCACCCCCCTCCTGGTACCTTTAAGCTGGAGTAGGATCATTGCCCACACACCTCCGCCCCTGCACTGCCATCTTGAAAAAGGGTTTCACCTGGCCCCATGTGTGCATGCTGAGATGCACCAGGTGGGGTCAGACTGCCATATAAGACATTTTCTACCTTATATGGCAGTCTGACCCCCACCCAGTGCATCTTGGGATGCACTGTGCAGGGCCAGGCACTGCCATTTTTCAAGATGGCGATGCAAGGGCAGAAGCACATGGGCAATGCTCCCACTCCAGCTTAAAGGTACCAGGAGGGGAGTGGGGGGTTCATGGGCCACCGGGCCACCTAGTCATTTATTATTTGGTGGGATTGGGGCTACTGGTCCACCAAGGCTTTTTTTATTGGGTGGGTGGAGGGATCATGGTCACTAGGCCACCAGGGATTTTTTTATTGGGTGGATGGGGGGGATTGGGGGCACTGGGCCACCAGGCTTTTTTAAAATTGGGTGGATGGATGAGTGGGGGGATCGGGGCCGCCTGGCCATCAATGATTTTTTATTGGGCAGGGATCGGGGCCGCTAGGGATTTTGCCAGGGGGTCAATATTGGGGGCACCGGCCCCCCAACAGTATTTTGATGGCATCGGGGGCTTTACCCGATGCCTGGATCATCTGAGGTTGTGTCAAACTTCCCCTCAGATGATCCTGTTTCTCTGGGACAGCATACCAAACTTGTATGCATGTGTTTGGCTTGCTCTCCCAGTTTAACGCTGACATTTTGTGCATATTCCATTTGCATATGTGCCTCTTTCTGCATGCCGGTGATAAAGTCATGCACTATCAGTGTGCTTTATAGAGGCATACATAGCTAATAGCATGCAACTTCAGCGCCGGCTGTTTGCATTGGCCCCTATCTTTGGAGAGTAATTTTAGAAAGGCTTTCAACATCTTACACATAGAAAGTGGGATACATGAAAGTCACCTCTATATACACTCCTTCCCATAAGGGATGGTCCTACGTATACTTTTGCATGTGTATGAAGCAGGCATTCCTGGCGGGGTGCAGTTGGGCAGAGTTCGGGATTTACACATCTGCTTTGCACAATGTATTTTGCAAAGTATATGTGTACAACCTGACAGACATGAACATGCCCACTCCTGCTCCGAAGCAGGCATAAATAAACACCAGTGCACGGCCGCCAGTTCCATGTATAAGCAGTGAGATAGAACAATTATGTACTTTCCTTATTTAAAACTGCTGCTTTCACACATCTACCAATTGCATCCACTTATGCAGCTGATCCTTTAATCACTTCCTTTATTATTAATTTGGGTTTCCGTGTACCATTTAGTCTTCATTATCATCTACTGTACACAAAATATTTACCTTAATTCCACCACAGACTGGACAAGCTGCAAATAAGGCCCTTGAGATACAGGGTTGAGGGCTACATATTTCACAAGGGTCAGCCGGAACATCTCTAGGTGGTGTCAGTTCAGTGCTTTTAGGTTCTAACACTTGTCCTTGTTTTGCAGCTGACCACCTTGGAGCAAAATCCACGTATGTCTCATCTCTCATGCCCTTGATGCTTTCATGGAGCGAAGAGCTGGGCCTCCCCTTGTCCTGGGCTTGCTTATTTGCTGCTCTTGTTTCTGTGGATGGCACTAACAGCTTAGCATCACTAATACCTTGAGGTACCTGGGCCTGGTCCTTGGGTAGTGTGGAATCTGAAATGTTTTGCTGGATATCTCTAGCAGCTGCCTGCAAGAAGCTTCGAGGTGTATCATAAAGATGTCTGATGGAGCTGGGAACCTGATATTCTGAGCCTGAGCCCCTCTGAGGCTCAGCATGTCGACAAGTGCACAATGTCTGATCTGGTGGAAAGTTCAATGGCAAGCTAAGCAGCGACCCAAATTCCTCACCCTGCCCAATGTCCAGGCTCCCCGCATAAGATGAGAAGCTTCCAGAGTAAGAGGAGTGACTGCCGGTAGCTATTCCACTGTCAGAAGAGCTCTGGCGGCCTATTTCCTGCAGCTCTCGAGACCGAACAGGTTTAGGAGGCGGCTTTGTAAGTCGCAAAGTTTCAGCGTAAGCTCTCTCGTCCCGGAGATGAATGCCCTTTGCTGCCGCCATTCCATAACTTTCCACAGAGGTGCTGGTCAAAGACGGTTCAGGCCAGATTGTCAATCTGCTCCCAAGACTGGCATCTGAATGACTCGTGTCTGAAGAAGAACTCGACAAACTTCTATCATCGCCTAGAGTAAAAGAAGTAGAATTATACATATTAATGCTCTAACTATATGAAAGACAGAAGCAAGCCACATAAATTCGAAAGCAAAATATAGATAGGTAGGTAGAGAGTGTTAATCTATTACCCTGACCGGGAGTTCTCAAGCCAGTTCTCGGGACCCACCTAGCCAGGTGAGTTTCCAAAATAACCACAATGAATATGCATGATAGAAATCTGCATACAATGGAGACACTGCATGTAAATTTATCTCATGCATATTCATTGTGGCTATCCTGAAAATATGACTGGCTATGTGTATTCCGAGGACTGGGTTGAAAACCACTGCCCTAGACAGCCAAATTAAGACTTGTTTTCAAACAGTAACAGTGAGCATGGGGACACAAGTGACTTGCCCGAAGTCATAAAAAGAGTCACTGCTAGAGGGAAATCTCGAATTCATGTTCTACAACCACTCCTGAGTTACAGTCCAAAGCGATAACCCCTAGCCCACGCCTCTGTTCCTGTATCTGAGATGTGACTCCGTTTTAGTGTTGTGTTTTAGCATTTCTGTTTTAAGATTCTGATGTTCTACGTCTAAAAGAATGTCCCATTTGGTATGTATGAAGAAAATTCTTAAAATCCATAAGCCCCATTCATTTTTAAAACCGTTGTTTTTATATTACCCTATCTAGATCTGCAAATCTTTCAATTAAATTGTATTCCTACTGAGGCCGATGTAGTAAACTGTACCATGCTTAGCAGAGTAGTCTTTAATACTAAAACGTCTGTCCTGTGCCGGCAATAATAGGGTGAGCTACTTTTAGAACACTTTGAATGTTAATGAATGCAAATGAACTGCATATAGGAATATTTATTTATTTATTTATTTACATTCTCTTATATACCGCGCTATTCTGCATCAGTGTGGTTTACATTGAACAAACTGAAATTACATTGAACAGGGCATTATAACTTGGAGATAACTATTTTACAGGGAACATGGGCTATGGAGGGTTAAGTGGCTTGTTCAAGACCACAAGGAGCACCTGTGAGACTACATGAGAATACATTAAATCTGAG
Source organism: Ichthyophis bannanicus (assembly GCA_033557465.1). Lineage (NCBI taxonomy): Eukaryota > Metazoa > Chordata > Amphibia > Gymnophiona > Ichthyophiidae > Ichthyophis > Ichthyophis bannanicus. The sequence continues at coordinate 1,374,308,376 of CM066032.1, read as the reverse complement.
TGCACGTTTTCTTTTTCATTTCAGTGCCTAAATATTGTTTTCCACACTGAGGAGAAGTAACGTTTTAACTTCCATTTGCAGGAGAAACAGAATGGTTTAAAATAAGCAAAGGTGTAAGACAAGGCTGCATACTTTCCCCCTACCTGTTTAATTTATATGCAGTACAAATCATCAGAGAAGCAGGATTGTATGAAGACAACAGAGGTGTGAAGATTGGTGGAAGACTCATCAACAACCTTCGCTATGCTGATGATACCACATTACTGGCTGAAAGTGAAGATGATCTGAAACATTTGCTTCTCACAATCAAAGTACATAGTCTCAAAATGGGCCTGCACCTTAATGTAAAGAAGACAAAGATCATGACAACTGGCATAATCAACAGGTTCATCGTTGAAGGAGAAGAAATTGAAATTGTGAACAACTTTAACCTACTTGGATCAACTATCAATAAAGAAGCAACAAGCAGTCAAGAAATCAGACGACGCATTGCTCTTGGCAGAATGGCTATGAAAGACCTAGATAAGATTCTCAAGAGCAGAGATGTCTCTCCTTACAAAGCTTCGACTTGTTCAAGCCATGGTATTTTCAATAACATCATATGGATGTGAAAGCTGGACAGTGAAAAAGATAGACAGGAAGAAAATTGATGCCTTTGAATTATGGTGCTGGCGGCGAATACTGTGTATACTATGGACTGCCCGAAGAACAAACCAGTCGGTACTAGAGGAGATCAAATCTAAGCTTTCTTTAGAAGCTCAGATGACAAAACTTCGACTTTCATACTTTGGACACATCATGCGAACAGAGAGATCATTAGAAAAAGACATCATGCTTGGCAAGATAGAAGGTCAACGCAAAAGAGGAAGGCCAGCAATGAGATGGATCGATACAATAACAGCAGCTACGGGTACCAGTCTGTCAACAATGAGCCGCCTGACTCAAGACCGAACACAATTTAGGATAGCTATCCAGAGGGTCGCCATGAGTCGACTCCGACTCGACGGCACTTAACAACAACAACAACAACAAGATCCCCAAGTTATGAACAAGAGATTTCCAGTTAGATGATTCTTCACCCAGGCAGCCTTAGTCTGAGACCCCAGGGAGAGTTGCACTGTCTAATCCATATCCTCCTATGCTCACCTCCCCTATTCCAACATAGCTGTTATCATCTAAGCTCATGCATCCACTAATCCCTCCACTATGATCCCCCACTACCTATGTCCAGCAAGGAAGGTATAGAAACATGAGGAGGGAATTAGCAAATCTTGAAGAGTGGTCAAAAATTTGGCAGCTGAGATTTAATGCTAAAAAATACATGGTCTTGAACATAAGAACATAAGATATGCCATACTGGGTCAGACCAAGGTCCATCAAGCCCAGTATCCTGTTTCCAACAGTGGCCAATCTAGGTCATACGTACCTAGCAGTTTCCCCAAAAGACATAGGTTCCACAATGCTTGTACTGAGTCAAGCATTGATATCCTAGGTCCCTTCTTAAAAATGGTTTATGGACCTTTCCTCCAGGAACTTGTCCAAACCCTTTTTAAACCCAGCTACACTAACAGCCTTTACTACATCCTCCGGTAACAAATTCCAGAGTTTGATTACACGTTGAGTGAAAAAATATTTTCTTTTATTAGTCTTAAATAGTTTACCCTGTAGCTTTATTGCATGTCCCCTAGTCTTTCTATATTCTGATAATGTAAACAATTGATCTATGTTTACCCGTTCCACTCCGTTTATTAATTTATAGACTTCTATCATATCTCCCCTCAGCCGTCTCTTTTCCAGGTTAAAGAGCCCTAACCTTTTTAGCCTTTCTTCATAGGAGTATCCTTCCATCACCTTTACCATTTTGGTGGCTCTTCTCTGAACCTTTTCGAATAACGCTATATCCTTTTTAAGATACGGCGACCAGAATTGCACACAATATTCAAGGTGCGGTCTCACCATGGAACGATATAGAGGCATAATAATATCTTTTGTTTTATTTTCCATTCCTTTCCTTATGATACTTAGCATTCTATTTGCTCTGTTGGCCGCTGCTGCACACTGGGCCGAGGGTTTTAACATGTTATCCACAATGACGCCTAAATCTTTTTCAAAGGTGGTGGTTCCTAATGTGGAACCTTGCATCGTGTAACCATAGTTTGGGTTGTTCTTCCCTAGGTGCATAACTTTGCACTTGTCCACATTAAATTTCATCTGCCATTTTGATGCCCAGTCTTCCAATTTATCAAGATCTTCTTGCAATTTTCCACAATCCTCATGGGTTTTAACAACTTTAAATAGTTTTGTGTCATTTGCAAATTTGATAACCTCACTCGTTATTCCCTTTTCCAGGTCATTTATGAATATGTCAAAAAGCAGCGGACCCAGCACAGATCCCTGGGGTACACCACTATTCACCTTTCTCCATTGGGAAAATTGGCCATTTAGCCCTACCCTCTGCTTTCTATCTTTTAACCAGTTCCTGATCCACAATAGTACACTGCCTCCTATCCCATGACTCTTTAGTTTTGCCAAAAGTCTCTGATGAGGGACCTTGTCAAAAGCTTTCTGAAAGTCCAGATACACTATTTCAACCGACTTGCCTTTGTCCACCTGTTTATTCACACCTTCAAAAAAACATCACAGATTAGTAAGACAAGATCTTCCTTGTCTAAAGCCATGTTGGCTGTCTCCCATTAGGCCATGACTATCTACATGCTGAGTAATTTTGTTCTTTATGATGATTTCTACCATTTTTCCCGGTACTGACATCAGGCTCACCGGTCTGTAGCTTCCCGGATCACCCCTTGAACCCTTTTTAAAAATTGGCGTTACATTGGCGATCCTGCAAAACTCCCAGATAGTGGTACAGCATAGGCCGGGAGTGAAGTACTGTCCATGAAAGAAGAGTGGGACTTGGGGTGATTGTTTTTGGTGCCCACGTTCCCTATAAAATAGTTATCTCCAAGTTATAATGCCCTGTTCAATGTAATTTCAGTTTGTTCAATGTAAACTGCCTTGATATCATGAAAGGCGGTATATAAGAAATGTTAAATAAATACATAAATAAATTTAAGGTGGCTAAACAGGTAGAAAAGGTGACAGCAAAAGCCAGAAGGATGTTTGGGTGCATAGGGAGAGGAATGGCCAGCAGGAAGAAGGAGGTGATAGTACCTCTGCTGAGACCCCATTTGGAGTTTTGGGTGCATTTTCGCTGGAATCTGCACCTGCAAATGCTGGTACTCTCTTTAAAAAATATCATTATCTTAGCTGGTGTACTACATGGGTTCAAAGTTCCAGCTTTCTTATCATCATCACTAGTGCTGCTATTGACCTCTGAGGAGATTCAGCTGCATTTCCTCATCTATTTCTCTCACTATTCCCCTACCCAACCCTTGGAAGGCATGAAATAATTCAATAAGAGAGAAAGAGCTTCTAATCTATACATTGTACAATGTGTTGGGATTCTACTGTTAATATATAACCGGTACTAGAGTACAGATGCGGTGACTCTGCGGCACAGTTAGTCGCTCAAATGGTCCCATGCAGCATGTCAAACTTTACAAGTGGAATGACTCTTGTTCTCAAAGACTGAATCAATGTGTGTGTACATGTATGTGCCCATTGTCCTAGACACCGTGACACTGTAGCACAGTCAGTTACTTATATGGACCCACACAGCATTGCAGACTTCAAGAGGTTAGACTCTCACACTCACAAACTGAATCAGTGTGTGTGTGCCCTTTGCTCTTCTTTCTGCTCACCCCATCCTACAGCCATGTTCTGTCTTTGTCAGTCCTCTGTTCTTTTCAGTTTATTCGGAGTATTAAGCCTCTACCATGGAGTCTGTGTGCTCTGTAGTCTGCACCACAGAGCCTCACTTTTCTCTGACAGTACTCAAACTCAATCAGCCTAACTCTTTTCTGTCTCAGCCCTGTTAATACCATTTGTTTCATTTCGTTCAAAGCATGATATGTTTCACTCTTTTTTTTTACTCCCTAGCCTATAGCTTCCTAACAGCCAGGGCCGGCCCATCCACTAGACAGGCTAGGTGGACGCCTAGCATGGCAGATCTCTGTGGGCGGCAGACCATGTGCTTCGGCACACATGGCCTGCCCCCTCACCATGTGCTGAGCCACACCACCCTTCTCCCCCTCCGTGCCATACCACACTGCCGCTGATTCTATGTGCTTTGGCACACATGGCCTGCCGCTTCTGAATGTCCAAAGATATGTCTGAGGGAGGTCAGAAGCAGCAGGCCATGTGTGCCAAAGCACATCGTCTACTACCAATCAGAATCGTGCCCCTCTGACCCCACCGCTGGAATCAGCAGTAGCGCAGCTCAGCATGGAGGGGGACGTGGCTCAACATGTGGGGGAGGCGGCATGGCTTGGGAGGAGCAGCATGGCCCAGGTCTCTGCCACAGTGGCAGAAACCCTTGGGCTGACCCTGAAATGGTGCTGCTTCCAGTTTTCTGTTGATATCTTCAGCCTTTGGATTTAGAAAAAGTGAGGTTGGGATTGGTTTGTTTATCTGCTTGTCAATATGTTTCAATCTGATAAGTCAAGTGATTCCTGCTTCTTCCTTCTCCCTCCCCAGGCAGCTCTGCAGTGTCTGAATAAGCAAACAGATGGCTTATTTTCTAGGCCAAAGAGACTATAGTGGTACTGCAAGCAAACAAAATAAATGATTTTTGGCTCGTTCCAGTCCTGTGTCCACTCAGTTCATTTCAAGGCGAATGAACCAAATATGGCTTCGTTCATTGCATTTTATCATCCATTTCAGAACAAATGCATATCCCAAGGGATACTTCTTTATCCAACATTTCATATATTTTTTAATTAGGATTAAATTTTAGATTGATTGCTTGCTGTTTTGCAAATTTCGAATCAAGATGAGTTACATTCAGGTAGATGAGTTATTTCCCCACACAAATGACTCACAATCTAAATTGCACCTGAAATAATGGAGGGTGAAGTCACTTACCCAAGATCATAGACAAATTAAATTTAAAATATATCAGATCTTGAAAACTCACACACTTTTAAGTGACTATAGTGATCTGTCTTCACCCAAATGTGATGATTTCCTGTGGCACTACTAGTTACCATTGCGAAGAAATTGTGCATCAGCAAAACAAAAAAGAAAAAAGAAAAAGATCACTGATATGTCCTAGGTACAAAATAAAAACTTTTGCTCTTCCACAGTAGTTGTTAAAAAACAACAACATTTTTTACCTCCACTACTTTGGTGACTGGTATGGGAAAGAAGACTAAGACGCTTCTCTAGCTGCAAAGCTTCCTGCGAAACTCTTTCTTCCATAGAGGCAGGATCAATATTGAGATCTAAGGGTATAGAATAGATAAAAAGATTACAAAGTGATATTTAGAAGAAGGCACAACTTATTCCCCTCCCCTCCTTCTCCGCCCAAGCTATTCAATTCAGTTATGTTTGCCAGTGTCTCTCTAAAATTTGACATAGAAAAAAACAAAAACAAAATGCCAAGAACTAAGATATGCCATACCGGGTCAAATCAAGGGTCCATCAAGCCCACTATCCTGTTTCCAAGAGTGGTTATTCCAGGTCTCAAATGTCTGTCAGGTTCCCAAAAAATATACATATTCCATGTTGCTTGTTCCAGTGGTAAGCAATGGGTTTCCCCAGTCCTCTTTAATAATGGTTTATGGACTTTTCCTCCAGGAACTTGTCCAAACCTGTTTTCAACCCAGCTACATTATCAGCTTTTACTACATCCTCCAGTAACAAATTCCAGAGTTTAATTATGTGCTGAGTGAAAAAATATTTTCTCCAATTAGTCTTAAATATTCTGCACTTTACCTTCATTGCATGTCCCTTAGTCTTTCTACCTTTTGATGGTGTAAACAATCGATTTACATTTACTCATTCCACAACATTCATTATTTTATAGACCTCTGTCATATCTCCTCTCAGCCATTTCTTTTCCAAGCTGAAGAGCCCTAACCTTTTAAGTTTTACCTCATAGGGATATCCTTCGAGCCCCTTTAGCATTTTTTTAGCTTTTCTCTGTACCTTTTCCAGTTCTGCTATATCCTTTTTAAATATGCCAACCAGAACTGCACACAATATTCAAGGTGTGATTGCACCATGGAGCAATACAATGGCATTGTAATATCTTTGGTTATATTTTCTATTCCTTTTCTTATGATTCCTAACATTCTATTTGCTTTCTTGTTTGCGGCTGCATACTGGGCAAAGGGTTTCAATGTATTATCTATGATGACTCCCAGATCTTTTTCCTGAGTGGTGATTCCTAATGTGAAATATTGCACCGTGTAATTGTAGTTTGGTTTGTTCTTTCCTAAGAGGGTCATGCTGGACCACGGATAACGGGGATGTACATCCAGCCTAGACGTACATCCCTGATATTTGTCTAAAGGTGGCTGCTGGAAAAAGGCTTCCTGTAAGTACATCTGAGTGGTACGGGGAGCCTTATTTGGGGGCGGGTGGAGGGCAGAAGGAGGGCAGAGCGAGGGTGGGTCATTTCCCTGGACGTACAGGGCCTATTCTGGAATAAGTACCCCTGGATACATGCTTTCACAGCGGACAGCAGAGACAGGTGAGGGAGGGAAGTAAGTTCCCTGCAGCCAGATCCTGGCCATGGAGGCCAGATCGGAGTTCCGGCTGTGGGGAAAGGACAATTTCGGCAGCAGCCAGGGATTGCAGCTCCTGAATGGAGTCGCGGTGCCATGGCGACGGGATGCCATAGCACAGCAGCTCCATTCAGGAGCCTGACTCAGTTAGGCGGATAGGTGGCTGGACGTCCGGTGAGCCTGAATAGGGGTATGTTCTGGACGTCCAGCCACTCCGCTGTGATTCTGCTCCCACGCGGATGTCTCCCCCACCATGAGAGCAGGGTCGACTGCGTCTCCCGGCCATCCGGATGTCTGTAACTCCGAACGGCCCAGAAATGTACAAAGAAGAATATGCCTCCACGTGTATAACTTTGCACTTGTCCACATTAAATTTTATCTGCCATTTGGATGCCTAGTCTCCATAGTTTTTCAAGGACCTCTTGCAATTTTTCACAATCCTCTTGTTTTTTAATAACTTTGAATAATTTTGTCATCTTCAAATTTTATCACCTCACTCATTATTCCCATTTCCAGATTATTTATAAATGTGCTAAAAAGCCGCAGGCCTATCACAGATCCTTGTGGTGCTCCACTATTCCTCTTTCTCCATTGAGAAAATTTGTCCATTTGGTCCTACTCTTTGTTTTCTTTTAACCAGTTCCTAATCCACAATAGCCCACTGCCTCCTATCCCACAACTTTTTAATTTCCGCAAGAGTCTCTGTCAAGGCTTCAGTAAAGACTGAAGCAAAGAATTAATTCAGTCTCTCCACTATGGCTTTGTCCTCTCTTAGTGCCCCTGTTTCCCCTCTATCATCTAATGGGCCAACTGGTTCTCTCACAGGTTTTTTGCTATGAATGTACTTCAAAAAGTTTCTATTATGTACTTTTGCTTCTATGGCAAACTTCTTTTCAAATTTTCTATTTGCCTGCATTATCAATGCCTTGCATTTATCTTGCCAGTACTTATGTTGTTTCCTGTTTTTGTCATTTGGCTCTTTTTTCCATTTTCTGTTAGCTAGAAAAGCCTCTTTGACTTCACCTTTAAGCCATGCTGGCTGTCGTTTGGCCTTCCTTCCACCTTTCTTAAAGTGTGGAATACATCTGGTCTGGGCTTCCAAGACTGCATATTTAAATAATGCCCAGGCATGATATAAACTCTTAACCTTTGCAGTTATTCCTTTTATTTTTTCTTAACCAGTTTCCTCATTTTTTCATAGTCTCCTTTTGAAAGTTAAATGCTAGTGCAGTGGATTTCCTTTTTATCCTCCCTCCATTTATTAAATCAAATGTGATCATGTTATGATTGCTATTGCAAAGCGGCCCCAACACCCTTATCTCTTGTACTCGATCCTTTCTTACACTAAGGAAAGGTCTAAAATAGCTTCCCCTTGAATAAGTTCCTGAACCAGCTGCTCCATGAAGCAGTCATTTATTTCATCTAGAAACTTTATCTCCCTAGCCTGGCCTGATGTAACATTGACCCAGTCAATACTGGGGTAATTGAAATCTCCCATTATTATTGTGTTGTAAACTTTGCAAGCTTCCCTAATTTCTTATAGCATTTCATCATCTGTCTATTCATTCTGGCCAGGCGGGCGATAGTATACTGCCCCCTCCCCCCACACACACCATTCCCTTCCCCTTTTTACATGGAATTTCTATCCATGAAGATTCTACAGTATATTTTGTTTCCTTCAAAACCTTTATCCTGTTTGACTCAATGCCCTTTTTAATATATAGCACCACCCTCCACCAAGCTGCCTGTAAATTTTTTCTCTCACTAACCCCTTACCATGTAATGCTTTATACTTCTTTATTACTTATAACAAGTTACTGTTGAATTTGGAATGTATGCCTCCCCCGACCCTGTTATCATGCTTACTGTAATGTTAAAGTTGAGTTAAATTGTAAACTGTCTTGATAATTGGAAAAGTGATATATAAATCTGTTAAATAAATAAAGAAATATGTGTTCTACCCTATCATTGGGGTATGTTTACTAAACCGTCTTAATGTTACCGGCGTTAGTTGCAGTCTTTCTGTGACGAATACCATATAAGGTAGTGGGTGTTCCAGTCTTAAGGTAGAATTTCAGGTTATCGCGCGATAGAGGGAGCCGTGGCACGTTAACACGCGTTAGCCTTAATTAGATGCGCTGACCTGAAAACGCAGCAACAGAGATATAGCACAATGGTTAATGCATTGACTGATAAAGCAGGGGTCATGAGTTTGATCCCCCAGTGGGCTTAATGAGTAAGGCTGTCTGAGGCATTTTCTTTTTAAATTTAAATTAGTGCTGCCAGCAAACACACCCTCACAGTGCCGTAACCTAAGGTGCCGCATAAGGCGCCTTATAAGGCACTCCAGAGGGCACATTATAAAGTGCACTGTCCGCCAAGGCACCTTATAATGTTCCCTATAGGGTGCCTTATAAGGCGCCTTATAGGGCGCCTTACGGGGCACCTTAAGGTTACAGCACTGTGAGGGTGTTTTTGCTGGCAGCACTAATTTAAATTAAAAAAGGAAATGCCTCAGACAGCCCTATCAAATAACACCACTGAGGGATCAAACCCATGACCTCTGCCTCCACAGTCAGTGAAGTAACCAGTGGGCTACATCTCTATAGCTACTAACAAACCCCTGGCTGGCTACAGAAGGACTGCAAGTCACCACACAAACTGTCTGCTGTGGTTACCAGGATAGGGTTAACCCACCCATACCCATGATGCACTGCACATGCAGATCAGCAGTCTACAGATGATCATAAGATAGGGTATGCACCCCCACAGCACCTCGGCCTGGTAGGGGGATCTGACATGTGTGTTACTGGCACAGAGTAGCTACAGACCATCACATTGTGCGGGTACCTTGCTCACCCTGAGGGCGAGGTGGGGCGCCCAGCACCAGGTCCGCAGCACCTGGCTTAGCTGAGATAGGCTATGCTGCAGGTCACCATCAGTGCCATTGTGTGATAGGTAGTCCTTGCAGACACACCTAGCATACACCTGTGTCCATCTGTATTTCCCAGTCATGTCTAGCCCTTGTGGACTATGATGCACCCAGAATAGTGCATATTCTGTGTGGGTGCCATGGTCACATGATTTAAGTGAAGGGAGGTGTTTGGACCCATAGGTGGATTATGTAGCACCACCCAACCCTGTTGCTCAGGGTGAGGGACAGGATCTCCAACCAACAGATCCACATTCTACATACCTGCAATGGTGGCAGTAGAGGGGACCATCAACCCCAGTCCTGCTGGAGAACAGGCACCCTACAGGGCAGTCAATGCAGATCTGTACACATCCATAAGGCAATGGCAGACAGACAGTAGGTGTGAAAATTCTCTGCTGCCCCCCACCACTATCTGACATTCTCCAGCAGCAAGCACAGTGAGTCTCCAGCCACTGCACCCGGCAAGGTGTTCCAGCCATACACATACTAACTGCAGACAGTCTGCTAGCTAGTCCATAGTGCATGTTCCTGGAGGAGATGCATGCACCCAAAACTGGGATGCGAGCACACACACACACCAAGCAGATAAATCAGTGATTGGGCCCCAGAAAAGAAAACCCATAAATATCACTTGAGAGAAATACTATATAGCACTATGGGGGAACCTAGCCATGCCATGGTCACTGCTCAGTCAGGGTGAGAGTGACCTCCCAGCAGGACATGCTGTGGCCACCCTGTCCGTGCAGGTGGTGGTCGGGCACTACAATATCCCAGCCATTACCCTATGCCCTGTGCAGATGCATCCTGCCAAGGCCACCCTGTCCGGGCCATACCCACAGTACCTTGCTCCTCATTATGCACATTGGCAGGCTAACACTGGAAACAGTGTAAGCAGTGTGGGCTGAGTAAGGTGTAGGCAGCCACAACACACTGGATAGACAGACACACACTCCCACACCTATGCCAGCATTGTGCAAATATAGAGGCTTTTGGCAGCCCTGGCCACCACATCAGTCCTGGGCACAGTGCAGGCATGGCTATGGTACGCAATAGTGTTGGGGTCACTCCTCGGGGTGGTAAACACTGTCAGAAACCAAAACTGAAACACACTCCACGGATATCAGAAAGGTTGCTATGATGCAGCTCTATCAGCAAATTGTGCTTAACTTAGGAATTGCTATCTGCCATTAATCATAGCAACCTTTTGATATATGTGTAACGTATTCCCAAGTTTAGGGCAGCATTGCTAAGGTATGCAAGTGCTAGTATTGGGAGATGCTGCTGCGCACAGGGCCCAACAGCCTGACTCTCCATGAGGCTTTGGATAGTGGAGCCTGTGGGTGTGGGTATTTATGCCTCTGTTGGCCGCTGCTCTAGGGCAGAGGTTCCCAACTCCGGTCCTGGTGGGCCAAACACTGTTCAGGTTTTCATGCTGTCCCTCATGAATATGCATGAGATACATTTGCATACAATGGGGGCGGCGCATACTAATGCAGCACAGGCATATTTATTAGGGACAGCATGAAACCTGAATGGTGTTTGGCCCTCCAGGACTGCAGTTGGGAAACTCTGCTCTAGGGATTGCACATGTTTATGGTGTCTGTGCTCTGTAGGGTAAAATATAGGCATTTCAGGCATGTTTATTTTATCTGCAATAAAGGTTCTGTCTTTACTACCATGGTTTAGTACTGAGTAAAATATGGGGAAAGGGTTGGCAGGGGCCACAGCTGGGACTTGAACTTGTGACCTTCTGCTCCTGAACACACTGGCTGTGTGTACTGCACCACACTGTTGCCACAGGGACAGTTTATTCCCTGGGGATACCATGACTGTTCGTCAGACAGACCCTGTCTGTTGCATTGCACAGCACCGACCTAAACGGGGCTAGGCCATGGTCTGCCTGTGGGCAGATGCCACTGCTCCCTCCGCCACCAGCACCCCTCCACCACCATGCTGACATGCCATTAGGCCAGTGGTGCTGGTGGTGCACAGTCCCAGGCCATCCAGTATGTTGATAGGCAGCTGCCTATGGTGTGGGTTCTCGGGTAGGGGTGCCTACATGGACATGCACGCTTTCCCCTGCACCACCTGCCAATGTTATGTGCCCTTGGTGGTACCTGCTGGGTAATCTCCCCTGTGACACTGTGGGGGACACACTCGTGCCCATGTTGGACCCTCATCAGTTGCTGTCTTGCTGCTTTACAGTTTCGGCATTCCTATGTGCCACCTAGGCATCTGCCTAGCCCGCACTGTGCCCCAGCTGGACCACAGTATGTGCCACCTGCAGCCCCCTGTATCCCATTTACAGCATCAGTACAGTTGCCCTTGCCTACGTGCCCACTCTGATGTTGCTGCACATGTGCAAGCCATAACAAACCTGCCCAATCTAAATGACAGAAACCCTGATCAGCACTATTTCAATGTGGGATTGTTCACTTTGTAGGGGGACAGAGCATAGACCCTTCCAAACATGATATCTTAATTTATATGCTTTGTCAGTAATGTTGCTTTATGTTTATCATTAATATCACTATTGGCCAGCTTGGTTATTGGGATTTCAAATGCGGTTCTGGTCATTTTATCTGTTTCTTTGCTTTTTGGCTCCTGCACATGTATCACTACTATCACGTTTTTGGGTTTCTCTGGCTTTGCTGTACATTGCTGACTTAAATGGTTTCTCTGACCTGCAAATGTGCCTAGCGCCAGGTTTTCACTGGTGCTAATTTTCTGAGCTTCATTTCACGGTGTTAGTGTGCAAGGAGCCACTCCACGCCCTCTCTCCGCCCATTGACCCCTTCTCTCTGCCCTTGGGGAGCCTTCCTCTGCCCTCTGGGGGGCCTTGCTCCACCCTCGGCGCACCTTACCGCTGCAGCAGACGTTATCGCGCGATACGTGATGTTCTCGCACGGTAATGCATCATTATCGCATGATAAAATCACATATCGCACGATAATGTCGCAGCTGCGACGTTAGCACCATTTAGTAAACATACCCCATTGTGATATAGTTTGTAGCCTGGTATCACAGTGTCCCCCCATTGGTTATCCTCCTTCCATCAGATCTGAGATGCCAATTATATCTGACTGACTGACTTTAACTTTTCCTAATGCATAAATCTATTCTATAATTTTTTTATTGCATGTCCCTGAAATAAAATAACTCAGGTTACTAATTCACTGATGGAATCTCTATGATGCAGTCATAAGAAAAAAATCTCTGTTCAAGAATTCTGTCGTTGAAACTCAAACCATAGATTGCAAAAATCTCACAATAATCTTGCAAAAATACTGCAAACTTGATAGATTTCTGCAGACTTGCAGTTGGCATCACAGAAATGCTTCATATAATGAATTGCAACAAATCTTTTAGCAACAGTGGGGGATGTTTTGTGCAAGGCTTTAATTTATGACAAGTTTAATGATCATTACTCCTGTAATGGCCTGCTTTGAATCTATTTACCGAGCACATGCAAAATCCTTAAATCTGACACGTGTTTTTACTTTCATCCTCTATGACATCTGTAGTGTAAATGATGTTGGTGTCCCAGTGATGATCTGCAGTTGTGATGATGGTGTCTCTTGGTGCTTGTGGATCGCCTGTTGCTTCTATTTCTGCTGGATGAGCTGGAAAGGTGCTTCTGACACTTGCAGGAGGTCCATTGTCCATGTCTGCTGCAATTATACTTTCTAAACTTACATGGTGTGTGCCAGGAGGTAGTGTGTTCTCTGCTTGATGATCAGGCCCACTGCTTGGGCCGTGCTCCCACCAAGCTCCCCCCCAAAAACAGCAGGGCGGGAAGTTTCCTGTCATGGCCTCCTGTCGCAATATCAGTTGCGATGGGATGACGTGGGGGCTCATTGAATGTGCTGGCCAATAAAAGGGAGCAGAAGCAGTGTGGTCTCCCGTTTCAATCGGCTGCACTGTTCCTGCTTGCGACTGCAGCTGCTCTTCTCGACTCTGTGCCTCCTACATTGTCAGTGCGGACCTGATGCAAAGGCTCAGACAATGGCGAAGTCACTGCTGTTTTTGCTCTCTTCATATGGGGTTTAAGTCCTATGCTGACTTCCGAGAACATACCACGAGGCCCCATCATTGCCGTCACCGTTTCTGATCCCTTCCCACCGTGACTGTATGCCAGCGCAATAGGCATCAGCCCAACATGTGACTTTGCTCCCAGGCAGGTGATCCGGAGCATGGCCACCCCAATCAGCATCCTGCCCAACGGTGAAGCTCAGATGACAGTAAAGCTCAGATAGCTGCAGCCAGGGTCTCAATCACAAAAGGGGAGGAGGGCCAGCGTATTACTGGCTGGGAAGGCCCCTCACTGGCCTGTGCTTATTAGGCCCTCTCCTCACTCATATTCTATCAGAGCAAGCCACATCAGTAAATGGAGGGGAGGAGTAGTCTAATAGAGCACTGGCTGGATGGCCAAGAGACCGAGGATCATTTCCTGCTAGCACTCCTGGTGGCCTGGGGTAAGTCATGTACCCCTCCATTGCTGCAGAGAAAAGGCCTGGCAATCTTCTGGTCACACAGCCAAGAAAACCCAGGATCGGCTAAGTCACTAGGAGTCTGCATTGACTAAGAGGCACATTGTGCATTACCAGCATGTGATGTCTCCCAAGAGGGTAAGATCAAGATCTCCCATGTCAAGAGTACCACCACCAGTGAGCATTGGGGGAGGGGGCTGAGCAAGGAAAACTTAGAAATGTCTGCAGCTGCCCCCCCCCCTCCTTACACGCATTGCACCCACCCAAGTTCAGGAGAATCCTCTTCTGGCAGCCATGTGGCTGAGCTCAAGGAATCTGCTGCTTTGGTCCCACCCTTGCCTGATGCTTCCACCAGATGGCCCCACCAAATATGAAGAAGCCTGAGGAGTCACCACCAGACCCAACATGCAATGATTTGACAAAGTAGGAGCAGTCGGCAACACCAGGGCAGGCAGAACAAGTGTGAAGATGCCCCACCAGGTTTCCAGCGCATTATCTAGACTAATCAGTCAGCCCAACATAACCCTCATGAGGTTTGCAAACAAGCACATGGCTGTGTGACAGGATCCAACCTGAACCACTGGATTCTTCAGCCGAACACACTATTGGCCAACAAAATGACCCACCTGGCTGGCCACTGTCAGAGGTAGCTTCAAATCATTGACTCAACCCACAGCCTCGTCACCTTTACCTTGAGTCATCCTGCCTGGAGCAGGCTCATTGCAGCAGCACATGTTCCTGATCATCAAGCAGAGAACACACTACCTCCTGGCACACACCATGTAAGTTTAGAAAGTATCATTGCAGCAGACATGGACAATGGACCTCCCGCAAGTATCAGAAGCACCTTTCCAGATCATCCAGCAGAAGCAGAAGCAACAGGCAATCCACAAGCACCAAGAGACACCATCATCACAACTGCAGATCATCACTGGGACACCGGCATCATTTACACTACAGATGTCGTAGAGGATGAAAGTATATCACATCACAGAGCTCTTCCAGTGGAGCCTCCTTCAGCAGCTCACTTCATTGTGAGTGGCGCACATTGCCCCAGAACAGAGGACCGCCACAGCACCAGGTGGCGCATACCTTCAGCCAATGGGATGGCTCACAAGGACATTGGTACATCAGCAACCCTCACATTGTATCCCAGTCTGAAGGGTCGTCAACCACCACCAACAAACACTGCAAAACTACCAACGGTCGGGACAAGGATAACTGACCACAAGAACCCACATCATTAGGTGAAAATCTTCCTCTTATTCCTACTCCTATCCAGGCTGGCAGCAATGCAGACTCATTTGCCATCCCACAAGTTCCAGTAGCATTCCAACCCCAAAGGGCTAGCATGCAAAAATGAAAGAAGATGTTCAGTTGATCCTGATTATCAATGTCCAGCTCCTCTTCTTCCTCCTCTATATCCTCTTTGTCCTCCATTGAGGCTGAATGTGTGAGGGTGTGAACCAGCAAGCCCCCTCACCCTCGGCACCTACGCAACTATGGGAGATGGTCTCTTGGTCACTCAGAAAAAAGGTGATATGTCACGAATACTTTGACATGTTCAAACTGTTGGAGGGTCGATTCCAGCATAATGCCACAAAGAGAGCCAAAACCAACAATGTCTTGTACCTGCTAGACCACCACATCCCCCAGAACATTACCAATTGGACCCTGGCGTATGACTGGATGATCAGCATTAAAGCACATATTAATGTACCTAAACACAATTGTCAACGCCTCGAAAGAATACAAGGGACATACTTAGCTGTCATATGACAAACACTTCCACAATAAGATGGAGATGAGGCAGAACATGTCTTGGGGTATGGACGATGTTGGGATATGGCTTCACAGGATGAATGTAAAGTATGGTCAGAATTTCCAGAAAAGACCGATATCGATTGCACCCAACAAGACCACCGCCGGCAATGACATATGCAGGCAATTCAACAGAGGTTTGTGTTCCTTTCAAAACTTCAAGTACCGCCATGTCTGCTTCCACTGCGCCACACCACACTCCACAGTAGAGTGCTTGAAGAAACTCCAGCCCAAAATTGCACTGCAACCAAAACTATGACACAACATTTTGTGAGAGCCCCACTCCCGTTCACATTGAGGTCTTGGACCCATGGTTGAACAGGTACACTAACAGAAAGACACCGAGATGTTTGCCAACGTCTTCAGATTCAGATTCATCATATCATTTTGTTAGTTGCTCCAAGGTTCCAGCAGACATCCATTGTGACCCTCACAGCACCTGTCTCACATTATAAAATAAAAAATTAGACCTTGAGATCAAGTTGCAGCGAGTGGCGGGTTCCCTTAAGGATCCACCTTTCCCACAGTTACGCATATCCTCGCTATCGGTAGTTCCCAAGAAGGTGCCTGGGAAGTACAAGCTGATAAACAATCTATCTTTCCCTGAAGGGGACTCCATGAATGACTTCATACCCATTGATGCTTGCATGGTCCAGTATGCCTCATTCGACCAGGCCCTCATGATGGTGTGAGCTGTAAGCAAGGGTGCGCACCTCTCTAGAGCAAACAGAGTCAGCATTCCAGATGCTCTGGATCCACCCGAGTTGCTTTCTTCTCTTTCCAGTTTGATGGCAGATATTATTTCAATAAAAGTATGCCAATGGGCTGTTCTGTGTCCTGAGCAGCCTTCAGACATTCAGCACATTCCTTCACTGTGTGGTCCAACAGAAAATGAGGTTGAAATCGAAGACCCACTACCTTGATGACTTCCTATTTGCAGGCCCGAAGTTTCAGATTTCTGTGCAACGCTTTTACGCACTTTTCACACAGTCTCAGCTGAGCTTGGTATACTACTGTCTGAAGAGAAGACCATTGGTTTCACGATGAAGTTATCCTTTTTGGGCATCAAGAGTGACACCAAAGACATAATCACTGGACAAGGTTGTGGATCTCAGGGACAAGATTGTCACTGTGTTGGGTTGGCGCAAGATCACCCTCAAAATGGCCCAGTCTCTCATTGGTTCCTTAAATTTCATGTGTTGAGTAATCCTGATGAGCAGACTATTCCTGAGATGCTTCGCCTTCACAACATTCAAGCTCCAGAAGTTGAATCACTGGATATGACCCTCTCTGAGTTTGAAACACGACCTAAACCTATGGTTGCAGTTCCTCAACACTTTCAACAGAGTGAGTATCTGGCAACAGGACCCGCTCACTAGCCCCAAGCTGGACCTCTTCACTGACATGGCAGGCGTCTCTGGTTTTGGTGCATACTTCCATGGTGCTTGGTGTGCTGCCCCCTGGCCTGAGCACTGAATGACCGGGGGCCTCGCCAAAAACATCATGCAGCTGGGACTGTTTCCCCTAAATGTTACAATACATGTGTAGGGAAACTCCCTGCACAATCGCAGAGTCATCTTCTGGTGTGACAACCAGGTGGTAGTCACCGCACTCAACAACCACTCCACAAAATGCATGGTGCTAGTGGAGCTGCTTAGGAAGTTTGTATTAAGATGTTTGCAGCTTACCATCAAGATGCAAGCACAGTATGTCCTGAATTTAAGTAATAACACTGCGGATCCAAGATGGTATCAGAGTAGGATATGTTTGGTGGCTGCTCCTTGCTGTTCTGTTTCCTTGATGTTTTTTTACCTCATGCCTAAGTGTAAGGCTAAAAGCAAGGTTGGTCTTCCCGCTATTCCAGAGTCTGGGCAGCACACCATAGACATCAACGCTTCGGTGAAGCTGACGGACGATCCAGCTGATGGGTCTGGGGAGAGCCCTAGTTTGGGCAGAGATGTTTCGCTGAGCCTTGCAGGCCCATCCACCCCTCCCGTGTCTGCTATCTCTGGATGTCTAACATGAGGACAGATGGTGCTTACTCAATGACCTCGGCAGCGGCAAATGGAGTATCGCAGCCTGATGGGGCTCTGGTATCCAGCTTATAAGCGGGTGTATCTGTTTCGGGAGTATGTGTGGCTGCTCCAGAGTCTTTGGTTTCTACACAGCCTGTATTTCCTTCATTGATATATCTGCAAGAGGTGTCCCTGGACTCCATTTGGAATGCCCTGCAGTGTATCAGGTATGTGCTGCGGACTTCCAGTTTTTGACTTCGCTCTCACCGCATTTGGAGAGTGTGGAAAAGAACTTGGAATCTCAACAAACTTTGGTTTCTGGCTTGAAGTTGAGTTTCAGCAGGTGCAGGAACAACAAGCTGTATTAACTCAAGATAGACTGTTTTTTCAGTGCAAGTTTGAAAATATGGAGAACTTTCAGAAGTCTTTGAATCTGAGGATTTTACATTTTCCACAGTTGCCTGTTTCTCCAGTTAGAGACCTGTTTAACAGGTTTCTTAAGGAAGTTTTTGGATATCCTGAGGCTAGATTTCCTCCTATCCAGATCTTTTTCCTCCCTCCTGGATCTACTAAGAATGCTTCATTGACAACCAATTCCCCTAAAGCTGATATATCGTCTGACTCTTAAGATTTGGAGAACGTGTCTAAACTGTTGGAGTAATCAACCAAAGTGGTTGAGGTTAGAGCTACATTACTGATCTCTTTTGTGTTTCTTCAGGATAAGGAAGCGTTATTGCATGTATTTCTTAAGAAAAAATGATGTGTCTTTTATGGGGGATAGAATACAGATCTTCTCAGATGTGTCCAAGTGGGCACAGGTTAGGAGGAATAAGATTTTGGAACTATGTGCTGAGGCTTTGGCCTTAGGTGCGAAGTTTCAATTAAGATTTCCTTGCCAATGTATACTCTATTATCAAAATAGAACATACCAATTCTTTGAGCCCGCTCAATTACATTTCTTCCTGGATACTCAGAGCCTTCAGGTTGTTTCTGGGGGTTTATTTGGGACCCTTTAATATATGCTTTGCTATAATGTCTTACTCAATTCTTATGCATCTTTTTCTTTTTTTTTCCATCTTCCCATGGTAGTGTTAATCTTGGATCTCCCCTTTGTGGACAACTAGTACATTCTGTTAAATTAAGGATCCTGGTAGGATTGAATGTTCTATTTTGTTTTCTTTCCTTTCACCTTATGTGGCATTGGAATGTTTGTTTCCTGTTCCAAGGTTTTTCCTTGGTATATTGTAAAATTTGATAAATATAAAATAAATAACTAAATAACATTGCTGATTCCCTTTCACGCTTTCAGTAGGATAGATTCCAGCGCATAGTACCGATGACTAGCGAATATCCAACAAGACCTCCGCACTCGATCCGGGACCTTAAATAGGCATGGATTGGCAGCTGATTCAATGGGCAGTGGACCCTCATACATGCTCTGCCTACCATTGCGTGTATGCAAGCATCGCCTCTTTCCTATTCACCTGGGGCTGGAGACAGGGACTGCCAGACAATGGGCTGGCAGCCTACATCTCTGTGGCAAAAACACAGAGCCTGTCAAGGTCCATGGTGCAGTCACACCTTGCCATTTTTTCCTTCTTCACCAACATAGCAGAGTAGGGCAACTCCTTGAATAGCTTTTTGCTGGGAACCTTGATGAAAGGATGGGCCCAAAGTACGCCTAGATAACCGGACAAGAGGAGAGTGGGTAGCACTGGCATCCACATGTTCCTCAGAATAGAAAACATGCCTGTTCCAGGCGGCATTCACCCTGGTATTCTTTGGAGCCTTCAGAATAGGCAAACTGGCAGCCACCTCAGCAACCACCGGAGTGGCGTCGGGGCTGCATATCTCGGACATTCTCTGTGGGAAGGCCTGATGCATATCAGGGTAGCCAGGGCAAAAATGACCCAAAGGCAAAAGGGCAAACGATCACACTCACCGAGGCACCGAGACTTTGCACCTACCCGATAGCCAATGTCTGCAAGTACCTGGCAGCATGGCTGACACAAGGGTACCACCTGCTGATCCACCTCGACGACACCCCGCTATCATGCTTCCAGTTCACTGCAGTGTTCAATAAAGCCATAGCTGCTATTGAGTTGCAGGCCAACCACTTTGGCACCCACTCATTCCGGATCAGCGTAGCAACGGCAGCGGCTGAAGTCAGGCTGCCTGCCCAGGCCATCAAGGCCTTGGGATGTTGGCAATCTTGTACCTATATCCTATACATTCACCTGCAGAAGGGGCTGCAAACTGACACACTCCAGCCACATTGGCCCATGCGGCCAACGTAGCACCAGCAATAACTCTTCTTTTCTGTTTCTTTAGCAGAGGGCACAATTTGGTTGATTGGTCACTCTTACATTTGTTGGGAAGCTGAGAGGGCATCCATGTGGCCACTGGGACCCCATTTGGGACTGGACAAGAACAACATACATCTTCTCTGGCTTAGCTATCCAGGGATGTGGTGGGTGCAACTCCACCCCATGCTAGAAGAGTCGTTGTAGGCTCTCACACACTCTGATGCCATCATCCTACACCTTGACAGAAATTACCTCAGCACCATAATGGGGAAGCACCACATCAAGAGCGACCTCTTTTTGCAGCTTACAATCTGCCCAGCACCCTCCTTGTTTGGCCGGACTTAATACCATACCTCAGGTGGGCCAGCACTTGTCTTTGGAATAAAGAGCCAAAAAGATAAACCGGCAGGTCAGCCTGAGTATATTACAGGCTGGAGGATGGCAAATCTGCCACAGCTGGGTGCACTCTCTCCTCCCCCCCCCCCCCCCCAATTCCTGGCTACTTCAGTAATGATCACATCCATCTGTCAGACGTTGGGTGGACCTGTTCATCAATGACATCCTTGAGACATTGGAAGCCATTCTTGCCACCAGCACATAACCCTACTTTGCGCACGGACGACCGGAGTTGTGGAGGTGGGGATGCCAGGGGAGGAGGGAATCAGGAGAAACAAAGTTTCCCGAGTCCATGGCAGATCCCCAAGCTGAATTGCAGACTGACAGCTAATCCTGGTTGAGGGGCAGGGCATCCCAACTGGCAACAAGGCGGGATGCCCAGGTGAGTTCCCCCAAGCGATGGCAGTCCCAGCTTGGGCAGCCCTAGAAGAGCATAAGATAAGGCAATGGGCATGGGGGTGGGCCTAGCTTAGCCTGGCAAGGCGGGCTTAGCATATTGTGCCCCCTCACAAATGGCAAGAAACATGTGGCAGTTACCGTGCATTGGCTCAGTTGGGTCCCTACCCTCTCATTGTTATTGCGCACATTTGACAATAATAAAGCTGTGGCTTTATGCACCCATAATAATCAAGTGGCATGATTTTGTCTATTCTGTATACTGTATGACTGGGGCTGATTTTGTTGTTCTGTGTAATACTATTTGTGGCGAGGCAGAGGGATAGTTCTGCCTACTTACATTAATGATAAAATCAGAGCCCTTGATAGCTAGCTCCTCATTTCAATTAAATAAAGGCTGGCTGTATGTTAAGAACTTCTGCCAATTTTATTATTATGTTTTCCTTGCTGAATTGGAAGGTGCTGAGTGCTAAGCAGGGTTACAATATAAAATGAGTTGCCCCTGCATATTAATCTTCTCTTCCTGGAACCAACATTCTTAGGTTTCCTCTGCTCTGAAAAAATTCTGAACCTTGTTAACCCTCAAATATCTAAAAATGTTCACTCGGTATCCTATCTTCTCAAGTTGCACAAAAGGTTATTTGGTCTAGCGGGTGCGACATTCAGATCTGTCCTGTGCAGATTTATTCCTGTAAAAAAATTCTTCATACATTTGCAAATTCAGCACAAGAGAAGTAAAAATGCTTCCATAGAGGAAGGCACAGCTTGCGTACATCATGGAGGTGATGCACTTAGTATCAAAGAGAAAGGAAAGGAGGTTGCTGTTGCTATAGAGACACATGCTAGCAGACGATAGGTTTAGTCTCAGGAGAATTGCCTTTGCCATCCTCCAATGTTGGGGACACATTTGCATAAACATGTATATATTTCATGTTAAATTTTATTTATTTATTTGGTTCTTCTATACAGCCCCTTCCAGAGATCAGGGGCGGTGTACATTTAACAGAATGAGAACAGAACAATTTACATGGAACAGTATTTAAACTATTAACAGGAACATCTCTTACAAATCAAATCAAATTTTGTATAAACTTAGTAGAGCTTGGTAGATTCACTATTTACTATTTACATAGTTACAAAGTGTATTCTGTAGTTTTAAGAGGTGAGGATTGACTATTGTATCATAGTTGTGCAAAGGAACCTTAGTTTAAGTTATCTACACTTTTACCTTAGTAAAATAAAGTCCCTTTCAGACATTTCTTGTCTAGTGGGAAACAGAGGGGATCTTGAGCAGGAAGGGAAGATGGATAGGGAATAGAAGCACAAAAAGACAGAACAGGAAAAACTAGGGAGAAGAACGAAGAGAGGGAGGGGGAACTGGGTGTAGGAGAAGGATGGGGATCTGGATCAGAAGGCGGATCTGGGATTAGGAAAGGAAATGATTCCCTAACACTCAGGACCGGCCTAGGCAGAAACCCCGGCCTCGCCGCCCTCCCCCAGCTGCCGCCACCACCCTCCCCCGCTGAGAGGCTAGAGACCCAGCCGAGTCACCCGAGCCGATGCACGGTAGTTGCCACATGTTCCTTTCCATCTGTGAGGGGGCACGATATGCTGAGCCCGTCTTGCCAGTCTAAGCTAGGCCTACCCCCATGCCCATTTCCTTATTTCATGCTCCTGTGGGGCTGCCCAAGCAGGAACGGCCATTGCTTGGGGGAACTCACCTGGGCAGTATTTTCCAAAAGCAGCGACTGAACCCCTACAGAGATATGTATAGTGCACCATGTTTTTTGCTGCCATTATTGGAAATACTGCCGCTGCCCGCTCATGTGTGCCGCTGCTGCCGGCCACCTAACTCGCCTAGTGGATGGGCTGGCCCTCCTTACACTACACACTCATTTCAAATCCCCTAACATCAAAATGGTCAGTGGTCTTCGTTATAAGTTGTATGGGGACAAGCTTGCGGATCTTAATGTGTATACTTTAGAGGAGGGGCGGGAGAGAGGAGATATGATAGACGTTTAAATACCTCTGTGGCATAAATGCACAAGAGGGGAGCCTCTTTCAAATTCAAAGAAAGCTCTGCAACAAGGGAACATATGATGAAGGTGAAAGGGGATAGACTTGGGAGTAATATGCAGAAATATTTCTTTATGGAAGGAGTAATAGTTGTGAGGAATAGTCTCCCAGTGGAGGTAGTAGAGACAAGGACAGTATCTGAATTCAAGAAAGCATGAGACAAAATCAGAAAATCTCTAAAGGAAAACAAAGGACTATAGTAGTTGGTATGGAAGGGCAGACTAGATGGGACATATGGTCTTTTTCTGCCATCATGTTTCTATGTTTCTATGCCACTCCAAACTCATTCAGGGCTGGCCCCAGTTGGTTTAAGGCATTGACAGCCTAAGCAGATCTTAAACCTTACACTCTCCCTGGCTTTCAAAATCTGTCATTTAGCTCTGATTGCCCTGCTCTTTGTCATCCCCAGAAGCTGGCGCCCTAGGTGACTGCCTAGTTTGCCTAATGGAAGGGCCGACTCTGCTACCATTTCTTATCCTTCCCATTCTTCTGTCTACTTGCTGATCAACCTGCTTGAGATGCATTTTTGTTTTTTCCAGTGCAGCCTAATAATGAAATGAATTTGATACCCTGCTGTACAGTCTCTGGAACAGCACCATGAAATCTAGATATGATAAGGGGCACTTTGTCCCTTCCACCTCTATGTCATTGTTTGCAATAGTAGACTTCAACCCCTAAAGAGATATTTGCAGTGCACCATGTTTTTTTGTAAAAGTAAATTTTACATGCTGTCATCCCCATGAGCTTTTCTCCGCACTAAAGAACTTAATGGCAAAAGTCAAGGGCGTGCGTAGGTACATCATTTCATTGTGAGACTATTGCAGATTACTTTTCAATTAAAGGTGACAGTCTATGTCTTTTTTTTTGGCTACACAATGGAAAAGTTTAGTGTGATAATTTCCACAAGTCAGTCGGCTCACCTTTCTTCAGTACGGGTATAAACAGGTCTTTGTCAGTCAGTTGCCCATGATGTTGTCTTCCAAATTTCCTGGCAGAGTCTTGTAAGTATGGCAACAACCGCATCTGATTTCTATAATACTTCAATGGGAATGCCATTAATACCTGGTGCTTTGTTCTTTGAAAATGCTTTCAATGCTGCTTCAACTTCTTCTTCATCACCAATGGCCCTTGATCATACGAAGGTACAAGTTGAAATGGCTGTAGTCCACATAATCTTTATGGTATAATGAGTCTGTATATTCTTTCCACCTTTTCTTGATCTTCTCAGAATCATGGATCCTTGAGCATCTTGTAGCATTCCAATTCTAGGCTGGAATTTTAAATCTCGTAGCTTTAGGAAAGATGATCTTGTTCTTCTTCTAATAGTTTCTACTACTATTACTACTATT
Source organism: Ichthyophis bannanicus (assembly GCA_033557465.1). Lineage (NCBI taxonomy): Eukaryota > Metazoa > Chordata > Amphibia > Gymnophiona > Ichthyophiidae > Ichthyophis > Ichthyophis bannanicus. The sequence continues at coordinate 1,374,283,963 of CM066032.1, read as the reverse complement.
AATCATTTATCTAGCATTGCAAGCCGTACGCAGCACTGCTTCAATTTCCTTGCATGCATCATTGTAGTACTTCTCCTTGTCTCATCTTGTTGTTTGTTGGAAATCTCTGTTGAGTTATGTGATCGCCTCTCTTTCTCCTCTCCATTTTGGCTGTTATTGCTTTTTCACTTTTTGTAGAGACTTCTCCCTTTCTTCGAGCACAGCTTTCTTGATGTCATCCCATAACTCTTCAGGTGCTCTGTCATTTGTATCCAAAGCAGCAAATCGATTTTGCAGGCAGTCTTTAAATTCTGGTGTATATTCTCAAGGTCATATTTTGCTACATTCATGAGTGGCTTGCTCTTTTTCAATTTTAGCTTGAGTTTGCATATTAGTAGTTGCTGATCTGTACCACAGTTGGCTCCAGGTTTTGTCTTTGCTGAAGTTACTGAATTTTTCCAACGTTGACTTCCACAGATGTAGTCAACTGGATTTTTGTACAATCCATTGCTTGAAGTCCATATGTACAGTCGCCATATGTGTTGCTGGAAGAAAGTGTTTGAGATGAATAGATCATTGGTCTTGCAGAATTTTACCAGTCTTTCTCCAGCTTCATTTCTATTGCCAAGTCCATATTTTCCAACCATTTTGCCTTTTTCTTTGTTGCCAACTTTTGCGTTCCAGTCACCCATGACTATAAGGATATCCTGTTTGCATGTTCTGTCAGTTTCAGCTTGTACTTGTTCATATAACTCATCCACTTCTTCCTCTTTTGCAGCTGTTGTTGGGGGCATATACCTGAATAATAGTTGTGTTGATGGGTATTCCCCGTAGAAGAATAGAAATTAAGCATTTATTGATTGCACTGTATTTCATTACATTTCTTGCAAATTTCTTCTTAATTATAAATGTAACACCATTTCTTCTTGTCTTTTATTTCCAGCATAGTATATCTTGTGATCATCAGATGCAAAGTGCCCGATGTCAGTCCATTTCAGTTCACTGACACCCAACAGATCAAGTTGTACACGTTCCATTTCATTCTTAACCACTTTCAACTTCCCTTTCTTCATGCTTCCTACGTTCCATATCCCAATATGTAAGACATTTTTGCAGTTTCTGACTCTCATTTCATGCACAGCTATATCAGGAGTCAGATGCCCTAAGGGTTTTGATCCAACCACATCATAAATGCTGGCTTTACTCTGAAAAGTCTTCAGCTCTTCCCCAGTAGCCAATTGAGATCTCATCTTCCAGCACTGTAGTGCAATTTGTTTTTTTGTGACTATCCATTTGGTTTTCATGGCAAGATATGGAAGTAGATTGCCAGGCCTTTCTTCTGCACAAGTAATGCTAGTGTTGTTGCTGTGGTCGCAGGCATGTAATCCTCCACCGCCAACATCATCCCAGTCTGCTGCTGCCCAGAAAGGTGGTTTGTCTTAGTTTGGCACCTCAGCTGAGACCTGTCCATCTTGGGAGACCCTGCCAGTAGTTACGCTACCAATGGCTTAGTTCTCAGCATCATTGATGCACACAAGCCCTCACAGCACAGTAAGCTGCAAACCAAGTGAGGAGGATTCTATTGTAGGTTCATTTTATTTTGTCTGTTTATTAATGTACAGCATTGCCCACAGTTGCTTGTAATCCTTCAAGGACAATTTGTGGTTCAGTGGAATATAAATGTTTTAAAGCAAAATAAATATAACATGCTAATCTATAATCCAGTGTTTAGAATGGAACATTCTGCTTTCCCATGCTGCCTGTTCTGTTAATTAATCCCACTGCTGCTGCAAGAACATAAGTAGTGGGAAACAAGCATCAAATCTAGGCGCGATCACTTGCACCAGCCCTATGCCTAGTATAGATGCCCACAACTAGATTTCTCAAGAATGCACACCAGTTACAGCATTTTCAAAATTACATGCTTACATTTGCTCTCTGCCCATGCTCCACCCATGTGCACGCTCACAGTGCAAGTATGCACCACTGGTCTTATGCACATTCTTATAGAATAGCGACTGGCTAGAGTACACATATAAACACCTATTAATGCACATAAGTCACTGAACATGCATGATTTATGTATACTAGCGGCATGTAACTTTACACGGCTCTTATAGAATTCCCCCCTAGAAGATAGGAGCAAAGGAAATATGAAAGGAGCAGCACCACATAGGGAAGAGGGGAAACTCACGGGGAAACTCAGTGCTGTGCCATTTCAGAATGAAAAGGGATGCACATTCGTTAGCATGCATTCAGTTCATTAGTATGTCTGAAAATGTTTATTGCACGCAAAATCAGTTTAACTCCTATTAACCTATAGATTAACGTGCCCACAATCAATTTGCATATGTTACAAAGTTGTATTGCCCATTAAACATGTTTTATTTAAATGAAGGCATGAAACAAACTGAAAAAAAACCCCGAAATTGGGAAAATTTCAGAAAATGAAAAAAAAAACAATTTTGGCCTGCTATATCCTGAAAAACTATTCTGCACTTTTGCTGTCCATCTGCCTGAAAGCTTTCAGCTCAGTCACAGCAGCAGGGGCAGGTTTCTGTTTGGCGTTGTTGTTCCATTATGGGATTTATTTTAGAAGTATCCCCATATGTAAATAGCAGCTTCTAAATGTACAGATTACCTACACGTGCAAACAGCAATTTTAGAAAGTCACTACTTACAAACTGTGATCAATAGCATGTCCAAATTTCATGGGGGCCATGTTTAGGGTGAAGAGAAGGAGTGGTTTGGGCAAGACTAAAATATTGACATGCATTCCCCATTTTACAAGGAGAATATACATTGATATCAAAAATTCTATACATCATTTACATCTGAAGGAACAGGTGTAAAGGCTGAGACTAGTCCTCCTTATTACCCACTGATCACTTGTTGGCATCCAATCCCCCCTCCCGACAATCCCCTGACATCAATTACCCCGACCCATATAGCCCCTAACATCCATACTTCTCCATTACAGCTTCCTCCAAAATTCATACTCCTCAACATGATCGTCTAATTGACAGAGATCCCCCCCCATCTCCCTCCCCCAGATCTTACCAGCTATCTGGTAGTCTAGTGCAGGGGTGGGCAATTCCGGCCCTCATGCACCACAATCCAGCCTGGCTTTCATGATGTCCCTAATGAATATTCATTAGATCTATTTGCATACACTGCCTTCCATTGTATGGAAATAGGTTCCTGAATATTCATTAGGGACATCATGAAAACCAGGCTGGATTGTGTGGCACGAGGGCCGGAATTGCCCACCCCTGGTCTAGTGTCAACCTGACCCTTAGCAGTAGTACCATGAGAATAGTGTTAGGGATCACGGGTGCCATTTTGAGCTTGGAACTCACAAGAGCAGGAGCAACCGATCATTTCTGCTCTTACTAGACTACCAGAGGAGTGTCAGTTGAGGTAGCTGATGTCAGGGCAGTGATTGGGTTGGGAAGGGCAATAGATGCTGGGGGAGATGATTGAGGGTGTTATATTTGGGAAGGGGAGGATTTGCAGGTGGAGAAGCTTGTGTTGCTGGAGGGAGTGGATGAATGGATATTGGGAGCAGTGATTTTAAGAAGCTGCTCCCAAGCACATTTAGGATAATGCTTGTTTTCCCCATGAGGGGCTTTTTAGAATTGCTGCTCCCACGGTGAGACACTGACATGCACTCCTACATGTCCTTATATGTATTTTACATGAGACCCTGCATTTGGCAAAGCCCTTATAAAATACAGTGGGAATTTTCTACATTCCGACCTGGATATCTTGCTGTAATTCCCCTATGCATGACCTATCTAAAACTGGCCTTTGTGCTCCTATATTAACCTGGTAAGACTGGACGCAGTCCAAAAGGACTTTTTGTTGGGGAGATGCCGCGGACGATACAGTCAAATAGGAAGCTGATCTGCTCTCCGTCAGCACATGAGAGGAAGAAAACACCGGCCCCTGCAGCAACAGAAAAATGAACAATGTCACTCATTTTGTAAAGTATTGGTGAAAGCCTTCCTAAGCAACTACTGCATAAATCCAAGATTGTCAAGATTCATTCTAGGAGAATAAAGAAATTGCATGCCAACAAATTAAAATAAAGCTTACAGTCAAAAAATAACCCATATTACAAACAGTAGAGTTTTCAGGATCAAAGGTTTAGCTTCAGACCTCTTCGACAAAGAAGAAAAGGGTTAAATTCTAGCCCAAAATGAAGTGTAGAAGCTGTTCTCACAACTAAGGGAGATTAAAGTCAGTTGCATAGGAAGTCACCCCAAAGAAGAGCTCCTAGGCATCTCTCTCTTTGTCAGTGTTCCTCAACCCAGTCCCAGAGGCACATCTAACTGATTTTTAGGACTGCCATAATGAAAATGCATGTGATAGATTTGTATACAATCAGGTCACCAAAGTATGCAAATCTATCTCATGCATATATATCGTAGCAATCCTGAAACCCTGACTGGCTAGGCGTGCCTCCAGGACACAGTTGAGAAACACTGCTCTACACAGTTGCACAAGTGTATATAGGCACCATTTAAACCCTGACTCATGCCTTCACTTTGTCTTATCCGGAATTCTGCCGTCTCTTGTATACTGCTTATGTCACTTCTGCCATCAAACCTCAAAACTTGGCTTTATAGCAACAGGGGCCATTTCTCTGAGTTTTGTCCTATGCCAGGATATAGGGGCATGCTCACTAGAGGGTGTGCCAATAGTGCATATTTATGGTACCAAAATATCATGGAGGCCCACGCTAACTTTAGGAAGGGGTGTGCCTGTCCCCTTCCATTAGTATGTTGCTATTGTGCCATACAATGCTAACCTTTCGGCTCAACATATAAAGTCCACAAATGTGATTCCGTATTCAAAACTCATACATCCAACACAATATTGCATTTCAAAAGCACTTATCTGCATCAGGGAAAAATTCTTCTGGCCCTCCTATAGTGCCATTCACATTTCTTCTCCAACGAAAAATTCTTCCGGTCATCCTGTCTTGCCATTCACATTTTTTGTCCACATAGCTTCTGCCATTCCAGCAGCTCTCTATGGTTAAAAACTGAAATTGTGTAAGTCACATCCCCACAGTAGTATCCATTCAATCAGGCATTATCATATTATCCTGATTGAGTCCATAAGGCTCAATTGTTTTAAGGCAAAACATCTAGGCATCTTAATTATGATTCAGCTGTTGCTCATAATCATCCCTTCTCCAGGAACGGCTTACAGTGTCCACCACACACCCACTTTAAATCCTTAATGGTGTGTCCTTTGAGCGCTCAGTAAACAACCAATGCAGCATTTTGCATCTTATTAATAATCCGGCTTTTATGCTCATTCAAAAGGAGCTAAACTTGCCTCTTAGTCTGCCCCACATCAATCAATGAGCACAGACAATGATATAAATCACATACATATATCCACAGTCTGAAGCCCAGTGACAATAATAAACTATCCCATCTAGTAACAACCATGATCTCTCTAGAATGGCAAATTGACACCAATGGTAGTGACCGCATTCATCATGATCTCCAGTTTCTGTCACCTCGGATTCCATAGGTAGAAACCGGGTAACCATGTCCCCAATATGTTTCCCTTGTTTATAAGCAATCATCAGGAAGTTAGTAAGCAGTAGGTGCAGTTGTAACACAGGCCAGTGAGATTTCGTAATATCCACTATCCGACGCGATGCACCATCCTGTCATCTGCTCTCTGCTGTTCATACATAAGGAGAAAACACGCTGAGCATACTGAATAACTGGTCCTTTGAGGATACCCTGAGACAAGAAGCACTCATAAAGACAATTCCCTCGAAAAGTCGTCATCATGAGAGCAGATTCTCTTAGCTCGGAGAAATTGACTAGTAGGAAGGCTAGCCCTCAGAGAGTAATGATGATGGCTTTTAAACCGTAGATAGTTATTCTTATGAATTTTTCTTATGAGAAACAATCAAATTACTGTTCTGGAGTTGCTGCAATGCAGACCGTTCATCTTTAGATACATTTCATCAACCCTTAAACAGTAAGGATCTTTGCTCACTTCTAAATCTCAAAAATCAGCCAAATTCTGATTTTTTTATTATGAAGCCAAATTCCCAGTGGATACCTCCTGGAGCAATGAATCCCACAATACGTGTTTTTGGGATAATCGAGGGGCCATTGTTATTCAAGATCATGCTTTGTATTTGTCTGAAGATATTAGCAATTATCCCATAAGAAATTTTATATTAGGCTGGAGTCTGACCTCACTTTAGATCTTCAATGAGCTGTGGCTGATTTGGTGAGTACAGCAGAATTGAGTAACTTTTTGACTTCAAAAGAGTGCCTATTTTTAATGGAAAGACAACCAAAGGTGCCAATTATTTATTTTCTGCCTAAAATACATAAGGATACTAGGCAGCCCCCAGGTCATTCCATTGTGTCCACTCAGGGCTTGGTGTTGAAACCCCTGTTTCAGTTTTTAGATTATTTTCTTAGATCTTGAGTCAGAGAAATTAATTATTTATTGTGCATATTGAATGAGATTACTGAGCTGCATGTTATAACATTTTGGGCATCAGTGGATATTGTGGCTTTATATATGAATATTCCTCAGGCAGCAGCTTCAGACATCGTAATGGAGGTGTTTCAATGCTGTGATACTAGGAGGTCCATTCTGAAGGTATTTTTTAGACAACTTGCTGAACTGATTTTGTTCCATAATTACTGTATGTTTGGTTTGAAGGTGTTTTATGGACAATGACATGGTGTTGCTATGGGGGTGGCAATGGCCCCGTCTGTGGCTTCCTTATATGTTGCCTGAGTTTATATTTATGGCTCTTGAATTTTTACCTAAATACCTTTATGGATGAGATATCTGGACAATATATTATTTTTTGGACTGACTTTGAAGAGAGTCACCTATTATAATTTGGTGAATGGATTAATACTCTGGACGCTAATTTGCAGTTTACGCTGAAGTACCACCCGACAGAAGTGGAATGTTTGGATGTGAAAATTTGTATTGAAACTGATAAGTTTACCATGATGCTCTATTGTAAGAAAGTTGATAGGACTAATTATCTACAGTTCAAAAGCCATCATCATTACTCTCTGAAGGCTAGTCTTCCTACTAGTCAATTTCTCCAAGCTAAGAGAATCTGCTCTTGTGATGAAGACTTTTTGAGGGAATCCTCTTTCTTTATAAGTGTTTCTTGTCTTGAGGGGTTTCCTCAAAAGACAGTTATTCAGTGCTTTAAAAGGGCCAAGTACGCTCAGTGTGATTTGCTCCTTATGTATGAACAGCAGAGAGAAGATGATAGGATGGTGTGGTGCTCCCTTACTCTACTGCATCGCGTCAGATAGTGGATATTATGAAATCTCACTGGCCTGTGTTACAACTGCATCTACTAGTTACTAACTTCCTTATGATTGCTTATAAGCGAGTGAAACATATAGGGGAAATGGTTACCTGGTTTCTAACTATAAAATCTGAGGTGACTGGCACTGGGGGTCATGATAAATGTGACTACTACTACTGGTGTCAATTTGCCATTATAGGCAGATCATGGTCGTCACTGGATGGGAAAGTTTATTATTGTCACTTGACTCCAGACTGTGGATCTATGTTTGTGATTTATATCATTGTTTGTTTGATGTGGGGTGAACTAAGAGGCAAGTCCGGTTCCATTTGAATGAGCATAAAAGCTGGATTATTAATAAGGTACAAAATGCTCCATTGGTTGATCACTAGGTGCTCAAAGGACACGCCGTTATGGATTTAAGGTGAGGTGTACACTGTAAGCCGTTCCCAGAGAAGGGGTGATTCTAAGCAACAGATGAATCATAAGGAGTATCCCTGGATGTTTTGCCTTAAAACAGTCAAACATAATGGACTCAATCAGGAAATTGAATGGATGACACTGATGATAATGCCTGAATGATTGGATGCTATTGTGGGGGTGTGGCTTACCCAGTTTCTGATTTTAACCATAGAGAGAAGCCGGAATGGTGGAAACTAAATCAAGCGAAGGAAGAACCGGAAAGATTTGGAGGCTTGAAACACACATAGAGGCATGAAAATTTGCTGAAGTGTCTAAAGGTTTGAGCCTTGTGTCAGTTATCATGGAGAGGATTACCACAGCGTGCGAGTCCCAGGAAGGACCCAGCAGTGTGAAACTCTGAAGTTCAGCGATCTGAAGGGCATGTAGAGACACAAAAATCTGATGAAGTGGCTGAAGGTCTGAGCCCCGCCCCAGTTACCGTGCAGAGGATTGCCACAGTATTTCTGAGGAGTTGCAGTGTAGACAATCACTAAAAGCTTAGTATATCTGGGGGTTCGCCCTTTGCGTTGTCCCTCTGATTGCTTTTATTTAGGTTGTTTGGCCGTATTATAAGAGAAAACGGAAGGCTTGCCACAAGAAAGATAATCCTTTCAAGGCAAGCAATCCAATAAAAAAAGTATATTTAAGAAATTAGTTATTGAAGCAGGTCAGAGAAAATGAGGATATTAGATAGGGTCTTACTTAATTATTGAATGTTATGGTAGTGGACCTACTGTCCAACAAAAAAGCACAAACCACGTGCCAACAACAGATCCAATAAAACCGTGGAGGCAAGGAAGGAACTGAAAATACCACCTTTATTTCATAAAGCCAGGCTCGACACAGGCCGTGTTTCGCTCATGCCTTCATCAGGGGCTTTAGGCTAAATGATCTTCTTGCCACACAGGTGTTAACGCCAAAACTTGCAAAGTAACTCCTTTGCCGTTACTCTCTCATTTAACTATACCTGCAATCGTGTGGTATATTTAATCCAAATATCCTTTAAAATTGATTCCTGTAAAGGTGCCAAAGCGTCTACCGCACTACTTCTTCCTTTCTGCAATTGAGTTACTTTGCAAGTTTTGGCGTTAACACCTGTGTGGCAAGAAGATCATATAGCCTAAAGCCCCTGATGAAGGCATGAGCGAAACACGGCCTGTGTCGAGCCTGGCTTTATGAAATAAAGGTGGTATTTTCAGTTCCTTCCTTGCCTCCACGGTTTTATTGGATCTATGGTAGTGGACCTATGCAGTCTTTTTGGGGATAAAATATAACAATTAGTGACTTGGTATTTTAGAAATGGCTCTGCTAAATGTGGAGCTGTTTCTAAAATACAAATCTGCGTGCAGCAGAAAAGGCACGTCACTAATATAGGAAACCCAGCAGTGGACTCATTATTTCACAACGACCCCATGTAAATGTCGGCACTTATATGTGAATCGAGGCCATTTCACAAACTGCTCTTCATCACCTCTGGAGGCTCAATTATTATCTCATTTCAATCTGCAGGGGGCAATAAACATTGGGGGATTAAGGCGGATATCCCCCTTAATCCCTCCCATAAAAGGCTGGCCAAAACAAGCATTTATTAAATCCCTTGTCATGTCAGGGAGTAGATATACATCTGGATATGGTCGAGTTTTGGCTTACACATGCATTCCCAATATGAAATGGAGGACACATGTTTAGGCTTTTCTCCCACTCAAGCCATACCCAGACCACTCCCCCGGACCACCCTCATGCAACCTGGACATGATTTTGACATCCACGTGTAAACTGGACCCTTTCTGAAATGACCATTTACACATGCAAATCATTAATAGGGCTGGGAAAATAACCCCCATGGGGGGAGGGGAGCGTTGAAACTCATTGCGAAATTTCCAGTTCAAGCTCACTGAAAAGCCCAGAGGCACACACAACACATCTATAAAGGACCCGTGTGTGTGTGTGTTTTTTATCTTTTGCACCTGCATTGAAGCTGGAACGAAAGCACACCCCATAGAGTAGCTACAGAGATTGAAACTGCAACCTTACTTTGCCTCTTTTACTTGGTGGATATGCACTAGGTCAGTATTGTGTACAATCAGAACATGGTTTTACTATGGAAAAGATCAGCTTACCCATATAAATCCTTCTCGATTACTGCTCCTAAAACAATCAAAATCTTTTCAAAGTTACACAATCAGATATCTAAACTGGAAACAAACAACATTTTTGCCTTTGCCTTTTTCCTTACATCACTCTTCTCACTGTTCTTCCTGCATCTTTTCCCTGTTTTCGTTCCATATTACTTTACCAATCTATGACTTTGCTCTTTTCTCATGTCTCTCTCCTGTAGTCATCGTTTCCTTATTACCCCTGATACGGAAACACTGGTTCCTTGTTTTATTTCGTAGAGACTCCTAAGGTTCTCTCTTGCTTAGGTGGCAAAGACCTCTAGAGGTTCTATGACGTTTTGTACCACTCACAGTTTAAAGAAAAAGAGTGAGCACTCTGCACCAGTGAAGTAATGGTAGGAAGAGACCTCACTTGCAGGGAAACTTGGACTGCTATAAAAACCTGCCCAAAGACAATTTCTGTCTTCGGCTGACCAAACCACTGTACCATAAAGAGCTGTAGGCTGTTGAGGGGTGACAGGCTGCTTATGTCTCTGCACCTTATCTGCTTAACTAAGCCAGAACACCACTGCTAAGTAAAGAGTGAAAAGGAGCGAGACAAAGGAAGAAGCCATGGAACACGGAGAAGGAAAGCGGTGCCACTGATCCCGGAAAAGAGAAGACGTGGAGACAATGGATGACTCTTGGAACTGAGACAAGGAGGGTCAGGTTCCGCAAGGGTACAGTGCCTGTGTTCACATCTGAGTCCAGACTCCAAATCCACAAGGTATTTTCAAGGAACAGGAACATAGGGTGCTTACCATCCTTCAGGGAGAGTCCCAGAAGAAGTGGAGTAACCGTGCTTTGACCTACTCTTATACTCTGCTGATCTATGGGATTGTGTCTTTCATTCTGCTCTTAAGGTTTCAATAAACATTTGGTTCAGAACACACTTGACTGGATGTAGTTTATGGAAATGGGTGTGCATGGTAGAGAGAAAGGAGATCCTTGGAGACCAACTGCCTCTCAGGTAAGCTAGTCCCGATCTAGAACCCAGAATCTCAGAGGGACCATCATGAGAAAAGTCATGGTTGCCTCCCCAAAGTTGTATCCTCATTCTCCTGCACAGTGAAAAACAAAACTAAGGCAGTAAGGGACCTCAGACCATGAGATTCTACAACTTCAAAGACTGATGACTTGCATCAAGGATTATTAAATTATCTTGGGCTTAAGAAGGGGAACCAAAGTCAGAGGAGTACATTTTGCTGTGGATGATGAAGTTCTGAACCAAACTGAAAATGTTCTGATTATTTTAACCTTTTGTATGAGCTAAAGAAGATTGTAGGGAAAGTGTGAACCACTTATGTAAATGTGGACTTGTGTCTTTCTGTTATTATAAGCTTACATTAGTTGTGCATAGGGTGAAGGCTTCCCTTTCTCATGGTCTACGTGAATTTATCATTGCCCCAATTTTAAAGTCCAGTGCAGATTCAACTCTATCCTGCAACTAGCATCTTATTGCCAACGTATTAGGGCAATCCTCAACTTGAGCCAGTTCAGGAAGGCCCTTAAACATTTCCTCTTCATCAAATATCTCACTGACAACACCGAGCCTCAGTCCCACTTAAATAGCGAGAACTTCAGCAATAGTAGTAGTCAACCAGGCAAGCCCTCGCAACATGTGTCCCCAACAATGTAAAACACCAAACAGTATCCTTTTCTTGCTACACTTCTTATGTATATAGTTTACCCTGTTATCCAAGTTCCATATCCTGTTAATTTTGATGACCAGACATATGCAATTTGTCGGATGTTTCTGTTCCATGTAAACCGTGCTGATGTCAAATAGTGCGGTATTTAAGAAATGTTAATAAATAAATAAATAAACTATTTCATATTTAGCCAAGATTAAGAATTATTCTTCAAATCATAGCTTTTCTAGGAGACACAAATGTGTTATATCCCAGTCTGGTGTAATTTAGGATGGATTGCAGCATGGCATCAATTCTGGTTGATGTAATTGATGAAGACTTGTACCCTTTAGACTGGGGTGAAATAGTGGTAATGATATTATTGGATCTAATGTGTGTTTGATTAGATGGACCGTGCTATACAGCTCACAAAGGGAAGCATATCAAATTATCATAAACCATAAACCATAGACCATGTCACTGGTTAGATTCATTCCTTCCTTGCGGATCATACAGTCACAGAGAGGTAAATGGTTCCACTCTTACTCTTAGAGCTGTCCCAAGGCTCTGTATTGTCCCATTTACGTTCTATTGTATGCTTTCATCCCTTGAGGCAGTTGCTTAGATCATCCAGAATCAGCAGCTTTCTATATGCAGATGATATTCAATTACGGTAATCGTTCCTCTGGGAAATGATCCGGGGCAAGCAGTGAGACATTTGAATAGTGGCATGGATATTAAGATGCAGTGACTATGGGGTAGTGCGCTGAAGGTGCAGTGGAAACACTGATCTATCTACACTAGGGACAGCCATAAGAATTGCTGATTTACAGGTGATTCTCACAAGTCAGCTTAGGAATTCAGGAGTTAGGTTAGATGCTGAACTAACTATGGAGTCATATATTTTGTCAGATATTCATGGGGTTTATGCTAAGCTAAGATTTATAGGACAGTTCAGACTAGACATGCAGGCCTTAAAGTTGGTGATGCACTTGCTAGTAGTAAATGCTACAGATTACTATAATACCTAATTGGGTAATTTTATAGAAACCCTGTAGTGCATATTTGGCAATATATTCACTTAAAATGACTCTTATAAAATTTCCTCAGCTATAAAAGTAGGCACGGTGGCATGAACATGTGTATTTTTACTATAGGTGTTGCCAGGACGTGTGGTCTGGGTAAAGCATGAGCGGAGTCACAAACTATGCATGTTGATTATAACAAACGTTAATCATGTACTCTACTCTGCCTATGGGGGTCATTCCAGAACACGAATAAGGAGTGTGTATGTGCAGAGGGGACATTTATGTGCCGAAAAGGTCCCCGACTGTATTCTGAAACGCTGCTATCATACACGTACACGGCGCTAGCACAGGGATCTCAGAATGTGCCCAGAAGGGGTGTAACGGGGGCACGGTCAGCCGCAGAGACATATAAAGTGTATTCAGCAAAGACCTGTGCACATTTCAAGAATTTCCCAGAAATGTCCACGAGATTCCTTCTGAAATGTGGAATAAAGCTTGGACTTACAAAATATTCTGCTGTCCTCTGCAATTTGTCCCATATGGAAGAATGGTTGTTACAAGTATGTGCTGAACTGGTGTGACTGCAGTCTGGAAAAATACAAGGTGCAGTTATAAAGAATAGGAAACAGAGGTGACTGAATGTTGTAAGGTAAACAAACATTTATAAACACCCTTACAGAAATGTTAAGAAGAGCAAAAGTGTTTATTCAGGCTATGCTGAAATGTGCTAAAAGAGTTAATCCAGGGGACCCTAACAAATCCTATGTTCTGAAAACTGGGACTGCTGATGTAAGAACAGCATTGAGTGAGTCTGGAAACAAATCATGTTGCAGTGAGAAAGAGAGACCATATGTGTAATCCTGGGACGTCATGCCATTATAGCATAGCAGTTGTGAGCCAGAGGTTTGGTTTGGCAGAATGATGTCTTTTGTGACTGCAAGTGAGAGTGTGTGGTTTGGTGATAGCATGGGAGGATCTAGTGTGCTGATCTGCAATTCAGGGAGGCCATGAATGGCTGGCCAGTATCTGGACCATATGGATGACCACAGTGTCACCAGGTGCCAGTGTGAAAGGGCAGCCCTACATCAGCGTGCCAGGCACTGGGAGACATGACTGATATTGTGCCATCATCACTCAGAGTGTGCCATGAGGCCTACATCCTTTGCCTGTCCAGATTCTAATGGAAGCTGTGAGAGCGTTGATATATTTGGAGACTAGCTGCCTGAGTATGATGGCAAAGGGATCCTCCCTCCCATGTCCACACAGGCCTGATTTGGGGAGCAGTGCCTCAAAGCAGACTGTGAGAAGGGAGACAGAGTTGCCCCACAAATAGCAGATGTATACAGACTGACATACGCCATGATGGGACAAGTGTAGCTGCTGTGAGGAATGCCAGCACCCAGATATTTGGGAATCAGATGCCATAGCCAGAAGGCCATACCACTATTACTACTACAACTACTACTACTGATAATTTGTATAGGGTTACAAGGCATACACAGCGTTGCACAGACACAGGTAAAGGATGGTCCCTGCTCAGTAGAGCTTACAATCTAGTCTAGACAGATAACATAGCAGCTGTGGCTAGGATACATTTAGGGGGAATGGTAAGGAAACACACAGGGAGAAGCAAGGTGAAAGGAACGCTGTCTGGAGTTGGCAGTAGAAGAGCAGGGCAGAGATAGAAGTGATCTGACAGAAGAGTGGAGTTCCCAAGGAGGGGTGTAGGGAGAGATAAGAAGGGAAAGGTAGTGCGGAGCAGCAGAAAGAGTGCACTTATAGGCTATAGGCATGAAAATGGCTTACATTTGTTGCTCAGCAATATTATACATTCTTTGAGGAACTGCAATGTTAGTTTTGGGTTTGGTGCACTTTGTGAGGGTCCCTCCTTAGCAGTTTAAAGCACGTTTGCAGGGATGACAACGGCAGGAATCACTGTGGTCAGATCCTATTGCCAAGTACCATTCGATGCAAGGTATGTCGTCTAATGCATGTTCATATTTACATTCTCTCATACCATATTAGGGTGCACTGGGATTAACTAGAACTTTTCAGGGCCTGAAGAGGACTGGTATATGGTCTAGGTTGCAGCAGCAGTTATTTCCCATTGGTATTTATGTCTAGTTTGCATCAGCACACTACTGTCAGTGTGAAAGGTAGCTCAGGAGATGCACGTTTTCCCAAGGGACGGGCAGATCCGAAACGTGTAACATTTCAGAATACGGTGGGCGTGGGAACATCCAAAACATTTACCCGTGTCTGATAATATTGATGGGGACGTGTTTCTCCATTATACGGCATGCATGCACCGGCTGTGCTCGTGCCGCGCCAAACACGTCTACCTCCCCGATTCCGGACCCGCGAGCATGTCTAGACCTGTGGATGTGGAATTAGGTTCTAACAGGGCCCATTTGTGATTTAGCTGTGTCTGCATGTTATGGAATTGGTTCCACGTGTCTTTATAAAATTGGGCAAAAATAGGCACCTTCTTGCCCTCCAGATATAGGCTTTCCTCTGCTCCTTTTCTGGCTCTCCAGTCTTTGGGATCTGACAAATCCTCCCTTCCTTGCTCTGGGATCTGATGTCTGGGGCCTGTCTGTAAAATCAACAAATAAGCAGCATATTTTACAGCATTCAGCTGATGGGTAGTGACGAATAGCTCTTGCCCTATTCTTCTGCTTCATCAAATTCACTGGCTTTCAGTTGTGGAAATGCCTTCAGTTAATTTAAACCTTTTGCCCTGGCTTTTCAAGTGTTCAAAGGGAAGAGGCTGCCACATTATGTGCATGATAAGCACCCATGACTACTACTAGTACTACTGCTATTACTACTGCTATTATTCATCATTTATATAGCACTACAAGGTATACGCAGCGCTGTACAGATACATATAAAAATGTCTCATAACAAAACTACATTCCAGCCGAGGGATTTATTGTGGGTTCCTGTGTTTTGAGGCATGCAATTTGCTTGAAATAGATCTAGGGTTTTTTCAGTGGCTAAGCCATTTCTTTGACGTAAACTATCTCTGGAGGTCCACCAAGAGGTGAATTATTTAAGCATGTTGGTAAAAGGTAAAATATTTCTTATTTCCCACTCTAACCATACATGGATGTTGTGGTAAGATGGTTGACAATATGTTTCTTGTTATGTCAGGTTTATTTTATTATTGTTTTGTAATATTTTTATACTTATTTGTATGTTTTATTGCTTCCCATATTGTATACACATTGCGTAATCTTGTAAAGACCTGGGAAGTGATATATGAATCTTTCAAAATGAATTTTTATGCCCTATAAGTTGCAGGTTTCAAAATAGCACTGGCTGATGCAATCAAAATAGTACTGTGAGATTACCACTAGGGATCGGCCAGCACTATTTTGAAGCAGGAACCTAAGGGACAGCATTACATGGAGACTGCTCCAGCCCGCATTTTCTCCCAGACTCCTTGGGGTGAACTGGGGTTCTATGGAGAGGGACAAAGGAATTGGAGGAAATGGGGGACAGGGATGGGCCGACCTGACCTAATCTATTTCCAAAGCTTCGGGAAGGAAGGGTTTAAAAACGTTTCAGCCCTACATTGAAGCTGGGAAGGGGGAACATTGGGACCATTAGGTCACCAAGGAGTTGAGGTCCCAGAGAGTCAAAGGACCTTTTAATTTTGGTTATTTTTGCAGCTTGGAATAAACTACAACCCTTCTGCTGCTTTTTTATGATTTTTCATCGCAGCAGCTCATAAATGTGAAATTTACATAAACTTTCATGTAAGGAAGACTCCTGTGCCCGTCACATGAAAAATAGTGCAACATGTTTGAATATTGGTATTTTTGCATCTTTCCAGGCATTTTACACTATTTTTCAGGTGATGTGCACTTTCATGCGACATGGCCCAATTTCTTTATTTTCAACATCAACTCTTTTTTTTTCAACGATGGGCTTTTTACCTTGCTTCTATTACTTTGTATTTTAAGAGTTTTGTGATGAGAGCTTACATGCTTTATTTTCACTGGTCTGCAAATCCTCAGACACAAGCACAAAACTAAGGGGTATGTTTACTAAACAGCGCTAACGTCGCAGTGGTGACGTTATCGCATGATATGTAACATTATCCACCCCTACCCCAGATCCCACACCATAGGCAGCCGCCTACAGGCACACTGGATGGCCTGGGACTGCGCACCTCCAGCACCACCAGCATAAGGGCATGTCAGCATGGTGGGGGAGGGGTGCTGGTGGTGGAGGGGGCATTGGCAGCTGCCCACAGCAGACCAAGGCCAAGCCCTGTTTAGGTGGGTGGCGTGCAGTGCAACAGACAAGGTCTGTCTGAAGAACAGTCATGGTATCCCCAGGAAATGACCTGCCTCTGTGGCAACAATTTGGTGCAGTACACACAGCCAGTGTATTCAGGGGCAGGAGGTCACAGGCTCAAGTCCCAGCTGTGGCTTCTGCAAACCTTGTCCCTATATTTTACCCTACAGAACACATATACCATAAACATGTGCACACCCTAGAGCAGCGGCCAACAGGGGCACAAACACCCACACCCACAGGCCCCACTATCCATATCCTCATGGAGAGTCAGGCTTTTGGGCCCTGCGTGGAGCAGTAGCTACCACTACTACCACCTGCATACCTTAGCAATGCCGTCATAAACATGGAAACACACTCCATATATATCAAAAGGTTGCTATGATGAATGTCAGATAACAGATCCTACATTAAACACAAATTGTTAACAGAGATTCATTATAGCAACCTTTCTGATATATGTGGAGTGTGTTTCCTTTTTGTTTGTTTTCTGACAGTGTTTACCACCCCAGAGAGTAACCATAACAGTATTGAGTACCTTAGCAATGCCTGCACTGTGCCCAGGGCTGCCAACCACCTTTATCCTTGCACAATGCTGAAATAGGCGAGGAAGTGTGTGTATGTCTATCCCGTGTTTTGTGGCTGCCTACACCTTACTGAGCCCACAATGCTTACACTGTTTCCAGCATTAGCCTGCCAATGTGCATAATGAGGAGCAAGGATGGTTTAGTAAACATACTCCTAAATCTTCCTGCTTGTTTCAGATCTGATAAGCTTTTCCACCTTCGGGGGGGGGGGGGGGCAGAAAGAGAAAACTACCACTCTCATTGGTTAAGACCTGCAAGACCAAAGGTGAGGATTAGTGGGCAAATTCTAACCACCTTCCTACTCTGTTTATCAGCCCGAAGGGGCTAGGGCCTAAGACGAGTCCTCCAGGAGCTCTCGTTTGCTGAAATTCACCAGACAATCCAGATTTTGGAGAGCAAGTTACGCCAAGGAAACCGTATGACTGCTCTCAGAAAGTGTTCTTTAAAGAGATGCCTCTCCTTTATTGCCCCTGAATTCCTGCCGATTTTAAACAGTCCTTGTCAAGACCATCTCAAAAGAAATAAGGACTTAAACAATGAATCTTAGCACTTGTACATAGGCAAGATAGTTGAACAGCCAGGTTAGTCAGCGTGGTAAAGAGAAAAGCAGCCGGAGCTTGCCAGTGCCCAGCAGATGAGGTCAGATGAAATACCAAACAGTACGGATGAGGGTGAAACTGTTACATGCAGTTCAAATTATATCATATGCCCACCTTACTGTATGAGGAATATTTTTCCAGGCTGGCCCTGGGCTTTATAACACCATCAATGCCACCACCCATGATTTGTACTATTTGTAAAACTTCACTTTGAAAATAAATGTATTAAATTAACCCTTAATGTCAAGGTTAGGTTCAGCTGTTGTATTTCATCCTAGCTTAGCTGATACAATTAGTGGGACCCAGCTGCTTTGTGATATCATTAGCAATGCTGAAATCGGCCTTGCTGCCACCGGCTAGCATTGAACCTGACAGTGGCTTACATTATGGCACGTCCCTCCAGTAGACTGAATGCTGCAATAGCTGTATCTGATAGGAAATATCTCCAAATGCTCACGACAGATACCTACAGTAAATAGCTTACCTATTTTTAATTATATTTTCAGCAGACATATGAAATTATACTTAGTAAAACAGGCCTTTAAAAAAACCTCACACACTGTGATGAATCAGCAGCTTGTCTGGATGGTTAGCACAACCAGACTATTACAGCAGTATTCCCATGCGGGTCCTGGAGCCTTCCCTAACCAGTCTGGATGTTTGGATATGTGCATACAATGGATCTCCTCTATATGCAAACATATAATTCTTATTAATATTATTAATCATTTCTATCACAGGTACCGGGTGTAGAGAGTGCTGAACAGAGACACATAAGAGATGGTCCCTGCTCCTTCGAGTTGAGGCACACATTAAAAACAAGTTAAAGGCTTTCATTTAATAGGTGCCATGATTGGGAAAAAGCTAAACTGAGCGAATTATAAGTTCAAAAAACTGATGAAGGGGCAACTGTAATTGAGGAAAGATGCAAGGAAGAAGTCTGTAAGAGTTTATAGAAGAAAAAGGCAATGAGATGCACTGGTATGATTTTATATCCTGAACAAGACGTTTGCCTCCTCCTTCTCATTCAAATGAAATTGACAGAGATTTAATTGAAGACATTTACAAAATAAGTATGAAAGGGTAAATACCTTTGCTATGTGATTTCACTTTTCCGGATGTTGACTGGGACATCCTGCCTTTAGTGTCTTCTAGATGTAGGGGAAACCTGAATTCTCTGTAGGGAGAACTGTTCCAGCAACTGGTAACAGAACACTTGGGGGGGGGGGGGCAATGCTGGGCATAGGTCTTACCAGTGGGGAGAATATTTGCAGTGTTGTACTGGGTGATCCTTTAAGATCTATCACCGGTTAGTGTGGGTCAGTATTAGGGCACACACAATGATGACTCATTTAAAAATGAGGGTCCCAGAATTTAGCTAGCTAACTGTCAAGATGGGAGAGTATCTCAAGAAGTCATTAGCTGGATGGGAATGTTTAGAGGGAAGTAGAAAAGGAATGTGAAGAATTAAAAGGAGATTTCATACAGGCAACAAATCTCTTTGTCAAGAAAGTAAATAAAAGGAAAAGCAGAAAAAAGGCAGCTATGATTTTCTTTTTAAAGCTGAAAAAGGTATGGAGAAAAAGATTCTTGTTCATAAACTGCAAGAGATCACAGAAAGAGCTAGGGGCTTGTTTTCAAAGCCGCGGTAGTGGTTTCCGATCGATAACGATCGGAAACCGCTACCGTGGCTTTGTAAACAAGCCCCCTAGACAGGCAACAATATCCAGAAAAGCTAAGAGAAGCTGAGAAGGAAAGTAAAGATGCAAATGGAACAAAAAGTACAGTGAACTGGGGAGATAAGACCATTTTTTAATGTTATTGACAGGAGGAAGTTAAAAAATGGCACTGATGGCACTATGGAAAAGTGTAACAGCAAATGCACCTGGGTCAGATTCTGCAGCATGCAACTGATCAGTAGTGGTTTGATACTTCCTAAACATCTTGATGGGAACACTGAGAATTTTCAGACAGGAAAATGGAGGAAGCGACTGTGTGCATGACTTAAAAATTCTACCAGGACCCGCTTGTCTTTATCTTTATCTTTATTTCCACATTAGACTGACCGCCTGGGCCGAAACATCAGGGCGGTGTACAATAACAAATGATCGCTACTAAAAGAGAGAGAAGAATGCCAAAAACAAGACAGGACAGAGAAGAGGACAGGGCACCCAGAAAAAATAGAAGCTAGGAGGAGAGAAGGGATGGGCTATATAATATGTAGGAGGGAGGTCAGACGTGGGAAGAAGGTCAAAGGCGATGCCGAAGAAATGAGTCTTCAGCATCACCTTGAACTGGTGGAAAGATTGCTCTGCTGAGAGGGTAGGCAGTAGGGAATTCCAAAGAGCTGGACCAAGAAAGAAAAATGCAGAGCGACATGTAAGTTCCAAATGCGCACAAGCCACAGAGGGGGAGAGAAAGATGTTTATTGTGAATGGAGTGGAGGGCACGGGGGGGGGGGGGGGATGTGCAGATGTAGTAGATCAGCCAAATACTGTGGAGTACAAGTATGTAATGGGCGATGCACAGTGATGAGAACCTTGTATTGAAATCGGTATTGGAGAGGGAGCCAGTGCAGATTAAACAGGAGGGGAGTCACATGATCAGTATGAGAGGCATGAGTGATGAGCCGGGCAGCTGTATTCTGTAATCCCATTGGATGATTTTGTCATCCCATTAGGGGTCTTACCCACAGTTTGGGAATCACTGTTCTAAAGGCCAATGCAAGGATATGAAGGATATCCCACAATGAAAACGGATAACTAACGACAACTCAGATCCCTACCAAGTAAAACATAAATATTAGCAACTAGTTATATCAATACCCTTATTCCGATACTCAATGCTCTCTCCAGTGAATCCTTACTCTTACTACAACTTTTAATCACTCTACAACTATGCATTTCACATAGTATAAACACAATATTTTGTATATAGTTGTAACACATTATAACGTTGTTTTGTTATTGAACCTAGACCCAGTTTCAACTGAAACTAAGATTGTTTTGTTTTCAAGGTTCTGCCCCTGTACATAGTTTACTATGTTCCATGTAAAGAAACAGATTTTGCTCTGTCCCTTAACTTGTTCTTTGTAAACCGCACCTGATCCTTGGGAAGGTGTGGTATATAAGTGATTGTTAAATAAATAAATAGATAAATAAATGAAGCACCCTAAGTGAATCCTCATTACACCCGCCCCCTGTTCCCACTCCCACCTTCGCTGCTGCCCCTCTCCAGGATCTACAGTGGCGGATATGATGCTACATGCGGTTGGTGCTTGCTTTGATCAGCCACTTCTGCTCCCATGCAAACAGGAAGTCTGCATTAGAGGGGGCAGAAGCAGCTGGTCAAAGCAAGCACCAACAGCATGCATCGCCGGTGGCTTTAGCTAAGCACTGCATTGCTGTTTTAATACCATTGCCACTGATGAAAGTCCTGGATAGGGCAGCAGCGGTGACAGTGGGCTGCCCTTGAAATGTTTATGCTCTAGGCAATTGCCTAGTTTGCCTAATGGATAGTACTGGTCCTGACTGTTCTAAGAAACCTAGGTACATAACTTTGCACTTGTCCACATTAAATTTCATCTACCATTTGGACATTCAGTCTTCTAATTTATCAAGGTCCTCTTGCAATTTTAGCAAGATATGATAAAGACGCCAGTACTCCACATACCCCCTCAAAAAAAGTTCAGCTCCCCAAGGCTAATTTGTTTCATTCTATTAGGTTGCGGGCTTGGAATGGTTTGCTTGTAGGCATCCTTGTCCTGTCTGATCTTATGGAATGTCAGAGGGCAGTGAAAACATTTTTATTTCCTCAGAGTGGCTGAGTAGAATTCTGTGGGATGTCCTGTGGTCACAAAAGGTTGCTTTCAACATGGTGGTTCTAAAATTTACTTACAACAGTTCTCCAATTGCAACACGTCTAATGTAATATATATCATTCGTTGTCCTTGTGAGATGCTCTATACTGGGAAAACTAAGAGACCTGTGAAAACCCATATTATTGAACACAAGAGTTGTGTACAAAGACAGGTACAAGAAAAAACTTTGGTCGCCCACTGGATTGAAAAAAAACATTTGGTTTCTGACATACAATTTATGGTCATCAAGGTTGTTGAGCCACATTGGCGAGGTGGAGACTTGGACAGAATCCTGTTAAGGTTGGAACAACAATTTATTTATGAGCCTAACACCCTCATGCCTTCCGGGTGGAACGGGTAAACGTAGATCGATTGTTTACCTTATCAGAATATAGAAAGACTAGGGGACATGCAATGAAGCTACAGGGTAAACTATTTAAGACTAATAAAAGAAAATATTTTTTCACTCAACATGTAATCAAACTCTGGAATTTGTTACCGGAGGATGTAGTAAAGGCTGTTAGTGTAGCTGGGTTTAAAAAAGGTTTGGACAAGTTCCTGGAGGAAAGGTCCATAAACCATTATTAAGGAGTGACCGAAGATATCAATGCTTGACCCAGTACAAGCATTGTGGAACTTGTGTCTCTTGGGGAAACTGCTAGGTACATATGACCTAGATTGGCCACTGTTGGAAACAGAATACTGGGCTTGATGGACCTTGGTCTGACCCAGTATGGCATATCTTATGTTCTTATGTTCTTAATAAGTTGATTTGTCTGTTTTTCTTTAATTCCAGTTTTTAAGACCACCAGTGCTTCCCCCCTTTTGTGTTTATGATATTTATTTTTAACTTTTTTATTTTCTATTTTTAATTTTTTTAAATTTCATTTCTTATTTTATAGTTCATGTTTTATCATTTTTATGGTTTACATTTGTATTATTTTATCTTGCTTTTAGGAACACCTCATTATTCCACTACGCTAATATATACAACCCCTCCTTTTTAAATTTTTGTATCGTAGTTTTTTGCATTCTTCTCTTTCAAAAGCATTATAGCATTTTATCACATGTCTGTGGGTGTACAGTTCCTGCAGACGTGTAAACAGTTAAAAAAGTACTGTCTTTGAATGGATAGCCATCCTGGTTGAAATCTGATATGTAGGTATTTCCATTTAGACATAGAATAAATATGACTTTGATTCTCCAGGGATATATCTCTCTTTAACATTAAAATACTTGTTTGGCAATATATATATATATATAATATTTTTTATCATTCTTTTATGTATTTATCTTGTTTTGATTGAATATGCACTATTATGATTTTTAATACGATACCGTATACATTTTTACCTTCATCATTATTTATTTTCTTATCCCCCCGTTCACATTTAATAGATGACTTTTATGCCATTTTCATTCATGTTTTTCAACAATCATATGGCATTTTTATTTCCTGAGTCCATGTTATTTAAGATCGTTTTGTTTTAATCATTGTTATCCTGTACATTTCTTTGATTCATTTTTTAGTACTCCGATTTTTTTTTTAACACAACTTTTTAATACATGTGGTTTTATTTTTTTAATTTTTCATTTTTAAGTTATCTCTTCAATATAATTCCTGCTCTCATCTGTGCCCTTCACCTCTTATGGACATGCGCGTCTATCTGTCAATCACACCTTTTGGCACAAAATGCAGGTTATATTCCGAGACGCTCACATTCAGTTTCCTTCTAAGACGAATGACACTACATGCTGCAAGTTCGTATTTTAAGTTTGACTGGGTAATGTACCATTAACACATTTTTCTTTTTTCTTTTATGATACCTTAGCAAGTTCCTCTTCTTAGTTAAGTCTTGATTTTAATTGCTTGGCCTCATACATGGCGTTTAAATCAGTATTGTTGAATTTTAGACTCCTTTTTCCTCTCTGTTCTGGCTGTGTGTGTGTGTTCTTTCATGATTTACATAATGTGATTATATAATTTTATCTTTCTTATTTTTTAGCCTTGAGCTATTACCTTGAAAGGGGTCTTTTTCAAGACCTTTATTCTCATATTGTGCATTATGTGAGTACCCTCTCTGTAGTTCACTCCATAGTAATAGTCATTCTTACTTATTTTAATCATTCATTTGGCTGCTTTGACCTTATTCATATGTTTATGTATCACTTTTTTATTTATATATTTATGTTTTTATTCTCAATACACATTGCTGTTTACTAGTAGATGAAATATTTTGTTTTTTAAGCATCCTTTTTATGTATATATTTGTTCACATACTTTTTAAGTTTTTAGTTATGTTATTGATAGCTTGTACTGTTGTTCTTAATTTTTGTTATTGTTTTTTAGATGCGTACCCCCCGATGAAGGCCTCAAGTCGAAATGTGTAGGGGATTTACCTAATAAAAGTTAGCACCTGTGACCTGTTCTGACCTTCACCTGTTGTGTGTTTGTGCTTGGGTGTAGGCCATTTTACAAATGTGGATGGCCTTGAATTGCACAGTCTCAGAACCGGGTACTTGGACATGCCGTCAGGTGTATTTCAGAAGTGGGGCATCTATGCTGTGAGTTTTGCAAATCCTGGCCTGTCATTTCAGATATTTAGACATGCAGTGGCAGTCCAGTAATAAGTTTGGAGTAGGTATTTACACACAGGTATCTTTAAGCCAAGTATTAGACCAGTCCTCTAATTTCTGTAGATCATTTTTCATGTTCTCAACTTCCTCCAAAGTATCCACCCTGTTGAAAATCTGTGTCATCTGCAAAAAGGAAACTTTTGTTTCCAACCCTTCGGCAATGTCACTCACAAAGATAATGAACAGAATCGGCCGCAGGACCAATCCTTGAAGAACTCCAGTATTCACCATTCTTTCTTCCAAATGAATTCCATTTACCACCACCTTCTGTCTGTCAACCAATTTCCAATCCAGGGCACCACTTTAGTCCTATCTTTAGGTTGCTCACTTTGTTCATAAGTGTCCTGTGAAGAAGAACATCAACACATCCAGCACATGCCTCTGATCCATTTCTCTAGTCATCAAGTCAAAGAAATCAATCAGATCCATCTGGCACTACTTTCCCTTGGTAAAACCATATTGCTTTGAATCTTGAAATCCATTGTACTGTAGAAAGTTCACTCACCTTTCCTTCAGAAGCATCTCCATTACCTTTCCAACCACTGAGGTAATGCTTACTGGTCTGTAGCTTTCCATCTCTTCTCTATTCCACTTTTTTGAAGAGAGATCACATCAGTCTTTCTCCAATCCCATGGAACTTATCTGTTTCTAAGGATCTATTAAACGCACCCTTAAAAAGACCCTCCAGAACCTCTCTTTAGCTCCTTCAGTATCCTGGGATATATCCCATCCAGCCTCATGGCTTTGACGATCTTCAGTTTTCCAAATTGTTCATAAACAGTTTCTACTACAAATGTTATGGAATCTACTCCATTCCTATACGTACCTTTGTCAGTCAATTATAGTGCTTCTCCAGGATTTTCTTCCATGAACATGGAACAAAAGTATTTGTTTAGAATTTCCACTTTTTCTTCATCATTCTTTATACACATTGGGTCTCTGCATCTTTCAGTCTTATAATTCTACTTCTAGCCATGTGAAAATGCAGGATGGAATCCACATATTAATCACCTCTTTTAAAATTTGACCAGCATAAATGTACATGCGTTGCTTGTTGACATTTAGCTTGCCAGTGAGCGATTCACAAATTCACACCTGCTCCTAAGAAGGTGTAAAGGTGTGCAAGTAGTCTATGCATAGGCAGAGTTTGGGCAGAGCATGCAAGAGGTGCACGAGTGTGCATGTAGATTATAAAATACTAGAATTTTCACGTGTTCTTGAAAAATATACTATAGGCACTGGCATTTACACCCAGCCCTGAGAATGGTGTGAAGATCCACATAATAATATTAGTATTTTATAGAGACAAGTAGGCATCCCCTTCCTTATATAACTACCCTTTTTCTGCGAATATACTTTTTATGTGCATATACAGTTCTGCAAGCTTATAAAATTGTTTTTCAGCAGTTAAGAAGAAACTTTAATCATGCTTAGAAATGTCCTTTCCTTGAATGCTGCTAGACCAGCCCAGATGAGTGGAGTTATTCTCCCTTACTAGATGGTGGAGGCAGATTTACATAAGAACATAAGAAATGCTATACTGGGTCCGAACAAGGTCCATCAAGCCCAGTATCCAAACTAGGTCACATGTACTTGTTTACACAGATTCCACAATGCTTATCTTGGGATACACAGTGGATTTCACTGATACTCTTTAATTGATTGTGGACTTTTCCTCCAGGAACTTGTACAAACCTTTATGCCCAGCTACACTAAAAGCTTTTACTACATCCTCTGGTAATGGCAGGATTGGCACAATAGAAGTGCGAGCCACATGACCTGGCCACAGGCAGGGGAGGGTTCAAAAAAGGAAACTGAGGAAGCAGGAAGAGGGGTGGGGAGGGCCAGGATAAAGGGAAGAGGCGAAAGAGGCCACTTCATTTGAAGAAACAAAGGGCCACGTGCAGAAAAGGCTCTTTTCAGAGCCACAACACTAACCAAAAGGCTCTTTTCAGAGCCGCAGCAAGGACCAAAGGCTCTTTTCAGAGCCACGAGCAAGGAGCAAAAGGCTCTTTTCAGAGTCGCGAACAAAAGGAAGCACGGGAAGAAGCCATGGGCAGGGAGAAGAGGCTCTTTTCAGAGCTGCGGTGAACAGCGAGGCCAGCAGAAGTGGTCCAGAGCAGTTATGCAGTGGAGCAGCAGTCCCCGGTAGGAGCAGGCAGCGGCAGGAGCTTACCGTAGTGGCAAGGAGCAGCAGGAGCCAAGCAGGCTTCCAGAGATGAGCTGGCAGCAGCAGGGACATGAGCCTGTAGACTGAGGCAGAAGGAGAGTAAACGGCTGGCCATGTGTTTTAGAGCCGAGTTGGATTGTACAGGAGTACCACCTGGTGGTGACTGGGTATAAAACTGATTTAACAAAAAAAGAAGAGAAAGGAAGGAGAGAGTTTTTCTCAGGCTAAAAAAAAAAGTGAAGGGTCTCTGAGAGGGCACACCAGCGGGTAGCTGTGTGGTCAGCAGGAGGCAAAGAAGCAGTGGGAGGCATGACATGGCCAAGCAGCAGCTATCCAGCGGCAGGAACAGCGGACTAGCAGCCAAGAGGGTACGGACAAAGGGTGCCAAGAAAATGGCGGGAAAAGGCAAGGAACGCGGATGGAGGGTCCAAGAGAGGTGGTGACAGCAGCAAGGAGAAGCGGAGCAAAGGGCGGCGATGGACAGAGCCCGCATTAGTCATAGGTGGAACGACTCAGGGAGCAGCATCCATTAGTCCACCTCCACTGTGTGGCGGGGACAGGCAGGAGACAGAGGCTCCAAGTGTGCATGACCTCATGAACCAGGTCAGGGTCATGGCTGCAGTCCACTGTGTGGGACGCATCCAGGCTCTCCTGAGTTCGCTTGACGGAGCACCACCCAGGGGCGAGACAGCCACAGAAGAAGCGGATGCAGGCTGTGCGGCAGCACCATCAGAGCCGGCTGGATGGGTGAGTATGAGCAACTCTCTTATTTGTACAATGGGGCCAGTGGAGAAGGGGAGGGGGGCGGCGGCGGCGGAAGCGGAAGAGGGAAGCGAGGGAGTGGAAGGCCTGGACGGTGATGTGGGGGAGGCAGCCCCAGGGCAGGGGAATAGCACAGGTGAGAGTGAGGCGGTTGCTGCAGCGGCCCAAATCTGGGTGGTTGTGAGCGCAGCAGCCAGCAACCACCAGGGTATGGAGGGACTCCTTCAGGCGCTTGTGCGGGTGATTGCGGGGCAAGGCGGGGCGGCGAGGGGATCCACAGCAGTGAAGGCATGATGGTAACAGGGGCAGCCAGAGGGCCCCCCGAAAGCCATTCAGCGGACGTTACCCCTGCGAACGTTGAGGGGGCAGGGGTGGGAGCCCCGAATAGGGACAGGGAGCTGATAGCGGATTTCAAGCTGACAGAATATGTGTACGTTACAAGCGCCACATTCCTGCCAAGCAAACAGAAAAGATCTGGAAGGGCGAGTATGTAGATATATTCTCATTGCTTGTACGGAAGGACGACACCATTTGCGAATGCTTGAGCTGTCGCAACAAGTGCAAGCTGGTCTCCAAGAAGGCCGATAGCATCCCTTGGATAATTGCCAACTGGTGTGCAGCCTTTCGGATGCTGGCCAGTGTAGTGGGCAAGAAGCACCCGGAGCAGTGCCAGGGACTGCTCAAATATGAGGATCGTATTTGCGAGGCCTACAGGGTGTACAGTGGTACTGCCTGATTGAAGTATGATGAATAATTTCATCAGAACATGGCGGGCAACAGAGGGCTCAGCTGGGACCAAAAAGACATCGACCTGTGGATCCAGTTGATGATGCAGGGTCAGCGGGGCAGTAGAACAAGCAGGGCTGCGGTGGAAAATTCACCCAGCTGTCACGCAGGCCCACAGTTGCCGTTTCAGGGAGACAGCAGGGCGGGTATCAGGGTATGCAGCTTTGGAACCCAGCCGTCCAACTTCCCCTCCCGCCGGGGCGTCTGCAGGTTATACAGTCGGGGAGCCTGCATGTTCAGTAATGCATGCAGATACCAGCACACATGCGCAACTTGCGAGGAAAGCCATCCACAAATACAATGCGGTAAGAAGCAAGGGGGTGACCCACCATGCCTCTGTTAAGGCAGCCTAGTGTGGGCAGGCCGTGATGCTTATCAACGTTGAGGCATGGTGGAATCTCAGGGGTTACGATCCAAAGAAAACGTGGTGGTTTCTGGACAGTTTCACATATGACTTCACTATTCCTTATTGCGTCCCGCCGGGCCTGCAGGGGTGCAGAGCACTTGAAATCTGAGCTGGAGCAGAAAGAGGTGGTCCAGAAGAAGCTTGATAAGGAGCGGGCACTGGGTAGGATGGCTGGCCCATTTGTCAGTAAGCCATTGCCTGACCTAATAGTTTCCCCTCTGGGCCTAGTCCCAAAAAAAGGAGCCAGGCGAGTACCGGCTCATTCACCACTTATCATACCCGGATGGGGCAACCGTGATCAACCATTTTGATCCTGCGGCATGCTCGGTAAAGTATGCATCAGTGGACCTTGGTCTGACCCAGTATGGCATGTCTTATGTTCTTATGTTCTTATGTGGACCAGGCCCTGTATTTGCTCTGGAGCTTTGGGGGGGGGGGGGCATGGATGGCAAAGACCAATGTGGAGGCTGCCTTCAGGTTGCTCCCGATACATCTGGACAGTTTCTACCTGCTCGGGCTTCGGTTCAGGGGCAGTTCTATGTGGACAAATGCCTCCCAATGGGGTGTTCAATATCATGCGCCTACATCGAGGAGTTCATCTCTGCTCTCCAATGGATGGCCGAGAAGGGATTGCATCAAGGCAGAATCATACCTTATTTGGATGACCTTCTGCTCATGTCCCAGGATAAGCAGGGCTGCCAGGGCCTTTAGGAGACCTTCCAGAAGAAGGCAGAGGAGCTGGGGGTACTGCTAGCCCCTAACAAGACTGAAGGGCCAGTGCAGTGCCTATCCTTTTTGGGAATAGAGATAGACATTAAGGAAATGGTGACGCAGCTAGCAGCTGATAAAGTGGCAGCCTTGACGGCTGCGGTTCAGGCAACAGTGGCCGCAAAGAAGGTTATGCTGGGGCAGATGCAATCCCTGATGGGCCACCTGAACTTCGCATGCCGGGTGATGCCTATGGGGCAGGTGTTTATACGGCGGCTGGCAGACACCACAAAGGGCATCTGCCAAAAACACCACTTCATTAGGGTCACTGCGTCCCTGAGGGAGGACCTACAGTAGCCATGTGGCAATGGTTCCTGTTGTACTACAATAGCAGGAACAAATGGAGGGCGCTGGCCACATGCAACAGGGAACTATTCACTGATGCGGCTGGGGGAGTGGTTTCGGAATCTACTTCAAAGGACAATGGTGCCATGAACACTGGCGAGTGGAATGGCACCAGCGTAGCATGACCAGGGACATTACATTCCTGGAAATGTTCCCCATTGTTGTAGCCATGACCATATGGAAGCAATTATTTGCCAACAGGAGAATATTTTTTCATTCGGATAATATGGCAGTGGTGTTTGCCATCAATAAGCAAACAGCGAAGATGGGGAAAGTGATGCGGTTGGTTAGGAGGCTGGTGCTGCTGAATGCATTCATTACGGCCTGGCACATCCCAGGGGAAAGCAATGACTTGGCTGACGCTCTTTCTCATTTCCAGTTCCAATAGTTCCAGCAGCTAGCCCCAAACGCAGCACCACAGGCGGTCTGCATGCCAGAGAAGATGTAGAATTTTGGACGTGGAGCGCCGGCAGATTACTGATGGTGTCACTGTCAGCTGCTACATGGAAGACTTGCGGGCACTTCTGGAATAGGTTCCAGAGCTCCATGGAACAGCGGGGAGCCAGCAGTGGGCAAGGGGTGACCACCGGGCTTTTGCTCGAGTTCCTTATTCAGTTACAGGCTGAAGGGGCATCAGTGAGGCAAGCCAGACTGGCGCTGGTGGGGGTAGCCTTCTTTCTCAAATTGGAGGGATGTAGGGATGTGATGAAGGAATTTCTGGTCAATAAGGCGATGGAAGGCTGGGCGAGGGAGGCAGCAGGGCAGCCTGATGGTCGCCTCCCTGTCTCCTTTCCCATGTTGAGTGGGGTCTTACAGCAAGCAGCACCTATCACCAGGGACATGTTTGAGGAGAAACTGTTCCGGCTGGAGGCTTTATTGATGTTCTTCAGGGCCTTCCGCATGAGCGAGTCCTGTCTTGATCCAGGGCGGACACAGCCGGCACAGCTATCTGGGTGGTTGATGTTGAGATCATGGGAGACAGGATATATCTGTTCCTGGCCAAATCAAAGATGGATCGGCTGGAGAAGGGGAGAGCGACATGGCTAAATGCTACAGCAGTCTGGGAGCTTTGCCCAGTCGAGGTCCTGTGCACGTCCCTAAGGGTATGTCCCCCAGTTGGAGGGCCCCTGCTCCAGTATGTGGACTGTTCCTATCCCTCACAGTACCAATTCTGGGCAATGTGGCTACAGGGGGTGAAGGCGGCAGGGTTCGACACCTAAGGGCTGGTTCTACACTCCTTTAAAAACGGTGTATCCACTACAGCTCATGGGCTGAACCTGGGGGCGGAAAAGCTACAGGCCATCGGGAGGTGGGCTTCCAACACCAATGACATTTGGTGACGCTGCTCTCCTTCTTGCTTGCTAGGTCTCAGAACAATCTCAGTTTGGATTGTGGGACACTCCTATATTTATTGAGCTGGGTGAAGAGCAGTGGAATGACACTATGGCCAAACCTGGCAGCTGGGACGGCGGTGGCCCTCCACATTAGTTAGCCTAAGGTTGGGGTATTCATTGTTTACTCATGTTTAATCATTGTTATACGTTATGTACATTTGGTTGCTGTGATTGTGATTATCTGTGTATCTGCAAGCTATGGCCTGAAAGACCCACTAATAAAGCAGTTAAAAAAGGTTGGGCCTTATTTGCAGGAAGGGGAAAGGGGGGTGGGGTGGAAGGGGAATGGCAAATGGGCCCGAGGTCAGTCCGGCATGCCTGGGGTCATAAATTCCAGTTTGGTTAGGCATTAAG
This sequence comes from Ichthyophis bannanicus, assembly GCA_033557465.1. NCBI lineage: Eukaryota > Metazoa > Chordata > Amphibia > Gymnophiona > Ichthyophiidae > Ichthyophis > Ichthyophis bannanicus. The sequence continues at coordinate 1,374,252,402 of CM066032.1, read as the reverse complement.
TGAAAAAATATTTTCTCTTACTTATTAGTCTTAAATAGGTTACATTGTTGCTTCATTGCATGTCCCCTAGTCTTCCTACTTTTTGAAGGAATAAATAACTGATCTATGTTTACCTGCTCCACTCCATTCATTAAGTTATAGACCTCTATCATATCTCCCCTCAGCTGTCTTTTTCCAAATTGAAGAGCCCTAACCTTTTAAGCCTTTCCTTATAGGGGTAGCCTTCCATCTCCTTTACCATTTTGATGGCTCTTCTCTGTATCTTTTCTAATTCTGCTATATCCTTTTAAAGATATGGAGATCAGAATTGCACACAATATTCAAGGTGCAGTCGCAACATGGAACGATACAGGGACATCCTTTGTTTTATTCTCCATTTCTTTCCTTATGATTACTAACATTCTATTTACTTTCTTGGCTGCCGCTGCACACTGGGCAGAAGGTTTCAACGTATTATCCATGTTGACGCATAGATCCTTTTCCTGAGTGGTGGTTTCTAAGGTGGTACCTTGCATTGTTTAACCATAGTTTGGGTTGTTCTTCCCTAAGTTCATAACTTTGCACTTGTTCACATTAGCCATTTGGATGCCCAGTTTATTAATGTCCTCTTTCAATTTTTCACAATCCTCTTGTGTCTTAACAACTTCAAATGATTTTATTTCATCTGCAAAATTGATCACCTCACTTGTTATTCCCATTTCCAAGTCATTTATGAATATCTTAAAAAGCAGCAGGCCCAACACAGATCCCTAAGGTACTACACTATTTACCTTTCTCTACTGAGAAAATTGGCCATTTAGCCCTACTCGCTGCTTTCTATCTTTTAACCAGTTCCCAAAGCAGAATAGTACACTGCCTTCAAAAAATATAACTTTCTTCCATTAAACCATAACTATCTATATTTCAGCAATTTTATTCTTTATAATGGTTTCTATCATTTTGCCTGATACTGATGTCAGGCTCACCGGTCTGTAGTTTCCCGGATCATCCCTAGAAATCTTTTTAAAAATTGGTGTTACATTGGCCATTCTCCAATCTTCAGATATTACAAATGATTTTAATGATAGTTCACAGATTACTAATAGTAGGTCTGCAATCTCATATTTCAGTTCTTTCAACATCCTTGTATGTATACCATCCAGTCCAGGTGATTTGCTACTCTTCAGTTTATCAAATAGTTGTAATACATCTTCCCGGTGTATCGATATTTCTTTCAGTTCTTCTGATACATCACCTTCAAATACCATTTCAGGCATGCGTAACTTCCCTACATCTTCTTCAGTAAAAACCAAAGCAAAGAATTCATTCAGTCTCTCTGCTATGACCTTGTCCCCTCTTAGTGCCCCTTTTACCCATCACTAATGGTCCAACTGATTCTCTCACAGGTTTTTTGCTATGAATGTACTTGAAAAAAATCTTTATTATGCGTTTTTGCTTCCACAGAAAGCTTCTTTTCACACTCTCTCTTTGCCTGCCTTAGCAATGCCTTGCATCTAACTTGCCAGAGCTTATGTTGTTTCCAGTTTTTGTCATTTGGCTCCATTTTCCATTTCCTGAAAGATGCTGTTTTAGCAGCAACAGCCTCACTGACCTCACCTTTTAACCATTTTGGCAGTTTTTGGCCTTCCTTCCACCTTTCTTAAAGCATGGAACACATCTGGTCTGAGCTTCCAAGATAGTAATTTTAAGCAATGCCCATGCCTGATGTAAATCCTTAACCTTTGCAGCTGCTCCTTTTAATTTTTTCTTCACTATTTCCCTCATTTTATCATAGTTTCCCTTTTGAACATTAAAAGGTAGTACTGTGGATTTCCTTGCTGTCCTCCATACATTTATTAAATCAAATGCAATCATGCTATGATCGCTTTTGCTAAGTGGCCCCAACATCCTTATCTCTCGCACCAGATCTTGTGTTCCACTAAGGTTTATATCTAAAACGGCTTCCTCTCTTGTTGGCTCATGAACCAGCTGCTCCAAGAAGCAGTCATTTATTTCATCTAGAAACTTTGGGCCCAATATTGCAAGGCATTTACACAGTTTACAGCTCTGAATATTCCTGGGAAATGCTGCTATATGCCCCGATGCTAACCGCTTAGCATTGGAGGCAAGTTGAGGGAATGCCGGGGGCAGTACCTGTGGATAACCAGGCAGCGGCAATATTCAGTCACTGCCCAGTTATCCCTCAGTGACAAAAGTTAGGCACAGCAAAAGCTGTCATAACTTTTCCGCTGAAGCTAACCGGGCAGCAGCTGAATATCGCCGCTGCCCACTTAGCTTGTGCGCCATGCGTCTCATTGGGGTGCATTATGACAGATCCAGATATTCAATTCCAGTGGCCAGATATGGCCTTGGATTGAATATCTGGGGTTAAAGTTCAGCAGCGATTGCTATGCACCTTAGAGACGCAAAGCTGTCATAAATCAATATGCCCTTTATCTCCCTAGCATGTCCTGCAGTGACATTGTCCCAGTCGATACCAAGGTAGCTGAAATCACCCATTATTCTGTGTTAACTTCCCTTATTTCATTGAGCATTTCATCATCATCTGTTCATTCTGGCCAGGCAAACAGTAGTACAACGCCACTGCCATTGCCTTCCCCTTTTAACAGTACATAGAATTTCCATCCATAGAGATTCTACAGTTTATTTTGTTTCCTGCAAAATGTTTATCCTGTATGACTCAATGTCCTCTCTAACACAGAGCACAGCTCCTCCACCAATTTGATCTACCCTATCATTGCGATATAGTTTGTACCCAGGTATCACAATGTCCCATTGGCTGTCCTCCTTCCACCAGGTCTCTGAGATACAAATCATATCTAACCTCTCATTTAGTGCTATATATTCTAACTCTCCCATCTTATTTTTTAGACTTCTAGCATTTGCTTACAGGCATTTTAGAGGTTGTATTTTGTTCATATTAAGAATAGGGTTATCAGTTGACAGGGATAAGTTTTAATCTTTCAGTGTTGTCTGCTCTGTACTTAAAAGCATCTGGGTTACTTTAATTTTTATTGGAACCTCTCTGTTGGGATGCCCTAACTTCCATCTTTTGCTAGTATCCTTCAAGGATACATCCTTCCGAGCCATGTGCTTGTGGGCGACTCGGTTTTCCCCTATTATCTGGTTTGAAAGCTGCTGTATCTCCTTTTTAAAGGTTAAGATGGTGTCCATCCTTTAGGAAAAGCACCCTTCCTTCTCCAGAATATTGCCCAGTTCCTAAGAAATCCAAAATCCTCTTCCTTGCACTGCCTGAGCAACTTTCACTGATGTCATCAGGAGGTCTAAACACTGGTGCACCACTGAGAAAGAAAACCAAGCAGTAGTCTTCCCAAACAGTAGCTAAAAACTGAAAAACTCAGAGATAAATTCCTAAATGATTAGCAAAAGCAATTGAAAATCTGTTGGAATATTTGGAACTCAGATTTGGCTGTCTTATCATATCTTACAACTGGTCAGGCTCTGCAACAGCTAAGATCTAAAATGACAATAGGACTCCCCAAACTGCTGCAAAGTCTTCCAGGGTGGGTGCTGGACTAATCTAGCAGGAATTAAGGAAAGGAAATATAAAAATTTCTCCTTCCTTATTATCCTGCTAGAATAGTCCAGACGAGTGGGATGTATCAAGCAGTCAGGACACCGAATGGGAGGAAGATGATGCTCTGACCAGAACAGCCTGGCCAAAGGCACCATCAGCACTTGCTCTGACATGCAACCAGTAGTGCTCCATAAAGGTACTCAAGAAGCACCAGGTAGCTGTCTTACAGATGTCCTCTGGAGACACCAAGGCAGACACAGCCCAGGAAGAGTCATGTAACCTAGTTGATTTGAGCCTTGATTCCCTTCAGCATCTGCTTCTCAGCCAAAAGGTACCCTGAACCAATGGCCTCTTTGACCCAGCAGGAAATGAAGGATTTTGCAACTGCCTGACCCTTCCTTGGGCCATTGAAAAGAACAAACAGATGGTCTGACTGCTGAATGGTGTTAGTCACCTCCAGTTATCAGAGTAAAACTCTCCTCACATTGAGCAGATATAGCGAGGGATCTGAATGGAGGTCGTCCTCCACAAAAGAGCAAAACCACTTCCTGATTTAGGTGGAAAGGGAAAATCACCTTCGGAAGGGAGGATGGAACTGTTTGCAAGGCAATGGAAGTTGTGGAAATCAGCAGAAATGGTTCTCGATAAGACAAAGCCAATAACGCTAAGACCCATCTGATAGAAACAACCACCACCAGAAAAACTGCCGTGAAAGTCAAATCTTTAAGAGTGGCCTTGCAAATGGGTTGAAAAGGTGAACCTTTCAGCAACTTCAACACCAGTAAGAGGCTTCACTGAGAGATTATTGGGTGCACCAGAGATTGAATGTGCTTAGCTGCCCTAAGGAAGCGAGTGACATCACGGTGGGCCAACAAGGACCTGCCCTGTACCCACTCCTGGTAGCACATCAAAGCTATCACCTAAAACCTGATGGAGTTCAGGGCCAAGCTCTGGTCCAAGCCTGTCTGCAAGAAAGCTAGCAAAGCTGTGAGATCTGCTTTTCAAGCAGCCAGGGATCGAGAACACCAGCTCTCAAAACACCACCATACCCTGGTAAAGGCTATGTAGATAGAGGTCTTATGGGCTTTGGGCAGAGTACTGATGACTGTACCCAAGCAGCCATGCTTAGCTAGTCTGCACTTCTCAAAGCCCCAGGCCGTAGGTGAGAAGGAAGCGGGGTCTTCCATTACCAGGGGTCTTTGACAAAGGAGGCCTCTCTCTTGCAGAAGCCATAACAGAGGACCCGCTAGCAGAGCCATCAGGTCTGCATATCACAGCCTGTGCAGATAGTCCGGGATGACCAGAATTACTAGACTCAGATGCATTTGAATCCTGCAGAGGAAACAGATCACCAGAGGCCACAGAGGTAAGACATAGAGCACCCTTTTCTTGAGCCATGCTTGAAGCAAGGCATCCAAGCTCACACTTGCGGATCTCTGTGGTGACTGAAGAAGCTGCTCACCTTTGGCCTGTTGCATGTTGCTATGAGATCGAATACTGGGAGACCCCATCTCCTCACTGTGATTTGGAATGCATGGGGACTCAGCTCCAACTCTCTGGGATCCACTGTGTTCTGACTGAGAAAGTCAGCCTGAACGTTGTCTACACCCACTATGTGAACTTCTGACAGCCACCAGGTGCCCCCTAGGCCCAGCTAAACAGCCACCCCAGCACTCTGAGTCCCTCCCTGTTTGTTGACATAAGTCACTGCTGTGGCATTGTTGAAAAAGACCTGGACCGCTTTGCCCTCCAACAAGGACTGAAAGCCCTCCAAGGCCAGATGGACTTCACTGGCCTCCAGTTGATTAATAGGTCATGAGGATTCCTAAGAAGACCAAACTTCCTGCCTCATCTGACTGAGGTAGTGCACCCTCCAGTCCTTCAGGCTTGCATCAGTCATTAGGACCACCCAATCTGGAGCTTCCAGTGGCATGCTGCACAACAAATGTTAGTCCTCCTACCATCAAGCTAACTGATCCTTTGCTTGAAGAGCTGTAACATAAGAGGCCATAGAGACAGAGGGTGCTTCTGAAGTGAACACATGTGCACCCTAGCTCACGGGACCAACTCCAGGGTTAACATTATGGACCTCAGAAACTGCAGATAGTCCCATATTCAAGCAGCAGACTGTTGACAGAACTCCATCAGCTGGTTCTGTAGCCTGAGCATCCTCTCCATCATGAGGAATGCATGCCCCAGTAGGGCATTGATATTCATCTCAAAATATTCCAACTCTTGTGAGGAATTGAGGCTGATCTTGGGAATAATTGATCACCAGTCCCAGATATTCCAGCCACTGGTCACTAGGGCAGTGTCTCCAGCAAATCTGACCAGATGAGCCAGTTATCTAGGTACAGGTACATCTGCACATGGAAGGTTCCCACCACCACCATCATTTTTGAAAAACTGCAAGGAGCAATGACCAAGCCAAAGACAGAGTGCTGAACTGAAGTTGTTGACCCAGGATGCAAAAACGGAGGAATCTCTGATATTGGTCCCTGATGGGAATATGAAAGTAGGCCTTGGCCAGGTCCAGGGAAGAGAGGAACTCCCCCTGATGCACAGACTTGATGATGGAGCAGATGGTCTCCATTCAAAAGTGAGGAACATGGAGTTTCTCATTGACTGTCTTTAGATTGAGAATGGGACTCCTTTCTTGAGCACCACAAAGTAGATGGAATAGCAGCCCTGACCTTGCTCTGGCAGGAGGCATCGCAGTATGTTTGTACTGCTGCTCACTTGTTCGGGCCACAGGGAGACTCCACAAAGGTATCTCTGATTGAATCTGCAAGCTTCAATGTGTACTCCTGACCCATAATCTCTAGCACCCATTGGATCAAGTGATCTGGGTCCATTCCGAGAGAAAATGCCAGAACCATCCTCCTGCTAGTAGTCTCTTGGAAGGGACCCATCTGATCTCATTGTGAGGATTTGCTGGCTGCAAAAGCAAATGAAGACAAATCCCATGGTTACTGTTTCCCCTGAAAGGACTGGCCCTCTCTGGGCTGAGATCCATAGGATGAATGGACCAAAGTGGAGCCCTTGGATCCATGTGGGCGATTCCATGCCTCCCCAAGAATTCCTCTAAGCTGGCGCATGAGCATCCTTCGGTCACTCTTCTGGCAGCCTCTGTGGATGGGCTTCATCCAGGTCCTTTACCAGTTTCTCCAGATAACTGCCAAACAGCAGACCTCCCACCTCCAACAGGGGAGCTTGCTGAGCCATGACTTGTAGGCCGCTTCCACTAACCAGTTGCACAACCAAAGCCATTGCCCGGCCACAACTGCTGCCACCATAGAACATAAGAACATAAGATATGCCATTCAGGGTCGGACCAAGGTCCATCAAGCCCAGAATCCTGTTTCCAACAGCAGCCAATCCAGATCACAAATACCTGCCAGTTTCCCAAAAAGGTACACACATTCCACATTGCTTATCCTGGAGTAAGCAGTGGATTTCCCTGGTCCTCTTTAATAAAGTTTATGGAATTTTCCTGCAGGAACCTGTCCAAACCTTTTTTAAACCCAGCTACACTAACAGGTTCTACTACATCCTCCAGTAATAAATTCCAGAGTTTGATTATGCGTTGAGTGAAAAAATATGTTCTCCTATTAGTCTTAAATGGGCTATATTGTAGCTTCATTGCATGTTGCTTAGTCTTTCTACTTTTTGAAGGAGTAAACAACCGATCTGTGTTTATCCCTTCCACTCCTTCATTAATTTAAAGACCTCTATCATAGCTCTCCTTAGCTGTCTTTTTTCCAAATTGAAGAACGCGAACCTTTTAAGCTTTTCCTCACAGAGGTTTCCTTCTATCCCCTTTACCATTTTGGTGGCTCTTCTCTGTACCTTTTCTAATTCTGCTCTATCCTTTTTAAGATATGATGACCATAATTTCACACAATATTCAAGGTGCGGTTGCACCATGGAACGATACAGAGGCATTATAATATCCTTTGTTTTATTCTCCATTCCTTTCCTTATGAATCCCAGCATTCTATTTGCTTTCTTGGCCCTTGCTGCACACTGGGCAAAGGATAGAGTTGGTACATAGAGTGGCTAAAGGGTGAGTGTGCTTTGTCATAAGGCATATGGGGACAGATTTAGGAGATCTCTATATATAAACTTGGAAGAAAGATGGGCGAGGGGAGATATGATGGAGACATTTAACTACCTCCATGGTCTAAATGCACAAGAGGAGATTCTCTTTCAATTGAAAGAAAGCTCTGCAATGAAGGATCCTAGGATGAAGATGAAAGGGGATAAACTCAGGAGTAATTTGCAGAAATATTTCTTTACGGAAAGAGTGGTAGATGCATGAAATAGTCTTCCAGTGGAGATAGTAGAGATAAAGACTGTATCTGAATTCATGAAAACATGGGACAAACTCAGAAGATCTCTAAATGAAAAAAGGGACTGTAGAGCTTAATAGTTTGTATGGAAGAGCAGATTGGATAGGCCATATAGTCTTTATCTGCCGTTATGTTTCTGTGTATCAAACTAACCTCAATATTTTCCATTTTCTTAGGCCTCTCATGCAGGACAATATAACTGCCTGTACTTGCTCAAATTCTCTCTTGTATTGGTAAGAATCTTTAATCAAATGCTTCATTTGAGTAGACAGAACTCCAAACTGCTGAGAAAGACATCCGAATGGATTGTAACATATTCCATACCAAATTCAAATCTATAGAGCATGGGCCCCAGGCACCATTAGCGGCCACATAGAGAGAGAGAGTAACTCCTAAGGCCAAAGTTCTTTGAATTTTCAGGGTTGCTAAACCATGTTCTGCATTCTGTTGTACCTTTAAGTCACTTCCAACCATGCAGAGAATTGGTGGCAAGAACTCTAACAGACACTGAGTCATGACCCCCTCCTCTTTCTTCACCAGCCTCATCCCCAGCCAAAGACATGCTGGGAAGAGAGTGTGAGTTACCCTGCCTGTTGGCTCCTGAGTCTCTGATGTCTTTTGGGACAGCTCCAGGGCTCCTCTGACCAAGGGTTCCTGGTCCACAAAGATATCCATTGGACCAGCTTCGGAGCCGTGAGTGGGTCTTTCGTTAAGGGAGACCTTTTCTGTGGCATCCTTTTTGCCTCAACATTATCATTGGCAGAGAGTTTATTTATTTTATTTATTTATTTGGTTTTATTTGTATACCGCTTCTTCCTGCGATCAGTAGTGGTTTACCTTACACAGCAAAGTTCTCAGAGCTCTGCACATACTGCCACTATCTTTGACACGCCACCATAATTTATTGAATCAAGCTGTTTCTATGGTTGATTTTGAGGTTTCCCTAATCAAATCATATAAGGCATCTGACAGAAATGTAGCCCACAACCTGAGGCAAGCCACTTCTGGATTATCTGGTAGCTGTTGCACCAATAGCAGAGGTGCCCTAGTCATGAGACCAGCACAAAGGGCTGTCTCAGAACTCAAGGCTGAAGTTGCAAAAGTATATTCTTCTGAAGAATCTTCACCTTCCTATCATGAGCCCCCCTAAGCACCTTTCACTGTAATAGTGGTGTACTTACTGTAGTTACTGCGATGATTAGGGCATCCACTTGTGGCATCCCAAAAAACGGATCCAGCTTGCCCTGAGGTAAACAGGCCAGGGTCTTTGGCTCTTTGAGGGCCAACTCTGCATGCTCCCATTGGGAAACCAGGAGCTTCTCCAGTGCCTCTGGCAGCAGGAAAAATCCCAAAGGACACCTGATGCTCTCCAAATTGGGGTTTCCCTTGGAAGGTGAGTCAGCTGCAAACCTTTTGAGCCCCAGTATTGATATGGTGTCCCGAATCAATGCCAAGAGATCATCCTAATGGAAAAGACAGGCCACCAATAAGTTCTCATCATCCATAAGGGGAGCTCCCCTTCTTCCTCCGACTCATCTCCCGAAGCAAAAGAATTCTTTTACATCACCCATCTGACCCCTTCAGGGGATAAGGCCAGGCACTCCGAGGAGCACCCAGGTGAATAGGTCAGCAGGGGCATTTAGCCTCAGATATGGCATGGCAGAGCCACCCGAGGATCAGGACTCCCCCACGGATGCTGGATCCCCCTAAAGGGGGTTGTCAAGCAGCTAAGTAAGACCAAAGACAGCCGTTTCAGCAGCTGCTGGTCTCCACCATGTGAGAAGCTCTCCTGTGGCCCTAAAAGATACACAGGGCCTCTCTGGCTTTTAGCTGGGGCCTCCTCACCCTCTGCGGAACCACCATGGGTCTCCAATGAGCAATATCTGCTCTGTGGTAGCTGCAGGTGCAGAAGGAGAAACTAAGAAGGCCCTAACATTGGCATTGGGCCCTAAGTCCCTCCAGGGAGTCATAATGTCAAAATTCATGGAGCCCTTGCATCCCTATCACACTGGGAGCAAAAGGAGCCCAGTGCAGAGCTTACCCTGTGGGTTCCACAGTGGGCAGAAGTGCGAATATGTGGCTTGCTTACCCTGTCACATGCAGCTGAGAAAAAAAAAAGCATGAACCCCCCCCCCTCCCCCAAAAAATGGCTGAGAAATGCCTGCCAAAAAAAGTGTAAACTGTGAAAAAAATATGACCGTTGCAAAAATCACCATACTGGAAAAAAAATCAGAGGACCTGCATAGAGATTCCCCATGCCTATCAGGTCAATCGGGAAACCCCAAATCTGGCCTTCTCGAAGGAAAGGAAATCCCCATTATTGGATTGGACCTAATTGGCCTTATTCACTTCTTTTTTTTTAAGCCTTTCATGCCACAAGACAGGCAATTGAGCCCATAGAAAACAAAGGGCAAAAGAAAGTTCCAAAAAAGATAGACCAAAATTATCAGCTTGGACCCCAAGGGATCCAAGGATACCCAAAGGACAGCAGGAGAAAAGGGAGGCCTGGACCCAACTTAACAGCTCCCCTCGGAGGGGGGGGGGGGCGGCGCAGGGTCCAGATGCTCCTCCTTAATCCACCAGACACAAGTTATCCATGGGAAACATTGCTGGATCATGGGCAGCTGTCAGTTCAGGAGTCAAAGACGTACCTTCATTCGGGCTCTGAAGGGGCCTTCAGGCTCAATCCAAGGCCTCTGCACCATGATGTGGGCGATGAGAACTGGTCCTATCATACTGCTGCACCATTTTACATACACCTTGTTACCTGCTGGAGGCAGATAACACTGGCTTATCTCAGTGTGCACCAGTGGTTATACCTCCTCATGACATTGGTGAGAGTCTATCTCCACCTTCTGGTAAAAAAGCATGGTCCTCTCATATGGACAGGTCTAGCAGGATGATAAGGAAAACAGGCTTCACAAACAAAAAAGTTTCATAAAATTACCCCTTTAGAGTCAGGCGTTCACTAGGACCCCTAACTGCTAGTTCCATGCGTACTTGAAAGCCCGCAGAGAACAATGCAATTTTCAAACAAGGTACTCATGTCCACTGAGTTGCAAAATCATGCACACATTTTAGGCGTGCTGTATAAAATTGGGCACATTTTCAACATGCTGTCTATGCACACACCTGCTTCTGATATACACACTCAGAAAGCCCTTATTTTATGGGGACAAATTTGTGCATATCATGAAAATATTGATTTACACAGGTCAGTTTGATTTTTAACCAGGCAATTTGCTGCTAAGCTTTTGAAAATGTACCGCTTCGCATTAAAGCAAAATGTTACATAAAGAGAGTATCACAGTTGTGATTCAGAAAACCTCTGCAGGACATTTAACTTCTCTGTCATAGCTTGGATCTAAGTTCACATCACAAGCATTTGGCAGATGAAGAGTATGTTGTATGTATCACTGTCATACCGCAGCTGTTTACTAGATTTGAAGCTCTTTCTGTGGGTAGAGGGACTTTGTGAAATGCAATCTAGGGCAAGTCATAAGAAGCTGAAAGACTAATTCTGTCATCAATCATGGTTGGTAGTAATGCTGCTATACAGTGAATCACCCATACAAATTTAGTTATTCCTTCTATATTTTTAGGAAATTTTATAAATCACAATATCAAAATGATATTTCCAAAGAACAATGAACTATGCACCCAAATAATATTCTTTGTATATTTTTATGCAATTTTAAATTAAAGATCTGACTGTAATGTTCATTAAGGAGACCTAATTTTCAGTACTGTGTATAATTTTGATTACTGCACCTTCAAAAGGACATAAACAAGATGGAGTCAGTCCAAAGAGCAGCTACTAAACTGGTCAATGGTCTTCATCATAACCCACAAGGTTTTAGACATAAAAATCCCAGTGTGTTTACCTTGGAGGAAAGGCAGGAGAAGGGAAGTATGAGAGAGACATTTCAATATCTCCATGTTATAATTGCACAAGAGGTGGCCCTCTTCCAGTTGAAAGGAAGCCCTGGACAAGGGGGTCATAGGATGAAGGTGAAAGGGAATGGATTCAGGAGTAATCTGAGGACATGTTTCTTTACGGAAAGGGTGGTGAATGTGTGGAACAGCTTGCCAGAGAGGGTTCTGGAGACAAGAACTGTTTCGGCATGTATGGGACAAATACAGAGGATCCCTGAGGGAAAGGAAGGGATTGTAGAACCTAATAGTTCTTATGGATGGGCAGACTGGGCAGTCTGTATGGTCTTTATCTGCTGTCATTTTCTATGTTTCTATAGATCCTAAAATCAGTGCCTATCAACTTGAAGGCACATTTAACAAAGGACATCCGAGTGCAATCTGGAATGTCAAAACCAGACTGTCTAACAAAACAGCAGGCACGTGCAAGTTCAGGCATGATTTCAGAAACGTGGAGGTGGCCGATATGGACGTCTATGGAGACATCTACATAGACATTCCCAGAATAACATCTCAGAACAGGGATATCTAATGTTAAAGTAGTGGATTAGGACAAGATGGTCAATGTTCAAATCCCAGCGTGGGCCTTTGTAATCTTAGGGTGGTCACTTAATTCTTCAACTTTTCTACACCCTTTGGATGTTTTAAGGCCACAACAAGCACTTTCCTGATGCCTGTCCATATCTGCAGCAGGTCTAAATGATGGACTTCTAAGTTCATTGCACCTTCCTAGACAATGCCACCACCATGCCCCCTGCCTTCTTGGATGTCCCTGCACTGGAGATGTCTCTAAGGGGTATGTTTGCTAAGCTGGGCTAATGGTTAACCAGAGCTATCTGCAACTAAGTCCCATTGAATAACATGGGATCTAGTTGCAGATAGCCCGGGTTAACCATTAGACCAGCTTAGTAACACCCCAAAAAATAATTAGTAAAATGGCTCTGGAAACATCTCTGTGATTTCCACGTAAACGTGCATGTCTTTAGACATTCAAATCACGACATAGGGGTATGTTTACTAAACCGTCTTAATGTGCGCTCTGCAATAATGGCGCTTTATCGGGCACAGAGGTACCTTAGCGCGCAGCGGCACAAACGAGCGCTGAAGGCGGAGAAAGGCTCCCGGAGGGCGGAGGAAGGCTCCCCAGGGGTGAGAGAAGGGGTCAATGGGTGGAGAGTGGGAGTGGGAGGGGAGAGGCTCCCCGCACACTAACGATGTGAAATCCGAGGCTCAAAACTAACGCCAGTGAAACCCTGGTGTTAGAGCTGATTTAAAGGGAAAAGAAACCATTTCTGTCCACAATGTACAGCAAAACCAGGGAAACCTACACAAAGTGATAAATGTGATACATGTGCACAGAACAAAAGGGCAAATAAACATTGAAAATGACCGGAACAAAATTGAAAAAAAACATAACCAAGCTGGGCAATAGTGATATTAATGGGAAACATCAATCCCCCCCCCCCCCCAAGAAAGCTCCAAAAAAAAGATATGAATATTGGAAGGGTCTATGCTCCGTCCCCATACAAGGTGAATGAGCCCACAGTGAAAGTGCGCAGAGCAGGGTTTTCCCTCTCCAATGGGCAGGTGTCCTATGGCATGCGCATGTTCCACAACAGCAGGGCGGGCATGTCAGAATGGGCAACTGGACAGATGCTGGAAAAGGGGATACAGAGGGCTACAGGCGGCACATGCTGCGGTGCAGCTGGCCCACAGTGCGGACTTGGGTGATGCCTAGCTGGCCCATAGGAATGCTGAAACAGTAGAGCAGCCAGACAGCAACTGCTGAGGGCCCAACATGGGCACAAGTGTGCTTCCCACAGTGTCACAGGGGATAGTACCCAGCAGGTACCCCGAAGGGCACGGAACATTGGCTTGCGGTGCTGGGGGGAAGCGTGAACAGCTATGCAGGCACCCCTACCCCAGAACCCGCACCATAGGCAGCCGCCTATCTGCACACTGGATGGCCTGAGACTGCGCTCCACCAGCACCACCAGCAGAAGGGCATGTCAGCATGATGGCAGAGGGATACTGGTGGTGGAGGGGGCAGTGGCAGCTGCCCAGAGCAGACCGTGGCCTAGCCCTGTGTAGGTGGGTGCCATGCACTGCAACAGACAGGCCCTGTCTGACCAACAGTCATGGCATCACCAGGGAATGCACTGTCTCTGCCGCAACACGGTGGTGCAGTGCACACAGCCAGTATGTTCAAAAGCAGAAGGTCACAGGTTCAAGTCCCAGCTGTGGTTCCTGCCAACCCAGTGCCCATATTTTACCCACTACTAAAACGTGCTAATACAGACAGAACCTTTATTGCAGATGATGTAAACTTGCCCAAAACACCTACATTTTACCCTACAGAGCACAGACACCATAAACATGTACATTACCTAGAGCAGAGTCTCCCAAATGCAGTCCTGGAGGGCCAAACACCATTCAGGTTCCATGCTGTCTCTAATAAAGATACCTGTGCTGCATTTCTATGCGCCGCCCCCATGGTATGCAGATGTATCTCATGCATATTCATGAGGGACAGCATGAAAACCCGAACAGTGTCTGGCCCACCAGGACTGGAGTCAGGAACCTCTGCCCTAAAGCAGTGGCCAACAGGGGCAGACACACCCGCACCCACAGGCCCCATTATCCAATGCCTCTTGGAGAGGCAGGATGTTGGGCCCTGCGTGCATCTCCCAATACTAGCACTTGCATACCTTAGCAATGCCACCCTAAACCTGGGAATATGGTACACAGCTATCAAAAGGTTGCTATGATTACTGGCAGATAGCAATTCTGAGGTTAAGTACAATTTTCTGAGTGAGCTGCATCATAGCAACCTTTCTGATGTCTGTGGAGTGTGCTACAGGTTTTGTGTCTGACAGGGTTTACCACCCTGGCGGGTGACCACAACAGTATTGCGTACCATAGCCATGCCTGCACTGAGCCCAGGACTGGTGTGGTGGCCAGGGCTGCCAAACACCTCTATAGTTGCACAATGCTGGCATAGGTGTGTGGAGTGTGTGTCTGTCTATCCAGTGTGTGGTGGTTGCCAACACCCTCCACAGCCCACACTGCTAGCACTGTTGCCAGTATTGGCCTGCCAATGTGCATAATGAGGAGCAAGGTACTGTGGGAATAGCCTGGATAGGGTGGCCTGGCCTGGTCGTATCTGCACAGGGCATAGGGCAATGGCTCGGACATTGTAGTGCCCGGCCACCACCTGCACGGACAGCGTGGCCACAGCATGTCCTGCTGGGAGGTCACTCTCACCCTGACTGGGCAGTGACCATGACATGGCTAGGTTCCCCCATAGTGCTATATAGTATTTCTCTCATGTGATATTTATGGGTCCCTTTTGGGACCCAATCACTGACGTATCTGCTTGGTGTGTATGCTGACATCCCAGTTCTGGGTACACGCATCACCATTATATATATATATATATATTCATATTCAGTACTGCTGGCCTAACTTTACCTACATAGCTGTATAGAGAGCAGCTGAATATCATCCACTATCAGCAAAGTTAGGTGGAGCACACACGCTCTATCCTCACTCCACCCCTGCACTACCTTGATAGTGCCTGGACAGTCTAAGACCTTTTTCATTGGCACTATCCGGATAGCACCACTGAAAATTCACGGTAGTGTTCTTCATTGCCTGTAGGTGTCCATAAATGTACTCCAGAGGCCACTGAAGCATACAAACACAATGCGCACATAGGAACTGTCTATCATATTTAAGTGATAATTAAGTATAGCATTTTTCTCCTCCATTTGGTATATCTGAATCATCTTAAGATAAATAGAATAGGCCAGATATTATTTTTTAAATCCAGTGGCAGTCAGGACATTGTAACAAATAAAAACCAGTAGCTGAAAGCTCAGTAAGTCCTGACTGCTATTGGAGTATATATGCAATTGACTCTTAAGTGGCTGACAGCTGAAACTTGGCCAAGTTGGGTCTGTACCTTTGAAGGTTTTACGAAATAAAAGGTTTATTTGTTTTTAAGTGATGTGGCCATGTCCTCCCTGTGCTGTTCTGGTAACTTATTGTCTCATCTAGCCATTGAGATTCTCGAATCTGGAGATCTGCCTGCCTGTAGACAGGGAGCATTTTTGAAATTCTAACCTAAAGGATCTGGATTTCAGCTTTCTACTTAAAAGCCTAAATTTGGCTTCCAGAACATCCCTCCCACACCTTTCAATGTTGTTGGTACCCTCATGTACCCCATCAGTCAACTCCTTCCCAGCACTGTGAAAAATTTTATCTAAGTGTAAAATCTTATCTAGATAACTTTACCTGATGCCATCTTTGCACTAGGAAGGCAAGTTACCAAGAGATTTTCATATCCACCCGCTGCCCATCTATCTACCTGCTTATCTACAACATCTGCATTGAAGCCTGGATGTCCCATCGTCATCTGAAATGGAACATGGCCAAAACCAAACTCCTTATCTTTCCCCCTAAACCCACTTCCCCCTTTCACCTTTTTCTATTTCTGTAGATAGCACTATACTCCCTATTTCCTCAGTTCATAACCTTGGGGTCATCTTTGACTCATCTCTCTCTTTCTCCGCACTCATCCAATAGATAGCTAAAAGCTGTTCTTTCTCTATAACATTAGAAAAATTTGCTCCTTCCTTTTTGAGCACACTGCTACAGTAAGACCCTTATCCACTCTCTAGTCACTTCTCTCTGGACTATTGCAACCTATTGATCTCCCCCTGAATAATCTCTCCCCCTCTTCAATCTGTTTAAAACCCAGCTGCAAGGCTAATCTTCTACCAGTGTTGCTATGCTCATGTAACCCCTCTTCCCAACTTACTTCACTGGCTCCCTATCTGTTTCCACATCTGTTTCAAACTTCTCTTACTGACCTATAGGTGCATTCATTCTGTGGCTCCTCACTACCTTTCCTCTCTTCTCTCTCCAGGGCCGGATTTACCTTGAGTGAGGCCCTATGCCAACAAAAATTGTGGGCCCCCAGCAGGGGCGGCCCAAGGGGGGTGTGGGCCTCATTTGCATAAGGGGCCTCATTTGCATAAATATTTGCATAATGTTACCATATACTAACTTTTAGTAAACGTGCCTCTTAATGAGTGTATGGATAAAGAAAGACTAAAAGATTTCTACATTACTATAATCCAGTGCCAACTGCCAGACACATTAGGAACTACTACAAACACTGCCCATTTAGAACCCATAGCAAACCCGCCGTATCCTAACAGCACTACCAGGACTCACAAAGCACCATACTCTACCAATCAAAAGGCAACACTGCAAATATTAAACCAATACATTTCAGAGAACAACAATACATGACCTACTGGGGAAAGAGAACAAGTGGCAATGTCAAATAGGAATTATATAAACAGAACACCTCAGCTCAGTTACACATGCAGAACATAGACCATCACCATACAAGTAATCACATTTTAGAAACAGGAAGACAATAATTAAACTGGAAATCCCAAAAGCCAAACTTGGAATGTACAACACTGTAGAAATAAAACTATACATTAATTTGCTCTTGTACTAAACAAAGCGCAGACGTTAATGATGCACATTTACCAGAGCTGACATATTCCAATTAATAAATTCAAAATAAAGAGATATTTTTCTACCTTTTGTGCATTTTTTTCAGCTGCAATTGCTCCAGCCACTTTCTTCTGGTTTCTTCATGTCTTCTGCTAACTCTCCATCGTCTGCTGTCCATTTGTCCTTTCTTCTCTCTTCTAGTTTTTTTCCATTCTCTCTCTACATCTGCTTTAACATACTAATCTTTCTCCTTTTGCTCTTTCCTCATTCCTATTTCATCCACTCAAATTTTACCCCTCCATCCTCAATCCCCACTTACTCTCCCAATACCCGGCCAATTGTAGATTTTTTTATCCCTCCCACACAAAATATTTTTCCCTTCTCCAGTTTACTCTTCCAGCCCCAGCCCATTCTAATCCTCCCCCAACATCAGCTCCCTTCTAGTTCCAGCCTCACCCAGCATCCATTCCCTTCTAATCCCTGCATCAGCCCATTTCCAGTCCTAGCCACCCATCAGCCCATTTCCAGTCCTAGCAACCCCCCAACCCAATACCAGTCCTAACCCCCCATCACCCCATTTTCAGTTTAAGCCCCCCCTATAACCCATTACCAGTCCTAACCCCCATCAGCCCACTTCCAGTCCTAACCCCATCAACCCATTTCCAGTCAGCCCCCCATAGCCCATTGCCAGTCCTAACCCCCCCAATAAGCCCATCAGCCCACAGCCCATTACCAGTCCTAACCCCATCAGCCCACCTCCAGTCTTAACCCCCCCAGCCCATTTCCAGTCCTAACCCCCCCCATAGCCCATTACCAGACAGCCCCCATCAGCCCACAGCCCATTACTAGTCTTAACCCCCCCCAAAGCCCATTACCAGTTCTAAACCCCCCCAACAGCCCATTATCAGTCCTAACCCCATCAGCCCACCTCCAGTCTTAACCCCCCAGCCCATTTCCAGTCCTAGCCCCCCCATAGCCCATTACCATACAGCCCCCATCAGACCACAGCCTATTACAATTCTAAACCCCCCAAACCCCATTACCAGTTCTAAACCCCCCCCCTACAGCCCATTACCAGTCCTAACCCCATCAGCCCACCTCCAGTCTTAACCCACCCCATCCCATTTCCAGTCCTAGGCCCCCCCCATAGCCCATTAACAGACATCCCCCATCAGCCCACAGCCCATTACCAGTCTTAACCCCCCCAAAGCCCATTACCAGTTCTAACCCCCCCCAACAGCCCACAGCCCATTACCAGTCCTTACCTCATCAGCCCACCTCCAGCCTTAATCCCCCCAACCCATTTCCAGTCCCAGTCCCAGCCCATTTCCAGTCCCAGTCCCAACCCATTTCCAGCCCCAGTCCCAGCCCCCCCAATTACCAGTCCTACCCCCTCCCCCTCCCCCGGCCTAAAGTAAAATTTAATTAAAAAAAAAAAACCTGCTGGCTGCCGCCGCGGGGCCCCCTCTGCTGCCGCGGCAGCATGGACTGACCCGCGGGGGCCCCCTCTGTAAGCTCGGTCCCTCCCTCCGTGCCTCCGTGTCTCCCTCCGTGCCGGCTGTGAGAGACGCGAAGGCAGTCTGTCTCCTTCGCGTCTCTGTTAAGCCCGCAGGGGCTGATGGGAAATTTCCCATCAGCCCCTGCGGGCTTAACAGAGACGGGAAGGCAGAAGGAGACAGTCTGCCTTCGCGTCTCTAACAGCCTGCACGGAGGGAGACACGGAGGCACGGAGGGAGGGACCGAGCTTACAGAGGGGGCCCCCGCGGGTCAGTCCATGCTGCCGCGGCAGCAGAGGGGGCCCCGCGGCGGCAGCCAGCAGGTTTTTTTTTATTTTATTAAAAAAAAAAAGCCTAACTAGTTCAATTTTTGTGGGCCCTTTGCAGCTGTGGGCCCTACGCCATGGCGTACATGGCGTATAGCTAAATCCGGCCCTGTCTCTCTCCATATACCCTTTCTCGAGAACTCCTCACTTCTGGTAGATCCCTTTTATCTGTGACCTTCTCTGCCACTGGCAAACTCCAGACTTCATTCATTCCATCATGTTGCTCCATATGCCTGGAACAAACTACCCTAGTTGGTACATCCACCTTTGGCCTTATCCAAAACTGAACACAATATTCCAAGTGAGGCCTCACCAGCGACTTGTACAGTGGCATTAGTACCACTTCCTTTCTGCTGGTAATTCCTCTCTGTATGCAACCCAGCATCCTTCTGGCTTTTGCCACCACCTTGTCACACTGTTTTGCCATCTTGAGATCCTCAAAAACAATCACTCCAAGGTCCTTCTTCTGGTCCATGCACAATAATCTTTCGCCCCCTACCCCATAAAATTCCATTGGATTTCTGCTCCCCGAGTGCATGACACTGCACTTCTTCACATTAAATCTTAACTGCCAAGCATTAGACCATTCTTCCAGCTTTTGTATATCTTTCCTCATGTTATCCATTCCCTCAGGGGAGTCCACTCTGTAGCAAATTTTCATGTCATCTGCAAAAAGACAGACTTTTCCATTCAATCCTTCAGCAATATCACTCACAAATACATTGAACAGTACTGGTCCCAGGACCAAACCCTGAAGCACACCGCTAATCACCTTCCTTTCATCTGAGTGAGTTCTGTTTACCATCACCTTCTGTCGTCTATTAGTCAACCAATTTCTGATCCAGTTCACCATCTTGGAATCCATCCCCAAGCTCTTTAGTTTATTGATAAGCCTCAGATGAGGAACAGTATCAAAGGCTTTGCTGAAATTTAGGTAGATCAAAACATGTAGAAATGTCCCAACATGTAGAAAGGTCCCAGGGCTAGTACCACATTTCAAACATGTATCCACATCCACAGTACCCATCTGGTAGGCCCTACTCGAAGAAACATAGTCATGATATATCAATTTAAAATGTAGTTCTCTCCAAACTGCACTCTCAACAAATCTACCCCCACTAAACACATTCACACACAAGTCATCCTCATCCAGCTCACTACTTCTTGAACCCCTCTCCCCTTCAACTCCTTCCTTAACTGCCCATAGAGCCAGAAAATCAAGCCTATCTTTAGCTGCCTTTTAACAATAATGCACTCACAGGTGCTGTTCTACATAGAGGGCAGGACCTCCCTCAACTGAGACAGGAGAAAATGTGAGCCTGCAAATAAGCATAGTGATCCTGTCTTGGCAAGGGTCACATCCCCTTCTCTTCAGGATCCAACATCTGCCCTACCTAAACAAGCCCTTAGCAATGCCTCCAATCAAATACTGCCCCCCCCCCCCCCACCTGATGGAAAATCCTCATTCTCCACTAAAGGCAAACAAAAGGACATCCAGGAGGAGATGCCCATCTTCTTCCGCACCCTTCGCTATGCTCAGCATGTAGTCCGTATCACCAAACGTGGGGTCATCAGGCCCACCATACTCAAATGTTGGGCATGCAGCACATAGCCAAGTGAATACAGTTTCACAAACTCTGTCTTCAAAGCCACATCCACATATTTTGAGTCAGCCAGCAATCAGCCTCTTACCCCCTGCAGTGGACAAGCCACAGTATAAAGGCATGTATCTGATACCCCAACTCCACCATCCCAGGGATCCCTCTTCAATGTAACCAACCTGATCCAAGGCCACCTCTCTCTCCAGAGAAACTACTGACCATCTGTTCCAATTGCCTCAAGTCTCATCTAGTAAGCACCACTGGAAGGCATTGCAGCACATAAAGTCACTGCCATCTTAAGGGTCTGAGCATGGCCCTATAGAGACAGAGGCTGGTTCCTCCACGCCTTTAATTGTGCCTTTGATCACCTCATCTCTCTACCAATATTTAAACTGTACATATAAAAGATATAGATTCTGGGGAATCCAGACTCCTAAATAAGTCAGAGAGCAGGAGACCCACTGCAAAGCAAAGTGACCCACTCTGCTTCCCCTTTCCCTTCCACTCAGAGCTAGTGCCAAAGACTTATCCCAATTTACATGCAAGCCAGAAAGAGCCCCGAATTCTTTCATAAGTTCCAGAACCCCCATTAGCCCATTTCCAGTCTTAGCCACCCCCGATAGCCCATTAGGAGTCCTAGCCTCCCCTCCCAATCAGCCCATTTCCTTTTCTAACCCCCCCCATCAGCCCACCAGTCCTAACCCCCCCATAGCCCATTACCAGTCCTAACCCCCCCATATCCCATTTCCAGTCCTAGCCCTCCCCCCATCAGCTCATTAATATTTCCCATGCTACCACCCAGATTCTTAAACTGTCAATTGCAAATATCTATTGTACCTGCATGTAACGTGCTTTCAGCATTAAGTTGTAGGTTTAGGTATGTTGGATTTAGTTTGCAGTAGATGCCCCAGGTCATTACCAATTTCTAACACATTCCCAGCTCTTCTCTGCTGGGAAAGCTGTCTTATTGCTTACACTCTATGTGGAAGCTCAGTTTGAGCCCAGGTTATATGCTGCATAATCTTAAAGATAAAAATTAAGCTATTCCCTGTAAGACTGGCCCACCATGGAAAGCCCTAGAGTCCTCCTACCCCAGAGTAGTCCCCAGAATGAGCAGTGCTGCCAACACTCCCGTGCTAAGAATGACCTGAAGCAAGTTCTTGTCTTTATAGTTTATATAAAGCCCATTTCCCCAGTCCAAGCCCGGAAGGTTTTCCTCCAGCTTCTCAGCACGGCCTCGCCTCTTTCCTGGCTGATCAGGCTAGGAGCTGCTCCCTTCTGTCATCCTCGTACCTGCTTCCCCTCGGCGCGGTGCCAGGCCAGGCTCACTTCCCCATAGAGGCCCTTTCCCACTGCCCGAAGGATGCAGTAATTGGCCAATCTCCCAGCCTGACTCCGCTTTTCCATAGTTGATCCAAAAGCTTCGTGCATCCTCTGCCCGCCAACTTGCAACAATGGCCCGCAGCTGGACAGCAACCCTGGCCCAGGTGGCTCACTTGGTGGCTTCAGTGTTACTAAGCAACCAGGAGGAGGGGCAGCTGCTCCTTTCTGTTTCTTTCTAACCATTTTGCTTTATTTATTGTAGTGTTCCTTTTGAAAATTAAACACTGACACAGTAGATTTCCTTTGCATACTCACTTCAGGTACTAATTCAGATGTGATCATATTATGATCACTAACGCCGAGTGGTCCCTACACAGTTAACTCTTTGGGAGCAATTTCTCCAAATGGGTGAATTTTTCACATACCATGACACTCTTTGCACTGAATGCATGCATATGAGCTCTCATCAACTGGGATATCCTCATACATGTGGCACTCGGTGCAAGAGCCTGGATAGATCCCACCTCACTGCTGGATTGCTGTCTGGATCATAGTATTGGTGACATGTTTAGTTAGCTAAAGCTGCTAAGAGAATGCAAATGCAATGTGTGCCTTCAAGACAATCCTGACTGCTGGTAACCCAGCAGCTCCTGGGTTTTCTTGGCAGTGTGAATGGAAGCAGATTGCCTGGCCTTTCTTCCAAGGCAATGGAGGGTTAAGTGACATGCCCAAGGCCACAAGGAGTACTAGTGGGAACTGAATGCTGGTCTCTTGGTTACCAAGCCAGTGCTCTAACCATTAGGCTACTCCTCCACTACTGCTAAAGGAATAGGGATGCCTAAAATAATATAAAGTCCCTTACACTTGTAGTTATTTTTTCTTTTTCTTTTGTGTTTGCTTCAAGGTAAACTGCAAGGTCCTTGAATTAATCAAATCATTTGCTGACAAAAATTCCTAATTAAGCCTTGTTGTAAAAAAGAATTCCCGTTATCCTTTTAATTGGCTTAAAGCCTATAAATCAACAATTGAGTCAGGGGAGGGGGAGACAGAATCAAACACAGACAGTACGTTTTATAGAAGGCACCCAAACCTCTTCTCTTCTAGGGGCTTTAATAGCAACCGAGCTAAGGTTTGCAATGATAGTGTTTTGCCTTGAGACATGGTGTAATTACAGTCACTTCGTCCCAAGGAAAGGGTGCTATTCTGGGTGGTGCACACTATACCTTTCACTTTGTCCACTAATGTGAGGTATACCTTTTGAATGGGAGTCTTCAGGAATCAGGGTGAATAAGCTGTAATCTAAATACTGACCCCACAGTGGTTATTGCCCTCACAGAGTCCCACTCAGAGTACCACAGCATGTCAACTGTAGAAGCAAAAGAACCATACTACAGTGAACAAAGAGCCAAATATGAATGAATTAGCATTAGAACATAAGATATGCCATACTGGGTCAGACCAAGGTCCATCAAGCCCAGTATCCTGTTTCCAACAGTGGCCAATCTAGGTCATACGTACTGTGGTAAGGAAGGCTGTTCAGAAGAGATGAAGTGGCAAGAAAGTGAATCCTGTCCCTTTAAAAATAGTAGTAAACAGGGTTTCCATAGCAACCACAAACCTCCGAGTCAGAATGCAGCTAGTACCAAGCCCCGCCCACTTCATCACATCAGAGCTAGGTTGAGCCCTAGCAGCTCCCATGTGTGCAGGGAGAAGGGCGTGGTGCCTGAGAAGCACCAGTTTAAAACCGCAGTGTTTGAGCAGTTAGAGAAGGAGAGAGACAAGCAGTTGGATCTGAGAGGAACAGATCAGAGGCAGACACAGCTGAAGGAGAGACTGCCAGGAGAGAGGCAGCTGAACGAGAAGGGAAAGCAGCATGGCCCCGAACAGGAAGGATTGAAACAGCTGAGAAGCCCAGAGCCAAGGCAAGTGCGTGTTTCAAAGTCCCGTCAGGAAAGGAAGCTGGAAGAGTCAGTTCCCAGCGGGGGAAGCAACTCAGCTAGCCAGCTAAACTACAGAGGTAGGGAGAAAAGCCTTTCTGTGTTTCCTAGCCAAACTCCCTCTGAAGAGATAGTCAGAGAGCTAAAGAGAAGTGCTAGAAGCTGTCATAGCCAGAATGCCTCAAAACAAACTTCTATGAGAGACAGGAAGTTTGCTAACAACTGCCGTGACTCAGCAGCAGAGAGTTTTAGTAGAGAGAGAAACTGCGTGTCTAACGTATGCTGAGATAGAGCAAAAGAAACATTTATTGTCAAACCTAAAAGAACTGTTACAGAGTGAGAATAAGAAGCCCTATGATACTGTTCCAATTGAGGACAGTTGTAATGAATCCGTTGAGGAAATGGAGATAGGAGAGTGCAATGAACCGTATGAGAGTGAGTCTGAAGAGATGCAATGTTCATACTGCAGGGCTAATGAGCTTAATATGTGCTGACCCTAAGCACATGGGCAAGAATGATTGTTTGAAGCAGGGCAAAGCTTATTTTATGAAGCTGAGAGGAACAGCAAGAAAACTTACCAAAAGTTTTAAGAGCAAATGTGTTTGTTCCTACAAGGCTCTGAAGGAATTAAACTTGCTGGAAGTTTTAGAACCTGTTGATCTTCATTGTACAGAAGATGTGAAAGAAACAGCCTTCTAAGAAAAGTTAAGTTGCCTTGCTGGAGTTAACAGCCTGAACTTTGTAAGATAGTTCTTTGAGCAAAAGTTAACTACTGATGTTGGAAGCAGAATTTCCTGACTATGTGAATGCAACCTGTTGGACTTTATTATTCTTTGCTTTGGAGATGTATCCCATTTATGTTCGGTGCTAATGGATTTTGATGCGAAGGGGAAATCCCGAAAATAAATATTCTCTGTTTTTGCCTAATACCGTGTGGTCACACTATTTGCTCTGAGGAATAGCTAAACTACATTTCCCAGCAATCCTAGCTGGCGGCCATATTTGTGGACACTGTTCAAAGAGGGCAATAAGGCAAGGGCCTCTTGCTCACAGGCTACCGGCCCAGGCGAGAGGTCCGGCGACAGTACCTAGCAGTTTCCTCAAAAGACACAGGTTCCGCACTGCTTGTACTGGGTCAAGCATTGATATCCTGGGTCCCTTCTTAATAATGGTTTATGGACCTTTCCTCCAGGAACTTGTCCAAACCTTTTTTAAACCCAGCTACACTAACAGCCTTTACTACATCCTCAGGTAACAAATTCCAGAGTTTGATAACACGTTGAGTGAAAAAATATTTTCTTTTATTAGTCTTAAATAGTTTACCCTGTAGCTTCATTGCATGTCCCCTAGTCTTTCTATATTCTGATAACGTAAACAATCGATCTACGTTTACCCGTTCCACTCCATTCATTAATTTATAGACTTCTATCATATCTCCCCTCAGCCGTCTCTTTTCCAGGTTAAAGAGCCCTAACCTTTTTTAGCCTTTCTTCATAGGAGTATCCTTCCATCCCCTTTACCATTTTGGTGGCTCTTCTCTGAACCTTTTCTAACAACGCTATATCCTTCTTAAGATACGGCGACCAGAATTGCACACAATACTCAAGGTGCGGTCTCACCATGGAATGGTATAGAGGCATTATAATACCTTTTCTTTTATTTTCCATTCCTTTCCTTATGATACCTAGCATTCTATTTGCTCTCTTGGCCGCCGCTGCACACTGGGCCGAGGGTTTTAACATGTTATCCACAATGACGCCTAAATCTTTTTCCTGGGTGGTGGTTCCTAATGTGAAACCTTGCATCGTGTAACCATAGTTTGGGTTGTTCTTCCCTAGGTGCATAACTTTGCACTTGTCCACATTAAATTTCATCTGCCATTTTGATGCCCAGTCTTCCAATTTATCAAGATCCTCTTGCAATTTTCCACAATCCTCTTGGGTTTTAACAACTTTAAATAGTTTTGTGTCATCTGCAAATTTGATAACCTCACTCGTTATTCCCTTTTCGAGGTCATTAATGAATATGTCAAAAAGCAGCGGACCCAGCACAGATCTCTGGGGTACACCACTATTCAACTTTCTCCATTGGGAAAATTGGCCATTTAGCCCAACCCTCTGCTTTCTATCTTTTAACCAGTTCCTGATCCACAGTAGTACACTGCCTCCTATCCCATGACTCTTTAGTTTTGCCAAAAGTCTCTGATGAGGGACCTTGTCAAAGGCTTTCTGAAAGTCCAGATACACTATATCAACCGACTCACCTTTGTCGACCTGTTTATTCACACTTTCAAAAAAACATAACAGATTAGTAAGACAAGATCTTCCTTGTCTAAAGCCATGTTGGCTGTCTCTCATTAGGCCATGTCTATCTACATGCTGAGTAATTTTATTCTTTATGATGGTTTCTACCATTTTTCCCGGTACTGACGTCAGGCTCACCGGTCTGTAGTTTCCCGGATCACCCCTGGAACCCTTTTTAAAAATTGGTGTTACATTGGTTATCCTCCAATCTTCAGATATTAGAGATGATTTTAATGATAGTTCACAGATTACTAATAGCAGGTCTGCAATCTCATATTTCAGTTCTTTCAACACCCTTGGATGTATACCATCTGGCCCAGGTGATTTGCTACTCTTCAGTTTATCTAATAGTTGTAATACATCTTTCCGATGTATCGATATTTCCTTCAATTCTTCCGCACCTTTAAATGCCACTTCAGTCATGGGTAACATCCCTACATCTTCCTCAGTAAAGACCAAAGCAAAGAATTCATTCAGTCTTTCCGCTATCGCCTTGTTGCCTCTTAGTGCCCCTTTAACTCCTCTATCATCTAATGGTCCAAACGACTCTCTCACAGGTTTTTTGCTACGAATGTACTTGAAAAAATCTTTATTTCGCGTTTTTGCTTCCGCAGCAAGCTTCTTCTCAAATTCTCCCTTTGCCTTCTTTATCAATGTCTTGCATTTGACCTGCCAGTGCTTGTGCTGTTTCCAGGTTTCATCGTTTGGCTCTTTTTTCCATTTCCTGAAAGATGCTTTTTTGGCAACAACAGCCTCTCTGACCTCACCTTTAAACTATGCTGGCAGTTTTTTGGACTTCCTTCCACTTTTCTTAAAGCGTGGAATACAAGCTGGTCTGGGCTTCCAAGATACTATTTTTCAACAACACCCAAGCTTGATGTAAGTCTTTAACCTTTGCAACTGCTCCTTTTAGTTTTTTCTTAACTATTTTCCTCATTTTATCATAGTCTCCTTTTCGAAAGTTAAAAGGTAGTACTGTGGATTTCCTTACTATCCCTCCTCCACTAATTAAATCAAAGGCGATCATGCTATGATCACTATTGCCAAGTGGCCCCAACACCCTTATCTCTTGCACTAGATCTGGTGTTCCACTAAGGACTAGGTCTAATATGGCTTCCCCTCTGGTCGGTTCATGTATCAGCTGCTCCAAGAAGCAGTCATTTATGTCATCTAGGAACTTTATCTCCCTAGCATGTCCTGCCGTTCCCATTAGGATGAACTAACTTATGAATTAACTTAAAGTTATTCAGATTTCTCTTTGGAAGGATGCTCAAGGGGGAAAACACCAAATTCTGAAATAGGGGATACTTAAAGGGACCAGCAAACCTTCCCTCAATCCAATTCTCAGTATCAACTCCCTCATGGTCTGCAGTGAAGGGAAATTTCCAAATGCTAAATTGCAATTTGGGCTGATCTAATGGAGTCCCAAATCAAACTTAACTCTCCCACAATAACTGGGCCACTGTTCCTTCTGGATAAACCAAAAATCACAACTCCATGCCTCTAGTCTCATTGGCAAAGGAGCCTAGAGAAGGGGGAGCTGTACAATGAGGTCTGGTTGATCAGACCTGATGTCTGTCAATAAACAATGGAAGGCCCAATGACTTCCTCCACATACAATGGATAATGGAAGACCAGATGAGTGTCCCTCCCCCCATATAACTGCATCTCTGTTGGAAACGATAGGAAGGCCATCCCCAACTCCAGGGATTATGTTAAAAACATGTGTAAACCTGCTTCCCAGGCATGGGCCTCAAAGAATTCTACCCTATGGACCTAACTGCTGTGACTGTCCTACAACTACCCTCTACCCTCGATACTCTGACATTTGTCAGAACACCGTGGCCTTGCAGTGGGAAGGCTACCCATATGGATTCCAACTTCACGTGTACCTTTTTGGGAACTGACAGGTACTTATGACCCGTATTGGCTGCTGTTGTAAACAGGATACTGGGCTTGATGGACCCTTGGTCTGACCCAGTATGGCATCTCTTATGTTCTTATGTCATATTTGTTTCTAATATCTATATCTCCAAAGCTTCATGCATAAGATCTGCCTTTCCAAACTCTGATGGGATCATTCCCCCATCCCCCAAACACGTGCAGCACTCTCAGTATCCTGGCTGAATAACAATAATCTGGGAGGTAACTCCATCGCACTCTCTCTGAGAATGTTAGAAAATAAAACATGAAAAGGTAGGCAACCTCTGTAACCTGCCTATCTAAAAGGCACTATCACAGTGAACACGTGCATTCACTTAGACAGCAGTCCTAAGCCCTACCACTCCTCCTCTGGCAGTCCTTCCCCTCGCTTATAACCTAAACCACTAGAGCCACACTGCCCTTACCATGGGGTTGGTAGTAGAAGAGATAAAATGCAAAGAATCAACTGAGTCACATGACTCTCAGGTCTGCTCCAGAGCCAACCATCCCTACCTGCACCAGCACCCTTCCCACATCAAAGCAGGGAAAGTAGCATCTGTGTACTGATCCTCCGCCACTAACACATCCAAATCGCTCTGATTTGTGATGCACTCACGCTCATTCTCTGCAAACTTTCATTCTTCACCTCAGGCAGCTGGGGATACTTCTAACCAGCTGCTGACTGATCTTGATCTAAAATCAACACCGTTCCTTCGGTGCATCACTGCCTGTGCGGCAGACTTTGTAGTGCCCCTCTGCCATGTGCATGGCCTGGGTGGCCACAGCATGTCATGCTGAGAGGGCACTCTCACTCCGACCGAGCAGTGACCATGACACGGCTATGTATCCACATAGTGCTATACAATGTTTGGCTCCAGTGATGTGGGTGCAAATTCTGTCCTGGGATTGTAATAACTGAGTCAAATACTGTGTAACCATGGTCGCTCTGTACACAGGCATTGTGTGCTAACCATTGTGTGCAGTTGCTATGCGCATGACTGTAACAACCCATTTGTGGGCAGCTGGTGCAGGCTGACCAGGGCCGGCCCGTCCATTGAGCAAGAATGTTTTTTGCACAGGGCCCCGCGTTTCAGGGGGCCCCGCGCAAAGAACATTCTGCTTTTTTTCAAAATTAAGTAAAAAAAAAAAAAGCTGGCTGCTGCCACTGCCGCCGCAGCAGCAGCAAAATGGAGTGTCCCGCAGGGCCCCCTCTGCCCGGCTGAGCTCTCCCTCTGCGATGGCTGAGCCCCTCTGTGCCGGCTTTCAGATACGCGAAGGGAGAGTGTCTCCTTCGCGTCTCTGTTAAGCCTGCAGGGGCAGATGGGAAATTTCTCCAAACACTGGAGGGAGGAGTGTCCTAGTGGTTGGGGGCAAGTTACTTCAGGCCAGAAGGTCAGGGGTTCAAATCCCACCAAAAGACAGCAACCTTGGGCCAGAAGGACTCATATCCCCTCATGTTAAAAATGTATCCCCCAATTGTGTTGTGACCACTTTGATTGAAGGATAAGGTGGTATACAAAACTAAATAAATAAAATGCCTCTGCTGCATCCTCCTTTCACTGCACACATCCTACCACTTCTGGCTCCACTGGGGAACACATCTTCCCTGTCCTGTGACACCATGGCATTTTGCATGGGCACCCCCAAATGCATCAGTACAGTTGCCTCCTACATGCTCTTCCAGCTTACTGGTTGCCACATAGGATGCCCATGGATCTGTCAGGTCCATCAGCTCCCACCTGTCCTTAGCTTTGCATTGACTTTCCTTGCTTCTCCCTTATCCAGCATTAAGGTGAGCCATTTTTTTATGTTAAAATGCATGCTTGATATCTTAATGCCCGATGTCCTGTTAGCACATGTTAAGTGTTCCAAAGCACCCTTACTGCCGGAACGTCTCCTACATGCCCAGAGCCCTTTTCACATGGAAAACCCCTTATCGCTGCCGTTAACGCTCGATAACACCTGCTACCTTACCACCATTTAGTAAACATGGGACCAGATGGGATAACCCTAGAATACTGAGGGAACTTCGGGACATTCTAGCAGCTCCACTGACTGACCTTTTCAATGCCTCGTTGGAGTCGGGAGTGGTGCCAAAGGACTGGAGAGAGGCTCATGTGGTGCCTTTACACAAAAGCGGAAGTAAGGATATCGTTGAAAACTACAGGCTGGTTAGTTTAACTTCAGTGGTGAGTAAATTATTGAAAAAGTTGCTGAAAGAGAAAATAGTGAGGTTTCTGGAGTCCAGCGGATTACAGGATCTGAGGCAACATGGATTCACCAGAGTCGGGTCTTCTCAGACAAATCTGATTGATTTCTTTGATTGGGTGACCAGGGACTTGGACCGAGGGAGAGCCCTAGATGTGGTGTATTTAGATTTCAGTAAAGCCTTTGACACCGTTCCTCACAGGCGACTTATAAACAAACTGACCACCCTAGGGATGGACCCTAAAGTTACTGCTTGGGTTAGAAATTGGTTGAGTGGGGGATGACAAAGAGTACAGGTAAATAGGGCTAACTCTGAGGAGAAGGAAGTTACCAGTGGTGTTCCCCAGGGATCTGTCCTTGGTCAGATTCTTTTTAACATCTTTGTTAGTGATATAGCGGAAGGGCTGTCAGGTAAGGTTTGCCTCTTTGCGGATGATACCAAAATCTGCAATAGAGTAGACACCCAGGAAGGTTTAGATAACATGAGGAGGGATCTAGCTAAGCTTGAAAAATGGTCTAGAATTTGGCAGCTGGGATTTAATGCTAAAAAATGTAAGGTCATGCATTTGGGCTGCAGCAATCCAAGGGAGCAATATAGTATGGGGGTGAAGTACTTTTGTCCATCAAAGAAGAGTGGGACCTAGGTGTGTTTGTGTCTAATGATCTCAAATAGCTAAACAGGTAGAAAAGGTGACGGCAAAAGCTAGAAGGATGCTTGGGTACATATGGAGAGGAATGGCTAGCAGAAAAAAGGAGGTGATAGTGCCTCTGTATAAGTCTTTGGTGTGACCTCATTTGGAGTATAGTGTGCAGTTCTGGAGACCGCACCTTCCAAAGGATATAAACAGGATGGAGTCAGTACAGAGGGTAGCTACTAAAATGGTTAGTGGGCTTCATTATAAAGCATATGAGGACAGACTTAAGGATCTTAATATGTACACCTTAGAGGAAAGGCGGGATAGAGGTGATATGATTGAGATGTATAAATAACTCCATGGTATAAATACACAGGGGAGAGCCTCTTTCGATTAAAAGCAAGTTCTGCTATGAGGGGACATGGGATGAGGGTGAAAGGGGCTGGATTCAGGAGTGATATGCGGAAATATTTCTTTACGGAAAGAGTGGTGGATCCGTGGAATAGTCTCCCAGTGGAGGTGGTAGAGATGAGGACAGTAACTGAATTCAAAAAAGCATAGGACAAACACAGAGGATCTCTAAAAGAAAAAAAGGAGACTGTTGTAGTTGTTGATATGGAAGGACAGACTAGATAGGCCATGTGGTCTTTTTCTGTGTTTCTAAGAATGTACTCATTGGCCCCGATTTTGAAAGTGGTTAAACCAAATAAACCCATACAGAGGGATATTCAGCAGCATTAACCAGCCAGTGCTACTGACTATTCCCTGTAACCACCACGGCACTGTCCAAACAGTGCCGGAGTGGGTGAGGGCCGGCCCAGCACTTATCTGTTGGCAGCGATGCTCAGTCTGCTAACTATTTAAGAGCCTGCAGAAAGTCGGAATGGAGCTCTGATGGTTCCTCACACTCTTTTTACATATTTTTATTAAGTTATTGTTGGAAGTTTAAAATGATAAATAGGTTTGTTCCTGATAAAAACAGCATGTGTTCAAATACAGGCTAAAACCTCACCTCTTTGAGATGGCTTTTGGATCCTGACCCCCTTATTCACCTGTTCACCTCCTATGAGTTTTCTTACCAGTCCCCTCAATATATCCTAGTCCCCAGTTGTTATAGTGTCTGTTTTGACTAGACTGTAAGCTCTGATGAGCAGGGACTGTCTCTTACATGTGTTTGTACAGAGCTGATAAGTAGTAGTAGTAGATAGCCATAAAGTTCTTCAATGATTGAGGTTCAATATTTAAAGTTTGCCCAGTACATTTGTCATGATATGCACGCCAGGAGAGGGAGAGGTGCTGGTAAATAGCTCCTTTTCACTTCCACCCCTGTCCTGCCCCAATAACTAATTAGATCGCTCTGTTAGAGAGATTGCATGCAAAGGTATCCTGTGACATATGGTGCCTGGATTTTTATCCTTAGAAAGAATAATCAGAATGCAGTGTACCAAAAATAAGCCACATCTCCATTTCTCCTGTACAGGGACAGCTCCGTGTTGTTCTTGACAGCTAGATGATTTACGTGAATATTTACTATGAAGCGCATTGGCACAGAGTTACTTTGCCAAGATAAACCCTGCTCCCGGAATACAAAATCCCTACTTATGGACCTATGCACATCTAGAAAACATGAATTTGTGAAGTATTAAAGCTAAGAGGTTCAGAAAAATAATTTTCTCAGGTCTACATTTCAGTTTCAGAATCTTTGTTTCTATTTAAATTGGGGGGTTTTGCCATCTGTGTGATTTTTTTAGGGGGGTTGTCTCACTAGGAAAAAAACAGCTTTAGTAAAATGCGGTGATTCAGAGTAAAAGGGCATGGTGATGGCAAGTTATGTCTGCACTATGATGCTATTGTATTTAAGATATAAGTGAGCATCAGTAATTGGTTGTTTAGCTGTCTTCGTATGGTGGCATGCCGGGGGCATGTCTGGGGCAAACCAAAAAGATACACATATGCATCTGATTTTAGACCGGTGCTGCACATATCAAGCCACAGTCAGAGATGTCTATGGTTACACCTGCTCCAGGACTTCAATAGGACTCAGAAAAATGCTTGTTTTGGCAATTCAACAATTGTAAGAAGAAGTCGGGAATGCTCCTTTGCTCCCTTGATATTTTTTACTCCTTCAAAAAAATTGTGGCAGTAAGTAAAAGCCTTTGTCCTAGCTCCAGCACTGCTGCAAGTCTCTGTTTTCAAGATGGCAGGTCAGGAGGGTGCATGATAAGCAGGACCTGCCCTACAGTTGGTTCAAAGTGTTGGTGGCCTAGGAGAACCTCAAGCTTTATACCCCCTCTCGCTGTCAAAATCTATTATTTACCTTTGAATGTCTTGCTTTTGCTGCCCTCTGGAAGTACTGCCTAGTTTGCCTAGTGGTTAGGTCGGGCACATTCTGAAAAAAGGGCTATGGGCATGTCTATGTTCCCAGCATGGCAGACATCCATATCTGACACATGCAAGTTTCAAAAACCTGTACATGTCGGACCCATCAATCTGCATATCCCTGTTTTCCCTTTTATCTCATGGACACTTGTATCTTTCAGGGTGGGGAATAGATGATTTTGCAAGGCACCTACATGGCTTTTCTAAAATGTGCCTTCACAAGGGTAATGGCCCCTTGTTCCTGTGGGAAGCAGAAAGGGAGAACACCAAATTAGGCTCTTGTGGTACTATGCTGGATAAGCTGACATTGACTCTGTGGTGGCTGCTACATACGGCACAAGCTGGCAGGGAATGACATCTGAGATCCAGTAATGTGCTTCCAAGAACTGCAGTTCCCTAGCCCAGCTTCAGTGTAAAGGGGTTTCCAGTAACAGGAAGGTCTATGGCTCAGTTCAGGCAATCTGAGGCCAGAAAGCAGACCAAGGAGAAGAGTTATTATGGAAAGCTGGGCATTTTAATAATCACTATTCAAAGTTATAACAGAGGCTACTTGAGCAACTGGGTAACAGCAAATTGGTCAAAATGAAGATATAGGAAGCATTAATAAAACTACTTCATTGCTGCAAGGACCACTGGTCTTTTTCTACCCCCCTTTGTACTAGTCCTCAAAGTGAACATACTTTTAACTCCAAAACTGCCATAGGGTCAAAGTAACCACAGCTATTTGCACCTGCTTTTTCTATGGATACTTTACCCATGAAAGATAGCATTCCTAGAGATGAAAATGCAAGCTATGTGCATGGATGGTCTCCCCTCCCCGGCTTCACCACAGCCCCTGGAATGCCGCCTCCTAATTTGGCTCAAAGGGCACACACCGTGGAACGCTGCTTGCACTTTCACCGTATAAAGGGTGCACAGTTTTCAGACAGCCCTTTTTCCCTGGCAAATTGTTTAAGAAAACTGCCCCCACCATGAGGTATTTGGAGTCAAGCTGACTGTGAGCTGAAGAATGCAAATACGATTGTCATCACAACAGCCCCTGTAATTTGAGAGACTGAGATCGTACTCCACATACCCTGGCTTAGGAATATGTTCGTTAGGGTCATAGTATGCGTGAAACTAACCCATTTAGAGAAATCGCCTCTGTCTACTAAACTGTGGTAAGGTTTGCACTTAACGCATGTTAACTGCAAAATTACAAGCATGTTAGGGGCAGGCCTCTGCAGGAACCATTGAGGGTCATTCCCAGCATTTTGGAGAATGAAGACATGGAACTAAAGCAGAAAAGACAGCATAATGAACAATCTAGTCAGCAACATCGTTGCTCAGCATGAACAGAGAAATCTTTCATGCACACTGGGCTACAGTCCATGCCCATCCATCCCCCACCCATTCCACTCCGATTTCGGTATTTAATGTGGCAATTAGCACAATGCAGCTTCATAAATCGGCCCTAATATGTATTTTCCTAATTTCTCCTTTCCAGACATATAACTTTAGGGGATGTTCTCTCATTTAGAAAGGAAATAAAACAGGCTTATTTCAAGTCATTTTGTTTCAAACTTAAATTTGAAAATTATTTCATTTTATTTTGTTTCCTTTTCAGCAGTATATGCCAATATGGTGTATTGGCACCTTTTCCACCTCTTGCCTGCTACTACTTCTGAATGATCAGAGCCGGCCTTGTGCATGTGCCAGCAGTTATGTATAAGAGAGCTGACTAAAAGAGTCTGTGGCTGGCATTTTAGGCGTCCCATTCAGTGGCTGACGAGGTCATTTGCCATGACTGTGTGCTCCGAGGCAGCCCTCCTCACTTGCACACTGGCAGCTGTATGCACCTCCATTCTGCCTCCTCCAGGTTCACCTGCAGCCCCCCTCACCACCCCCACGTGCTGCCATCGCAATGCTACTACGTTTGTAAGCAAGCCCTTCTCTTCCTCTGTCCTCCTCCTGTCTCTGGCTCCATTCTACTACAGCTACTGATCGTGCGTATAGTGCCACCAAGTGTACCCAGCGCTGTACAGACACATGTAAAAGACGGTCCCTGCTCATCAGAACTTACAATGCAGTCAAGACAGACAACACAACAGCTGAGGATAAGGATACATCTCGGGGAATAGTAAGGAAACACATAGAAGACTAAGTGGATCAGGGTCCATAAGCGGCCTCGAAGAGGTGAGTTTTCAGCCGGGATATGAAAAGGGTCAGAGATGAAGCCTGATGTACAGGTCTTCCTACAGCCTGCACACCTGAGCTCAACCCCTGCATGTTGCTGCCAGATTTGCAGGCAGGACTCTCTACCTATTAGTGCTACTACTGATCATTTATATAGCGCTCAAAGGCATGCAGAGTGGAGGAGTAACCTACTCGTTAGAGCAATTGCCTAGAACCCAGACAATCAAGGGTTTGATTCCCACTGGCCCTCCTTATGACCTTGGACAAGGCACTTTACCCTCCATTGCCTTTTTTCTTGGAAGAAAAGGCCTGGCAATCTGCTTCCTGTGATACATTGCCAAGAAAACCCAGGGCCAGGAGTCAGCACTAACAAAAAAAAAAAAAAAAAGAAGGCATACACAGTTCTGTACAGATGCATATGAAAGACAGTCCCTGCTTGTCAAGGCTTACAATCTAATCAGGACAGACAATACAATAGATAAGAATAAGGGTACAATAGGGAAAGGTAAGGTGACACAAGGGAAAACAATGGATCAGGATCCAAAGGCAGCCTCAAAGACATAAGTCTTTAGCATGGATTTGAAAAGGGGGAGAGATGAAGCCTGACGTATAGATTCGGGTAGTTTGTTCCAGACATAAGCAGCAGCAAGTGAAAGGATCGAAAACTGGAGTTGGCAGTGGAAGAAAAGGGCATAGAGAGGAGAAGGCCAGAGGAAGAGCGGAGTTCATGAGGGGGAGAGAAGAGAGAGGAAAGGTAATGAGGAGCAGTAGAATGAATACATTTCTAGGTCAGGAGGAGAAGCTTGAACTGGATATGGAAACGGAAGGAGAGACAATGTAAGTGGCTTGAGAAGAGGGTTATGTGAGTATATAGGGGCTGGCAAAAGATTAGTTGTGCAGCAGAGATCTGAATAGATTGAAGGGAAGAGAGATGATTCAGAAGGAGACCAGCAAGAAGGAAGTGCAATAGTCAAGACAGGAAGTGACTAAAAGTGGATAAGTGTTTCAGTAGTGTTTTCAGAAAGGAAGGGGTGAATTTTCTTAATGTTATAGAGAAAGAAATAACACGTTTTAGCTATTTATTTATTTATTTGGTTTTATATACCGCATTATTTCAAAATCAGTACAGATTACACAGAACAAGAATAAACAGTTTACATCAAACAGGCATCACAGAACAATGCAATAAGGGGATCAGTGGCTCAGTGGTTGGGACAGGTTATCGGAGGGGCAAGGGTTCAATTCCCACATAGCAACAAGCAACCTCAGGCTGGAGGGACTGGGGTCTCTAGTCCCATGGCTACATCTTGTGGCCTTTGGCAAGCCACTTAACCCACCATTGCCTCAGGTACGCTTAGATTGTGAGTTCTTTGGGGACAAGGGAATAAAAAGTGCCTGTTAGTATATATATGTAAACCGCTCTGATGCGCATAGTAAAGCCTAATGGCTAAGAGCACTGGCTTGGGAACCCAGAGACCAGGGTTTGATTCCCACTAGCACTCCTTGTGGCCTTGGGCAAGTCACTTAACCCGCCATTGACTCATAAAAATCCAAGTTATCAATATCCCTGTTTAATGCACATTACTAAGTTTAAGTTACAATGTAAACCACTTTGATTGAAATGGTAAAGCAGAAAATAAAACCTATTAAATAAATAAATAAAGGGCAGTATATCAAGTGCCTAAACCATGAACCATACAGCAAATAGTGGGGATGGATGTCCATCCCTACTATTTGCTCCCCTGCCAGCCCTGGATAATGCCTCCCCATACAAAGAATGTGTTTGTACAAGGAGGCTTAGATAGGGGTGGAAGGGGGCACTTCAGAGGCAGAGCAAGGGCAGGGTATGGGCGTGCCGTGACCCAGGATGTACAGAACCAATTCTGAGATCAGCCCTGTACATCCAGGGCTGTGAACGTAGACAGGGGACTTATTCCACCACAGAGATTGAATAAGTTCCTCTGGACAT
The DNA here is from genome assembly GCA_033557465.1 of Ichthyophis bannanicus. Lineage (NCBI taxonomy): Eukaryota > Metazoa > Chordata > Amphibia > Gymnophiona > Ichthyophiidae > Ichthyophis > Ichthyophis bannanicus. The sequence goes on along the minus strand of CM066032.1, from coordinate 1,374,214,769 downwards.
CAGGGGATCATGCTGCTGGGCCAGGACAAAAAGGAAGGGAATGCAGGAAGATCCCAATAGCCGGACCCTGGCCATGGGAGGCCGGATCGAGGGTCCGGCTGTGAGGAAAGAAGAAAATCTGCGGTGGCCAGCATTTGCGGCTCCTGAATGGAACTGCGGTGCCATGGCGACAGGACACCATGGTACTGCGGCTCCATTTAGGAGCCTGGTTGAGGTGGCTGGGATCTGCTGGGCGTGCAGGCTGATCAGAATTGGGGCCTGGCCTGCACTTTCGGGCCGTAGACCCGATTCTGATCCCACAGGCATATCTAGCCCTTGTGGGATCAGAATCGCGTTTACCTTTGGGCGTCTCCCTTCTGGTCAGCCGCACAAGGGGCTGGACAGTTAGGTCGGAATGTGCCTCTACACATATAGCATTGCACAATAAACAATAAACATATTACACTGAACAGGGACATCAACTGGGTAGTAACAGGGGGAACTAAGTTACAAGCTGGTATGTGGGCCATAAGCAGCTAGGGTGGTCGGAGCTAGGGCAGGCAGGCAAAGTCTATAGCATAGCTATAGTATATGGTCATAATATAGTTGGAACAAATGAGTCTTTATTGCTTTCCTGGAGATTGACAGGTTGCAGATGGCTCGGATTGGGGTAGGGAAGGTGTTTTAAAGAGTTGGCGCATATAATGAGAAAGCTCAGTTCTTAGCAGCTTGGGAACTCTTTCTTATTGCTGAAGGGGTGGTGAGTGTGTTTGCCATGTTTGTTCTTCTCATTCTGTTGTTTGGTATCCATTGTATAATTTCCACAAGGGAGACTGTGGAGATGTTATGCAGTACTTTAATGGCATCTACAGAGCTTTTTAATTTAGGAGGCTCGCTGTTCAGAGCCAATGCAATTGCCTTAGGATGGCCGTGACATGTTCAAATCTGTAGGTTCCATACAGGGTTCCGGCCACAGTGTTCAAGGCCATTTTAAGAGGATGAAGTGCATAGCCTGGCAGGCTGTGGAGAATGATATTTGCATAATCAGTGTGCAAAGATAAGTGCCTGGAATAGAGTGCAGAAGTCGGATCTATTGGATATGTGTGGAGAAGGAAAAGGAAGGAGTCAAAGATGACCCCAAGGTTACAGGCTGTGGAAACAGGAATAGAAGAGTGTTTTCTACAGAGCTAAAGAAAGGAGGAAGGGGGGAGGGTTTGGGGGAAAAATAAGTTAGGTTTTGGCCATGTTCACTTTCAAATGGCGGTGAAAAATCCAGGCAGCGATGTCATATAGGCAGGCAGAGATGCGGTCTGAAGTGTCAGAGAAATATCAGGAGTAGATAGATCTGAGAGTCATCAGCATAAAAATGATACTGAAAGCTATGGGAAAAGATAAGAGCACCAAGGGACTGGGTATAGAGAAAGAAAAGGAGAGGGCCCATAACAGACCTTTGGGGTACACTGAGAGAGGGATGGCAGTAGAGGAGGGACCACCAGAACAAACACTGAAAGAGTGATTGGAGAGATAAGAAGAGAACCAGACAGCACCTAAAACCAAGTGAGGACAATGTCTTGAGGAGAATGTGGTGGTCAACAGTGTCAAAAGCAGCAGAAAGGTCAAGAAGAATGAAGACTGAGTAAAGACCCTTAGATTTAGCCAGGAACAAGTCGCTGGAGACTTTGGCAAGTGCTGTCTCAGTAGACTGTAAGGGACGAAAGCCAGATTAAAATGGATCTAGCAGGGCTTGAGAGGAGAGAAATTCAAAGCAAAGGCAGAGAACTGCACATTCAAGAAGTTAGGAAATGAAGGAAAGGAGAGAGATGGGTTGATTATTAGAAGGACAAGTAGGGTCAAGTGAAGGCTTTTTTAGGAGAGGTGTGACCACAGCATGCTTGAAGGCTGCAGGGACTGTAGCTGAGGAGAGTGAGAGGGTGAGAATATGTGAGATGGAAGGCATGACAGAGGAAGATATGGAGTTAAGGAGATGGGTGGGGATAGGATCAGAGGAGCAGGTAGTAAGTTTAGAGGAGGAAAGAAGATGAGAGATTTCCTCTTCGGAGATTTTAGAAAAGGATGAAAGTGTAACAGAGACTGAGAGGAAAAGTTGATATTGAAAAGAGGGAAGAGGGGATGAAGCTGATCTAGTGGGGAATTGGAGTGTGATCTTGTGGATTTTATCATGGAAATAGTCGGCTAGGGTTTTGGCAGAAAGAAAAGGAGGGATCAGAGGTGGAGGCATCTTGAGGAGAGAGTTAAGGGTTGAGAGGTGACAATAGGGAGGCAAGAGTAAGTCAGATGGACAAAGTCAGAAAGGGAGCAAGATTTGAGCCAAATGTGCTCAGCCAAATGGGCACAGGCTCATAGATAGCGGGTAGCAGAAGACAGCCAGGGCTGTTTCTCACAGGACTTGGGATGGGTGGAGCAAGAGTATCCAGAGCAGAGGAGAGAGAAGTATTATAGGAAAGTATAGCCTCATCAACAGACTTAGAAGACAAGGTGGAGGAAAGAGGTGACGAAACAATAGCGGAGAGAGCCTGAAAAGGTAGGAGAAGACTGGGTGAGATTGAGGCAGGGAGTAATGAAGAGTGAAGCTTAGCAGGTGATGATCAGATAAGGGAAGAACTGAGGAACAGAAATTGGAGGGTAAGAAATTAGAGAAGAAAACCAGGTCAAGGCAGTGACTGTGCTGATGGGTGGGAGCAGAGGAGCAAAGTTGGAGTTTGAACGACAATATAAGGGAAAGGAGCTTAGAAGCATAGGGGTCAGAAGGAGTATCAACATTAAAGTCATCAATAATAAGGGAGAGGAAAGAAGAAACCAGAAATAAGGAAAGCCATAAGTCAAAGTCAGTAAGAAAGATAGAGATGGACTTATCAGGAGGTCTATAAATAGCAGCTTTCCGGAGAGGTAGGTGATTAAAAGGGCAGATGGTATGGACTTCAAAGGAGGAAAAGGAGTGAAACTGGGGTAGAAGGAGGGGTTGAAATTGGCAGGAAGGAGAAAGCAGAAATCCAATACCGCCATCATGGCCAGAGGCACGAGGAGTGTGGGAAAATTGTTAGATGCCGTGACAGAGGGCAGCGACTTAAGCAGTGTCATCATGGAGGAGCAAGGTCTCAGTGAGAACTAGAAGATGGAAAGCATTAGCGATGAAGAGATCATGAGTAAAGGGAAGTTTATTAGATATGGAATGGGCATTCCATAGGGCACATGAGAAAGGGAGAGAGGAGGTGAAAGGAGAGGGATATGGATGAGATTAGAGTGGTTGAGTGAGGAGTGGGAGTGAGAGAAGAGTCTAGGGAGCCAAGGTTAGGATTAATGTCTCCGGTTGATAGAAGGAGAAGGAGCAGAAGAGTGTGAAGCAGATGGGAAATGGCATAGCAGAAACCAGGGTGAGTTTTTTTAGAGAGAAAGGAGAGGGATGAATGAGAGGAAGAAAAAAGGTAAAGTTCAAGAGCTTTCTCCCACCTGGCCAAAGCCCAGGCTGTGTACTTCTGCTGCCAGGTTGTGCCTCACACTCATTTCGGCCTAACTCGGCGTCCTGCTTCCAGACTCCAGTAAATAAATATAAGCAATAAATTTGATTTAATTTGGGCATTTATATCCCGCTTCTATCCTCCAAAGGAGTTCATGATGGCTTACAAAGAATTTCATATTACAATAAAACAAATCATCTTCAGCTAATACATAAATCCTACTGCTCCAATCCCCAACAGAAACCTTCTTTAATTAATTAACTAATGCAAAAATTTCCCTTACAATACCAACACTGTCTTCCCATTCCCTCACAGACTGAGCCCTCCAATTGTCTGAGTTACCCACACAGCTCATCTTCTATTAATTTCTGCAAACCACTGTTCTAAAAGCCAGGTTTTTACCTGTTTGAGAAATTTTTGATAGTTTTGTTCCAGTCTTATTTCCTTAGGACGTTTATTCCAGATCTTCAGCTCCATTTCTAACAGGTCTGATTTTTGGATTTATAGAAAGAGTAGTTACTCACCTGTAACAGGTGTTTTCCAGGGACAGCAGGAATCAGTCCTCACTTATGGGTGACGACGGCACTGAAGGAGCCCGCATGGAGCAATTTCCCAGCTTTCAAAGAAAGCCTTTGGGATTGCTGCCACGCATGCGTGGTCCTCTTCCCGCCCAAAGGTGCCATCTTGCTCAGTCAGGTCCCCTAGCTAGAGCCCTACTAAGCAGATGGCAAGGGAAGGACAAAAATAGCAACTCTTCAGGGGAGGAGGGAGGGTAATGAGGACTGATTCCTGCTGTCCCTGGAGAACACCTTTTACAGGTGAGTAACTACGCTTTCTCCAGGAACAAGCAGGAAGTCAGTCCTCACTTATGGGACTCCCCAGCTAAAGGCTACCGAGCCTGTAATCCAAAAACGTCTCCACGAGGCCATGAGCAGAAGTTGATGCCTGAAGGAGCCCGAGTCTTCGGGTCCCCGGGGCGAAGCTCTCAGTAGCCATCGAAGAAGGGTCGGAGGGTAGTAGTTGCTTATACCTCGAACAGATTACGGAGTACAGCCTGGCTGAAGGCGCTGTCCCGGCGGAACTCCCTCTCCAGGCAGTAGTGCAAAGCGAAAGTGTTCGCTGAAGACCAGGTCGCAGCACGGCAGATGTCCATTAGAGGCACTGAGCGCAGCGAAGCCACCAAAGCCGCCTTGGCCCGGACGCTGTGCGCAGTGACCCGTCGATCCAGTGGGGCGCCCGCCTTTGTTTGGACGAAGGCAATGCAGTCCACCACCCACACGGAGATGGTGCATTTGGTGACTGCCTGCCCCAGGCGATTGGGATCATAGGCATCAAAGAGCTGGTTGGACTTGCGATAAGCTTGGGTACAATGCAGGTAGAAGACAAAAGCCCTCTTGCAGTCGAGTGTATGTAATACCACCGATGCCCAGTCAGCATGCAGTCTCGGGAAGAAGGTCGGTAGGACTATGTCCTGATTGAGATGAAAGTCCAAGACCACCTTCGGTAGGAAGTTGGGATGGGTGCGGAGGACCACCCTGTTCCCGTAGAACCTGGTGTATGGAGCCTCAGCCATGAGGGCCTGGAGTTTGCTGACTCAGCGAGCCGAAGTCAAAGCCACAAGGAAGACCACCTTCCAGGATAGATGCCAAAGCGAGCACGTCGCCATCGGCTTGAAGGGTGATCGTGTAAGCTACATAAGCACCACATTGAGGTCCCACTCCGCAGAGGAGGCTGGATGGGAAGCTTGGAAAGCAAGAGACCTCGCAGGAAGCAGGAGACCAAGGGCTGCCCCAAGAGGGGTTTCCCTTCGACGGGGAGGTGGTTCGCTGAAATGGCGCTGAGGTGTACCCTGACTGAATTGGATTTCAACACTGCCTTCGAGAGGTGGAGAATATACTGAAGAACCCACTGGGTATAGCAGGAGAACGGATCAATCTGGAGCTCGGAGCCCCAGACTGAGAAGCGACGCTACTTAAAGATGTACACCCATCTCGTCGAGTCTTTCCTCGATGCGAGAACTTCCTTGACCTCCTCCGGGAGGTGCAGTGGAGCTAAGGCGACCCGTTCAGCAGCCAGGCTGTAAGGGACAGTGAGGCCAGGTTTGGGTGGAGCACCCGACCCTCCTCCTGTGTTAGCAGGCCCGGGGCACAGCCCAGGGGGACTGGAGGCTCGGACGAGAGCCGGAACAGAAGTGGGAACCAAGGCTGTCGAGGCTATGAGGGCGCCACAAGGATCACTGAAGCTCGGTCCCGCTGAACCTTGAGGAAGGTCCTCACAATGAGAGGGGTGGGAGGGAATGCGTAAAGAAGGCTGGAGGTCCAGCTCAAGAGGAACGCATCCAGGGCCACCCTGCTTCGGTGTGGAACCGGGCGGCAGAAGTGGGGAAGCTGCGCATTCACAGGGCTGGCAAACAGGTCCATGGATGGGGTCCCCCACCGATGGAACAAGAGGTCGGTGACCTCCGGATCCAGGCGCCACTCGTGTGGGCGAAGGATCCTGCTGAGTATGTCTGCGAGGACATTCTCCTGGCCTGGGAGGTAGACTGCTCGCAGGGTCATCCGCCGGTGAAACGCAAAGGAGCAAAGGAGGATTGCCTCTTGGCAGAGGGGATGGGACTCTGTTCTCCCCTCTTTGTTTATGTAAATCATGGCTACCCTGTTGTCGGTCTGCACAAGCACTGACTTTCCCCACAGATAGCCCTCGAAGGCCCTCAGGACCCATCAGACCGCCCAAAGCTCGAGCAGGTTGCTCTGCTGTTGAGACTCCTCGGGTGACCACTGCCCCTGTCTGCACAATGCGCCGCAGTAGGCTCCCCACCCCAACAAGGAAGCATCCGTCATTATGACAAGCTCGTTATGTGGGGTCTGGAAGGGCATTCCCGAAGGAGACTTCGGGGGTCCCGCCAACAACTCAGGGAATTGTGGAGACGGAGGCCTGGCTCCATTGTGCCCTGAGGCACCACTGGGCTGTCCGCTTGTGCATGCGGGCATGGGGGCCACATGGACAATGGAGGCCATGTGTCCTAGGAGGCACAGCATGGCCTGTGCCATAACCCAAGCCCTGTTCTGGACCTGGGTCGCCACGGCCCAGAGGTGATCTGCCCGGTCCGTGGGTGCGAAGGCAGTCGCTCGCACCGTGTTGAGGCATGCGCTGATGAACTCTAGGGTCTGCACTGGCTCGAGGTGGGAGTTGGAATAGTTGACCAAGAAGCTGAGGCATTCGAGGAGAAGGATCGTGCGCGACGCCACCAGGTGGGCTTCGCCGATCAAGGATTCCATGATGAGCCAGTCGTCGAGGTAGGGGAAGACGGGTATGCCCTGCCGCCTGAGGGAGGTGGCAGACGCAGAGAGGCACTTTGTGAAAACCTGTGGTGCCGAGGCAAGCCCGAAGGGGAGCACTCTGTATTGGTATTATTCTCCCTGCACCCTGAAGCGCAGGTATTGCCTGTGCTGGGGGTGGACGAATGTGGGCGTAAGAACCCTGAGATCCAAGGAGCATAGCCAATTGCCCTGCTTCTCCCGCACCAGGAACTTGCTTAGGTTTCGGAACGAGAAAATAGCGAGAATAGAACCCATGGCCTCGAAGGTGCAGCGGTACCTTCTCGACCACCCATTGGGTGAGGAGGTTGGACAGTTTCCACTACAAGAAGGTCTGGTGCGAAAGGAGCTGAGTAGGCTCCGCTGGAGAGAAGGGAGGAGAGCGCCTGTCCAGGTGGAGACGGTATCTATCTCGGACCACCCGGAGGACCCAGGTGTCTGACATGATCAATGCCCACTGCGGGACGAACAGGGACAGGCATCCCCCCACCAGCAGACATGCTGCCGGGGGGCGAGAGGCTATGCCGTCAGCGTCAAAAACCCTGCGCAGGCTGGGTTGATGCCGGTGGCTGAGCCTTAAGCCCTTTAGGTTTGCAGTGGCCATGCGCACCTCCTTTCCCCTGCATGCCGGAAGCCAGCGCAGGAGTGGGCCGGAAGGGTGGGTAACCCTGATAGGGAAGCCCCTTTCTTTGGAAGAACGGCTTCTTTGTTTGCTGCTTCTTCCTAGGAAGGGAGGAGGTCTTACGCTAGAGATGACTTCGAGTCACGAACTCCATTTCTATCTCAGCGGCCTTATCCTCCATAGGTTTACCAAACAGTTGCTCACCGAGGCAGGGGACGTCCAGGAGCTTTTCCTGGACCCACTGCTCCAGGTCTGAGGACTGGAGCCACACCTGACATTGGGCCCCAATGCCGACTGATGCCACTCAGGTGGAGGGCTCAAACCCATCATATGCGGTGCGGAAGAGGTACTTTGAATACTCCACAATGGATCTCCGGAGGGTTTGGAACCTGAGAAGGGTTTCACCCCTGAGGCCTGTGGAGAACCCGCCGAGCTCCTTGGCGAGGTCACATAGGAACATGCCCATATACAATTGGTATGCCTGAATGCGTCATGTGAGCATGGACCCCTGATAGGCTTTGTGCCCAAGGGCATCGAGAGCTCTCGAATCCCTGACTGGGGGAACCAAAGAGTGTGACTTTGGGCTCTTTTATTTATTTATTTATTTATTTTTATTTATTTCTCTTATATACCGCGCTATTTGATATCAGTGCGGTTTACATGGAACATCAAGGTATTTTACGGTGGGGGATTACACCGTAATTACAAATAACAGGGATCTCAACTTGGATAACCATATTAACTATTTACACATATATTTACAGGGAACATGGGCTATGGAGAGTTAAGTGACTTGCCCAAGACCACAAGGAGCACCTGTGGGACTAGAAACCCCAGTCCTTCCGGCCCAAGGTTGCTTTTGCTTCTGCATCGCCGACTTCACAACCATGGAGATGTGTGGAAACTGGGTCTTCTGGAACCCTGGGCCATGTTGGACCCTGTACATGGCGTTGAGGCACTTGCTCACAATGGGGAATGAAGCAGGTATCTCCCACTTGCAGAGGAGCAGCTTTGAAAAAATGGGAGGAACTGGAACAGTAAGAGACCCCAGAGGGAGGGACTCATACTGTAGAATATCAAGCTCTTCAGCCCACGGCTCCTCTTCAGTCTGCGTATCCAGACCGAGGGCCCGTGCCATGTTCTGCACGAACACTAGGAATGATGTGTCCTCAGGCGGCAAATGCCTCTGAGAGACAGGCGGGGACAGGTCTGAAGTGAAGTCCCTGTGGGCATGGGTCTCTGGGGAAGTATCCCCATCCGACTCCCAGCCTGAGAGGTCCAAGAAGGAGTCAGACTCGGGCTGGTCACCCCATCCAGAGGCCGAGGCCCACTTGGAGCCTGAGGCCTTGGAGGATCTTGCTCCCGAGGGTTTCCAGGGCAGGTTTCGGTGTCCCTCTCGAGGGAACCTCAGTCTCGAGGTGCAGGCCAGCCGTGCTGGGCATGAGCGCCTGCTGGGCAGCTAAGAAGGCAGAAATGCTGTGCTCTAGTGCCAACATTTGGGACTTCCACGCGGATGTGGGTCCCTGTGACGCTGACACCGGGGTTACCAGGTCTGGCATGGAGGAGGAGAGTGGGTTCTCACTGGGATGACCCTCAGGAGACCGAGCGCCATCGCCAGAGGCCTCCGTATCTGTACGAGGTACATTTCGAGGCCGCTCCTTGTCCGACTCTTGGGAACACTGGGGGGGGGGCTGAGTGACTGAGCGCGGGAGTGCTTGTACTTGTCTGGAGCCCCCGACAATGACTTTGAGGTCTTCTTCTTCTTCTTATGCCTCTCCACTTCAGGGGAACCCTAGTTGGAGTGTTGCCGAGAGCGTGGGGCCGAAGTGGGGGATCCCACCTGCGGAGGGACGACCGAGGGTGCCACTGGGGATCCCGGGGCTACCTTCCGGAAAATGTCAATCCTGCTTCTGCTTACAACTTAGCAGGACTTTGGAGGACATTATCTTGTAAAGAGAGCAAAGCTCCGGGTCATGGTCGGCCCCAAGACACCGAAGACAGCAGTCGTGGGTGTCCGTGAGCGACATGTTTTTGGAGCATATGTCACATTTCTTAAAAGTGGTGGCCATTGGGCAAAAAGGGCCCCCACTAAGTCAAAGACCTTTGCGGCCAGTGGTTGAGGGAATAAAGGGTGCGAAGCCCACAAAAGGAAAGCTTTTACAGAAAAGGATGTCCCCTCGCTTAAGGAAAAAGAAGAGCAGGGGAGGACGGTAGAGGATCGGTGCTACTGGAAAAAACACAGGCCAGAGGCCGAAAATGAAACACTTTTTCCGAGGGACGAGGATGTGCGTCCGAAGGGCTCCATGGAAAAGGGAGACTGAGCAAGATGGCACCCTTGGGCGGGAAGAGGACCATGCATGCGTGGCAGCAATCCTAAAGGCTTTCTTTGAAAGCTGGAGAATTGCTCCGCGCGGGCTCCATCAGCGCTGACATCACCCATAAGTGAGGACTGACTTCCTGCTTGTTCCTGGAGAACATAATTTTACTAACACATCCTGTTCTGATCCTAATGGATGCTGTAAAGTGTATACCCTCACATGGGTTCACTGCAGATGTTAACTGCAAACCCACTGTGATAACTGTTGGGGATTTGGGGGATGACAGCCTGCCGCTAACACTGGACAAAGGTTTCTACCACACATTAGCAGTATGGGTGATAGCATAGAATGCAATTAGCTACACCTCTGGAGACATAGGGGCCTGTTTACTAAGGGTATGATGGCCAAACATTTTCATTGTGTTTCATTTCCCATAGCGATTGCAGGATTATTTTTGTTTCGGACAAAATATCATTAATAGTGCGCACTATTTGCGCATGCAATAGTTGTTTGGTTGTTTGTTTTTCAGTGTGCAAGAAGCGTGCTGAGTGTGAAAGGGACACATAGAGTAGGAACATGTAAATGGATCCTCAGAAGCCAGGACTTGGAAAGATGGGTCCAGGAGAAGTTCATCCCAGGAGGGTCCTCAGAGAAGCCAGGGCCACGGGGAGGACAGGGAGAGGAAGGAGGCCAAAAGTGTCAGAACGTCAGGCAGCAGCAGCCAGGAGCCATCAGGCAGGGCACTTCACATGCCAGCCAGCAAGCCTCCCAGCAAAGCTTCGCACAAATGCCTTGAGCTGTCTCAGCACAAGGGTGCACTTTTCTGCAGTGAAGACAGTGATTTGCTGCAGGAGATGGCGATTTCCGACGACTCCCAGCTGTTTGGCAAGCAGAGCCCCAAGATGTCAGCAGCCTCTAAGAAAGCAATTAGGAAGGCCATAGAGAGATTTTTGGGCAGCCTGGGAGACACCAAGCGCTCAGTGAGTCAGCTCACATACCGGTTCCATGACATGAGTGGAAAGCAGAAGCACAGAGCTGCACCCAGTGAGGGCACGTAAGGACAATACCTCAGCACCACGAGAGCAACCATTCTGTCTCCAGTGTGTCAGGGATAATATGCCGCTGGTAGAACCACTACACTTCTCAGTTCCTGAACTTTCATGTTCACAGATAAAACCTATGGAGGAGATATTCAGCAGCGGCTAGGTGCTTTTAGAACACACAGCTGTCGTCACTTTAACTAAACTGGATATTTAATGCCAGAGCCTATCCAGCATCTGGTGCCGAATGCCCAGTTTCACCGGACAGTACAGTTGCTGTTTGGTTAGCAGTAGTGTTCAGCCACTACTGTAAATGGGTAGAAAAAAAACAGCTATTGACCTATCCTAACTTTGTCAGGTTTAGCTATCCAGGTAGCCGTCCACTCAACGGTGACTGGGGCTGCCCCTAATCCCTGCTTGAAAAAAGTAATAGTGTAAATACAATGTAGATAGTCTCCCCAGTTGTTTCCATGTTGATTTCCCTGTTTATTGTAAAGTTTACAACTCAGAATGCCTGTGTTGTATAGTTGACGTTGAATGTAAACCGCACTGATCTGAAAAGCGCGGTATAGAAGAACTGTTAAATAAATAAATAAAATAAATCCACCCTGGTTTTAACCAGACATCTCTCTTGTAGTCTGTGGAGCTATTCAATGGCACTATCCAGATAGTGCTGCTGGATCGGAATTGCTGCAGTTTAGCCACTTAGCAGGTCCTGCAAACCAGCTAAACCATTTTGAATATGCCCTCCTTTGTGCCACGACATAAACATTAATTTCAGAGCAGAAGGATCACAAACAGCTGTAGATTAATTGATGGGTGCCTGCCTCTGAGAGCTGACTGTACTATTTTGGACTCATCTGTAAGGCCATGATGGAAACCTATCTGAAAGTGCATCAGCAGGAAATACTGGATGTTAAAGGCCACAAGGCAGGGCCGGCCAGCCATTAAGCAAAGTAGGTGGTCACCTAAAGCGCCAGCTTCTGAGGGTGGCAAGGAGCAATGCATTCAAAGCTAAACAATAGATTCTGACAGCCAAGGGGGGTGGGGGGCAGGAATAAGGCTTAAGGTTCATCTAGAGCAGTGGTTCTCAACCCAGTCCTCTGGAACCCCCAGGCCAGTCAGGTTTTCAGGATCTCCACAATGAATATGCATGAGATAGATCTACACACAATGGAAGCAGTGCATGCAGATCTATCTCATGCATATTCATTGTGGATACCCTGAAAACCCAACTGGACTAGGGGTCCCAGAGGACTGGGTTGAGAACCACTGACCTAGAGCACAAACACCTTGAAGCAACTCTTGCACAGACCCTGCCACTAGGAACCTCCTCTGCTTACAACTCTGAGCGGCTGTTTGTCTCTCAAGCAAGCCTTTAGTGGGCATCACAAGCTACTTGTAGATACAGGAAATGAAAATGCTAATGACTATGAAATGCAGCTTCCTTGTCACTGGGTGGGATAAGCGCTACATGTGTACATTCAATAACTCTCTGATCACATTAGGTAGGTCAGCGATGATGTTGAAACTCTGCAGCCTCGTCACTGTTGCCTGTAAACCCTAACCTGGCTCCTCATGGCCCGTTGCACCTGGCAGAGACATCAGGAAACAGTGGCATGGCTCATTCCACCCACCACACCCACAGGTACTTCATCATATACTATGCCAGAAAAACACCATATTAGAAAAATGCTTGCGAAAGGCCTGCTAGAGGGTAATTTTATAATGGGCCTCATACTTTTAGACATGCACCCACCTTGCCAGTATTTTAGTCATTTATGCACATATGTGGCCACGTCCATGTATTAATGGCCTCTTACAACATACCAACCAGTGTAAAAGGATGTGCATTCACTCAACGGCGTGTTCTTTGCTGGTGGGTGGGCACATGGGTGGAGTTTGGGCACAACAGGGGTAGAGCGCGCATACATGACTGTAGATTATACATGTGATATTTTACATGCGCACTTGCAATAAGTAGACTTAGTCCCCTAACATCAGCTTTAGGGCTGATATAAATGTCCTTGCCTTAACTTAAGATGTGATCTCTGATAGTTAATCTAGCATTTTATAAAGGCAAGTAGGCACCTACTTATCTTTATAGAATAGGTGTCTATCCATTGTGCCCTATTATAAAATTACCCTTATTGGCTCACTTGTGTGGAGGGTGATGCAAGGGAAAAGATTTCTGGCTCTTTAATGCGAATTAAGTGGAGTGCAGCTACAGCAAGTGCAATTAATGCAATATGAAATAATATAATATACTTACAGTAGCTCCATATAATCATATTAAAATGATTACAAATAATACTAAACAATAAAAAAAATCCCCCTCCTCTGCATCATAGAGCAAAATATCACAATAAAACTATGCACAAAGATCATTTCTTGTTTTAACTAAAATCATAACTCAAAAGCCTAGCAAAGAGCCAGGACTTCAGTTTCTTTTGAAACCAATTTCAAATCTAAAGGCAATTAATTCCACAAAACGTGTGTCCTCTGAAACAGTGACCACATCCTTGCTGCTATTAATCTGTACTCCTTTGCAAAAGGAATCTTTGTTCTGCAATCCTTCATCAAGCATAATCCCCACTTTGATATATAAACAGCTAGCCTTGTCCTCAGATAACTTGAAGCCAAATCCTTTATAATCTTAAAAGTGGTTATCAAATTTTAAAATATTCCTCCCAGAGGAATGCAATGCTTTATGATTAGCACACATTCTAAGATGATATCAGTCCAGAATTAATTTAACATTGAGTCCTAAAACAGGCGACTTGCTAACCCATAAAATTTCATCTTTATTAGGGTTTGCAAAATGCAGTGTGTGCCTTCAAGTCAATGCTGACTCTTGGCAACCCAGCAGCTCCTGGGTTTAGTAGGATTTAATCATAACTTATTCAACATCAACCAACTATATATGGCATATAAACAATCGTTCCTCATAAGTGATAATTCTTAGTACCTGGAGTATATTTATTTATCTGTTTATTTATGAACATTTTTAGGGCATTTTCCTGAATGCTCATTCAAAAATGGTTTAGACATCGCATGAAAATACAATTACAAAATAAAAGCATAAAAAGTACAAAATATAAAAACAAGATCTAAAATCTAACGTCCCCTTTAATAACCCCCCCCCCCCCAACCAATGCACACTAATCTGAGGCCATCAACCTTCCCAGGGAAGTGGGGAGGTTTTATTGCTACTACTGAGCATTTATATAGAGCTACCAGTCATACGCAGCACTGTACAGACATGTATTTATTTATTTATTTACAATTTCTTCTATACCACACTATTCAGTATCAGCGCGGTTTACATGGAACATAATAATCAGACAGGGTACGTAAGTCTGAGTTTACAATTAACAGGAGAACCAACTTGGATAACAAGATAACTATTTACACAACAGTGTCATATCAAAATATAGTAAAGGGGTGATTTAATAGTCAGGGACTCCTTGCATGGTGTGGTCGCCTAGCTGATAGGGTGTGGTGGCACAGTTGAACATATTTGGATGGGGATTAGTTTCACTACTCTCAGGGAAGAATTTTATGAAAAGGAAGTGTTTAAGGGCCTTCCTAAACTGGGTTAGGTTAGTGATTGCCCTGATGTTTGATGGTAATGAATTCCAGAATCTTGGGGCGCAGAGTCTGAAGGCCCTGTTTGCAGTTGTTGAGGTGCATCTTGTTAATTCTCTCGGCACATCTAGCATATTTATCGCTGTGGATCTTCTTGGTCTATTAGTGGCTGTTGTTTGGATAAGGTCAGATATTGAAGATGAAGAGAGGTTATTTATTGCTTTGAATGTCAGCAGCACTGTTTTGAAGAAAATCCTGGCTTGTACAGGTAGCCATTTGTAACTGCTTTAGAAGGGGCGTCACATGGTCCCTCTTAGATGCACCCTGGAGAACTCTTGCAGCACTGTTCATGGCAAGTTGCAAGGGGTTCAAGGTGGATTGGGGGAGACCTTGTAATATGGCGTTGGCATAATCAAGGTGTGGTATGATAAGAGCCTGGTAAATTGTCCAAAAATCTTCTGGTTCAAGCAAGGGGCATAGGTGTCTGAGTGAACGGATCTTGAAATAAATTGCTCTTACAGTATTAGCTATGTGTGCCTTCATGTCAAGGTTTTGATCCAGTGTAACTCCTAAGTAACGAATTGTGTGTTTTGCTTGAAGATCAGCTTCTTTAACTTTCAAGAATTGGGGTGGGTTAAAGCTTGGGTTCCTCGTAATGAAGAGCACCTCAGTTTTCTTATGCTGGATTCGAAGGTTTTGTGATAAGAGCCATTCAGAAATGGCATTGAAGCAGTTGGTTAAATGGGATAGGTCCACTTGATCTATGGAGAATGGCATGTAGAGTAGGACATCATCAGCATATACCATACAACTGACATTGAAAGCTCGGATGATGTTGCAGATAGGTTGCATGTATATGTTGAACATCAATGCCGATAGGGAGGATCCTTGAGGAACTCCTTGACCTTGATGAAAAGGTTCTGATGTTGTTCCACCTGATCGTACGTGCTGCCATCTACCAGACAAGTATGATCTGCACCAATCAAGAGCTGTTCCGCAGATGCCCTTCTCCTTTAGCCGTCCTAGGAGAAGCTCATGATTTACTGAGTCGAAGGCTGCAGCAATGTCTAGGAATATGAGTGCAAAACCCTGACATATGTTGTCAATGCCAGTGATTATATTATTGAAAAGGGTAGTGAGGAGTGTTTCCACTCCATGTGACTCCCTGAATCCATGTTGGCATGGATCTAATGGAGCAACAAAGTCTTGTAGCTGCCTTTGCACCTCTTTTTCGATTAACTTTGCGAGAAAAGGTATACTTGAAATGGGTCTTTACGAGTCTACCCTTTTGGGGTCTAGTTTACTATTTTATGTAGGAGACAGTCCCTGCTCATCAGAGGTTTTCAATAATTATCTGAATGCTAATAAATTGGTGCTTTCCCATAAATCATTCAACAACTTATTCCGCCCTTCTGGGGCAATTACCCTGATTGCCTTAGCACTCCAAGCAGATTTACATATATATCCACATATATCAAACTAGTATGGTAATGAAGCTGATGACCTTGTAGTGATCCCATCTCCTTGAGTTTATAGCACCATTGCTGATGATGCAAAAATGGCATTGTCCTGGTCTGTTTCGCCATCTGTCCCGTAATCCACCTAATACTTTATTACTGATTAACCCTGTTTGGTTTTAGTTCTCATTCTTAGGCCATGTCTGGTTTTTGACTGATCTGCTTGGTAGGAGATTCATTCACACCATTAATTTTCAAAATTAAAATATACATGTAAAAAATTGAGCTTACTTGACAGATTAGAGACCAGTGCACTAAGCATTTTCCCTTTGATGCATCAGTGCCTTTATGGTTATTGCCTCTTAAAATGTTAACTATATTATTTATTTGCACAATTGTTTTTATATACCACCTTCCCAATCAAACGATTATTCAAGACAGTACACAGGAACAAAAAATAGGATTAATTTGTTCTGCGCTGGTATGATGCCGGGTATATAATATTAGCTGACAGTCTCCAAGGAAAATGCCAATGGAATATTACATGACTAATGCTATTTCTCCAGTGTGAATTCCATCCATAATCCTTTATCTAAACTGCGAAAATAAGGTTCAATAAAAAAGTTAAATGAACCCAAGCTAACTCAGCGCTAAGACAATCCTTTTTTCATCACGGTTCATGAAACCAGAAGCGCCCCATTATTTAATGCTGTTACCTGCATTCTCCGACTTATCATTACTCAAAATTGTCCTTCCTGTCTTTTTTCTATGAGCCAGCAAACTGTTAAGCTTCCAAACCAGTGCATGTTTCCATTCAAACAATCTGGCAGAAAGCTAATGCTTTTCTTTAATGTTGTTCATACACAGGCTAAGCGGAAAGATTGTTCCTCATCTGTAATCACACATGACAGAACAACATCCAGCAATAAAATAGAGAAATGTACAGCAGAAGCTATTTATAAATTTTTTTTAATAAAAGAGAAGAGTTTAGAAGATGTTTGTAAGATCCAGCATATACCTACCTAACTACTGCCATAACGGCATATAAGTACCATGCTGCTGTAGCCTTTTTTCATGTATATTTGGATTTTAGATTTTTTTTCACTTATCCTTTCGGAAATCTAAGCTCAAGCTGAGGTAGAAATTCAGGTACAAGCGTGATTTCCCTGCCCAATCTTATAGTCTAGTAGTATCTGAGGCAATGGAGAGTAAAGTGCTTTGCTCAAGGTCACAAAGGGGCATGTTTATTAAGCTGCGCTAATGTTAGCAGGTATCGCACATTGAGAGTACAAATCAACAGGTGGTACATGCAACAGTCATTCGCTATCTGTTGGGGGCATCTATAGCATGTCCCCAGCAGATACCGCACTGATTTGAATTCTAACATGCGCCAGTGGCATTCACACTTAACGCAAATGCACTTAACACCACCCATTGAGGAGGCATTAAATGCGCTTGTGATAACTGCAACACTGATGATGAACGCATGTTACCAGCCCCCCCCCCACACACTAACCGCAATGTGCAGTCATGCCCTCTCTCCGCCCCCCTGCTCTATCCGTTTCCCACCCCATCACGTGCTAAGCAGATAGCGTGGAATTAAGCACACACTGTCTCTTTTGCGTTCGTGCTGTTAGTGTGATTTCAGTCATGCTGGCTAGCAGAGCTCAAACACGAGTTAACAGCCCAGCTTAGTAAACATGTCCCACAGAGTGCTGGTGAGAGAAGTGGGATTTCAGGCCTGGTTTCCCTGATTCGCAGCCGACTTCCCTAACCATGAATCTCCTCCTTCGCTCCAAGAAATAAAGAAATAGAAGCACACAGCAAAAGTTGTAAGGCAGAAAAGCTGAGACTCTCTTGTCTATGAATTGCACACAAATGCTAAAAGATGCCTCCTAAACTCATCAATCAAAATGGAGCTTCAGACCGATTTCACTAAGGAATATGTTTACTAAGCTGGGCTAACGGTTAACCCGTGCTTTTTGCAATTAGGTCCCATGTTATTTAATGGGACCTCCTTACAAATAGCACAGCGTAACCATTAGCCTGGCTTAGTAAACATACCCCTAAGTGATTAAACTGAAACATTGTAGGATATATTTTGCAGAAACTGAAAATATTTGGGAGCAAAGTTCAGTGATTCAGAACATAGCACTGCCTCATACAGAAATAGAGAATGTAACAGCAGATAAGGATCTGTGGCACAGTCAATCTACCCATATTCCCCTAATGCTGAAATACTGCAGAGCCATCTGACCTCAGTACTATTCTCATTTCCCCATTATCCTCTGTGCTTCTTCTCTCATGCTTTCATCAATTCTCATACTCTTTTGCTTTTCAGCAACACGGTTGAGAGATGGTTCCCACCACCCTTCCCATAAAGAAATATTTTCTCATTGTTAACTCTTGCATCTATCCCTTTTCAGTCTCATACCTTTGTTTTAGAATTTCCTTTCCACTGAAAAATATTTTTCTTTCGTGTGCACTTTGTACCTCTGAGTCGTTTGAACGCAATGTTAGGTGTATGGTACATTAGAAACGAGCAAATCTTTGAAAGAGCGTAGATTGAGTTGCCAGAGATGGTATCTGGTAGTAAATTTTGTTCGCTTTACTTGTTTGTTTAGATTTAGTTTGTGCCTTTTCACTGGTAGCGCAAGACAAGTTAATTCACTCTGAGCATGCTTCTTCATTGAGTGGTGAGAGGTCGCTGGGTCCTGTTGATGGTGTTCTGTATGTTAGGCATAGTGATAAATAGGAGTTGGTTACAGTTATGATATCCAAAGCGCTATTTGAGCTGGAATTAGTGGTTTTGAAGTGGAGGTCTTCCTTGGCTATTACGAGGACTCCTCCTCCCCTTCTGTATTCTCTTGGTTGGTGGAAAAGCTGGTACGAGGGAATGGCGAGTTTGTTTAATAGGATGCTGTCCTCCTTCTCAAGTCATGATTCTATAATGCAGAAAATATCAATATGATTCTCTTTTATGTAGTCAGTTAATATGGGGATTTTGTTGCAGACAGATCTGCTATTTATGAGTGCACATCTGAGCATCTGGGTGGAGAGTGGTATAGCGAAAGTAGTGGGGACTCCGTGGGAAGGTTGTATCCTGAGTAGGTTGTAGGCGTTCCTGTTTCGAGGCTTGAGTATGATGGGTTGGATCCTTTTGTAGTATGAGTGATGTATGATGGGAATGTATGAACTTGTAGTGAGGCCTGAAAATAGTATGATGGTGTTGCAGACAAGGAGCAGTAGGGGCTCCCTGCTGCTACAGCTGGGGTCCGGGCTTTGATGTCCCCGCACCAGCTTGCATGGTGCACTGAAGCCATCCTTTAGAAGTTTAAATTCTTGCCTGCTGCGGTGGTTGAATGAGCAGGGGAGCAGGAGCTACCTCCTGTCTTGCTGGTGTTGCGGTTGATGATGGCTGGTTCTGGCGTGCAGGGTGAACTATTACTGTTGAGTGCTAGTGCTAGGGCCACTCTAAAGGCCAGCCTAAGGGCCCTCTGGTGAGGACCTCAGGCATGGGCCCACCAGGCGCGGGCGCACCTCTTCTTTTAGAGCTATTTGGCCCTCCGATTTGTCCCAGCGGTAGATTGCAGGGAGGAGCTCACCTGCCTGCTCCCTTTGGTTGCGTTTAATTGGGGGTGTCTGGAGATGGCCAGCACCTCAGCGTGCCTCTTCTTTTGAAGCTGTTTGGCCCTCCAATTGGTCCTGGCGGCGGGGAGCAGGGAGGAGCTCACCTGCTCACTCCCTTTGGCTGCGACTGATTGGGGGGTGTCTGGCATACATCCTAATGTTCCTTTGGCTGTCCACACTGCCTTGTCACAAATGTAACACCACTGAGATCATCAGATATGGTCAGCTTGAAATCTTCCCCCTATTTATTGCTCATCAAAACCTCACCCTACAGTATGTACTGCATGCTTAAGTTCCTTTTTTTGCTTTAAATCTTAGCTGGGAAACTATTGACAGCTATAATTTTTATTATAATCACCCATGGAGCATCCACCTTGCTGCCAATCTTAATGCCATCTATAAAAAACATATAGGAGTTGCTACAGTGGGGTTAATGCAGAAATGTTGCCCAGAGATAGCAGTTAACACAGTGAAAATGCAGATATCGCAGGCACGTGTCTGCAATAATTGCATTTTGTACAGTGGGCCCTGGGGGGCGGGATCAGTGCGGGGAGTAGGTATGCCGATCGTCAGCAGCCATCACTCGATGCCTGCCAAATGGGGCTCCATCGCAGCTACAGATACCACCCCCTCTTGAAGTGGAATTAGCTGCAACCAACTTTGCTGTGGGGATGATCATGGCTGTGATTGCCTCCCTTGTCCCAGTAGGGCACCCCCACGATCAGAGAATATTGTCAGTGCCACAGGTGTAAAGATCCACGGCACTGACAATATCACCAAACCTGGTCTGCTTCCCTTCAGCACCGATCCTCCAGACAGCTCCCAATTCCCATCAGGAACTGTCTCGGGGGGGGATCGAAGCACCCGCTGTGAAGATGAAAGCCTGGCTAGCCAGTCAGGTGCCCAAATGGCCACCCTCCCAATCCCAGTTTTAAAACACCCAGCTAGCCAGTCAGGATCCTGACCCTCCTCCCTAAAAAGCAAGTACTTCTGGCTAGCCAGTCAGGTGGGGCTCCCCCCACCCACTTGACACCCCCCCCACCGGGTCTATATCTTACATCCCTGGTGGTTCTGTGGTGAGTTGGGGCAAGAATGGCCCTGCCCCTGTCATTGGGACTCTCCAAAATGGCCACAATCACAAGATGATGCCCCCTAGCCTCATGCCAGGAGGCAGCACCGGGAGATCATGGCCATATATGTGAGTACCACTGAGGAGGGCAGGAGTGGTCCTTTAAAAAGGATCAGGGGTGCCCTTTGGGCAAGTGACTGGCTAGCCAAGCTTTCATCATTGCTAGGGAGTGCACAGATTCCCTCCTGGGACTGATAATGATCGGAGGATGGGGGGGGCCCCAGTCATGGTAGTGGGGGGGGTTCACAGTGGTGATCAAAGCACAGAGCTAATGACATCTCTGTGCACCTGATTGCTACCTGTCCTCCCCATTGATTTACCATGGACACCCGTGATACCTGCATCAGCAAGCACCGCAGAACTTTGCGCACTACTTGCCGATGCAGGTATTGCGGATCTCCATGGTAATTACCAACCCTCTGTGGTATCTGCAGGGGGAAAGCTGGGAATGCCCCTGCAGATACCATGGAGGTTTTGGACTTCACTGCAGCCTTTTGCACCTAATGCACCTTGATAGCTGCAAAAGGCTACCGCGGTTTAATAAACACGCCCTGTAGTATATCTCCTACTAGTATTAATTGGAGCTGGACTCAGGACTGACCCTGTGGCACTCCATCTACTATTACCCTCTGTTCCTTTCACACAACCAATTTCTAACACAGTTTACCAATTATGATCCTTACCCCCGTAAGCAGACTACTACTTTTCCTTAATCTAATTTATTTATTTAGCCAGATTATTTTACCTGCATTATCTAAGGGAATCATTTTAAAAGCCTTAGTCACAATTTGGACCTCCAAAACAATGATGTAAATGTCCAAATCATGGTGACATCCCCAGAGCCATTTTACAAAAGGCTTTTAAAGACATCTCTAGTGTGGGGCCAGTCAAGTAGGCAGAGTGTATGGTGGAGGATTGTCTGGGGCAGTGCAATGAACTTAGACATCTCCACTCGATTTCAGAAATGTTGGGAGACATCTGTGACCCTGCTACGATCCCTTACAAGTTTAGACCTGCTCTAGGCAAGCACGAATAGGCATCAGGAAAGTGTTCATTTTGGCCATAAAACATTCAGAGGGTGTAGAGAAGATGGCACACTACCATCCCCAGAACTCTCCACAATCACAGAGATTGCAGAAGTGAGATTTGAATCCTGACTTCTCTGGTCCTAGCCCACTATTCTAACCATTAGGCTGTTCTTAGACATCCCCAGTCTTGAATACTATTCCAGGGATGTCTATGTAGATGGCCCCGCAGACTTCCATATTGGGCACGTCCATATTTGGAAATCGTGCCTGAATCTGGACGTGCCTGCTTTTTTTCAGACATTCTGGCTTAAACATCGCAGATAACACATCATTTGTAAAATGTGTCTTTAATTGTCTAAGGGCCTCTTTTACTAAAGCCCATTAGCAGGTTAACAGGTGTTTTAACGCAAGGCTACAGGCAGTCAGGAACACTAACACCCGCTAGTGTCTGCCTTTGGATGCTAAAATGCACATTTAGTGGCGATCATGGGATGAAGCAAGGACTGGGCAGAGAGTGGGCGTGGAGAGCACATTGCTGCTAGCACCAGGGCAATTGCCACGCACTCAGCAGCAATGGGGCTCCCAACGTGGGTTTACCTAACAACTTTTCTATAGGAATCTTTGAACCCTACCTAGTGCAGCACGTTAGGAAAACCCTTCGCACATTAGCTGCCAAGAACATACTGAACACGCCCCCAACAGCTAACCTGCGACCTTTGCCATGAACACGCGTAAGATTGGCAGGTTAATGGCAAATCCATAGCAGGCTTTAGTAAAAGGGACCCTAAGTGGAAAACAATTTACATACACAAAGGAAAAGTCAAGTTAACATAAAATCTAATGTCATGACATAATGAAACATAACAAAAGGCAGTTATTAGTTTGACACCATCCCTTTATCTGTTTCAATTCGCATATACCCCATAAAAAATGAACTAGCACCATAAAGCAAAGAATTAATGTTTGCATACATAACAGGAACTCTAAATGATCAATAATACAGTTTCTTTATAGAAACAGTGGTCTGGTCACCCTTAGTACAGTATCATCCTTAACTGTATATATTATTAGACAGATTATTCAGCATATTAGAAATATGGCCTTTATACTTACAGTACCCGCATCTTGTACCTCCTTCAAAGACAAACCCATTGGCAACTGCTCCATAGCGTCGTAAATCAGACAGCTTCCACTGTCCAATGACTGTGGGAGGAAGATCTCTCACCAAGACCAGGATGTCATTGCAGAAATGAAGGGTAGCAGGTCCACTCTCCAACTTGGTGCCAGGCAAAACTCCCACATGAAATCGATGAACTGTTAACAGCAACATAAATGATAGCATTAAACAAAAGGTCCAGCTAAGACATCCCTAAATTTTTAGAAAAGTGTATTGTATATATAGGCCATGGAGCTTGCATACATCTATTTTCTAAGCGCCTATTCCTGAACCCACCTCCTCACCAGGGCCGGATTTAGCTAGAGTGAGGCCCTACGCCAAGAAAAATTGTGGGCCCCCCCCCCCATGTCCCCGTGCAGTCCTGGGCCCCCCCTGTGCAGTCCTGGGCCCCCCCGTGTCCCCCCCCCGTGCCTCCGTGCAGTCCTGGGCCCGCCCCCGTGCAGTCCTGGGCCCCCCCCCGTGCAGTCCTGGCCCGCCCCGTGCAGTCCTGGGCGCCCCCATGCAGTCCTGGCCCCCCGGACAGCATCGCGGCTGTCTGAGGGGCTTCAGAGGGAGCCGGGGAAGCCCGCGCGAGGCCCCGGCTCCCTCTGTACAGCCGCCAGCGTGAAGAGCCTTTTCCTTCACGCTGGCGGCTGTTTCTGTGAAGCCGGGAATGCTGGGAAAGGTTAAAGGGCAACCTTTAACCTTTCCCAGCATTCGCGGCTTCACAGAAACAGCCGCCAGCGTGAAGGAAAAGGCTCTTCACGCTGGCGGCTGTACAGAGGGAGCCGGGGCCTCGCGCGGGCTTCCCCGGCTCCCTCTAAAGCCCTCCGGTGGGCCCAGGGGCGGCCCAAGGGGGGTGCGGGGCCATGTGCGGAGACTCGGTGCGGGGCCTCATTTGCATAAGGTGTCTCATTTGCATAAATATTTGCATAATGTTACCATACACCAGAGCTACTCAATTCCAGTCCTGGTGGTCCACAATCCTGCAGGTTTTCGGGATATCCCTAATAAATATGCATGAGATATATGCATTGGAGGTATCCTGCCAACCTGACTGGTTTGTGGCCCTCCAGGGCTGGATTTGGAGACCCCTGCTTTACATCTCTGTCATTTAAGATTGTGAGTGAACAAGGTACAGATATCCTAGACATCAAAAGGGTAGATAGAATGTGTCACATTCCTCCTCGATTCTCACCACCACCAAAAAGTTGTCTAATAGATAATATTTTGGTGGTGGTGAGAAGCAAGGAGGAATGTGACAAATGCTATCTAACTTTTTTGATGTCTTGGACATCTGCACCTTGCCCACTCACAATCGTAAATGACAGAGATGTAAGGCAGGGGTCTCCAAATCCAGCCCTGGAGGGCCACAAACCAGTCAGGTTGGCAGGATATCTCCAATGCATATATATCTCATGCATATTTATTAGGGATATCCTGAAAACCTGCAGGATTGTGGACCACCAGGACTGGAATTGAGTAGCTCTGCCATACACTAACTTTTAGTAAACATGCCTCTTAATGAGTATATGGATAAAGAAAGACTAAAAGGTTTCTACATTACTATAATCCAGTACCAACCGCCAGGCACATTAGGAACTACTACAAACACTGCCCATTTAGAACCCATAGCAAACCCGCCATATCCTAACAGCACTACCAGGACTCACAAAGCACCATACCCTAACTATCAAAAGGCAACACTGCAAATATTAAACCAATACATTTCAGAGAACAATAATACATGACCTACTGGGGAAAGAACAAGTGGCAATGTCAAATAGGAATTACATAAACAGAATACCTCAGCTCAGTTACACATGCAGAACATAGACCATCACCAAACAAGGAATCACAATTTAGAAACAGGAAGACAATAATTAAACTGGGAACCCCAAAAGCCAAACTTGGAATATACAACAACACTGTAGAAATAAAACTATAAATTAATTTCCTCTTGTACTAAACAAAGCGCAAAAATTAATGATGCACATTTCCCAGAGCTGACATATTCCAGTTAATAAATTCAAAATAAAGAGATATTTTTCTACCTTTTGTGCATTTTTTTTCAGTTGCAATTGTTCCAGCCACTTTCTTCTGGTTTCTTCGTGTCTTCTGCTAACTCTCCATCTGCTGTCCATTTGTCCTTTCTTCTGTCTTCTTGTTTTTTTTTTTTTCATTCTCTCTCTACATCTGCTTTAACATACTAATCTTTCTCCTTTTGCTCTTTCCTCATTCCTATTTCATCTACTCAAAATTTACCCCTCCATCCTCAATCCCCACTTACTCTCCCAATACCCGGCCAATTGTAGATTTTTTATCCCTCCCACACAAAATATTTTTCCCCTCTCCATTTTACTCTCCCAGCCCCATCCCATTCTAATCCTCCCCCAACACCAGCTCCCTTCTAGTTCCAGCCTCACCCAGCATCCATTCCCTTCTAGTCCCTGCATCAGCCCATTTCCAGTCCTAGCCCCCTATTAGCCCATTTCCAGTCCTAGCCCCTCCCATCAACCCAATACCAGTCCTAGCCCCCCCATCAACCCACTTCCAGTCCTAACCCCCCATCACCCCATTTTCAGTTTAAGCCCCCCCTATAACCCATTACCAGTCCTAACCCCCCATCAGCCCACTTCCAGTCCTAACCCCCCATCAGCCCACTTCCAGTCAGCCCCCCATAGCCCATTGCCAGTCCTAACCCCCCCCCCATCAGCCCACAGTCCATTACCAGTCCTAACCCCATCAGCCCACCTGAAGTCCTAACCCCTTCCCATCAGCCCATTTCCTGTCCTAGCCCCCCCCCCCCATAGTCCATTATCAGTCCTAACCCCCCATAGCCCATTATCAGACAGCCCCCATCAGCCAACAGCCCATTACCAGTCTTAACCCCCCCATAGCCCATTGCCAGTCCTAACCCCCCCATCAGCCCACAGTCCATTACCAGTCCTAACCCCATCAGCCCACCTCAAGTCCTAACCCCTTCCCATCAGCCCATTTCCTGTCCTAGCCCCCCATAGCCCATTACCAGTCCTAACCCCCCCAACAGCCCACAGCCCATTACCAGTCCTAACTCCATCAGCCCACCTCCAGTCTTAATCCCCCAGCCCATTTCCAGTCCTAGCAACCCCCCCAACCCATTACCAGTCCTAGCCTCCCATAGCCCACTCCCAGTCCTAATCCCACCAGCCCATTTCCAGTCCTAATCCCCATCACCCAATTTTTAGTTTAAGCCCCCCCCCATAGCCCATTACCAGTCCTAAGCCCCCATCAACCCACTTCCAGTCCTAATCCCATCAGCCCATATAGACTTAGCTCCCCCATAGCCCATAGCCCCCCCCATAGCCCATCACCACTCCTAACCCCCCCATAGCCCATTACCAGTCCTAACCCCCCCAACAGCCCACAGCCATTACCACTCCTAACCCCCCCAGCCCATCACCAGTCCTAACCCCCCCAACAGCCCACAGCCATTACCAATCATATCCCCCCCAAGCCCATCACCAGTCCTAACCCCCCCATCAGCCCACAGCCATTACCACTCCTAACCCCCCCAGCCCGTCACCACTCCTATCCCCCCCAACAGCCCACAGCCATTACCACTCCTACCCCCCCCCAGCCCATCACCAGTCCTAACCCCCCCAACAGCCCACAGCCATTACCACTCCTAACCCCCCCAGCCCATCACCAGTCCTAACGCCCCCAGCCCACCCCAGCCCAGCGAATTTTTTTTTACAAAAAAAGCTGTCGCTGCCTCTGCCGGGGCCGGGGCCGCCGCGGCAGAATCGAGTGTGCCGCGGGGCCCCCCCTGCCCAGCAGAGCCTGCCCTCCCCGGTATCAAATCTCTCAGCTGCCTCCCTCCAGTCACACGCGCCGGCTTTCAGAGCGCGAGGGAAGAGGTTTTTCCCTCGCTGCTCTGTTTAAGCCCCCGGGGGCTGATGGGACTTCCCATCAGCCCCCGCGGGCTTAACAGAGCAGCGAGGGAGAAACTCACCTCGCGCTCTGAAAGCCGGCGCGTGTGACTGGAGGGAGGCAGCTGAGACTCGAGAGGTGATACCGGGGAGGGCAGGCCAGGCTCTGCTGGGCAGGGGGGGCCCCGCGGCACACTCGATTCTGCCGCGGCGGCCCCGGCAGAGGCAGCGACAGCTTTTTTTTTTTTTTTAAATTTTAATGAAGGATCAGAATGTTTTTTGCGCGGGGCCCCCTGAAACGTGGGGCCCTGTGCAAAAAACATTCCCGGTGGGCCCTTGCCAGCTGTGGGCCCTACGCCACGGCGTACGTGGCGTATAGGCAAATCCGGCCCTGCTCCTCACCCTTGCCTTTGACCTTCCTTCCTCTTTCCTAATTCCCTGTCTTGCTGCCCTCGCCCCTTCTAGCTTAGCATTCTATTACTTCCTCTACCGCTTTCCTGTCCTACAATGGTGTTCCATTTCCTTTTCCTTGTTTCCTGTAGCAATTTTATACTGTAAACCGCTCAGACACCTTGGAATTGGGCGGTATATCAAATGCCACAATAAAGATAAAGATAACTGTACTTGTCTGGACTGATAATTGCAAAAACAGCTTTTGCAAAACTATCAAACAGTTCTAGAAAATTAAACACTGGTTTGTTTAAGATTATTGTTTCATTTATCTGAACTTTCTGCAGAGTTACCAAGTTACCCAGTTCCAGGAGTGAGATTTTAAAACAATCCTGGATTTCTGACAATCTCATTTTTGATGCATTATGGGACCTGCAGCACTTATTCCAATGGGCAAAATCAGGAACTATAAATGCCATAATGCACTGTACTGCAAATGTAAAACCAGAAATGGCAAAAAAAAATCTCACTCCTGCAACTGGGTATCTTGGCAACTCTTCTTTCTGTAAACATTGATAATGATCCTTAGTGACTAAGGGATATATTTTCAAACAGTCAATAAGTGGCAAAGTTCACTGGTTAATTTTAACCAATTAACTTTGCCCAAATATTCAACCACAGCTAATACACTAAACTTACAGCCAAATATCCTTTAAAATTTAACCGCACAAGCATTGTGCAGTTAGCTTTAAATGGCTATTTGAGCAGTCTTAACGAGTAACTACTAATGTGCTAAAGTTGAAAGCCCTACCCCCGCCCCCCGCACTCCTCAACCTAGCTAGCCCCTAAAGCTGTGTGCACACCAATTGTGTACAGAAAGGATTTAGCTGAATAATTCTGTTGAAAATCAATGTCTGGCCCTGATCACTACCATTTATCTAGTTAGTAGATGCTGCTAACAGGATAAATGATTTTAAGTATTAAGTCCAATGTTCCTGAGTTTCCTTTTCCCTATTAATCTGGCTGCTTGGTTTTTCCAGATCCCCGTGAATGATTTTTAACTTTTCTGAGGGCTATCATAGAGATGATTGCATTGCTTCTGTTTTC
Source organism: Ichthyophis bannanicus (assembly GCA_033557465.1). NCBI lineage: Eukaryota > Metazoa > Chordata > Amphibia > Gymnophiona > Ichthyophiidae > Ichthyophis > Ichthyophis bannanicus. The sequence goes on along the minus strand of CM066032.1, from coordinate 1,374,186,621 downwards.
CTTGTTTGTTTCAATACTGATTGAATTTGTCTTTCAGTTCATGTTTATTATTTATAATTTGTTTGCAATGTAAAAACTGAAACTGCAATAAAAAGAAAATTTAAAAAAGAGGAAAGCACATTTCTTGAGTCAAGGACAACATGGTTTACCGGTAGGAAGTTCGATCAGAGGAGAGCATTTCATGTGGTACTTTAATTTCAGCAAGGCTCTTATCTCGCTAAGAAGGGGATCTCTGAATGTGTCCAGGAGGGGAGGAATTGGGGCATGGTTTGCTGCAGAGACATATAAAGCATGTTCAGGTAAGGCCCGTGGACATTTTGGAAGGTCCCCAGAGACCGTTAAACCTGCCGTAGACATGGAATAAGGCCAGTACTTAGAAAATATTCTGCTGTGTTTGTAGAAAGGTGGTGACTAGTCTGTTCTAAACTGGTGGACTGCAGTTTGGAAAAACACCACAAGATGCATTTATAAAGAACAAATCAGAGGTGTGGGAATCTTGTAAGCTAAAGAGGCATTGATAACTACCCTGAAAGAAATATTAAGAAGAGCAATAGTGAATATTCTAGCCAAGCTGACATTTGCTGTTTGTGCCAAAGGAGCTAATTTAGGGGACCCTACCAATTCCTGTGTCCTGAAAAATGGGACAGTTGATGTAGGAATAGTATGTGAGTGAGTGTGGAAAGGATTTCTGTTTGGGTGAGAAACAGAGATCATATTTTTGGTTATGGAACTTCATGCTATTCTATGATACCAGCAGTTATATATAGGTTCAGGGCATCTTTTTGGCAGATTTATGTTTTTTGTGGTTTGAGGGTTGCACGGGAGGATCTGGTGTGCTCATCTGCAATTCAGGGAGGACATCAATGCCTAGCCAGTACCTAGACCATACAGTTGATCACAGTGTCACCAAGTGCTAGTGTGTTACGGCAGAAAAAAAAAAATCACAAAAGGTTCTCCATAGCTAAATGTCAAAACATATCCCTTTCAGTACCAAGAGACCCTCAAAATAACAGCATTCAATAGTGTAAACAGTACTAAAACATGTGTAAAAACATTATATTGTGTGAGGTTGGTAAAGGTCCATACTTATCAATGTAAAGTCTGATTTTAGAGATGACCAATGAAAGAATAACACTGGATTTCTTCTATGGCCATGTATTGTTTGATGCAAGGTATGTCAAGACAAACATATCACTTTCTACTTAGTATTATTATAATCTTTGAGTGCACTGAGATCACCTTGCACTCTTCTGGACATGCAACAGACTAGTATATCTAGTCTAGTTTGCATCAACATTTATGTATCCTCAGTATTTACAGTGTGTGTAGTTTGCATCGGCACGATACTGTCAGTGAAAGGAGCAGCTTAGGAGATGCATGTTTTAACAGAGGAAGCATGACCGTCCGAGATGACTATGGGTATGTGGCGAAGATGGGCAGGATCGGGAACATACATCTTTTCAGAATACAATGCACGTGGGGACATCCAAACCGTTTGCTGCATATACCCATATCTTGTCATAACAGCAGGGCCCATGTTGCTCCATAGTGGTTTGCTCATGTCGTGGCGGAAATGTCTATGTCCCCAATTCCAGAATGGCGGGCACATCTATACCCTTAGCTGTAGAATCAGGGCGAAATCAGGCCTGTTTTCGACTTAAATGTTTTTGCGGCCCAGACGTGCATGTTATGGAATTGGCCTCCACCTGTTTCCCTGTCACCAGAAGCCTTACAATTTAGGAGGCCAATGCAGAAACGTTAGCGCACTCTTTGCACATAGTTAGCAAGACACCTGCGCGTTTGTACCATTGTGTCACAATGCGGAGAGGGGACTGGCATGAGCGTTACCTGCGCACAAATAGCTGCATAGATAGTAGCATGATGCCTATTAAAATTACATTATAATGAGCTGCGTATATTCAAATGAATTAGCTCTTCCACCCCGATGCAACGAAGTGCACAGAAGACCAGAAGGCCGAGAGCAGAGTTCAGTAGCACCATTGTTCAAACACCTTGTCGGAGGTGAAGTAAAACTTCAGCGCGTGTAGGAGAAGGAATCATCGGTGTGTGCATGAGAAGTTAATCTCAGTGCATGAAACTTTGGCACATATAGAAGAAAGCAGATTGATGTGTAGGAGAAAAGAAATGTTTTCTGATGTGACTTACCATGTGGTTTTGTGGTCTCATGGTGTCCATTCCTTACTATGCCTATATCTTATTTAGCTATGTTTATATACCACTTTTCACCAGGTCAAAGTGGGTTCCAGAGAAAAGAACATTTTACATTGAATGTATGTTATACAAGTAACATAGTAACATTTAACAGTCAAACATTTTGTTCATATAACATTTTAAATGATATAAGCAATTATTTACATTTGCGAGTTTGTTGTGATTGAGTTATGTAGTTGAAGGGGTTAGGTGGGGGGGGGGGCAAAGTACATACACACTAGAAATATCGGAAAAAATAGGGAAGGGAACCTCTGTAATCAGTAAGTCCACAAGAACATAAAAGCAAACCGGGGAGACTACAACCATGACACGCAAATATTCTTCAATAAAGGTTTATTATGGGGACCCGACTTGGCTGAGTTTCAGCAAACAAGCCTGTGTCAGGGATCTTAATATAAAACCATGTATACCAATAAACCAAAAATATGTACAAAACCACAAAAAAGTGGACCTGTTTGAATGACTGATGAAATGTACTACGGTGTTTTTAAGTGCTCTTCGTTTTTTGATTGTCTCTCTAATACTTTTAGTAAGAATCAATTACACAGGTACACTACCAAAAAACTGCCTCCAGTTTTGCAACTGATTCCTATAGATTTTGGGGTGCTGAATCCAGGAAAAATAGCCAAAATGTTCCATCACGTCACGTTTTCTTGCAAAATTAGATTTCTTACCCATATAAGGAATGTTCACATAATTTCTTTTTAGCCGACTGCAGTTTATTTTCTTGGCCCAAAATAGAGGTTGTAATGGTTAACTAACTAGAAACACTCCCTCATGATATTTTAGAGTGTTTTGTATTCATTTTATACATTAACAGGACAATTGGGAGGCGGGGGGCTAAATTCAGTACTCGCGCTGGCGCATGTTCTTTCCTGTTCGCCTCGCCTCGTTCGCTCGCTCAAACACGGTGGTTGTGACATGAACATTCCTGTCAAATTTCAGTTTCTTGCAAGTTCATTATTACCTTTTGTTTGCTCAGTCGTAATCCAGCTTTATTCCGAAGTGGTTCACTACAGTTGTAGTTTGCAGTGCTGTGTATTTGTGATGGCTCACAGAGCCAGAGGTTGCGTCAACTCTCCGGACAGTTTTTGTTTTATTTGTGGGGAATATACCGTGAAAAAGCGGCAGAGGAATATTTCTGCATTTATTAAAAAAGTATATTTCGCCTATTTCGGTTTGAAGTTAGGCGATCAAGACAAACCGTGGGCTCCTCACAAAGTGTGCAAGACATGTGAGGAAGATCTACGCTTATGGATGAAAGGTAAAAAACAAGCATTTCGTTTCGGAATACCTATGATGTGGCGTGAACAAAGAGACCACAGCAGTGACTGCTATTTTTGCTCTTGCATTGTGAAGGGATACAACTTAAAAAATAAGAACGTAATAAGTTACCCCAACCTTCCCTCAGCAATTAGGCCTATGCCTCATAGCAACGAAGTACCTGTGCCTGAACCACCAAAATCTTTGGATCATATTTGTGTGGACGGTTCTTATCATGATGAGACTCATCAGATGGCTTTTCCCGATGAGTCCAGTACTTCCGAGTTTGAAACTGAACCAGATCCGAAAGCTGAACTTTTCTCTCAAGCTGAATTGAATGATTTAGTCCGGGATTTAGGACTCCCAAAAGATGCTGCCCAACTACTAGGTTCTCGGCTTAAACAGAAAAATCTATTGTCACCAGGAACAACTTTTTATTGGTACCGCAACCGCGAGACACAATTTTTGAAGTATTTCAGCAAAGAGGAAGATTTGGTATTTTGCAACGATATATACGGAGTGATGGAAAAGTTTAAACTCAAGTATGATCCTGCTGAATGGCGGCTGTTCATTGATTCGTCAAAAGACAGCATAAAAGGTGTTCTTCTTCATAATGGCAACACATTCGCTTCAGTTCCTATTGCTCACTCTGTTATTCTCCAAGAAAAATACGAGAATTTGGCCCTGATTCTTCAGAAGATTCGTTATGATGAGCATAAGTGGATGATTTGTGGAGACTTTAAAATTCTAGGCACACAAAGAGGAGCAGGTGCTCCTGCAGGAAATCCAAAGAATCACAAAGGTCAGGAGACGTCGGATGAATAAAATCTTCTTTATTGTAAAGAGACCCCAACGCGTTTCAGCAACGCCTTCTTCAGGGGGAGAAGCTACAAATATATCTTGAATAATAAGCAAAATAAAATAAATGCAAAATTAGAATGATAAAAACAGTAATAAAATAACATAACACACCTGGCATGTTGTGTAGTAAAAAGACAGACAATCATATAACATAGAAAATAAGATACCATTGGAACATATATATACTGTGTGGCAAGCATATAAATAAATAATCGCATAAAAATGATTAAAAATCACAACAGAACAAACAAACGCAGGGCTGAGGAACCACCAAATGAAACCTTGCAGACAGAGGCGTAGCGTGGGGGGTGCAGGGGGGGCCGGCCGCACCGGGCGCAACATGGGGGGGCGCGCTCGCACTCGCAGCTCTCTGCAGTGCTGGCTGGTTTTCAGCCGGCCTGGCCGGTTTTTCCACGGCCAGGCCGGCTGCCGGCGCAGAGGCAAAACCGGCCCTTTAAAAGCCGGTTTTTTTGCTCTGGCCGCAAGATCGGGAGCGGCCAGAGCAAAAAAAAACGGCTTTTCTCCACTTCAGAGGGAGCCAGGGAAGCCCGCGCGAGGCCCCGGCTCCCTCTGAACAGCCACCAGCGTGAAGAGCCTTTACCTTCACGCTGGCGGCTGTTCCTGTGAAGCCGCGAATGCTGGGAAAGGTTAAAGGTTGCCCTTTAACCTTTCCCAGCATTCGCGGCTTCACAGGAACAGCCGCCAGCGTGAAGGAAAAGGCTCTTCACGCTGGTGGCTGTTCAGAAGGAGCCGGGGCCTCCCGCGGGCTTCCCCGGCTCCCTCTGAAGCCTCAGACAGCCGCGATGCTGGTCGGGGGGGGGGGGGCAAGGACTGCATTGGCTGTGATGGGGGGGACCTGGACTGGACAAGGGCTAAGGGGGGTGGGGGACATGGACTGGAAAAGGGCTAGGGGGGGGACTTGGACTGGAAAAGGGCTAGGGGGGGGACTTGGACTGGAAAAGGGCTAAGGGGGGGAACTTGTACTGTAAATGGCATAAGGGGGGGACTTGGACTGGAAAAGGGCTAGGGGGGGGAATTGGACGGGAAAAGGGCTAAGGGAGGGACTTGGACTGGAAAAGGGCTAAGGGGGGGGGACTTGGACTGGAAAAGGGCTAAAGGGGGGGACTTGGACTGGAAATAGGCTGTGATGGGGGGGGGACCTGGACTGTAAAAGGGTTATGGGGGGGGGGACATGGACTGCAAATGGGTTGTGATGGGGGTGGAGGGGACCTGGACCAGAAAAGGGCTATGGGGGGGGGGGGAAACTTGGACGGGAAATAGGGTGTGATGGGGGGGGGGACCTGGACTTTAAAAGGGTTATGGGGGGGGGACATGGACTGGAAATGGGTTGTGATGGGGGTGGAGGGGACCTGGACTGGAAAAGGGCTATGGGGGGGGGAACTTGGACTGGAAATGGGCTATGGTGGAGGAAGGGGGATCTTGGACTGGAAATAGGCTGTGATTAGGGGGGCTAGGACTGCAAATGGGCTGTGATGGTGCAGGGGGACTCGGACTGCAAATGGGCTGTGATGGTGCGGGGGGACTCGGACTGCAAATGGGCTGTGATGGTGGGGGGGGGCCTAGGACTGGAAATAGGCTGTGATGGGGGACTTGGACTGGAAATGGGCTGTGATTGGGGGGGGAGGGCTAGGACTGGAAATGGCCTGTGATGTGAGGGCTAGCACTGGAAATGGGCTGATGAGCTGGAATAGGACAGGAAATGGGCTGATGTGGGGCATGGGAGAATGGGACTAGAAGGGAGTGGATGCTGGGTGGGCCTAGAACTATAAGGGAATTGATTTGGGGGGAGGACTAGAATGGATGGGGAATGAGAATGGAGAGGGGAAAAAATATTTTGTGTGGAAGAAAAGTCTATGATGGGCCGGTATTGGGAGAGTAAGAGGGGCTTGAGAATGGAAGGGTGAAATTTAAACGGATGATAAAGGAATAAGGAAAGAATTGGGGGAAAGAGCAAAAGGGAACAATCAGTATGTTAAAGCAGAAATAGAGAGAGAATGGAAAACATCTAAAAGAGAAGAAAGGACAAATGGATAGCTCGCAGAAGACACGAAGAAAGTGACTGGAGCAATTGCAACTGAAAAATAAAACGCCCAAACAGAAGGTAGAAAAATACTTTTTATTTTGAATTTATTAACTGGAATATGTCTGGTCTGGGAAGTGTGTATTGCTAACATCTTTGCGTTTTTGTTTAGTGCAAGAGGAAATTACTTTATAGTTTTATTTCTCCAGTGTTGTACATTTCATGTTTGGATTTTGGGGTTCCCAGTTTAATTATTATCTGACCAAGGAAGTTAGCCTACACGTATCCTCGGTAATTTTTGTGGGTGGGGCTGGGGGTGGGGCAGGGGTGGGACTAGGGGCGGAGAATGGGTGGAGCATGGCGAGCCACAGGTGTCGGGTTTTTCTCGGTGAAAAAGTTGGCACCCCTAATCCGATCCGCGCCGCCGGGTCGCCGCCCCCTGTGGTGGGGGGGGGGGTGCCAGGCGTGCGGTGCGGTGGGTGCGAAGAGAGAGCCTGCTGACTGCTGTGATCGGGTCCGGGTTAGGGGGCGCAAATTACTTGCCTTGCCCCGGGTGCTGACAACTCACGCTACGCCACTGCTTGCAGAGGATATCAAACAAACTAGGTGGAGAAAAAGAGGGATTGAAAATAATGAGGAAAAATAGATAAAAATAATACTTGATCCTAGTGAAACCATTAAAAGACATAGATCATTGTAAATAATATCAATAAATAAATGTTAAAAAGTGATGTATAATAATTATATAATATAATAATAATAAATATAACTATATAAAAAGCAGATGATAAGAACATTAGAGAACATGTACAGTAAATAATGATAATACTAAATAGTTATTAAAAATAATAAATAGTAAAATGGAAGTCCTAATAAAATGTAATAATAATAATAATAATAGTAAGATGAATATGAACAGCAATAATAAAAATTAAATAAATACATAAATACATAAATACAAGTCATATTATGAAACATAGCACTAAATGCTAAAACCAATAAATAATGGGAGTCATCTCATGATTGTAAAATTAGCAAAAATACAAGTCATATTATGAAACATAGCACTAAATGCTAAAACCAATAAATAATGGGAGTCATCTCATGATTGTAAAATTAGCAAAACGTTTTTTGTAATCAAAGTAACATCATGTATTTTGTGTTTAAAATTAACTCGAAGATGACTTCTCCTGAGGTTAAGTGACCATATGCTATGTGAAAAAATATTATATGTGGTTAAGAGAGTTTTTATTAGAGACTTTTTTTTATCTAAAAATTTTTTTAAAAAAAGATAATGAACTTTGAATGACCAGTACCAGCATGTGATATTAAAGAACTGGTGAAAGTGTGCTTAACCACATATAATATTTTTTCACATAGCATATGGTCACTTAACCTCAGGAGAAGTCATCTTCGAGTTAATTTTAAACACAAAATACATGATGTTACTTTGATTACAAAAAACTTTTTGCTAATTTTACAATCATGAGATGACTCCCATTATTTATTGGTTTTAGCATTTAGTGCTATGTTTCATAATATGACTTGTATTTATGTATTTATTTAATTTTTATTATTGCTGTTCATATTCATCTTACTATTATTATTATTATTATTATTACATTTTATTAGGACTTCCATTTTACTATTTACTATACTATACATTAATTTGCTCTTGTACTAAACAAAGCGCAGATGTTAATGATGCACATTTACCAGAGCTGACATATTCCAATTAATAAATTCAAAATAAAGAGATATTTTTCTACCTTTTGTGCATTTTTTTCAGCTGCAATTGCTCCAGCCACTTTCTTCTGGTTTCTTCTTCGTGTCTTCTGCTAACTCTCCATCGTCTGCTGTCCATTTGTCCTTTCTTCTCTCTTCTAGATTTTTTTCCATTCTCTCTCTACATCTGCTTTAACATACTAATCTTTCTCCTTTTGCTCTTTCCTCATTCCTATTTCATCCACTCAAATTTTACCCCTCCATCCTCAATCCCCACTTACTCTCCCAATACCCGGCCAATTGTAGATTTTTTATCCCTCCCACACAAAATATTTTTCCCTTCTCCATTTTACTCTTCCAGCCCCATCCCATTCTAATCCTCCCCCAACATCAGCTCCCTTCTAGTTCCAGCCTCAACCAGCATCCATTCCCTTCTAGTCCCTGCATCAGCCCATTTCCAGTCCTAGCCATCCATCAGCCCATTTCCAGTCCTAGCAACCCCCCAACCCAATACCAGTCCTAGCCCCCCCATCACCCCACTTACAGTCCTTAACCCCCCATCACCCCATTTTCAGTCCTTAACCCCCATCACCCCATTTTCAGTTTAAGCCCCCCCTATAACCCATTACCAGTCCTAACCCCCCATCAGCCCACTTCCAGTCCTAACCCCATCAACCCATTTCCAGTCAGCCCCCCATAGCCCATTGCCAGTCCTACCCCCCCCCCCCCATCAGCCCACAGCCCATTACCAGTCCTAACCCCATCATCCCACCTCCAGTTTTAACCCCCAGCCCATTTCCAGTCCTAGCCCCCCATAGCCCATTACCAGACAACCCCCATCAGCCCACAGCCCATTACCAGTCTTAACCCCCCCAAAGCCCATTACCAGTTCTAACCCCCCCCAACAGCCCATTACCAGTCCTAACCCCATCAGCCCACCTCCAGTCTTAACCCCCCAGCCCATTTCCAGTCCTAGCCCCCCCCATAGCCCATTACCAGACAGCCCCCATCAGCCCACAGCCCATTACCAGTCTTAACCCCCCCCAAAGCCCATTGCCAGTTCTAAGCCCCCCCAACAGCCCACAGTTCATTACCAGTCCTAACCCCATCAGCCCACCTCTAGCCTTAACCCCCCCCCAGCCTAGCCCAGCCCAGCCCAGCCCCGCCCCGCCCATTTCCCGCCCCACCCCCCCACGAGCCCATTACCAGCCCGACCCCCCCCCGTCCATTTCCACCCCCCTCCCCCCCCATAGCCCATTACCAGTCCTACCCCCCCATAGCCCATTACCCGTCCTACCCCCCCCCCCCCCGGCCTAAAGTAAAATTTAATTTAAAAAAAAACCTGGTGGCTGCCGCCGCGGGGCCCCCGCGGGGGCCGCGGGGGCCCCGTCTACAAGCTGAAGCGGTCGGGTCGGGTCGGGGCGGGTCTCTCTCCCTCCCTCCCTCCCTCGCTGCAGGCTGCAGGCGGCGCGAGACACGAAGGGAGAGCGTCTCCTCGCGTCTGTGTTAAGCCGGCAGGGGCTGATGGGAAATCCCATCAGCCCCTGCGGGCTTAACACAGACGCGAGGAGACGCTCTATCTTCGCGTCTCTCGCAGCCTGCAGCGAGGGAGGGAGGGAGGGAGAGAGAGACCCGACCCGACCCGACCCGACCGCACCGCACCGCTTCAGCTTGTAGACGGGGCCCCCGCGGCAGCAGAGGGGGCCCCGCGGCGGCAGCCACCAGGTTTTTTTTTTAAATTGACTTTAAAAAAAATTACCTGGTTCTTTTTTTGTGGGCCCCTGCCGGCTGTGGGCCCTACGCCATGGCGTACATGGCGTATAGGTAAATCCGGCCCTGTCAAGGACGCAGAGAAAAGGTACCAAGGAAGATGGAACACCACTATGATGGCTCATTTCTGCTGGTTGCTGCTGCGGGAAACCCCAGATGAAAAATACGCCAAGCAGCGCACCAAGAGAAGCATTCGGGGGAAGAAGAAACGGGCCCACCAGGAGATTGATTGACCCAAGAATGACTTTAAAATCTAAACTGTGTTGACAAATATCGTGTTTTTACTAAACTTTGAAATAAAAATTTGCTAGTTATTACCACAGTGTCGGATCTCATTTACTAGAATTTTATTTTCACACCATCGGGTGTTTGTCTTCATGTATTGCAATGGTGCGGTTTGCGTTTTCTATTCTTACATACATACCTGTACAACATTTTTTGCACATTTCTTTGCTTTGCTTTGTGTCTAACCTCGCTCTTATATGCTCAATGTTTGTGCACATGTATGTGGCTGTTTTAAGTGCAGACAATTTTGCTACCATCACAGTGTGTTTTGTTGACATTACTCTATTCTTATGTGCTGCCTTGTTACAATTTTCTTTATTCTTATTTGAATAGCTACTAAACAATTAGTATAAAGAATTCATCCAAGAAACTTTTATCTCGATCGCACTCAATCTGAAACGTTCACCTCAAACTGCTAACCCAATGTAGCAAAAAATCTGTACGTGATGGAGGAGCAAATTGGTTACCAGATTTGGATTCAGCACACCAAAAAACGTAAAAATCAATCGAAACATTAGAGGCAGTTTAAAAAAAATTTTTTTTAGTGTACCTGTGTTATTAGATTAAGCTGACTCAGGTCCGCTATTTTGTGCTTTTGTACTCATTTTTTGATTATTGGTATGCACATTTTAATATTAAGATCTAATGCAAGCCTGTTTGCCAAAACTTGGCCAAGTCAGGTCCCGATACTAAACCTCGACGGAGGAATATCTATATGTCTATGACTGTAGTGTCTCTCCAGTTTGCTTTTGTGTTTTTGTGGACATACACTAGAAAACCAGCCTGTAAGTTTGTCCTTGAGGGGTAAGTGACACACCTAAGGCCATGGGGAGTAGCAGTAGGACTGAACACTGGTCTGTTTTGTTTTTTTTTTTACTACTGCTCCAGTCACTAGGCTACTCTTCTATTAAAGGGGAGGTGTGAGTAGGATGCCCTTAAGCTGCATATCCTTCCCTGAACAGTTCACTTGCTTTCAATATTAGGTTAACAAGTTCCACTATGTTATGTTTATTGCATCGTTCAATGTAAATCTTAAAGTAATACTCCAACATTAGGATCATGTTGCATGTTCCCTGCAATCTGCTTCGACGTTGAGATGAGACAGGATATAAAACTGGTTAAGTAAATACATAAATAACCGTGGGACCCTGTGGTATGTGCAGGCACAGATTTCAGCATAGTATATTCTTTTTTTTTCTGAGTTTTTGTTAGAAGCTTCCTTTTTTACTAATTTTTGCTTCAGCTAGGTAGTTTTTGAGAAAGCCAGTAAGTACATCACATAAAGAAACGGATGGCACAAGTCCCCTCAATATACCTAGGGCTTCTGTTCTTAGATGTTTATAAGTTATACATTTAGATGTCAATCTCCCTATTAGTTTGGTGGAATTTTGGCGTCTAAGGTGCCATGGCAGCTGAGGAGTTGTCAGCATGGAAACCATAAAGTTGAGTGTTTCCAATGTTTATCCAGTAAACACCTATTTTATTTTTATTGTATTGGGGTGTTTTATTAGTGTTTATCAGTTTAAACCTAGCATCAGAAGCCCTAAACACACCACACTGCTAATCGTGCCAGCACGTATCCCAGGACTCCCAACTCAAATGTGAAGAATGCTACAGGAGTGAAACAGGCCAGATGTCAAAGGCAAGAATCATAGACATAAGGGAGGTCCATTTATCAGCTTTGCATAGCAGTTATGCATGTAAATAGTGGCATGTACACGTGTAGATGGCATACACATGTAAATGTTGATTTTACAATACCACTATTTATTTCTTTATTTTAATTTTTTTTAGCAATGCTTATATACCACTTTGTAGTGGGTCACTTAGATTGTGAGCCCTTCGGGGATGAGGGAATAAAAAGTGCCTGTTAGAATATATGTGTAAACCACTCTAATGCACACAGTAAAGGGTGGTATATCAAGTGCCTAAACCATAAACCATTAAGCATTGTACATACAACGAAACATGGCAATAGTTACATAGAACATTATATGCATGGGTTGTTTGAATTACATACAGCAGTAGTATAGGAGATTGTGTTATGTACAATCAGCTTAACTTATATACAAATAGGGGGGATATTTGGGTGGGTGAGTTAGTCTGGTACATATTTTTATTTAGTAGTGTCTATGAGGAGGGGTTATGAGGTGAGGCCAAAGTGTTCTATGAACAGGTGGGTCTTTAATTGTTTGCGGAAGGTGAGGAGATCTGTGTTATTTCTGATTTTGTTGGGGAGCATGTTCCAGATTGTATATGCATAGAGCTCAAAGGTTCTTGCACATGTTTTGGTTGCTCTTTGTTTTTTTGCAAAGGATGATTTAATTTGTTCTTCTGGCTCTGCTGGATTGAAAGGTCTGGAGTAGGGTTTGTAGGTGTGATGAGGGATGGCAGTGGATTGCCTTGTTGGTCAGAAGGAGAATCTGGTATTTGATCCTGCTGTTCAGGGGGGGGCCAGTGCAGCTGCTTCAAGATGGCACAATGTAGTCGTGTTTTGATGTGCCTTGTAAAATGCGTGCTGTGTTGTGCATAGGGATAGCAGGATGGATTGTGGTAGGCCTTGGTAGATGGAGTTGCAGTAGGTGAGATGTGGTAGGATTATGGCCTGGAATGCTGTTTGGAAGTCTGTTGCTTCAAGGAGTGGACACAAACACTGCAGGGTTCTGGCCTTGTGATAGATTGCTCTGGCGATCTTGTTTACTTGTGGTTTAAAAGAGAGGTGTTGATCCAGGGTGATGCCGAGCTAATTCACTTCAGATTGGACTTTTACTTGGGTGTTGTTCAGTGTAATGAAGGTTGGGGAAGTGAAAGTGTTGTCCTTGATAATGAACAGAGCTTCTCTCTTCTTGTAGTTAATTGATAGGTTGTTTGTTGTTAGCCATTGGAACACTTCCAAGAAGCATTGTAGGAGGTTTGTAAATGTGGGTTGCTTCATGTTGAATGCTGCGTAGAGCATGATGTCATCAGCATAGAGGTGGAAGTGGATGTTCTGTGATTTGATTATTGGGCAAACTGGTTGCAGGTATATGTTGAAGAGGAGTGAGGACAAGGTAGAGTCTTGTGATACACCTTGGGTTTGATGGTAGGAGGAGGATTTGGTAGCTCCCAGTTTTATTTGCTGTTGTCTGTTTGTTAGGTTGGATTGGAACCATTGTAATCGATGTTTTGAATTCCAGTGGATTGTAGTTGTTGAAGGAGGATGATATGGTTGATAGTGTCAAAAGCGGTAGATATCTAGGAAGGCCAGAATGTATCCATGTTGAGTGTTTTGAGTAACTTTTATAAGCGTGTTGAAGAGGGAGACCATTAATGTTTCTACTCCATAGTGGGGGCAGAATCCATGCTGTTGAGGATCGAGGAGGGTGTGTTTGTTGATGTGGTCCTGGAGTTGTTGTTGGACAGGTTTCTCAATGATTTTTGCTACAAAAGGAAGGCTGGTGATTGGTCTGTAGGATGAATCTGTGGGGTTAGGGTCAGGTTTCTTTAGGATGGGACATACAGAGGAAGGTTTTAGGCTGTCCGCATTTGTCCTTGGTGTAGCACTGTTTGGGTGAGTCTTGTGAGTATGGGGCTGAGTTCTTGTTTGTTTGCCTTGATCCATCTTACTGGGCAGGGGTCGAGAGGGAGGAAAGTTGTGTCCAGAGATGAGATGATTCTATTGCTATTGCAATGGAATGCGTATACTCAGGCATGGTTTGGGCAATCCAAAAATGTATACATGTAGTCCTGATCTTGCATGGGAATAAATGTGTAATTTTTAAAAATTTCCTTGCTGGCTTATGCACCTCTTCCGAGGCATGCTTAAGTGACACCAAAATATTCATTTCGGCCAGGGTTTTATAAACGTGAATCAGGGAATGATTGCGCTCAGCCTCCTGGGAATTTAAATAACTTTTCAAATGTTAAAAATTGCTTTAAGAAGTTTGATCCCTTAATTGACCACTCTTATACATGTCATTTTCTGGAATACAGCTTTTATACATATTTTTATTTATAACAAAATTCTATACCGCATTTTCCAGGAGATCAAGTGCGGTTTACAGTAAACAAAGCTTTGAATTGTACAGAACGGTACATATTCAGTTACATCGAACAGGGAACTATTTACATTGGTCTAACAATAAGTAACAAAGTAACTGTATATATAGGTTGATCTGCTTTTTTGTCTTGTTTCGCGTGGGGTAATATATCTTATGTGTCTTTTCTTAGGAGAAAGAAGGGATGTGCTCCAAAGAAGGGGTGAGTTCGGGGTGTATGTTGTCAGTATTTGTATATTCACTTGTGTTGTTTGTGTCTTCGAAGTGTAGGGTAAACAGATAGGTATTGAGTTTCTTTCGGAAGGTGGAGAGGTCATTTATGGATCTTAGGTTATCTGGAAGCTTATTCCATAAGATGGGGGAGAAGTGGGAGAATGCTCTATTGCTGGTAATTTTTTTGGCTTTCCTGAAGTCGGATGGAATAGATAGTTTATTTTTGTTACATTCTGTTACATATAAGCACTGGTACTTGAATATGTAAGTAGTGAAAGCCAGCATTTCCATGTTTAAGCATCGACGCTTGCATATAGAAGTTGCCACGCTTTTTGTAAATACATAGTTTTATAGAATGGTTCCTCTCACTGCACGTATATGGAAATACATGTGCATTTCCTGCAGCCCTACACATATTTTACAAAAAGGCCTGCATTCAGCAGCCCTGTTTTGAAATATGCTGGAAATTATAAATATCCCAAGTTGGACATTTCATTTCTAACCTAGATGCCTTATGTAAAATGGGGCTTCACATCGTATGCCATAACGCAGACCAAGGTGACACTTCAATGACGTTATGATTGGGATAGCCAGAAGAAAATTTTAAACAAACCAGGAACGTGATCAGATACTCTGAAACTGACAAAAAAACAACTGCACAAAGATATGGCTTTTCTAACTCCTTATGAAGCATAAAATTCTACTGCCTGTACCCTTCTGATCGCCCATATGAATTTCCCACTTACCCATCCTCCCCCACATACCCTCCCTCTCCCTTTAGATTATCACAGGAATTCTTTTTTTTATTTTCTGGAATATCTTATTTTGCTCCTTCTGTTTTGACCTGAGGAAGACAATGTTGAAAGGAGGCTTTTCTGTACAGGGCTGTGTACACTGTGAGGGTACTCAATAGGTATATCACTGAAAGCCCTCAGAAAGAGTTAACACCACAGATTCAGTAGCTCAGACATTCCAGGCCTATTATTTAGCTAAGGACCTTGAGAGACTCTACTGAAAAGCTATGCTGAGCTTTCACATAACAGAGAAACTAGATTTGTTTATAATATAGAAAGTGCAGGGAAGAACTTTCTCTTCAGTCTTGAAACATACACTGTGAAAACTGCTTGTGTTAGAATTATTGTTTAAGAAGTTATGTCTGGGAATAGATGTATGTCTCCTCCTGATGACCTATACTAATAAGATCTGACCTATGACATAGAGATGCACATTATGAATATGCATTAGTAAATGATGTAATGTGATGTTTGTCATAGAATAATAATAATGGAAATTATGCTGTGAGATGGGATCTTAAGTCAATAAAAAAGAAAACCAAAGTAGGCGGAGTCAGAGAGAGAAGCGCAAGTCTTGCTTTCTCTCTCCCAAAGCTTTGGTTGTGTGTGTGTGTGTGTGAATTGCATTATTAATTGTTATTGCTTCCTTCTCATTGCTCTGAGTGTGGAGATCTGTTACCCAGGAGCCCAGGTGCTGTTACCCATGAGGGGAGAAGCAGAGTATGTTTTCAAATGTTAGTTCCTGAAAGCTAGTCAAGAAATGTAATATTATTCCAGTAAAATGGTATTGATATACAGTTGGGGTCAACATTATTAGCACCCTAGCATTTTAGGTATGTTATGTACAATATTTTGAGAAATAATTGGAAATATTCCAGCTGTATGACTTAATATTTTAATAGTATTTTCAAAGGTATACAACAAGAAAGAGATGTCTGTGCAACTTAGACATAGTAATTTCTGAGAAAAAGACAAAATATGACCTGGACAGGAATAATGGCACCATTCACTAATATTTGGTTGCACAACCCTTGGCAATGATGACAGCCTCCAAACATTTCTTGTAGTCATCTATAAGTTTCGTACATCTGTCAGCTGGCAGTTTCTTCCACTCTTCAACTGTAATTTGTTCCAGTTCATGAATGTTTCCAGGATTCCTTTTACTGATGGCAGATTTCAGCTCTTTCCAAAGGTTCTCAATTGGATTGAGATCAGGACTCATTACTGGTCAGTTTAAAACAGTCCGTTTGTACCTTTTTAATCATTTGTTGTACTTTTGCACGTATGTTTTGGGTCATTGTCCTGCTGAAGGACCCATGATCTTTGACTCAGACCTAGCTTTCTGACACTAGGTAGCACATTTCGCTCCAAAATACTTTGGTAGTCCTCTGACTTCATGATTCCTTTAATACATTCTAGGCCTCCAGTTACTGAGGCAGCAAAATAGCCCCACAACATTATGGAACCTCTACCATTTTAACTGTAGGAAGGGTATTTTTTTCCTTATAAGCTTCATTTCTTCGCCTGTAAAAGTAGCACTGGTCTACATTGCCAAAGAGTAGAACATTTTCCCAGAAAGATTGTGGTTTCTCAAGGTGGGTTTGGGCAAAGATCAGGTGTGCCTTTTTATTTCTATTTTTGAACAGCTGAGTCCCCCTTGGGCTTCACCCATGAAGTCCTTCTTTGTTTAGTGTGCGGCATATGGTGCGGATTGAAACCAGCACTTCAGATTGCTCCAGGTCAGCCTTAAGCTCTTTGTATGTGGTGTTTTTCCAACAGTCCACTCTAACCTTTGAAGACCTCTTGGATTAATTATCCTCTTTCCAACACATCCTGGAAAGTTCTTAACAGTTCCATGAGCAGTAAATTTCTTAATAATATTGTGAACTGTAGACATAGGAATCCCAAGGTCTTTGGAGATGGCCTTGTATCCCTTTGAAGTTTGATGATTGGTGATAATGGCTTTTCTGATGGTCTCAGGCAGTCTTCTAGTCTTCACCATTGTGAAAACGGAGCAGGGAGTGAATGTGGCCATTTTAAACATTAGAGTCATCATTCATTGGTTGATTTAAGTCATGTGAGTACTGACAATTGATCATAGGTGTGTCTAATTTTACTGCAATGGAAATGTGGTTCTTCTGTTCAGACTGATTTGAATTGTTTATAAGGGTCCCAATAATCATGTCCTGGCAATGTCCAGTTTTTATACTATCTCCTACTACTTCCTTTTGTAATTGGTCTTGTTTAGTTTGATTCTTTTATGTGTAAAATATGTGTGTATATATAGTCCAAAGCCATTTCACTGGCCATGTGTTTTAGGAGATATTGGACCTTAAGGGGTTGAATTGCAAAGGTACCAATAATGTTGACCACAATTGTATATATATGTTGTTCAGTGTTTTCACCAGAACATAACTGGTCAACTTTCAGGAAGTTCCATATACGATGTGCTTATTTATCGTTGTTTCAAATTCAAATGTCTAATTTATTTGTATTATATTTACATAAACTGTTATGTTTTTACATATTAATTACAAAATCCCTAAAATCATTTTTCCATTTCTACTCATTATTTTGTCATGTCAATTCATCAGATTGAGTTAGCCAGGTGGTTAGTAAAATCAGTCGGGCTATGCGCCCATTTCAAATAGTCTTGGGGAAAAAATGGGTGTTATTAAGTGCTGTCAAGTTGATGCTGACTCCTGGCAACTCTATGGATAGTTGTCCATGTTGTAAATTTCCCCTGGGTTTTCTTAGCAAGGTGCAACCAGAAGTAGATTGCCAGGCCTTCCTTCCATGAAGTAAGCCTACAGCAACTGGTATTCCAAGGTGTTCTTCCATCAAGCTAGTAACCAGATCCGACCCTATGGACCTTTTATGACTGGGGTGGGGGTGGGTGGGTGTATGTGTGCCTGAATGTATCGGTATGAATTATAGATATAGGTATACATATATGTATGAAGAAGCGCTAGATATAGGGTTTTCTATATAAAATACAGAGATGCCAAGGGTGGCCTGTCCCAAAGAGTGAGATGTACCCCTTCAATAAATGAAATTAAAGGCAAATGCAAGAGATTTTTTTCTCGCAGTGCATGCCGGGTATACAGATTTCCTCCTTAATAAACTCATTGTCACAAAACTCAAAATTCTGCCATAAAGACACTCAGGGGTATGTTTACTAAACTGCGGTAATGTCATTCGCGTTAGGTTCCGCGGTAAAGGTACAGATGCCCATATAAAGGGCGGTGCATCGTTACAGCAAGCCATATCAGCTAACGCATGTTACAAACTAACACGCGCTACAAGGTGCCTCATAAGGCACCTTACAAGGCACATTACAAGGCGCCTTATAAGGTGCCTTGTAAGGCGCCTTGCAAGGCGCCTTATAGGGCGCCTTGTAAGGTGCCGTATAAGTAAGGTGCCTTATAAGGTGCCCTATAAGGTGCCTTATAAGGTGCCTTGTTAGGTGCCCTATAATGTGCCTTATAAAGTGCCTTGTTAGGTGCCCTATAATGTGCCTTATAAAGTGCCTTGTTAGGTGCCTTATAAGGTGCCTTGTAAGGTGCCTCATAAGGTGCTTTGAAAAGTGCCCTATACAGTAGGGCTCCTTAGGCTAAGTGCCGTATTAGGCGCCCCTGGACAGGGCACCTTAGAGGGCACCCTGGGTTACGGAACCATAGGTTACGGTGGCCTAACAAGGTTATGGTGCCCTAGGTTAGTGTGGCCTAAGGGCTGCAAAGTGCTGCAGGATAACATGCATGGCCTGTGAGGAACAAAGACAGATGTAACCCTAACACTAGATAGAGCACTCAGGAAAGGCAATGAACAGGTAAGTGAAGGAGGGAGAGCTGGGAGCCGCTGGACCTGCCATATCTGCGGGCATCCCATGTTGCTGCCAGTACTGATGACAAACATGGTGGGGGCAACTGTACCACAGCACAAGGGTTTGGCAATGTAAAGTACTGGAAAGACAGTTGGTGGCAGACGATGGGAATACGTGTCCCCCAGTGGAGGCAGAGGTGGCAGAATAGTTACAATGATGGGTGGAGAGAGGAGTGGTGGTGCCATGCAGATCAGGCACAGGCGAGGCAAGCATGAAGAGGCGCAATGCAGGAAAGGGTAGCAGTGCAGGACATAGAGTGGCAGCCTGCACAGGCAGACAGGACTCTACACAGCTGACAGACGCAGATAGACGGACTGAGGGAATGTTGGCAATTGTTGCGAGGGTATTATGGGCTAGCAGCACAAATCTGTAAAAATATGACTGTTACAGGAATGCACACTATTTGAGTAGGACAGGCATGAGAGGAGAGAACAATGAGGAATTGAACCCATGAACACTGCCAAGAATGGCATTGTATTAACCAGTAGGCTATACCTCCGTGGTGTACGTCACAGCAATGGCTGGGTACAGAAGGACTGCAGGTCACCACACAAACTGTCTGCTCTGAGTGCCAGGATAGGGTAACCCCACCAGTACCCATGATGCAATGCACATGCTGAATAGCTGTCTACAGCTGATCAGCAAATGGGGTCTGCACCTCTCCGGTACCTCAGCTTGGAAAGATGAACTGACAGTGCGTGATACTGGCACAGAGTAGCTACATAACATGCCATTGTGCAGGTTCTGTGTTCTCCCTGAGGGATAGGATGGGTGTCCAGCACTAGGTCTGCAGTACATGTGGTGCTAGAGATAGGCTCTGCTGTACATCCCCATCACTGCCAGTGTGTGACAGGTGTCCCTTGCAGTGCAGCTGAAGGTAATTTGGTGTCCATCTGTATCCTGCAGTCACATGTGGCCCTCTGGGACCAGACACCACCCAGATT
This sequence comes from Ichthyophis bannanicus, assembly GCA_033557465.1. Taxonomy (NCBI): domain Eukaryota; kingdom Metazoa; phylum Chordata; class Amphibia; order Gymnophiona; family Ichthyophiidae; genus Ichthyophis; species Ichthyophis bannanicus. The sequence continues at coordinate 1,374,166,573 of CM066032.1, read as the reverse complement.
AGTGTGTACCCTGTGTTAGGGTCTGGATGACATGGGCACCTGTTATCAGGGCAGAGGGGTTTCCAGACTTGCATGAGGTTTGTGTAACACTGCCTTGATAGGTCAAAGTGGTATACACTACATACCCCAAAGGGCTCACATCACCCTTTTTGTAGGTAAGGGACAGGGGCCCCAGCCCCTGTGAAGCAACCTCCATCCTGCTGGTATGTGGCAGCCCTCTAGGGTTGGTGGGCCAGAGCCATACCTGTGGCTGGGACTGTGGCAGGCCAGCAGCAATGATGGGGTAAGCTCTGGAAAACCCCAACTGCCTCACACCACTGTCTGCCAATCACCAGCAAACAGCACAGTCAGACTGCACCATATAGGTGTTCTAACTGCAGACAGTCCACAGTGCATGCTCACAGAGGAACTATGTGCACCAAGCAGGCATCTCAGTGATTGGGACCCCAGCACTGGGAACACAACAGGATCACTAGAGGCAGATAATGTAGAGCGCTATGTGGGAACCTAGACATGCCATGGTCACTGTTCAGTCAGAGTGAGTGCCCTCCCAGCATGCCATGCTGTAGCCACCCTGTCCATGCAGGCAGTGGTCAGGCACTACAGTGTCCCAGCCATTGCCCCACACCCTGTGAAGATGCATCCTGGCCAATCCTCCCTGTCCGGGCCATACCCACAACACTTTGCTCCTCATTGTGCACATATTCAGGCTAACGCTGGTAACACTGGGACATTGTGGGCCCGGTGAGGTGTGGGCAGCCACAAAACAATGGATAGACATACACACACACACTCCTATTGCAGCATTGTGCATAGATAGGGGTGGTTAGCAACCCTGCCCACCACACTGGTCCTGATCACAGTGCCGACATTGCTAAAATGTGCAGGAGGTAGTCGTAGTGCCCTGGTGATAACTGCAGCTCAATGCTGGGGCCAACAGCCTGACTCTCCATGCATCTTTGGATTATGGAGCCTGTATGAGTTGATGTTTGTACCCCTGTTCGCTGCTGCTTTGGGCTTTGCACATGTTGCTGTTTTATCTGCATTGTAGGGTAAAACATAGGGACATGCTCTGCAGGAACCACAACTGGGGCTTGAACCTGTGACCCTTTGTTTCTGGACACACTGGCTGGGTGTACTGCACCACACTGTTGCCACAGATGCATGGTCGTCCCTGGGGCTACCTGTACTTTTCCTCAGCCAGACCTTTTATGTTGCACTGCACACCATGTACTGGTACAGGGCATTCGCCTAGGTCCACTGCAGGCAGGTGCCACTGCCCCCTCCAGCACGGGCACACACACCCCCTGCCATGCTGACATGGCCATATGCTGTCGGTGCTGGTAGTGCGCATTCCCAGGCCATCCACTGTGTGGGTAGGTGGTCGCCTAGGAAGTGGGGTCTGGGGCAGGGGGCATACATGAGCATCCTAACATCCCCCCCATCACCACCTACCAAGTCTGTTCCTTCCGCTTGGGGGAGGGTTGGCTCGGGGGATGTCAGGTCAGTACCCTGGCAACTGTTAGCTCGGGTGGACCAGGTAGATGTAGGTGGATTGTGTTTGGACTTTGTCAGCTGCTGTCATGATGATTTCTGGTTTCTATGTTCCTATGTGCCACCTAGGTGCCCGCCTAGTCCGCCCTGTGCCTCTGCTGCCCCCGCTACATGTCCCGCCTGCAGCCCCCTATGCCCCACTTGCACCATCGCCATAGTGGCCTTTCATACTTGGGCACTATGCTGTTACTGGAAATGGAGCACTACTTTCACGGTCTTGGGCGTTCTGTTTATGCTGTACATTGCTGACACTGAAATGGTTTCTCTCTCCTGCAAATGTGCATCTAACGGCAGGTTTTCATTCACGGTAGGATTCAGCCCTTCAGTTCAGCACGTTAATGTGCAGTGAGCCTCTCCCCGCACACTCCCCGACCATTGACCCTTCCCCCCGCCCTCTCTCCTCCCTCTGCGGTGTTTACCGCAGCCAGGGACATTAACGATCGTTAAGTAACGTTAACGCGTGTTAACGTTACATACCGTGCTTTAACGTTACCTAACGAGCGTTAACATTACATAACACGCGGTCTGTAACGTTACTGCAGTTTAGTAAACATACCCCTCAGAATCTACAAATAAAAGCTGCTATACCATAACAGCACCTAGTCCCAAGACTGCAAATATGATCTCCCCTCCTCACTGAAACAAAATCCTTTTCCAGATTCACTCTGAAAATTTACAGGTAAAATTCAACTCACCCCAAAGATACCAAGGGTGTCCCATCTCAGAAATTGATATTTTCTGCCTCAATAGTGGGACTGAAGGCCAGAGAATGAGAGTTTTCCAGTGGAGTTTCAGGAATACAAATTTAAACAGACACACACACAGGCAGTTTCTTCTCATTGGCCTCAACCTATCAATCACTCTCTTCCAACATCCCCCTTTGAATTGAATTACCCCTATTGCCCCTTCAGCATACCTCCCTTGACCTATAATGTCCGTTCTAACTCCCCCAACAAACCTCTCCCCTGTCTATTTCCCCAGCATTTTCTCCCCTTACTGCCTCCAGTCTCTCCATTTCCACCCCTCCATCTGCCCCTTGCTCCACCACCATCTGCTCTATGCCTTTCTCTCTCTTTTCAGCAGTGCTCAACCCCTCCCTTTCCTTCTTCCTCTCCTTAGCATATGCCTTCTGCCCCCCAGCATCCCCAGTCAGTCTCACTCACCCCTGGCATCCAATTAGACCCCCATAAAGCAGCTACAGTGTGTGGGGAAACTCTCCTCATTACTCACTTCTCCATTCACTCCCATGGTGCTTGCTCCGTGTGCGCACATTCAACTTGTAGTGGCAAGATCTCGCAAGATCAACTCGATGTGCAGTGCAAGCTTGCATACACTGTCAGAAGGAATAGAGTAGCGGCTCAGCTAGTACTAACTGCCCTCCCTGCTCTACATATAATGCTGGGAGATATTTTTTAAAAAAGGCACTTAGACATTGGGACAGGCGCTGAATATGTGCTTTTACATATATATATATATATATTTATATATGCAAGTTTTTTGCTTTCATTTGTTAACTTTTATTCCTGAGCACTCAGTCAAAGACAATACGCACATAGCGGACCCCAGCCCCCTGCACTGTGCTAGAGACAGCGCTCCAGCCTCAGTACAGAATGGTTATTGTCAATCGCTGTGCTACTTATTAATGGGGCTCATTTGTGCTGAACTCATTTAACATTATTTTGACCTTGAACTGTACTTTTATTCTTATGGAATTTGCATTAAATCTAATTAGAAGAAGGGTACTGCTGACCATGGCCATCGATGATGTAACTCAAGCAGTAAGTAGGCTCCTGATAGGTCAGAGTTTCCTGATTCAGAGCCCTGTGCTCCATCTTTTACATTATACGCTCAGCTCTAGCAGAACTTCCTTGCATGCTTGCTTGTTTTTATGAAAACCCAACAGGACATTTACCTTCTCCTAGGCTGTAGCGGATACGCACGTCCCATGCGTACATGATGTCCTTGTTATCAAATCCTAGCATCACCACATGAGACAGGCAGATAATGGCCAGAGTTTGACTCATGCCCTCGTAGGAGAGGCCGGGGTCCAGGCCACAGATATCTTCCAAGGTCACACTGCTCCTCTCCTTACGACCTTTGAGTCTCTCTGACTTATCTTTGTATACTAGCATTAATAGACAATCTGGAAAAAAGTAAACATATTAGAAAATAGAAATCATGCTATAAGGGTAATCTCAACTACGGACAAAATATTTTTCTGCTTATATACCAATTGTAAACTTAACGCAGAACTTTAATTCTTAACATAATATTATGGTCTTGATTGAAAACATTTTACACAGTTGAAGATTAGATGTATTCACTGGAAAAGTCTGGTCAATCACTTAAACTGATTTATGGGTTTTCCATATGTATAACATTGATTAATGGGTTTGAATTGACCAAACAGCAACTGCCATGAAAGGGTTTGTCTGGAAACTATTCAGGGCACACAAATACTTATGGATCAAGGCTTGAAAAAGATATTTGTTACACACAGGAAGCGCATACATTTATACAGTCTGGGGTCAATATTCAAACGTGTTACACAGTTTGTAAGACCTGCAAGCCGCAGACACCCTGGCAATCTTGATATTCAGTGCCACTAACTGGGTAGTGCCGCTGAAATCCCCACATACCACCTTGAAAGCATGCAGTTATTTTTGGAGTGGTCTGTGGGTAGAGTGGGGCGGCCCTGGCAGTGGCGACCTTCAGCCACTAACCACATAATCTTAGGACAGGTCAATGGCTGCCCTACCTTTATGCAGCTTTGCTATGGTGAGCAGATAATATCACCGCTGACCAAATAACAATTCCTCTTGGCAACAAAAAACAGATATTCAGCACCAGACACCGCATAGGCTAGGCTCCGATGCTGAATATCCAGGTTTAGGTTCAGCAGCAGCCTTTGAAAATGCCGAAAGCTGCCGCTGAATATCGATCCCTTTGTATTCATTTCCTAAGGCTTCCACCTTGATTTATTTACCCCTTCCCCTTCCCTTTTTGCTGTACAGTTGCCACTGTCGGACATGGTAGGAAATGTTTTTAACTTATTTTCTTTTCCTCCCATAAAAAATTATGGGGTTAAGCTCTGCAGCCTTATGTCCTTTCATTCTTTCATGTTCCACTCACCAGGAATATGACAGAAATTCCAAGATGGGAAGATCCCAAAAGCAATCTTTTTCATCTCCCAAATGACTTTTAAGGAATAATTCTATAAGAGGACGTGTACTATCAATAGTGATATACGTGCCTGCTTTGGCAGTGTTTTAGTCCTTTGCACACATATGTGGCCATATACACGCGGGGACGCCTCTAATAAAATCCCGACTACAAGCTGACATGGTGGGGCATACTTTGCCGGTGGGTGAAGTTTGTGCAGAGCATGGGTGGAGCACACAGGTACATGAATAGATTGTAGCATACTAACATGTATACGGGACTTGAAAAATATTGGCACAGGCATTTACACCAGCTCTAGGGTTACCGTAAACGTCGGCCCCTGCAATGTAGGCTTGTGTTTGGCCAGTTCTGCTAATACTTTACCAAGATAAGCCCCTTTTGGTCTTTATAAAATGGGCTTAACATAGGTGCCTGAAAAGGAACTTATCCAATCACAAAACAGCAAAAAAATCAACCCCTCGAGCATATAGGTTCACCAAGCCGCAAGTATAATAAACACAGTAAGAGTGGACCCAAAAAGAAAAACTTCCCTACTAGAAGTCAAAAGGTATTTTTTGTCGGACCATAAATCACCTTACCAAAGCTAACAATTGAAAAAGCTGAGGTAAATGTGAAAACATGGCCATTTTAATCAAGAAAAAGCAGGTAAACATGAAAGCCAATCTAACTTACATGGCCGAAAAAAGTTATTTGTACTTAACTGCTAGGTACATATGACCTAGATTGGCCACTGTTGGAAACAGAATACTGGGCTTGATGGACCTTGGTCTGACCCAGTATGGCATATCTTATGTTCTTAACTACAGATAATGGCGAAGCAAACTCCAACACGGGTGAAAAAAACGACACAGTGCTGCGTTTCGGGTTTACATTTTAAGTACCCTGCTTCAGGTTAACACTTGTCACCACCAAACAGAAGGAACGCCAAGAAAGAATTAACTAAGGAAACCACTTTAAAAACCGGCATCTGATGTAAAGGGCCAATCACATGTCCACTGCACATCCAATCCGGGACTGGAAGCAACAAAATGTTACCACCTCGGAAAACAGACATCATAGTAAACCGTGCCAGTCCAATTCCAGATTAAGACCTTTCGGAGCAACGGTGTTAAGTCTATGAATCTGGATTTTAACTGTGTGTTTATGTGTCTGATTTTAGACCCCTGACGAAGGCCTAGGGCCGAAACTTGCTTAGTTGGGTCTTCAATAAAGATTTTTCTGATTATCATATAGTGTTTGGCCGTGGTTTTTGCCCTCCACTGTTGGTTAGATTGCTTGTTTTGCAGAAGGCCTCCTTCTCTTGTTTTTGGGATCATTTTAAATGCCTGTTTCTAGCCCTGCTTTACAAATTGAAATACTTTCAAAAATTACCCCGTGACGACATTCAAACCCTGACTTCCATGCTTGGGGTGTTCAGGTCAGATACAGTAATGGGAAATCTCTTTAAAGAGATGTTTGTGATCTTAGCCAAAAATGGAATTCAAATCAGGAAGAATTATTATTAAATGTTTTAGACTTAGAACTAAACCTGCTAATGAAACAGCACTATTGTCACAGAGCAGACTCATTAGTGACCCCTATGGAGACAGATGATATTGCAATGCAAGGAAATACTAACGTTTGGGGAAAGCACATGGTAGAAAGTTGCCATGGGCAACGTAAGCAAGTGAGGTCACGAGCTAGGGAGACACACCCAGCCAGTAGAGAAGCCAGGAGATTCCCACCTGACTCTAATCAGCTGGGGAGTGGTGCAGCTAGGAAATACCTAGATAAACTCAGCTCACAAGCAGTTAGGCAGAACAAGACCCAGACTAGGAACAGGACCGAGCCCAAGGTACAGCCTAAGAGCCAGACCAAGAGCCAGGATAGGAGCTGGAGAGAAACCCAGAGAAGGAACTGGATGAATGAGGAGGACGAGAGAAGCTGTGAAGAGAGCGTGTCTAATTACCACATTGGAAGCCTGAACGGAGGTCTGAGTGAGTCAGAGGAATGCTTGAATGAAAGGTACAGACAGCTTGACACAGAAAGTGAGAGTGAATGTAACAGCCCAGATTGGAGCAGAGACAGAAGAAAAAAGGTACAAGCCAGGAAGTTTTATTCCGGTCCAAAAAGGGGGAGTTCATGGCTTGGAGATAAGGGACAGTTTGTGGAAGTCCAGAAGCCATCCAAAGCTAGCCTAAGGGGAGCAGAGAAACTCCAGTACCCTTATAATAAACAAAGGAAAGGCTTTTTACCTGCAGAAGTAAAACACTCTGAAAGGTACGTGAGACACAGAGTTTCAGAAGGGCTGCCGTCAGATGTTCCAGCTGGTTCCAAGTTCCTAAACAGAGCAGAGCTCAGAGCAAGAGTAATTCCTCCTAATAGATGGGCAGGGGAATTCTTTAGCCTGCCAAACAGATATCAACAGAGGGGAGGCTCCTTCTACCAAAACCCCAGTAATTGTGGTAACAGCAAACAGTTTTCCCTTAGTGAAAAAGAAGTACGTCACAGCCAGGGCGGACTGTTTGCCAAGCCCTCACAGGGAGAAAGTAAAGAGGTATTGATTCCTGTTGAGGAGCCAATGCAATGTGAATCTTCTGTGATTGAAGAGAATATTGAAGAAATGGATTGTAGCCTTTCTCTGGCAGATAATATAATCTCACTGAGATAGAGAAGAATAAGCAGCCTGACAAGGTGAAGAGAAGGCCTTATTCTTGGTGGCTACAGGTCTGTGTTTAAAGTATATTTCTGTTGTTAAGAAGCTGAAAGAAAGCCATTTTTGTGTTGCAGTTTTCTTTCTGTTTTACCCAAGAAGAGTTATGTTTTGTTTTTGTACCTATTGAAATATCCTATTTGGGAAAGGGAAATAAAGCCCTGTTTACCTTACATCGGTTGTCCACAACTAATTTTTGTAACTGGCAGCAACTACAACTACCAGGAGGCCAGTTACACTGAAGCCCAGTGCAGTACCTGATCTCACCAGTAGGTGCACAGAGAGGGCTCACGACACTATACAGAAAGCTAGCAAGCAAGATCTACAGCTTCCATCCTGCAGTTCTTAACCCACACATGAAGCCTGTGAGAACTGTTACAGACTCTTAGGGGCATGTTTACTAAACTGCGGTAACATAGCAGCGGCTACATTAAGGCGCAGTATGTAACGTTAAGGCGCCTTAACATTCCCGGCCATGTTAAGGCCAGAAAAGGGTGGAGAGAAGGGGTCAATGGGCGGGAGTGGGCGGGGAGAGGCCCCTTTCACACTAACATGGAGAAAGTAAGGGCTGAATTCTAACGCAACTCAAACCTGGCGTTAGCACACATCTGCAAGAGAGTGAAATCATTTAAGTGTCAGCAATGTACAGCATAGGCAGGGAGCCCCAGAAAAGTGATAGTAGTGATACATTTGCACCAACAGCATGGTGCCCTGGTATGAAAGGCCACTATGGTGATGGCGCAAATGGAGCATGGGGGCTGCAGGCGGGACATGCAGTGGGGGCTACTGGGGCACAGGGTGGACTAGGCAGTTGCCAAGGTGGCACATAGGAATGCAGAAAAATTGAAACCAGCAAGACAGCAAATGACCAGGGTCAGACATGCCCATGAGTCTGTGTCCCACAGTGTCCCATCCAGGGGACATCACCCAGCAGGCACCCCAAGGGGTGCATAACATTGACAGGCGGTGCCGGGGGAAGCATTGACATCTATGTAGGCACCCCTACCCCAGATCCCACACCTTAGGCAGCTGCCTACCTGCCCCCTGGATGGCCTGGGATGGCGCACCACCAGCACCAACAGCATATGGTCATGGCGGCATGGCAGAGGGGGTGGGTGATTGTGCTTGAGGGAGCAGTGGCACTCGCCTGCAGTGGACCTAGGCCATGCCCTGTACCAGTATGTGTTGTGCAGTGCAACAGAAGAGGTCTGGCCGAGGAACATAAGGGTAGCCCCAAGGACCACTGTGCTGCTGTGGCAACAGTGTGGTGCAGTACATCCAGCCAGCATGTCCAAAAGCAGAGTGTCAGAGGTTCAGGTCCCATCTGTGGATCCTGCAGAGCATCTCCCCATAGTTTTAGCCCACAATGCAGCCACAACAACAACATGGGCAAACCCCAATGCAGTGGTGCACAGGGGTACGGACACTCATTCACAAGGGCTCCACTATCCACAGCTTCATGGAGTGTCAGGCTGTTAGCCCCAGCACAGAGCTGCAGTTATCACCAGAGCACTACTACTACCCCCTGCACAGATTAGCAATGTCGGCACTGTGATCAGGACCAGTGCAGGGGGTAGGGTTGGCAACCACCACCATCTCTGCACAATGCTGAGATAGGTGTGGGAGTGTGCGTATCTCTCTCCATTGTTTTGTGTCTGCCAACACCTCACAGAGCCCACATTGCTCACACTGCTTCCAACGTTAGCCTGCAAATGTGCATAATGAGCAGCAAGGTATTGTGGGTATGACCAAGACAGGGCGGACTGGCCAGGATGCATCTGCACAGGGTGGAGGGCAATGGCTGGGACACTGTTGTGGCTGACCACCACCTGCATGGACAGGGTGGCCACAGCATGTCACGCTGTGGGGGGGGGGGTCACTCTCACTCTGACCAAGCAGTGACCATGGCATGTCTATGTTCCCACATAGTGCCACACATTATTTGTTTCCAGTGATGCCTGTGTGTTCCTGGTTTTGGGGCCCAATCATGGAGATACCTGCTTGGTGTTTGTGCTGTGCATCCCACTTCTGGGTGCACAGGGTTCCCTTGTGAGCATGCACTATGGACTGGTTAGTGGGCTGTCTATAGTTTGCCTGTGCATGGTGGGAACACATTGTAGGATGCTGCAGGTGCAGTCTGACTGTGTTGTCTGTTAATGAATGGCAGACTGTGGCGTGGAGCAGTTGAGTCTACCCCAAGCATCATTGCTGGTCTACAATGGTCACAGGTATAACACTGGCCCAGCAGCCCTGGAGGGTTGTCATCCGCCAGCAGGACTGTGGTTGCTAGTACTACAGCCATTCTGCAGAGTGCAGCCACCTGACCCACCACACCCTCATCTACAAACAGGGTGATTGAGGCCCCTGGGGTATATAGGGCATACTACTTAGACCCATAGTGGCAGTGCTACATAGCCCTCATGCGAGTCTAGAATCCCCACTGCCCTGATAACAGGTACCCATGGCAACCAGACCTTAACACCGGGTACGCACTAATCTGGGTGGTGTCCGGTCCCACAGATGTACCTTTGACTGCACTGCTGGAAACACCTGTCACACACTGGCACTGCTGGGGATGTGCAGCAAAACCTATCTCTAGCACCACATGTACTGGGGACCTAGTGCTGGGCGCCCATCCTATCCCTCAGGGTGAACACAGAACCTGCACAATGGCATGGTCTGTAGCTACTCTGTGCCAGTATCACGTACGGTCAGTGCATCTTACCACGCTGCAGTCCCAGAGAGGTGCAGACCCCATTTGGTGGTCAGCTGTAGGCCTCTGTTCTGCATTTGCAAAGCATAATGGGTGCTGGTGGGGTTACCCTATCCTGGCGCATGGAGCAGACGGTTTGTGCCGTGACCTGCAGTCCTTCCGTACCCAGCCATTGCTATGCAGCAAGCCATAGAGGTATAGCCTACTAGTTAGTATGCTGACGTTCTAGGCAGAGGTCATGGGTTCTCTAGAGGCTAGAGTCTGTTCTCTAGAGGCTAGAGTAGCAGACTTGGAAAACATAAGAAAGACAGAGAGGTACATAGACGAGACCTACAGGGATATAGTCCTGAAGTCCCACCTCCAGTCTGGCAGCATCCCTGTTGCCATGGAACGAGAGAGGTCACGTGACAGGAGAGCATCACCCTGGTGTGGCAGGAAGTGATCCTGTAACTAGGACCTGTCCTCCAGGTGATGTAAAACCCTCTTACACTGAGGACATTTCTCCAGGGCCATGTGCCCATGAGGGAAGGGTTAGGACAGCCGTTATAGTTGGTGATTCGATCATTAGGCATGTAGATAGCTGGGTGACTGGTGGACATGAGCATTGCCTGGTAACATGCCTGCCTGGTGCGAAGGTAGCAGACCTCATGCGCCACCTAGATAAGGTCTTACATAGTGCTGGGGAGGAGTCTGCTGTCTTGATACATGTCGGTACCAATGACATAGTAAAATGTGGTAGGGAAGTTCTGGAGGCTAAATTTAGGCTTTTAGGTAGGAAGTTGAAATCCAGAACTTCCAGGGTAGCGTTCTCCGAAATGCTTCCCATTCCACGCGCAGGACCCAAAACGCAGGCAGAGCTCCAGAGTCTCAATGCGTAGATGAGACAATGGTGCAGAGATGAGGGTTTTGGATTTGTTAGGAAATGGGGAACATTCTGGGGAAAGGAGGGGCTCTTCCTAAGGGATGGGCTTCACCTTAACCGGGATGGAACCAGGCTGCTGGAATTAACCTTTAAAAAGGAGATAGAGCAGCTTTTAAACTAGATAATAGGGGAAAGCCGACAGTCGCCCAAGAGCGGATGGTTCGGAAGAATGTATCCTTGAAGGATACTACCAAAAGCAGAGAGGTTCCAAAAAAGAGTAAAGTAGCCCAAATGCCCTCGAGTTTGGAGCAGACAGAGCTTAAAGATCCCAAATTACCCATGTCTACCAATAGCCAAACTAATATGAATAAAATACAGTCTCTAAAATGCTTGTATACAAATGCTAGAAGTCTAAAAAATAAGATGGGAGAGTTAGAATATATAGCACTAAATGAAAGGTTAGAAATGATTGGAATATCAGAGACATGGTGGAAGGAGGACAACCAGTGGGACACTGATACCTGGGTACAAACTATATCGTAATGATAGAGCTGATCAAATTGGTGGAGGGGTTGCGCTCTATGTTAGAGAGGGCATTGAGTCAGAAAGGATTAAAGTTTGCAGGAAACAAAATTTGCTGTAGAATCTCTATGGATTGAAATTCCATGTAAAAAGGGGAAGGTGATGGCAGTGGGGGTGTACTATCGACTGCCTGGCCAGAATGAACAAATGGATGATGAAATGCTCAAAGAAATCAAGGAAGATAACAAAAGATATTTTCGGCTAAGCATTGGAATACTACTCAAGCTGCTCAAAGCTAAGCAATTTTTTGTTTACTACCAGTTATTGAACACGATATTTGAAATTTATTTACAAAAAATAAGGTGGTTACACTGCAGTGGTCTTTGATGTTAAAGCGGGAGTGCTAAGTCAGGTCAACTGACACTAGCCCGAAGGTACTGAGACCACGTAGCTACCTGTAAAAAGCTTTCTTATCTGTTAGAACATTCAAATGATAAAATGATTACCAGTCTAATGAAGAACTAATATTACTTTCTAGCTGCTATACAGAGCTTATTTGATGATTTATTATATATACTCTGTGAGAAACGGACCGACAGAGTGATTTATGGCCTAATGGGAGACAGCCAACATGGTTTTAGACAAGGAAGATCTTGTCTTACTAATCTGTTATGTTTATTTGAAAGAGTGAATAAACAGGTTGACAAATGGTGAGTCGGTTGATATAGTGTATCTGGACTTTCAGAAAGCCCTTGACAAGGTCTCTCATCAGAGACTTTTGGCAAAACTAAAGAGTCATGGGATAGGAGGCAGTGTTATATTGTGGATCAGGAACTGGTTAAAAGATAGAAAGCAGAGGGTAGGGCTAAATGGCCAGTTTTCCCAATGGAGAAAGGTGAATAGTGGTGTACCCCAGGGATCTGTGCTGGGTCCACTGCTTTTTGACATATTCATAAATGACTTGGAAAGTGGAATAACGAGTGAGGTTATCAAAATGCAGATGACACAAAACTATTTAAAGTTGTTAAAACCCAAGAGGATTGTGGAAAATTGCAAGAGGATCTTGATAAATTGGAAGACTGGGCATCAAAATGGCAGATGAAATTTAATGTGGACAAGTGCAAAGTTATGCACCTAGGGAAGAACAACCCAAACTATGGTTACACGATGCAAGGTTCCACATTAGGATCCACCACCCAGGAAAAAGATTTAGGCGTCATTGTGGATACCATGTTAAAACCCTCAGCCCAGTGTGCAGCGGCGGCCAAGAGAGCAAATAGAATGCTAGGTATCATAAGGAAAGGAATGGAAAATAAAACAAAAGATATTATAATGCCTCTATATCGTTCCATGGTGAGACCACACCTTGAATATTGTGTGCAATTCTGGTCGCCGTATCTTAAAAAGGATATAGCGATTTTAGAAAAGGTTCAGAGAAGAGCCACCAAAATGGTAAAGGGGATGGAAGGATACTCCTATGAAGAAAGGCTAAAAAGGTTAGGGCTCTTTAACCTGGAAAAGAGACGGCTGAGGGGAGTTATGATAGAAGTCTATAAATTAATGAATGGAGTGGAACGGGTAAACATAGATGGATTGTTTACGTTATCAGAATATAGAAAGACTAGGGGACATGCAATGAAGCTACAGGGTAAACTATTTAAGACTAATAAAAGAAAATATTTTTTCACTCAACGTGTAATCAAACTCTGGAATTTGTTACCGGAGGATGTAGTAAAGGCTGTTAGTGTAGCTGGGTTTAAGAAAGATTTGGATAAGTTCCTGGAGGAAAGGTACATAAACCATTATTAAGAAGGGACCCAGGATATCAATGCTTGACCCAGTACAAGCATTGTGTAACCTGTGTCTTTTGGGGAAACTGCTAGGTACGTATGACCTAGATTGGCCACTGTTGGAAACAGAATACTGGGCTTGATGGACCTTGGTCTGATCCAGTATGGCATATCTTATGTTCTTATGTTATGTTCAATTCCTTGTTGTTCCCTCCTGTCCAAGGCAAATATTTTGTTTGCCTGTGACAGTCATATCTTTGCAAATCTGTGCTGCCAGCCCATAGTACCCTCACCACAGTTGGCAACAATCCTTATAAGGCATTACAAGGCTCCTAATTAGGCGCAGTACAAGGCACGTTAGAAGGCACCTTATTAGGCGCAGTACAAGGCACTTTAGAAGGCACCTTATTAGGCGCAGTACCTTGTATGTGCCTTGTACTGCGCCTAATAAGGTGCCTTCTAATGTGCCTTGTACTGTGCCTCATAAGGTGCCTTCACATGCCTTGTACTGCGCCTAATATGGTGCCTTCTAACGTGCCTTGTACTGTGCCTCATAAGGTGCCTTCACGTGCCTTGTACTGCGCCTCATAAGGTGCCTTCTAAGGTGCCTTATAACGCGCCTTATCTGACACAGCTTTAATGCTGCCCCGCCCACTCCTTTATATGGGCATCTGTATCATCAACACGGAACCTAACGCAAATGGCATTACCGCTGTTTAGTAAACATACCCCTTAATTGCAAAGCAGACCAATTTTAAGAGAGCATCCCACAGATGAGAATATTATAGCAGTCATTATACAACAGGCTTCGCCCCCTACGCAGTGCAGCAAAAGGATACTGACAGATGCAGTATAATGTACAGTTCCTAGCACTGTTCCTTGTAAGTCAGTAGATAAGCTGCAAATTCTGCAGTCCTTAGATTATATTAAAGACAAGTCCTAAACTGAAACTGTGGTTTCCAGAAGTGCAATTAAAGTCAGAAAGGCAGACTTTGAACATGCCCCTATACTAGTAAGATCTAGCAATACTTGAGGCCTTGTCACCTCTCAATATTTTTTGTTCCTTTATTTACGTTTTTGTTTAAAAGCATTTTTATATTGCATTCCCAGAGAATAGCCCATCCACTGCAGTGAACAATATTGGTAAATAAGTCAAGTAAATGCCAGCATTCATCCTTAGAAATTTAATGAGCAGGAAATTATTTTTCTCTTGATTTGTTTTGACATAAACGTCATCTTGTTCAGGAAGTGCAAATGTCAGTCCTCCAAACCAAATGGATGGTTTCACTTAACATAAAGGGGAGAGAGATTCAAATGATTTATCCAGGAAACTCCAGCAGTTGCCCAGAAAAATCTTTGCTTTTTGATTTTCTTCCCCACAGGCAAGTTAAATATAGGCCAAGTCAGAGGCATGCTGGGGGCATGGTTAAAGTCTAACCAGATTGGGTCTATATTCAGCGCTACCCAGTTAAAGTTCTCCTATTAAGCCTGTTCAGAAAAAAACAGATGCCTTATCCAATTAACTTTAGGTCAATATATTCAGTGATGCTGACTTAAATGGATACGTTTTTGGATAACTAGTTAAAGCTCACCAGATAACTTGTCTGGTTAATTTTAACTGGATACAGTATGTCACAACAGTATCTTAATCTTTGTAGTTTTCCGGGTCATTTCTCATCTTAGTAAGTTGAACCAACGTTGACATGACCCGGAAAACTACAAAGATCATGATACGAGGCACTAGGATACTAACAAAACATCAGTTCCAGTACGTATAACAGGAATATATTCAGAACAAGCTACCTTTACATAGCTAACGACAGTGCAATTCAGAAGTTTCAGAGGACCAGTTCCACTTATTGTAAGTGGCAATGTTTATTAAAAGAAGTTGCAGGATGTTTTGCCTGCCACAAGCTGCATGTTTTTGGGGTGTTTCAGCTCTGCCGTGGACTAAGAGCTGCCACACTTGCTGCCACAGCACATCAGTCAATCACAACATCCCATCCCTCACCGCAAGATCATGTTTCCGGGCAGTCTCACGCCCCCTTTATCACAGAGAACGGCTGCAGGAGACCATGTTTGACAGCATTCATCTGCCGACCTCCTTATCACCTGATGTGACTCTTAACCCGCCCTCACCAGCTGCCCCCCCCCCCCTCGTACCATTGCTGGTGTTGTTGCCTCTTTCTGAAAAGGGACTGGGCTTGATTTAGAGAGCAATGTTGCTTTCCTTCGGCAACCTGATCACGCAGGATAAAATTAGCCTTAAAATGAAATATTCCTGAGGCTAGCACATGCAATAGGGGAATTCTTAGAACATGCACTACAAATATATTTCCAATCCAATGAGTTAAAAATGACTGCAGAACAAAATCAGCAGTTGCTCTGTTACCTCGCCGGAGAGATCTCATGGCCCTGGCAATGTTAACACACCTTGGTTCTTAGCTATAATGGATGTTCTGATCAGGGGCGGCCCAAGGGGGGTGCAGGGCCATGTGCGGAGACTCGGTGCGGGGCCTCATTTGCATAAATATTTGCATAATGTTACCATACACTAACTTTTAGTAAACATGCCTCTTAATGAGTGTATGGATAAAGAAAGACTAAAAGATTTCTACATTACTATAATCCGGTGCCAACCGCCAGGCACATTAGGAACTACTACAAACACTGCCCATTTAGAACCCATAGCAAACCCGCCGTATTGTAACAGCACTACCAGGACTCACAAAGCACCAGACCCTACCTATCAAAAGGCAACACTGCAAATATTAAACCAATACATTTCAGAGAATAACAATACATGACCTACTGGGGAAAGAGAACAAGTGGCAATGTCAAATAGGAATTACATAAACAGAATACCTCAGCTCAGTTACACATGCAGAACATAGACCGTCACCAAACAAGGAATCAGAATTTAGAAACAGGAAGACAATAATTAAACTGGGAACCCCAAAAGCCAAACTTGGAATGTACAACAACACTGTAGAAATCAAACTATAAATTAATTTCCTCTTGTACAAAACAAAGTGCAGACGTTAATGATGCACATTTCCCAGAGCTGACATATTCCATTTAATAAATTCAAAATAAAGAGGTATCTTTCTACCTTTTGTGCATTTTTTTTCAGTTGCAATTGCTCCAGCCACTTTCTTCTGGTTTCTTCGTGTCTTCTGTTAACTCTCCATCGTCTGTTGTCCATTTGTCCTTT
Source organism: Ichthyophis bannanicus (assembly GCA_033557465.1). Lineage (NCBI taxonomy): Eukaryota > Metazoa > Chordata > Amphibia > Gymnophiona > Ichthyophiidae > Ichthyophis > Ichthyophis bannanicus. The sequence continues at coordinate 1,374,150,043 of CM066032.1, read as the reverse complement.
CTTCTCTCTTCTAGTTTTTTTCCATTCTCTCTCTACATCTGCTTTAACATACTAATCTTTCTCCTTTTGCTCTTTCCTCATTTCTCTTTCATTCACTCAAATTTTACCCCTCCATCCTCAATCCCCACTTATTCTCCCAATACCCGGCCAATTGTAGATTTTTCTTCCCTCCCACACAAAATATTTTTCCCCTCTGCATTTCGCTCTCTCAGCCCCATCCAATTCTAATCCTCCCCCAACATCAGCTCTCTTCTAGTTTGAGCCCCACCCAGCATCCGCTCCCTTCTAGGCCCTGCATCAGTCCATTTCCAGTCCTAGCTCCCCCATCCATTTCCATTCCTATCCGAATCCCTCCATCAGCTCATTTCCAATCCCAGCCCCCCATCAGCCCCCCATCAGCCCACTTCTAGTCCTTTCCTAGCCCCACCATCAGCCCTTGTCAAATTCTAGTTCCCCTCCACTCAGCCCATTTCCATTCCAAGCCCCCGTCCCCTTCAGCTATTTGCAGTTCAAGCCTTCCCTTCCACTCAGCCCTTTTCCAGTCTTAGCAACCCCCCCAACCCATTACCAGTCCTAAGCCCCCCATCAGCCCACTTCCAGTCCTAACACCCCTATCACCCCATTTCCTGTCTTAGCCCCCCCATAGCCCATTACAAAGTCCTAACCCCTCATCAGCCCACAGCCCATTACCAGTCCTAACCCCATCAGCCCACCTCAAGTTCTAACCCCCCATCAGCCCATTTCCAGTCCTAACCCCATCAGCCCACCTCAAGTCCTAACCCCCCCATCAGTCCATTTCCAGTCCTAGCCCCCCCCATAGCCCATTGCCAATCCTAACCCCACCATCAGCCCACTTCCAGTCCTAACCCCCCAATCACCCCATTTTCAGTGTTAGCCCCCCCATAGACCATTACCAGTCCTAACCCCCCCATCACTCCATTTTCATTTTTAGTCCCAACCCCATAGCCCATTACCAGTCCAAACCCCCCATCACTCCATTTTCAGTTTTAACCCCCCCCCCATAGCCCATTACCAGTCCTACCCCCCCTCCCCCCATCAGCCGAGTTTCCCTTTCGCGGCTCTGTTAAGCCCGCTGGGGCTGACGGAAAACAGGCACTTCCTGTTTCCCATCAACCGCAGGCCCCGGCAGACCTAAAAGAGCCGTAAAAGGGAAACTCTCCCTTCGCAGATCTGAAAGCCAGCATGACAGGGAGTGGATGCAGGGAGGGAGGGCTCTGCCGGGCAGGGGGGGCCCCGCGGACACTCGATCCTGCCGCTGCCACGGCGGCAGCAGCAGCAGACAGCTTTTTTTTTTTTTTTTCAATTTACCTGTGCAGAATGTTCTTTGCGCGGGGCCCCCTGAGATGCGGGGCCCTGTGCAAAAAACATTTTCGCTCAATGGATGGGCCGGCTCTGGCTCTGATTGAAAAAAATACCAGACAACAATGTTCCCTCTAATTTTCTGTAGGCTGTGTGCGCATAAAATATCAGCTGTGTGCAGCTTTTGAAGGAAGGTTAAATTTTTGTGCGCCACATAACGACACTCGGAGTTATATACTTTAAAATTTGACTACACGTCAGAATACACATTGATTTTAATCAAATTAAATGAAAATAGACGATTACTAAATGAAGTGGGAAATTTCTAGTAATTACAATCATAACTTTTAAATTTTAAGACATCTGTGTTGTTTTCTATCAGAATCAGAGCCGTAATTTTTGTGCGCTCTGTTGTAAAGTATGTGCGCTCGCTCGGCGAGGTGTGTGCGCGTGCACACACGTACAGCTTAGAGGGAACAGTGCCAGACAAGTGTGCTGTCTCATTTTGTGAACATTTACAGATGCTGCAGCCACTTGAAGAAAATGGCCAGAACTTAATGCAACTTACTTCAGAATTGGACCTATGCATCCCACTATTAAATATGGAGGGAAGAAAAAGGGATGGGCTATATAATCTTTGCAATGGATAAGAAGAGCATGGCATACACCATCTTAGGCCACAGGGGGATAGTTTGTAGGACCAGGCCGGGGCGAGACAGGGGCAGGTGTTCCAGGCTGAAGAGGACCATTGGAGGTGAAACGCCACCCTTCACCTCCGATGACCCTTGGTTCCTGCACTGCGTCTTTACTCCAGCACTCAGCTGCACTAAAGATTCAGAACTACAAAGGGGGAGGGGGCGGAGCCTGCGCGAATGCAAGATGGCAGCTTGAGAGCTTAGCTCCCCGGACCCCGGCACGTATCCTGTGAGAAACTCTGCGATTACGGCGTTAAGTCGGTGCTACAACTGCTCCGGCAATTATATATTGGTATGGCTAATATTAAACCCACAAAGTTGGACTTTGTGGCAGGCGGTAACTCAGGATCCAAGAGGGCAAAGTCTGATCCCTTATCTCCACACAAGATGGCCTCTACACGGGAGTCGGAGGAGATGATTCGAGAGCTGCTGGGGGAGATGCGATCGGTGAAGGAGTTGGTGCTGGCAAATGGTGAGGCATTAGGGAAGGTGCAAGTTGAAATGCAGGACATAAGAGAGCAAATGGAGAGGTTCACTAATAGATTGGATACTATCAGGACGACAGTTGCTGCTCACGAGGAAAAACTCGCACTTGTGGAAAAGATTGCAAAAAAGCTGGAGAGGCTGGAATTAAGTTTGGAGGATGTAGCCAACAGAAACCGAAGGAACAATATTAGAATGTAAGGTGTTCCGGAGGGTGCTGAGGGGTCAGACATGATCTCTTTCTTGGTAAGAGCCCTACCCTCGATGCTGCACCGCAGGCCCAATTGATATTGAAAGAGCGCATAGGATCCCTGCGCAGCCCAACTTGCATGCCCGGGGTCCGCGACCGATCATTTTTTGTCTGCTGCGGTACCAACAAGCGGTGCAGATTTTGGAAGCGTCAAAGACTTTTTGAGGTCAGTTGCCTTCAAGGGACACAAGATTCTATTTTTCCCCGATTTTTGCAGGGCAACAGTAGAAAAACGGAAGCAGTTTCTCGCATTACGATCCCTCGTAGTTTCTCGTTTAGATTATTGTAACGCTTCTTTGGCCGGCCTTCCTCTTTCTCAGCTACGTCATCTTCAACTGGTCCACCATACTGCTGCTCGTCTTCTGACCAACTCCTCTCGTTCAGCTCATATCACTCCTCATATCACTCCTCTTCTTATTCGTTTACACTGGCTGCCTATCCCTTTCCGCATTCAATATAAGGTTTTGATTTTCGTTCACAGGGCTTTGTACACTGGTGTTCCTCTTTATCTCTCTGACCTGGTGCACTTTCATTGTCCCTCCAGAACACTTCGGTCGATTCACGCTAACCGCCTTTTCTTCCACCTCCTTCCAGGGCTCATCTTGAATCAACGCGCTCCTCTGCTTTTTTCTTCCTTGGCCCCCGTCTTTGGAACTCTCTCCCCACGGCTCTACGTCTGGAGTCATCTTTTAGTACTTTCAAAGCTTCTCTCAAAACTCACCTCTTCTGTACTGCTTTTGATATTCCCTCCCTTCCTGCCCACAGTTGACTGATCTCTTTTGTCTAATTTCCTTATTCTATTCTTTGCTGTCTCTCTTATGAATAATTGGCGTTCCTTTCTGTTTCATCAGTAGCCTTTGTTTTATTGTACACCGCTGTATGCCTTTTTGGTTCAGGCGGTATAAAAAGTTTTATAATAAAGATAAAGATAAAAGATAAATTGCAGGCTCGGTACGGGCTGTTTTATCCCGCCCGAATTAAGATTACCTTAAATAACACAGGTACACTAAAAAAAGTTTTTTTTAAACTGCCTCTAATGTTTCGATTGATTTTTACGTTTTTTGGTGCGCTGAATCCAAATCTGGTAACCAATTTGCTCCATCACGTACAGATTTTTTGCTACATTGGGTTAGCAGTTTGAGGTGAACGTTTCAGATTGAGTGCGATCGAGATAAAAGTTTCTTGGATGAATTCTTTATACTAATTGTTTAGTAGTTATTCAAATAAGAATAAAGAAAATTGTAACAAGGCAGCACATAAGAATAGAGTAATGTCAACAAAACACACTGTGATGGTAGCAAAATTGTCTGCACTTAAAACAGCCACATACATGTGCACAAACATTGAGCATATAAGAGCGAGGTTAGACACAAAGCAAAGCAAAGAAATGTGCAAAAAATGTTGTACAGGTATGTATGTAAGAATAGAAAACGCAAACCGCACCATTGCAATACATGAAGACAAACACCCGATGGTGTGAAAATAAAATTCTAATAAATGAGATCCGACACTGTGGTAATAACTAGCAAATTTTTATTTCAAAGTTTAGTAAAAACACGATATTTGTCAACACAGTTTAGATTTTAAAGTCATTCTTGGGTCAATCAATCTCCTGGTGGGCCCGTTTCTTCTTCCCCCGAACGCTTCTCTTGGTGCGCTGCTTGGCGTATTTTTCATCTGGGGTTTCCCGCAGCAGCAACCAGCAGAAATCAGCCATCATAGTGGTGTTCCATCTTCCTTGGTACCTTCTCTCTGCGTCCTTGATGTCCTGGTGAAACCTTTCACCTTGTTCTTCACTGTACGCCCCCAAGTTTTCGGGAAAGTAGTTCACATGGGAGTGCAAGAAATGGACTTTCAGGCTCATGTTACAGCCTTGTTCTTTGAAGGCATTGAGCATCCTGGCAACAATATCCTTATAGTTCTCATCCCGCCTGTTCCCCAAGAATTTGAGAACAACATCCTTGAAGGAATCCCAGGATTCTTTTTCCTTCTCAGACATCGTTTCAGCGAATGCTCCATCTGAAATGAGTTTCCTTATATCAGGGCCAACAAACACTCCTTCCTTTAGCTTTGCTTCAGAAAGTCGGGGGAACTTTGAGCAAAGGTACCGAAAGCACTCACCATCTTTTGGAAGGGACTTGATGAATTGCTTAATGAGACCCAACTTAATGTGGAGAGGTGGTAATAGAATTTTATCACGAGGTACCAAGCTCTCATGAAGAACATTTTTCTCACCGGGTCTCAAATACTCCCGAATTGGCCAGTCTTTTTTCCCCCAGTGTAGGTCGCGGGCCCGGCTATCCCACAAGCAAAGGAAGCAGGGATATTTGGTGAAACCGGATTGCTGCCCTAATAGCATGGATAGAATTTTAAAGTCTCCACAAATCATCCACTTATGCTCATCATAACGAATCTTCTGAAGAATCAGGGCCAAATTCTCGTATTTTTCTTGGAGAATAACAGAGTGAGCAATAGGAACTGAAGCGAATGTGTTGCCATTATGAAGAAGAACACCTTTTATGCTGTCTTTTGACGAATCAATGAACAGCCGCCATTCAGCAGGATCATACTTGAGTTTAAACTTTTCCATCACTCCGTATATATCGTTGCAAAATACCAAATCTTCCTCTTTGCTGAAATACTTCAAAAATTGTGTCTCGCGGTTGCGGTACCAATAAAAAGTTGTTCCTGGTGACAATAGATTTTTCTGTTTAAGCCGAGAACCTAGCAGTTGGGCAGCATCTTTTGGGAGTCCTAAATCCCGGACTAAATCATTCAATTCAGCTTGAGAGAAAAGTTCAGGTTTCGGATCTGGTTCAGTTTCAAACTCGGAAGTACTGGACTCATCGGGAAAAGCCATCTGATGAGTCTCATCATGATCAGAACCGTCCACACAAATATGATCCAAAGATTTTGGTGGTTCAGGCACAGGTACTTCATTGCTATGAGGCATAGGCCTAATTGCTGAGGGAAGGTTGGGGTAACTTATTACGTTCTTATTTTTTAAGTTGTATCCCTTCACAATGCAAGAGCAAAAATAGCAGTCACTGCTGTGGTCTCTTTGTTCACGCCACATCATAGGTATTCCGAAACGAAATGCTTGTTTTTTACCTTTCATCCATAAGCGTAGATCTTCCTCACATGTCTTGCACACTTTGTGAGGAGCCCACCGTTTGTCTTGATCGCCTAACTTCAAACCGAAATAGGCGAAATATACTTTTTTAATAAATGCAGAAATGTTCCTCTGCCGCTTTTTCACGGTATATTCCCCACAAATAAAACAAAAACTGTCCGGAGAGTTGACGCAACCTCTGGCTCTGTGAGCCATCACAAATACACAGCACTGCAAACTACAACTGTAGTGAACCACTTCGGAATAAAGCTGGATTACGGCTGAGCAAACAAAAGGTAATAATGAACTTGCAAGAAACTGAAATTTGACAGGAACGTTCATGTCGCAACCACCGTGTTTGAGCGAGCGAACGAGGCGAGGCGAACAGGAAAGAACATGCGCCAGCGCGAGTACTGAATTTAGCCCCCCGCCTCCCAATTGTCCTGTTAATGTATAAAATGAATACAAAACACTCGAAAATATCATGAGGGAGTGTTTCTAGTTAGTTAACCATTACAACCTTTATTTTGGGCCAAGAAAATAAACTGCAGTCAGCTAAAAAGAAATTATGTGAACATTCCTTATATGGGTAAGAAATCTAATTTTGCAAGAAAACGTGACGTGATGGAACATTTTGGCTATTTTTCCTGGATTCAGCACCCCAAAATCTATAGGAATCAGTTGCAAAACTGGAGGCAGTTTTTTGGTAGTGTACCTGTGTAATCAGACAAAGTCCTTCGATGTCCCGGCGGCAGCAGCACAGTATATTGAGGAGCAAGAGGTCTTGCAGATGCAGTAGCCGTTTAAGCTGGAATGTAAGACTCAACTGTTTCGGGAGCAAAAGCTGCTGAGAGATATTTTCTCTCTCTTTGGCTCCCCAGGAACTGTGGGTGCATTTATTGCGACAGTAAGATGGGGCACCCCTTGTTTGGGGTCAAACCCAATATGTTATTTGGGACAATCATTTGTTGTCTGCATATACATAAGGGCATTTGGATCTGTTTGTTCTGTGTGGGAGGGGGGGCAGTATTGATACCTCTGTATTGGGATAAGGAGGTTGTGGAAGGCAAGTGAAATAATGAAGGGGAGGTGTTTTGTTTTTGTTTTATTCCTTTACATGTATAGCCCCTTGCCCTCTACACCCGGGGATGTGGTTAAGTATAAGCGATGGATGTGAGTTATAAAGGACAATGATAATAATAGGCAATTGACCATTGTAGAGGACGACATGTTTGTAAAATAGATAGATAGTAGCTGATGTCTAGAAAGGCAGCGTTTCTCTTGTGATATATGTTGTTGTTTTTTTGTATTATGGCTGGGGGTGGCTGGGGTCTTTGAGGGCTATCTTGTTAGTTGTGCGAGCTCACCCATTATGATTTTCTCTTCGGAGACACAGATGACACCTTGCAAGCCTGGTTGTGGTTCTCACTGCTTGGACACCCTAGATATTTCTGGAAAGGGGGTGCAGGCCAGGGAAGGGTGCGGGGCAAGGCTCTTTGCTGACAAGAATGGGCTTGGTTAAATGTTTATCCCTAAATGTTAAGGGAATAAATCACCCTATCAAGCGTAAAAAAATATTGTTATATTGTCAAAAACAGTATGCTGACGTAATTCTTTTACAAGAAACCCATTTGTCTTCCAAAGAGACGCAAAAGCTTGCACTAGGCAAATTTTGTCTAGTGGCTCATGCTCCTCAATGTATGAAGAAGAGTGGAGTGGCGGTCCTGATTAGGAGGTCACTTAAGTTTCAAGTTCTGTCATCTCGGGCTGATTTGGAAGGCAGATGGGCTGGGGTGCACCTTCTTCTGGAGGGCCAACAGTTGAGCATTTTTAATGTATATGCACCTAATAATGATAATCCTTCCTTCTTCCAGTCGTTAGCTGCTGTTGTCCAGGAGTATGCCAGTTATCCAGTAATCATTGGTGGAGACTTTAATCTGACTCTGGATCCCCTAATTGATCGTAAACCTAATAGACCGCGCAGGAGGGAGAGAGCCTTAGACGTGCTGCACTCGATCATGGAGACTTTTGGAATGGTGGATATATGGAGGCTGCATCACCTAACAGAAGTTGACTTCACATTTTTCTCACATCCGCATGGGTCTCATTCAAGAATTGATTTCTTCCTAGTGTCCAAAGCATTAGTTCAAAGTGTAAGTATATCTGAAATCCTCAGTACAAATATTTCTGATCACGCTGCTATAGTGATTGCTCTGGACCTCAAAGTTGAATCCTGCCAAAAGGAATCATGGTTCTTCCCAAGATATTTGCTAGCAGATGAGTCATTTAAGGTATATCTCCGTAAAGCTATGCAAGAGTACTTTGAGAGTAATTTGGCAAGTGATACCCCTGTGTGGGCCTGGTGGGAAGCGTTTAAGGCCTCAATGCGAGCGCAGATAACCAGCTATGTGATTGCCAAAAACAGGGCTGTTTGGAATGAGCTGAAGATCCTTGACCAACAGATACTGGCTGGGGAGAGAATTTTACAGCGGCAATTCAGCAATAGGGTCTTGGCCCAGCTGCAAAAGTTAAGATATGCATATAATTCGGCTCTCAATACAGAGGTCGAACGGGCTGCATTCCCTTTGCAAGTAAGATATCATGTGGAGGCAAATAAAGCGGGAAAAGTCTTGGCATCACAACTTAAGCCTTGTGCGGATAAAGCTCGCATTGTGGTAATAGAAGATGAGCAAGCCGGCCCCCTTTATAAGGATCAGGACATTTCGGATGCTTTTTCTGAGTTCTATCGTCAGCTATATGCGTCTGAGGGAGTCGGTGAGCGAGCTGAGGTACGGAGCTTTCTGGAACAGATTGATCACCCCTGTCTAGAACCGGACCAGAAAGCTGCACTGTGTGAACCGATTCTGCTGGAAGAGCTCAAGATGGCACTAACTAAGATGGAAAGTGGGAAAGCAGCAGGCCCCGACGGATTCCCAGTAGAGTTTTATCAAATGTTTGTACCGGACCTAGGCCCGCAGCTGTTGTTTTTCTATCCAAACAGAAAAGTCATTGAAAATGCATCGTTGAGTTCTGAAAGTTGTAATGCAGCGAGGGCTGATGAGAGCCCGGTTGAGAGAAAAGAAGGTGTTTTTCACAGAGAAAAAGACTTGCAATTTTCCCAGGAACCAGCTAGAGGGAGCAAGAGTGTCTTCAGGGAGACTGAAGAGCCACGCCCAGCTGGTCACGAGGAAATGCCAACTAGCTTCCAATCCTCGAAGGCATAAGCAACTGTTAAATAAAATAAATAAATAAATAAATAAATAAGGGGAGTGTGGAAGACTGGAAGAGGGGAAGGAGAAGAGGCAGAAGGAGCACTGGTAGCCTCGGAGATAGAAGCACCAGCAGAAGCAGCAGCCCTAGCAGAAGCAAAGGGAGAATCACTGGCAGCACCGAGAGAGAGAGGTGGAAGTGGAAACCTGACTACTCTACTGCTAGAGGATTCCCAAGAGGGAGAGGTGATTTCCCAGGAGCTGAGGAAGGACCTAAGGAGGTGTCAGCTCAAGCCAAACCGAGAGCTGTTTGTCCTCAGAGGCAAAAGCACTGCTGTAACTGCAACCCTAAGCCAAACAAGAATCAGCTGGAGAAGCCAAGCCACCCTGAGTCAGAAAGCCAGAAGCTGGGCTCGTACAGAGGCAGGCCTTCACCAGGAGAAGGAAGTCAAAGGCTGCAGGGTAAGCCTAACCTGCATAGAAAAGGATTTCACCAAGCGGCTGCCTGGGAAAAGCAGGCAGTGAAAAAAAGCCGGTTACTTGAGGATTGATGCCATACAAGGTATGAGAAATGTATGCCTAACAAGAAAGTTGTGAATGTTAAAAGCTATGAAAGAGCTGCTATAAAGCCTCTAAGGAAAGAGGATACTTTAAAGCCTAATACAGTACGTGGCCGACACCCTAGGCTAGGCCAAGGACATTGGGAACTGCTACAGAAAATATACAAAAACCCTGAATGTGTTTTACAAGAAACCAGGGATATAGAATCAGAGCGTTCTGATATCGAGCCAATGCAAGTGGAACTGGCAGGAGATTTGTCTGACCATGAGATGGACTGTACACTTTGTATTTCTGAAAGTTTAGAGTCCCTGCCGGACTTGTGTTTGGGGAATTGCCAGCAGAGCATTCTTTATTTGTTTGAGCACCTCCATTCCTGTGACGTATAACAGTTTTTGCTTTGAACCCTGAGTTTGTTTTCTACCTGAGTTAAGGACATTTGCTTTAAAGTGGTAACCCACTATTTAGAACCACTGTGAAAAGGGAAATAAAAGCCTTATTAATTCCCACCACTCAGCTTGATTGTTTCATTGAAGATTGGAGCAAAGGAAACTACAAGGACCAACTCTCATCTGAGGCCTTTAGAAGACTCTTCAATCTTAACCTTATATTTTGTGTCGCACCTGCCCTGGCGTCCACTGGCCACCAGGGAAGTGTTGCTGACAAAGTATAGAACTCCACCAACTTTTTTTATGTCGGGCCTCCCCGGAAAGAGAGGGAAGGAGGAAACCCTTCCCCTCCACTCCGGGAAATCCCTTTTGTTAAGCAAAGAAATTTCACATTGCACTGTGCAAATTTCTTTGCTTAACAAAAGGGATTTCCTGGAGTGGAGGGGAAAGGTTTCCTCCTTCCCTCTCTTGCCGGGGAGGCCCGACATAAAAAAAGTTGGTGGAGTTCTATACTTTCAGAACTCTGATGCATTTTCAATGACTTTTCTGTTTGGAGAGATCAATAGTAGTCATTTGAAATATTTCTGAGGTTTTTCCATATTGGTTGCGCATCATTTTATCTACGCAAAGGGCTTTTCATGGTCTGTCGCTTTGCTTGGGTGCTAATAACTCCATATCTAGAAGAATGCCCATCTGGAATAATCCTGATTTTAAAATAAATAATTGGATAGTTGCTTGGAAAATCTGGCAACAATCTGGTATCTGGCGACTGGGACAGATGTTAAGGGACGACCAGTGGAAATCCTTCCAAACGATACATGAAGAGTTTAATTTGCCAACATCTTGCTTTTATCAATGGCTTCAGTTAAAGCATTGTGTGGGGCAGAAAATAAAAAATCCTGGTCAAGTGATGGACAATTGGGGTCTGGAGGAGTTTGTTGGAGAAATCGCTTTACAGAAAGGCCGAGCATCGAATATATATGGATTTTTCAGAAGCAAGATGCCGACCCAAACTTTGGGATTACGGAAAGCATGGGAAGAAGATTTGGACTTAGGTTTACCTCAGGATCAATGTTTCTCCCAGTGGGGACCGCTGATGCGGCCATCTAGATCAGCCTCCCTTACACAATCAATGTTTTTCTTTGCGCACAAAGCGTTCCTTATGCCGGTCAGAATGGCTAAGTGGAGCAAAGGCGTGTCCCAGTATTGCTGGACCTGTCACCAGGAGCTAGGAACATTGCGACATATGATATTGGATTGCTCAAGCCTTCAGGTGTACTGGGGGGTTGTTTGGAAGAAGATTCAACAGGTGTTAAACTTTACGCAACCACTGTCCTGGAAGATAGTAGTGATGAGAGCTACAGCAGGAATCCCCAGTGTCGATAAGGAAAATTTCTTTGCGCTAAACTTTATGTTGGTGCTTGCTATAAAAGTAGTTCTCATGAGGTGGAAAGATCCTGAGAAGCTAAGCTGGCTACACTGGTGGAATTTAGTTTGTCTTTACAGCCGATATGAAAAGGCATATGACAATATTTATGCCTCCAGGGGTATGGTGGGGGAAAGGAAAAAGTGGTCTGCACTAGATAGGTACTCAAATGTTGACGGATGCTGAGCAGTGGGGGTGGTCTGGGCTTGCAAGGTGTTGGGGGGAGGGGGGGTGGGAGGTAACTTAGTAGGGGTGTCGGTGGGTTAAGGCACTTCCTGATTGTGTGTACGTGTATTATGGGTTTGGTTATGTTGTGTTATGTTATGGTGTAAAATGTAAATATACTGAATAAAAAAAAAAAGAACTACAAAGGGGGTAAAATTGGGTGCAGTTTTGTCCATCGAGAGCAATGAATGATTTGACCTTCTGCATGCTTGTCGTGCTACCGACGTAAAGTCATCCGGCCGCAGTACAAAATAAAAGATTTTAGTAGGCTATGGTTGCCTTGTTTAGACGGGTTGATAAATTAGCTACCAGTGATATCGCTGGTGCTGCCTCTTATTGGATGGATTCCTTACAGGAAGCTTTGAAAAAGTAGCACCTTTACGAATTTGTAATGCAAAATCTGCTAATGGTAGGCTGTCTTGGAGTAATAGTGAAATTGTAAAGTTTAGGCAAGAGTCACTTAGGAAAGAAAGGCAGTGGATTCACTTTCTCGACAGGACTGTTTAGCATTGCATAGATACCAACATCTGGTTCTTGAATGTAAAAAACAATATTATAACACTCAGATTCATATTAGAATAGGTTTGCCTACACAGTTGTTTTCGGTGGTTAAGCAATTAACACATGCTGCATCTAATGAGATTACTAGTGGAAACATTGATCCTCAAACTTTTTTGAGCATCATTTTGTCATAAGACTTCTAAGATTAGGGATAGTGTTTCCTCTTCTCCAAATGATCTTGTGGAGCCTATTACTTCTGAGGTGTTTAAGGTAGATCTATTTGCTTCTGATATAGCCGATGCAATGTTTGGGCTACGTTTAATTTGGTTACAGAATCTCAGTTTATTGAGGCCATGTCCTCTTTAAATGATACATTTAGTCCTTTGGACAGTTGCTTCATCAAATTGTTCAAATCCTTGAAAGAATCCTTGAGTAAATCAGTTCTGGCTGTTATGAAGAGCTCGCTATTGCATGGTTTTGTTCCAGATGTTTTAAAAAGAGCTTCGGTTTATCCTTTATTGAAAAACTATTCTCTAAATAAGGATGACCCATTGAATTATCCCTCTATCTCTTCCTTACCTTTCCTAGCGAAGGTTATGGAAAAACTTGTCTTGCAACAACTTCAGGATTATATTGACAGTCAGAATATACTTACTACCTTTCAGTTTGGGTTTCATCCTCACCATGGTACTGAAACTCTCCTTCTATCACTGATGGATGTTTTTCTTACTGATTTTCATCAGGGAAAATCTTTATATACTAATCTTACTGGATATTTTGGCAGCCTTTGATACAATTGATCACTTTTGTTGTTAGCAAGACTGCGTGAGTTTGGATTGGATCGAACAGCTTACTCCTGGTTTTCTTCTGTTTTGTTTGGTCAACAATTTTGAGTTAGGTTTGAGAGAAACTGTTCGTCCTGGCAGTTTATTTCAGCTGGTTTACTCCAGAGGTCTGCCTTGTCTGCAATTCCATTTAAGATCTATATTGCTTCCATTTTTAAGATCTTTAATGCTTTGGACATTTTGTATCGTATTTATGCAGATGATGTGCAATTTGTGGTTCCAATATCTTCCTCTATGGATGATGCTATGGGTAATACCAAATTATGTAACAGTAAGGTGAAATCTTGGATGACACATAATAAATTGACATTGAACATTCTATGGCTGTATGGCATATTTGAAACGCCTTGCCTGCGAGCTGCGTTGCATCTCGGAGATTTTGATGTTCCATAAGAAATTGAAGGCATACTTATTTCATCAGGCTTTTGCAGCTACTGTATGAATAGTTATTTGAAGTTGCTTTCTGGATGTTGTTGTAGAATTAATAAGATAGTAGGCTCATGGGCTTCTCCAGCATGAATATGTAATGTTTTGTTTTGTCGCAATATTTTATGTATGTTTTATGTTATCCACCTAGGGTGTAGTGCGGAATACAAATGTTTTTAAATAAATACATCATGTGATGCTTTCACTTCCAATTTTCCGGCACTGAAAATCTAACTACATCAAGAGTAAGATCAGTATAAGAAAACCAGGAGTAAAGTGCTACGCTAAAGGATAACACAGCTTGTTCCCACAGCCTCACAGTGGCACAGTGGTTTTCTCATAATGGTACTGGGTGGAATGTCCTGTGGACCCTGCTGCCTTTCTCAGGGAGGGTCCTATGGATATCCCCTCCTTACTGTGTCTATTAATGGACGGGCAAGCTCCGCTGGTCTATGCGGCTCCTGGAGATTGGGAGAAGGGGCCGAAATGCAACAAAATAAAAAAAGGTTTGGTGGATACATGATAGAATCAGTTATCTGTCCAAAAGAGCAGCTAATTGTAATAAAACAAAGGGGTATGTTTACTAAAGTTTCTTAACGTGCGCGGCACGCATGAGCGCACGCTAAGGTACCTTAGCGCGCGCTAATGATGCTTTACGGGGCAAAAATGCACACTCATGCGCGCAGCGGCGCACACGAGCGCGGAAGGCGGGGAAAGGCTCCCGGAGGGCGGAGGAAGGCTCCCCAGGGGCGGAGAGAAGGGGTCAATGGGTGGAGAGTGGGAGGGGAGAGGCTCCCCGCACACTAGCGAGGTGAAATTTGAGGCTAAAAATAACGTGAGTGAAAACCTCGCGTTAGAGACGATTTAAAGGGAAGAGAAACCATTTCCGTCAGCAATGTACAACAAAGCCAGAGAAACCTACAAAAAGTGATAAGTGTGATACATGTGCACGGAACAAAAGGGCAAATAAACAGTGAAAAGGACCAGCAGAAAATGGAAAAATAAAATAACCAAGCTGGGCAATAGTGATCTCAATGGAAAACATCAAAAAACACTCCCAAGAAAGCCCCAAAAAATAAATATGAATTTTGGAAGGGTCTACGCTCCGTCCCCATACAAGGTGAAAGAGCCCACAGTGAAATTGCGCTGTGCAGGGTTTCCCTTACCATCAGACAGGTTTCCTATAGCGTGCACATGTGCAGCAACAGCAGGGCGGGCATGTTGGAATGGCCAACTGGACATATGCTTGGAAATGGGATACAGAGGGCTGCAGGCAGCACATGCTGTGGTGCAGCTTGGGCACAGTGCGGACTAGGCAGATGCCTAGGTGGCACCTAGGAATGCTGAAACCATACAGCAGCCAGACAGCAACTGATGAGGGCCCAACATGGGCATGAGTGTATTTATCACAGTGTCACAGGGGATAGTACCCGGCAGGTACCTCCAAGGGCACAGAACATTGGCAGGCGGTGTTGGGGGGGAAGCGTGGACGTCTATGCAGGCACCCCTACCCCAGAACCCACACCATAGGCAGCCGCCTACCCGCACACTAGATGGCCTGAGATGGCCCACCACCAGTACCACCAGCAGAAGGGCACGTCAGCATGTTGGCAGAGGGGTACTGGTGGTGGAGGGGGCAGTGGCAGCTGCTCACAGCAGACCATGGCCTAGCCCTGTGTAGGTGGGTGCCGTGCACTGCAACAGACAGGCCCTGTCTGATGTACATTCATGGAATCCCCAGGGAATGCATCATTTCTGTGGCAACACGGTGGTGCAGTGCACACAGCCAGTGAGTTCAGGAGCAGAAAGTCACAGGTTCAAGTCCCAGCTGTGGTTCCTGCCAACCCAGTCCCCATATTTTACCCACTACTAAAACGTAGTATTACAGACAAAACTAATAGTGCAGATAACGTAAACATGCCCAAAACGCCTACATTTTACCCTACAGAGTACAGACACCATAAACATGCGCATTACTTAGAGCAGAGTCTCCCAAAAGCAGTCCTGGAGGGCCAAACACCATTCAGGTTCCATGCTGTCTCCACTAAATATGGCTGTGCTTCATCTCTATGCACCGCGCCCATGGTATGCAGATGTGTCTCATGCATATTCAGTAGGGACAGCATGAAAACCCGAACAGTGTTTGGCCCACCAGGACCGGAGTTGGGAATCTCTGCCATAAAGCAGCAGCCAACAGGGGCAGACACACCCGCACCCACAGGCTCCGTTAGCCAATGCCTCCTGGAGAGGCAGGACATTGGGCCCTGCATGCATCTCCCAATACTAGCACTTGCATACCTTAGCAATGCCACCCTAAACCTGGGAATACGGTACACATCTATCAAAAGGTTGCCATGATTACTGGCAGATAGCAATTCCTAAGTTAATCACAATTTGCTGAGTGAGCTGCATCATAGCAATGTTTCTGATGTCTGTGGAATGTGCTTCAGGTCTGGTGTCTGACAGTGTTTACCACCCTGGTGAGTGTCTCCTACAGTATTGTGCACCATAGCCATGCCTGCACTGTGCCCAGGACTGGTGCTGGTGCCAGGGCTGCCAAACACCTCTATAGTTGCACAATGCTGGCATAGGTGTGGGGAGTGTGTGTCTGTCTATCCAGTGTGTGGTGGCTGCAAACACCCTCCACAGCCCACACTGCCAACACTGTTGCCAGTATTGGCCTCCCAATGTGCATAATGAGGAGCAAGGTACCATGGGTATAGCCCGGACAGGGTGGCCTGGCCAGGATGCATCTGCACAGGGCATAGGGCAATGGCTGGGACATTGTAGTGCCCGGCCACCACCTGCACAGACAGGGTAGCCACACCATGTTCTGCTGGGAGATCACTCTCACCCTGACTGAGCAGTGACCATGGCATGGCTAGGTTCCCCCATAGTGCTATGTAGTATATCTTTCATTTGATATTTATGGGTTCCCTTTTGGGGCCTAGTCACTGACTTATCTGCTTGGTGTGTATGCTGACATCCCAGTTCTGGGTGCACGCATTTCCACCAGGAACATGCACTATGGACTAACTAGCAGACTGTCTGCAGCTGGTATGTGTCTTGCTGGAGCACCTTGCAGGGTGCAGCAGCTGAAGGCTTGCTGCAGGAGAATATCAGATAGTGGTGGGGTGTAGCTTAGCCTATCCAGGCCTAATGTCTGTCTGCTATTGCTTTATGGATGTGTACAGAGCTGCATTGACTGCCCTGTAGGGTGTCTGTTCCCCAGCAGGACTGGGGTTGATAGTCCCCTCTACTGCCACCATTGCAGGGAGGTAGAATGTGGATCTGTTGGTGGGAGACCCTCTTTCCCACTATCAGACCCAGAGGGAGAGGAAGGGAGGGGTGGTGGTGGTACATAATACACCTATGGGTCCATAAGGGCTAAACCTTGACTGAGAAATACAGATGTATCAAAGGTGTGTCTGCAGACACTACTTATCTCAGACATTAGCACTGTTAGGGTCCTGCAGCATGTCCTATTTTTGCTGTGGACCTGGTGCTGGGCGCCCTACCTCACCCTCAGGGTGAGTACCATACCTGCACAATGTGACGGTGTGTAGCTACTCTGTGCCAGTGCCACACACAGTCAGTTCTCCCTACCAGGTCAGGGTGCTGTGGGGGTGCATACCCCATCTTGTGATCATCTGTAGACTGCTGATTAGCATGTGCAGTGCATCATGGGTATGGGTGGGTTAACCCTATCCTGGTGACCACAGCAGACTGTTTGTGTGGTGACGTGCAGTCCTTCTGCAGCCAGCCAGGGGTTTGCTAGCAGCTATGGAGCTGTAGCCCACTGGTTACTTCACTGCTTGTGGAGCCAGAGGTCATGGATTCAAACCCACAGTGGGGTTATTTGATAGGGCTGTCTGAAGCATTGTCTATTTTTAATGTACATTAGTGCTGCCAGCATAACACCCTCAGGGTACTGTAACCATAAGGTGCCTCAGAGGGCGCCCTATAAGGCGCCTTATAGGGCACCCTATAAAGCGCCTTCTGAGGCACCTTATGGTTACAGTGAGTATAAGGTGCCTTATAAGGTGTCCTATGGAGCGCCTTATAGGGTGCCCTATAGGGGACATTATAGGGTGCCTGGGCGGACAGTGCACTTTATAGTATGCCCTCTGGAGTGCCTTATAGGGCGGCTGATGCGGCACCTTATGTTACAGCACTTTGAGAGTGTGTTTGCTAGCAGCACTAATTAAAACAATATTAAATTGCCTCATAATGCAATATCACACATGACAGGTAGTGCCTCAGCCAACCTTATTCATTGGGCACAGTGGGGGATTGAACCCATGACCCCTGCACCATCAGTCAGTGTCTTAACCATTGTGCTACACTGCTGTTTCTCCTTGCATGTCAGCGCACCTACTTAACATTTCCATGCGTTAAAATGCACAGTGCTGCCATCAAAAACAGTGCTATGACCTTGCCGTGCCTCATAGGGCACCCTATATGACGCCCTATAGGCCACCCTTTAAGCAACATTGTAGGGTGCCGTGGCGGCCAGTGCACTTTAAAATGTGCCCTCTGGGGTACCTTATGGGGTGCCGTATGCAGCACCTTATGTTACAGCGCTTTGAGGGTGCGTTTTCTAGTAGCAGTAATTAAAATAAAATTAAAATGCCTCATAATGCAGTATTACACATAACAGGTAGTGCCTCAGCCAGCCTTATTCATTGGGCACAGTGGGGGATTGAACGCATGACCCCTGCACCATCTGTCAGTGTCGTCACCATTGTACTGCAGTCCTGTTCCTCTGTTTGCACATCAGCGCGCCTGCTTATGCTTCCCGCGCGCGTTTCTCGTGCGCTAATGTGCACGGCGCACATTAGTGTGCGGCGCACATGAACGTGCGATAATCCCGGTTTGCTAGGTTAAGACTGAAACGCCCACTCCTTATATGGCATCCTGCACACTAGCACCGGGGGCACATTAGGATGGTTTAGTAAACATACCCCTAAGTTATAGGCACAGGTCGCTTCCCTGCTGCACAAATGGTCTCTTCTAAGTTTATAAGGCTCTCTACAATAAAATCTTGAATTATTCATAGGGACATGTTAATGTGCGTTATGTGCCCACAGTTCTTTTATTTCTATGTTTGTGTTAAGCTTTGGTAAACATGTCCCTTTGTCTAAATGATGTGCTTAGTATTTTAACTACTCTTTTCACGGTGTGGTGATCCAACTAGATAGAGTGCTCTTTGGTGTACTAAAAACTGAAGCTTCCTAGATAGTGAGGTGGGATAAATGTCCCAACTTTCTACAGATACCACCAGGCTTATGTATTGCTGCAGTGCATGAAAGGGCTGCTTGATATTCTCGTAATAGATTCCCTAGGCTGGCTACTTCAAGAAAGAACTGGTTAACTGTATTGACTTAAAATATCTGCTTGGGATGGGAACCCCAGGTATGTCACATGACCACTTGGTGTTGGCCTCCTCTTTGATAATCTTGCAGGACTTGTATAAACAAGTACAGAACCCTTGTATAAATTCACTGTTATTTGCTCTTTGGTATAATCCCTTGATGAAGATAATACACAGGTACACTAAAAAAAATTTTTTTTAAACTGCCTCTAATGTTTCGATTGATTTTTATGTTTTTTGGTGCACTGAATCCAAATCTGGTAACCAATTTGCTCCATCACGTACAGATTATTTGCTACATTGGGTTAGCAGTTTGAGGTGAACGTTTCAGATTGAGTGCGATCGAGATAAAAGTTTCTTGGATGAATTCTTTATACCAATTGTTTAGTAGTTATTCAAATAAGAATAAAGAAAATTGTAACAAGGCAGCACATAAGAATAGAGTAATGTCAACAAAACACACTGTGATGGTAGCAAAATTGTCTGCACTTAAAACAGCCACATACATGTGCACAAACATTGAGCATATAAGAGCGAGGTTAGACACAAAAGCAAAGCAAAGAAATGTGCAAAAAATGTTGTACAGGTATGTATGTAAGAATAGAAAACGCAAACCGCACCATTGCAATACATGAAGACACACACCCGATGGTGTGAAAATAAAATTCTAATAAATGAGATCCGACACTGTGGTAATAACTAGCAAATTTTTATTTCAAAGTTTAGTAAAAACACGATATTTGTCAACACAGTTTAGATTTTAAAGTCATTCTTGGGTCAATCAATCTCCTGGTGGGCCCGTTTCTTCTTCCCCCGAATGCTTCTCTTGGTGCGCTGCTTGGCGTATTTTTCATCTGGGGTTTCCCGCAGCAGCAACCAGCAGAAATCAGCCATCATAGTGGTGTTCCATCTTCCTTGGTACCTTCTCTCTGCGTCCTTGATGTCCTGGTGAAACCTTTCACCTTGTTCTTCACTGTACGCCCCCAAGTTTTCGGGAAAGTAGTTCACATGGGAGTGCAAGAAATGGACTTTCAGGCTCATGTTACAGCCTTGTTCTTTGAAGGCATTGAGCATCCTGGCAACAATATCCTTATAGTTCTCATCCCGCCTGTTCCCCAAGAATTTGAGAACAACATCCTTGAAGGAATCCCAGGCTTCTTTTTCCTTCTCAGACATCGTTTCAGCGAATGCTCCATCTGAAATGAGTTTCCTTATATCAGGGCCAACAAACACTCCTTCCTTTAGCTTTGCTTCAGAAAGTCGGGGGAACTTTGAGCAAAGGTACCGAAAGCACTCACCATCTTTTGGAAGGGACTTGATGAATTGCTTAATGAGACCCAACTTAATGTGGAGAGGTGGTAATAGAATTTTATCACGAGGTAACAAGCTCTCATGAAGAACATTTTTCTCACCGGGTCTCAAATACTCCCGAATTGGCCAGTCTTTTTCCCCCAGTGTAGGTCGCGGGCCCGGCTATCCCACAGGCAAAGGAAGCAGGGATATTTGGTGAAACCGGATTGCTGCCCTAATAGCATGGATAGAATTTTAAAGTCTCCACAAATCATCCACTTATGCTCATCATAACGAATCTTCTGAAGAATCAGGGCCAAATTCTCGTATTTTTCTTGGAGAATAACAGAGTGAGCAATAGGAACTGAAGCAAATGTGTTGCCATTATGAAGAAGAACACCTTTTATGCTGTCTTTTGACAAATCAATGAACAGCCGCCATTCAGCAGGATCATACTTGAGTTTAAACTTTTCCATCACTCCGTATATATCGTTGCAAAATACCAAATCTTCCTCTTTGCTGAAATACTTCAAAAATTGTGTCTCGCGGTTGCGGTACCAATAAAAAGTTGTTCCTGGTGACAATAGATTTTTCTGTTTAAGCCGAGAACCTAGCAATTGGGCAGCATCTTTTGGGAGTCCTAAATCCCGGACTAAATCATTCAATTCAGCTTGAGAGAAAAGTTCAGGTTTCGGATCTGGTTCAGTTTCAAACTCGGAAGTACTGGACTCATCGGGAAAAGTCATCTGAGTCTCATCATGATCAGAACCGTCCACACAAATATGATCCAAAGATTTTGGTGGTTCAGGCACAGGTACTTCGTTGCTATGAGGCATAGGCCTAATTGCTGAGGGAAGGTTGGGGTAACTTATTACGTTCTTATTTTTTAAGTTGTATCCCTTCACAATGCAAGAGCAAAAATAGCAGTCACTGCTGTGGTCTCTTTGTTCACGCCACATCATAGGTATTCCGAAACGAAATGCTTGTTTTTTACCTTTCATCCATAAGCGTAGATCTTCCTCACATGTCTTGCACACTTTGTGAGGAGCCCACGGTTTGTCTTGATCGCCTAACTTCAAACCAAAATAGGCGAAATATACTTTTTTAATAAATGCAGAAATGTTCCTCTGCCGCTTTTTCACGGTATATTCCCCACAAATAAAACAAAAACTGTCCGAAGAGTTGACGCAACCTCTGGCTCTGTGAGCCATCACAAATACACAGCACTGCAAACTACAACTGTAGTGAACCACTTCGGAATAAAGCTGGATTACGACTGAGCAAACAAAAGGTAATAATGAACTTGCAAGAAACTGAAATTTGACAGGAACGTTCATGTCGCAACCACCGTGTTTGAGCGAGTGAACGAGGCGAGGCGAACAGGAAAGAACATGCGCCAGCGCGAGTACTGGATTTAGTCCCCCGCCTCCCAATTGTCCTGTTAATGTATAAAATGAATACAAAACACTCTAAAATATCATGAGGGAGTGTTTCTAGTTAGTTAACCATTACAACCTCTATTTTGGGCCAAGAAAATAAACTGCAGTCGGCTAAAAAGAAATTATGTGAACATTCCTTATATGGGTAAGAAATCTAATTTTGCAAGAAAACGTGACGTGATGGAACATTTTGGCTATTTTTCCTGGATTCAGCACCCCAAAATCTATAGGAATCAGTTGCAAAACTGGAGGCAGTTTTTTGGTAGTGTACCTGTGTAATAAGCAAGTAATTTATTGGTCTTTATGGGCATATAAGGGTATATACGAGCATGTACTAGGTCATATCTGGGAGAGCAAAGAATTTATCAAGTTTAGTAAATTGCAGCAGACGTTTCAGTTACCAAATACCTATTATTTCCATTGGTTATAGTTGTGACATTGCATTATAATGAGTTGGTTAGATGTATCATGGTTGGTGGATATTCTGGATTTGGCAACATTATGCGAGACTCATATTGATATAAACAAAGTGGATTCAGATTTTTATAAAACCCCAATGTCTTTTCATTAGGTTACATTGGCAGGATTACATAACATATGGGAAATGGATTTGGATTAAGGAATGGGACATGGTGTAAAATAAAACTGTGTTATCCACTCTGTCAACCCCAGTAGCTGTCTATCTATTTTGTTATGCAAAGGGCCCCGTATATACTCCTTAAGTTGTCTTATTTGACCAAAACTAATGGAGGGAACAACTGGCACACCACTGGACAGAGGGGTAGCTTTCTAGAGGTGGCATTTTTTTGGCAGCCCATTTTTGAATACTGATGTAAGGTCTGGGATAAAGTCACAAATATATTAAATTAATAACATAGCCCCCTCATACCTCACATCTCTAATACACACCCATTCAGACACCAGGTCAAGGAGAAAAAACAACCAAAATACCCTCACAGTGCCTACATCAATCCATAAGATCAAACAAATAACGAGCAACAGGGCATTCACGTATGTAGCCCCCACTCAATAGAACTCCCTCCCTGAAGCTTTAAGGACAAAGACCTTCAAACATTCCGAAAAGAATTAAAAACATTCCTTTTCATTGAGCACTACAGTAACCCCAACCCCATTGTTACTCAAAATAACTCTTCCCCCCCCCATAATAAACAATAGAACACAATGAGTACCAACATGCAAACTGATGTATATAGTCTGAAGTTATCATGTATAATCATTATCTATCAGTATGATGTACAAATGTACATAGTTGTAATGTAAATAGTAAATTGTTATAATACATCTTAAATGTTCCATGTATAATGTTAGTTTCAATATAAACCGCCCCTAATCTCTGGAAGGGGCGGTATAGAAAAGCGATTCAAATAAATAGATAAATTAAATATTAAGGGTGTTTTATCCACCATTGTATGGCAGGCTATAGCAATCAGTGAGCTGTCAGCCTCTCTGCAGAGACAGTTACTGAACAGTGTGATTGATGTGGCTATTAAGGTTATTTTACAGAACTGGAAATATTTGGCAGCTATAACTATAAATGTTTGGTGGAACACAGTATCACAGTATTACAGGTATGAGAGGGCTGTTCCTGATCCCTTTTTGGAAACGAGCTTGGTTAAGAAGACATGGCTACCTCCAAGCATGACTTTCAAAGAGAGGAAAGAGTATAGGCTGCTATTGTGACCTGTAATTATCATGGGCCCGAGATTCAGCACCGGCAGCTAGTGCAATTAACACATCTAGCTGCCAGCGCTGAACCGTAAACCATATCTGGCCCCGGCATTGAATTTCCAGGTTAGTTTCATAGGCCGATCGGTAACTGGGCAGTGGCTCAATATTGCCGTTGACCGGTTACTAATTGGCTCCACCTCCGCTCCGCCCATGAATGCCGACCACATGCTCCAATGATGTGGTTAGCATCGGGGCATGTACAGTTGGTAACCATGGATATTCAGCAGCACTAACCATGTTAGTGCCATTGAATATCCCATTTGCCGTGATTAACTCAGTTAGCGGCTTTGCTAACCACGTTAATCGCTTTGAATATAATCCAAATCAATAAGGCCCTAAGCCAAAAGGTTTGCTTTCCACTGCATCATGTAATAGACATGTGTGGGCCAAAGATTTTCAGGCTTGTTTTCATTCATCCAAATATATTTGTTTGATTAGTTTTTGAGAACCAGAACATTCATTTGTTTGTTCATTTGTTCCAGTCATACCCATTAAAGACTATGTGAGAGGCTATTTTGCAATGAAACAGTCAGGTTTGCCATCTATTTTCAATCAAACCTGCTTCAGACTTGATGGCAGGCATTTGTAACAGCACTATAAGCATCAAGGGGCCCCAGAAGAGAGACATAAAATACAGATAGTGGCTGGATAAGAACCAGAAGAACTGCAGCCCAGCACAGCACAGTACCCATATTGGCTGGGAGGCCTTAAATTTATTCCAGGAGGACCAGCACAGCCTAGCACCTAGGTCGGCTGGGAGGCCCTAAATTATGGCAGGGAGACCAGCATTGCGTAGCACCAGATCGGCTGGAAGATCCTCAATTACGGCAAGTGGACCAACATGGCACAATGCCCAGACTGACTGGAAGACCTTAAATTATGTCCAGAGGACCAGCACAGTACCCAGATTGGCTGGAAGGCCCAACAACAGAGAAGAGCAACCACAAAGCAGAAGAGGTGGCACAAGTTCAGGCCACAGGAGTGCGGTGAATTCAGCTAAGCTGTATGCCCACAAGTTAGAGCCTTGGCGCTGAGGACTTTGGTTCCAACATTGGAGCCTTAAGATCCCCTCGTGGTGGAAGAAGCATTCATGGAGTGCAGTCTAGTCATTCAGAACAATCTAAGGGTTTCTTAGTTGATGACCCAACAAGTACAGTTTCTTAGCCGACAAGTATAATAATGGAGGATGGTTAATGTATGGGCTGTCTGACACCTCATGATAGCTAGGATTGATTCGTCTATTGGGTTGGCTAAGCAGGTGTCCCCTTCCTCCATGCTCATCCCTCCTCATAGAGATAGAGCTCTTTGATGAAGATTGTAACAGTAGCTGCACTCCCCTGCTAGAACCTCCAAACAAGTACAGTAATGGAGATTTGAAAAGAACTCTGAAAAGAGAGGTCAATGCTCGTTGACAGTGGTAGGCTGCTGGTATCCCCCCAAACATGCTGGATTCAATTTCTTACAGACTCGGGTTGTTATGAACTGCATGTCAAGGCAGGTAGTAGAATACAAGCATATAATCAAAATAAGCATAACTATCTCTTATATCTGAACAAATAGGGGTGACCTACACGGAGCGGTGGGTGCACCCCTAAACAAAGGCATGGGGAGGAGTGACCTGTACGGAGCGGCAGGTGCACCTGCTCTTGCCGCCTTGCTGGGGAGACTAGATGGACCATACTGACCTTTATCTGCTGTCATTTACTATGTTACTATATAATGTCAATCCAAATGGACTCACAAAGATGAAAAACAGGAGGAGGATAAAGAGTGGCCCAGAAAAAGCCAAAGCACACTGGTCGCAGAGCCATTCAGCTAGAAGGGTGGCAACAAACCAGCATGTCATTTAGGGAGAGTAAAAATCAACAATGACAGGTTTAGGGCACTCACAGGAGTGCAAAGCAGGAAGATGAGGAAGAATGGCCCAAGAAAAACCAAAGCAATGAGGGCATAAAGACAGGGAGCCACTGTGTCCCTGACTCAAGGAGAGCCAATACAGTTCAACATGGGAGTCATCATCTGGATTCCAACTGTCCAATCCGCAGTGAGTATTTATCCATACACTTTCAATAAAGAAAATAGGCCAGATAAAGGAGGAAGATGGCTGCCACTCTGAAGGGAGCCTCTAACCCTGATCCAAAGAGGAGAGAAGCCTGGACCAGTGACAGAGCTACTTCCTGCACAAGCATTAAGCAAAAGCAAGAGGTGTGGCATTGTGGGAAGGCTTCATCCAAACGTTCAAAATTTAAAAGTTTGTGGTGAAAGCATATCATGTTTCAGGCTGTGGCAGCATCATCTGTCAGACTTTGCCAGAAGTGATTTAGTCCTAAGGATTTATTTTACCTGAGACTGTCTGGAAGTATGTGGATCACATCTGGCCAGCTGAATCCAAGGCTATGGGCTTGATCTATAACTGTGGTTTTCAAACAGTCCTCTGGGACCCCCAGGCCAGTCATGTTTCCAGGATGCCACAATGAATATGCATGAGAAAGATCTGCATGCACTGCTTCCATTGTATGCAGATCTATCTTGTGCATATTCATTGGGAATATCATGAAAACCAGACTGGCCTGGGGATCCCAGAGGACTGGGTTGAGAACCATTGATCTATTAGAACATAAGACGTGCCATGTTGGGTCAGACCAAAGGACCATCAAGCCCAGTGTCCTGTTTCCAACAGTAGCAATCCAGGTTACAAATACCTGATATACCCCAAAAGTAGCCAATTCCCTGCAACTTATTCCCAGAGTTAAGAAGTGGTTTTCTCTTGATCTATCTTAATAATTGTTTATGGATTTTTCTTCTAGGAATTTGTTCAAACCTTTTTTTTAAACCCAGCTACATTACTCGCTTTCACCACATCCTCTGGCAATGAATTCCAAAGTTTAATTATATATTGAGAGAAAAAAAGGTTTTCTCCTATCTGTTTTAAATATACCACTTTGTAACTTCATGGCATCCAATAGCACGGGCTGTAGGGGTTCTCAGGCGTGTACCATGTTGTACTCATACTTGAACAGCCAGCAGAGCTCCAGCACTGTGAATAGCAACAGGATGGAGGTATACGTTATACCTCTACCAGCTTTCCAATCAGACCATTCTAAACTGCACTCACTTGGGAGCCCAGGTCTGGAAGCAACGCACGGCAGCCTGTTAGTAGCACTCATCCTGCCTCAGAGCTCCTCCTTGGCTCCTGCCGCGGTGTGCAGTCTGATAAGATGAGAAAGAGAAGAATTGTCAAATTTCAAGACAGTGGCATAGCCACATGAGGGCCTGGAGGGGCACTGGTCTCTCTCTACTTTTGGCCAAGAATTTGGCCACTTGGGTGCCTGATTGTTCTGCTGACAGGCGCATTGTGCAGTAAGAGTACTGCCTGTTTACAGGACATGTGCTGACTGAGCAGGTCTGCAGTGCACAGGAGGCTGGCACGCTCAGACTCAGGAAAGATGGTGGAGTCAGGGCTTGCTTCTTGTAGTGCCATGGTTAGAGCATCTGAATCACAAGAGGGGCCTCGCTGAGAGCAGCATTTGTTGCCACATCTGAGGAAACAAAGCAGTCAGGGCATGTCAGTGAAGATCATGGGCCATGGGCTTGTAAAGCCTGCGGTGTGGGGGGTGGGGTGATAGGTGACAGGGTGGTACTTATGCTAGCAAAACAGCATGCCTGGTATTTCCTCTGCTGCATTAGCAGTACCACTGCCCCCTCCCTTCAGCACTCCCTTTCCTCTACCTCAGTCACCAGCTATTTCAGTGAGCTGCAATGCAGAGTGAGAGTTCCTTCCATCTGCGGGTCACAGAGACCAGCTAGCGCATAAGCATCCCACTCCTAAAGGGATTCCAACATTTTACCCACTTGGCCATGCAAGAAATTCACCATTACCAAAACCTCTGCTGTGAATCCTTGTAGTTGCCAGAACTCTCTAACGTGGCCTGTAAAATATTCACTACCAAGATCAGAAGGCTCAGGATAGCCCTTGTGGAACTCATTTCCTTTAGTCTATGGTATCCTTAAATGACTTTATGACTTAAATCACCTGTGTGATATTTGCTCAGTCCTGGTGACTTGGGAGTCTGTTGATGGCAATCTTGATCTCCAAGGATGCAAAGCTATACATTGCTTCACTAACTCTCCAGCATATGGTAAGTGGAATTCCACCTGGTGCTTGAGTTGGTGCACAGGAGGACCTGTTGCTTCCTACTACTCACACAGCTCATGCCCAGCCTTCACCCTCTGGTGAAAATACACAGCTATTGTTTGGCACTGCTCAACAAGTTCCCTCAGGACAGGACTGCTGCTTGCTTTGCTGTCCAGACCTAGGAAGTCTCTTACAAACAGGTGCATCATGTGTACAAAGCATCTGATTGCCTTGATCACATTTGTCCTTTTATCTGTTACAAAGAAACCTGGATACACTGTGATCTCTTTCTGTCCTATACTCCAGGCTTTCAGCATTTCCCTTATTTCTGCTAAGATATGGATTCACCTATGGCTGTCATTCATTACCTGGCTGGGTAACACAGTCCATCATTATCATCCTGCTGTCGCTCCACCGTTAGACCCACAATCTGTTCCTGCCTTGGCCGGCTGCCACAAGTGTGCTGTCAGGGCGAAGAAGGTATGTGTAACATTCTAGTGCATACTAGTACTGGCCTCTGTTTTTGCCCGCTCTGCCTGCAACTGGTGATGCCCAGTCTATGTGTCAGGCTGGGCATCACCTGCCTACTCAGTAAGTGGGAGCTAAGAGATACAACAGCCTTTTAAACCCCCACCTTCTCAACCATCTTCAAGGGGTGGTCACCCAGGATCATCATTTCCCTGATGCACTGAGTCATTAACCTTGATGCTGCCTGCCATCAGTCCCTTAACAGTGCTAACGAACACCATCCATGTCTGCCTTGGTGGCGTGCTTTGAAGTGACTCGGACTAACTGCTATGCCATCTGACTGGCAGAAGAGGATAGAGGCTCTACTTGGGAAAGAGATTTTGTTTTTCCTGTTCCTTTTCCACCACTGCTATTTCTACTCCTGGATCGAATCCTCAGCCTCTTCCTTTGTATGAAGCTGGAAAAGGTGCTTTTTTTCCAAATAATGCAGTATGCTACTGTTTGTAAGATGACCCATCAGCTTCCCTCTGCTAATGTGCTGCCCACAGTAAATGCATTCTGCATACAATGAGTTGCCCAGAACTTTAAAATGCTTCCACACGTGTGAGGTTGTACTTCCTGGGGGGTGGGGTGGAGGTTGCTGCTCTTGGTTCTGCTGCTTGACCTGTAGCTGAAGGCAGACAAAAGGATGAAAGGCCAATGCAACCTTCCCATTCTTTATGTCCCTTCTACCTGTGTGGTGCTTTCTGACCTTGAAACTTCCAGGATCAAGGGGAAATTAAAAAGTCATGTGATTAGAAGCAGTGCACTATTGTGGATTAGGAACTGGTTAAAAGATAGAAAACAAAGGATACAGCTAAATGACCAATTTTCTCAATGGAGAAAGGTGAAAAGTGGAGTACCCCACGGATCTGTGCTGGACCTTTTTGATTTTTAACATATTCAGAAATGATTTGGAAATGGGAATGAGCGAGGTGATCAAATTTGCAGATGACACAAAATTATTCAAAGTTATTAAAACACAAGAGGATTGTGAAAAATTACAAGATGAACTTGAGAAACTGGAAGACTGGGCGTCCAAATGGACGATGAAATTTAATATGGACAAGTGCAAAGTTATGCACCTAGGGAAGAACAACCCAAACTACATACGGTTACGTGATGCATAGTTCCACATTAGGAACCACCATCCAAAAAAGGGATCTAGATGCCATTGTGGATAATACATTGAAACCTTCTGTCCAGTGTGCAGCGGCAGCCAAAAAATCAAATAGAATGCTAGGAAGCATAAGGAACAGAATGGAGAATAAAACAAAGGATATTATAATGCCTCTGTATAAATCCATACTTCGACCGCACCTTGAATATTGTGCAATTCTGGTTGCCATATCTTAAAAAGGATATAGCAGAATTAGAAAAGGTACAGAGAAGAGCAACCAAAATGGTAAAGGAGATGGCAGGATATTCCTAAGAGGAAAGGTTTAAAAGACTAGGGGGTATGTTTACTAAACTGCGATATGTGACGTTATCGCACGATAAAGTAACGTTATCACGCGATAACATTAATTTTCGTGTAATAATGTCTCCAGCGGCGTTGTCACACAGAGGGTGGAGAGAGGGCAGAGAGAAGGGGTCAATGGGCGGGGAGTGGGCAGGAAGAGTCTCATGTTACACTAACGCTGTGAAATGAAGGGCCGGAATTTACCATGAGTGAAAACCAGGTGTTAGAGGCACAATTGCAGGAGAGAGAAACCATTTCAGTCAGCAATGTACAGCAAAGGCAGGGAGACTAAGAAAAGTGATAGTAGTTCTACATGTGCAGCAACAGCATAGTGCCCAAGTATGAAAGGGCACTATGGTGATGCTGCAAATGGGGTACAGGAGGCTGCAGGTGGGACATGCAGTGGGGCAGCTGGGCACAGGGTGGACTAGGAAGATGCCTAGGTGGCACATAGGAATGCAGAAACGGAAACTGACCAACGTCAAACATGCCCATGAGTGTGTGTGCCACAGTGTCCCATCCAGGGGACAGTACCCAGCAGGTACCCCAAAGGGCAGATAACATTGGCAGGCGGTGCCAGGGGGAAGCGTGGATGTCTATGTGGGCACCCCTACCCCCACACCATAGGCAGCCACCTACCGGCACACTGGATGGCCTGAGACTGCGCACCACTAGCACCACCGGCATAAGGGCATGTCAGCATGGTGGGGGAGGGCTGCTGGTGGTGGAGGGGGCAGTGGCATCTGCCCACAGCAGACCAAGGCCAAGCCCTGTTTAGGTGGGTGGCATGCAGTGCAACAGACAAGGTCTGGCTGAAGAACAGTCATGGTATCTTCAGGGAATGAGCTGCCTCTGTGGCAACAGTTTGTTGCAGTACACACAGCCAGTGTGTTCAGGGGCAGAAGGTCACAGGTTGAAGTCCCAGCTGTGGCTTCTGCCGACCACATCCCTATATTTTACCCTACAGAGCACATACAACATAAACATGTGCACTCCCTGGAGCAGAGGTTCCCAACTCCGGTCCCGGAGGGCCGAACACCATTCAGGTATTTGGGCTGTCCCTAATGAATATGCATGAGATACATTTGAATACAATGAGGGCAGTGCATGCAAATGCATCTCATGCATATTTATTAGAGAAAGCCTGAAAACCTGAAAGGTATTTGGCCCTCCAGGACTGGAGTTGGGAACCTCTGCCTTGGAGCATCAGCCAACAGGGGCACAAACACCCACACCCACAGGCTCCAAAGCCTCATGGAGAGTCAGGCTGTTGGGTCCGGCGCGGAGCAACAGCTACCACTACTAACACCTGCATACCTTAGCAATGCCATCATAAACATGGAAACACGCTCCATATATATCAAAAGGTTGCTATGATCAATTTCAGATAACAAATCCTAAATTAAACACAATTTGTTAACAGAGATTTATCATGGCAACCTTTCTGATATATGTGGAGTGTGTTTCCTTTTTTTTTTCTGACAGTGTTTACCACCTGGGGAGTGACCTTAACATTATTGAATATCTTTGCAATGCCTGCACTGTGCTCAAGGCTGGTGTGGCGGCTAGGGCTGCCAACTACCTCTATCTTTGCACAATGCTGAAATAGGTGTGGGAGTGTGTGTATGTCTATCCCAGGGGTGTCCAACCCTGTCCTGGAGGGCCACAATCCTGGCAGATTTTTGGGATAGCCCTAATGAATATGCATGAGATATATATTGTGGCGACGGCGCCCCCACTAGGTGGTTGCCTAGTGAAAGCGGCGGGCCATCTTGTATCTTGTATGTTGCTTAAGCTTCAGGGCTAAGACCTCTGAATGTGTACTTGCGTGCAAAAAGCAGTCCAAGTGGTATTTTTGGCCAACACAGGAAAATTTATTAAATTTTTCGTTTTAAATTTCAGCTTTGCAAACAGACCTTTGTAGAAGGCTCCAACCACAACAACAGAAAAAAGGATGTTTTCTCCCAATAAACTTTCTTTACAAAAAGTGTATTTCAGCAGTGTTATCAATGAGCAGTTTCTTCCAGCTTTTTAACAAAAGAATTTCTTCTTCCAGAAACAAACATAATTGAACTAGTATTTAACAGCAGAGTCCAGCAAACCTTTTAGCTTCCCTTAGCTGCTTCAGGTTTCACCTTTAAAACACTTCTCTGCTTGTCAGCACAGAAACTAAAACTGCTGTGTTTAAACTTTCACTCAGCACAAGTGTTCTTGTAGCTTTAACCATGAGATTTCCTTCTCTCTCTAAAGCTTCTTAGCTACAATAATCAGAATAACTGTTTCCTGGGTTTCCTTCCTATTAAACCCTTAGCTTTTCTCAGTCAGAGATTATGCACAAAGAACATTCCATTTGGGAGTCTGTGGAGTCAGGTTCCTCTCCACAGAATTCCATCTCCATGTCTTCCCCTGCATTACATGACTGTGGGGCTTGGACAGATTCAGGGATTTCAAGTTTTACTTCCTTTAGAAGCTTGAACAGTCTTTCCCACTGAACTTCCCTTCTTCTCCCCGGGATTATATTAGTGTTCTCAGACTTCTTTCCCTTTAGTAAAACATTTAAAGGCTTTGTTTGCTTTACCTTATCTGTAAAAGCATTCTTCCTGGCATGCGTCCCATAAGGTACAGCTTCTTCCTCAGAATCGGGTATACTTATTTCTGAGTCAGAGTCACACACATTAACTCCCTCAAACTTTCCCCTCCTACCTCTGAGCTTGACTGTAGACCTTTTACAGCAAGGGCATCTCCTAGGAGTAGCGTCCTCTGAATCAGAGCTGCCTGGGGGATCACTGCAGTGTTTGTCTCTAGCCCTTCTAGGCCCTCCAAGCCTGAAGACTTGTTCCTCTTCAGATGGAGCTGAGACCTCCTGCTCCAGCTTCCTCACAGCTAGCCTTCTCGCTTCCTCTCTCCTGGAAGGAGTGCAATTAGCCTGGATTCTGGCTCTTTCCCGACTGCCGTCTTTCAAGCTGTTCCCGTGTCTTGCTTCTCTCCTGCCGGTCTTGCTGACGCTTCCTGCTCTCTCTGTTTGCCTGTGCTTAAATGTTTGCAAGCGTGCTCTCTCTCCTGGCCCCACCCACAGGTGTCTCCTATCACTTCCTATAGTTGCCCTGGAGTCTGGGTGTGGCCTCAGCCTAGCTTTGCAAGTGTGGGTTTTTCCACTGCTTTCATTTTGGAACATGTGCTTAGGTGAGCCCATCCCCCTTATGGAAGAAAAAGTTTCTTTTTTCTTTGTTTCCCAGGGCTGTGCTGCACCCTCCTTACCACAATATGTATTAGAGATATCCTGCCAACCTGACTGGTTTGTGACCCTCCAGGACTGGATTTGGAGACCCCTGCCTTACACCTCTGTCATTTAAGATTGTGAGTGGGCAAGGTACAGAGGTCCTAGACATCAAAAGGGTAGATAGAATTTGTCACATCCCTCCTCGATTCTCACCACCACCAAAAAGTTGTCTAATAGCCAAAACCAACATCCATACACTTTTCAGTAGAATATATAGTATTCCTTCAACTGCTTTTCTCGTGTCCTCTACCCTGCACCATGTCAATCTCTTTTTGCCCCTTTGATGATAGCAGTTATGAAACCTGCTCTTCCACAGTTGTACTGGAAACTCTAGCTCTTTCTATTCTTCTTGTAAAGAAGAATTAGCTTAGGTGGTGGACTAGAGGAGCTCATAACCATATCCTGGGAATGCCTTTTCTCTTTCTGTGCATTCATGCCAATACTGCTTTGACCTTCCCTCTCTTTTTTCTTTCTATGGTCATTTAATTTTCTAGACATACCCTTTCCATGTGTTACGATATGCCTTGTCTCTGCCCTGCAGTACCTGCCCACTAAGACTGCATGCCTCTGATGATACTCTTCAAAGGACTAGGGAGATGTATTAGCCCACTGCCCAGCAGCTATGCTGCACTTGCAGCTATAATAAAAGCTCCAATGACATTGGTGGACCTGCTCCTCTACAGCAAGTTTTTGCTTTTAAATGTTTGATCTTTTATCCTCAAAGTTTACTGTTCTATGAACAATTGGATGGAACAGATATGGTACAGTAAGATGCTCTGTGCCCTGCTAACCACACAGCTGCTGTCACAGAGCATACATAAGCAACATTATTGGAGGAAATATTGTTGCACTGTATCTTATGCTTCTACAATAGAATACATCTTAATGCGGTAGCTTCTGCCAGTCACTCAGCACTGTCCAAAGTGCAAAGACACTGCCCTTTGTAGCTCCTAGTATAGCAGATTCTGCCTAGTCAAAGGAAGGCAAAAACACTTTCTGTGAAAAAAACAAGCCTGAATATTTCTGTGATTTGATATAGCAAGGCAAAAAGAACACAAGCACAAGTTGAATTTTAAGTTCTTTGTGTTTTTTCAGCTTTAAAGTCCTCCTAAGACACAGCTCTATGGCAGTAGCTCTAATACCACTAATGAAGTTGGTATGTTTTGTATTTTTTCCTTTGCAATCCTACCCTGCCACAGTCAGACTCCTATCTCTCTCTTATAATCCTAAAACCCTCACCAATACTCCTTCCTAACCCTCTGAAAATCAAAGCCCAAATGCTTATTTGCCTTTGTGTTTACTGTATGTGTTGTAGTATTGCTGTGACATTAGCTGAATGCACTGAGGGTGCAGACATCAGATGTCAGATAGAGATAGGTTCTTTGGCTGCCTGTCAAACATTTGAAACTGGATTGGCTCAAGTGCCTCGACCTGGATGTTACTGACTGCTCCTCAAGTCTGTGTTGCAGGACAAGCCGTGCTGTTACATCATCAGTCACAGGATCTATAGAAGTCATATACAGGTATGGGATTCCCTGGCTGCCTGTCAAGCATTTGAAGCTGGATTGGCTCAAGTGCCTCGTCCTGGCTGTTGGTGACCATTCCACGATAGCATACTTGTTGGTGACCCCTCCTTTGCCTCTTTCCCCTCCCAGATTGGCTCCAATACATCTGGGTGTGTGCACATGCATGATGAAAACAAAGTTCACAAATGAAGATTCATAAAAATTTGCCAAGCATGTGTGCTCAGTTAGTTGGTGCTAGGATGGGCCAAAAATTGTGATTTTTGTTGATTTTACTAGTTGTATGAAAATTAATGCACATGCAATCTTCTTGATTTTGCTTGTGATAAGCATCAGAGTCAAATATTTTACAAAGTGTCATCTTTTGTACTAATACTAAAAAATGGTACAAAGAGTTTGGGTCTATAATGATTTGAGAATTTAGTTTAAAAGCTAGATGTACAGAAGTAAATGCAACTTTACGTAACTTCCTGCCATTTTAATTCAGGCCCAGCCCAAGAGTTGCTTCAAGATTTTGGCGCCCTAGGCAAACCTTAAGCTTTATACCCTCCAGACTGTCAGAATCTATTGTTTAGTTTTGAATGCCTTGTTCTTTGCTGCTCTCCCCCAGAAACTGCCACCCTAGGCAACTACCTAGTTTGCCTAATAGTTGGACCAGCCCTGTTTTAATTGATGTATACAGAAGCAGGTGAATGATATATGGAAGGTAATTTTATAAACCAATTTCATGCCTACAACATTGTTTTGGCATGCAATGGGTTCTTATAAAATTAGGTCAGGCATAAAAGGACGCACAATGCAAGCCGGCATGCACACAAGGTGTAAACAGGAGTGAAATCTGGGTAGAGGATGAGCGGAGTTACAAAGTACACACATAAGAACTCTGTACTCGCCACTGCATCTCTGACACCAAGAGTGGCGGCGAGCAAATGGTTCCCCTTCACTCTTGCAACCAGCCTCACACTACAGAAGGTGCTTACTTCAATTAATCCCACCTCCTCCCTCAATGACAACATACCAGGCTAAGCCTTCTCCAATTGTTGATATTGATGATCAATGCAAGTCTCTCCTCAGGAAGTGTTCTTAAGTGCTGGGAACAAGCTTCCATTCATCCACACCATATGAAAGGCAATCTTGACTCCTTGATCATTGATCATTTCCATTTCCTTTCAAACGCCTGTTTATTGTGGAAAGCCTGAAAAATATTAGATGCTAAACAATCTGGGTTCTGAATTGATCACAACACTGAATCTCTAATTAAGTGCTGTATTTGGCCTACTGTAGTAAACCACTCGCTTTCACTTGCACGACTTCAAGCACTGGAGATTAGAGATGGAGTGTCAGAATGGTTTCGTTCCTTCCTCACTCATTGGGCCTTTAGGGTCATGATCATTCTCGACCATCAACTATTTATCCTTTGCCCTGTGGGATTCCACAGAGCTCAGTCTTTGCACCCATACTATTTAATATACAGTATTTCTTGCTCCCCTAGCAGTTCTTTTTCAGAGGTTTGGATTTTAGCATTGGCTACTATGGCGATGACAAGCAGATTGTGGCATACTTTGACGAAGAACCCCTTGGTATAGCCCCTCTCAGCTCCTGCTTAGATTCAGTGTCTAAGTGCCTGGCAGACCACAGATAGAAACTTAATCCAGCCAAGTCCCAATCTATCAGGATTAATACACATCAACCTGTTTCCAATTGTTTTTCTTCTATCCTGGGTTCCTCAATTGTAATGAGTGACTGTTTTCATATCCTGGTTGTCACATTTAACTCTCATCTTATCTTCAAGGCAAAAATCTTGTTACAAAATACTTTTTTTTTGCACTATGAAAACCTACATAGAACCTACAGAACCCCAAACATTGGTGCATGTACTGGTCCATAAACTGGCTTCATTTTCATGCAACTGGGAGGAGGAAAGGCTTGACTACTGCAATGCCCACTAAAATGGCTTAATTCAGTTGTCATTAAAATATCAGCAAACCTATCCAAAACACTGGCATCAAACTTCTTCACAGCAAATGACATTCAGAAAACATTATGTTGTTATTCATCAAACTATGCTGGAACGCATTTGCTTGCAGAATCACGCTCAAGATTCTTCCGATGTTCCATCCCACTTTTACCAGTCTGCTTAGCAAGCACACCCATTTATTACACTTCTACCAGGGATCTGCAGGCTATGAAACATAATTTATTGGTGGATCTCCCCCCAAACAACATGTGACCGGAAGGCACCTAACTCACAGCCTTCTCCTACCTTGCCCCATTCCTTTGGAACAAGCTCCCATTAGAGCAGAGATATGGACTAGCTTATCACAATTTCAATGTCACCCTCAGAGCATTCTTTTCCGCTGAGACCTTTGAGCCACTGGGAGGAATCGTGCTGGAGTCCATTGCTGGTAGCTATGCATCAGCCATTCAGGCAGGCATAATCTCCATTCTTTTCTCTACCTTATTTTTCCACACAATTACCTTCCACCTCCCATTCCTTTGGCAATCCTAGCCCATTACATAGCTCATTGCTTTGCAAGTCTACGGATAAAAGGCAGTAAATCAAGCATACTGAAAATAAATAAATTAATTAATGTAGCTCAGGTGCACATCTTACTCTGGGTTTCACCTTGTCATTTTTCCTATTGATCAATCTGGAGAAAAAAACAAAGCAAACACTTATAATAACTGCTGTTTAACCATCTACTGCTGATTCAGAACACGTTGTCCCTTCTGTTATCAGGGCTGGAATTATGTAATCATATTGGAGGTAATTTTAAAGTAGAGACAGTATTCAGAGGCAACTAAAAGCTGCCATTAATTTCCACTGATTTTCTGCAAAACTGCATGGAGAGGGTTGCTGAAAATCATTACACATTAAAAAAGGCTCTCCTTCTATGCATGTATGCCATGGAGGTATTTAAACATCTCTATCATATCTCCTTTCTCCCGCCTTTCCTCAAAAGTATACATATTGAGATCTTTAAGTCTGTCCCCCATATGCCTTATGATGAAGTCCACTAACCATTTTGGTAGCCACCTTCTGCACAGACTCCATCCTGTTTATATTCTTTTGAAGGTGCGGTCTCCAGAATTGCCCACAATACTCCAAATGAGGTCTCACCAATGACTTAGACAGAAGCACTGTCATCTCCTTCTTCCATTAAACGTATTCGGCCTGATTCTGACCAGCACGTACATCCCCTTTGTACGTCTGGTCTGAGCCGGACATACAAAGGGGAGCACAATTCTGATCCCGTGGAGCATCTATAGCCTGCAGGATCAGAATCAGTCCCAGCCTGCATGTACAGGCACTGCCCGGATAGTTCAGTCGGGCTTTTAAATGGAGCCATGGCACCGCGGCTCCATTTAAAAGTCGCGGTGCTGGCCACCAGAAAATAAAGTTTATTCCCCGCAGCCTGACCCCTGATCTGGCCTCCTAAGGCCAGGTTCGGACTGCAGGGAATAAATCCTGCCCCCCCCCCCAGCCCCTTCTGTGCCCCAGGCCATGAAAAAAAACACATCCAGGGAAGTTATTCCACCTCAGAGGTGGAATAACATCCCCGGCCATTTCACCATTCCTGGATGTACAGGGCTGACATTAGAATTGGCCATATATGTCCAGGGCTGGCAACCACCCACTCTCCACCCCTGGGCCACCTCTTCCCCGCCCCCCCCCCCCCCACCCCCGACTAACTTCCCTGCACAACCGGTGGGGAAGTTAGTCGGGGGCTGCAGCCGGCACAAATAGTGGGGATGAACATCCATCCCCGCTATTCGTGGTTCAGAATGACCCCCATTAGGTATAGCTTTATTAGTATAAGTATCTCCAGCAAACCTAAGTAAGTAAACAACTTAAATACCTAAACACAACCTTAAAACTAAGATGCAGACAGCAGTCTTTTGCATTGAGTGTCACATGTATAATTTTCTCTCATTTGGTGAGAGGTCTTAAGTGTGTACTAGATGCAAGGAGCTCTTTGCTCTCAGGGAATGAGTCCAGTCTCTGGAGGCTAGAGTAGCAGACTTGGAGGACATAAGGAGGACAGAGAGGTACATAGACGAGACCTACAAAGATGTAGTACTGAAGTCCCACTTCCAGTCAGGCAGCATACCTGTTGCCATGAAGAAGAGAGGTCATGTGACAGGAAAGCATCACTCTGGTGTGGCAGGAAGTGATCCTGTAGCTAGGACCGGTGATGTAAAACCCTCTCACACCGAGAAGGTTTCTCCAGGACCATGTGCCCACGAAGGAAGGGTTGGAACAGCCGTAAGACTTGGTGATTCAGTCATTAGGCATGTAGATAGCTGGGTGGCAGGTAGACATGAGGATCACCTGGTAACCTGCCTGCCTGGTGCGAAGGCAGCAGACCTCATGTGCCACCTAGACAAGCTCTTAGATAGTACTGCGGAGGAGTCTGCTGACTTGGTACATGCCAGTACCAATGACATAGGAAAGTGTGGTAGGGAGGTTCTGGAGGCCACATTTAGGATTTAAGTAGGAAGTTGAAATCCAGAACTTCCAGGGTAGCATTCTCCGAAATGCTTTCCATTCCACGCGCAGGACCCAAAAGGCAGGCAGAGCTCCAGAGTCTCAATGTGTGGATGAGACAATGGTTCAAGGAAGAGGGTTTTGGATTTGTTAGGAACTGGGGAACATTCAGGGGAAAGGAGGGGCTCTTCCAAAGGGATGGGCTCCACCTCAACAGGGACAGAATCAGGCTGCTGGCATTAACCTTTAAAAAGGAGATAGCTTTTAAACTAGATAATAGCAGAAAGCCAACAGTTGCCCAGGAGCGCATGGTTCGGAACAATGTATCCTTGAAGGATACTAGCAAAAGACTGAAGTTAGGGCATATCAACAGAGGTTCCAATAAAGACAGAAGTAACCCAAATGCCTTTGAGTAAAGAGCAGACAGAGCTTAAAGATTCCAAATTACCCCTTCCTACCGATAACCAGATTAATATGAATAAAATACAGCCTCTAAAATGCTTGTATGCAAATGCTAGAAGTCTAAAAAATAAGATGGGAGAGTTAGAATATATAGCACTAAATGAGAAGTTAGATATTATTGGTATCTCAGCGACATGGTGGAAGGAGGACAGCCAATGGGACATTGTGATACTTGGGTACAAACTATATCGCAATGATAGAACTGATCAAATTGGTGGAGGTTTGCACTCTATGTTAGAGAGGACATTGAGTCACAAAGGATTAAAGTTTTTCAGGAAGCAAAATTCATTGTAGAATCTCTATGGACTGAAATTCCATGTAATAAGGGGAAGGGGAAGGCGATGGCAGTGGAGCTGTACTATCGACCGCCTGGCCAGAATGAAGAAATAGATGATGAAAGTTCAAAGAAATCAGGGAATCTAACAAAAGTTATAGCACAATAATGATAATGGGTAATTTAAACTATGTTTATAAAGAAGCAATGCTCCAAGCAGCCAAGGAGAAACATGGTGGAGAATACTAAGACCGCAAAACCTTAGTCTTTCAAGATTACTCCCCTGCGGTAACCAGGCAAAGGAAGGAATTCTCCCCAGTTTGCAGCCAAGTAGTGCATAACAGGGTCCGTTTTGCATTGATGTATCCCGCGTGCCTCAGGGTAACTTTGCAAGGGAAAACTTGTATATATGAGACACCTGAGATGGCAGCAACGGTCCTACGGATATGGAAAAGCCGAATTCCCCTGAAGTAGGAGAATAAAGAGGCGAAGCAGTGGAGTTATAAGATTGTTGAGTGCATCCCTTGGAAAGGGGTTTGGAAATTACTTCCCTCCTCAGTCAGATATGGCCCCGTTGAGATGGAGGATGCTCGAGGGGCGGACTGAATACACTCTTGTATCAGGAATAAAATGGAGGCCCCACATGTGCCAACAAGAACAGGAATGCATCTGTGAGCCGCGTTGCCACTGCCTGAAAAGAGGTATATTAATAAGACCCAAATAGAGAAGATGGGACCTGCAGACACATGCAGGTTACCAATGGTCCTGGCAAGGACTTAAGCTCGGGCATGTGGGTGGATGGATGGGGAGGGGAAGTTGGGAAGGGATCTGTAATGGTGGGAGGGCTCTGGGAATGGAATGGAATGTTAACAGACAAAGGAAAATGTATAACTATGTTTATGTTTATGTGCTCAGGTGGTCCTAATGAGGCAACTGGCTGGGAAATAGTGGAGGTTCATATTTGTAATGGTGGGACAAGCTAACAGGGAATCCTCCCCCCCCCCCCACCCCCACCCCTCACTTTCCCTTTATTACTGTTTTGAAGCACAGGTCAAAAGACACAGGCGATAAAGGATGGGGAGGTCAGGAATAGCTGGAGGTACATTATGGATGATAGCGATGCCTGTTGTCAAAGGGGATAGATTCAGAGGGACCCTATGCCTGTACTGGGTAATGGACTGTGGGGAAGGGGCACAGAGGCTGGGAAGGGGTATGGGTGTGGAAGTGATAAGGGGACTTGATTCACTGTGAGGTGGGGAGCCACGTTTTGTCACTACCTTCAGAAGTGGGATGTTTGGGAGAGGGGTGCAAAGAAGAATAGTGTTAGAAGAGAGGGGTGGAGAGCCAGGGGAGGAAGAGGATGGGGTAGAGGGAAGGGGGGGAAGAGAGAAGGGGAGGTCAAGGGGAAGGGAGGGAGGGGGGAATAAATGATGGCCTGAGTAAAACAGGGAGGAGAGGAGTGTAGCCTTGACTTTTTGGAATATCTTGCAGTGGTTGAGGGGCAGGGCCCTGAGGCTGGGGAGGGATCCAAATTACAATGTATGGTGTTTAAAGAGAACCTGTATTCAAGCAATGAGTGGGTATGGCTGATCAATTGACTCAATGTTTATCTTGGAATGTTTGCGGGATGGGTTCTCCCAGGGTCATACCGACAGTGAAAAGCGCCCTGTGCAAGTTGCACATCGGGCGTGCACCCCCCCCCCTCCCACACCTCCATCTAGCCACTTTATGGGGGCGGGAGAGAAGAGGTGCGTATCTGATGTGCAACTCGCCGGCACACTAAACAGGTCTGGACCCTCCTGGAGAGACCAGACCTGCTTAGTGTGCCGGCGAGAAGACTTAAGGGGCGCATTTCGGCTCTCTGCCGCTGCCTGCCACCGCTAAAGTGGCAGCGGCAGGCAACGACAGAGAGCTGAAATGCGTCCCTTAAGTCTTTGCACCCTGTGCAGCCGCACCGCTCGCACAGGGCTCGGTATAGTCCTGGGTTCTCCTATCAAAAGATACAAAGTGTTAAAGCAGCTGAGGGATTTGAAGGCTGATGTGGTGTTTCTTCAGGAAACCTATATGGATGACTCAGAACATGCAAAGTTACAGCTATGGTGGGTGGGGCATTCCTTTGGGGCGGCAGCGAGCTCTCATAGAGCAGGAGTGGCCATTTTAATTCGTAAAGGGCTTGACTTCATGTTAGAGCAGCGGATTGCGAATCCTCATGGGTGGTATTTAATTGTAGCTGGAAAGCTCCTGAATACTTATTATTCATTTTGTAATGTATATGGACCCAATATTCCAGACCGTGCATTTTTTGGGGCCTTGGGGAAGATTCTAGATAACTTCCTCCATCATACTCTGCTGGTGGGAGGAGATTTCAATAGTGTTCTGGATTCAGCTCAAGATAAGGCCCCCCTGAGTAAGGAAAAGGGGATGGGATCACAACAGGATATTGAGAATCTGTGCAAATTCAAGGACTTAGTGGATGTTTGGCAGATCTTACACCAGCAAGAAAGAGATTACACTCATATTTCATGGGCCTATGGAACTTTATCCCAAATAGACTATTGGTTGATTTCAGCAGCTATATTACCGCAGGTCAGAAGGGTAGAGATTGAGGCCTTAGCGATTTCAGACCATGCACAGATATGGATAGAGGTGGGGTCGCCGGGGAAACATCAAGGTACTAGGAGGTGACGGTTCCCAACACATTTGAAAAATGATCCTTCCTTCCTATGTTTCCTGGAGGACAAGTGGGATGGTTATGCTGCTACTAATGCCTCCCACCAAGATAACCCCATGCTATTCTGGGAAACAGCTAAGGCAGTCTTACGAGGGGAAATAATAAGTTTTGAGTGTAGTCGATGCAAAAGAATAGACTCTCAAATCTTGCACCTGACTAGGCAGATTAAGGAGGTTTAGAGACAATTAGGCGGGTGCCCATCATTAGCAAAAAAAGGGGAGCTGATAGCACTTCAGACAGAGTTAAAATCCCTGTTGCACCAGAGGGCCCACAAGTCCATGATATATTACCATTATTAACTCCACAGATATGGCAATAGGGTCGGATGGCTTATATCTGCTCTGATCAAAAGGCATCAAGGGCCTAGAAGGGTTGCAGCACTCCGAGATGGAGATAGAGTGTTGACAGAGGACAGCCAAATACTGGCAGCATTTCGTAAATATTACCAGACTCTTTACTCCCCTGGGACTGAAACAAGATTACGTGATACAGCATGCCTAGAAGGGGTGACACTCCCGGTGCTGACAGATGAACACTGGGCCTTATTGAACAGGCTTATCTCAGAGGAGGAAGTAGAGTACACGATAGCTCAGGCTAGGGCATACAAGGCTCCTGAGCCTGATGTATTCAGTAATGAGTGGTAAAAGATGATGAAAGACCGGTTGCGAGTCCCTTTATAGAATGTGTTTATACAACTTATTGAAATGCAGACTTTCCCATATAGAAATAACATGGCACATATAGTAATGCTGCCCAAACTAGGCCGAGATCCTATGCACACAGCTTCATATAGGCCAATATCATTACTCAACCATGATAATAAAGTACTAGCAAAATTTTTAGCCAGTCGTCTGGCAAGGGTTATGCTAGACCTGATTCAGGAAGGGTAGTTAGAGTTTGTACAGGGTCATCATCTCATGCTAAATGTGCGACGGGTGCTGACCTCCCTGGCGGTGAGTGATGCTGAACAACTAAACTCCATGTTAGTGAGTTTTGATGCTGAGAAAGCGTTCGATCTGGTCGACTGGGGGTTTCTCTTCAAAGTGCTAGATCATTTTGGGTTTGAAGAACAGTTTATGAAGGCGCTGAGATTGCTGTACAAAGCACCCCAAGCGGCAGTGGTGGCTAATGACTGTGTATCAGAGGAGTTCCTGCTGGGAAGGAGCACTTGACAGGATTGCCCTCTCTCACCTATGCTCTTCTTATTGTTTTTAGAACCTCTGCTCTGTAAGGTCCAGGCTGCGGAGGCAGTTGGGCAGATACGAGTGGGGAATCAACAATTTAAGATCTCAGCATTTGCAGATAATCCTAGGG
This sequence comes from Ichthyophis bannanicus, assembly GCA_033557465.1. Taxonomy (NCBI): domain Eukaryota; kingdom Metazoa; phylum Chordata; class Amphibia; order Gymnophiona; family Ichthyophiidae; genus Ichthyophis; species Ichthyophis bannanicus. The sequence goes on along the minus strand of CM066032.1, from coordinate 1,374,106,575 downwards.
AATCGCTGCAGGCCCTCTTAGACCTTTTTCATGAGTATGGAGCATGTTCGGGTTTAAAGTTAAACATGGCTAAATCAGAGACCACGCCCCTCGATCCGCAGCAGCCAGATACTTGGCAAGGGATGTTTACGCTAAAGTGGACTAAGAGACACTTCAAGTATCTGGGAATGCAACTCCCAGCTAAGGTATCGCAGTTGTACCAACTGAATGTACCACCATTGATGCAGAGGAAGAAAGAGCAACTGCAGAAGAGGAGAGACTTGCCGCTGTCGCTCCTGGGGAGGCTTGACACTATACAAGATGACGCTCTTTCCCAGATGGTTATATCTGCTACACGTGTTACCGATATGTTTATTAAAAAGAGATCTACAAGCCGGGCGGTGTACCCTCAGTTGATTTTTATGGCGTGGACGGAAGTCCCATATTGCATTAGCACGGATGATAGGAAGTGCAGCACAAGGGGGACTAGGATTTCTAGATCTGGAGCAATATAACATAAGCTGTCTTCTACGCCACATGCGGGACTGGTTATACATTGGGACGGTGTGTACCCCCTTAATGCTAGAAAGTGAGTTTTTGGGGAATTTAAATCCAGCCTATGTGCTGCATGTGCAACGGTCATGGCTGCCCGTGTGGGTTCACGTGTGCCCGCTGGTAAGGTCAATGTGGGGAACATGGAGAATTCTCTGTCGTAGGATGGGGCAGACTCCAACTCAGTTAGGGTTTCTGCCCCTTAGGGGCAACTTGGATTTCCCAGCTGGGGACCTTTCTAAGGAGTTTAGACTATGGGAATGGCAGAGTCTTACTTGCCTGACACAGTTTGTAATGCGAGGGCAATTCAGGTCCCTGCAAGAGCTGAGGAAGGAACATCAGCTCCCGTCTGGGGGTGATTCTGCATTAAACCAAGTGCAACACTACATAAGGACATTGGGGAAAACAGTGGTCGGGCCTGAATTCATTGGTCGCGTAACCCAATTCTTTGAAATAGAGGAACGGGAGGGGATGTCACTGTCCCTGATGTGAAAGGCCTGGAAGGCACTTGCACAAGAGCATGAACAACAGGAATTAGAGCAGAGGTGGAATGCGGAGTTGGTAACAAGTTGGGTGGGAGAGACCCTTTTCAGTGCTTTACAATGGGTATCTCACCACAGAAGTGAGGTTGCGTGAGATTCAGTGCAAAGGAATATTGAGAGCATTCTTTCCGCCAGTGAGAGCTCGAGCAGCAGGTTTAGTGGCAACTAGTAACTGTATAAAATGTGCAGTGACACAGACCCCCTTTGGGCACCAAATTTGGGAGTGCCCAGGGGTGCAAAGGTTCTAGGAGATGCTCCAAATATATGTGAGCTAGGTGCTTCAGCAACCAGTCGCTTTCCAAGTGGGGGGGGTGGTGCTCGGGGACCCAAGGAGTTTGCAGCTGAAGGAACAAGGGGCAAAACTATTTACGCGGAAAGTGTGTTTACTAGGGCTACAAAGTATTTTGAAAGCTTGGCTAGATCCAGAACCCATGGCCTATTGAGCATGACGAAATAGCCTCTGCAGACTGATGCAGATGGAGAATATAGCTGCGCAAGGGGCAGCCCCTAGATGTTTACGATTCATGAGGATTTGGGAGCCCTATATTCAATCCCTTTCCCCCGGGGGCGTAGCATGGCTGTAAATTGCGTGTTCATATGAGCCTTTATGGCAGCTTTCTCAGCTGCTTGGAGTTGGAGCTGGAGTGGTTCCAGGGCCCTTTGATTCTGGGAAGTGTACTGTGCAAGATCAAGTCAGCATATTTATCATTATAGTAAACCCAGTATTATTAAAGTAAACCCAGTATAGTAAACTGAGGACATTATAGCTCAAGGCTGTTCAAACAGTTGATGGAATCAATTACCAGAGGGGGGAGGTTGGGAGGGGGAGGGAAGGGACACAAATAGTTTAGCTGGTTTAGCTGGTTTTATATTGGAAATGACCAAATATGTAATGAATGCAAATGCCTCGCAGCGGATGCGTAAGCTTCCCTGCATCTTGGATGAGGCAATCTGTATTTTATTGTATTGTACTGGAATGCACTGTATTGGATTCTGTTACTGTTGAATGGCCATCAATAAAGATGATTTACATTTTTTAAAAAAGGAGCAGTTGCAAAGGTTAAAGATTTACATCAAGCGTGAGTGTTGTTTAAAAATACTATCTTGGAAGCCCAGACCAGCTGTATTCCACACTTTAAGAAAAGTGAAAGGAAGTCTAAAAAACTGCCAGCATGGTTTAAAAGTGAGGTCAGAGAGGCTGTTGTTGCCAAAAAAGCATCTTTCAGGAAATGGAAAAAGGAGCCAAATGATGAAAACTGGAAACAACATAAGCACTGGCAAATTAGATGCAAGGCATTGATAAGGCAGGCAAAGAGAGAATTTGAAAAGAAGCTTACTGTGGAAGCAAAAACACATAATAAAGACTTTTTCAAGTACATTCATAGCAAAAAACCTGTGAGAGAGTCACTTGGACCATTAGATGATAGAGGAGTAAAAGGGGCACTAAGATGGGACAAGGCCATAGCAGAGAGACTGAATCAATTCTTTACTTTGGTCTTTACTGAGGAAGATGTAGGAATATTACCTACATTTTTTTCTATTTTATTTTATATTTCTTATATGCTGCCTTTCATGATGTCAAGGTGGTTTACATTGAATAAACTGAAATTACATTGAACAGGGCATTATAACTTGGAGATAACAATTTTACAGGGAACGTGGGCAATGGAGGGTTAAGTGGCTTGCCCAAGACCACAAGGAGCACCTGTGGGACTAGAAACCCCAGCCCAAGGTTGCTGTCCTCTAGTGGGATTTGGACCACTGACCTTCTGGCCTGAGGTAGCTTGTCCCAACCACTAGGCTACTCCTCCCTCCCATGGCTGGGATGGTATTTAAAGGTGATGCCACAGAAGAATTGAAAAAAATATTGATATACCGAGAAGATGTATTACAACTATTAGATAAACTGAAGAGTAGCAAATCATCTGGACCAGATGGTATACATCCAAGGGTGTTGAAAGAACTGAAATATGAGATTACAGACCTACTATTAGTAATCTGTGAACTATCATTACAATCATCTGTAATACCTGAAGACTGGAGGATGGCCAATGTAACACCAGTTTTTTAAAAGGGTTCCAGGGGTGATCTGGGAAACTACAGACCGGTGAGTCTGACTTCAATACCGGGAAAATGGTAGAAACCATTATAAAGAACAAAATTGCTGAACATGTAGATAGTCATGGCTTAATGGGAGATAGCCAACATGGCTTTAGTCAAGGAAGGTCATGTCTTACTAATCTGTTATGTTTTTTTGAAGGTGTGAATGAAAAGGTAGACAAAGGTGAGTCGGTTGATATAGTGTATCTGGATTTTCAGAAAGCCTTTGACAAGATACCTCATGAGAGACTCTTAGGGGTATGTTTACTAAACCATCTTAATGTGCGCTCTGACACGTTAGCACGCGATAAGGCGCCTTATCGCGTGATAATGATGCTTTACCGTGCGATAAGGTGCCTTATCGCGCGCTAACGCGCTCAGCGGCGCAAATGAGCGCTGAAGGCGGAGTAAAGGCTCCCTGAGAGCAGAGGAAGGCTCCCCAGGGGCGGAGAGAAGGGGTCAATGGGTGGAGAGTTGGAGGGAAGAGGCTCCCTGCACACTAACGCTGTGGATTTCAGGGCCGAAAACTAAAGCCAGTGAAACCCTGGCGTTAGAGTAGATTTAAAGGGAAGAGAAACCATTTCCGTCAGCAATGTACAGCAAAGCCAGGGAAACCTACAAAAGGTGATAAGTGTGATACATGTGCACAGAACAAAAGGGCAGATAAACATTGAAAATGACCTGAACAAACTGGAAAAAAAACATAACCTAGCTGGGCAATAGTGATATCAATGGGAAACATCAAAAAACACTACCGAGAAAGCTCCAAAAAAAAGATATCAATTTTGGAAGGGGCTATGCTCTGTCCCCATACAAGGTGAATGATCCCACAGTGAAATAACGCTGATCAGGGCTTTCCCTTGTTACTGGACAGGTTTCCTATGGCATGCACATGTCCCGCAACAGCAGGGTGGGCATGTCAGAACGGGCAACAGGACAGATGCTGGAAAAGGGGAGACAGAGGGCTGCAGGCGGCACATGCTGTGGTGCAGCTGGGCCACAGTGCGGACTAGGGTGATGCCTAGCTGGCCCATACGAATGCTGAAACAGTAGAGCAGCTAGACAGCAACTGATGAGGGCCCAACATGGGCATGAGTGTGTTTCCCACAGTGTCACAGGGATAGTACCCAGCAGGTACCCCGAAGGGCACGGAACATTGGCTTGCGGTGCTGGGGGGAAGCGTGAACAGCTATGCAGGCACCCCTACCCCAGAACCCGCACCATAGGCAGCCGCCTACCTGCACACTGGATGGCCCGAGACTGCGCACCACCAGCAGCACCAGCAGAAGGGCATGTCAGCATGGTGGCAGAGGGGTTCTGGTGGTGGAGGGGGCAGTGGCAGCTGCCCACAGCACACCATGGCCCGACCCTGTTTAGTGGGTGCCGTTCACTGCAACAGACAGGTTCTGTCTGACAAACAGTCATGGTATCTACAGGGAATGCACTGTCTCTGTGGCAGCACGGTGGTGCAGGGCACACAGCCAGTGTGTTCAGAAGCAGAAGGTCACAGGTTCAAGTCCCAGCAGTGGTTTCCACTAACCCAGGCCTCATATTTTACCCACTACTAAAATGTGGTAATACAGACAGAACCTTTACTGCAGATAACGTAAACGTGCCCAAAACGCCTACATTTTACCCTACAGAGCACAGACACCATAAACATGTGCATTACCTAGAGCAGAGTCTCCCAAAAGCAGTCCTGGAGGGCCAAACACCATTCAGGTCCCATGCGGTCTCCAATAAATATGGCTATGCTGCATTTCTATGCACCGCCCCCATGGTATGCAGATGTATCTCATGCATATTCATTAGGGACAGTTTGAAAACCCGAACAGTGTTTGGCCCACCAGGACCCGAGTTGGGAACCTCTGCCCTAGAGCAGCGGCCAACAGGGGCAGACACACCCGCACCCACAGGCTCCATCATCCAAAGCCACCTGGAGAAGCACGATTCTGGGCCCTGTGTGCATCTCCCAATACTAGCACTTGCATACCTTAGCAATGCCACCCTAAACCTGGGAATACGGTACACATCTATCAAAAGGTTGCTATGATTACTGGCAGATAGCAATTCCTAAGTTAAGCACAATTTGCTGATTGAGCTGCATCATAGCAACCTTTCTGATGTCTGTGGAGTGTGCTACAGGTCTTATGTCTGACAGTGTTTACCACCCTGGGGAGTGACTCCTACAGTATTGCGTACCATAGCCATGCCTGCACTGTGCCCAGGACTGGTGCCAAACACCTCTATAGTTGCACAATGCTGGCATAGGTGTGGGGAGTGTGTGTCTATCTATCCAGTGTGTGGTGGCTGCCAACACCCTCCACAGCCCACACTGCTAGCACTGTTGCCAGTATTGGCCTGCCAATGTGCATAATGAGGAGCAAGGTACTGTGGGTATAGCCCAGACAGGGCGGTCTGGGCAGGATGCATCTGTACAGGGCATAGGGCACTGGCTGGGACATTGTAGTGCCCGGCCACCACCTGCACAGACAGTGTGGCCACAGCATGTCCTGCTGGGAGGTCACTCTCACCCTGACTGAGCAGTGACCACAGCATGGCTAGGATCCCCCATAGTGCTGTATAGTATTTCTATCCAGTGATATATGTATGGGTTCATTTTCTGGGGCCCAATCACTGACATATTTGCTTGGTGGGTGTGCTCACATCCCAGTTTTGGGTGCACGCATCTCCTCTGGTAACATGCATTATGGACTAGCTAGCAGACTGTCTGCAGTTAGTATGTGTATGGCTGGAGCACCTTGCAGGGTGCAGTGGCTGGAGACTCACTGTGCTTGCTGCTGGAGCATGTCAGATAATGGTGGGGGCAGCTGGGCATTTCAAGCCCTACTCTCTGCCTGCTATTGCCTTATGGATGCGTACTGGACTGCCCTGTAGGTTGCCTGTACCCCAGCCGGACTGAGGTTGATGGTCCTCTCTACTGCCACCATTGCAGGGATGTAGAATGTGGATCTGTTGTTGGGAGATCCTGAGCTCCAGAGGGCGGGTTGGATGGTACTACATAATCCGCCTATGGGTCCAAACACCCCCTCCGATACATATATCATGTGGCCATGGCACCCACACAGGATATGCACTATTCCGGGGGCATCATAGTCCACAAGGCCTAGACATGACTGGGATATACAGGTGTATCATAGGTGTGTCTGAAGGGACTACCTATCACACACTTGCACTAATGGGGACCTGCAGTCTAGCCTATCTCAGCTAAGACAGGTACTCTGGACATGGTGCTGGGCGCCCCACCTCACCCTCAGGGTGAGCACAGGACCCACACACTGTGATGGCCTGTAGCTACTCTGTGCCAGGAACACACACGGTCAGTACCCCCTACCAGGCCTAGGTGCTGTGGGGGTGCATACCCCATCTTGTGATCATCTGTAGACGGCTGCTTTGCATGTGCAGTGCATCATGGGTACGAGTGGATTAACTCTATCCTGGTAGCCACAGCAGACAGTCTGTGTGGTGACCTGCAGTCCTTCTGTAGCCAGTCAGGGGTTTGTTTGCAGCTATAGAGCTGTGGCCCACTGGTTACTTCACTGCCTGTGGAGCCTGAGATTGTGGGTTTGATTCCACAGTAGGGTTATTTATTAGGGCTGTCTGGGGCAGTTTCCTTTTTAATTTAAATCAGGACTGCGAGCAAAAACACCCTCACAGTGCTGTAATCCTCAGGTGCCTTATAAGGCACCTTATGGCGCACCTGAAGATTACAGCACTGTGAGGGTTTGTTTGCTGTCAGTACTGATTTAAATTAAAAAACAAAACTGCCCTAATAAATATCCCCACTGTAGACTCAAACCCACAACCTCTGGTTCCATAGGCAGTGAAGTAACCAGTGGGCTACAGCTGCAAACAAACCCCTGGCTGGCTACAGAGGGACTGCAGATCACCACACAGACTGCTGTGGTTATCAGGATAGGGTTAATCCACTCGTACCCATGCTGCACTGCACATGAGGATTACAGCACTGTGAGGGTGTTTTTGCTGGCAGCACTGATTTAAAGTACAAAGGAATATTCCTCCTGCAGCACTGGTTTAAAGTACAGAAGGAACAGTCCTCCTACAGCACTGGTTTAATGTAAAAAAGGAGGATTCCTCCTGCAGCACTGCTTTTGAGTAAAGAGTTATGTCTCAGACAGCCTTACTCATTAACCCCACTGGGGAATTGAACTCATGACCCCTGGTTTAGCAGTCATTGCATTAACCATTATTCTAACCATTAAAAATTATTCTAGCTAGTGTCCTCAATAAAGGGGTAGGGGGAAGCCATCCAAAGAAAGGAAAATACTGAGATCTAGAAACCGTTTCTAGATTGTTTTTCATTTACAGCTTAAGTGTCTGTTTTGTATTTAAGATGTTCATTGCTTCGGAGGTTTTGAAATCAGTATCACAAGATTTATTGACCATTCCTCCTATATCCAAGGTGCGTCTTGAGACCACACGCACCAGGGTTCTTTCCCATGGCAGAGTGCAATGTATGGAATGCATAACCTATCGCTATCCATACAATTCATGATTATCTTGATTGTAGGAAAAATGTTAAAACTCATCTCTTGCAGCCCGCTTTCCGAAGATTAATTTCAGAGAGTGGTAATGTTTGAAGTCTATATCTTTTATTTGGTGTATTTTCTGTTCTCAACCACTTAGTAATGCAGCAATTAAATGCTTTAAATAAATAAATAACATTAAAAAAAACAATTGCAATAGGAACAAAAGAGACCTGCATGCACATTAATTACAACAGAGGCAACAGATCGAAGGTATGTCTCCTTCTGTCTTCAGGAGATTTATCAGATTTATCACTAAGAAAATAGGTTAATTGAGAAGGATAAAAACAAACCATACTCTAAGGGGTATGTTTACTAAACTGCGGTAATGCCATTCGTGTTAGGTTCCGCGTTGATGATACAGATGCCCATATAAAGGAGTGGGCGGGGCAGCATTAAAGCTGTGTCAGATAAGGCACGTTAGAAGGCACCTTATTAGGCGCAGTACAAGGCACGTTAGAAGGCACCTTATGAGGCGCAATACAAGGCATGTTAGAAGGCACCTTATGAGGCGCAGTACAAGGCACGTGCCTAATAAGGTGCCTTCTAACGTGCCTTGTACTGTTCCTCATAAGGTGCCTTATAACGCGCCTTGTACTGTGCCTAATTAGGAGCCTTGTAACGCCTTATAAGGATTGTTGCCAACTGTGGTGAGGGTACTATGGGCTGGCAGCACAGAACTGCAAAGATATGAATGTCACAGGCAAGCAAAATATCTGCCTTGGACAGGAGGGAACAACAAGGAATTGAACCCATGATCTCTGCCTAGAATGTCAGCATACTAACCAGTAGGCTATACCTCTATGGCTTGCTGCATAGCAATGGCTGGGTATGGAAGGACTGCAGGTCACGGCACAAACTGTCTGCTCCGTGCGCCAGGATAGGGTAACCCCGCCAGCACCCATGATGCATTGCAAATGCAGAACAGTGGCCTACAGCTGACCACCAAATGGGGTCTGCACCTCTCCGGGACTGCAGCGTGGTAAGATGCACTGACAGTACGTGATACTGACACAGAGTAGCTACAGACCATGCCATTGTGCAGGTTCCATGTTCACCCTGAGGGATAGGATGGGCGCCCAGCACTAGGCCCACAGTACATGTGGTGCTAGAGATAGGTTTTGCTACAAATCCCCAGCAGTGCCAGTGTGTGATAGATGTTCCCAGCAGTGCAGTCAAAAGTACATCTGTTCCAGCTGTGTGCTGCAATCATATGTGGCCCTATGGGACCGGACACCTCCCAGATTAGTGAGTACCTGATGTTAAGGTCTGGTTGCCATGGGTACCTGTTATCAGGGCAGTGGGGAGTCTAGGCTCGCATGAGGGCAATGTAGCACTGCCACTATGGGTCGAAGTAGTATGCCCTATATACCCCAGGGGCCTCAATCACCCTGTTTGTAGATGAGGGTGTGGTAGAACAGGTGGCTGAACTCTGCAGAATGGCTGCAACACTGGCAACCACAGTCCTGCTGGCGGATGATAGCCCTCCAGGGCTGCTGGGCCAGTGCCATACTTGTGACCATTGCAGACCAGCAATGATGCTTGGGGTAGGCTCAACTGCCCCACGCCACAGTCTGCCATTTATCAACAGACAGCACAGTCAGATTGTACCTTCAGCATCCTACAAGGTGTTCCCACCATGCACAGGCAAAAAACAGACGGCCCACTAACCAGTCCATAGTGCATGCTCACAAGGAAACTCTGCACAGCACAGACACCAAGCAGGTATCTCTGTGATTGGGCCCCAAAACTGGGAACACAGAGGCATCACTGGAAACAAATAATGTGTGGCACTATGTGGGAACATAGACATGCCATGGTCACTGCATGGTCAGAGTGAGAGTGACTCCCCACAGCGTGACATGCTGTGGCCACCCTGTCAATGCAGGTGGTGGTCAGCCACAACAGTGTTCCAGCCATTGCCCTCCACCCTGTGCAGATGCATCCTGGCCAGTCCGCCCTGTCTTGGCCATACCCACAATACCTTGCTGCTCATTATGCACATTTGCAGGCTAACGCTGGAAGCAGTGTGAGCAATGTGGGCTCTGTGAGGTGTTGGCAGACACAAAACAATGGAGAGACACACGCACACTCCCATACCTAATTCAGCATTGTGCAGAGATGGTGGTGATTGCCAACCCTACCTCCTGCACTGGTCCTGATCACAGTGCCGACATTGCTAATCTGTGCAGGGGGTAGTAGTAGTGCTCTGGTGATAAATGCAGCTCTGTGCTGGGGCCAACAGCCTGACACTCCATGAAGCTGTGGATAGTGGAGCCCTTGTGAGTGAGTGTCCGTACCCCTGTGCACCACTGCATTGGGGTTTGCCCATGTTGTTGTTGTGACTGCATTGTGGGCTAAAACTATGGGGAGATGCTCTGCAGAATCCACAGATGGGACCTGAACCTCTGACCCTCTGCTCTTGGACATGCTGGCTGAGTGTATTGCACCATACTGTTGCCACAGCAGCACAGTGGTCCCTGAGGCTACCCTTATGTTCCTCGGCCAGACCTCTTCTGTTGCACTGCACAACACGTACTGGTACAGGGCATGGCCTAGGTCCACTGCAGGCGAGTGCCACTGCTCCCTCCAGCACAATAACCCACCCCCTCTGCCATGCCGCCATGACCATATGCTGTTGGTGCTGGTGGTGCGCCATCCCAGGCCATCCAGGGGGCAGATAGGTAGCTGCCTAAGGTGTGGGATCTCGGGTAGGAGTGCCTACATAGATGTCCACGCTTCCCACGGCACTGCCTGTCAATGTTATGCACCCCTTTGGGTGCCTGCTGGGTGATATCCCTTGGATGGGATACTGTGGGACACAGACTCATGGGCATGTCTGACCCTGGCCAGTTGCTGTCTTGCTGGTTTCCATTTTCTGCGTTCCTATGTGCCACCTCGGCAACCGCCTAGTCCACCCTATGCCCCAGTAGCCCCCACTGCAGGTCCCGCCTGCAGCCCCCATGCCCCATTTGCGCCATCACCATAGTGGCCTTTCATACCAGGGCACTATGCTGTTGCTGCAAATGATGCACTACTATCACCTTTCTTGGGCTCCCTGCCTATGCTGTACATTGCTGACATTGAAATGGTTTCTCTCTCTTGCAAATGTGTGCTAACACCAGGTTTTCAGTTGCATTAGGATTCTGCCCTTAATTTCTCCCCGTTAGTGTGAAGGGGCCTCTTCCCGCCCACTCTCCGCCCATTGACCCCTTCTCTCCGCCCTCTCTCCACCCTTTTCTGGCCTTAACGCGGGCGGGAACGTTAAGGCACCTTATGTGCCGTTAAGGCGCCTTAACGTTACAGAACGTTAAGGTGCCTTAACGGCACATAATGCACCTTAACATAGCTGCTGCTACATTAACACAGTTTAGTAAACATGCCCCTAAATTTTTATACTTAACACATTTGCATGGAAACTTGAGAAAAAATAAAGCCCCGTTTTATAATTCTTGCAGAATCAGGAACTTGCTTTGTTCTTTTTTTTTGTGGCTCTAGCCACATTAGGAAATGCCGCTATCTTTACATTATCAAACAGCTCCTGCCTAGGCTTGAAATAAAGTGTCAATATTAAGTCCCCCTCTAACTCAAATACAGATGTCATAATCATTGTAGTCCCTACTACAGTTCCTCTGGATGTCTCCAAAACTGCTGGGCGATCCAAACGATCGGATGATATCTGAGATCTCTCAATCATATCTTCTGGGAGGGAGCCTTTCTTAGCAGATGGTAACTGTCTTAACATTTCACAAGGAGAAATCATTTTAACCCATGGAAAATTAATAAACTGTACGTTCTTCCTTCTAAATTCCCACGAAGAAGCAAATTATTTTATTTTATTTATTTATTTATTTATTTAATACTAGAAGCCCCAAAGTGCGTTAATTGACGCAAATGCATCTTCGAAGTTGTATACCAGCGCCACTGCTAGAACCATGTCAGTCATGTTCCATGACTTTGTCAGCAAGGTCAAGATATTCAAATATGTGCATCAAAAATTAACGACAGATGCACCACCTAGCGGGAAAATGAATTTATACCTAGAAGCCCCAAAGTACGTCAATTGACGCACTCAATTGTCTTGGATGCGTTAATTGACGTACTTTGGGGCTGCTAGGTATAAATTCATGTTCCCACTAGGTGGCGGATCTCAATCACTGTTTACAGTTTTACTCCGACATTACAAACAATAAACACGATGATGTCATGTAATGACGTCACATACTGCACGTATTTAACAAATAAGTAACTTCACATTAATTCACATCTGCATTTCATGCTAAACGCAGTCGTCGTGATAATGCGTCAATTGACGCACTTTGGGGTTTCTAGGTAAAATTCCTTTTGGGGCTTCTAGTGTTAACATTTTTTATATATCGCCTTTCTGCAGTTCAAGGCGGTGTACATGGAACACAACAGAGCAGTGTGAGGACAACTGCCTTACAAGAAATAAGAACAAGAATATATAACAGCATAGCATTCTATGTTACATAGCTGTGGTCATTGTAACTAAACTATCTACAAAGAGGGAGTGGGTGAGGGTAGGGGGCTTGTGGGGCATATATTTGAGGATGGGAGGGAGGGCAGGACCTGTTAGGTTGAAAGGCTAAATAAGTTAGGTCACGTTGGGTTGTGGCTCCTGGATTAATGTTGTGGGGAAATGTTTTTGGAAAAGGCATGTTTTGAGCTCCTTTCTAAAGGTGGAGAGGTCCGAGCATTCTCAGTCAGTCAGTCGGGAGGGAGATCCAGGTAGTAGGTGCAAATAATGAGAAGACACGGTTACTACTGGATTGTTTGCTTTTGGTTATTCGAGTCGGGACAGTCAGGAGGTTAAGTGAGTTGTGTCTGCGGAGTCTGTCGGTCTTCGGACTGGAGAGGAGACTAAGCAGTTTATCAGTAGTGATCTTAATCTCCAGTTTATCAAAACTCCTTTAGCAATTATGAATTTAGAACTTAAAAACATAAGATATGCCATACTGGGTCAGATCAAGGTCCATCAAGCCCAGTATTCTGCTTCCAGCAGTGGCCAATTCAGGTCACAAGTACAATGGCAGGTTCCTAAAAAGACACACAGGTTCCACAATGCTTATCCCGGGGCAATCAGTGGATTTCCTGGGTCCTCTTTAATAATGTTTTATGGACGTTTGCTCCAGGAACTTGTCCAAACCTTTTTTAAACCCAGCTACACTAACAACTTTTACTACATCCTCCGGTAACGAATTCCAGAGTTTGATTATGCGTTGAGTGAAAAAATATTTTCTCTTATTACTCTTAAATGGGTTATATTGTAGCTTCATTGTGTGTCCTCTAGTCTTTCTATTTTTTGATGGCATAAAGAATCGATCTACGTTTACCCGTTCCACTCCATCATTAATTTATAGATCTCTATCATATCTCCCCTCAGCCATCTCTTTTCCAAGTTGAAAAGCCCTAACCTTTTAAGCCTTTCCTCATAGGGGTATCCTTCCATCCCCTTTACCATTTTGATGGCTCTTCCCTGTACCTTTTCTAATTCTGCTATATCCTTTTTAAGATATGGTGACTAGAATTGCACACAATATTTAAGATGCAGTCACACCATGGAACAATATAAAGGTATTATAGTGTCCTTGCTTTTATTCTCCATTCCTTTCCTTATTATTCCTTGCATTCTATTTGCCTTCTTGGCCACCGCTGCACACTGGATGGAGGGTTTCAACATATTATCCATGATGACATCTAAATTGTTTTCCTGGGAAGTGGTTGTTAATGTGGAACCTTGCATTGTGTAGCCGTAGTTTGGGTTGTTCTTTCCTAGGTCCATAACTTTGCACTTGCCCACATTAAATTTTATCTGCCATTTGGACATTCAATCTTCCAATTCATCAAGGACCTCTTGCAATTTTTCACAATCCTCTTGCTTTTTAAGAACTTTGAATAAGTTTGTGTCATCAGCAAATTTGATCACTTCACTCGTTATTCCCATTTCCAGGTCATTTATGGAAATGTTAAATAGCAGCAGGCCCAGCATAGATTCCTGGGATACTCCACTATTCACCTTTCTCTACTGAGAAAATTGGCCATTTAGCCCTACTCTCTGTTTTCTACCTTTTAACCCGTTCCTGATCCACAATAGTACATTGCCTCCAAGTCCATGACTTTTTAATTTAGCCAAAGGTTTCTAATGAAGGAGCTTGTCAAAGGCTTTCTGAAAATCCAGATACACTATTTCTGCAGTGTGCTGAAAGGTAATGCTCACTATATCCAAAACTGTAAGGAAAGCAGCTGCATTGCCCCGAAAGGGCCTTACTAAGACCTTCGATGGCAAACCAAATCAAGTCCAACAAATCAAATGGAGGTTTATCCAAAGAAAAATCAAATTGAGGAAATGATTCAGACAGAAGATTATCCTATGACAAAGCATAACTTCATTCTGTTGGCTCTGAAGCTGCCTTCTCACTGGCACGAGTCACAGCTGACACTGCCAGGCGAGGTCAAGCCCATAGTTGGCCTCCTTAGGTGCTTTGTCCCTCCAGCCTGAGTCGTCACTGGGTCTGTAGGATGCCTCTGCTCCTCAGGATGAGAGGTACTTTCTGTGGCTAAAGGGGACGCTGCAAGTCAGGGTCGGCCCCAGAGTTGGTTAAAGGTGTTGGTGCCATAGGGGAGCCTTAAGCTTTACATATACACCTCACGCCCCCTCCCCCCAGCCATCAAAATCTATTATTCAGCTTTGAATGCCCTGCTCTTTGCCACCTTTCAGAAATTGCCACCCTAGGCAACTGCCTAGACTACTTAATGGTTGTCTCGGCTCTGGCCCTACTGTCTATTTTACATCTTTTAACCAGTTCCTGATCCACAATAGTACACTGCTTCCTATCCCATGACTTTAATTTCCTGAAAAGTCTCTCATGAGGGCCCTTGTCAAAGGCTTTTTAAAAATCCAAATACACTATGTCAACCAGTTCAACTTTATCTACCTGTTTATTCACACTTTCAAAAAAATGCAGCAGATTGGTGGGGTAAGATGTCCCTTGGCTAAATCCATGTTGGCTTATTCGCATTAAACCATGACCATCTATATGTTCAGTAATTTTGTTCTTTATAATGGTGTCTACCATTTTGCCCAGTACTGATGTCACGCTCGGTGGTCTGTAATTTCCCAGATCACCCCAGAACCATTTTAAAAACTGGCATTATGTTGGCCACTCTCTGTTCTTCAGAGGTCTCTTCACAAAAGTATTTTTTTATGAACTAGAAGTGCTGGAGAGATGTTCTAATAGTTACCAAAGTGCCTCCCCATGAATTCATAGGACAAGGGGTCCACGGACCTATGCTAAGCTAAGCAGTTTTCTTGCAAGAAAAAATGTCTGAGTTGTGTTTAGGTAAAAGTGGAACTGTTCAGTTCTATGCAGTGCTTTGTTGACAAATACTGCTTGTTATCTTGCCACACCATACAGGAGAAACAAGGGACATACCTCTCTAGCTTAGGAAACCAAGCATCAAAAGTGAAAAAATATTTGTTATTTGTTTTCCATGTGTAAATGAGCCATCGCTTGGGCGGTACAGAGTTCTAGCAGTCAAGTAAGTCCTGGAGAAAAGGATTTCTTTGCACACTGTGCTATCTGGTAGTGAAACAGCATAAAAATGTATTCAAGATATTCTAGGTGAGACTTCAAGATGCAAAGATGTTCATTTAAATTTGAGGCATCTCATTAATGAACATCTCACAATTTATTACACAGTCACTATATCATAATGGTATCTGATTCCACCAAAAATCAACATTGTGGCACACTTGAAGGCAGATTTTAGATTGGAAATGGCAACTGGAATTGACATATCAAGTTTGGGATGTACACAACTCCAGCAGTATTTTAGAAAAGATTCTGCCAGACATGGAGCCTTTTATAAAACAGTGCAGGAGTCCATGTTTACCTGCCTATACATGGAGCCAGATGAGCTATTATACAAATCTAGACATGGGAAAAATTAGCAGAGGAAACTCAGCAACTTACATGTGTAAACACCGATGCCATCACATGTAAACTGGTATTTCTCAACTTACACATGTGAGTGCCAACTCTTACATGTGAATTTGGACCAGTTTGCAAATCTGCATGTACAAATGCTGCCAATTAACTACAGAGGATGCTTTCTTTAAATTCAATTGGAGGCAGAAGTTGATAATAGGGGCTTAAGGAGGATAATCCACTTAATCCCTCCTGTAAAGGTCAGGCCTAAACGAGAACTTTGTAAAAACATACACATGCCAGGGGATAGCTGTAAATCCCAACGTGGGCAAGTAAAGAGCATAAACATGCATTACTTATCTGAAATGGGGAATACACGAGTACATTTTTGACCCCCCAGGCCACACTCTAGCCATGCCCAACAAGTTCTATGTATTATGGATACCCATATGTAAGCTGAGTCCTTTCTAAAATCACCATTTGCCCGTGGATGCCATTTTAGCATGTGTAAGTGCCGGACGTTCCACATGTAAAGTGCAAGGAAAGTTTCTAAAATAACCCCCATTTCCTAAAAACCTGAAAAACCTTAGAAATCTTAAGAATCTATCACAAATGTCAAAGTTATCCAAAGCAATTGTCTTCCATCTGAGATATGTGTCCAAAGTGCAAAAACCATGAAATGGTCATTAAACAGCTGTAGACGTGCACAAGCATTTTTGTGCAAATCTACAGAGCTCTGTGTAGAGGTGGGCACTACACCCAGAGAGAGAAAGTTTAAACCATGTTGGAGGCATGCTGCAGCTCGTTGGAAGAAAGGCAGAGAAGACAGAATTCAAGTCTACGCAGAAAGGAAAGGAATGAAAACCAGTGAAAAACAGTTTCTGACAGGTTTATGTCCCTGAACCTAGTGAGCAAAAGGGTATGATCTATCAAGTCAAGAATCATGCTCATGTGAAAGGAGATTAAAGGGGCTTCTGTTTCTCCTCCAAAGTTGATATGTATGTATGTCATTTACCATAGCCTCAAATTCAGATTCAGTGCTGTGGCAAGGTCAAAACTCTGTTTAGGATGAAGGATATTCATTTTTCCCAGAATGTCCATAAGTTATACTGATGCCGCTCTTTCTATAGTTTTTGACATGAATGGAAGGAGAGAAATAACAGACTGGTAAAGTTGCCTTTTTAAGGAGCTGAAGAATCCCAAGATGCTTGGACAAGGCCCCGTGACAACTTAAGTTTTCTGTAGAAAGAAGTATGGGTAAGAATTGAAGTTCAAGTTTTTTTACTAGCCAAGATGGAAGAGGGTCAGAGGAGGAGGTAGAAGAGTTCATAGATCAGTGGTTCCCAAACCTGCCTTGGAAGAACCTCATCCAGTTGGGTTTTCAGGATCTTCATAATAAATATGCATGAGAGAACCATGCAGCAATGGAGGCAGTGCATGCAAACCTATCTTATGAATATTTATTGTAGACATCCTGAATGCCTGGCTGGCTGGGGTTATTGCAGAACACGGTCGGGGACTGTGGTTATAGATAAGGCCTTCTCTAAGCGCAGTAAGCTCATGGGGTGAAAGGCCACAAAGATGTTCCAAAAGTTGCGTTTGACAGAAGGGCTTGATGAAAGTTCCTCAAAAAGAGAGAACTGAATTGTGTATGTGTGGGGGAAGGGGAGGGGAAGCTCTTTCTGGATATGCACAGTCTTGATCAGAAAACAAAGATGCAAAAAATCTAACGTATAAGATAGATCTTGAGCATCTGCTAGACAAAGTTGGTGAATTTGGGAAAAGTACTGGACAACTGCTTGGGATGATTACCTTGCAGATGACTTTTATGGGAGAGGTAGTCTCTTTTCGCAAGGCAGATGGACATCACATTCCTTGCAAAATTCTGTATTAGCTTGAGGCCTATCCTTATGCTACTGCCACTAAACGCTCCTAAGCCTAGTGAAAGTGCCATCTTTACCAAATACGCTTTACTGATACTATTTTATCCAATTTTGATTTTGCAGGACTAATATGGCACTCCCATTTTACATGCTGAAGTTTATTATTTTGCTGAGAACTTGGCTTTTTCAGTACAAATAGCTAGTTGTGTATTCTCCCAAACCAATCTGTACATATTTGTAAAGTACCATGGAAATCGCAGACTGCATCAATTGAAAGAAAAACAGTCTGGAGTGCACTCCAGCACCTGTTAATCCCAGCAGCTGCAGAAACATATAAGAGCGTTAAAGCTGTGCCCAAGGAACTGAATATCAAAGACTAAAATCAATCCATAGTTTTAGAAAACGAATGATACATATTTGCATGTACACAGAAAAGAATATGAACAACTCTTGTCTATCCTTCCTCTATTAACACATACAGTAGGTATTTTAGTTTACCCACCTGTTTATATTTCTAAGGAAAATCCAATGACATATGATCCTTACATCACGCTATACAGAGTTAGTGCAAATATTAGAATGGACCATGCTTTCATTCCTTCTGATACTACAGTAGTATAAGTAAACCAAATACATAACACAGAGGAGATAAAAACTAGAATAAGCAGTCGATCAGTGTTGACCAACAAGTACTGCATGCACCACTGGCAAACACAGTATGAAGAGGAATGGACATTAGCACTGCCCCCAGCTTCTTGCTTTTCAGTAGCAACATTAGGCAATCAGAAACTTACAGGAACTTTACAGGGAAACCACAAGGGAGATATACGAAATTTATACTTTTCGAGAGTTATTTTATAGCAAGGAACATAGGTTAAAGCAGTCAAAGTGCGTTTATTTTAAGCCTATTTTATAAAGACAAGTAGACGCTTTAAGTTTCATTAACATGCATTGCAAAAATGCAATGTGTGCCTTTGAGTCAGTCCTGACTCCTGGTGACCCAGAAGCTCCTGGGTTTTCTTGGTGGTGTCACTGGAAGTAGATTGCCAGGCCTTTCTTCTGAGGCAATGGAGGGTTAAGTGACTTGCCCAAGGCCACAAGGAGTGCTAGTGGGAATTGAACCTGGTTGCTTGGTTACCAAGCCAGTGTTCTAACCACTAGGCTACTCCTCCACTCCTAACATACATTAACCTTTAGTAAATTTGATTTATTATTAGTATTTAGCTTGTGCCTTTCCAGAAGAAGATCAAGGCGAATTACATTCATTTACAGTATGCATTTTCCCTGTCCCCTTAGAAAGTTAGGGCCCAATATTGATTTGGGCAGGCTATGCATCACTACAGTACTACAGTTCATAGCCGTGCCCTCCAACCCTTAACCCTGGATATTCAATATGTGGCCCTAGAATTGAATATCTGGGGATCGCCACACAAGCCAGAAGCTGCAGTAGCCCCGGAATGCCCCCGACACACCTTGATGCTAACTGCATAGCATCGGGGCATGTAGCGGGGTTAGAGGGGGATAAGTAACAGCATTGAGGTGTCGTTAACTGCACCCGCACTAATTGCAGCATTGACAGTGCGCAATGTGTTCTTCCATGCTAACTGCAATGTGCTCTCAATGCCCACTCTCAGCCCCTAACCTGCTCATTCCCCACCCCATCCAGCGATTTGTGGCTACCATAGGAATTAGAGCACGGTAACTGCTACTGCAGTCCTGCGCTGAGTTACAACCTGCTAAAATGCACATAAACGCACTTTAGTAAAAGAGTCCTTATTTTTTAAGCTCTTCCAACTCACCCACTTGCAGTTTGCCAGTAGCCCTGGAAGGAGTTATGTGCAGAGCCATATCACAAGTTATCTCATGTATTCGCTTTGCCACAAATGACCTCATACATAGCATGAACCAATCAGATATCATGCTCCCGGGAGTTCAAAGGAACTGAAAGGCAAGCTGCTTAAAGAATTCCAGAACACACTTTAAGGAAAAATGTGATTTGGTACAATGTAGAGAATGCTAATTTTGCCATGTGGAGTTTTGAAAGTGCAGGATAGGTTACAGTTATGTTTTAATTTAAAACGACCATATCACACCCATCTGCTTTTAGGGCCTTTTTCCAGTCAACAACACATCTGAAGCTATTTTGCTCTGCATTTCTGCAAACCCTGAAAAATTCTCTCTCTACAGATCCAAACTTACAGCTACATAGGTGAAAAGCACAGAAAAAAAGAAAGAAAGAAAAATAAAGAAAAACGATTTAAACCAATAAGCAGCATGACATCAAAATACCTCCTAGGCCCCTGTTGAGAATGTACATAAAACTGGATGGAAATATTTGAAACTGCCTTGTGGGGGGCATTTACAGTAAATCCTTTGATCTTGGTGGATTTTTTTTAATCTAGCTCATGCCTGCTGTGAACATTTACACTTCCCACATTTAAAAGTAGTATGGAAATCACATGAATGCAATTGCTGTCTCCAAACTTCCACATTTGTTAAACATCAAAAATCTTATAAAATACAAATAAATTAACTAATCCTTTGAATCCTAAAACAGATGCAGCTTGTGCTCCTTCGTCTTAATTGCACATTTGGGGCTACTCCAATGCCCTCTTTCTATTTTTATCAGTTTGGTCTGCTTCCAAGAAAATTTACTGCTGCAATTCAACAGAGCATACTCCCTGACACCAAACGAGAAACTTAGACACAATCGCTTTTTACCTTTCAAAGTAAATCTTACAAAAAAAATGTTTAAAACATTGTAAGGAACAAACATATCTGGACCTTGTGTCTACCTGCTTTCATTTTGTACTGCTTTAACACAAGGAAAGAAGCATATTTTAAAATATATTAGCAAAGGTTTTCTGTCTGCTCATTCAGGAGCAAAGGAAAGGAAAAAAATGCTTTCTGTCAACGCAAAAAATGGCAGCGATGTCAAATATAAGCCAGAGCAAAGAGTCAGTACACGGCTGCCGACCAGCGCCTGATGTATTATTAACATACCTGCGACAGGGGAGGGCTTTCTGAACACCACCCATCTATTCTTCCACTAAAAGCAGAAACAACAAAAAAAGAGGAAACTGTTACAGAGAATCCTTCTCCTTCTTCAAACGGACACTACAAAGCCAGGTAGAAAACTGCATTTGGAAAAGTAGCGGGAAATAATAATAAGTTCTTTTTAAAAAAATGGGAAAAGTCCATTTCCCTGACCTTTCTTCCATCTCTCAATCTGACTTGACCCTCTACCACTACCGAATCCGTCATCTTCAGTCATGGTTCCAAACAGCTGCTCTCTGCTCTCACTCTCTCTCTCTCTCTCTCGCTCTGCTATAGCTGAAAGAGGTCACTTTCAAAAAAGCTTTATTAGCTCCCTGCACAGAGAGAGGAAGGGAGAGCTGTAGACAGTGGCACATTTCTGACCTGAGCAAACGGACAGTGTTCCCCCACAGGGAAAATCTTCCTTGCCTAAGTCCCAGCAGCCTGAGATACCTCCGTGTTGGTCAGTACCTTTTAACTCTTTCCCATGGAGGGCAATAGAAGCTTTGGGGTATGTTTACTAAACTGTGGTCATGTCACTCACGTTAGGTTCCGCGGTAAAGGTACAGATGCCCATATAAAGGCGTCGGCGGTGCATTGTTACAACCAGCCGTACCAGCTAATGCATGTTACAAGACACCTTTGACTAATGCGCGTTACAGGTGCCTTATAAGGCACCTTACAAGGCACATTACAAGGCGCCTTGTAAGGTGCCTTGTAAGGTGCCTCATAATGCGCCCTATAGGGCTCCTTAGGCTAAGCGCCGTATTAGGCACCCCTGGACAAGGCACTGTAGAAGGCACCCTGGGCTATGAAACTATAGGTTAAGGTGGCCTAACAAGGTTACTGTGCCATAGGTTAGTGTGCCCTAAGGGCTGCAAGGTGTCTCAGGATGACATGCATGACCTGTGAGGAACAGTGACAGATGTAGCCCTAACACTAGATAGAGCACTCAGGAAAGGCAATGAACAGGTGAGTGAAGGAGGGAGAGCTGGGAGCCGCTGGACCCGCTATATCTGCGGGCATCCCATGTTGCTGCCAGTACTGATGACAAACATGGTGGGGGCAACTGCAGCACAGCACAGGGTGTTGGCATTGTAAAGTACTAGAAAGACAGTTGGTGGCAGACGATGGGAATACGTGTCCCCCAGCGGAGGCGGAGGTGGCAGGATAGTTACAATGATGGGTGGACAGAGGAGTGGTGGTGCCATGCAGATCAGGCGCAGGTGAGGCAAGCACGATGAGGCACAATGCAGAAAAGGGTAGCAGTGCAGGACATGGGGTGGCAGCCTGCACAGGCAGACAGGACTCTACACAGCTGAGAGATGCAGATAGACGGTCCGAGGGAATGTTGGCAATTGTGGCGAGGGTATTATGGGCTGGCAGCACAGATCTGCAAGAATATGACTGTTACAGGTATGCAAACTATTTGAGTAAGACAGGCATGAGAGGAGGAAACAATGAGGAATTCAACCCATGAACACTGCTGAGAATGGCATTGCATTAACCAGTACACCACATTAATGGTACGTCACAGCAATGGCTGGGTACAGAAGAACTGCAGGTCACCGCACAAACTGTCTGCTCTGAGTGCCAGGATAGGGTAACCCCACCAGTACCCATGATGCAATGCACATGATGAATAGCTGTCTACAGCTGATCACCAAATGGGGTCTGCACCTCTCCGGTACCTCAGCTTGGAAAGACGAACTGACAGTGCGTGATACTGGCACAGTGTAGCTACAGACCATGCCATTGTGCAGGTTCTGTGTTCACCCTGAGGGATAGGATGGGTGCACAGCACTAGGTCCGCAGTACATTTGGTGCTAGAGATAGGTCCAGCTCTACATCCCCATCACTGCCAGTGTGTGACAGGTGTTCTTTGCAGTGCAGTCAAAGGTAATTTGGTGTCCATCTGTATCCTGCAGTCACATGTGGCCCTCTAGGATCAGACACCACCCAGAGTAGTGTGTACCCTGTGTTAGGGTCTGGCTGGCATGGGCACCTGTTATCAGGGCAGAGGGTTTTCCAGGCTTGTATGAGGTTTGTATAGCAGTACCTTGATTGGTCAAAGTGGTATACACTACATACCCCAAAGGGCCCACCCACATCACCCTTTTTGTAGGTAAGGGACAGGGGCCCCAGCCCCTGTGAAGCAACCTCGATCCTGATGGTATAAAATAGCCCTCCAGGGCTGGTGGGCCAGAGCCATACCTAGAACTGGGGCAGTGGCAGACCAGCAGCAATGTTGGGGTTAGGTCTGCAAAAACCCCAACTGTCTCACACCACTGTCTACCAGTCACCAGCAGACAGCACAGTCAGAACTGAAATTTGAGATTGCAGACCTGCTATCAGTAATCTGTGAACTATCATTAAAATCATCTCTAATACCTGAGGATTGGAGGATCGCCAATGTAACACCAATTTTTAAAAAGGGTTCGAGGGGTGATCTGGGAAACTACAGACCGGTGAGCCTGACATCAGTACCGGGAAAAATGGTAGAAACCATCATAAAGAATAAAATTACTCAGCATGTAGATAATCACGACCTAATGGGAGACAGCCAACATGGCTTTAGACAAGGAAGATCTTGTCTTACTAATCTGTTATGTTTTTTTGAAGGAGTGAATAAACAGGTGGACAAAGGTGAGTCGGTTGATATTGTGTATCTGGACTTTCAGAAAGCCTTTGACAAGGTCCCTCATGAGAGACCTTTGGCAAAACTAAAGAGTCATGGGATAGGAGGCAGTGTACTATTGTGGATCAGGAACTGGTTAAAAGATAGAAAGCAGAGGGTAGGGCTAAATGGCCAATTTTCCCAATGGAGAAAGGTGAATAGTGGTGTACCCCAGGGATCTGTGCTGGGTCCGCTGCTTTTTGACATATTCATAAATGACCTGGAAAGTGGAATAACAAGTGAGGTTATCAAATTTGCAGATGACACAAAACTATTTAAAGTTGTTAAAACCCAGGAGGATTGTGGAAAATTGCAAGAGGATCTTGATAAATTGGAAGACTGGGCATCAAAATGGCAGATGAAATTTAATGTGGAGAAGTGCAAGGTTATGCACCTAGGGAAGAACAACCCAAACTATGGTTACACGATGCAAGGTTCCACATTAGGAACCACCACCCAGGAAAAAGATTTAGGCGTCATTGTGGATACCATGTTAAAACCCTCGGCCCAGTGTGCAGCGGCGGCCAAGAGAGCAAATAGAATGCTAGGTATGATAAGGAAAGGAATGGAAAATAAAACAAAAGATATTATAATGCCTCTATATCGTTCCATGGTGAGACCGCACCTTGAATATTGTGTGCAATTCTGGTCGCCGTATCTTAAAAAGGATATAGCGATTTTAGAAAAGGTTCAGAGAAGAGCCACCAAAATGGTAAAGGGGATGGAAGGCTACTCCTATGAAGAAAGGCTAAAAAGGTTGGGGCTCTTTAACCTGGAAAAGAGACGGCTGAGGGGAGATATGATAGAAGTCTATAAATTAATGAACGGAGTGAACGGGTAAACGTAGATCGATTGTTTACCTTTTCAGAATATAGAAAGACTAGGCGACATGCAATGAAGTTACAGGGTAAACTATTTAAGACTAATAAAAGAAAATATTTTTTCACTCAACGTGTAATCAAACTCTGGAATTTGTTACCGGAGGATGTAGTAAAGGCTGTTAGTGTAGCTGGGTTTAAAAAAGGTTTGGACAAGTTCCTGGAGGAAAGGTCCATAAACCATTATTAAGAAGGGACCCAGGATATCAATGCTTGAACCAATACAAGCATTGTGGAACCTGTGTCCCTTGGGGAAACTGCTAGGTACGTATGACCTAGATTGGCCACTGTTGGAAACAGAATACTGGGCTTGATGGACCTTGGTCTGACCCAGTATGGCATATCTTATGTTCTTATGACTGCACTTTATAGATGTTCCAACCATGCACAGTCTAACCGCAGACAGTCCACTAGCCAGTCCATAGTGCATGCTCATAGAGAAACTACATGCATCAAGCAGGCATCTCAGTGATTGATGCCCCAGCACTGGGAATACAAAAGTATTACTGCAGGCAAAAAGCATAGAGCGCTATGTGGGAACCTAGACATGCCATGGTCACTGCTCAGTTAGAGTGAGTGCCCTCCCTGCATGACATGCTGTGGCCACCCTGTCCATGCAGGCAGTGGTTGGGCACTACAGTGTCCCAGCCATTGCCCCACACCCTGTGCAGATGCATCCTGGACAATCTGCCCTGTCCGGACCATACCCACAACACGTTGCTCCTCATTATGCACATATTCAGGCTAACGCTGGTAACAGTGGGACATTTTTGGCCCAGAGAGGGGTGTGCAGCCACAGAACAATGGATAGACATACACACACACACACTTCTATTGCAGCATTGTGCAAAGATAGGGAAGGTTGACAACCCTGCCCACCACACTGGTCCTGATCACAGTGCTGACACTGCTAAACTGTGCAGGAGGTAGTAGTAGTGCTCTGGTGATAACTGCAGCTCAATGCTGGGGCCAACAGCCTGACTCTCCATGCATCTTTGGATTGTGGAGCCTGTGTGAGTGGGTGTTTGTACCCCTGTTCGCTGCTGCTTTGGGCTTTGCACATATTGCTGTTGTATCTGCATTGTAGGGTAAAATATAGGGACATGCTCTGCAGGAACCACAGCTGAGACTTGAACCTGTAACCTTCTGCTTCTGGATGCACTGGCTGGGTGTACTGCACCACACATACCTGGTAGTCCCTGGGGCTACCTGTACTTTTCCTCAGCCAGACCTTTTATGTTGTACTGCACACCACGTAATGGTACAGGGCATGGCCTGGGTCCACTGCAGGCAGGTGCCACTGCCTCCTCCAGTACAGGTACACCCCCTCCCCTGCCATGCTGACCTGACCATATGCTGTTGGTGCTGGTAGTGCACAGTCCCAGGCTGTCCATTGTGTGGGTAGGTGGTCGCCTAGGAAGCAGGGTCTGGGGCAGGGGGCATACATGAGCATCCTCACATCCCCCCCATCACCGCCTACCAATAGTATGTCCCTTCCGCTTGGGGGAGGGTTGGCTGGGGAGATGTTAGGTCAGTGCCCTGGAGACTGTTAGCTCGGGTGGACCAGGTAGATGTAGGTGGATTGTGTTTGGACTTTGTCAGCTGCTGTCATGCTGATTTCCAGTTTCTATGTTCCTATGTGCCACCTAGGCACCCGCCTAGTCCACCCTGTGCCCCAGCTTCCCCCACTACATGTTCCGCCTGCAGCCCCCTATGCCCCACTTGCACCATCGCCATAGTGGCCTTTCATACTTGGGCACTATGCTGTTGCTGGAAATGGAGCACTACTATCACCGTTCTTGGGCTCCCTGTCTATGCTGTACATTGCTGACACCGAAATGGTTTCTCTCTCCTGCAAATGTGCATCTAACAGCAGGTTTTCATTCGCAGTATGATTCAGCCCTTCAGTTCAGCGCGTTAGTGTGTAGGGAGCCTCTCCCCTCCCACTCCCCGCCCATTGACCCCCTTATCTCCGCCCTCTCTCCACCCTCTGCGGTGTTTACCGCGGCCAGGAACGTTAATGATCATTAGGTAACGTTAACACGCGTTAACTTTACATACCGCGCGTTAATGTTACCTAATGATCGTTAACGTTACCTAACAGGCGGTCTGTAACGTTACCACAGTTTAGTAAACATACCCCTTTGTGTTTCATGCTGCAGATTACACTATTCTTTTAAAGAGAAGTACCAGATGAATCTAAATACAGGGCCGCACCTAGGCGTAGGCATAGAGGCAGTTACCTAGAAAGTAAAACCCCTTAGTCGTGGAAAAATCTGTAAATGCAAATAGTTGTGGCAAGTGGTCAGAAATATGAAGGGGAATTTTAGAAGGGACGTCCAAATGCAATCTGGGACGTCTAAGCCAAAACGTCTGAAACAAGAAAATGCAGACACAATTTCACGAACATGGACATGCCCAGTATGGACATCTGAAGGGGTATCTATATAGACATCCCCAGAACCAGGATAGCCTAATGGTTAGAGCAGAGGGCTAGGAATCTGGCAGTCAGGGCTCGGATCCCAGTGCTGCTATCATTAACATTGTGCTGAGTAATGGGGATGATGGAGCGCCTTCTTTCTAAACCCTCTGGATGATTTTCAGCCAAAACAAGAACTTTTCAGGTGCCTAGAGCAGGTCTAAACTTACAGGCGATGCCAGACAGCCTTGACATTTCTGAAATCAGAAGGGGACATCCAAGTTCCTGGGAATGACCCAGTCACGCATACACCACTTCCCTGTTCAGACTTGGATGTCCTCACACTGGAGATCTCCCCAGAGCCTGCTTCTAAAATGGTTCTGGAGACATCTCTATGCCTGTTTTTGGACTTCCAAAGCATTCATAGATCTTCTAAGATGGCCCCCATAGTTTCCAGGAAAATTTATCGTACAATGTTTGTGAATACTTTTTTAAAGTCAAAGGGGCTTGTTTACAAAGCCGCGGTAGCGGTTTGCGATCGTAATCGGAGCCGCGGCCCAATTGATTTCAATGGGGCCGCGGCTGCGATCGCGATCGCGAACCACTACCGCGGCTTTGTAAACAAGCCCCAAAGTCATCTCCCCCAAGAACTGGAATGTAGGTGTTCCAGGACCGCAAGTGCTGAAGAAAATCAAAATAGCCATTGACTATATCTCCATTATTAATGGTCATAGAGCAACTATTCATAGCTCAAATTAAAGATAATTTCATGTTCTTTAATATATATATTTTTTATGCTCTTTAATATTTATATTAGGTGTGAATTGATTTTAAAAAATCTCTTTCCATTTCCATTTATTTTGTGATATATCACACCTCCCAACAGCATGACAGCAGTTTGCAATCATAAAAGAAGTTCAGTAACATAAACCCTAACCAGGTCATATAAAAAGGTACTATATAAAAAATTAAATCGGACACCTTGGAGTATGCTTGCTAATGCTTAGCGTGCGCTAAGTGCTGTCGCTGCCCATTTTATTGCTAAGGCCACATTGATACTTTGGTTATGCACACTAAGCTTGAGCCAGCCCCAGGATATCCCTTGAGTTAGCAAACTCTTTACATGCAATCTTTCTATCAATGCAAATGTACACCATAGAAAAATTGTTCACAAAAATTAGTTACAGAGCCTGGGAGAAAATAGATAACTCCTCCTCATATGAACACAAGAGTTGCCATACTGGGTCAGATCAAAGGTCCATCAAACCCAGTGTCCTGTTTCCAACAGTGGCTAATCCAGGTCAAAAGTACCTGATATTTCCCAGAAGTAGCCAGTTCCAGTCTACCTATCCCCGGAGATAAACAGTGGTTTTCTCTTGACCACATTAACAGCTGTTTATGGATTTTTCCTTCAAGAGTTGGTCCAAACCTTTTTTTAAACCCAGCTCCAGGGAGGCAAGATGGCGTCGGAGCTTCTCCGGTGCTGAGCGGTGCTACGTGGAGCAGACGGCTTGACTAGTTTGCATGCCCGCTCTTTAGACAGGGCATCGAAAAAGGAAGCAGGCTTCCCTACCCTCGGGGTCCCCTGCATCTGAGACTGCGGGCCAGAAAACTCTCAAGGCATGCGGCTTTGTGGCGTCGGGGTCTGGAGCAGCATCTTCGACGGAGCCGGCAGTGTTGGAACTCTCGGCTCTGAGTGCATCGGGGGTTTGGCTCTCTCCAGAGCAACGTCCCCCACCCCCTCAACCTGGAAGTGCTGTGACGGGTTTCAGAGTGCTTCCTGCCAGGGCTGTGCGATGCTCTTCGGCAATCCAGGTTTAAGAGGTTTGACTAAGCCACCGGTTGTGAATATGGAAGCACTATGGGATGCAATTTCTACGATAAATACCTCTCTTATGACTGTTGTTGGGGTTGTTAAAAAAGATTTTTTTTCACTGTCTAAAGATGTTTCTGAAGCTAAGAAAGGTCAAGAGGAGCAAGCTCAGCGTTTGAAGGGAGTGGAGAAAGAGCTAGAACATTTCCGTGGAGTGTGTGCTGCACAAGTTAAAGATAAGACTTTGTTGTCAAAAAAAGCAGAGTATTTGGAGAACTATACTCGTAGAAATAATTTAAGATTGTTAAATTTTCCTAGGTCACCAATAGAGTCCTCCATTGAGATTTTATTTATTTATTTATTTATTTATTTACATTCTCTTATATATCGCGCTATTCTGCATCATGGTTGGTTCGTAAATACCTCCAGGAAGTGCTTAAACTACCTGGAGATAACTTACCTCCAATTGTTAGAGCGCAATATCTAAATGTGGGGGGTGGTGGGGCCGGGGCTGCTTCAGGGAGTTCAGTTGCTGGGATTGGGGACCTTACCGCATTCCTGGAGGACTCTCTAGAGGTAGTAACTGACCGCACTACCCTCCTGGTTACATTGGCCTTAGAGCATGATAAATCGTTAATTCTTCGAGCATATTTCCGGAATTTCAATTGTACTTTTCTCGGCTCTAAAGTATTTATGTATCCTGATCTCTCTCGTACTACTCAGTTGAGGAGGAAGGAATTCTTCGGTTTCCGCCCTAGAGTCCTTGCCTTGGGGGGTAGTTTTCAGTTAAGATTTCCTTCTCGGTGTATTATTTCCTATGATGGTAAGGTGTTTTTGTTCTTTGAGCCAAGTCAGTTATTGAATTTTCTGGTAGCTAGGGAGGGTAATAGAGTGGAAATTGTGACCATTTCGACTGACGCTTCAGTCTCTGCTCTTAAATAGGATTTTATTATCTTTTGATCTATTTCCTGGTGCCTCCTATTATATATTGCCTTAATTTTTGTGCACTAAATTTTGGATGATGTATACATGATTTGCTTTGGATTTATCTGTGTTAATTTTGGGTTTGTTTCTGTATTGATATCATCCTTTTTTCTTTTTCATTCCTGTTATGCAAGAATGTTAAAATTCAATAAAACATAAATTAAAAAAAAAAAAAACAGCTCCAGTACCTGCTTTTACCACATCTGCCAGCAATGACTTCCAAAGACTAATTATATATAGAGAGAAAAAATATGTTCACCTATCTGGTTTAATTATATTACTTTGTAGCTTCATAATGTGTCCCCTAATCCTTGTATTTTTTGAAAGAGTGAACAATTGACTCATATCTACCTGTTCATCTCCACTTAGGATATTATAGACCTCCATCATATCTCCCTCAGCTGTCTCTTATGCAGGCTGAAGAGCCCTAACCTCTTTAGCCTTAAGGAGCATTGTTCTATCCCTTTTATCATTTTGGTCACCCTTTTCTGTAGTTTTTCTAATGCCCCCATCCTACCATGTAAAGGAGATTGCGCTTAAAATGCCCCTTGAAACTAGATCCCCTCCTCTTCCATAAGCCCACCTGATCTATCATCTGCCTTAGCCCTACTAGACATGATTGAATCCCCAAATAAGTCATAGGGGGTAGGGTGGGCTGATGAAAGAGGGAAGATCTGTGCTGATCAGGGGGTCTAGTTTGGGGGTGGCATTTTAGGCTTAATCTTCTTTCTGGGGTAGGGTGGAAGGCTCTGAATGGGGAAGGGGGACTGCTTGTGTGCTGTCTGGAAGGCAGGGATGCAGAAGGGGGGAAAGAGCTGCCAAGATGGGTGGTACTTGTGCATCTGGGAGAGGATCATGGAAAATTAGATCTGGGGAAGGCTTATTTAAAGAAAGGGGATGCAATCAGAGGGGGGTCCCTACAGTAATTGCACATAGATCTTGCATGGAAAGATTCTGGCAGCTGCCAACTACTAGACTGCTGGTAGTGCAGCAGCACTTAACGCCACCTCTTAAAGTGGCCATGATACCAGCGGCCACATCCCATGCACTAACTGTTACCGACCACCATACCCACTCTCTACCCTGCTCTTGCCCCATTTTTGCTAAAAGCAGCACACTTTTGTAAAAGGGCCCCTTAGTCAATAATTTTCTTCACCAATTACAAGCCTATTGAGTGCCCTATGGTTAATACAAGATGTGTTTGATAGGTAGAACATTTCAAATATCACTGAAAAGAGCAGTTCATACTAAAGGACTAGCAGGTAGTGTGGCAATTTCCTACGCTACTGGAGATAGTACTAGGATCAGGATTATATCTCTGAAAATGTTGCTCTCACATTTTCAGATAATACAGAATTAATTTCATATTTGGCACACGAGGGTCTTGAAAAGCTTGACAAAAAACTACAGTGTGTGTTTGTAGAGCATGGAGAGATAGTGGCAGTCCTTCATTGTTCAGAGCTCCATGTGCAGAGCATTCAAGAAGAATCAGACAATGAAATGATACGTCATGTTCGTGATGCAGCTTCTAGAGGTGCAACGTTGATTTGCATTAATTTACCTGAAACAGATGTTATCATGTGAGCACTTCATATGCCGCCAAATATGCTGCATTGTTGCCACTGGTCTTAAAAAATACAGATTCCACTTTTACAGTTATAATGCTTTAAGCTCACAAAGGGCGGATCAGCAATATGAAATCAATGCCTTCACTAGCTGTGTTACTATTGGTGGCTTTGCTCGTAAACCAGATCAAGAAAACTGAAAAGCTGTTTTGTGAACTTGGAATGGATGGAACACTACCAGATGCTACAGTCACTGCATGAGAACATTTTGTCTGCAAGCTGTTCTTTCTCAAGTCAACACCGACTACTGTTGAGGGAGGATATCCAGTGGGGTTTATTCCAGAAGCATTTCGCTGAGTCAGAGAAAATACCTTCTGCACAGTCTTCCCCGCAGCTTGCCAGACTATGGGCCCATTACCAATGCAAGATATTGCAAAAGAATATCAGTGCTAATCCAGACATTCCATTTCCAGATGACTCCCATGTCCTCATACCCACAAGTTCCTTTACGGTTAGCAAAATGCTGGTGTAAAAATAAAACAACACATATGCATGTCATAGTTCCAGGGCTGCAGTTGTCATGGTTTCCGTATGCTATGTGTAATACCTTGAATATTGATGATGATAATGCCACCTTGAACTATCAGTAAAGATTTTTTTCTTTTATTCATTCAAGCCCTGCCTGGATATTAGACTTCATGGCGTGAGTGGTGTGAGAGTCTGCTGTGAGAAAAGCAACCATGGATATACAGCCCTGGAGGTAATCTTCCTCCATAAAGCAACAGAGGTTAAAAAAAAGAGTGAATAGAGCCCCTTTACTCACACTGTGCTCTGGAGCCTATATAAAAGAGATACCTAGGTATTGTCAAAATGTTTATGTTATGCAACTCCTGGGGTAGTGTTTAGGCAGAGCCCAGGATGGTAAGGTGGGTAGGGATGCCATTCCACTCTCCAGTGGCACCTTGTTAGCTGGGGGAGAGAAGCTTTTAAGGTTCTCCCCTTGGGATGTTCTTCTTTGACCTTGTATCCCAATATGAATTAGCTGACAGCCTGCAGTACACTCATACTGCAAAAAGGCAATTGGCTAGTCTGAATGGCTATTCAAAATAAAAAGGATTTTCCTTAACATTCTTCTAGACCAATCCAGACAAATAGGCTATGCGCCCTTCCAGCAGGTGGAGGCAGACTTGAGCATTTTTCAATGATGTCATCAGAAGGTATATCTGATGGTACAGCAACATCCAAACAAAAATTCCAGTCCCCTCCTATAAGCAAATAGTGTGTGATTCTGAAGGTTCATTCTGGTCTCTACTCTTTCCATGGCCCATTTTGTCCCGGTTACTATTGTGAACCAAATATAGGACAAACAGCTTTCTACAAACAGCCGTAGTTGCAGCTTGAGGGAATCTCTGGGGCCCACTTGCTTATAGGAGGAGCTGGAATTCTTGTGAAGGATGTTGTAAGGGACAGATCATCTGTAGTGGTCTGCCCTGGAGACCATAAAATGGACCTTAAGAGCTTGATCTCCACGATGTGTGGAGCAGGTGCCATAATCCTTCAGGCAAAGATTACACCTGTTAGGCTGCCACACAAAACATTTATAGCCATGCAGAATACTTTCTGAGCACTTTCCCTATAATACTGGATTTTATTTAGCTTGCACCTTTCCAGTAGTAGATTAAGGCAAATTGCATTCAGGTACAGCAGGCATTTCCCTGTCCCCAGGGGGCTTACAATCTAAGTTTGTATCTGAGGCAGTAGAAAGGTAAGTGACCTGCCCAAGGCTAGTAGTAGTAGTGGGATTTGCTTGTCCTTTCTGATCCCAGGCAATTGCCTTAACCACTAGGCTACTCCTCCATGCCAGGCTAGTTAAGACCAGTCATATATTTCCTGCAACACTCTCGGATCATTGCCCAATTACAATTTCCAATTCCCCTTCGAATTTACTCCTGTCCACTGTTACTTAGGCATTCAACTTATTGCTGCTTGGGAAGGAACGTTTCTCTAAGGTAATGGAGACTACATCTTCTGATTTTCGTAGGCATCACACTTTAGAGGAACATTCCCTGGTTTTGCTGTGGGAAACATTTAAAATTGTCCTTCGGGAGAATATAATAGCTTATGAACATAATTTATAAAAAGGAGAGAGCACACCAGCAAAAGCAATTCTGCCATATGATCCAACAGCTTGAGCTGAAACACAAGCAAATGGGGTCAGGGCAGGTCTATAAAGCCGTATGCAAGGCAAGGGAAGAACTTGAAACTCTTCAATTAGACGATACTGAGTGCTCTCTACGTTTCTCTTGGCAAAGGTTCTATGAGCATGGGGGCAAGGTGGGTAAGCTTTTTGCTAGAGCCATTCAAAAGCGACCCTAGTTAGCAAAATCAGAGATAGTTAGGGGGCCTTGCATTACACTGGATTTGCTATTTCTAATGTTTTTAAAAAAAAAACTAAGAACCCAATATTCAGCGGTGGTGGCCAACACTGCTCTAGGGGCTAGCTACTATGGCTGAACTGTAGACCCGGATATTCAATTCCGGGGCCATATCCCACCACTAGCACTGAATATCCAGGTCAGTTGGATAGCGATGAAGCTAACTGGACATTTATATGGCAAGCAGTATGCAAGAGAATGGGAACAGCTATTGAACTTCTTTCCCCTTTGTCTACGCTTCAAAATAACCCTGCTCTGCCCCACATCTTTTTCTTTATAAACCTGAAACACTGGAAGGAAAGAGGGGCCGTTATGGTGTAACAGACAAGACAATTCAATCGTTGGTGATGAAATATGACATACCTGTCAATACACTGCTGATTTTCAACAGGCTCAAAGCAGCCTTGTTGGGTAGAAACCATCATAAAGAACAAGATTACTGAACATGTAGATAGTCATGGTTTAATAGGAGACAGCCAATATGAATTTAGCCAAGGAAGGTCTTGTCTTACAAATCTGTTATGTTTTTTTGAAGATGTGAATAAATAGGTAGACAAAGCTGAGTCGGTTGATATAGTGTATCTGGACTTTCAGAAACATAGAAACATAGAAACATGATGACAGAAAAAGACCACAAGGCCCATCTAGTCTGTCCTTCCATAACAACAACTACAACAGTCCACTTTTTACCTTTAGAGATCCTCTGTGTTGGTCCCATGCTTTTTTGAATTCAGTTACTGTCCTCATCTCTACCACCTCCACTGGGAGACTATTCCACGGATCCACTACTCTTTCCGTAAAGAAATATTTCCGCATATCACTCCTGAATCTATCTCCCTTCACCCTCATCCCATGTCCCCTCATCGCAGAACTTGCTTTCAATTGAAAGAGGCTCTCTCCCTGCACATTTATGCCACGGAGGTATTTAAACATCTCAATCATATTACCTCTATCCCGCCTTTCCTCTAAGGTGTACATATTAAGATCCTTTAGTCTGTCCTCATATGCTTTATAATGAAGCCCATTAATCATTTTAGTAGCAACCCTCTGCACCGACTCCATCCTGTTCACATCCTTTTGAAGGTGCGGTCTCCAGAATTGCACACCATACTCCAAATGAGGTCGCACCAAAGACTTATACAGAGGCATTATCACCTCCTTTTTTCTGCTAGCCATTCCTCTCCGTATGCACCCAAGCATCCTTCTAGCTCTTGCCGTCGCCTTTTCTACCTGTTTAGCTACTTTAAGATCATCAGACACAACCACGCCTAGGTCCCGCTCTTCTTTAGTGGACAAAAGTACTTCACCTCCTATACTGTATTGCTCCCTTGGATTGCTGCAGCCCAAATACATGACCTTACATTTTTTAACATTAAATCCCAGCTGCCAAATTCTAGACCATTCTTCAAGCTTAGCTAGATCCCTCCTCATGTTATCTACACCTTCCTGGGTGTCTACTCTATTGCAGATTTTGGTATCATCCGCAAAGAGGCAAACCTTACCCGACAGCCCTTCCGCTATATCACTAACAAAGATGTTAAAAAGAATCGTACCAAGGACAGATCCCTGGGGCACACCACTGGTAAAATCCTTCTCCTCAGAGTGAGCTCCATTTACTTGTACTCTTTGTCGCCTCCCACCCAACCAATTTCTAACCCAAGCAGTAACTTTAGGGTCCATCCCTAGGGTGCTCAGTTTGTTTATAAGTCGCCTGTGAGAAACAGTGTCAAAGGCTTTACTGAAATCTAAATACACCACATCTAGAGCTCTCCCTCGGTCTAACTCCCTGGTCACCCAGTCAAAGAAATCAATCAGATTTGTCTGACAAGACCTGCCTCTGGTGAATCCATGCTGCCTCAGATCCTGTAATCCGCCGGACTCCAGAAACCTCACTATTTTCTCTTTCAGCAGCGTTTCCAATAATTCACTCACCACTGAAGTTAAACTAACCGGCCTGTAGTTTTCAACCACATCCTTACTTCCGCTTTTGTGTAAAGGCACCACATGAGCCTCTCTCCAGTCCTTTGGCACCACTCCCGACTCCAACGAGGCATTGAAAAGGTCAGTCAGTGGAGTTGCTAGAACGTCCCCAAGTTCCCTCAGTATTCTAGGGTGTATCCCATCCGGTCCCATCGCTTTGTCTACTTTAAGTTGAGCTAGTTTCTCACGAACACAGTCTTTGACAAGGCTCCTCATGAGAGACTTTTGGCAAAATTAAAAAGTCATGGGATAGGAGGCAGTGTACTATTATGGATCAGGAACTGGTTAAGAGATAGAAAGCAGAGGGTAGGGCTAAATGGTCAATTTTCCCAATGGTGAAAGGTGCATAGTGGAGTACCCCAGGGATCTGTGCTGGGTCCGTTGCTTTTTAATGTATTCATAAATGACCTGGAAATTAGAATAATGAATGAAATGATCACATTTGCAGATGACACAAAGCAATTCAAAGTTGATAAACCCATGAGGATTGTGGAAAATTGCAAGACAATTTGATAAATTGGAAGACTGGGCATCCAAATGGCAGATGAAATTTAATATGGACAAGTGCAAAGTTATGCACCTAGGAAAGAACAACCCAAACTATCGTTACATGATGCAAGGTTCCACATTAGGAACCACCACCCAGGAAAAAGATTTAGGCATCATCGTGAATAACAAGTTAAAATCCTCCACCCAGTGTGCAGCGGCGGCCAAGAGAGCAAATAGAATGTTAGGTATCATAAGGAAAGGAATGGAAAATAAAACAAAGGATATCATAATGCCTCTGTATCGTTCCATGGTGCAACCGCACCTTGAATATTGTGTGCAATTCTGGTCGCCGTATCTTAAAAAGGATATAGCGTTATTAGAAAAGATTCAGAGAAGAGCCACCAAAATGGTAAAGGGGATGGTAGGATACCCCTATGAAGAGAGACTAAAAAAGTTAGGACACTTCAACCTGGAAAAGAGATGGCTGATGAGAGATATGATAGAGATCTATAAATTAATGAATGGAGTGGAATGGAATGGGTAAACGTAGATCGATTATTTATGCCATCAAAATATAGAAAGACTAGGGGGCATGCAATGAAGCTACAGTGTAACCTATTTAAGACTAATAAGAGAAAATAATTTTTCACTCAATGTGTAATCAAACTCTGGAATTTGCCACCAGAGGATGTAGTAAAAGCTGTTATTGTAGAAGGTTTTACAAAGGTTTGGACAAGTTCCTGGAGGAAAGGTCCATAAACCATTATTAAAATGGACCCAGAATATCCATTGCTTGACCCAATACAAGTATTGTGGAACCTGTGTCTTTTGGGAAAACTGCTAGGTACTTGTGACCTAGATTGGCCACTGTTGGAAACAGGATACTGGACTTGATGGACCTTGGTCTGACCCAGTATTGCATATCTTATGTTCTTATGTTCATCAGGAAAATGCGGTAGGATAAGCCATATATTGGCAACATCTGAAATTTAAAGGTATCTCGATGATCTTTAAGGGGCTGTTGGACTATGTACAAGGAGGCTGCTCGCAAAAGCTAATCAACCAATGGAACACTGAATTAGTGACTGATTTAAATGAGAGAAACTGGTTCCTTCTTTGGTCTCAGGCTCATCAAATTTCTATCTGCAGGAAGAGGTATGATTGAATGATGCGTCTGCCGCACCATAGATTCCCAGTCTTTTTCCATTGATTTGATCCAACATCTGACCTTTATTACTTGAGGAACTGTGGTTGCCTGAACAAGCACTTGCATGCCTGGTGGAACTGTTCATTTGTACAAAACTTCTGGATAGAAGTCTTTTCTGAGATATTCCAGGTTTTTGTTTTAGTCCTCTAACTGACCCAGAACTTTCCATATAGGGGCCACTGGGAAGCACAATTTGTGTCATCTAAGTACAGGTCCCTGATTTTGCAGATGCTGTTAGTGGCAAGGTTCCCTCAAGGGGGAAACTAGATGTCTATGATGCTGTATCGGGTATATTTTGGCCATACTATGGATGCTGCATAATGAGGAATGAATTCTCTAGTTTTTTTTTCCATTTTAGCTGTTACTATATATTTTCTCCTGTGTTGGGATATTGTCTGGGCTATTTGAGCTGCTAAAGAGATGAATTGATGCTAGACATAACTATGCTTTGGTAGTTTGTTTACTATGAACTGCTAACCATGTATCACTAATGTTGTCTTGCCTATTGTATATATTCCTTTTACTTTTCTGTAAGTGTTGTACCTTATTGAAAAATAAAAAATAATAAAAAAAGAAAAATTACAATCCGAAACAACTGAAAACATAATAGAACATGCTGCCGGTTACCCCTAACTCCCTATCCCTACTTTCAGATCATTTGCAAGGGTTCAGCAGATTTTTACATATCTGCGCGCTTGATCACTCTTCAGTTACAACAGCTTCATATTCATATGAAATAAAATCACAGAATGTCACCAGACATTACATTCAAGTTAGACTTATGCCTCCGTTTTGATAAAACCTGTTGGATGGCAATACTCAACAGTATATCAAACAGAATACAATTCTCCTGGGATAGGTGCTCCTGAATCACCCCAGATTTCACTAACAATAACCTAAAGGAAAGTTGAACTGAGAAATGAAATATCTTTTCAAGCACCTTACACACCTCCTGCCAAAAGGAGAAAACGTTCAGACATTTATACAACAGATAAGCCAGAGTGCCAATAGCAGAACCACAGTGCTAACAATAAACCCACTCAAAACATCTTAATCAGGGTCAAGGGGCTCTGTACAATAAAAAAAGTATGACAACTTTAATAAACTCGCCACAGGAGAGGCCTTCATAGTAATACCCGAGAAATGCATCCAATTTATCTCCCCCTCACATTTCACTTCTCATATTCTTTGAATCTCGAGCATGGTTTTGGAGTCTTCTGCTCGCAAATATTTATGGAAGAATGGAGTTGAGTGCCCCAAGTGAAGAGCAACTTCACCCACACTATGTAACCCTGGGAACTCCTCTAAAGAATGCAGGTCTATCCCAGCTGTTCTGATAGATTAACTAAGCCGCATTCACTTGAAGAACTTTATGCCCTCCAGGCAGAACTGCATGCTCAATCAGGGAAAGGAGAGATGATGCTTATTATGCATCATGCTGAAAACATCCAAATCCCATTTTCCTGACATTTAGGCCAGTGAATTGGATTGCTATTAATCCAAAACCATTATGCCAATACACTAGGGGTCTATTCCGAGCCACGGATAGTGGGGATGTATGCCCTGCCCGGATGTACATCCTCACTATTCATCCCCCTTATGGATTCTGTGCAAAGCTCCATGTACGAACAGTGGAGTTGTAAGGGGAGCCTTAGACGGAGGGTGGGAGAGGCGGGCAGAAGGCGGAACAAGGGCAGTGCATAGGCAGGCCATTACCCTGGACGTACAGGGCCGATTCGTTGGGGATGGGTGAAGAAAACCCCCAGGTAAGTGATACATTAAATACCTTTATGGAAATGGGTAACAGCGGTAACATATGGAAAGCAGTGTGTATAAATGCCCGTAGCATTGAAAATAAGATCCCTGATGTTGAAGCTTTGGTGGGAGTGGCTGACTTGGATTTAGTGGCAGTTACAGAAACATGGTTCACAGAAAACCATGATTGGGATGTAACTATACCTGGCTATACTTTATTCAGAAAGGACAAGGTAGGAAGAAGGGGAGGAGGAGTGGCACTATATGTAAAAATACTATTAAAGCTTTGGAATTACAGAGCTTAAAAGGGAGAGAGGAGGCATTGTGGGTTAAACTAGAAAGAGGGAAAGAGAAATCTATTTGCATTGGTGTGATATACAGACCTCCCTCACAAGAGGAAGAGGTGGACAGAGAGTTAATTGAAGACATACGCAGGATTGTGAGGAAAGGGGAAGTGCTACTGATAGGGGATTTCAATATGCCAGATGTTGATTGTCATATTCCTGCTGCAGTATCATCTAGAAGTAGAGAGATCCTGGAATCTCTACAGGGAGAACTATTCAAGCAATTGGTAACAGACCCCAAACGTGAGGGGGCTATACTGGACTTGGTGCTTACCAATGGTGAAAGTGTTTCTGATATTGTAGTGGGAGATCATTTTGCATCCAGTGATCACCAGATGGTGTGGTTCAGTATTAGGACTAGGGCTGTTAGAATCCATTCAAAGGTGAGGGTCTTAGATTTTAGGAAGACTGACTCTGCCAGGATGGTCCAATAGATCATGGAGTCGTTAGCAGGATGGGAACAGCTGAGGGATGTGGAAAAACAGTGGGCAAAACTGAAAGGGGATATTTTTAGGGCAACGAACCTTTTTGTTAAAATGGTAAATAAAGGTGAAAGGAAAAGGAGACCGCTATGGCTTTCGAAAGAAGTAGCTGAAAAATTGAAGAAAAAGGGGGAGGCCTTCATGAAATACAAGAGATCACAGAGAGAGGAAGACAGGCATCTATATTTGGAAAAACGTAGAGAAGCTAGCAAAGTAGTCAGGAAAGCAAAGATTCAAAAAGAGGAGGAAATAGCCAATGCAATAAAATGGGGGAATAAGATATTTTTCAGATATGTTAGTGAGAAGAGGAAGGGCAAAAGTGGTATTGTCAGACTCAAGGGTGAAGGGGAGGAATATGTAGAAGCTGATGAGGATAAAGCGGAATTGCTTAACAAATATTTCTGTTCTGTGTTCACAGATGAAGAACCAGGAGCAGGACCTCAGAAAACACCCACAAACAGGAACAGAAGCGAGGGACATCTTGAACAATTTGCAGAAGACTGTGTTCGTGAGAAACTAGCTCAACTTAAAGTAGACAAAGCGATGGGACCAGATGGGATAAACCCTAGAATACTGAGGGAACTTGGGGACGTTCTAGCAGCTCCACTGACTGACCTATTCAATGCCTCATTGGAGTCAGGAATGGTGCCAAAGGACTGGAGAGAGGCTCATGTGGTGCCTTTACACAAAAGCGGAAGTAAGGATGTGATTGAAAACTACAGGCCGGTTAGTTTAACTTCGGTGGTGAGTAAATTATTGGAAAAGTTGCTGAAAGAGAAAATAGTGAGGTTTCTGGAGTCCAGTGGATTACAGGATCCGAGGCAGCATGGATTCACCAGAGGCAGGTCTTGTCATACAAATCTGATTGATTTCTTTGACTGGGTGACCAGGGAGTTGGACTGAGGGAGAGCCCTAGAAGTGGGGTATTTAGATTTCAGTAAAGCCTTTGACACTGTTCCTCACAGGCAACTTTTAAACAAACTGAGCACCCTAGAGATGGACCCTAAACTTACTGCTTGGGTTAGAAATTGGTTGGGTGGGAGGCGACAAAGAGTACAGATAAATGGAGCTCACTCTGAGGAGAAGGATGTTACTAGTGGTGTGCCCCAGGGATCGGTCCTTGGTCCGATTCTTTTTAACATCTTTGTTAGTGATATATCAGAAGGGCTGTTGGATAAGGTTTGCCTCTTTGCGGATGATACCAAAATCTGCAATAGAGTAGACACCCAGGAAGGTGTAGATAACATGAGGAGGGATCTAGCTAAGCTTGAAGAATGGTCTAGAATTTGGCAGCTGGGA
The DNA here is from genome assembly GCA_033557465.1 of Ichthyophis bannanicus. Classification (NCBI taxonomy): domain Eukaryota; kingdom Metazoa; phylum Chordata; class Amphibia; order Gymnophiona; family Ichthyophiidae; genus Ichthyophis; species Ichthyophis bannanicus. Next base: position 1,374,065,639 of record CM066032.1, on the reverse strand, counting down.
TTTAATGTTAAAAAACGTAAGGTCATGCATTTGGGCTGCAGCAATCCAAGGGAGCAATATAGTATAGGGGGTGAAGTACTTTCGTCCACTAAAGACGAGCGGGACCTAGGCATGGTTGTGTCTGATGATCTTAAAGTAGCTAAACAGGTAGAAAAGGCGACGGCAAAAGCTAGAAGGATGCTTGGGTGAATACGGAGAGGAATGGCTAGCAGAAAAAAGGAGGTGATAGTGCCTCTGTATAAGTCTTTGGTGCGACCTCATTTGGAGTGTAGTGTGCAATTCTGGAGACCGTACCTTCAAAAGGATGTGAACAGAGTGAAATCGGTGCAGAGGATGGCTACTAAAATGGTTAGTGGTCTTCACTATAAAGCATATGAGGACAGACTTAAGGATCTTAATATGTACACCTTAGAGGAAAGGCGGGATAGAGGTGATATGATTGAGATGTTTAAATACCTCCTTGGCATAAATGTTCAGGGGGAGAGCCTCTTTCAACTGAAAGCAAGTTCTGCTACGAGGGGACGTGGGATGAGGGGGATGGGGGATAGATTCAGGAGTGATATGCGGAAATATTTCTTTACGGAAAGAGTGGTGGATTCGTGGAATAGTCTCCCAGTGGAGGTGGTAGAGATGAGGACAGTAACTGAATTCAAAAAAGCATGGGACAAACACAGAGGATCTCTAAAGGAAAAAAGGGGACTGTTGTAGTTGTTGATATGGAAGGACAGACTAGATAGGCCATGTGGTCTTTTTCTGTCGTCATATTTCTATGTTTCTATGATTCCGAGGTGGGCCCTGTATGTGCGGGGTATGCCGGTTAGACGGGGGACTTATTCCACCTCAGAGGTGAAATAAGTCCCCCTGGATGTGGAGTAGTAGCGGTGGCCAGTGGGGACAGATCAGGGAGGCATGCAGGAATTTTCCCGCAGCTGGACCCTGGCCATGGAAGCCCGGATCAGGGGTCTGGCTGTAGGGAAAGGACATTCTCGGTGGTAGGAGGCATTCATAGCTCCATAATGGAGCCACGGTGCCATGGCAATGAGATGCCATGGCACTGTGGCTGCATTAGAGAACCAGGTTAAGTTAGCCAGGTAAGCGGCTGGGCATACAGCTGATCAGAACCAGGGCCAGCCTGCACGTCCAGGCTGGTAGACCCAATTCGGATCCCACGGGGGCCCCCACGGGAACAGAATTGGGTCTACAATTGTACGTCCTGATTCTGCCCAACCGCACAAGGGGCTGAACATCCAGGTGCGAATAGGCAGCCACCTGTTTAGTCTCCCACATTTGAGGAGAACAATACTTGTCTAAAGTTCTTAAAGCAACATGAGTGGACTTTATAATCATCTAATTTTTAAGTAGTTTGGGAAGCACCAGAGACTGACTTAACAGCCTTAATTAGCTCCCTGAAGGCACCCTTCGGTTTTTGCTAGCCTATTTTTGCCTCTGAGAAATCTTCAGCCTCTCTTGTGCAAAATCTGGAAATTATACTGTTAACCTAGTTGGACTAGATATTTAGTTACTGTTCTACCATCCATGGATAAAAGTGATTCTTAATGCGCTGTTTGATACATGTACATTGAATTATGATGTAATCCTTAATTTTGTTTCTTGTTTTATGTTTAATGCCCCTGATGATTTCAGGCAAGAGAAGGAGTGTGGGGGACTGTCATTGTCTGGTATCTTCTAACCCACCAGCCAAGTCCCCAGTGGAGTGGGTGAAGTTTCTTCTATGGCAGCTTCCACCCACTCAGTGGCCATTACATGGTAATATCTGAAGGGATACTGTAATCTTCTGAATATGTAATCTTCTGGTCTACTCTCCGTTTGGTCCTGGGTTCATTTCACAGAGACAGTAGGGTAAGCAGCACAAATAAGATAACCAAACAGGTGTGGCTTGGAAAAAGGGTTTTATATAGAAATAGGCTTACTCCCTTTGAGGTCTGCTATTCTTGATTTAGCAAGGAGGGGCTGCAGACCAATCTCATCAGGCCCGGAGACTGACATCACCAGGGGATCAGAGTTAATCTCATCTTGTAAACTACCCTCATTAAGTTTGGAAACTGATATCACCAGAGTAACAAAGCTGCTTGAAATCCAAGGTCTGGGAACAGCCATGACACCTATGCTAGGCATAATGTCCTGCTGGTGTATGCTGACAGATACCATACATATTGACAACAGAACCAGTGATAACTGAGTTACATCAAGTTGTATCTAGTGACCCTTTCACAGTTGTTTGAGTTGTATTGCATTCATTTTCTTAATTTGGTAGATAATTTTATAAAGCATCTTCTAAGCAGGCAGACAGAAGCTTGCTTAGAGGTTTTTAATTAATTTTTAGGGAGGCCTTATAAGAAATCAGACAGACAGTTAGACCTTTACTCACCTACCCCAGGCCCATCCCTTAATTTATAGTTCATTATCCCAATTAAGAGAGAGAATGAAATTTGACACCACAGATTATTAGCAATTCTTTGGGAAGCAAATAAATATGATTTCATAAAATATATCAAATAATCCTAAAGGCCTATTAGTTTAGTTATCCCTACTCCCTTAACAATCCTACATAAATAAATTCACTAATATAAAGATGCAAACAGTAATCCATTAGCAAGATTAGGGCTATCTTTTGTGCTGAGTTCCCCATATATTATTATCTCCCAGTTAGTGAAAGTTCATGTGTGCACATGGTGCAAAGAGCGCCTTGCTCTGAGGAAACAAATCCAATCTCTGGAGGCTAAAGTAACAGATTTGGAGGGTCTGAGGCAGACACAGAGGTACTGTAGGCAAAGGAAATGAACAGTCCAATACAGGAAGGCCATAAGAAAATTGCTCTTTATTACCACGGTTGGGAGACCTGACATTGCAGCTGCAGTAGGAATTCTGTGCAGGAAGGTCTCAAGGCCAAGTCAAGTAGACTGGAATGCAGTAAAGAGTCATGCCTTACCTAAAGGGATTATGAACCTCAAGCTAAGGTTACCAGCTGCTCGTGAATGCAAACTAATTGGATACTCACTCTCTTAGGCTTAGGCTTGGCAGTTTTCTGGGTCATGCCACATCTTAGTAAGTGGAACTGACATTTCAGCCATCATGCTGTGGCTTTTACATGGTGACGTGATTATGCAGTGGATTTCAGTTCTTATATATAGTGGTTCTCAAACCGAATTGGTAGGTTTGAAGTGGGAAATTTAAATTTTGTCGATACAGTTTGTTGGAAAAAGGCAGTAAATTTGATAAGAAAGTTCATTATAGAAAAGGCAGGAAAAGTGCAAGAAAGAATCCTAGAGGCAGGGAATTTTGAGTTTTACCAAGAAGATTGTTGTGACAATCTTTGATTCTGGAAGGTGGCAAAATTTCATTGGTCTTTAGTGCCAGACCTTATAGCACTAAACCTTCTGTGAAAGAGGGGTTGCCATGCTAGGTTAATGTAGAGTCCTTTGTTCCCACTGAGGTTTCATGGATGACTTGTTATCTCTACTGACTCTTTGATCCTTTTTGGCCACCAGCATGGATACATGGAAACAAATCAGGCAGGAGACTCCTGTGATCTTAAATTGACAAGTGGCTATGTGCTTCTGCTTGGTGGAGGACCCATAAGCTAGTCTAGCTGGAAGAAGTTGTCTGTAGGACTCTAATATTTTGCAGCAGCACAAGTGAGTCAAGTAGTGATTTGACTAAGGCAGTTACTGGTGGCTCTGGGACAGCAAAAAACAGAATTTGATTAATTTGAAGTATTTTTCCTTGTGAGATATTTCTGACTGTTGATTTAAGTTGTGTATTTCTTTGTACATTCATGGATTGCTTGAATGTTTATTTGTAAATGCAAATAAATAATTAAATATAAAAATTAAAAAAAACCACAGAACCTACACAAATCTTCGAGGACAATCAAAAGTGTCTGGCTTTAGCACAGATAGAATAGATTAATCACTTCTTGAGGAACCTACAAGAGCAAGGGCTCCTTGACTTGCAGTAGAGTGCAACAGAGGACATAGAGGCACGCATTTTCATCCAGCTGAAAGGTACCTCAGGTTATATGAGAGCATAGGTCTCATATAATCTGACTTTACTATTGAGAAGGGATGTTGAAAAGCACACAATAGATCCAGGCTGATTATCTAACAGTTTAATACCATAGTAACATAGTATATAATGGCAGAAGAAGACCAGTATGGTCCATTTAGTCTGCCCAGCAAGGTGGCAAGAGAAGGTGCACTTGCCACTCCATGCAGGTCACCCCTCCCCATGCCTTTGTTTAGGGGAGCACCCACCTCTCCATGTAGGTCACCCCTATTTGTTCAGATATGAGATAGTTATGCTTATTTTGATTTTATCCTGTTGCTATAAAGGGATTCACGGCGTCTGTCCTATGCCATTTTGAATTATGTCACCGTGTTTGCCCCCACCACTTCCATCGGGAGGGCACTCCAAGCATCCACCACCCTTTCAGTGAAAAAGTATTTCTTGACCTTGCCTTTCAGTTTACCCCGTTGCAGCTTAATGTTATGCCCTCTAGTTTTACAGCTTCCCCGTCTTTGGAAGAGGTTTGTTTGTTCATTAATACTCTTTAAGTATTTAAAGGTCTGAATCATAGCTCCCCTATCTCTCCTCTCCTCCAGAGTGTACATATTTAGGTCTTCAAGTCTCTTCTCATAAGCCTTCTGATGCAGGCTCCAAATCATTTTGGTCGCCTTTCTCTGAACCGCTTCCAGCCTTTTTATATCCTTTGCAAGATACGGTCTCCAAAACTGAACACAATATTCCGAGTGAGGCCTCACCAGCGCCTTGTACAGTGGCATTAGTACCTCTTCCTTTCTGCTGGTAATTCTTCTCTCTATGCAACCCAGCATCCTTCTGGCTTTTGCCACTGCCCTGACACACTGTTTCGCCACCTTGAGATCGTCAGAAACAATCACTCTGAGATCCTTCTCCTGGTCCGTGCACACCAATCTCTCGCCCCCTATCGCATACAATTCCCATGGATTTCTGCTTCCCAAGTGCATGACACTGCACTTCTTCCCATTAAATCTTAACTGCCAAGCATTAGACCATTCTTCCAGCTTTTGTAGATCTTTCCTCATGTGCTCCACTCCCTCAGGGGAGTCCACTCTGTTGCAAATTTTGGTGTCATCTGCAAAAAGACAGACTTTCCATTCAGCCCTGTGGCAATATCACTCACGAATATATTGAACAGTACTGGTCCCAGGACTGAACCCTGGGGCACACCACTAATCACCTTCCTTTCATCCGAATGAGTTCCATTTATTTATTTTTATTTATTTATTTAAGCTGTATTTATATCCCGCTTTTCACCGGGTCAAAGCGGTCAATTGGGAGATACATTTAACACGAGGGGATATGACACACATACGCTAATACTTACAGGGAACATGGGCAATGGAGGGTTAAATGGCTTGCCGAAGACCACAAGGAGTGCCTATATTTACCGCCACCTTCTGTGTCAGTCAACCAATTTCTGATCCAGTTCACCATCTTGGGACCCATCCCTAAAATGTTGAGTTTATTGATAAACCTCCTATGAGGAACAATATTAAAGGCTTTGCTGAAATCCAGGTAGCTCACATCCATCGCATGCCCTTGATCTAGTTCTCTGGTCACCCAGTCAAAGAACTCAATCAGATTTGTTTGGCAAGATCTTCCTTTGGTAAAACCATGTTGCCTCAGATCATGCAACCTGTTGGTTTTTTGAGAAAGTCCACTATTCATTCTTTCAGGAGCACCTCCACTACTTTTCCCGCCACCGAGGTAAGGCTTACTGGCCTGTAAATTGACACTTCTTCCCTATTATCACTTTTGTGGAGAGGTACCACATCAGCCCTTCTCCAGTCCTGTGGAACTTCTGTCTCAAAGGATCTATTGAAAACATCCTTTGAAGGCTCTGCAAGAACCTCTCTAAGCTCTTTCAGTATCCTGGGATGTATCCCATCTGGTCCCATAGACTTGTCCACTTTCAGTTTTGCAAGCTGTTCTAAAACATCAGTACAACATCTACTCCATTCTCATTTGTATATTTGTCAATCACAGGTGGTCTTTCTCCAGGATTTTCTCTAGTGAAAACAGAGCAGAAGCATTTGTTTAGTATTTTCACTTTTTCAATATCACTTTCCATGAATCCGTTCCCAGCACATTTGAGTCCTCTAACTCCACCTCTGATTTTCCTCCTCGTCCGAATATACCTGCAAAACATTTTGTCTCCACACTTCACATCCTTAGCCATCTTTTCTTCTGCCTTTGATTTTGCTATCCTTATTTCTCTTTTTGTCTCTTTTAGTTTGATCTTGTATTCTTTTCTGTGTTCCTCTGTTTGCGAGCTTCTGAATTTTGTGAAAGCTGTGTTTTTTGCCTTTATTTGTGTAGCCACTTCTTTGGAGAATCAAATAGGTTTCATTTTCCTCTTGTTTTTATTTATTTTCCTTACGTATGTATCTGTTGCACCTTTTATTGCCTCCTTTAGTTTAGCCCATTACAACTCCACTTCCCTTATCCCCTCCCATCCTACCAACACCTCCTTCAGGTACTTGGCCATTTTACTGAAGTCAGCGTTTTTGAAGTCTAAGGGGGATGTTTACTAAACTGCGGTAATGGTACATAACGCGTGTTATGTAACGTTAATGATCGTTAACTTACATTACCGCGCGTTATGAGATGTTAACGATCGTTAACGTCTCATAACACGCGTTAACGTAAGTTAACGATTGTAAAGTTCCGCGGCGCGGTAAAACACCGCAGAAGGTGGAGAGAGGGCGGAGAGAAGGGGTCAATGGGCGTAGTGTGGGCGGGGAGAGGCCCCTTTCACACTAACGCGCTGATCTGAAGAGCTGAATCCTAACGCGATTGAAAACCTGCTGTTAAATGCACATTTCAGGGGAGAGAAACCTTTTAGGTGTCAGCAATGTACAGCACAGGCAGGGAAACCTAAAAAAAGTGATAAGTGTGATACATGTGTACAGAACAAAAGGGCACATAAACATTGAAAATGACCTCAACAAACTGGAAAAAAAACATAACCAAGCTGGCCAATAGTGGCATCAATGGGATACATCACCCCCCTCCCCGAGAAAGCTCCATAGAAAAGACATAAATCGTGGAAGGGTCTATGCACCGTCCCCATACAAGGTGAATGAGCCACAGTGAAATTGCGCTGTGCAGGGTTTTCCTTTCCATCTGAAAGGTGTCCTATGGCGTGCACATGTGCGGCAACAGCATGGTGGACATGTCGGAATGGCAACTGGACAGATGCCGGAAAAGGGGATACAGAGGGCCGCAGGTGGCACATGCTGTGGTGCATCTGAGCCACAGTGCGGACTAGGGTGATGCCTAGCTGACCGATACGAATGCTGAAACAACAGAGCAGCCACACAGCAACTGCTGAAGGCCCAACATGGGCATGACTGTGCTTCCCCCAGTGTCACAGGGGATAGTACCCAGCAGCTACCCCCAAGGGCACGGAACATCGGCAGGCGGTGATGGGGGGTAGCGTGGACACCTATGCAGGCACCCCTACCCCAGAACCTGCACCATAGGCAGCCGACTACCCGCACACTGGATGGCCTGAGACTGCGCTCCACCAGCACCACCAGCAGAAGGGACTGTCAGCATGGTGGCAGAGGGTCACTGGTGGTGGAGGGGGCAGTGGCAGCTGCCCAGAGCAGACCGTGGCCTAGCCCTGTGTAGGTGTGTGCCATGCACTGCAACAGACAGACCCTGTCTGACGAACAGTCATGGTATCACCAGGGAATATGCTGACTCTGTGAGAACATGGTGGTGCAGTGCACAAAACCAGTGTATTCAGAAGCAGAAGGTCAAAGGTTCAAGTCCTAGCTGTGGTTCCTGCCAACCCAGTCCCTTTATTTTACCCACTACTAAAACATGCTAATACAGACAGAACCTTTATTGCAGATGACGTAAACATGCCCAAAACACCTACATATTACCCTACAGAGCACAGACACCATAAACATGCGCATTACCTAGAGCAGAGTCTCCCAAATGCAGTCCTGGAGGGCCAAACACCATTCAGGTTCCATGCTGCCTCTAATAAGGATGCCTGTGCTGCATTTCTATGCGCCGCCCCCATGGTATGCAGATATATCTCATGCATATTCATGAGGGACAGCATGAAAACCCGAACAGTGTTTGGCACACCAGGACTGGAGTTGGGAACCTCTGCCGTAAAGCAGCAGCCAACAGGGGCAGACACACCCGCACCCACAGGCCCCATTATCCAAAGCCTCCTGGAGAGGCAGGACATTGGCCCTGCGTGCATCTCCCAATACTAGCACTTGCATACCTTACCACCCTAAACCTGGGAATATAGTACACAGCTATCAAAAGGTTGCTATGATTACTGGCAGATAGCAATTCCTAAGTTAAGCACAATTTGCTGATTGAGCTGCATCATAGCAACCTTTCTGATGTCTGTGGAGTGTGCTTCAGGTCTGGTGTCTGACAGTGTTTACCACCCTGGGGAGTGACCCCCAACAGTATTGCTTACCATAGCCATGCCTGCACTCTGCCCAGGACTGGTGTGGTGGCCAGGGCTGCCAAACACCTCTATAGTTGCACAATGCTGGCATAGGTGTGGGGAGTGTGTGTCTGTCTATCCAGTGTGTGGTGGCTGCAAACACCCTCCACAGCCCACACTGCTTGCACTGTTGCCAGTATTGGCCTGCCAATGTGCATAATGAAGAGCAAGGTACCGTGGGAATAGCCAGGATAGGATGGCCTGGCCTGGATCCATCTGTACATAGCATAGGGCAATGGCTCGGACATTGTAGTGGCTGGCCACTACCTGCACGGACAGGGTGGCCACAGCATGTCCTTCTGGGAGGTCACTCTCACCCTGACTGAGCAGTGACCACGGCATGGCTAGGTTCCCCCATAGTGCTATATGGTATTTTGTGTATGTGATATTTATGGGTTCCCTTTTGGGGCCTACTCACTAACTTATCTGCTTGGTGTGTATGCTGACATCCCAGTTCTGGGTACACACGTTTCTTCCAGGAACATGCACTATGGAATAGCTAGCAGACTGCCTGCAGCTAGTATGTGTCTGGCTGGAACACCTTGCAGGGTGCAGCGGCTGGAGGCTTGCTGCTGGAGAATGTCAGATAGTGGTGGGGGGCAGCTGGCCATTTCCAAGCCTACTGTCTGTCTGCTATTGCTTTATGGATGGGTACAGATCTGCATTCCCTGCCCTGTAGGGTGCTTGTTCCCCAGCAGGACTGGGGTGGATGGTCCCCTCTACTGCTACCATTGCAGGGAGGTGGAATGTGGATCTATTGGTGGGTGATCCTGTTTCCCACCCTGAGCCCCAGAGGATGGGTTGTGTGGTGGTACATAATCTGCCTATGGGTCCAAACACCCCCCCCCCTTCACCCACATCACGTCACCATGGCACCAACATAAAATATGCACTATTCTGATTACATCATAGCCCATAAGGGCTAGACATGACTGTGACGGTCTGTGGCTACTCTGTGCCAGTACCACACACGGTCCATTCTCCCTACCAGGCCGAGGTGCTGTGGGGGTGCATGCCCCATCCTGTGCCCATCTGTGGACTGCTGATTTGCATGTGCAGTGCATCATGGGTATGGGTGGGTTAACCGTATCCTGGTAGCCACAGCAGACAGTTTGTGTGGTGGCGTGCAGTCTTTCTGCAGCCAGCCAGGGGTTTGTTAGCAGCTACAGAGCTGTAGCCCACTGGTTACTTCACTGCCTGTGCGGCCAGTGGTCATGGGTTCATACTCATGGTGGGGTTATTTGATAGGGCTGTCTGAGGCATTGTCTATTTTTGATGTACATTAGTGCTGCCAGCAAAAACACCCTCAGAGTACTGTAACCTTACGGTGCCTCATAAGGCGCCCCATAAGGCACCTTCTAGGGCGCCTTATAAGGTGCCTTATAAGGTGTTCTATAGGGGACATTATGGGGTGCCTTGGCGGACAGTGAACTTTATAATGTACCCTATGGAGTGCGTTATGGGGTGCCTTATGCGGCACCTAGGGAAGAACAACCCAAACTATGGTTACATGATGCAAGGTTCCACATTAGGAACCACCACCCAGGAAAAAGATTTAGGCGTCATTGTGGATACCATGTTAAAACCCTCGGCCCAGTGTGCAGCAGCGGCCAAGAGAGCAAACAGAATGCTAGGTATGATAAGGAAAGGAATGGAAAATAAAACAAAAGATATTATAATGCCTCTATATCGTTCCATGGTGAGACCACACCTTGAATATTGTGTGCAATTCTGGTCGCCGTATCTTAAAAAGGATATAGCGATTTTAGAAAAGGTTCAGAGAAGAGCCACCAAAATGGTAAAGGGGATGGAAGGATACTCCTATGAAGAAAGGCTAAAAAGGTTAGGGCTCTTTAACCTGGAAAAGAGACGGCTGAGGGGAGATATGATAGAAGTCTATAAATTAATGAACGGAGTGGAACGGGTAAACGTAGATCGATTGTTTACCTTATCAGAATATAGAAAGACTAGGGGACATGCAATGAAGCTACAGGGTAAACTATTTAAGACTAATAAAAGAAAATATTTTTTCACTCAACGTGTAATCAAACTCTGGAATTTGTTACCGGAGGATGTAGTAAAGGCTGTTAGTGTAGCTGGGTTTAAAAAAGGTTTGGACAAGTTCCTGGAGGAAAGGTCCATAAACCATTATTAAGAAGGGACCCAGGATATCAATGCTTGAACCAATACAAGCATTGTGGAACCTGTGTCCCTTGGGGAAACTGCTAGGTACATATGACCTAAATTGGCCACTGTTGGAAACAGAATACTGGGCTTGATGGACCTTGGTCTGACCCAGTATGGCATATCTTATGTTCTTATGTTACCTTAGGTTACGCCACTGTGAGGGTGTGTTTGCTGGCAGCACTAATGAAACTAAACATAAAAATGCCTCAACAATCACTACTTAAATGTAAAGGGTGCTGCCTCAGCCAGCCTTATGCATTGGGCACACTGGGGAATCAAACCCATGACCCCTGTACCATCAGTCCATGTAGCAACCATTGTGCTACAGCTCTGTTTCTGTGATTCATGTCTGTGTGCCTTCTTAAGATTAAAGCGCGGTAACGTGCCATGTAACGCTCGTTAATTTATGGCGCCTTGTAATGCGTGTTATCGGTAACGATGTACCGCCCATGTCCTTATTTGGGATTTCTGCCTGTACCGCGGATCCTAACGCGAATCACACTAACGCAGTTTAGTAAACATACCCCTAAGACTCTGAGCTTGCTGTGTTTGGATTCCACCTTTACTTTTATCTCAAACCACACCGTGTGATGATTGCTGCTGCTCACATGGGCACCCACCTTGATATTTGACACACTATCTCCGTTGGTGAGCACTAAATCCAGCACGGAGCTCTCCCTGGTCAGTTCCAATACCATTTGTTTAAGTAGCACATCTTCGAAGGCATCCACAATTTTTTTACTTCTTTCTAGATTTGCAGAAGGAACACTCCTATCCACATCGGGTAGATTAAAGTCACCCAATATGATCACTTCCCCCTTCATGGCTATCTTTGCAATATCAACAATCAATTCACTATCTATTTCTTCAGTTTGAGTTGGAGGCCTGTAGACCACACCAGTATGGATGACAGTGCCATCTTCTCTTTCCAAAACAATCCAGAGCGCTTCTTCTTTTCCCCATGCCCCCTGCATTTCAGCTGCTTTAATATTGCTTTTAACATACAGGGCTACTCCTCCTCCTTTTCTTCCCTCTCTGTCTCTTCTAAATAGATTATAGCCACTTATTTATTTATTTATTTAAAAGGATTTCTATACCGCCTTATCCTTAAATCAAAGTGGTTTACAATTAAACCCAAACGTGTTATATTGAGAGAGGGCTTGAAGCATGCAGTGTGATTTTACAATATGGTTAGGTAGGTAGTATAGTAGAATAACTATGTACAAGATGTGCTATATACAGAATGAGCTATATACAATGGTGGCATGTTGGTTCATTTGATAGGATAGGTGGGGATGTGGGATAGGGTGGGGAGAGAGGAGGGGAAGTATGTGTAGGAGGAACAAGGGGGAACGGCAATTACAACGCAGAAGGTTGTGTTCCGTGTTCGGGTCACGTGATGTCACTGAAGTATTCTATATAGAGTGTGGTTTTAAGCATTTTTCTAAAGTCCTTAATGTCCACATATAACTATGATTATATCCCATTCATGTGACTCGTTAAATCATGTTTCTGTAATGGCCACAATGTCCATGTCCATTTCCACCATTAGGGCTTCCAGATCAGGAACTTTATTGGCTAGGCTTCGAGCATTTGTACTCATTGCTTTCCAGCATTTGTTGAATGGCTTGCCTGCCTTTTGCATTGATTTTGGTCTACACACCCTTTCCCACTTGCCATTGATGTGTTGTTCAAAAATGTCGTTGTTTCCAGTGTTGTTTTGCTTTTGCTGGGAATGACATACTGAACTTGTCCTTCTCCACCCGTCACCCCTTTCCCTAGTTTAAATGCTTGTCCACATATAGCCTGAATTTCTCACTTAGGATTCTTTTCCCTGTAGCAGAGAGATGTAGTCCATCAGTACAGTATAGTCTCTTGTTGATCCATATGTTTCCCCAGTCGCCTATATGACTGGGGAAACATATGGATCAACAAGAGACTATCCTGAGATACGTTCAAAGAAATAACGTAAGATTTGCAGTATACCCAACTAATAAATACCCCAACCCACAAGTTGGGAAGAACCTTCGACCTGGTATTCACACCAAACCAACAAGACTTGATAACATACCTAACAGTCTCCCCAATCCTCTGGTCAGACCACCACATGATCAAGTTCTCCATAAACACACCCATGATAAACCGAACAACTGCAATAAACCTCAAGGAAAAAAGGATATTTCAAACTTTTCACAAAGACAAATTCCTGGAAGAGGTACTTCCAGAACTAGAACAAAACTCAACAGACCTTGACAACACCATCTCCAAATGAAACAAAACCCTACATAATGCAGCGATCACACCAAATAAGCTAACCAATGACAACAAAAGAAATCACTACGCCCCCTGGTATTCAAAGGAAATCAACGAACATAAAAAACAACTGAGGAAAATAGAACATCAATGGAGAAGAACCAAAAGCCATAACATCTTGACAAAATACAACGAGATGCAAGCCACATATCATAATATGATAAACAGTCACAAAACGGAATACCACTCAAACCTGATAATGAAATCAATTAACAAACCAAGGGAGCTCTTCTCTATAGTAAGCAATCTCACGAAAGATCCGACAAAGAAAGATGACCCAAACCTCATCTCTCCACAAGACATAGCCAACTATATACAACACAAATACACACAGGTACCTCTCATGAAACCAATCAAATCTAATATACAGCACATTAAGGATGAAACATGGGTCTCATTCCACATCCCATCAAGACAGCAACTTAACTCCATCATAGCTAACATAAACACAACAACCTCCCCCATTGATCCATGCCCTGTCAACTGGATCATGCAAACAAAAGAATACCTAACACCCCATCTGCAAATGATTGTTGAATCATCACTCACACAAGGATACCTCCCCCAGCAACTCAAGAAAGCATCCATCAGACCAATCCTTAAGAACAATAATCTCGACAAAAATGAACCAAACTCCTACTGAACAATATCTAGCCCCACCGTCATAACTAAGATAATTGAGAAATGCATACAACATCAACTACAGGACCACATAGATACCCATGCCCCACTGGACCCACATCAATACGGATTTAAACAAAACCACAGTGTAGAAACGCTAATTACATCCCTCTTGGACGTACTCATAACAGGCATAGACAACATACACAATGGCTTTATATTATGTTTCTTAGACATCACTGCTGCCTTTGACTCGGTGAATCACAACACCCTGTTGCAGAGACTCAGAGATCTGGGGATAAGTGGCACAGTACTGAATTGGTTCTTCTCATACCTCTCCCACCGTACACAGCAAGTAAAAATCGATAACCAACAATCTGAACCCTTCACCCAATACCAAGCTTCCCACAAGGCTCGGCTGTCTCAGCATTATTATTCAACATCTACATCCAGCCAATATGCAACATTATAAAACAATTCAACATCCATTACAGAATATATGCGGACGACATTATGATATTCACCCCCATAAAGTCAAACATCCAGACTACACACAAATCACCGCATGCCTTGTATCAATGTCAGAATGGCTCAACAATCAAAGCCTATTCATAAACTACAGAAAATCTGAACTGATACACATTACCAGGAGTACTATATTCTCACCACCGGATTCAATAAAGATCTTCGACCACACCATAAACAATAAACAGGAAGTCAGATACCTCAGTGTACTTTTTGACCAGCAACTCAGCTTCCAACCTCACATTAAAAAGACAACCGGATCAACCTACCACAAACTCAGAACACTACACAAACTCAAACCTCTACTCAACGACGGCGACTTCCGAACTGTATGCCAAGTCATAATAATGCCTATACTTGATTTCTGTAATGCAATCCATTATGGCCTTCCGAAGAAAACTACCCTTCCACTACAGCTGGTGCAAAACACTGCAGCCAGAATCATAACTGGAGCGCAAAATACAATCACATAACCCCCACACTTCACCAGCTACACTGGCTCCCAGTCTCCATATGCACCAAATACAAAAACTTAATAATAATCTTCAAAACATTAAACAACCTCTCCCCAGAAACCCTCCAACCACTTATCAGGAAGACACCCCCAACCAGAACAAGAAGAGGAACAGACAACAACAACCTAAAGACCCCAGTAAACATCAGGAAAGCAAATCAATCCACCTGCAAGAGAGCCTTCTCCCTGTTTACACCCCAGCTATGGAACGATCTCCCCACCTCAACAAGAGCAATCACAGACCTAGTAGACTTCAGGAAGGCAATAAAAACCCACCTCTTCATTGAATACTTTGGAGCCAACCCAGAAGACCAACAACCTTGACAGAATGACTACATAACATTGCAACAGTTTCCTTGTACATAGTAAACAAATGGTAATCATTTGTAATATCCCAATTAACCTACAAGTTATATATCCCTGTTTGATGTAAAGCTTGTTGCTATAACTGTTCTATGTTCTATGTAAACCGCTTTGAATATATGATAAAGCGTTATAGAAGACCTGTTAAATAAATAAATAAATAAAATATCTAAATCCTTCTTGTTTGCACCAGGTTTTGAGCCATCTATTAAAGTTGTTTATGTGATGCAGCCTTTCTGCCCCCTTACCATGAACAGGTAGAACTTCTGAGAATGCTATAGTGTTAGCAATGGGCTTGAGTTTCACTCACAGAGTGTGGAAGTCCCTTTAAACTGCAGAGGCACTGTTTCTAGCCAGATCATTTGTACCCAAGTGGATGACAATATCAGTTTTGGAGTGTCTGCACAAACTATACCAACAATTTGGTTTGTATTCCTGCTGGCTGAAGAGCCTGGGAGGCATTTGACCATCCTGTCTCCTTTGAGCTGTGTTCCCAAGTTGGTGCATCTGATGGAATCTCCAAGGAGTAGCAATTTTCTATTTTGTGATTTTTTTTCTTCCTATTCAGTACATTATCAGTAGATTTGGCATTAAGTCTATCATTTAAGGGCTCTTCGGTCTTCATGGATTGGGCACCCTCATTATCCAAAGCAGAGAAGGCATTATGCAGGGATATCTCTTGATGTATAGGGTGTCTCTGTGTTACAGGTCGCAACCTACCAGAGCCCACTGTGATCCATTTGTTCCTGGGCTGTTTGATTCTTTGTGGAAGCGGTGATGGATTTTGTTCAGTTTGTACTAGGGTTGCCAACTGGCTCCTGATGCGCCCGACAGGCTACATCCAGTTCTATGTTTACCCCATTGCATGCAGGGACTTGTAGTTTTGCTTTTCTTATGGAGTGCAATGGAGAAATCAGAACTACATGTCCCTGCATGCAATGGAGTAAACCCAGGACTGGATCAAGCCTGTCGGGCGCATCTGGAGCCAGTTGGCAACCCTAGTTTGTACCCTAGAGGAAGTGTGTTTAATTGCAGCTAATTCTTCTCTTAGTAGAGTCAATTCTTTATGCATAGCAGCTAACTTAAGACATATAGGCCAAGTTCTTAGGTTCCAAATGATTCTTCTCAGAATGAAAGCACCACAGTTATTGCATTGAATACACAGTATTCTGACTCAGTTGTCCTAAGAAGAGAAAAGGAGAAAAAGTGGGTGTAACATCTAATTAAAGGACAGAAATCAATGTACATGATGACTATATAGGCAATGCAACCCAGGGGTAGGCGGGAACTTAAGTGTCCCTGGCTAGTAGGCCTTCTATGAACTGAAGGCACACTCAGATATCTGATTTAAAGGCTATGTAAGGAACATTGGCAGGCTGAAGATTCCTGAAAACCTATATTCAACAGGTAAAGTTTATCAAAAAATAGGCAATGGAAAAAAGTTTTAAAGCCTTAGCTGAGTGTGTAGCCTCTTCAAGTTCTGATGAGAAGACTGGTTCAGGTGTTTGGTCAGTAGCAGAGCAGCTTTAATTCAAATTAGCCCCACCCTGTAAGGCAGGCTTGCAACAGACAAAGGAAACTGAATATTCAAACTGAAATCCCACTATGTATCAGCCTACTAAGCAAAGGTCCCTGTAACTTTAAAATTATACCCTTGCTGCAAAATTAAGTAGGCATCCTAAGTAGATCTGTAAATCTAAAAGCAATGTATATTTCTGTTCCAAGTAGCTATATATCACAAGTGTCCCTGGCCAGAAGACCTTTTATGAACTGAGGGCACACTCAGATATCTGATTTAAAGGCTATGCAAGGAATGTAGGCAAGTTGAAGATTCCTAAAAGCCTATATTCAACAGGCAGGGGTGGCCCAAGGGGGTTGCGGGGCCATGTGCGAAGACTCGGTGTGGGCCTCATTTGCATAAGAGGCCTCATTTGCATTAATATTTGCATAATGTTACCATACACTAACTTTTAGTAAACATGCCTCTTAATGAGTGTATGGATAAAGAAAGACTAAAAGATTTTTACATTACTATAATCCAGTGCCAACCACCAGGCACATTAGGAATTACTACAAACACTGCCCATTTAGAACCCATCAAAATCAAATACCACACCCCCAGTGAGCAAAAATCATCATACCATACAAAAACCGGGGAATTAAAAGCCCGTGTTGCTTGAGTAATTTACAGCAAAAAATCTAGTTTTTAATTTTTTTGTCGGAGAGGCCAACCAAGCAGAAGGAAGCACACCTTGTGCCGTTGTAGCCCGTCCATTTTATTAATTAAAACATTAAACGTATGTTGTCAAAAAAAGCCATAAAAGGCAGTACTTAGCTGAATAAAGAAGGCTGTATATTGAAGTAGCGGAAGGACGACGCGACACGTTTCGGGGAATCGAAAAACTTTGTATCCCCTGCTTTAGGTCAAAACCGCTGTATAGAGTAACATCAGCCCTTTGAAGCCAAAGAACAGCAACCGGCTTTATTTAAAAGGACCAGTTTCAAAAACTTCAGCTAAAGTGCCAGGTGATGATCATGTCAGCTGATTCAATAGAGACCAATCATAGGTACATAGGGAGGGTTCACAGCTTCCAGCTCCACCCCCTAGAGCCAACGATTGACAAAACTCAAAAATCAAAAAACTGTGTGCCAATCAACTTGCATATTCAGTCCCTTTGGACTAACAGAGTCCAGGCAAAAAATCCATCTCTGCTCAAGGTTTTGAAGTGTCTGAAGACGGTTTCCACCACGAGGGTGAACAGGTATGAAGTCCAAAACCCGCCAATTCAGATCATGAAAATTATGAGCCATCAGAGAGCAGTGTTCTACTATAGGAGCAGTGAGAGTCTTTGTTCGCAGCCTTGAGGCATGTTCAGCCAAACGTGTTTTAAAGGAACACGAAGTGCGGCCAACATAGTACAGGGAGAAAGGGCAAACAATCAAATATACAACAAAACTAGTTGTACAATCCGTCTGCCAACGCGATCGATATACAGTAGATGTATGGCTATCCATCCAAGTCACACCAGAAATGGTATTGGAGCAATATGCACAGGACCCACATGGAAAATGACCCGGAGAAGCATGTGATGTAGGGGGACAGTCAACTTCAGCTGTAGTATGTACTAAGCGATCCCGGAGATTGGCTCGTCGGGAATACGCTATCCGGAGCTGGCCCCGGAAACAAGCATGTAAGTTTAGGACAGGCCAAAACCGATGTAAGATTTTCATGACGGTATATGAGCCTTTCATATAGGGAAAAATCCCCGTGATTTTATCCTGTAAAGGCATAGGGGTCCCAGTGCAAAACAACCACTCCCTGTGGCAATGTAAGGCTCGTCTATAAGCCTGAGAAATCAATTGAGATGGATAACCTCGTGACAGTAGACGTCGGCTAAGATCCTCAGCATGTTCTTTAAAATCAACCAGATTAGTACAGTTTCGGCGCAGCCATAAAAATTGGCCAAAAGGTAAACCTCTCTTCAGAGCAGGTGGATGAAAACTGTTATAACGTAGAAGGGTGTTCCGTTGAACTGGTTTTCGGAACAAGGAGGTCACAAAGCCAGCGGGAGACAGCTTCACTGTAATATCTAAGAATTGAATTGACTGGGTTTCAATTTGGGCCGTGAATTGAATATTAGTTTTAAATGTATTCAAACAATCAAGAAAAGAATCCAATTCAGACCGCGAACCTGCCCAAAGAAAGAAAGTATCATCCAAAAATCGGCGCCAAAAAGACACAAACTTAAAAAGAGGATGAGGATAGATGAATGTCTCCTCAAACCATGCCATATAAATTGTGACTACAGACGGTGCCACAGTCGCCCCCATGGCGATGCCGAAAATCTAGAGATAAAATGTTCTCTGATAGATGAAAAAATTATTATTCAATATCAAACTCAATAGATCTAGCAAAAATCTTTTCGGTATACGTTCTGGCAAGACCACAGGGAATTGTCGCAAAACTGTTAAAGCTTCATGTTGATCAATGTTAGTGTACAGGGCTTGCACATCCAAAGTTATCATATAAGAGTACAAAGCCACATCAGTGCACTGCGCTAAATGTTGCAAAAAATCCCCCGTGTCACGCACATATGATGACACCGTAGCTGCCGCCGGTTGCAGAAATCGATCACAAAATTGAGATAGTGGTTCCAGAAGTGAATCACGGCATGACACTATCGGACGGCCCGGGGGGTCTGTAAGCAATTTGTGAATTTTTGGAACCAAGTAGAAAGTAGGTACTTTTGGATGACGGTTGATCAGAAATTCAGTTTCAGAACGAGTTAGCCAATTACTGAGGTACGCATGATTTACTAATTCCGAAATCTGGGTTGTCAACATTGCCGTAGGATCAGAAATGACCGCATAATACTGGCGATTATCAAGATGTTTGCACATTTCATTATGATATTGATTTTGAGACCAGACCACAGTGGCCCCTCCTTTATCCGCCCTTCGAAAAATCAAATTAGAGGTAGACAATTGTTTCAAGGCTAGCCTTTAAAACACGTTTGGCTGAACATGCCTCAAGGCTGCGAACAAAGACTCTCACTGCTCCTATAGTAGAACACTGCTCTCTGATGGCTCATAATTTTCATGATCGGAATTGGCGGGTTTTGGACTTCATACCTGTTCACCCTCGTGGTGGAAACCGTCTTCAGGCACTTTAAAACCTTGAGCAGAGATGGATTTTTTGCCTGGACTCTGTTAGTCCAAAGGGACTGAATATGCAAGTTGATTGGCACACAGTTTTTTGATTTTTGAGTTTTGTCAATCATTGGTTCTAGGGGGTGGAGCTGGAAGCTGTGAACCCTCCCTTTGTACCTATGATTGGTCTCTATTGAATCAGCTGACATGATCATCACCTGGCACTTTAGCGGAAGTTTTTGAAGCTGGTCCTTTTAAATAAAGCCGGTTGCTGTTCTTTGGCTTCAAAGGGCTGATGTTACTCTATACAGCGGTTTTGACCTGAAGCAGGGGATACAAAGTTTTTCGATTCCCCGAAACATGTCACATCGTCCTTCCGCTACTTCAATATACAGCCTTCTTTATTCAGCTAAGTACTGCCTTTTATGGCTTTTTTTGACAACATACGTTTAATGTTTTAATTAATAAAATGGACAGGCTACAATGACACAAGGTGTGCTTCCTTCTGCTTGGTTGGCCTCTCCGACAAAAAAATTAAAAACTAGATTTTTTGCTGTAAATTACTCAAGCAACACGGGCTTTTAATTCCCCGGTTTTTGTATGGTATGATCATTTAGAACCCATAGCAAACCCGCCGTATCGTAACAGCACTACCAGGACTCACAAAGCACCATACTCTACCTATCAAAAGGCAACACTGCAAATATAGAGTAGTTACTCACCTGTAACAGGTGTTCTCCAGGAGCAGCAGGAATCAGTCCTCACATATGGGTGACGTCAGCGCCGACGGAGCCCCCGTGCGGAGCATTTCCCCAGCTTTCAAAGACAGTCTTTGCGAATGCAACGCGCCTGTGTGGTCCCCTTCCTGCCCAAAGGTGCCATCTTGCTCAGTCTGATGACATAGCTAAAAGACAGCAAAAATCAAAATAAAGTATATGACTACAACTCCAGGGGAGGAGGGAGGGTCGTGAGGACTGATTCCTGCTGCTCCTGGAGAACACCTGTTACAGGTGAGTAACTACTCTTTCTTCAGGACCAAGCAGGAAGTCAGTCCTCACAAATGGGACTCCCCAGCTCTAGGCTACCGGGAACCCAAAGCTGAAAATATGGCTCCCTCTCAAGAGCATCAGCATCTGTGATAAGAATCTACTCTGAGAACGCCCCCGTACGGTAGCCCAACACAAGGGCTGGAGGGTAGGAGTTGCCTAAACCTCAAAGAGATTGCGGAGTACCGCCTGTCCAAAAGCACTGTCCCTTCAGGACTCTCTCTCGAGGCAGTAGTGGGCTGAAAAAGTCTGGCTTGAAGACCAAGTAGAGGCCCGGCAGATGTCTGCCAACGGAACAGAGCGGAGATGAGCTACTGACGCGGCTTTCACCCTGACACGGTGGGCCGTGACTCGACCCTGCAAGGGAAGGTCGGCTGCCTTGTACACCCAGGCGATACAATCTGCCACCCAAGTGGACAACGTACACTTGGAGACAGGTAACTCCAATTTATTAGGGTCAAAGGAGACGAAGAGCTGAGTAGCCCTTCTATGCCCCCCACGTGTGTTCAATGTAAAAGGACAACGCCCTCTTACAGTCCAGAATATGCAAGACTGTCTCAGCCCAGCTGGTATGCGGCCTGGGAAAAAATGTCGGAAGAACCACCTCCTGGTTGAGGTGGAAAAAGGAGACAACTTTTGGAAGGAACTTCAGATGGGTTCGAAGGACCACTCTGTTCCTATAGAACCGTGTGTACGGTCTATCAGAAACCAGAGCTTGTAGTTCACTCACACGTCTGGACGAGGTAAGAGCTACCAGGAAGAGCGCCTTCCAAGAAAGGAAGCGTAAATAGCAAGTAGCCATCGGCTCAAACGGTGGGCGAGTAAGTAGTTGCAAGATCACGTTCAAGTCCCACTCAGTGGCAGGTGGACGAATCGGAGGTTTGAGCAAAAGCAGGCCTCTGAGGAAGAGGGACACCAAGGGGTGAACCGACAGAGACTGTCCGTCCACTGGTGAGTGGTGTGCTGAAAGAGCACTGAGGTGAACCTGAACAGAGTTGGACTTAAGGCCTAAGCCTGACAGGTGAAGTAGGTATTGTAGTACTACTGTCCCAAGGCAGGAGAAAGGATCTTCATTGTGCTGAGCACACCATATTGAGAACCTGCGCCACATGAGTGCATAGGACTTTCTGGTGGATTGCCTCCTAGAGGCCAAGACCACTTCCTCAACTTCCCTAGGCAGAAGTAAGGGAGCTAGCACTATCCTTTCAGCAGCCAGGCCATCAGATTGAGGGATCTGAGATTGGGGTGCAGAAGGGAACCCTGGTCCTGAGACAGGAGATAGGGTTGCAACCCCAGAGGGAATGGAGTTTCCACTGCCAACTGCAGAAGAAGTGGAAACCACGGTTGCCTCAGCCATCTGGGGGTTACCAGAATGACCGAGGCCTTGTCCCGTAGAATCTTGAACAGAGTTCGGGCCACCAGGGGCGTGGGAGGAAACGCATACAGGAGGCCCGTAAACCAAGAGATCAGAAACGCATCTGCTGCCATTCTCAGGGGATGCGGCTGTCTGGAGCAAAACCTGGGCAGCTGATGGTTCAGTGGACTTGCAAAGAGATCGATGGATGGAAGTCCCCATCGTAGAAAGATCTGCTGGACCACCAGTGGATTCAACTGCCATTCGTGAGGCTGGAGAATCCTGCTTAATTTGTCTGCCAAGAAGTTCTCCTGACCAGGTAGATAAACTGCTTTGAGAAACATGCCTTGTTTGACTGCAAAAGAGCAAAGGGCCTGCGCCTCCTGACACAGGAGTCTGGACCCTGTGCCCCCTTGCTTGTTCACATAGAACATTGCCACCTGATTGTCTGTCTGAACTAAGACAGACTGGTGAGAGAGGGCATGAGAAAAAGTCTGCAGAGCCAAGCAGATTGCTCGCAGCTCCAAAAGATTGATCTGCAGTGTGGCCTCCCGAGGAGACCAGAGGCCTTGAGTGCACGTGCCCTGGCAATGTGCACCCCAGCCCTTTAAGGAAGCATCGGTCGTCAGCACCCTTGTGTGTGCTGGGGCCTGAAAGGGTACCCCCCTGAGAAGGTTTGAGAGATGTAGCCACCACTGCAAGGAGTCCAAGAGTGGTTTGGACACCTTTACTCTGTCTCAGAGGTCGCCTGTGGCTTGCGCCCACTGAGCTTTCAGACACCACTGAGCCGCTTGCATGTGCAGACGGGCATTCGGGGTCACATGCACCGTGGGTGCCATGTGGCCTAGGAGCCGCAGGAAGTGTCTGGCGGAGACCTGAGGATTGCTTTGGAACTGGTTGGCCAAGCCCATTAGCCTGTGGGCCCTGTCCTCGGGCAAGTAAGCTCTTGCTTGCAGGGTGTCTAATCTTGCCCCTATAAACTCTAGGCTCTGTGAGGGGAGCAAAGTGGACTTTGCGTAGTTTATGACAAAGCCCAGATGCTGAAGAAGAGAGACAGTGCGAAGAGTGGCTTGTCTAGCCTCCTGGAGAGACAGACCTCTGATGAGCCAGTCGTCCAGGTATGGGAAGACAAAAATTCCCTGATTTCTGAGATAGGCCGCCACCACCACCAGGCATTTGGTGAAAACCCTGGGGGCGGAAGTTAGGCCAAAGGGAAGTATTCTGTACTGGAAATGCTTTCCTCCCACCACAAATCTGAGATATTGTCTGTGGTCTGGATGGATGAGGATGTGAGTATAAGCATCCTTATAGGTCTAAGGAGCATAGCCAATCTCCCTGCTGGAGGTAGGGCAGCAGTATCCCAAGGGTAAGCATCTTGAACTTTTCCCTCTCCAGAAACTTGTTTAGGTTTCGCAAGTCTAGGATAGACCAGGGGCTTCCTGTCCTTTTTGGTACCAGAAAGTACCTGGAGTAGAAGCCTTGCCCTTTCAGGTGGTGAGGCACCGGTTCCACCGCCTGTTCCTTGCCAACTCCTGAAAGAGAAGGTTTCTGTGCTGAGGGAGTCTTGGAGGCTCCCCTGGAAAGTAGGAGGGGGGTATCTGGTGGAAGTGGAGCAAATAGCCCTTTTGGACTATGCTGAGGACCCAGGTATCCCCTGTGATGGCTGGCCACCTGTAGGTGTACAGGGTCAGCCGACCTTCTGTGCTGAGTGGAGCCAGCTGTGGAGAAGAAGCTATGCTGTGGGAGTCAAAACCCTGCTCCCTGCTGTGCATGAGCCGGAGCTGGCAGCTTGGGGGTCTTCTGCCTACGGGGCCCATGCCCCTGCCCCTTGGCCTGCTGGCCCTGTTGGAGAGCTGGAGAGGCCTGATATTGAGGGTAGGTTTTGTAGGCAGCACCCTTCCTCGGGGAAAAAGGGCTTCTTCCCCGAGCCCTTCTTTTTCTGAGAAGGGGCAGAAGTCTTCTTGGACAGCCTTGTCCTGGTGAAAGTCTCGATTTCTGCAGCCTTTTCAGTCATGGGCTTACCGAAAAGGTTTTCACCTTGGCAGGGGACATCGACCAACTTGTCCTGCACCCATAACTCCAGGTCTGATGATTGTAGCCAGGCCTGACGGCGTGCACTGATGCCGGCCGCTGCTACCCGGTCCGAAGCCTGAAGCCATCTTAGGCTGCTCGAGAGATAAACTTCGAGCACTCTCAAATCCCTGTTGATAAAGCCTTGAACCTCTGCAAAAGTTCCTCAGAGAGGACAGCTGAGAACACGGCAATCGCCCCATTTTCAGTCTTAGCCCACCCATAGCCCAATACTAGTCCTAACCCGCCCCATCAGCCCACCTCCAGTCCTAACCCCTCCCATCAGCCCATTTCCAGTCCTAGCCCCCCATAGCACCTCCAGTCTTACCCCCCCCCCCATCAGCTCACTTCCAGTCCTAACCCACACATCACTCCATTTTCAGTCTTAGCCCCCCATAGCCCATTACCAGTCCTAACCCCCCCCCTCAGCCCACCTCCAGTCCTAAACCCCCCATCAGCCCACTTCCAGTTTTAACCCCCCATCACCCCATTTTCAGTCTTAGCCCCCCCATAGCCCATTACCAGTTCTAACCCCCATCAGCCCACCTCCAGTCCTAACCCCCCCATCAGCACATTTCCAGTCCTAGACCCCATAGAACCTCCGATCTTACCCCACCCATCAGCCCACTTCCAGTCCTAACCCGCCCATCACTCCATTTTCAGTCTTAGCCCCCACATAGTCCAATACTAGTCCTAACCCGCCCCATCAGCTCACCTCCAGTCCTAACCCCTCCCATCAGCCCATTTCCAGTCCTAGACCCCCAGAGCACCTCCGATATTAACCCACCCATCAGCCCACTTCCAGTCCTAACCCACACATCACTCCATTTTCAGTCTTAGCCCCCCATAGCCCATTACCAGTCCTAACCCCCCTCAGCCCACCTCCAGTCCTAAACCCCCCATCAGCCCACTTCCAGTTTTAACCCATCACCCCATTTTCAGTCTTAGACCCCCCATAGCCCAATACTTGTCCTAACCCACCCCAACAGCCCACCTCCAGTCTTAACCCCCCCATCAGCCCATTTTCAGTGTTAGCCCCCCCATAGCCCATTGCCAGTCCTACCCCCATCAGCCCACCTCCAGTCTTAACCCCCCATCAGCCCATTTTCAGTGTTAGCCCCCCCCCCCCATAGCCCATTGCCAGTCCTACCCCCCATCAGCCCACCTCCAGTCCTAACCCCATCTTCCCATTTCCAGTCTTAGCCCCCCCATGGCCCATTACCAGTCCTAACCCCCCCATCCACCCACTTCCAGTTCTAACCCCCATCACCCCATTTTCAGTCTTAGCCCCCCCATAGCCCATTACCAGTCCTAACCCCCATCAGCCCACCTCCAGTCCTAACCCCCCTTCAGCCCATTTCCAGTCCTAGCCCCCCCATAGCACCTTCAGTCTTACCCCCCCCCATCAGCCCACTTCCAAATTTAACTCCCATCACCCCATTTCAGTCTTAGCCCACCCATAGCCCAATACTAGTCCTAACCCCCCCCATCAGCTCACCTCCAGTCCTAACCCCTCCCATCAGCCCATTTCCAGTCCTAGCCCCCCATAGCACCTCCAGTCTTACCCCCCCCCATCAGCCCACTTCCAGTCCTAACCCACACATCATTCCATTTGCAGTCTTAGCCCCCCATAGCCCATTACCAGTCCTAACCCCCCCCCCTCAGCCCACCTCCAGTCCTAAACCCCCCATCAGCCCACTTCCAGTTTTAACCCCCCCCCATCACCCCATTTTCAGTCTTAGCCCCCCCATAGCCCATTACCAGTCCTAACCCCCCCCCCCATCAGCCCACCTCCAGTCCTAACACCCCCATCAGCCCATTTCCAGTCCTAGCTCCCCATAGAACCTCCGGTCTTACCCCACCCATCAGCCCACTTCCAGTCCTAACCCACCCATCACTCCATTTTCAGTCTTAGCCCCCACATAGCCCAATACTAGTCCTAACCCGCCCCATCAGCCCACCTCCAGTACTAACACCTCCCATCAGCCAATTTCCAGTCCTAGCCCCCCATAGCACCTCCAGTCTTACCCCCCCCCATCAGCCCACTTCCAGTCCTAACCCACACATCACTCCATTTTCAGTCTTAGCCCCCCATATCCCATTACCAGTCCTAACCCCCCTCCTCAGCCCACCTCCAGTCCTAAACCCCCCATCAGCCCATTTTCAGTCTTAGACCCCCCATAGCCCAATACTTGTCCTAACCCACCCCATCAGCCCACCTCCAGTCTTAACCCCCCCATCAGCCCATTATCAGTGTTAGCCCCCCCCATAGCCCATTGCCACTCCTACCCCCCATCAGACCACCTCCAGTCTTAACCCCCCCATCAGCCCATTTTCAGTGTTAGCCCCCCTCCATAGCCCATTGCCAGTCCTACCACCCATCAGCCCACCTCCAGTCCTAACTCCATCATCCCATTTCCAGTCTTAGCCCCCCCCCATAGCCCATTACCAGTCCTAACCCCCCATCAACCCACTTCCAGTTCTAACCCCCATCACCCCATTTTCAGTCTTAGCCCCCCCATAGCCCATTACCAGTCCTAACCCCCATCAGCCCACCTCCAGTCCTAACCCTCCTTCAGCCCATTTC
Organism: Ichthyophis bannanicus; assembly: GCA_033557465.1. Classification (NCBI taxonomy): domain Eukaryota; kingdom Metazoa; phylum Chordata; class Amphibia; order Gymnophiona; family Ichthyophiidae; genus Ichthyophis; species Ichthyophis bannanicus. The sequence continues at coordinate 1,374,038,861 of CM066032.1, read as the reverse complement.
CAGTCCTAGCCCCCACCATAGCACCTTCAGTCTTACCCCCCCCCCCATCAGCCCACTTCCAATCCTAACCACCATCGCCCCATTTTCAGTCTTAGCCCCCCATAGCCCAATACTTGTCCTAACCCGCCCCATCAGCCCACCTCCAGTCCTAACCCCTCCCATTAGCCCATTTCCAGTCCTAGCCCCCATAGCACCTCCAGTCTTACCCCCCCCATCAGCCCACTTCCAGTCCTAACCCACCCATTACTCCATTTTCAGTCTTAGCCCCCCCCCATAGCCCATTACCAGTCCTAACCCCCCCCATCAGCCCACTTCCAGTTTTAACCCCCCCATCACCCCATTTTCAGTCTTAGCCCTCCCATAGCCCATTACCAGTCCTAACCCCCCCATCAGCACACCTCCAGTCCTAAACCCCCCCCATTAGCCCATTTCCAGTCCTAGCCCCCCATAGAACCTCCGGTCTTACACCACCCATCAGCCCACATCCAGTCCTAACCCACCCATCACTCCATTTTCAGTCTTAGCCCCCCCCCCATAGCCCATTACCAGTCCTACCCCCCCCATCAGCCAACCTCCAGTCCTAACCCCATCATCCCATTTCCAGTCCTAACCCTCCCATAGCCCATTACCAGTCCTAACCCCCCATCAGCCCACTTCCAGTTCTAACCCCCATCACCCCATTTTCAGTCTTAGCCCCCCATACCTCATTACCAGTCCTAACCCCCCATCAGCCCACCTCCAGTCCTAACCCCCCCATCAGCCCATTTCCAGTCCTAGCCCCCCATAACACCTCCAGTTTTACCCCCAACAGCCCATTTCCAGTCCTAGCCCCCCATAGAACCTCCAGTCCTAACCCCCCCCCCATCAGCCCACTTCCAGTCCTAACCCCCATCACCCCATTTTTAGTCTTAGCCCCCCATAGCCCATTACCAGTCCTAACCCCCCCATCAGCCCACCTCCAGTCCTAACCCCCATCAGCCCATTTCCAGTCCTAGCCCCCCATAGCACCTCCAGTCATACCCCCCAATCAGCCCACTTCCAGTGCTAACCCGCCCATCACTCCATTTTCAGTCTTAGCCCCCCCATAGCCCATTACCTGTCCTAACCCCCCATCAGTCCACCTCCAGTCTTAACCCCCCCATCAGCCCATTTTCAGTCTTAGCCCCCCATAGCCCATTGCCAGTCCTACCCCCCATCAGCCCACCTCCAGTCCTAACCCCATCATTCCATTTCCATTTCCAGTCCTAGTCCCCCCCCCATAGCCCATTACCAGTCCTAACCCCCCACCCGCCCCCTTCCAGTTATAACCCCCACCACCCCATTTTCAGCCTTCGCCCCCCCCCCTAGTCCATTACCCGTCCTAGCCCCCCCCCCCCCCCCCCCCCCCCGTCAGCCCTGTGAAATTTTAAAAAAAAAACCTGGCTGCTGCTGCTGCTGCTGCTGCCGCTGCCGCCGTGGCAGCAGCAAAATCAAGTGTCCCATAGCCGCGGCCCCCCCTGCCCCACCTGCCCGGCAGAGCCCTCCCTGAATCAGTTCCCTCAGTGCGGGCTTTTCAGAGCCACGGAGGGATTTTCCTTTCTCGTGGTTCTGTTAAACCCGCCAGGGCTGATGGGAAACAGGAAACAGGAGTGGAGGAGTGGCCTAGTGGTTGGGGCAAGGTACCTTGGGCCAGAAGGTTGGGGGGTTCAAATCCCATTAGGGGACAGCAACCTTGGGCCAGAAGGACTGGGGTTTCTAGTCCCACAGGTGCTCCTTGTGGTTTTGAGCAAGCCACTTAACCCTCCATAGCCCATGTTCCCTGTGAAATAGTTATCTCCAAGTTATAATGCCCTGTTCAATGTAATTTCAGTTCATTCAATGTATAATACCACACTGATGCAGAATAGCGCGGTATATAAGAGAATGTAAATAAATGCAAGGGTAGCAGGCCCCATGTTTGGTTCTCTGTTTTTAAAGGTCACAATGGTAGAAAGAAAAATGTACCCTAATCCTTTATAAAATAAAGAGCACTCCTGGTACCTCACCACGATCTCTTTGTAAAATTAAGTTTTTCCCCCAAGAACTCCAATCCCTTAGTAAAATCAAATGCGCCCCCATGTCCCCAACCCCCAGTGCCTTTGTGAAAGAAATTAGGATCTCTCTTGATCCACCACCTACCCTGACTTACACCTCCAAATTCCTGGTGGATAATGGGGGACAGAAGTGATCCTGCCCTGATGGCGGCCAGTTGACAAATGGCAGCTGCAGACCCCTAGTGGTAGAGGGGGGATATAGATCTCTTTTTGCAAAAACTGACTTTCAACCAGGTTTTCACACAGTAATTTTTGCTGAATTCTACATTAATGAGCTGTATCTTTCTGCTCTTACTTTTTCGTTCACTGTCTTTGAAAGCCAAGCCAGCCTGCTTTCCTTCTTGTTTTTATTTTATTTTCCAAATATAAGAACATGATGCCTTTTACTATAGACCCTTTCAGTTTAACCCATTGTTCTACCTCACAAGAATCTGTCCACCTTGCTAGTGCATTCTTAAGTCAATACTTTTCAATCCGGCTCTTGCGACATTCCCATCCAGTTCAGTTTTCAAGATATCAACAATGAATATACATCGACAATGAATATACAGTGTATGCAAATCTATCTCATGCATATTCATTATGGATATCCTGAAAATCTGACTGGATGAGTGTGCCCCAAGGGCTAGGTTAACAACCACTGCCTTAAAATAAGCTCCCATTTTAACAAAATTTGTGTTTGAAATCCAGGACTTTGACCTTGGTGTGACCCAGCTATACAGAATGATCACTGGAGCTCAAATGGACACATACCAGAACTCTGTAAATACTTTCCACATTTGAAAGTATCGGGTCCAGTACTGTGCCCTTTGCTGTGGGTTCCACTACTGTTTGCCTGAAGAGTGTGAAAGTAGGGCAAAACAGTATGAATACGTCTTCAAATCATTTTGAAACAATGCATTTTTTGCACAAGGATGTCATTTTCTTCAGTTTTTGTGAAGAGAAAAATTTCCATAGAAATATGTTCTATATAGTTTTTTACATACAAAAACTGCTTGCGACTTTTGGCTAAATCTTGTATATTGGAGCAACAGCCTCACAGAAAATTTAGCTTGCATAATGTTTTCAGTAGTCTTTCCTTCTTGAAGGAAACTGAATCTTTTTGCCTGTGACGGGGGAGGGGGGGGTGAATCTTATTCCAGAACATCTACTTTGAAAGTCCAAGATGTCTATTTTATCCCTATTTTATAACGGCAACATGGGGCACCAAAGTACCTTGGGCTGGTCAGGGTGCCGGTGGTGGGGGCCAGGTTGGTCTTTTCCTCTGGAAAGGGGAAGAGTTTTAAGAAGAGGCAGGGCTTTGTGGAGGGGTCTTTTAAAATATTTTAGCCCCATGCCAGGGCTGAAACATTGGGCCCATTGGTCTACCAAGAAATTGAGGTCTCCCTAGGGGAGGGGGACCTGGGGGATCTCTATTGCAGACCAGCTGGCAATCAGGGTCACCACTTCCAGTGTTGAGCTGTACTTCAGGTGGTGGAGCAGCTGCCTAGTTAGGGGTGGATACTGCTAGGCAATTGCCTAATCTGCCTATTGAGAAGTTGCCCCTCCCCACTGCCTATGCTACTTATACTTTATGCCCTATTGCAGATGCTGCAGAGCCTAGAAAACTATTTTGTATTCTGAAAAGAGTCAAGGACGCGCACTCTAATAGGACCGACGATGCATTCCATGATGAAAAGTGAGGGCTGCCCTAAAATTCAATGTGAACGGGGTTCCTTCAGTTTCTCTAAGACATGTGAGATCTTTTGTTGCCTTTTCAAAACAAAGGATACACATATTTTAATTTACCTAACTCAGGCCCAGGTGTAGGTAGTGCTATAGATGAGAAACAAACATGCAGGTAGATAATAAAGATTAATGCTCAGAAAACAGACAGAGCAGGTCCAGGAGTTTCCTGATTCAAAGTGCTTCCAGTAAAAGTATGAGAAAAGGGAGAAAGGACAGAAAAGTACATTACAGGAAGACTGAAAAAAAATATTTTCCAACAAATTGTTTAACAGGTTTTATTTCCTAAGATCAGCTCAAGCTTATTCATAATTCCACATCCAGAATTCCTCATGCAAAATTAAAGGACACTGCAATTATATTAGAAGGGCTAAAACTATAATACTATATATACAGGATAAACTGCACTCATTATGCAATTGTAACTAAAAGATTTGAAGCGTCTTTCAAGCATCCAACAACAGCATTAGCTTCTAAACATTTTGTTAGGTAACAGGATTGAGGGGTTTAGGTTTAATCTTCTCATTTATCCAGTCTATGTAATTGGACACTCGGGTATAAACACCAGGTTTGTTGAACCTTCCACATCCATCTCCCCAGCTGATGATTCCATACAGGTACGATGTTTTGTCCATTTCACAAGCCAAAGGTCCACCAGAGTCTCCCTATGTTGACAAAGAAGGAAAGAATACATATTTCCATGACAAATGATCCTATATTTGATCTGGGGAGAAAAAAGATTTAGTATCTTGTCTCTAGAAACCTTTTTTGATTCTATCAGGCTTTTAAGAAGAGAAGTTGACTTACAAGATAGTGTTGCAAAATATTAAAAGTTAGTCAAAAGTATCATGTTCAAGTGCTTCATTTTGGTTTGTCCGGCTGTAAATTAAATGTACAAAGTAGAGGACACTTGAATGACCCCAGAACGTGCTGCGTTTTAAACTTTTTTTCCTGCTCTAGCCTACCTGAGGGACTAACCCCCTCCCCCCCTGCTGAGGGTACAGGACAGGGTACCTTGTAACAGCCCTCTTTTAATAGGTCTTATTTCCCTCCCTCCCCGACACCCACCCACCCCTGGGGTAATGGTAGCTTTATAGGTACCCCTTAACCCTGGATATTCACTTCCGTGGCTATGGAAGTGAATATCCAGGTCTGGCTGCACTGTCCAGTAGCCACTGAGACTAACCGTGCGGCATCGATATTGGATGCTGCATGGTTAGCACTAAGCGCCTATAAAATAGGCAAGGTTTTTCCTCACCTATCTTATAGGTGCCATGCGCTAACTTGCAGCTTCCTATATCTGTGCTGCACGGTTAGTGCCGGCACCCACACTCTGCCCCAGAATGCCCCTGGCATGCCCAGATGCTAGCCAGCTAGCATCAGGACGCATAGAGGACTTAGTCGGGGATATTCGATGACACTACCCATGTATGTGCCGTCGAATATCTGGTTAGCAGGCATTTACATAGTTAACTGACTGTTAGCTGTGTAAATGTCTTTTGAATATCGGGCCCAACATGCTTAAAAAATCAGCTTTTTGGCTCACTGGATCCGTCGAACAATTTGCTGTTGCCCCACTCTTAGATGACACCCCTCTTTCTCTTGTCTCTAACCCAAAATACCTCGATGTCACCCTAGACTCATCTTTCTTTTCATGCTCTACGACAAATTTGTTCTATTCAATCTTTTCCTTCCTTGTCAGCTCTCACTAATCTGGTCCTTAATTATAACATGACTGGACTACTGTAACATTGTTCTTGTTGGACTTCCTGATTATGAAATAAAAAGACTACAGTTTATCCAAAATTCTACAATCCAATCGCTTGCTCATGCTTTAAAGTTCGACCATGTTACACCTCTCTTGTTCCACTTTCATTGGCTGCCTCTTCAATACAATATTCAATTCAATATTCTCACTCTTGCCCATAAAGTCTTTCATACTGGCACCCTTTCCTACCTCTCCTCTCTGATCATACTCCAAACCCATCATAGGCTCTGCGTTCAACTAATTCCAATCAACTCTTTCTTCCTTATGTGTTACATGCAAGATACAAATCAACTGGGCTCTCTGCTTTTTACTACCGAGCATCTCAGTTGTGGAATGACCTGCCTCCAGATCTCCGTCTGGAATCCTCCTTTAAAAAATTCAAGACTGCATCAAAGACCCATCTATTTCATACTGCCTGTGACCACTCAGCCACTTAACTCATCTCACAAGTATTGCCTGTCCCTTTTCTTGCACTACTCCCTTCACTTTTCCTCCCACTCCCGCCTTTACCCACCCATTTTAGAGTTCTTTTCAATTTTTTTTATGTTGCTTTATTGTAAACTTCTCTGATGTGGTAGAAAGGCGGTATATCATGTTTTTAACTATAAACTATGCCTGAAATTAAGGTGCGATGGCTTACACTAACCTTAGAGCTGGTATACATGATCATGCCTACTTTTTGCAAGTAGGCATGTAGATTATTGTATTCTATAATCTACATATATATGTGCTTGTGCTGCTCATGCTCCAAACTCCGCTTATTTGCATGCCCACAGTGAAAACACGCACAATGCAAACCACATGCATACTTTTACGCTAGTCGGTATTTTATCAGAGGTCATTTATAAAGACTAAAATACCAACATTTACACACATTTTTGGTGCCTAGAACTAGACCTCTCTTTATATAATTATCTCCATATTGTCACTGTGAAACTATACGTTTCTTGCTTGTGTTTTATAATATTATACAGGCTCATTCCGATCAGGATGTAGATCCCCTCTGCACGTCTGGTCTGAGCCGGATGTACAGAGGGGATTGTGATTCTGATCCCATGGGCCACGTCTAGCCCATGGGATCAGAACTGCAAACAGGCATGTACGTGCAGGCCAGAACTCTGATTCAGTAAGGCCAGAACTCTGATTCAGTACGGCCAGCACGTACATGCACAGCCTGGCTAACTCAGTCAGGGCTTTTAAATGGAGCTGCGGTGCCATGGTGTCCTGTTGCCATGGCACCATGGCTCCATTTAGAAGATGTGATGCCGGCCGCCTGCAAAAAGTGTTTATTCCCCGCAGCCCGATCCCCGATCTGGTCTCCTAAGGCCAGAGTCAGGCTGCAGGGAATGTCCCCTGGCCCCCCTGCCTATCCGCGCCTCAACATGTTAAATAAAACACGTCAAGGGAAGTTATTCCACACATGTTGCCAGCCCTGGAGGTACAGGACTGGTGACCGCCCAGACCCCACCCCCAGGCCACCCATTCCCCACCCCCATCTAACTTCCCCACACAACCGGTGGGGAAGTTATTCGCGGGCAGGGGAATGCATGAATAGCTGGGATGGATGTCCCGTTGGGACGTCCATCCCCGCTATTCATAGCTCAGAATAACCCCCATATTGTCTTGTTTGAGCTTTATAATGTCATATTGAATTAAGACGGAGAACCCCTATATACTAAAGTGTGTAGTGACTTGCACATCACAAAAATGTAGTGCAGGTGTTCTGTACTAATTCTGCACAAAGCACACTTTCTCAAAATCATTTCATGGTAGTATACTTTCACACTAAGCGCACTTCATGCGAACGTTTCTGTAAATTTTGCATTAATGAACTGCAGACCATTAATGCAAAAAAAAGTGAAAACAAGCAGACAAAAACGATTTCACAAGCCTGTTTTCATTGAAAAATAGTCTCAGTTCAAGAGCTGTAATTAATTTCCCAAGCTGCCAAAAAAATTGCAATCCCCTTCACATTGTAGAACTCAAAAATTAAAGGTCTTCTGGTACAAATTGGAGATCCCCCATAGTCCCTCTCCCCTAGGGGGACCTCAATTCCCTGGTAGCCCAGTGCGTCCAAAGCCCCCTCCCCCCCCCCAGCCCCGACACGGGGCTAAAACATTTTAAAAGGCCCCTCCATGAACCATCACCCCTGCTTGAAACTCTTTCCCTTTCCAGAGGAAAGGACCAACCTGCCCTTCTTCCGGCATCCTCTTAATAACCTTCCCCAGAACCCTGATTTACCCCAAGTGATTTGGGGGCAATAGGGGCAGCAGCGTTATCCACACATTGCTGCCTCAGTGGCTGCCCATCTCAAAATGACACCAGCTGATCCCTAGTGGTGGTCTTGCAAAGTTAGTTCCACGAGACTACCATCAGGGCTGATCCAGCACCAGGACAGGAGCGAATAGGAATCGCTTCTCTCCCCATCATCCTCAGACCCCTTGAGGTGAGGCGCAGGGGGTTGTGGAGTAGATATGAAGGGACAGTGCAGAAGGGATGGGTTGGCCCTTTGCTTTGGAAAAAAGTGGGATTTTAAAGAGAGGAAAGGCTTCAGAGAGGCATTTTTTAAATATTTTAGCCCTGTGTCATGACCAGGGGTGGTGTCCAGCCAAGTGGCTCATCAGTGAGTTGATGTCTCCCCAGGGGAAGAGATTAGTGAAAACCTTTGATTTGTGGCAGACGGTGTTTCCATTTTTAAGCATTACTGTGCAAAAGGGCATTTTTAATAAACATTTTGACACGTTACTGAAGCCTGGAACAAACACAGTTCCTCACTGTGTCAACTTGTGAAAATATTTATGTGAACTTTAGCTAAGGATGTAAATGAGCCATGAGTTCACTTGCATCTCCTAGCTAAATTTCACAGAAATGGGTAATAATCCATGAACATTTTCACGGGTTAGTGCATAGGCCCTAGAATGATTAATATGGGCAATGCCTTTGGTCACTCATTTGTCTGTAAGGAGAGATATGCCATATAGATATCTTAAAAACATGTTCTGTACTGATGATCCCCTTACATATATTTAATATACAGATACCATTGGCAGGGAAGTGTCTTTTTTTACCTGCTGTGGTTTTTTTCATAGTCTGTGTTTTATTATTTATAGCACTGAGTATAAAACCAAGCATTAATTTCCAAACTGTAAATATTCTTTCTCCTCACGTAATTACAATTATTATTCAACAACACAAGAACATAACAGCAAAAGGCTTGATTTCCAGTTGATGTATACTTGTGGGTATGTCTACTAAGCCGGGTTAATGGTTAACCCGGGCTATCTGTACGTAGGCCCCATTAAATAACATGGGACCTAGCTGCAGATAGCCCGGGTTAACTGTTAGCCCAGCTTGGTAAACATACCCCTTAATTTCAGATCAAGCTGGAACTTGTAGCAATAGTCGATCTTGTGATTTCAAGGATCTTTTAGGCGCATAATATTTCAGATCAGACAGCAAATGAGATGGTTTCCCATGTTAAGCATTTAGGGCCCGATATTCAAAAGGCATTTACATGGTTTACAGCCCAGTAAACCGTGTAAATGCCTTAAATGGGATGTTCGATGGCACTTACATGGCTCAAACCTCTATACACTGTACTACCATAATCTATTTTACTAACTACCATAGCATGAATCAATGTGCAAAACATTTTCTTATCTAAACATCCCCACAATCTTCATATCCTTCTCAGATTGTAATAAGATTTAGCCACTGTAAAAAAAACTGTTTTCTAACTGACAAACTCTCATCTAACCATACCATTAAATTTTTCTCTTCCTTTTTAAATTCAATCTCCAACTTTAGGTTTCCTAATACTATCTCACTGAAACCATATTGCCTCAGTCTTTAATACATTCCATTTCAAATGATGATAATTCAACCACAGACTGATTTCCTCCAAACACTTAAGTATTTAATCTCTGCAATGCTGTTTCTTCATCCCCCTGTACATGGCGTAACAACAGACTATCATCAGCATGAATGTGGTAAGGCATCTCCTATCATACTGACTTATAATTCTTCCCACAGGGACCACGTATAAATTAAACAATAATGGGGAGCGAATCAATCCTTGTGGGATTCCACATTGCCAAATATACTCTGGGGATTCTCTCTCATTCCACTGAACCAGAAACCATTCTAGATGATACAAAAATTAAAAGCCGGCTTAATTCCACACCTTTCCATAAAATCCATACTCCCTTAAGCATTGCACCATAAAAAACCTTCCCCAATAATCTTTCCAGTAGTTTTGCAGATAGTACCACTGAATATATGTATTATATTTAGCCAGTGTGGTCAGCATAAAACCAAACACTGATCACTATGCTTAAATTCATAGAAAGATTCATAGAAAACTATGGCAGATAAAGAGTAGTTACTCACCTGTAACAGGTGTTCTCTAGGAGCAGCAGGAATCAGTCCTCACATATGGGTGACGTCGGCGCCGACGGAGCCCTCGCGGAGCAATTTCCCCAGCTTTCAAAGAAAGCCTTTGGGAATTGCAGCGCGCATCCGCGGTCCCCTTCCCGCCCAAGGGTGCCATCTTGCTCAGTCTGATGACATAGCTAAAAGACAGCAAAAAAATTAGCAAAAACGAAATGATAGGACTGCAACTCCAAGGGGAGGAGGGAGGGTTGTGAGGATTGATTCCTGCTGCTCCTGGAGAACACCTGTTACAGGTGAGTAACTACTCTTTCTCCAGGACCAAGCAGGAAGTCAGTCCTCACATATGGGACTCCCAAGCTTAAGGCTACCGGAGACCTCAAGCACAAAAATGAGCTCCCTCTAGCTCAGCAGCACAGAAGGAAGGAATCTTCTCTGAAAACGCCCCCGACCGGTAGCCCAACACCAGGGCCGGAGGGTAGAAGTTGCCTAAACCTCCAAGAGATTATGGAGGACTGCCTGACCGAAAGCACTGTCCCTGTGGGACTCCCTCTCCAGGCAGTAATGGGCCGCAAAAGTCTGGAATGAAGACCAAGTAGCGGCCCGGCAGATGTCTGCCAACGGAACAGAGCGGAGATGAGCCACTGACGCAGCCTTCGCCCTAACACGATGAGCCGTGACTCGACCCTCCAATGAGAGGCCGGCTGCCCCATAAGCCCAGGCGATACAGTCAGCTACCCAAATGGACAAAGTACGCTTGGAGACAGGTAGCCCCAATTTATTGGGGTCAAAAGAAACGAAGAGCTGAACAGCCCTTCTATGCTCCCGCGTACGGTCAAGGTAGAAGGACAGGGCCCTCCTACAGTCCAGGGTATGCAGGACCATTTCAGCCCGGTTGGAGTGCGGCCTGGGAAAGAAGGTCGGAAGAACCACCTCCTGGTTGAGATGAAAAGGAGAAACCACCTTTGTAAGAAACTTAGGGTGAGTCCGTAAGACCACTCTATTCCTGTAGAACCTAGTGTAAGGAGGATCAGACACTAGGGCTTGCAGTTCACTAAGGCGCCTAGCAGAGGTAAGGGCTACCAAGAACAAGGTTTTCCAAGAAAGAAAACGAAGAGGGCAGGTAGCCATAGGTTCAAAGGGCGGACAGGTAATCCGCTGCAAGACCACATTCAGATCCCATTCAGGGGCTGGTGGGTGCAAAGGAGGCTTAAGGAGAAGAAGGCCTCGGAGAAAACGAGCCACCAAAGGATGGTGGGAAAGAGGCCTGCCATCCACCGGTGCGTGATGAGCAGAGAGAGCACTGAGGTGGACCCTGACAGAGTTGGATTTAAGGCCCAGATTGGAGAGGTAAAGCAAGTATTGCAAGACCACTGCTACCAAGCAGGAGAAGGGATTCTCAGACTGCTGAGCACACCAAATGGAGAACCGACACCACTTAAGAGCATAGGACTTCCGGGTGGAAGGCCTCCTCGAGGCCAAGACAACCTCTTCCACCTCCCGAGGCAGCTGGAGGGGAGCAAGGACTACCCTTTCAGCAGCCAGGCCATCAGATGAAGGGACCGGAGGTTGGGGTGTAGGAGAGACCCTTGATCCTGTGTCAGGAGATCGGGTTGAAACCACAGAGGAAGAGGAGTGTCCACCGCCAGCTGCATTATAAGCAGGAACCAAGGTTGTCTCGGCCACCGGGGAGCCACTAGGATCAGCGAGGCTTTGTCTTTGAGAACTTTTGAAGAGTGTTCGAGACACCAGCGGCATGGGAGGAAAGGCATACAAGAGGCCTGTGGACCATGGAATCAGAAAAGCATCCGCCGCTACTCTGAGAGGATGCGGTTGTCGAGAGCAGAATCTGGGAAGTTGCCGGTTCAGAGGACTGGCAAACAGATCCATGGTGGGGAGTCCCCACTTGAGAAAGATCCGCTGAAACACTAATGGATCCAATCTCCACTCGTGTGGTTGGAGGATCCTGCTTAGTTTGCCTGCCAGGTAATTTTCCTGACCTGGGAGATAGACCGCTTTGAGGAGTATGCCGTGGTGGACTGCCCAAGAGCACAGCCTTCGTGCCTCCTGACAGAGAAGGAAGGAGCCTGTGCCTCCTTGTTTGTTCACGTAGAACATTGAAACTTGATTGTCCGTCTGGACCAGTACAGACTGGTGAGAAGTGAGGTGGGAGAAGGCTCTCAGAGCTAGGCGGATGGCTCTGAGCTCCAGGAAGTTTATCTGCTGCGCAGACTCCCAAGGAGTCCAGAGGCCTTGAGTGCATGTCCCTTGGCAATGTGCTCCCCAACCCAGGAGAGAAGCATCAGTTGTTAGTACCTGAGAAGGCGGAGGAGATTGAAAATCCACTCCCAGTAGCAGGTTTGGCAGATGAAGCCACCACCGCAGAGAAGAGACCAGCAGGTCGGAGACCTGTACTGAGTCCGTCAGGCTCCCCGTGGCCTGATGCTATTCAGTGCGAAGGCACCACTGGGCAGGTCGCATGTTCAGGCGGGCATTGGGGGTGACATGGACCGTGGAAGCCATATGGCCGAGCAGTCTCAGAAATTGCCTGGCAGAGACCAGGGAATTGCTGCGAAAGTGGCTGGCGAGATCCATGAGCATGTGGGCCCTGTCCAGAGGCAGGAAGGCCCGCGCCTGAAGTGTGCTTAACCTTGCGCCGATGAATTTGAGATCTTGAGAGGGGAGCAAAGTGGACTTTGCGAAGTTTATGACAAAGCCCAAGTGCTGGAGCAGAGACCCAGTGCGATGAGTGGCCTGAGAGGCCTCTTGGGAAGACTGGGCCCTGATGAGCCAGTCGTCCAGGTATGGAAACACAAAAAGGCCTTGAAGTCTTAGATAGGCTTCTACCACTGCTAGGCATTTGGTGAACACCCTGGGGGCGGAGGATAGGCCAAAGGGCAGTACTCTGTACTGGTAGTGATTTCCTCCCACAACAAACCTGAGATATTGCCTGTGGTCTGGATGAATAAGGATGTGAGTATAGGCATCCTTTAGATCTAAGGAGCATAGGCAGTCTCCCCGCTGGAGGTAGGGCAGCAGGATTCCAAGGGTAAGCATCTTGAACTTTTCCCTTGCCAGGAACTTGTTGAGGTTTCGCAAGTCCAAGATGGGTCTGAGGCCTCCTGTTCTTTTTGGTATCAGAAAGTACCTGGAATAAAAGCCGTGACCTCTCAGGTGGTGGGGCACCGGTTCCACAGCCTGGTCCTGAAGAAGACCTGCTAACTCCTGAAGGAGTAAGTCCCTGTGCAGAGGGAGTCTTGGAGGCTCCCCTGGAAAGTAGGAGGGAGGTACCTGGTGAAAGTGTAGAAGATAGCCCTTCTGAACTATATGAAGTACCCAGGTATCGGATGTGATGGCTGACCACCTGTGGGCAAAGTGGACCAGCCGGCCTCCTGTGCTGAGAGAAACCAGCTGAGGGGAAGAGGCTATGCTGATGGAGTCAAAACCCCCCACCCTGCTGAGCAGGGGCCGGTGTTGTGGGCTTGGGGGCCTGCTGCCTACGGGACCCATTACCCCGTCCCTTGGCCTGCTGACCCTTTTGGGGAGCTGCTGAGGCCTGATACTGAGGGTAGTATTTATAGGCAGCCGCCTTCCTTGGGTAAAAGGGCTTTTTCCCTGAGCCCTTCTTCTTCTGAGAAGGGGCAGAGGTTTTTCTGGACAGCCTAGTTCTGGTCAGAGTCTCGGTCTCGATTTGTGCAGCCTTTTCAGTCATGGGTTTTCCAAAGAGGTTTTCACCTCTGCAGGGGACATCGACCAACTTGTCCTGGACCCATGGCTCGAGGTCGGATGACTGAAGCCAAGCCTGTCGGCGGGCACCGATGCCGGCCCCGGCTACTCGAGCCAATGCTTTGAAGCCATCGTAGGCTGCTCGAGAGATAAACTTCGAGGACTCTCGAATACCAGTGGACAAGGCTTGGAACCTCTGCAAAGGTTCCTCGGAGAGACCAGCAGAGAACCCGGCAATTTATTTTGCCAGATCTCAGAGATACATGCCCATATAGAGCTGGTAGGTCTGGACTCGACAAGCAAGCATAGAGCCCTGGAAACACTTTCTACCGAGGGCATCCAGGCTCCAGGCCTCCCGGCCGGGAGGCACCGAGGAGTGCATCTTCTGACTCTTGAGTCGATGCATGGCCGATTCCACCACCATGGAATGGTGCGGTAGTTGTGCCTTTTGGAACCCGGGGCTCTTGCGGACTCGATAAATGGAATCGACCCGCTTGCTTAACACCGGCGCCGACGCCGGGCTCTCCCACATGCGGAAGAGAAGTCGTTCCAGCATCGGAGGAACCGATACAGTAAAGGCTTCCTTCGGGGGAGAGTCATACTGGAGGGCATCGAGCTCTTTGGCTTGAGGCTCCTCCTCGGGATCCGCGGGGAATGCCAAGGCCTTGGCCATATCCCGCACGAAGTCCGAGAACCGGGTGTCCTCCGGGGGGGACCGTCTCCGAGGTTCGGACTCGGGCGAGTCCGATGGGACACACCAAGTCCGAAAAGTACCAGGTGACTCTTCGTCCTCCGTTTCCCAGTCGGACTCCTCGGAGGAGGAATCGAGTGGCTCCAGTCGGGCGGGCACCAATGCCCTCCGCCCCGACGCCGAAGGTGTCGGCGTCGACGACCTCGGTCCCAAACGAGAGGTCGAGGGAGACTGCGACCGAGGATCGACTTGAGCTCGCATGGACTCGAGGATCGGCTCGGTCTCCGGGGTCGACTTGGACGTCGACGTCCCGGTGGCCGGGGCAGACACATTGGCGAGGCCAGAGATCAATGCCCGCTGCTGGTCCATGAAGGCAGCCAAACTGCTCTCCAAGGCCGTCAACCTGAGTCCAAGCTCAGGAGACCCAGCAGCCCCTGACTCGGGCCCCGACGGCGTCGGGCCCGACGTCAGCTCCTTCGGAGGCGAGTCCACGAGGACTACAGTACTCACGTGTCCAGGCGACTCCATTTCGAGACGAGGATGTTTCGAAGGCCTCTCCGACTCCGAGGACCCGGGACGGCTATCGGGGCTATGCGACCTGGCCCTCGAGGAACCAGGAGCATCCACCGACGCCGCCCTCGCGGGTTTTTTCTTCCGATGATGTTCCCGGGTAGGAGACCCCCGCTCAGAGGAACTCCGACGATGCTCAGGACCGGAGTCCCGGGACGTCGAAGCCTCTGATGAGGTCCGGGCCCGGCCGGACGCGGAGTCAGAGAAGATTTGTTCCCGTTGATGCTGCCGACTCCTCAACGCTTTTGAGGACATCTTGCCACACGGACCACAGATCATCGGGTTATGATCGGGTCCGAGGCAGCGGAGGCAGCAGTCATGTGTGTCGGTAAGAGACATAAGTTTCTTACAGCGATCACACTTCTTAAACCCGCTGGCAGCCATCGAGGGAAAAAGGGCCCCTGCGAGGTCAAAAGACAGGGCTGCCAGTGAAAATGAAAAAATGGCGCGAACGCTTGTCACGAAGGACAAAAAAACGAAAAATAAAACGGACCCGATACCGGCATAGCGGGTCCGGGCGGGAAAAGGATCCGGCGTCGAACCGAGAAAGAATAAAAAATAAGAGAGAAAATCAACTTTTTCAGCGGCGATCACAAACAGCATCTGTAGGGCTCCGCGGAAAAAAGAAGACTGAGCAAGATGGCACCCTTGGGCGGGAAGGGGACCGCGCATGCGCGCTGCAATTCCCAAAGGCTTTCTTTGAAAGCTGGGGAAATTGCTCCGCGAGGGCTCCGTCGGCGCCGACGTCACCCATATGTGAGGACTGACTTCCTGCTTGGTCCTGGAGAAAAACCATATCCAGTCTGCCCGTCCATAATTCCACGCATCCACCACCCTTTCCATAAAGAAATATTTCCTCAGATTACTCTTAGTCCATCATTTCACCTTTATCTTATGTCTTCTTATTCCAGAACTTCCTTTCAACTGCATTTATACCATGGAGGTATTTAAATGTCTCTATCATATCACCTCTCTTCTGCTTTTCCTCCAAAGTATTTTTAATGAGATCTTTAAGCCTATCAACATATGACTTATGTCGAAGATCACTGACCATTTTAGTAGCTGCCCCCTAGGTCATTTGCATTCTGTTTACAACAACCTTCTGAAGGCAGAGTCTCCAGAATTGTATACAGTACTCCAAATGAGGTCTCACGAGAGACCTGTACAAAGGCACTATGACCTCCTTTTTCCTGTTGGCCATTCCTCTCCCTATGCACCTAAGCATCCTTCTAGCTTTTGACATCACCCTTTCTCCTGTTTGGCCACTTCAAGATCATCCAATATGATCACCCCCTGGTCCCGCTCTTCTTTTGTGCACTGAAGTACTTCAATCCCTATATTGTACCTCTTCCTTGGGTTTTTGCAATCCAAATGCATGGTGTTGCATTTTTAGCATTAAATCTTAGCTGTCAAATTCTCAACCAAGCTTCCCTAGATCCCTCATGTTATCCACACCTTCCAGGGTGTCTATCCTGTTGCAGATTTTGGTATCATCCACAAAAGGGCATATCTTTCCCAACAGACCTTCCACAATATCGCTTACAAAAATGTTGAAAAGAACTGGATCAAGGACAGATCCCTGAGGCATACCACAGGTAACATCCCTATCTTTAGAGTGAACTCCATTTATTCACTTGAGGGTCCATTCCAAGGGCACTCAGTTTATTCATAAGTCGTTGATGTGGAATGGTATGAAAGGCTTTGCTGAAATCTCAAGTATACCACACTCTCCCCCAATCCAATTTTTTGGTCACTCAGTCAAAGAAATCAATCAAATTCATCTAACAAGACCTACCTCTAGTAAAGCCATGCAGAACCAACCTGAGTTAGCTCAAGGTGTTGACACCCTAGGCAAACTTTAAGCCTTATGCCCCCCTGGCTGTCAAAATGGATTGCTTAGCTTTGAATGCCCTGCTCTCCCCCCCCCCCCCCCCATATCTGCCACCCTAGGCAACTGCCTAGTTTGGCTAATGGTTGGGCCCACCCTGAAGCCATGCTGTCACGGATCCATAAATCACACCATCCTCTGCTTTAGCAGGATTTCCATTAATTTATTCACCACAGAGATCAGACTAACCAGGATGTGGTTACCAACCTCTTCCTTACTTTCACTTTTGTGGACAGCAATCACATTCTCCCGACTCTAAAGAAGCATTGAAAAGGTCAGACAGACGAGCTACCATAAGTTCTTTCAATACCCTTGGATGAATCCCATCCAGCCCCATCACTTTGTCCACTTTTAGTTTTGCTAGTTCCTCACAAACAGTCTTCTGAAAACTGTTCATATTTTACTTCACTTTCATTCCTATTTGTGTTTGTTTTCTGAGGCCCCACTCCCAGCCCTTCATCTGCGAACACAGAACAGAAATATTTGTTAAGCAATTCTGCTTTATTGGTATCAACTTCTACATATTCCTCCCCTTCACCCAGAAGTCTCACTTTTCCACCTTTGCAGTTCCTCCTATCACCAACATACCTAAAAAAGAATACCTTGTCCACATGTTATACTGTTTTGGCTATCTTTTCTTCCATTAGCATCTTTGCTTTCATGACTACTTAACCAGCTTCCCTTAGCTTCTCCAGCTTTTGCTGTTTGTCTTCCTATTTTGCGAATCTCTTAAATTTTATGAAGACTAACCTCTGTTTTCTTTCCTTTACAGCTGCTTCTTTTGAAAACTATAGCGGCCTCCTTTTCCTTTTTCTTTCATTTATTTTCCTAACAAACACTTTTGTTGCCCTTAAAATATCTCCTTTCAGTTCTGCCCATTGTTGTCCTACTTCCCCCCAGATGTCCCCACCCAGCTAATGACTCCTTCAGGTATCCCCCCCCCCCCCCATCTTTGCAAATTTAGTTTTCCTGAAGTCTAGGACCCTCGCTTTTGACTGAACCATCTTCATCCATGTCCCAGTATTGAAGCTCAATAGTTGTCACCATGGGTACCTAGAGAGCACCAAAGACACAAGTCAGTAGCTTAAGTGAACCAATGATACTGCTATAAAGGACTTGGGCCACTGTAAGATTAACAGCTTGGGGAATAAGAATGTTTTTAGGCTAGGTATTCAGTTTCTTCCTGAATTAATCACTACAACAGCTCAGTATGTGGTGCTGCACAATTGCACAATCTGGACGTTACCTAAATCTGTGCAAGAAAGGAAGCTCATGGTAGTGAATACAGTTCATTTATTTTTTACTTTATTTATAAATCACCAATATACAAAAATAGTAACACTACCTCGAGCCTCAGAGCGAGGCTGACCCTGATCCATCATTCCTAGGCAACAGCATGTACAGGTGATATATAATTTTATATAACAAACATCCCCACCCCCTTCCCTCCCATCCCTCCCCTCTCCCACAAAGATCGCAACCCCTACCTCATACATCAATAAGCCAACTAACTACCTACATGCAATATCTCATTACAACTATGAGGTCCCAGACTTTGAATATAAGGTTCCCAGATCAGCAAAAAGGCAGACCATCGTCATGCACTACCCCGGGCCCTCCATCGCTCAGTCAGCATAAGCTGGTGGAAGCTATTGCGCCACTCCCAAAAGGTAGGGGGCGCCTGCTCCCTCCAGTTAAGAAGTATCGGGCCTTTGCCCACCAAACATGCTTTCCGTATCCATAAATGTTCCCACTTCTTCCCGGGTGGGGTGGGGCCAAACCAGTCCATTGCAACAGCAAGGCCATCCCATCTCACCTTCTGGTGGAGTAACCCACTTAAAAAGGCACAGATCCGTGCCCAATAGGGACGAATGTGCCTACAGTCCCACCACATATGAACATAAGAACATAAGATATGCCATACTGGGTCAGACCAAGGTCCATCAAGCCCAGTATCCTGTTTCCAACAGTGGCCAATCTAGATCATATGTACCTAGCAGTATCCCCAAGAGACACAGGTTCCAAAATGCTTGTATTGGGTCAAGCATTGATATCCTGGGTCCCTTTTTAATAATGGTATATGGACCTTTCCTCCAGGAACTTGTCCAAACCTTTTTTAAACCCAACTACACTAACAGCTCTTACTTCATCCTCCAGTAACAAATTCCAGAGTTTGATTACACATTGAGTGAAAAAATATTTTCTCTTATTTGTCTTAAATAGTTTACCCTGTAGCTTCATTACATGTCCCCTAGTCTTTCTATATTCTGATAGTGTAAACAATCGATCTACATTTACCCGTTCCACTCCATTCATTAATTTATAGACCTCTATCATATCTTCCCTCAGCCATCTCTTTTCCAGGTTGAAGAGCCCTAACCTTTGTAGCCTCTCTTCATAGGAGTAGCCTTCCATCCCCTTTACCATTTTGGTGGCTCTCCTCTGTACCTTTTCTAATAACGCTACATCCTTTTTAAGATACGGCGACCAGAATTGCACACAATATTCAAGGTGCGGTCGTACCATGGAACGATACAGAGGCATTATAATATCCTTTGTTTTATTTTCCATTCCTTTCCTTATGATACCTAGCATTCTATTTGCTTTCTTGGCCGCCGCTGCACACTGGGCAGAGGGTTTTAACATGTTATCCACGATGACTCCTAAATCTTTTTCCTGGGTGGTGGTTCCCAATGTGGAACCTTGCATTGTGTAACCATAGTGTGGGTTGTTCTTCCCTAGGTGCATAACTTTGCACTTGTCCACATTAAATTTCATCTGCCATTTGGATGCCCAGTCTTCCAATTTATCCAGATCCTCCTGCAGTTTTCCACAGTCCTCTTGGGTTTTAACAACTTTAAACAGTTTTGTGTCATCTGCAAATTTTGATAACCTCACTAGTTATTCCCTTTTCCAGGTCATTTATGTATCAAATAAGCTTAGGGCTCAGAACATCTGGGGCATCATCCATCTAATGTAATGTGACTATGGAGCGCATGCCGAGGCGAGAAATATACCCTAATGACACATTTAAATTTTACCTCTCGCCAGCGCGCACCCTCCACCAATTCCGCAATCCATCGTAAAGCCTGCTGAACAGAACCAGGGGGCACCACACGTGCCAGCTCAACCTCCCAGGCCATCTCCACGCCTCTATAATCTGGGGTAACCCTAAATCGCTCCAATCTTGTTTTCAGGACTGCAATTGACGGGGGGCTTTCCCCTCCCAAGGCAAAAAATTCCAAAATTTGTGCTGATCTTTCAACATTGATCACCGTCTTGGATAACGAGGCCACATAATGAGAACTGCATATACACAAAGTAATGCTGAGGACGAAGGTCATATTCGCGGCTCAAAGATCCAAAAGATTTACAGCTTCCCGAGGGGTCAACCACATGCCCAACAAATCGAATCCCCCGTTCCTTCCACTCTCGAAACATCATTGTCTCTGATCCTGGGGTGAAACTAACGTTCCCCTGTAGCGGTAGCCAGCTCGATACCTGCCATGGATTGTTCCAGAACCCATTGAGGTGCCTCCACGTACATCTAACGGAGCTGAGCAGCACACTCCTTGCAAGTCTACCTGGCAACTGTGAGTTTTCCAAATGCAATACTGCCGGTAGTGTCTGCGGGGCTACCAAAGCTTCTTTGAAGGCCCTTGGCGTGTACACATCTGTCGCATTCAGCCAGTCCCCGATATGCCTAGCCTGATAGGCTAAGGCATAAAGACATAAATCCGGAAGTCCCACTCCCCCCTCCCGCCATCGCCCCTTCAAGCGGTGTAGTGGAATATGGGCTCTAGCCCTCCCCCAAAGAAACCCCCGCACTTCCTTTTCAAGACGGTGTAAGTCACGTCTCAGCAGCCACACCGGGAGAGTCCGCATCCAGTACAGTATCCGTGGCAGCACCACCATAGTAAACGCTGCCACCTTTCCCAATAAGGAAAGGGGGAGAGGTCTCCAAGCTGTCAATTGGGCTTGCACTTTTGTTAGAATTCTATCAAAATTCCTAGCATATATCTCCCATGGCTTTCTAGTCAACAAAATACCTAAATATACAAAGGAATTCTCTGCCCATTTAAGCGGGAAGCCCCCCCACTGCCCCTGCAACTGTCCGGATACATCCAGAGCTTCTGATTTATCCTTATTTATGTGAAAACCGGCAAAACTTCCAAAACAAGCAAATTCCTCCATTAACAAGGGCAAAGATTCCCTAGGGGCAAGAAAATGCACCAAAAGATCATCCGCAAAGGCTTATAGTTTAAAGCCCTGTGATCTGATCTGTACCCCTTGTATAGCCCGGGAGCCCTCCACCCTCCTAATCAAAGGGTCTATGCGCAAGACAAACAGAAGAGGAGAAAGAGGGCATCCCTGTCTGGTACCTCGTCCCAAATCAAATGCCTCTGACAATACCCCATTACACAACACCCCCGCTGTAGGCCTTGCATATAAACTCTCCACAATTTTACAAAAAGGGACTCCCAATCCGTATTGGGGGAGCAAATACTTCAGATACTACCAGTTAATGCGATCGAATGCCTTCTCCGCATCAAAGCTGACCAAACAATGACTGTAACAGATGGTCATGTACCCACTCCAATGACGCCAAAACTTTACACAAATTATGCACCGCATATCTCCCCCTCACGAATCCCACCTGTGATTCATGTATCAGATGAGTCAAAACCCCGGCCAAGCGATCTGCCAGAATCTTTGCCATCAGTTTCAAATCAAAGTGTATTAACGATATGGGCCTATAAGAGGTCGCTTGTACTGGGTCCTTCCCTGATTTAGGTATTAATATGATATGCGCGTAATTACTGCCCCAATGAAAGGCACCCTGTTCAGCTATTCTATTATGCACTGCCACCAAAGTCGGCATAATAAAATCATGCAGTATTTTATAAAATTCCGCCCCTAGCCAATCCGGTCCAGGTGTTTTATAACAGCTCACCTTTGAGATGACTTGCTGCACCTCCTGCGCTGTTATATGCTGGCCAAGTTGGACACACTGCTCCTCGCTTAAGGACGGCAAGTCTAACTCTCGCAAATACTGTACTCTGTACTATCTTGGTTCTCCTCCTATCTCTCCCATCGCTCTTTCAGTGTGTACTTTGGTGGCTCCTCCTCTTCTTCAACCCCACTACCTGTAGGTGTTCCTCAGGGTTCCGTCTTAGGTCCGCTCCTCTTTTCTCTCTATACCCAATCCCTTGGTGCCCTTATCTCTTCCCATGGCTTTCACTATCATCTCTATGCCGACGATTCTCAAATCTATCTTTCTGCACCTGTTATCTCTCCTGAAATCCATCTAAGATCTCACTCTGCCTCTCTGACATTGCTACCTGGATGTCCCACCGCCGCTTTAAACTGAACATGGCCAAAACTGAACTCCTTATCTTTCCCCCGTATGCCTCTCCTCCTCTTTCCCCTTTTTCTCTCTCTGTGGATAACTCTGTAATCCTCCCTGTCTCTTCAGCACGTAACCTTGGTGTTATTTTTGATTCCTCTCTTTCTTTCTTTCTCTCCACATATCCAGCTCATTGCTAAAACTTGCCGTTTCTTTCTATACAATATCTGCAAAATTCGCCCTTTCCTCTCTGTTTGTTTATACCACTAAGATGATTGTCCACTCCTTAATCACCTCCCATCTTGATTACTGTAACCTTCTCCTTGCCGGCCTCCCTGCAAGCCACCTCTTTCCTCTTCAGTCAATCCAACACTCCACTGCTCGACTTATTTTCCGCCAGTCTCGCTTTTCCCACATCACTCCTCTCCTCATCTCACTTCATTGGCTTCCCATCCATCTCCGCATCCAATTTAAACATCTCCTCCTAACCTATAAATGTATTCACTCTTCTGCCCCTCAGTACCTTTTGTCTCTTATCTCTGCTTACACCCCCTCTCGGTTACTTCGCTCTTCTAATAGTCTTCGTTTATCTGTGCCCTTTACTCGTACTGCCAATTCCAGACTTTGATTCTTCCAACTAGCAGCACCCTTTGCTTGGAATAGTCTTCCTATCTCTGTGCGCCAGGCGTCCTCCCTGCCCATTTTCAAGTCCATACTCAAATCCCACCTCTTCACTACTGCTTTTCGTTCCTGTCTTGCCCTATCTTGATCTCTCCATCAACTTTTGTTTACTTTGTCCTGTAAATTTTGTTATTTGTATTTTGTAACTTATTTTGTATTCTGTCTTATTAGATTGTGAGCTCTGATGAGCAGGAACTGTCTCTCTTGTATGTTTGTACAGCACTTCGTATGTTGCGGTGCTATATAAGTGTTTATTATTAATATTAATAATAATAATAATAATAAATACTCTTTAATCCTAGTGGGTGAACCATTCTCAGCTGTATATAATTTCTGAAAAAAAGGACCGAAATTCTCGCACAATATCTGCACTATCCTTATGTAGGACACCCTGCTCGTCTCGAATCGCCGCTACCATTTTCATGCCCCTCCTCCCGTTCAAACAACATGACAACAATTTACCAGGTTTGTTTCCATGACAATGCAATTGATATCAATAATAAACCATCAACTTCTTGGCTCTTTGATGCAATAGCTCATTTAGGGCATTCTGGATTTCCCATAATTACTTATTTACCGCATTATGAAGGCGCACATAACGCTGATGCGCCTTAGTAACTTGCTGTTCCAGAGGATGATCTGCTCCGCCCGCAATCTACACTTCCTAGAATAAAATCCAATTATATCCCCTCTCAACACTACTTTAGCGGTCTCCTAGACCAACTCAGGGTCATCCTGATGTCCCCAAAGGTTAGTCTCAAACTCCTGTCATTTCTGCCGAATGAAATGGTGGAATTGTGTATCCTTATACAACTCCAAGGGAAGGCGCCAGATACGTGTTTTTTGGATATCACCCCCCCCCCCCCCGCCCCATTGCATCTCCAACCATATTAGCACATGGTCCGAAATCTCAGTAGGGCCAATTTGTGCATCCCCCGTGAAGGTGAATAGACCCGCTGAAATCAAAATATAATCAATCCGCGCACTAGAGCCATGAGCCCGTGATTGATGTGTAAAATCTTTTTCCAAAGGATGTAGCAGCCTCCACACGTCAACCAGACCCAGGCGAGCTCGAAAGCATGGCAGGGTCCGTGCCATTTGAACGTGTTCCCGTGTGGTATCTCCCCTGGATGTGTCAATTCCTACATCAAACACCCCGTTGAAGTTCCCCCCCCCCCCCAATATCAGCGGATATTCTGGTAATTGTTCTATCTTCGAGGTGAGTCGAAATATAAAGGTCCTGATCTAACACATTAGGGCTATAGAGGTCACCCAAAATTACTGACCTCCCCTCCAAAACTCCCTGCAATAACACAAAGCATCCAGACGGATCTGTAACCTCTTTTTCCAAAACAAACCGTATGCGTTTATGGATCAGGATGGCCACACCCCCTTTTTTCCTATGGCAGGCGCCCCCCACACCTGACCCACCCAATCTCTACAAAGCTTCGCATGCTCCTCAGTAGTCTGGTGGGTTTCTTGTAGCAGCGCAATGTCACAGCACTGTCTTGCTAAGGCCTATAAGATTTTATACCGCTTAATGGGATTTCCAACTCCGCACACATTCCATGAGATGATCCTCAGGGGCCCGAGGCAATGTCAGGTCTCTTCAAAACGACCATGATGACCCATTCAGCAGGGACCTCCCCAGCCTGAAGCCCCTGCCCCCCAGTCCCTAAAGTGGCTTACTAACAGTGAATATCTAAATAGTTAATTGCGATCCTCCCATCCCCTTAAACCCTCCCCTCTAAACCCTAAAACTACCCCCCCTCTCCCCTCTTCCCCCCCTCTTCCATCTCTATACCTATCTTCCTATTCTCGTCCATCTATCTATAACTAAAGGATCACGTTGGATGTGAACGGTCACCCTCTCCCTTGTTAACGACCACAAAGGTCTCATAGTAAAGTTCGCCTCTCTGCTCATCTCAAACCTTACACCGAATCCCATCATATGTCATCTCATAGGCTAGTCAACTTAAACCTACATATCTCTAGCAAATAACATAGCATAGCATTGCAAGAACATTGATTAACTACAATTTACATGAAATGATAGGAAGGAACCAAGTAGCTTAGAGGTCACCACTCGGTATTCTTCTGTGCCGGGGGGAACAGCCCCCATGATTCATATATGTGGCTCTTCTGTTCAAAAGTCTCCGTCTCTCCCAGCATACCGGGACAACACAGAAGCTCCACTAATATACAGCACACTTTTATCAGTATACAGGTTTGCATATATGCCTAGATTTCCCGGAGCAATACTCTTCCCTGTAGCCACCCTTGGAAGTATCCGGACATTCGGCTCATCTACGTCCCGTATACAGCTCTTCCAGGAGTTCAAAGGCAGCATATCCTCAGGTCGCCCCCATCCCTCATATGGTCCCTTTAAGTTTTGAACCCCGTGATTGTAATCCAGCCTCTGCCTCCAAGGCACTAGTTCATAGTTTTTTGCGGGGTTGTAGCCTCTATATCACCATGCAGCATTCTCTCTATGTAGGGACGTGCCTCCTCGGCTGTTTCAAATGTCCTGCGTGACCCCTGATGTATCACACATAGCCTGGCTGGGTATTGCACCAAAAATTTAACTTTAGCATCAATCAGCTTTTGACATAGGGGTGCGTAAGCTCTTCTCTTCTGGCTTAGCGCTACTGAATAATCTTGGGCTATGCGTAGCTTAAAGTTAGCATATGTTATAATCCCTTTCTGTTGCGCTGCTCTCAATATTGCTTCTTTCTGTGGATACTGGAGGAATTTAGCAAGCACTACTCTCGGCCTCTGGTCTCGTGGTTGCTTACTACCCACGCGGTGGGCCCGCTCTATAACCAGATTACCTTGTTACTCCAGCCCCTCGAAAAGCTGCGTGAGCATCGTTTCCAGGTAGTGCTTTAAGGTTTTGTCCTCGATTTCCTCTGGGATCCCCATAAAACACAGGTTGTTACGACGTGAACGATTTTCCAAATCGTCAATCTTGGCCTCCTGAGTTTGTAGCTTGGCCCTTAGGCCCCGCAGCTCCCGGTTTACCGTGTAAAGGCCGGCCTCCGCTTGTCCAATGCGGTCCTCCACCTCTTGCAGCTGGATTCCAAATGCGTCTACGGAGCTGTGCAAGGCGTCCATTTTAGCGTGTAGCCCCTCAAATTGTGGGTACAGCGCCCCTGCCACCGCCGCCAAAACGTCCTCTAGGAACACTAGAGATGAGGGTGAACTCGGCGCGGCTGTACCATCCGCCATCTTACTCGGGCCTCCCAGGCGGTCCCTCTCTCGTCATGCCGTTTTTACTGCCGCCGCCATTCTGCTCGTCTCTATCCGCTGGCCTCAGAAGTTGCAGCAACTCTTCCTGTAAGGCAAAAGCCTGATTTCGTGGTATTTTAGCTGCTTTTAACGGTGTAATTATCCGGGTTTGGGCCGGGGGTGACTGGAGCATGAGCAACTCACGTCAGCTCGTACTCACCGCATCACGTGATCTGCAGTTGATTTTCTAATTTTAATTTTAATTCTATACAGTTTCATCACTTCTTAGGGCATACTGTAGTTTCAGCTGTTTGAAAATGAATCCACTGTGATCAAGCAATGCTTCAGCACTAAAAAGATTGTACTCATCTGTAGCCATGTAGGTGTGTTGTGGGTTACCTTTTATTCCCCTGTTCTGTGCTGTACCCATTTTAGTAACCCTTGCAATGTTCCCCTTCAAACCCCTGTCTCCCTTTCCCCCCTCCAGCTGTACTCTTCTCAAACTCCCTGTGTTTGCTATGTTGTCTACCTTGTGTGTATGACTTGGGTTGTCTCTGCTGCGTGATAGTCTTTATCTGTGTACACATGTGTGTGTGAGTCTGTCTGTCTACTTCACCTTATTTTCCTGAGTGTATCTGCATGTGCGCCGATACTGTGCTACATACCTGAATGCTGGTGGAAGGCTTCACAGGGTGCTGGTGAAGTGGCCAACGAGTCATGAGTACTCTTAACAGCTGGGCTGTACAGGTCTTACTGCATGAGGCACACAAGGCACAGAGCAGGGTCAGGAAGAGGCAGGCTTCTTAGAGGATTTATAGGTCCAAAACCCAGTTCCTGGACCTCACAGATGACCAGTGCCTCACCAGGTCCTAGTTGGATAATCCTGCCATCCAGTCTCTCTCTCAGGAGATGGAGCCTCTACTTCGCTCTACCACATAAAGAGAGCAGCCCATGCTAGTCCACCTAAAGGTCACCTTAGCCCTTGCATTTTATGCCACTGGCAATTTTCAGTCTGTTTTGGCTGTCCCCTTGACACTTAGCCAGTCTGCTAGTTCACAGTGCATTATGCAGATCCTGAAGGCCTTTTCCACTCATACATCTGACTATATAGACTTCCCTTAGAGTTTGCCGCACAAACATCAAACTATGGACCATTTCCTATCAGTGTTGGGGGTGGCCGGTACCCGTGGGCAGTGGAAACAGCACAGATGGGTGGTGGTGGGGCAGTGGCACAAATGGCAGCTACGCCACCCCCCCCACCCCCCCCAGCTTCTGCCGATTCCATTTGGGAGGGGAGGACGGCAGTGGCAGTATTTCCAAAAGCGGCGGCAAAAAGCCGCTGCTTTTGGAAATGCTGCCATCTCCCCCTCCAGAAACACAATCAGTGGCAACTGGAGGGGTGGTGTCAGCAGGACGGGGTGGTGTCAGTGGGGGGTGGCGTCAGTGGGGGCGGCAGCGAGGCTGAGGTTTCTGCCTAGAGCGGCAGAAATCCTTGGGCCGGTCCTGCTCCCCTGCTCTAGGTGGAGTCCCCATCAATGGATCCTGGAATCCCGACCCGTCCCGGAGATACAGTATTAGGGATCCCTACTCAAGAGATAGAGGAGGGCATCTCGGAGATGGAGGCAGATATGGGCAACCTTCAGCAAGGGATAGAGTCCGTATCAACTGACAACATCTCTGATATGGAGGTTGACAACAGCATAGCTTCACCTGTAGATCCACTCCAAGAGGAAGAAATGGAGACTTCTCTTTCTGGGATCACTTCTCTAGTTGGGTAAGTGTGGAAAAGCGCTCAGAAGTGTTTGTGCTCGCTTTTCATGAAAATGAATTAGCACCCACCGAAAGAGGACCTGCGCGAGTGGATGTAGCAACTGAGAAAGCTACAAGGGTGGTGGCGGGCTGGCCAGGGGGCCTTTAAGCCTCCCCTAGTAGGGGTATCCTTCCATCTTCTTTACCATATTGGCGCTCATTTCTGTACCTTTTCTAATTCTGCTATATCCTTTTTTTAAGACCAGAATTTCACACAATATTCAAGGTACGGTCACACCGTAGAACGATACAGAGGCATTATAATATCTTTGGTTTTATTTTCCATTCCTTTCCTTATGATTCCTAGTGTTCTATTTGCTTTCTTGGCCACCACTGCACACTGGGTATTATCCACGATGACACCTAAATCTTTTTCCTGGATGGTGGTTTCTAAGGTGGTACCTTGCATCGTTGTTCTTTCCTAGGCACATAACTTTGCACTTGTCTATATTAAATTTCATCTGCCATTTGGACATCCAGTCTTCCAATTTATCAAGGTCCTCTTATAATTTTTCACAATCCTCTTGCGTTTTTACAACTTTGAATAATTTTGTGTCACCTCACTCATTATTCCTATTTCCAGGTCATTTATGAAAATGTTAAAAAGCAGCGTGCCCAGCAGAGATCCCTGGGGTGCTCTACTATTCACCTTTCTCCATTGGGAAAACTGGCCATTTAGCCCTATCCTCTGCTTTCTATCTTTTAACCAGTTCCTGATCCACAATACTACACTGCCTCCAATCCCATAACTTTTCAATTTCACCAAGAGTCTCTCATGAGAGACCTTGTCAAAGGTTTTCTTAAAATCCAGATATACTATTTCAACCGGCTCATCTTTGTCTACCTGTTTATTCACACCTTCAAAAAATACAACAGATTAGTAAGGCAAGCCTTTCCTTGGCTAAATCTACAGTGCCTTGCAAAAGTATTCATCCCCTTGGTTTTTGTCCTGTTTTGTCGCATTACGTACAACCTGGAATGAAAATGGAGATTCATTTGGATGTTAGGTAATGGACCTAACAATATAGTCCAAATTAGTGAAGTGAAATGACAATAAAATACCTTGTATATATTAAAAAAACAAGTAAAAACTGAAAAGTTATGAGTGCATATGTATTCATCACTTTTGCTATGAAACCCCTAAATAAGATCTGGTCCAACCAATTAACCTCAGAAGTCACATAATTAGTTGATTAGGGTCCACCTGTGTGCAATCAGTGTCATATGATCTGTCACATGATGCTTGTATAAATATACCTGTTCTGAAAGGCCCCTGACTCTGCAATACCACTAAGCAAGCAACATGAAGACCAAGGAGCACTCCAAACAGGTCAGAGATAAAGTTGTGGAGAATTATAGATCAGGGTTGCATTATAAAAAAATATTCCAAGTTCTGAATATCCCACAGAGCACCATTAAATCCATTATAACAAAATAGAAAGAATATGGCACCACTGCAAACCTGACAAGAGAAAGCCACCCACCAAAACTCACAGACCTGGCCAGGAAGGCATTAATCAGAGATGCTACAAAGACACCACTGGATAACACTGAAGGAGCTGCAAAAATCCACAGCAGAGATGGGAGTATCTGTCCATAGGACCACTATATGCCATCCACACCACAGAGTGGGGCTTTATGGAAGAGTGGCCAGAAAAAAGCCATTGCTTAAAGAAAGAAAGAAGAAAACACGTTTGGAGTTTGCACAACAGCATGTGGAGGACCCCCAAACTCATGGAAGAAGGTTCTCTGGTCAGATGAGATGAAAATTGAACTTTTTGGTCATCATGGGAATCACCAATGTGTGGAGCAAACCCAACATTTCCCATCACCCCAAGGATCCATTCCTACAGTGAAACCTGTTGGCAGCATCATGCTGTGGGGATGTTTTTCATTGGCAGGGACAGGAAAACTGGTCAAGATTGAAGGAACGATGGATGGCAC
Source organism: Ichthyophis bannanicus (assembly GCA_033557465.1). NCBI lineage: Eukaryota > Metazoa > Chordata > Amphibia > Gymnophiona > Ichthyophiidae > Ichthyophis > Ichthyophis bannanicus. The sequence continues at coordinate 1,374,009,023 of CM066032.1, read as the reverse complement.
TAAATACAGGGCAATTCTTAAGGAAAACATGTTTCAGTTTGCCAAAGATTTGAGACTGGGACAAAGGTTTACCTTCCAGCAGGACAATGACCCTAAACATACTGCTGAAGCTGGTTTAAAGGGAAACATTTCAATGTCTTAGAATGGCCTAGTCAAAGCCCAGTCCTCAATCCAATTGAGAATCTGTGGCATTACTTGAAGATTGCTGTACACCAACTCAACCCATCTAACTTGAAGGAGATGGAGCAGTTTTGCCTTAAGAAACGGGTGAAAATCCCAGTGTCTAGATGTGCTAAGCTAATTGAGACTTGCAGCTGTAATTGCAGCAAAAGGTGGCTCTACAACATATTGACTTTGGGGGGTGAATAATATATATGCACACTCCTGCTTTCAGTTTTGTTTTGTTTTTTGTCTTAATTATTGTTTGTGTCACAATAAAGGATATTTTGCACCTTCAAAGTCGTAGGTATGTTGTGTATATCACATGGTGCTAACCCTCAAAACTCCATTTTAATTCCAGATTGTACTGCAAAAAAATAAGACAAACACAGAAGGGATGAATGCTTTTGCAATGCACTGTATGTTGGCTTTCTCCCATTAAACTATGACTATCTACATGTTCAGTAATTTTATTCTTTATAATGCCCAGTACTGACATCAGGCTCACCGGTCTGTAGTTTCCTCGATGTTAAAATCCCTGAGAATAAGGGAAGGGGAAGGAGGTGGACTTGTCAGATAGTGGTGTGAAAAGGCAGATGGAGTGGACTTCAAAGAAGGGAAAGCAGTGAGACTGAGGCAGCAGGAGGGGTTGAAACTGGCAGGAATGAGAGAATAGAAACCCAACATCACCACCGGTCAATGGGATGAGGCATGTGGAAGAATTGGTAGCCACCATGACAGAGGGAAGCAGTTGAAGTAGAGTCTTCTAGGTGTAGCCAGGTCTCAGTTAGAGCAAGAAGATAGAGAGCATTAGAGATAAAGAGATCAGGAAGAAAGGCAAGCTTATTAGAGATGGTGTGCACATTCTACAAGGCTCATAAGAAAGGGAGAGATGGGAAAGGAGAGGGATATGAATAAGATTTGAGCAGTTACGTGAGGATCTGTCCTTGGAGTGTGACAAAAGTCTAGAGGGGACAGGGATGGGATTGATAACTCCAGAAGGCAGAAGGAGAAGGAGAAGAACAGTACAGGGCAGAGAGGAGACATCATGGCGTTAACTAGGGTGAGATACTTTCAGAGAGAAAGGATGTGGCTGAATGAGAGGGAGAAACTGGTGAAGATAAAGAGCTGATGACAGGATAGAGGACAAGATGGTGGGAGAAGTGAGGATGGTAAAGGAGGGATGATAAGGAGAGGGGGCTTGAAATTGTTGGTATGAGGGGAGAAGATTAAGAAGTGTCAACAGTAGGAAGAGAAAGTGATGTGAAGTAATAAGAGAGCGATAGACGGGAGAGCAGAAGTCTGAAGAGATATATGAAGGAAAGGCAGGAGAGTGATCTCAGGAGACTGGGGTGCACCTATGAGTAATAGTGCTAATGAGAACAGGACAGCTATAAGAGACTCTTAGGCACGGAGAGGGTGAGCTGGAGGAATAATAAGGAAGAGGAGATGCAAGACACAGACAGCTGAAATAGGAGGGAGCTGAACAATATTACAAAAACATACAGATAAGGTAAAAAGCACACTAAGTATGATAAAACATATGTATATATATATCTGTATCTCAATGTAGACAGACAGGACTCACAAGCAAGCAGTTAAATGTCTGATCCAAGCCAGGAGCTAGAAGCAAAAAGCTTGTGATGGAGTTGCACATTCCAGAACAGAAAGGCAAAAGGCAAAAGCACACGTGGGCAGGGAAGAAGAGGGTTAACAATGCCTCCGTGAGGGGGAGGGAGGTGCTAGTCACCCCACTATCTGCACACTCTCAGGTAGATTAGAAAAACAGGCACAGGAGGACTTAAAACAGCAGAGACAGATGTAGAACTGGATAATGGAATTAAATGTTAGCTTGGTCTCCACAAAATGAGACCTCAGAGGCAAACAGAAACCAGATATTTATTTATTTATTCATTTATTTGGCTGAACTTTTATACTGCTTTTCACGGAGGTCAAGGGTATACATAGAATTCTGAATAGATCAAACAATGTTTACATGGAACAATAACTTTATACAATACGGATTAAAGTGTAGTTACTCACCTGTAACAAGTTTTCTACAGGGACAGCAGGAATTAGTACTCACATATGAGTGATGTCATACCAATGGAGCCCCACGCGGAGCATTTCCCTAGCTTTCAAAGAAAGCCTTTGGGAATGCTACCACGCATGCGTGGCCCCTTCCCACCCAAGGGTGCCATCTTGCTCAGTCAGATGACATAGCTTAGAGAAAAAGTAAAATAAGGTAAGTAAGGTAAAGGAGGCAACTCCTAGGGGAGGAGGGAGGTTGTGAGGACTGATTCTTGCTGTCCCTGGAGAACACCTATTACAGATGAGTAACTATGCTTTCTCCAGGAACAAGCAGGAAGTCAGTCCTCACATATGGGACTCCCTAGCTCAAGGCTGCCAAGAACTGAACCACGACAGCACCAACGCAAGAGAAAGGCAAGCCCATTGTTAACACTATAGCATTCTCAGAAGTTCCACCTGTTCTTGGTAAGGGGGCAGAAAGGCTGCATCGCATAAACAACTTTAATACATGGCTCCAAACCTGATGCAAACAAGGATTTAGATATATAGGCGACTAGAGAAACAGATGGAACAACAATAGACTATACTGTGCTGATAGACTACATCTCTCTGTCGCAAGGAAAAGGATCCTAAGTGAAAAATTCACGCATTACGTGGACAGGCATTTAAACTAGAGAAAGGGGGTGATGGATTGAGAAGGACAAGTTCAGGACAACACTCTCAGCAAAAGCTTAATAATATTGGAAACAGCCACACTTTTAAACCACACATCAATGGCAAGAGGGAAGAGGCGTGTAGAACAAAATCCATGCAAAATACAGGCAAGCAAGTCAACAAATGCTGGAAAGCAATGAGCACAAATGCTCAAATCCTAGCCAACAAAGTTCTTGACCTGGAAACCCTAATGGTGGAAATGGACTTGGACATTGTGGCCATTACAGAAACATGGCCTAACAAGTCACATGGCCTCAGACTGTATATAGTTGCCCCAGTTATAAATCCTAGTTACGTCACCTGTTCAATGTAAGTACAATGCAGGTCCTTCCTGCATTGTACAAGGAAATGTTAATTGTAAACCGCACTGATTTTAAAGAGCGCGGTATAGAAAAGCTTTTAAATAAATAAATGGGATATAGCCATAGCTAGCTATAATTTTTTTAGGAGAGACAGAGAAGGCAGAAAAGGAGGAGGAGGAGTCCTATATATCAAAAGCAACATTAAAGCTGCTGAATTGCAGGGGACTTGGGGAAAAGAAGAAGAGCTGTCAATTGTATTGGAAAGAGGAGATGGCACTATCATCTATGCTGGTGTAGTCTACAGGCTTCCAACTCAAACCAAAGAAATGGATAGGAGAGAGATATAAAGAGAACTTTACCTGTGAAGAAATCATTTCTTTTGTTGGATAAGATGAACCTCTACATAGGAGAGACATGCTAGTGCGTTTCTATATTCATATTAAATTATGTATAGTAATTTCATTTGCTTTGACTTACCTGTTTCTTGGACAGAAATCCACCACCTGCTTTTGAATTTCAACATCTGACAGAAGAGTTAAATAAACGTCTTTGTTTATTTGAAATTGTCTGCCTTTTAGACAAAGCTGTTTGAGCACGCGTCTGCCAGCCTACTTCAAGAAACATAACCTGTTTCTATTTTCCTGCATTTCTGGAGCCCCATCGACCCTGTGAGTTTACCCATCCGTTAATAGATGCAGTAGAGAGATGGGATTGCAGAGGTAATGGTAGGGAGCCTTCTTCACATATACCTCTGAGAAAGGCAGCAAGGTCCACAGAACATTAAAAGGCACGTTTTAGAAAAGACGTGGTGATTGGAATTCAGACATCAGGGTTGTGACAGTCACAATGCTGGTGGTATTTTAGAAAAGGGTCTGCTAAATGTGCAGCCTTTTCTTAACTATGGAATAACGAGGTGCAGGGGTGCACGTGCACATACCAGTATGTAGAGCTAGAGGAGCCAGTTCGCAAAGGCACATATAAATAAAAAATCAACAGGGTAAACACGGCCATCACACACATGTAAGTGCCGGACTTCCCAACTTGCACACTTGCATATTTTATGCTGGCTATTTCGCAATCCTAAACATATTAATGCCATCAGTTAAAAACAGATGTTATGTCTATCCAATTTCACTTTTGAGGGGAAAGTAAAAATGTATTCCCTTATGAAATGGGGAATACATGTATAGATTTTTGACCTGCCTAGGCCACTTCTTAACCGAACCCCCTTGCAAATTCTATGTCGTAAGCACATCTGTGTGCAAATTCAGCCCTTTCTAAAATAGCCGTTTGCAGAGGGATGCCTGATTTTACAAATGGAAATCATGAATATGGCTTCTAAAATAACCTCTCTAACCTAGTAACATTGCCAGAAAACTCACTGTGCCACTGTTACCAAAACAACCAGCGGAAAGGACCGTCAGTGGCATGTGTGTTGCATGCTTACCATACCTGCCAGTTCACACTAACAGAAATAAATGCTGGGGCAGGCCACTAGCCAAGAAAGTTAGGGAAATTCAAATACAATTCACAGCAGGAATATTCTTATAGCAAATATATCTAAAGGAACAGCAGCATAGTCTTGAATTAAAAACTGATAAATGGGAAACCTGAATGTTTGCCTCTTACCAGATATAAATCCTATTTTCACCACTTGGAGTGTGCATGTCCAAAAAAAGTTTGGTTCAAGCTTGTTTAAAAATCATTTTTCCCAAATTTCAGGCATGTTTTTTTGTATATATTTGATCTATTCAATTTTTTTAGGCACGTGGAATCTGATTCAGAAAGGGGCATGTCTGGGCCATCCGGACGGCCCTGAGCAGGATGGGCCCGTTAGGACCTGATTGTACCACAGGAGCAAAACATTCCTGTGGCACACCGAATCAGGCCTGAAGATGGCCCAGCGTGCCCCTGCATGTCTGTGGGGACATCCTTCCCACAGGATCCCCTGTCTCTCGCAGCGCTGACTCTCTTCTTCCCCGCCGCCCGACGCCCGACCCATGGCTGGGCAGCTGGGGCCTGGATTGGGTGGCAGAGACCTACCTGCACCTGATCCTGGCCCCAGCCCTGGCCCCAGGGGTGGGCGGATTCTGGCCCCAATCACCCGGTTTGAGCTGCTTATTCCACCTTTGAGGTGGAATAAGCAGCATGTTCCCCCTGACCCCGCAGGACGACAGAGCTGTGACCAGAACTAGCCCTGTATGTCCTGCCGCCTCACCCCACCCCCACTCAACCCAGACTCCATCCCCCATTGGCTCTTCCCATACTGCTGCTCTAGCCGTGCGGGGAGGACCTGAGAGGGAATAGGGGCAGGACGGCTTGCAGCCCCGCAAGATGCCTCTCTGAATCAAGCCCATAATGATTGCATGCAATAACTTAAAAATACATGCTTTAATTTGTCTGTATACATCTGTACAGATGGTTTGCACACTTTAAATTTTAGGGCATCCATTCCAATGGAATCCTTGCTTACGAATGCACACCCTATTCACCACTACCACTATGCAACCTCTATCTGCTGGGAGGGCAATAATCAAAGCCTTTTCTGTAAGTGAAATAGAATTTTACTTGCTGAAGTCAGGGGTTTTATTACTGCCCAACCTTGTGGGTTTGCAAACCCAAAAGCAAACTTATCTGGAGTTTGCACCATCATTGGCAATCTTGATTATTGTGCCCGTGTAACTATGCAGTCCTATGCTCACCAGTGGTGCTTTACATATAACGTTTAGTCATAATTCCACAGCGTAGATCCATGAACCAAGCCTGTTATGTTTAAAATTGTTTTACATTTCTGTCCTCCTTGAATATTTCTAGACAATAATATTTCTTTGTATTACAACCACTGTTGCTGTGGCAATAAATGAATATTTATATAATGTAAAATAAAATCTGCTACTATAGATAGTTGCTTCAGTAGCTGTCTTGAGCAAGTATATAAGGATGAAGACATGAAGAACATGAGATGGAAAAATGTGATTATGCTAGCTTCAGACCAAAACAGGGACGTTATTCATTCTGTCAACTTCCCTATACACTAGTTGTGTAACTAACATGGGCACCGAGAAGCTGACTAAGGCAATGGATATCATCAAGTTTAGCCAATACCTGGCAGGCATCTGTTCTGCAGTCGAAGTAACCAGCACAGAACATGCTGTCGGTAATCTCAGCTCCATAGACTTCTGGGCTACGGCACTTGTGATCAGGCAAAAGTGGAATTATTGCTTCTTGTAAATGGTGAGCGTACTGTGTTTCATCTTTAAAACAAACATACATAAAAATAAAAACAAATTATTGTACTCAGTTGGAAAAGCAACCTGTTGTTGAGCCATTCTTATCTGTACTATCAAGTCAGAGACCCAGCTACTGAAACCTGCTAAGGTGGGAGCCAATGGGCCTTTCCGCGCAGCGTGTGTGTGTTGCTGTCTTTTCCAGACATCTAGAAGGAGCTGGAACTCATTAAATGATCTGCATGCAGTGTCTGACTTCTCACATCATTTTTCAGTGCCCATGAAAATTATACACATTGTCCTGTAAACACCATTTAGAATTTCCTTTAGTTGCATTTATTTCTTTAAGCATATTTCTATACCGCCTTTCTACTATTCAAAGCGGTTTACCTGAAACCAAAATTGAACAGGGTATGGATATGCATACTGTTGAACAATGAAACTAAACATGAGTATAAGCTTGTAACATTAACTTGAACTTTGGATTAGTGTGAATTTGCGCGCAGTTTATGGAATCCACTTTCAACAATCCTTAATCGGGCTAAGAGAATATACAGATTTTGAGATAAATAAATGATATGATGGGATTTAATTTAAAAGCACATTTGTATTCCACTAAAGGTACTCAAGGTGGATAACTAAATTCTGATCGCATAAGTACCAGTGATCGGATGAAATTTACAAAACAATGTATCACATAATCAAATAATAATAAAATCAAGTAACCACAATAATTTAAATTAAAACATACCCCCAGAACAAAATGAGCTCCAACACAAAAAAATCATCAGACCCATTCACAACTCCCAGCCTTCTGCCTCTACCAATAGTATTTAATGTACCAATTCTCCATATGAGCCTAGGCTGTCAGACTCCGAAAGCAGAAGCTGTCCAGAGTAACATGTCTTTGACTGCTTACAGAATGAAAAATAATTATGTTCATGTCTCAGTTCAGAACGAACAGAGTTGCATATTATGAGCACCCTGTTAACACGGCTGGGCTCCAGTAGATCAACACAACAATCCACAACCGACCTACCAATAGTACCGCAAAAACCCCCAAAATTTAACCAACAATCCTGAAACCGTGCTTTTGACTTACCCCCAACCTTATGGAACACCCTCCCTACCAACATCCATGGTAACAAGGATCTCTCCTCTTGCCGGAAACAACTAAAGACTCGTCTCTTTGCCACCCATTTAGGGCAGGAACGGACAAGCATCAACTGACTCTAGACTCTTCCCCTGCCTAGACTCTCATCAAATCTTGAATCTGTAAATATCATGTTGGCTTAACGGAAATGTATATTGTTGTGAACCTCCCCACCCCCCCCCCCCCTACCATGTTGATGCTCAGACATGTGGAATCCCCCCTGTGATGGTACCCCCCCCCCTCATAATTATATTATAACCTTGTTTCATTGTATTTCACCACTGCTTTTGTAAACTGCTTTGACCCGGTGAAAGGTGGTATATAAGTTAAATAAAACATATCTGTGGCACTCTGCCCTTGTAGGTTTTGGCTCTTGTAGAGGCATATTTCAATTCTTGAGCAGCCGGGATAAGAAGTAAACATTTATTTTGTGAGAATAGACTACATGTAGGCTTATAAACTCAGACAAAATTACTGAGAAATCCCACTCCAGAATCCTGAAGGGCCTTAAACACCATAAAACAGATTTTAAACAAAATTCTCTACTGCAGAGGAAGCCAATGTAACTATAGAAAAAGGGATATTGCCCTTTCATTCCTCCCATGGCATGTAATAAAACAGACATCTGGCTTCCTCTGTACCAAATTCAGCATCTTTGCTATGCTGTGGATGATAACAGCTATGACTAATCTCAAATAACCAAGGGCTTGATTTGTGAGGTAGGCTATGACTGGTTTGGGCAGTGATTAGGCCAATTGTCTCAAATTTGTACACAAGAAAATGTATAAAGCTGTGCATGTTTAAACCATTCAGCTATCTCTTATCTCATTCCGACCAATGTCTAACTCACATACGACAGCAGGTAGTGAAATAAAATTGTAAGACAAAATGGACAACGTTATCAGGTGAGTTCATTGTTCTACATCCTAGAATTGGCATTTTGATAAGGCACTATTACATTTAAGGTGTGGTGAAGTGGGACGGGCTGAGTTTAGGTGAGAAGGAAGTTGAAGGTGGTAGAGGATGATGTACTCTGGATGAGGTAGGGGAAAAGGATTATTGAGAGTTACAAAACTCTGTAAGAAGGCTTTCAATTTCAATCCATAATTTGCCACAATCCTTGTCTCGTTATATATCTAAATGGAAACTTACTCTCCTGCATATGACCCCATCCAGCAATCTGACACATATGCTGATCAGGGAAAGAAATGCCATGTTCTGGTAAACAGATAGGTTGAACAAACTGCGTCTTCTTGGCACAGCGATTATCTTTCTTCTTCAATTTAATGAGTGCTGCAGAAGAAAAGAGAGCTGCCATGAAGCTACCATGTATGGGTCAGCTGCAGGCCTCCCAGGCTTCTGAAGACATCAGGGAAGCTCCTGGTGAATATTTTACTTCAACAGAAGAACAGAAAACACATTCTTAGAAAGCAAAAGCAGATTCTTTAATTTCATTTACATGTCACCCACTCCAAACTCTTGGATTGTTTCAGGCAGCTTACATCCTCACAAAAACCTCAATATTTAGAAAATTAAGACTGCCATATGGCCAGTAAAATGTGCCTGCAATTATGGAGGTGTACCCAACATAGTGGGAGTGGAGGAGTAGCCAAGTGGTTAGAGCACTGACTTGATAACCAAGCAACCAGGGTTCAATTCCCACTAGCACTCCTTGTGGCCTTGGGCAAGTCACTTAACCTTCTATTGACTCAGAAGAAAGGCCTGGCAATCTACTTCTGGTGACACTGCCAAGAAAACCCAGGAGCTTCTGGGTCACCAGGAGTCAGGACTGACCCAAAAGCACACATTGCATTTTTTTACCTAACATAGTAATATTACAGGTGATGGAAGAAAAGCACTGTCTGGTCCATCTAGTCTGTCCAGCTATCCCCACCTGCATAGTAAATATATATCTCACAAAGCATGACCACTTGCAAGATACCTCTACTTATTCTGAACCATTTCCTGCTACTATTACTACTAATCATCTGTACATCACTACAAAGCATACTCGGCACAGTGCAGAGACATATACTGTAAGAGACAATCCCTGCTCATCTGAGCTTACAATTTAGTCAAGACAGACAACACAACAACTGGGGACTAGGATATGTCAAGGGGAATGCTAAGGAAACACAGAGTTTGACAGCAGAAGAATAAGCAGTTCAGGATCCAAAAGCAGCCTTAAAGAGTTTTTAGCCTGGATTTGAAAAGGGACAGAGAAGGAGCCTGACATATCGACTCAGGTAGTTTGTTCCAGGCACAAGGACCATTGTCTTCTTCATATGCTATGATGTTTGATTTCTATAAGGTTCTTATGTATTATGTATTTTTGTTTATGTGTTTATTGTTATTGCATGCTTTTATTTGTAACTGGCTGAAGCCATTATGGAGAGGTAGAAATAAATATAATACAAAATACTATACAACCCTGGCTGGATAAGCATATGAATTTCTCACTTAGGGGCTAAGTCAGTACATGGTTGGGCCACGAATCTAGAAATGGAGGCCAGCACTAACCTCAGGAGGCATGTGTGTCCATCCCTCTGCCATTAGCACACTGCAACTACGCAGCACCTCACTAACTGGCATGAGGGTGCACTTAACGTCATCCGAACTAATAGCAACAGCCACAATTAGCACACGCCCAAGGCGCCCACATTAACCATGATGTGCCATCAATGCCCATGTTCTGCCCTTAACGCGCCCAATCCCTGCCCAATCGCACGCTAACCAGTTAGCATGGAATTTTTAATGTGGGGCCCCGTGCCATCTTTTAGCATAGTACACGAACCATGCTCTAAACCCCACACTAACGGTTTGTGCACGTTAGCAAACATGCCCCTTAGTTCACACCCAGCATGCCTCCCCTCCCAGGTCTAACCACAAAATATTGTAATAGTCTAGCTAGTTACTGGTTTTAGTGAGGCTGTTGCCCAAACATGCATCCTCCTAAACTCCTCTGTAGCCTGCCTAAAGGAGAGAAGGCCTGCTACTGCTGGGAGAAATCTGCACGTGTGAGCATTTACCTGCTGGGAATTTGTCTCAAAACATGGGAAAAAGGGAGCTTTGGGTTAAACTGATAAAATCTGTGTCTATTTAAAATTGTGTTTATTTATATAGTCATTCCATCTGGCCAGGATAAGCAGACAGATGATGAATGTTAGCAGAAATTAAGGAAGCTAAAAAAGATTGACAACACAATAGTAATAGGTGGATAAATGTCACCGAACAAACTTTAGGACAACTATCCAGAGGGTCACCATGAGTCGACACCAACTCAACAGCACTTAATAACAACAATAAATGTCACATCAGGACATGTTACAGAGGTGAAGTTTTAGATGAAATAAATGACTACTTCATAGAGAAGCTGGTTCAGAAAGTAACACAAGTGGGAGCTATTTTAGGCCTAGTCTTTAGAGTAATAAAGTGTTGCAGTTGTTGTTGAGTGCCAACAAGTCAATATCGACTCATGGCAACCCTGAGGATAGTTGTCCTAAACAGTCAGACGGCTAATTGTTGATAGAGTGACATCCATAGCTGTGGCTATGGTATTGATCCATTGCCAGTGCTGGCAGAAGTATTAGGAGAACTAGGCAGCAGCACCAGAAGCCCTTTAAATTTTTGAAACTATTGCCGAAAATAAGATGCAATACTGCAGCAGTTAACGGTTCCCATCATAAGGAAAGTGGCGGCTTTGCCTGCAGTTGAAGCTCTACCTCTCCTTCTTCTGCATCATCACGGTAAGGGGAAGGAATGGCCAAAGGAGCCTGGAAGTTGCTGCTGCAGCTGCCGGAAAGTGTGGCTGGTTGGCAGCTGCACATCAGTACAGCGGCTGTAGCAGCAGCCTGCAAACTTCCCACTTGCCCCAACCTCTCAGTACCTGGCTGTACCTATGCCATGCCCCAGACCATGCCATGCAAACTTTGCAGCAATGAGTTTAGCTGGGCCCAATGGCATTCGAATCGAGAGGCAGTCCCCCTAGCCTCAGCCAAGGTGAAGGTCAGCGAGGCACAGAAACAGGAGGACTTTGATTGTGTGCTGCGCAGCCCCACTGAGGTGACAGAGATGGGAGGAAGGGTGGGGACTTGGGAATCAGGCTGGGAGAATTAATTTTTACAGCCCAGGAGGTACATGGGTGAAAGTTGACCGAAGGCACCAAATACACTTGTATCAACCTTGTCCATCACATTGCAGGTCTTCCTCTTTTGCATTGAACTTCAACCTTGCCAAGCATGACGTCTTTCTTTAATGATCTCTCCAAAGTATGAAAGTTGAAATCTTGGTTTGTTTGTTTTTTTATTTATGAATTTTCTAATAACAATCAAGTAATGCTTGTACAGAAAAACTACTGCTTGTGGAAACAGAATGTTTACAAAAAACAAAAAAGAAGAAACAATGATATATATAAGAAATTAAATACAAATTTCAACAAGCGTATAATTAGTCCACCATGTAGAAGGGGAGTAACACACACATTAGAACGAGGGTAGATGAAACACCTCAAACCCAGACAATGAATTCAACAGTAAGAACTAATAACACCAGCGATAGTCTGAGCTTAAACACAATCAATACGACAAAACACTCACTCAAGAGGCGAAGAGGATATTATAGTATGTGCAGAAATAAACGAGGATAAATCCTCTGGTTGAAAAAAAACATATTTAACCTGTCTAAAGTAAATAATACACTTGCAAGGGAACCTCAATAAAAAAGAAGCACCCAATTGAGTCGCACCTGGTCTAAGAAGCAAAAAGGCTCTACGCCTTTTTTGCGTCTCTCTAGAAACATCTGGAAATACCACAACCTTTTTATCCATAAATGGAACAGAACGTCTCTTAAAATACAATTTCAAAATCCATTCCCTATCGGATGGAATAGAAAAAGAAACCAGCATTGTGGATACCTTTAGACCTTCTTCCTTGGGAGATTTCAATAAAGCAGAAACATCTAACACCTCCATTTCCACAGAACCCACTACTCTCTGATCTACCTTTTTATCCACAGGCAAGAAATATGCTTTTACAATTGGAGGAGTTAAATCAGTAGGCACTAACAAAATCTCATGCATATACTCTTAAACAATTCTACAGGGGAGATTCCAGATACCATAGGAAAATTCAATAAGCGCAAATTTGACGCTCTCACTACATTTTCAATATTCTCCAACTTCACCCTCATTGCCACATTATCCTTCAGAATAGAGTCAGTGAGTAAGGAAACTGTCTCTATTTTCTGCTCTCCAGTTACCAACTTCTCATGCAGGTCATTCAGCTCACTACGAAAACCACCCGATAGGGTCTCCAGATGATCCAAGCGAGAGACTGTCAGTTCCACCTGCTGAGTCATAGCCGATGACAACTGAGTAATGGCTTTCCAAATAACATCCAGGGAAATAACCTTTGGTTGCTTCAGGGCAAACCCCTTAAACACAGAGGACACCAGGGAAAACTCTTGTCGCACTGCAGCTACTTCACCTCGCTGAGTAAGATGTGTCCCCTCGAGAGCCGGACCTCCAACCACGGGAGCAATACCGGGTTCCAAATGCTGACCACCAGTTTCCTCCTCAGGCGAGACCCGCTCCGGAGACGCCGCTCTCACACCCTCAGTTGAAGTCGCACTCACTCTCACAAGAGGAAGCACCGGACTATCGATCCAGATCGGAGGACTCCGTTCGTCGGGGGAGAGAGACACCTCCAGGGCAAGCAGCTCCGAGTCCACCTCAACCTGGGCTGCAGCGCCCACTCGAATCTCCCCAATCTGTTGCTCAGACAGATGAACAAAACGATCCATCGGACCAGAGGTAACCGCAGGCTTAGGCTCCGTGGGAAGAGCCTTCTGCCTGCCCTTCCGCTTTGGCATACTCTCAGTAGGAAAACGCTATCGCCGCCATCTTAGATTACATCCACTCCCCCGCAGAGATCTGAAATCTTGTTATTTAAGTTTTTAAGGAAATCTTAGGTTTGATCTTCTCTAGTACCGATTGATTTGTTCTTTGGGCAGTCCATGATATACACAGTATTCTTTACCAGCACCATAATTCAATTGCATCAATTTTCTCCCCATCTTTCTTCTTCGCTGTCCAAATGTCATATCCATATGACTTTATTGAAAATACCATGGCTTTGACAAGTAAGGTTACCAGATGTCCCCGATTTTCAGGGATTGTTTCTGATTTTAGAAATGTGCCCAACACCACTACTATTACTACTACTACTACTACTACTACTACTGAACATTTGTATAATGCTACAAGGCGTACACAGTGCTGCACAGACACATGTAAAAGATGGTCCCTGCTTATCAGAGCTTACAATCTGGTCAAGACAAACAACACAGTAGCTGTGGACAAGGATACATCTAGGGGGAATGATAAGAAAACACATAGGGGACTAAGCAGATCAGGATCCAAAATTGCCTTGAAGAGGTGAGTTTTCAGCCTGGATTTGAAAAAGCCCAGAGAAGAAGCCTGATGTACAGACTCAGATAATTTGTTCCAGGCGTTAGGAGCAGCAAGGTGAAAGTAGCGAAGTCTGGAGTTAGCAGTAGAAGAGAAGGGCTCGGATAGAAGCGATCTGCCAGAGGAGCGGAGGAGGAGCGGAGCAGGGAGGAGTGGTCTAGTGGTTAGGACAAGGTACTTCAGGCCAGAGGGCCAGGAGTTCAAGTCCCACCTGGGGACAGCAATCTCAGGCCAGAGGGACTGGGATTTCTAGTCCTATAGGCACTCCTTGTGGTCTTGGGCAAGCCACTTAACCCTCCATTGCCCATGTTCCCTGTAAGTATTAGCATATGTGTCTCATATCCCCTTGTGTTAAATGTATCCCCCAATTGACCGCTTTGACCCAGTGAAAAGCGGGATATAAATACAGCTAAATAAATAAATAAATAAGAGCGAAGTTCCCGAGGACGGTGTAGGGAGAGATAAGAGAGGAAAGGTAGCGAGGAGCAGTAGAATGAGTATACTTGCAGGTCAGCAGGAGAAGTTTGAACTGGATGTGGAAATGGATAGGGAGCCAGTGACGTGACTTTAGAAGAGGGGTTATATGAGTATGACAAGGCTGGCGGAAGATTAGCCATGCAGCTGAGTTTTGAACAGATTGAAGGGGAGAGTTATGATTCAGAGAGAGACCAGCAAGGAGGAGGTTGAAATAGTTTAGACGGAAGGTGACTAAAGTGTGGATAAGTGTCTTAGTAGTGTGTTCAGAAAGAAATGGGCAAATTTTGTTGTTGTAATAGAGAAAGAAACCACAGGTTTTAGCTATCAGTTGGATGTGTGTGGAGAAGGAGAAGGAGGAGTCAAAGATGACCCAAGGTTGTGAGCTGAGGAAACAGAGAGGAGTAGAACATTATCCACAGAGATTGAGAAAGGAGGAAGGGAAGAGGAGGGTTTAGGGAAAAAAATAAGAAACTCATTTTTGGCCATGTTCAATTTCACATGTCAGAAAAGCAGACAGAGATTCGGGCCTGTATTGCCAGAGAGATTTCAGGTGTAGAGAGGTAGATCTGAGAGCCATCAGCGTAAAGATGATACGGAAAGCCATGAGAACAGATCAGCGCACCAAGGGACTGGGTATAGAGAGAGAAAAGGAGTGGGCCCAAGACAGACCCTTAGAGTACACCAACTGAAAGCGGGATAGAGGAGGATCCAACAGAACAGACACTGAGAGTATGATGGGAGAGATAAGAAGAGAACCAGGATAGCACAGAGTCCTTAAAACCAAGCGAGGACATAGTATCAAGGAAAAGGATGAGGTCAATAGTGTCAAAAGCAGCAGAAGAGTCAAGAAGGATGAGGATGGAGTAAAGGCCCTTGGATTTTGCCAGGAACAGGTCGATGGAGACTTTGGCAAGAACCATTTCAGTAGAATGTAAAGGACAAAAGCCAGATTGCAAAGGATCCAGAAGGGCTTGAGAAAGTCAAGTCAAAGGTGGTGAACCGCATGTTCCAGTAGCTTAAAAATGAAGGGGAGGAGGGAGATGGGTCAATAGTTAGAAGGAAAGGTAGAGGCCGAATTTCAGTTGGGAGGTGATATGCGCTGCGTTGGCGCTTACCCCACCCACCTCCCGCCTAACCTGGATTTTCCATGCCGGGGTTGTATGTGGCCCCAGCATTGAAAATCTGGGTGTCACCGCACAGCCATGTAGCCACAGGAGATACCCATGTAGCGCAGATTTTTGATGCTATACAGTTAGTCCCAGCGCCTTAAAGATAGGCGAGGCTTTCCCATGTCTATCTTTAAGTCGCAGAACGCTAACCGTGTAGTATCGAAAATTGATGCTACATGGGTAGTGCCATGGCTGCTTCCGCTCCACCCTGGATCGCCCCCAACATGCCCCAGTGCTACGCAGATAGCATGTGGGCGCATTAGGGACATATCTGGGATTTTCGAAGATCACTACGCATGTAGGTGCCCTTAAAAATCTCGGATAACTAGGAAAGTTACCCATGTAAAGGCCTTCAAAAATTGGGCCCATAGGGTCTAGTGAGGGTTTCTTGAGGAGAGGTGTGACCACATCATGCTTGAAGGCTGCAGGAACAATTGTAGTGGACAGCGATACACTGAGAATATGGGAGAGGGAAGGGATTACAATGGAGGAGATGGAGCTGAGGAGATGGGTGGGAATAGGATCAGAGGAGCAAGTAGTAAGTTTGGAGGAGGAAAGAAGGTGTGTGGTTTCCTCTTCACAGATCATAGAAAAGGAAGAAAGAGTAGCAGAAATTGAGGGGAGAAGTTGGGAGTGAAGAGGGGAAGTAGCTGACCTTATGGGGAATAGGAGTGTGATCTTCTGGATTTTGTCATGGAAATAGTCAGCCAAGGTTTGGGCAAAAAGTGAAGGAAGGGTTGAGGGCAGAGGCATCTTGAGGAGAGAGTTGTAAAGAAATGGTGAGGGTCAGAGGCAAGAGAGTTAGTCAGATGGACATAATAGTCTTGTTTGCGGGGTGCTGTGGCTGATTGGAAAGAGGCAAGAATGAATTTGAACTGTAGAGAGTCTGCAAGGATGCGGGATTTGAGCCAAACGCGCTCCGCTGAACAGGAACAGGAGGTAGTGTGAAGACAGCCAGGGCTTGGGTATAGGACACCTCACAGAATGTGGTATGGGCAGAGCAAGAGAATCCAGAGCAGAAGAGAGTGCAGTGTTAAAGGAAGCTACTGTCTCATCAACAGACTCAGATGACATAGTGAAGGAATGAGGTGATAAGACAGTGGTGGAGAGAGTCAGAGGGTCAATAGCATGAAGATTTCTACAGAGGTCGGAGGAGACTGGGCGAGGTTGAGGCAGGAGGTGATGAAGAGTGAAGCTTAGCAGATCATGATCAGATAAGGGAAGAACTGAAGTACAGAGGTTTGAGGGTAAGCAATTTGCGATGAAGACAACGTCGAGGCAATAGTACTGTGTCCCCAATACTAGCAATGGAGACAGAAGGAGTAAAAAAAATATTTTCAATTTAGTGATTTGAATATGTCAGTTTTTAGAATGTACATCCATTATCTTTATAGTTTGCATAGTACGGGGGAAATGCATCACTGCTTTTATTTCTCTATCAATTTGTCTGCTTTGAAGTGATATTGTTGCTATCAAGGGATGGATGGGGGAGACAAGGCAATGACTCCCCTTCCCTCCTTGTTGCTTAAATGTGGATCAAAGGTTCCCCCTCCCCCCCCAACTTCAGCTATGTATCCGATATTTGCCTGAAAAATATCTGGCAACCTGATTGACAAGTCAAATCATATTCAGGTCCTTCACAGCCGTTCTCTCAAAGAATAAGGAAATTTACTGCACTTGCTTTTAATTTTCTATAGGGAGACTATGATAAAATGAGGAAAATGGTTAAAAAAAAATAAAAGAAGCGGCTGCTAGGGTTAAGAGTTTACATAGAAACATGACGACAGAAAAAGACATCATGACCTATTGAGTCTGCCCTTCCATATAGAAACATAGAAACATGACGACAGAAAAATACCACATCACCTATCTAGTCTGCCCTTCCATATCAACCTCTACAACAGTCCCCTTTTTTCCTTTAGAGATCCTCTGTGTTTGTGCCATGCTTTTTTGAATTCAGATACTGTCCTCATCTTTACCACCTCCACTGGGAGATTATTCCACGTATCTACTACTCTTTCCATAAAGAAATATTTCCACATATTACTCCTGAGTCTATCCCCTTCCACCCTCATCCTATGTCCCCTTGTAGCAGAGCTTGCTTTCAATCGAAAGAGGCTCTCCTCCTGTGCATTTATGCCACGGAGGTATTTAAACATCTCAATCATATCACCTCTCTCTCGTCTTTCCTCTAAGGTGTACATATTAAGATCCTTAAGTCTGTCCTCATACGCTTTATAATGAAGACCACTAACCATTTTAGTAGCCACCCTCTGTACCGACTCCAGCCTGTTTATTTATTTATTTTATTTATTTATTCATTTATTTATTTATTTAACATTTCTTCTATACCGCGCTATTATAATCAGCGCGGTGTACATCGAACAAAAACATACTACAATGCATACAGGCAACATTGAGTTTACAATGAAACAGGAAATTAAACATGGGATAAACCGGGAAAACTATGTACAAGTTAACTCTATACTATGTACAATACTCTAACTCATTTAGGTGTTACATGTGCATTTGTGGGTGGATAGAACACGTGTGATGGTTAGCGGTTGGGCTTATGTGTAGGCTGATCATTTTCTGTTTGTATTAAGTTGTTAGGGCGGCTGGGGCATGTGGGTAGCTTGCCAGTTGTGTGTTTACCTTGGATGGTTTCTGGGTAGCATTTTGTGAACAGGTGATGTTTCAAGGCTTTTCTGAATAGGGCTAGACTTTTGATGCCACGGATTTCATGGGAAAGGGCATTCCAGTTTAAAGGAGCAAATATGGAGAAGGCCCTGTTGGAGGTTGTCTTTGTGCATTTTGTCGTCATCTTGGGGACTACTAAGGTGTTCATTGTTGTAGGTCTCCTGTTTCTATTTTCCGGGGTACCGTGGATTAGCTTGCTGATTGGCGTAGGGGGGTGGTTATTTAAGGCTTTGAAAGTAAGGACTATTGACTTGTATTGGAGTCTGGCATGTAAAGGTAGCCAATGCAGATCTTTCATGATAGGCGTTATGTGGTCAGATCTTGACGATCCAGAAAGGACTCTTGCAGCTGCATTCATAGCTAGGCGGAGCGGATTTAAGGTTGATTGTGAGAGACCATGGAGGATGATGTTAGCGAAATCCAGATGTGGGAGGACTAATGCTTGGAAGGTTGTTCGGTAGTTGGTAAAATCCAGTAGGGGGCGGAGGTGACACAGCGTTCTGATCTTATGATATATTGCCTTTGTGACGTTATATATCCTTTAGAAGGTGCGGTCTCCAGAATTGCACACAATACTCCAAATGAGGTTGCACCAAAGACTTATACAGAGCACTATCACCTCTTTTTTTCTGCTGGCCATTCCTCTCCCTATGCACCCAAGCATCCTTCTAGCTTTTGCCATCACCTTTTCTACTGTACTTGTTTATTTATTTATTTTATTGAACATTTTTATACCGCGTTTCCCGAAGGATCAAGCGTAGTTTACAAAAAACAACATTTTGAATAGTACAGATAAGACAAGTACCTATTCAGTTACATGGAACTTTGTAGAACTATATACAATGAAGAGGCATATATTAAATAGTAAACATAAAACAGGATAAACTATGGGGCTTGTTTACAAAGCCGCGGTAGTGGTTCGCGATCGCGATCGCAGCCGCGGCCCCATTGAAATCAATGGGGCCGCGGCTCCGATTACGATCGCAAACCGCTACCGCGGCTTTGTAAACAAGCCCCTATATACAGTAGTAGTGAATGTAATGGATTATGCTATCTAGATGGAAAGTTCAAATTACTATAAGATATTTGCTACTTTACTTGCACTGTTGTGTGTGTGTCTGGTGTGTTGTCGTCTGGTTGTGTGCCAGTATCTGGTTGTGTACCATAGTGGAGTGTAAAAAGGTGTGTTTTTAGTTTTTTGTGGAATGTATAATGGTCGTTCAGTTCTCTGAGGTTTTCTAGTAGGTCATTCCAGAGGATAGGGGCAAAGTGAGAAAAGCTTTGTTGCTTGTTAATTTTCTGGATTTTCTGAAATCCGTGGCGTTACAAGTTTGTATTTGTTTTTGTTCCTTTGATTTTGATTGGATGATTCCTTAGTGATTAGTGTAGTAAGAAACGATGGTGCTATGTTATTGATTATTTTGAATGTTGAGACAAGTATTTTGCAGCTTATGTGGCTATGAATGGGTAGCCAGTGTAGTTCAAATAGAATGGGAGTTATGTGTTTATGTGTTTAGCTACTTTAAGATCATCAGACACAATCATGCTCAGGTGGACAGAAGTACTTCGCCTCCTACACTATACCGCTCCCTTGGATTGTTGCAGCCCAAATGCATGACCCTGCATTTCTCAGAATTAAATCTCAGCTGCCAAATTCTAGAACATTCTTCAAGCTTAGCTAGATCCCTCCTCGTGTTATCTACACCTTTCTGGGTGTCTACTCTATTGCAGATTTTGGTATCATCCACAAAGAGGCAAATCTTACCCGACAACAATATCCACAATATCACTAACAATAGTCCCCTTTTTCCCTTTAGAGATCTTATAGAAGCTTGGAAACATGACCGGCTTGCACATTGTTTAAAAATATCATCTTGGGATCATGTGATGTGCTCAATTAAGGAGGCAGTGGTGGTGCTTCGCTCCACAGCATTCCCCCGCCCCCCAGACAATTCCAGCCTCATCTGAAGTAATCGTGCTTTGCCCAATTACTTTACTCATTCAGCAGAGTTGCAACAGATTTATGGATAGGTATTGGACAAAATATTTTGCTGGTTTGACAATGAAACTGAGCATAAAAGACAAAGACAAACTACGGCCTACTAAGCCCAAAAAATGGTGCATGGCATATCAGAGGATGGCCAGCAACCATAGGAGGAGTGCTTAATGAGAAACTGGACAAACTCTCAGGCCAGATGGAGCAGATGACCCCTTCAGTGGCAGAGTTCTCATCTAGAATGGGGAGGTTGAAAAATGTATGGCAGATATAGAGGATGGTGTGGGAAATACATGGAGTCGCCTGGAGATATTAAATAAAGATGCAGGAGGAATGTGAGAAGACACTGAAAATAGATTGTGCCAGAATAATTTGTGCTTTGTTGACTTCCCTGAAGATTTCTCTAGTGGGGATCTTGAGCGCCTTTTGGAAACACGGTTCACTGAATAGTTATTGAAGGACTATTTGTTAGGCCTGTTAAAGATCAATCGTGCTCACCACTTAGGCCACAAGGAGGATGGGAAACAGTGGTCACAAGTGAGTATACCTAAATTTTTTAATTTTGCTCATAGAACAGCTCTTCTGCAAGCCTATCACAACAGCAATGATTTATCTTATCAGAACAAAAAATTCTAAATCTATCAGGATTATTTGGCTAAAGTTCCGGTGAAGAGGCACAAATTCACTCCAATCTGCTCCCAGCTGGCAATCCTGAGAGTTACCTTTGATTGTTGGTTGCAAGAATTATCCTCACTGACTGAGGTCACAGCCTGGCTGCTGAGAATGGAGAGGTTGGAGGGAGGGGGTAGGGGAGCAAAAGTTCTAATTGACTATAAGAGTGGGTGGGATGACCTTCAGACTTCCAAGGGAATAGTATAAGGTTTGCAGCTAGGACGAGACTGAGCATTCTGGCTTTCTTAGTGGCAATATTATGGTGGTTTGTTGTCATACTTCTGATATAAATGAGCAAACGGTGTCTGCATCTGTGATTAACTCAGCAATAAGGCATTGGAAGATTCCTCTGATCTCAAGGAGGCATATGGCAGCTGTCATATGTTTCAAATACCCCATTTATGTGGGTAAAATGCAGTTTTGCCCACGAGAATAGCTTTGAACATTGTTCTCTCTGTGTATGGCATAAAAGTCATGTTTACTATCATTTCCTTGCACCTGACTTCGACATGTACTTTTTCTATTTCCTTGGTGGAGGTTTTCTCTGAGTACTGTTGTGTTGGATCCATTGTTCCTTGAGACAAATGTGCACATTCAAATATAATTTTGATTGTTTTTAGGAGTGTTATGTTAATTTGTATTTATTTGTAGTACATTTATTTGCTTTTATGTTTCATGTTTTATTGTAAACCACTTTGGGCGACTTCGAGTTGAAGCTGGGGAAGCAATCTAAAAGTGTTACACAGTAAATATTTTATAAGACAAGCAGTTCTACAGTGCACTGCACTAGACTAATAGGTAGCATTGTTGTTAGATCACACGCAAAAGGTTTGAAATACTCACCGATGTCATGATTAGTTGGGCTAAATACTGAGTATTTGTCATATAGTATGTAGCGGTCTATTTCAAATGACTGGGTGACATCTGTTGTGGTATTAAAGAAGTGCTGACCCAGAACAACAGTAACTGTTGATTTCTTTGGGCTAAAGAAGAAAAAGTAGAAACCCATTAAGCTTAAAGAAACTGTAATAAAAATATCCTGCTCGATAGGTTGTACCGCTTTGGCACAGGCTAAATCACTGTGTGATCTCACATGCAGCACTGATTCCTTCACTGACCAGCGAAAACAGAATCACACTAGCTGCTGAACAGCAACTGAATGAGACATGACTAGGTTTTAGAGGAAAATGAACAAGAGATAATCTGGTCAATATTTAAAGATGACGTTTAGGAATGGCCCATTATAAGCAAAAAAAAAAGGAGTGGGGGTACTAAATTAAAAAGACCAGATTTTATTCAATTTATTAGATTTTACACTCCCTTGTGCAAGCTCACACATTTTCTTGACATCACGTTAGTGGATTTGCTTTTTAATTTATTTCCTACTTTGATAGATTTACCCCTGATGCAGGCATCACCCGCCGAAACATGGCCATGGCCATGTTAATCATAATAAAATCTGCAGAGGCTGGAAAACCCTGAGCATCAGCAGTGGGTGCTTAGTATAGTAATAGATCCCCCTAAGAGGAGGAGGAGGAGGATGCGCAGCAAGCCACTGCCACACCACCAATGCTGTGCTTCTGTTATATCGGGGGCACGTCAGTCACAGAAAGCCTCGCAGCCTGTGCTGAGGTAACCGAGGAGCTGTGGGCTACATGGGAGGGAGGAGGAGGGGAAGGCTTGGGTGTTTGGGAGGAGTAGGAGAGGGAGGGAGAGGGGAGGGGAGGGTTTTGATGTAGGAGGGTTGAGGGGGGGCGTGGGTACCTGCTACTGGCAGTGTTGCACTGCCACGGCTGCCTGGGGCTGTGGCAGAGCAAGGGCTCCCTTTGCCAGCCCCCAGATGCCCCAACATGAGGCTCCCTGGGCCCCCATGACCCCAACAGCCTGCTGCACCTGCAGGCTCTCAGGGATGAGGTGTAGCAGGGCTTTGCATCCATCGCCTGGGCCCTAGACCTTATGATGGGCCATTTGAAGGCCTCAGGGCAGAGATGCAGGTCCTGACATAGGCCTTCTTGGGCCTGCAAGGCTCCAGCTCTTCTCTGATGCCACCCGCACCCAGGGAGGGAGGAACCCAGATAGAGGGGAAGGGACTTTTGTTTGTTTGGGATCCTGTATGTTGTTGTATAAATAAATGTGGATAATTGTTTCAACCAACTACTCAGTGTCTTCCATCATTCCCTCCTGCTGCTGTAGCATAGAGCCCTGGGGATGCCTCCACCTAGCGCCCATCTGTGCCCAGTCATCCTGCATGCATCCGAGTTCCAAACAACAGACCTCAAAAGGATAGGCTGCAGGCTTGTGCAAATACCCTGTGCTCCTTTGCAACTGTATGCTAAGCTTACAGTCCCGATACATCCAATGGCCATGATGACAGGAGATAAAAATCATGACCAGGTGCAGCACAGAAGGCAGGGGGCATGCAGGTTGCAGAAGGAGCAATGAGAACATACAGACTGCTGTGGGAACCATTCGGGTGGCATGTGTACAGCACCACCACCTCCCTATCACCTCCAGGATGAACGATGTTGAGGCAGACAATGTAGCCAGTCCCACAGTCCTAACTGCCCTCATCACACTAGTGCCCCCACAGATCATTGCACATACACATGAAAATCAGCATCAAGACAGATTGCCCATAAAGAGCTACCAAGGGGTCCAAAGGTGATAACAACAGCATCCTAAAGGTGTATGCCCATTAGAATCCTTGGATAAGGAACACTTACTAGAGTTGCATGGTCAGGGAACAAGGCAAAAACGATGTAGGACCATCAGGCGCCATCCTGGGTATCCATCTGCAAATGGCAGCACAGCATGGTCCCTTTGATCTTGGCTGGTTATAAGCACCCTTTCTCCCTCTGTATTCCACAAAACAAACATCCCTTGACATCAACAGTGCTATGCCATGGCTGTGCATGCCACAGTGATGCAGTTGCACTGCAGCACCAGCAGAATGAAGCACTGAGGATCCAAGTCTTCTCTACTGCTGTACCTTGGGCATCCACAGCAGGATAATGCAGGTCATCCACAAACATACCCTGCAGTATAGTATGTCCCCAATACCCACGGCTATCTTTTGTGATCCCTAGCATCTACAACTGTGCCTCTCCCCCCCCCCCCTACCAATTCCAGGACACTGTAGAGGAACGCACTAAACAGCATACACCCATTGCCCGCATGGATTGGTAGCCACGCTACAGCAGCAAGTAAGTGGCAGTCAAACGGCATGCTGATGGCTTATCCTCCCCAAAGGGTCATTCGTTATAAAGGAGTCCAGTGGTCAATAATCCAAACCATTGTCATTGTACTATAGCTGATATGTCATCCAAGCTGTTTCTACACATGTCCATGTAGTCAATTCTAGAAGTGGTCCTAGGGACATCAATCTTCTGGGAACTTCTATGCAAATAGACCATTCTGGATGCGAGGACATACATCTTTGGGATGTGTAGACACATGTCTCCAGGATGTACGTAAATGCATTGGCATACATGCAAATGGATGATTTTGCAATGCAAGTCTGAGACTGATGCCATAGTTCATTCACCATGGCACCTAAAGGCAAGGCATCCAGCAGGAAGGAGAACCTTTGTCCTGGAGAAGTTGAGCTGCTCATACTTGAGGTCCTCAAGAAACACCACATCCTCTTGTCTTGCCTAGAAAGGGTGTAAAAATTAACACACTAACACACTTTGGAATAAAGATAAATAGTTTATTTATAAAATATCAAAAAAGGTAACTTGAAAGCAAGTAAGTCACATGTCCGCATATAATTAGTCAAGCTGTGCATAAAAGCAAGATACAAGATGAAGATACATCACCAACAGAGCTATGAACTTCATCTCATGCCAACACTTCAACTGAATAAGTCCCGGATTCAGCCAGGCAGGAGAGATATTCTCAGTTGGGAAAATCCTAGGCAGTGTGCATGTTCACTCCATAGGTGAGACTTCTTTTCTCTCTCTCTAACTGTAAAAGGCACCTTCTTTATATCTTGTTGCAAGAGCAGCCAGTAATTTTCCATCAGTTGACATACATAGACTAGGATCAGCTAGCCATTAAACATAATCCAGTCGCTGGCCAGGTGCCTGAGAATGCTCAAGAGAGAGGCATCTCCCATCCCATGGTTCAGGAACTTAGAACTCCATCGATAGATGACCTTCAATATATTTTGTCTATGAGAAAAAGCACAGTTGCTATGGAAAGAAGCTTTTCCTTATCTACATCCTTGTATCAGAACTCCCTCTCATAAGTTTCACATGATGTAGTTATGCAAACTGTTTCTCACAAAACTGTGCAGGTAATTCTTTCCCATAAAACTGAGGTTTATTTAACCCCTGACTTACTGCTGACACATAATCAGCAGTCAACTTTAAATCACTTTCACCACACCTCTTTGGCAAATGTAGGCACAAACTACAGCACCCACTAGAAGGAGCAGCTCTGGCATGCCATCTATACCAAACTGAACACTATCTACCACCGCAACCAAGACATAGATGACATCAAAATAAAAGTGGAGGGTGATGAAGCACAGGGCAAAGACTAAAGCAGCCGAACATGATCCAGATGGGAGGTCACCATGGATGGAATGAACTAGAGGGACAAGTTCTGGGCACTATGGATGATGAGGCATTTAGTAGGGGTCAGCAATCTGGATACCTCACGATCCTCACAGCACTCTCCTGCAATGTAAAATGTGTGGTGAGACATGATTGCACCTGTGACACCTGAACTGTGGATGTGGTTGTGCGAGACAAACCCCTGGCCATCCATGACACCAGGCTACATAGTGCATGCATTGCCATCAACCCCACAAAGGGGTCCTAGACACCCACTGCACAGCTCTATGGGTTCATCTGTGGGTCTGCCTCATTTGAATGGTGCCTGACAAGTATTTGTGAATTTATGCGGTCCCTTACACAGCCACCAGTCATGAAATAGCTATGTCATAACATGCATTATTTGATATAACATGGGCACGGATGCACCATACAAGTGTAGAAGGGGTGCCCACAGCTGTCTATCTGGGATGCCAGCATGATACAGGATGGCAGAGTGATGCAGCCACATCCAATGCACCCCCCTTTCCCAACACCAAACAGTGTCCCATGCACCCTGGGTTGCCCACTCTCCTGTGTACATCCGGCCCCTAACCCATGGTGTTTGTTGCTTGCCTCACAAGCACTGTACCAGTGGTGCTGACCTTCATTGTCTTGTTCAGTCTTACAAGGGTAATGTGCATGGGGCACCAGGTTATCTAACCCTCACACCACTTGTTGCAGCAACATATGCACAGTGGCTGGACATTCTTCACTCACTTGCATTTGATGGTGTTCTCACTGAGGGTCTACAAGTCTCCATGGCTGAAGATCAGCAGATTAGAGAGAAAGACAGCTCTGAGCCATTTTCTGGAGCTTCAGCAGTAAACACAGAGCCCAGCCCAAGAGCAGAGGAGCATGACACAGCTGTGAACAGCTCAGCTGATACACCAATGCTGCAGGACCTTGATGAGAAAGGCAGGGGAGAGATGTTAGCAGACCAGCAGGAACTGCACGTTGCCCTGCTACTCAGGGACCGTTCAAGGCAATCTGCTACCTAAAGCGAGGGATGAGATGGTGCCCCCCCTGGAGCAGGGAGGGGGGCTTCCTTAAAACTCTAGTCAGGGTCTGAACCAAACCAAAAAGCTGATTAGATAATGTGGAGGAAATGCAAGATGTTTTCACACCAAGGAACTAAAAGAAAGAGTGAGAACCACAGCACAGTTTATAAACCAAATTATAATACATTGTTATTTTGTTGTTATAAACTGCGTTATGGTTCTTGCTTTTCCTTTTTGAACATATATTTTGCATTCACAGAACCCCCTCCCTCAATAACAGGTACAGAGCAGAACTAGGACATTCACCCACAGAACTCAATATCTAAAAAAAATATAAAATCTGACCCTGATCATCTCACTAACAACAACAAACATTCTCCAGTGCCAGGCATATTGTGAACTAAAACAAAAACCCTACAACAAAGTCACTGAGGATCTATAGAGCAAACCTATCATACCATACCAGCACCAATTTCCAAAACTCATATAATGAGTCTACCCAAGAAAAGCATCACTGTAAATACTTAAGCGGGCCCTAGAACATCCAAACACCTATTTGAAAAGCTGAACAATTCAGATTACTACATTACAGATCCCTGCGTTCAAACATCATGTTAACAAAACACCTGGCCTTGGTCACACACTCAGAACACACTCTCACCAAGTACAGAATAAGTGACCATAACCTAAAAATAAACATATGTAGATAAAAATTAAATTGCAATACCAAGAAGCCAGATTCCGCATACAGTGCAACACTAGAGAAATAAAACGAGATGTATTTCCCTGGACTGCATAAAATATAAAGATAGCACCAAGTCTGATCATTACATTGAAAATAAAATTCTCTTCTACCTTTGACCATTTTATTCTCTGATCATTCTGGTTGCAATCTGAGGTTTCTGCTTTCCTGTACCTCCCAATGCCCCCCTGTCTACTTCCCCCCAGGGGCAGCCTGAGGGTGATGCGGGGCCATCTGCAGAGACTCATTGTGACATCATTTGCATAAATTTAGTATACTTTATTTTAAAATGTATATGCCACCCGTCTAAAATCCTAGATGGCTTTCAAGCATACACACGGAATTTAGTAAAATAGATGTTACAATAAAACAAACATAATTATAAACATTAAATTTGATTAATGAAAAGCAGCCCTCCCACCTCCCCCCCCCCCAATCAAAGTATTATAAGTATCTGCGCATCAGATTTATTTTGCTATGACCAGATTATTGATGAGCAGGGAAGATATAAAATGAGAAAAACTAATCCTGGTAACCATGAATTCAAAGGCTGGATTGGATTGTGCTAAAGCTGAAAAAGTCCAGAAATCAGCATTGGTGAAGCTATCAGGCTGCTATACAAAATTAAACTGAGATGTTCCCTTAAAATTTGAAATGTCCTTGAATCTGAACTGACAAAATAGTTCAAATTTCAGTCTGGCAGCATAAAGAATTCAAAACTGTAAATCTCAAAGACAAAGGAAGACCAAAGAAAGCAACGAAGTATCTGTAAAATACAATAGAACCAAAGAAACAGATACCAGACTGGCAGAGTTTTTCAGGTTTGAAAAAAGACTCTCTCTTTATTACCCCTACGCGTTTCAGCCCGTGGCCTTCCTCAGGGGGTGTCTTTAGGGTGCAAACCTCAAAAAAACAAACATGAACAATTAAGACAAATCATATAGACAATATTAAAATAAAATTAAAATAAACAAGTTAAAATCAATGGATAATTTAAATCATAAAAATAAATCATATAAAATATGGAGAAGCAAATCACCTATAATCACCAAACAATAAAACACAATCCATATAGTGCTCTGGATCCATATACAATCAGAACCTTAAGAAACAGTAAAAACAAAAAAAGCAGCAAACAGGATGAGGAGGACATAATAAAACACAATCCATATAGTGCTCTGGATCCATATACAATCAAAAACTTAGAAAACAATAAAAACAGGAAAGCAACAAAAACAGGTGAGGAGGACATGACTATATACATGAATATTACTATTGATACCTTCTCTGTATAGAGCTTCCATTAAATAAAAACATATATTACTAAAGAGAGTGAAGAGAATAAAAAATCATAAAAGTAATACATACAGGTAAAAAAAAACTTTGTCAATACCACATAAATCCATCAGTAAACAATAAGCTTTCTTTAAAAAAAATAAAAAATAATAAAGCATAGGTAAGAAACATGATCATGATGCATGCATTAGAGACGAACTAAAAACATAAAAAGTGCACCAATATGCATAAAATTCTTCTACAATTAAAATGAAGAACACGTATGTGACAAATTTTGTCTTTAAAAAATACATAAACTATGTAAGAATGAATTGAAACATCTCACAAAAACCGCAGCAAAGGAGGAGCAATGTAATAAGAGAAAACCTTTAATTTTATATAGTAGAAAGGCATTATGCCCAAAGATGTCAATGAGTGATGTGATGTCATATGCTCAATAACCAAAAGGAATTATGTGTAAACAAACCCACGTACATAAACCCCTAAACAAGAGGAAGGAGGGGGGAAGGGGGAGGGGGAAGGGGAGGAGGAGGGGGGGAGAGGGGGGAAGAAGTGGGAAGGAAGAGAGATGTTGAATGTATTGTCAAATGTGCTACATGGAACGCATATTGATCTCTACCGCACTAGCATTGTAATAACAAAATGAAAAATGAGTAAAAAACTGGCCATGGGGAAAGCCATCCACTGTACCGAAAAAAACAAACGAAAGAATAACCTTCCGTCATTGATTATGTTGCATTGACAGCATTAAGTGAGCACATATATGTGTCCATATTCAAGAAAAGAAAAAAAGAAAAATAATCATAACGGAATTTGGGCACTGTACAGAGATGAAAACCTAAGTGCATTACTAAACTTAAGCACTAAAACATTACTCAAAATGGTATATTGTGAAAGAATAATAACGGCAAGAACAAGAGACAAAAACTGCTATATCGGCATATACTGCCGAGCAGCATGAAAATCTAAACTTCGACCTTACCCATTAGAATTATGCACGTAAAACCTATGTAATTTCCTAAACAAACATATAAGATGACTAAATAGCATTGTAAAGATATATACTAAGTGTGGGAAGCATGAAGTACCGGCCAAAAAAGAACGGCACAAAGCAGTACTGCTTTAATGGCGTCTACTGCCGTGTTGCTTGAAAATCTAATTATGACCCGCCTCATTAAGTTTATCCACATAGGGCATGTGTAACATCCAAAACAATCTTATTAGGATGGTTGGATAGCATTGCAGAACTTTACCATAAATCTGCCAAAAAATGGAAAAAACAAATTTCTAAAGAAACGAATACATAGAGATCATTCGTGTAAAATAACTGTAAACCACTCCACATAATTGCCTTGAAGAACTATGTCAATCATAATGCTGCAACAGTGAAACTGAACAAGTCTGATATTTTATTTTTGGAAAAAACAATCAGCTTACCCCAAGTAAAAGGGTTGTATGTATAGCAGTAGTGAGATGCAGAGTAAAGACCCGTGTGTATTTATGCCGGCGTTTTCCCGCCGTGTGGAGGTGAAAGGTCATACTGTAATCAGATTGCTCCATGCAAAAGCCCTTAACCCACACAGATAGCACTCACCCTCGATATATTCATATATAAACTTGTACATAGTTTGCACACGGTTTGGTATTATATTGCACTATTTACTCTATATTTAATATGATGTTCCTTGTAAATAAGTTCTGTGATATCTCAATGTTCCATGTAAAACAAACTTGCTTTGTTAATTGTTGTTAACTGTAAACCGCAACTGAACTTTGGAAGATGCGGTATAGAAATATGAAATAAATAAAATAAATAAATAAATAAAAAGGCCTTCCCGCGAGTTAAAAATAAACCCATAATATAACATCTGCTGTCTAAATGACAAAAAGGAAAGAGAAGAAAAAGGAAGAGAAAAGAAAGAAAAGGAGAAAGAGGGAAATAAAGGGAAGGGGGAGGGGGAAAGAGGGAAGGAAAGAAGGGGAAGGAGAGAGGGGAGGGGGAAGGGGGAGGGGAGGACGAGGAAGGAAAGAAGGGGGAGGGAAGGCGGAAGGGGAGGGGAGAAGGAAGGGGGGAGGGAAGGGGAAGGGGAGGGAAAAGGGGAGGGGAGGGGGAGGGGAGGGAGAGGGAGGGGGAGAAGGGAGATGGGGGAAGGGGAAGAGAGGGGGAAAGGGGGAAAGGGAAAGGGGAAGGGAGGAAGGGGAAGGGGGAAGAGGAAAGGGAGGGAGAGGAAAGGAGGGGAAAAGGGAGGAAAGGAGGAAGAGGGGGAAGTGGGAGGGGGAGGGGGAAGGAGGAGAGAGAAAAAGGGAAAGGAAAGGAAAAAAGAGGGGGGTGGATGGAGAAGGGGGAAAGGGGGGAGAGGGGAAAGGGGGGAAAAAAGGAGGGGAAAAGGAGAAAAGAAAAGACAAAAAGAAAGACGAGGTGAAGAAAAAACATTAGAGAAACGGATAAATCTATCTCTTGATTTAAACCCCGCGGGTGCAGAGTCTGTAATTCATAAATTAAACGTTGTTCCAACCGCAACAAAATGTTACTGATACTACAACCAATGTTGTACCAGAGGTTTATCTGCATCCTTTCTACGAATGCAACTCTTATGCTCAATAATCCTTGTCTTTATGCTCCTTTCCGTTTTAACAATGTAGCACAAATTACATGGGCACATTATCAACTAAACAACATTGGTTGTATCACAATTGGAGTTAGAAAGTGCTATTTTGTATAAAGAAACAGGATGTACAAATTCCTTTTTAGTTACCAATACATTCGCACACACCCCACACTTCCCACATTTTGAAGTGGCCATATGCCTTTGGAATGAAGCAAGGTTTATTGAGGGCTGAGGGTACCAAAATATCACGCAGATTCGCGTTTCTCTTGTATCTTTCAGAAAAGGTAAGGAATCTAAAATATACCATGCTTCTCACAATATCCGAACAATATCTCTAGAATACTCTGAAAAAGTTAATGTGCACACTATGTTGTTAGGATTCTTTGGAATATGGCCCTTCAAAAGTGAAGTTCTATCTGAGGAATGTGCACGATTGAACGCTTTTTCAATACACTTTGATGGATAACCTCTTTCCAAAAACCTCTTACTCATGTCCTTTGCATGAATCTCGAAATCAACCTCAGTGATACAAAGTCTACGGACCCTTAGAAACTGACTAGTGGGTAGGTTTTCTTTGAGAGACCAGTTATGAAAACTACTGAAATGTAAAAGAGAATTCCTATCAGTGGGCTTTCTGTAAAGTGTGGTTATAAACTTATCTGAGGTATTTTTGATCAAAATATCGAGATACGAGATTTGTTCAGAGTCACAAGTGAACTCAAAATGTAAGTGTTGATCAAGAGAATTGAGCCACTCAATAAATTTCAATAGATTTGCATATTCTCCTTCCCAGATGAAAAAAATATCATCAATGTATCATTTCCATAAATGAATTTGTTGCTGAAATGGGTGAGTAGTCAAAAACACTTCTTCAAAAATTGAAACATAAAGATCAACATCCGGCGCCATGGAGGAACCCATGGCGACCCCTCTAATCTGATGATAAAAAAGGTCTTGAAAACAGAAAAAGTTGTTTTTTAGGGCTAGGGTAGCAAGTTGCATCAAAAAAAGGTGTACAGACCTTGATCTTCTAATGAGATTGTATTCTAAAATCGTAAATGCAGCATCTTGTGGTATATTAGTGTATAAGGATCTTATGTCCAGTGTCACTAAAAAAATACCCGTATGTGTACCCTGATACATATCCAATAATTGTATCATATAAGAAGAATCACGAACATAGGAAGGTGTCAATTCAACAAAAGGACGTAAAAAAATATCTAAAAATTTGGAAACAGGTTCAAACAGAGAACCGATAGCCGATACAATAGGCCTTCCAGGTGGGTTTTCTAAAGACTTATGGATCTTAGGTAAAACATAGATAGTTGGCATCACGGGACAATTCACTGTAAGAAATTCACCCTCTTTCCGGGTGAGATAACCTGCTTCTTGGCCAAGAAAAATCAAAGTATCAATTTTCCCTTTCAAGACTGCGGTCGGATCATCTTGTAGTCTAATATAATATGTGGTGTCTTTAACCTGACATAAGATTTCCTGTACATAGGAATCTCTATCTTGTATTACTAATGCTCCTCCTTTATCAGCTGGCTTTATTACTATTTCATAATTGTTCTTAAAGTTGTGTCAAAGCTATTCTTTCTTCACGACTAAGATTAAAATATGCACGTGGCTTTTTCTTACTATATAATTTTTATATTTCATGGAACACTACTTTTTGAACTGCCTCTATTATTGCGTTATTAGTTTTGGGGGAACCCAAGTTGAGAATTTGCAAATTATAGAGGGGTCCATGTTACCTGTATCATGACCATCAAAATACTCTTTTATCTGTAATTTACGGAAAAATTTAAATAATTCTACCTGTGCAATAAAAGGATCATGCCTTTTCGTAGGAACAAAAGAGAGTCCTTTGTTCAAAACAGATATCTCTAAGTTAGTCAAATTATAGCTAGATAGATTAAAGATACCTTCTAATGTTCCTGTTGATGTTGATAATATTGACCCCTACATTGTTAAAACGGAAAAGAGCATAAAGACAAGGATTATTCAGCATAAGAGTTGCACTCGTAGGAAGGCTGCAGATAAACCTCTGGTACAACATTGGTTGGATGCTAATCATTCTGTCACAGACCTCCGGTTTCTTGTTTTAAAAGTTGTTAGGCCTCATTGGCGGTGAGGTAGTATCAGTAAATAGCGAGGCCGCGGGCAGGGTCCCGGCGGCCGGCAGTAGCCAGGTGCGCGGCCCGGTGCGGGGACCCTGCGTGCGGCCGAGGCTGGGGGGCACGTGGAGGAATAATTTAAATCTATTGGCTCCCGGCGAATGCATTCGCGTGGGAGCCAATGGGGGAGCGATCGGGCAGCGTGGCGGGGGAGGAGTCGAATGCCGGAGTCCTCCGCATGGGCATTTGCATTGGCGGAGGCCAGAGGAGTGCCGGCTTTTTTACTTGCGGTCCGGTTTGGGGCCTTCGGGAGCGAGTGGAGCGGCTCTGTGGTGGGCGGATCCTCGGGGCAGTGTGCTGCAGTGCGGTGCGGCTTCCCTGCACCAGAGATAAGTGCTGGTTGTGGTGGGGGGGCCAAGGCACATGTAGGAGGCGGGGGGTTGTGGGTCCTTGCACTGGGGAAGAGCTACTTTGGTGCCGGGGGGCTTTGGGGGCTGGGGTAATATTAACTATAAAAAAAAAAAATACACATAAATAAATAAAATAAAATAAAATAAAAATAGACAGAGTAATATAAGAAAGTAAACTGAGGCAGCGGTGAAGCAATTTTAACAGGGCACCAACAAGTAATCAGGGGAAAGTGTGCAAGGGACAGGCAACTGAGTTGGTGGTAAGCCTGCTTTTGCAAGGGGTCCAAGATGCCGCCACGTAGGGGCGGTTGGGCCATGCTGGGGGACGGGACGGGTCAGCGGGCCACAGGCACATGCAGGCGGGCGCAGAGGTGGGGGGACGAGGTGCAGGGAGGGGTGTGGCTGAGATGGATGATGCAGGGGGTCCGGCTGCGGGACAGAGGCAGCGCAGGGGTCTGGCTCCGCAGGGAGGGGTCTTGGGGAGGGGAGGGGGAGCGGGGGAGTGAGGGCTGTTTGGGGGTCTAGTGTAGGGGGGGCTATGGGGGTGGGGGGGCAGGGCTCTGGCGGGAGCACGGGCCTCAAAGGGGGTTTGGCAGGCAAAGGGTGCCAGGGGGGAAGTGGGGTGCCTACCAGGGGGAGGGCTGGATCTGAGGTTCGGGGAGGGGGGCAAGTGCAGGGGGGGGGGCATTGCCACTGGGTTGGGGGCCTGGTGGTTTGGGCTCGCCTGTACCGGCAGCTTGGCAGCCGTGGCAGGGCGGTTCTGTGGCAATGGGGATGCCTTAGCCTTGGGAGCACTGGGCGAGGGGGGGGCAAGGCACTTCGTCGGCTGAGTGGGGCGAGCCGTGGTCCCACGTATGGGCTCCAGCAGTGTCTCCCCCTGGTTTTTCTTTTCTGTCTTCACAGGTTGGAGGGATGGCGCACCCTTCATGGGGGTATGGTGCAGGGAGCCAGGAGCGGCGGCTGTCGGAGAGCGGCGGAGCGGCGGTGCAACGAGGTTCTGCAGCGGAGGTGCCCAGTGAGAGTGGGGTTGTGGCGGTGCCCGATAGCGGGGACAGCGTTCTGGCGGAGCAGGTGTCCGCAGCTGTGGCGACTCCGGATGTTCCGGTGGCAGGTGAGTTCTCTGGGGTCTCGGGGGTGGAGTCATTGGTTCCGGCAGGACGTAGCAAAGCGGGCCATGGCACGGGGAAGAAACGGCATGGGTATTGCCATCGGCGGCACAGTTCTGAGTCCTCCTCATCCTTATCATCGGGTGGCTCGGAGTCTTCGTTTGGGGGGGAGGTGGTGCGGCAGGTAGGTGACGGAGGGGGTGACATGGTGTCCACGACGGGTGGGGGGGCCCCTTCGGTGGTGGCGTTCCCAGAGCTGTGGGAGGGGCTCCCGCGGAAACTGCAGCGCAAAATTTGGAAGCGGCGATATATTGACATATTTCGGCTGTTGGAAGGCAGAAAATGGTCGGGTGAGAGCCGGAAAAAGAGGAAGGAGGACGAGAAAGCGGGGCGTGTTAAGAAAGTGGCGCGCAATGTGGTCAACTGGACGCGGTCCTTCCTGCGCTTAGCCAGTGTTTGGGGTCATCACGCACCTGGGCATTACAGTATGCTACTGGCATATGCAGATTCTATATTGGAGGCGTCTCAGACGCATGATGGCTGGGCATGGTTAAATTATGATGAAAAGTTTCGGGACAAGATGGAGGAGAACAGAGTGTTGTCCTGGGGCACGTAGGACATAAACCTCTGGCTGACGCAGATGTCCGCTAGGGCGGGCCTTGGGGGAGGGGGTGGGGGCGGGGCAGGGCAGTAGTGGCGCCGGCGGGGGGCCGTTCCTTTCGGACGGCGGCACGGGGGTTGCAGCAGAGGGACGGATCGGGAGGTTAGCGACGTTTGTTGGAGATTCAATAGGGCCACCTGCCCCTTTCCTGATTGCAAATTCAAGCACTTTTGCTCTGTTTGTGGCGGGGGGCACTCCGCCATGAAGTGCACTCAAAAAGGGGCTGGTGGTGCCACTGGGCCTGCCCCCAAGCCTCAATGAGTGGGGTGGGCGGGCGCCGACTCCGATTCAGTTGGACGCTTTGCGGAGTTGGCTGCAGCGATATCCGAGGAGGCGGGATGGGGAGTTGCTGGGGTCTGGTTTTCAATTTGGTTTTGTTATTCCAGTGAGAGGTGTCGTGCGGGCGTCGTGTGCCCAGAATTCGCCTTCTGTGGGCCGTTTTGCGGTTGTGGATCGGGATAAGTTACTGGGGGAATTGCGGTTGGGGCGCATCGCTGGCCCGTTCACCGACCCTCCTTTCGCAGGCATGGTGATTTCGTCATTGGGGATCGTGCCAAAGAAGGAGCCGGGTAAGTTTAGTCTCATTCATAATTTGTCTTGCCCACTGGGCGCGTCAGTGAATGACCACATTCCGCGGGAGCTGTGTTCGGTGCGGTATGCATCCTTCGATCGGACGGTGGAGCTGGTGAGAGAGGCGAGGAGGGCTGCGTTATTGGCTAAGGTGGATATTGAGTCTGCCTTTCGTTTACTACCAGTCCATCCGTCCTCCTTTCCCTTGCTGGGCTTTCGTTTTCAGGGGAGTTATTATTTCGACAAATGTATGCCTATGGGCTGTTCTGTTTCCTGTGCGTACTTTGAAAAGTTCAGCACGTTTCTGCAGTGGGTATTAGTGCAGATGGGGGGGGGTCGGCGAACGTGGTGCATTACTTGGATGATTTTCTGTTCATCAGTGCTGCGCAGTCCACTGAATGTCAGCGGTTGTTGACGGCTTTTGGGGAATTGTCGCAGGAGCTTGGTGTGCCATTGGTGGGTGAGAAAACGGAGGGCCCGACGACGAGACTAATGTTTTTGGGTGTGGAATTAGACTCCGTGGATATGATCGCATGGCTGCCGTCGGAGAAGGTAGGCGGCTTGCGGGCGTTGGTGGCTAATGTCTTGCGGTCCTCTAAGATTACCTTGCGCAAGATGCAGGCGTTGGTCGGCTCGTTGAACTTCGCGTGTCGAGTGATACCCATGGGCAGGGTTTTTTCAAGGCGTCTGGCGGTCGCCACGGCAGGGGTGCGGAAGCCGCACCACCGGATCAGGGTCACCGAGGTGATGAGGGCAGATTTGCGGGTATGGAGTCGCTTTTTGGAGGATTTTAATGGGACATCGGTCTTGCTGGGGGCGGAAGAGTCCAGCGATGGGTTGCAGCTTTATACGGATGCCACTGGGGGGATGGGTTTGAGTGTGTATTTTGGGGGGGCCTGGTGTGCGGAGAGTTTGCCTCAGGCATGGCATGCTTCCGGTTTGACCACCAACATAACCTTTCTGGAATTGTTTCCGATTCGGGTGGCGCTGGAGTTGTGGCCGGATAGGCTGCGGGATCGCAGAATTGTGTGGTGGTGTGATAATGAGGCAGTGGTCAGTGTGGTCAATCGCTTTTCACCCAGATGTTTGTGTGTGGCAGGGTTGATGAGGGAGGTGGTGCTGGCATGTTTGCAGTTGAATGTGTCGGTGTCGGCGCGGCATATTTCTGGCTGTATTAATGAGATTGCTGATGCCCTTTCTCGTTTCCAGTGGAAGCGGTTTCGAGCGCTGGCTCCGGGAGTGGACAGAGAAGAGCGGTGGTCCCAGAGGCATTGTGGAGCATTGGCCTAGCAGGATGCTGAGCCTGCTGCGGAGTTCGGTGGCGCCAGGGACGTGGTTGGCGTACCAACGTGGCTGTGATGAGGTGGCTGAGTTCTTGGTGTCAAAAAGCTGGCATGCGGGCCCGGTGCCAGAGGGGCTCCTGGGTTGTTATATAGCTGAGGTCAGGGGCCACGGGTTGTCCAGATTGGCGGTGCGCTCGCATTTGGCGGGGTTCAATTTTTTCACAAGTGCGATAGGCTGGGGTGCGCCTGCCAGAGGAGTATTGGCTCGCAGGCTTCTTCGGGGGCGGGAACGGTCGAGGCCGTTGCCGCCGGATACGCGGAGGCCAATCGCGCACGAATTGCTGGTGCGCCTCCTTACGGTATTGCCTGGGGTGGCAGCGTCCCGCTATGAGGAGGTTTTATTTCGGGCGGTGTTCTGCCTTGCTTTTTTCGGGTCTTTTCGGATTGTGGAACTGGTAGCGAGTTTGGGTAGGACAGGGGGGGTTTACAACGTCACCACGTCTGGGCTGAGGGGGGCTGTTATGGATTCTTTTGGAGAGATCCAAAATGGATCAGCGCGGTAGGGGGTTGTGGGTGGTTTTGAGAGAGATTGGGGGCCTCGTGACATGCCCGGTGTTGTCGGTGCATCAATATTTGCGTGTGCGGCCCTCGCATTCCGGGGGTCTTTTTCTTCATGAGGATGCGCGAGTGGTGACCCGTTTTCAGGTAACGGCAGTGTTGAGGATGGCGCTGCGGGTATTGAGCGAGGACCCTAAGTTCTTTGCACCTCACTCCTTTCGCATCGGGGTGGCCATGAGCATGGCGAGTGCTGGGTTGCCGGGGGGAGGTCATTCAGAGTATAGGGAGATGGCGATCCAGGGCTTTTCAGGGTTATGTACGGTTGTAATGGGTGAGGGTGTTGGGGGTGGGGGATTGCTAACTCTTCATTTATTTTGCAGATGGGGGTTTGGAGCCTCTTGAATGTTGGGTGACTGGCCATTCTTTCGTCCACTTGGCGGGGCAGCGGGCGGCGGAGAGGCCGCTGGGCCCGAACTTGGGATTGGATCCTGCAATGGTGTCCGTATCATGGCTGGGTATGCGTGGACTTCGTTGGATGGAGCTGCTGCCTTTGCTACGGCACCATGGGAGGACGTGGCGGCGGCCGGCGGTGCTACTTGTACATTTGGGGGGCAACGACCTCAGCTCTTGGTCCTGCCGGCAACTGATAAGAGCGGCGCAGGAAGACCTGGCTGAGGTGCTGCGGATCTTTCCGGGGGTTATTTTGCTATGGTCTTACATTATCCCCCGGCCGACTTGCTGGGGTCAGTGGCGTTGGTCGCGGGGATTGACTAAGATTAACCATCAGATAGGGCGGTGGGTGTGTGAGCGGGGGTGTTATCAGATCTTGCATTCCTTGGTGGAAGTTGGTTGTGTTGGGCTCTATAGAAGGGATGGGGTTCATTTGTCTCCTGTGGGTATGGATCTGCTTCTTAATGATTGGCAGGAGGCGTTGGAGTATGTCCTGTTGAGGGATACTCGCTGGTTGCAGCTTTGAGTTTGGGGGGGCGGCACAGGGACTACATGGTATCCTGTGCCGGTGGCGGGATCCCGGAGGTGTCCGGGGTCCGGAGCCTCATGGTACACTTGGGCGGGGGTGGGGTCCCCTGACCCGGACAGACCCTGGCCCGACTTTTGCTAAGGCATGGCGAAGTTGGGGAAAGGGGTTAGGAGGCTTGCCGAGGCAAGTTATGGCCGTAGCGGTGGGAATGCACTTTGCTAAGGTATGGCTGGTGCGGCACTGCTCTGCTAAGAGTTTTGGTTAAGGTTTATGACGTTGATATATTGTTGAATGGTTAATGGTGAATAAAGCTGCGACCAGTTTTGTCCATAACATGGTGTGTAGTCTGTTTTGTGGGAATGGGCTCGAAAGGTGGGGGGAAGGGGTGTTAGGGGCCAGGAGTGCCGGGTCCGCTTTCCTTGGCTAATAGCGAGGCCGCGGGCAGGGTCCCGGCGGCCAGCAGTAGCCAGGCGTGTGGCCCGGTGCAGGGACCCTGCGCGCGGCCAAGGCTGGGGGGCGCGTGGAGGAATAATTTAAATCTTTTGGCTCCCGGCGAATGCATTCATGCGGGAGCCAATGGGGGAGCGATCGGGCAGCGTGGCGGGGGAGGAGTCGAATGCCGGAGGCCTCCGCATGGGCATTTGCACTGGCGGAGGCCAGAGGGGTGCCGGCTTCCCGCCCGCCCGCCCGCCCATGGGGGTTTGAGGGGTGTTGCAGCTTTGGGGGGTGGCGGGATCCCGGAGGAGTCCAGGGTCCGGAGCCTCGTGGTACACTTGGGCGGGGGTGGGGTCCCCTGACCCGGACAGACCCTGGCCCGACTTTTGGTAAGGCATGGCCAAGTCGGGGAAAGCGGTTAGGAGGCTTGCCGAGGCAAGTTTGGCCGTAGCGGTGGGAATGCACTTTGCTAAGGTATGGCTGGTGTGGCACTGCTCTGCTAAGAGTTTTGGTTAAGGTTTATGACGTTGATATATTGTTGAATGGCTAATGGTGAATAAAGCTGCGACCAGTTTTGTCCATAACATGGTGTGTAGTCTGTTTTGTGGGAATGGGGTTGAAAGGTGGGGGAAGGGGTGTTAGGGGCCAGGAGCGCCGGGTCCGCTTGCCTTGGCTACATTTTGTTGTGGTTGGAACAACGTTTAATTTATGAATTACAGACTTTGCACCCGCGAGGTTTAAATCAAGAGATAGATTTATCTGTTTTGCTGTAATGTTTTTTCTTCCCCTTGTCTTTCTTTTTGTCTTTTCTTTTCTCCTTTTCTCCCTTTTCCCCTCCTTTTTTAACCCCTCTCCCCTCTCCTCCCCCCTTCCCCTTCTCCATCCACCCCCTCTTTTTTCCTTTCCTTTTCCTTTCTCTTTTTCCCTCTCCCCCTCCCCCCCTTCCCGCTCTTCCTCCTTTCCTCCCTTTTCCCCTCCTTTCCTCTCCCTCCCTTTCCTCTTCCCCCTTCCCCTTCCTCCCTTCCCCCCTCCCCCTCCCTCTCCCTCCCCTTTCCCTTCCCTTTCCCCTCCCCTCCTCTTCCCCCTTCCCTCCCCCCCTTCCTTCTCCCCCCTCCCCACCCTCCCCCCTTCTTTCCTTCCCCTTCCCCTTCCCCTCCCCCTCTCTCCTTCCCCCTTCTTTCCTTCCCTCTTTCCCCCTCCCCTCCCCTCCCCCTTCCCTTTATTTCCCTCTTTCTCCTTTTCTTTCTTTTCTCTTCCTTTTTCATCTCTTTCCTTTTTGTCATTTAGACAGCAGATTTTATATTATGGGTTTATTTTTAACTCGCGGGATGGTACAGTATGATCTTTCACCTCCACAAGGTGGGAAAACGCCGGCATAAATACACACGGGTCTTTACTCTGCATCTCAATACTGCTATACATACTCTGCATCTCACTACTGCAATACATACAACGCTTTTACTTGCGGTAAGCTGATTGTTTTTTTTCCAAAAATGAAATATCAGACTTGTTCAGTTTCACTGTTGCAGCATTATGATTGACATAGTTCTTCGAGGCAATTATGTGGAGTGGTTTACGGTTATTTTACATGAATGATCTCTATGTATTCGTTTCTTAAGAAATTTGATTTTTTCCATTTTTTGGCAGATTTATGGTAAAGTTCTGCAATGCTATCCATCCATCCTAATAAGATTGTTTTGGATGTTACACATGCCCTATGTGGATAAACTTAATGAGGCGGGTCATAATTAGATTTTCAAGCAGTACGGCAGTAGACACCATTAAAGCAGTACTGCTTTGTTCTGCTCTTTTTTGGCCGGTACTTCATGCTTCCCACACTTAGTATATATCTTTACAATGCTATTTAGTCATCTTATAAGTTTGTTTAGGAAATTACATAGGTTTTACGTGCATAATTCTAATGGGTAAGGTCGAAGTTTAGATTTTCGTGCTGCTCGGCAGTATATGCCGACATAGCAGCTTTTGTCTCTTGTTCTCGCCATTATTATTCTTTCACTATATACAATTTTGAGTAATGTTTTAGTGCTTAAGTTTAGTAATGCACTTAGGTTTTCATCTCTGTACAGTGTCCAAATTCCGTTATGATTATTTTTCTTTTTTTCTTTTCTTGAATATGGACACATATATGTGCTCACTTAATGCTGTCAATGCAACATAATCAATGACGGAAGGTTATTCTTTCATTTGTTTTTTTTTGGTACAGTGGATGGCTTTCCCCATGGCCAGTTTTTTACTCATTTTTCATTTTGTTATTACAATGCTAGTGCGGTAGAGATCAATATGCGTTCCATGTAGCACATTTGACAATACATTCAACATCTTTCTTCCTTCCCCCTTCTTCCCCCCTCCCCCTTTCCCCCCTTCCCACCCCTCCCCTTCCCCCTCCCCCATCCCCAACCCCCCTTTCCCCCCTCCTTCCCCTTGTTTAGGGGTTTATGTACGCAGGTTTGTTTACACATAATTCCTTTTGGTAACTGAGCATATGACATCACATCACTCATTGACATCTTTGGGCATAATGCCTTTCTACTATATAAAATTAAAGGTTTTCTCTTATTACATTGCTCCTCCTTTGCTGCGGTTTTTGTGAGATGTTTCAATTCATTCTTACATAGTTTATGTATTTTTTAAAGACAAAATTTGTCACATACGTGTTCTTCATTTTAATTGTAGAAGAATTTTATGCATATTGGTGCACTTTTTATGTTTTTAGTTCGTCTCTAATGCATGCATCATGATCATGTTTCTTAACTATGCTTTATTTATTTTTTTAAAGAAAGCATATTGTTTACTGATGGATTTATGTGGTATTGACAAAGTTTTTTTTACCTGTATGTATTACTTATATGATTTGTTATTCTCTTTACTCTCTTTAGTGATATATGTTTTTATTTAATGGAAGCTCTATACAGAGAAGGTATCAATAGTAATATTCATGTTTATAGTCATGTCCTCCTCACCTCGTTTGTTGCTTTCCTGTTTTTATTGTTTTCTAAGTTTTTGATTGTATATGGATCCAGAGCACTATATGGATTGTGTTTTATTATGTCCTCCTCATCCTGTTTGCTGCTTTTTTGTTTTTACTGTTTCTTAAGGTTCTGATTGTATATGGATCCAGAGCACTATATGGATTGTGTTTTGTTGTTTGGTGATTATAGGTGGTTTGTTTCTCCATATTTTTATGATTTATTTTTATGATTTACATTATCCATTGATTTTAACTTGTTTATTTTAATTTTATTTTAATATTGTCTATATGATTTGTCTTAATTTTTCATGTTTGTTTTTTTGAGGTTTGCACCCTAAAGACACCCCCTGAGGAAGGCCACAGGCCGAAACGCGTAGGGGTAATAAAGAGAGGGGTTTTTTTCAAACCTGAAAAACTCTGCCAGTCTGGTATCTGTTTCTTTGGTTCTAAATCTCAAAGACAATCCATATTCCAGTACCCCCCTCTCCCCAACTAACACCCTACAGTTGACTACATGAAGAACCCAAATTACAGGACCCATAGAGCAAATCTACTATTCCATAACAGCACTAACTTCCAAAACTCACACAACATGGAATATACCCAGAAAAGGGCAGCACCATAAATATTGCAGTGGGCCCTAGAACATCCATATTCCTATTCCGAAAACTGACCAAGCTGAATTACTACAGCTCCCTACACAGAAACTCCATGCTAACAGAACATGTCGCCTCAGTCACACAAGCTGAACAAAGACAGATCTTCACCAAGTAGGGATTATATTAATACAAACTAAAAACAGACATGTAGACAATGCTTTTACCCATTACTCTTAGGTTTACAGGATTTATTTCCCAAAATTATACTTTACTCTAGTGAGGCGAGAGAAAGAACTCCCACATGCAGGCATCTGCATTGTCGGCAGAAACTAACATAATGGCTCAGCACAGTAGCGCAAGTGCAACTAATGCCACCTCTCCTCCCCCCCCCCACCCCCGTTGTCCAGAATTTGTCCTCCCCCCCCCTGTTGTCCAGCATCTGCCGTCCACCTTCACCTCTCTTTGTGCTGCTGCTGCCTCTCTCAAAATCGTCAGCAGGAAAACAAAAGCACGGGCTCTTGCAACTCAGGCAAGCTTGTAAGTTTCTGTTGGGTCCCCCCCCCCCCACCCCCCGCTGATGTTGCTTTTCACATCAGAGGAGGGCGGAACCCATCAGGGCCTTACAAGTGTGCCAGAGTCACAAGAGTCCATGCTTTGGCGTTCCTTTTTTTTTTCCAAATTGATAGCTCACCGTCGCTGCCCCAATGTCCTTGGATCTGGGGCAGTGGCGGGGGCGGGTGGCAAGGGGTTGATTCTTTTGTTGCCGGGAGAAACGGAGGCTGCAGCAGTAGCAGCTGGTCCACTCCAATTTTTTTTTTTACAATAGAAAGCTGAGAGAGGTAACGACCACTTGGCTATTTTGGGAGCATTTTTGCCGCTCCCAAAACTTTGCCGTCTGAGGTGGCCGCCTCATTCTGCCTCATTATAGTGCTGCCCTGCTGCTACCAGCACCCAGCATCAGTTGATCCATCCAGGGGTCAGCCGACAGATGAGCCACTGCAGACAACAGCTAATATAGAGTGGGAAGCAGAACGAGGAATACCTGGTGATGGAGAGGGAGGGAAATGTGATCCTGCGAGACATCTTGCATGTGCAAAGGAAAAGAAAG
Source organism: Ichthyophis bannanicus (assembly GCA_033557465.1). Taxonomy (NCBI): domain Eukaryota; kingdom Metazoa; phylum Chordata; class Amphibia; order Gymnophiona; family Ichthyophiidae; genus Ichthyophis; species Ichthyophis bannanicus. The sequence goes on along the minus strand of CM066032.1, from coordinate 1,373,964,893 downwards.
GAGACAGCTGATCAGTGTTTGCAGAAGCTGGAACCCATCAGCCAGCTAATAGACACATTCCTGTCTCACATGGGTCTTCTCAGCTCCCAGGCACCCCAACTGCAGAATATCCCTAGCAGTTTTCCCCCTGCCTGGGCCTCACACCAACCAAAAGGGATAGCAGGGGGTGCTAGGGTCAGGTAATGTGAGCTCCAGGAACCAACTCTAACTAATATACTAGGCATACACCATGAGGCAGTGGCACTCCTCACACTTCTCAAGCTTTCATAATGCCGAGAGACAGTTGTTGAGGGGATGGGAGATGATGAGGAGAGCTCATTAGTGTCTATGGACCATCACTATACAGTCCCTATCCATCCCTCTGGGTGGCAGGAGCCATGGGGAAGGGGAAAGAGCAAGGTCAGGGGTGTCAGACAATGTAGGTGTGCTTGATCTGATGTGTAGAGATGATTCTTGGGGTGATTATTGCTATGTTATACATCTCTCATTGCTATGGCAGGGCTTTCTGTAATATGTTCTGGGGTGTCCCTGGATGCTCATAGGGGGGAGGGTGTCACATTGAAGAGGCAGGGGGAAGGGGATTCCTGCATGTGGGGTTCCCACAGGGGCTATGTGCTGCTACAGCTATGTTCAACCAGGCCAGTAGGGAATGGCAAAGGTACCCTCGGGGGCACAGAGTGGTGGTGGGTGGTTTGTGGCACAAGGTTGTGGACATTCTCTGTATGGAGGTGGGCAGGCACAGTTTGTCTGCAATGTAATTTGGCTGCTTACTAATAAGGAAATACCTTACGTGAAGTAATTCGGTATCAGTCTGGCCCTTGCTCACTCTCCCTGTTGGTATGGCTGGGTCTTTGCATCTGCAGTAATGTCTGTGCCCTCCTCCATGTCGTTCTCCTCCAGTGCGTTCCCTGGGGAGCAGGTGCCTCCTCTTAGTCAGGTTGTATAGCATGCAGCATGCCATGAATATTTCACACATTTTCTGTGTTCTGTAGAGGAGCTCACCCCCTGAACTGTCCAGACACTGAAAGCGGGTCTTCAGCTGGCCAAAGGTATGTTCTGTTAATGACTGAGTGATCCGGTGAGCCCCATTATACTGTTCCTTTACCTCATTGTGGGGTACAACGATGGAGGTCATGAGCCAGTTCCTCCGCAGGTAACCTGTCTTCTGCAAGGCAAGACAGAAGGCGGGGAGGAGAAGAGGACCTTAGTGAGTAAGCCATATCACAGACTGTGCTGTTCTTGTCACTGCTACAACTCACAGACATTCCTATACCTCTATCCCTCTCTCCATTAAGCCTGCTTAGAGTCTGCTGGTACCTGCCTTTATCTTCCACTGTGCCCAAGTATTCAGAGTGCTGCAGCCGGGGTATAACTCTGTACCCTGTTGTGCCCTGCCCCTCAATAGGGAGTGTCATGCTGTTCCCTGCATCCACCATTCTCCTACCTCCGTAGGTGCATTGCCTCTCTACGACCCCCAGGGCCTAGCAATGTTCAGGACTGTGGCTCCTGCCAAGCACACCCTCCATTCTCTTGCTTCTGTCTGTGGCATGCCTTCTATGACGTGTCCTCCATTCCGTGAGTAGGGACATTGCACTGCTGGCCGTCCCATTCACACAATGCACTTATAGTGGCTGCAGTGGTCTACCTTGCTTCCTGGCTGGAGCTTGGGGTGAGATGTGCACTCCAAGCCTGCACTTAACAGCCTGTGAGTACATGTCCCCACCCAACCATTTCCAGCAGCACTGTCTGTTTTACTGCCATCATTTGATGCTCCATGCAGTCACTACTCTATGACTGCTGTGTGTTTAGATTTGGCAGTGCACACAGGAACATGGGGGAGGTTGTAACTTACCAAGGAGCCAGCCTCCTGTGATTTCCCCACTGCTGAAGTGCTTGAGAATGCCTGATTGTGGCAAGATGTAGACAGCATGACTTAACCCTGAAAAATAGAGGAAAAGATCAGTTATTTCACCCATGGCATTACAGACTATCTGCATTCATATAGATGACTTCCTCTGCCCTCAGCGGGCTCATGGCAACATGTGTGCAGTCTATTACATCCACCGCCATGGGAACGTCTGCAACCTGATGGAGCAGTCCAGTATGGTCTGTTGGCACTGCTGTACTGTGCTCGGGAAGCTGATGTACTGCCCCATCCTGGGGAGGAATGCTATGAGGAATGTGTAAGATGCAGTGACACCGCCGACTGGCTTATGCTTCCTATGGCTGCCAGCATGGTCTGGAAACTGGTAGTCACCAGAAATGGAAGGGTTGTGGCGACCTTTATGTGCCTTTATGTTGGCCTCTCTGTGTAGTGGCACCAAGGTCTTGCTCTAGTTCCTGGCACAGCTGGTGCATGTCAGTCTTCTCAAATTGGAATCACATCAGACACTGGCAATCAGAGGGCCCCATATATTGGGCCCTTGGCTGGTATACCCACTGGTAGGGGTGCCCTCTGCATGCCCTCCTGCACTCGCTGTCTAGCTCCTCCTCAATGACTGTGGCAAACCAGCAGTTCACCCACTTCATCTCTCCTACCTTCTACCAACAACAATGGGAACCACCACCTACATCCCCTCACAAACACCACTGCCACCCTTGTGCTAATAGTACCAACACACAGTGCTTTGTGCTGTGCGAGACATGGATGCAGATGGATACAGACGCTTGCTCACAGCCACACAACCACTGTGACATGCACCCATGCAGATAGTCACACACAATCCTCAGCTCCTTCACTCCTACACACATAAACACATGTACAATCTCACTTCCACAGCTGGACCACAGGCAGCGGTGGCTTGGGGCATACAGGGAGCAGGGGGTCTGGGAGAAGCAGTGCTGAGTGGTGGTGGTGGGGATCAGACAGGGACCTGAAGCTGGGTGGGGGGGTTGGTGAGAGTGCCTATCGGAGATAGGGCAGCAGTGACAGATGCACAGGGAGCACATTTAGGACACAGGGGGACGCACAAAATGGTACGCAGCAGATAGGGACAGCAGGCAGACTTCTCTCTCCCTCTTCTCTCTCAACTTCACGTTCCTCCTAGTATAATCGCATTTGGGTCAGCATGGACAGTAAAGTCCCCTACCCGTTCATCCTTTATAGCAGGCCTAGGCCTAGGCCAGGCCATCTGGCTGCTGCGCTTGGCATGTCTGCAACACTATACGAAATACTCCTAGGATGCCTGCCTCCTTGCTGTACCTTGGCTGTGCCCCAGAACATTCCCAAACATGCCAATATTGAGACACATGGACTTGGATGTTCCATCCTCGGGGACATTCAGATCTGCATGGTTCTGTAATTGCACTTTGTACGTCCCAGCCATCCACACATTCACATCGCTCACTTCAGATGTAGGAAGTAATTTTACAGCCAGGTGCCTAGTTCTAGGTATCCAGAACATGCCTATCCTGAGCCTATTTTATAAAGAAAAGTGGGCAACTACTTTCATTTATAAAATAGCGGCAGAAATGATGTCAAAATATGTTAAGTATGTGCCTAAGTGATTGTATATTATAACTTAGGTGCATAAATCTAGGCTCCACCTATGTTCTGCCCAAGCTCCACCGTCGTGCACACCCATGCTGGAAATACATCTGATTGTACTTAGGCACCCGCTGACTGAATAGCACCCACTTAAAATGTGTGCCTAACTGCTGTGCGGAGCGTCGGAATACTCTAGTTTGTAAATCTGGTAGCATTATACATATAGTGCAATATAAATATTCTGCTATATGTATGACATTCTATGTAGATTAAGGTGGGCAAGTTTGGTGTGTTCCAGGGACGGGGCTGCAAATAAAATTGTACATGTAGGTGCCGATTTTTGGCCCTTGTAAATGTAAATTATATAGCTGAATCAGACAAGCACAAATCAAGTGTAAGTTGGGTCATTCAAGCAAAACACATTACATATCTATAGCATCAGTATTCAAAGCCTTATACATACACCTTATACGTAAAATTACTGATATTGGTACCTCTAAGTATAACTATATGAATGCTTATACATATAGGGCCTGATATTCAAAAAGTAGCTGAGCCCCTAAATTTAGGCTTCTAAGTTAGGGTCCTAAATTTGTGCCCTATTTTCAGCCACAGTTAGGAGCCTAATTTAGGAGCTTAAAATGTATGCTCGTAAATTTAGGTCTGCCATTCATTTCCATAGATTTATGAGCCTAATTTAGGTGATCCTAATGCTGAAATCAGTGCTAAGCTTCTAACTCTTTTCCCCATCCTAAATCCACCCTCATTGCCACCCACTTTTATGCTCCTAAATTTAGGTGTTTAGTGTAATTTTAAGAAAATATTTAGGCATTCAGCCCTAATAGATTTTCAAAGAGGCCAATTTAGGAGTATAATTCTCAGTTACGAGTAGAAATCATTTGTATATCGGGCCCATAATCAATACTATTACATTCAGCACTGGCTATACGTAGACTCAGTGCCATTGAATACAGAAATAATTTAAAAAGCTTAGATTAGACGTTTTAAATTATTTCAAGAAATTTTACTGAATGTTGACCTCCTTATTCATAGTCTATAGCACTGTGTATAGATGTTCATACTTGTCCATAGTTAACCCTTTATATGCAACTCTTACTGCAACCCTGATTTCTGAAATCATAAAAATATCACCATTTTCTTTTGGTGCACTTCTTGGCTCACAAACAAAAGGACTAAGTTCACTACTAGAAAACGTATTTCAGAAACAGCTCCCTTCAGAAGTCTATTACAAAGACAGAATCTGTCATTATACAGACCACAACCCTGGGTGGTACTACATAATGTGTTTTAATTTGTGAATTCTTGCTTTTGAAACAGGGTTATTAATCTGTAATTCTCAAGGGCTGCAAACAGGTCTGATTTTTAGGATATTATCATAAATGTGTATGCATGAGATAGTTGCATTTCAAAAAGGTGAACTTTTACATACCTGATCGTTTCCTTTCCTTGAATCCTAGAATGCTAGACCAGTGCAGACAATTGGGTAGTGTCCCCTGCCAGCAGATGATGGAGACAGAGAAAGACTAGAAGTTCTAATGACATCATCACTGGTACTAGGGCTGTTAAAGCAAGGAGCAGCCTTCAACATTTCTCTGTCTCTAGCGGATGGCAGTTGCTGGATCGGCGTAGCATTTTGTCTTTTTTTTCCTGTACTCCTGGGATCTCAGCCTAAGAGATGTTGTTCCCCCAGTTGAGTCCGCGTTTAATTTGGAGTAGGCTTGTAGGAAACCAGCCTCAGGGTCACCTTTCCCAGTGGAGCCTCTTTCATGGCAGTTCCCAGGGCAAAACATATGTATAGACATGACTTAATGGGGCAGAACCAATATAGATCTAGCAAAGGGGAAATCTTGCCTTATCAATTTGTTAGATTCTTTTAAAGATGTTAATAAACATGTGGATGTGTGAACTAGTTGATGTGAAGGCAAGCTTCACATAGTACATGGAAATCAGAATTGAGATGTTGAGGTCAGGATATTCACAACTCCAGCAGGTGTTTGCCAAAGGTGGAGCCTTTTCTAAAATACATATACTGTAAAGATGTGCAGGAGTATAAGTGTATTTACCAACAAGCTGGAGGAGCCATTTTACAAATCTACAAAGTCAGAAAAATCAATGGAGGTAACTCAACAACTTACACATATAAATGGGTATTTTTCAACTTTTTTGCATGTACACATATATGTAGGCCATATTGCAAGCCCACACATATAAATGCTGTCAATTAACTACAGAGGCCAATATATGTAGATCAATTTTGAAAGGGAAATAAACAATGGGGGATTAAGGATGATAACCTCCTAATATCTCCTATATGGTTTTGCCAAAACAAGCACCTTTTAAAATCCTATGTGTGCTAGGGAGCAGCTCTAAATCCTGACCTGGACATTTTTGGCCATACTCGTGCATTCCCTCTGTGAAATGGGGAATCTGCATGACCTGCCTAGGCCATTCCTAATCGTGCCCCTGACACGCTCCTTTGCAATTTCTATGGATTATGAACATCCACGTGTACATTTAGCCCTTTGCAAAATCACCATTTACACATAGATGCCATTTCCATGTGGAAACTGTGAATAAGGCTTCTAAAATAATCTCCACTTTAAATCTCCATTTTCACAAGACATTTGACAAGGTCCCTTATGAGAAACACCTGCAGAACTTAAAAGTCATGGGATAAAAGGCAATTATCTATTGTCGATTGGAAACTAGTTCAAAGTTAAGAAACAGAAAGTAGCACTAAATGATCAGCTCTTTCAGTGGAGGAAGGTTAATAATAGAATGTCCCAGGGATCTGCTCTGGGTCCGGTGCTTATTAACATAGCTAAAAAAACATCTGGAAAAAGGAGCAATGAGCAAGCTGATTAAATCTTCAGATAACACTAATTAAGTTGTAAATTGCAATCAGAACTTAGGGCTTTGAGTCTTGTCTTCCCCTGCTCCTCAACAGGGTCAGTGCAAGGAGGTGAGGTGCACTAAGCATTTACAACAAGAAGTCGGTAATGGGCTGCGGTGCAGGCAGGAGTCAAACAGTACTGTAGCGCCAGAAGTTTAAGGTAAGCACTGTGGAGCTCTTTGAGACCATTGCCACCATTGCAGGTCCTGGAGAAGGGCAGCAGCGGTGGCAATGTGTCACCCCTGAACCATTAATGCCGTAGGCAGCCGCCTAGTTTGACTAATGGTCACACTGGCACTGCTCCTCAATATACAGAAGATAAGGAGAGTGGTGTCCACCTTTACACACATCTCACTGATGGTGCTTGAGTGACCAGCTACATAGAAAATGGCACCTGAATACTATGAACATGGGAGAGCATCAGAGAACATCATGGGAGATTTTTATACTGGCTTTTGCCAGAGAGCTGAGATCTGGAACCACTGGAGCAAAATGCAGAACCAGAGCTTTTAGGAGATCCAAGTTGGCTGCTCTGATTTTTCCTGCCATGGAGAAGACCATGAAGTTTTGGCACCTGTGAGAAGTGGCTCCTCCCTTTGCCGAAAGAGATGGAACAGGTGATCACCCTTCAGGCAATAAGGAGCTGACAAACATCTGCATGTGAGATAAATGCTAACGTTGCCTCTGTGCATGTGAAGAATATACCTGAGTGTGGATCAAGATTGGTTTAGGAATCCACAGAGGTACATGGACAAGAGCTGGAAAGTTCTTCCCATTGACCAGCTCTTCTGTAAGTCATAGGAAAAGGATGCTGGCAAGCCTGGGAGTGACTGCTGAGTTAAGGAAGCAAACTATGATGTTTGACCATGAAGCACTAGGATAGTGGTTCTCAACCCAGTCCTCTGGGACCCCCAGGCCAGTCAGGTTTTCAGGATATCCACAATGAATATGCATGAGATAGATCTGCATATCATGGAAGCAATGATTGCAGATCTATTGTATGCATATTCCATTCTTTAAGAAAAGTGGAAGGAAGGCCAAAAAACTGCCAGCATGGTTTAAAGGCGAGATCAGCGAGGCTATTGTTGCCAAAAAAGCATCCTTCAGGAAATGCAAAAAGGATCTTAATGACGAACACTGGAAACAACATAAGCATTGGCAAGATAGATACAAGGCATAAATAAGGCAGGCAAAGAAAGAATTTGAAAAGAAGATTGCTATGGAAACAAAAACGCATTATAAAAACATTTTGAAATATATTCATAGCAAAAAGCCTGTGAGAGAATCAGTTGGACCATTGGATGATAGAAGGGTAAAAGGGGCACTAAGAGAGGACAAGGCCATAGCAGAGAGACTGAATTCTTTGCTTCGGTCTTTACTGAAGAAGATGTAAGGAAGTTACCCTGTCTGAAATGGTATATAAGAAATATCGATAAACTGGGAGGATATATTATAACTGTTTGATAAACTGAAGAGTAGCAAATCACCTGGACCAGATGGTGTACATCCAAGGGTGTTGAAAGATCTAAAATATAAGACTGCAGACCTACTATTAGTAATCTGTGAACTATCAATAAAATCATCTATAGTACCTGAGGATTGGAGAGTGGTCAATGTAACGCCATTTTTAAAAAAGTGTTCCAGGGGTGATCCGGAAAACTACAGACCAGTGAGCCTGACCCTCAGTATCGGGAAAAATGATAGAAACTATTATGAAGAAGAAAATTACTGAACATGTAGATAGCCATGGTTTAATGGAAGAAAGCCAAAGTGGATTTAGCCAAGGAAAGTCTTGTTTTACTAATCTGCTATATTTTTTTTGAAGGTATGAATAAACAGGTAGACAAAGGAGAGCCAGTCGATATAGTGTATCTGGATTTTCAAAAAGCCTTTAACAAGGTCCCTCATGAGGTATTCTTGGCAAAATTAAAAAGTCATGGGATCAGAGGCAGTGTAGTATTGAAGATCAGGAACTGGTTAAAAGATAGAAAGCAGAGAGTAGGGCTAAATTGACAATTTTCTCAATGGAGAAAGGTGAATAGTGGAGTACGCCTGGGATCTGTGCTGGGCCCGCTGCTTTTTAACATATTCATAAATGACCTGGAAACAGGGGCGGCCCAAGGGGGGTGCGGGGCCATGTGCGGAGACTCGGTGCGGGGCCTCATTTGCATAAGTGGCCTTATTTGCATAAATATTTGCATAATGTTACCATACACTAACTTTTAGTAAACATGTCTCTTAATGAGTGTATGGATAAAGAAAGACTAAAAGATTTCTACATTACTATAATCCAGTGCCAACCGCCAGGCACATTAGGAACTACTACAAACGCTGCCCATTTAGAACCCATAGCAAACCCGCTGTATCCTGACAGCATTACCAGGACTCACAAAGCACCAGACCCTACCTATCAAAAGGAAACACTGCAAATATTAAACCAGTACATTTCAGAGAATACTGGGGAAAGAGAACAAGTGGCAATGTCAAATAGGAATTACATAAACAGAATACCTCAGCTCAGTTACACATGCAGAACATAGACCATCACCAAACAAGGAATCGCAATTTAGAAACAGGAAGGCAATAATTAAACTGGGAACCCCAAAAGCCAAACTTGGAATGTACAACAACACTGTAGAAATAAAACTATAAATCAATTTCCTCTTGTACCAAACAAAGCGCAGACGTTAATGATGCACATTTCCCAAAGCTTTCATATTCCAATTAATAAATTCAAAATAAAGAGATATATTTCTACCTTTTGTGCATTTTTTTTCAGTTGCAATTGCTCCAGCCACTTTCTTCTGGTTTCTTCATGTTTTCTGCTAACTCTCCATCGTCTGCTGTCCATTTGTCCTTTCTTCTCTCTTCTAGTTTTCTTTCCATCCTCTCTCTCTACATCTGCTTTAACATACTAATCTTTATCCTTTTGCTCTTTCCTCATTCTTATTTCATCCACACAAATTTTACCCCTCCATCCTCAATCCCCACTTACTCTCCCAATACCCGGCCAATTGTAGATTTTTCATCCCTCCCACACAAAATATTTTTCCCCTCTCCATTTTACTCTCCCAGCCCCATCCCATTCTAATCCTCCCCAACATCAGCTCCCTTCTAGTTCCAGTCTCACCCAGCATCCATTCCCTTCTAGTCCCTGCATCAGCCCATTTCCAGTCCTAGCCCCCCATCAACCCATTTCCAGTCCTAGCTCCCCCATCCATTTTCAGTCTGAGTCCCTTCATCAGCTCATTTCCAATCCTAGCCCCCCATCAGCCCATTTCTAGTCATTTCCTAGCCCCACCATCAGCCCATGTCAAATCCTAGCTCCCCTCCACTCAGCCCAATTCCAGTCCAAGCCCCCCCATGAGCCTACTTCCAGTTCTAGCCCCTCCATGAGTCCATTTCAATTCAAGCCCCCACCACAGCCCATTTCCAATCTTAGCTCCCCCCAACAGCCCATTTCCAGTCCTATCCTAGCTGCTCCATCAGCCCATTTTCAGTTCTAGCTCCCTTCCCTCACAGCCCATTTCCATTCCAAGCTCCCTCCCCATCAGCTATTTGCAGTTCAAGCCTCCCCGTCCACTCAGTCCATTTCCAGTCATAGCAATCCCCCAACCCATTACCAGTCCTAGCCCCCCATCAACCCATTTTCAGTTTAAGCCCCCCCTATAACCCATTACCAGTCCTAACCCCCATCAGCCCACTTCCAGTCTTAACCCCATCAGCCCATTTCCAGTCAGCCCCCCATAGCCCATTGCCAGTCCTAACCCCCCCATCAGCCCACAGCCCATTACTAGTCCTAACCACATCAGCCCACCTCAAGTCCTAACCCCTCCCCATCAGCCCTTTTCCTGTCCTAGCGCCCCCATAGCCCATTAGCAGTCCTAACCCCCCCCCCATAGCCCATTAGCAATCCTAACCTCCATCACCCTATTTCCAGACAGCCCCCATCAGCCCACAGCCCATTACCAGTCTTAACCCCCCCAGCCCATTTCCAGTCCTAACCCCCCATCACCCCATTTCCAGTCAGCCTCCATCAACCCCCAGCCCATTACCAGTCTTAACCCCCCCACCCCCTTTCCAGTCGTACCCCCCCATCACCCCATTTATAGACAGCCTCCATCAGCCCCCAGCCCATTACCAGTCTTTTCCCCCCCCCAGCCCATTTCCAGTCCTAAACCCCCCCCAGCCCATTTCCAGTCAGCCTCCATCAGCCCCAGCCCATTAGCAGTCTTAACCCCCCTAGCCCATTTCCAGTCCTAATCCCCACCCAGCCCATTTCCAGTCCTAACCCCCCCTCACCCCATTTCCAGTCAGCCTCCATCAGCCCCAGCCCATTAGCAGTCTTAACCCCCCCAGCCCTCCAGTCCGAACCCCCCCCAGCCCATTTCCAGTCAGCCTCCATCAGCCCCAGCCCATTAGCAGTCTTAACCCCCCCTAGCCCATTTCCAGTCCTAACCTCCCCTCCAGCCCATTTCCAGTCCTAACCGCCCCCCCTTGCACATTTCCAGTCCTAACTCCCCCCCCCCTTGCACATTTTCAGTCCTAACCCCCCATCACCCCATTTCCAGACAGCCTCCATCAGCCCCCCCCCCCCTTCCCTTCCCTTCCCTTCCGGCAAATTTAAAAAAAAAAAAAAACCTGGCTCTAGCTGCTGCCGCTGCCGCGTCCATCGCAGCAGCGGCAGAATGGCGTGTCCCGCGGGGCCCCCTCTCCTAGTCGAGCCCTCTGCAAGGGCTTTCAGATTCGCGAAGGGAGAGTGCTCCCTCGCGTCTCTGTAAAGCCCGCAGGGGCTAATGGGAAATTTCCCATCAGCCCCTCGCGTCTAAAGGGGCAGATGGGAAATTTCCCATTAGCCCCTGCGGGCTTTACAGAGACGCGAGGGAGCACTCTCCCTTCGCGAATCTGAAAGCCCTTGCAGAGGGCTCGACGAGGAGAAGGGGCCCCGCGGGACACGCCATTCTGCCGCTGCTGCGACGGACGCGGCAGCAGCCAGAGACAGGTTTTTTTTTTAAATGTAATTTAAATGTAATTTAAAAAAAAAGCAGAATGTTCTTTGCGCGGGGCCCCCTGAAACGCGGGGCCCTGTGCAAAAAACATTCTTGCTCAATGGACGGGCCGGCCCTGCCTGGAAATAGGAATAACGAGTGAGGTGATCAAATTTGCAGATGACACAAATTTATTCAGTTATTAAAACACAAGTGGATTGTGAAAAATTACAGGATGACTTTGAAAAATAGGTAGACTGGATGTCCAAATAGCAGAAAAATTTAATGTGGACAAGTACAAAGTTATGCACCTACAAAAGAACAACTCGTACTATGGTTATACGATGTAATGTATCACCTTAGAAACCACCACCCAAGATAAAGATTTAGGCATCATCGTGGATAATACATTGAAACCCTCCACCCGGTGTGCAGCGGGGACCAAGAAAGCAAATAGAATGATAGGGATCATAAGGAAAGGAATGGAGAATAAAAGCAAGGATATTATAATACGTACATCTGTATCATTCCATGGTGCGACCACACCTGAATATTGTGTGCATTTCTGGTTGCCATATCTTAAAAAGGATATAGCTGTATTAGAAAAGGTACAAAGAAGAGCAAGAAAAATGGTAAAGAGAATGGAAGGATACCCCTTTGAGGAGAGACTTAAAAAGTTGGGGTTCCTCAACTTGGAAAAGAGGCGGCTGAGGGGAGATATGATAGAGGTCTATAAATTAATGAATGGAGTGGAACAAGCAAACGTAAATTGATTGTTTATTCTTTCAAAAAGTAGAAAGACTAGAGGACACTCAATGAAGTTGCAATGCAACCCATTTAAGGCTAATAAGAGAAAATATTTCTTTACTGAACATGCAGTCAAACTCTGGAATTTGTTACTGGAGGATGTAGTAAAAGCTGTTAGTGTAGCTGGGTTTAAAAAAGGTTTGGACAAGTTCCTTGTGGAAAGGTCCATAAACCATTGCTAAAGACGACCCGGGAAATCCACTGCTTACCCCAGGACAAGCACTGTGGAACCTGTATCCCTGTTTGGGAACCTGCCAGATACTTGTGACCTGGACTGGCCACTGTTGGAAACAGGATACTGGGCTTGATGGACCTTGGTCTGACCCAGTAAGGCATTTCTTATGTTCTTATTTTCTTATTGGTCCATTTGAAAATGAACTAGGGATAAGTACCTAAATTAAGCATCCTATTTTCACTGGGAATTTAAATTTATGTTCCTAAAGAGTGGGCAGCTACAGGAGTAGAGTTAGGATGTGGATGTGTTTGGCAATTCGTAACGATTTTCTGCGGCAGGTATTTAGCTTTGGCACTCAATACTAAGCAAATTTATCGCAGGTCTAAATTTACATTCTCATGTTTTAGATTCCTAAATTTGGGAACATTTTCAACTTAAAAACGTAGGCGTTGATATTTAGTAGTGGCAGTCAGCATTGTTAAAGCAGCTGGCTGCCCCTGCTGAATCTAAAAGCAGATGTTGAGTGTCAGAGCCATTCTGGCAGCCAATGATGAATATCCGCTTTCACTGCTCAGAGCTTTTGCTATACAGTTAGCAGCAATATTAAGCCACTAACCAGATAGCAAAAAACAAATACAGCCTGATTCGGACGTACAAAGGGGATCATGGTTCTGATCCCACGGGGAACGTCTAGCCTCGTGGGATCAGAATCATGATCAGGCCTGTACGTGCAGGCCGGGACTGCAATTCAGTTTCAACCTGCATGTTCAGGCACTGTCCAGATAGCTCAGCCAGGCTTTTAAATGGAGCCACTGTGCCATGGTGTCATGTTGCCATGGCATGCATCTTTATTTAAAAGCCGCGATGCCGGCTGCCAGAAATTAAGGTTTATTCCCCACAGCCCGACCCTCGATCCAGCCTCCTAAGGCCAGGGTCGGGCTGCGGGGAATAAACTCTGGCACCCCCAGCCCCTTCCGCGCCCCAGAGTACACAGAAAAAAACGTCCGAGGTGGAATAACTTCCCTGGCCATTTTGCCGGCCCTGGACATACGGGGCCGACATTAGAATCACCTCTTCCCCACCCCCCGACTAACTTTCCCACACAGCCGGCGGGGAAGTTAGTTGGGAGCAGGAGCCGCCACAAATAACAGGTGTGGACGTTGGGACGTCCATTTCTTCTATTCGTGGCTCAGAATCAGGCTCATAACATTAGGCAGTCATAGATCTCTCCTAACTTTGCAGTTTGCCAATCCAATTAGTGGCTGAATCTCACCACTGACTGGATAGGCACCAGAACCACTTCAGCTCCGCCCACAGACTACCCCGAAACAAACCGAACAAACTACAGTAGTACTACTGAATATTGGGGAGAGCGGTGTTTAGGAGGATAACAGGTCCTGCTAACCGGCTAAACGCTTCTGTATATTGGCCTCCTTAGGATTCCTAAATTCTGCCGAAAATCCTTCTAAAATTAGGAACCCAAAATATAGAGTTCTAATTTAGGAACAACGGGCCCGATATTCAACTGTGCAGATTTTGGAAGGGCTATGCACCTCGTCGATGCACAGTCCTCTCTGCCGACCCCTAAACTGGTTATTCAATGCCGCAGTGATGGCATTGAATATCTGGTGATCACCGTAAAAGCTGGAAGCCACCAATGATAACTGAGTAGCAGTGATATTGGATGCTACCTGGTTAGCGATCTATGCCGTAAAGATAAGCGAGGGTTTTCCCATTCTTTGCCTCCGCTCTGCCCCAGAATGCCCTCAACACACCACAATGCTAATCGGATAGGGGACTTAGAAGATATTCAACAGTACTAACCATGTAAGTGCCATTTTCTATCTCCAAATAAGGCATCAATACGATTTACTGGGCTGTAAACTCTGTAGATGCCTTTCGAAAATCGGGCCCAGAAAGTTTTTAAAACTGACCCCTATGTAATTTATATTTTCTAGCATTGATTTGTGCAAGAGCCAAGTACAGACCTGTTTCCCTTTGAAAATGACAGAGGCAGCTGGCATCTTATACACTAAGCAATTTATTGAAGCATGAGCTTTCGAGGACAAGAGTCCTCTTCATCAGATACAGGAAGTGCAATTCAGGAAATGGATAACTATCCATGATGATCAATGGCGGGGAAGGGTACACAATATAGAGGAGACATTGAAAAGTGCAGGGCAGAGTGTAGAAAGGAAGTGATAATAGAGTAAGAGAGGATTACAAACATTTCCAGGGATCAGCCAAGCAATCATTTTTAGGGGTAAGTACAGGGCAAAAATTTTCAGTTTGTTTTCAGTTCATTTGGCCTTTTTTGCCCAGTTTTCAGACTTTTCTTTAGTTTGTTTCATACATTCATTTTAATAAAACTGTTAATGCATTTTAACGCTTTTTAACCTGCACTAATTGATTTAATGCATGCTAATTCATAGGCCAACCTATTAAATTGATTTTGCACACACTATGGGGCATGTTTACTAAACTCCGAAATTGTGCGGGGCCCCGTTAGTGTGCCTGTGCCATATAAGGAGTGGGCGGTTCAGGCAGAAAAAAGAAAAAAAAAACGGGAGAAAGCGACCGTACTTGTGCAAGTCGCGCAACTGTGCGGGGTCCGTATTAGCGCGTGGGAAGGCTAAGTGTCGCGCTGCTGGGCACACAAACGAACAGAGCTGTAGTACAACGGTGAAGACATTGAGCAATGATGCAGGGGCCACGGGTTCAAACCCCAACTGGGTGCAATGAACAAGGCTGGCTCAGGCAGTACCTATTATGGGGAGGATTGTTTTAGGAGGGAGCCTAATTTTGTGCGGCAGAAGGCGGCGCGCCGATGTACAAGCACAGGAACAGAGCCACAGCACAATGGTTACGACACTGACCAATGGTGCAGGGGCCATGGGTTCAATCCCCCAAGGTGCTCAATGAAGAAGGCTCACAGAGGCATTGTGTATTATGGGGATGAGTGCTGTAGGGGGCAGGTTAATTTTTTATCTCTGTTAACACTACTAGCAAACGCACTCACAAAGCGTGTTAACATAAGGCGGCCCATAAGGCACATGTTAACGTTCACTGTCCGGCAAGGCACCCTAGAATGTCCCCTATAGGGCCCCATATATGTTGCGGTACAGGGTAATGTATAGTGCACCTTATATGGATGGCAACCATAAGGTGCCCTATAGGGCGCCCTATAAAGCACCCTCAGAGGCACCTTATGGGTACAGTACGCTGAGGGTGTTTTTGCTGGCAACAACATATGTACATGACAGTTAAAAAAAACATTGGACAACCCTCTAAAAGAACCCCACTGTGAGTTTTAACCCATGACCTCTGGCTTCACAGGCAGTGACGTAACCATTGGGCTACAGCTCTATAGCTGCCAGCAAGCCCCTGGCTCGCTGCAGAGAGCCGTCACGTCACCACACAGACAGTCTTCTGTGGGAACCAGGATAGGGTTAGGCCACCCGTACCCATGATGCACTGCACATGCAAAGCAGCTGACCACAGATGAACACAAGATGGGGAATGCACCCCAACAGCTCCCCGACCTGGTAGGGGGAAGTGTCCGTGTGCACCCACACAGCACCTCGGCCTGGTAGGGGGGTACTGACCGGGTGTGTTACTGGCACAGAGTAGCTACACACCGTCACATCATGCGGGTACAGTGCTCACCCTGAGGGTGCGGTGATGCGCCCAGGACCAGGTCCACAACACCTGCCATGGCTGACAGAGGCCATGCCGGAGCTCCAAAGCAGTAGTAATCTGAGAGATAGGTAGTCCCTGCAGAAACACCCTGGATTACTCTGTCTGCGACAGTCAGTGGAACCCCTTATGGACCCCTAGGTGGGCTATGTACCACCATTCCCCCCGCCCCTCCCTAGGCTGCGGGTGAAAAACAGGGTCCCCTGTCAACAGATCCACATTCTACCACCCTGCAATGGTGGCAGTAGAGTGGACCATCAACCCCTCTCCTGCTGGTGAACAGACACCCTACAGGGCATCCAAAGCAGCCCTGTACACATCCATAACACAATATCAGACAGACATTAGGCCAGGATATGCTAAGCTGCACCCCACCACTATCTGATATTCTCCTGCAGCAGGCCTTCAGCCGCTGCACCCTGCAAGGCGCTCCATCAAGACACATACCAGCTGAGAACAGTCTGCTAGTTAGTCCTGGTAGAAATGCATGCACCCAGAACTGGGATGGCAGCGCACACAAGCCAGTGACTGGGCCCCACAAAGAAACCCATACATATCACATGAGAGAAATGCTATATAGCACTATGGGGGTGCCTAGCCATGCTGGCGTCACTGCACAGTCAGGGTGGAGTGTACACCCAGCAGCACATACAGAGGTCACCCTGTCTGTGTAGGTGGTGTCCGGCCACTACAATGTCCCTGCCAGTGCCCTATGCCCTGTGCAGATGCATCCTGGCCAGCACACCCTGTCTGAGCTATACCCATGGTACTTTGCTGCTCATTATGCACATTGTCAGGCCAATACTGGCAACAGTGCTGGCAGTGTGGGCTGTGGAAGGTGTCTGTAGCCAACACACACTGTATAGACAGACAAACACTCCCACACGTATGCCAGCATTGTGCCACTATAGAGGGGTTTATCAGCCTTGCCCACCACACCAGTCCTGGGCACAGTACAGGCATGGATATGCTACGCAGTACTGTAGGGGGTAAACACTGTCAGAGACCAGACCTGAAGCACGCACCGCAGACATCAGACAGATTTTTATGTTGGAGATCAAAGAGCCAAATGTGCTTTAAGTAGGACAGTCTACCTGCCAGTACACATAGCAAACGTGTGAGAGCTGTCCACCGCATACCCAGGTGTAGGGTGGCATTGCTAAGGTATGCAGGTGCTAGTATTGGGAGATGCATGCAGGGCCCAATGTCCTGCCTCTCCAGGAGGCATTGGCCAATGGGGCCTGGGGGTGTGGGTATGTTCACCTCTGTTGGATGTTGCTTTACGGCAGAGTTTCCCAACTCCAGTCCTGGTGTGCCTACCACTGTTCGGGTTTCCCTGCTGTCCCTCATGAGTATGCATGAGCTACATCTACATGCCATGGGGGTGTTGCATAGATATGCAGCACAGGCATTTGTATTAGCGGCAGCAAGGAGCCTGAATGGTATGTGGTCCTCCAGGACTGCATTTGGGAGACTCTGCTCTAGGTAATGCCCCTGTTCATGGTGTCTGTGATCGGTGTGCGAAAAGATAGGCGTAATACCAATGCGTATGTCCCCAGCAATCCTGGTTTGTCCGTATTATCACGGTTTAGTTGTGTTAAAAATATGTGGACAGGATTGGCAGTAGCCCCAGCTGAGCTTTGAACCTGTGACCTTCTGTTGTTGCACACACTGTCTGTGTGCACTGCACCACTGTGTTGCCACAGATTGAGTGGATTCTGTGGGATGTCCATGACTGTACATCCGACAGGGCCTGTCTGTTGCAGTGGACAGTGCCAGCCTGCACATGGATAGGCCACTGTCTTCGGTGGCTAGCAGCCACTGCCTCCCCACCACCTGTCCCCTTACACCAACATGCTGGCATGTCCTTATCTTGGTAAAAGCATATGGCCTGATTGAGTTGTGGCACTCCCGGACTGCATTTGGGGGACTTGGCTGTAGGTAATGCCCATTGTCATGGTGTGTGAGCGGTGTAGGGTAAAATATGGGTGTTTTCACCATGCTTCTGTACTCTGCAATATAGGGGTGTCGTTACTATCTCTGTTTAGTGGTGGGTAAAATGTGGGGACTGGGCTGGTAGGTGCCACAGCTGGGATTTGAACCTGTGACTCTCTGGTCCTATAGGTACTGGCTCTGTCCGCTGCACCACACTGTGGCCACAGAGATAGTGCAGTCCCTGGAGATAGGAAACCTGACCAAAAGAGTAGGGAGCCCTGCTCTGCACATTTTTACTGTGAGCTCATTCACCGTGTCTGGCGACAAAAGTGCAAATAAAACCCGCAAATGACCGCGGAAAACGGGGGAAAAATATAACCAAGCTGGCCAACAGTGATATTAATGGGCACACATAAAAGACACACCCAGGAAAGCTCCACAGAAAGGAAATGATTTTTGGAAGGGTCTCCGCTCCGTAGACCCTTCCAAAATTCATTTCTTTTTTTTGTAGCTTTCCTGGGTGTGTTTTTTATTTTTGCCCATTGCTAGCACTATTGCCCAGCTGAATTATAATTTTTAAACATTTTCGTGGTGGTCATTTTGGGTTTTCTTTGCACTTTTGTTCTGTGCACATGTATCACACTGCTCACGTTTTGTAGGTTTCCCCGGTTTTGCTGTACATTGCTGACGGAAATGGTTTCTCTTCCCTTTAAATGCCCTCTACCGCGAGTGTATTTTTGCTTTGAAATTCGGCCCCGATAATATGCGGGGAGCCTCTCCCCTCCCCTTTCCCGCCCATTAACCCCGTCTCTCCGCCCCTCGGGAGCCTTCCTCCGCCCTCCGTTAGCCTTTCCACTCCTCTATCGGACATTTGCGGGCCCGTACTTGTGCGGGGCCCGTTAGTGTGTCGCGCACCTGCGCGGGGGTTCATCGCACGTGTGCGGGGCGCTTAAGAGCACTTAAGTGCTGCTTTTAGTGCGCTATTGTGCGGCGCGCAATTGTGCGGTTTTTAGTAAACATGCCCCTATATTTTTTAAGGTACACTAATAAACAATGGGTGGCATTTTCAAAGGCATTTACATGGGTAACTGCCCTAGTTACCCATGTTAATGCCTTATCCGGGATTTTCAAAAGACATCTACAAGTATTGACTTGCATTCTTATCTTTCATAGTAACATAGTATATGAAGGCAGATAAAGACTCTGTCGGTAGAGATAAAGGTAAGCAATTACTATTTAGAAAAATTACCTGTTTGCAAAGCAGTGTGCAGCAGATACTACCCAACAAGGCAGTATCAAACTTCCGGCACAAAAATTGTTTCTAATGTATATAGCTGCTAGCCAGGGGTGCGAGCCAGGCAAGGCAGAGGTCCCTCCCAGAATCCTGCCCCTTGCGTAGACTCGTTTCTCATGTTTCTTCCCGCATGTTGGCTTCTGTATGAAGGCAAATGAACTAAACTCCGGAATTTCCTCATGTGGATCCACATTCCTGTGCATGCTGGCTAAAGAAAAAATAAATAAATTTAGATTTATGCATATAGAAATGCCCATTGTTCAAGGTCGAGATCTTTAACAGCAGATTTCTTCATTCTCCAGATGAATGCAAGTGTCAAATATTTTTCATAAGGTTCCATCAGTTAGTCCATTCCAGAACAATAGGGCACAACGGCAGCAATTTTAAGAGCTATTACGTGCAGGGCTGGTTTTGTGCCGGCATGCCATGATATGGTGTACCAATATGAAAAGTCAAAACATAATAAGGCCCAGATCAAACTAAAAAAATTCCAACTTGAACATCTATGTATTTTATTTTATTGTCGGATTCCACCGGCAAGAGATGGGGAGGGGAAAAACTCCCCACTCAGTGACGGTAGAAACCTTTTTTATTATTAAATCACAACCTCTAAAAATAAACTATAACTGAATCACTTATCTGACTTTGGCGGAAGGGCCACAACAACTTCCAGCAGCGACATGCATGTTTCGAGCCCAACTGGCTCTGTATCAAGCTGTTTTAGAAAAAATGTATGTTTGATCTGGGCCTTATTATGTTTTGACTTTTCATATTGATATTTGCTTGTGTCATCACATTTTTGAGGGTTTTTGATTTTTGAGATGATATGGTGTACCAGCATCTTTTTTTGGAGCGGCAGCAATAGGACTGTGGCAGCTGCCTCACACTGCCTAAAAACAAATCCCAACAACTGCAATTTGCCCCACTGCTGCCACCACCCCCTGATTTTCCTGTCTGCAGCAGCAGTGAGCATAGGACTTTAAACAACAAACAAAAAGCGTGGGTCTTTGTGACTCCCCGCTGGGAAAGGCCTGCAAACGCCCACACCCAATTTTAATGTTTACTATTCAATACCCGCTGCTGCTGCTGCTACAGACACAGGAAAAGCAGCGGCGACACTGATGGGGGTGTTAATGGCTGGAAAGGAGATGCTAGATTCAAAGGGGGGGCAGAGGGCAGATGCTGGACACAAAGTGGGGAAGTGGAGGTGCGGAAGGCAGATGCAGGATACCTGTAGGAGATGAAGGGTAAATGCTCAACATATAATGGAGGGATATAGAGCAGACATGGGGTGGGAGGCATAAGGGGATAGAGGGCAGATGGTGGATACAAGTGGAGGGTAGAGGAATGGAGGACAGATATTGGACATGGGATGGAGAGCAGAGGTTCGACATGGGGTGAGGGCATAAGGGTATGGAGGACAGACATGTACCTGTACAGCGCTGCGTATGTCTTATAGCACTATACAAATGATCAGTAGTAGTAGTAGTACTAGTAGATAGTAGACATCAGGTGGAGGGGTAGAAGGCAGATAGTAGATATGGAGTTGGGGAGTGGAGAAGTGGAGGACATATTCTGGACATGGTGTAGGAGTCATGAGAGTTGGAGGGCACATGCTGGACATGGAATAGGGGATATAGAAGGATGAAGAACAGATACTTGATATAGGTTGGGGCATGGGGGCTGGGGCAGATGTTGGGAAAGGGGTGGAGAGCAGAGGCTGAAAGGCAGATGCTGGACATAGGATGGGGTATAGGGGATACAGAGCAGAGACTGGACACAGGGTAGAGATGGAGGGTAGATGTTGGACACAAAGTAGGGGGCGGAGGACAGATGCTGGTCATGGGGAGATAGAGGAGATGCTGGACACAGGGTAGGAGGATGGGGATATGCTTGATATGGGATATCAAGAGGGGGAATGCTGGACATGGAAGGGATAGAATGAGAAAAAGGGGAGAGGTGCTAGATGGTGAGAGAGAAGGAAAAACAAGACAGGACAGGAGAGAAAGAGGAGAGATGTTAGACACAGAGAGGGCAGAAGAGAGAAAGAGAAAGGAGAGAGCTAGTTAAAGACTGATGAATAAGTGGCTTGGGAAGAATAGAGAGATGGGGAGTAAGAGAGCTGTGTTAAAGACTGAGAAATTGTAGGAAGATGCTGTAAAAAGATGAAAGAGATTAAGAACTGGATGGTAAGAAGGAGAAATGAAATATGAGTTGATAGAGAAAAATAGATGAAAGTCAAAAGGAAATGATCAATGTCAGAGATGGAAGGAAGTGAAGAAGACAGGAGGGGACAGAAGCAGCACATGGACCAGAGAACCTAGCGGGTGAGTTAAGAGAAGACGAGGAAAACAGAAACCAGAGACTGGGATCAACATGATTAGAGAATAAAATGGCCAACAACAAAAGGTAGAAAAATGTTATTTTATTTTCAGTTTAGTGATTGGAATATGTCTGTCTTCGGACTTCTCAGGACTGATATTCATTCTGTGATGGTCAGTGTTTTAAAAGCACCTGACAGAGTAATACAAGTTTGGAATGCACTGCTTTATGAGATGAGGGCTGAGAAAAATTGTCTTTTTGATGTTTAAAAAACATATTTCTTTGAGCAATATTGTTTGATTCATTATCTTTTTTTCTTGCACATAAGTTTCTTTGAAGGTCTTAATTCTACTTTTTATGATGTTTTCATGTTCTGCATGTGTGGCTGAGGCAGGGCTTGGCTCAAAACAATCTGCTGCCTGAGGTGAGAGATAAGCTGGCACCCCCTGGCACCCCCTCCCCTCCCCCCCCCCCCCCCCACCACTCCTCTGACAGCCAAAATGGAAGGGTTTCCTCAGGGCTCCAGTTAGGAACCAGGAGATCCCCTCATTCATAAAACTGATTAGGTGGTTGCCCCAAGAATAAAGAAAGCAATATATTCCAAGACCATATAATTTTTTTAAATCTTTGGAATGCTGTTTTTAATACAGCAAAAAATTATAGCAACTTAATTATATAGTCTGTAGCAAAACTAATACATGAGCCCTCATTTTCCATCAGTGTTCATTGTCAACATGGAAAATATAGGAAACATGAGCAGACCACCTCCTTCACAACCTCCAAATGTCTGTCTGACAAAATGAGCACTTTTCCAGTGCCTATTGTTGCCTGGAGCAGGTATAAAGTTGGACATGGCTCGGGACGTAAAGGGTGTTTCTGAAATTAGGTGAGGACATTCAAGTTCTGGGAACACCCTGGACATGACTACTTCATGCCTCCATTCAGACTTGGATGTTCTCGCCCTGGGGTCATCCACAGAGCCAGCTTCTAAAATGTTTCTAGGGACATCTCAATGCCTGTTTTCAAACATGCAAAGCAGGAATAAGGCTTCTAAAATAACCTCCATATTCTACATCCAAAGAAACCCATGATGTTATTGAAAATGCAATGGCTTGAACAAGTCGAATCTTTGTATGGAGAGAGACATCGTTGCTCTTGAGAATCTTGTCTAGGTCCTTCATAGCCATTCTGTATTGTGTATCTCACTGTTTTTTGTGAACCGCGCTGATGCCTAATAGTGCGGTATATAAGAGTCTATAAATAAATAAATAAATATTCTGCCAAAAGCAATACGTCGTCAGATTTCTTGACTGCTTGTTGCTTCTTTATTGATAGTTGATCCAAGTAGGTTAAAGTTGTCAACTACTTCAATTCCTTCTCCATCAACAATGAACTTATTCATTTTGCCAGTTGTCAGGATCTTTGTCTTCTTAACATTAAAGCTGCAGACCTATTTTAAGACTATATTCCTTGATCATGAGAAGCAAATGTTTCAAATCGTCTTCACGTTCAGCCAGTAATGTGGTATCATCAGCATAGCGAAGGTTGTTGATGAGTCTTCCACCACACCTCTGTTGTCTTCATACAATCCTGCTTCTCTGATGATTTGTTCTGAATAAATTAAAGAGGAAGGGGGAAAGTATGCAGCCTTGTCGTACACGTTTGCTGATTTTAAACCATTCTGTTTCTCCTAGTTCTGTTTGAACTGTTGTTTCTTGATCAGTGTAAAGGTTGTGCAAGAGAACAATCAGGTGTTCTGGTATACCCATGCTTCTTAATGTGGCCCAGAGTTTCTCATGGTTTACATGGTCAAAAGCCTTGCTGTAGTCAATAAAACACATAAAGATATCCTTTTGGTATTCTTTTGTCTTTTCAAGGATCCATCTCATATCTGCGATAATGTCTCTCATTCTTCTCTCTTTCCTGAACCCTGCTTGCACTTCAGGCAGTTCTCATTCCAGGTATGGTTGTAGTCTCTGCTGAAGGATCTTGAGCATAATCTTGCAGGCATGTGGGATAATTGCAATTGTGCGATAATTTCCACAGTCAGTCTGGTATAAACACAGATCTTTTCCAGTCAGTTGGCCTTGAATTTGTCTTCCAAATTTCCTGGCAGAGCCTTATATGTATGATAACAGCATCATCTGATTGCTGTAATAACTCAATGGGAATGCCATCAATGCCCGGTGCTTTGTTCTTTGATAAGGCTTTTAATGCTCTTCGACTTCTTCTTTCATCATCAATGGTTTGTGATCATAAGGTATAGGTTGAAAAGGCTGTTGGTCCACTTGATCTTTATGGTATAATGACTCTGCATATTCTTTCCACCTTTTCTTGATCTTCTCAGCATCATTCAACATGGATCCTTGAGCATCTTGTAGCATTCCAATTCGAGGCTGGAATTTTTTCTTTAACTCTCATAGCTTTAGAAAATCTGATCTTGTTCTTCCTCTAACAGCTTCTGATTCTATTTCCTTGCATGTGTCATTGTAGTATTTTTCCTTGTCCTGCCTTGCTGCACGTTGGAAACTTCTATTCAGGGACTATAGAGAAAATTTATCATACTATAACAGTATCAACTTCTGAAACTCACACAAGGAGCCTACCCAGAAAATAGCAACATTGTGGGCCCTAGAACATAGATAAACTTATTTGGAAACTGAACAAGCCGGATTGCTACAGATCCCTATAGTGAAACTCCGTCCTAACTGAATACCTGGCATGGGTTACACACTCAGAATACAGATAGATACGTTCCCTCCGTCATCTCCGACCCTTACTGGACCCTACTGACTTCCGCACTGTCTTCCAAGCACTGATTACTCCTGTCTTCGACTATGCAAATACCATCCTACAAGGACTTCCAGGACATGCTACCCATCCTTTACAATTGGCATTGAATACTGCGGCACGTACCATCTACGGAGTACCCAGATATGAGCATGTATCTCCTCTCCTAATCCAACTCCACTGGCTCCCAATAAACAGCAGACTCAAGTACAAAACTCTCCTAATAACTTTCAAGATTCTCCACCACCTATCAGCACCCTCACTGGAAAATCTCCTACATCGGACTCCTGACAACAGAGTGAGAAGAAGAAATATGTCAAACACTCTTACCATCCCATCCATAACCAGAAAAAACTCCCAATTCACCATGAATAGAGCCTTTTAACCCTCTTTGCCCTCTACTATGGAACTCCCTACCTCCTCCTATTCGTCTCATATCAGAGTTGGCCACCTTTCGCAAAGCAATCAAGACCCAATTATTCCACCTTGCTTTCAATCACATAACTTAAAGTGTCTCCATAAATCATATCCAAAATCCTACCAGACTGTAAATAGTTCTCATATATTATAAGCCACTGTGAATGATCTTTTGATCTACCAATGTAAATAGTTAACTGTTAACCACCTTGTTCACATGTTCATATGTTCAATATGTTCAATATGTTAAATGTAATATCTTAAAAGTAAAATGTTCCATGTATGATGTTGTTACCTTGTAAACTGTGCTGATCTTGAATAGCACAGTATAAACCCAAATAAATAAAAAATAAATAAATAGATCCTCACCAAGTATAGATTACATTACCACAAACTAAAAATAATATTATGTAGATAAAAATTTATTGAAATTCAAAAAATAATACCAGACTACATCCAATACAGCATCAGAGAAACGAAGATCTACAGATGCCC
The DNA here is from genome assembly GCA_033557465.1 of Ichthyophis bannanicus. NCBI lineage: Eukaryota > Metazoa > Chordata > Amphibia > Gymnophiona > Ichthyophiidae > Ichthyophis > Ichthyophis bannanicus. Next base: position 1,373,939,573 of record CM066032.1, on the reverse strand, counting down.
CTGTACTGTGCAAAGTGTAAACATAAAACACGTACAGCTTAATATTCAAAGGGGTTTATCGGGTTAGCAGCAGAGCCGGCTCAACCATTAGGCAAACTAGGTAGCTACCTAGTGCGGCAGATTCTTGGAGGCAGAAAAGAGCAGAGAATTCAAAGCTAAACAATAGATTCTTACAGCCTAGGGCAGGGGGTGGGGTCCTTAAGGCTTAAAGTGTGCCTATGGCTCTAGTTAGCAGGATTTCCTAACCAGATAAAGCCCACTGACAGAGAGATTCAGAGGGCACTAACCAGCCAATGCTGCTGAATATCATCTCTAAATGCCATGGCACTGTCCAAACAGTGCCAGAGGGATCCATGGGCAGGGCAAGGGTAGTCCCAGCACTTAGCTGGTTGGCAACAGTTCTCAGTCTGCCAACTTGCTAAGTGCCCATATAAAGTCAGGATATTTCAATAACTGTCCTAATGTCATGCAATTCAGCTATCCAGACAGCAGCTGAGTATTGCCACTGGATAGCTGTGCTGGTCAACACTGAAACCAGGTATTTTGTGCCGGAGTATATTCGGGTTCCAATGCTGAATATCCGGTGTCACTTCTGCCCATGGTGGTCAGGTGCTTTAAAATTGCTGATCACCACAGACCTATAAAATCCAAAGACAGACATATTTCAGTCACTAAATTAAAAATAAAATTAATTGTTCTACCTTTGCTATCTGTCTGACCATTTTATGCTCTAATCCTGTTGATCCCAGCCTCTAATTTGTTTTCCTTGATCGTCTCTTAACTCACCCTCTAGGGTCTCTGGTCCATCTGTCACTTTTCTTCCCTCCTGTCTTCTTCACTTCCTTCCAACTCTGACACTGATCTTTTCTCTTCAGCTTTCTTCCATTTATGTTTCTCTATCAACTCAGAATTCATGTCCTCTTCTAACCAACCACTCCTCAATCTCCCTCTTTTTACTGCATCTACATACCATTTTTCAACCTTTAGCACAGTCCTATTACTCCTCATCTCTCTATCCTTCCCCTGCCATTTATTCCCAGGTCTTTAACTAACTCTCCCCTTTCTCTTTCTCTCTTCCACCCTCCCCTTGTCCAGCATCTCTCCCCTTCTCTCCTACCCTATCCTGTGCCTCTCCCTCTCGCGCACCATCCAGTGCTTCCCCCTCATTTTCTCATTCTATCCTCTACTATGTCCAGCATCCCCCTCTTTCCCTCTCCCTCACCCTGTGTCCAGCATCTCCCCATCTTCCCCACCCTGTGTCTAGTATCTCCTCTCTTTCTCCCCATCCTGTGTCCAGCAACTACTCTCTCTAACCCCAGGTCCAGCATCTGCCCTCTGCCCCCCCCCCTCCACTTTGTGTCCAGCATTTGTGTCCTACCCTGTGCCCGCCATCCCCTGTGCCTCAGCTTGTGTGCAGCATCTGCCCTTCATCCCCCTATGTCCCCCCTCCATATCCAGCATGTGCCCTCCACCCTCATGACTCCTACCCTATGTCCAATATCTTCCCTCCATCCCCTACCCCCTGTCCAGCATCTATCCCCCCACTCCCCCACCCTGTGTCCACCACCTGCATTTCACCACCTTATGCCCCTCACTCCATGTCCAGCATCATCCCTCCACCCCCTACTTGGTCCACCCCCCACCCCCACTTTTGGCTAACATCTGCCCCCCACACCTCAACTTGTGTCCAGTATCTCCCCTCCACTCCTCCCATTTGTATTGAATATCTGGCATCTTTCCCCCTCTCCCCATTGTTTCCTACTTCTACAGTTATGTCTATCTGCCCTCGGCTCCCCAACTTGTGTTCAAATCTGCCCTATCATCTCCCTTTCAGCCCCAGCCCCTGCTGCCGTCTGCCGCCTCATCTCTTATCAGCAGTGGCTGCAGCAGGCCTCTGAGATTGGAAAAAAACCCACAGGCCTGTATATCATTCTGCTCCTGCACACAGGCTAGCTGGTCCCACCCCCTTGACATGACATCAGAGGGGACGGGACAGGCAGGGCAGCACACCGGAGCAGAATGAAGCACTGACCTGCGCCTTCAGAGCCCACTGCTGCAAATGCTGACATTGAAACAGGAAAAGCAACAGAAGTAGCAGCAACAGCGTGCAGGAGATGTCACCAAATTGGTGATCTTCCTTTTTTTTTTAGGCAGCGTGAGGCAGCTGCTGGTGGTGTGATTTGGGGTATATTTTTGCTGCCCCCAAAAATTTGCCACCTCACTCTTTGTAATGATAGAACTGCCCCTGGGCTGAGGTAAGGAATTCTGATGTTTTTTTGAAGGAGTGAATAAACAGGTGGACAAAGGTGAGTCGGTTGATATTGTGTATCTGGACTTTCAGAAAGCCTTTGACAAGGTCCCTCATCAGAGACTTTTGGCAAAACTAAAGAGTCATGGGATAGGAGGCAATGTACTATTGTGGATCAGGAACTGGTTAAAAGATAGAAAGCAGAGGGTAGGGCTAAATGGCCAATTTTCCCAATGGAGAAAGGTGAATAGTGGTGTACCCCAGGGATCTGTGCTGGGTCCGCTGCTTTTTGACATATTTATAAATGACCTGGAAAGTGGAATAACGAGTGAGGTTATCAAATTTGCAGATGACACAAAACTATTTAAAGTTGTTAGAACCCAAGAGGATTGTGAAAAGTTGCAAGAGGATCTTGATAAATTGGAAGACTGGGCATCCAAATGGCAGATGAAATTTAATGTGGACAAGTGCAAGGTTATGCAACTAGGGAAGAACAACCCAAACTATGGTTACACGATGCAAGGTTTCACATTAGGAACCACCACCCAGGAAAAAGATTTAGGCATCATTGTGGATACCATGTTAAAACCCTCGGCCCAGTGTGCAGCAGCGGCCAAGAGAGCAAATAGAATGCTAGGTATGATAAGGAAAGGAATGGAAAATAAAACAAAAGATATTATAATGCCTCTATATCATTCTATGGTGAGACCGCACCTTGAATATTGTGTGCAATTCTGGTCGCCGTATCTTAAAAAGGATATAGCGATTTTAGAAAAGGTACAGAGAAGAGCCACCAAAATGGTAAAGGGGATGGAAGGATACGGAACGGGTAATCGTAGATCGATTGTTTATGTTATCAGAATATAGAAAGACTAGGGGACATGCAATGAAGCTACAGGGTAAACTATTTAAGACTAATAAAAGAAAATATTTTTTCACTCAACGTGTAATCAAACTCTGGAATTTGTTACCGGAGGATGTAGTAAAGGCTGTTAGTGTAGCTGGGTTTAAAAAAGGTTTGGACAAGTTCCTGGAGGAAAGGTCTATAAACCATTATTAAGAAGTGACCGAAGATATCAATGCTTGACCCAGTACAAGCATTGTGGAACTTGTGTCTCTTGGGGAAACTGCTAGGTACATATGACCTAGATTGGCCACTGTTGGAAACAGAATACTGGGCTTGATGGACCTTGGTCTGACCCAGTATGGCATATCTTATGTTCTTATATGTTCTTATGTTCTTATGATGCAGTCCTGCCAGTTGATTTCCCAATAGGAGGTGCATGGCTGTTCTAAAGCCTCCTGTAATACTTACAGCGCTGCCTATTCATAGGTAGGGTTATTGCAGTTTGATTCCTAGGAGTTAGGATTGTCATGGTATGGTAAGCTTACTATAGAGGTTTAGTGTCTTTTCCAAGGTTTTTGTAAGATTTCTCAGAAGAAAAAAGTGAGTAATGGAGTACCTGAGGGATCAGTTCTGAGACTGGTTTTGTTCACTGTCTTTAGGACCAATGCAGAAAGATGGCTCTGAAGTTGCCCGCTTTTAGCTATGTACACGTCTATGTAGCGCACCAATAGCACACAACTTCAGTGCCGGCATGCAGAAAGGGGTACATATGTTAATGAGACACACATATAACTTTGGTGCAAAATGTTAGTGTTAAACTGGGAGAGCAAGTCTAACACATGCGCACAGGAGTTGGCACAAGTTTGGCATGCTGTCCCAGAGAAAGAGGGTCATCTGAGTGGAAGTTTGACACTTCACCTCAGATGATCCAGGCATTGGGGAAAGCCCCCAGTGCCATCAAAATACTGTCAGGGGATCGGTGCCCCTGACACTGACCCTCCAAAAAAGTCAAATCCTCAGCGATCCCAATCCCCGCAAATCCATCTGCCCGTCCAATAAAAAATCCATTGTTTCCCAGCAACCCCGATCCCCCCACCAACCCACCCAAATAAAAAAAACCCTGGTGTCCCAGCAGCCCGATCCCGCTCAATAACAAAAAGGTCCTGTGGCCTCTGAACCCCTCTTCCAGTACTTTTAAGCTGGAGCAGGAGTGTTGCCCATTCGCTCCTGCCGCTATACCACCATCTTGAAAAATGGTGGTACCTGCCCCACATGGTGCATCCTGGAATGCACCGGGTGGAGTCAGACCTTATATGGCAGGTGCCGCCATTTTTCAAGATGGCAGTGCAGGGGTGGGAGTGTAGGAGCAGCACTCCTGTTCAAGCTTAATGGTACTGGGAGGGGGATAGGGGTTCTGGGGCCACCAGGTCTTTTTGTTATTGGAGCATGGGTGAGATCGGGATTGCTGGACCACCAAGGGGGTTTTTTATTGGGTGGAGGATTGTGGCCGCTAACCACCAGGGATTTTTTTTTTAGTTAGTGGGCGGGTGGGAGGATCAGGGCCACTGGGACACCAGGGATTGTTTTTGGTGAGTGGGTGGGTGGGGTGATCGGGGCTTCTGGACTACCAGGGATTATTTTTCCATGCACGCACAAGATGTTTAAGTCACCTTAGCCCAGACATAGATATATTGGTACTTTGGCTGGTTATATAATCCTTTATGCCAGAGGTACTCAAATCCAGTCCTGGAGGGCCGCAAACCAGTCAGGTTTTCGGGATATCCCTAATGAATATGCATGAGATAGATTCAAATACAATGGAGGCAGTGCATGCAAATATGGCACCGCTGGCCAACACACCCACCATCCAGAAGCAACGGTGCCAGGGGCGGCTCAAGGCAATCTGCTGCCTGAGGCGAAGTATGAAATGGCGCCCCCCACCCCCACCTTAGAGGGGGCGGGGCTTTTTCAGAAATCCAATCAGAGACTAAACCAAACCAAAAAGCCGATTAGATTATATGGAGGAAATGCAAGATGTTTGTACACAGGGCCGTATCGAGCTGCAATCGCACCCTGGGCGCACACACCCCTCCCCCCCATACCTCCGTCCAATGCTGCCTGCTCTTTCCCTGCTGCTGCCGCCCTCTGTTTTTTTCACGGCAGCGCCAGCAGCAGGGAAAAAGCAGGCAGCGTTGGACGGTAGTATGGGGAGGAAGAGGGGGGCATGCGCCCGATCTGAAAGGCACCGGCACTTTAAGCAGATCTGCCCCTCCCTACTCTAACATTGCGTCAGAGGAGGGAGGGACCAGACCTGCTTAAAGTGCTGTGAAAAGGCTTGGGGAGCGCATTTCGGCTGCCTGCTATTGTCCTGCCAGTGACGGCAGGGCAACAGCAGACAGCCGAAATGCGCCCCCCCAAGCCTTTCGACCCTATGCTGCTGCACTGCTTGCACAAGTCTAGGTACAGTCCCGTTTGCACACCAACGAACTAAAGGACAGCAAGAACCAACAGCACAGTTTAAAAAACTAAATTATAACTCATTTTTTATTTTGTTGTTATAAACTGCGTTATGGTTCTTGCTTTTTCTTTTTCAACATATATTTTGCATCCACCGTAGGTGCAAAGCAGAACCAGGACATTCACCCACAAAACTCAATATTTTAAAAAAAATCTGATTCTGATCATCTCACTAACAACAACAACAACAACAACCACTATTTTCCAGTACCGGGCATATTGTGAACTAATACAAAACCCTACAACAAAGAACAATCCTACCATACCATACCATATCAGCACATAATCAGATGGACAAAGGTGAGTCGGTTGATATTGTGTATCTGGACTTTCAGAAAGCCTTTGACAAGGTCCCTCATGAGAGACTTTTGGCAAAACTAAAGAGTCATGGGATAGGAGGCAGTGTACTATTGTGGATCAGGAACTGGTTAAAAGATAGAAAGCAGAGGGTAGGGCTAAATGGCCAATTTTCCCAATGGAGAAAGGTGAATAGTGGTGTACCCCAGGGATCTGTGCTGGGTCCGCTGCTTTTTGACATATTCATAAATGACCTGGAAAGTGGAATGACGAGTGAGGTTATCAAATTTGCAGATGACACAAAACTATTTAAAGTTGTTAAAACCCAAGAGGATTGTGGAAAATTGCAAGAGGATCTTGATAAATTGGAAGACTGGGCATCCAAATGGCAGATGAAATTTAATGTGGACAAGTGCAAGGTTATGCACCTAGGGAAGAACAACCCAAACTATGGTTACACGATGCAAGGTTCCACATTAGGAACCACCACCCAGGAAAAAGATTTAGGCGTCATTGTGGATACCATGTTAAAACCCTCGGCCCAGTGTGCAGCAGCGGCCAAGAGAGCAAATAGAATGCTAGGTATGATAAGGAAAGGAATGTAAAATAAAACAAAAGATATTATAATGCCTCTATATCGTTCCATGGTGAGACCGCACCTTGAATATTGTGTGCAATTCTGGTCGCCGTATCTTAAAAAGGATATAGCGATTTTAGAAAAGGTTCAGAGAAGAGCCACCAAAATGGTAAAGGGGATGGAAGGATACTCCTATGAAGAAAGGCTAAAAGGTTAGGGCTCTTTAACCTGGAAAAGAGACGGCTGAGGGGAGATATGATAGAAGTCTATAAATTAATGAACGGAGTGGAACGAGTAAACGTAGATCGATTGTTTACCTTATCAGAATATAGAAAGACTAGGGGACATGCAATGAAGCTACAGGGTAAACTATTTAAGACTAACAAAAGAAAATATTTTTTCACTCAACGTGTAATCAAACTCTGGAATTTGTTACCGGAGGATGTAGTAAAGGCTGTTAGTGTAGCTGGGTTTAAAAAAGGTTTGGACAAGTTCCTGGAGGAAAGGTCCATAAACCATTATTAAGAAGGGACCCAGGATATCAATGCTTGAACCAATACAAGCATTGTGGAACCTGTGTCCCTTGGGGAAACTGCTAGGTACATATGACCTAGATTGGCCACTGTTGGAAACAGAATACTGGGCTTGATGGACCTTGGTCTGACCCAGTATGGCATATCTTATGTTCTTATGTTCTAACTTCCAAAACTCACATAAGGAGCCCATCCAAAAAAAGCGTCATTGTAAATACTACAGTGGGTCCTGGAATCATCCATACACCTATTTGAAAAGCTGAACAAGCCAAATTACTACAGTACAGTATAGATCTTTATGTACAAACTCCATGTTAACAGAACACCTGACCTCAATCACACAGTCACAACATCGACCCTCAGCAAGTACAGAATAAGTAACCACAATCTAAAGTAAAAATAAAAATATGTAGACAAAATTTAAATTGAAACCCCAAGAAGCCAGACTTCACATGTAGTACAACATCAGATAAATAAGACATGTGTAAAATATAAAAATAGCACAAAGTCCAATCACTAAAATTAAATAAAATTATTTTTTCTACCTTTGTTGTCTGACAATTTCTCTGATCATGCTGGTCCCGATCTGAGGCTTCTGCTTTCCTGTCTTCTCTTAGCTCTCTTTCTGTGGTCTATGGTCCATGATCCATCTACCATTTCTTATCTCTTCTTTTGTTTTCTTCGCTTCCTTCCATCAGCCCATTTCCAGTTCCAGTAACCCTCCCCAGTATCAGCCCCCTTTCCAGTCCTTCCCTCCCAGTACCTTCCAATGTCAACCGCCTTGCATTCCCACGACCGCCACTGGTGTCCATTCCCTTCCAGTCCCCCTCTTTCCCCACTGTCTAGTCCCTTCTAGTCCAAATACCATCCCAAATATCAGCTCACGTCCACTCTCAGTGCCACTCCCCCAGTCAGCTCCCTTCCAGTCACCCTATCCTCTGTCCATTCCCCTTTCAGTGCCATTTGCATGTCAGCTCCCTTCCAGCCTCCTCCCTATTACCCAACCACCTACCACTCCCATCCCCAAGTGTCAACTCCCTTCCAGTCCCCCTTCAGTACATCCCAGGTGTCAGCTACTTTCCAGCCCCCTCCTTACCCCATGCCAGCTCCCTTCCTGCCCCCTCCTTCCCCTGGCAGACTCTCATTATCTGCTCCCTTCCAGTTCTATTCTACCATCCTCCTGCATCAGCCCATTTGTAGCTCTAGCCCCTAGTTTTCTTCCAGGGCCAGCAGCACTCTCCTCCCCTACCCCATTAGCCCATTTCCAGTCCCAGCCATTTCCAGTCCTATCCCCCTTATCAGCCCACTCTAGTCCTAGCCCCCCCAATCAGCCCATTACCAGTTCTAGCTCATTTCCAATGCTAGCCCCCTATCTGCCCATTACCAGTCCTAACTCCCCAATGTCTATTTCCAGTTCTAGCCCCCCAATCAGTCCATTTCCTATCCTAGCCCCCCTAATCAGCCCATTTCTAGGCATAACCACACTAATCAGCCCATTACCAGTTCTTGCCCCCCCCCCCACCAATCAGCCCATTACCTGTCCTAGCCCCCCCTCCCGATCAGCCCATTTCCAGTTCTAACCCCCCATCAGCCAATTTGCAGTCCTAGCTCCCCCATAGCCTATTACCAGTCCTAACCCCCCCCCCCCATCAGCCCATTTCCAGTCCTAGTCCCCACCCCAAGGAAATTGAAAAAAAGAAAAACCTGGCTGCTGAAGCCGCTGCTGCTGCTGCCGCAGTAGCAGCAGAATGAAGTGCCCCGCAGCCACAGCCTCCCCGGCAGACCCTCCTATCTCCCTCAGCACTGGCTTTTCAGAGCCGTGAAGGGAGAGTTTCCCTTTCTTGCGGCTCTGTTAAGCCTGCCGGCGCTGATGGGAACAGGCATTTCCTGTTTCCCATCAGCGCCAGCGGGCTTAAAAAAGCCGCGAGAAAGGGAAACTCTCCCTTCACAGCTCTGAAAAGCCGGTGCTGAGGGAGATATGAGGGCTCTGCCGGGGAGGCCACGGCCGTGGTGCACTTCATTCTGCCGTGGCAGCTGCTCCGGCTGCAGTTCCTCTCATTAGGTTTTTTTTTTAAAGACCGAGTGAGGGGGGTTTTGGGGGGCAATTTTTGCTGCCCCTTAAAAAGTTGCCGCCTGAGGCCACCACCTCACTCGGCCTCATTATAGAACCGCCCCTGAGCGATGCAGTGCTAGAAGAGCCAGTCATGGGTGCAGAGACCATCAGTACCTCCAGCAGTGACAGGGATGAGGAATCCAGCAACACTGTGTTGAAAGACAGCACAATGGAGGGGAATGGCAGCAAGGGGGCCACTACACAGCAGCGGGATATGGAGTCAGAGGAGGAGGAGGAGGAATTGAATGGCCAAGGGCAGGGCAGGGAGTCAGAGGAAGAGGAGGAAGGATCAGAGGGCCAGGAGCAGGGTGGGGAGTCAGAGGAGGGATCAGAGGGCCAGGGACAGGGCGGGGAGTCAGATAAGGAGGAGGGACTGGAGGGCTAGAGGCAGGGTGGGGAGTCAGAGGAAGAAGGTGAGGGAATGGAGGGCATAGCAGGGAAGATGCGGGAACCACCTTCCAATTGCCCCAGATATGGCGGGGCGGTGTGGTGCAGTGCCAAGCCGACAGGCACCTAGCAGGGGGCCTAGAGAAGGAGCTGCACCCCCTGGCTGTGCCCTTCAGTCCACAGCCATGTCCACCCACATCCCTACCAGGGGGCCATGTGCCCACCACATGGCTCAGCATGGGCCAGGCGCAACAGGCAGTGGAGCATCCACAGCCACTCCAGCACCCATGGGCATGCTATGGCCATGCCACACCAGGCCTCTCTGTGCTGCTACCCCTCGTCCATACGGTGACTGGCTGCCCTGGTGGTGGAGGTGTGGCTCCTCAGAAAGGAGGTGTGCACCGCGGCACAGAGCATCGCAGAGCACATGGATGCCCTCACCAATACAGTAACAGGGCACAAGAAAAGGCCCCCCTGTATAATAGGCCATCCCCATGCCAGTGTATGTCCTGCAGTGGACTGTAATGGGGCGGTCTGTGATATGTACCACTGTAGATTATATGCTGCTGTTGCCACCAATGTAACAGTTGTGACAGCTTTGTTAATAAACATTTCCCATTTTGCAAACATGCTGTGTTGTCCATTTTGTGGGGGCAGGGTGGCATTTCTGGATGGGTGGTGCGGGGGACCAGGGAGGGGGGTCTAGGGTTTAAGGGCATGGAATGTATGCCTTATGGGCACATCCGTGTGCATGGGTATGGCACTGAGGCATCACATCCACAGAAGAGCGCAGGCACAGCTCTGCATGGGTAGTGCCTCTGTGCCATACCCTGCAGAACAGGCTGTGGGCAGCATGGGTATGGCACAGCAGCGCTACACATGCAGGGTGCCCCCTGTCCCACGGAGGCACACTGTCGGAGCGATGCCGTGTGCCTGTCCGCACACTGCGGTGGCCATGTCTGCCTACTGTGCTATCTGACCTTCCCGGGTAATCTACTTTCTGTGTCCATGCACAGATATGTTGCCATCGCACAGTGCTGTGCAGCTATGGGGTCCTATGGTGACTAGCTGTCACGCAGATTTTTGAAACGTCGGCGCTCAGGATGGGGCGTGGTGCCAATGCACGTTGTAACTGCGTATATGTAAAAGGACCTACGGGGGTAGCCTAATACCACCATAGTGTGTGACTTACACAATAGCAGACATGGCGCTAAGAGCAGCAAAGCAAACATAGAAGGCGAACCTCATGCTCTCTGAGACCACTATGGCACTGGGGCTCATCCTGAAGCATCACGCTGCCCTCTTTATGGCAGAGGATGCCAGCACCTAGCTGACAGCATGGCATGACATTGTCAGGAAGGTCAATGCCATTCACCACCACAACAGGGATGTGAAGGATATAAAGAAGAAGTGGTGGATGGTACAGCAGACAGCGAAGGAGAAGAGGACCAGCAACAGCAGGCTTCTGCCTGCACAGCAGCGCAGACTCACCCCTCTGGAGGAACAGGTGCTTCAGTTCATGGAGGAAGTTTCCGTCTCAGGGATTCCGGGCTTTGACAGCTCCACCACAGGCACACAGGAGGGTGAGTAGGGGTGCCCCATGGCCTTGGTTGCATCGTGATGGCCAGGTATGTGCCCCATCATGGTTCCATCCACCCAGGGCCTACCTGTCTGTCTGTCAGACCTTGAGTGCTGCATAGCTAAGGGATGGTGTGGACCGTATATCACCTGCCGATTACATAGTGGGCCTCGTGCCACCCCTTAGGCCAACCTGGCAACCCATGTCACTAACCTCTGCCAACTTTGCACTCTCACAGACCTGCCAAAGACCCTACCCTCCCAGCCTGGGATAGATGCATCAGGGGGAGCCTCACCAACTACCGCAGATGTCAGTGCACAGCTGGGAGGCAGTACAGCCATAGGGGCCGGTGTGCCTGCCAGGGCAGTAGTACTGTCTAATGCACCAGCCAGGGCAGAGGAGCAGTCCAGTGCACCAGTCAGGGCAGGGAAGTGGTCGGGTTCACCACCCAGGGCAGTGGAGCAGGCCAGTATGTCTGCCAGTGCTGGGGAGCTGGAGATGAATGACGCCCCACTCGCTAAGCTACAATTTGTCATCCTGGATGACCCTGTGGATGCAGGGGGCACAGATCTGGACCAGGAGCTACTACAGGAGGGTGCACATCTGGTGGCTGGCACAGAGGGCATACTGTCTGAGCTGCACAGTATCTGACAGGACCTTCAGGCTGCGAAACAAGCAGGGGAGGCAGTACGCAAGGAATGGAGGGACCACAGATTGCGTGTGGAGCACACATATGGAGAGGCACCTGTGACTGATGAGGGAGATGGCAGCATACCAGGCATCGATCGCTGGTTCTCTGCAAAGTTTGGTGGGCCTCATGCAGGCACAGGGGGTGTATGCTGGGATTGCCAGTGCACCAGCAGAGTTGCCTGGTAGCCCTGACCCATGTCCATCAGTCTGTCCTGCTGGGGAGGGTGACAACACTGCCAGCACATCATCGGACATCACTCCACTGCACCACAGTTCACATGTCAGCAAGCACCCATGGCCGGCAGGGAGCCCAGGGGCAGGGGACATATGTGGGGGGAAATAAAGTATCACTGCACACATAGCGTAGTATTGGACACTTTATTAGTGATTGTGTGTGTCCTATCCTGGTGCTGGTGCAGGGCAGTAACCTCAGAAACTGTCATGTATTATCTACACACAGTGAGCCAGTGCCCAGGCCTGCTGCTGGCTCCCAGACTCTATATCATCACCATCTGCTGCCTCTGCAGCCTCCCACTCCTCCACAACCACTGGCTCTAGGTCCGGCAATCCATGCAACTGTGCCAGGTTGTAATGTATGCAGCACAATGCAAATATCTTGCATTTGAGCTCCAGGAAGTAGAGGAGCTCCCCACCACTCCTGTCAAGGCACCGGAAGTGGCTCTTCAGTGCCCCTATTGCACACTCCACAACTGCCCAGATCTACTGATGGGCACCATTATATCGCTCCTCCTGCTAGCTCATGGGGTGGTGCACTGGGGTCAGCAGCCAGGTACTCAGGGGATATCCACAGTCACCTGTGGGGGCAATGTGAGATGTGCACATGAGCATGGGACATGCATTGGATATAGTCTATGGACAGCTATGGACAGCATACAGCACACCATCTACTAGCAGGGCGGGGTGCAATATCTACCAGTTAGTGACTCTGTGGCAGTGAGATGACACCAACATATGGCATATGCAGCAATCAGGTATTTGGAGGGGGGCAATAGGTGATGGTAACATGGCTGGCCTATTGGAAGGGGGGGCAGGGGCATGGCATGGAGATGCGGTTGGAGGGTCTGCAGGCTGGGATGGGAGCAAACATGGATGTGCCCTATATGAACTGCTGCCATGTGGCTGTGCTACATGGAGTCAGTCTGTGCTCTTCTGCTTTCCAAATGTTAGTGTGTGCTGCCTGCTTTGGGCTACAGGGCTTCCCCTGGTTGTCACCATGATGTGCATTATGGCCTACAATGTTCATTGCTCTGCGTAACAGCAGAGTATGTGCATGCAGTGGTCCTCATGCGCTGTGATACATACGTAACACATATATCACCACCTGTTTGCATTACACATAGCATCATACTACAGCAAGAGTATGTTCTGGGCCTGTCCTGGGGCTCACACATGTGCACAATCACCTAGCAGCCATGCATCTCCGAGCTGATCCCCAGCTGTTGCCTGTCCCAGACTGGACTGGGCGAGGACAAATGCATTGTGGCAGGACCCCAGGTAGCGGGCACACAGATCAATGAAGGTCATGTTGGCATCCATAATGACCTACATGTTCATCGATGTGTACTCATGCCTGATGCTCTATGCCCTCTGCTCCAGCCGTGGTGCCCGCAGTGCAATGTGGGTGCAGTCTGTACTTCCAAGCACCAAGGGGAACCCAGCAACATTGTAAAATGCCTGCATGGTCTCCTGCTGCATCTGCTGTGTCTGGGGGAAGGCTATGAGGTGACGCATCCTCTGCAGCAGGGCCCTGATGAAGGTACTTATGCCGTAGCTGGCAATAGATTGCGTGATTCTGACAGTCACCCCTATCACATGCTGGAAGCTGCCGGTTGCAAGTTATCCTAGGGCAGTGGTCACCATCATGGCCACTGGCAGGGCCTGGAGTTTGGAAGTGGAGGGCTCCAGGTCCACACTGAGAATGCTGGACAACTTAGTTATCATTGCCCCATCCAGTCTGTGTCTCTGGTAGACCTCCTCCTTGGTCAATTTCAGGTAGCTCACCCTGGGCCTTTGTACACTTTGGGCACGGTACCTGCATTTCAGGTGCTGGGCTACAGCCTGCTGATGGGTATGCATTGCCTGCCACATCTTCCGCTGTGCCCAGGCACAGCGGGCACTTCTCCACCTCTGGAACACCATGTGCATGGACCACTTACATCTGCACAGTTTGGGTACAGGCCTGCACACACTCCCCTTGCTCTACTATACACTATTCTGCCACTACACGGGTTTGCCGATCACCATCAGCAGTTGTATACGCCGGGAAACATTGCTTAGGCTTACACGGTTAGTGACGTCCAATGTTGGTGCACATGGGTTTCAAAAATCCACTTTACATGGGTTTCAAGACGGCACATCCCATTCCAACCCGGGCCTCGGCGCCTGGCACTGTGCAGGTAGCTGGGCCTTAATGATTCAAGCCGCCTTGTTGAAAATCTGATTTACACAGTTATGGCGGTTTTACACAGGTAAGGCCGGCTGTTGCACTTAGGGCTTCGAAAATTTGGCTCACTATTGCTAAGTGGCCCAATCAACCTTATCTCATGCACCAGATCCTGGATTTCACTAAGGACTAGGTCCAGAAAAGCTTCCCCTCTTGTCGGTTAATGAACCAGCTGCTCCAAGAAGCAGTCATATCTCCCTGGCATGTCCTGCAGTGACATTGGCCCAGTCAATACTGGTATAAGTGAAATCACCCATTACTCTAACTTTTGTTAGTTTCCCTGATTTCTCTCAGTATTTCATCATCCATCTGTTCATTCTGGCCAGGCTATCGTCTTCCCCTTTTCACATGGGTTTTCTATACATAGAGATTCTACAGTGTATTTTGTTTCCTACAAAACATTAATCCTGAGTGATTTAATGCCCTATCTAACATAGAGCACAGTCTTCTACCTATTTCCTCTATCCTTTCATTGTGATATAGTTTCTTCCCAGGTATCACAGTGTCCCATTGGTTGTCCTCCTTCCACCAGGTTTCTGAGATGCCAATCATATCTAATCATTCATTTAGTGCTATTTATTCTTGTTCTCCCATCTTATTTTTTAGACTTCTAGCATTTGCATATAGGCATTTTAGAGGTTGTATTTTATTCATGGCAACAGGGAGTAGCTTCTGACAGTGACAATTAGAAGTTTGAGGGGAGCAGATGGAGAGAGAGAGGAGGAGATGCTTGACCTGGATGGGAGGGAAAGATGGTACTCCATTCTGCAGGTCCTGCCCTTCAGCAGATGCAATATCCTCTGGAGATACAGAGAAGAGCAACAAAAATGGTACAGGGGATAGAAAGATATAGCACATGTGCCTTTCTCCAGTCCTCTCGCACCACTCCTGACTCCAAAGAGGCATCAAAAAGGTCAGACAGTGGAGCCGCTTGAATGTCCTCCAAGTTCCTTCAGTGTTCTTGGATGTATTCCATCCAGACCCATGGCTTTGTCTACTTTTAGTTTAGCTAGCTCCTCATGAACACAGTCTTCTGAAAATCGTTCCAGATCCATGTCACTTCTGTTCCTGTTTGTGGGTGTTTTCTGAGGTCCTGCTCCTGGCCCTTCTTCTGTGAACATGGAACAGAAATATTTGTTAAGCAATTCTGCTTTATTCACATTAGTTTCTACATATTCCCCCCTTCACCCTTAAGTATGACAATACCCTTTTGCCCTTCCTCCTCTCACTAACGTATCTGAAAAATGTCTTATCCACACATTTTATTGCATTGGCTATTTCTTCTTCTTTTTGTACGTTTGCTTTCCTGACTACTTTGCTAGCTTCTCTAAGTTTTTCCAAATATAGATGCCTGATTTCCTCTCTTTGTGATCTCTTGTATTTCATGAAGGCCTCCCTCTTTTTCTTCACCTTTTCAGCTACTTCTTTTGAGAACCATAGCGGCCTCCTTTTCCTTTTACATTTATTTACCTTTCTGACAAAAAGGTTTCTTGCCCTTAAAATATCCCCTTTCAGTTTTGCCCACTGTTTTTCTACATCACCCAGCTGTTCCCATCCCACTAACGACTCTTTGAGGTATTGTCCATTTTTGCAAAGTTAGTTTTCCTAAAGTCTAAGACCCTCGCTTTTGAATGGATTTTAGCAGCCCTAGTGCTAATACTGAACCATATCATCTGGTGATCACTGGATGTGAGATGATCTCCCATTGTAACATCAGAAACACTTTCCCCATTGGTAAGCACTAAGTCAAGTATGGCCCCATCACATGTGGATTCTGATACCTATTGTGAGCCCTTCAGGGACAAAGGAATAAAAAGTACCTGTTCATATACATGTAAACCGCTCTGATGTGCATAGTAAAGGGTGGTATATCAAGTGCCTAAACCATAAACAAACCATATTGCCTGAATAGTTCTCCCTGTAGACAATCCAGGATCTCCTTATTTCTAGATGACATCCCAACAGGGATGTGCCAATCCACAGCTGGCATATTGAAATCACCTATCAGTAGCACTTCTCTTTTCATGGCAATACTGTGTATGTCTTCTATTAAATCTTCATCCACTTCTACTACCTGTGAGGGGGATCTGCATATAATTCCATTGCAAATGGATTTTCCTTTCCCTCTTTCTAATTTAACCCACAGTGCCTACTCTCTTCCTTTTAAGCCCTGCAATTCTATAGCTTCAATATTATTTTTTACATATAGTGCCACTTCACTTTCCCTTCTTCCTACCCTGTCCTTCCTGAATAAAGTATAGCCCGGTATAATTACATCCCAGTTATGGTTGTCTGTGAGCCATGTCTCCGTAACCACCATTAAATCCAAGTCAGCCTCTTCCATTAAAGTCTCAACATCTGAGATCTTATTTCCCTTACTGCGATGGCATTTATACACACCACTTTCCAGATGTTGCCCCTTTTACCCATTTCTACAGAGGTATATAATTTTTCTCTTACCTGGGGACTTTGTGCACTTACCTGGGGCTCTCTTCACCCATCCCCAATGAGTCTAGTTGAAAGCCCTCTTCAGTAGGTTAGCCAGTCTGCTACTGAAGACACTTCACCCCTTCTTGGACAGATGGACACCAGCACTGCTCTGCAGCCCTTGAAACATCATCCCACAGTCCAGGAAAACAAAATGCTCTCGATGACACTATCCACGCAGCCATACATTCATATCCAGAATGTGAGCTTCTCTGCTTCGGCCTTTATCCTCAACAGGGAGGATTGAAGAGCATGCCACCTGTTCACCTATCTGCTTCACCCTCTGTCCAAGAGCCATGAAGTCACGTTTGATATGCTCAGAGGGATTCCTAGCAGCATCATTTGTGCCGACGTGGATGAGCAACATTGGATTATAGTCAGTAGGCTTGATGAGTCTCAGCAAACTCTATGTAACATCTCGGATTTTGGCACCTGGCAGACAGCACATCTTTCTGGACATCAAATCTGGGTGGCAGATGGACACCTGAATACCCCTTAGAAGAGAGTCACCAACCACCACTACACTTTGCTTCCTAGTTGTGACTGATTCTGCAACTTTGGGGTGCTTGAGCTGTGGTTCTCCTCTTTCCTTGGATGCTTCCATCTCCTCCACTTCCAGGGCTGCATACTGATTCATCAATTCAAGGGCTAGAGGAGTTGGAGTGTTGATACTGCAGGCTCTGGTGACTCGTGTCCAACCTTCTTCCTTCTGTAGCCTCCTATCTTCACCTCTGTTGGAGAGCTTCAATGTTTCAAGAAGCATCTCATCAATATAGTTCTCACTGTCTCGAATGCTTCTCAGCTTTGACACCTCTTCCCTGAACTCCTCTACTTTTCCTAAGAGCCTCAGCATGAAGGCATCCTGCACATGGAACTGGTCCTTCAACTGGCATAGGGATCTCTGTCTGGACAGAGCCAGAAGTTGTAATGGGGGTAACAGCTTTAGCAATACAATTTTTCCCAGCCATTGTTTAGTTGATGGGGTTTTGGTACCTGTTGAAGTAAAAGAGAGAGTCCTACTATCATTGGAAAGTGTGGGAGGGAGGTTCTGGAAGCCAAATTTAGGCTTTAAGATAGAAAGTTGAAATTCAGGACCTCCAGGGTTGCATTCTCAGAAATTTTCCCTGCTCCTTGTGCAGGACCCAACAGGCAGGCAGAGCTCCAGAGTCTCAATGCATGAATGAGACAATGGTACAAGGAGGAGAGATTTAGATTTGTTAAGAACTGAGCAACATTCTGGGCAAGGAGGAGCCTATTCTGAAAGGATGAACTTCACTTTAACCAGGGAGGAACCAGCCTACTGGCACTAGCCTCTAAAACGGAGATAGAGCAGCTTTTAAACTAGACCCTGTGGGAAAGCTGACAGTCACTCAGAAGCACATAGTTAGAAGTAAGGTGCCTTCAAAAAATACTGGCCAAATGCAGAAGTTGCAATACTTCAATTGTGAGGTTATAATAAAAGCAGGCGTAGCCCAGGAGTATTCAAATAAAGAGCAGGCAGAAATAAACGATCCCAAATTACTCCCATCAACTACTACATAGGTTGTAAATGCAAATAAGAAGCATTCTTTAAATTGTCTGCATGCAAATACAAGAACTCTAAAAAAAATAAGGTGAGAGAATTAGAATGTATGGCAGTAAATGAAGAGTTAGATATACAGTAGCAGCCATCTCTGAGATCTGATGAAAAGAGGACAATCAATGGGACACTGTTGTACCAGGATATAAATATTTCAAAATTACTGGGTGGATCAAATTGGTGGATAAGTTGTGTAATATGTTATGTATAGCATAGAATCAAAAAGGATTAAAGTTCTACAGGAAACAAAGTGCAATGTGTTTGATGGGGAGGAGCATACTAGTGGGGCTATACTACTCTCCACCAGGACAAGATGAAGAGATAGTAACATGTTTACACAAATTAAGAAAGTCAACAAATTTGATAGCACAATAATAATAGGAGATTTCAATTACATTAGTGATTGAGTAAATGACTCATTGTGACATCCTAGGAAAGTAAAGTTTCTAGATATCATAATTGACTACTGCATGAAACAGTTGGTCCAGGATCTGACCAGATAGAAAAGCATTTTGAGAAGTAGTCCTTACTGGTATACAGGAACCAGTGCAAGGGGTGATGATGATGGAGCCACTGGGCAATAGTGAAATAGTGATCATAGTGCAATCAAATTTGACATCACTGAAATGAAGATGCTAAAAAAGTCTACTACTGTAACACTACATTTTAAAAAGGGAGACTATAAAAAAATGAGGAAGTTTGTAAGAAAATAACTAAAAGGAGAGATTGCCAGACTCAAAGGTCTGCATGAGGAATGGACATTATTTTAAAAAGTCATTTTGGAAGCCCATATTAAATATATTCTACACATCAAAAGGTTGAAAGAAGGCCAAACAATAGCTAGCTTGGTTTAATGGAAAGGTGGAAAAGGCAGTAAAAATCAAAAGAGCATTTTTCAGAAAATGGAAAGCAGAACTTACTGAAGAAAACAGAGATGAGCACTAGCTCTACATGATAAATATATAAGAAAGAAGCAGACCAAGAGTGACTTTGAAAAGCAGCTTGGTGTAGAGGCAAGAACTAATGCTAAAAACATTTTCAAATACATCTGAAGAAAAGAGTTCATGAGGGAGTCAAATGGATTGCTGGATGATCAACGAGTAAAACAAGTGCTCAGGGAGAATAATGGACTAGCAGAAAAGCTAAATAATTTCTTTGCTCAGTCTTTATTGAGGAGGATGTTGGGGAGCACACCTATACCAGAAAACATCTTTGAAAGTAATCATTTGGAGCAACTAAACCATATCAGTGTAAGTCTAGAAGATGTAATAGATCAAATTGACAAATTAAAGAATAACAAATCTCCAGGACCAGACAGCATTCACTCCAGAGTCCTGACAGAGCTCAAACATGAAATTGTTCACCTGGTCACTAGCACTCTGTAACCTATTATTCAAAACAGACACAATACTTGAAGATTGGAGGATGGCCAATGTAATGCCAATTTTTATAAAGGGTCCCGGGGTGGTTCAGGAAACTACAGACTGATGAGCCTGTCAAAACCAGGCAAAATAGTTAGTTATACTAAAAAATAAAATTACTGACCATAATGATAAACATGGCTTAATGCAAATGAGTCCGCATGAGTTCAGCAAAGGTAAATGTTGCTGTACCAATTTTAAAGGTGTAAACAAACAAGTAAATATTAGTGAGCCAGTTGATCTGAAGGCACATTTTAGAAAAGCCATGTAGGTGAAATCTGGGATGTCCAACTGAAAATGTCTGAAAATCTGTGGGAGGGGCTGCAGGGAAGGTGGGAACATGTAAATGCCCTGTAAAATCGGCTACTGTCCATCCTAAAAGATACATGTGCCCATGAGATAAAAGGGAAAGTGGGAATGGGCAGTGATGGGTCCAGCACATGCAGGTTTTCGGACAATTTTAGAAACCTGCATGTGTCAGATATGGGTGCCTGGCATTCTGGGACATAAGTGTAACCACATCTCTCTTTCGGAATGTACTTGTGTAGTTCTCACCACATATATGTCCTGGCCTGCCATCTTGAAAACAGGGATGCGCAGCAGCGCTGGAGCTAGGCCAAAGGCTTTTTAACTTACTGCCACGATTTTTTGAAAGGGCAAAAAATATTGGGGGAGTGAGGGGGCATTCCCCTCTTCTTCTTATAGTTGTTGAATTGCTGAAATGAGTACTTTTCTGAGTCCTATTCATGACCTGATCAAGTATAGCCACGGTGATACGTTTAATGCTAGTTTAAAATCAGATGTGCATGTGTTATTTGATACTGGATTCATGAGACAGTGGATTAACACTGAATTGGTATATAGGCTCCCGGTAAAATGGACCATATGATTTACTGAGGTTAGTATACCCATAGTAGCAATATATTTGGTCCAACAAAATATAAAAGATTGATTAAGTTGGTAGTGGGCAGCTGATATAATAACACAAAGGTTGATTTAAAATATCAGGCTCAATATTTTAGCATAGTTCTTATGTCGACCCTAATTTGTGGACTTTATTGAAAGAGATGCAAGCAGAGGCAGCGGCGCACTAGTACTCCTGCCGGATGCTCTGTTGTCATCACTCAGAGTCATGCATGTCCACTTTTAATTATGTCCCAATATCAGTGTATCATTAAAGGCAGACATCCAGGGCAACCTATTGATCCCAGTTTGTGTGAGCAGACACCATTTCATTTTAAATGCGAAGCTAACCAGTTTTGAGAAGCTGGTGCATCCTGTCTATACAAATCTTCCTTGTGCATCCACTATCCACCCTACTCACCCACCACCTCACACATTTTGTATTCCCTAGAAGCAGGACACTTTTGTTTGCATTTGTTTTTCAACAGAATGTTTCCTTCTCTATAGTCCACAAAGTAATCACACCCACCTGTCTAAGGCCACTTTGCTGTACTGCTTGGCTCATTTACTGAATAATACCTGGTGCAGTCATACACCACTATCATCAGTCACGATCAATGGCGGATGATACCAAAATCTGCAATAGAGTAGACACCCAGGAAGGTGTAGATAACATGAGGAGGGATCTAGCTAAGCTTGAAGATTGGTCTAGAATTTGGCAGTTGGGATTTAATGTTAAAAAATGTAAGGCCATGCATTTGGTCTGCAGCAATCCAAGGGAGCAATATAGTATAGGGGGTGAAGTACTTTTGTCTACCAAAGAAGACCGGGACCTAGGCGTGGTTGTGTCTGATGATCTCAAATAGCTAAACAGGTAGAAAACGCGACGGCAAAAGCTAGAAGGATGCTTGGGTGCATATGGAGAGGAATGGCTAGCAGAAGAAAGGAGGTGATAGTGCCTCTGTATAAGTCTTTGGTGCGACCTCGTTTGGAGTACAGTGTGCAATTCTGGAGACTGCACCTTCAAAAGGATATAAACAGGATGGAGTCAGTACAGAGGGTGGCTACTAAAATGGTTAATGGTCTTCATTATAAAGCATATGAGGACAGACTTAAAGATCTTAATATGCACACCTTAGAGGAAAGGCGGGATAGAGGTGATCTGATTGAGATGTTTAAATACCTCTGTGGCATAAATGCACAGGGGAAGAGCCTCTTTCAATTGAAAGCAACTTCTGCTACGAGGGGACATGGAATGAGGGTGAAGGGGAATAGATTCAGGAGTGATATGCGGAAATATTTCTTTACGGAAAGAGTGGTGGATCTGTGGAATAGTCTCCCAGTGGAGGTGGAAGAGATGAGGACAGTATCTGAATTCAAAAAAGCATGGGACCAACACAGAGGATCTCTAAAGGTAAAACGGCGACTATTGTAGTTGTTGATATGGAAGGACAGACTAGACAGGCCATGTGGTCTTTTTCTGTCATCATATTTCTATGTTTCTATTGTGATGAAGCTGACACTACTGAAGCTATGGAGTTAGGAGAAAACTCCGTTTCTTTTAAAGAAACTGATTTACAGAGAATGCTGTTACCAAGAAGTGCAGCTAGAGGGAGTAGGCATGAGGCTGCAGAAGGTAGGCTGACACACCCAGATTGTAATGATGCAATAGGTAATCAAACACACCTGAGTAGAGGGCCAGAAAGCTCACTAGAGAAACGGCTTTATAAGCAGTGCTCGGTCAGGAGAATAGAGAGAGGACCACCAATACAGAGACGACCACAGGAACAGAGACGACCACAGGAGCAGAGAGGACCACAAATACAGAGAGCAACCGAAACCCCTGCTACTAAGGAGAGAGAAAGGGGAAAGCTCCAACTACGGAAGGAAAGGCAGTTAAGCTTGCAGCCCTTACAAGGAAGGGACAACTTCCAGGAAGGACAAGCCCATGCTGAAAAGCTCCAGAAAGAAGTCTCCAGGGAAGACAGTGTAAGCAGGAGAGTGCCTGGTAGAGGGAATACCAGCAACGCACATCTCAGAGAACAAAGATACATTCACACCTCCTTTCCTGAATGTGTGCCAGGTCCTAAAAAGGCTTGTAAATCAGAGAGCCATAGATATGAGAAACAAAGCTGGGGAAAGCTTTGGAAACCTGTGCAGAAGGTCCTAGATAAAAGCCATATGAATTGTTGGCCAGACCAGGTCCAGCCAGGCTGGAAAGTCTTGGAGAGAACTACTGAAGTACATCCAGTTTTGCCTAGGGAAAGTTCAGGCTTAGCAGACACCATAACTGAGCAAGAGGATATGCAAACAGACCTTGTAGAACCAGAACCATTGCTGCCTGAATATCCTATGGACTGTACTCTCTGTGTAGCTGAGAGTATAGAATCTCTCACAGAGTCATAGCATAAGACATGCTTTAAAAAATGTCATTGCTTTGTTTAGCTGAAAAGAAGAGGTTTTTGTGTTTATTTAACCTGTTTATATTGGAAAATCCTGCTTGAATGGAAAAGACTGTGAAGCTCTTATAACAGTTTTGGACTTTGTAAATACTTTGGTAGAAACCCTGAATCAAGGTGAATTCTGTTGTCTTCTTGGAGAACCTTAGCGCATCAAGGGAATAAAACCTTATATTTAACCCAGCACAAGGCTCACATAACTATTCTTTATAAAGAAGGGAACTACAAGGACCATAATGCACCTGGTCTAAGTTAGAGTTCCCAGCTTCAACAAACAATAAATGTCCACCCTAACCCTTCAGCACGCTGCCACCGGGAGGGGCTGTGACACTATGTTTCTAACATATTCCACACTCTAGTTACTAATGACTCTATTGGCATTCCAGATTTTATGTCCTATATACTGTGCATCCACTACCGCTTTGCGTGGGAGAAGAGGGATTACATAAACTGCTAAGCCTTACAGAACTCCATGTCTATACTGATCACCTTAAGATAGTGTCCAAGGAAGCAAATCATACCATTGTTTATGAGAATGGATGGATTTTATAAACTTCTGAAAACTTGGTACAAGAAGTTCATATTTCTACAGGGAAAAGTTTATTTGGTTATTCCTCTACCACTGATCATGTTTTTAATTTTCTTATTTGCCTTATTATTATTATTTTAACTTTCAAAGATTGTCTTGTGCTCTAAGATGAAAAAAATCTACATCTCACTGCAGCGCATGTCCTACAAGATTCCATCGGCCTTCTAAAGTATTAACCTCTGTTCTTTTCAGCAGCTTTCCTGAATCCGGGTTAATCCAGTTATTCCTACTGGACTTGCTAATCGGCCAAGCTGTGGCAATCCCAATATGCAATAGCACTATCTAGACAGTGTTACTGAATATCCCCACAGACTGCAGGAAAGACACCTGATTAAAACTGAGGTGGTCTGTGGGTGAAGTAGGGGCGGTCCCCACAGCAATCCAATTAGCAGTGATATTAAGCCGCTAATCAGATTGCTAAACCACATAAAATTAGGATAGGCCGATGACTCTCCTAACTTTATCCGGCGATCGCCATCTGGTGCATCAGATGCTGTAATATCTGTTTTACTTAAATGCACTTTGGATAAGTTGTTTGGCTAGAGGGCCACTACTGAATGGAATGGATTGCCCGCTGAGATTATAGGGCATATTTTAAATAGTACATGGAGACTGGAATTGAGACGTCAAGGTCAGGATGTACTCAATTACGATGGTACTTTATAAATGAAGCCGTTTCTAAAATACTTAGAAGGGCAGACAGGAATGCACATGGACTGATATCCATATGCAGCAGGTGGCACTATTTACAAATGTATACGTGGGCAACATCAGTGCAGGAAACCCAACAACTTACACGTATAAGTGCTGATTTTTCCGAGCTTGCCCTTATAAATGTCAGCATTTACACGTTCATTTGAGCCATTTTCCAAATTTGGCGTGTGGCTGCTGCTAATTATCTACAGAGGATGCTAGCTTGAGCCCATTTCATTTTAGAGGGAGAAATAAACTATGGGGGGATTAAGGATGATAATCCCCTTAATTCCTGCTGTAAGGAGCTGGCCAAAAGACACATTTTTTAAAAACCTACTTGTGCCAGGCAGTAGGTATAAATCCGGAGATGGAGAAATTTGGGGTGACAGGTGCATTCACTATATGAAATGGGGAATGCATGTGTAGATTTTTGTCCCACCCAGACAATGCCCCCTCCAAGTTTCCAAGGCCTACAAACATCCAGGGGTAAATTGGGCCCTTTCTAAAATGCTCATTACATGTGGATGTGATTTACCCATGTATATGTCTGATTATATACATCTATTTATCATGAATAGGGCTTCTAAAATAACCCCTAAAATACTCATTCCATCTCGAACATCCAACCCCTTTGTTCATCCAGTATGACCAGACGTACAAAGGGGGTCGCAATTCTGATCCTGTGGTGCACGTCTAGCCCCGCAGGATCAGAATCACGATCAGGCCTGTACGTGCAGGCCAGAACTGTGATTCAGCCCGGCCTGCACGTATAGGCACTGCCCAACTAACTCAGTCATGGCTTCTAAATGGAGCAGCGGCGCCATGGCGTCCGGTTGCCATGGCACTGCAGCTCCATTTAAAAGTCGCGGTGCTGGCTGCCGGACTTCAGAGGAGATTTCCCCGCAGCCTGACCCCTGATCTGCCATCTTAAGGCCAGGGTCGAGCTGCGGGAAATGTCCTTGGGCCCCACCTGCCCCTTCTGTGGCCCGGGCCCGAAAAAAAAACATCCAGGGAAGTTATTCCACCTCAGAGGTGAAATAACTTCTCCGCAAAAGTCGCCGGCCCTGGACGTACAGGGCCAACATTAGAATAGACTCTGTATGTCCAGGGCCAGCAACCGCCCACTGCCCTTCCAGACTCCGCCCCCAAGCTGCCCCTTCCCTGCCCCATCTAACTTCCCCGCATAACCGGCCGGGGAAGGCACGTGTGACAGAATAACCCCCTAAATGTATAGCTAACTATGGGCCATGTTTACTAATCATTAGCATGTGCTATCTGCCACCATGCCAATAGGAATAACATGGGGGCTGCAGCTGATAGTGCATGATAAGTTTAGTAAACATGGCCCTATATGCAATTTAGACAGCTGCTGAAACTGAATAACTGAATTAAAATAAGTTTTATAATTTGTTTATCATGGATTTGAATTATTTTATTTTAGATTATGTAAGTTATTTTTTGTTTTAGATTTTATATTGTTGTTTTTCTTGTTAAGTGCCATTGAGTCTGTGTCGACTCATGGTGACTCTCTAGATAGTTGTCCTAAACTGTATTTGGTCTTCAGTCAGGCAGCTCATTGTTGAGTGTAAAATTTAAGGTTTAGAACATTTTTCTTCTGTAATTCACATAGAACCTTAGGGGTCAATATCAGTGGCAGCAGTCAGTTCTTTTAAAGTATCTGATGCCACCACTTTTATTTAAACCATATATTTTGTGCTTAAGCTCATCCGGTATCCAGAGTGAATATCCAGTTTCACCGGACAGAGCGTCGGCTATCCAGTTAGTGGTGATATTGAGCTGCTGACCAAATAGCACAAGCCAGATAAAGGTAGGACAACCATTGACCTATCCTAACTTTATTTGATTTTGCAATTCTGTTAGCCGTCCAAATATTGCTGCTAATCGGATTGCTGTCAGGACCACCCCCACTCTGCCCACAGACCTTCCCAGTTTTAACTGGCCGTCTTTTCTGCAGTCTGTGGGAATATTCAGCGACACTATCCAGATAGTGACGTTGAATATTAGGATTCTCATTTTAGTCAGTAGCAGGTCTGTAAACCCTTTTGAATATGCTTCCCTTACTGTATAGAGGTGGAATATAAATGATTCAATTAAATTAAATTAAAATTAAAATGTTCATTTTCAGTGAAATGTGCTATTAATTTATTTCTTATTTGTTTAAAATCTTACTTTGTATTGACTTATTGTTATGTTCTTTTCTTTTTTGATTGTATATTGGTATTATTTTTATTGTTCTTCACTTTGTATGTAGGATTGTCTTTGAAAATGCAGCTTCAAATATATGAATTAAATTAAATTAATTGCATTTTACCTCTACAGCAGGATATATAACATTCCCCTACCGCACTTTGAAACGTTACAGTATTCCCAGGACATATGGTGGTCCTTCAACACATAACACCATGGCATTTCATCCTCATCTGGATTCCTATAGAAACAAAGCAGGGAGAAGAGCTATGACTGGCAGCAAGGTGTTAGCTACATTGTTATCATGTTTATACCAAGCAATTTTCAGTTTGGTTAGAGGGAGAGAAATAACACATGCACATGATTATTTGAAACGTTTGCATTCTATTTTACTCTCTCTGTCCACCCACACAAAAGAACATGTGGCATTTTATTAATATGCACTATTTTATTGAGTAACTACTCGCCATACACTCAATTCTACCACAACCGAGCGTCCTCCCAAATTCCTTCCTAAGACGGTCTTGGAATTCCACATAAGCAAATCGGTGGTTCTGCCTGTTTATTTTTCCCAAATGCATGTTGGAACAAAACAGACTCCTCCCTATGCACGATAGACTGCAGACGTATACCTCTTTCCTGTTTTCATGCCACAAAGGACATCAGAAAATCATCTCAGTTTTTTATCGCTTCCAAACCAAACAGCCCCAGAATGCCAGCTTTTAAAAGAACTTTGGCAATCTGTATATCAGATTACATAAATATATATTCTGTCAAATATGAAACCACCGAGAACAATAGGGCTGTATCAACTCAGAGCAAAAGCAACCTACGACTACGCTACTTCTCATTTCTATAGCGCTACAAAGCATACACAGCGCTGTACTCATACATGTATGAGACAGTCCTTGCTCAAAAGGGCTCACAGTCTATCCAAAACAGACAAATACAGCGAACAGGGGACAAGGGTAGAACAGAGGGGGAATGGTTATAGCAGACATGAGGGGTAAACAGGAGAATAAGGGGGAGGGGTTAGGAACCACAAGCAGCCTTGATGAGGTGCTTTTTCAGCCTGGATTTGAATATAACCAGAGATGGCATCTGACCTACCACTTCAGGTGGTCTGTTCCAGGTATAGGGCGCAGCAAGAAGAATGAAAGCTGGAGTTTGTAGTGGAAGAGAAAGGCACAGATGAAAGTGTTTTACCTGATGAGTGTAGTTCCTGAGGAGGGGTGTAGGGAGAGCTAAGAGAGGAAAGGTAGTGAGAAGCAGCAGAATGAGGGCACTGGTAGGTCAGTAGACGTTTGAACTGGATGCGGAAATAGCAGATCACCGATGAATGCTGCTCGTTCCTCTGTGTCAAGTCTACGTTTTGTCCCAATGCAAGGCATAGGCAAAGATGGCACATGGACTTTGAATTTGTACCTTCAAACCTTACTGCCTTGATCAATCACCTTTTCAGGATACAGTTTTGGCCACGCAGTCCTCAGAATCGGGCTGGTGGCATGCTGGTGGCAGTATGATATCTGTGACCTCTTTCCTCTTTTCTCTCTCCTGTCCATACGGTACGAGTTCTTTTCTATTTTCTTGTAATTTTAACCTTTGTAAACTATTTTGTTTGCTCTAAAAGTGGTATATCGAACACAAGCTATAAACCCTATCCCATTGATTATCCTTCAATGTTAGCCTAAAGTATGTGTGTTGCATGTTTGGTCTTTAAAGCTGCTCTTTTGAGTAGTAGCTGGAGATGATAAAACAGAGCACAGGCTTTTCAAAAGGTCATGTATACATGCCGTTTCCCTCCTTGATCTAAACATATCCCTGGAGAATGATGGAAGCCTGCTCATCAGTTTAGTACGACTGAGGAGGGCGGTTTCAGCCTGGCGATTTTACCAGGGTCATTTGCTTTGAAAAGTGTTCTTCTAATGAGTCACAGTCACTAAAGGTTAACACACGTGAACAAATGTTAAAGCGCTTTAAAGGCTACCAGAGCCCTTAGAAATAAAAGGGCCATGGCAGCACTTAATGCACGTTAACTTTCAATAAAGAATGTTAAGTTTTAGGGGTCTGTTTACTAAGCAACGCAAGTGACTCCTGTGTGAAATCGGAGCCGCGGCTCCATTGAGTAAAACAAAGGCCGCGGCTCCGATTTTGCACGGAAGCCGCTAGCGCAGCTTAGTAAACAGACCCCTTAGTAAACATTTAATTTTGTTTCTGATAGTTCACTTCAACCCTACTAAGACTAGAGGTCAGAGCGGCTTGCAAATAAAGCATTAGAACAACTGAGGTAAGAGAAGAGGAGAAGGAATAGAAGAGGCCGAGTTTCTTGGACTTTAAAAGTGGCTTATGAAACTTGTGATAAAATAAAATTAGGCAGAAAAGGGAATCATGAGGAACTTTAGGAGAGACGGTAGAGAACAGGTGGAGATTGTTTACCCATTGGGTTTAAAGTATATCTGGAAGCAGGGCCGGCCCGACCATTGAGCGAGAATGTTTTTTGCACAGGGCCCCGCGTTTCAGGGGGCCCCGCGCAAAAAACATTCTGATCTAAAAGTTAAATTTAAAAAAAAAAAAAAAAAGCTGTCTGCTGCTGCTGCCGGGGCCGCCGCGGCAGAATCGAGTGTGCCGCGGGGCCCCCCCTGCCCAGCAGAGCCTGCCCTCCCCTGTATCACCTCTCTTTCAGCTGCCTGCAGTCACACGCGCCTGTTTCAGAGCGCGAGAGGAGAGTTTCTCCCTCGCTGCTCTGTTAAGCCCGCGGGGGCTGATGGGAAGTTCCCATCAGCCCCCACGGGCTTAATAGAGCCGCGAAAGGGAAACTAGTTCCTTCGCACTCTGAAAGCCGGCGCGTGTGACTGCAGGCAGCTGAAAGAGAGGTGATACAGGGGAGGGCAGGCTCTGCTGGGCAGGGGGGGCCCCGCGGCACACTCGATTCTGCCGCGGCGGCCCCGGCAGCGGCAGCAGACAGCTTTCTTTTAAAAACATTTTTCCCTGGGCTGGGCTGGGCTGATGGGGGGTTAGGACTGGTAATGGGCTATGGGGGGGCTGGGGGGTTAGGAGTGGTGATGGGCTATGGGGGGGTTAGGAGTGGTGATGGGCTATGGGGGGGTTAGGAGTGGTGTTGGGCTGGGGGGGTTAGGAGTGGTGATGGGCTTGGGGAGGTTAGGAGTGGTGATGGGCTGGGGGGAGCTAAGTCTGTATATAGGCTGATGGGATTCGGGCTGGAAGTGGGTTGATGGGGGGTTAGGACTGGAAATGGGCTGGTGGGATTAGGACTGGGAGTGGGATGATGGGGAGGTTAGGACTGGTAATGGGGTATGGGGGGGCTTAAACTGAAAATTGGGTGATGGGGGATTAGGACTGGAAATGGGCTGGTGGGATTAGGACTGGGAGTGGGCTATGGGGGGCTAGGACTGGTAGTGGGTTGGGGGGGTTGCTAGGACTGAAATGGGCTGGGGGATTAAGACTGGAGGTGGGCTGATGGGGTTAGGACTGGTAATGGGCTATGGGGGACTAGGACAGGAAATGGGCTGATGGGGAGGGGTTAGGACTTGAGGTGGGCTGTTGGGTGGGGTTAGGACTGGTAATGGGCTATGGGGGGCTAGGACTGGAAATGAGCTGATGGGGGGGTTAAGACTGGAGGTGGGCTGATGAGGTTAGGACTGGTAATGGGCTGTGGGATGTTGGGGAGGTTAGGACTGGTAATGGGCTATGGGGGGGCTAGGACTGGAAATGGGCTGATGGGGGGGTTAAGACTGGAGGTGGGCTGATGGGGTTAGGACTGGTAATGGGCTGTGGGCTGTTGGGGGGTTAGGACTGGTAATGGGCTATGGGGTGGCTAGGACGGGAAATGGGCTGATGGGGGGGTTAACACTGGAGGTGGGCTGATGGGGTTAGGACTGGTAATGGGCTATGGGGGGGTTAGGACTGATAATGGGCTATGGGGGGGCTAGGACAGGAAATGGGCTGATGGGGAGAGGTTAGGACTTGAGGTGGGCTGATGGGGTTAGGACTGGTAATGGGCTGTGGGATGTTGGGGAGGTTAGAACTGGTAATGGGCTATGGGGGGTTAAGACTGGTAATGGGCTGTTGGCTGATGGGGGCTGACTGGTAAATGGCTAAGAGGGGGTTAGGACTGAAAATGGGCTATGGGTGTACTAGGACAGGAAATGGGCTGATGGGGAGGGGTTAGGACTTGAGGTGGGCTGATGGGGTTAGGACTGGTAATGGGCTGTGGGCTGATGGGGGGTTAGGACTGGCAATGGGCTATGGGGGGCTGACTGGAAATGGGTTGATGGGGTTAGGACTGGAAGTGGGCTGATGGGGGGTTAGGACTGGTAATGGGTTATAGGGGGGCTTAAACTGAAAATGGGGTGATGGGGGGTTAGGACTGGAAGTGGGTTGATGGGGGGGCTAGGACTGGTATTGGGTTGGGGGGTTGCTAGGACTGGAAATGGGCTGATGGGGGGGCTAGGACTGGAAATGGGCTGATGCAGGGACTAGAAGGGAATGGATGCTGGGTGAGGCTGGAACTAGAAGGGAGCTGATGTTGGGGGAGGATTAGAATGGGATGGGGCTGGGAGAGTAAAATGGAGAGGGGAAAAATATTTTGTGTGGGAGGGATAAAAAATCTACAATTGGCCGGGTATTGGGAGAGTAAGTGGGGATTGAGGATGGAGGGGTAAAATTTGAGTGGATGAAATAGGAATGAGGAAAGAGCAAAAGGAGAAAGATTAGTATGTTAAAGCAGATGTAGAGAGAGAATGGAAAAAAACTAGAAGAGAGAAGAAAGGACAAATGGACAGCAGACGATGGAGAGTTAGCAGAAGACACGAAGAAACCAGAAGAAAGTGGCTGGAGCAATTGCAGCTGAAAAAAAATGCACAAAAGGTAGAAAATATCTCTTTATTTTGAATTTATTAATTGGAATATGTCAGCTCTGGTAAATGTGCATCATTAACGTCTGTGCTTTGTTTAGTACAAGAGCAAATTAATGTATAGTTTTATTTCTACAGTGTTGTACATTCCAAGTTTGGCTTTTGGGATTCCCAGTTTAATTATTGTCTTCCTGTTTCTAAATTGTGATTCCTTGTTTGGTGATGGTCTATGTTCTGCATGTGTAACTGAGCTGAGGTATTCTGTTTATGTAATTCCTATTTGACATTGCCACTTGTTCTCTTTCCCCAGTAGGTCATGTATTGTTGTTCTCTGAAATGTATTGGTTTAATATTTGCATGTTTCCTTTTGATAGGTAGGGTACGGTGCTTTGTGAGTCCTGGTAGTGCTGTTAGGATACGGCGGGTTTGCTATGGGTTCTAAATGTAAGCTAGAAAAACATGATTCCCCTGTAATATATCACCAACCAGAAAAACTAAATATCTGCCCTTGGATTCCAAAACCAACTACCACCCCTTAACGCATATGTAAATTTTTTTGTCGGATCATTCACCATGAGAAGAAACTTTTCCTCTCCTGAAGTGAACCCTCCTTTTTACTCAAAGTTGAAATGGCTGTTCCTCAGCCTGGCCAACAAAATCAGCACTTGCTGCTGTCGGCAAAAATAATAATTTTTCTAAAACTGCAGTAGAGTCAGTTGGATCTCCATCGACCCTGGGCTACACAAGCCAATCTCACAGCTCCATAAGTCCCCCCCCTGGAACGTAATAACTTATTAGAGGACTTAGCTGCTAAGGAACGGAAAATCGCTCCACTCTGTCCGCGACAGCTTCAAAAACTTCCTTCACTCTTCCATGAAGACGCCGGGGCTCTTGGCTTAACCGACAGGTGGACTGCTCCGCTCCATACAACGAGGTTCAGGCGACACCGAAGGTGTTTCAAGCCATCTGTACTTCTACAGCTCTTCTTCAGGCAGTGTAAACCCCGTGAAAATCTCACCGTTTAAATCAGGTGATACAATGACGCCAAAGTTCAAAGGTCCACTACTCAACAACTTTATTGAGCTCCCAAATGCAACCCCCACCAGTCAATGTCAGCATTCATACCTGTAGGTATCATTGATTGCAAACGAAAAAGTGCTGATTTTGTTGGCCAGGCTGAGGAACAGCCATTTCAACTTTGAGTAAAAAGGAGGGTTCACTTCAGGAGAGGAAAAGTTTCTTCTCATGGTGAACGATCCGACAAAAAAATTTACATATGCGTTAAGGGGTGGTAGTTGGTTTTGGAATCCAAGGGCAGATATTTAGTTTTTCTGGTTGGTGATATATTACAGGAGAATCATGTTTTTCTAGCTTACATTGGGTTGATTTCCAGGGGTGTATAGAGTAGGATGGGTTCTAAATGGGCAGTGTTTGTAGTAGTTCCTAATGTGTCTGGTGGTTGGCACTGGATTATAGTAATGTAGAAATCTTTTAGTCTTTCTTTATCCATACACTCATTAAGAGGCATGTATACTAAAAGTTAGCATATGGTAACATTATGCAAATATTTATGCAAATGAGGCCCTTATGCAAATGAGGCCCCGCACCGAGTCTCCACACATGGCCCCGCACCCCCCTTGGGCCACCCCTGTCTGGAAGTTCCATGTTTTCAGGGATTTTATGAAAGAGGTATGAGAGGTCATAAGTCTTATCTCTGCTGGAAGAATATTCCAAGTCTTTGGGGCTATTGCTATGAGTCCTTTTCCAGGTATCCATAAGTCGGAATGATTCGGAGGTGGTATTCAGAAAAGGTGAAAAAGCAAAAACGGCCAAAATGGGTGACGGAAGAAACTCTGAAAATTGCCCAGAAACGCAGAGAAGCTAAAGCCAGAAAGACAATAACAGAACTCAACAGAGATTTCCAACATGCAGCAAGACAGGACAAGGAAAAGTACTACAATGATACATGCAAGGAAATAGAAGCAGAAACTATTAGAGGAAGAACAAGATCGGCTTTCCTAAAGCTACGAGAGTTAAAGAAAAAGTTCCAGCCTCGAATTGGAATGTTACAAGATGCTCAAGGTTCTATGTTGAATGATGCTGAGAAGATCAAGAAAAGGTGGAAGGAATATACAGAGTTTTTATATGATAAAGATCAAGTGGACCAACAGCCGTTTCAACCTGTACCTTATGATCGGGAACCATTGGTGATGAAAGAAGAAGTTAAAGCAGCATTGAAAGCCTTATCAAAGAACAAAGCACCAAGCATTGATAGCATTCCCATAGAAGTATTACAGCAATCTGATGCAGCTGTTACCATACCTACAAGGCTCTGCCAAGAAATATGGAAGACAACATCATGGCCAACTGACTGGAAAAGATCTGTGTTTATACCAATACTAAAGAAAGGTGATCCAACTGACTGTGGAAATTATTGCACAATCGCTCTGATCCCACATGCCAGCAAGATTCTACTGAAGATTATTCAAAAGAGACTACAATCATACCTGGAACAAGAACTACCTGAAGTGCAAGCAGGGTTCAGGAAAGGGCGAGAAACGAGAGACATCATTGCGGATGTTGAGATGGATCCTTGAAAAGACTAAAGAATACCAAAAGGATATCTATTTGTGCTTTATCGACTATAGCAAGGCTTTTGACTGTGTAAACCATGAGAAACTCTGGGCCACATTAAGAAGCATGGGTATACCAGAACATCTGATCGTACTCTTGCACAATCTGTACAGTGATCAAGAAGCAGCAGTTCGAACAGAACAAGGAGAAACAGAATGGTTTAAAATAAGCAAAAGTGTAAGACAAGGCTGCATACGTTCCCCCTACCTGTTTAATTTATATGCAGAACAAATCATCAGAGAAGCAGGATTGTATGAAGACAACAGAGGTGTGAAGATTGGTGGAAGACTCATCAACAACCTTCATTATGCTGATGATACCACATTACTGATGATACCACATTTGCTTCTCACAATCAAAGAACATAGTCTCAAAATGGGCCTGCACCTTAATGTAAAGAAGACAAAGATCATGACAACTGGCATAATCAACAGGTTCATCATTGAAGGAGAAGAAATTGAAATCGTGAACAACTTTAACCTACTTGAATCAACTATCAATAAAGAAGCAACAAGCAGTCAAGAAATCAGACGACGCATTGCTCTTGGCAGAATGGCTATGAAAGACCTAGATAAGATTCTCAAGAGCAGAGATGTCTCTCTCCATACAGAGATTCGACTTGTTCAAGCCATGGTATTTTCAGTAACATCATATGGATGTGAAAGCTGGACAGTGAAAAAGATAGACAGGAAGAAAATTGATGCCTTTGAATTATGGTGCTGGCGGCGAATACTGTGTATACCATGGACTGCCCGAAGAACAAACCAGTCGGTACTAGAGGAGATCAAACCTAAGCTTTCTTTAGAAGCTCAGATGACAAGACTTTGACTTTCATACTTTGGACACATCATGCGAAGAGAGAGATCATTACAGAAAGACATCATGCTTGGCAAGATAGAAGGTCAGCAGAAAAGAGGAAGGCCAGCAATGAGATGGATCCATACAATAACAGCAGCTACGGGTACCAGTCTGTCAACAATGAGCCGCCTGACTCAAGACCGAACACAATTTAGGATAGCTATCCAGAGGGTCGCCATGAGTCGACTCCGACTCAACGGCACTTAACAACAACAACATTCAGATTTTGCAATTCTCAGCAGATCGTAATTCTCTGGGTGGATTGTAGTTTTGGATGAGGTTGGACATGTAGACCTTACCTAATTTTGAAAACAAATAGTATGGATTTAAAGCAGATGCATCCTGGTATAGAGAGCCGGTGCAACTTTTTAAGATATGTGGAAGTGCTCTCAAAAGTAGAGGCTGTGAAAATTAGTCTGTCCGCTGTGTTTTGAAAGGTTTGCAATCGGGCAATTTGTGGTTTTGCTTTGCCTAGGTAGACTATCTTGCAGTAGCCAAGACTGGGGAGAATGAATGCTTGGGATTATTTGTGAAATAATACATGGTGAAGAAGTGCCAGATTTGTATCTCAGAGTTAGGCAGAGTTTCTTGGATAAGGATGAGATTTGTGAGTTCATGGTGAGGTTAGAGTCAATGATTACACAGGTACACTACCAAAAAACTGCCTCCAGTTTTGCAACTGATTCCTATAGATTTTGGGGTGCTGAATCCAGGAAAAATAGCCAAAATGTTCCATCACGTCACGTTTTCTTGCAAAATTAGATTTCTTACCCATATAAGGAATGTTCACATAATTTCTTTTTAGCCGACTGCAGTTTATTTTCTTGGCCCAAAATAGAGGTTGTAATGGTTAACTAACTAGAAACACTCCCTCATGATATTTTAGAGTGTTTTGTATTTTTTTTATACATTAACAGGACAATTGGGAGGCGGGGGGCTAAATCCAGTACTCGCGCTGGCACATGTTCTTTCCTGTTCGCCTCGCCTCGTTCGCTCGCTCAAACACGGTGGTTGCGACATGAACGTTCCTGTCAAATTTCAGTTTCTTGCAAGTTCATTATTACCTTTTGTTTGCTCAGTCGTAATCCAGCTTTATTCCGAAGTGGTTCACTACAGTTGTAGTTTGCAGTGCTGTGTATTTGTGATGGCTCACAGAGCCAGAGGTTGCGTCAACTCTCCGGACAGTTTTTGTTTTATTTGTGGGGAATATACTGTGAAAAAGCGGCAGAGGAACATTTCGGCATTAATTAAAAAAGTATATTTCCCCTATTTCGGTTTGAAGTTAGGCGATCAAGACAAACCGTGGGCTCCTCACAAAGTGTGCAAGACATGTGAGGAAGATCTACGCTTATGGATGAAAGGTAAAAAACAAGCATTTCGTTTCGGAATACCTATGATGTGGCGTGAACAAAGAGACCACAGCAGTTACTGCTATTTTTGCTCTTGCATTGTGAAGGGATACAACTTAAAAAATAAGAACGTAATAAGTTACCCCAACCTTCCCTCAGCAATTAGGCCTATGCCTCATAGCAACGAAGTACCTGTGCCTGAACCACCAAAATCTTTGGATCATATTTGTGTGGACGGTTCTGATCATGATGATACTCATCAGATGGCTTTTCCCGATGAGTCCAGTACTTCCGAGTTTGAAACTGAACCAGATCCGAAACCTGAACTTTTCTCTCAAGCTGAATTGAATGATTTAGTCCGGGATTTAGGACTCCCAAAAGATGCTGCCCAACTGCCAGGTTCTCGGCTTAAACAGAAAAATCTATTGTCACCAGGAACAACTTTTTATTGGTACCGCAACCGCGAGACACAATTTTTGAAGTATTTCAGCAAAGAGGAAGATTTGGTATTTTGCAACGATATATACGGAGTGATGGAAAAGTTTAAACTCAAGTATGATCCTGCTGAATGGCGGCTGTTCATTGATTCGTCAAAAGACAGCATAAAAGGTGTTCTTCTTCATAATGGCAACACATTCGCTTCAGTTCCTATTGCTCACTCTGTTATTCTCCAAGAAAAATACGAGAATTTGGCCCTGATTCTTCAGAAGATTCGTTATGATGAGCATAAGTGGATGATTTGTGGAGACTTTAAAATTCTATCCATGCTATTAGGGCAGCAATCCGGTTTCACCAAATATCCCTGCTTCCTTTGCTTGTGGGATAGCCGGGCCCGCGACCTACACTGGGGGAAAAAAGACTGGCCAATTCAGGAGTATGAGACCCGGTGAGAAAAATGTTCTTCATGAGAGCTTGGTACCTCGTGATAAAATTCTATTACCACCTCTCCACATTAAGTTGGGTCTCATTAAGCAATTCATCAAGTCCCTTCCAAAAGATGGGGAGTGCTTTCGGTACCTTTGCTCAAAGTTCCCCCGACTTTCTGAAGCAAAGCTAAAGGAAGGAGTGTTTGTTGGCCCTGATATAAGGAAACTCATTTCAGATGGAGCATTCGCTGAAACGATGTCTGAGAAGGAAAAAGAAGCCTGGGATTCCTTCAAGGATGTTGTTCTCAAATTCTTGGGGAACAGGCGGGATGAGAACTATAAGGATATTGTTGCCAGGATGCTCAATGCCTTCAAAGAACAAGGCTGTAACATGAGCCTGAAAGTCCATTGCTTGCACTCCCATGTGAACTACTTTCCCGAAAACTTGGGGGCGTACAGTGAAGAACAAGGTGAAAGGTTTCACCAGGACATCAAGGACGCAGAGAGAAGGTACCAAGGAAGATGGAACACCACTATGATGGCTGATTTCTGCTGGTTGCTGCTGCGGGAAACCCCAGATGAAAAATACGCCAAGCAGCGCACCAAGAGAAGCATTCGGGGGAAGAAGAAACGGGCCCACCAGGAGATTGATTGACCCAAGAATGACTTTAAAATCTAAACTGTGTTGACAAATATCGTGTTTTTACTAAACTTTGAAATAAAAATTTGCTAGTTATTACCACAGTGTCGGATCTCATTTATTAGAATTTTATTTTCACACCATCGGGTATTTGTCTTCATGTATTGCAATGGTGCGGTTTGCGTTTTCTATTCTTACATACATACCTGTACAACATTTTTTGCACATTTCTTTGCTTTGCTTTGTGTCTAACCTCGCTCTTATATGCTCAATGTTTGTGCACATGTATGTGGCTGTTTTAAGTGCAGACAATTTTGCTACCATCACAGTGTGTTTTGTTGACATTACTCTACTCTATTCTTATGTGCTGCCTTGTTACAATTTTCTTTATTCTTATTTGAATAACTACTAAACAATTAGTATAAAGAATTCATCCAAGAAACTTTTATCTCGATCGCACTCAATCTGAAACGTTCACCTCAAACTGCTAACCCAATGTAGCAAAAAATCTGTACGTGATGGAGCAAATTGGTTACCAGATTTGGATTCAGCACACCAAAAAACGTAAAAATCAATCGAAACATTAGAGGCAGTTTAAAAAATATATATTTTTTAGTGTACCTGTGTTATTCCTAAGAGTTTGATTTTGTTGCTATATTTAATCTTGTTTCCTTCTATTGTGGGGGATTCATTGGGGATGTCTGTTTTTGGAGTTTACCCATCATAATTTGGTCACCATTCCCATTCTC
This sequence comes from Ichthyophis bannanicus, assembly GCA_033557465.1. Lineage (NCBI taxonomy): Eukaryota > Metazoa > Chordata > Amphibia > Gymnophiona > Ichthyophiidae > Ichthyophis > Ichthyophis bannanicus. The sequence continues at coordinate 1,373,901,012 of CM066032.1, read as the reverse complement.
CGCCCCTAAGACACCCATTTCCCACTCTAACACGCGAAGCGCAGTTAACACGGAAATCAGCATGCGCTGTCACAGCCACATGCTAACAGCTCGTGCTTAGTATGCACCGAAACCTATGCTAACTGCATAGTGTACTTTAGTAAAAGGGCCCCTTCTATGTTCTAACAAAAATGTGGCGTCACTCAGGGCTTTACACGTGTAAGCACTGGCAACCATACTTGTAAGTGCCTATCTGGCAACATACACAAGTTGTTATCACCATTTACATTTTTAATTGCTGGATTTCACAAAATTACATGTACAAGAGGAGCTGAGTAAGACAACTCTTTTGGGGGGGGGTGTTTTAGGTAATGTTAGAAACCACAGAGAAAAGCACAATTGCCCCTCAGTCACTGGTGGAGATCCCAGATCCAAAAAATACATAACTGATTCTAACAGCTGCTTTGGAGCAGGTTCAGTGGGGAAATTTTTAGAAATATAAGTATATGTTCATTCTAAAATGGGAAATGCACGTTTTTGTGGTTTTTTGGGGCCACCCAGGATATACCCACTGTGAATGTGCGCATCCTACTGCAATTCTGCATGTAAATATACACATTCTAAAAGCAGCGTTTACACATGTATACAGTCAACATGTGTTAATATTGCTATTTGTGGAATTAGCACACAAGGCTAGACTTCTAGACACACAAAACTGACTTCATGGCTCTGGGACAGAGGGTGAAGCAGTTAGGTGCACAGGTGGTGTTCTCTTCAATCCTCCCTGTTGAGGGTAAAGGCCAAGGCAGAGAGGCTCGCATCCTGGAGATGAATGCATGGCTGTGTGGATGGTGTCATCGAGAGCATTTTGGTTTCCTAGACCATGGGATGCTGTTCCAAGGGTTGCAGAGCAGAGATGGCATCCATCTGTCCAAGAAAGGTCAACGCGTCTTCAGTAGTAGACTGGCTAATCTACTGAAGAGGGCTTTAAACTAGATTCGTTGGGGATGGGTGAAGAAAGCACCCAGGTAAGTGAAAGCCCCCAGGTAGGTGATACATTAAATAACTTTATGGAAATGGGTAACAGGGGTAACATATGGAAAGCAGTGTGTATAAATGTCCGTAGCATGGGAAATAAGATCCCTGATGTTGAAGCTTTGGTGGGAGTGGCTGACTTGGATTTAGTGGCAGTTACAGAAACATGGTTCGCAGAAAACCATGATTGGGATGTAACTATACCTGGCTATACTTTATTCAGAAAGGACAGCAAGTAGGGGAGGAGGAGTGGCACTATATGTAAAAACTACTATTAAAGCTTTGGAATTACAGAGCTGAAAAGGGAGAGGGGAGGCATTGTGGGTTAAACTAGAAAGAGGGAAAGAGAAATCTATTTACATTGGTGTGATATACAGACCTCTCTCACAAGAGGAAGAGGTGGACAGAGAGTTAATTGAAGACATGCGCAGCATTGCTAGGAAAGGGCAAGTGCTACTGATAGGAGATTTCAATATGCCAGATGTTGATTGTCACATTCCTGCTGCAGTATCGTCTAGAAGTAAGGAGATCCTGGATTCTCTACAGGGAGAACTATTCAGGCAATTGGTAATAGACCCCACACGTGAAGGGGCCATACTGGACGGTGCTTACCAATGGTGAAAGTGTTTCTGATGTTGTAGTGGGAGATTATTTTGCATCCAGTGATCACCAGATGGTGTGGTTCAGTATTAGGACTAGGGCTGTTAGAATCCATTCAAAGGCGAGGATCTTAGACTTTAGGAAGACCAACTTTGGGAAGATGGGCCAATGCCTCAGGGAGTCGTTAGTTGGATGGGAACAGCTGAGGGATGTAGAAAAACAGTGGGAAAAACTGAAAGGGATACTTTAAGGGCAACCAACCTTTTTGTTAAAATGGTAAATAAAGGTAAAAGGAAAAGGAGACCGCTATGGTTTTCGAAAGAAGTAGCTGAAAAAGTGAAGAAAAAGAGGGAGGCCTTCATGAAATACAAGAGATCACAGAGAGAGGAAGACAGGCATCTGTATTTGGAAAAACTTAGAGAAGCTAGCAAACTAGTCAAGAAGGCAAAGATTCAAAAGGAGGAGGAAATAGTCAATGCAATAAAATGGGGGGATAAGACATTTTTCAGATATATTAGTGAGAAGAGGAAGGGCAAGAGTGGTATTGTCAGACTCAAGGTGCAGGGGAGGAATATGTAGAAGTTGATAAGGATAAAGCGGAATTGCTTAACAAATATTTTTGTTCTGTGTTCACAGATGAAGAACCAGGAGCCGGTACCTCAGAAAACACCCACAAATAGGAACAGAAGCAAAGGACATCTTGAACAATTTTCAAAAGACTGTGTTCGTGAGAAACTATCTCAACTTAAAGTAGACAAAGCGATGGGACCGGATGGGATACACTCGAGAATATTGAGGGAACTTGGGGACGTTCTAGCAGCTCCACTGACTGACCTTTTCAATGCCTCATTGGAGTCAGGAGTGGTGCCAAAGGACTGGAGAGAGGCTCATGTGGTGCCTTTACACAAAAGCGGAAGTAAGGATGTGGTTGAAAACTACAGGCCGGTTAGTTTAACTTCGGTGTTGAGTAAATTATTGGAAACGCTGCTGAAAGAGAAAATAGTGAGGTTTCTGGAGTCCAGCAGATTACAGGATCCAAGGCAGCATGGCTTCACCAGAGGCAGGTCTTGTCAGACAAATCTGATTGATTTCTTTGACTGGATGACCAGGGAGTTGGACCGAGGGAGAGCCCTAGATGTGGTGTATTTAGATTTCAGTAAAGCCTTTGACACTGTTTCTCACAAGCAACTTATAAACAAACTGAGCACCCTAAAGTTACTGCTTGGTTTAGAAATTGGTTGAGTGGGAGGCGACAAAGAGTACAAGTAAATGGAGCTCACTCTGAGGAGAAGGATGTTATCAGTGGTGTGCCCCAGGGATCTGTCCTTGGTCCGATTCTTTTTAACATCTTTGTTAGTGATATAGCGGAAGGGCTTTCAGGTAAGGTTTGCCTCTTTGCGGATGATACCAAAATCTGCAGTAGAGTAGACACCCAGAAAGGGGTAGATAACATGAGGAGGGATCTAGCTAAGCTTGAAGAATGGTCTAGAATTTGGCAGCTGGGATTTAATGTTAAAAAATGTAAGGTCATGCATTTGGGCTGCAGCAATCCAAGGGAGTAATATAGTATAGAGGGTGAAGTTCTTATGTCCACTAAAGAAGAGCGGGAGCTAGGCGTGGTTGTGTCTGATGATCTTAAAGTAGCTAAACAGGTAGAAAAGGCGACGGCAAAAGCTAGAAGTATGCTTGGGTGCATACAGAGAGGAATGGCTAGCAGAAAAAAGGAGGTGATAATGCCTCTGTATAAGTCTTTGGTGCGACTTCATTTGGAGTATAGTGTGCAATTCTGGAGACCGCACCTTCAAAAGGATGTGAACAGGATGGAGTCGGTGCAGAGGGTGGCTACTAAAATGATTAGTGGTCTTCATTATAAAGCATATGAGGACAGACTGAAGGATCTTAATATGTACACCTTAGAGGAAAGGCGGGATAGAGGTGATATGATTGAGATGTTTACCTCCGTGGCATAAATGTTCAGGGAGAGAGCCTCTTTCAATTGAAAGCGAGTTCTGCTACGAGGGGACATGGGATGAGGGTGAAGGGAGATAGATTCAGGAGTGATATGCGGAAATATTTCTTTACGGAAAGAGTAGTGGATCTGTGGAATAGTCTCCCAGTGGAGGTGGTAGAGATGAGGACAGTAACTGAATTCAAAAAAGCATGGGACCAACACAGAGGATCTCTAAAGGTAAAAAGGGGACTGTTGTATTTGTTATGGAAGGACAGACTAGATAGGCCATGTGGTCTTTTTCTGTCATCATATTTCTATGTTTCTAGAATGACCTCCTCTAGGTGGGACCAATTTTAAATAGATCGCCTTGCTAGAAAAAGGGACATCCAAATCAGAATGTTCACAATTTGCAGTATATTTTACAGAGGAACATGGAGCCTTTTGTAAAATACTGTACTTATGAGGCTACAGGATATATATACACCTTGGTGTGAAAGGATATTATATCACTTGGAGGTCCTAGCTACAGGATCACTTCCTGCAATACCAAGGTGATACTGTCAGGTGAACTTTCTCCTCCATGGTAGCAGAGAGTCTGCCAAACTGGAAATGGGAATTCTCTGCTCTGCCCATGAAAGTCTCTTCTATATATCTCTCTGTTCACCTCAGCCCCTCCAAGACTACTACTCTAGCCTCCAGAGATTAGACTCGTTCCCTAAGAGCTCCTTGCCCTTAGTCCAAACATACAACTTCTCACCAATTAGGAGATAATCATACATTTGGCACTCAGTGCAAAAGACTAGACAGGCCTCATCTCACTGATGTACTGTTGTCTGCATCTTAGTTTTGATTATGTTTTTAGCTATTTAAAGTTGCTAAAGGAGTAGAAATAACTGAACTAATATAAATATAGCTTGAAATCTTCAGGAGTCCCCGGACTGGCTCCCTTCAAACTTCTGGCTGCACATGAATGCTGACTTCTATTAGCTGGATGTCCACAACTTTTTCAGACCCTCTTTGGTGTGAATTTCTCTAAAAATCCTTCTTCCCTGCTAGGCCAAGCCAGCCTAGGGTTCTCTACTTGCTCAAGACAAAGCCAGCCAAGACAGGAGGCAGCTGCCTTCTGAGCAGACCTTGAACCCCCTAAGCTCTAGAGGCATTCTCTGCCCAGACTCTTTTCCCCTGTTCTCCTTAGGGAGGACTTTTTACACTTCCTCTAAAATGAAGCCCTACAAAAAGACAGAATAATATTTAGGAACCCTGCCACAAGAGATAATACTTTTTCAACACTATAAAATGGAAGCAATGGAAAATAATAGGAAGCCGAGAAATCACGTCTTATTTTTCCCCCAAAGTTGCCAGTACCGCTGTTGCTGAACTTTTAAAAAGATATTTGATAAAAATGTTGTCTCTCACTAGGGAGGTTATACTTCCAATTTTTAAAAGTATATTATCTTCCTACATCTGCTATGAAAACTACCGAAGGCCAGCATCAGCAATAAACATAGAAATTAGAACGATTTCCTGAGGGAGCTGTGGAGAGACTGAAGCACAGCAAGAGAGGATGACTGGAACTGCAGCCTTGTTGGTAAGTTTTATTCTAGAGCCAGGTAAGCCTTGGATTCAAAGGCTATATTTTTCTAACAAGGACTCAAGGAGCCTGATATTCAGCTGGGCAGGCTATGCGCCGCTACGGCGCATAGTTCCACCCACCAACCATTAACACCAGATGTTCAATGCCACGGCAATGGCATTGAATATCCAGCATCACCGCAAATGCCCTGGAGCTGCTGAGACTAACCGGGCAGCAGTGATATTACACCACTACTCGGTTAGCATCCATGGCTAAAACTAAGCGAGCCAAAAGCTGGACTAGTTTCAGCCATGGATCGCTAACCGGGTAGAGGTGGAATATTGCCGCTACCCGGTTAGTGGCAGTCTCCGCTCTGCTCCACCCTGGTACACTCCCAACATGCCCCGATTCTAAGCGCAGAGCACCGGGGCGTGTAGCGTGCTTTGAAAGGGATAGTCAACCCCACTAACTGTGTAAGCGCCGTTGAATATCCCGATTTAGGGCATTTACACGGTTCACTGGGCTGTAAACCATGCAAATGCCTTTCGAATATCGGGCCCTAGGATTTTACTCTATACAACTTACATTTTCCCTAACATTTCATAAACTTAAATCTTGCCTCTTGCTGCTGTTCACTTAGGGGCAAAAGTTTTTGTTAAATTTTCTTATAAATATTTGCTGACCTACAAGGGGAAGAAATATATTTATTTCTAACCCTGAGAAATTTTCTTCCTCTGTAATTGCTCTTTCTGCCATGTAAGAAAATGTGCTGAATCCCTCTCAATTTTCTGTTTCTTAAAAAATGATAATTCAAGGCTCAGGATCTCAGCAGTTGGGATGGCTGCAGAGGAGAAGTAGTCTAATCTCGACTCTTGCACAATTTTTTGTTTGCTGTAATTCTAACTTCTGTTTTCAGCAGTGACTCTTAGGGGTATGTTTACTAAACAGCATTAAGGGCGCACCGATTAGTAAGCGTTAACAGCAGTGGTAAGGATATCATGCGGTAAAGGCCAGGATGGGGAGTAGGCGTGCCAGTCGTAAGGGTGCTTGGCTCCACTTATTGGGTGCTAACAGGACACCAGGCAGTAAGGTGCCAAGCGTGCACATTAACACCAGAAAATGGCAGTCACCTTATCGCAGCATAAGGGAGCCCTTGTGAAAGTCACATTTCAGGTGATGGATGGAAGGAGAGGTAAGAGCTGATGGACATGTTATATCCATATGTATCCTACATGTTAGACAGTTAGCAGGGTGATAATGTGGGAGGCATTTGTATTGTATCAGTGAGGGGTGCTCACGTAATCTGCTGTAATGCTATTGTGTTGCAGAGGATTGGGAAGAATGGTGCTCTGGAGGAGCCAGCATGGCCACAATGTGACCATCAAAAGGATGACTGAGCAGGAGATCAGTCACAGGAGAGGTGTGAGTGATACGTCCTAATGATTAAAAAGTTCATGTATGGGCTATGGTGTAGCAACTGGCAAGAGAATCCATGACTGTACATGATGGGCATATGCTGATGGATGGACTGAAGGATGGATGACGGTAGATGAGAATGTGGTATGGCCTTGCTGCCCCGATGTACCTGATGTGACCTCACAAATGCAGTTGTAGTGTGTGTGAAAAAATATCAGCTGTGCCATGGGGAAGTTCCAATACCAGCTATTTGGCTGTGGCAGCTATCTCAGCTTTTCTAACCGCCATACAATCTTCCTGACACATCTGCATAAAACATCTGGACAAGTGTCTCTCATACTGGACATATGGAGCAAGTAAGGACATGTGATGACTCCGCAAGTGGCCATCCTAGGAGTGGAACGTGCCTGCATGTACTGCAGACCTGTGATGGAGCCAAAGATGTTCAGTCACAGTTATGATGAAATAGTCCAATCATGTACAAGTCATGTGTCAGACATCTGTGCAGGGTGAACATGTCCAACCCATTGCAATGTGCCACAGCAGAACCAATAAAGTCATGCTGTCAGATGGGCATGATTGCAATGTGCATGTTTGCAAACTCAATGTGCTATTGTAACACATAAAAAAGAATAATAATAATGTGTGCCCTCCAGTCAATGCAGACTCCAGACTGTTTCTGGCAGTATATTGAAGTGAGTCTTCCACCAACATAGAGAACAAGTGGGATTCAAACGCTGGCCTGTTACTTACTGAGCCAGCACTCTAACCATTAAGCTACACCTCCACACTCTTTTCCATAGCACTGTCTAGAATCAAAGAGACTGCAAGTCCCTGACTGCAATGGCCTAAACCCAGGACATGAAACAGGCACATTCTGATTCAGTGGTAAACCACACCTAGGGCCTGCCTGCAGCAGCATACATGCAGTACAGACTGTACTAGACGCTCAGTCTGCATAACAGACACACAGCTGCAGAATAAGTCTCTTATCCAAAGGCCAAGCCACATGTGAGGGCAAGATGCCCATCCCTCCAATGTACCTCCAATGCCAAACAACAGTTGCACACAAAAGTTCATTGGGCTGCAGTGTGGCACTAACCCCTAAGGCAACACATGTGCAGGGTGTGCATTCCCTTTTGACCTGCTGTACACTGCAAGATAGGTACATTTGCACATACAGCTAACTCAAACCTAATCCATGACCCATGAGATCCATGGCAGACCATCCTGCCCTCTTCAGGGGGCCATGCACACTTGTTCCACCATCATAGAAGACATTCAGGCACTGGGTAATGCTCCAGTGATTATAGTTGCCACTATGGCTGCAACTGGGGCTCTGTGTGCCAGTATTGGCTAGCCCCTCCATTACCCATGGTGTACCTCACAATCTGAGCAGCTATATGCAAATTTTGCCCATATGGAAAATGCAGCAATCCATCACATCAGCTCTGTAATATGCAGGGATATTGTGTGCTTCCTGCACATAATAGCCGCCACATGTGCAAATGACCTTTTTCACCAGTCACCCTAAATGTAAGGAAGGGCACACATCACCTGGTCCCCAGAGCAAACACTACAATGAATGGATACTCCAGGTCCTGGAGCAGATCTTTTGCACTGATAGTGTGCTATAAGTATTGCCTGCAGTATGTGATGGTAGTCCTTTGGTAGTCTGTACAATTGCAGCATGTAGCATGAGCGTGTGCTATCTGGCCCTTGTGCCCTGCACGTGTTGTCCAGGAACTCTCCTTATAACATCTCCTATCATTCCCTAAGTTTGTGGCAGCTGTTTCCAATGAACCTGAATGGAGTGGTGGGAAGGGGGTGCTGACACCAAACCCAAAGTTGGTCAAAACCAGAGTCATCTGCAGGTTACCAAAAGCAAAAAAAGAGCTGTTAGACTCTCATTCTGAGAATTCTAAACAGCTAGATTGATAACAGGCAGCTTGGATATGTTAAGCAACACTGGGCTGTGTCAGTCACTCACAAACCATCTGTGCCCAGTTTGCTAGTCATCACTCACTGCATGTACACATAGCTACCATGAAGACATGAGCTTTGTACAAACAGCCTGGACATCCAGCAGCCTGCCTAGTGACTGGACTGTAATAAAGACACAGCACCCATATCATTACAGCTTGATTCTATATAGCGCTATATGGATACATAACCATGACATGGTCACAGCTCGGTCAGAGTGAGAGTAGCCTTTCAGTATGACACAGCAAGGACACAACAGACAGAGCACTCTCCATGGCTGCTCCAACAATATGGAACAAACTACCGGACGATCTGAGGGTTACTACAGACCTCAAGGACTTTAGAAAACAGCTGAAAACCATGCTGTTCATAGAACACTATGGACACATCACATAACCTCAAATAATGTATAACAGCACATGATACCGCCTAAACAAATTATGTATGGAATATGTTTTTTGCACCACTGTATATAGCCCACTCTGTACATAGCTCATACCAATCTAGCACACAATACAACACACACTCAACTTCACCCTCACTGCATGTATAACACACTCACTTTACTCGATTGTTTGCTGTGATACCACCTTGATTATTAAGATAAGGCGGTTTAGAAATACTGTTAAATAAAATAAATAAATGTGTGCACCCTGGCCATGCTCATGGCAGACCCACATTAGGATGGCTCAGCCATTTACCTCATCTCTGACTTATATACATCCTGTGCAAACCACTCTCTTTTAGGGAATACCCAGAATCCTCTGCTCATTTGTGTACCTTTTATTTTGAACTTGGGGACAGCTTATGCAATGCAAAGCACAGTGGAAAGCGGGCCAGAGACAGGCTGCGAGTGCATGCTGGCCTACATCTATACGTATCCAAATATTGTGTCTCCCAACATACCTTGTGGCAATGAGCACTGAACATATTGCAATGTCCGTCCATATTATGTCATGTCTCCAGCCATGAACCAACAATAATGGGCAGTGCAGCACATGCAATCTCCTGCACATTCAACACAGTTTCCCCCCCCCCCCCCTCTCCATGTGCACAGGACAGCATGGCAGGTTAGACATGGGGTTACCTGTTGGTACAGTTTCTGGCTAGACATATGCCACCTTTCCCTACCTTTTTGAACCCTAACAAAATCCCTGTGGCTGTCACACTCAGTGACCTTCGAGAGTGGGTGCAGCTGTCATGCAGCATCTCTGATGTCATACATGCTGACACTGAGTAGGCCCTCATAGCTATTATGCATATGAACACAGACTGTGTCCGTCAATGCCACCTACCAGGAGCACATTCAAAATGTGAATGGGACTCTTCCCCCCCCCCCCCCCCATTCCCACTCCAACAGTCATATCCAGGCACTGTCTTCCCACATGTTGGCAGACAATGCAGAGACCAACATAACATCCTTTGGCTCAGTCCGCCTGCTAGCATTGTGCATGCACCATTCAGAGGTCTGTATACTACTGTCACAATCAGGCAAATCAATGCATTTGTTCTCTACACTATGTAGTTCTGGAGTCATAGGTAATGTGCTGTTGAATGCAGTGGGCAGTGATCAGTAGAAAGTGCTGTGATAGTACCAGAGATAGACCTGCCTGTCTGTGCATACTGTGCAAGGAGCAAAGAGACCCCTAGCTTGCACTCCATGACTGCAGATGAGGGCATGGGCAAAATGCATGCAACTTCATCCCAGGCCATATGGGAGCTGTATAGCAGGGTCATGTGGGAGGTAAATGCTGGGGAATGCTGTCTGGAAGTGCCTTGATGATGGTCTGACCAGGAATGCATTTGAGCATCACAGTTTTGGGGACAACATGAAACAGGCCAGCCAGTGTCTACTATAGATTGCAACTACTTATTGTAGCTTAACCTTTGGCTCCTAAATGGTGTTTCACACAGAATGTGGAGTTACCGAATAGATGACCTGCTGCAAGTTGTTTGAGGGGGAACTGATAAGTGTTTGGTCTTGTACAGATATCCAAAAGCTGTTTTGTGACAGTCTGTATTCAGACATATAGAAATAATACACGTCTATGAGTTGCAATCCTGTCATTCTGGCCAGTCACATTCACAACAATGATATTCATCATGCTATAGTTATGTTTAGTCCAAAAGTAGGGGAGGGACAGGCACAGATAAATCAGCCGCCCCCTCATACACAGAGCCATACAGCATGGCCATCACATTCATGCACAATCCATTGCTGCAGCTCACAGTCCTGTGCACACACACACACACACACACTCACACATGAACTCGCTGTCCAAAAGAAGTGCAAGTTAGCATTGTTACTTGCCCCTTAGGCCTCTTTTAATGTTCATCCATTGTCAACACCTGCTCAGTGTGCAGGCGGTATTGGCACACTCTGAAATGCTTAGCCATTGTCATGCAGGCACTATTAGCATGTTCTGCCATCCAGCCATTGGAGGTGCAGATTCTCAGGGTGGCAGCTGAGTGTGAGGACTCATGCTGGACAAGATGTCAAGGGTTGCACATGATGATTCAGCTCTGGAAATATAGGCTAAAGTTAGCATACCATTCTTGATCTACAGGCTGATCTTGTAACCCATGATCCTTTTCTCATATACACAGTAGCCATATGCTTGGGGTCACAGAGCAGCCACATGGGTTCATCAATTCATGGGTATATATGTGGTCACTGTCAGAATGCATGAGGGCATGAGTTGGGGTATGCCTATGTCTGCATAGGTCTCTGCAGGATCTGTGGCATACTTGTCTGACAAGGTATGTTAGGCTGGTGTGGGAGAGGAACAACTTGTTAAGTCTGCATGTTGCACAGCATTGATATGCTGCTGGTTCCACTGACAATATATTACATATGGGATCTGTCCTGCCAGAGGAGCTGGCCATGATACATGAACACACACATTCCAGACCATGGCTGACGTTGCAGAATGACCATCATACCCATTTCTTGGTGTATGCTTGTGGGCCAGTCATGGAAAGATCTCATATTTTGAAGATCACAACAACAAATTTAGATTCACAGGCAGCTTAGCTGGCTGTAACTGACTGAGTAATTACTCATGGAGGGGTCACCGAGTCACACACAGAGCTGTCATTTGCCAGGTGAGGGAGCAGAGTAGTAATTTTTCCTCTGACGTGGGCTGTTAGCATATTGTATAGTAGTCCTACCTCTGTGGCATCTTTTTCGCCCCACATGCACATATTCATGCACTATGTGCAAGTGGTGGGCATCTTTATCCCAGGGCCAGGCCATCCAATAGGCGACCTAGCCAGCTGGCAGACTCAACCAATCATGGTAGACAGCATGTTGCACAATCCCTCCCTCCCTCCCTCCCTGCAAGCGTGGCACAGCCGCCACTTCAGTGCAGCAGGTGGCCTTATTATAGTAATGCACATGTAACTAGTCACAGTATGGCACTCCTGCTCTTCTGCAGCAGGGGATGTGGGCACAGGTGCTGCTGCCTTAGACCTCAGAAGGCATGGATCACCACTGTCCGTGCTGATGACATACTTGCCTTACCACTGATAGTAGAAACAGTAGCACTGCATCTGACACGCAGGGCTGTGACAATTTCTTCAGCACCAGGCCACAGTCATTGTGACCTCCACTCTCACCTTCTCACAATGCTCACATGGCAGCATGGTGGCAGTGGCACAAATCCTTTTGGACTGCATTAGCATGTATGTATGTTGCCACTGTCACAGCAGAGTCACACCAGACATCTTAAAAGTACATCCAAGGCAGCAGCCTTGTCAGCGGGGGAGACCAGCCAGCCCCACTGCATCAATCACATGACTCCTCCAATTCCCTTTTGTCAACAACTACATGCCACCCTTTATTAATAGGACACCATGCTGTTCCTGCCAATGGAGCACTACTATCCCTGATTTAAGGCTACAGTGAAATGAGCACATTGCATACATCTAAATCCCCTCAGAAATAGCCCTTAACGCGAGCTTGGAGAAGGCACTGGGGTTCCCAGAGCCAGTTCCTCTACCGCCCCATGACAACAATTGGCATTAAAGGGGCACACGCTATCCCCACTCAGTCTCCACCCCATTGATGCCCACTCTCCACCTCTTTTTCCCTTAATGCTAAGGGACAAGCTACCACATGTTAATCTGGCGTTATCGGTGCTTTCCGCAGCATTAACCGCTCACGGGTGCTGAAAATGCCTGTTAACGGTACCTTTGCTCCCTTACCGCTTTTTAGTAAACATGTCCCTTAAATTCTTGATGTTTAGGGCCACACTCGCCTCTTTTCCTCTTAGGCAAAAGCTTTCTTCTTGATTTCCTTAATTGATTAGAGCGGGCGTCATCTCCAGCTGTACTCACCCCACTATTTGACTGCACTATTTTCCTAGCTCTGAGAGTCTTTGCAGCTGGCCTCAATGTTTTGACTGAAGCCATTCACCACCACCACCACCCCCCCCCCCCCCTCAACACACACACACACGTTTTTCCTTGTTGTTTTTTTGTTTACTGTATATTTTCTTATTAGATTGTAATATTCAAAAGCAGGGATTGTCTGTATAGCACTACAAACAAATACTGGTCTGTTGTTGCGAGAGTAGAGTGGATACCAAAATGTGAAAATAGAATACTCTCAATTTACTTCAGAAAGTGTAACTAATTGACTTGCTTACTTTATCTCAAACATTTTTGCCATACGATAAACCAAATTATTCAACAGTGGCAGTGGCAATAAGAGGTCTCAGAACTTACGGGCTGCCAATGGTTAGTTAGGAACACCTATTGGACAAACGCCCTGTGTACATCAACGACCTCAAAAAATGCTATCCGCCACTGATTTTTTGTAAAAATTTGTTCAAACAATTATTTAGAAGAACTGATGTCTCATAAATAGTTATACTGCAGATGAATAAAGTGTTTTTGAAATCTTGTCTGTTGCTTTGTTCATTTGACACAATCAGAATTGTAAAGTTCTATGAGTTATGCCATCTAGTATAATAAAGTCGGTTTGTTTATTCGGTGATATCTTGAATAAATGTATTCAATGATTAAGCCTACTTATTTGCCAAGAATATGAAAAGATGCCTGTATTCTTTAATGGAGTGGAGGAGTGGCCTAGTGGTTGGGGCAAGGTACTTCAGGCCGGAAAGTCAGGGGTTCAAATCCCACTAGAGGACAGCAACCTTGGGCCAGAAGGACTGGGGCTTCCCCACAGGTGCTCCTTGTGGTCCTGGGCAACCCACTTAACCTTCCAGAGCCCATGTTCCCTGTAAAATAGTTATCTCCAGGTTATAATGCCCTGTTCAATATAGTTTCAGTTTGTTCAATGTAAACCACCTTGATATCATGAAAGGCAGTATATAAGAAATGTTAAATAAATAAGCACACAGTCAATTTCATGCCACTTCAGAAACCTAGCAGATGAAAGAATCACAAACACAGATAAGAAGGGGACAATACAGCACAGTAGTTCTGCACTCTAGATGAAAAACATTATGACATACAGTAGCATTATTTGGACTAGGGCCAAGAAATCACTCCAAGAATTTTAACTGGCTCCTTTCCTAGCTCCGTTCTGGCCCCTCCCCACTGTAGCCTCCCCAGACATCTGAGCCACCAACTGCCTAGGCAGCTATATTATGAACTGACTTGGCATTCACTAAATTGATCTTCTAGTCAGTGAGCACATCTGTTGGATATACTGTTTCAAATCTGGAACAGAAGAAGCAGGAACTTGCTGTGGAAAAAAAGACAGGGTTCGAAGCCTTAAAACAGCAGAAGGCAGATGAAGGGAGACCAAGCCCCATAATGGCCTTTGCCATGAATGACAGAAACAGAGAAACCATCAGAAATCTGGCTAAGCAACAGCGACTCAGTACTGGTCAACCAGTTCACGAAGCAACCACAGAGGATGCGGCGTCTGCATCCTTGCGAACAAAAGCCTGGGTTTCACCACCACCACTACCAACTCCACTACTGCTATCGACGTCTTCACAATCTCTAACAAGCATCTCACCATCTGCCTCACATACAGGACACCCCTCGACAAAGCCGATAACCTGGATATGCTACTGGAAGCCGTCTGCTTCCACAAATCCCACCAAAGGCATCTCATTCTTCTCAGAGACCTGAATCTGCCATCAGTGTCAAGCAACCAAGCCTCTACATTCCTCCACGCAATGAGCAATCTCCACTACGCTCAACTCATCACTGCCCCAACCCATGTCAAAGGCAGAACCCTGGATCTCGTCTTTGTCCCAAAACACCCCAGGCTACACTCCCCCAACCACTACACCTGTACCATGGTCAGACCACCACCTCATCAATTTCACACTATCCCATCTGCTTATCACTTACCCACCATGGGTCATGATACTCTCGGCTAAAAGGTTCACCGCCTTCAACAAGGAATCATTTGTTCAAAGCGTACTACCATCCCTGCAAAACATTCCACGCAAAACAGACCTCAAAACTATGATCAACAACTGGAATACCACCATCTCTGTGGCTGCAGCCACACCACAGCGGGCCCCATCCCCCAACCATCAGCACTGTGCACCCTCACTTCACAGCACCGAGCGCCTTTGCAGGAAACACAAGAGCCCCGAAATGCAGGCCCAATATCTGAACAAACTCAAGATATACTGCAGCCATACCCTCAAAGCCAAACAAGAATACTATAACACTACCCTCTTTCATGCTCTCAATAAACCTAGGGAGCTCTTTGACTTGGTTAGATCCCTAACCAGAGACACCACCCAACAGAAACAAGATAACACCCTCAGCCCCCAGGACATGTCAGACCACCTGCAGACCAACCACAGCCCCAACTATCACACGGCACTCACCATACCTACGCATAACAACACATCCTCAAGCACACAAGCTTAGACCACCTTCAGAGACATTCCACCCGAGGAGCTCCAAGAAATAATCTCCCAGATCAACACAACCACCTCCCCACTGGACCTATGCCCGGTCTCGTGGTTAAAGGCTACAAAGATTAATTTTCTACCCTTCATCTCAACCATCCTGCATGCCTCCCTCTCACAAGCAAACTCCCCCCCCCCCCTTCAAGCAAGTATCAATCAGACCTGTCCTCAAGAAGCCCAACCTAGACCCAAACTCACCCATCTCCTATAGACCCATAGCGAGCATACCCTTCCTGGCTAAAGTCACAGAAAAAGCAGTTCAAATGCAGCTTCAAGGCCACATTGACCAACACGCACCCCTGGACCCACATCAACATGGGTTTCGCCCCTACCACAGCGCAGAAACGCTACTCACCTCCCTACTATCAACCCTCATCATTGATACCGAAAGAATCACCAATGGCTTTGTTCTCCTCTTCCTGGATATCTCTGTGGCGTTTGACATGATATGCCATCAAACTGCTAAACCAGCTCAACGACATCGGAGTACAAGGCCTACCTCTACAATGGTTTCACTCGTACCTCTCACAGAGAAGCCAGCAAGTAAGGATTGGACACAGCACCTCATCACCTGACACCATACCACAAGGAATACATCAAGAGTCAGCACTCTCCTCGCTCTTCTTCAACATCTACATCAGACTCTTATGCAATACCATACGGAGGTTCAATGTCAACTATAAGATTTAAGCGGACAACATAATGATCTTCACACCATTCTCCATAAGCACTCCCAAGTACTCCAGCCTCCTAGCCTTCTTCGAGGAAATAACCAACTGGTTTCAGCTCCACAACCTGGCAGTCAATTTCAGCAAAACAGAAATCCTTCACATCACATGTGACGCATCATTCATGCCCCCTTTCACCATCGGGATCAACAACACTGACCTCCAAGTTAAGACCCAAGTCAGATACCTCGGTGCCACTCTAGACCAGCAATTAAACTTCCAAGCCCATCTTGCCATCTTACTGGGCAGACTAGATGGACTATACTGGTCTTTATCTGCCATCATTTACTATGTTACTATGTATGTTACTATGTCCGTAACACCACCAAAGCAGTATACCACAAGCTCAGAACCCTACGTAACCTGGTCCCCTTCTATCCCCAGACAACCTTCATACAAAAGGGCAAGCAACCATTACCCCCCTCTGATTACTGCAACACCATCCTCCATGGCCTATCCAAACAAACCATCCTACCAATTCAGCTTGCTCAGAACACCATAGTGTGCACCATCACTGGTGTCTCCAGATGCACCCACAACACTCCCACCCTCAAATACCCATCACCCCCAAAATCAAATACATTCCACCGAACAATTCAGGACCTCACTAACTGCCCTAACACCACCAGATCAAGAAGGCAATGCACACAGTATTCTAAGCCTCCATCAGCTAACATGTAAAAGCAGCCAATGTGCTTGCGCCAGAGCATTCATACTTTATGCCCCCATCCTCTGGAACTCCCTGCCCCCCCCCCCTTCACAGTGCAGCACACAGTTGCCCCTTGTCTTCAGAAAGATATTGAAAACCCATCTCTTCCAAGAACACTACAGCAGTGACCCTCGAGAGCACCCCCCTCAGTGCCAAGCATCCCTCCCACTCCACCACTGCAGCCATCTGAATAACTTCCCCCTCAGCACCTTCAATGTACTCAACCCATCCTATTCGCTACCAATTACCTCCAAACTGTATCCCCCCTTAGAATCTGCTGTACATAGCCTCCCCACGCATCACCCTACCAGTTTTTTGTTATATGTTTCATGCCTCTGTTATATGTACTGACATGTTTCTCTGTAAACTGTACTGCCTTTGGCAATCGTAGTGACCCCTTATATGTTATGCACCCCTGTTACATGTACCAACCTGTACTCTGTAAACCATGCTGCCTCTGTCATTTGTACTGACCCATTCTACTATAAACCATTTTGACTGATAGAAAAATGGTATAGCAAAACCAGTTAAATAAATAAATCAGGAAGACACATGTTTAAGATGAGGTGAAAATCTCTAACTCCAGAGACGAACCACTAGACTTAAATTTAGCTAAAATGCAGGCTTAGGAAGAGATGCTAAAGAGCATGCCAAGAAGCAGGCACCTTAAATGCTCTCTTTTGGTGGCGTACCTGCATCCGCACATTCCAGAGCAGCGGTTCTTAACTGGTGTATTATGACACAGTAGTGTGTTGCAAGCATCTGGGAGGTGTATCGCCGAGCCGGCACATGAAGAAGTAGGAAACATGGTCAGCATCCAGGAAAGATTTCATGGAGCCAGGACTAGCAGTAGCAAGAGCGGGAGACGCGTCCTCACTGGTCCCAACAATTTGTGTTTAATGTAAATTCAGCCGTGCTCTTTCTCCACACCCTAGCACCTTGGGCTCTTATGATTTCAGTTCCGGGTGCATTCTGTGCACCTGGAAGTGAAATCACTTAAGCGTCACTTGCTGCTGTGGCCAGGAGAAAGCAGCACAGCTGGATCTACATTAAACAAGAATTGCCGGAGCTGATGCTGTTACATCTCCTGCTTCTGCCACTGGTTTCGCCAGCTCCGGGAAGGGTTGAGAGGTAAGATACTGCACTGTTTGGGGAGGAGGAAGGAGAAGGAGAGAGGACAAGGAAATGCGGGATTACAAAAGTGGGTTAGAGGGGGAGATATCTGACTGCATGGGGTGGAGAGAGAGATAATGCCAGGCTACAAGGGTGGATAGAGGAAGAGAAAGAGAGAGAAGATACAGGGTTACATAAGTTGATGGGTGGGAAGAACGAGAAAGGGTCAGATACAGAGAGAGGTGGGGAGATGGGAGAATGGGTGAGAGCAAAAAGGAAGATACTGGACCACAGGTAAGCCATAGGTGGTTAGGTGGAGAAGGGAAATGCCGGGCCACATAGGGTGGATGGGCAGGAAACAGAGAGTGGGGAGATACCAGGCTGCATTGGGTGGATGGGTGGGAAACAGAGAGTGGGGAGATACTGGGCAACAGAGAGTGGGGAGATACTGGGCTGCATAGGGTGGATGGGTGGGCTACAGAGAGTGGGAAGATACTGGGCTACAGAGAATGGGGAGATACTGGGCTGCATAGGGTGGATGGGTGGGAAACAGAGAGTGGGGAGATACCAGGCTGCATTGGGTGGATGGGTGGGAAACAGAGAGTGGGGAGATACTGGGCAACAGAGAGTGGGGAGATACCGGGCTGCATAGGGTGGATGGGTGGGAAACAGAGAGTGGGAAGATACTGGGCTACAGAGAATGGGGAGATACTGGGCTGCATAGGGTGGATGGGTGGGAAACAGAGAGTGGGGAGATACTGGGCTGCATAGGGTGGATGGGTGGGCTACAGAGAGTGGGAAGATACTGGGCTACAGAGAATGGGGAGATACTGGGCTACAGAGAGTGGGAAGATACTGGGCTACAGAGAATGGGGAGATACTGGGCTACAGAGAGTGGGAAGATACTGGGCTACAGAGAATGGGGAGATACTGGGCTACAGAGAGTGGGAAGATACTGGGCTACAGAGAATGGGGAGATACTGGGCTGCATAGGGTGGATGGGTGGGAAACAGAGAATGGGGAGATACCGGGCTGCATTGGGTGGATGGGTGGGAAACAGAGAGTGAGGAGATACTGGGCTGCATTGGGTGGATGGGTGGGAAACAGAGAGTGGGGAGATACTGGGCTGCATTGGGTGGATGGGTGGGAAACAGAGAGTGGGGAGATACTGGGCTGCATAGGGTGGATGGGTGGGCTACAGAGAGTGGGAAGATACTGGGCTACAGAGAATGGGGAGATACTGGGCTACAGAGAGTGGGAAGATACTGGGCTACAGAGAATGGGGAGATACTGGGCTACAGAGAGTGGGAAGATACTGGGCTACAGAGAATGGGGAGATACTGGGCTACAGAGAGTGGGAAGATACTGGGCTACAGAGAATGGGGAGATACTGGGCTGCATAGGGTGGATGGGTGGGAAACAGAGAATGGGGAGATACCGGGCTGCATTGGGTGGATGGGTGGGAAACAGAGAGTGAGGAGATGCCAGACTGCATAGGGTGGGTGGGTGGGAAATAGAGAAAGAGTGTGGGAAGTTACAGGATTTGTGGGTGGATGGATGGATGGATAGATAAATGGGTGGGCAAGTAGATATTTAGGTGGTGGAGAGGAGGAATAGATAATGAGAATGAGTGGAGATGCTGGCCTACAAGGGTGGGTGGAGGAGAGAGAGAGAGAGAAAGAAGGTAGATGCTGGGCATGTAACCTTGTGGGGGGGTTGTCAAGGAGAGACAAGTGAGAGGAGATATGTAGTGAGGGAGTGAGATGGGGAAATGGCAGAGCCTGAGGAGATGGAAAGTTGATAAGTATGTGAAAATTAAAAAGAAAGATATAGAGGACTAGAAGGTGAGTGAACAGAGAAGCAGGAAAAGAAAGAAAGAAAAGGGAATGATCAATATGTCAGAGACAGATATAAAGAGGGAATGGAGGAAGAGAGGAGGTGAGAGGAGAGATGTACAGCAAACACAGGAAAGAGTTTGCAGAAGACCGATGAACAAAGCAGAAAAGAGAAACTGGGATCAACATGACTAGAGAAAATACCCAGATTACAGAGATAGAACAGAGTATTTTATTTTGAATTTATTAACTGGAATATGTTAGCTTTGGGAGCTGTGCAATGCTGATGTTTTTGTATTTTGTTCAGTACAAGAGGAAATGCATTTCTATTTTTAGTCTTCCAGTGTTGCACTACCTGCTGAATTTGATTCCTGGGATTCCCAGTTCAATTTTAGTCTTATTTGTGCTCCCTTATTTTATATTTGTTGAGAGTCTCTCGGAGTTTTACATGTGACCATGGTGTGGTGGCAATAGTGTGTAGTTTCTGTAAGATCCATAGCAGTCCCACTTGTTCTGTTTTACCAGTAGTGGGTATACTAGTGTTCTACGGTCAAGTGTAATATTTGTAGTGCTGTCTATTCTTCAGTAGGGCTCTAGCTGTTTGAATCAAAGGAAGTGGTGCTGCTATGGTATGGAACATTTGCTACATATGTGAGTGGTGGCGGTTGGGTTTCAGATTTTGTATTCATTCACAATGTCCCTGGTAATGGGTGTGTTATGTTGCTGTTACTCACATGGCATTTGAATCAGAATATTTTTTGTATGATTACTTCTATGGAGAAATGTCCTAATTCGGATCTGCACCTGTTGTAGGGTTTTTGCGGTTGTAGAACTTGGTTATACTAAACTACTGTATAGACCAAAGGTGCATGAGGGTCATGCGTGTGGTGTGTCATATATATGAGCATCATCCATCAGGTGTGTCCCGACAAAAAAAAAGGTTGAGAACCACTGCTCTAGAGGTAGTGCTTTGTCACCAGTTGGATGTAGCAGGGACGTCACGATGGAGATAGAGATTTGGTCATCAGCTGCCATATCCCAAAGTAGCTCAGCAAATGAATGGTCTAAAAACTATACTCACATCATGGTGTCAAGGCAAAGGACAGCACATAGTCCACTATCAGAGGGACATCTGGAAGGTAGGCAGCACAGGCTCTTGGCTACAGAGGCAGCGCCTTAACTACAATTACTACTGCTTAACATTTGTATTTCACTACAAGGCATACACAGAGCTGTACATGAACATGTAAGAGACCGTCCTTGCTGAACAGAGTTCACAAACTGTGCAAGCCAGACAAATACAAACAAACAGGGGATTAGGATAAAAATTAGGTGAAGTGTTCTAACACACATGGGTGGTAAACTGGAGAATAAGGAGAATCAGGATAGAAAAATGGCTCTGGTATAGAGATGAGGACACAATGGGGATAGAGCCTTATTCATCAGCTCCCAAGCCCCAGAGCAGCTCTTTAGATTTGCATTTTTCCTGGGACAATCTCTCATTTTAATTCTCTCTTCTTTTTATTGTTTTCTTTAAATACATAGATCTATGATTATTAGATTTCTTCCCCAAACACTTTCTTTTTTCAGTACTCATTTGCTTGAAAATTTTATTTATTTATTTATTTAACTGTATTTATATCCCGCTTTTCACCGGGTCAAATATAATTGATAAAATATAATTGATAAAAGCTATAAAAAATATAATTGATAAAAGCTATAAAAAATAAAGAAACATATAGGGCCCGATTCTGTGCCACAAATAGCCTTCCCCGCCGCATCTAACTTCCCTGCCGGTTGTGTGGGGAAGTTAGACGGGGGCAGAGAAGGAGCGGCTCAGGGGCAGAGTCTGTACGTCCAGGGCCAGCAACTTGTCCGGGGAAGTTATTCCACCTCCGAGGTGGAATAACTTCCCTGCATGTTTTTTTACTGCAGGCCCGGGGCACAGATGGCGCAGGGGGGCCCGAAGACATTCCCTGCGGGGAATGAAGCTGGGAAGCCGGCGGCCGGCATCATGGCTCTTCAATGGAGCCGCGGTGCTATGGCAACATGACACCATGGCACCACGGCTCCATTGAAGAGCCTTGACTGAGTTAACCGGGAAGGTCCCGTATGTGCAGGCCAGACTGAATCGCAGTCCCGGCCTACACGTACAGGACTTTGCGATTCTGATCCCGCAGAGCTAGACTTGCCCTGTGGGATCAGAATCGCGATCCCCTCTGTACGTCCACCTCAGACTGCACGTACAGAGGAGATCTGCGTCCGGAACAGAATAAGCCCTATAATGTATATTTTTATTGCACCTGGCCATTTCCTCTGGCTTCTTTGCGTTCCCCGTTCAATTGGAACCAGCTCCTATTTAACTTCACTGCCATGAGCCTTCACCTGCAGCCAACTGGGTATTCCTTCCCCATTTGCATAACCATCTCCCTACTCATGCCTTCAACACGTTTTCAATGAGGGACCACAATCTACAGCTTTCTTGGGAACCTAGGTAGTGTGGATCTTAATTCTGACCACTAGATGTCACCATATAACAGTGGTTGAGACTTGTTCCCACCAGTAAGAGCACAGAATCCCCAGCCTGCGAATTAAATACAGATCCTCTGAATGGCAGTATGCAACGCTTGCCAATAAGCCACCAGGTAAGCCACTATATTTTTTTTATCAGCCCATCTCTTTCTGTGCACGCACCTCTTTTTAAATGCCTCACATGATTTCCCCTGGTAAACTGATTTATATGCACCCAAGGGGGAGCACAGGAGGGATTTTTTTGTAAGTGCCATCAAGTCAGTGCTGATTCCTAGCAACCCAGCTGCTTCTGGGTTTTCTTGGCAATATATCACAGGTAGCAGATTGCCAGGCCTTTTTCCTCTGAGGTAATGGAGGGTAAAATGACTTGCCCAAGGTCACAAGAAGTGCCAGTGGGAAATGATCCCTTGATCTTCACGGTATTAGGCAGTTGCTCTAACCACTAGGCTACTCCTCCACTCCAGCACAGGAGTAACCTGTGGGGAATACAGAATGGTATGGGCCATGTGCAGAGACTTATTCTGGCCTCATTTGCAAAAGTTAGTAGGGGCAAAAACCTAGTCACTTAATGGTGGGGCAAGGTCTGGGACCACTATACCTGAAGAAAAATCCAACCCAGTTCTGTCATCTTCAAGGGGCTGGTGCTCTCCTAAAATGTTAAAAACAAGGATGAATGCTCACAGACTTACCTATAATTATGCAAAACAGAATAGACCAAGGTGTGAATTCAGCCACTCCAGCATCTGCTATTGGCCTTCACTTCAAAGGGCCAGAGCAGAGGGAGGAGTGGTCTAGTGGTTAGGACAAGGTACTTCAGGCCAGAGGGCCAGGGGTTCAAGTCCCACCTGGGGACAGCAATCTCAGGCCAGAGGGACTGGGATTTCTAGTCCTGTAGGCACTTCTTGTGGTCTTGGGCAAGCCACTTAACCCTCCATTGCCCATGTTCCCTGTAAATAATAGCATATGTGTCTCATATCCCCTTGTGTTAAATGTATTCCCCAATTGACCGCTTTGACCTGGTGAAAAGCAGGATATAAATTGATGATTTTATGGCGAGGATCCTGAGAGGAAGATTTAAATCTATCCAGGACCGTAAATCTTTTGAAATGAAGATGACTGTGGGACTTCTCTTTGCCCCCCCTCACCAGCAACCTGCAGGGCTCTTGGAGTCACAGAAAACCACACTCAAAGCAATGAGAAGGGAATCTAAGAGACAGCAATAAAATACCACACACTTCTATATAGATACACCAAAGCTTTGCTCTAACTATTAGCTATGGTTTACTTTATTTATAAGGCTCTTTTGGAGGATACAGCATAATTTCACTTTATTGTTCTACGTCAGGTATTACGTATCCTTCACATCATAGGTCAATTTCTAATCAGCATAGGTCAGTATGAGGAGACATACATGTATTCCAAGACATAACTGTTTACTGCTGACTGCTCGATATCTAGTAACCCTGAGACTGAAAGGCTGGAGGATGACCTTATTTACAGGACTTGTACCTCTTCACCTACTTAGTAAGCAAATATATGAAGTTTATTTCTAAGCAAAGTTCTGAACGAAATTAACTCTTTCTCAGGTCTTCTTAGACAGTCTGGTTGTGTACACCGCCCTGTACAGACCAGTTTACATTCAGTCCCTCCTCTGATTCTGTAAAGAATCATTCCCAAAGTAAGGAAACTCAGACATTGCCATTAAAGTGGAATTAAAACTAGTTTCTGGGTCAATCTGTAACATCATTGTAGGGGACAGTGATTCCACTGATTTCTTACAGCAAGCTGATAGTACACAGAAAATTAATGCTCCTAAAATGAGAATCCCCAAAATACCAAGCAATGATGCTAATAAGCCTTGCAAAGGCCTGGATAATGAATTCCAAAATGAAGAAACAGAATCAAATAGAGCTGAAAAAGAACTTACATAACTATCACTTGAAACAAAAGTACGGTTTCTAACTTTATCCAATAGGCCTTTTACTATTTTTCCATTATTATCAAGCATACTACAACAAAAACCAACTATTACTCCACACACACCATTTTCCTTTGCTAGGAGATAGTCTAAAGCCATTCGGTTCTGGGCTAGCAAAAGAACGGTGCTGGCAAGATACTTTGAATCTGACCAGACAGGACTTAGTAAGGATACTGGTTTCTTATCACATTATAAGAACATAACATAAGAACATAAGATATGCCATACTGGGTCAGACCAAGGTCCATCAAGCCCAGCATCCTGCCTCCAACAGTGGCCAATCTAGGTCATACATACCTAGCAGTTTCCCCAAAAGACACAGGTTCCGCAATGCTTGTACTAGATCAAGCATTGATATCCTGGGTCCCTTCTTAACAATGGTTTATGGACCTTTCCTCCAGGAACCTGTCCAAACCTCTTTTAAACCCAGCTACACTAACAGCCTTTACTACATCCTCCGGTAACAAATTCCAGAGTTTGATTACACGTTGAGTGAAAAAATATTTTCTTTTATTAGTCTTAAATAGTTTACCCTGTAGCTTCATTGCATGTCCCCTAGTCTTCCTATATTCTGATAACGTAAACAGGTGATCTACCCGTTCCACTCTGTTCATTAATTTATAGACCTCTATCATATCTCCCCTCAGCCGTCTCTTTTCCAGGTTAAAGAGCCCTAACCTTTTTAGCCTCTCTTCATAGGAGTATCCTTCCATCCCCTTTACCATTTTGGTGGCTCTTCTCTGAACCTTTTCTAATAACGCTATATCCACTTTTATTGGTATAAGCATCCACACCAATCCTTATTATATACAGAATTTAAAAGACCTAAACACAAGCTTTAAACTAAGATGCAGACAGAAGTCCAGCAATGAGATGGGGGTTCTCCGGTCTTTTGCATTGAGTGTCACATGTATGATTTTCTCCCAGTTGGTGAGAGGTCTTACGTATGCACTAAGTGCAAAGAACTCTTTGCTCTCAGGGAACGAGTCCGTTCTCTAGAGGCTAGAGTAGCAGACCTGGAAGACATAAGAAAGACAGAGAAGTACATGGACGAGACCTACAGGGATATAGTCCTGAAGTCCCACCTCCAGTCTGGCAGCATCCCTGTTGCCATGGAGGAGAGAGGTCACGTGACAGGAGAGCATCACCCTGGTGTGGCAGGAAGTGATCCTGTAACTAGGACCTGTCCTCCAGGTGATGTAAAACCCTCTCGCACCGAGGACGTTTCTCCAGGGCCATGTCCCCATGAGGGGAGGGTCAGGACAGCTGTTATAGTTGGTGATTCAATCATTAGGAATGTAGATAGCTGGGTGGCTGGTGGACATGAGGATCGCCTGGTAACATGCCTGCCTGGTACGAAGGTAGCGGACATCACGCACCGCCTAGATAGGATCATAGATAGTGCTGGGGAGGAGTCTGCTGTCTTGGTACATGTTGGTACCAATGACATAGGAAAATGTGGTAGGGAAGTTCTGGAGGCTAAATTTAAGCTTTTAGGTAGGAAGTTGAAATCCAGAACTTCCAGGATAGCGTTCTCCAAAATGCTTCCTGTTCCACGTGCAGGACCCAAAAGACAGGCAGAGCTGCGGAGTCTCAATGCATGGATGAGACAATGGTGCAAGGATGAGGGTTTTGGATTTGTTAGGAACTGGGGAACATTCTGGGGAAAGGGGGGGCTCTTCCGAAGGGATGGGCTTCACCTTAATCAGGATGGGACCAGACTGCTGGCATTAACCTTTAAAAAAGAGATAGAGAAGCTTTTAAACTAGAAATTAGGGGAAAGCCAACAGTCACCCAGGAGTGCATGGTTCGGACAAAGGTATCCTTGAAGGATACTACCAAAAGCAGTGAGGTTCCAAAAGGGAGTGTAGTAGCCCAAATGCCCTTGAGTAAGGAGCAGACAGAGCATAAAGATTCCAAATTACCCCTGCCTACCAATAGTCAGATTAATATGAATAAAATACAGTCTCTAAAATGCTTGTATGCCAATGCTAGAAGTCTAAACAATAAGATGGGAGAGTTAGAATATATAGCACTAAATGAGAGGTTAGATATGATTGCACTCTCAGAGACATGGTGGAAGGAGGATAACCAGTGGGACACTGTGATACCTGGATACACACTATATCGTAATGATAGAGCTGATCAAATTGGTGGAGGGGTTGCGCTCTATGTTAGAGAGGGCATTGAGTCAGAAAGGATTAAAGTTTTGCAGGGAACAAAATTTGCTGTAGAATCTCTATGGATTGAAATTCCATTTATGAAGGGGAAGGTGGTGGCAGTTGGAGTATACTATCGACCGCCTGGCCAGAATGAACAAATGGATGATGAAATGCTCAAAGAAATCAAGGAAGCTAACAAAAGTCACAACAGAGTAGTAATAATGGGTGATTTCAATTACCCCGGTATCGACTGGATCAGTGTCACAGCAGGACAAGCTAAAGAGATAAAGTTTCTAGATGGAATAAATGACTGCTTCTTGGAGCAGCTGGTTCATGAACCGACCAGAGGGGAAGCCATACTGGACCTAGTCCTTAGTGGAACACCAGATCTGGTGCAAGAAATAAGGGTGTTGGGACCACTTGGCAATAGTGATCATAGTATGATCATGTTTGATTTAATTAGTGGAGGACAGATAGTAAAGGCATCCACAGTACTACCTTTTAACTTTCAAAAGGGAGACTATGATAGAATGAGGAATATAGTTAGGAAAAAACTAAAAGGAGCGGTTCCAAAGGTTAAAGATTTACAGCAAGCTTGGGTGTTATTTAAAAATACTATCCTCGAAGCCCAGACCAGCTGTATTCCACGCATTAGGAAAAGTGGAAGAAAGTCCAAAAAACTGTCAGTATGGTTTAAAGGTGAGGTCAGAGAGGCTGTTGCTGCCAAAAAAGCAACCTTCAGGAAATGGAAAAAAGAGAAAAAAAGAGCCAAATGATGAAAACTGGAAACAGCACAAGCACTGGCAACTTAAATGCAAAGCATTGATAAGACAGGCAAAGCGGGAATTTGAGAAGAAACTTGCTACGGAAGCAAAAACACGAAATAAAGACTTTTTCAAGTACATTCGTAGCAAAAGGCCTGTGAGAGAGTCAATTGGACCATTAGATGATAGATAGCAGAGAGACTGAATGAATTCTTTGCTTCGGTCTTTACTGAGGAAGATGTAGGGATGTTACCCAAGACTGAAGTGGTATTTAAAGGTGATACTGCAGAGGAATTGAGAGAAATATCGCTACACCGGGAAGATATACTACAACTATTTGATAAACTGAATAGTAGCAAATCACCTGGACCGGATGGTATACATCCCAGAGTGTTGAAAGAACTGAAATATGAGATTGCAGACCTGCTATTGGTAATCTGTGAACTTTCATTAAAATCATCTGTAATACCTGAAGATTGGAGGGTCGCCAACGTAACACCAATTTTTAAAAAGGGTTCCAGGGGTGACCCAGGAAATTACAGACCGGTGAGCCTGACGTCGGTGCCAGGGAAAATGGTAGAAACCATCATAAAGAACAAAATTACACAGCATGTAGATAGTCATGGCCTAATGGGAGACAGCCAACATGGCTTTGAGACAAGGAAGATCTTGTCTTACTAATCTGATATGTTTTTTTGAAGGTGTGCATAAACAGGTAGACAAAGGTGAGTCGGTTGATATAGTGTATCTGGACTTTCAGAAAGCTTTTGACAAAGTCCCCCATCAGAGACTTTTGGCGAAGCTAAAAAGTCATGGGATAGGAGGCAGTGTACTATTGTGGATCGGGAACTGGTTAAAAGATAGAAAGCAGAGGGTAGGGCTAAATGGCCAATATTCCCAATGGAAAAAGGTGAATAGTGGAGTACCCCAGGGATCTGTACTGGGTCCGCTGCTTTTTGACATATTCATAAATGACCTGGAAAAGGGAATAACTAGTGAGGTTATCAAATTTGCAGATGACACAAAACTGTTTAAAGTTGTTAAAACCCAAGAGGATTGTGGAAAACTGCAGGAGGATCTGGATAAATTGGAAGACTGGGCATCCAAATGGCAGATGAAATTTAATGTGGACAAGTGCAAAGTTATGCACCTAGGAAAGAACAACCCACACTATAGTTACACGATGCAAGGCTCCACATTAGAAACCACCACCCAGGAAAAAGATTTAGGAGTCATCGTGGATAACATGTTAAAACCCTCCGCCCAGTGTGCAGCGGCGGCCAAGAAAGCAAATAGAATGCTAGGTATCATAAGGAAAGGGATGGAGAATAAAACAAAGGATGTTATAATGCCTCTGTATCGCTCCATGGTACGACCGCACCTTGAATATTGTGTGCAATTCTGGTCACCGTATCTTAAAAAGGACATAGCGTTATTAGAAAAAGTACAGAGAAGAGCCACCAAATTGGTGAAGGGGATGGAAGGCTACTCCTATGAAGAGAGGAAAGGTCCATAAACCACTATTAAAAAGGGACCCAGGATATCAATGCTTGACCCAGTACAAGCATTATGGAACCTGTGTCTTTTGGGGATATTGCTAGGTACGTATGACCTAAATTGGCCACTGTTGGAAATAGGATACCTGGCTTGATGGACCTCGGTCTGACCCAGTATGGCATGTCTTATGTTCTTATGTTCTTATCCTTTTTAAGATACGGCGACCAGAATTGCACACAATATTCAAGGTGCGGTCTCACCATGGAACGGTATAGAGGCATTATAATATCTTTTGTTTTATTTTCCATTCCTTTCCTTATGATACCTAGCATTCTATTTGCTCTCTTGGCTGCCGCTGCACACTGAGCCAAGGGTTTTAACATGTTATCCACAATGACGCCTAAATCTTTTTCCTGGGTGGTGGTTCCTAATGTGGAACCTTGCATCATGTAACCATAGTTTGGGTTGTTCTTCCCTAGGTGCATAACTTTGCACTTGTCCACATTAAATTTAATCTGCCATTTTGATGCCCAGTCTTCCAATTTATCAAGATCCTCTTGCAATTTTCCACAATCTTCTTGGGTTTTAACAACTTTAAATAGTTTTGTGTCATCTGCAATTTTTATTTTTTTTTATATTTATGCATTTTTACAATAAATCAAGCATACACTTGTACAGAAGTTAAACCTGTCAACGTAATTACCAAGATTACATTTAAGAAAAATGTTAAACAGAAATGAAAAAATAGACAGGATAACGTTAGCCCCCCAAAAAAAGGAGGGGAAAGGCAAGGAAAATATAACAGAGGTGAGGGACAACCCCCGCACACTAAGGAAAAAAATTTCCAAAATTACCAGAAGGAGACAGAGAACCAAGCAATACTATTCATAGGAACTTAACTACTCAATAGGAGAAGAAGTTACAATATGAGCATTAATAAAGGAGGACAGATCCTCCGGCTGGAAGAAAACATACTTATGTGATTGAAAAACAATTATGCATTTACAGGGATATCTAAGCATAAATGATGCACCCAATCGAGTCACCCCGGGTCGAAGGATCAAAAAGGCTTTACGCCTTCTTTGTGTCTCCCTGGACACATCAGGAAAAAGCACAATTCTTTTACCAAGAAACAAATTAGTATGCTTTTTAAAGTAAAGCTTAAGAAGCCAGTCTCTATTCGAAGGTAAGGCCAGTGAGACAATCAATGTAGAAACAGGTACTTTATCGTCCTTAGGTGTTTGAAGCAAAGCTGAAACATCCAGAAAATCCATTTCCGAGACACCAGCTACCTTTTTCCCCATTTTCTTACCAGAAGGCAAGAAATAAGCTTTAGTTATTGGAGGCAATACCTCTGATGAAACCTTCAAAGCTTCTTGCAGATATCTCTTAAACCGGACAACCGGAGAGACCAGTGAAAGCATAGGAAAATTAAGTAAACGAATATTTGAGGATCTAGTAGCATTCTCCAGAGTCTCCAGCTTCAGCCGCATATTCATATTTTCTTTAACCAAGGACTCAGTTACATCTGTAATCCATTTTAAATCTTGTACATTAGTAGTAACCTGCGTCTTGATTTCCGTAGCCTCAACTTGGAATTTAGACCAAGAGTCCTCAAGCTTTGACACCCGGGAAATAGTCAACACCAATTGCTGGGTCACAGCAGAGGCTAATTGAGAAATTGCGTCCCAAATACTGTCCAAGGAGACAACAGAAGGACGTAGCAAAGTAAGGCCCAAAGGTGACACACTCCCTGAGGGCAGGGGAGCTTCCTCCACCTTAAGCTCAGTCACCCCCTGAGTAGCACCAACGCCCTCTAAAGATGACACCACCGCCGAAACCTCCGCAGCATTAGCTATAACCGGCTGCTTACCGGACTTCACCTCAGTCAGGCCCCGCTCGCACGCCACAGCACCCACCGCTTCGGAGGGACTCTCGGCCGCGCCAGAGAGAGGAAGTGACGGTATGTTCGGGGGCGAGGGCGGGAAACGTCTATCCGGGGAGAGAGTAACGTCCAAGGCAGGAGATACCGCATCTCCCTCAATCGGTACTCCAAATGACGCTCGTATCTCCCCAACCTGTTGCTTGGATAGTTGGACGAAGCGATCCATTGGTCCAGTTTCCACAGAAGGAGAGGGTTTCGCCAAAGAAGGCTCCACGGGAGGAACCCTCTGCTTGCCCTTCCGTTTAGGCATTGCGCCTCAGAACTACTCTGTCGCCATCTTGGAGGTTTGTGTCATCTGCAAATTTGATAACCTCACTCGTTATTCCACTTTCCAGGTCATTTATGAATATGTCAAAAGCAGCGGACCCAGCACAGATCCCTGTGGTACACCACTATTCACCTTTCTCCATTGGGAAAATTGGCCATTTAGCCCAACCCTCTGCTTTCTATCTTTTAACCAGTTCCTGATCCACAGTAGTACACTGCCTCCTATCCCATGACTCTAGTTTTGCCTAACGTCTCTGATGAGGGACATAAGAACATAAGAACATAAGACATGCCATACTGGGTCAGACCAAGGTCCATCAAGCCCAGTATCCTGTTTCCAACAGTGGCCAATCTAGGTCATACGTACCTAGCAATATCCCCAAAAGTCACAGATTCCACAATGCTTGTACTGGGTCAAGCATTGATATCCTGGGTCCCTTTTTAATAGTGGTTTATGGACCTTTCCTCCAGGAACTTGTCCAAACCTTTTTTAAACCCAGCTATACTAACAGCCCTTACTACATCCTCCGGTAACAGATTCCAGAGTTTGATTACACGTTGAGTGAAAAAATATTTTCTCTTATTTGTCTTAAATAGTTTACCCTGTAGCTTCATTACATGTCCCCTAGTCTTTCTATACTCTGATAGCGTAAACAATTGATCCACGTTTATCCGTTCCACTCCATTCATTAATTTATAGACCTCTATCATATCTCCCCTCAGCCATCTCTTCTCCAGGCTAAAGAGCCCTAACCTTCTTAGCCTCTCTTCATAGGAGTAGCCTTCCATCCCCTTCACCAATTTGGTGGCTCTTCTGTGTACTTTTTCTAATAACGCTATGTCCTTTTTAAGATACGGTGACCAGAATTGCACACAATATTCAAGGTGCGGTCGTACCATGGAGCGATACAGAGGCATTATAACATCCTTTGTTTTATTCTCCATCCCTTTCCTTATGATACCTAGCATTCTATTTGCTTTCTTGGCCGCCGCTGCACACTGGGCGGAGGGTTTTAACATGTTATCCACGATGACTCCTAAATCTTTTTCCTGGGTGGTGGTTTCTAATGTGGAGCCTTGCATCGTGTAACTATAGTGTGGGTTGTTCTTCCCTAGGTGCATAACTTTGCACTTGTCCACATTAAATTTCATCTGCCATTTGGATGCCCAGTCTTCCAATTTATCCAGATCCTCCTGCAGTTTTCCACAATCCTCTTGGGTTTTAACAACTTTAAACAGTTTTGTGTCATCTGCAAATTTGATAACCTCACTAGTTATTCCCTTTTCCATTTAGCCCTACCCTCTGCTTTCTATCTTTTAAAAAGTTCCCGATCCACAATAGTACACTGCCTCCTATCCCATGACTTTTTAGCTTCGCCAAAAGTCTCTGATGGGGGACTTTGTCAAAAGCTTTCTGAAAGTCCAGATACACTATATCAACCGACTCACCTTTGTCTACCTGTTTATGCACACCTTCAAAAAAACATATCAGATTAGTAAGACAAGATCTTCCTTGTCTAAAGCCATGTTGGCTGTCTCCCATTAGGCCATGACTATCTACATGCTGTGTAATTTTGTTCTTTATGATGGTTTCTACCATTTTCCCTGGTACTGACGTCAGGCTCACCGGTCTGTAATTTCCTGTCAAAGGCTTTCTGTAATTTCCTTGTCAAAGGCTTTCTTGTAATTTCCTTGTCAAAGGCTTTCTGAAAGTCCAGATACACTATGTTAACCGAATCACCTTTGTCCACCTGTTTATTCACACTTTCAAAAAAACATAACAGATTAGTAAGACAAGATCTTCCTTGTCTAAAGCCATGTTGGCTGTCCCCCATTATACCATGACTATCTACATGCTGAGTAATTTTATTCTTTATGATGGTTTCTACCATTTTTCCCGGTACTGACGTGAGGCTCACCGGTCTGTAGTTTCCCAGATCACCCCTCAACCCCTTTTTAAAAACTGGTGTTACATTGGCGATCCGCCAATCTTTAGGTATTAGAGATGGTTTTAATGATAGTTCACAGATTACTGACAGCAGGTCTGCAATCTCATATTTCAGTTCTTTCAACACCCTTGGATGTATACAATCCGGCCCAGGTGATTTGCTACTCTTCAGTTTATCTAATAGTTGTAATACATCTTCCCAATGTATCGATATTTCCTTCAATTCTTCCGCACCTTTAAATACCACTTCAGTCATGGGTAACATCCCTACATCTTCCTCAGTAAAGACCGAAGCAAAGAATTCATTCAGTCTCTCCACTATCGCCTTGTTGCCTCTTAGTGCCCCTTTAACTCCTCTATCATCTAATGGTCCAACTGACTCTCTCACAGGTTTTTTGCTATGAATGTACTTGAAAAAATCTTTATTTCGCATTTTTGCTTCCGCAGCAAGCTTCTTCTCAAATTCTGTCTTTGCCTTCTTTACCAATGCCTTGCATTTGACCTGCCAGTGCTTGTGCTGTTTCCAGGTTTCATCATTTGGCTCTTTTTTCCATTTCCTGAAAGATGCTTTCTTGGCAACAACAGCCTCTCTGACCTCACCTTTAAACCATGCTGGCAGCTTTTTGGACTTCCTTCCACTTTTCTTAAAGCGTGGAATACAGCTGGTCTGGGCTTCCAAGATAGTATTTTTCAACAACACCCAAGCTTAATGTAAGTCTTTAACCTTTGCAACTGCTTCTTTTAGTTTTTACTTAACTATTTTCTGCATTTTATCATAGTCTCCCTTTCGAAAGTTAAAAGGTAGTACTGTGGATTTCCTTACTATCCCTCCTCCACTAATTAAATCAAAGGCGATCATGCTATGATCACTATTGCCAAGTGGCCTCAACACCCTTATCTCTTGCACTAGATCTGGTGTTCCACTAAGGACTAGGTCTAATATGGCTTCCCCTCTCGTCGGTTCGTGGACCAGCTGCTCCAAGAAGCAGTCATTTATGTCATCTAGGAACTTTATCTCCCTAGCATGTACTGCCATGACACTGACCCAGTCGATACCGGGGTAATTGAAATCACCCATTATTATTACTGCGCTGTAACCTTTGTTAGCTTCCTTGATTTTTTTGAGCATTTCATCATCCATTTGTTCATTCTGGCCAGGCGGTCGATAGTACACCCCCACCGCCATCGCTTTCCCCTTTTTACATGGAATTTAAATCCATAGAGATTCTACAGCAAATTTTGTTTCCTGCAAAACTTTAATCCTTTCTGACTCAATGCCCTCTCTATCATAGAGCGCAACCCCTCCACCAATTTGATCAGCTCTATCATTACGATATAGTTTGTACCCAGGTATCACAGTGTCCCACTGGTTGTCCTCCTTCCACCATGTCTCTGATATTCCAAACACATCTAACCTCTCATTTAGTGCTATATATTCTAACTCTCCCATCTTATTTTTTAGACTTCTAGCATTGGCATACAAGCATTTTAGAGACTGTATTTTATTCATATTAATTTGGCTATTGGTAGACATGGGTAATTTGGGATCTTTAAGCTCTGTCTGCTCCATACTCGAAGGCATTTGGGCTACTTTACTCTTTTTTGGAACCTCTCTGCTTTTGGTAGTATCCTTCAAGGATACATTCTTCTGAACCATCTGCTCTTGGGCGACTGTCGGCTTTCCCCTATTATCTAGTTTAAAAGCTGCTCTATCTCCTTTTTAAAGGTTAATGCCAGCAGCCTGGTTCCATCCCAGTTAAGGTGAAGCCCATCCCTTCAGAAGAGCCCCTCCTTTCCCCAGAATGTACCCCAGTTCCTAACAAATCCAAACCCCTCATCTCTGTACCATTGTCTCATCCACGCATTGAGACTCCAGAGCTCTGCCTGCCTTTTGGGTCCTGCACGTGGAACGGGAAGCATTTCGGAGAACGCTACCCTGGAAGTTCTGGATTTTAACTTCCTACCTAAAAGCCTAAATTTAGCCTCCAGAACCTTCCTACCACATTTTCCTATGTCATTGGTACCGACATGTACCAAGACAGCAGACTCCTCCCCAGCACTATCTAAGACCTTATCTAGGTGGCGCGTGAGGTCCGCTACCTTCGCACCAGGCAGGCATGTTACCAGGCGATCCTAACGTCTACCAGCCACCCAGCTATCTACATGCCTAATGATCGAATCACCAACTATAACGGCTGTCCTAACCCTTCCCTCATGGGCACATGGCCCTGGAGAAACTTCCTCGGTGCGAGAGGATTTTACATCACCTGGAGGACAGGTCCTAGTTACAGGATCACTTCCTGCCACACCAGGGTGATGCTCTCTTGTCACGTGACCTCTCTCCTCCATGGCAACAGGGATGCTGCCAGACTGGAGGTGGGACTTCAGGACTATATCCCTGTAGGTCTCGTCTATGTACCCCTCTGTCTTTTTTATGTTTTTTTTTGTTTTTTTTTAAAAGGTAGTTTTTATTCAGTTTAAACATATAAAATAACAGTACAAACGATCATGATATAGAAGGATACAAGCAGATGCTATTGATCAAAATAGCAAAAGAATATAATAACTTGAACAAAACAGTACAATAACTTTAACAAGAACTAGTATCAGTCCATGCCAGCACGCCACCCTCCCTCTCTCCGTTCAATGTGGTTACAGCAGAGACCATTCCACAAGGCAGCCTCCATCAATCACTTTCATCAAACATAATTTTGTAAAGTTGACCATTTCTTACTTAGTTTACCAGACCATGGGTTTTTGGCTATATATAGCTCTTCGTAGGTCTTGTGTAGGATTAAGAGACTCCACCAATGCTCGAAACAAGCTTTGTCGAGATTCTTCCAGTGTATTAGAACTATTTTAAGCGCTATCCCGAGCATTAAGTCCAGCAGTTTACTATCCCATTTCATCAGAGTAGGTTCCAAAGCTATGGATTTATATATTACTATCCGATAAGTGATAGGAGTTTGTAAGTTGAGGATTTGTGATATGCGTTCCCATACTCTGTTCCAATATATTTCCAGGGATTTACAATGGAACAACATATGTGCCAGCGTCCCAATTTCCATGTTACAGGACCAACATCGATTTCCCTCCTGTAGTGTCCATTTCATTTTCTTAGCCGGTGTAATATGCGCTCGATGTGCTATAAAGTACATAGATTGTGTGAGAGACGCTGCTCTCGTGGCACGTATTTGAGTTCCCCAAAAAGTGTCCCAATTTTCCGGAGTTATATCTTGACCAGTTTCAGTAGCCCACACCGACTGTATCTTAATACATGTCTTGTCACTTTTGGATCGGAGAATCGCAACACATCTCGAAACAGCTTTGGCGTCTGTTTGTAATTCTTGAAGTTTCTGTCGCAGTGGCCATCCAGTACGTATCAAGACAGGTGACACACCCGCTTTGCTCATGCAGTGTCGGAGCTGACACCATTGGAAATAGCATGTATTAGGCAATCGGAATTCCGTTCTTAATCTGTCAAAGGTTTTAAATGCACTTCCATTGATTAGTTGTCCAATGGTGATAAGATCATGTTCCACCCATTTTTTCCATAAGACAGGCTTCCCTCCGATGATAAGGCGCGGGTTCAGCCATAAGGGCATATCTGCGGCGAAGTCATCCCCTCCATCGATACATGATGCCAATAATCGACAGGCATGCTGTGTTTCTTGGATAATAGCATTATGTGGTACAGTCTGGTCTACTACTGTGCCAACCATGAGCCATGTAGGTAGGGGGGAATGTATGGCCCGCTCCACACTCAACCATCTAGGTCCTTTATCCGTGTCGTCAGAGTCGACCCATTGAGCACCCTGCTTTAAAAGAGAGGCGGTGTGCAGCCAGCCGAGATCTGGGAAATGGACACCTCCTTGTGCATTAGGTAACTTCAGTTTCCAGGCAGCTATTCGAGGTACTCGGTTGTTCCATAAAAAGGCTATCAGTTGACTATTTATTTTCTTATAGAAGGCTGACGGGAAGCGTAAGGGAATCATACTTAATATATAGCTGAGTTTTGGTACCAACATCATTTTTATCGTTTCTAGCCTGCCCCACCAACTCAAATGAAGGGGGGTCCACCTGCAGACGTTATCATGTACAATTTCTTGACACATCTTAATGTTGATTGCGACAGTCTCTTCCAAGGTGGTGCCATAGGTCACGCCCAGGTATCTAAAGGATGACTTCTCATATTGAAAGGGGTATCCACGCATCATTTCTTCGCTGACCTGTTCATTCAGAGGAATAATTGTTGTTTTATTCAGATTTACTTTATATCCGGATATCGCTGAATATGCATCTATGAGTTGCAATGTTTCAGGAAGGTCTGATGGTTGTAGAAAAATGAGCAGGTCATCTGCATATGCTGACAATTTACAGGGACCATCAGCTAACTCAATTCCTTTTATGTTTTCCTTCTGTCGGATCGCTATTAATAAGGGTTCCAGGGCTAAATTAAAGAGCATCGGTGACAGGGGGCAACCCTGTCTGGTCCCTCTTTGCAACTGAAAAGGGGCTGAGAGGTGTGAGTTGACCGCTATTCGAGCTGTGGGTTTGGTATATAACAATTCAACGCGTTTTAGGAACTTTTCTCCTATCCCAAACCACCGTAGGGATCGAAATAAAAAGGACCATTCCAGTCGATCGAAAGCTTTTTCGGCATCCAATGCTAGCCCTATCAGGGGCTCGGCCTTAGTCTTGGCAGATGCCAGTACGTGTGCCAATAATCTTCCATTATCTGTAGTGGATCTGTTTTGTATAAATCCACATTGATCCTCATGTATCAAATCTTTTAAGATCCGTCCTAATCGGTTAGCAAGCA
Organism: Ichthyophis bannanicus; assembly: GCA_033557465.1. Classification (NCBI taxonomy): domain Eukaryota; kingdom Metazoa; phylum Chordata; class Amphibia; order Gymnophiona; family Ichthyophiidae; genus Ichthyophis; species Ichthyophis bannanicus. Next base: position 1,373,863,267 of record CM066032.1, on the reverse strand, counting down.
CTTTAGCATAGATTTTATAATCAGAGTTTAGGAGAGAGATGGGTCTGTAATTCTCTATCTTTTGTGTATCCCTGCCCGGTTTCGGGTGAATTACCACCACAGCCTCTGCCAGGGCTCCAATCTCTGGAGATTCATCTTGTAGGCCACTGTAGTAGATCTGTAGCATGGGAGCCAATTGAATGCAATATTTATTGTAGAATTCCAGTGGGATACCATCTGGACCGGCGGCTTTGCCACGAGCCATCTGTTTGATCGCATCTCGTATTTCAGTTACAGAGATCTCTTGTTCCAGCGTTCGACTTTGATGACTGGTTAATGTGGGTCCTACTATATCGGAGACAAAATCTTCAAAGGCTTTGTCACTACATTGGGTATCCGAGCGATATAGTTCCTCATAGAATTCTTTTCAGCGGTCTAGTATTTTGTCAGATCTCAGGAGAAGGCCCCCGGAATTGTCTTGCAACGCCGCTATAGCGGTCTTGCTGGTCTTTGGTTTGAGCTGCCGAGCTAAGAGGGATCCAGAGCGGTTGCTTTCATAGTAGTATGTACTACGTTGTAGCTGGATACTACTCAGTGCTTCTTTGTTGAGGAGAGCATTATGTTGGTATCGCAATTTTTGGAGTCTAATCAATATCATTGAGTCAGCTCTTTTGGCTAATAACCTTTCCCCAGCTTTTATTTGGAGTTCCAGTTCATCTTTTTCTTTTTTCCTGGCTTTACGCCGTCTAATGGTGTAGGTGGTAATATGAGCTCGTATTGTCGCTTTAAAACCTTCCCACCAGCTCCAGATGGAGGTATCAGTAGGTGTATTATATTTAAAATAGGTCTCAATTTCCCCAGACAGTAGCTGTACAAAGGAGTCATCTGCTAGTAGGGATTTATCAAATGTCCATCTTGGCGGAACATGTTGTGTAACGTTGGTATCCAGCACTAGGGAGACAGCAGCGTGATCCGATACCGTTGTAGCATATATCTCTGCGGACAACACTTGAGGCATCAGCTCTGTGGACAGTAGGAAGAAATCGATCCTTGTTTGGGTATTATGTGGGATGGAATAAAATGTATAGTCTCTTTCTTGGGGATGAAGTAGGCGCCATGGGTCTACCAAGTGGAGCTCTGTTATGATCCCTTTAAGAATCGCCTGTGATTTGACTTTGTCTACAGCCCGATAGGGCGTGCGATCTAACAGTGGATCCAAGATGACATTGAAATCGCCCCCTAAGATGATATTGGTGTGAGCTGCGGCTGTAACTTCTTTAGCTATCAGTTTGAAAAAGTTAGGGTCATCGAGGTTGGGTGCGTAGATATTGAAGAATGTGTAAAGCTGTTGATTTATTTTCATCGTCACTCTGGCCCATCGACCTAGCGGATCAATCTGTGTGCCGGTAATGGCGGATTGCAGGAATTTGCGCACTAATATTATTACCCCCCCTTTGCGTTGAGTGGCAGAGGCCGAGGCCGCCACCTGGAAATATTTAGAGGTTACTTTCTGCGATTCAGTATCTGTTAAATGTGTCTCTTGTAAGAGGGCAATATCTGCTTTTTTTTGTTGGCAGTACGCTAAAATCTTCTTTCGCTTGACAGGGCCAGTAATACCTTTTACATTTAACGAAAGTATTAGGAGATCACTAGACATCAATGTTGGAATAAGCTGTCTTATAGGTGAAAGCTATCCTATGGATAGGTCTGCCGCGTACTTGCATTTTGCGTGTATGTGGAGGGTTTTGCACTGGACTGGACCGACACAAATAACTGCATAACTGGCAAACATTGTATCGCTAAGGTGAACACAATCCACTGAAACAGTAACCAACCCCGACCTCCCGTTGCCACCCCTACATTTCAAGCAGAAATATCTGGTTAATTAAAACTATTTAGAACAACAGAAATACAGTCAATGAGGTGTTTAACAAGGCTTAAGGCGTTCTAAAATTTGCGAGAACGCACGGCCGCACCCCCTGAGTATATGCTGAGTTCTCCACACTGTGTGAGAGATCAGACTATTGACCTCAGGTTTCCATACCGCATTTTTCTTGTAGGAAAGTTTTCAGTTTTTCAGCTGCAACAAAATTCCTCGTTTCATTATGCAGCGTGACCCGCATGGTTCCTGGGTAGTATAGCCCGTATCTTGCCTGTGCACTTTGTAGCATGGGTCTACAGGCCAGCAACGCTTTTCTCCGATCTACCGTTTGCTTGCTCAAATCTGGATAGAGTGCCACTTTGTGTCCCTGGATTTGCAGTGATCCGGCTTTCCGTGCAGCTTGAAAGATCTGCAGGACCTGTGGGTATCTCAGTACCTTCATTATGAGTGGGCGTGGGTATCGTGTGTTTTCAGCTTTGTGTGTTGGGATTCGATGGGCCCGTTCTAGTTCAAAAGGCCTTGCAAAGACAAGCTGCAGCATCTCCGGTATGGTTTTTTCCAGAAATCCAATCGGATCGGTGCCTTCAGCGCCTTCAGGGACTCCAACAAGGCGGATATTATTTCTGCGGGCATGGTTGTTTTGATCTTCAATCTGACTTTCTATGTGCCGGACTCGTTTGACCAAAGGGCCCAGCTGTTCTAATGCAACGCCATGCTTCTGGGTTTGTAATTCAACTGCACTAAGTCGAGTGGTGATGGTGAGGAGTTTCTCTTTTACCTCCAGTAAGTCTTCTTGAATCATGTTCAGTGAACTAGAATTGGCTGCGATCATTTCTTTAACGCATTTCAATTCCTGTAGCACTTCACGTAGGCCACCGGCAGTCACTCCCTCCTCCTTCTCTCCCGCGGCCATTTTCTGTGGGAACCCACTTCGGGTTTGGATCGTTTCGCTGCTGAGCCGGATCCCTGCAGAAATTCCAGCCGGGCAGGCTTCAGGGATGCCATCCAGCTATATTTCGGTGTTATTGATGTAGGTAGGGGGTACAAACTTCAATTTAATACCGGGATATGTTCAGGATTCTTGGGCAGCAACGGGAGCAAAAATTTAGGCGTCCATTCTGTTCAGTGGCTAGCTCCGCCCCCCTGTCTTTTTTATGTTTTCCAAGTCTGCTACTCTAGCCTCTAGAGAATGGACTCGTTCCCTGAGAGCAAAGAGCTCCTTGCACCTAGTGCACACGTAAGACCTCTCACCAACTGGGAGAAAATCATACATGTGACACTCAATGCAAAAGACTGGAAAGCCCCCATCCTGCTGCTGGACTGCTGTCTGCATCTTAGTTTTAAGTTTTTGTTTAGATCTTTAAGTTCTTTACTTACTAAGGGTTGCTATGGATATTTATACCAATAAAACTGTACCTAATACGTTTAATATACCTTGTTCACCTGAAGCTTAATTAATCTCAGGTCCTTAGTGTATGTCTGATTTGGGTAACAAGCTTCACCTGAGAGCACCTCCTGTCTTTTAAGATATGTAAGTACCTATAAAGCTACGATTATCCCAGGGGTGGGTGGGTGTGGGGAGGGAGGGAGGGAAATAACACTTATTAAAAGAGGGCTGCTACACAGTACCCTGTCCTGTGCTTCTAAATTTAACCAGAAAGCTCTCTTCTGTGTTTTAAATTTAAACTAAAAGTACTTTGCTGATGCTAGGCCCTAAGTGACTATTAAATTTAAACTACAGCTCTCTGCTGGGTTCCAAATTTAACCAGAAAGCTATCTTCTGTGTTTTAAATTTAAACTAAAAATACTTTGCTGATACTAGGCCCTGAGTGACTATTAAATTAAAACTATAAGCTCTCTGTTGGGTATGAAATGTAACCAGAAAGTTCTCTTCTGTGTTTTAAATTTAAACCTAAACTGCTGCTACTAGGCCCTGGATAGAAAGAGTCTTTCATAAACTATAATATTTACAATATTTATAAACTATAAATATTTACAACCTACTGTAATCACCAACAGGACTCAACAAATACATGTACTTTCTATCACATTATAATCTCTTACTTTTACAACCTAGTCACCCTCTGATCATCTATCCATCCTCCCCCCCCCCCTCCTGCCTATGCAATGCTGTATAGATTCTTGTATATATTTTAGTATCTACATCTGTTGCTCGTACTGTCTTGACAAGGTTTTACCTTTGACAGCTAGTCTACAAATGCATTACCATTTTAATTTAACTACTAAAATAGACCGAGCCCCCTTCCTGCCCACCAGGTCAGACCTCCCACTCCCCAAAAGACTCTCCACAAAGCCAAACTCAAGACCCCTCTGTCCCTAGACCCCATAGCTCATGACCACTCCACACACAAAGAAGCCCCCCTTCCAGAAGACCTCCCCCCCTTGTAAGCTCCCTTGAGCATACCTGAGGAAATCCCCAATGATCAGGGGTAATCAGGCAGGAGTGATTCCCCTTGCTCCTGCCCCTTCTGATGCTGTCTTCCAGATGGTAGAGGTTGAACCTTAGCCGTGGTCTTGCAGTACAATACAAGAAATTTGTAAAACAACATCATGGTAGACTGACTAGAAAAGATCTGTGTTCATACTAGTATTGAAGAAAGGTGATCCAACTGACTGTGGAAATTATTGCATAATCACTATGATCCCACACACCAGCAGAATTCATGAAAGGACAAGGAACAAGAGACATTATCACAGATGTGAAATGGATCCTCAAAGACAAAAGAATACCAAAAAGATATCTACATATGATTCATGACTACGGCAAGGCCTTTGATTGCATAAACCATGAAAGGTTCTGGGCTGCTTTAAGAAGCATGGGTATACCAGAACATCTGATAGTTCTCATGCACAACATTTACATTGATCAGGAAGCAATAGGGCCAGCGTAAGGAGATGAAACGCTCTAGATGAACCTCATCCCTTGTGCTCCCCCCCCCAGTGGTACCCCCGCCACGCCCATTACCACTGCGACCATCCCTCTCTGGGACCGACAGAGACGGCAATAGCTGCAAACAGCCCCATGGAACTTACCTTCAAACTTCAGCATCATGGGGCTATTTGCTTCCGCCTCTCTCCACCTCTCAATGCCGACTTCAGGAAGACGGCATCGGGCGTCGGAGAGCAGCAGAAGCAAATAGCCCCATGATACTGAAGGTGGAGATCCCAGCGCTCTGAATAAGGGTAGGAAGGGGACTCAGAAAAATGTTGAAGAAGGTCAAGAGGGAGCCCTGGGAGACCCCAGATGTGAGTGGATAGCTATATGAGACCACAACATTAGTGATAATAGAGAAAGAGCAGCCTCAGAGAAAGGATTAAAACCATCATAAGAAGAGACCATGGACACTGACTGAGTGAAGACAGGACAACAAGAGATCAAAGACTGAGGACAGGTATAACGATACAGCTATTGCAAATTTTCCTGAATCTAAAGATCTGTGGAATATGCTTACAAGAGCTGTGAGAATAGTTTTGGTACTGTGACTGGGCTGAAAACCAGACTGTCAAGAGTGAAACATGTGATTGTCTTTCACATGGTCGGAAAGCTGTGTAAAGACCAGGTGTTCTGCAACTTTGGATAGGAAGGATAGAGTGGAAACCGGATGGTAATTGACTGAGACAAGCGGATCAAGCTTAGATTTTTTTCAAAGTGGATGAATAGTGGCCTGTTTCCAGACTGGCGTAACTTGAGCAGATGTAAAACTGTGATTAATGATAGTTTCCACAATGGGTAGTAAACCTAAAGATTCTTCTCCTTCCCACACGACAGAATAGAGTCCAAGGTGCGGGTTGTTTTATGAATATTGGTGAAAGTTTTCTTCATCATTTGGTCAATCACTGGTGAAAAGGTAGACCAATTGTGAACAGGGACTGCAGATGGCATGTCAGAAGAAGGAGAGAAAAATGTGAGGACTGGAAGGTGAGCACGGAAATGTTCAACTTTCTGTAGGAAGTAAAGAGCTAAGCTATCTGGTGGGGGACCTAGCCATGGGTGGAAAGAAGGGGGGTGCTATCCAGGGTGGAAAGCCTTGAAACTGTTGAGAAAAGTGCCCTGTGGAGGCAACGATCAGGTTAGTGTAGTATGCTTTTTTGGCTCTGGTTATGTGAGACCGGTAGTACGAATGGAAGCTCTTTTAGGGGCTCTGTTCTGTCCTGGTTCTCTTCTTATCTCTCCCACCACATGTTTAGTGTAAACTCTGGTGGATCCTTCTCTAATATAACATTATGAGGTGCAATCAAAAAGTATCGAGATTTGTACAATAGCAGAAGAAGCATAACACTGACAGTTATTGCACTCAGTCTCCTTCAAAGTAGTCCCCTTCCGATAAACATACTTCCTCCAGTGTTCCTGCCACTGCTGGAAACAATTTTGAAATGCCTCTTTCGTTATGCTGGGAAGCTGCTGTGTGGTCTTGAAGTTGTCGAAACTCCTTACTTTCAGTGCTAATTTCAGCTTTGAAAACAAGAAAAAGTCATAGAGTGTGAGGTCAGGTGAATATGGAGGCTGACGGACTTGCTCGATTTCATGTATGGACAAGATGTGATGCATGAGCTGGGCATTATCATGATGAAGCAATCATTCATCATTCCTGTGCAACTCTGGCCTCTTATGAGAAACTGAATCTCTCAAACGAGTCAGAACTTGGACATAGTACTCATTATTGATGGTTTGGCCTTTTGGAGCAAACTCATGATGAATAATACCCTGGTAATCAAAGAAAACTGTGAGCATGATCTTTACATTGCTCCTCACCTGATGGGCTTTCTTGGGTCTGGAAGAGTTTGGAGTCTTTCATTGTGAGGACTGAGCCTTAGTTTCTGTGTCATAACCATAAACCCATGATTCATTATCAATAATAATCTTTTTGATGAAAACTGAGTCATTTTCAACGCATTCCAATAATTCCCTGGCTGCAGACAGTCAATCTTCTTTTTGGTCAGGGGACAGGGGTTTCACACACATCTCATCCCTGAATCGACAGTAAGAATGGACTGTACTGACCCAAAACTGATGTCCATGTTCTCAGCAAGCTCCCTGATAGTTAATCGACAATTTGATCGTAGTGCAGCATGCACTGCTTCAACTTTGTCTTCATTCCTGCTCATGGATGGCCTTCCAGAACGTTTGTCACTGTCAACACTTTGGCTGCCCTCTTGGAAATGTTTGTACCAGTCATAAACTCAAGCACGACCCGTGCATTCATCGCCATACACTTGTAGTTTGTCATAAGTTTCTTTGCATGAATCTCCAATTTTCTGGCAGAATTTAATGCAAACTCGCTGTTCTATTTTTTTCACTCATCGTAATATTTTACACAATGCCAAACATTATAGGCCTGATTTTTGAAGGCATTTATACGGATAACAGCCCATGCTGACCATGTAAATGCCTTAATCTGGGATTTTCAAAGGCACCTATATGGCTAATGCCTTCGAAAATCCCCAATTAAATCCACTACATGCCCCGATGCTATCTGGTCAGCATTGGGGTGTGTCGGGAATGTTCTGGGGCAGAGCAGAGGTGGGGAATGGTGCTGAGTAGTAGAGATTTTGGATGCTGCCCGATAAACAGTCTGTGCCTTAAAGATAGGCGAGGAAAACCCTCACCTATCTTTAAGGTACAGGGGCTAACCAGGCAGCATCCAAAATCGCTGCTGCCCAGTTAGGCCGGCGGCTTTCTGTCTGTGCGGCAAACCCCAGATTTTTACCTCCATTGCTGCAGAAGTGAAAATCCGGGGTTAAGAGGTCAGCAGGAAGAAGTATGCGGCTACAGCGATTAGCCCTGCCCAATGCAATATCAGGCCACACATGATTTAAAAAAGTACAGGTGTGCAGCAGCCAAGCTACACTCTGCACATGCAGAGCACATAATTAGGTCACTGCATGCTTAATGGCATTGTGGTGTGACGTATTGTTACATAGTTCCACAATAAGTCTCGATACTTTTTGATCACACCTTGTATCCTCCAAGTTTTTCCTAAATTTGCACTTCACTCACTACATTTGGCACAAAACACTGCTGCCCATATTATATAAGGAGTGTGCAGAACTGAACACATAATGGCAATTCTAAAATAGCTTCACTGGCTTCCCAAGTAAGCCAAACAAAATACAAAGTCCTTTGAACCATCTTCAAAATTTTCCACAACTTATCCTCAGAATACCTACAATCTCTCTTACATAAAGCGCCAAATAACAGAACCTTCTTTCTCCTCCTCCTCCTTCCTCTGTCAGAGACGTCCTTTTTCTTCCCCATCTGTTAGTTTTTGGGGATTTAATTCTTTCTCCAATTAGCTCTTCTTTTGTTCCCTTTGCCATCTCGGCCTTCCTCATTCCCTGGACAGACCACTCTTGCCTGTTGTTTTCCTTGTCCCTGTCACTCCCCTCCCCTGTTTCAACTACTTCTTCTCTCCCTGTTCACTGCCCCCCCCCCCCCCCCCCCCCCCCCGTCTGCTTGGTATGCCGGACCACACCATCCACTCTTCAGGCTTTTCCCTCTGCTGACACTCTCTTTCCCGCAGTTTGCATCTCTTCCAATAGATGTGCAGGCTCATTCCTGGAATACCTCACTGTCTACCACTCTAGACAGGCTAGTCCCAGAGGTTTCTGTTCCGCTTTCCTGTTCTTCCTCTCGTCACCGCTGGTACCATACTGGCCTCTATCTTCAGCATACCTATTTTCGCCGTGCAGAGCAACACTGGCATAAGCATCCCTCGCCAGAATCCCTGGCTGCCTTTCAGCATAGCTATCAGCTCTACTGTGATATGATCCGCTCCGCCATCATATTCTAACTGTATTACCTCTGCCTCCAATTACTCCCATCAGCTTTACTTGACTCTTTGCTCCTTCTCAGCACTGCATTCTTCTGCGCCAGCCTCTATGTCATCTTCTGTCATTCTGGATCCCACTAGCATTGTTACCTTTTTCTCGGAGAAAGTCCGTACTTTGCATCTCACCTTTCCCTCTTGCCCTCTCCCCCCTTTCCCCATCCTTCCCTTCCCCTCCCGCATCCCCTTCCTGCCTGTATTCTGCTCCTAGCTCGAGTCTGATACATACCTGACATTCTTTCCATCCCATCACTGCTGCTGAGCTCTCTAAAGTCCTCGGTTCCTCACATAAGACTAAATGCCCTTCAGATCCTATTCCCTCACTATGGGTGTCAGAGCCCTTCCTTACCCTCCTTCCATATCTGCTTCATATGATAAATTCAAGTTTTTATTCCAGCTGTTTCCCTACTGTCCGTCCCATTCTGAAGAAACACTCCCTCCGTCCCTGCGCATTGGCGTCCTGTCTCCAAGCTTCCCTTCTTATCCAAGATTTTGGAGAAAGTAGTTTCTGCATAATTATCCATGCATCTTGACTCCACCTCCACTCTCCAGCCCCGCCAATCCGGGTTCCGAACAGGCCACAGTACAGAAACCATCCTCCTCTCCTTTCTGAACGAACTTCACTCAGCACATGAACAAGGTGATTTCTCCATTGCAGTATCCCTGGACCTGTCATCAGCATTTGATCTTGTCAACCGTCCTACACTGCTGTCTCGTCTGCCCAACTGTGAGGTTCGCAGGACAGTGCACCCGTGGTTTCGGTCATGTCTCTCTTCTCGTTCCTTCTCTGTTCACATTGGCCCCTCCTCTTCGCCTACTATTCCCCTCCCCTGTGGGGTCCCCTAGGGTTCTGTATTGGCACCACTCCTCTTTAACCTTTTCTTGGCTCCACTTACTTTACTCATACAGCAGTCCAGACTATCGGCCTACTACTATGCCGATGACATTATTCTGTTATTCTGCACTAGCCCTCTTTTCCCTGAGCTTGCTCCCCTGAATTCCTGCCTTGCACAGATCTCCTCATGGTTGTCCTCCAATTTGCATCTTAACCCTGTTAATTCAACTGCTATTTGGTTCACCTTCGGTGCCCCCTGCCCTTCCGTAGCCCCCATTTTGACTGATAGTATAGTACCTCTCACTTCATCCATCTGGTACCTTAATGTTACTCTCAATTCTTCCCTCTCCTTTCAACAACACATTACCTCACTTTTGCGCCGCTCGTTTATCACACTTCGCCAACTTTAGGCAGTGTGCTCCATCCTCCTTCTGTCCTCCTTGACAACACTTGTAGTATCCCTTTTTCTGTCACGTCTTGACTATTGCAATGTTTTCCTAGCAGGTTTACCCCAGTATCAGATCCATCATCTATACTTCAAAATACGGCTGCTCGACTCCTCGCTCACTCCTCACGCACAGATCATGTCTCCCCTCTCCTTATTCGCTTGCACTGGCTCCCCCTCAACTTCCATTTTCAATATAAGATACTTACCACTGTGCTCAGGGTTATCCACACTGGCACCTTGCTGACCTCCTGCACCCTCCCTGTACCCTATGCTTGATTCGTGATAACCAAGATAAACAAGAGATCGAGCAGGCCGCACCGAAGCATCATCCTCCAACAGACCAGCAACCCAATCAGGCCCTCTGCAACGTCAGAAAACAACGATACCAGCGTGCCCGCGCAAGTCGACCCACATTGTCCAATCGAACAGAAAGATAAGTCTATCCCTCAACCAACCAATAGCTAGAGCTCCCCTGAGGTTGAGCTCGCTTATCAACAGCTCCGGACAGATCTGTCAGCACTGCTGTGCTTTATTTTACCCCTGGAACCGAGAACGACCTCCAACTGAACCAACTGAACCAACCACAGCAAGTATATAATTAAATGAACTAATCTTTCACCACCAACTGTACTACCCACAATTCATGGACCGTTATCATAACTAATTTATACTGTTGTCAGTACTCACTCATACTACCCCTACCTATACTGCTGTCAGTAATCCCTATTCCCCCCCCCCCCCCCCAGGAAACTATTGCCAGTGTCTATACGGTCTTTAGTGTCTGTATTTATACTGTTGCCAGTATTTATAGCTATACTGTTGCCAGTAATGTTGTCCCTAGGAGATAGATATAACCCTAGCTCTGTTGCCATAGCTAGGGTTACTAGTGGATAGATAGACTATCACTAGTAGATAGATATACTGTTGCCAGTAATATTGTCACTAGGAGACAAATATACTGTTGTCAATTATACTGTTGTCAGTAGCTAAAAACACTGTTGCCTGTAATCATACACTCTGTTGCCATAACTATATAAACTATCACACACTCTCACATACTACTTATCCACTTCATATATTAATCATAACAAAAATGAAACTTACACGGATCATACTACATCTTTTATATGTCATAAGTATAGCCATAAGCATACTTATCTCTCCTGCAATATGCTACCAACCACAACACCCGCACTACCACCATCCCAGAATGGCCTACCAGTACACCAACCCTCAACATATCAATCAAATATTCATTACTAACCACAAACCATATTCACTCATACATAACCCATTAATAGTTAGGTACACAGATACACGTATAAGAAGATTAATTAACATACAAACAAAATCAGACAACGAAATAAAAAAACTGAACCCACCCATTCAAGACTTGAAAATAATCCTCATAAATGTAAGATCTGTTAGGAACAAGATTCCAATTATTTTAGATCTCATCACTGACGAGAACCCTGACTTCCTCTGCCTAACTGAGACTTGGCTAAGCAACACTGATACTGTTTTAACAAACCAATTAAAAATAAAAGGTTATACCTTATCCATCTGTAACCGCAATCAAAGAAAAGGTGGTGGAGTCTTAATACTATCTAAATCAAGTTTGAATTGTTCCACCTCCATTAGTGAATCTAATGATAATACAGATATACTAATGATAGAAAACAGGAACTTAGCAATTTGCCTCTTTTATAGACCACCTACATCAGATACTCAAAATATTACATCTATACTGGAAACAGCATGCAAAACATCCACAAAGAAACCCCATATAATACTGGGAGATTTTAACTTAAAAACTTACAATACTAACCAATCTGCAATCATTCTTGAATCTATGGAAGATATGGGCTATCAACAAATTATTAACCAACCAACTCATAATAAAGGAAATACTCTGGATTTAATATTTCTCCCATTGTCCTTTACGATAACACATGAATATTCACCTCCTATAATATCCCAAATCCCATGGTCTGACCACTTTATAATAAAATTCTCTATTAATATACCATCTACTATCTCCTCTCAACAACATAAAAATCATCACGGACCCAAATATAGACCTTTTTCACCTGAAGAATTCCTCAACACAATCATTCCACATTTATCCACTGAATTAAATAACCTTGATGAAGCCACAACTACATGGAATACAATTATAAAATCAGCATCTAAACCAACACACAATATACCAAAAAAATATCAAACTAGATCATCAGAAAAATGGTATACAACAGAACTAACCTTAATCAAAAAAAACCTTTGCAAAATTGAAAAAGAATGGCGAAAAACAAAAACATCTGATCTAAAAGAACTATACTTCACAAATCTCAACTCTTACAGGTCAGCAACAAACAATGCGAAAAAACAATACCATGCGTCGATTCTAAACAAATCTATTAATCGTCCTAGAGAACTGTTTCAAATAGTAAAATCATTATCTAAGAATCCCATAGATAAACAACAATCAACCTCAATTAACATACAAGATATGGCAGATTACTTTGCTAACAAACTTAAATCATCTACAATAACTACACCATTCCAAAATATTCCATCCTCTAATAATCACACCTGGAATACTTTTCAACCTATAGATAAGAAACAGCTACTCAATATAATATCAAATATAAACACAACCACATCCATACTCGATCCCTGTCCAGTCCCATGGATTAAACAAACTAAACAAGAACTAGCACCCTTTATCCTAAATATAGTGAATCAATCACTTCTGCAAGGGATATTACCTAAAGAATTAAAACTATCCGCAATCCGTCCCATATTAAAAAACAATACATTAAATATAAATGACCCATCATCTTATCGACCGATCGCTAGCATCCCTTTCCTATCCAAAATCATAGAAAAAACTGTTCAATTACAGTTACAAGATCATATTGATACATTTGCCCCCCTTGACAAACACCAATACGGATTTCGACCTTTTCATGGTGTTGAAACCTTGCTCATTGCACTACTTGACACTCTTAACAAAGGTTTGGACAATCCAAAACAAGCATTCATTTTAGTGTTCCTAGACATTTCAGCTGCTTTTGACAGCATTAATCATACCATACTTATATCAAGACTTAAACAAATAGGTTTATTGAATACTACTTTGAACTGGTTCAAATCATATATATTTATTTATTTATTTATTTAACAGTTATTTATATACCGCTCTTTCCCTTGTTTCAAGTGCGGTTTACATGTAACAGTAGGTTAATTGGTATGAGTTATACCAGGACATTTTACATAGAACAGATAATTATAATTTACAAGGAAAGTTGTAACATTACAAGTATAACATATTAGAACATATATACATTGCTAGTACATCTGATCGTTCACAATATGTTCATCATAACCAATCATCATCATCCCCATTCCCACAAGAAAAAGGTATACCCCAAGGCTCCGCATTATCTGCTTTACTATTTAACATATACCTCCAGCCACTATGTACCATATTCAAAAAATACAAGATTAAATATCATATATACGCAGACGACATCATGCTATTCTCAGAATTTAACATAATCAACCCAAATCACAACAATCTAATAAACTGCCTAATAGAAACTGAAGAATGGCTCCGTTTAAACAACTTATCTATTAACATCAAAAAAACTGAAGTCATGATTGCGACAAAAAACACAAAATATACCCCCCCATCTAACATTAAAATTCTAAACACGACTCTCCCTATCAAAGAAGAAATAAAATATTTAGGAGTCATCATAGACAAAGCTCTCAGTTTCACTACACACATTAGGAAACTAACAAAAACAATATATTACAAATTGCGCTCTATACAACAATTAAGACCACTATTACAAGATGAAGACTTTAGAACCGTTACACAAGCCTTAGTCATCCCACATTTTGATTTCTGTAATAGTATACTACATGGCATAACTAAAAAGAACATCAAAATATTGCAAATGGCCCAAAATGTAACAGCAAGAGTTATATTCAAAGCCAAACTATCCGACCACATTACCCCCATATTATACACACTACATTGGCTACCCATATTCAGTAGGATTCAATACAAAATACTATTAACCACTTTTAAATTAATTAATAACTTAGCCCCATCATACTTAACTACTCTTCTTCACAGTCCCCTAGAAACTAGGAAAAGACGGAGAAAAAACCTTAACACACTAGCAGTTCCAGATCTAATAAGAAAATCAAAGCAATCAACTAGTAATAGTGCCTTTTCGTTTGTTGCACCAATACTTTGGAACAATCTTCCAGATCTACTAAGAGAATCTAAAGACCTACTAACATTTAGAAAAGATTTAAAAACACATCTATTTTGTCAACACTACAACAATGGAGAAACAATTATAGTTTCCCAACCACCATAACTGAATCTATTACATTACCCAAATGCATATCTATAATTAGACATCCTCAACTACAAACGATACACATTATAAAATGATTCCTTACACATATATATATAATCAAAGTAACACACGTTACCTGTTATATAGTTTAAATGTATTATAGTTCAATTATTGACATTGTTGTTATCCCTGTTATATCATAATATATTATATACAGTCTTACTGTAACATAATCAATAATCAATTATTGTTTTATATTGTAATTATATTAATCAATATTGTTCTTTTCAACTCACGTTATAATGTAATATTGTTCAAATTGTTCTTAAAGTTCTATGTAACTGTTTAACTGTTTAACTGTATAACTTTTGTTGTAATGTAAACCGCTGCTGATCCTTGGAAACAGCGGTATATAAAAACTGTTCAAATAAATAAATAAAAATAAATAAAAATAACCACCCGTCCCTCCCATCCCCTGCCCATGCATGTCTGGAGCTCACCCATCACTCCACATTCTTTTTTCTTGGACCAGCACTCTGGAACTCACTACCTGTTTTACTCCATGCCAAACAGTCCTTCCCGAGGTTCAAAGCAATGCTGAAGACCCATTTCTTTGACCTTGCTTTTGACCTCTCCCCAACCCCAGACCAGACCATCTGCCCCTCTTGACCTACTTGACTGCTCTTATATGCGTGTTTTTTCTATCCTGTCCTGTCTGCTTTCCTGTCTATGAACTGGCATTTCCTTCCTATCTATTGCAGCCCATTTATCGTAAACCCACCCTGATTCTTCTGCCTGGGAGTTTAATCAAGTGTAAGAATAAAGATAAAGATAAACCAAAAGAACAAATACACAAGACCCTCCCTATCCCCCTGCTAAGAACTAAGAGTATCCAATCTACCCCAACCGAGCTTTCTCACTATTCGTACCAACTATCTGGGATAACCTCCCCGACAATTTACGTTCAAACTCTGACCTAATGGATTTCCACAGGAGCCTCAAAACCCACCTCTTCAAGGAACACTTTGATAATGTAACCTAAAATTCCCCCTCCCCCTCCCCCCTCCCAGCTACCCAAGACTATGTAATCCTTTTCCTTCATTAATAGTACTTCTAAGTTCAATGTATATTTCATTCAGTTGTACCTCCCCAAGTTATCCATGTAATAGTTGAAGTTCATTTAATTACAACCACTTCGACTTTCAGATAAAGTGGTTTATAAAAATAATTAGACAAATAAATAAAAAAATATGCCTTACTAGGTCATATCATGGGTCCATCAAGCCCACTATCCTGTTTCCAACAACAGCCAATCCAATTCATAAGCACCTGTCAGGTTCCCAAAAAGGTAAGTAGTGTTTCTCCCTAATCCTCTTTAATAACGGTTTATGGATTTTTCCTCCACAAACTTCTCCAAACTTCTTTTAAACCCAGCTTTTACTACATCCACCGGTAAGAAATTCCAGAGTTTGATTACGGGTTGAGTGAAAAAATATTTTCTCTGATTAGTCTTAAATGTGCTATCTTGTAGCTTCACTGTGTGTCCCCCTAGTCTTTCTACTTTTTGAAGGAGTAGACAACTGATCCACGTTAATCAGTTCCACTCCATTCATTATTTTATAGACCTCTATCATATCTCCCTTCAGCTATCTTTTTTCCAAGTTCAAGAGCCCTAACCTTTTAAGCCTATCCTCGTAGGAGGTATCATTCCTTTCTTAAACTTTATCATTACGCTTTTTTGTTGCAGAAGGCATCTCACAGGTTTTTCAACTCACCTTGTAGAGGCACCCCCAAGTTGGTTAGGGCCAAAGCAAGCTTTAGTAACCCCATACCCCTTGAGAGTGTTGCCCTTGGTTCCTAAATTGCTATTTGCAGAAGAATCCCTACCTGCAAGATGCTGAACTAGGTTCCTAGGCAAGCAGATTCATCCTGGCAAGACTCTCATGGAATCTTGCTTTGGTTGAACTCTGTCTAAGATACAGGGTGTCCCTAATAACAGGAAATGATGGCAAGAGAAAGGGATTTGCATACTAGCTCAACTAATTAATGACAGGGATATTTAAAAATGTTATGGACTTGCAAAATGAATATATTTTGCCCAACTCCTTTTATTTTCAATGGCTACAGCTCAGGCACTGTTTTGCATGATCCATATTTGTACTCTCTCACTGGATACTAGAAGGGATCTGGAGGCAACTTGTATATCCCTTCTTTTGGGCCTAAAAGCAATTTCTACATTTTATAAACTGTTGAAAAGAGAGAGGATCCCTGTCTGGGAGTGGAAAAGGTGTGGGAGCATGACTGTCAAGCACAGCTGTCAAGGAGTATTTTTGCTATCCCGCTCTCAGTTGGTGTACTCCAAGGCTCTGTCTTGGGACCAGTGTTCCCTCTAAGTTGCGCAGGTATGTTACTGTGCACAAATTTTTAAGTGCAGCGCACATCCCAGCTTTCATCACTGCCAACTTCCGCTCTGAAGCTCACCACAACCTCTTTCGCTTTCACCCAGCTTCCAGCACCATAGCTGCCCTGTAGCTCATCACACTCCCTGCCACTTCTGTCTGGGGGGGAAGGAGGGTAGCTGGCGCTGAGCTCAGGTCTATAATATAATAATAAAAATGCAATAATTTCCTCAATTTTGTTACCTTCTTATGGTTACGATTATGAGTTTTAATCAATATCTTCTGTTGCACACCGTTGCTTGCAAATTTGATTAGTGGAGTTTTTGCATATGGGTTGAGAATTTTGCACACAAGCTATCAAGCCTTAGGGGGTTATTCTGTTCCACGAATAGTGGGGATGGACAGCCCGATGGGACGTCCATCCGCACTATTCGTGCCTTCACCCCACTGCAACTAATTCCCCACCGGTTGTGCAGGGAAGTTAGATGGGGGTGGGGAAGAGGCGGAGTCTGGGCGGTCGCCAATCCTGGATGTACAGGGCCGATTCTAATGTTGGCCCTGTACGTCCAGGGCCGGCGACATGTGCAGGGAAGTTATTCCACCTTCAAGGTGGAATTACTTCCCTGGAAGTTTTTAAGGTGTGTGCCAGGGGCGCGGATGGGACAGGGAGGGCCAGGGGACATTCCTTGCAGCCCAACCCTGGCCTTAGGAGGCCAGATCAGGGGTCGGGCTGTGGGGAATACTCTTTATTTTGTGACAGCGGGCATCGCGGCTCTTCAATGGAGCCACGGTGCCATGGCAACATGATGCCATGGCACTGTGGCTCCATTGAAGAGCCTTGGCTGAGTTAGCCGGGGTTAGTCCTGCACATGCAGGCCAGACTGAATCGCAGTTCCGGTCTGCACGTGCAGGACTGTTAGCGATTCTGATCCCGCAGGGCTAGATGTGCCCACAGGATCACAATCGCGATCCCCTCTGTACATCCGGTTCAGACCGGACATACAGAGGGGATTGATGTCCGGGATGGAATCGGGCCCTTAGAGGGAACATTGCTTGGGCTCTCTCCTTTTCTCTCTCTACATTCAATACCAAGGTGCACTCGTCTCGTCCCATGGTTTTCAGTACCATCTTTACGCTGATGACCTATAAGTGCATTCATTCTGCTGCTCCTCACTTTCTTTTCTTACCTTTCCCTATACCCCTCTTTGGGAACTCCACTCTTCTGGAAGATCACTTTTATCTGTGTCCTTTTCTTCCACTGCCAACTCTAGACTTCAATCTTACCACCTTGTTGCCCTTATGCCTGGAACAAACTACCTGAGTCTGTACGTCAGGCTTCATCTCTGGCCTTTCTCAAATCCAGGCTAAAAACTCACCTCTTCAAAGCTGCTTTTGTCTCCTGATCATCTCAATCTCCTGCTCTCCAACTCTGTGTTTCTTTATCACTCCCCTAGACATATCCTAGTCCCCAATGTTGTGTCGTCTGTCTTGACTAGATTGTAACTCTGATGAGCAGTGACTGTCTGTAGAGTGCTTGCATATGCCTTGTAGCACTATACAAACGATTAGCAGTAGTAGTAGCAGTGAAAGTGAAGACAATCTGAAACATTCGCTTATCAAGATCAAGAAATACGGTGTTAAAATGGACCTGCAGCTTAATATTTAGAAGACAAAGGGGTATGTTTACTAATTGGCGGTAGAGGCTTCCATGCGATATCGGAGCCGCTACCGCCGACTAGTAAACATACTCCAAAGATCCTGATAACTGGCAAAATCAATAATTTCATTCTTTATCGAAGAGAAATAGAAATAATAGACAATTTTAAACTACTTGGATCAGATGAAATGACAAGCAGTCAAGAAATCTGATGATGCACTGCTCTTGGCAGAACGACTATGAAGAACCTAGATGAAATTTTCAAGTGCAGAGAGGCATCTTTGTGTATAAAGATTAGACTTGTCCAGGCCATAGTATTCTCAATCATGTCAAATGGAGCGAAAGCTGCTCCGTGGAGAAGAAAGACAGGAAAACAGAAAGAAAACCTATGCCTTCAAATTATGGTGCAGGCGAAGAATATTTTGTCTACCACTACAGTTAGTACTACAGAAGATCAAATTTAAGCTTTCCCTGGAAGCTCAAATGATACGATTTTGACTTTCATACTCTGAACACATCATATGAAGAGAAAAATCATTAGAGAAGGACATCATTCTTGGCAAGGTTGAAAATCAGTGAAAAAGAGGAAGATCGGCAATGTGAAGAATCAATGCAATTACAGCTATGGTTGCTACACTCTCAACAATTAGCCGCCTGATTGAAGACTGAACCCAAACTAGTATAGTCTTGGAGGAGCTCGGGCCGTGCATGGGTGGTCCCAGCAGTTTATCCAGATAGTCTACTTGCTGTCCTAAGTCATCTGGATGGTTTATCCGAATAGCCACTAACTGGTTAATTGCCAGCACTGCCCACACTGTATATATAGTCAGCATGGCTCCTACCCAGACAGCAGCACTGAATACATGTATTTGAATTAACCATTGCAGCCAGCACTTAAAAAAAATCAGCCCCTTTACAAATAAATACATAAAAATAAGCATTACGGAGATATGATTCAATGAGTCGCATGACTGGGATATGGCATACTGGGCTATGATCTGTTTAGATGGGAAAGAGACTGCAGAAAAGGGCATGGAGTAGCTCTTTGCAGCAAAAATAATCTTAAAGTGACTGAAATCCAGAGGATGTAGAGAAAAGAAAACGGCAGCTAGACAGATGGACATAATTTCCTTGATCACCTGTGACATCTTAAAAACACATCAAAGCAGTTGAAAAAAACATAAAAAGATAAAAATTTTAAGTAAATTGAAAATGCTGTGGACCATCTTGGAAAGAGGAAATAGCACTTCTATCTACACCGATGTGGTCTGGGAGAGGAAAGTGCTGGAATTTGGCCTGGGGGAGGGGGAAGAGGAAGTAAAAGAGTGCATGTGTACGTGAGAGACAGAGAAAGAAAGAGTGCTCTTTCCCCTCCCTACAAACCCAGTGGTAAGGTGCAAGAACTTTCACAACCCCCTCACAGCCTCCAACCTGACTTCCATACCATACTGCTGGCACACTCAAATTAAGCTGTCAAACTGCATCACATCATAACTCCAGCAAGTATTAGAAAAATGGTAGAAGAAACATGTAATCTGAATTTTTTTTTTTGCTAAAGTTCTGTTCTCAGTGATGCTGTGGAATTAGTTGCATATATAGGAGTGGAGGAGTGGCCTAGTGGTTGGGGCAAGGTACTTCAGGCCAGAAGGTCAGGGGTTCAAATCCCACTAGAGGACAGCAACCTTGGACCGGAAGGACTGGGGTTTCTAGTCCCACAGGTGCTCCTTGTGGTCTTGGGCAAAAAGCCACTTAACCCTCCATAGCCCATGTTCCCTGTAAAATAGTTCTCTGTGTGCTGTGCTTTCCTGTCTAATCAATGTGTTTATACCTCAAAAATTTCCTGTCATGATTTGACAATTTCCAATCTGTAATCAAAAACCACTGCTGATCACTATGTATACTAAATAAACAAATAAATATAGTTTAAAATATAATAATTTTCATGGAGCATCTGTCTATAAAAATACTGGAAGTTGGGACTTGCTGGCTGACTGGTTGTCAGTGGTTTACTATCGGATACATACACACAGGACCAGCCCAGCCATTAGGCGAACTAGGCAGTTAGCCTCTTGAGAGCAGCAAAGAGCAACACATTTTAAACTAAACAATTACTACTACTACTACTGAGCATTTGTATAGCGCTACAAGACGTACGCAGTGCTGCACAGACACATGTAAGAGATAGTTCCTGCTCTGCAGAGTTTACAATCTAGATTCTAACAGCCAATGGGGAATGAAGTTTTTGTTTTGTTTTTTTATTAAAGATGAAAATGAAACAATCAAAACAGTAATCAAAGAACATCTCTAAGGATCAACAAAGAAATATTTTGATATACAGCCCCCCCCCCCCAAAAAAAAAAAGGCAAGTGAATAAAGTTAAAGTTTTCCTAGGCTGCCAACACCTTGAACCAACTCTGGGGCCAGCCCTGCATGCACACACCATCCCAATCACTGCCACTGCTCTTAGAGTGAGGATTGTGTGAAGCCGTCTTCATTATGCTGCCTCATTGCAAGTGTCACTGCCAGAATGGGGGTGGGTTTGAGAGTGCGAGAGTGACTACTGGGGCTGGACGAAGCCTGGGTGGGAGGAAAGAGTGACTGCTGAGGATCAGGGTGAGGGAAGTAGTAGAAAAAATGAAAGACTCCTTCAGTGAATTTCATCACATATCAACTTCTTTAGACCTGGCAATATCTAGACCTAATAGAGGATGTGCTTTTGGAAACAGAAAGTTGTGCCTACCATGAAACTTTGAAAAACTCAAAAATCTCAAAACAGATCACTTAGAAAGTCCCTCTGACAGACAAAAGAGCAGGAGTTTCTTTTCTGTGTTATTTACTTGTAGCGGAAGAGAATAGGGGACTTCTCTGTGTCAGCCTTTACAATTACATATTCACTTTCTGAGAAATAGCACCATAGCAAAAATCCACAAAGAAGTGACAGAAATATCAAACGTACAATAGATACATTTCATAAGGTAATGACAACAGCTTTCCAAGCTTTAGGAAGATGATGCTCTCAACAATGGCACTGACATGATAATGTGGGGCTGTAGATAAAGGAGAACCAAATTTGAATATGATTCATCAGAAGGCACTTAAGTTTTGTTAAAAAAAATGTCACCCTGAACATTGAAAAACTGAGATACACTGTCACAGTCTCACTCTTCCCCTCCGCCAACCTCCCTTACAAGAATTCAGAACTACATTTCAGGCACTGAACTCTGTTAGAAAGAAGTGACTTGGGAAAGCATGAAATTGTATTTAATGCCACTTGACCTTCATTCATCAGTATCGATGTAACTCAAGTCTGTGCTCTCATTGCTTCTGTATTCTCATACATAGTAACATAGTAAATGACAGCAGATAAAGACCAGTATGGTCCATCTAGTCTGCCCAGTAAGATGGCAGGAGTAGGTGCACCCCTCCCCATGTCTTTGTTTAGGGGTGCACCTACCACTCTGTGCAGGCCACCCATCCCCATGTCTTTGTTTAGGGGTGAACCCACCACTCCATGTAGGACACCCCTATTTGTTGAGAAATTAGATGGTTCAGTTTATTTTGATTTTATCCTGTTGCTGTAAAGGGATCCACTGTATCTGTCCCATGCCATTTTGAATTCTGTCACTGTATTTGCCCCCACCACTTCCATCGGGAGAGCATTCCAAGCATCCACCACCCTTTCAGTGATAAAGTATTTCCTGACATTGACTTTCAATTTAACCCCTTGCAGCTTCATGTTATGCCCTCTAGTTTTGCAGCTTCCCCGTCTTTGGAAGAGGTTTGTTTGTTCATTATTTCTCTTCAAGTATTTAAAGGTCTGAATCATATCTCCCCTAGCCCTCCTGTCCTCCAAAGTGCACATATTTAGGTCTTCAAGTCTCTTCTCATAAGGCTTCTGACGCAGGCTCCAAATCATCTTGGTCGCCTTCCTCTGAACAGTTTCCATTCTTTTTACATCCCTTGCAAGATATGGTCTCCAAAACTGAATACAGTATTCCAAGTAAGGCCTCACCAGTGACTTATACAGTGGCATTAGTACCTCTTCCTTTCTGCTGGTAATTCCTCTTTGTATGCAGCCCAACATCCTCCTGGCTTTTGCCACTACCTTCTAAATACAGGAGCTGAATCCTTTACAGTTGACAACAAATGGAGAGGAGGAGTAGCCTAATGATTAGAGCAGTGGCCCAGTGACCAATGAGACTAGCTTTTGAATCCCATGGGCGCTCCTTATGGCCTTGGGGAAGTCACTTAGCTCTCAATTGTCTCAGGTATAAACTTAGATTGTAAGTCCTCCAGGGATAGGGAAATGCCGACTGTACTAATAGTGAATCCACACAGCTAACGGGGGTGGGGGGGGGGGAATATTCTTGCCAGTCTCCCTCCACAGGGCAAAACCAGCTTGTTTCATTCTTCGAAACATGAATTACAAAATGGCTCTTCAAAAGAACTGATAAATCACTATAAATACATTGAATGAAGGTGGCATTATAATGATCATGAACAGAGAAGAACCCATCAAAGAGGCAGATAGACAGATGCTTGGTTTTAAAAATCCTGCAGCTAAAACATATTATCCAGCCTGCCCCTATCTACAATAAGAATCAAATAAACTAACTGATCCCAGGCTATCCCTGCTACCTAAAATACTTCAACAAGTAACCCAAGTGAGTCTTCATCTCTGTTAGTCGTGCAGAAAATATTTCTGGATTCTGAGACCACTGGTAGTAACCACCAGGAGCTTCAGACAAGACACCACAGACTTTCTCAAGACACTCAGTAGCATCATCAAACTACCATCCAGCCCCATCCCCCTCACCATGTATGTCACTGTCCTCTGCACTGACATGCCCAATCATGACTGCCTGCCAGAAATTCCTACTTAAAAGGACATACTGTATATAGAAGCAAATCCTGATACCACAGCAAATTTAAGAATTCATTGTCACAGCTACTTTTCCTTCAAAGGAACTCAACATAAAGGGATCAGAGGGGAATGCCATATAAAATTCAGCAGGAAAACTGCTGAATTGTTGTGTTAAGTCAGAGGGGAAGAAAATCATTTTTCTCCTCAAGGTTTGCCGAATTCCTTCATGTTGGTGACACTATTGTACAATATCTATACCAACTCTCAGTAAGGTGACACTACAGTTAAAAGTAAGTGAGGAAGGAAAAAGAAAGACTCTTACTGACTGCACATCCCGCAGGATAAAAAGGTGCTCGCCCCTAGTTTATGCACTAGGGCTAACAATGGCGGTAGTGACAGTGCAAAGCTTTCACGAGAAGGTGACATTCTTGATGTAGCCATAAGCCATGGTGGACTTGATCATGGACCATCCATAGCAGGAGAGAAGCCACAGAAACTAGTTAAGAGGGCTAAAAACTGTCAGGTGGACTCCTGAAGATAAAAAGGAGATAATGTCCAGCTACTACTTGCCACAAACCCTGTATCTGACTACAGCGGATACACAAAGAGAATTCCCCAGCACAATGGAAGAAAGAAGGAAAATATCAAAGGAAAAGTAGCAAAAGGTTAGGGCTCTTCAACATGGAAAAGAGACGGCGAGGGGAGGTATGATAGAGGTCTATAAATTAATGAATGGAGTGGAACGGGTAAACGTAGATTGATTGTTTACTCCTTCATAAAGTAGAAAGACTAGGGGGCACACAATGAAGCTGCAGTGTAGTCCATTTAAGTCTAATAAGAGAAAATATTTTTTCACTCAACGCATAATCAAACTCTGGAATTCGTTACCAGAGGATGTAGTAAAAGCTGTTAGTGTAGCTGGGTTTAAAAAGGGTTTGGGCAAGTTCCTGGAGGAAAAGTCCATAAACCATTATTAAAGAGGACCAGGTAAATCCACTGCTTACTCTGGGATAGGTATTGTGGAATCTGTGTACCTTTCAGGTCAGTTAATTGTGACCTGGTTTGGCCACTGTTGGAAACAGGATACTGGGCTCGATGGACCTTGGACTGACCCAGTATGGCATTTCTTATGTGCTTATGTTCTTAACTGATACAAAAATAAGACCTCTGGATAAATTAAAGAAAAGTACCTGAGTAAGGATGTTTTAAAACAGTTGAGAAATGTTGCAGAAAGAGAGAAAATGGATTCAAAAGGAGTGCAAAAACAGAGGGGCCACAACAACCAGAACACTCCGATGAGGCAACAAGGGAAGTATCCATGATAGATGAAGATATGGAGCAGGAGAGAGAGATTGGTGTTAGCAGAATGAGGAGGAAATGTGAGATGGACTAGTGAGCAGAGTGAGAGTTGGGGAGGATTTGAATAATGTGAAACAGGCCAGGGGGCAAAGAGGAGAGGACAGTTAGAAGAGAAATCCAAAGATCGACGAGCTGGCAGTGGACCTCCTGATCTGCATGGAGGCTGATAACTGTGGTGGAGCCCAAGAGAGGGGACGACTGCCAAAGTTACACCTCACCCACAAAGCAAAGAGCATAAAGAAAATCAAGAAAGTCATAATTCAAGGAAAATAAAATATCCATGGATATCACAAAGATCCAGTACAGCACAGCAAAAATTGTTATCGAGACATTCTACCCAAGAAAAGTACATAAGGTGAGAAGAATAGGAGAAAGATAACATGCCTCCAAGGAAAAAATACTGAAAGAAAAATAAAATCACTGCATGCTGAGTTATCCCTGGTAGACAAGTATCTCAAAGGATCAAGATCACCAAAGATAATGAGAAAAATCCAAAACATCAAACTGGAACATACTACATTAACAGCAGAAGCGCAAAAACTATGTTGCTATAAAGAAAAAAAAGTATGAAAATAAACATTGGAGAGAACCCAAAAAGAAATCTATAAAGAATATCAGCCCCAGGATCCTTAAATTGTATGAACATAAAAATATAAGAAGTGTCATGCTGGGACAGACCTCTAGTCCATTGAGCACATCATCATATGTGTGACCATAGCGAGCTTGGGTTGCTGGGAGATCCTACTAGGAAAATTCATTCTCTATTACTAACACCTAGTCATGCTTGGCTAATAATTTTTTTAATGGATCTCTCCTTTGGAAATTTGTACAGATCTTGTTTATACTCAGCTAGCCTTGGCCATATTCTCTGGTAACAGATTCCACAGACCAGGAGTTCACTCCCCTGATGAAATGCTTTTTAAAATTCGATTTCAATCTGCCCTTTGCCATTTGATGCATATAAAAATGTTCCCTATTACCTTGTTCTGCCCTCATGGCTATTATACCTTATCTCAGTTACCTCTTCTCCAAGCTGAAAAGCCTTAACCAGCTAAGCTTTCACTTATCAGGGAATCATTCCACCCCCTTTTTCATTTTATTGCCTTTCTCTGCAGTTTGGAGTCTTGCTATATCTTCTTGAGATTTAGTAACCAGAACTGTATGCAACACTCAAAGTGTAGTCACACTATGGATCGATAAGGAATATCATTAGATCCGCTGTCTGTTTTTCATTCATTTGTGAAAAATTCCAAGGGCCCAATATTCAGCGGCGACTAAATAAAAACTAAACAATTAAGGGTCATTTTACTAAAGTACAGTAAACCTTTGCACTTATCTTGACATTAAGTGCCTAAAATTACTCCACAGAAACTGCAAAGCCTGTGTGATAACTGTTGAGAGCATTCCCGGCAGTTTCCCATACCAACAGACACATAGAACAAATGCACTAAGGGGGGAGAGGAATGTTATAAGGAGCCATCTATGCATGTAAATCAAGGATTTTTAGTGATTCGCGTGCGTAAATTGGCCTTTAAATAGGCGCGATAGCCAGTTGCTATAAGTATGCACTAGAGACTGATGGCGTGTACTTTCATTACAGGCGTGCACATGGGTGAAGTGTGGCCAGAGTGCCCAAGTGTACATGTAAATTATAAAATACTATCATTCACATGCATTCTGGAGAAATCTAGGAGCACGTATTTAGTGTAAGTGATCGCGCATAGATTTAGCGCATGTTTTCAAACACTTATGTCCCTATTTTATAAAGTATACACAGGTAAATGTGCATTAGCTACATGGGACTTTATAAAATGACCCTCCTATTATCTATTTAGGAGATAAGTACATCTGCGCTATCTGCATTGGTGACAGCATACAGTATATTACCAGCAGTTAACTTAAAGGGATAGTCCACGCCCATTCCCCACTCCACTGCAACCATATTTTTACACCAGGAACACTGAGCTGCTAACACGTGGCTCAATGCTCCTGGCCGCCATATTAAAGGAGTAACAATGTAAGTACTACCACAGTACCATGAGACTACCACTAGGGAATCACTGGAGCCATTTTGAACCCAGCACTGGCCTGGATGGGAGAGAGTGGAAGTCGCTTCCATATGGCCTCAGTAGACCACCAGGTTTCTTAAGGTAGACCCAGAGGGAGCCTTAAGGGAGAGATGGGAAGGGTCGGTTTGAAATCTAGGGGATAGTGATCTTTAAAGGGAGGTGGACCTTTGGGCCTTTGGAGGGGTAGATTAGGGGCTTGTGCGGGGAAGTTACTTGGGATGTGCCCTGCTTCCATGGTGGTACCAGGAGGTAGAGACCTGAGGACCACCCGTGTACTTACATTTTGGTCCCTTCAAGATGCCAGCCAGGAGCATTGGGCCGTTGTTAGCGGCCTGGTACATCCAATGGAAAAATTATGCTAGCTTTGAGCTAGCATTGTTTTTCCATTGGAATAACATGGCTTGTGATCACTGCAAACTACATTATTCCTTTACTGTGGGAGTCACTAATCTGTGAGTTACTGCATGTCAGTGAGTCCCGCAGAAATTAATCTGCAGTAAAATCCATAGGGCCCGATTTTGAATTGGGCAGGGCTAAGCGCTGTAGCCACGTAGACCTGCCCGCCGACCCTTTAACCCCAGATATTCACTTCCGCAGTGACAGAAGTAAATATCCAGGGTTCACTGCTCAGCCAGGAAGCCGCAGAGCCTAACCGGGCAGCAGCAATTTTCCATGCTGTCCGGTTAGTGCTCTGCGTTATAAAAATAGGCGAAGGTTTTCTTGCCTATCTTCTTGGTGCAAAGCGCTAATCAGGCAGCATGGAAAATCGCTGCTGCTCAGTTAGCACTTGCCTCCGCCTCCGTTCTATCCTGAAACGCCCCCAAAATGCCCCGATGCTAACCGGATAGCATCAGGGTGCGTAGGGAACTTTGGAGGGGATTTTCGAAGGCACTAACCGGGTAAGTGAAAATCCCTATTTACTGCATTTACCTGTTTCATTGGGCTTTAAACCGTGTAAATGCCTTTCAAAAATGCTGCCCCATGATTTTACTGCATCTTACAGTTGTAGCTCCTGCCTCCATGGGGAAAACTGACCATTTAGTCTAACTCTGTTTCCTGTCTCATAAACGTTTAATTTCTTGCGGAGTCTCTCATAAGAGACTTTTGTCAAATGTCTTCTGAAAATCCAGATAACCTATATACTGACTGACTCAACCTTGCCTATATGTTTGTTTACACCTTCAAAAATGTCTAATAGATTGGTAAGGCAAGACTTCTGTTTATTAAATCCCATATGAACTCTTGCCCATTAAGTCATGTTTGGTCTATATGCCTCGCAATTCTATTCTTCAGAATAGGCTTCATCATTTTGCCTGACACTCATGTCAAGTTCGTGGATCCATAATTTTGCAGACCACTCCTGGAATCCTTTTCCAAAGATGATATTATATCGGTGCTCTTCAGTGTTCAGGCACAGTGCTTGCTTTTAATGATGTGGCAGATTTTTCAAGATTCTACAGCAAGAGTTTGTAAATTCCATGACAGACTTTTCCAAAATCTGCAGCTATTATTTGCACATTTTCATAAATTTGTATATATTTGTAAATTAAATTTTATTTTTGTTTTACTTTTAAAAAGTCATTTTCTGGCATTTCTTTTCTGCCCAGTTACCTTATTTGACCCTTTTTTGAGAAAAAAGGGATCTTCGTGATTGCGTTAGGAAGGGAGTAGGATGAACAAGAAGAGAGGAAGGAAAAGGGGCACAAGTGACAGGGGCAGAAGAGAGGGCTCAGAGGAGGAAATGGAAGTGGGATGAAGAGGAAGAGGAGTAGAGCTCAGGAAGAACAGGGAGAACCAGGGAGTAGAGGAAGGAGAGAGAACGAGGTAGGAGGAGAAGGGAGGGAAGAGAGATTGAGGTAGGAGGAGAATGCAGAGCTCTAGATAGGGAGGTGCCCTTCCTTCCTACACTGATCCTTTCTCTCACTCATACTCCACGGCCCCTTCAGTCTCCTCCTCTAGCCCCTCATTCCTCTCTGATCTTTTCACTCTCTTCCCTCAGTACCTCCAATCCCCTTACTCACCTTTGCTTCCCCTGATCCCTTCATTTGCTCTCGCCTTACCTCATTCCCTTACTCATACTCCTTTGCAGGCCCGTCAACTTCCTTACTCACTCACATTCCTTGCCCCCCCCCCCCCCGATCCACTCACTCACATTCCCCTTGCCTTCCTCCCCTCCCAAGAGAAGCTCTCACTTAACCCTCACTCCTGGACAAGTCTCCCTTACTTCCCATCCCTTGACAAGCTCTTCCTAAAGTCCCTCATATACGGAGAAGCTCTCCCTTGCCCCCATCACCTCACATCCCCTCTTAGACAGAGGAGGTATCAGAAACATGGCACCTCAAGCCACCTCCTCTCCCTCTCTGCTTCCCTCAAAGCATGACAATCTAGCCAGGCGCACATGGGGAGGATGTGGCCTGGAGTGATGGGTTGTCCCCAGGATCACGCAGTGCCTCTCCCATCATTTCGGAGAGACACAGGGTAGCCGCAAGGATTGTAGCACCCTGCTCCCTCTTTGGAGAGAGCCAGGAAAGCTGTTGCCATTTCTCTGGCTTTCTTTTCCCCATGGCAATTTCACAGGAAAGAGGGAATTCCACAGGAAGGTGTAGAGTTTGCCGTCCTTCTGGCTGCCACAGCCGCCTTAATATAGGAAAATGAGAACCCTGATGACAAGATACATGTTATCATTCCTCAGTAAAGACTGAAAAAAAAGAATTAATTTACTTTTTCTGCTATAGACTTCTTGTCCCCAAGCACCTCTTTTACCCCCTGGGCTGGTGTAAGAATATTAGGCCCACTATGTGAACCTTCGGCCTTGCACCTCTCTCAATTAACTTTCAGGACCTCCCCCCCCCCACCCCAAATGATAATTTTTGATAATTACATTCAGAAATCATGATTACCTCAGCACCATCCCTCCCAGAATGATCCTGTAAAATTGCATGCTTGGAGATCTTACTTTTAAATATTAAACCTAGGTAAATGGGCTGTTTTAAAATCAGTCACCCTTCCTGTGGTAAATGTATGTGCTTATGGTTTTTTCAGTTTATGTGGCTGTCAGAACTTATTATTTTTCAACAACTGAAGCTGCTCTTTGCAACCCTCAAATGCTGCTGCCCTAGCAGCTGCCTAGTCTACCTAGTGGTTATGCCAGCCCTGCTCAGTCATCTAGTGGTCCCTCTGGCTGCCTCAGAGGATTCTTGCATTTTGATGAACTTGAAAACGTCGTATTGTTAGTTTTTGCCTCTCTGGAAAGAGTCTTTGCAGTGCTTATAGTAACATAGTATATGACGGCAGATAAAGACCAGTATGGTCCATCTAGTCTGCCCAGCAAGGTGGCAAGAATAGGTGCACCTGCCGCTCCATGCAGGTCACCCCTCCCCATACCTTTGTTTAGGGGTGTACTCACCGCTCCGTGCAGGTCACCCCTATTTGTTGAGATATAAGAGATAGTTATGTTTATTTTGATTTTATCCTGTTGCTATACAGGGATCCACTGTGTCTGTCCCATGCTGTAGCAGCAGAGCGCAGACAAACCAATAATACCAGGAGTCTGTTCAGAAGGTCCAAATCATTTATTTGTGCACAAGTCTCAAGCAGAATCAAATTCAAAATGGCTGAGCAATGTTCTCTGGCAAAACAACAACTTTTATAGACTTTTGCTCCATTCTAGGTATAGAAAAACATTTCATTGGTCCCGGTAACCTCCCGTACCTCCCGTACCCCTTCTATTGGTCCCGGTACTGATATGATTATCCAATTATGTATTTGGAGTGGGCTCAGCACCTGCTCACCCCCCTTCTAGTCCCAATTACAATGGCCAGTTTACCAACTTGTTACTTTCCTACTTCCAAGGCCATTGGGCTAGTTAGTACGTGTAGGGAAGCAGGGCTCTGTAACCTTTCTGTCAGCAGTTTTAATTAAATCCCTTACAGCTGTATTTTCTTATCAGTGGCTTTCAAACATATTTTTCTGTATTTTTCCAACTTTCAGTTCTGCTTGTCTAAGCTAATTCAATACTTTTACTGAGTTCTAATTCTACAATAGCAGCATGTTGGGGGATGTGCAATTCCTTTTAGCCTCTCCACAGACTTCATTTACAGGTCAAGCTAGTTAGGCCTGCCTGCTTATGTCAGACACTGTGGATCACAGGCCTTCACCTGCCACATTCCCCCCTTCGATTAATCTCACCCTATTACTTAATAAGGTGTGAGAGTTAAATCACTTATCTTTGGTTACACCATGGCTGGAGGATTCCGACTATATGCAGGAGGTTTTGGTTGGTATAAGGCCATAATCTTAGTTGCGGTCTTCCGCTCAACTGTACTTTCAATAGCACTATGAATAGAGCGCATACAACATGGGATTATGCATGGCAATAAGAAAATCACAGCAACAACTATTAGTACTAGTATAAAGCCACAATGCCATTTTGGATTCCGTCACTGTATTTGCTCCCCACCACTTCCATCGGGAGGACATTCCAAGCATCCACCACCCTCTTTCAGTGAAAAAGTACTTTCTGACATTGCCTTTCAGTTTACTCTCTTGCTTATGTTCTTTCCTGTTTCCATAATTTGGATCTGCCTTATATGTTTTAAAAGATGCCTTTTTGTCCTCAATTGCCTCTTAAACCTCACTATTTAGTTACACTGGCAGTCATTTGCTGTCCCTTGAACATTTTTTAGAGCACACTAACTGAGCTTCCAAGATGGTATCTTTAAACAGAAAGATGACTTGTTTCTGAACTTGAGAATTAGAATTTATCTGAGGTTGCTAAGGCAACACAACACAAAAGAAAAATGTTTCACGGTTGATACCCAGAGCCTTGCAAACTGGTGCTTTACTCTTCGTTCTGAAACTTCCATGTAAGTACCTCTTGAGATGTTGTCGATCCATTGCAGTTGCCACTGTTTCTGTTCAACAAGTTCCTCATCCATCTTCATTGTTATCAATTTTGATAGTCTAGAGGTCAATATTCAGCACCACAACCACCATTTATCTTTAGATCTATAACTTTTAAGAACTTAATTCCATGCTGGTTCAGACCAAAAGTCCATGAAGCACAGTATCCTGTTTCTAACACTGGACAATCCAGTTACAAGTCTGCGGCAGGATCCCAAGGAGTAGACAGATTCCATGTAGCTTATCCCAGGGGTAAGCAGTGGATTTCCATGGCCCTCTTTAATAATAGTAAGTTAATGTATATATGTAGATATTCTAACCCCCCAACTCCTCTTAGATTAAATTCTCCCCCTCTGATCAAATTGTAACTGTACATTATGTGTCCTCCCCATGTAATCAGATTGTATGCTTAAATTGTGCTGTTCTCCTCTCTGTAATCAGTCTGTATGCTTAAATTGCACTGTACATCCTCCCTCTCAAGTAGACCGCTGCTGATCGCTGGAAGTAGCGGTATACAAATTTATAATAAATAAATAAAATAAATAGTTTAAGGACTTTTCCCCCAGGAACTTGTCCAAACCTTTTTTCAACTCAGCTACACGAACAGCTTTTATAACATCCTCTGATAATGAATCCCAGAGAAGAGACACCTCAGACATCATCAACACACCCAAAGCATTTACTAAAACAAAACAGTATACCTCAAGAAGAGCATTTTCCCTGGCCGCGCCGGCACACTGGAGCTCACTCCCCAACAACCTGAGATCAACTACAGACCTCAAGGACTTCAGGAAGATGCTCAAAACGACTCTCTTCACAGATCACTACAGGGACATCACCTGACCTTACCAACGACCCTCTCTTCGCCCTACCTCGCCCCCTATTCACGCTGCCTCCCACCTCCCACTCCCTGCAATATGTATATAGTTCCTGTACATAAATCTTATTCTCTATAGTTCCTGTACATAGATCTTATTGTATTTAGCACACCTTGACATAGATCTCATTGTATATAGCTCACCCCGTAATCATCTTTTACACTGTCAATTCTAACTGCATGCCCACACCCACTCACGTTTTGATTTGTTTGATGTGTAAATCGCTTTGATTTCAGGATAAAGCGGTATATAAATCCTTTTAAATAAATAAATAAAATGCTTATGCATTGCCTGAAAATGCGTGCTATCTGGGCGCATTAACAGTGCAGCGATTTTCTGAACTATCTGCCTAAACTGCATTAGCTGAACAAGTGGGTGGGAAGTGGGTGAAGAGTGGGCGTGTATGCAATGTGCGGTTATGATGCATGTCAACAGGATGCAGTATCCATGAAAGTCGCAGACAGCATGGATGCACATGACCTCACCTCAATGGTTCGTATGAGCTGCACCCACACTTTTTCAGTGCAGTTTCTGCTAGGGAAATGCTGAGCACACCCCCACCAGATACCGCATGGCTTTGGCAGCTAATGCAGCTCTCTTTCCATAAAAATGTCATGTTAGCTGCAAAAGCCTAACGTAGCTCAGTAAACATACCTCTTAGTAGCTTCATTGCGTGTCCCCTAGTCTGTACCTTTTGAAAGAGTAATCAGCTAAATTGGGTTTACGCATTCCACTCCACTCATTATTTCATAGTTCTCTAGCATATCTCCCCTCAGTTGTCTCTTCTCCAAGCTGAAGATCCCTAACTTTTTAATCCTTTCCTCATCAGGGGTATTCTTCTATCCCCTTTATCATTTTGGTCACCCTTCTCTGTACTTTTTCTAATCCCACTATATTTTTTGTGATCAGAATTCCACACAATACTCAAAGTGCCTCATGGAGCGATAAAGAGGCATTGTGATATTCTCTGTTTTATTCTCTATTCCTTTCCTTATAATTCCTAACTTTCTATTTTATTGGCTGCCACTACACACTGAGCAGAGGATGTCAATGTATTATCCACGATGACCCCTAGATCCTTTTCCTCCTTTTCCTGGGTAGTGACTCCTAATATGAAACCCTGCATCATAAGAACATAAGATATGCCATACTGGGTCAGACCAAGGTCCATTAAGCCCAGTATCCTGTTTCCAGCAGTGGCCAATCTAGGTAATACATACCTAGCAGTATCCCCAAAAGACACAGGTTCCACAGTGCTTGTATTGGGTCAAGCAGTGATATCCTGGGTCCCTTTTTAATAATGTTTTATGGACCTTTCCTCCAAGAACTTGCCCAAACCTTTTTTAAACCCAGCTACACTAACAGCCTTTGCTACATCCTCCGGTAACAAATTCCAGAGTTTGATTACACGTTGAGTGAAAACATACTTTCTCTTATTTGTCTTAAATAGTTTACCCTGTAGCTTCATTTCATGTCCCCTAGTCTTTCTATTTTCTGATAACGTAAACAATCAATCTACGTTTACCCATTCCACTCCGTTCATTAATTTATAGACTTCTATCATATCTCCCCTCAGTCGTCTCTTTTCAAGGTTGAAGAGCCCTAACCTTTTTAGCCTTTCTTCATAGGGGTATCCTTCCATCCCCTTTACCATTTTGGTGGCTCTTCTCTGAACCTTTTCTAATAATGCTATATCCTTTTTAAGATACGGCGACCAGAATTGCACACAATATTCAAGGTGCGGTCGCACCATGGAACGATACAGAGGCATTATAATATCCTTTGTTTTATTTTCCATTCCTTTCCTTATGATACCTAGCATTCTATTTGCTCTCTTGGCTGCCGCTGCACACTGGACCGAGGGTTTTAACATGTTATCCACAATGACACCTAAATCTTTTTCCTGGGTGGTGGTTCCTAATGTGGAACCTTGCATTGTGTAACCATAGTTTGGGTTGTTCTTCCCTAGTTGCATAACTTTGCACTTGTCCACATTAAATTTCATCTGCCATTTTGATGCCCAGTTTTCCAATTTATCAAGATCCTCTTGCAATTTTCCACAATCCTCATGGGTTTTAACAACTTTAAATAGTTTTGTGTCATCTGCAAATTTGATAACCTCACTCGTTATTCCCTTTTCCAGATCATTTATGAATATGTCAAAAAACAGCGGACCCAGCACAGATCTCTGGGGTACACCACTATTCACCTTTCTCCATTGGGAAAATTGGCCATTTAGCCCTACCCTCTGCTTTCTATCTTTTAACCAGTTCCTGATCCACAATAGTACACTGTCTCCTATCCCATGACTCTAGTTTTGCCAAAGGTCTCTGATGAGGGACCTTGTCAAAGGCTTTCTGAAAGTCCAAATACACTATATTAACCGACTCACCTTTGTCTACCTGTTTATTCACATCTTCAAAAAAACATAACAGATTAGTAAGACAAGGTCTTCCTTGTCTAAAGCCATGTTGGCTGTCTCCCATTAAGCCATGACTATCTATATGTAGCTATAGTTCGTAGAAACATAGAAACATGATGGCAGAAAAAGATCATATGGCCTATCCAGTCTACCCTTCCATACTAACTACTATAGTCCCTTTTTATCCTTTAGAGATCTACTGTGTTTGTCCCAAGCTTTCATGAATTCAGATTGTTCTTCCCTATGGGGGTCATTCTGATCTGCAAATAGCGAGGATGTATGTTTGGTTTGGACATGCAACACCCGCTATTCGCAGGGACCATATTCTGAATCAATCCCTTAGCTACATCTATGTTGGCTTTGTCCCATTAAACCAGGGGTCACCACCCTCCAGAGGGCCGCGGGCCGCACAGCCGACTACCGGGAGCCTCGCGGGCCACACCCCCCTTCTCCCCGCCCCCGCGAAAAAAAACAACAAACGCAAAATTATGAAAACAATGGCTGATTACCTTTATTGAAGCCGCGGTTCTCATCGCTGAGCTTGCGCTTCTTGTTCGTGGGGGAAGCCATGGGGAAAAAAGAGAACAGGAATTTGCGCGCTGCTCTTGGGAAACCGGTCACGTGCCGTTGAACCCGCCGAGCATGCCGCGGGCCGCAGATACAATGGCGGGAATCCTTGGCGGGCCGCACGTAATGTTAACCGGGGTAGAGCCTCGCGGGCCGCACGAAGGGACCTCGTGGGCCGCAGGTCGGTGACCCCTGCATTAAACCATGACTATCTATATGTTCAGTAATTTTGTTCTGTATAATGGTTTCTACCATTTTACTGGCATTGATATCAGGATCCGCAGTCTGTACTTTCCCGAATCAACCCTGGAGCCCTTTTTAAAAATTGTCATTATGTTGACCACCCTCCAATCTTCAGGTATTTATTTATTTATATACTTGATTTTATATACCACCTTATGATAATGTCAAGGCGGTTTACATAGAACAGTTTAAACTTACTGTAACGTAGTATACATGGAGCAGAATAATGTCAAAACTAGAACAGTAACAGCATGAGTAAGCAGAGTACAGCATTGATAATGTGAAACTAGAGTTCTAGTTCTGTATGGCCGGTATTGTATTTGGGTATGTGAGTGAGATGGGGGAAGGGGAGTGGATGAGTTGGAAGCAGGTGGGGGGGGATAAGTCACAGGGGGAGGTACTTTAGACAATTGTAATGATAGCTAAAGTACTCAAAGTGGAGGAATACCCTAGTGTTTAGAGCACGGGCTTGCTAACCGAAAGACCAGGGTTTGATACCCACTAGCACTCTTTGTGGCCTTAGGCAAGTCACGTACCCCTCCATTGCCTCAGAAGAAAGGCCTGGCAATCTACTTCTGGTTACACTGCCAAGAAAACCCAGGAGCAGCTGGGTTGCCAGGACTCAGCATTGACTCAAAGGCACGCATTGTATTGCATTTTTGGTTCAGTTGATTTGCTAGTCTTTGGTTTGTCAAATTGCCCTATTATATCTTCAAGGTTCGCTGAGATTTGTTTCAGTTCCTCCAAATCATCACCTTTAAATATCTTTTCTGGCATGGGTATCTCATTTACATCTTTTTTTTCAGTAAAGACTGAAACAAAGAATTCATTTCATTTCTCCCTATATGGCCTTGTCCTCCAATAGTCTTATTGCCCCCTTTCACTCCTTTCTTATCCAACCATCCAACTGAGTCTCTCAAGGCTTCTCACTTTAAATGTACCAGAAAAAGATTTTATTATGAGTTTTTGGTTCTATGGCAAGCTTCTTTTCAAACTGTCTTCTGCCTTATCATTGCTTTACATCTAAAATGCCAGTCCTTATGCAGTTTCCTGTTTTCTTCATTTTATGCATTTAGGCAGTGATTCTTGCATTGTTTAGGTTGTAGGACGTATGCATATATGGTTAGCTCTATGTGGTTAATGATGGATGCACACAATGAGATGGACATTTTTGTATAGTGTTAAAATTTAAATAGAACAAAGTAAAAAAGAAAAGAGATTCTTTGCCTTGAGAAGGCTTTTATAAAATTACCCCAGGGTTACATTTGGTGACGAAGACATATACTTTTACACAATCCTTGCGTAGGAATGTTCTATGGCAGAGTTGAGGTAGAGCAGAGACAGCATCACGATTAAAATACATTTGTACTATACACACTTGCATTGCTGGCAGGACCGTACCTAACCCTGTGTGAGCGGTGCGGCCGCACAGGGCGCAAAGGCTTAAGGGGCACATTTTAGCTGTCTTCCGTTGCCTGCCGCCGCCACTTTTCTTCTCTCAGCGGCGGCAGGCAACGGAAGACAGCTAAAATGCGCCCCTTAAGCCTTCTCACGGCACGCTAAGCAGATCTGTTCCTCCCTCTGCAGGGAGGGACAGATCTGCTTAGAATGCCAGCGACTTGCACATCGGGAGCGCTTCTTCTCTCCCGCCGCGGGAGGCGGGAGCGCGCGCCCAATGGGCAAGTCACACAGGGCGCGATTCACACTCGGTATGGCCCTGATTGCTGGTTTATCCCTAGTATTCTATAAAGACATAAAAGTGTCTGTGTCTTTATAAAATAGACTAAAAACAGATGCCTATATGGTCTTCACACATAGGCAACCTGTTATAAAATAACCCATTGAAGTTACACGTATTTTCAGTGGTGCTATCTTTATAAGTGCAAGGATTGAAAATCTCTATATAACTTTAAATAAATAGTTATACATTTAAAGGTAGACCTTTAATTTATGCATTCTTGTAGGACCAGCATGTACCTAATGGGGATGCCTGATGCAGAAGGAAGAGCTAACTGGAATGGGGAAAGTGATCATCCTAAAGGAAGACAGGGATCTAATGAGGAAGCAAGAGAAGAGGGAGGAGCGGAGGGTGTCTGATGTAGGATAAGGGGATTACTTGATGGGGAATTAGAGAGAAGGATGGGAAGCAGGTGCCTAATAGGAAAATGGAGGCTGAAGGGAAAGGAGAGACAGATGGAGCTTGAATGTGAAAGGGTCAGCAGATGAAGTATTTCTCACTGGAAAAAGAGGAGAGGGAGCTCTAATGCATAAGACAGCGTCCAAGCAGGGTGACTAGGGATGCCTTATGGGAATGAGTCACTCCAAGTATTGGTCTAAGTTATAGAGGATTAGACTACCACAATATTTAAATGATCATTCCTCCAATTGTCCTTAAGGCTAGGTTTGTTTGCAGACAATTATAGACTTTTTATTTTTTAATTTCTCAAATCCTTTCCCGATTATGTTTTCACTAAACTATGAACTTGTAGAGGTCTGTGTTCTTAATTATGTGTGAACCTAGAGGTCTCAGACTTGTCTTGGCATTGTTTTCAGGACATATCTCTTTATACATTGCTGTTATTGCATCAACGACCTCTTATTAAAACTAAGGTCACACATGTAGGAACATACTCCATAAAGATCAAAAAAGTGCTTATCTTAGCTATCTGCAACGTGCCCCGATGCCACTTTCTGGCACCATATGAGCGTTTCACCTCGATGAGTTTCCTCAGGGGGTTTCCTTCATTCAAGCACTTCGTTATAAATATGACCAGACAATTCTCATTCATTATGGGAATGAGGAGCAGAAAGGGGCCCTGAAGAGAGGAGTTGGGGGAGAAGGAAGATGGACAGCTCAGTGGCCAGGAAGTGCCCCTTGCTCCAGCTCATTGTTTGTACCGTGTGTCACTCTCAGATGCCATTTGAAGGATCACTACCACCTCACTATTTGTCGGATGACTGTAAAATTACACACGTGTCCTTTGAAGTTCCAAGTTACTACCCTTTCAATTTCACACCTCTGTCTTCATTCTGGACTGAGAAAAAACATGTGGGGCATTACTTTCTGAGCAACCATCCTATGTTTCATCCTTCATTTTTGCAAAACACATGCACAGACACACATCTCACCAAGGATGGTCGTCCAGCTCCAGATGAGCCCAACAAGGTTAATCTAGTTCAGAGTTTATCCCACTGCATGCAGAACATACAACTATGAAATCATAATTAAAAGTCCCTCCATGCAGTAGGGTAAACCCAGGCTTAGATGAACCCGACTGGGCAAATCTGGAGCCAGTTAGCAACTCTATGTGCACTCCTTCTCCAAGCTGCTCACAAATATAGTGCCCCCATCATCACCATAGCAGCATAAAGACACACACACAAGCTGCATGACCCTTTAGTAAGATGCGACACACATCCTTGCAGCAGCCCATACACACACACTCACATACTATGCACCTCATCCCTAAAAGGGATTTAATATATAGTACAAAACCTGTATGACGACTTTTCCCTAATTTGCATGCTGCTGAATAGCTGTGGCTGCTGGCTCTATATGCTCGAATGCTAACCGCTTAGCATCAGGGCATGTCACGGGCATTCTCGGGCAGAGCGGAGGTGGAGTCAATTGCATATGGGTCAGCGGCAATGTTGAGCCATTGCCCAGTTAGAAAAATATATATATAAAAGGAAGCGCCATCCGGCGCTCACTCAGACGCCCCAGCACCGGACCCTGACACCATCTCCTTCCGGGGACTGAGCCGGCTCAAGCCAGCTCCAACGAGCCGGACCCGGCCTTCCTCCTGCCGCTGATCTGCCCAATCAGGGCAGACAGACACTACTTGAAAAAGGAAGCACCATCCGGCGCTCACTCAGATGCCCCAGCACTGGACCCTGACGCCATCTCCTTCGGGGGACTGAGCCAGTTCAAGCCAGCTCCAACGAGCCGGACCCGGCGTTCCTCCTGCCGTTGATCTGCCCAATCGGGGCAGACAGCCACTACTTGAAAAAGGAAGTGCCATCCAGTGCGCCCGCGCCTGGCGGGCCTGTGCCTGAGGGCCTCGCCAGAGGGCCCTTTGGCGTGGCCCTTAGGCAGGGCACGCAGGGCAAGCGGACTACGCTGATAGGCCAGGAATGATCCCAACAACTTGACTGTTCACATAGCTGTACATCACCTACCCTCTAGTAGAACAGAGAACACTTCAGCCGTCCACTGTGCCCGGAAGCCACGCCATCGTCCATCCCTTCCAGCAAGCACATACCAAAGGACACAGTAACCGCAACACAGACTGGACTCTATGCTCACACCCGCTCTGAATGTAAGCAAAACCATATGTATCCTTTACCTTTTTTGCAAATCATATGCTGTGATAACTTTATGCTACCTACCTAAACCTGCTTGACCTCTTACCTCTTATGCAAATCACAACTCCACTGTATGTATTTGAATACTGTGATAACTTTATGCTACCTACCTAAATCTGTTTGTCTTAGACGCATCACCCAAGCTCTCCATTATTCCTACCTTTACCCTCAATTTTACCACACACCACTTACCCAATAACTATACCGTTAAGCTCTATCCAACCCTCCCCAAAATGCAGCCACCTAAACTTCGCCTATCAACTCTATGGACCAGCCTCCTCATACTATACATCACATCACTCCTCCTCTCATATGCAATCAACTAATTAATTTTTAAGAAAGCAATTATTTATATATACATTGTACAATAGCTCACTTTATAGTATAGCTCACAATATATATAGTGCACCTTTTCCCAAGACATTTAATCATATATTTACAAACTATGTATATATTATCACAGATTTTTTCACTATTACTAATTTTCTCTTTTGTTAAACCGCTTTGATTGTATGATAAGGCGGTATAAAAATCCAATTAAATAAATAAATAAATAGTGCACCTATCCCAATAATCCACTCACTCAGACACCCTGACAGCCCACATATTCTGTTTCATACTCATACTCATACTAACGCCCACCCTCGTGCATGCAAACTCAAACCAATCAGATTAAACCCCAATCTCAACCTTAATATTCCCCCACACAACCCCCACCCCCCCTCAAATGTGCCCTACTCAATGTCTGCTCAGCTAGAAATAAAATCCCCCTAATTGCTGACCTTATATCCAATCATAACTTAGACATACTTTGTCTCACTGAAACCTGATTCCAAGAATCTGACTCTGTTCTAATAAACCAATTATGCCCTAATACATACACAATCAATGTTTGCAACCGAATAGCCAACAGAGGAGGAGGAGTAGCTGTTATATCAAGATCCAACTTGCACTTCTCTACGGTGCAATCAATCTCCACCCCAGGCATGGACTCTATCAGAGTCTCCAACCCTACCCTCTCACTGCACCTCCTGTACAGAGCACCCCAGTCTGACTCAACTGTCCTCTCCATGATACTTGACACAGCCTGCTCCCCCCAACCCATCTCACGCCCACTCATAATCCTAGGAGACCTAAACTTACACTCTACAACCTCAAAACAGTCAACCACATTTCTACAAGCAATGAACTCCCTTCACTTTACCCAAATACTAGAACAACCCACGCACTCCAAAGGTAATATCCTCGACCTTATATTTATCCCACAGCAAACATTATCCCCCGAACAAATCATACACACCATTCAACCCATCCCCTGGTCGGACCACTCCCTTATCCTCCTCTCAATTCCCCACTCCCCACATAAGAAACAGCAAACCACCCCTCCCCAACATACCCGCAAATTTGAACAATTTAATGCTGCCAACTTCCTTGAGCAAATAATACCATCCCTTGACCTACTCAACAGCAAAAACCTGAACCAAGAGTCCCACATCACCGAATGGAACGAAATCCTCACCACACCTTCCCTA
Source organism: Ichthyophis bannanicus (assembly GCA_033557465.1). Lineage (NCBI taxonomy): Eukaryota > Metazoa > Chordata > Amphibia > Gymnophiona > Ichthyophiidae > Ichthyophis > Ichthyophis bannanicus. The sequence continues at coordinate 1,373,821,639 of CM066032.1, read as the reverse complement.
CTACCACCAAAACAATATCCCCAAAAACATCGCAGAAGAGCGCCCTGGTATTCTACAAAACTAAGAGACCTCAAAAGAGAACTCAGACGCCTCGAACATCAATGGAGACGTTCTCGTGACCCAGATACACATATACTCTACACAACAAAACTCTGAGCCTACTGCACTGAAACTCTGAACCACAAAAAAGAATATAATGAAAATATGATCCAACGTTCCCTCAATAAACCTAGAGAGCTCTTTTCCATTGCTAAATCTCTAATAGGCGAGCCCCTACAGCCAGACCAGCCACCAACAATAACCCCCCAAACTATAGCCAACCATCTTATCTCAAAATTCCTTCCACCCCCCTCAACAACCAACCCCTATTCATTAGACGACTCCTGCACCCAACCTCAGGCACCTACCCCTTCAAACACCTGGAATGACTTTGAACCCCTCTCACTGGAAAACATAGCTAATGTCATCAAAGAACTAAACACCTCTACTTCTGCCCTTGACCCCTGCCCTGTCTCCTGGCTTAAATCCACAAGAAGCCCCTTCAGCCCATACATCCTTCACATTGTACAAGCTTCCCTCCAGACTGGCTCCGTACCAGCACCCCTAAAATGTGCTACAATCCGTCCAATCCTAAAAGGAGCAAAGCTTGACCCCACCTCCCCAACCTCCTACAGACCCATCTCTAGTATCCCCTTCCTTGCAAAGATAACAGAGAAACTAGTCCAAACCCAACTGCAGAACTATATAGACGAACACGCTCCCCTTGATCTGTTCCAACATGGCTTCAAAAAGAACCACAAAGTCAAAACCCTTTTTGCCTCTCTTCTAGATTCCCTGTACCTATACACCCAGAATCCCACCCAAGGATGCCTCCTTATATTCCTTGACTTATCCTCAGCCTTTGACTCCCTCTCCCATCATCAACTCCTAAACAGACTCTACGAAATGGGACTGAGAGATACAACTCTAAAATGGTTCCACTCCTACTTAGATAATAGAACTCAACAGGTCTGTATAGGGAACGACATGTCCCTACCATTTACCCTAAAACAAGGGGTCCCCCAAGGATCTAGTTTATCCGCACTTCTATTCAATATCTTCCTCCAACCAGTTTGCAAGATTTTCCAAAGCCATGGAATTTCATACCAGCTTTATGCAGATGATATTATGTGCTTCACCCAATTCAACCTAGCAACCCCTGACTTCACCAACTTAAGTGAATGCCTCTCAAACCTAAAATCATGGCTCCTACAGTACAACCTCCTAATTAACCAATCTAAAACTGAAGTTCTCCAAGTATTTACCAATTCATCATATACCCCACCAACAACCCTTACTCTCGGGGACCTTACACTCACCATAAAAAAACAAGTGAAATACCTTGGTATTATCCTCGACCAGAACCTCTCATTCACTGAACAGATAAAGAGGACTGTTAACACAATATACGCAAAACTACGTACCCTTCGGAACCTCCAACCTCTCCTAACTGACTCCTTCCGTACTGTCTGCCAGGCCCTCACAGTCCCCTCCCTAGACTACTGTAACCTCATCTATCAGGGCCTACCCAAGAACAGCATTCAACCTATCCAAATGGCTCAGAACACAATAGCTCGTCTCATCACAAACAACCCTAGACGATCACACATCAATCCAATCCTCCATGACCTCCACTGGCTTCCCATTCAGTCCAGAGTTAAATTTAAAGTTATCACCCTCACTCACAAAATCATCTCCAATGAGTCAGCTCCATGTCTCTCCTCGCTCCTATCTAACTCCAACAACAACAGAACACGTCGTACCATCACCAAAAATCTACTTACCATCCCAACCACCAAAAGACATAGCAAACAAACCACTTGTAACCGAACTTTCTCCCTCTATGCCCCCTCTTTATGGAACGCCCTACCATATGAACTACGGAACTGCACTGATCACATTGAGTTCCGAAAGAAACTAAAAACACATCTCTTCCAAGAGCATTTTTCCCTACCACTATAGCCCTATTCTACACCCCACCTCCCCTACCCAACCTCTCCTTCCACCCTACCCAATTCACTCCTTTCAACCTTCTGTAACCTGTACGAACCTATGTAAATAGTTGGATTTTGTAACCTGTACGAACCTATGTAAATAGTTGGATTTTGTAAATACACAAAACCCATTTAAAAAGTTGGTTATTGTAAAAAGTTCATTGTTATATCTATATACATTTCTATATTCATTGTAAACAGTTGAAATATACTGCCATGTTGTGTTCTCTGTAAACCGTCTTGAATCGCAGAAAGACGGTATATAAAAACTTTTAAATAAATAAATATAGTGAAAGTCAGGCACAGGAAACCCTGGGCAGTAGCTCAATATCGCCGCAATCAGCAAGAGTGGCGAACCCGGATATTCATTGCCAGGGCCGGATATGACCCTGGTATTGAATATTCAGGTTTACTGTTCAGCGCCAGCGGCTAGCTACATTAGTAGCACTAGCCGCCGTCACTGAATATCAGACCCATAATTTTTAAATATTTGGTGCCTAATTTTCTGGGATATAATTGGGGACAGCAGTTACAATCCTAAAAGGCTATGGTACTATAGGGTGAGAGGCATGTGTACCTGATTCTGTGTGGGGATCTTTACATGTATCAATTCAAACAGGGCAAACTGCTGCTGGGCAGACTACATGGACTATATTGGCCCTTATCTGCCATCACCTACTATGGGGGTCATTTTGGAAGCCCTAATCATACTTTGAACATTGGAAAAAGGGCACAGAGATGTCCAAATTCATTTTAGAAGCCGGCTCTGGGGACGTTCCCAGTGTGAGGCTGTCCAAGTCTGAATGGGGGGCATGGTGGAGGCGTTCCCAGGAACCTGGACACGCTCTTCTGATCTCAGAAATGTCATGGATATCCAGCATTACATCTAAGTTTAGACCTGCTCCAGGCACAAACAAGAATCTGAAAGGTGCTCATTTTGTCCAGAAAACATCCAGATGGTGTAGAGGAGAAAGCCATCCACCATCCCCAGCACTCAGCACAATGTCACTGATAGCACCAGTGGGCTTTGAACCCTAGCTGCCCTGTTTCCAACCATTAGGATATCCTAGACATCCAGGTTTTGAAATAAGGTTCTGGGGGATGTCTATGTAGCCACCCTGGGAGATGCCCATATTGGGCACATCAACGCTTGTGAATTGTGTCTGCACTTAGATGTGACTGTAGTTTTTTCAGACATTCTGGCTTAGATATCCCAGATTGCACTTGGACATCCCTTCTGAAATTCCCCTCCATGTTATTATGTTAATATCTATTTGCCTGGTATGACTTATTTACTCCCAAGGGCAAACATGGTTATGAAGGATTTTCCAGGCTCATACCAAAGCATTTACTTGCTGGTATGATCGCTAGGGGAAGCAGCAGACATTTATTCTACAGATCCCAGGCAGCCCCCAGGAAATGATGACACTTATTTTCTGCACAGCCCTTAAAGGACAAAAAACTCAGGACCTACAGCACAGAGAAGGGGGTTTAAAGCAGTAAGCAACACCTATAGTAGAAGGCATCCATTCATTTCTGACCAGTTAGCAAATTTTCTATTGAAAATAGTACAAGGAATTGTTCATGCAGTACTACGTGGGTCTGAAAACAAATTCATGAGTACAAATGTCAGAGTGTTTGATTTTTCATATCTTAAACACTGCTTCTTGTATCATTTTATCATGTAGGGGAGGTTTGAGGAAAAGGTTGACAATGGTGCAACTGGAGTGGTCACTCATTAAAGAAGAGCTACATCAGGGCAATTAATGCATAATACATAGAAAGAGCAAGAGGTCTGGGTTGGTAAAGGGATGAAAGGCTTCAGATTATACCATTAGGAAGCCTATCCTGCATTTCTGCTCTGCAGAAGAGTCTGAACCCGAAGTGGGTAAATTGCAAGGAGACTTACAGGTATTGCCTGCATAAATAGCTTTGAAAATTGCCTTCCCCATTCCACTCATTTCCAGCCCATAGTGCCACCTCCTCGGATTGCCTTGATTTATCACTCAGGTGGGGTAGAAAACTGTGGCTAGAGGCTACTCACCTGCAGTAAGGATGCGACCCCAGGCCTCTCTGCACGGCATTCTGAATGCTGTCGACATGGAGCTCGTGATACAGCAGATCTGAATTCCAGGTCATACAGCTGTGGCCTGAAAGAGTTGTCTTCATCGTACCCCTGTATTCTGCAGAATTATCGGCGAGGTAACACATTTGAGTGGCATCTAGGCAAAACAAATGCACCAGTTAGCAAAGGACAAGTAATTAGGGTCTATTTTCAAGGTGCAAGATGGCAGTGGAAACAACCACATGCAACTTATTACTACAGCAACAAGTGACCTGCCCAGTTCCCCATCAGGAAATGGAAACACAGGGTGTTGGTAATGAGGCCCTGATGCAGTAAGTACTTTACCCCAGATTTTCCTGTACTAATCTTACCCCTGATGTAGTAAGAAATTTTAGCATAGGAAAATGGAGCAGTAAAACCACTGCACTAAAGGGTAGCACATTGGGCATGCAATATACATGCAAAATGCTGAATATAAAATTGCTCCTGATGTAAAAAAATATATAATTTTAGTGCAATTTTTGCTCTTATACTGCAAAAGATTCATCACAGGTGAAGAATTCTTTTTTTTAAATAATACTTGAACAATAAGATTTTTAATTGCCATCTGCACACGCATTTGGAATATTGTGCAGGATCCAGTAGATGGCAGTTTTCTTTGCACTGGGTTCACCACTGCAGTAATTTTATATTTTTGGCTCTCCTTTCTTCTTTTTTCTTCCATCTCAATCAGAACCAGTGCTGAGATCCTGAAAACATGAACCTTCATTCACAGCTACCAGGGATTTTTCCCCTTATTTAACAGGCCTTCCCTCACACTGTTCTTAGTCTGGTCATTTTAGCAACGGCCCGATATCATGAGCCTTCACTCTAGCTAACTGGTTTCCACCCTTAAAGATGACCATGACTCTCGTCCCTACTGACCTGGGATGCAGAAAGCCCAATTCAGGAACTGATCTCAGCATCTTTCGCTTTCACACTGTTTACTAGTTAAGAGGGCATCCTCTTTGGAGCGCTGGGAGTGACATTTTCTAACATCTCAAAACACATGGCATCCCCCCTGAAGTTTGGTCAGCATGTGCGTTTTGGCTCCATGACAATTATCAGAATGTATCTATCCGGCAAGTCCCCACCATTTTCTCAAAGATTTTAAGAAAAAAAGATATGCATAAGACATAAAAAATATTGGTGTGAGTCCTTTACATAGGAACCCTTGAGAAAAAATCCAAAGGCAAAAAGTACTAAGTAAGATATGCCAACAGAAATACAATGAGCAAAAATAATCTTTGATCATTTTGCTAGCAACTCAAACAAGCACCTCATTATAGATCCCTAGCCAGAGCTGAGCAGATAATACTGAAAGCTGTGTGTTACATCAGATCATCCATATTTACTGCAGCCTCTATCATGGCCTTTGGTCTTCTTTTTTAAGTCAGCTTTTCTGTTTTCTAAAGGGAAAATCACTTTTATTTTAAACAAAACTATATCTTTTACTCTTTGAAAAGGTGCTTTGACTATGTGTGTCTGCCAACTAATTAAGGGGCCTTTATAATAACCTGCATTAAACCATCACACATTACATACTTATTTTAACACAGGCACAACATCGGTCTTCAATGTTCAATACATAAAAAACTAATTAGGTCAGAGACAGATAGCCATTCAAAGAGTCACATTAAACCAAATCTAGTCATTCTAATGCTCTGCCTTGTCCCCAGCACTCCATGTTAACCAGTTCTGAGAAATCTGGCCAATTCACACAGGCTTAGACGGGCCTAGGGATGCATAGTAACAGAGTAATATAGAAAATGATGGAAGATAAAGGCCAGCAGGTCTTCTCCACGCGGCGTTTTTCACTGGCGAGCTGACATTTTAGCGGCTAGTGCAATAAGGGAGTGAACGCGGGCAGCATCATAGTTGTGTTTAGGTCCCCTGACGAAAAATTTGAAACGTCAGCTGGTACCAGGATTGAACGTCGGATTTAAAATTTTACACCAAGCTGGCAGTGGGTCATTGATGTGATAAAACACTAACACTAAGCATAGGGTGCAAGCCCAGTTTTAGTGGTGTTATTTTTAACTGAGACCTTATCTGCCAGTTGTAGTAGTGGTTGATTCCCCCTCATGAGAGGAAGATGAACGATAGCTGTTGCAAGTTATAGTATAAATATCGTTCAGTGGCCAAAAAAAGTTTTGTATCCCTATACAGTAGCTACCTTGTACCTGTAAGTAACTGTGTTAGAGAATTTGAATGAGAAGAATTTATGCTGAGAAAAGTATATCCTGTAATAAAGATTTTGTGAGTATTGCTGAGAAATTGGTCTCTGTGTGCTTTCTCCATGTAAGGTGAAATAGTGGCCCTTGCAGCTTCTAAAATGACCCCCGTAGCATCACCCAAACTGCAAGTGTCCTCAAATTTGTCCAGAAGATGACGTCAAAGGGTAAAATGTATTTATAATTTTAATAGAGTTTTAAAACTCGGGTGCTATTTTACTTTATGTTCTGTTTAGAATATACAAGCTGCAGTTCTTTGGGGTAGTTCCCAGTTTAAAAGGCAGGTATAGAGGCTAAGATACACAAGCACTCGCTCTCCTTTCCTCCTGGACAGCACAACATCTATTAAGTGTGTGCGGGGGCAGGGTGAGGTATCTTTTAATTATCAAATAGGTGAGGAGTTTCCCTTATTTGCCTAGCCTGAGAGAGCAAGACTGTTCCACTGAAGCCAACCTCCAGCGGTCGACTTAAACGAGAAGATAAATGATGACAGTAAGTGATTCACCTAAAAGAGAAATAAATGATGACAGTAAGTGATTCTCAATCAGTGAGAAGGAGAGAAAGTGACCGAGTAATGGGATTGAGGGGGGTTGAGTTTAAGTGGAAAGAAGGCAAGTAAGTGAGTGGAAGGTCAGGCATGAAAAAGTGAGCAGGAAGTGAGAGGGTTTAGAGAAAACATGGGGGAAGGGATAGGGGAAACAAAGGGGTGGGGAGAAAGTGCAGGTGAGGTGAGTTTGTAGTGGGCACGAAGCATGTGGGAAGTGAAGGGGAGGGTGAATGATCTATAGAAATATAGTCTATACCTTCAGTGTGAAAGAACACTTATTAATCCTTACAACATCACCACTATTAAAAAGGAACTCAGAACCTCATCTCCCCCCTCCTTGCCTGATGTTCAGCTCTGCACCTGCTGCACCACCCTACCCCACTTAAGGAACAGAAGAGTTTTCAAGCCCTTTCTAAATACTACAAGATCCTGCTCCTCCCTCAAGCCCCGAGGGAGTTGGTTCTTACCACGTGGGGGCAGCTACAGCAAAACACCTCTCCCTCCATTTCTTCTGCTACACTTGTTTAAGGCCGGGAACCATCAGCAGCAAACCCTGACTTGATCACAGTTCCCTCTCTGGGCAATACCAAACCAGTGCCTCCTGCAGATAATCTGGCCCTTGATTTCTTAGTGCTTTAAATGCTACCAAAAACAATTTAAATATTCCCCTCTGTTCAATCGGGAGCCAATGAAGTTGGGTCAGTACATCTACCACCGACTCCTGTCATGTCCGCCCAAAAATCACCCTTGCCACTGCATTGTGTACTACCTGCAGTTTCCAGAGCAGGTACTTTGATAACCCTATATATAGCAAATTTGCCATAGTCAGCATAGAAATCACCAATGCCTGCATCACAATGCACATTACCCCCTCATCTAAAAATGGCCACAGCTGATGCACAAACACCGCCCAAAATCTGAGATTGAAAGGTCAGCTCTAAATCCATCACCAGCCCCAGGTTATGAATTACCTTTTTCAAGGCTAACTGAACCTTTGCAATTCTTGGCCATTCCTTCAGATTATCGTCCTTAACCCCCACAGATTTCTGAGCATTCAATACTAGCAGATTAGCCCTTTACCAATCACCCCATAAAAGGGGGCAAGAGCCTTATGGTCCCCCCTTTTCAATTCGACCGCACAGCTCCTCTGTTGGATCGGGCCTGCTCCTACTCTAAGCTCCAGCTTATCTGCTCCTGCTCTGATCCTATTGCCCATTGGACGTGCAATCGGCATACTGCACGATCACTGCACCACGGCTCCTCACTCCACATGCTTCTCTCCACCAGAGACCAGACTCAGGTGGGTTTCATCCACGGCTGCTCCTCACGGCCTGGTTTGCCACCCATCCAGCCCAAAGCAGGGAGAGAAGGAGAGCACAGAATGTCTCACTTCTGGCTGCCATCAGCTAGCAGGAGCGACGGAGAGCCATGTGTCAGGAGCTGCTGGTTACAGCGGATTGAGTGAGCTGGAGAACTGTTTGGCAGACTCTTGCATGCATTCCCTGCCCTACCAGCACATAGCCTGCCTGTAGCCCCTGGGTCTGCAGAGTCAATTCTCGTGCTGGGCTGCAGCCTGGCAATTTGCTTGCTAGGACTCTGCTCCTAAACACTCTGGGCTTCCTTTGCTGGTCAGGGCTTTGTTTGCCCTACCTACCCCTTGGGCAGGGCCTAGCGGTACCCGCTTTGCTGTGCCCTGCCAGTCCATTGCAGCGCCACCAGTCCTGCTGGTTCCAGGAGTCACCTGATTCCTCATGCCATTAATAAAGTCCAGGCCTTGACCAGAGGACAGAATGGCATTGCTTGAGCGTATCGAGGATGTCAGACTGATAACAGAGCCCACGCATGGCAACCAGGTGGCTGTGGTTGGTGCCTCCATGATGTCAGCCTTACCTGCATTGACACCAGCTGCCACAAAGCCACATTGAATGAGATAGAACCAGAGGAAACAATGGCTAGCACTGCGGACCATGCGGCCACTCAGGGAGAAGCACAGCAGGCACACAGTTGCCCTGCCAGGACTTCACAGCTGACAGCATGTTACATGGACCACATAGACAGCCCAGCGTGACCTGGTCCAAGGGATTTCCACAATTACACGGTGGGCAAAGTAGTGCAACAGGAACCTGCATGTCCCGTACCTGAGATCCCAGTTGTGCACCAAAATGACCCGCCTTGCCAGGTGCTGTCAACAAAGGACTCAGAAAATTCACAACCAGTGCACCAGGAGTTATACCATTGTGACAGCACCTGTTCTTGTTCCTCAAGCAGCAGACACCTCACCACTCAATGCACACCCTGCAGATTCCGGACAAACCGCAGCAGTAGACACATTCACCGGACCCCACCCAAGTGTCAGAGACACCGTTCCAGCTCATCAAGCAGAAGCAGTGGGCGATCAAGCAGCCACTGGAGGAGACGACACAGTCATCACCACAGATCATCATGGAGCAACCGGCATCATTCGCAGCATAAGTGTTGCAGAGAATGAAGTTGCTCCACCTTGTCCAGCTCATCTACCAGATCCTCCTACAGTGGATCATTATGCAGGGAATGTCACACATCACCTCAGAGGAGAATGAACCAACGCAAGGATAGTAGCCACCCGCAGCCATCTGAGCTGGCTCACAGGGGCATCACAGGGGCCTCTGTCCCAGCAATGCAGCATACCCCAGAGGAAAACCAACCACCCCTACTCGAAGCACCAAAATCGGCAAACCCATCAATGCTTTTGGCAGTTAGAGCAGGTGCAGCTGCAGCTGGAGAACCCCTGACCTCAGGTGAAAACCCTCCTTCTAACCTTACTTTTGCTGATGCCAACAGCAGTGTGGCCCTTTCTGCACACACAGGAGCTCTCACAGCATCTCACTCACAGGGGTCTGGGAAAAAAAGTGTAAGAAGAGGCAAAGGTAATCCCGTTCAACACCGCCATCACCATCATCATCTTCCTCATCCTTTTCCTCCACCTCCTCTTCATCCTCCACTGGGCTTGAAGGCACAAAGGGAGTGCAGCAGCCAGCCCCCATGGCCTCTGTCCCATGCTGCTTTTGGAAATCGTGCCTTGATCACTCAGGAAAAAGGTGATGCAGCATGAATATTTTGATATATTCAGATTGCTTGAGGATAGGAGAAGATGCATCACAAAGAAGAGAGCGAAGACTGGTGACCTCTTGTAACCACTGGACCTGCACATTCCCCGGAACATCACAAACTGGGCATTGGCCTTTGCACAAATGATCAGCATCATCTGTCGGAAAGATCCCTCCCAGCTTGACCACATAGAAACATAGGAAAATGATGACAGAAAAAGACCACATGGCCTATCTACTCTGTCCTTCCATATCAACAACTACAACAGTCTCCTTTTTTCCTTTAGAGATCCTCTGTGTTTGTCTCATGATTTTTTGAATTCAGATACTGTCCTCATCTCTACCACCTCCACCGGGAGACTATTCCACGGATCCACCACTCTTTCCATAAAGAAATATTTCCACATATCACTCCTGAATCTATCCCCTTTCACCCTCATCCCACATCCCCTCATAGCAGAACTTGCTTTCAATCTAAAGAGGCTCCCCCTGTGCATTTATGCCATGGAAGTATTTAAACATCTCAATCATATCACCTCTATCCCGCCTATCCTCTAAGGTGTACATATTAAGATGCTAAAGTCTGTCCTCATATGCTTTATAATGAAGACCACTAACCATTTTAGTAGCCACCTTCTGTACTGACTCCATCCTGTTTATATCCTTTTGAAGGTGCAGTCTCCAGAATTGCACACTATACTCCAAATGAGGTCGCACCAAAGACTTATACAGAGGCACTATCACCTCCTTTTTTCCGCTAGCCATTCCTCTCCGTATGCACCCAAGCATCCTTCTAGCTTTTGCCGTCGCCTTTTCTACCTGTTTAGCTACTTTAAGATCATCAGACACAACCACGCCTAGGTCCCACTCTTCTTTAGTGGACAAAAGTACTTCACCACCTATACTATATTGCTCCCTTGGATTGCTGCAGCCCAAATGCATGACCTTACATTTTTTAACATTAAATCCCAGCTGCCAAATTCTAGATCATTCTTCAAGCTTAGCTAGATCCCTTCTCATGTTATCTACACCTTCCTGGGTGTCTACTCTATTGCAGATTTTGTTATCATTCGCAAAGAGGCAAACCTTACCCGACAGCCCTTCCGTTATATCACTAACATAAGAACATACATACGATATGCCATATTGGGTCAGACCAAGGTCCATCAAGCCCAGTATTCTGTTTCCAACAGTGGCCAATCTAGGTCATATGTACCCAGCAGTTTCCCCAAGAGACACAAGTTCCACAATGCTTGTACTGGGTCAAGCATTGATATCTTCGGTCACTTCTTAATAATGGTTTATGGACCTTTCCTCCAGGAACTTGTCCAAACCTTTTTTAAACCCAGCTACACTAACAGCCTTTACTACATCCTCCGGTAACAAATTCCAGAGTTTGATTACACGTTGAGTGAAAAAATATTTTCTTTTATTAGTCTTAAATAGTTTACCCTGTAGCTTCATTGCATGTCCCCTAGTCTTTCTATATTCTGATAACGTAAACAATCGATCTACGTTTACCCGTTCCACTCCGTTCATTAATTTATACAAATTTCATTTATTTATACAAATATGTTAAAAAGAATCAGACCAAGGACAGATCGCTGGGGCACACCACTGATAACTTCCTTCTCCTCAGAGTGAGCTTTGTTTACCTGTACTCTTTGTCGCCTCCCACTCAACCAATTTTTAACCCAAGCAGTAACTTTAGGGTCCATCCCTAGCGTGCTCAGTTTGTTTATAAGTCACCTATGAGGAACAGTGTCAAAGGCTTTACTGAAATCTAAATACACCGCATTTAGGGCTCTCCCTTGGTCCAACTCCTTTGTCACCCAGTCAAAGAAATCAATCAGATTTGTCTGACAAGACCTGCCTCTGGTGAATCCATGCTGCCTCGGATCCTGTAATCTACTGGACTCCGGAAACCTCACTATTTTCTCTTTCAGCAGTGTTTCCAATAATTTACTCACCACCGAAGTTAAACTAACTGGCCTGCAGTTTTTAACCACATCCTTACTTCCGCTTTTGTGTAAAGACACCACATGAGCCTCTCTCCAGTCCTTTGGCACCACTCCCGACTCCAATGAGGCATTGAAAAGCTCAGTCAGTGTAGCTGCTAGAACGTCCCCAAGTTCCCTCAGTATTCTCGGGTGTATCCCATCCGGTCCCATCGCTTTGTCTACTTTAAGTTGAGCTAGTTTCTCATGAACACAGTCTCCTGAAAATTGTTCAAGATGCCCCGAGCTTCTGTTCCTGTTTGTGGGTGTTTTCTGAGGTCCTGTTCCTGGTTCTTCATCTGTGAACACAGAACAAAAATATGTGTTAAGCAATTTCGCTTTATCCTCATCAGCTTCTACATATTCCTCCTCTTCACCCTTGAGTTTCACAATACCACTTTTGCTCTTCCTCTTCTCACTATCTGAAAAATGTCTTATCCCCCTATTTTATTGCATTGCCTATTTCCTCCTCTTTTTGAATCTTTGCTTTCCTTACTACTTTGCTAGCTTCTCTAAGTTTTTCCAAATATAGATGTCTGTCTTCCTCTCTCTGTGATCGCTTGTATTTCATGAAGGCCTCCCTCTTTTTCTTCACCTTTTCAGCTACTTCTTTCGAAAGCCATAGCAGTCTCCTTTTCCTTTTACCGTTATTTACCATTTTAACAGAAAGGTTAGTTGCCCTTAAAATATCCCCTTTCAGTTTTGCCCACTGCTTTTCTACAATCCCCCAGCTGTTCCCATCCCGCTAACGACTCCCTGAGGTATTGGCCCGTCTTGGCAAAGTAAGTTTTCCTAAAGTCTAAGACCCTCACTTTTGAATGGATTCTAACAGCCCTAGTCCTAATACTGAACCACACCATCTGGTGATCACTGGATGGCCCCTTCACGTGTAGAGTCTGTTACCAATTGCCTGAATAGTTCTCCCTGTAGAGAATCCAGGATCTCCTTACTTCTAGATGATACTGCAGCAGGAATGTGCCAGTCAACATCTGGCATTATCTCTTTCTAGTTTAACCCACAATGCCCCCTCTCTCCCTTTTAAGCTCTGTAATTCCAAAAGCTTTAATATTATTTTTTTACATATAGTGCCACTCCTCCTCCCCTTCTTCCTACCCTGTCCTTTCTGAATAAAGTATAGCCTGGTATAGTTTCATCCCAGTCATGGTTTCCTGTGAAAAATGTTTCTGTAACTGCCACTAAATCCAAGTCGGTCACTCCCACCAAAGCTTCAACATCAGGGATCTTATTTCCCATGTTGCGGGCATTTATACACACTGCTTTCCATATGTTACCCCTTTTAATGGGTAAAGGTATTTAATGTTTCACTTACCTGGGGGCTTTCTTCACCCACCCCCAATGAAGCTAGCCTACCTCAACATGATCATTAACACCTCTAAGGAATACGAAGGCCTCACTTGGCTGTTTTACAAAGAGCATTTTCGTGATAAAATGAAGGTGAGGCCGAACATGTCGTGGGGTGCAGATGATGTGGGAATTTGGCTACGCCATATGAACATGAAGTATGGTGCAGCATTCCAAAAGAGGATGACATCCATGGCGAGCAACAAAAATGTGCCTGGAAGCATCATCTGCAGGAGGTTCAACAACAGCATCCGTTCCTTTCGGGACTGCAAGTAACACCATGTCTGCACCCACTGCAGCGCTCCACACTCCGCATTCCAGTGCCTCAAAAAGCCCCAGCCAAAACCTGAAACTCAGCCGAAACCTTGATTTATCAGTCTCAAGAGCCTCTACCCCTGTCTGCGTTGAGGCCATGCTCCCATGGCTGAAGGCGTATCATAGGAGAAAAGATGCAATGATGTTAGCCAATGGTTTTCAATTTGGGTTCCCCATACTATTTTACAAGCTGCTTCAATGTCCTCGCAAATGCATGTCGCTACTGCCTCCCCCATCATATGCCAGAAACTGGACCACAAAATTGCATTGGTATGAGTAGAGGGTTCTTTCAAGGATCCCCCTTTCCCACTGTTCCAGATGTCCCTGCTGTTGGTCATGCCCAAGAATGAGCCAGGGAAGTACAAGCTTATACACAACCTGTCCTTCTCTGATGAGGAGTCCATGAACGACTTCATACTAACAATGCCTGTATGGTACAGTACGCATCATTTGACCAGGCTCTGGCCATGGTGTGCATGGCAGGAAAAGGCACATATTTGACAAAGGTAGACATAGAGTCGGCATTCTGACTTCTCCCAATACACCCAAGTTGCTTTCCCCTCTTGTGTTTCCAGTTTAGCGACAGTATTCTTCGACAAGTGTATCCCTATGGGTTGTTTGGTGTCCTGAGCCGCTTTTGAGACTTTCAGTACTTTCCTGCATTGGGTGGTATAACAGAGATGGGGGCTGAGGGCAGTGACTCACTACCTGGATGACGTCCTCTTTGTGGGCCCGGACAGTTCAGACTCCTGTACTGTCCTCTTGAGCATTTTTCAGGCTGTGGCAGCCGAGTTCAGGGAACCACTTTCTGGGGAGAAGACCATGGGCCCCACTCGGACCCTGGCCTTCCTAGGCATTAAAACTGATACCAGAGATGGCATCACCAGGCTCCCAGAAGACAAGGTGGCAGACCTGAAGAGTGAATGTACCCTGCTTTACCCCTCACCAGCAACAGAACCTGGGCTCTTTGGGCTTCATCCCTTCACTCAAAGCAATGGGAGAGAGAAAGTAATAATAAGTAATAAAACAGTTCACACACACAGAATTGTGTAAAAAAGCCGTACTCTTAAGGCCTTAAGGGAATGGAGTCCACAGTCCTGCAAACTTGAGCAATTCCTGTAAATCCTCTAAAACCTGATTAGACCAGAGCACCTCATTTATTGATAGAAAAACTGCGCTGTCAGCACCGCTTTTGTTACAAGTCTTGTTATGGGACAAAGTAAGCAGAGACATATTGCTTAGCTGAATTAGAAGAAGCAAAAGCATTTTGTTCCGTTCTGCTAAACATGGCCTTGGTTTTGGGTACACATATCTCTCCAGGCTGCTAGTGAATTCTAAGCCATTCTTCATATTAACTTTTCCAAAGGTCTCTTGTACCCCATTTCAAGTCCCTCTCAACAAAGAGTAACATCATGGACATTCTGGGGTGACTCAAAATCACCCTCCTGATGGTGCAGTTTTTCATGAGTTTGATTAACTTTGCCTGTCAAGTCATTCCGATGGGCAGACTGTTCCTGAGGCAACTCGCCATTGCAACATCTGGACTCAAAAAGTGGCACCACCGAATTCGACTCTCCAGAAGTTTAAGGCGCAACCTGGACATCTGGCTGTGGTTCCTCAGCACCTTCAATGGGGTGTACATCTGGCAGCACAGCCTATACGAAAGCCCTAGCCTGGAAATCTTTATGGACACAGCTGACACCGCAGGGTTTGCTGCATACTTCCATGGTGTGTGGTGTGCCACCCCCTGACCCAAATGGTGGGTGACCACAGGCCACAGAAAGAACATCATGCTGCTGGAACTGTTCCTCTTATATGTTTCGGTATGTAGGTGGGGTAACTTCCTGCACAATCAAAAGGTTGTCTTCTGATGTGACAATCAAGCCATCTATGCTGTGGTCAACAACCATTCAGCGAAAAATCTTTATCTTTATTTCACACTTGCTATACCGCCCACGCCATGGCATTAGGGTGGTTTACAATAAAAACATTAATGCTGCAAGAAAAAAGAAAAGAACACCAATTACATGATAGGACAGTGGTAGAAGATACAGTAGCAGCTAGTATAGAAAATAGGGAGTGAGAAAGAGAGGCTAATGAGGGCTGGTATTGGGGATGTCATAGGCCTGTTGAAACAGATGGGTTTTGAGAAGTGTCTTCAATTACTGGTAGGAGGTTTCAAGGCGAAGCGAAGATGGTAGTGCATTACAGAGTGAAGGGCTAAGAAAGAAAAATGCAGCGTGGCGGGTTAGTTCTAGATGAACCTGAGAAGGGGATGGAAGGACAAGTCAATTTGCATGTAGTGACTGGAGCTGACAGTATGGAGTATGCAGTGCTATGAGATCGGCTGTATACTGGGAAGTAGAGTTATAAATAGCTTTATAGGTCAGGATCAAAAACTTATACTGGATTCTGTAGTAGAGGGGCAACCAATGACGATGTATTAGGAGAGGAGTAATATGATCAGAGCGCCTGGCATGAGTAATGAGACGAGCGGCTGTATTTTGCACTAACTGTAAAGGTTGAAATTGATAAAGCAGCAAGTTGGCAAGGGCCATATTGCAGTAGTCCAACTACTCATTACCAACGCTAACAGCAGGGTAGTAAGTGAGGAAGGTGGCAACGAAGGACGGACTGCTCTCATTTGACGGAGTGCGCAGAAGGACTGGCAGAAGAGGGTGGACACATGCTCATGAAAGGATAGTGTGGAGTCCACCGTTACACCCAAGTAACGGAATGAGGAGACTAAGGGGATTGTAGTACTGGCAATAGCTGAACTGCTGGGAAAATTTATGTTGCGGTGCCTGCAATTCAATATCATGGTGCAAGGATGGTATGTCCAAGATTTAAATAATAACATTGCTGATTCCCTTTCATGTTTTCAGTGGGATGCCTTCGACACATGGCTGACAAGCATCTAACGGAACTCCCACAAGCAATCTGGAACTTCATGTAGGCCTTAATAGGCAGCTGGTTCATCGGGCGGTCGCCCCCCTGTATGTCGGCATCTTACCTACAGGGATATGACAGCATTGCCACCATCCTGACCAGTCAAGGATGCAACCCGGGCCACCAGATCACAGCCTGATGGCAGCCTACATTGCTGCAGCCAGGGCACAGGCCATGTCATAGTCCCTTGTTCAGTCTCGCATCCTGGATTCTCATTCTTCACTAAGATAGTGGGCTGGGGCAAACCATCTGACAGTTTTTTACTGTGAACCCTAATGAGAGGGTGAGCCCACAGCACACCTAGACAGCAGGACAGGAGACGACCGGTGATCCACGAAATACTGTATTGGCTTTGGGTCGTGCTGGCTTCCACCTGCTCATTGGACTAAGAGACAAGCCTGTTCAGGGCGGCATTCATCCTTGTATTTTTTGGTGCCTTTGGGGTTGGGAAGCTGCTGGACGCCTCATCGACTGCTGAGGCAGCATCTGGATTGCAATTTTCGGACATATCCCTGACAGTGGACTAGATGTATATCCGATTGAGCAGGGCCAAATATGGCCCACAGGCTAAAGGCCAATTGATTGTGCTAAGGGCAGTGCCGAGCCTTTGCATGTGTCCATTAGCCAACATCCACCAGCTCCTGGCAGTGCGTCTAGCACAAGGGCGCCACCTCCTAATTCACCTCGATCATACCCCGCTGTCGCGTTTCCAGTTCTCGTCAGTGTTCAAGAAGACCTTGTCGGCTATTGGGTTGCGGTCATGTCTCTTTGACTACCACACATTCCAGATTGATGCAGCGATGGCGGCAGGTGGGGCTACCACCCCAGATCATCAAGGTGTTGGTGCTCTCATGCCTACATCCTCTACATTTGCCCACAGGTGGAGTGGACACCCCACGTCTCCAGCAGCACCAACCCCCACCAATGACACATCAGTGAACCTGTGTGTGCTAGGCAGCTGAGAAGGCGTCCGCAAGACACACACTTTTATGCACCTCCTTCAGAACCAAAATGGATACTATAGCACTCTGCAATACAGTTATGTTGATTTTTCATCCGTTTCCTAGATACCTGCAGATTTTGCTGTAGTCAAAAACATAGGAAATGGAATTGCAAAATACGGTAATAGTGGAAACAGCAATGCCCTCTTTTACCAGAGAAACTTAGGTGGTTCTCTGAAGAGGATACAGTCCTTTGCTCTTATTTTTAAAAAATCTGTAATTTTATTTTGCAATTAGAGTGATATTAAAATTACATTAAAACAGTGTAATTTTAGTGTATCTCTATTTATTTCAATGTCTCTCACATTGAGGAGATATGATAGAAGTCTATAAATTAATGAACGGAGTGGAACGGGTAAATGGAGTGGAACGGGTAAACGTAGATCGATTGTTTACGTTATCAGAATATAGAAAGACTAGGGGACATGCAATGAAGCTACAGGGTAAACTATTTAAGACTAATAAAAGAAAATATTTTGTCACTCAACGTGTAATCAAACTCTGGAATTTGTTACCGGAGGATGTAGTAAGAGCTGTTAGTGTAGCTGGGTTTAAAAAAGGTTTGGACAAGTTCCTGGAGGAAAAGTCCATAAACCATTATTAAGAAGGGACCCAGGATATCAATGCTTGACCCAGTACAAGCATTGCGGAACCTGTGTCCCTTGGGGAAACTGCTAGGTACATATGACCTAGATTGGCCACTGTTGGAAACAGGATACTGGGCTTGATGGACCTTGGTCTGACCCAGTATGGCATATCTTATGTTATTTATTTATTTATTTATTTATTTATTTAACATCTTTTATATACCGCACTATTTATAATCAGCGCGGTTTACATAGAACAAGAAAACATCAGACAGAATACAATATCTGAGTATTATACATATAACAGGCACAATAACTTGGGTAAACCGGGGTAATTAATTAAAACAAATAGTAATTTGTTTAGAACAAATAGTAATCAGTGTAACTATTTACATTTGGAAGACACATTGTATATAAAGGGGCAGTATTGGTAAGGGAGAGAGGTGTGAAGAGTTGTTGGGATAGCAGAGGTTACATGGAAAGAATGGGATTGTTGCTATTTGGGTGTGATAAGTTGTGAATGGAGTGTGCCTGTGTTACTATGTTCTCTGGAAAGTATTTGGTGAAAAGGTGATGTTTCAAGGCCTTTTTGAACTGGAGGAGATCAGAGATGGACCTAATGTGTGGTGGGAGGGTGTTCCAAAGTTTCGGAGCGCATAAACTGAAGGCTCGATTTACTGTTGAAGAGTTGTATCTTAAGGACTCTTTTGGTATCATTAGCAAGTTTAATTCAGTAGTTCTTCTTAGCCTGTTGGTAGGGGTTGGTTGTATCATCTCAGATAATGATGAGGAAGAGAGTCCTTTTTGAGCTTTAAAGGCCAGGAGCAGAGTCTTAAAGGTGATTCTCGCTTGGATGGGGAGCCAATGTAGTTGTTTCAGGAGAGGGGTTACGTGTTCTCTTCTAGGTACCCCGAAAAGCACTCTTGCTGCACTGTTTAAGGCTAGTTGAAGCGGGTTTAGAGTAGATTGAGGGAGTCCTTGTAATATAGAGTTTGCGAAGTCAAAATGGGGAATAATTAGAGCCTGGTAGACTGTACGGAAATCATCTGGATCAATCAGTTGGCGGAGGTGTCTGAGGGATCGAATTTTGAAATACACTGCCCTTACTGTGTTGGCAATGTGGGACTTCAAATCCAGATTCTGATCCAGCGTCACTCCAAGATATCGAATGTGGGATTTTACTTGCAACTTAGCATCTTGCACGTCAAGGAATGTAGGTGGGGTGAACTTAGAGTTCCTTGAGATAAAGAGAACTTCTGTTTTTTTTGTGCTGAATTCTAAGATTTTGAGTCAATAGCCAGGTTGAGATGGCGTTAAAACAGTTGGTTATGGGGGTGATGTTCATATTATCTATGCAGAATGGCATATAAAGTAATACGTCATCAGCGTAGATCATAAAGTTGACATTGAAGGACCTGATAATGTTACATAAGGGTTGCATGTATATGTTGAATAATAGTGATGATAGAGAAGAACCTTGCGGGACTCCTTGTTCTTGGTGGAACGGATCTGATGTTTCACCATTTGAGCGAACATGTTGCCATCTATCTGAGAGATATGAGATGCACCGTTCTTATGTTCTAACCCAGGTACAATTGTTTTTAAAACTCAGCACTGCCTATACAATGATAATAGGAGTAATTTTAGAAGGACACCAGGGAACATTACTACTACTACTACTGATCAATTGTATAGCGCTACAAGTCATACGCAGCGCTGTACAGACACATGAAATATCTTAATAGCATGAAAGTAAAAAGAATATTTAATGGAGACAGGCATGCAGTGGTTAGAACAGTGGCCTGAGCATCAGGAAAGCCAGAATTCAAATCCTACTTCTCCTGCTGATGTTTCTTATAACCTTGTGCAAGTCATTTCACCCTTTATTGCCTTGGGTATAAAATTAGATCATAATGGGGAAGTAACTGTGATTTCTGGAATCTCTGTGACTCCTTCAGTGGGAAACTGCTAGGTACTTGTGACCTAGATTGGCCACTGTTGAAACAGGATACTGGGCTTGATGGACCTTGGTCTGACCCAGTATGGCATATCTTATGTCCTTATGCATGTCAGCGGCAATAGCTACATCCTTTCCTTGTCTTCCAGGGCACAGAGTGTGGCTGGTGGGTTACTTCTATATTCACTGGGCAGCTGAGAGGGCATCCACACGGCCATTGGGGCCCCACCTGGGCTTCGATAAAAGCAATATATGATGTGAATGGTTTCGATTTCCAGGAATGTGGTGGATGCAACTTCTCCCGATGCTGCAGGATCTGCTGCTGACTCACCTCACCCTGATGCCCTCATCCTGCACCTTGGAGGCAACGACCTTGACACCTTGATGGGGAAGCAACTCATCAACTGCATCAAGAATGACATTGACTGGACCATCAAGCAGCTACCACGCACTATCCTAGTGTGGTCTGACTTAATACCTCGGCTCAAGTGGGCTAGCACCAGTCTGTGGAACAGAGAGCTAAAGAAGGTCAGCCAACAGGTCAGTTTGAGCTTCTTGCGAGATGGTGGGTGGCAGAATTGCCACTCCTGGGTGCCTGATCCCAGGCTTCTTCAGGAAAGATCACATCCACCAGTCTGACACTGGACTGGACCTATTTCTCAGTGACATCCATGAGTTGTTGGAGGCTATATCTGTGAGCAGCATGCAACCTTGCATCATATCAAATGACCTGAGGTACTGGGGCGGGGATCCCTGAGTGAGGGGACCCAGACAACTAAGGTTGCCTGGGCACATGGCAGTTACCTGAGCTGAACTTGCACACAGACAGACAATCCAGGCCAGGGGACAGGGCATCCCAGCAGGCACCAAGGCATGATGCCCCAGCGAGTTCCCTTAAAATGGATAATCCCAGCCAGGGGGCAAGGTGTCCCCACTGGCAACATGGTAGGATGTCCTGGTGAGTTCCCCCCAATGACACCTGGCAGGGGCAGCCTCATGAGATTACAAAGAATGGTAGGGGGCATGAGGGCAGGCCTAGCTCAGTCTAGCATGGTGGGCCCGCCTGTGGTGCCCCTCATCAACAGCAAGAAATTTGTGGCTATTATCATTCATCGACTCGGGTGACTCTATTTGGTCCCCACCCATTTCCTTTGTTACATTGCACATTATGATTAATAAAGCCGAAGCCTGTTGCCCAATAACGAACTGTATTCCGTGAGTTCTGTTATGCATTCAGGGATAGGGTCAAATTTGGTTGTTGAGGGGCGAAGCAGAGGAATAGTTCTGCCTGCTTCCGTTAATACAGACACACACACACATGCAGCCCCTGACTCTCCCTATGACACATACATACACGCAAGCAGTCCTCAGCACTCCCCATGACACACACATGCAAGCCTGCAGCCCCTGACAGTCCCCATGATGCATGCATGCACTCCCCAACACACACACAAACACACACACACACATAAAGTGCCCCTCCAGCACTCTCACATGAAAGACAAACACACATGCAGTCCTTGATACTCTCCATGACACACGCACACACACACACATGCATCCCTGAAATATGCCTGATTCTGCAAATGGGACAAATGCACCATCGTGTCACACTGCAAGTGTACATGTTTCACCTTGTTTTGACCTTTTAGACCCACATACAATTGTGAAGCTGAGCTCTGACACTCACTTTGTTCCCTGACATCTTAGAGTGCTGGTGATGTAGATTAATATGTGAAATTCACCAAAATTCAGGTGCATGATGGTTTTATATGAAGGGCCATGGCAGGGCTGCTTTAAGTTGCTATCAGTGCCCCCATGTTATTGTTTTAGGTCATTTACATGCATGCCTGATATTACCTCTGCGCAACTGTTAACATCCCTTAGCACACAAACACTTAAATGTGAAAACCGAGTTCCTCGTTGCTATAGAGATAACACTAGTGCAAAAAAGGTGTGCGATTCTCTGGCTAACAGAAGCTTGAGGCAGCATTTGTCGGTGAAGTGCCGGTTTGATGCTGTGCTGGCTTCTGGACATCCCCTGCTCCATTTGCTGCCTGAAACATGTGACGAAGGGATGTATAATCCTCACCAAATGAAAGTGCCTGCAGCTCTGGGTAGTGTAAACCTCGCCTTAATTTTAAAGCCAACAAACAGGATAGTGAGGAAAATTAAATAAAACGGTACAGCACAGAGTACAGTATCTTTTTTCACAAAAACACAATTTCCCCATCTCGTAAGAATTCTCCTCACATCCTAATTTGATACAGTTCTACTCTATAAACCCCCAATGAGCAAAGCAGAGGCGCCTTCTGTGCTTCTAGCAATCCTTAATACTGTACATAAGTTAATCATGACTTCATTGTAAAGAGGCATGAGACACACTAACTATACAACCTAGAAAAGTAGAAAATGGTTGTTGTAATTACAAACTAATGAAACAAACTCTCCGCGACTTCTTCAATAAAGGGAATTTTCCCTAGGCACAGAATGGAGAAAAGTATTTTGTGAATAAGGCCCCTGAAGGCCAGCCTCTCTCCGAACCAGCATTTTCAGTTCTTTGGCTCAAGTGGTAGAATTTAGGAAACGGCTTTATGCTATTTGACAATTAATAAGAAGAAGAGAGTGACAGTGAGCCCGGCTTTCTGTATCCTCCCACCGAAGTTCGCAACATTAGCCACAGCTGCAGCAACCTCACTTGCTGCCATCTTAACCCATCTTAGGGCCTAAGCCCGAAAGACGTTGAAAACCTTATCAGAAAGTTACACTACAAAATATATTGAAGTTATTTCCTTTCCAGTGGTCAACATCAGAAAGCTTTTTTCTGGATGGGTTCCTTGTTTCTCATAAACTGTGTGAGGGACAAAGACTGACTTGAACTTTGTAATACATGAACAGTGGAGTGGAGGAGTGCCCTAGTGGTTGGGGCAAGGTACTTCAGGCCTGAAGGTCAGGGGGGTTCAAATCCCACTAGAGGACAGCAACCTTGGGCCGGAAGGACTGGGGTTTCTAGTCCCACAGGTGCTCCTTGTGGTCTTGGGCAAGCCACTTAACCCTCCATAGCCCATGCTCCCTGTAAAATAGTTATCTCCAAGTTATAATGCCCTGTTCAATGTAATTTCAGTTTGTTCAATGTAAACCACACTGATGCAGAATAGCACAGTATACAAGTAAGAGAATGAGAGAATGTAAATAAATAAACACTGAGAGATCATTCCTCTTTATAATACAGACATTGAGTGCAGTCGTTTCCGTTAACAATGGCTAAACCACACTGCCAGTCGTGACTGTCCAACATATCACCCATCACCCACGGAAGGTTTCTATGTAGCAATGGCAATGTAGTCCACTGGTCCCACTGCTGAAGAGGACCCCGAGGCTGCCCCAGAACACCTACTGGCTTCCAGCACCACACAGGTTTCAGAAAATGCTACACTCCCTCATTGTTCTTAAAATCTTGTGTCTCACAAGGATAATGCAGGATTTCAAGCACTCTCTGAGAGCTGAATGCTAGAGGAATGGAAGTGGAGTCCCTTGGCAACACAGTATGTCCCAGAGAGGTTTTAGAGTCCTCACATCACACTTCCCTGAAATGTTATCAGCAGGTTTTTAAGGTTTAGTAGCTCCATGCTTTCAAATTGCTTTTCGAGTTTGGGCATGGTTAATTACTTTCAAGTGTTTCACAGCATTGGGGTGTTTGTTTGAGCCGAGCAGTCCTGTTGTGGGTGTTTGGAAATTTGTGGGAGCATGGAGTTGTGTGTTTTGTTGAACTTCATGCTGTGTATGGCTGTGGCATTTTTCGTAGTGATTGAAAGTGAATGTAGTGTATCTTTGAGGCACCTTTATTGGGTGTGCTTGTTTCCATTGAAGTCTGATTTATATACGGGTGCACAGTTCAGGCTCTATTGTTGAAGTGTCTATTACATTATGGTTGGCCTGTCTTGCCAACAAATCATGGTTCATGGGAATACTTGAATCAGTTTTTAATGGTGCATATTTCATTTATATTTATTCCTTTCTGTTCCTCATAGCATTTTCTTTAACAAAGAGGATGTTCTAACCCCCTAAGGAAGCATCAGTGAAATGCCTGAGTTGGCACCATAGGTGGCGCTGGGGAGTTTATCATCTGAAAGATAAGGGATCTTGGTGACATATATGGAACCTGCAATAATTCAGATGGCTAGTGAAGTGATGCTTTGCTGATAGCTGCAGAACGGCAGCATATGTCGTGTGGGGCTGAAAGGCGATTTCATTGAAACAAAGTTATTTAGCATATATTAATTGGCATTTAATAATGATAAAATATTTAAAATTAAAAAACTGGTACACATTACTTAAAAATGTTGAGCATATTTTTGTGCCAATCATGGTGCTTTTGGATGATTAATGCAGTGAGCGTATGTCAAGGGCTTCTAAATTTCAGACCCGATATTCGAAAGGCATTTACACGGTTTACAGCCCAGTGAACTGTACAAATGCCTTAAATCGAGATATTCAAGAGCACTTGCATGGTTAGTTCCATTGAATATCCCCTTCTAACTCCCGTACATGCCCCAACATTGGGACATGTTGGGAGCATTCCGGTGGAGAGAGCGGAGGCGATGACAAGCGATAACTGGGCAGCAGCGATATTGCATGCCGCCCCATTAGCGATCTGCGCTGAGAAGATAGGCAAGGAAAACCCTCATCTATCTTTCGGTGCAAGAGCTATCCCGACAGCATGCAATATCGTTGCTGCCTGGTTACCTAATGCAGCTTCCAGCATGTGCAGCAATCCCCGGATATTTTATGCTGAGGCTGCATATGACCCCGGCATTGAATATCTAGGTTAGAGATCGGCAGAGAGGGCTATGCACTGACGCAGCGCAAAGCCCTTTGGAAATGAGTCGAGCTCAATATCGTGCCCTTCATGCCTACGATATACTTAGCTTGATAGATTCTGAGATCCTTTTTCTCCTATACATACAACAGTATGGATCTTGAACTCTTTTTTCCTGCCTGTGAATTTTTTGAATAAAGTATTGTTTTTCCAGAGAGGTTTTAGGACAGTGGTAAAAGTGTCCCATAAATTGATGGCATGATCATGCTTCCGGGGGCGCATGTTGAGTTCCAGCAGCAGGAGTCACTGTCTGTGAATGTGCTCAGAGGCAGGATACTGAAGGAGCCGAGGAGATTGCACATGGCTTAGCAGAGAGGAAAATGCCTGGCTCTTGGTGAAGCTGAAGCTCTCAGGAGAGCTATGAATCCCAATAGTAGGGTGATTTATTTATTTATTTAGAAGGATTTAGTATACCGCCTTATCGTTAAATCAAGGCGGTGTGGCACATCAATCAAAATCAATAATAAAGTGTGGTTTGTAGCATGCAGTGTGAGAACTGAGAAGTGTAGTGTGTGGGGCAGTGCGTTAGATTATATCGGTGAACTATTTACATAATGAGCTATATACATATATACAAAATGGGGCTGTTTGAGAGGCGTGCTAGGATTGAGATTCTGTAATGTCTTGGAGGTAGGATCGTGATCCTGTAATGTCTTGAGGTAGAAAATTTATGTGAGGTCCTTGAAATGTACTGTAAATAGATCAGTCTTAAGAAGTTTTCTGAAGTCCTTGAGGTTCTTGGTTGATCTTATGTGGTCTGGGAGAGAGTTCCATATAGCGGGTGCTGCCAGGGAGAGTGCCCTCCTTGATGTGGCCAGCCTTGTTTTAGCAAATTCTTTTGGTGTTCTGATGGTGTCTGAGGTTCCTTTTCTTCTTGGTCTCCTGTTGTCATCGGTTTTTATGAGAGGGCGTAGGCTGTCTGCTGATAGGTTGTGTATTATTTTAAATATGTGTAGAAGTACTTTGAATTGGATTCTGGAGCTGATTGGGAGCCAGTGTAGGTGGTACAGTATGGGGGTGATGTGATCGTGAATTGTGTGATCTGTCGTGAGTCGTGCGGCTGTGTTTTGTGCTAGCTGTAGTGGTTTTATTGTCTTTTGAGGTAGTCCTTGGTAGATGTGATTACAATAGTCTAGGGTTGGAGTGATGATGGCTTGACAGACTGTTCGGAAGTGTTCATGGGCGAGGATGGGTTTCTGACTGTCCTTTAGGGTGATACTAAAATCTATAACTGGAATTGTGAGTATAACCATAGTGTAAGTGGGAGAGGGAGGGAGGGCAAGGAACCAGTGAGGATAAGCCCTAAAAGGAGATGATCTGTAATATCATAAAGGTGACAACTAGTAAATTATCGAATCCTTATTTTTTAAATGTATGTATGATCTCAAATTAGGATTGAGGTAAAATCTAAACTTTGCACACTGGAACTTTGGATCTGAATCAAAATACTTGTCTATTCTTGTGAAGTATTTTTCAGTTATTTTTCTGTGTAAATAAGTCAGCCTAGCTAGAATCACATTTTTGGAATGTGTCCAGAAATTCCAGGGTCTCGGCTAACAGCCTTCAGGGCTGCCATAGAGAGAACTTGGTTACCCTTCATACTGAGGTGCTTTCACCCGTGATCCATTGAACTGCCTGCCTGACTGCTTAATAAAGAACCCTTAGACTGTCAGGAATTGATACCCCCTTAGAAATAATCAGCTGTTTTTAGCTGGCTGCCAGAGTTAGCATCAGCAGCAACAAGCAAGGTAAGGAAGGAAATCTGTGGCCCCCTACATACGCAGGGCCCTGGGCTCAGGCCCCATGGCTTATGCTTTGAAGCAGCATTGACCCCACTTTTCCTCCTCCAACCTTGATGGTGGCCTTAGCCTTGACCTGACACCATTCTACCTCCTCTTCTCCCCGCAGCAAAAGCAGCGATTTGTATTCTTTTACCATCCTCCACCCATGATACCAACAGCAATGTAGGGACAAAAGGAAATAGATCCTATTTGGTCTCAGGACATCTTTGTAACTTGTGCACGTCCTGTCTAGAAGAGAAGCAATGGGATGGGGCAGGAGAGCTGCTGTGTATGCGGTGCCCTGCTGGCCTCCTATCTCACTCATGTCCACAGCCCAGGAGAGAGGAGCATGTGCAAATGGAGCCGTGTGACTGTCAGGAGAACAAGAATTATCGTGCAGGCGGAAGAAAACATCAAATCCAGTCCGAATGATTGAGTCATCCATAGAAGAACAGTCTGATCCTAGTATTCTGCTAGTGAATTTAGAGTTAGATTCCAACAGAGATTTTCTTCTAAAGTGTTTTTGCTTACAGAGATGATCTCAGAGTGAGAATGTCCCCTGATGTTGCTAAACGTACTCAAGCTTGACGAAAGCAGTTCTTCAACTTTAAGCACTTTTTTGGTTAGACTTCCCATTGGTTGTTAAATGTCCTAATGTCAAATATGTCTTTTATGACCTATTGCACCTTTCCAACTTTTTGATGGTTCATCTGGCACAGAGACCATCTGTTACCTCTCCTCCCCTTTTAGGATAGTTAGGTATTGTGCGCTAAGAGTGAATGAGCATCTCCTGCTTCAGTTCCACATTGATACTGATTTCGTATTTCCCTGGGTATTGTGGATGGGCTTCCCCCTCACACTTATAGACTGTGAGTACATTATCATTTAGACATTTTTCTTGAAATCATTTTGTTCTTTATCCTAACGATAATGTGGATTGATGCTGCCCAGTTTTGTTTTCATACCTTAATGGACAAATTAATAAAGAGGCATGAATAACAAAAGGCATTTCTAACTAGAGATGATAGCTCTTTATTCATTAACAACTCAGCATCCAACTTAGCATCTAGCATGGATAGTACTTCATTAATAGGTAATGTAATTCCAGAAATCGCTGGTGGAACAGAAAGAGAACAACTGCTTCTATTGATCCAAATAGCCTCAGATTTAGCTGGATTTATTCTTAATCTATACCCATCAAGCCAGCCTGCAACTAATTTAGGGCACTGATTGAATTCAAGAAGCCTAGACTCTGATCCGTTGTCAAGAGACGTCACAATCTAAATATCATCTGCACAAAAAGAGCAACTGAAGCCACGGCTCTGAATAAGGGAAGCCACAGAGACAGATACACATGCAAAAAAATAGGTGCCAACCAGCGCAGTTTTCCTAGCAAAAGAGGTGTTGGTACTCTCTCATTAATACATAAGGACCAGGGCTCAGTTTTAGCCAGCAATGAAAAAGGTGCTGGTACTTCATACCACCACGTGCCCCACCGAAAAAAGTCCTGGTGCTAACAGTGAGCCCTGAGCCACCCCCACAATCTAAAAAATTAAATCAGAAGTGATAACGTTCCATACAACCTGGAATGAATGAATAGATAAAAAAGACCTGAACCACATCAGAACCATAGCTCAAAGACCTAATTCAGGACAGAACAAAAAATGGCTCAGAGTATCACACGTTGTGCCCATGTCCAAGAGGTCAATGAGCACATCCTTACTCTTCTAATTTTACTCTCACTTCATCAAATAAAGCTAAGAGAACAGTTTCAGTACTGAAGCCATGATGGAAATCCAATTGCCATGAGTGTAAACCTATGACAAGGTCCCTCATGAGAGACTCTTGGTGACATTAAAAAGTCATGGGATTGGAAGCAGTGTAGTATTGTGGTTCAGGAACTGGTTAAAAGATAGAAGGAAGAGAGTAGAGCTAAACGGCTAATTTTCTCGTTCCATAGTGTGACTGCACTTTGAATATTGTGTGCAATTTTGGTTGCCGTATCTTAAAAAGGAAATAGCGGAATTAGAAAAGGTACAGAGAAGAGCCACCAAAATGGTAAAGAGGATGGAAGGATACACCTATGAGGAGAGGCTAAGAAGGTTAGGGCTCTTCAACCTGGAAAAGAGATGGCTGAGGGGAGATATGATAGAGGTCTATAAATTAATAAATGGAGTGGAACGGGTAAACGTAGATCAATTGTTTACACCATCAATATAGAAAGACTAGAGGATACACAATGAAGCTACAGTGTAACCTATTTAAGATTAG
Organism: Ichthyophis bannanicus; assembly: GCA_033557465.1. Lineage (NCBI taxonomy): Eukaryota > Metazoa > Chordata > Amphibia > Gymnophiona > Ichthyophiidae > Ichthyophis > Ichthyophis bannanicus. The sequence goes on along the minus strand of CM066032.1, from coordinate 1,373,792,536 downwards.
TAAGAGAAAATATTTTGTCACTCAATGCATAATTAAACTCTGGAATTCATTACTGGAGGATGTAATAAAAGCTGTTAGTGTAGCTGGGTTTAAAAAAGATTTGCACAAGTTCCTGGAGGAAAGGTTCATAAACCATTATTAAAGAGGATCCAGGAAATCCACTGATTGCCCCAAGATGAGCATTGTGGCTGCTGTGGACTTTTGGTACCTGCCAGGTACTTGTGACTTGGATTGGCCACTGCTGGAAACAGGATACTGGGCTTGATGGAGCTTGGTCTAACCTAGTATGGCATATCTTATGTTCTTTTGTTATGCTCTTATATTGATTTTATCTAAGAAATCCAGAAATTGAGGATAAACTACATTGTCTAAATGCTTTTCCACAAAGGATGGTAATGAATGCTACTAAATATTGCATGTCCCACAGCCATTGAAGGAACTGAAGCAGAAAAGAGGATGGATATTTTTTCTAGACTCGGATCTGAAATGCATCTCAAAATCAACTATGAAGTACTTACAGGAAACAGAGATGAAGGGTTTGAAATGGCCTTCGCAGTCCTCAGACTTGACTATTATTGAACATCTGTGGGGAGATCTCAAGCATGCAGTGCCTATAAGAAGACCTAAGCATACCTCAGAGCTCAAATAGTTCTGCAAGGAAGAGAGAGACAAAAATTCCCAGGGAAAGAATAAAAAGACTCTTAGGGGCCCTTTTACTAAAGGGCACTATGGTGTTGCACCTAACAATCCAAAAGTACCAAAACCATAGCACATGAGGTACACCACCACCCAGGTTTATTGTCGGGGGCATTGAAAGCGTGTCCCTGACAGTTAACATGGTGCACCCTGCCCTAACAGGGCAGAAAATTAACACAGGTGCACTTGCCTCCATCTACTCATTGGCTATCTTGCAATTAGCGCAGAAGAGCTGACCAAAAGGCGCTTACCCCACCCACTCTCCACCCCTAACCCGCCCTCCTGCTCCCCTAACGCACCATGGACAGTTAGTGTCAAAATCTGGTGGTGCTGTCATGAACCCACACTAGCTATCGACGCATGTTCCAGTGCGCCTTTAGCACACACCAGAACCCACCCTAACAGATAACGCCCTTTAGTAAAAGGGACCGTTAGAGGCTCTTTTACAAAAATGTAGTATTTGCACTTACCGTGCATTGGGAACAAAACCCTCAGTGCAAATGCCACGTAGTAACCGGCAGAGGCATGCCCAGCATGTCCCCACACTTACCGCACAGAAATGTCTCTTCACATGTTAAGTTCATCCACGATTAGTGCACTTAATACCTCCTTTTGAGGTGGCATTAAGTGCACCCGTGCTAAGTGCACAATTGACAGTATGCAGTAACTGCCATGCACTAACCGCAATGTGTGATCTAAGCCCACTCTACGCCCATAAGCCGCCCAGGCCCCGCCCTTTCACATGTCAAGCAGTTACCGTGCAAACTGATTTCATCACACTCAGATCCCTGCTAACCACACAGTAACACAGGTGTTAATTGCATAGCATACTTTAGTAAAAGGGCCCCCTAGCTGGCCAAAATATGTTTGGAAGCTACTGTGGCGGTATGACAAAATATTGGCTGAAAGAGTGTCCTATCTTTTGCATCTTTCATAGCCACTGTTTATTATTTTAAATCTGTAAAAAAATGCAAATAAATAGTACTTATGAATTAAAATGTGCAGAAATATGTCATGTTTAACTTTCTATCAAAACTCCAATCTATCACTTAAATCAATAAAATTTCTAACCCAAACATATCTTTATCTTTAAAAAGCAGGGGGGGGGGGAAGACTTCAGAAAAAGGTTTTGCTGTTTTATCTGTTCAAAATTCAGCTGCACGGCTTATCTTCCACCAGTATTGCTATGCTCATGTAACCCCTCTTCTCAAGTCACTTCACTGGCTCCCTATCCATTTCTGCATCCAATTCAAACTTCTCCTACTGACCTACAAGTGCATTCATTCTGCAGCCCCTCACTACCTTTCCTCCCTTATCTCACTCTACACCCCTCCTTGGAAACTCCATTCCTCTGACAGATCCCTTTTAGAGTAACATAGTAACATAGTAAATGACGGCAGATAAAGACCAGTATGGTCCATCTAGTCTGCCCAGTAAGATGGCAAGAGTAGGTGCACCTGCTGCTCCGTGCAGGCCAGCCCTCCCCATGTCTTTGTTTAGGGGTGAACCCACCGCTCCGTGTAGGACACCCCTGTATGTTGAGAATTTAGATAGTTACGTTTATTTTGATTTTATCCTGTTGCTGTAAAGGGATCCACTGTGTCTGTCCCATGCCATTTTGAATTCTGTCACTGTATTTGCCCCCACCACTTCCATCACTTTATCTGTGCCCTTCTCGGCCACTGCCAACTCACGACTTCGTTCATTCGATCTTGCTGCTTCATAAGCCTGGAACAAACTACCGGAGTCAGTACATTGGACTCCTTCTCTATCCCTATTCAAATCCAGGGTAAACACCCACCTTTTCGAGGCTGCCTCACTCTCCCGTTCACCACTGATGTGTATCTTACCATACTCTAGTCCCAAGTTCTGTGATGTTCTTCATCTTGATTAGATTGTAAGCTCTGATGAGCAGGGACTGTCTCTTAAATCTATACGTATAGCGCTGCAATGCCTTGTAGCGCTACACAGACGCTAAGTAATAATAGTAGTAGTAATAGTGGTAAAGACTTATAATCTATGTCTATCATATGTTTATAAAATCTCCAAAAATATTGAGGGAGGGGGATATTCAAAGGCATTTACAAGGCTTGCAGACCTGCAAAACATTTAAATGCCAGTTTGCGGGATATTCAACGGCACTAACACGGCATCGAATATCCATGTATTTATTTTATTTTATTTATTTTATTTAGACAGTTTTTGTATACTGCCTTATCCTTCAATCAAAGCGGTCACAACACAATTGGGGGATACATTTAACACGCGTGGATATGACAAATAACAATCGTTGCCACAATGATTTTCCAACAATCTGGTGTCTTCCATGAATTTTTCTATTAGCTACAGAGTCTGTCATGTCAATCCACATTTCCTCTCAGCCAAGCCTCTGATTTGCAGGTCCCCTTTTTCCTTAGAGTCTCCAACAATAAAAGTTGAATCATTTTTAATTCCCCATCAGCAGAGCCAACAAGGCTCCGTTACAGTTAAGCTGCACCAGATCTCTGACTCTGGTGTTATCCTTCGCTTCTTTCTTGCAGATGCTGTGAAATACAAGTGTAGATTATAAAGACAGCAATCTGCACATGTAAAACGGCATTTTAGGAGGGATGTCCATGTTACCGCATTCAGGTTACCAGGGGAGGGGCAGCAGTGATAGGTGGCATGTAAAAGACATCTGAAATCGCTCTGAAAGATGCACATTCCCATAACTGGTCCTGGTGACAGGCCTGTGCACATAGCGTGCCTTGGTACATGCATGGATACAGGCTATTTCAGAAATGTGGACATCCCCGAAATGCATGGAAACAGAACGGGTACTCGGACGTGCCACCTGGGGTATGTGTGCATCTGTTATGATATATGCACATCCCAGCCAGCCATTTCGGATTAGCAGACGTGCAGCAGTGGGGCAGTAACATGACTATATGGAGATTTATTTTGCCCGGCGACATTTACACATTTCGCTCTTCCCTCAGCAAGTGTTGCTTCAATGAAACAAGCACTTTTTTGCACCTTGTTCATGGTCAGGGCTAGGTGTAGACATCAATGCGTCAACAGCCAGGGCCAGACATGCCATGCCATTCTGAAATCGATGTGCATCTCCGCGGCACCGCCCAGGCCACGCCTCCACCATGTTCCCATGCTATGTGGACATCCTCGCGCCAGGCATGTCTATATACCCACTTTCTGCAATGGGTCCAGGGAGGCTTCTGTGATTTCCACATCTGAATGCCCATTTGCAGACATCCAGACTACAAATAGAGCTTCAAAAATGACCCCCATACTAAACAATTATAGGCGTGGACATTTACACCTGCTCAAGGGCTGCTGGAAATGTTTGCACATGCAACGTAGGTGCATGTTAATGCTCTTACACTAGTATTTTATAAAGATGTATAAACGCCTATGTGTCTTTATAAAACTGCACATAATTAGGGTCCCCTTTATAATATTACCCTTCCTATGTTCTTTGGAGGTGTCTTTCCTTTAAAGGCAAAAAGCATAGATATAAGTCTCAAATATTTAATGATGTGGCGGCACATTCTGCTTTGTACTTCTCTGGGCCGTCCGGGGGCTAAACGTCCCCGTGGGGGCTAAACGTCCCTGTGGAAGCAGAATCGCAGCACAGTGGCTGTACTTCTGGAACGTGCCCCTATTCAAGCATCCCAGACGTCCAGCCACTTACCCGACTAACTCAGTTAGGCCCCTGAATGGCGCCGCTGTGCCATGGCATCCCATCACCATGACACTGCAGCTCCATTCAGGAGCTGCTGTCCCCAGCCACTGCCGAAACTGTCCTTTCCCCGCAGCCAGACCATCACGCCGGCCTCCCATGGCCAGGGTCTGGCTGGGGGTAACTTATTCCCCCCCCCCCTTTCTCGCCTGTCTTTGCCACCTGCCACCAAAAGCCCGCATCCAGGGGGACATATTCTACCCAGCTGACCCTGGACATACAGGGCTGACCTCAGAATAGGCTCTGTACATCCAGGGAGATGATCCACCCTCACTCCGTCCTCATTCCGCCCTCCCCTATCTAAGGCTCCCCATACAACTCAGATGTACATATGGGGAGCCTTTTTCCAGCAGCCACATTTGGACGAATATCGGGGATGCACTTCCAGGATGGACGTGCATTCCCATTATTCGTGGTCCAGAATAACCCCCATACTGTTTTTCTATTAGGAATGGGTTTATCTTCATTGTTCTTTTTGTTTATTCTCCCTTTTTTGCTTTGCTTTTGTTAATTTTGCTCAGTGTTCTGGAGGTGCACATCTGATACTACATTGTTTCTCAGGATAAAATGACAGAAAAATGGTCCATTTGCACATTTCTACCACTCACAGCCTCCTACCCATGACTGGGATGGTGCCAGACTTACCAATGTTGCAGTATTTCCCAACATACTGTCCACGACAACCACACACAGTCTCCCCAGTGGAGATGATCATCCTACAGAAGCCATCATGCAGGCAGAGATTCTCAATGCAGTCTGTAAAAAAATGAAGCGCTCTCTGACATAATATTGACCACGTGTGAAACCTTAGTCTGGCAATATCACAGCTAGTCAAGGAAAGTTCAGAATGTCCAAAACGGAGCAGCTAAAATCCATGGAGCAAATTATTTTAACAAAGTGCACTTTGAAGATATATAGTAGGAAACAACACACGATACTTTAAATAAAACATAGTATAACAATAGCAGAGCAGGGATGTATAGTTGTTTGAAAACAAAGCAAAAAACATAACAAACAAAGCTGCTTCGTTTCATTTCCAAATGAAACAAAATAAAGACTACAACTGTTAGGGGTGTTCTTTGAATTTAGAAATCAATACCATTGGTCCAGGGCAAAGGTCTCTACCACGTGTTAGTGTCAGGGCTGCTAATGCAAAATGCAGTTAGCTACACCCCTGGAGTTGTAGTTAACTTTACTGCATTATCTACCAAGTTAGCAGTTAATGCTCACGGTCCTCTCCCATTCCACACCCCCTAATATGAATTTCCATGTTAGGTGTTTAACATGGCAATTAGCATGTGCTAACAGTTAATGCACTGTGTCAACACTGTGGCATGCGAACTGTTAGCCCCCAGTAAAACCTGCATAGACTCCTAAGACATCTTAGTAAATAGACCCCATGGACTCTCTTTAACTAAGATAGAGGTCTATAAATTCATGAATGGAGTGGAACAGGTAAATGTAGATTGGTTGTTTACACCATCAAAAAGTAGAAAGACTAGGGGACATGCAATGAAACGACAATGTAACCCAGTTAAGACTAAGAAAAAAAATTTGTACTCAACGTTTAATCAAACTTTGGAATTCATTACTGGGGGATGTAGTAAAAGCTGTTAGTGTAGTCGGGTTTAAAAAAGGTTTGGACAAGTTCTTGGAGTAAAGGTCCATAAACCATTATTAAAGAGAACCAGGGAAATTCACCGCTTGCCCTGGGACAAGCATTGTAGAACCTGTGTGCCTTTCTGGGAACCTTCCAGTTATCTGCAACCTGCATTGGCCACTGTTGGAAACTGGATACTGGGCTTGATGAACCTTGGTCTGACCCAGTATGGCATTTCTTAAGTTCTTATGTTTTTAACTATTGCCTTCAGCAAATTTTATTCTGCTCTCAACAACCTTGGGGTAAATAGTGGTAAAGAGTAAAGCAAAATAAAAGTCAGGTATGAATGTGTGCAGCTACCATGAAGCAAATTTGCCCAAATGCAGTTGAAGCTCAAATGGTAATGCAGTTCAGACTCACAGAAAGCCTCTGCTCTACATACAGCATATGGATCTATGGTATTATTTTAATCCTCTTTCTTTCTCATTTATCTTCTCATACTCCTATCTGTCACGCTGGGCTTTATGCATCTGAAACTGCCTGAACTTTGTGACTGACATCATCAAAATATAGGTCATAGGTCAGACACATGGTTAAGTGATTACGGCAGTGCCATGGGGGCCCCCAGAGGAGGACTGTGTAGGGCGGGGTCTAAATGGGAGAAGGGATGTGAGGAAATGAAGGTGGGCCCGAGGGGAGAGAGGTCAGCAATCGGATATATATAAAGAGGATGAAACAAGGGACTACTGGTTTGTGTAGCGCTCCCTCAGGTCCATCCACATATATGCACAATGTGACATGGTATATATACTGTCATTCAGGAAAAAGAGGCAAGGAAGCAAATCCTAACCTCAGAATTATTTAACACAGTATTGCAGTAAACATGGTGGGCCGAGTTCCCAGAGCAACGGTGTGGCCTGAAAGAGAGTGGTCCAGAGAGCTGTCTCTTCCAGGAGACCAAAGACAGAGGCAGCTACAGGCAAACACTGAGGAAAATTTATTTATCAGGTTTTTTTAATCATTTCAGTCAAAGCATACATTAAACAGAGATGTTGATAACTTGAATTTTTCTGAGGCAATGGAGGGCTGAGTGACTTGCCCAAAGCCACAAGGAGTGCTACTGGGAATCAAACCCCAAGTAGTTTGGTTTCTAAGCAGGTGTTCTATCCATTAGGCTATTCCTAGGGAGATGTTTGTGGTAGCAACTGCTGGTGGGTGGTGGTAGCTTGTGGCTTAAAGGAAGGAACCATACTTGGGAAGCAGTCCTGACCAGAGGTTACATGGGAGGAGGCAGACAGGCTACTTCCTAGCCTAAAATCCTCTTTGAATTGGAATTCAAACCCCTGTTTTAAAGATACTAGAAATTTTTCTTTTTTTTAATTTACTCATTTTTATAGATTATGAATTCATTTCGGAAACTGTGGTTGAAATCCCTGGTTGAAGGAATACATACAGGGTGGCCCAAAAAAAAGTGAGAACATCTCGTAAATTAAAAGCGTAAATAGTTTACTTATTTACCTTTTTTTAGCTATATAACATCTTTATTTCAACAATTTCTGGTCGCCATCTTTTTTTTAAATTTGTCAATCGTTTACATCTGTCTTTTTTAATTTTTAAATAACTTATACGCTATGAGATGTTCTCACTTTTTTTGGGCCACCCTGTATATGGGTTTACTGTAGGATATAGATGAACCTGTATCCCTGAAGGAGGATTGGTTATTCCAACTGATAAGGAAAGCTACTCTCTACTGTTGCAGAATAGGAAGAAGAATGGTGGGGTGATTTTTATGGGTGCCTGCAAGATTTTTGTGAGCGCCTGTGTATACCCCATATTGAGAGCCTAATTGCTGTGCAACAGTCTGGTATTTTTTAAGGTGGATCTGCATCTTTTCTGTAAGACTGAAGGGAAGATGTCCAATGGAGAGATATAAGGTTACTGAGAGAGAGCGGAGTGACGCAAGACCCAAGCAGTGCAGCTGCAACACAATGCTCCAGAAATAAGTGCAGAGCAAGGGAGGGGCAGGCTTCCATTCCACGGACAGTCCATCAGTGCAGTAAGCGCATCTAGAAACCCAATCACGAGTATCACCACTGACCGCACCATGAGTGGAAAAAATAAACCCATCTACTGCACTCCTCAGTTGGGGCAAAAAAGACAGAAGTAAGATGAAGAACCATCTGTCTCATATCGATAGTGACAGGTTAATACTGCACTTCAGACAAATATGTGATACTTTAGTATGAGTGTTATTTTAGAAGCCTTCTTCGCAATTTCCCCATGTAAATTCCAACATTTACTCATGGAAATGGCATTCACATGGAAAAGGTAATTTTTGGCAATGCTCAGTTTACATGTGGCAGACTGAAATATGCAGAAATCACAAGTGGGTGTGTCAGAGGAGTAGTTAGGACATGAACTGGGAAGGACAACAATCTCCATATGTATTCCCCATTTCATATAGCAAATGCATGTATATGGCCAAAATATCCATGCTGGGATTTATAGCTGCTTCCTGGCATGTTTAGGCTTCTACAAAGTGCTTGGTTTGGCCAGCCCTTACAGAGAGGATTAAGGGAGTTATCGTCCTTAATCCCCCATTCTTTATTTCCCCCCTCAAAATTGAAACTAAAGATAACAGCCTCTGTAGTTAATTGACAGTATTTATACCTCTAGGTTTGCAAAGTGGCCCACATACACAGGTCAGCTGCTGAATTTCCTCCATTAACTTTTCCGCATACGGCTTTGTAAAAAGGTTCCTCTGACTCTACGTATCAGATAATACATAATAACTACCATGCACCCCGTATGTAGATACCTCTAAGGTTCTCCTCCTCTAATCACTCCCGTGCGTCCCATATGTACAAACCCCTAAGGTTCTCCACCTCTAATTACTCCCGTGCACCCCGTATGTACAGACCCCTTAGGTTCTGCTCCTCTAATCACTTCTATGCGTCCCGTATGTAGAGGCCCCTTAGGTTCTGCTCCTCTAATCACTCCCGTGCGTCCCGTATGTAGAAACCCCTAAGGTTCTGTTTTTCTAATCACTCCCGTGCATCCTGTATGTAGAGGCCCCTTAGGTTCTGCTCCTCTAATCACTTCTGTGCGTCCTGTATGTAGAGACCTCTTAGGTTCTGCTCCTCTAATCACTCCCGTGCGTCCCGTATGTAGAGACCCCTTTGGTTCTGCTCCTCTAATCACTCCTGTACGTCCTGTATGTAGAGACCCCTTAGGAGTTTCTGCATACGGGATGCATGGGAGTGATTACAGGAGCAGAACCTAAGGGGTCTCTACATATGGGGTGCACGGGAGTAATTAGAGGTGGAGAACCTAAGGGGTTTGTACATACGGGACGCACGGGAATGATTAGAGGAGCAGGACCTAAGGGGTCTCTACATACAGGACGCACAGGAGTGATTAGAAGAGCAGAACCTAAGGGGTCTCTACATATGGGGTGCACGGGAGTAATTAGAGGTGGAGAACCTAAGGGGTTTGTACATACGGGACGCACGGGAATGATTAGAGGAGCAGGACCTAAGGGGTCTCTACATACAGGACGCACAAGAGTGATTAGAGGAGCAGAACCTAAGGGTCCTCTACATACAGGATGCATGGGAGTGATTAGAGGAACAGAACCTTAGGGGTTTCTGCATTCGGGACGCACGGGAGTGATTAGAGGAGCAGGACCTAAGGGGTCTCTACACACGGGACGCACAGGAGTGATTAGAGGAACAGAACCTAAGGAGACTCTACATACAGGTCGCAGGGGAGTGATTAGAGGAACAGAACCTTAGGGGTTTCTACATTCGGGACGCACGGGAGTGATTAGAGGAGCAGAACCTTCTGTTCCTCTAATCACTCCCTTGCGTCCTGTATGTAGAGGCCCCTTAGGTTCTGTTCCTCTAAGCACTTCTGTGTGTCCCGTATGTAGAGGCCCCTTAGGTTCTGCTCCTCTAATCACACCCATGCGTCCCGTATGTACAAACCCCTTAGGTCCTGCTCCTCTAATCACTCCCATGCGTCCTGTATGTAGAGGCCCCTTAGGTTCTGTTCCTCTAATCACTCCTGTGCGTCCCGTATGTAGAGACCCCTTAGGTTCTGCTCCTCTAATCACTCCTGTGCGTCCTGTATGTAGAGGCCCCTTAGGTTCTGCTCCTCTAATCACTCCCATGCGTCCTGTATGTAGAGGCCCCTTAGGTCCTGCTCCTCTAATCACTCCTGTGCATCCCGTATGTAGAGACCCCTTAGGTTCTGCTCCTCTAATCACTCCTGTGCGTCCTGTATGTAGAGGCCCCTTAGGTTCTGCTCCTCTAATCACTCCCATGTGTCCTGTATGTAGAGGCCCCTTAGGTCCTGCTCCTCTAATCATTCCCATGTGTCCTGTATGTAGAGGCCCCTTAGGTTCTGCTCCTCTAATCACTCCCATGCATCCTGTATGTAGAGGTCCCTTAGGTCCTGCTCCTCTAATCACTCCCATGCGTCCTGTATGTAGAAGCCCCTTAGGTTCTGCTCCTCTAATCACTCTCATGCATCCCGAATGTAGAGACCCCTTAGGTTCTGCTCCTCTAATCACTCCTGTGCATCCTGTATGTAGAGGACCCTTGGGTTCTGCTCTTCTAATCACTCCTGTGCGTCCCGTATGTAGAGACCCCTTAGGTTCTGCTCCTATAATCACTCCCATGCGTCCTGTATGTAGAGAGCCCTTAGGTTTTGCTTCTCTAATCACTCCCTTGTGCCCCATCTGTAGAGACCCCTTAGGTTCTGCTCCTCTAATCACTCCCTTGTGCCCCATATGTAGAGACCCCTTAGGTTCTGCTCCTCTAATCACTCCCATGCGCCCCGTATGTAGAGGCCCCTTAGGTTCTGCTCCTCTAATCACTCCCGTGCATCCCATATGTAGAGACTCCTTAGGTTCTGCTCCTCTAATCACTCCCGTACATCCTATATGTAGAGACCCCTTAGGTGCTGCTCCTCTAAGCAACAGAGAACACAAATTTTGGTCTGGATTCTATTACTGAGGGAAAGGAAATTGGAGTGAATGGACTGTAGATGCCAAAGGCCTCCCATTGTATTCTGGTTCCGCTTCAGGAATTCTTATTATCCCTGAGAGTAGAGACTGAAAGCCTGATATTTCTCTTGGAAGTTATGCCTCCAGTCTGCCAAGCAGCATGCACATCCGATGCAAGAGACATACAGCCTGGCATGGATTCACAGTTTACAAAAGGCTCCATGATTAGCAGAGCCTTTTCTAAAATACTGCTGAAAATGTGTACATCCTGACCTAGATATCTCAATTCTGCTTTCCACATGCTATCTAAAATCCTCCTTCACAAGTCTTAATATTTTCCCATGCTGATATACATGCCTGTAATTCTATGCTTTGTCACCCTGACTGAGCCTGATCTCAGAAGCTAGGCAGGGTCAAGCCTGGTCAGTATTTTTTTTCCAAGTTTATTTAAAAATTTTCAACAAAGAACAATATAATTCCAAAATTATCAAATTAAGTACTTATAACCCTCCACTTAAAAAAACAAAACAAAAAGAAACCAGAGGTCTAAACACCATGAAATCATGAGCTATTTAGATGAATATCTAAAGATCGCCATATTTTTTCTATCTTCTATGCACAATTTGAAACAACCAAGGCTGTCCCTTCAAGCTTACAGGTCTGGCAGACAGCGTGCCACTAGAAGATAACATTTAATGATGAGGTATCTTTCCAACACTGCATAACATGTTGGACTGCAATGGAAAGCAGAAAGTCAAGAAACGTTTTGTCAAATCGGCTAAGTTCCTTATTCAGACACAATGATCTGAATAGCACAATTTGTATTGTCAAGGGAGTATGAAAGTGAAAAATTTCATTAATATATCCCCAAACTCCAGTCCAAAAAGTTTTATTAATAGAACAGTCATAAAGCATGTGAGTCAATGTTTCAATATCCGCTGCACAGTGTCAGCAAAGATTGGAACCCAACAAACCCCTCCTGAACATACGAACTGGTGTCCAGATTGCCCAATATGCAATAAAATATAACGTTTGGGAGAGACTGCAACACATCGTAGGCCATACTATGTGACTCCAAAATAAGTTCCATTTAAAAACATCTTGTGGCAAATCAGTGTCAAATCCCATGTCCTACACAAACCTAACAAAGAAGGCCCCTTGCCACTTATAAGTAATTGGTAAAAGGAGGACATTAACCTTCCCCTCTCAGCGACTTTCTGACAAATCTTCAAAAGGTCTGAAGTCTGGAAACTCTCCTCACACCATATGGATGATTGTATCAAACCCCTGATCAAGTTTGCAATGGCGATAAACCATATAGTTCTAGTAGGCTTTGTACGGAAACTAAAATACCTCCTTCGAAAAGATAGCCTACTTTGTACATTTTTTTATGTTCTTCCTATTGATTTGAATGAGTGGATTAAACCATAAGGAGGAGGCCTCAGAACCCGAATATGGAATAGAACAGTGAGAGACTAGTTCTTTAAGGGCTTTAATGGTGCTGACAATGGTGGGAGATTTTAATCTACTAATTGGAACATTCATCGTAGGTAATTCTGATAATTTGAATGGTGTGACTAAAGATCTTTCCATATCTAGCCAAGGCACATCAAAATCGTTTCTAGCCAGCCAGACCCATGCCTTAACAATGATGCTGCGTGGTTAGTACTTGAATGGAAGACTACCTTGGAATATCAGGTGCTGTAAACTTCCTGTGCAGAAAAAAGGCCTGGCAATCTACTTCCAGACGCACCTTGCAAAGAAAACGCAGGGCTGGGTCACTAGGAGTCACCATTGACTCGACGGCACACAACAATTCTTTACAAACTGTACCCATAGTATGATTTGAAAGAAAGTGTAGGAGAGAATGAACAGCACCTAGCAATGTCAGGTAGAATCCTATGAATTTATTGTTGAAATTCGTTCAGTTGTGTCAGTGCATGTGGCCAGATACGATCCCAGAAGTTCTGTTTAAGGAGCTTAGGGAGCTCTTCTTAATGTACTTTCCCACAAATCAATACAAAATTGGAGGAATTAAGTATTGCTGAAAATCTCTCAGTCATAAACACACTTAGCAGAAAATAACAATATTCCACACAATACCTGTGCTTCGCTCTCGAGAGCATTCAATATTCCCCTCAGTGCACGTGCAGTGTTCAACTTCTCCCTGATGGAATCTTGGCCACTTTTCTCCAAAGTTGAAATATGCATAGTACGTAGGATCAAAACATTTTTCTAAATTAAAATAAGAGAGAAGCCAAACTGAGAAGAGCAGGAAGATAATGATGCTTGCTTGTAAGATGGAGAACTGGATGACTTCTCGTGTGCTTAGTTTATTGTTATCAACTTTCTCAATTACTTCTCATGTTTGAGCCACTACCATAGAGGTCAAAATCTGACTTGAAGGATCTACTGAAACCAGATTCCTACTAATTGACTAAGAATGCACCTTGGCAAAATACAAATCAGAAACGACAAAATCGAGCAATGTGATTGGCCCACTGGGCTATTTCTGGCAAACTCTGTCTAGATACATGGACATACAAGGTGTGACAAAAAGAAACAAGACTGTGGCAGCCACGCCCATGACTCAATGCCAATTGGCTAACCGCTTATGTCACTGTGTTGTGCAACATCTCACCACTATTCTGCTATAATATTTTTCAACTTTATCACTCTGTATTTCTTTTTCAGGTTTTTTGTAGCACACTGCTCCATCGCTTTGTAACAACTGGAGGTGGCAGAAATATGGAGCAAAGAATCAACTTGAAATTTCTGGTTAAGTTGGAGAAGGGCCCAACTGAGTGTCTCCAACTTCTCCAAAAGGCTTATGGAGAAGATGCAATGTCAAGGCCGCAAGTCTTCAAGTGGCACAAATGCTTCAAGACTGGCCAGAGGAGGTGGAGGATGACCCCAAGTCAGGATGGCCTTCCACGACAAAGATGGCTGAGAACATTGGCAGAGTGAACCAGATGGTGCAGAGTGATTGCAGATTGATGGTGCGGATGATAGCTGAGGAGTTCAGCCTGAACAGGGAGCCAGTGCGGACCATCTTGGTGCAGGAGCTGGGGATGCGGAAGGTGTGCGCCAAGATGCTGTTCAGGCTTTTATTGGACGACCAGAAGGAGCACCGGGTCAGTTGTTTCTCAAGACTTGCAAGAGAAGATCGGAGAAGATCCAGAGTTCATTGGCCGAGTCATCACAGGAGATGAGACTTGAGTCTTCCAGTATGACCCCGAAAGCAAGAGACAGAGCCTACAGTGGAAGACTCGACTGTCACTCAGACCCAAGAAGGTGCGCATGTCCAAATCAAGGTCATGTTGATTGCATTCTTCGACCAGAAGGGTGTGGTCCATCATGAGTTTGTGCCTGCACTTCTACCAGCAGGTCCTCAATCGCCTACATGACCAGCTTCAACGCAGCAGGCGGGCTCTGTGGAGAGACAAGTAGTGGCTGCTCCACCACGACAACACGCCTGCACACACTGCGCTCAGTGTGAGGCAGTTCTTGGCCAACAAACAGATCACAGCTCTCGGCTACCCTCCTTATTCCCCAGATCTCTGGCTCTTCCCCAGGCTGAAGACTGTGCTCAAAGGAACTCATTTTGTCTCTGTAGAAGAGATCAAGGCCACTGTGACGAGGGAGCTGAGGGACCTCAAGGAGGAGGACTTTACCGAGTGCTTCCGTACGCGGCAGAAGCAAATGCAGAAGTGCATGAACTCTGGGGGGGATTACTTTGAAGGGGACAATGTGTAGTTTCTCTGTAGATTTTGTAATAAAACATTTATGGGACTGTCTCATTTCTTTTTTTGTCACACCTCGTATGTTAGTCACACCAGTAGAATAAACAGCTCCTTCATTAATATGCCCAATCAAAGGTAGAAATAACGTGCTAGGGTCAATTTTCAAAAGGGCTGATATTCAAATGCCATGACATCAGCTGTAGCGCTCAAATATTGATGAGATTTTTCAGAAGTAGAATCTGCATAGGAGCTATCACTGAATATCTGAGCTGAGCGGCGGCAGCTGGAGAATGACGACCTTATCCAGTCTGTGGCAATTTTCAGCCGTCGCTTATCTGGTTTCCAAATTAAGAAAGCTTTTCAGGTGGCCTAAGTTAGCTGGATAGGTGGTGACTGGAAATCCCCCTAAGCATATAAAGTCACCATTTATCCAATTAGGCTGACACCGCCCTCACCCTCCCATGGTCCACCCTTAAGTTAACCAGTTGTAAATATTCAGCATCACTATCCGGATAATGCCAATGAATATTGGCCGGCCAGCTAACAGCTTTGCATATCAGCCCCATCGTTCCCAACAAATGACAGTTTCAGTAGCAGCCATTGTCTCCATCATTTAAGTACTATGTATTTCTGCCTCAGAGATATTATTTACTTTCATCTCTAAATTACATATTGCACGTCACCTCTGCCCAGGAAAATCACAGAGCAAGGCTCTCATTGGCTGAAGATTAAACTGCTGTAAAAGAAAGTACCCTGGGTTTACATGTCATGGTAGTGTACCAGTCACAAGTAGTACCATACCTCCCCTTATCATAATTTTCATTTTTTCTGCTTGCATGCTTTTAAGTCACACCCCTCAATCCCCTTACCCCTCTAACAGTTGCTGTGTTTAGAAGATGGTCACAGATTAGGTGCCATGTGATCTGTTCAGATAGAGCGTGTGATGCCATTTGTAGTATCATACTTACACTGGATCACTTTAGAGTCACTGAGGTGATGTAATGTATGGTCCTCAGGCCTCTCTGAGGAGCGCTAACAATATGGTTGGGGCGGTATAGCCTGGAAGTTGCTCTACCAATAAATCATGAACCACCAATAGTGCTCCCAGGAAAGAGAAGGAATTGCCTATAAGCATTTGAAAGTAAACTTTCTTGGTACAAGGTGACCTGTTTCTATTTGCTATCTTCATTTTCTGAAATTAAAATTACTCTTAAGTTCTGCCTTCCTGAAGAGGCAAAGATCTCTAGTGACTCACCAGAATACTACTTTGGACCTTCTTATGCGACCCAGTGTTTCCAGAAAATGGTAGAGCTCTCCTGACCAGTGAGATAATGGGGGAGTAGACCCCTGTTGGAAGAAATGATTGTTATAAAGACCAAGTCCAAAGGCAGTTTCCTGTCTTTGGCTGGCGTAGCCACTATACCATAGCGGCAAGTGTCTCTAGCTCTACAGCCATGCACCATAGGGGTAGGTGGAGACGTTCCTGGCTAAGCTAGCCAGGGAATCAGTAACCTAACTAGTGACAAGGGTGGCTTAGGTCATTAAGAAGAAATCAGGTGAAAAGGAGCCTTGGAGATTAAAGGAGCAGCAGAGAACCCTGGTCATGGAACAAGAGAGGAGAGAAGAGGAAAGGGTGAAAGGTCTGCAATGACATCCAAGTCCAGCAGCCAATTCTATAGGTATTCTGGCAAAGAAGTAAAGAGGAAAGGAGTCAGGAGAAGGACTCTACTGCAGGGATGGTCCCATGGAGGGAAAGAGACTGTAACTGGTCTCTGCGAGTATACTTTTGTATTGTTGTCGTCAATAATCTTTCAGTAAACCCTTGGTTCAGAACACCAAATTCTGGCCTGACTGCACTTCAATAAACCCTTTTCAAAGAAGCACTTTGTTTAAAGTATGCCCTGATGCAGTTTAACGCGGAACGGCATGACTGCTATTGAGCGCCATTGGATTAAGCCAACTTATAAATCATTTATTACATTTTGAATAGTAATGAAGGATGAAATAATTTTGATGAATAAGAATTAAAAATTGTTTAAAAACATAAATAAATATAAAACTAGATGAAATGAAGGAGTTTTTCTGACCAGTAATGGTGAAAGTATGGAATTTGGCCTCAAGGCACCGAAGGCTGTGTCCACTAAACATTAGCATGCACCGTCTGCCGCAGCCGCCAAGTTATTCCTATGGGCACGCACTCACGTTTAGTAAACATGGCCTTTTCACTAAGGTCTTGTCCCCTTTCTAATTTTTTATTTTACCATATTACATGAAGGGTGAATATACATGACATTTTAAATAAATTAATGGCTTATAACGTACTGACTAAAGGGTCGAAATATATCAGTGAGAGTCTTTTTTTGGAATTACATGGCTTAGTGCCCAGTCAAAAAATTCCTGCACAAATCTGCAACTGCTGTCTTTGCAAGTAATATCTTTTCCCTAAAACAATGAATGTAGTTTTGGATAATCTAAACCGCATCCATTCTTTGATCCCCTCACCTTCACCCCACCCCCAGGAACGCCTCTATAAAACGCAGGGGAAAATGCACACTTTGTAGAACAGCGAACATAGGAAAATGTTTACTTAAATGCTGTCATTTACCGTGCATTCAGCCCTAAAACTGGGGGTGGTGCCAGACCCATGCTAACAAACGGGGCTATGCACAGCATGTTCCCATGCAGCGAGTAGGCATCCAGCAATATGCTCGTGCTGCGTCCTTTGCTGCAATCACTGTGGGTGCAGTTAACTGCAATGCATGATCACCACCCACTTTCCACCCCGATCCACCCAATCTCTACCTCAGTGTGGGATTTTTAGTTCGCGCTAATGGTTACCGTGGTGGGTTTAGCGCGTGGTACACTCCAAGCTAACCATTCGCATGGTTTAGTAAACATGCCCCATAGTTTCATTTAGTTTATTGTTGTATTGAATATACAGTACCACCAGTGTTTCCACCAAGCTGCGCGGAGTCCTCCGCCGGCATTCCTGCTGGTGGGGGGAGGTGCTGAGCAATCACGAAAGCAATCACGCTTAGGATCGCATGGCATAGGCAGGCGCCAAGGGCTTGCCGATGTGTGTGATCCTAAGTGCGATCGCTTTTGCAATCACTTCGAACCTCCCCCCACTGACGGGAATGCCGGCGGAGGACTTAGTGCAGCTTAGCGGGAATATTGAGTACCACCCTTCAACAATGTCAGCAGAGCAGTTTACAGTATTAATTCATAAAGAATAGGAAATTACAATTCAAATTTATTTATAAGGAATAATTAAAAGTATATAGAAATATAACAAAGAACTACCCCATGCTTACACCCTCGAGCATAATGATCAGTCAACATAAAGGAAAAATAGTGGGCCATAATCCAAATTTCCATTTCCTTATGCAAATCATAGTTTTATTCATCGAAATGCGTTGATTATTACCTTCCCTACATCTTCTTTTTATACTAACGTTTCAAAAATACAAAACAATGCCTTTGCTTGGAATCTTCTGGCTTTCAAGACTTCAATCATGATAAACCCCTAAAGGCTTACTGCGCTCCCACCTCCCTCTGGAGGAAGCATTATCCAACTCTGATCACATGATCTTACCCATTTCGCAGTCTTTGCCTCTGTACTCCTCGAGACACACGCAGTGGTAGGAACTCCAGTCGGCTGCACTGAGGCAGGTACCTCCATTCCTGCATGGGCTCCTTGCACAGTGATCTTGAAGAAGAACAAAGCAACAGCTGCTGTAAGTCAGGAGGTCACGTTACAGAGAGCGTGCGTGTCCTGATCTGCATCTTTTGACAGAGGATAAATGTTGAAAATGGAATGCAACGAAAGTGGGCACCCCAACTGTTGCAGCTTAGCATTCATGGAGATAAAAGATACAAGCCAATGTCTTCATTGGTAAAACATTAAAAATATCCAGATACTGTATATTACTTGTAAATTAGATTTCAAAGACCCTAAATCCTGTCTTCACATAGTGCATCAACCATGCAGTCTCAAATGCTCTTGTGTATTATCATAGAGTATTTCATTTATTTATACTTAGGGGCATGTTTACTAAAAACCGCTAATTTCCGCGCCGCAAAATAGCGCACTAAAAGCGGTACTTAAGAGCGCTTAAATGCCCCGCAAACGTGCGATGAAGCCCCGCACACTTGCGCATCACAGTAACGGGTGCCGCACAAGTACGGGCCCGCAAATGTCCGATAGAGGCGTGGAAAGGCTAACGGAGGGCAGAGGAAGGCCCCGGAGGGGCGGGGAAGGGGAGGGGAGAGGCGCCCCGCACATTATCGGTGCTGAATTTCCAAAAAAAAAATAGTGCGAGTGAATCACTCGCGGTAGAATGCATTTAAAGGGAAGAGAAACCATTTCCGTCAGCAATGTACAGCAAAACCGGGGAAACCTGCAAAACGTGAGCAGTGTGATACATGTGCACAGCCCAAAAGTGGAAATAAAAATAGAAAAGGACCACAACAAAAATTGTAAAAATAGTAATTCAGCTGGGGAACAGTTATAGTAATGGGCAAAACCAACAAACACACCCAGGAAAGCTCCAGCAAAAAGAAATGTTTTTGGAAAGGTGTACGGAGCGGAGACTCTTCCAAAAACATTTCCTTTTTGTTGGAGCTTTTCCTGGGAGTGTCTTCTATGGCTGCTATCACTGTTGCCCGGCGTGCTGATATTGTGTCCCCCATTTGCCATGGTCATTTCAGGGGTTTATGTGCACGTTTGTCACCAGACAGGGTGCATGTGCCCACAGTAAAAATGCGTAGAGCAGGGTTTGTGACTCCATCCTGCCAGGTTTACTACCTCCAGGGGCTGCACTGTCTCTGTGGCCATAGTGTGGTGCAGCAGACAGAGCCATTACCTCGAGGGCCAGAGGTTCAAATCCCAGCTGGGGCACTTGCCAGCCCAGTCCCTATATTTTACCCACCACTAAACAAAGATAGCGCAGACACCCCTGTATTGCAGGGAACATAAGCATGGGGGAAACACCCATATTTTACCCAACACCGCACACACACCACAACAATGGGCATTACCTACAGCCAAGTCCCCCAAATGCAGTCCCATACTGCCACATTGCAATCAGGTCATCTGCTTTGTCTGAGAGAAGCTCATGCCAGCATGTTGGCAGACAAGTACATGTGGTGCAGGGGGCAGTGGCTGCTAGCCACAGAAGACAGAGGCCTAGCCATGTGCAGGCTGGCACAGTCCACTGCAACAGACAGGCCCTGCCGGATCCACAGGCATGGACATTGCAGGGAATCCAGCCAATCTGTGGCTACACAGTGGTGCAGTGCACACAGACAGTATATGCAAGAACAGAAGGTCACAGGTTCAAAGCCCAGCTGGGGCTACCACCAATCCTGCCCACATTTTTTTCCCACAACTACAAAGTGATAGTAAGGACAAACCTTTCGTGGCGAGGACATATGCAATGGTACTACGTCTATCTTTTACCCCACTGAGCACAGACACCATGTACAGGGGCAGTACCTAGAGCAGAATCTCCCAAATGCAGTCCTGGTGGGCCACACACCAGTCAGGTTCCATGCTGCCACTCATACAAATGCCTGTGCTGTATATCTATGCACCACCCCCATGGCATGTAGATGTAGCTCATGCATATTCATGAGGAACAGCAGGAAAACCCGAACAGTGTGATGGAAACCTGGACTGGAGTTGGGAATCTCTGCCGTAAAGCAGCAGCCAACAGGGTCAGACACACCCACACACACACACACAGGCCCCATTGGCCAATGTCTCCTGGAGAGGCAGAACATTAGACCCTGCGTGCATCTCCCAATACTAGCACCTGCATACCTTAGCAATGTCACCCTACACCTGAGGTATACGGTACACAGCTCTGAGACGCTTGCTAGGAGTACTGGCAGATAGATAGCCATACGTTACGCACATACTGCTAGTTAACCCCATCCGAACAATCTGTTCGGTGTTTGCGGTGCGTGCTCCAGCCCTTGCCTCTGACGGTGTTTACCACCCTGCGGAGTGAGCCCCAGCAGTACTGCGTAGCATATCCATGCCTTGCCGTGCCCAAACCGGTGGCCAAGGCTAATTACCTCCTCAATAGTAGCACCATGATGGCATAGGTGTGGAATTGTGTGTCTGTCTATACAGTGGGTGTTGGCTGCAAGCCCCTTCCACAGCCCACACTGCCAACACTGTTGCCAGTATTGGCCTGCCAATGTGCATAATGAGTAGCAAGGGACCATGGGTATATCTCAGACAGAGTGGACTGACCAGGATGCAGCTGCACAGGGCATAGGGCACTGGCAGGGGCATGGTAGTGCCCGGCCACCACCTACACAGACAGGGTGACCTCTGTATGTGCTGCTGGGGGATCACTCTCACCCTGAGTGTGCAGTGACGGCAGCATGGCTAGGCACCCCCATAGTGCGATATTGTGATTCTCCCATGTGATATGTATGGGTGTCCTGTGGGGGCCTCTTCATGGACTTATCTGCCTGTGTGTGCTGCCACCCCAGTTGTGGGTGCATGCATGTCCATCAGGACCAGCCAGTAGACTGTTCACAGCTAGTATGTGTTGTGATGGAGTGCCTTGCAGGGTGCAGTGGCTGATGGCTTGCTACAGGTGAATATCAGATAGTGGTGGGGTGCATCTGTGAATATCCAGGCCTGTCGTCTGTCTGATATTGTGTTATGGATGTGTGTGGAGCTGCTTGGACTGCCCTGTAGGGTGTCTGTTCCCTAGCAGGACTGGGGTTGACGGTCCACTCTACTGCCATCAGGGGAGGGTGGGGATCTGTTGAGGGGAAGCCCTGTTTTATCCACCTGGGGGGTCCCCACTAACTGAGCCAGACAGAGATCTCCAAAATGTTTATGCAGCACCTACCTATTCCACAGGTTATTGGTGCTTTGGAGCTCTGACATAGCTGGTGTTGTGGACCTGGTCCTGGGCGCAACATCTCACACTCAGGGTGAGCACAGTAACCGCACAATGTGATGGTGTTTAGCTACTCTTTGCCGTTTGTCCACCCACTCAGGACTCCCTACCAGGCCGAGGTGCTGTGTGGGTGCACACGGACACTTCCCCCTACCAGGCCGGGGAGCTTTAGGGGTGCATTTCCCATCCTGTGTTCAATCGTGGACAGCTGATTTGCATGTGCAGTGCATCATGGGTACGGGTGGTTCACAACAGCAGACTGTCAGTGAGGTGACGTACAGGCTATCTGCAGCCAGCCAGGGGTTGCTTACAGCTGTAGCCCAATGATTATGTCATTGCCTGTGCAGCCAGATGTCATGGGTTCAAACCCACAGTGGGGTTCTGTGATAGGGGTGTCCAAAGATTTATTTTAATTTACTGTACATATGTTGCTGCCAGCAATAACACCCTCAGCGTACTGTACCCATAAGGTGCCTCTGAGGGTGCTTTATGGGGCGCCCTATAGGGCACGTTACAGTTTCCAGCCATATAGGGTGCACTATACATTATCCTGTGTCGCAACATACATGCTGCCCTATAGGGGACATTCTAGGGTGCCTTGGCGGACGATGCACTGTAACATGTGCCTTATGGGCCGCCTTATATTAATATGCTGTGAGAGTGCGTTTGCTAGTAGTTATCACAAAATAAAATTAAAAAGCCTCCTACAGCACTCCACAACATATAACATACTGCCTCAGCTAGCCTTTTTCACTGGCCATTGTGAGGGATTGAACCTGTGGTCCCTGCACGAGTGGTCAGTGTCTTAACCATTGTGCTATGGCTCCATTCCTGTTATTTGCACATCAGCGCGCCACTTATCCCACCCACTATTGGGCTGCCCCCTCACACATCAGCGCGCCGCCTTCTGCCCACCGGCTCGCCGCCTTCTGTTGCCCAATTTTATCAGCGCGCCGCCCTCTGCCGCCCAACCTTAACAGCGCGCCGCCATCTGCCGCCCACAATGAACAATGCGCCGCCTCATGCCGTATAAAAAAAGAGTGCGCCGCCTTCTGCCACCCATAATCAATATGCCTCCTACACCACTTTTGCCCATAAAAGTTGATGCCTCAGCTGGTCTTTTTTGTTGAGCACAATGGGGGTTTGAACCCATGGCCCCTGCACCATAGGTCAGTGTCTTCACCATTGTACTACGGCTCTGTTGTTTGGTTATGCAGCATCGCCCCACTTAGCCTTCCCACGCACTAATGTGGGCCCCGCACATTAGCGCGACGCACACACGTATGGTCGGGTTTTTTTCTTTTTTCTGCCTGAACCGCCCACTCCTTATATGGCACACGCACACTAACGGGGACCCGCACAGCAACGGAGTTTAGTAAACATACCCCTTAGTCAATTTGATGATTTGCTCTACCTTCAGGGAACTTAGAGCCATGTACAACAAAACAAACAATTAAATAAGCCTCAATAAATAGATCAAAAACAACAAGAAATAAAATAGATTAATACAAGAAAGATTGTAAAAAAAGAACATAATAGTAAAATAAACCAGAAAGCATATAATCATTGATTAAAAGTTCATTTCAAAAGCTATATTTTGCAGTATTTCCAAAAGGAAAAGTAATCGGACATTAGTCTCATTTGTTATCATAGAAATGGGCCCATTTGTATAGTTATATGGAAAAGGTCAAATTGTATATTTGAATTAATTCCTATGTGAACAGAAGCTGATATAATCTCTGCATGGTACAAAATTTAAAACATCTTTCTGCAATTTTTAATGCATGCTTAATATTTATTTGCAATTTTAAAGAAAAAAATTTGAATGAGAGCATTGTGAATATGGCAGATCCTTTCAATCAGTCATTTGTAACATCTCCTTTGGCAGAAATGATAGATTCCAAACATTTCCCATAGCAAGTTAAGGGGCATGTTTACTAAACCCAATGCCGGTAACGCGTTTGGGCTGTGTTACCAGCACAGGGCTTCTGGCTATCTGCAGGGGAGCATGTACCATACATCTGTCGTGGGTGCAACTAAAATTACATGTTAGTTGCACTCACGCTACCAGCATCAAGCGCAGATAGCATGGGCCACTAATGCCTGCACTGGCTGGGCCACGCTGGGAACGCCCCCGTCTCTCCCAGTCATCACCCCATTAATAGTCAAGCCTGGGGACTGTGAAGGACATTCCAGAACCTCCACCTTTCTTTCCTGCAGGTTCTTCATGGTTGATTTTGACATGCTTTGGATCATTGTCTTGCTGAAATACCCAACCTCCTTTCAGTTTTAGTTTCTTCACTGACTGTGGGATATTAGTTTCTAGGCTATGTTAATATTTAGTTGAATCCATTTATACTTCCACCTGCAGAATATTTCCTAAGCCACATTTGTGAAAACATGCCTGAACTTAAGAAGAAAAGATGTGCCATACTGAGTCAGACCAAGGTCCATCAAGCCACTATCCTGTTTCCTACAGTGGCCAATGCAGGTCACAAGTACCTAGCAGGTTCCCAAAAAGACACACAGGTTCCACATGCTGGACTTCGACATGCTGCTTTTTTTTCAGACATTTTGACTTGGATGTCATTGTACCTTCACATGTATTTGACCTTAACCTCATTTTATACTTAACCTCTACTTACACCGTTAATAATATCTATTTGAATAGAACGTTCAGGTTTACATATTGGAGTTGTGCCATTAAGGAGTGTGAAGTTAGCAGCAAAATCTAGTGGATATAAATATTATGTCCTTTCGTTTTTTGTGTTTTGCTTGCTGGTGCAGAAAGAATACACACGTTTTTTCCATGGAAGGACTCAGTAAAATACTGTATCATAAGGACATAAGATATGCCATACTGGGTCAGACCAAAGTCCATCAGGCCCAGTATCCTGTTACCAACAGTGTCCAATTTAGGTCACAAGTACCTAGCAGTTTTCCCAAAAGACACAGGTTCCACAATGCTTGTATTGGGTCAATCAATGGATAATCTGGGTCCACTTTAATAATGGTTTATGGACCTTTCCTCCATGAACTTGTCCAAACCTTTTTTAAACCCGGCTACGCTAACAGCTTTTACTACATCCTCCGGTAGCAAATTCCAGAGTTTGATTACACATTGAATGAACAAATATTTTCTCTTATTAGTCTTAAATAGGTTACCCTGTAGCTTCATTGCATGCCCTCTAGTCTTTCTATATATATATTTTTTTTTTATTTATACTTTGTAAAACAGTACAAAAACACATATATAGCCACAGCCACAGTAAAACCGTGTAATAACCCCCCCCCCCACTCCCCCCCATCCTACCACAGTCCCGTCATACAAAAACAATGACAATAGCAATATCAGTAGCTAATAACACTTTTCCAGCTCAAATATTTCTCCCAAACTTTTAGAAACATTTTGGAACCATTATTCTTAAGGGCAGTCGCCTTACTCATTAAATAAGTGGAATCTAAGGACACAACATATTCCCTCATGGTGGGCGTATTCACCTGCTTCCAACTCCTAGCAAGCAATTTCCTATACGTCACACACCCCACATTAACAAAGAAGCTCTCTGCTTGGGTGAGGTCATCCAGCCTCATCCCCAACAAAGCCACTACAGGGCTAGTCTTTCTATATTTTGATGGCGTAAACAATCGATCTACGTTTACCCGTTCCACTCCGTTCATTAATTTATAGACTTCTATCATATCTCCCCTCAGCAGTCTCTTTTCCAGGTTAAAGAGCCCTAACCTTTTTAGCCTTTCTTCATAGAGGTATCCTTCCATCCCCTTTACCATTTTGGTGGTTCTTCTCTGTACCTTTTCTAATAACGCTATATCCTTTTTAAGATACAGTGACCAGAATTGCACAGAATATTCAAGTTACGGTCACACCATGGAACAATAGACAGGTATTATAATATCCTTTGTTTTATTCTCCATTCCTTTCCTTATGATAACTAGCAATCTATTTGCATTTTTGGCCACCACTGCACACTGGGTGGAGGGTTTCAACGCGTTATCCGCGATGACACCTAAATCTTTTTCCTGGGTGGTGGTTCCAAATGTGGAACCTTGAATCGTGTAACCATAGTTTGGGTTGTTCTTTCCTAGGTGCATAACTTTGCACTTGTCCATGTTAAATTTTATCTGCCATTTAAACGTCCAGTCTTCCAATTTATCAAGGTCCTCTTGCAATTTTTCACAATCCTCTTGCATTTTAACAACTTTGAATAATTTTATGTCATCTGCAAATTTGATGACCTCGCTCATTATTTCCAATTCCATGTCATTTACAGCACAGATACCTGGGGTACTCCACTATTCACTTTTCTCCATTGGGAAAGTTGGCCATTTAGCCCTACCCTCTGCTTTCTATCTTTTAACCAGTACCTGATCCTCAATAGTACACTGCTTCCTATACTATGACTTTTTAATTTCACCAGGAGTCTCTCATGAGGGAACTTGTCAAAGGCTTTGTGAAAATCCAGATACACTATATCGACCGGCTTATTTTTGTCTACCTGTTTATTCACACCTTCCAAAAAATATAACAGAAGGAAGACAAGACCTTTCTTGGCTAAAGCTATGTTGGCTTTCTCCCATTAAATCATGAATATCATGTTCAGTAATTTGTTCTTTATAATGGCTTCTACCATTTTGCCTGTTACTGATGTCAGACTCACCGGTCTGTAGTTTATCAGATCACTCCGGCACCCTTTTTAAAAATTGGCGTTACATTGGCCATTCGCCAATCTGCAGGAATTACAGATGATTTTAACGATAGTTCACTAATTACTAATAGTAGATCTGCAAGCTCATATTTCAGTTCTTTCAACATTCTTGGATGTATACCATCCAGTCCAGATGATTTTCTACTCTTTAGTCTATCCAGTAGCTGTAATATATCTACCCGGTTATCGATATTTCTTTCAATTCTTTCGACGCATCACCTTAAAATACCATTTCAGTCAGGGGAAACTTTCCTACATCTTCTTCAGTAAAGACTGAAGCAAAGAATTCATTCATTCTCTCCACTATGGCCTTGTCTCATTTAATTGCCCCTTTTACCCCTCTATCTTCTAATGGTCCAAGTGACTCTCTCACAGGTTTTTTGCTACGAATGTACTTGAAAAAGTTTTTATTATGCGTTTTGGCTTCCACAGCAAGCTTTTTTTCAAATTCTCTCTGTGCTTGTCTTATCAATGCCTTGCATCTAACTTGCCAGTCTTATGTTGTTTCCAGTTTTAATCATTTGACTCCTTTTTCCATTTCCTGAAAGATGCTTTTTTGGCTACAACAGCCTCTCTGATCTGACCTTTAAACCATGCTGGCAGTTTTTTGGACTTCCTTCCACTTTTTTTAAAGTGTGGAATACAGCTGGTCTGGGCTTCCAAGTTAGTATTTTTAAACAACATTAAAGCTTGACGTAAATCTTTAACCTTTGCAGCTGTTCCTTTTTTTTTTTTCTTAACTATTTTCCTCATTTTATCATTCTCTTTCCCCAGTTAACCAATACAGCTCAAATCCTTTTGTATCCAATCCGTATGCATATTTAGTACATAAGACCCAGCAGAAACTTATTATAATATACAATAGAGCGGAACTGGATAACCCTTTTCCATCCAACCAATCTTGCCTTGTTCCCACACTTTCCAAGATCCGCCTGTTCTATTCTTACCCACCATTTACTTCTTCTCATCCCCTCGCCATTGCAGACCCGCCCGCAGTCTGCAGCTTCATAATATGCTTGAAGACAGGAAAATCCCAAACCCACTTCCTCCTTGGGAAGATATAAGACCCATCTCGCTACCTTTGGAAGTCTTTCCTTCCAAATCAAATCATAAATTGCCAGATCCTTTTGCATGTCTTGCACTAAAGAATCATAATTCAAAGCATAAATCATATGACTGTCGCATGTTACCTGTACCCTCAAGTACCAAACCGCATGCTTGTATGGGGTGTGGGAGAGATTAGGGCAGAGAATGAGCCTGCCTGCAGTATGTGATTATCGCGGTTGTCAGCATCGCCTTGTAATCACCGAAGCTGCAGATAGCACAGGTGCACCTAATGCCGCCTCAATGGGTGGCAATAGCTGCATCCTCAGTGCTATCTGACTGTGTTTCCTGCATTTTCTGTGTGGTATCCGCAGGGGAGCTTTTGTAGCTAACGCAGCACTTTCTGCACTACCACACGGCATTAGCTGCAGAAGCCTAACACCCTTTATCACAAAAACGTCTGGGAATCCTATTTGAATGATATTTAAATGAATCAGCATTGAGAGAAAAAGTTTACATAGTGTCAGCTCATTCCCTCAAATCCACTTGTGGGTTAGTAGATCTGTTCCCAGGTCAGCTGGGGAAGAGGGGTCATTCCTTGCACAATGGTGACACCTAGTGACTGCATTTAGGTTTCGTGATTGCAAGGTTCAGAAAGGAGCGAGCCCTCCTATATGGGTCTGCAGCTGTTGATTGTCTCTGCAATGACTAGACTAAAGTAAGTTGGAAGCAACTATAGAAAAATCCCCAGATAGCTGCAAATGAAGAGTCATGTCACCAGATCCCAACCCTGGTTCTGAATGAACTGGAAGCACAAAGCAGCAAGAATAAACTGCCAGGTGAAATAAAAGAATTAAAGACACAGCAACTCAACTTTGTGTGATCTCCAATACACAAACTCCACTGTAAAGAACTACCAGAGAAATAATCATGCTATTAGCATTGATTTTTCAACTTGGTGTATTTAAAGTGATCACTTCCCCAGCAACAGTGATCAGGGCTGCATAGGAATTAAGGCCTTTGGGTTAGGTATCTGCCTTCCTGCATAATTTTTAAATTACTTTCTATTACATATCTTTTCTTGTACAACTTGTGTACATTTAGGACTTTCAGAGACATGCGCATGTCAGTATATAAGGGCACTGGACATGATTAGCTCCTGATGAACAATATCGTGACCATCATTTGCCACAAGATGGAGCTGTTTCTTATCACTCGTATTAGGAAATGTTACTCTGGGTTTCTTGTAGGCAAAATGAATACTACAAGCATAAAAGCTTTAACAGACACTGAATAAAGTTCCTGCTGGACAGCATCCTGCTGCTCACAGCCCAAATATTTGAAAACAAATCTGTAGATAAAGAACTGAGAACGTCAAAAGAAATAATCAAAAGATAAATTTTAGTCTCCAAATACGACAACATAAACCTGGAAGAATTACATGTTTCGCTGTTATGTTTAAACTGGTCTTGTACCCATGCTGCATCTCTAAATCATCTGCAATTACAGAGCAAGACAACAGTTTCCATTATCTCTGCTTCTTCCTGCTCCATTATTACACAATAATGTTCTAAAGGAAATTAAGAGGGTGCAAAGATGAGATCATATAGTATCATTTCTGAATAATAAAGAGTCAATATACAACCAGGATGGCCGTAGTATATAGTCCCAGCACTTAGCTTTATATGTATATTTAGCAGCTCTCTCTCTCTTCACTTAGTGCCACTGAACATAAGCCTAAGCAGTGATCACCACCAGCACCTACCTGTTTAATTTAGGTCTGCTACCCACTGAATGGACAGTGCCAAAAAATAGGACCATGTGACTCCTCTCCTAATTCGTCATCACTGGCTCCCAGTTAGAGCCCACATTCATTACAGAACCCTAATCCTGACCTATAAGGCTCTTCATCGGAATGCCCCAGACTACCTTTCATCATTGATTATCCCGTATTTTCCAGCCCATTCCCTACGCTCCAAACTTGGAAACTCTGTTTCCCACCACCATCGAGGGCTCATTATGAAGCCCCTAAGCCGTCTGTGTTCTTCTGGGCTCCCATGTTATGGAACAGTCTTCCCCCTCAATCTGTCTCCAACATACCTACAAAGGATTTAAGACCGACCTAAAGACGTACCTGTTTAAACAAGTGTTTGATATTCCAAAAAGCACAGGACAATCCAACCTCCCCCTCATCAGGAAGGGGTTTATGCCTGCGCTTTATGATTGTAGGATACTTTTAGTGAAGGCTGTATGAAGTTAACTTTTTCTTCACTTTCTTTTCTCCTTTCCTATTGAAAGTACAGAGTTCCTTTCACGTTCTTCCAATATTGGCTTGTAAACCATTTTGCATATATGGCAGGACATGCTAGGGAGATAAAGTTTCTAGGTGAAATAAATGACTGTTTCTTGGAGCAGATGGTTCATGAACCAACCAGAGGAGAAGCCATACTGGACCTAATCCTTAGTGGAACACCAGATCTGGTGCAAGAAATAAGGGTGTTGGGGCCACTTGGCAATAGTGATCATAGCATGATAGTGTTTGATTTAATTGGTGGAGGAGGGATAGTAAAGAAATCCACAGTACTACCTTTTAACTTTCGAAAGGGAGACTATGATAAAATGAGGAATATAGTTAAGAAAAATCTAAAAGGAGCGGTTGCAAAGGTTAAAGACTTACATCAAGCTTGGGAGTTGTTTAAAAATACTATCCTGGAAGCACAGACCAGCTGTATTCCACGCATTAAGAAAAGTGGAAGAAAGTCCAAAAAACTGCCAGCATGGTTTAAAGGTGAGGTCAGAGAGGCTGTTGCTGCCAAAAAAGCAAAAAGCAGGACTGGGGTTTCTAGTCCTATAGGCATTCCTTGTGGCCTTGGGCAAGCCACTTAACCCTCCATTGCCTCAGGTACACATAGATTGTGAGCCCTTTGGGAATGAGGGAATGTATCCAGTACCTGCTTATAGTGATTGTAAACCACTCTGATGCCCTTCAGCCTGGGCGGTATATCAAGAAATTGCATAAACATAAACATAAACATCTTTCAGGAAATGGAAAAAAAGAGCCAAACGACGAAAACTGGAAACAGCACAAGCACTGGCAAGTTAAATGCAAAGCATTGATAAGGCAGGCAAAGAGAGAATTTGAGAAGGAACTTGCTACGGAAGCAAAAACACAAAATAAAGACTTTTTCAAGTACATTTGTAGCAAAAGGCCTGTGAGAGAGTCAATTGGACCGTTAGATGATAGAGGGGTAAAAGGGGCAGTAAGAGGAGACAAGGCTATAGCGGAGACACTGAATGAATTCTTTGCTTCGGTCTTTACTGAGGAAGATGTAGGGATGTTACCCAAGACTGAAGTGGTATTTAAAGGTGATACTGCAGAGGTATTGAGAGAAATATCGCTACACCGGGAAGATATTTTACAACTATTTGATAAACTGAATAGTAGCAAATCACCTGGACCGGATGGTATACATCCAAGAGTGTTGAAAGAACTGAAATATGAGATTGCAGACCTGCTATTAGTAATCTGTGAACTTTCATTAAAATCATCTGTAATACCTGAAAATTGGAGGATCGCAAATGTAACGCCAATTTTTAAAAAGGGTTCCAGGGGTGATCCGTGAAACTACAGACCGGTGAGCCTGACGTCAGTACCGTGGAAAATGGTAGAAACCATCATAAAGAACAAAATTGCACAGCATGTAGATACTCATGGCCTAAGAGGAAACTGCCAACATGGCTTTAGACAAGGAAGATCTTGTCTTACTAATCTGATTCGGTTGATATAGTGTATCAGGACTTTCAGAAAGCCTTTGACAAGGTCCCTCATCAGAGAATTTTGGCAAAACTAAAAAGCCATGAGGACAGCCATGAAGGGGCGTTTCAAGATGGTGGCAGCCCTTCGTACCGTGTGAGCACGATTTCCTGATGGGAAGGAAGCGAAAAGGCAAATCTGGGCCGGTGTCCCCCCAGCCCTCTGCTGCCTCAACGCCTGTTTCTCCTGCTATCAGTCCTTTGGATAGTTACCTTTTGCGATCCACTTGGGGTTCAGACATCGTCAGTGGGGATAGCCGATTGGCGGTTTTGTCGGAGCTTGATAGCTCGGCAACTGCCTCGGCGTCATCTCTCTCCCCATTGCTGAGCCCGGCGTCAAAGGTCTCCTGCACCCACGCATTGCCAGAGGGCTTCCTGGAGGTCCCTTTCCCGGCTATGTCGGAGGATATTGGTGCCTCGGGTGGGCCAGGAAAAGATGTGCTGGTGGAGTTGAAAAGTGGAGCTATGAGTAAGCTCCCAGATATTACATCAACTTTGGCGCCTGAGGGAGAAGTGTGCGTAAGGCAGGTTGTTTCTTCTGCCCCGCGGGTTGATCTGCAGACATACTTGGAAGTCGAGGATTCAACGCTGAATATGGATGCCGTGTTTTCTCTACAGCGTCCAGTGAACTTTACATTGGAGTCTATTTGGACCGCTATTGCCTCGTTGGGAGAAGCCTTATTCCCTCATGTATCTTCTTTAACAACTAAGGTAAACTCTACTATGGGAGCTGTGACCGTTTTGGAAAAAAAAGTGTCGGATATCTCCGTGGAAGAAGAAGAGATATGAAGCAGACTATCTAGTCTGGAAGATCAGTCTGATATTGTTAAAAAGAACTCTTTGTCGGTACTCATGAAATTAGAGTAGTTGGAAAATTTGTCTCGTGTTAATAATTTGAGAATTGTAAATTTTCCTAGATCCTCTTCTATTGGGGCTAAAGAGATGTTTAAAGAATATCTCCTGGATGTTTTGGGTGTCTCCCCGGAGTTAATGCCTCACTTAGTTAAATTGTATTATTTACCTAAAGCAACGCGTGCTACGTCTAGCAGCGCTTTGGAGGGGGGTTTGACACAAGGGGATGTGTTAAATGTTACCAATTTGTTAGAGAATTCTCGGGACTCTTTGGAGTCTTCCACTCTCCTTGTTACTTTTGCTCTGTTATCGGATAGAGAGTGGTTATTGAAGTTGTTTTTTCGTAAAAGGAAAATTCCCTTTCGTGGTTTTGCTGTCCGTATTTATCCTGATCTATCAAGAGTAACACAGAAACGTCGTAGAGAGTTTCTTTTGTTACGGCCTGGGGTCTTGCAGTTGGGGGGGCTCTTTTTCTCAAACATCCCTTTAAGTGTTTGGTTAAATACCAATATGTTTCCTATGTATTTTTTGAGCCTTCCCAGCTGCTAGCCTTTATCAGTGCTAGGCGTATAGAATCCTCTATTCTCTCTCCTTAAGGGTGCTCAGCTATGTATTAGTTGAACTGTTGTGCTGCCTGTTTCTTTTCATATTTGGTATATATACTATATTTATTATGAAACAAGCCCCCTTCTTTCATGGGCTAGAGTGGTTGGACACTGTTGGGTTTTTTTTGTTAATAATGTATAACAATTTTCTTCATTTGTATTTTCTGTCTGTCAACCTGTTTCGTTCAAGAGAGTGCTTTGTTGGCTTTCTTGTTGTATTTGTAAAAATTGCATAAATAAAAAATTTTTAAAAAGTCATGGGATAGGAGGCAGTGTACTATTGTGGATCGGGAACTGGTTAAAAGATAGAAAGCAGAGGGTAGGGCTAAATGGCCAATTTTCCCAATGGAAAAAGGTGAATAATGGAGTACCCCAGGGATCTGTACTGGGTCCGCTACTTTTTGACATATTCATAAATGACCTGGAAAAGGGAATAACTAGTGAGGTTATCAAATTTTCAGATGACACAAAAGTGTTTAAATTTGTTAAAACCCAAGAGGATTGTGGAAAACTGCAGGAGGATCTGGATAAATTGGAAGACTGGGCATCCAAATGGCAGATGACATTAATGTGGACAAGTGCAAAGTTATGCACCTAGGAAAGAACAACCCACACTATGGTTACACAATGCAAGGTTCCACATTGGGAACCACCACCAAGGAAAAAGATTTAGGAGTCATCGTGGATAACATGTTAAAACCCTCCGCCCAGTGTGCAGCGGCAGCCAAGAAAGCAAATAGAATGCTAGGTATCATAAGGAAAGGAATGGAAAATAAAACAAAAGATATTATAATGCCTCTGTATCGTTCCATGGTACGACCGCACCTTGAATATTGTGTGCAATTCTGGTCGCCGTATCTTAAAAAGGATATAGCATTATTAGAAAAGGTACAGAGAAGAGCCACCAAAATGGTAAAGGGGATGGAAGGCTACTCCTATGAAGAGAGGCTACAAAGGTTAGGGCTCTTCAACCTGGAAAAGAGACGACTGAGGGGAGATATGATAGAGGTCTATAAATTAATGAATGGAGTGGAACGGGTAAACATAGATCGATTGTTTACGCTATCAGAATATAGAAAGACTAGGGAACATGTAATGAAGCTACAGGGTAAACTATTTAAGACAAATAAGAGAAAATATTTTTTCACTCAACGTGTAATCAAACTCTGGAATTTGTTACCGGAGGATGTAGTAAGGGCTGTTAGTGTAGCTGGGTTTAAAAAAGGTTTGGACAAGTTCCTGGAGGAAAAGTCCACAAACCATTATTAAAAAGGGACCCAGGATATCAATGCTTGACCCAATACAAGCATTGTGGAACCTGTGCCTCTTGGGGATACTGCTAGGTATGTATGACCTAGATTGGCCACTGTTGGAAACAGGATACTGGGTTTGATG
The DNA here is from genome assembly GCA_033557465.1 of Ichthyophis bannanicus. NCBI lineage: Eukaryota > Metazoa > Chordata > Amphibia > Gymnophiona > Ichthyophiidae > Ichthyophis > Ichthyophis bannanicus. Next base: position 1,373,758,391 of record CM066032.1, on the reverse strand, counting down.
GACCTTGGTCTGACCCAGTATGGCATATCTTATGTTCTTATGTTCTTAAACCGCTTCCACCCCTCCCCTAACTTGGCCCCTCTCTATATGGATAATATCTGCACGTTTAGTGAGTTTAATGGCCCAATATTATCTGTATCACTTTTTAAAAAACATAGATAAGCAAGCTATATAGTTGCTACTCTCCGGCAAAAACATATTTCACTCAGAATATTGAGCCCCAAGACATTTATTGACTTTGTATGTGTACAAAAATCAAGTAAAGGATACATTAAAGAGTCAGTAATGAGGGCAAGCACTCTAGTGATACCTCTAGACAGGACGCCCACATGATACCAGCACTTAGTACTAACTCTCTCCTCCAAATACTGAAGAATTTACCTTCAAGGTCCAAGATGTGAGACCAATAAAATAGTTGAAAAGACTTTTTGCGCGTAAGGCAAATTGCAAGTGAAACCATCTTTGTGGTAAATTTCAAAGTACAGAGTTGCAGATAGACATAGAGAGGTTCTGATTCTTGTCTGTGAATCCACCTAAAAACCCACTCAATTTACGCCAAAGATTTTAGGGGCTTGTTTACAAAGCCGCGGTAGCGGTTCACGGTCGTTATCGGAGCCGCGGCCCCATTGAAAGAAGAACAAGAAAGAAGAACAAGAAAGAAACCAAAATAAACATACCCAATATGTCTCCTGATAATATTTTTTCTGCAACCTGATAATGATGTACGTTCAAGAATACTAGGAACTAGATAGGGATATCATAAAGTATGGTCTCTGTCAGGAAGCACATTATTGTGAATACTGAGCATGAGAAGCTGACATTAGAGAAATGTTGCAATAGCCAGTTTCAGTCATTCCCTAGAGTTCTTTATTGCCTATTCTGACATCATGGAGGAAGTGTTGGAACACTGGTTGGTTTGCTGCTTGGTGGGTGACTTACCATTCAATCAGGATTCTGCAGTACAATCAGACTGCTTTGGAGGTTAATCCCTGCCCAGCCAATGTCAACACTTCCAGTTCCTGCCGGGTTGAAAATGCTGACCCCTTAGGTGGTGAAGAGGTAGGCCCTTACGGACATGCCCTTTAGCTGGCCGTTGAGGGCCCAAGGGATTTCTTTATGTTTTATAGATATAATTACTGGTTTTCCATAGATATGTTTTCCATTTTAATGCTATTTTTAGGCACATTTCAACCTAGTAATATTGCCTGTTGGGGAAAGCCCATCCATCTGTCTATCTGTTTGCCTGTCCATCTATATGAATATGTTTGTTTGGCAAATGCAAGCACAAACAAAACTATGTATTTTAGTTAAGGCAGGCTTGCAGCTTAAAGTTTTGCCGTTGACTCCAGCAGAAGAAGGGAGGAAGAGAAAGTGACCATAATCACAGCCAAGAACAATGCCTGCCAGTAGGGACCCTTCTCCCTACAACAGAAGAGGAAGAAAAGCCCATGGCTACAGAAAAAGAGTGATGAGCCTGCCATAGAGACCACATCTTCTGCTGATAGAGGAAGAGATGACACCTCAACACAGCTCCTGAGAAAGATACTGTAGGCTCTACCTATATCCTGAGGCCAGGAAGAAAGGTTAGAAGTTGGGGAGAGGAAGGAAGCAGAGAGTTAAAGAGGGTGTGGTAATAGAAAAGGAAGGCTAGAGGAGGAGGGGAGCAGATGAGTGTGTGAAAGGGAAGGAAAGGAAGGGGATGAGGGGGATACAAATGATAAGTAGCAGTAGTAGTAGATGAAACCCCCCTAAAAGGTGGATGTTTGAGAGTGTGCTGAATAATGTAGAATCAAAGGTAAATGGTCACTGTATGCTGCTGAAGAGGTGGCTGCTGGGGAGGTCAGATAAGGGACAACATTAAAAAAGCAGCCTGCAGTAACAGTCACTGGGCTAGCAGAGCTGGAAACTAAACATAAGGGGGGATATGCAAATCACTGCCTGTGCTGAAGGAGCAAGAATAGTATTTGTTCACATTTATATCTATTATTAAGATTTAACTTTAAATCTATAGGGAATCATGTAGGGGAATAAAGTATACACATTAGACAGAGGGTGGAAAAGTAAATACTGGGGGCCGGTGGAAATTCTTCACCCTAAGAGAAATGGTATCACGTGCAGAAAAGAACTTGGAGAAGAGTTACCTGGGATTTAGAGGCATTAGGAATCTTTATTTAAAAGAGCTTAACCCTCATCTGAGAGTAGAGGAGGGAACTTCCCCTGCTCTGCAGGCCCTCCTCCTGAAGATGGTGCTGGAAAGTCTCCTGGAAACCTAGACAAGCTCAGAGTGAAGATGCCAGCAGAGAGCCTCCTACAGACCCAGTCGGGGATAGGAGTGAAATGGGGGCAGAAGATCTCCTCCCAACCCCGGGAGTGGAGATGGCAGAGGAGAGACTCGGGAGAGCCTAATCCAGGCTCAGGAGTCCAGCAGCGGATCAACTCATTAAGGAGCTGCAGCAGCAGATCAGCTCTAGGGGGAGAGGCAGCGGCAGACCAGCTCTAAGAAGAGCTGCAGTGGCAGAGAGTAGAGGAGCCACAAGGCTCAGGAAGGACCCAGCGGCAGATCAGCTCATTGGGGAACTACAGAGGCGGATCAGCTCCATAGAGAGCTGCAGCATTGAATCAGCTCCAGAGGGAGACACAGTGGCAGATCAGCTCCAGAGGAAAGCTGCAGCAGAGAATCCACTCAAGAGGGAGCTACAGCGGTGGATCAGCTCCAGAGGAAGCTGCAGCTGCAGAGTCCATTCTGGACTAGGAGCCACAAGACCCAGGGAGTCCAGCAGCAGATCAGCTCAAGGGAGAGCTGCAACAGTTGTTCCAGAGTGGGCAGAAGGGCAAACCCCTCTCTGGACTGGAGGAAAGCAAAAGAAGGCAGAGCCAAGGCTACAGCCTCACCGATTGTAGTTTTGTCCAAAAACCTCTCCTTTCACAAGCAGTCACCAGTCCAGAGCTCCTGCAGTGAGTGAGACTTGGCGCTGGTAGGCAAAGGGAAAGGGAGGGGAGTTAGGAGACAGGTTAATAAGGTTAAATCCATACTCTTTAAAGGTTTACTTAAGTCACTATGTATAAGGTTATAGTTGGTTGTTTGAACTGTCTTATCTCTAATCTTGTATTGCTATTTCATCTTATCTGCTTGAACCACTTATTATAATACGGGTTGTACACACTGCATTATTTTATCACAATACTTGATGTATATATTTTGAGTGGAGGAGTGGCCTAGTGGTTGGGGCAAGGTACTTCAGACCAGAAGATCAGGGGTTCAAATCCTCCTAGAGGACAGCAACCTTGGGCCAGAAGGACTGGGGTTTCTAGTCCCACAGGTGCTCCTTGTGGTATTGGGCAAGCCACTTAACCCTCCATAGCCCATGTTTCCTGTAAAATAGTTATCTCCAAGTTATAATGCCCTGTTCAATGTAATTTTAGTTTGTTCAATGTAAACCGCACTGATGCAGAATAGTGCGGTATATAAGAGAATGTAAATAAATAAATACATACTATTTAAACCAGCCTTGTTCACAACAGTGTTTTTTGAAGAGGTTTCCTAGGGTGAAAAGGGGGGAAATCCGTCCCGCTAAAACCTTTCTTTCCCAGGTGGAGGCACCAGGTGCCAAACAGACAAGGACTGATGAAACCTGCCCTCAAGGGGACTCCAGCCAGGCTGGTCCCGGTCTTAGAAGTGCACCTAAGGAGGTGCTGCATAAAGGAGGGGGAAAGCTAATAGGGAGAAGGGTGAAAGACGGCCAGAGGATGAGCATGAAAGGGGAGGGGAATAGAGGTGGGGGTGAGAGTGCAAGAGGCACACCGCCACCCCCCTACTCCACCCCTGCACCACACACAAACACACACATACCAATACAAGCACACATCCACTCCCTCCTCATATACACATTTACACATACCACAAGCTTGGATTTCACATATATGCACGTGTGGACACCCCCAGCCCTGTACCGCATATACATCCACACCCACACATGCACACACTACCACTGCACTACATACACATACACCCCATCTCCACTCACACGCATACAAGCACCATCCCTGTAACACCCCTACCCCCCACCCCCAATATATACACATGGACATGCACTACCTATGGCACACCACAGGCACACACCCCACTTCCACCATACATTCTCCACTACATACACACTCTCTTAAGATAAATTTGCAAATGGAGAAAGGGCAAGTGTGCCATTTTATCACACTATATGTGTGCACAGTTCAACTTGTTAATAGTGTTTTTTTAAATGTCCATTTTGAGAGATCACATGGGGGCAATGAACTGGTAGAGACATGTTCTGAATGGCTCCTGGCAAACTACCCATAAATCAATTAAATCTAATTTGGATGGTTAAATAAACCCCTTCGACTAACACAGTATGCAACAAAGTCCTGGTGGACCCTTACCTGGCGATACAACGAGCTTAACAGAACCCATGGCGTCCAAAGCGGTCCGAAAATACAAAGAACGCGTGTTGGAGGGGAAGATGGCAGATAGTGCCCTGGCAAGCCCCCAATCTGATGACAACCATACTGTGGTGAAGAAGTTACAGCAGCAGTGGTTGGGGCCTTAGAGAATCGGTTTCGGTCCCTTTCAGAACAATTGACCCAAGTAAGTCAGGCAATCGCAAATTTTACAGGGCATGAATTAGGCGGAGCAACACATATCGGACATTGAGGACACTCAACATACACAAGCGGACTACCTTAAAGCCCCGGAGGACCTGATAAATCAACAGAGCTCCAAAATAGATGACTTAGTAAACCGAAGACAGCTGAAAAATCTTCATTTCATAAGAATTGCGGAGACGGTCACAGAAGGGGAGCTCCAGGGTTCTGTAGAGATCTGGGTCTCACAACATCTTACCTGGAATATGCCACTGGGCCCACTGAAACTTGAGCGTGTGCACCAACTGGGGACCAGAAAAGAGGGCTCCCACTGCCCGAGAGGCGTAATCACCTGCTTCCTAGAATTCAACCAGAAAGAGGCTGTTCTCCGGGCTGCCCAAAGTCGTCAAGACCAAAATGAGGGATCAAAACGGGTCCTGGTGTTCCAAGACTATTCAACACTGGTGAGCCAGAAGTGTCGTGCCTTTTTGGAAGTGTGCAGACAGTTGGTTAATAAAAGCCTGTGCTTCTCTCTGTTGTATCCAGCCAGATTGCGTGTGGACCACCAGGAACAGCCCAAATACTTGGCAATGCTGGAAGAGGCCCAGACATTCCTAGACACGTTGAACCCTGACTCCAGAACCTAATGCAGCAGACGGATGGGGATACGAATTACAAACAACATAGAGAAAGACCCGTTTCCTAGTAGGCAACAAGAAGCCTGGATAATAAGGGTACAAATATTTGGTGAACTGAGGCCAAAGCCATCTGAAACAGAGGAGCAACGGCATGGCTAACTCTTGAACAATAGATCTTGGTCCTTGGTTCCAAGCCGTGGCCCAATATATTTTCAAAATGGTCACAAAAACTCAAAGGTTTGTTTTTCTCCCTAATCAGGAAGATGGGGACCTATGAAGGATGTATCATCCCTGCCTGCTCCTCAGGACTGCTCCTCTTCCCTCTCTTGAGAGTATCTGTTGAATTAATTTTGTTTTTCTGTTCTTTGTGGTAACTCGATAAGAACTATATGTGATGAGGGGGGAGTGCTCTTCTTAGATGCCATCATGTTGGGCCACCATAATAAGGGGCACTATTACGTGGGGAATAGTTGTTTGCTAAAACAAAGAAGAGTTGCTGAGATCCCCCTTAGCCCTTTCATACTTACTGTCTTGGGCAATATTACTAAGGACCTCAGGATGGCCAGACCACTTAAATAGAGACACCTAGGCTATTATGATACACGCTGTCCTGCTCACAGCGCTTCCAACAAGAAGCTCGAGTATGGGAGAAGGACCTAACTTGGGGCGTCACTACTAGCGTAGAGATAATAGAAGGCCCTGAGTATGACTTGGTGTGCCGTCATCTTTTTTCTCTGCTAAATAAGTGCCCTACACAGGCATATAACAATTAACATCATGTTCAGGCCTTCCCCCTCACCTGGGTTTCCTGATTACATGGAGGACTCTGGGCAGCTAAGGCATAACAGTGATGTTTATCATATAGTAACATAAGCTAAACAAACTGTTTGGGTGGTAGGGGTAGAGGCCAAACTAATACTATTTGGATGACTGGGTTGCGGGGAGAAGGCATGCGGGGGGGCTGGGAGGAGGGAGACAGCATCCCTAAAATGGAGGGTGAGCTAGTTCATGATCGATTCCATGGGCTCAGATACTTTGCTGCAAGGGCACTTACATTTAGGGCCGTGGCTGACTCCCGACCCCGTCAATACAAATGGCCTGGTGACCCTGGCCAGTGGAATGAGAGGCCTGCCGCAGATCCCTTTGACTTCACGTCATAACGTAATAATAGAATGAAAAATTAACAAGATAATAGGAACCACTCAGGGGAGGGGATATCGCGCCATATCAAGGGTGAGGAATAGGGAAAAGCTTAGCACAGGGTGGGCCTGAATGACCCTACGGATCTCGGGTGGGCTCCTGTGGGAGCAGAGATGATATAATGGGGACTGGGGATGGGGATGAAGGGAGTGGGTGGGGTGCCGTAAAGGGATGAAGAGGTTGGGGGGATTTACGATTAATAATAATAAGATGGGTTGGCACTGTGGGACACGAGGAACCGTGGAGGGAAAAATGGGAGGGGCGGGGTGGGTAGTTTCTCCTGTGAGTGAAGCTTCTGCGAGAGGTAGGGGGAGAGCTTAGGCTGTGAGGCCCCCCACAAGACTCCAACTTCTAAAGGATTATGCATACCGTGCGGGCCAAAGATACGGCTGTTTTTATTAATTCTGTGTAACGGTATGTTATTGTAGCTTTACGGAATGTAATGTATCTGCTGTGTTTCCCTATGTTATGTATTCCAAGTGTTTATTGTTTTTGTTTTCCTTAACCTTTGTATAACCCTGTGCTGTATTTACCGCTTTGATTGAAGGAAAAGGCGGGATACAAAACTGGTTAAATAAATAAATACTACCAATATACAATTACATGGGTCTTAGAGGAATCCGCTGTCTCTCTTGGAATGTTTGTGGGATGGGCTGCCTGATAAAATGACATAAGGTACACAAGGCCGTTTGCAACAAACAAGTCGATGTCGCCTTTCTCCAGGAGACTTATATGACAGACGTTGAGCATACCAAGTTAAAGTGATGGTGAGTAGGTGAGGCCTACGGAGTATCCGTAGTAGGAAACACGCGGGAGTAGTAATCTTGATTAGAAAAGGAGTTAATTTCCAGCTAGAACAGATACTACTACTACTGAGCATTTATATAGCATTACAAGACATACGCAGCACTGCACAGACATGTAAGAGACACTCCGTGCTCATCAGAGCTTACAGTCTAGTCAAGACAGACAACACAGTAGGCATAGACATAGGATACATCTAGGGGAATGGTAAGAAAACACAAAGAAGATCAGGTGAGTCAAGATCCAAAAACGGCAGTGAAGAGGTGAGTTTTTAGCCTAGATTTGAAAAGGGCCAGAGAAGGTGCCTGACATATAGACTCAGGTAATTTGTTCCAGGCATAAGGAACAGCAAGGTGAAAGGAGCAAAGTCTGGAGTAAGAAGTAGAAGAGAAGGGCAAAGATAGAAGAGCGGAGATGCCAAGAAGGGGCATAGGGAGAGATAAGAGAGGAAAGGTAGTGAGAAGCTGCAGAGTGAATGCACTTACAGGTCAGCAGGACAAGTTTGAACAGGATGCAGAAACAGATAGGAAGCCAATGAAGAGACTTGAGAAGAGGGGTAGTATGAGCATGATGAGGCTGGCAGAAGATTAGCTGTGCAGCAGTGTGTTGAACAGACTGAAGGGGAGAGAGATGATTTAACAGGAGACCAACAAGGAGTAGGTTACAATAGTCAAGGCGGGAGGTGATTAAAGAATGGATAAGTGTCTTAGTAGTGTGTTCAGAGAGGAATGGATGGATTTTATTGACGTTATAGAGAAAAAAACGGCAGGTCTTAGCTATCAGATGGATGTGAGTGGAGAAGGAGAGAGAGGAGTCAAGGACAACCCCAAGGTTGTGAGCCGAGGGAAGAGGGAGGAGTAGAGAGTTATCCACAAAGACTGAGAAAGGAGGAAGAGGCAAGGAGGTTTTAGGGGGAAAAATAAGAAGCTCATTTTTGGCTATTTTCAATTTCAAGCAGCGGTGAGACATTCAAGCAGCAATGTCAGAAAGGCAGGCACAGATCCAGGTCTGGATTGCCAGAGATATTTTAGGTGTAGAGATCTGGGAGTCATCAGCATAAAGATGGCACTGAAAGCCATGAGAAGAGATGAGCATAGTAAGGGACTGGGTATAGAGAGAGAAAAGGAGCGGACCCAGGACAGATCCTTGGGGTACACCAACTGAGAGCGGGATAGCAGCAGAGGAGGATCCACCAGAACAAACACTGAAAGAGCGATGGGAGAAATAAGAAGAGAACCAGGATAGCACAGAACCCTTAAAACCAAGCGAGGACAAGGTATCAAGGAGAAGGTTGTGGTCAACAATTTCAAAAGCAGCAGAGAGGTCAAGAAGGATGAGGACTGAGTAAAGGCCCTTGGATTTTGCCAGGAACAAATCACTGGAGACCTTGGCAAGAGCCGTTTCAGTAGAATTTAAAGGACAAAGGCCAGATTGTAAAGGATCCAGGAGGGCTTGAGAGGAGAGAAAGTCAAGGCAACAGCGGTGAACTGTACGTTCAAGTAGTTTAGAAATGAAGGGGAGGAGGGAGACGGGTCGATAGTTAGAAGGACAGGTAGGATCAAGTGAAGGTTTCTTGAGGAGAGGTATAACTACAGCATGCTTGAAGGCTGCAGGGACAATTGCAGTGGAGAGTGATAGGTTGAGAATATGAGATATGGAAGGGGCAACAGTGGAGGAGGTGGGCTTAGGAGACAGGTGGGAAAAGGATCAGAGAAGCAGCTAGTGAGTTTGGAGGAGAAAAGAAGGTGTGCAGTTTTCTCGTCAGAGATCATAGAAAAGGAAGAAAGGATTCTGGGGTAGAGGGGGAAAGTTGGGAGTGAAGAGGGGTGGGGGGGAAGTAGCTGACTGTGCAGGTAATTGGAGGGTGATCTTGTGGATTTTATCATAGAAATAATCAGCCTGGGTTTGGGAAGAAAGGGAGGAGGGGTCGGAGGCAGAGGCACCTTGAGAAGAGAGTTGAGAGTAGTAAAGAGATGGTGAGGGTCAGAGGCAGGAGATTTAGTCAGATGGACAAAACAGTCTTGTTTGGTGAGTGCTATGGCTGACTGGAAAGAGACAAGCATGAATTTAAAGTGTAGAAAGTATGGGCACAGGAACGTAGATAGCGGGTAGTGGAAGAAAACCAGGGCTGGGGTATAGCGCGCCTCACAGGATGTGACATGGGCAGAGCGAGAGCATCCAGAGCAGAGGAGAGTGCAGGGTTATAGGAAGCTACTGCCTAATCAACAGATTCAGATAACATAGTGGAGGAAAGAGGTGATGAAACAGTGGAGGAGAGAATCAAAGGGTCAATAACATGAAGATTTCTAAATAGGTTGGAGGAGAAAGGCTAAAAAGGTTAGGGCTTTTTAACCTGGAAAAGAGACGGCTGAGGGGAGATATGATAGAAGTCTATAAATTAATGAACAGAGTGGAACGGGTAAACGTAGATCGATTGTTTACATTATCAGAATATAGAAAGACTAGGGGACATGCAATGAAGCTACAGGGTAAACTATTTAAGACTAATAAAAGAAAATATTTTTTCACTCAACGTGTAATCAAACTCTGGAATTTGTTACCGGAGGATGTAGTAAAGGCTGTTAGTATAGCTGGGTTTAAAAAAGGTTTGGACAAGTTCCTGGAGGAAAGGTCCATAAACCATTATTAAGAAGGGACCCAGGATATCAATGCTTGACCCAGTACAAGCACTGCGGAACCTGTGTCTTTTGGGGAAACTGCTAGGTATGTATGACCTAGATTGGCCACTGTTGGAAACAGGATACTGGGCTTGATCGACCTTGATCTGACCCAGTATGGCATATCTTATGTTCTTATGAGACAGGACAAGGCTGAGGTGGTGGGTGATGAAGAGTGAAGCTTAGCAGGTGATGGTCGATAAAGGAAATTTGAGAGTAAGCAATTAGAGAAAAATACAAGATCAACGCAGTGGCCATGCTGGTGAGTTGGGGCATTAGAACAAAGTTGGAGATTGAATGAGGAGGTAAGGGAAAGAAGCTTTAAAGCATAAGGATTAGAAGGGTTATCAACATGAATCTTAAAATCCCCGAGAATAAGAGTGGAGGAAGAGGAACCAGAAAGAAGGAAAGCCACGAGTCAAAGTCATTGAGAAAAGTAGAGGTGGAATTGTCAGGAGGTCAATAAATAACAGCTACCCGGAGAGGTAGTGGAGTGAAAAGGCGGATAGAGTGGACTTCAAATGAGGGAAAGGAGTGAGACTGAGGCAGAAGGAAGGGTTAGAATTGGCAGGAAGGAGAAAGTGGAAGCCCAACACCACCATCACGGCCAGTGGGACGAGGCGTGTGGGAGAACTGATAACCACCATGACAGAGAGCAGCGACTGAAGCCATGTCTTCTGGGAGGAGCCAGGTCTCAGTTAAAGCAAGAAGACGGAGAGCATTAGAGATAAAGAAATCATGAGTAAAAGCAAGTTTATTTGAAATGGAGTGTGCATTCCACAAGATACATGAGAGAGGGAGAGAGGACGGGGAAAGGAGAGGGATCTGAATAAGATTAGAGATGTTGCATGCAGCTCTCTTCTCAGAGTGTGACAAAAGTCTAGGGGGGCTGGGGTTGGGGTTGATATCTCTGGATGAGAGAAGGAGAAGGAGTAGAAGAGTATGGGGCAGAGAGGAGACAGTACGGCGGAAACGAGGGTGAGGTTGTCTTAGAGAGAGAGGAGATGGCTGAATGAGAGGGAGAAAGTGGTGAAGCTCAAGAGCCGATGACAGGGTAGAGGACAGAATGGAGGGAGAAGTGAGGATTGTAAAGGGGAGATAAGGAGGGGAGGAGTGAAGATGTTGGTAGGAGGGGAGCCAATTAAGGAGTATGAAGAATAGGAAGACAAAGTGATAAGGAGCCATAGAAGAGAGATGGAGAGGAGAACAAAGGCCAGAAGAAGTAGATAGGTTGGAGAGAGCCCACAGGGGATTAGTTGAACCTGTGAATAAGTGAGGTAATGAGCAGATCACAGCTATAAGAAATGGAATGCCGGGGGTGGGTGGGAAGAGAGGAGGTGGGGGTGGGGTCTAAGTTATTCAGCTGAGAAAGCTGAACAATAGTGCAAAAAAGAGTACAAACGAGGTAAAACAGCACACTAACAATGATAAATAAATAAATAGAGAGAGGCAGACAGCACTCACAAAAGCAGGCAGATTCACTCACAAACAGCAAGAAAGCAAGCAGATTCAGAGTAAAGGCTCGGGATAGTAAAAGGCTCTGGAAGTGGCAGCATTTTATTATGGGGACAGATCCAGGGAACTCCAATATGCTTAGGAAACCTATATGGTCCAAACCTTTACGAATGAGAATTCTTTGATGAATTGGTGAAGAACTTATTACAGGTAGATGAGCAGGAGGTGATCTTGGGAGGTGATTACTATTGTGTGCTAGACCCACTAATTGACTGATCTCAGTCGAGGGGGCAGTGTGATTACCAGCAGAGACGTAGACTCATGATGATCTTTGAAAGTAAATAATTATTGGACATCTGGTGCACATTATATCCCAGTGAATGAGATTACACACACATGTCCAGAGCACATGGTACATGGTCCCGAATGGATTATTTCTTTGTCTCACGGAGACTATTGAGTAAGGTGGAAGGGACCCAGATTGGTGACATTCAGATTTCGGATCACTCCATCGTGTGGATGAATCTTCAATTACCCCCCACACATGGAGAGAGGCGCGGTTGGTGCTTCCCCTTTTACCTGAATGGGCAGTTCACTCCAGGAGAGATCCAGAAAATGATCAAGGGCCTACGCACATCCCAGGTCCCAGGCCCTGATGAGTTTAGTGTGGAATTTTACCAGATCCTAAAAGATAAAATATGTCTACCCCTTACTGATATGTACCAACAGTTAGTAAAGCTTCAGACATTTCCATACCACAATAATGAGGCACTAATCACAGTTATCCCCAAACCAGGGCACAACCCAAAGCTCCCAGAATCTTATTGCTCCATTTCCCTACCAAATGTTGATCTTAAGATCATGGCAAAAGTATTAGCAGAACGTCTATCAGGAATAATGCCCAGTTTGATTCATCCCTCATAAGTGGGATTCGATAGGGGTCGACAGGCAGTGGACAACATCTGCCAAATTTTGGCAGCAATGTCCCATTGCAAAGGGGCGAACATCCCATCACTGCTCATTAGTTTTGATGCAGAGAAAGCTTTTAATAGAGTGAGCTGGAAATACATGTTTTTGACATTGAAACAGTTCAGTTTCGAAGCCTTTTTCTTCACATATTGCAAGCCCTTTATTCGGAACCCTGGGCACGCATACTGATCAAAAATACCTACTCAGCCCGATTTTCCTTTGGATCAAGGTACACACCAGTGCTATTCTCTTTCCCCTTTGTTATTTTTATTAACCTTAGAGCCACTACTGTTGAAACTTCGGCAGAACCCACAGATACAGGGAGCCTTATGAATTCAAACTATTGGCTTACGCTGATGACTTGCTGGTCTACCTTACATCTCCAGTAAGTTCTCTCCCAGTTCTTTTAAATTAATTTAAAACCTTCAGAATTTTTTTGGATTATAAACTTAACTTAGATAAATCTGAGGCATTGCCTAGTAGTGATTCCTTGTGTGCATCTTGGCACGATGGGTTTCCACATTGTTGGTTGACTCACTCCTTTCAATATCTGGGGTTGGCCATACCCTTGGCCCCAAAGGACCTTTATTGATACAATGTGGGACCCTCTTGATTCAACGGAGCAACATCTGGAGAGGTGGCAACAGCTTCCCCTTTCGCTGGGGGGATGCATAGCTTTGTTTAAGATGATACTTTTCCCACATTGGTTATACGTGTTCCAAGCAATTCCCATATGGCTCCTCGGAAAAGGCCTTACCAAGCTGGACCAACTAATGTCCCGTTTGTCTGGTTAGAGCACTGGCCTCGGATAGCACTTTCAACACTCAAAGGCTCCTGCATAGAGGAGAGATAGGTACCCCAGATCTGCGTGCTTATAATTTAACTTGCTTCTGGCACCATTTAAAGGATTAGCTCTTTGAAACACAAGATTATACCCTCCACGCCTGTGAGAAAGCCCTGGTGGCCCCCTTACATCTCTGTTACATACAACGTGCACCGGGGGAGAGACTGTCGGTCCTCCTGTGGAGCTATCCTCTTATTAAGACAATGCGTCAAACATGGAAGTGGATTTGTCTGTGCTTAAATCACTCGGACACGCAGTGTGTGTACCTATCAATCCAGGGTAACACGGATTTTATACTGGGCCTGACTTCGATCCACTTTCGGAGATGTCAGCAATTAGGCCTCCAATATCCTGACTCCAAGGCACACATTGCATTTGCATCTATGGATTCTCCCAGCTTATGGCAATGGCGTAATGCCCTACACCACCACCTGGAGATAAACAAGCTATGGGCAGTTGTGGAACGCAGGCACCTACCCCGATTCCATGTGGTCTGGGATTATTATATTCAGCTGTTACCCACCCACAGTCGAAGCCACATCTTAAATGATTTTTAGTGTGATAGGGAGGGAACCAGGGGGACCTCAATCATGGGAGAGACAAGTGTAAGGGTAAGGGGAGAGGACAAGGAAGAGCAGATATTTGGGTTAGAACAAAGTCACTTTGGCAAGGTATAAGGAACCCCACCTGCCGAGTAGTGTAAGTTATAAGTCAATGATTGTTCTAGCCTGGATGGGAGCATAGAAGCAAGTAGAGGGGGGGATAGGGGAGTGGTAGGGGGTAGAATTGATAAGGCAACTGGGGGAGCGAAGGGAAGGAAGGGGGTAGAGGATGGGAGTGGAAAGGGGGGGAATGAAAGATAAAATGGAAAACTGTGTTATTCATATATATTCAATAGGCTTGGATTGGTTACGTTTACTACCTCTGTTATTACAACTGGATTATTGTTGTTTATTGTGCCTTAATAAAAAGGTTTGAACATAAATTTCCATTTTAGAGGAAATAGGTTAATCAATACCAGCATATACAGGCACGGGAAGGAGTGATCTCTTTTATAATGCCAGAAAAGTCGATAACGGTCAAAGAAATGTTTTTCTTTTACTTTGGTTCTCTTTCTTTTACTTTGGTTCTCTTCAGTTAAACCTTTTATAGTATAAGACATAATATACAACTGAACATGTATTTGATTACTGCTAGAGCTGTACAATCTAAATCAGTTTTACTTCATGATATAATCATTCACCAGAATTCTACTTAAAAAGTAATAACTGTACTCTGACAGAATTATGTCCTGTAGGCTATTCAGGACACTGGGCAGAAAGACAAATGATGTTGGATAGGAATGATAACTCAGATTGATTAGTGAGCTGTCAAGGGTAAAGACACCAGGAATGAGGGCTGTAGAATGTCTTTTTAGTTAGGTTGAGTAATATGCAAAATTTGGTGATATTATTGCAATACAGAATTCCCAGAGATAAGGAAATAATTTTATCTGATCTCTTACAGTTAATTTCAGATGCTTGTTTGGAATTTAATAATACTGGGTTTTTTGGTGATGTTAATTTATTTGCTCATGTTTGATGGCTCATGTGCATCGCTGTGATCATGTTACACCGTTGCTTGTAAGATATCATTGGCTTCCTATTATTGAACGACTTTCGTATAAGCTTTTGCTTACTACTTTTAAAGCAATTCATAATTTGGCTCCAGATTATTTGTCATCGTTAGTGACTATGCTCTGGCTAGGACATTGTGGTCTTTACATGGTTTTCAATTGGTGTTACCTTCTCCAACTGCTATTAAGTATGAGTCTACTGAATGTTTGGCCCTTTTTGCTGTAGCTCCTTTGAAATGGAATGGTCTTCCATCTGAGATGTGTACTATTTTAGAATTAAAAACTTTTAGGTCATCTTTGAAGACCTATCTTTTTAGGATTGCATTTGGTAGTGATTGAGGGACTACAGTTTTTATGTTTATGTTTATACCTACCTCAGTATTGGTTTTGTTTTTGGGTGCTTACACAAATGCTTTTATGTATCTTTCCTATCTTGCTTTGGAGATCCTTTCTGTGTTTTACAATTATATTTATGTATTGTAAACCACTTAGTTAATTGATATGCAGTATATCAAATAAAATAAACCATAAATAAACCATATTTCCTCATTCTCTGGGATGCTGTCTGGTTTGTTGGGGTTTCCAGTTTAGTATTTATCTACAGATTTCTATTTATAATGTGTGTTTCCTTATTCTGTATTTGGTGAAGAAGTGTGGCTGAGGTGCGATAGTCTGTTAGTTTGTAGTGCACTTCCACAGGGCCAGCGCAAGGAGATGAGTTGCCCTAGGCAACTCTCCTGGATCAACAGTGGCGGCAATAGAGCCCCGCGGAGATTACCTTCAAGTTCCAGTTTTACGGGGTCATTTGCTTCTGACAGTCTTCGACGCCAGGTGCTGACTTCCTGTGCAAACAAGAAGTTGGCATCAAGAGTCGGAGAACGACGGAAGCAAACAGCCCCGCAACACTGGAACTTGAAGGTAAGCTCCACGGGGCTGTTTGCAACTATTGCCACCGCTGTCGGCTCCGGAGAGGGGCAACAGCAATGGGTGCCCCCCCCCCAGAGGGCCAGCACTAGGCAACTGCCTAGTTTGCCCAATGATAGCTCCGCTCCAGGACGTCCGCTTATGTTTTCCCAGTACAAAGTATATTCGTGTTAAAGAGCCTGATGTAATATTTGTATTTCTACCTCTTGCTAGGTAGAGTTATTGCTGTGAGTGTCCTGGAATTAGTATTATTTTGGATTGACAAGTTTACTTCACAGGTGCTGAATGTTTTTTAGAGTTGTGTGTAACTTCAGGGTGAGGAGTTTGGCATTGAACTGAGATGGCATCAAAATTTGAATATTCGCTTTTGTTATCATTGGTGGTCATTGGAAGCATCCTAGCAGCACACAATGACATGAAAACAAAATGTGCCATGCTGGGTCAGACCAAATATCTATCGAGCCCAGCCAAGAGAATTGGTGTGTTATAACTTGACATTTTTCAGTTTGTGTTTAATTTATTTTCTAATTAATAATGTGTGCATTGTGGGTGATGTAACATTAGCATATGTTATCTCTTGCAACATCCATGTTATTCTATGGGCACGAGGCAGACAGCACACGGTACTTTATATATTTTTATATTCAGCAATTGATTTAACATTTCAGGCTGTTTACCTGAAAATCTGTCATCAGGTGCACTCTTAAGGCATTAGAGTATAAATAGCACAGCTCAGACCTTTGTATGCCTAGTGCCCACCCATGTGACCTCTGCCCGCTCACCCCCCCCCCCCCCCAGAAAAAAAACTCAGGTCTGCCTACACCACTGGTTCCTCAGCTCATGTTAAGTGGCATTTTAGGTTTCATTTTTCTTTAGTTTGGTCAGACCATTTTCTAATGTCATTTCTATTGGCTGGTAGCTTAGAACATCTGCCAAAACCATGTACATTATAACATCTGCTCAAAGGAAAACCTAACGGTAGAATGTTTAGCTTCAACTTTAGGGGGTGGGAGAAAAGTTGGTGGCGTAAGAGAAAGTCATGGCCAATATTTTGGAGACATTCCTCAAATAGAATCATTTACCAAGAGCTTTTGGGAAAAAAAATAGGCTGCTTGGTTTACAGAAGAACTAAGGACTTTAAAGCAACAGGTTAAAAGATTAAAACACAAATGATGAAAACCTATGAAGAGGAGGTACGGAGAGAGTATTAGAACTGTGCAAAAATTGTATAATTTAAAAATAAAAAAAAAGTAAAAAACACTTTTCTCAAAATGTTGCTGCTGCAAGGGATAAACCAGTAAGAGTTTTTCAGATAGTGTATCAGCTGTGGAACTTGGGTTTAAAAAAATCAGCATGAGAACATGACTATAGACCATGAACCTTGCACAGCTGATACTCTTGCAAGATATTTTGAACAGAATATCCAGGCTTCTAGACAGTCATTAAATGAAGCATTAGAGAAGATGTCTGTTATTGAGAAGTCTAGTATATCCTCCCTTCCCAATATGATATAAGGACACACCAGACATTGTTTCTCTATCATGCAGGCCTTACAGACCAACAGTCATGCGCCCACACCCTTAGGTTTAGCAGCAGAAAGCTCATCAAATATAATGAGTGTCGCTGTCCATTGTATGGTTTGGCCCACCAGTATCTCCAAATATTGATGCATCTGAGACCAGAAACGGGTCACCCCTTGACAGGCCCACCATATATGATCCAGATCGGCCATAGGGGTCTGGCAACGCAGACAAGTGCCACTTGTAGCTTTGCCACTACAGAACGCTCTACGGGGGGGAGAACTGCATCCTATACAATATCCTGTATTGCAGTCCTTGCAAGCTGGCTTCTCTAATTAACTCAGGGATTCGCACCACCGCCCGTGTCAAGTCTCCTGCTTCTACTGGGATCCCAGTTCCGACACACAGACTTCCTCTAACCTGGAAGAGTCTCCCACCACACCCCATTTCTGCAGTTCCCGAACAAACTTTGAGACAGACATACTCTCCTCACTCCCCAGGTCAAAAAATTGTATCATCCATGCAGAGACTTCGGCTCGGAAAGCCTCAGCGGGGATAGAATTAACAATATGCCGGATCTGTAAGTATCCAAATACAAGACCGGGTTTTAATTTAAATTCCTCTCAAAGTGCCGCAAAGGTTTTAGCATGTCCCGTAACATCGACCAGATGACCTGAACTATGTAGTCCCTGATCTACCCATTTCCCAAACATCACGTTCTCATTCCCCGGGGTAAACCATGGATCCCCTTGTAGAGATAGAAAACGTGTATGGGCTAATGAGATCTGCCACTTAGAGCATAGGATTCTCCAGACCTTCCTGATGGGACTAATCAGCAAGCTTTGTGTGATACGTGAAGGCAGTTCCCAACTATCCACATGCAGCACTGTCATCAAGGAATAGGGTGCCACAAACTCTTCCTCCAGCTCACGTGGCATAAAGAAGCGAGTGCATCCAAGCCAGTCCCTTAGGTGCCATAGGTGACACGCGCTAACATAAGTCGCAACATCTGATATTCCCACCCCGCCCCTTTGCCAGGGGCCTCTTATCCACTTTAACACCACCTGAGCTTGACTCCCTCGCCACAAGAACCCCCGTAAGGGCCGATCTAATTGATACATTCCCCATTGCAGCACATGCAATGGCAATAGTTGTATCGTATAAAGGAGTTTGGGAAATAGAACCGTGCAAAAGGCCCTATGCATCCCATTATGGCTAGAGGCAGAAACATCTAGTCACACATCTTAGTTTGTATATGACGAAGAACTGCCTTATGATTTAACTTATAGAACAGCCTTGGGTCCCCTGACAATTGAATCCCAAGGTACCGAAATGCCTGCTCTGCCCATTGAAAAGGAAAGTCTGTAGTCCACTGCGCCCGTAGGCACCCAGACACATCCAGGGCCTCCATTTTAGTCTTGTTTATCTGGCGTCCTGAAATCTGACCAAAGAGGGTGAATTCATCTAACAAGTTTGTCAATGAGGCCTGTGGGCGGGTGAGATGTACATGTAAATCATCGGCAAAGGCAGATATTAAAAATTCTGAATGTCCAATGCATACCTCACGTATCGACGAGGACTCTGTCACCCTGCGCACAAAGGGATCCAAGAATAAAACAAAAAGAAGAGACAGGGGGGACCCCTGCCAGGTCCCTCGCTGCAATGCAAATGATTCCGAAATGCCTCCACTCATTGTTATCGCTGCCATTGGTTTATCATAGAGTGTTTTTACTATCCGGATAAAGGCTTCTCATAACCCATATCGGGGTAACAAATTAAACAAATACTCACAGCTTACCCAGTCAAATGCTTTCTCTGCATCAAAGCTTGTTAGAAACAAGGGTATTTTATGGCTATGTACCCATTCCAGTGAGGCAATAATCTGCCTCACATTTTTGGCTGCAGAGCGGCCTCTCACAAATCCTGTCTGAGCAGGATGTATAAGATCCGGGAGTAGTGGTGCCAGTCTATTGGCTAGGATCTTAGCCCAAAATTTCAGGTACACATTAATAAGTGAGATGGGGTAGTAAGACTCTGCCTGTTGAAGGTCTTTGCCTGCTTTGGGGATTAATGTAATATGTGCCAAATTAGTATCCCATCTAAATCCTTCGGCCTCTGCCCATTCCTGGTATAAGTCTGTCAGTGGTTCTATGACCTGATTGTGCAACATTTTATAGAAATCCACCGTGAAGCCGTCAGGGCTGGGAGCACAATACCGCTGCGCCCTACAGATCGCTAGAGACACCTCTTCTGCCATGAAGGGAGCCCCCAACTTGGCTGCTTGTTGTTCTGTTATATGCGGTAAAGAAGAATTGTAGAAGTCACATTCTGCCCCTTCTGGTACCCTCACCTCTCTCTTATATAGTTTCTGAAACGTCTCTCGTAACAAACCAAGAATAGATGAGGTGGTTTTATGCACTTGCCCAGTAGCATCTTTTAGCCTAGGAACAAAATTTATCACCTGAGGTCCTCGCAGACACCACACCAGAAGCCTACCTGTTTTGTCTCCATAGCAATATAGCTGGTACTTGTAATAAAGAAGGGATGTTTTTGCACATTGGTGGAGAAGTTCATTCAATGCTGCCTGTGATTCTAAAAGGTGGGCTCTAGAGACTTTGCCAGGATTGCCAGGATATTGTCGTCTGGCTCGCACCACCTGCCTCTCTAACCACATGATTCTTGCATTTATGAGTTTTCTTCGCCTTGCCATATAAGCAATTATTTCTCCTCGCATTACTACCTTTGCCGTTTCCCAATAAAGTTGGGGGTCTCCAGATGTCGAGCAATTTTCTGTTGGAATTCGTCCCACTTTTCCACTAAAAATTTACGTTAACTGTTCATCCCGACAGGCCTCCAAAGGGAAACGCCACACACTGGCCTCTCCCCCCATCCGGGCCCATGCCACATCTAAATAAATAAATCTACCCAAATTGGGGTGTGGTCTGAGATTTCCAGAGGTCCTATATGTGTGTCCTCCACCTGCGTAAACAACCCCTTTGTGGCTAAAATGTAGTCTATGCGTGCATTCGATCCATGTCCCTGGGAACCATGTGTATAGTTTTTTTCAGTTGGGTGAAGCAGACGCCATGGGTCCACCAAATCCAACTGTAGCCTGAACCCTTGAAATATTCATGTAGTTTCAATTCGCGCATCTTGTTGACCTCGCGAGGTGTCCACCAGGGGATCTAAAACTCTGTTAAAGTCACCTCCCACCACCATAGGGTCTAAAGACAGCTGCTCTATTTTTGTGGCTAGCTGGGAGTAGAACTGCGTGTCAGGTGAATTGGGACCATATATGTTGTCTATCCCCAATGGCCATTCTTCCAGGTCTCCCAGTAGCAGCATGTACCTGCCCTGGGGATCTACATTGGTTTGCTGGCAGATATGCTGAACCCTTTTATGTATCAAAATTGCTAGCCCACATTTACGGCCTTGGGCAGGGGCTCCAAAAACTTGTCCTATCCAATCTCTCCGCAGCTTTGCATGCTCCAAGTCTGTCTGGTGCATCTCCTGGAGGAGGGTCACATCACACCCATGCCTTGCCAGAGCCCGCAGAACCTTTTCACGCTTAATAGGTGACCCCAAACCACATACATTCCATGGAAGTATTCTCAGCTTAAATCAATTTTGCCTTTGTTCTGCCCCAAAAGTATAATACAAGCAGTTTGGGCCCTGGTATGACTGCTGACACCCCCAATCTATTCCAGGCTAGATCCCAACCCCTCCCATTCCCTGCTCCTTCCCTCCCCCCTTCCCTCCCCCCATCCCCCCAATCCTTCCATACATTCCTCCCAATATTTCCTTCCTCTCCATCCTCCTAGGGATTTTGTGATGTGTAGGGGAATCCCTGATGTCATCTCACCCCCCCCCCCCCATTATCAGGAATTAATTCCAATATCCCCCCATTATGAATAATTAATTCCAATACCTTCCCCCCTTACCACCAATCGCCTTCAACCTACAGTTTCACAAGACAAACCGGTGCCCACCAGCAAAACATCAGAACATCAGACATCAGTCATTAGTTGTAGTCATCTTCCCGTATATATCAGAATCCACTTGGGATCCTCTTGTCTTGCCCCACTGTAAGGGTGGTGCCCGGCCTGGCCCAGCCCTCATACCTCCTCTCCTCACTAATTCCAAATAGTGACAATCTACCCCTCTCATTTGCCTTTCCATCATATAAGATAGCTTTATATTAAATGAAATCATGCAAGTAACGGGTTTGTTAACTCCCATAACATCTAGCATAAGGTCTAAACTTATTAACAAATCAATCATTTAACTTGTGCACTGTCTTATCAGGTAAGAAATATTGTGGATTAGTGCCCTGTCCAGATAAGTCTTACACCTCTTCAGGTCCACAGATTCTCGCCATTTCCATCTCGGGGACCTGCTGGGTTAAGCAAAAAACTGCAAAGTCTCTTCCACCGAGCCTCTCAAGCCCTGACCTGTCAGTTCTCTGCCTCATCTCCAATGCTCGCTGACAAATCCTTGAAAGCGGCTCATTAAGAACATTCTCGGCAGTCCTCAGACTGACAGGCCACTTACAAACTGCAAGGCTTCTGCTGCTGTCCCGAACTTTAGTTGACGGCCCTGAGTTTGGCAGGATACTGAAGAACAAAGCACAGTCCCTTAGACACCAACTGTCCACAGACCAGTGCAAAGTCTCTCCATTGCTTATTACTTGCGGTGAGTAGTTCTGAAAAACTAAGATGTCCAGTGATGCATGTCCTGGTTGCCGTCTGGCCCGAGCCCCTCGCAGTACCTCCTCCTTTTGCACATAGTTATGAAATCGTACAATGATGGCTCCGGCTGTACGCGCTCCAGGATCACTCTCTGACTTTGATCGCTTAGCTGTAGGAGGGTAGCCACCCAAACTTCCATATAGCTGCGTAGCTCATTATCTTTCACTGTCTCAGCAACTCCGATGAATTGCAAATTTTTCTGCCGTCCGCAAGTTTCCAAATCTTCTAGTTTTTCAAATTGTCGACACAGCTGGCTTTCAAGTTTATGAATAGTTTGAGTATGCTCCCATTGCAAGTCCTCTACATCCGATATCCTTTGTTCGGCTTGTGCCACATGGCCTCCAACATCTGACATTGACTGGATCAGCTGAGTCAATTGCATGGATAATCCCTCCAACCTGCTCTCGAGTGCTGCTACCACTACTCGCGTCACCACCTCCACTAGGCTCATCATGGCAGCAGCAGCCTCAGACACATTAGATCTCATGGTCTCCACCATCTTGAAGTCCGGGCCCCGCGTCCTTGCAGGAAGATTTTGCCGCCATCCGCCAATTCCCGTCTTTCAGGTGGGATTCTCTTGATAGCTATCAGATCTTCCAGTTAAGCAGAGGGTTCCATCGTTACCAGGGGCTTCAGAAAAAGTGAATTTTTGCAGATTGAAGGGGAACTACCCCAGAGCAGAGCCAACACACGTCATCCCTGCTCACTATATTTATTTATTTATTTATTTATTTATTACAGTTTCTTATATACCGCGCTATTTAGAATCAGCGCGGTTTACATCATAACAAAAACGACCATAACGACAAACTGTCAGGTTTTACATTGAACAGGAGTACAAACTTGGATAACTGGGTTAACTATATACATAAACTATCTACACTGCATTTCTATCTACACGGCATTTCATGTGACCCCCCCTCCTCCCCACTCAGGATTTTATAGACTTCTATCATATCTTCCCTCAGCCATCTCTTTTCTAGGCTGAAGAGCCCTAATCTTTTTTTTTTAATTTAATTTTTATAAATTTATACAATCATATCAAGAATACATCTTGAAACAGAAATTGAGATGGGTAACGAAAATATAACATAGAACTAATAAAAGTCCCACCAATATAAGCCCTAATCTTTTAAGCTTTTCCTCAAAGGGATATCCTTCCACCCCTTTATCATTTTGATTGCTCTTCTCTGTACTCTCTCTGCTACATCATTTTTAAGATATGGTGACCAGAACTGCACACAATATTCAAGCTGCAGTCATACCATGAAACGATACAGAGGCATTATAATATCCTTGGTTTTATTCTCCATTCCTTCCCTTATGATTGCTAACATTCTATTTGCTTTCTTGGCTGCCGCTGAACACCGGGCAGAGGCTTTCAGTGTATTATCCACATGACGCCTAGATCCTTTTCCTGAGCAGTGGTTCCTAATGAGGAGCCTTGCATCGTGTAATCGTAATTTGGGTTGTTCTTCCCTAAGTGCATAACTTTGCACTTGTCCACATTAAATTTCATCTGCCATTTGGACTGCCGATTTCTCAAGCTCCTCTTGCAATTTTTCACAATCTTCTTGTGTTTTAAAAACCTTGAATAATTTTGTGTCATCTGCAAATTTGATTACCTCACTCACTGTTCCCATTTCCAGGTCGTTTATGAATATGTTAGAAAGCAAAGGACCCAGCACACATCCCTGGTGTACTCTATTATTCACCTTTCTCCACTGAGAAAATTGGCCATTTATCCCTACTCTCTGTTTTCTATCTTTTAACCAATTCCTAAACCACAATAGTACACTGCCTCCTATCCCATGACTTTTTAATTTCCCCAAAAGTCTCTCATGAAGCTTTCTGAAAATTGTTAATGGAACCAAAGCAGAAATTTCAAAATGATGTGTCATATCTCATCTTCATTAAATACCTCAGTTTCTTCATTCTTGTAACTATTGTACTTCTGCACTCAAGTCTACTTTCACTTTCGCCTGGTTTTAACGGAAAAAGGAAGAGAAAACCTGCCTGGTTAAAATGACAAGAAACCACTATTTCTGAAATTTGATATTTAAAAAAAACAGGACATATTTGGAATCAAGATAGCAAAAAAAACATTTCATGCAAAGATGCAGATCTATATGTCTCATAAACAAAAAGAGAAGTTGCTTATGACTGATAAAGGTAAGGACGTTTGGAGTTCCAGGTGTAGACAATCAGCAGGCATAACAGGGCAAGAATTAAACACATCAGTAATTACATTCTTAAAACCAAACAAGCTTATGAGAACTAGGGTAGGGAGGTTTTGTTTGTGGTTTTTCAGACTTTGTTGCTCTAACATCTGAAGCTATATTTTGGTAATTATTTCTGAAAACTGCCGGTGCACTAAGGATCAGATAGATTATCACCTAGATCAGAAATACTTTCATTGAAATGCTGTTAACAAGAGCTGCCAACTTATCTCGTTATCACTATAAGACCTCTCTGCAGTTCTAGTTTCTAAGTCCAGGCCTTAAGTACCTTGTTTCCTATTCCACAGGATAGGAGTTGGAAAACTTGACTGGGCAATGTTCTCATAATCTCATGAAGATAGTCTGGAAGCACTGAGGAAAATGATCTTCCCAGTGCATTGATTGTCTTTGTAATTACGGAGTTGAGTAACAGACTCCAAACGTGGCAAACCTATTTCTGTAAGGGACATGGCTGCAAAACTCACACCAATGAGGATCTCCAAAGACGGGAAGTCAAGAATTGAACACAGGCCTGTAGAAGTGAAAAGCTAGCGCCTAGCATGAGAAACACAAAAACTAAAGGAAACTGGACTTGATTATAGATGGGTTTCCTAAAATCAGTGGTGTTGCTAGCTATGAGCACCAAAAGCTTACATCCTGACTCTATAGGCCAGTGCCCTAAATCTCAAGCAGTCAAAAAGAGGCATTTCATTTACTGCATCTGCCCTTCCTTTCAGGCAGCTGTAGTGTCCACTGCAGCATCACCATCACTGCTGGCCTCTTGTCCCCTAATTTCAGCAGACCTGGGAGAGAACAGCAGGGGAGAGACTGAACCAGCAACAAAAATGCAGCCCGTGATCCCAGGACTCAGAATGCAGCGAAGGACAGAATAAGAGAGGAGGAAGACGCTCTAGAGAACAAGTCACACAGCTGTAAGTGGAAAGGGAAAGGAGGTGATGAGGGATGAAGAAAGTCAGAGATGATATTGGGGTAGGGGTGGGACAGCAATAAGAATATAAGAAATGCCATACCGGGTTAGACCAAGGTCCTTCAAGCCCAGTATCTTGTTTCCAACAGTGACCAATCCAGGTCACAAGTACCTGGCAGGTTATCAGAAAGACACACAGATTCCACAATGCTTGTCCGGAGTAAGCAGTGGATTTCCCTGGTTCTCTTTAAAAATGGTTTATGGGCTTTTCCTCCAGGAACTTGTCCAACCCTTTTTTATACCCAGCTACACTAACAGCTTTTACTACACCCTCTGGTAACAAATTCCAGAGTTTGATTACTCATTGAATGGAAAAATATTTTCTCTTATTAGTCCTAAATGAGCTACATTGTAGCTTCACTGAGTGTCTCCTAGTCGTTCTACTTTTTGAAGGAGTAAATAACCGACCTATGTTTACCCGTACCACTCCATTCATTAATTTATAGACCTCTATCATATCTCCCCTCAGCCGTCTCATTTCCAGTTGAAGAACCCTAACCTTTTAAGCCTCTCATGAGGGGCCTTGTCAAAGGCTTTCTAAAAATCCAGATACACTATATCGACTAGCTCACCTTTGTCTGCCTGTTTATTCACACCTTCAAAAAAATAAAACAGATTAATAAGATAAGACTTTCCTTGGCTAAATCCATGTTGGCTTTCTCCCATTAAATCATTACTATCTACATGTTCAGTAATTTTATTCTTTATAATGGTTTCTACGATTTTGCCCTGTACTGATGTCAGGCTCACCATTCTGTAGTTTCCCAGATCACCCAGAACCCTTTTTAAAAATTGGCATTACATTGGCCATTCTCCAGTCTTCAGGTACTACAGATGATTTCAGTGATAGTTCACAGATTATTACTAGTAGGTCTGCAATCTCATATTTTAATTCTTTAAACACCCTCAGATGTATGCCATCTGATCCAGGTGATTTGCTACTCTTCAGTTTATCAAAGAGCTGTAATACATCTTCCCGGTTTAGTGATATTTATTTATTTTATTTATTTATTTATTTACATTCTCTTATATACCGCACTATTCGGCATCAGCGCGGTTCACATAGAACAAAAAGTCTCAATACAATAACAAGCATGAGTTTACAGATAACAAGGGAAGGAACTTGGATAACAAGGGAAACTATTTACAGTCTATTTACAGATGTAACACTACTGCATGGATACAAGTTATTAGGAACAGGTGCTAAGAATATATTCAATAATCAAAGCGATTCATCCTATTTCTTCCAAGTCTTCTGATACATCATCTTTAAATACCATTTCAAGCATGGGTAACTTCCCTAACCACTAGACCTGACATGACCATGTTTCAGTACAGCCTTCTTCAGGGGTCAATACTGCAATGTTGTTCTGTATGTCATATGATCCTCTACCGTATGAGAGAGCTCTCTCAGCACAATACTGGCAAGGAAGTGCTGCCGTACTGTTTTACGTTCACAAAGGAGTGCCAACTCGTATAAATCCTACAGTGCAGGATCATATGACATAAGGAACAGAATTGTAGTATTGACCTCTGAAGAAGGCTCTGCCGAAACACGGTCATGTTGGGTCTAGTGATTAGGCATTCCTGTACTTCCTGACAATTGTGGTATCTTAAATAAAACTATTTGTGTTACTTGCTCTCTTCTGTGATTTCTGGACACTGTGAGTATCCTTGTGTTTTTGTTGTTGGACTTGATGGGTAACTTCCCTACATCTTCTTCAGTATGGTCATGGTTATGATTATGGCACTTGATATACTGCCCTTTACTATATGCATCAGAGTGGTTTACATGTATGTATATATGCAGGTACTTTTTATTCCCTTGTCCCTGAAGGGCTCACAATCTAAGTGTACCTGAGGCAATGGAGGGTTGGGTGGCTTGCCCAAGGCCACAAGGAGTGACCATGGGACTAGAGACCCCAGTCCCTCTAGCCTGAGGTTACTTGTCCCCATGTGGGAATTGAACCCCTGGCCCTCAGGTAACCTGCCCAACCACTGAGCCACTCCTCCTCCAGTAAAGACCAAAGCAAAAAATTAATTTAGTATCTCCGCTATGGCCTTGTCCTCCATTAGTGCCCCTTTTACCCCTCTATCATCTAATGGTCCAACTGACTCTCTCACAGGTTTTTTGCTACGAATGTACTTTTTAAAGTTTTTATTATGCATTTTTGCTTCCAAAGCAAGCTTTTTTTCAAATTCTCTCTTTGCCTGCCTTATAAATGATAGTGTGTCAGAGGGAAAGAGCCAGATGTGATGAAAAAGGAGGGAGGAGAGTCAAAGGTGACCGGTGAAGGGGATGAGAAAGAGTTTGAGAGAAAGAGAGAGAGTCAGATAGAGGCGTTATGTTGGTGGGTGGGTGAGAGTCAGAAGGGGTGGTGGGAAAGTGTATGATAGAGAGCCAGAGGATACTGAGAGGAAAGGGAGAGAGTATGCAAGTGAATGACAGGGGTTTGTTTCATTTATTTGTTGTAATAAAAATATGTTAATGGATGGTAGAACTTTTCAGCATTTGTTAACCACCTTAATGTATGTTTATTTTATTTTATTTATTTATTTATTTTGTTGATTTATAGGTTAAGCCATGCTAAATCTTGTGGGGGGTGGCATTTTACAGACTTTGGGGCATGTTTACTAAAGATTTTAATGCACATTAATGAAATTAACAAACATTACGTGACCACAACTGTTTTATTTCTATGAGCAGTGGCACTTGGCACCTGTTAACTTCATTAACGCGCATTAATCTTTAGTAAACGCCCTTTGGAGTGGAGGAGTAGCCTAGTGGTTAGAACACTGGCTTGGTAACCAAGCAACCAGCGTTCAAGTGCCACTAGTATGCCTTGGGCAAGTCACTTAACCCTCCATTGCCTCAGAAGAAAGGCCTGAACCAATTATTATTAAAACCGGTCAGAATCAAAAAATAACTATCCTAAACATGAGATCCTGACAACAAGGAACCCCGTTATCAAAATTTCTTTTTTGTCGGAGATAGTCGTCAAAGTAAGCGGGGAAGAAACTACTGCTATGATCAACTATGCAAGTTCACGTGACTGCTACTGAGCATCTGTCAGAAAGTGACGTCAGACGCCGAAGTATAAGAGGAACATGCCCAGTACTCATTTGGAAAGCGGCTCTTAATCTTAGAGCAGAATTTGAGCTATGTAGCCAGTGAGAAATGTCCAGAGGCAGGGTTACAAATTTTATATGTTTAACCTGAAACATGTGACACGTCGTCAACCTGGTGGAAACCTGGCATCTTGTCTGCTTCTTTGAAGTTCTTATGAGCTAAGTACAAATTTTCAATGTTTGACTTAATAATACTAAAAAAAGGGAGTAGTCGCAGTGGTTAACGGTAGTTTCTTCCCCGCTTACTTTGACGACTATCTCCGACAAAAAAGAAATTTTGATAACGGGGTTCCTTGTTGTCAGGATCTCATGTTTAGGATAGTCAGAAGAAAGGCCTGGCAATCTACCTCTGGTGACACTGCCAAGAAAACCCAGGAGCTTCTGGGTCACCAGGAGTCAAGACTGACTCAAAGGCACACATTGCATTTTTGTTTTGCAAACGCCCCTTTTTTTGTATTAGATCATTAGCAATACAATCACAAAAACAAATTTGTATAGTTAATAATACATACTCATAAGTCCTAATAAATGAAGAGCCAAGAAATAAAGATCAAAAACCCAAAATGCAACACAACAATACCAAACCAGCCACAAAATCATTAATACATTTAGAGTACTGTAAATTAAAAATCTAAATCAAAATCCAAAGACATCCCATGTTAAATCAATTTAGCATGTTGCCAAAAATGTGGTGTGCGCCAGTGAACCAAATGTGCAGTAATGCATGCACATCGCTGGGGGAAGCATAAGGTGAGGGAGTCAGAAGGTGAATGATGGAGTGAGGGAGTCACACCGGAGGGGATAAAAAAGTATGAGAGTAAGTGATGGAAATGAATTGGCTGATAAGGCATCAAAAGATTCAGTGAATCCAAGCCCTATTGCCATCTGCCTTTTTTGGTGTCTTTGTGGGCTCTAAGCTTGTGATGCCTTTTATCTTTGCAGCAGGCCAGGGGTACGCCGCAGGCAAATGCAGAAGCTAAAGCTGTTAGGTGTGTGCAGGCCAGAGGGAGGCGGTCTCGCACCTTTCCTGCCTCTGCTGCCTGCTCTTCTCATGCTCCTGCAGTGAACTGACCCCCTGTAGCACCACTCCTTTCCTACCCAGGCTACTCCAAACAACCTGCAATGTTGTGCTGCCATGTCTGTCTTCAGAGCCAACTGGGAGACTTATGCCCACCACCGCTGTTTTCCTGCTGCCAGGCTGCCCAAACCCATAGTGTCCATCCTGTACATCCTCAGAGCTGACTGGCAGCCAATGCTCCCATACATCAAACCTTCAATGCTGTCTGCTGGAATCAGGCTAAGCCAATGGGCCACTAAAGATAAAGGTAGAGGTCGGGTCATCATTACACAGGAGCAGGGCCGGCCGCAGAGTTGGTTCAAGGTGTTGGCACCCTAGGCAAATCTTAAGCTTTACACCCCCCCCCCCCCTCCACCCTCCTCTCACCCCCGACTGTCAGAATCTATTATTTAGCTTCAAATGCCCTGTCCTTTGCCTCCCCCAGAAACTGCCATCGTAGGCGATCGCCTGGTTTGCCTAATGGTTGGACCTCCCTTGCCAGGAGGTAGGGGAAGAAGGTACGGTCATTAAGTCAGTGAACATTTTTTTATTGGCTTATTGGTAGGCAGAAAGAGATAAGTTTAGAAAGCAAGATGGAAAAAAAGAGAAGGAAGGGGGACGCAGAGACGTGAGAGTGAGTGGAGGTAGAAAGACAAGAGATAATGAGGGGAGAAGAGAAGAGATAGTGGGTGTGGGATGGAGTTGGGGGTACAGAGGGGAGAGTTGGGGAGGCAAGAGGGGAGGAGAGAAGGGAAGTAGGGGATAAAAGGAGTGGAAGAGGGAGGGACATGGGGTGGCAGACAAAGTAAGGGCAGTTCAGGGCACAAGAAGCAAAGAGAGAAGAGCTGGAGGTAGAGAAAGGAATAAGAGATGGGATCCAGATACGAAGAGAAGGGTTGTGGCAGCAGGAGGGGAAAATTGGGAGTGGGAGGAAGACAGAGGCATTAAGGGGACAGCAGAAAAGAGAGAAATGACTGGGGGCAGCGATGGAACACAAGAGTGGTGGAAGCACAAGGGGTGGGAGGAGGAGGCAGTTAGGCACAGTGTGCGGGTGGAAAGAGTATTAGGAAGTGATATAGGTGGTGATTTTGTGGGTGTGGGAACTGCTTTGTTGAGCCTGCCAAGTCCCTCGTGTTGTTTGTTGGCAAGAGAGGACTTCAATTTTTTCACACTGACATAGAAGCCAGAAAGAGATGTGGCATAGACTCAGTTTCGGCAGAGAGACACCAAGACTTGAGATTGTTAAGTCTTTCTGTTTGAAGTGTTAAAGATATGTGCATGGTTGTTGCAGGAAGCTATAACATCATTCCAGCTCATTATTTAGCACATCTATTGAAGCCCCTCCTGCAAATATCACTGCTATCACTGATGGGGAATAATGAGGGAGAAGGGGATGCTGTTGGGAGAGAAGGGAGCCAAATAACATGAGATGTATGAGGGTAGCAACACAGTTAGGGGGAGCTGGAGAGCTGAAACGGGCAATGGAGGGGAGAGTTGGGGCAGAGAGAACTGGAGGGTGAGAGTGGTGAAGGACGGAAGAGGAATGAGTGAGAAGGGGGGAGAGGTCCAGGTGAAGTTTGGATAGAAAGTGAAGCAACAGTGATATAAGCGGGGCTGATGCAACATGGTAATTGCAGTAAGCATGGCGGGGGGGGGGGGGGTGTTAACATTTGGGAGGATGCACCAAAAGCTGCCACTAGCAACACTTGTTGCATTGGCCCTGTCTCTATGCATGGCTCAGTTATTTAGCTTTTAGCCATGAGGTGCAGGAAGGAACTCCAACCCAAGTCTCAGGAGAATGGAGACCGACAGATTTGCACTGGAGCAGTGGAGGTAAGATAATGGCGGCAGCAGCCCTGGCAGTGGGGTAGGGGGTCCCGATTTATAGTTTGCAGGGGGCACCAGAAAACTTTGCTTCATCCCTGGATGTGAAGCAATGTTTTACAGGCAGAGAAGAGAGAAAGAAGGAAAATAAGATGAAAAAGAAAGAGAGATATCAGAAGGGGAGAAAAAGTGATGAAGAGAAGAGATAAAAGAAAAGTAAAATGGACAGGAAACCCTAGAAAAGGGGATAGTAGAAGACAGACAAGAGGATTTTTGGACAAAGAGACCAAGATAAGCACAAACTAACCCCACCCAGACAACAAAGAGAAAAAAAGATATTGTATTTTCAGTTTAATGAGTGGAATATGTAACTGTGATTTAACAGCATTATGGATCCTGGAGTAAATGGAGTCTGTGCATGTTATGATGGCTTTTATTGTATCGATGTAAATATCTAAAAATGTAGTATATAAGCTGCTGAAGCTATCTAAGTCTTCTGATGTGACATCTGAAGACGGGAGCTATGTGATTTCAAAAACTCATGTAGAATATTTCAGAATCTGCCAAAAATCCCATGATTGAAATATAATAAGAACATAAGAACATAAGATATGCCATACTGGGTCAGACCAAGGTCCATCAAGCCCAGTATTCTGTTTCCAACAGTGGCCAATCTAGGTCATACGTACCTAGCAGTTTACCCAAGGGACAAAGGTTCCACAATGCTTGTATTGGTTCAAACATTGATATCCTGGGTCCCTTCTTAATAATGGTTTATGGACCTTTCCTCCAGGAACTTGTCCAAACCTTTTTTAAACCCAGCTACACTAACAGCCTTTACTACATCCTCCGGTAACAAATTCCAGAGTTTGATTACACGTTGAGTGAAAAAATATTTTCTTTTATTAGTCTTAAATAGTTTACCCTGTAGCTTCATTGCATGTCCCCTAGTCTTTCTATACAGTCAAACCTCGGTTTTCATGATTAATCCGTTCGAAAAAGTCTGACTAAAACCGAAACGTATGAAAACTGAAGCAATATTTCCCATAAGAAATAATGTAAATCCAATTAATCCGTTCCAGACACCCAAAAATATTCACAAAAAATACATTTTATAGAGAATAACTATATTTTTACATACAGAAAACAATGAGAAATAAATATAAATGACTAATGAAATGGATAAATGAACATTTAACATCACTGAAAGCAAGCTAAGTACAGTACTGTACAGTACAGTATGTTAACATCTGGCCTTAGCCACCCCTGACAAGCTGCTGTGCCCAGCTCTCTTCGGAATCACATTGAATTCAGTCCATTAAAATACCTTTACATTATCTGCTCAATGCTTCAGAATGGCAGAAAATCTTAATGATATAGCTTCAGACGTACCCTGCAAGAGAAAGAACTGCCTCCCACATTCATGCAACATCTCCTGCTTACGTTGACAGCTTTTCTTCCCTGCTACCGGGACAAAATCTCAGTCAAAAGACGTTGAAAACCGAAGCAATGCATGAAAACCGGGACAAAATCTCAGTCAGAAAAGACGTTGAAAACCGAAGCGTATGAAAACCGGGGCAAATGAAAACCGAGGTTTGACTGTATTCTGATAAGGTAAACAATCGATCTACGTTTACCCGTTCCACTCCATTCATTAATATATAGACTTCTATCATATCTCCCCTCAGCCGTCTCTTTTCCAGGTTAAAGAGCCCCAACCTTTTTAGCCTTTCTTCATAGGAGTATCCTTCTATCCCCTTTACCATTTTGGTGGCTCTTCTCTGAACCTTTTCTAAAATCGCTATATCCTTTTTAAGATATGGCGACCAGAATTGCACACAATATTCAAGGTGCGGTCTCACCATGGAACGATATAGAGGCATTATAATATCTTTTGTTTTATTTTCCATTCCTTTCCTTATCATACCTAGCATTCTATTTGCTCTCGTGGCCGCTGCTGCACACTGGGCCGAGGGTTTTAACATGGTATCCACAATGACGCCTAAATCTTTTTCCTGGGTGGTGGGGTTCCTAATGTGGAACCTTGCATCATGTAACCATAGTTTGGGTTGTTCTTCCCTAGGTGCATAACCTTGCACTTGTCCACATTAAATTTCATCTGCCATTTTGATGCCCAGTCTTCCAATTTATCAAGATCCTCTTGCAATTTTCCACAATCCTCTTGGGTTTTAACAACTTTAAATAGTTTTGTGTCATCTGCAAATTTGATAACCTCACTTGTTATTCCACTTTCCAGGTCATTTATGAATATGTCAAAAAGCAACGGACCCAGCACAGATCCCTGGGGTACACCACTATTCACCTTTCTCCATTGGGAAAATTGGC
The DNA here is from genome assembly GCA_033557465.1 of Ichthyophis bannanicus. Lineage (NCBI taxonomy): Eukaryota > Metazoa > Chordata > Amphibia > Gymnophiona > Ichthyophiidae > Ichthyophis > Ichthyophis bannanicus. The sequence continues at coordinate 1,373,724,819 of CM066032.1, read as the reverse complement.
CATTTAGCCCTACCCTCTGCTTTCTATCTTTTAACCAGTTCCTGATCCACAGTAGTACACTGCCTCCTATCCCATGACTCTTTAGTTTTGCCAAAAGTCTCTGATGAGGGACCTTGTCAAAGGCTTTCTGAAAGTCCAGATACACAATATCAACCGACTCACCTTTGTCCACCTGATTATGCACTCCTTCAAAAAAACATAACAGATTAGTAAGACAAGATCTTCCTTGTCTAAAGCCATTTTGGCTGTCTCCCATTAGGTCATGACTATCTACATGCTGAGTAATTTTATTCTTTATGATGGTTTCTACCATTTTTCCCGGTACTGATGTCAGGCTCACCGGTCTGTAGTTTCCCGGATCACCCCTGGAACCCTTTTTAAAAATTGGTGTTACATTGGCGATCCTCCAATCTTCAGGTATTAGAGATGATTTTAATGATAGTTCACAGATTACTAATAGCAGGTCTGCAATCTCGTATTTCAGTTCTTTCAACACCCTTGGAAGTATACCATCCGGCCCAGGTGATTTGCTACTCTTCAGTTTATCTAATAGTTGTAATACATCTTCCCAATGTATCGATATTTCCTTCAATTCTTCCGCACCTTTAAATACCACTTCAGTCATGGGTAACATCCCTACATCTTCCTCAGTAAAGACTGAAGCAAAGAATTCATTCAATCTCTCCGCTATCGCCTTGTCGCCTCTTAGTGCTCCTTTAACCCCTTTATCATCTAATGGACCAACTGACTCTCTCACAGGTTTTTTGCTACGAATGTACTTGAAAAGGTCTTTACTTCGCGTTTTTGCTTCCGCAGCAAGCTTCTTCTCAAATTCTCCCTTTGCCTGCCTTATCAATGCCTTGCATTTGACTTGCCAGTGCTTGTGCTGTTTCCAAGTTTCGTCGTTTCGCTCTTTTTCCATTTCCTGAAAGATGCTTTTTTGGCAACAACAGCCTCTCTGACCTCACCTTTAAACCATGCTGGCAGTTTTTTGGACTTCCTTCCACTTTTATTAAAGCGTGGAATACAGCTGGTCTGGGCTTCCAAGATAGTATTTTTCAACAACAGCCAAGCCTGATGTACGTCTTTAACCTTTGCAACTGCTCCTTTTAGTATTTTCTTAACTGTTTTCCTCATTTTGTCATAGTTTCCCTTTCGAAAGTTAAAAGGTAGTACTGTTCAGTGTTATCGCATGTTCCATGCAAAATTATTTTTTGGCACATTTCACAGTAAGCAAGCGCGCCCATTGATGAGTTTTTGTCTACGCCTGTATGCATGTGTGTTTCCACTGCTTTTAGCTACAATTTGTAAACCACCACGATGGCTTTCTGTCCTTTGGCAGAATATCAACCATATGGAATAAATAAATAATAAACTGAGCCCCACCACCTGAGGACACGGTAGTCCAGTGGAGACTGAAACAGTGAAGCCAAACCCCACCACCCAAACATGTGTCAGCTCAGTGGCAGATGGAGCAGTGGAGTGGCTTGAAGACCAGACCCTGATAGCCAGAGAGCAGATGAAGTGGCAAGGAGGCAGAGGGGCTAGTTACCTCACCCAAAGATGTGGCAGCCTGGCATTAGCTGAAGTCTCTACTCCTACTAGTGGAAATATGAGGATAAGTGGTCGCTGTCTGAATCCTTGCTGACAGTGCTGACCTAGTCAGAAGCAGAGCCTCTGAAGAAGTGACTGACTGGAATTACGAGCAAGTGACTACAATTTGGAAGGGGGGAGGGAAAGTAAAGTTGAGAGAATTAGAAGAGGGAGCAAAGCCTGGAGTAGAGAATGCGGAGGAGGGCAGGGGAAAATCTGGGCTGGAGACCATACCCTCAGACTTCTCCCACACATTCACATAACTCTCATGCCCCCTCATGAATCTCTGCTCACTCCTAATTCACTCTAAATCTACACACCCTCAACCACACATGGCACATATTCTCAGGTTCTTCACCATGCAGTCACCATTGCCTGACAGGACCCTATCCTGGTTGTCCAGTCATTCTGACCTTGAGTGTTGACCTTTCTCAGAACAAGACAAATCCTTCTCCCTAACTTCTTAGGATTATTTTTCAAACCTGTAGCCTTCTAGCCACAGGATCACACTACAGAAAATCGTGCAGCTCCAACCCTGATTTCCAACCCTCACATGGACAGGGAAAAAGGAAAACGTCCTCTTTTTCCTTTTTCTCTAGACCTGATCAGTGTTTGGGAACACAGTTCCTCAGGATTCACCTGCTCGAGCCCTGACCCTTCTAGACCTCTGGCAGAAAAGAAGCAAAAAAAAAGACAAAATCCCTCCTCACTAGTGTTTTTTGTACCTAAATATAACATCATTTAATCTCCATATAGCTGATGAAATATACATTCTCACCTAATACCTGTTAGGTGGTAACCTAGCAGCAGATTTACCCTCAGATCTTCAGATACTAAATTTGTCTCTGAAGTCACGTATATGAAGGGTAAGCATTAGTAAGGGGTTTTTCTTAATGCCTTTCACATAATTCTTGTAGACTGGGAAGGTTTAAAAGTTGCATGACAGAAAGGGATTGCTTTGTGTTAGTGTTTACAAGCTGACTCCATTAAGGGGTTTGGTTTGATGAACTGTTTCAAAGACAAAAGCTGAACAAGTTTCAGTCTTAAGGGATCCTCGTTATAGTAATATGCATAGCTTAAGGCTGAGGACTTAACAATTATTAGTACTGCTCACAAGTTTCAAGTTTATGCTAATTAAACCTTCTTTTGTGTCTGTTCTGAGTTTCCATAGACACCATATGGGAAAAGCCTTAGTGATCCAGGCTCTAAATGTTAGATTTTGTTACTTTCAAAAACAGTTTTATCACTTTTTGACATGTTTAGACAAGAAATTTATTTTTAAGAAATAACCAGACATTAACAGGCTTTAATTAGTTTCTTCTACTCTAAGAGTATGAAGCACACTTTTAAATATGAGACTCACTGCATGACTAAAATCACAAATGAGTTGACGTACCTCTTTCCTTACTAGCTAGAGGCACACAATAACCCCACTCCTTGTCACGATCATAGTTATGAGTTGTTGCACACCTGAAAGAATTAATAATGGTAAAAGTCATTTATCACTGAAGATGAACAAATAAACTCCATTCCTTATACAAAGATTACTCAACACAGGCCTTCCCTTAAAAGCCTTCTATTCTAAAATAGAATTTACTATTATCCCTTGCATTCAAGTAAACATTAAATACCTCTGTAGACGTGCATAAAAGGGGCAACATCAAGAAAGTGGTATGCATTAATGCCCTTAGCATGGGAAATAAGATCCCAGATGTTGATGCTTTAATGGAAGAGGTTGACTTGGATTTAGTGGAGATTATGGAGACATGGTTCATAGAGATCCATGACTGGGATGTAATTATGTCAAGATATAATGTATTCAGGAAGGATAGGGTAGGGGGAAGGGCAGGCGGAGTGGCAAAATATTAAAGCTCCAGCATTACAAGGGAAGGTGGATGCAATGTGAGTTAAAATGGAAAGAGGAAATGGAGCATCCATTTGCATTGGTGTGATAAGCAGACCTCCCTCACAGGGAGAAGAATTGGACAGAGATTTAATTGAAGATATTCGCAGTAATGACATGAAAGGAGAAGTGCTGCTGATAGGTGATTTCAATATGATGGAAGTTGATTGGCCCATCTCTGCTGTGGTGTCATCTACAAGTAAGGAGATCCTGGATTCTCTATAGGGAGAACTATTCAAGCAACTGGAAACAGACTCACAAGTGATGGGGCCATACTGGACTTAATGCTTACCAATGGGGAAAGTGTTTCTGAAGTTTCAGTGGGAGATCAACTCACATCCAGTGATCACCAGATGGTGTGGTTCAGTATTAGGACTAGGACTGGTACTTGGTAGATCTCTCTCTTTTGATTTAACAGATACCTAAGCTCCACCAACAGAACAATGGCTGGGAAAAATTGTATCGCTAAAGCTGTTGCCCCCATTACAGCTTCTGCCTCGGTCCAGACAGAGGTCCTAATGCCAGTTGAAGGACCAGTTCCATGTGCACGGTGCCTGTATGCTGAAGCTCTGAGGAAACAAGTGGAGGAACTCAGAGAGGAGGTGGCGAGGCTGAGGAGCATTCAAGACAGTGAGAAGTACATTGATGAGATGTTTCTTTCAGCAACCAAGCTCTGCAGCAGAGGAGAAGATGGGTGCCAACAGACTGTCGATGGTTGGACACAAGTCACCAGGGCCTGCAAAATCACCAATCCAACTTCTCCAGCCCTTGAATTGAAGAACCATTATGCAGCCCTGGAAGTAAAGGAGGTGAAAGCATCCCTGGAAAGGGAAGAACCAGAGCTCAAGTACCCCAAAGTTGCAGAATCAGTGACCACAAGGAAACGAAGGGTAGTGGTCATTGGAGATTCTCTTCTGAGGGGTACTGAGGCATCCATGTGCCGACCAGACTTGATGTCCAGAGAGGTATGCTGTCTGTCTGGTGCCAAAATCCAAGATGTTACATAGAGTTTGCCGAGACTCATCAAGCCCACTGACTATTACCCAGTGTTGCTAATCCATGTTGGAACAAATGATACTGCCAGGTATACCTCGGAACGTATCAAAAGTGACTTCATGGCTCTGGGACAGAGGGTGAAGCAGTTAGGTGCACAGGTGGTGTTCTTTTCAATCCTCCCTGTTGAGGGTAAAGGCCAAGGCAGAGAGGCTCGCATCCTGAAGATGAATGCATGGATGGTGTCATCAAGAGCGTTTTGGTTTCCTAGACCATGGGATGCTGTTCCAAGGGTAGCAGAGCAGAGATGGCATCCATCTGTCCAAGAAAGGTCAACACGTCTTTGGTAGTAGACTGGCTAATCTACTGAAGAGGGCTTTAAACTAAATTTGTTGGGGATGGGTGAAGAAAGCCCCCAAGTAGGTGAAAGCCCCCAGGTAGGTGATACATTAAATACCTTTATGGAAATGGGTAACAGGGGTAACATATGGAAAGCAGTGTGTATAAATGCCCTTAGCCTAGGAAATAAGATCCCTGATGTTGAAGCTTTGGTGGGAGTGGCTGACTTGGATTTAGTGGCAGTTGCAGAAACATGCTTCAAAGAAAACCATGATTGGGATGTAACTATACCTGGCTATATTTTATTCAGAAAGGACAGGGTAGGAACAAGGGGAGGAGGAGTGGCACTATATGTAAAAACCTCTATTAAAGCTTTGGAATTCCAGAGCTTAAAATGGAGAGAGGAGGCATTGTGGGTTAAACTAGAAAGAGGGAAAGAGAAATCTATTTGCATTGGTGTGATATACAGATCTCCCTCACAAGAGGAAGAAGTGGACAGAGAGTTAATTGAAGACATACGCAGCATTGCTAGGAAAGGGAAGTGCTACTGATAGGAGATTTCAATATGCCAGATGTTGATTGGCACATTCCTGCTGCAATATCATCTAGAAGTAAGGAGATCCTGGATTCTCTACAGGGAGAACTATTCAGGCAATTGGTAACAGACCCTACACGTGAAGGGGCCATACTGGACTTGGTGCTTACAAATGGTGAAAGTGTTTCTGATGTTGTAGTGGGAGATCATTTTGCATCCAGTGATCACCAGATGGTGTGGTTCAGTATTATGACTAGGGCTGTTAGAATCCATTCAAAGGTGAGGATCTTAGACTTTAGGAAGACTAACTTTGCCAAGATGGGCCAATACCTCAGGGAGTCGTTAGTGGGATGGGAACAGCTGGGGGATGTAGAAAAACAGTGGGCAAAACTGAAAGGGGATATTTTAAGGGCAACCAACCTTTTTGTTAAAATGGTAAATAAAGGTAAAAAAAAAAAGTGGATCGCTATGGTTTTCGAAAGAAGTAGCTGAAAAAGTGAAGAAAAATAGGTAGGCCTTCATGAAATACAAGAGATCACAGAGAGAGTAAGACAGACATATCTATTTGGAAAAACTTAGAGAAGCTAGCAAAGTAGTCAGGAAGGCAAAGATTCAAAAGGAGGAGGAAATAGCCAATGCAATAAAATGGGGGGGGGGAGATAAGACATTTTTCAGATATATTAGTGAGAAGAGGAAGGGCAAAAGTGGTATTGTCAGACTCAAGGGTGCAGGGGAGGAATATGTAGAAGCTGATAAGGATAAAGCGGAATTGCTTAACAAATATTTCTGTTCTGTGTTCACAGATGAAGAACCAGAAGCAGGACCTCAGAATACACCAACAAACAAGAACAGAAGCGAGGGACATCTTGAACAATTTTCAGAAGACTGTGTTCGTGAGACACTAGCTCAACTTAAAGTAGACAAAACGATGGGACCTGATGGGATACACCCTAGAATACTGAGGGAATTTGGGGACATTCTAGCAGCTCCACTGACTGACCTTTTCAATGCCTCGTTGGAGTCGGGAGTAGTGCCAAAGGACTGGAGAGAGGCTCATGTGGTGCCTTTATACAAAAGCAGAAGTAAGGATATCATTGAAAACTACAGGCTGGTTAGTTTAACTTTGGTGGTGAATAATTGGAAATGCTGCTGAAAGAGAAAATAGTGAGGTTTCTGGAGTCCAGCAGATTACAGGATCCGAGGCAGCATGGATTCACCAGAGGCAGGTCTTGTCAGACAAATCTGATTGATTTTTTTGACTGGGTGACCAGGGAGTTGGACCGAGGGAGAGCCCTAGATGTGGTGTATTTAGATTTCAGTAAAGCCTTTGACACTGTTCCTCACAGGCGACTTATAAGCAAACTGAGCACCCTAGGGATGGACCCTAAAGTTACTGCTTGGGTTAGAAATTGGTTGGGTGGGAGGCGACAAAGAGTACAAGTAAATGGAGCTCACTCTGAGGAGAAGGATGTTACCAGTGGTGTGCCCCAGGGATCTGTCCTTGGTCCGATTCTTTTTAACATCTATTGTTAGTGATATAGCAGAAGGGCTGTTGGGTAAGGTTTGCCTCTTTGCGGATGATACCAAAATCTGTAATAGAGTAGACACCCAGGAAGGTGTAGATAACATGAGGAGGGATCTAGCTAAGCTTGAAGAATGGTCTAGAATTTGGCAGCTGGGATTTAATGTTAAAAAATGTAAGGTCATGCATTTGGGCTGCAGCAATCCAAGGGAGAAATATAGTATAGGGGGTGAAGTACTTTTGTCCACTAAAGAAGAGTGGGACCTAGGCGTGGTTGTGTCTGATGATCTTAAAGTAGCTAAACAGGTAGAAAAGGCGACGGCAAAAGCTAGAAGGATGCTTGGGTGCATACAGAGAGGAATGGCTAGCAGAAAAAAGGAGGTGAAAATGCCTCTGTAGAAGTCTTTGGTGCAACCTCATTTGGAGTATGGTGTGCAATTCTGGAGAACGCACCTTCAAAAGGATGTGAACAGGATGGAGTCAGTGCAGAGGGTGGCTACTAAAATGAATAGTGGTCTTCATTATAAAGCATATCAGGACAGACTGAAGGATCTTAATAGGTACACATTAGAGGAAAGGCGGGATAGAGGTGATATGATTGAGATGTTTAAATACCTCCGTGGCATAAATGTTCAGGGAGAGAGCCTCTTTCAATTGAAAGCAAGTTCTGCTACGAGGGGACATGGGATGAGGGTGAAGGGAGATTGATTCAGGAGTGATATGCAGAAATATTTCTTTATGGAAAGAGTAGTGGATCCGTAGAATAGTCTCCCAGTGGAGGTGGTAGAGATGAGGACAGTAACTGAATTCAAAAAAGCATGGGACAAACACAGAGGATCTCTAAAGGTAAAAAGGGGACTGTTGTAGTTGTTGATATGGAAGGACAGACTAGATAGGCCATGTGGTCTTTTTCTGTCATCATATTTCTATGTTTCTAAGTCCATTCAAAAGTGAGGGTCCTAGACTTTAGGAAAACTAACCTTGCCAAGATGGAACAATACTCAAAAGGTCATTAGCAGGATGGGAACAGCTGAGGCATGCAGAAAAGCAGTGAGCAAAACTGAAAGGGATATCTTAAGGGCAACAAAGCATTTTGTTAGGAACATAAATAAATGCAAAAGGAAAAAGAGGCCACTATGATTCTCACATGAAGTAGCTTAAAAGGTGAAAAAAAGAGGATGGCCTTCATAAAATAGAAGAGATCAGAGAAAGAGGAAGACAAGCATCAATATTTGGAAAGCTAAGAAAAACTAGGAAAGTAGTCAGGAAAGCAAAGATAAAAATGGAAAGAAAACTAGCCAATGAAGTAAAATGGAGGGGTATTTTTCAGATAGTGAGAGGAGGAAGTGCAAAAGTGGTATTGTCAGACTCAAGGGTAAAAGGTGTGGGTGGGGGGAATAGATAGAAGCTGATGATGATAAAGCGGAATTACTTAACAAATATTTTTGTTTTATGTTCACAGATGAAAAGCCAGGAGCAGAACCTCAGAAAACACCGACAAATAAGAAGAGAAGTGAGGCATATCTTGAACAATTTTCAGAAGACTGTGTTCATGAGGAGCTGGTTAAACTAAAGGTAGACGAAGGGGTGGATGGGATATATCAAAGATTAATGAATAAACTTAGGGACATTCTGGTGGCTCCACTATCTGACCTTTTCAATGTGTATTTAGATCGGGAGTGGTCTCAGAAGACTGAAGAAGGGTGCATGTGGTCCATTTACACAAAAGCATAAGTAAGGATGGGGTTGAAACTACAGGCCAGTTAATCTGACCTCTGTGGTGAGTGAATTAATGGAAATGCTGCTAAAACAGAGGAGGAGTCCAATGGATTGCAAGATCCAAGGCAGCATGGTTTTACTAGAGACAGATCTTGTCATACAAATCTCATTAAATTCTTTGACTAGGCGACCAGAGAGTTGGAGCAAGGAAGAGCCCTAGATATAGTGTACTTAGATTTCAGTAAAGCCTTTGACACTGTTCCACACAGGTGACTTATAGATAAATTGAGCATCCTAAGGACTGACCCTAAAGTGACTGATTGGGTAAGAAATTGGTTGAGTGGGAGGCGACAAAGGGTACAGGTAAATGGAACGCACTTTAAGAAGGATGTTACCTTAGTCCGATTCTTTTTAACAATTTTGCTAGTGATATTGTGGAAGGGCTGTCGGGTAAGGTTTGCCTCTTTGTGGATGATATCAAATCTGCAAAAGAGTAGATACCCAGGAAGGAGTAGATTCATGAGGAGGGATCCAGCAAAGCTTGAAGAATGATTGAGAATTTGGCAGCTGAGATTTATTGCTAAAAAATTCAGGGTCATGCATTTGGGCTGCAAAACACCAAGGAGCGGTACAGTATAAGGGGTGAAATACCTCTGTCCATAAAAGAAGAGCGGAGCAGGGCATGATTGTTTCTGATGAACTTAAGGTGGCTAAATGGGTAGAAAAGGGGACAGTGAAAGTCAAAAAGTTGTTTGGGTGCATAGGGAGAGGAATGGCCAACAGGAAGAAGGAGGCAACAATGCCTCTAATAAGTGTTTGATGAGACCTCATTTGGAGTATTGCATGCAATTCTAGAGGCCACATCTTCAAAGGATATAAACAGGATGGAGTCGTTGCGGAGGGTATTGTCTATTGTTCTGTGTTCTCTTGACTAGATTGTAAGCTCTGACGAGCAGGGACTGTCTTTTTTGCTTATATTTCTGTACAGCGCTGCATGCGTAGCGCTATATAAATGCTAAATAGTAGTAGCAGTAGTAGGGTAGTTACCAAAATGGTCAGTGGGCTTTGTCATACCGCATATGGAGAGAGATTTAAAGATCTCAATATGTGTACTTTGGAGGAAAGACAGGAGAGAGGAGATATAATAGAGATGTTTAAATACATCCGTCGCATAAATGCATGAGAGCCTCTTTCAATTGAAAGTAAGGTCTGCAATGAGGGGACATAGGATGAGGGTGAAAGGGAATAGTCTCAGGAATAATATGCAGAAATATTTCTTTAAGGAAAGAGTGGTAGATGCATGGAATAGTCTCCCAGTGTAGATAGTAGAGAGGAAGACTGTATCCGAATTTAAGAAAACATGGGACAAGCACAGAAGATCTCTAAAGGAAAAAAAGGGACTGTAGTAGTTGGTATGGAAGGACAGACTGGATTGACTGTACGGTCTTCATCTGTTGCCACATTTCTATGCCTTCTAAGTTTCTTTGTTTCTGTGATGCAAGATGAGGTGAAAAAAACTATCCAAGACCATACAAGACCCAGAGCCAGAAGTACTGAAGTGTTTTCCTATTGTGTGTCTATGCAAAACATTATTAGCACATTTTAGCCTGATAAGTCGTAACTCTGTAGCAACCAGCCACCATTCTTGCACTTGGAAGATCAATTCAACTGTCTTCCCAAAATAAAAGGCATATAATGTCACAAAACCTAATTTACATATCTTTTAAAACAGTCCAACAAGACAGAACATGCATTTTATTTTCAAACATCTGCATGGGCTAACATAGCAGCTATTTTATTTCATTCTAGATAAAGGATGCATCTAGGCTTGAAGTGCTGAGTATCCTAATCAAAGGAAACAAGCAAAAACGCTTTTCCTTTGCTAATGTTTCATTTAGAAAATGTGCATTAAAATATATGCTGGATTTCTTGCGCTTAAGTTTTAGGAAACCAGTTATGATGGATTAATTGGTTTATTTAATTACACAGGTACACTACCAAAAAACTGCCTCCAGTTTTGCAACTGATTCCTATAGATTTTGGGGTGCTGAATCCAGGAAAAATAGCCAAAATGTTCCATCACGTCACGTTTTCTTGCAAAATTAGATTTCTTACCCATATAAGGAATGTTCACATAATTTCTTTTTAGCCGACTGCAGTTTATTTTCTTGGCCCAAAATAGAGGTTGTAATGGTTAACTAACTAGAAACACTCCCTCATGATATTTTAGAGTGTTTTGTATTCATTTTATACATTAACAGGACAATTGGGAGGCGGGGGGCTAAATCCAGTACTCGCGCTGGCGCATATTCTTTCCTGTTCGCCTCGCCTCGTTCGCCTCGCTCAAACACGGTGGTTGCGACATGAACGTTCCTGTCAAATTTCAGTTTCTTGCAAGTTCATTATTACCTTTTGTTTGCTCAGTCGTAATCCAGCTTTATTCCGAAGTGGTTCACTACAGTTGTAGTTTGCTGTGCTGTGTATTTGTGATGGCTCACAGAGCCAGAGGTTGCATCAACTCTCCGGACAGTTTTTGTTTTATTTGTGGGGAATATACCGTGAAAAAGCGGCAGAGGAACATTTCTGCATTTATTAAAAAAGTATATTTCGCCTATTTCGGTTTGAAGTTAGGCGATCAAGACAAACCGTGGGCTCCTCACAAAGTGTGCAAGACATGTGAGGAAGATCTACGCTTATGGATGAAAGGTAAAAAACAAGCATTTCGTTTCGGAATACCTATGATGTGGCGTGAACAAAGAGACCACAGCAGTGACTGCTATTTTTGCTCTTGCATTGTGAAGGGATACAACTTAAAAAATAAGAACGTAATAAGTTACCCCAACCTTCCCTCAGCAATTAGGCCTATGCCTCATAGCAACGAAGTACCTGTGCCTGAACCACCAAAATCTTTGGATCATATTTGTGTGGACGGTTCTGATCATGATGAGACTCATCAGATGGCTTTTCCCGATGAGTCCAGTACTTCCGAGTTTGAAACTGAACCAGATCCGAAACCTGAACTTTTCTCTCAAGCTGAATTGAATGATTTAGTCCGGGATTTAGGACTCCCAAAAGATGCTGCCCAACTGCTAGGTTCTCGGCTTAAACAGAAAAATCTATTGTCACCAGGAACAACTTTTTATTGGTACCGCAACCGCGAGACACAATTTTTGAAGTATTTCAGCAAAGAGGAAGATTTGGTATTTTGCAACGATATATACGGAGTGATGGAAAAGTTTAAACTCAAGTATGATCCTGCTGAATGGCGGCTGTTCATTGATTCGTCAAAAGACAGCATAAAAGGTGTTCTTCTTCATAATGGCAACACATTCGCTTCAGTTCCTATTGCTCACTCTGTTATTCTCCAAGAAAAATACGAGAATTTGGCCCTGATTCTTCAGAAGATTCGCTATGATGAGCATAAGTGGATGATTTGTGGAGACTTTAAAATTCTATCCATGCTATTAGGGCAGCAATCCGGTTTCACCAAATATCCCTGCTTCCTTTGCTTGTGGGATAGCAGGGCCCGCGACCTACACTGGGGGAAAAAAGACTGGCCAATTCGGGAGTATTTGAGACCCGGTGAGAAAAATGTTCTTCATGAGAGCTTGGTACCTCGTGATAAAATTCTATTACCACCTCTTCACATTAAGTTGGGTCTCATTAAGCAATTCATCAAGTCCCTTCCAAAAGATGGTGAGTGATTTCGGTACCTTTGCTCAAAGTTCCCCCGACTTTCTGAAGCAAAGCTAAAGGAAGGAGTGTTTGTTGGCCCTGATATAAGGAAACTCATTTCAGATGGAGCATTCGCTGAAACAATGTCTGAGAAGGAAAAAGAAGCCTGGGATTCCTTCAAGGATGTTGTTCTCAAATTCTTGGGGAACAGGCGGGATGAGAACTATAAGGATATTGTTGCCAGGATGCTCAATGCCTTCAAAGAACAAGGCTGTAACATGAGCCTGAAAGTCCATTTCTTGCACTCCCATGTGAACTACTTTCCCGAAAACTTGGGGGCGTACAGTGAAGAACAAGGTGAAAGGTTTCACCAGGACATCAAGGACGCAGAGAGAAGGTACCAAGGAAGATGGAACACCACTATGATGGCTGAGTTCTGCTGGTTGCTGCTGCGGGAAACCCCAGATGAAAAATACGCCAAGCAGCGCACCAAGAGAAGCATTCGGGGGAAGAAGAAACGGGCCCACCAGGAGATTGATTGACCCAAGAATGACTTTAAAATCTAAACTGTGTTGACAAATATCGTGTGTTTACTAAACTTTGAAATAAAAATTTGCTAGTTATTACCACAGTGTCGGATCTCATTTATTAGAATTTTATTTTCACACCATCGGGTGTTTGTCTTCATGTATTGCAATGGTGCGGTTTGCGTTTTCTATTCTTACATACATACCTGTACAACATTTTTTGCACATTTCTTTGCTTTGCTTTGTGTCTAACCTCGCTCTTATATGCTCAATGTTTGTGCACATGTATGTGGCTGTTTTAAGTGCAGACAATTTTGCTACCATCACAGTGTGTTTTGTTGACATTACTCTATTCTTATGTGCTGCCTTGTTACAATTTTCTTTATTCTTATTTGAATAACTACTAAACAATTAGTATAAAGAATTCATCCAAGAAACTTTTATCTCGATCGCACTCAATCTGAAACGTTCACCTCAAACTGCTAACCCAATGTAGCAAAAAATCTGTACGTGATGGAGCAAATTGGTTACCAGATTTGGATTCAGCGCACCAAAAAACGTAAAAATCAATCGAAACATTAGAGGCAGTTTAAAAAAATTTTTTTTTAGTGTACCTGTGTTATTTGTTCAACTAAATCATTCAAAAGCCTTTGGTAAAAAAAAAAAATTCCTGCACTGTGTGAATAACTGTGACTGGAGAAAACCTATTTCTTATTTCTGTCATCATAAATTACCTAAAATCAGTTAAAATGTATTAACTCCACTAATATTTTTCATCCGTGTGCTTACACACCTAGCAGATAAAATTGCAAAGGGACTTTTCCTGACTGTAGAAAATGTGTTTCACTTTGTATTATTCTTCATAGAATTTCTATTTTTTGAAGCGTGAATGAGGAAATAAGTGGAATTAAGGGAGTTTCCAAAGTCATCAGTGCAACCACATCAGTATGTTCTAATTTAGTGCTGATATAATGCAGTCCTGTGGGCAGCAAGGGGAGCACGCTCTGTAGTCTGGCTGTGGGTTTCAGGTCCTTGATTTCAGGAAGGAGGGCACTCTTAGCTTCTCACAGAGGAGGAGCTCCAGGAACCTACACCATGGTCTTTCAAAGCCAGATGACAAGAACGGCCAGACAAGGCCAGCCCATCCACTAGGCAAACTAGGCAGTCACCTAGGATGACAGCTTCTGTGGGACCGTAAAGAGCAGGGCATTCAAAGCTAAACAATAGATTTTGACAGCCAGGTTGGGAAGTAAGGCTTAAGGTTTGTCTAGGGTGACAACACCTTGAACAATCTCTGGGGCCAGATGAATTAGCAGGCTTAGGGGCATGTTTACTAAACTCCGAAAATGTGCGGGTCCCCGTTAGTGTGCATGTGCCATATAAGGAGTGGGCGGTTCAGGCAGAAAAAGGAAAAAAAACGACCGTACGGGTGCGCGTCGCGCTAATGTGCGGGGCCCACATTAGCGCGTGGAAAGGCTAAGTGGGGCGCTGCTGGGTACATATAGGAACAGAGCCGTAGCACAACGCTGAAGACAATAACCAATGGTGCAGGGGCCATGGGTTCAATCCCCCAGTGTGCACAACCAAAAAAGGCTGGCTGAGGTATGAATAGTAATGGTTAAAAAGTTGTTTAGGAGGCATACTACTTTTGTGCGGCTGTAGGCGTTGCGCTGTTACGTTTGGGCGGCAGTAATTAATTTTTGACAGCATTAGGCGTTGCGCTGTAAAATTTGGGCAGCATTAGGCGATGCGCTATCAAATTTGGGCGGCACAAGGTGGCGCGCTGTTCTTTTTGGGCGGCACAAGGCGGCTCACTGTTCATTGTGGGCAGCAGGAGGCGGCGCGCTGATGGGCACAAGGAAGCGCGCTGATGCCAAAGCAAAAGAACACAGCCACAGCACAATGGTTAAGACACTGATCAATGATGCAGGGACCAGGGGTTCAATCCCTCACAATGCCCAGTGAAAAAGGCTAGTTGAGGCAATATGTTTTATGTTGTGGAGTGCTGTAGGAGGCCTTTTAATTTTATTTTGTGACAACTACTAGCAAACGCACTCTCACAGCATGTTAACATGAGGTGGCCCATAAGGCACATGTTACAGTGCACCGTCCGCCAAGGCACCCTAGAATGTCCCCTATAGGGCAGCATGTATGTTGCGACACAGGATAATGTATAGTGCACCCTATATGGATGGCAACCATAAAGTGCCCTATAGGGTGCCCCATAAAGCACCCTCAGAGGCACCTTATGGGTACAGTACGCTGAGGGTGGTATTGCTGGCATCAACATATGTACAGTAAATTAAAAAATGCTATGGACACCCCTATCACAGAACCCCACTGTGGGTTTGAACCCATGACCTCTGGCTGCACAGGCAGTGATGTAACCATTGTGCTACAGCTCTACAGCTGTAAACAAGCCTCTGGCTGGCTGCAGATAGCCTGCACGTCACCTCACAGACAGTCTGCTGTTGTAAACAGGATAGGGTTAGGCCACCCGTACCCATGATGCACTGCACATGCAAATCAGCTGTCCACAGATGCACACAAGATGGGAAATGCACCCCTAAAGCTCCCCAGCCTGGTAGGGGGACGTGTCCGTGTGCACCCACACAGCACCTCGGCCTGGTAGGGTGTCCTGAGTGGGTGGACAAACGGCAAAGAGTAGCTAAACACCATCACATTGTGCGGTTACTGTGCTCACCCTGAGTGTGTGATGTTGCGCCCAGGACCAGGTCCACAACACCTTCCATGGCCTGAGCTCCAAAGCAGCACTAACCTGTGCGATAGGTAGGTGCTGCATAAACATCTTGGAAAGTTCTGTCTGTCTCAGTTAGTGGAACCACCCCCCCTAGGTGGATAAAACAGGGTTTCCCACCAACAGATCCCCATCCTACCCCCTCCCTGATGGCAGTAGAGTGGACCATCAACCCCGGTTCTGCTGGGGAACAGACACCCTACAGGGCAGTCCAAGCAGCTCCACACACATCCATAACACAATATCAAACAGACATTAGGCCTGGATATTCACAGATGCACCCCACCACTATCTGATATTCTCCTGCAGCAAGCCATCAGCCACTGCACGGCGCTCCATCAAGACACATGCCAGCTGTGCACAGTCTGCTGGTTGGTCCTGATGGAAATGCATGCACCCAAAACCAGGGTGGCAGCACACACAAGCAGATAAGTCAGTGAAGAGGCCCCAACAGGAAACCCATATATATCACATGAGAGAAACACAATACAGCACTATGGGGGTGCCTAGCCATGCTGCCGTCACTGAACACTCAGGGTGAGAGTGAACCCCCAGCAGCACATACAGAGGTCACCCTGTCTGTGTAGGTGGTGGCCGGGCACTACCATGTCCCTGCCAGTGCCCTATGCCCTGTGCAGCTGCATCCTGGGCAGCCCACCCTGTCTGAGATATACCCATGGTCCCTTGCTACTCATTATGCACATTGGCAGGCCAATACTGGCAACAGTGCTGGCAGTGTGGGCTGTGGAAGGGGCTTGCAGCCAACACCCACTGTATAGACCAGGAGTGGGCACCTCCGGTCCTGGAGGGCCGCAGACCAGTCAGGTTTTTGGGATATCCCTAATGAACATGCATGAGATATATATGCATTAGAGATATCCTGCCAACCTGACTGTTTGTGGCCCTCCAGGGCTGGATTTGGAGACCCCTGCCTTACACCTCTGTCATTTAAGATCATGAGTGGGCAAGGTACAGATGTCCTAGACATTGAAAGGGTATATAGAATGTGTCACATTCCTCCTCGATTCTCACCACCACCAAAAAGTTGTCTAATAGACAAATTTTTTGTGGTGGTGAGAAGTGAGGAGGACTGTGACAAATTCTATCTAAACTTTTTGATGTCTTGGACATCTGCACCTTGTCCACTCACAATCTTAAATGACAGAGGTGCAAGGCAGGGGTCTCCAGATCCAGCCCTGGAGGGCCACAAACCAGTCAGGTTGGCAGGATATCTCTAATGCATATATATCTCATGCATATTCATTAGAGATATCCCGAAAACCTGACTGGCCTGCGGCCCTCCAGGACCAAGTTTGCCCACCCCTGGTATAGACAGACACACACTTCCACACCTATGCCATCATGGTGCTACTATTGAGGAGGTAATTAGCTTTGCCCACCAAACCGGTCCTGGCCACGGCAAGGCATGGATATGGTACGCAGTACTGCTGGGGGTCACTCCCCAGGGTGGTAAACACCGTCAGAGGCCAGGCCTGGAACACGCACCGCAAACACCTAACAGATTGTTCGGATGGGGTCAACTAGCAGTATGTGCGTAACGTATGGATATCTATCTGCCAGTACTCCTAGCAAACGTCTCAGAGCTGTATACCGTATACCTCAGGTGTAGGGTGACATTGCTAAGGTATGCAGGTCCTATTATTGGGAGATGCACGCAGGGTCCAATGTTCTGCCTCTCCAGGAGACATTGACCAATGGGGCCTGTGGGTGTGGGTGTGGGTGTGTCTGCCCCTGTTGGCTGCTGCTTTACGGCAGAGATTCCCAACTCCAGTCCAGGTTAGCATCACACTGTTCGGGTTTTCCTGCTGTCTTTCATGAATATGCATGAGCTACATCTACATGCCATGGGGGTGGTGCATAGATATACAGCACAGGCATTTGTATGAGTGGCAGCATGGAACCTGACTGGTGTGTGGCCCACCAGGACTGCATTTGGGGGATTCTGCTCTAGGTACTGCCCCTGTTCATGGTGTCTGTGCTCAGTGGGGTAAAAGATAGACGTAGTACCATTGCATATGTCCTCGCCACGAAAGGTGTGTCCTTACTATCACTGCTTAGTTGTGGGAAAAATATGTGGGCAGGATTGGTGGTAGCCCCAGCTGGGCTTTGAACCTGTGACTTTCTGTTCTTGCATGCACTGTCTGTGTGCACTGCACCACCGTGTAGCCACAGATTGGCTGGATTCCCTGGAACGTCCATGACTGTGGATCCGGCAGAGCCTGTCTGTTGCAGTGGACTGTGCCAGCCTGCACATGGCTGGGCCTCTGTCTTCTGTGGCTAGCAGCCACTGCCCCCTGCACCACATGTACTCGTCCGCCAACATGCTAGCATGAGCTTCTCTCAGGAAAAGCAGATGACCTGATTGCAATGTGGCAGTACGGGACTGCATTTGGGGGACTTGGCTGTAGGTAATGCCCATTATTGTGGTGTGTGTGCGGTGTTGGGTAAAATATGGGTGTTTTCCCCATGCTTATGTTCCCTGCAATACAGGGGTGTCTGCGCTATCTTTGTTTAGTGGTGGGTAAAATATAGGGACTGGGCTGGCAAGTGCCCCAACTGGGATTTGAACCTCTGACCCTCTGGTCCTAGAAGTAATGGCTCTGTCCGCTGCACCACACTATGCCCACAGAGACAGTGCAGCCCCTGGGGATAGTAAACCTGGCAGGATGGAGTCACAAACCCTGCTCTATGCATTTTTACTGTGGGCACATGCACCCTGTCTGGTGACAAACGTGCACATAAACCCCAGAAATGACCACAGAAACTGGGGGACAATAGATCACCACGCTGGGCAACAGTGATATTAATGGTCAACCATAGCAAACACTCCCAGGAAAGCTCCAAAAAGGAAATTTGTTTTGGATGAGTCTCCGCTCCGTAGACCCTTCCAATATTCATTTGTTCTTTCTGGAGCTTTCCTGGGTGTGTTTTCTATATTTGCCCATTACTATAACTGTTCCCCAGCTGCATTACTATTTGTGATATTTTTGTTGTGGTCACTTTCTATTTTTATTTTCACTTTTGTGCTGTGCACATATATCACACTGCTCACGTTTTTCAGGTTTCCCCGGTTTTGCTGTACATTGCTGACGGAATTGGTTTCTCTTCCCTTTAAATGCCCTCTACCGCGAGTGTTTCACTCGCGGTAGTTTTGCTTTGGGATCCGGCCCCGATAATGTGCGGGGAGCCTCTCCCCTCCCCTTCCCCGCCCATTAGACCCGTCTCTACGCCCCTCAGGAACCTTCCTCCGCCCTCCGTTAGCCGTTCCACGCCTCTATCGGACATTTGCAGGCCCGTACTTGTGCGGGGCCCGTTATTGTGCCGCGCACCTGTGTGGGGGTGACACGCACGATTGCAGGGCGTTTAAGCGCTCTTAAGTACCGCTTTTAGTGCGCTATTTTGCGGCGCACAAATTAGCGGTTTTTAGTAAACATGCCCCTTAATGTCATGTTTATTGAATCATCAGTGTATAAACCAGAGTTCTCCAAACCTAACAAAAGCCATAGGGGAATAAGTCAGCTCCACATAGAGGAGTTAGCCACATAGAGGGATGATCTATTGTCCTGAGGCTTTTCTCCTACCCCAAAAAAAATTCAAAAAATGTTTTGAGATATTATTTTTTTCTCCTGTGATATTTTCCCTGATTGTAGTATTTGAAGAGTGGATTTTGTTGATAGTTGTGAAAACACGTGTTAGGTCTGTGAATTTAGGGTATTGTTTAGATGCATATTCATTAGAAATATACTGAAAACCTGACTGGTTTGCGGCCCTCCAGGACTGGATTTGGAGACCCCTGGTATAAACCATACTGCACAAATATGAAACACAGGGTTCAGGCATAAAAAAAAACAACAATTGAACCAACAGAGGGCCCCAGGAGCCTAATGTTATGCCACTTTTTGTTAAATATACTAGTTTATGTCTTTCTTCTATAACATACCTCAGTAATTTTCCCCTCTAAAAGTGTCTTTCCTTTCCTCCATCTGTCTTACTCCCTCTTCTCCTTCTCTCTTTCTGCTCTCCCCTCCCTCTCCTCCTTCCATTTCCTTCTCGCTCTCTGTTTTCTATCTTTCTCCTCCTTCTCACTCTCTGCTTTCCCTCTTTGTTTCTTCTCACTCTCCCTGTTTGCTTTCTCTCTGCTCTTCCCTTGTCCCTCATCTTGTCTCAGCATGATCTCCCGTCTCTGCAAGTATACAAGCTATTTATGCCTGGCATTTAATTGGAGGTTCTTTTTCCTTTATGCAGCATGCACAGGGCCATGTCGTTTAATACCTGTTGGTACTTGAAAGTGCAGTATGAAACCATTTGTGCTGCTCTGCAAAACAGAATCTAGAAATAAATCTGTATAATCGGAACAGCCATCTTAAACATAGAGTGGCTATTTTGGATTGCAGAAGTTGCAACTCATCCATCTTTAGAAGCTCAGATGACAAGACTTAGACTTTCATACTTTGGACACATAATGCGAAGAGAGAGATCATTAGGGAAAGACATCATGCTTCGCAAGGTTGAAGGTCAACGCAAAAGAGGAAGGCCAGCAATGAGATGGATTGATACAATAACAGAGCTATGGATGCCACTCTATCAACAATGAGCCACCTGACGGAAGACCGAACACAGTTTAGGACAACTATCTAGAGGGTTGCCATGAGTCAACTCTGACTCAGTGTTACTTAACAACAACATCCCTCTTTCATCCATAACACTGATTGTATTTCCAATTTAGACTGCAGTTTTTGTCGGTCCATCACAATGGACTCTAACTTAGTGTCTTTTTCCATGAGAAGCTTAACTACAGCAAGGGATCAGTACAAAACAGTTTTCTTGCACATTTCTGTCAGATGCAAGAGAATACATATGATGCCTGCAATTAACTCAATACCCATCCATTATACCAAATCTATCTTACTTTGGTATTGTGTCCTTGTGACTCATGCCCCTTTCAAGTCTAAATCTGTCCATTGTCTAATTATAATGATACACCCATTACAATAGAGTGAGCTGTTTAGCAATCTGTCACTACAACAGAAATTTCATTCGCTATCACGGGAATGTTGCGCCTCTTTTTTTTCTTTTTAAATGGAAGGTTGCATCCTCTAAATTTGTTCAAGGTCTAAACAGTTTTAGGTCCCCAGTAAGATGCAGTGGCATTGTATTAGCTCATTATATTATAAGGTTTCTCAGTCTCAACCAAAAGGATACAAGAATGGACCATTCTCAGCTCACAGCGCAGACTTAGATTTGACCTTAGCCAAAGGATTGAAAACAGTTCTCTGTGGACAAGTAGGAAGTAAGTCCTCACAAATGGGTGATGTCACCAACGGAGCCTATGTGGAATGCTCCCCAGCTTGCACTGGAAGCTTTTACATAGAAACATAGTAATATAGTAAATGACAGCAGATAAAGACCATTGTGGTCCATCTAGTCTGCCCAGTATGCTGGCAAGAGTAGGTGCACCTGCCGCTCCGTGCAGGCCACCCCTCCCCATGTCTGTTTAGGGGTGAACCCACCACTCCATGTAGGACACCCCTATTTGTTGAGAAATTAGATGGTTCAGTTTATTTTGATTTTATCCTGTTGCAGTAAAGGGATCCACTGTGTCTGTCCCATGCCATTTTGAATTCCGTCACCGTGTTTGCCCCCACCACTTCCATCGGGAGGGCGTTCCAAGCATCCACCACCCTTTCAGTGAAAAAGTATTTCCTGACATTGCCTTTCAATTTACCACCTTGCAGCTTCCTGTTATGCCCTCTAGTTTTACAGCTTCCCCGTCTTTGGAAGAGGTTTGTTTGTTCATTATTTCCCTTTAAGTATTTAAAGGTCTGAATCAAATCTCCCCTGTCTCTCCTCTCCTCCAAAGTGTACATGTTTAGGTCTTCAAGTCTCTTCTCATAAGGCTTCTGATGCAGGCTCCAAATCATTTTGGAAGCCTTCCTCTGAACAGTTTCCAGTCTTTTTATATCTTTTGCAAGATATGGTCTCCAAAACTGAACACAGTATTCCAAGTGAGGCCTCACCAGTGACTTGTACAGTGGCATAAGTACCTCTTCCTTTCTGATGGTAATTCCTCTTTGTATGCAGCCCAACATCCTCCTGGCTTTTGCCACCGCCTTGTCGCACTGTTTTGCCACCTTGAGATCTTCAGAAATCATCACACCAAGGTCTTTCTCCTGATCCGTGCACACCAACCTCTCACCCCCTATCGTGTACATTTCCCTTGGATTTCTGCTACCCAAGTGCATGACTCTGCACTTCTTTGCATTAAATCTTAATTGCCAAGCATTACCATTCTTCCAGCTTTTGTAGATCTTTCCTCATGTTAACCACTTCCTCGGGGGAGTGCACGCTATTGCAAATTTTTGTGTCATCTGCAAAAAGACAGACTTTTCCATTCAGTTCTTCAGCAATATCACTCACAAATACATTGAACAGTGCCGGGCCCAGGACCGACCCCTGGGGCACCCCGCTAATCACCTTCCCTTCATCTGAGTGAGCTCCATTTACCATCACCTTCTGTCGTCTGTCAGTCAACCAATTTCTGATCCAATTTACCATCTTGGCATCCGTCCCCAAGCTACTGAGTTTATTAATAAGCCTCCTATGAGGAACAATATCAAAGGCTTTGCTGAAATCCAGGTAGATGACATCCATCGCATGCCCCTGATCTAGTTCCCTGGTCACCCAGTCAAAGAACTCAATAAGATTTGTTTGGCAGGATCGTCCTTCGGTAAAACCATGTTGCTTCAGGTCTTGCAACCTGTTGGTTTTGAGAAAGTTCACTATTTGCTCTTTCAGGAGCGCCTCCATTACTTTTCCCGCCACCGAGGTAAGGCTCACAGGCCTGTAGTTTGACACTTCTTCCCTGTCACCACTTTTGTGTAGAGGTACGACATCAGCCATTCTCCAGTCCTGAGGAACCTCTCCTGTTTCCAAGGATCTGTTGAAAACATTCTTTAACGGCCCCGCAAGAACCTCTCTGAGCTCTTTCAGTATCCTGGGATGTATCCCATCCGGTCCCGTGGCCTTTCAGTTTTGCAAGTTGTTCTAACACTTCATCTTCTGTGAATCGTGTGGTATCTACTTCATTCCCATTTTTATATTTGGGAGTCACAGGAGGTCCTTCTCCAGGACTTTCTTTAGTAAAAACAGAGCAGAAGTATACGTTTAGTAATTTAGCTTTTTCAAGGTCACTTTCCACAAGTCCGTTCGCAGCACTTCTGAGTCCTGCAATTCCACCGCTGATCTTCTTCCTTTCCCGAATATACCTGAAGAAAGTTTTGTCGCTACACTTAACATCTTTAGCCATCTTTTCCTTTGGCTTTGATTTTGCTATCATTATTTCTCTTTTTGTCTCTTTTGAGTTTGACTACTACTGATATAAGGTCTTTTACTGAACGTAAAGCTATTACGTAAAAGGATGCGTTCAATCACAACAGTATCATTGGCAATCTCGTTAATCACTCAATCTGTGAACTTCACAGAATACAATCACAAACTATTGATTTCCAAGGCCTCAGACTCATTAGTAGCAGACTGGCCGGCTTGCCTAGCCAAAGAATGCTCATATAGCATCAACGGCCTTAATATCGGAAATCAGTAGTATAGTGCTTTACCAGAGTAAAATGAAACAGTAATTCGTTCATAAAGCAGGCGTGATGATTTGTCTATCAATTACTTAGCTCAAGACTTTCCTTCAGATCTTCCACACTGCTTCTTATAAGCTTTCCAGCTTTCCAACGCTCATACAGGGCGCCGTTAAGGCGTTTCACCGCTATCGGTTTCTTCAGGGAATGCATATAATGAATACTGCTCAACAATTCTGTGAAAAATACAAAAATGAAATGTGACAGTTTTCCTCAGCTTTTTATGCCAAAAAACAAGAATAAAAACATTAAAAAACCCCTCATAAGCCTCCTTACAGAGTCTGATGCCGCCCGCGTTATAGCTCACGATTTAAAGCTCAGTAGTTTCAGACATCAGCTGTTCTTCAAAAAATGCCGCGCATGCGGATAATCTGCTAGGGAAAGGCTTATATACCTCACCACTCATCTAATACCGGAGTGTGGGGGCTTGCACCAAAAAGGATCATTAGGAGCAGCACATAAACAGCCAATCTATGGCTGTCCCACTTACTTCTTAACGCACGATTGGCCATTCAAAGGGCTACCGATGAATCAGCCCATCTTCCTCTTCAGAAACACGCTGCCCAGTCGATCTCTTGATTTAGACCACAGGGGGATACTGTGTTGAGTCGAAAAATCCAACGTTGTTCATTTCTCAGTAAAGTCTCATCGACTGTCCTACCACCAGCACGTCTCCTCACCTGTTCAAGTACTATACACTGTAATTGACAAAAAGATGCCCAAACTCCTTACAATGTGCAACAATCGGTGCTTCTAATTTAGCACATTTCAAACGACTTTTATGTTCACGCAATCGGACCTTCAGCGAGTGCAATGTTTTGCCGATATACCAAAGGTCGCACGGGCATCTCAAACCATACACCACTGATGTAGAATCACAATCTGTATTTGTACGAAGCCGATGCTGCACATGTTTATATTTGAATTCAGACACTTCCAGCATCAGTGGACACATTTCACAATGTCCACAAGCTCTGTGTCCGCCTCTCGCCATCAAGAGATGTTCTGATGGTAAAGTTGCTGGACTCAACTTATCACTCAGCGTCCGTCCTCTCTTCCAGACGCATCGGACTCGTTTATCGTGAAGGCCAGGAACTACATGTAGGATGTGTTCATATCTTCTAATAATTTTCTGTATAGAATTACTCAATGGAGAGTAACATGTTATCAAGTTCACATGTGTTTGTTCCAAAGACATTTGTGGCGCGGCGGGCGCAGCGTGCACCAGCAAAGAACGATTATTATACAATGCTCTTTTATAGGCGCGTGAGACTACTTTAAAAGTAGTTTGAGTTTGAGTTTGAGCCTGTATTCATTTCTGTGTTCCTCTGTCTGTGAACTTTTGAATTTTGCGAAAGCTGTGTTTTTTGCCTTTATTTGAGCAGCCACTTCTTTGGAAAACCAAACAGGTTTTCTTCTCCTCTTGTTTTTGTTTACTTTTCTTACATATTTATCTGTTGTCCCTTTTATTGCCACCTTTAGTTTAGCCCATTGCTATTCCACTTCCCTTATCTCCTTCCACCCTGTCAGCTACTCCTTTAGGTACTCGGCCATTTTATTGAAGTCAGTGATTTTGAAGTTTAGGACTTTGAGCTTGCTATGATTGCCCTGTACCATGGCTTTTATCTCAAACCACACCGTGTGATGATCGCTGCTGCTCACAGGGGCACTCACGCAGACATTCAACATGCTATCACCGTTGATGAGCACTAAATCCAGTGTTGAGCTTTCCCTGGTTGGTTCCATCACCATTTGTCTAAGTAACGCATCTTGGAGAGCATCCACAATTTTTTTGCTTCTTTCCAGATTTGCAGAAGGAGTAATCCAATCCACATCCGGTAGATTAAAGTCACCCAATATTATCACTTCCCCCTTTGTGGCTATCTTGGCAATATCTATAATCAGTTCGTTATCTATCTCTTCAATTTGTGTCGGAGGTCTGTAGGCTACAGCAGTATGGATGACAGTGCCATCACCTCTTTCCAACACAATCCAGAGCGCTTCTTATTTTCCCCATGCCCCCTGCATTTCAGTAGCTTTAATATTGCTTTTGACATACAAGGCTACTCCTCCTCCTCTTCCATTTTCTCTTTCTCTTCGGAATAGATTATAGCCAGCTATGGCTATATCCCAATCATGCAATTCATTAAGCCATGTTTCTGTAATGGCCACAATGTCCAAATCCATTTCCACCATTAGGGCTTCCAGGTCCGGAACTTTGTTGGCTAAGCTTCGAGCATTTGTGCTCGTTGCTTTCCAGCATTTAACTGGCTTGTGTGTATTTTGCATTGATTTTGTTCTGCCTACATCTTCCCACTTGTTTTTGATGTGTGGTTTAAAAGTGTGGCTGTTTCTGATTTTAATCTGCTTTTGCAGGGGGTGACGTCCAGAGCTTGACCTTCCACATTCGTCACCCCCTTTTTCTAGTTTAAATGCATATCCGTTTAAATATCCACATATTGCTTGAATTTTTCACTTAGCATTCTTTTCCCTGCGATAGAGAGATGTAGTCCATCAGCACAGTATAGTTGTTGTTCCATCTGTTACCCCAGTCGCCAGTAAATCTGAATCCTTCTTGTTTGCACCAAGTCTGGAGCCATGTATTAAAGCTGTTAATGCGAAGCAGCCTTTTTGCCCTCTTACCAAGAACAGGTAGAACCTCTGAGAATGCAACAGTGTTAACAATGGGCTTGAGTTTCTCTCCCAGAGATTGGAAGTCCTTTTGGACTATAGAGGCACTGTTTCTAGCCAGGTCATTTGTGCCCAAGTGGATAACAACATCAAGTTTGGAGTGTTCACTTTTTGCGCTAAGTACTTCAACAATGTGGTTTGTATTCCTGCTGGCTAAAGAGCCTGGGAGGCACTTGACTATCTTCTCTCCTTTGAACTGTGTTCCCAAGTTGGTGTCACTGATGATGGAATCACCAAGTAGTAGTAGTTTGCTGTTTGGTGAGGTTTTCTTCATATTTGGTCCTTTAGCAGGAGATTGGGCATCATCTGTCTCATTTAAGGGCCCTTCAGTTTCTTTGGATTGGGCATCCTCATTCGTCAAGGCAGAGAAGGCATTATGCAGGGATATTGCCTAATGCATACGATGCCTCTGTGTCACGGGTCGCAATCTACCAGAACCCACTGTGATCCATTTGTTCCTGGGGTGTTTGATTCTTTGTGGGAGCGGTGGTGGACTTTGTTCAGTTTGTATCCTAGAAGAGGTACGCTTCATTGCAGCCAGTTCCTCCCTCAGTTCCTCGTCCTCATTGGCCAAGGCCGAGAAGGCATTATGCAGGGATATCTCTAGATGCATAGGATGTCTGTGTGTTACAGGTCTCAATCTACCAGAACCCACTGTGATCCACTTGTCCCTGGGGTGTTTGATTCTTTGTGGGAGCGGTGGTGGACATTGTTCAGTTTGTATCCTAGAAGAGGTGCGCTTCATTGCAGCCAGTTCCTCCCTCAGTAGGGTCACCTCTTTATAAATGGCAGCTAGGTCTTCCCTTAGTAGAGTCAGTTCTTTATGCATGGCAGCTGACCTGAGGCACAGAGGACAAGCTCTTAGGTTCCAAATGATTCATCTTGGAATGAATGTACTGCAGTTATTGCACTGAATACACGACATACTGAATAAGCAGGCCTAGAAGGAGAAGAGGAAGAAGAAAGGAAGAAGAAGATGTGGGCTTTAACCCAAGTTAAAAGGATAGATGACAATGTATGCAATTACTATATAGGCAATGCAGCCCATGGGGGGGGTGAGGGGTAGGGTGGGCAGGAACCGAAGTGTCTCTGGCCAGAAGGCTGTTCCTGAACTGGGGGCATCCACAGATATCTGCTCCAAGGCTACCCAGAAAAGTAGTCAGTCAGTCAGATTATTCCCAATCTTAATGTATAACCACAGTTAAACGTTATATTAGCAATTTCCCCAAAACAGACAGTTAAACTCTATATTGGAAGCTAGAAACCAGCAGAGATAGAAAGAAAATTATAGTTTTTGCAGGCTTTAGGGTTACACAGTCAGAATATTCCCAAAGTAAAGTATAACAGTTAAAATCTATATTAGCATCAAGCAAAAAGAAGATAGAAGCTGTAACTTAGCGTTTTGCAGGCTTTAGAAACTGTGCAGACTGGAACAGACTGGAACTATGGCAGCCAGTAAGCTGATCTAGTTAGCCCTTCCCCTGGGAGCTGGCTTGTACCAGAAAATTCAAACAATGGAAGCCAAATAGTTACACTGAACTTTTTCTTTCCTTCCTCTATCACACACAGCTATCTGATTTAAGGGCTACACAGTCAGAACATTCCCAAAGTAAGGTATAACAGTTAAAATCTATATTAGCAACAAGCAAAAAGAAGATAGAAGCTGTAACTTAGCGTTTTGCAGGCTTTAGAGACTGTGTACACTGGAACAGCTGTACCACGCATGTGTGCTTGCCTTCCTGCCTGCCATGGTGCCATCTTCTCCAGTCTCCTTTTTTCTGTGGAGCCCATGGGACATGTCCTGCACTATCGGAAAAAACATTTTCTCTTCTACCTCTTGCAGGTCTTTTTTCTTTAGTAACCTTCAATGCCTGTCATCAGTTAATCAGCTTCCAGATGATATTTTTTTCTTTTCTTCTTGTTTTTTGTGATTTTTGGTGCTTTTCCCTTCCAGGACTTTTTCCTGCCATCAAAATCGAGGCCTTTGACCTCACCAGCATTGGTCTTCCCGAACATGTCTAAGCCAGTAAGTGGCTTTAAAAAGTGCACAAAATGTGGCCACACCATTTCGATCATGGACAGGGACTTCATCACCAGTTTGCTTCCTGCAACCTTTGCCTACAGATGATGTGGAGGGCTGGGAAAAGCAGAAGGAGTCGCTCTTCAGAATGTTGGATTCAGCATCCTTGGCTCCAGAATTGGTGACGCCATTTGGTGTTCCGCTGAGCCATCAACTGAGCAGGATGCCCAGGCATATTTGGAACCGAGGAGCTGAGGTACCTCCGTCAATGCCTGACCAGAATCGAGGAAAGAACTGACACCGATCCCATCAGTGTGGAAAGGGCGCCCGAGCACCGGGTCAAACCCAAGGTGCATCGGCACTGCAGTCCTTTGAGTCATGACATGGACAGTGAGGGCTGTGAGTAGCCCACCAAACTTCTCCAGCAGGAGGAATCAACTCCCAGATGGGAAGAATTTACTTCACAGCCCTGGAGGGCAGCCAGATGTCTTCTGATGAGCCTGTCATTGTGGAGTCCCTGACGGAGGTATCTACACAGGTGGCTGAAGTTACCATTCCAGCCCCAGTCCCCTCCAAGGTGGTGCTACTGGAGGAATGCCTGAGGGCTCTCGAGGCTCACATAGCAGCCGTGTTAGCCTTTTGACATGCAGGCTTGATGATGGCATCAGCAGCATCACTGCACTCCATCCAGCCCATCCTGGAGACCCATGCACTGCCAGCGAAGGCAGGCACATCGGGCGGGAAATCAGAATCAACACCAGTTCCCATGGCGATCTCCCTATCAAGTGTGTTGGGTTCTGATGTTCCGAGACACCTCTGTTCTTGCTTGGGATACCACGGGTCCCACCACCGCCTCCCCTCTCTGCCTGACCGAAGCAGGAGGAGGAAGGAAACTCACCGCTATTTTGATTTCCTCTCAGAGTCCAAGTCTGAGGACTGGGAAACTGAAGAGGGCTCTGCCATCTCAGACAGGAGATCTCCTGACCTTCCCTCTGATCAGTCCCCTCCGTATGAGTGGCATAAATCAACCCCGGAGGACATGTCCTTTCAGGACTTTGTGAGGGATATTGCCAAGACCATACCCTTTTCCCTCGAGGCAGAGGTTGAGCCGAGGGCAGAGAAGCTTGAACTAAGGAGGCAGTAACTTTGCTGGTGCACCATGTCCTGCAGATGCTGATGCTGCGGCTGTAGGAAAAAACCCTCATTGTTCCCACCTTTAGTCGGCAGTTGGACTTGATGTACCAGGTCCACAAAATGTTGGGCTTTGAGAAGCCTCAGCTACTGCATAACTCCATCGTGGTTGTCGGCCTTGAAGCGCGTGAACATCACCAAGACTTACTCCTCGGTGCCCCCAGGGTAGGAGACCAGGACCCTGGACTCCGGGAGGAGATGCTATCAGGACTCAATGCTGGTGACTGGAATTCTCTCCTACCAGCTGTATATGGGTATGTTCTTAAAAAACTTTATGTTGGACCTGGCGAAGTTTGCCACCTATGTCCCTCTTGACCCCCTAACTCATTCCGTGCCTTTGTAGGCCATGACAAGGATTGCTCGAAGTATGCCATGCAAGCCACGTATGATGCCTTTGAGTCCGATCTAGAGCAGTAGGTTCAGGATAAGCTGGCCAATATCCCTTGTAGCCGGTCAAAGAGAAAGCGGGCAAGCTTGAGAAGGAGCATGTGATGCTCTCCAGGTTCTCAAGGAAAACTCCAAACCCTTTGCGTAATAAGTAGCAGGGTAAGAAGACCATAAAACTAGGCCCACACTGGTACACTCCGGTGCCCAGAGTACTCAACCAAAGTCGCAGGTCCCCCATCAGCAGAGACAGGAGGAGTCTCAGAAGCTCCAGCAAGCCCCACAACCAAAGCTCCTGAGGAACCAGTCAAAAGCCTAACCCCAGCTGAAAGACAGGAGGGTTCTGACCCATCCTGGACCTCCGGAAACTCAACCATTTTCTCATGCATGTGCGGTTCAAGATGGTCTTGCTGGGGATGCTGTTCCCTTACCTCCTAAAGAACAACTGGCTATGCTCCTGGGATCTCAAGGATTTGTATACACACATCCCAATCCACCCAAGTCACAGAAAATACCTCAGGTTCGTAATGGGATACCAGCACTACCAGTATTGGGTGCTCCCCTTTGGGCTCGTTTCAGCACCTTAGGTCTTCACCAAGTGCCTCATGGTAGTAGCTGCCTACCTTTGCACCATGGGAGTCTTCGTCTTCCCCTATCTGGAAAATTGCCTCATCACAAGGTTCAACTCTGAACGCTGTCCGGCAGTCCACTCACCTCACCATTGAGGTCCTTGAGCAGCTGGGGTTCATCATCAACTAACCCAAATCCCACTTCCAGCCCACACAGTGGCTGGAGTTCATCGGATCTCTCCTCGATACCACTTGAGCCTGGGCATTTCCATCGCTGGACCACCTGCAACGACTGAGGGATGCGATCCTCAGCATGTGGCAGCGGTGCCACACCACAGCCCAGGGGATAAGAACATAAGAAATGGCATACTGGATCAGACCAAGGTCCATCAAGTCCAGTATCCTCATACCAACAGTGGCCAATCCAGATTACAAGTACCTGGCAGGTTTCCAAAAAGGTACACAGGTTCCACAATGCTAGTCGTGTGGAACCAGTGGATTTCTTGGGTCCTCTTTAATGGTTTATAGATTTTTCCCCCAAGAACTTGTCCAAACCTTTTTTAAACCCAGTTATACTAACAGCTTTTACTACATTCTCCAGTAACGAATTCCAGAGTTTGATTATGCGTTGAGTGAAAAAATATTTTCTCATTAATCTTAAATGGGTTACATTGTAGCTTTATTGTATGCCCCCTAGTCTTTCTACTTTTTGATGACATAAACAACCAATCTATGATTAACAATCTACTCCACTCATTAATTTATAGGTCTCTATCATATCTCCCCTTTTTTCCAAGTTGAAGAGACCTTTTAAAACTTTCTGCATAGGAGTATTTTCCCATCCCCTTTACCATTTTGGTGGTTCTTCTCTGTACCTTTTCTAATTTCACTACATCCTCTTTAAGATATAGTGACCAGAAATGCACATAACATTCAAGGTGCGGTCGCATCATGGAACGACACAGAGGCATTATAATATCCTTGGTTTTATTCTCCATTCTTTTCCTTATGATTCCTAGCATTCTATTTGCTTTCTTGGCCACCGCTGCACACTGGGCCGAGGGTTTCGATGTATTATACATAATGATGCCTAAATCTTTTTCCTGGGTGGTGTTTCCTAATTTGGAACCTTGCATCGTGTCACCGTACTTTGGGTTGTTCTTTCATAAGTGCATACCTTTACACTTGTCCAGATTAAATTTCATCTGCCATTTGGATGTCCAGTCTTCCAATTTATCAAGGTCCTCTTGCAATTTTTCACAATCCTCTTGTGTTTTAACAGCTTTGAATAATTTTGTGTCATCTGCAAATCTGATCTCCTCACTCGTTATTCCTACTGGCTACCTGTTAATTCACACCTTCAAATAAATTTAACAGATTAGTAAAACAAAACTTTCCTTGGCTAAATCCATGTTGACTTTCTTCCATTAAACCATGACTGTCTACATGTTCAGTAATTTTATTCTTTATAATGGTTTCTACCATTTTGCCCGCTACTGACATCAGGCTCACAAGTCTGTAGTTTCCTGGACCGCCCCTGAAACCCTTTTTAAATACTAGTGTTACATTGGCCAATCTCCAATCTTCAGGTACTACAGATGATTTTAATGATAGTTCACAGATTACTAATATTTCTTAGAAACATAGAAACATGACGGCAGAAAAAGACCACATGGCCTATCTAGTCTGCCCTTCCATAGACACATAGAAACATGACTGCAGAAAATGATCACATGACCTGCCTAGTTTGCCCTTCCATATCCACTACAGTAGTCCCCTTTTTTCCTTTAGAGATCCTCTTTGTTGGTCCCATGCTTTTTTGAATTCAGATTCTCTCCTCAACTCTACCACCTCCACTGGGAGTCTATTCCACACATCTACCACTCTTTCCGTAAAGAAATATTTCCGCATATTACTCCTGAGACTTTCCCCTCTCACCCTCATCCTATGTCCCCTCGTAGCAGAGCTTGCTTTCAATCAAAAGCCACTTTAAGATCATCAGAAACAATCACGCCCAGGTCCTGTTCTACTTTCATAGACAGAAGTACTTCACCCCCTATACTGTACCACTTCCTTGGATTTTTGCAGCCCAAGTGTATGAACCTACATTTTTTAGCATTAAATCTCAGCTGCCAAATTCTTGATCATTCATCAAGCTTAGCTAAATTCCTCTTTATGTTATCTACTCCTTCCTGGGTGTCTACTCTATTGCAGATTTTGGAATCATCCGCAAACAGTCAAACCTTACCTGACAGCCCTTCCGCAATATCACTAACAAAGATGTTAAAAAGAATTGGACCAAAGTCAGATCCCAGCGGCACACCACTGGTAACTTCCTTCTCCTCAGATAGAGCTCCATTTACCTGTACCCTTTGTCGTCTCCCACTCAACCAATTTCTAACCCAGTCAGTCACCTTAGGGTCCATCACTAGGGTTCTCCATTGATTAATAAATCGGCTATGTGGAATGGTGTCAAAGGCTTTTTGAAATCTAAGTACATATCTAGGGCTCTCCCTCGGTCACCCAGTCAAAGAAATCAATCAGATTTGTCTGTCAAGACCTGCTTCTGGTTTCTATTCTTTCAACACCCTTGGATGTATATCATCCAGTCCAGGTGATTTGCTTCTCTTCAGTTTATCAAATAGCTGTAATACATCTTCCCGGTTTATTGATATTTCTTTCAACTCTTCTGATACATCACCTTTAAATACCATTTCAGGCATGAGTAACTTCCCTACATCTTTTTCAGTAAAGACCAAAGCAAAGAATCCATTCAGTCTCTCAGCTTTGGCTTTGTCCTCTCTTAGAGCCCCTTTTACCACTCTATCATCCAATGGTCCAACTGATGCTAAAGGTGCTTGGCCACATGACCTCCACCATACACATTACCCCTTTGGCCCACCTCTCCATGTGGTAAGTGCAATGGACCCTCTGAATGCAATGGAAGCAGGCCACGGGCTGCCTCTGAGACAAGGTGGTGCAGTCCCTTGGCTGGTGGTTGGAACCACTGAACCTACTTCGGGGCCTCCCATTCCAGGCATAGCCCCCCCACACACACACACACACACATGACACTGATAACCACTCATCTGGACAGCCTGCAGACACAGGGCCTTTGATCAGAGAAGGAGAGCCTGCACCAGTTCAACTTGCCCTTGAGTTGAGGGCCATAGCTATGCCTTTCATACCTTTGAGATGCACCTGGCAAATCAGGTGGGTCTGATTCAGACAGACAACGAGGTGGTGATGTTTTATGTGAAGAAACAGAGGCATGGGCTCATACCTTCTCTGCTGGGGGGCAGTCTGGCTGTGGTAGTTTGCCCTGGATCACGGGATGGGGCTCTGAGCGACCTACCTGCCTGGTGAGCTCAGCGTCCTGGCAGATCAGCTGAGCAGAGTCCTCCAGCTGCATGAGTCGAAACTCCACAGAGGGGCAGTGGAGCGTATCTTCAAGGAGTGGGGTCCCCCATTATCAACCTCTTTGCCCCATTGCAGAATGCCCAGGTGGGCCACTTCTGCTGCAAGAGGCCGTCCAGCGATCGTCTGACCTTGGATGCTTCTTCTCCATTAGGGCATGAGTCAGCTCTATGCATTTCCCCCGATCCCACTCACAGTGAAAACTCTGCTGAAACTTCAGACCAACAAGGGCACCATGATCCTCATTGCCCTATACTGGCTCTGGCAGCTGTGGTTCCCCCTGCTGCTTCATCTCTCTTGGAGAGAGCCTCTCCACCTTGACTCTGCCCTGGATCTCATCTCCCAGGATGAGGGGCCTACTGCACCTCAACATCCGTTCCTTACCCCTCACGGCCTGGATGCTGAGCAGGTGGTCCTTTTGCAAGGACTCAAATGCATTGGGCTTACGCATTCAAGTGGCAGAAGTTTGCCACTTGGTGCACTGGACCCCTTCTCCTGCGTGGTGTCTCAGTTGCTAGAATACCTCCTGCACCTCTCAGAATCAGGACTAAAATCCAATTCCGGGTTCACCTCAGCGTGATCAGCGTCTACCATCACGGTTCAGGGAAAAGGCCCGTCTCGGCTCACCCTTTTGTGAGTAGCTTCATGCGGAGCCTTCTTCTCTCGAAGCCTCACATCAAGCCACCTACAGTGGTCCTTATGCAGCTCATGCGGGCTCCCTTTGAGCTGCTCAATGCTTGCCCTCTCAAGTACTTGATCTGCAAGGTCCTTTTTGGTGGTGGTCATGTCGGCCACTGTGTCAGTGAATTCCATGCTCTAGTGGCACATCCACCCTACACTAGATTCCACCAGAATCTTGTGGTCTTGCGGACGTACACGTTTTTTCTGCTGAAGGTGGTATCTGAGTTCCAACTCAACCAGTCAATTGTCTTGCTGACTTTCTTTCCAAGGCTGCATGCCAACCAGGGAGAGGCAGCTTTGCACATGCAGGACTGTAAACATACCTTGGCCTTCTACATTGAAAGTACCAAGGCCCACTGGCAGTCTACCCAGCTGTTGGTCTCTTTTGACTCTAACAGGCTGGGGATGGCTGTCTCTAAGTGCACATTGTCCTTGTGGCTGGCAGACTGCATTGCCTTGGTGTATTCCAATGCCTCCGATGCTGAACTTGAAGGGTCATGTCATGGCTCATAATGTTCAGGCCATGGCCACCTCCATCACTAATCTACACTCTGCATCCATGGAGTTCACACATTCACAGCCTGCTACTCTCTGGATGGGGATTCCCAACGCGAGAGCAATTTTGGCCAGACCGTGATCCGGCACCTCTTCAGGTCTTAGGTCCAACTCCTGCTCACCAGTCCTTCTATCTATCCAGGCTGACTGACCTCAGTGCTGCTGTGTGCTGAGTATGCTGAATCTGTGGAGTCCCTAGAGTGACTACCTTCCTGTTCTTCCTGTTCTCCAGTTTCTGTTGCCCCTGTTGGGCTTGACCTCCTCGGTCTTTCAGTAGCCTGTAACTTGGGAGTCCCATACGTGAGAATTTACTTCCTGCTTGTCCATGGAGAAAGCATAGTTACTCACCTGTAGCAGGTGTTCTCCGTGGACAGCAGGAATAAGTCTTCATAGCCCTCCTACCTCCCTGGGGATTGTATCTTGGCTACTGCTTTGAAAATTGACTGGAGAAGATGGTGCTGCAGCAGGCGAGAAGGCAGGCGTGCATGTGCGGTGCACCTCCCAAAAGCTTCCAATGGGGGAAGTGCTTGTTTTCCTTTTATTGTTTTACTTGCTGCTATTGGATCTTCAGTTTCCTGCTGGAGACTACATTGGTGCTGAAGTCTGCTGTATGGACTTTCAAAATCTAGCTCCTCCGCGGGACGGTGGAAGTGCTTGTTTTCCTTTTATTGGCTTATCAGATGCTATTTGATCTTCAGTTTCCTGCTGGAGACTACATTGGTACTGATGTCTGTTGTACGGGCTTTAAAAAACTAGCCCCACTGTAGGACGCAGCTGCGAGTGCATGCCTGTGGGCACATGCCTGAAGGGATATGTCCAAAGGGGCAGGTCCCACTACTTTAGTGCCCCTTCGGCGCTCATAGGCATCTAGAGGAATTTAGTTTCTTGATGGGGAAGTGAAAGAAGAAGGTCCTACTCTCCTCCACTCAGAAATCTATGAAAGTGGTGGGCCCTTTAGATTCGCACTTTAAAAGTGTGGATAAAGTTTTGAAAACTGAGATGGAAGGGGAGGGCAGCTTATTTGTAAGTACTGATTTTTTTCCTCTTTGCTTAATCTATTGGGTTGTTCTACTCCTCCCAGCCCAGGAAACACTGTTTCCAGTATGGTCCCTTCTCCTGTGCAAGGAGTCAGGAGTGTACTGGAGTCTACCCCCCTGCCTGAGTCCATCTTGCGTGTGGACCCAATTATGGCAAGTATGATGACTTTCTGCTTATCAAAAATCCTTTACCGCCACAAGAAACTTTTTGATGGATATTTGGGAAGTGATGAAAAAACTGAGCTTTCACTGCAATCTTCTTTAACAAGAACTTTTACTTTCTCTAAGGAAGTAGTGACTGTTATGACAGATCTTGAATTGACGTTTGCTTCAATTAATAATTATTAAACTAAACTAGAATCTCAGGTTCAGTCATTACAAACAGTCCTTACTTCTTCTGTCCAGGATTCTTTGTCCTTCCGCCGCCAAAATGAAATGATAGAAAATTCTTTGCGCTCAAGAAACTCACATTTTCTAAATTTCCCTCATATACACTTGCTGTCACCTGCTATATTGTTTGTTAAATATCTTAAGGACATCTTGCTTATTCCTAAATCTAATGAAATTAAGTTGGCAAGGGGATAATCTTTCTAAAGCAGGTGAGGGTGAAATGGTGGCTGAGGGGCATGATTCTGGGCAATTAAGTGTACCTAGTATGGATTTGTCCAAATTTCTGGAGACCTCTGTGGAAGAGATACATTCTCGAGCTACATTATTGGTCACTTTTTTGATTGAAAGCGATAAGGATCAGATCTTGTGTTTATATTTTTCTAAGAAATAGACCACATTTTTTTGTAATACAGTTCAGGCATTTCCGGATGTGTCATGTGCCACTCAGTCGTAGGAAGGCTTTCCAAGAGCAGTGGCCTCAGGTTTTGGCTCTAGCAGTCTCCTTTTATTTGAAGTTTCCTTGTAAATGTCATATATTCTCTCAGCAGTCATATAAAAGTCCCAGGGAAAATAATTATCATCAATAAACAGTCAATTCCCTAATATCATCCTTTAAACCAAATAATTGTTATTAACCCCCTTGAATTTTTTGTCTGAACCTTTCGCCAAGAGGGTATCCCCCTCTCGTAGCAACTGTTCCTTTTATTCGTTTTTATGAGCAAAACATCACTCAAATTCACCAAACTAGTGAAAATCAATAGGATACTTATACCTGTAAGCACCCTGGATAAAATTCAAACAAACGCCAACATTACTTTTTCAGGCGAATTTCCATTTCCATCCAGGACGGACTGCTATTAAATCTTCAAAACTGCATATAACAGCTCACTCCATCCATTAACACTGTGCGTGATGGAAACCACGCATACTGCCTTACTCGCCTTAGATCCTGGCGGTCAACCAGATAACGCGTTGAATACAACAGCTATACAACACTGTGTTTCAGGTCTCAGCTTCCTCCCGACCTTTCTTCAGGCTATACTCAGGTTGAATGAAACCACCTGCTACTACAAGTCATTTAAATAGGGAAATTAATCCATGACATCAAAATATTTTGAACCAATCAGCACTCTTCAAAGGTTTTCACAGCAGGCTCCACCAATCCAATTCTAAATTAAGACCCAATGGAGTTACCGTATTCAACTGGTAAATCCATTTCTGCTCCAAACATTGCAGTCGTTGTAAACGATCACCACCACGAGATGAAAATGGATGGAAATGGGATACCCTCATGGCAAAAGGTTCCGACAAAAAATTCAAGGGGATTAATAATAATTATTTGGTTTAAGGGATGATATTAGAGAATTGACTGTTTATTGATGATATATTCTCTCAGAGCAAGAGATATATTTTCTTCAAGTCTTCACTGATGTAGATTTTATTGCAGGGTAAGGGTTGATAAGAGTGGTTGTCAGTTTTTCTTTTTCCCTTTGTAGGGTTTATGGATCCATGGGCTATGTAAAAGGGGTTATATTAATATAGGTTTACTGGCTTAGTTTGAGCACTTCTCTTGATGTGAACTTGATTAATTGTATGAATGGAATAGTGTATATGTCATTAATATATTGCTATTTTAGGAGTGGAGGAGTAGCCTAGTGGTTAGAACACTGGCTTGGTAGCCAAGCAACCAGGGTTCAATTCCCACTAGCACTCCTTCTGGCCTTGGGCAAATTAATTTACCCTCCATTGCCTCAGAAGAAAGGCCTGGCAATCTACTTCTGGTGACACTGCCAAGAAAAACCCAGGAGCTTCTGGGTCACCAGGAGTCAGGACTGACTCAAAGGCACACATTGCATTGCATTGTTATTTCATTATCAATTTTAAAATTTATTTATTTATGTTCTCTTATATACTGCGCTATTCTGCATCAGTGCGGTTTACATTGAACAAACTGAAATTACATTGAACAGGGCATTATAACTTGGAGATAACTATTTTACAGGGAACATGGGCTATGGAGGGTTAAGTGGCTTGCCCAAGACCACAAGGAGCACCTGTGGGACTAGAAACCCCAGTCCTTCTGGTCCAAGGTTGCTGTCCTCTAGTGGAATTTGAACCCCCGACCTTCCGGCCTGAAGTACCCTGTCCCAACCACTAGGCCAAAAAACTTCCAATGGAAGCTGGGGAGCATTCCACATGGCCTCCATCAGTGACATCACCCATACGTGAGGACTTATTCCTGCTGTCCATGAAGAACACTTGCTACAGGTGAGTAACTACACCTTTCTGCAAAAGGACCTCAAGGATTTCCGTAAATCCCTCAAAACCCACCTGTTCATGGCCTCATATGAACAAGAACCTTAACTCCCAATCCACACAGCCTTGCCGATACAGTCACCATACACCAACATTTCAGACCTGGGACTCAACCTACAGAGATATATGTACATCTTGTCACCTATGTTTCATGTAGACCCCTCATTATATCCCTAACCATGTTGATTGAAGGATAAGGGTGGTATACAAAACTGGCTAAATAAATAAATAGGTGAACAGACAGGCAAGTCTTGCTGAAATTATCTACACATCCCGATTTGATAATTAAGCCTGCCGATAAGAGGGGATCAATTGTAATATAGCATCAGGCTCAATATCTAATGGAGGTGTCAAGTCAACTGGAGGATCAACACTTTTATTGAACCTTCGTACAAGATCCTACGCCAAAATTACAAAGTATTATCTTTCAGCTGACACAGGAGGCATTACAGTTTGGGGTCATCACTTCACAGGAGTGTCACTATCTATGGGTCAAGAGCTCTCAGATTCCTATTTTTTACACAGTCCCTAAGGTGCATAAGACCTAAGTGGCACCTCCAGGCCACCCTATAGTTTCAAGTAAAGCTTCCTTATCTGAACTATTGTCCATGTTTTTGGACCGTTATTTATTTATTTATTTAACAACTCTTTTATACCGCCATATCTACTAGTCATGGCGGTTTACATAGAACTAATTAGAACGGAGAACTTGAACTTTACGTGGAACACTTTAAATTAAGCCATACAACGTGAACTCCTGGAACATTTGAACAATGTAAACTGTACAATGTAAATTATAAGGTACTGTGATACAAGGTAACTGTACAGGATAAATTATGCAAAGGAAAAGGCTCAGGGGACAGAACTGCAGGTTGTTCTATGTCATGTGTTTGTGGGGTGGGTGTAGCCTGTGGTTTGATCGGACAGGCTGGATTATGGTGAGAGTAATAGGCGGTGGTTATGTGTCTGAGCCAAAATACTTCATGAAAAGTAGTGTCTTTAACTTTCGGCGAAGGTTCCCAGTGTCTGAGAGGGAGTGAAGGTCTGGGGGGAAAGAGTTCCAGATGGTTGGAGCATAAAAGCAGAATGCTCTGCTAGTGTAGGTGAATGTCGTGGGTACTGCGAGGCAGGTGTTGTTAGTGCTTCTGTATGATCTTTGGCATTGGGGTTTGGCAAGTCGTTATTGTAGAGTATCGGCTGATAGCTGTAGGATTGTCTTGAATGCTGTTAGTGCCACTTTGTATTTCACTCTGCTGCTGATGGGGAGCCACTGTAATTGCTTCAATACCGGTGTTATATAATCATGA
Organism: Ichthyophis bannanicus; assembly: GCA_033557465.1. NCBI lineage: Eukaryota > Metazoa > Chordata > Amphibia > Gymnophiona > Ichthyophiidae > Ichthyophis > Ichthyophis bannanicus. The sequence continues at coordinate 1,373,685,033 of CM066032.1, read as the reverse complement.
CGAGTGCTGCCTGTGATGAGTCTGGCTGCTACATTCTGTGCAAGCTGTAGAGGCTGGAATGAGGATTTTGGTAGGCCCTGGTAGATTTGTAGCCCTTTGTGGCCCGATCTCATTCAAGCTCATTGTATAGTGTTGTTAAATACCCTCATGCTAAATGTAACCCTCCATATTGTTGTTAAGTACTCTCATGTTAATAGTAACCCACCAGTTGTGCTGTCTAAATGTTGTTAAATACCCTCATGTTAAATTTGGTAAAGTACCCACATGTTAAATGTAACCCTCCATGTCATGTAACCACTTTGATTGTAGGATACGGTGGTATACAAATCTGTCTAAATAAATATATACTTTTTGATACATCAGATTGATGAGTGGCCTATATCATTGGATTTTTTTGTCACATTTGATATCACAGCTTTATACACCAACATCCCTCAGTCTGCTGCTTCATCTTTGATTAAAAAACTCCCCAACCTATACCAGATCACTATAGATTTTGTTTTGTCCAAAGCCAATATTGTGCTTACAAAAATAATTTAGATTTGGGGAGAAGTATTATCTCCAAACGCACGGAGTAGCTATGGGGGATTACAGTAGCATCAAGTGTCGCAAATTTGTATGTCATGGCTTTTGAAAAGAAGTTTTTATATTCTTCAGAATGGTTTGCCCGAATCTTTCTATGGCTGTGAATCATTGATGACATTTTTCGTATTTGGATGGGGTGGAAGAACAACTTAATAGTTTTCTTACCTGGCTTAACAACCAAGATCCCTACTTGCAGTTCACTATGACTGCTTTCACTACTCAGTTGCCTTTCTTGGATATTTTGGTTTGTTTTGAGAACGGCAACATTGTTATTTCACTATATCGCAAAGTAGTTGACCACAACAATTTGCTCAGGTTTAAAAGTCATCATCCTGTTAAACTAAAAAAGGCCCTCCCTATTAGCCAGTTTTTGCGCTTGAGAAGGATCTGTTCTAATATTTAGGATTTTAAAACTCAAGCATATTTGTTAGCTCAAAGGTTTTCACAAAGAGGATATCCACGTCGGGTTATTAAGGCCGCTTACTTGCAGGCACTGTATGCAATTAGGTCTTTACAATTCTCTCAGCACCAGTCTTCGGCCATGGACAAACAGGTCTCTGTCATACAGTATTCTGAAGAGGCCCAGGCACTAGCACTTAGCATTCATACCCATTAGCATGTTTTGGCCCTCCATTCAGTATTTAGAGTGGGCCCATGCATAGAGTACACTAGGGACAAGAACTTACGAGATTTTGTAGTTCATTCCAATTTTGTACATCATTCTCAGATGGCCCCTTTAAAGGGTAAACATGAGCCTTGCAGATAATGTATTATGTGTGTTAACTCCCTTACTTTAGATGTTTGGGTGGATAAGAGAACAAGACATTGATACTGTTTGACACACGTTACAGATTGCCACACTACTTGGGCCATTTATGTAATTATCTGCCCATGTCATAAATTGAACGTCAGTAGAAAATACCATATAGCGGACGAGATTGAGTGAACATAAATCCAGATTGTTTACTCTGATCAGTTACAGCACACATGGTCCAACTTTATCTAGACCACTCTCATGGGTGGCAGGATCTTAAATGGTTCATCACTGATTGTGTTTCCAGTCAGCAACAGGGTGACAAGAAAGGATGGATCACGCATCTGGAACAACATTGGATTATTTTTCCCTTAATTCTCTACACCTCAGTGGATTAAATGAAGAGACTGAATGGATCACAGCATTGTGACTAATTGAGTTCACTTGCGCATTGCAGGTTCCTATTTAAATGGCCGCTTTGGTTGTGAGTGGATTTTCAACCTGTTGAATGCTCTCCAACTGTGCTGTGCGACATTTCCTGAGGCAGCCATTTTTCAGATAACTGACAAAACTCGAGTCGATGTTCGCAGACTCACAGTTTGGAGCCTTATGCATTTATCCCTGGGGAATGTATCTACTTAAGCTAAGTGGTTCTTGAATATTTATATGCATTTAAATTTTTGAAAAAACTTAGCCATGTGGGACCAGTGAAAGATATTGGAGGTGAGAGAACCCTGACTATACTATGTTTTGCAAATGGCAGGTCTCCCTCTACTGAGGCCTCTTAGTCCCTAAGTATATTAGGTGTCTAATGGTTTAGATGCATAGGGAAGTAGCATTTAATAATGTTTTTTTATTTTCTTTAAGGTTACATTGTGTATCCTTACTTTTTGTTAGTCATTGTTTTTTTTGCACAGACATTGGCATATACTTGAATCACATGAATGCTTCTTGGAATATCCCATTATTGCTTATAAAAGAGGATGAAATGTGGGGGTAATGATATACAAATCTATTACCTGGAATGTGCAGTTGACTGCTGTAAATGAATTGACAGGTCATTTTTCTTGTGGACAATGTGATCTATCCAGAGCTACCATCGAGGATAATGAATGGTGCTGCCCTCGATCAAATAAAACACTGCATAGTAAGTTTGCCACATATTGTAACACATTATATGCGGTATATATTATCGTGTGCCCCTGCAACAGGGTATACATGGGGCACACACAGAGAATGCTTATGGTACATCGTCTAGAATAGATTGAATACCCAGACTATGTCTGCCCAATAGTGGAACATCATTTGGAACATGGGCATCATTTTGATCATGTTTGGGAGAGAGGGTGATTGGCAAGCAACATTAACTTTTAAAGAGCAACAATGGCTATATCTTTTGAATACCATTAGTCCTAATGGCTTTAATGCAGCAATTGAATGGTATTCACTAGTTTAATTAGCCTGTTGGGACCTGATTTTCATTTAGGCAGGCTATGCGCCACGTCAGTGCATAGCCTGCCCACCGACTCCCTTACTCCGGATTTTCATTTCCACGGCGATGGAAATGAAAATCCGAATCACACTGCACAGGCCGGCAGCCGCTGAGGCTAAGCAGTTAGCAGAGATTTTCAATGCTGCCCATTGAGCCCCAGCACCTTAAAGATAGGAGAGGATTTTCCTCACCTATCTCTAAGACACAGGGCGCTAAGCAGGCAGCATCGAAAATCACTGCTACCCACTTAGTGCCATTCCCTGCCTCCGCTCCACCCTGCAATGCCACAAACACACCCTGATGCTAAGAGGATAGCATCTAGGTGCATTAGAGACTTAACCAGGATTTTCCAAAGGCACCACCCGAGTAGGTGCCTTTGGAAAATCGCGGTTAAGGCATTTACATGGGTAACGTGGACTATTTACCTGTGTAACTGCCTTCAAAAATCGTGCCCTTGATTTCTATATAATAGCTGGTGATATCCCTTTAAAATTTTGAAGATGGTGTGCTGTCACTGTCGTAAATTCTGCCCAAGCAGCTCCCGCAATGCAGGGGAGCCCAGGCAGAAAGCGGGCCCACACAACAGTGGCGGCGGCAGCCAGGGCCGGCCTTTCCATTGAGCAAGAATTTTGTTTGCACAGGGCCCCGCTCAAAGAACAATCTGCATTAAAACTAAAAAAAAAAAACCTAGTTGCTGCTGCTGCCGCTGCCACCATAGCAGCGGCAGAATCAATTGTCCCGCGGCCCCGCGGCCTCCCCCCCCCCATCTGCCCGGCAGAGCCCTTCCAGCATCAGCTCCATCAGCGGCGGCTTTAAGAGCCGCGAAGAGAGAGTTTCTCTCTCGCGGCTCTGTTAAGCCCACTGGGGCTGATGGGAACTGCTGCTGCTGGGAGGGCTCTGCCGGGCAGACGGGGGGGGGGGGTTGGGACTCGGGACAATTGATTCTGCCGCTGCCATGGGGGCAGCGGCAGCATCAGCAGCCAGGTTTTTTTTTTAAGTTTTAAATTTATGTGCGCTGATGGGGGGGTTAGGACTGGTAATGTGGGGAGCTAAGACTGAAAATGGGGTGATGGGGGGTTAGGACTGGAGGTGGGCTGATGGGGGGTTATGAACTGGTAATGGACTATGGGAGGGCTAGGACTGGAAATGGGGTAATGGGGGATTAGGACTGGAAGTGGGCTGATGGGGGGTTTGGACTGGTAATGGGCTATGGGGGGCTAGGACTGGAAATGGGCTGGGGGGTTAGGACTGGAGGTGGGCTGATGGGGGGATTAGGACTGGTAATGGGCTATGGGGGGGCTAAGACTGAAAATGGGGTGATGGGAGGGTTAGGACTGGAAGTGGACTGTTGGGGAGCTTAGGACTGGTAATGGGCTATGAGGGGGCTAGGACTGGTAATGGGCTGAGTGGAAAGGGAGCTTGAACTGCAAATAGCTGATGGGGAGGGGGCTTGGAATGGAAATGGGCTGTGAGGGGAGGGAGCTAGGACTGGAAATGGGCAGAGTGGGAGGGGGAGCTAGGACAGGAAATGGGCTGTTGTGGGGTGCTAAGATTGGAAATGGGCTGTGGTGGGGGCTTGGATTGAAACGGACTGATGGAGGGGCTAGAACTGGAAATAGGCTCATGGGGGCTTGGATTGGAAATGGGCTGAGTGGAGGGGAGCTAGGATTTGAAATGGGCTGATGGTGGGGTTAGGAAAGGACTAGAAATGGGCTGATGGAGGGCTGGGATTGGAAATGAGCTGATGGAGGGACTTGAATAGGACTGGAAATGGATGAGGGAGCTAGGATTGGAAATGGGCCGATGGTGGGGCTAGGATAGGATTGGAAATGGGCTGATGGGGAGGCTAGGACTGGAAATGGGCTGATGGTTTGGCTAGGATAGGATTGGAAATGGGCTGATGGGGGGCTAGGACTGGAAATGGGCTGATGCGGGGACTAGAAGGGAGCGGATGTTGGGTGGGGCTGGAACTAGAAGGGAGCTGATGTTGGGGAAGGATTAGAATGGGATGGGGCTGGGAGAGTGAAATGGAGAGGGGAAAATATTTTGTGTGGGAGGGAAGAAAAATCTACAATTTGCCAGGTATTGGGAGAGTAAGTGGGGATTGAGGATGGAGGGGTCAAATTTGAGTGGATGAAATAGGAATGAGGAAAGAGCAAAAGGAGAAAGATTAATATGTTAAAGCAGATCTAGAGAGATAATGAAAAAAAACTAGAAGAGAGAAGAAAGGACAAATGGACAGCAGACGATGGAGAGTTAGCAGAAGACACAAAGAAACCAGAAGAAAGTGGCTGGAGCAATTGCAACTGAAAAAAAATGCACAAAAGGTAGAAAAATATCTCTTTATTTTGACTTTATTAACTGGAATAGTTAGCTCTGGGAAATGTGCATCATTAACATCTGCACTTTGTTTAGTACAAGAGGAAATTAATTTATAGCTTTATTTCTACAGTGTTGTTGTACATTCCAAGTTTGGCTTTTGGGGTTCCCAGTTTAATTATTGTCTTCCTGTTTCTAAATTGTGATTCCTTGTTTGGTGATGGTCTATGTTCTGCATGTGTAACTGAGCTGTTTATGTAGTTGCTATTTGACATTGCCCTTGTTCTCTTTCCCCAGTAGGTCATGTATTGTTATTCTCTGAAATGTATTGGTTTAATATTTGCAGTGTTGCCTTTTGATAGGTAGGGTCTGGTGCTTTATGAGTCCTGGTAGTGCTGTTACGATACGGCGGGTTTGCTATGGGTTCTAAATGGGCAGTGTTTGTAGTAGTTCCTAATGTGCCTGGAGGTTGGTACTGGATTATAGTAATGTAGAAATCTTTTAGTCTTTCTTTATCTATACACTCATTAAGAGGCATGTTTACTAAAAGTTAGTGTATGGTAACATTATGCAAACATTTATGCAAATGAGGTCCCTTATGCAAATGAGGCCCCGCACTGAGTCTCCGCACATGGCCCCGCACCCCCCTTGGGCCGCCCCTGGCAGTAGCACAGCAAACTTACTTTATCATGTTTTTCATGCTGCGGAGTGGAGCAGCATGAAAAACATGCTAAAGTAAGCTTTCCATGTTGCTGCCGCTGCTGCTGCCACATGGGGGGGTACCGCACAAAGGGGGAGCTGCATGGGAAAGTCCTCAACAAAATTTTGCTTGGGTGCCCCTCATTGTAACTTATACAACTGGCCATAGCCACTTTGGGCTGAAGCCGACTGAAGTCCAGAAGCTGGAAGTAAGAGTGCTCTGTATCAATAATCAAGAAATAGTGAACGTTTTGCTGTCATGGACTGACCACTGTTTAAAATAAGCTGTGATTGATTGTTGGTGACAGTTTAACCCTGAAGCAAAACCTTTTTAATAATCTTGGGGGGTTTGAAACGACTGCTACTACTACTACTGAACATTTGTATAGTGCTATAAGACATATGTAGTGCTGCACAGACATGTAAAAGACGGTCCCTGCTCATCAAAGCTTGCAATCTATTCAAGACAGAAAACATAGTAGCTGTAGACATGGGACACATCTAGAGGGAAGTGGTAAGGAAACACAAAGGAGATCAGGTGAGTCAAGTCTGAAAGCAGCAGCAAAGAGGTGAGTTTTCGGCCTGGATTTGAAAAGGGTCAGAGAAGGCTCCTGACGTACAGATTCAGGTAATTTGCTCCAGGTGTAAGGTGCAGCAAGGTTTAAGGAGCGGTCTGGAGTTGACAGTAGAAGAGAAGGGCACAGATAGAAGTGATTTGCCAGAAGAGCGGAGTTCCCGAGTAGAGGTGTAGGGAGAGATAACAGAGGAAAGGTAGTGAGGAGCAGCAGAATGAGTATACTGCTAGGCAGGGCCGGATTCACCTATACGCCAACTACGCCGTGGCGTAGGGCCCACAGCTGACAAGGGCCCACAAAAACTGAACAAATTGTTAGCGTTCTTAAAATAAAATTTAAAAAAAAAACGCTGGCTGCTGCCGCGGCAGCATGGACTGTCCCGCGGGGCCCCCTCTGCCCGGCTGAATCCGTCCCTCCCTCCCTCCATCCGTGCCGGCTTTGAAAGGCAAGCGGCGACGTCACGGCGATCAGCAAATCAGCTTCTCGCAACCCGCCGGTGACGTCTCAGCGCTCCACCAATCAGCTTCCCGCGTCCCTCTCCGCTTTTCCGGTTCAACCGTTGCTAGGCAACCGCTTCCCACGCCGCTGCCTAGGCGCCCTGAGACGGAGCGGCCGCAGCCCAAGCATGGAGGAGAAGGTGGTGGCCGGGGTCAAGGTTTTCCCCCCGTTCTTGTACTTCACCGACGTGGTGGTCGGGGCCGTGTACCGCCAGACCGTTACCGTGAGGAACATCAGCAGCTCCAGCAAGAAAGTCGCTTTCTACGGCCCCCAAAGCCAGGAGGTGAGAGACGCGATAGCGGGGGGTGGGGCCAAGGCCTCCCCATGGCAACAAGGCACTGCGCGCCCCCAGCCTCCCTCTCTGAAGAGCGGCTGGAAACGTCCACGACTGTCAAGTGACGGGCGGGCACGTGTGGCATTGAGAGGCTCGAAGGGAGAGTGTCTCTCCCTCGCGTGTCTGTTAAGCCCGCAGGGGCTGATGGGAAATTTCCCATCAGCCCCTGCGGGCTTAACAGAGACACGAGGGAGACACTCTCCCTTCGCGCCTCTCAAAGCCGACACGGAGGGAGGGAGGGAAGGACGGATTCAGCCGGGCAGAGGGGTCCCGCGGGACAGTCCATGCTGCCGCGGCAGCAGAGGGGGCCCCGCGGGACAGTCCATGCTGCCGTGGCAGCAGCCAGCGTTTTTTTTTTTAAATTTAATTTTACTTGAGCCGATGGGGGGGGCTGGGACTGGAAATGGGCTGGGGGGGTTAAGACTGGAGGTGGACTGACACGAAGAAACCAGAAGAAAGTGGCTGGAGCAATTGCAGCTGAAAAAAAATGCACAAAAGGTAGAAAAATATCTCTTTATTTTGAATTTAATAATTGGAATATGTCAGCTCTGGTAAATGTGCATCATTAACGTCTGCGCTTTGTTTAGTACAAGAGCAAATTATTGTATAGTTTTATTTCTACAGTGTTGTACATTCCAAGTTTGGCTTTTGGGATTCCCAGTTTAATTATGACGTCAGGGCCAACAGCGCGCAGCTGATCCGGCATGCTCGTTTTTATCTTTTCTGGGGGCCCACAATTTTTGTTGGCGTACGGCCTCACTCAAGGTAAATCCGGCCCTGCTGCTAGGTCAGTAGGAGAAGTTTGACCTGGATGCGGAAACGGATAGGGAGCCAATGAAGTGACTTGAAAAGAGGGGTAATATGAGCATGATGAGGCTGATGGAAGATTAGCCGCGCAGCAGAGTATTGAATAGATTAAAGGGGAGAGAGATGATTCAGAGGGAGACCAGCGAGGAGTAGGTTACAATAGTCTAGACAGGAGGTGACTAAGGAGTGGATAAGTGTCTTAGTAGTGTGTTCAGAAAGGAATGGGTAAATTTTGTTGATGTTCTAGAGAGAAAAACGGCAGGTTTTAGCTATCAATTGGATGTGTGTGGAGAAGGAGAGAGAGAGGAGTCAAAGGTTGCGAGCTGTGGAGATAGGGAATAGAGAGTTATCCACAGAGACTGAAATAGGAGGAAGGGGAAAAGAGGGTTTACGGCAGCGGTTCTCAACCTGTGGGTCACGACTCCCACGGGGGTCGCCACAGGATTTAGCAGGGGTCGCCTCGTCTCCGCCAAGTTAAAAAAAAATGTAAACGCGCACAAGTTGCTGTCGCTGCCGAGTCTGCTTCTCGGCAGCGGCAAACTCACCCCCTTCCTTCTGATGCAGCCGCAGCTCCCTGCCTCTTAGGGAACCGTGGCTGTGCCTGTAAAATCGTTGCGGAGCCTCCCTGTCTCTCAACAGGCTCCGTGCAGCATTGTCCCGCCTCCAAAGAAAGTGGTAAAGAACTTCCTTTGGAGGCGGGACAATGCTGCACGGAGCCCGTCGAGAGACAGGGAGGCTCCACAACGATTTTACAGGCACAGCCGCGGTTCCCTAAGAGGCAGGGCGCCGCGGCTGCATTAGAAGGGAGGCAGACATGGGGAGAGGTGATGAGGGGGCAGGGAACCTGCAATACGGCTGACATCGACGGGGGGGGGCTGACATGGACGGGGGATGGGGGACTGATATGGATGGATGGAGGGAGGGGGCTGACATGGACAGAGGGGGGCTGACATGGAGGGATGGAGGGAGGAGGGTCTGACATGGACGGAGGGGGGCTGACATGGAGAGAGGGAGCTGATATGGATGGATGGAGGGAGGGGGCTGACATGGAGGGATGGAGGGAGGGGGCTGATATGGAGGGATGGAGGGAGGGGGCTGATATGGATGGAAGGAGGGAGGGGGGCTGGCATGGACAAAGGGGAGAGACAAGGGGACATACTGGACAGACGGGATAAATGCTGGACAGAGGCGAGAGACAGTGCGAGTTAGGATTATAATGGGCTGATGGGGGAGCTAGCACTGGTAATGGGCAGATGGGGGGCTAGGACTGGTAATGGGTTGATTAGGGAAGGCTAGGAATGGACTGATCAAGGGGGGGTTGGGACTGGTAATGGGCTGATTAGGGGAGCCTAGCACTGGTAATGGGGTTGAGAGGGGGGGGGGGGAATAGCACAGGAAATGAGATGAATAGGGGAGGCAATGACTGGTAATGGTCTGATGGGGTGGGGTAGGACTGGTAATGGACTGATGGGAGGCTAGCATTGGAAATGAGCTGATCGGGGGGGCTATGACTGGAAATGAGCTGATTAGTGGAGGCTAGGACTGGTAATGAGCTGATGGGGGGAAGGACTGGAATTAGGCTGATTAGGGGAGGCTAGCACTGGTAATGGGGTTGAGGGGGGATTAGCACTAGAAGTGAGCTGATTGGTGGGCTTTGACTGGGAATGGGCTGATTGTGTGGAGGGGAGGATAAAGCTGCTGGCCCTGGAAGAAAACTGGGGGCTAAGGCTACAAATGGGCTGATACGAGGGGATGGGAGAATGGAACTGGAAGGGAGTGGATCTGAGAGGGGCTGCCATGGTATTTGTACTAGAAGGGACTGGTCAGTGAGGAAGGAGGAGGACTGGAAGGGAATGGACACCAGTGGCAGTCATGGGAATGCAAGCTGACATTGGAAGGTACTGGGAGTGAAAACTGGAAAGGGGCTGATACTGGGGAGGGGTTACTGGGACTGGAAATAGGCTGATGGAAAGAAGTGAAGAAAACGAAAGAAGAGATAAGAAATGGCAGATGGACCATAGACCACAGAAAGAGAGATAAGAGAAGACAGGAAAGCAGAAGCCTCAGATCAGGACCAGCATGATCAGAGAATAAATTGGTCAGACACCAAAGGTAGAAAAAATAATTTTATTTCATATTAGTGATTTGACTACAAAATCATAATCATTTTGAAATCAAATATTGTTACTTGTTGTTGTGATTAATTATTGTGGTTTAAATAAGTACATTTTATAAATAAAAACATATTGCAAAGGCCTATAATATATTAATAATTCAACAAATGATTACAGCGACAATGCATTAACAGTAAAGGAAGAGGGACGCATTTGATTTTATCATTGGGGCTCACCACAAGTTGACCAATGGTAAAAGGGGTCACGGTACAAAAAAGGTTGAGAACCACTAGTTTACGGGGTAAAATAAGCACAGTTTTGGCCATGTTCAATTTCAAGTGACAGAGAGACATCCAAGCAGCAATTTTGTGTGCGTAGAAAGCCACATAAGAACATGAGAACATAAGAACATAAGATATGCTATACTGGGTCAGACCAAGGTCCATCATCCCAGTATCCTGTTTCCAACAGTGGCCAATCTAGGTCATATGTACCTAGCAGTTTCCCCAAAAGACCAGGTTCCACAATGCTTGTATTGGGTCAAGCAGTGATATCCTGGGTCCCTTCTTAATAATGGTTTATGGACCTTTCCTCCAGGAACATGTCCAAACCTTTTTTAAACCCAGCTACACTAAAAGCCTTTACTACATCTTCCGGTAACAAATTAAATGATGATAGTTCTCTTGCTGATATTTGGACATTTCTGCAGCATGAAACATCACAGTTTGATTAACGGTATAAAGCTATATTAGATGATATCCTGCTGAAATTTGGGTTTATCTGCAGCACAGTATTTTATAAATAAAGTAAAATAGCCCCTATGGTTACTCGTTAAGTTTGGGCCAGCACCTATTTACTATTGTATAGTTTGACAAAATATAATATCTCTGGGAATTGTTAGATCGACTGTATTTTATAAAGGCAACATATGGGCCTATGTCAGTTTATAAAATGGGCACCCAGAACTAGCCCCGATAGCGTGCAAATGCTGACGCACATATTTGCACTTGCTCTAAAGTTGGTGTAAATGTGGGTGTACACTCTATGTGTGTACTCACGTTTCATAAAATTCATGTACAATTTATTTCATGGTATTTGATATACCTCTCAGGACAGAGCAGTTGACGATCAGAAAGAGAACAAGAAAAGCAAAAGTGAGGAGACAGGGAGAAAGGGGAACACAATACTTTGTGGTGATCAATCAGAAGGAGGGGAAGAGTGCAGGCGAGGCCCAAGGAAAGGAAGAGGAGAAGGGGGAGGGGAAGAAGAGCAACTAAGACGAAAGGAGAAAAAAGGGAGGGGGAAGGAAGAGGGGAGGGGAGTTAAGGGCATATAAGATAATGCAAACATTGTAACTCCACCCATATTCTGCCAAATTACACTAATCTGTTATGTTTTTTTGAAGGTGTGAATAAATAGGTAGACAAAGGTGAGTCGGTTGATATAATGTATCTGGCCCTTGACAAGGTCCCTCATCAGATACTTTTGGCAAAATTAAAAAGTCATGGGATAGGAGGCAGTGTACTACTGTGGATCAGGAACTGGTTAAAAGATAGAAAGCAAAGGGTAGGGCTAAATGGCCAATTTTCCCAATGGAGAAAGGTGAATAGTGGTGTACCCCAGGGATCTGTGCTGGGTCCGCTGCTTTTTGACATATTCATAAATGACCTGGAAATGGGAATAACAAGTGAGATTATCAAATTTGTAGATGACACAAAACTATTCAAAGTTGTTAAAACCCAAGAGGATTGTGGAAAACTGCAAGAGGATCTTGATAAATTGGAAGACTGGGCATCAAACTGGCAGATGAAATTTAATGTGGGCAAGTGCAAAGTTATGCACCTAAGAAAGAAAAACCCAAACTATGGTTACATGATGCAAGGTTCCACATTAGGAACCACCACCCAGGAAAAAGATTTAGGCATCATCATGGATAATATGTTAAAACCCTCCGCCCAGTGTGCAGCGGCTAGGAATCATAAGGAAAGGAATGCAGAATAAGACAAAAGATATTATAATGCCTCTGTATCATTCCATGGTGCAACTGCATCTTGAATATTGTGTGCAATTCTGCTTACCATATCTTAAAAAGGATATAGCATTATCAGAAAAGATACAGAGAAGAGCCACCAAAATTGTAAAGAGGATGGAAGGATACCCCTATGAAGAGAGGCTAAAAGGTTTAGGGCTCTTCAACCTGGAAAAGAGATGGCTGAAGGGAGATGTGATAGAGGTCTATAAATTAATGAATGGAGTGGAACAGGTAAACATAGATCAATTGTTTCCGGCATCAAAATATAGAAAGACTAAGGGGCATGCAATGAAGCTACAGGGTAATCTATTTAAGACTAATAAGAGAAAATATTTTTTCACTCAACGTCTAATCAAACTCTGGAATTTGCTACCGGAGGATGTAGTAAAAACGGTTAGCCTAGCTAGGTTTAAAAAAGGTCTGGAGAAGTTCCTGGAGGAAAGGTCCATAAGCCATTATTGAAGGGGACTCAGAATATCCACTGCTTGCCCCAATACAAGCATTGTAGAACCTGTGTCTTTTGGAGAAACTGCTAGGTACTTGTGACCTATATTTGCCACTTCATGGATCTTGGTCTGATCCAGTATGGCATATCTTATGTTCTTATGTCCTTCATAGCCATTCTGCCAAGAGCAATGCATCATCTGATTTCTTGACTGCTTGTTGCTTCTTTATTGATAGCTGATCCAAGTAGGTTAAAGTTGTTCACTATTTCATTTTCTTCTCCATCAACGATGACCTTATTGATCTTTACATTAAGGTGCAGGCCCATTTTAAGACTATGGGGTATATTTACTAAACTGCGCTACTGTGCGGGGCGCACTTGAGCGTGCGCTAAGGTACCTTAGCGCACGCTAATGATGCGTTTTTGTGCCACGCACACGTTCGCGCCGCACTAATGGGCCCGCTCAAGTGCGCGTCGCACAAATGACCGATAGAGGCGTGGGAAGGCTCCCGGAGGGCAGAGGAAGGCTCCCCAGGGGCGGAGAGATGGGGTCAGTGGGTGGAGAGTGGGAGGGGAGAGGCTCCCCGCACAGGAGCGGGGCTGAAATTCGATTAAAAAAATATCGCGAGTGAAAACCTCGCGGTAGAGCCGATTTAAAGGGAAGAGAAAACATTTCTGTCAGCAATGTACAGCAAAACCAGGGAAACCTACAAAACGTGAGCAGTGTGATACATGTGCACAGAACAAAATAGCAAATAAAAATTTAAAATGACCACAACAAAATTTTAAAACATTATAATCCATCTGGGCAACAGTGATAGTCATGGAAAACATCAAAAATCACTCCCAAGAAAGCCCCAAAAAAGAAATATGAATTTTAGAAGGGTCTACGCTCCGTCCTCATACAAGGTGAATGATCCCACAGTGAAATTGTGCAGAGCAGGGTTTCTGACTCCTTTGGCCAGGTTTCCTATCTCCAGGGACTGCACTGTCTCTGTGGCCACAGTGTGGTGCAGTGAACACAGACAGTGTGTTCAGGAGCCAAAAATCACCAGTTCAAGTCCCAGCTGGGGCTCCTGCAAACCCAATCCCCATATTTTACCCACCACTAAACCATGATAGTAAAGACCAACCTTTTTTGCAGATAACATAAGCATGGTCCAAACACCTCTATTTTACCCTACAGAGCACAGACACCAGAAACATGCGCATTACCTAGACCACAGTCCCCTCAATGCAGTCCTGGAGGGCCACATATCATTCAGCTGTGATGCTGTCACCAATATAAGGCCATGTCAGCATGGTGGCGGAGGGGTACCATTGGTGGAGGGGGCAGTGGCTGCTGCCCACAGCAGACGGTGGCCTAGCCCCCTTCACGTGGGTGCAGTGCACTCCAACACAGGTCCTGTCTGACAAACAGCCATGGACTCCCCAGGGAATGCACTGTTATTGTGCTAAGACGGTGGTGCAGCAGACACAGCCAGTGCCTTTAGGACCAGAAGGTCACAGGTTCAAATCCCAGCTGAGGCTCCTGCCAACCCAGTCCCCTTATTTTACCCATGAAGAAAACATGGTAGTAAAGACTGAACCATTATTGCTGAGAACATAAGCATGGGTCAAAAACCTCTATTTTACCCTACACAGCACAAACACCGTAGAAATGTGCATTACCTACGGCAGAATCCCCCAAATGCAGTCCTGGCGAGCCACAAATCCATCAGGGTTTATGCTGTCTCCAATCTAAGGATGGAGCGGTATTGATGGTGGAGGTGGCAGCGGCTGGTGCCCACAGCAGACCATGGCCTAGCCCTGTCCAGGTGGGTGCCGTGCACTGCAACAAACAGGCCCTGTCGGATGTACAGTCATGGACTCCCCAGGGAATGCAGCATATCTGTGGCAACACGGTGGTGCAGTGCACACAGACAGTGTGTGCAAGAAGAAAAGGTCATAGGTTCAAAGCCCAGCTGGGGCTATTTCCAATCCAGTCCACATATTTTTCCCACAACTAAACCGTGATAGTAAGGACAAACCTTTATTGCAGAGAACATACGCATGGTTAATATGCCTATATTTTACCCCACCGAGCACAGACACCATAAACAGGGGCATTACCTAGAGCAGAGTCTCCCAAATGCAGTCCTGGAGGGCCAAACACCATTCAGGTTCCATGCTGCCTCTAATAAAGATGCCTGTGCTGCATATCTATGCACCACCCCCATGGTATGCAGATGTAGCTCATGCATATTCATGAGGGACAGCATGAAAACCCGAACAGTGTTTGGCACACCAGGACTGGAGTTGGGAACCTCTGCCGTAAAGCAGCAGCCAACAGGGGCAGACACACCCACACCCACAGGCCCCATTGGCTAATGCCTCCTGGAGAGGCAGGACATTGGGCCCTGCGTGCATCTCCCAGTACTAGCACTTGCATACCTTAGCAATGCCACCCTACACCTGGGTATACGGTACACACCTATCAAACGTTTCCTATGATTACTGGCAGATAGCAAGTCCTACGTTAAGCACAGTTTGCTCATTGAGCTCCATCATAACAATCTTTCTGATGTCTGCGGTGTGTGCTTCAGGTCTGGTCTCTGACAGTGTTTACCACCCTGGGGCGTGACCCCCAACAGTATTGCGTAGCATATCCATGCCTGTACTGTGCCCAGGACTGGTGTGGTGGGCAGGGCTGCTAAACTCCTCTATAGTAGCACAATGCTGGCACAGGTGTGGGAGTGTGTGTCTGTCTATACAGTGTGTGGTGGCTGCAAACACCTTCCACAGCCCACACTGCCAGCACTGTTGCCAGTATTGGCCTGCCAATGTGCATAATGAGGAGCAAGGTACCATGGGTATAGCCCGGAGAGGGTGACCTGGCCAGGATGCATCTGCACAGGGCATAGGGCACTGGCTGAAACATTTTAGTGCCTGGCCACCACCTACACAGACAGGGTGACCTCAGTATGTCCTGCTGGGAGATCACTCTCACCCTGACTGTGCAGTGATGACAGCATGGCTAGGCACCCCCATAGTGCTATGTAGTATTTCTCTCATGTGATATTTATGGGTTTTCTTTTGGGGCCCAGTCACTGATTTATCTGCTTGTTGTGTATGCTGACATCCCAGTTCTGGGTGCATGCATTTCCATCAGGAACATGCACTATGGACTAGCTAGCAGACTGTTTGCAGCTGGTATGTGTCTTGATGGAGTGGCCTGCAGGGTGCAGCTGCTGAAGGCTTGCTGCAGGAGAATATCAGATAGTGGTGGGGTGCAGCTTAGCATATCCAGGCCTAATGTCTTTCTGCTATTGTGTTATGGATGTGTACAGAGCTGCATTGACTGCCCTGTAGGGTGTCTGTTCCCCAGCAGGACTGGGGTTGATGGTCCCCTCTACTGCCACCATTGCAGGGAGGTAGAATGTGGACCTGTTGATGGGAGACCCTGTTTGCCACCCTCAGCCCTGGAGGAGGAGGGTGGTGGCGGTACATAATCCTCCTAGGGGTCCATAGGGGCTACACCTGACTGAGACAGACAGAGATATCCAAGGTGTTTCTGCAGAAACTACCTATCTCACACATTAACACTGCTTTGGACCTCCGGCATGGCCTCTTTCAGCCATGGAAGGTGCTGTGGACCTGGTGCTGGGCACTTCACCGCACCCTCAGGGTGAGCATAGTACCCGCACAATGTGACGGTGTGTAGCTACTCTGTGCCAGTAAAACACACGGTCAGTACCCCCTACCAGGCCGAGGTGCTGTGGGGGTGCACATGGTCACTTCCCCCTAACAGGCCGAGGTGCTGTGGGGGTGCATACCCCATCTTGTGTTTATCTGTGAACAGCTGATTTGCATGTGCAGTGCATCATGGGTACGGGTGGGCTAACCTTATCCTGGTGATGACAGCAGACTGTCTTTGTGGTGACGTGCACTCCCTCTGCAGCCAGCCAGGGGCTTATTAGCAGCTATAGAGCTGTAGCACAATGGTTACTTCACTGCCTGTAGAGCCAGAGGTCATGGGTTCAAACCCACAGTGGGGTTATTTGATGGGGCTGCCCAAAGCATTATCTCTTTTTAATGTATATTATTGCTGCCAGCAAAAACATCCTCATCGTACTGTACCCATAAGGTGCCTCAGAGGGCGCTTTATAGGGCGCCCTATAGGTTACCTTATGGTTACCGTGCATATAAGGTGCACTATACGTTATCCTGTGGAGCAACTTATAGGGTGCCTTATAGGGGACATTTTAGGGTGCCGTGGCGGACAGTGCACTTTATAATGTGCCCTATGGAGTGCCTTATAGGGTGCCTTATGCGGCACCTTCAATTACGGCACGTGAGGGCCTGTTTGCTGGCAGCAATTAATAAAATACAACTAAAGTGCTGCAGGAAAAAATACATACATTGCAAAGCTGATGCCACAGCCAGCCTTATGTATTAGGTACACTGGGGAGCAAACTCATGACCACTGTATCAGCAGTCAGTGCCTTACCCATTGTGCTACACTGCTGCTCCTCTTTGCATGTCAGCGCACCTACTTATTCTTTTCATTCCTTAAACTGCACAGTGCTGCCATCAAAAACATTGCTGTGACTTGCGGTACCTCATACGGCACCCTATAAAGCGCCCTATAAGCAACATTCTAGGGTGCCTTGGCGGACAGTGCACTTTAACACGCTTTGAGAGTGCGTTTGCTAGTAGTAGTAATTAAAATAAAAAATAAAATGCCTCCTAAAGCAAACTTACCCATAATAGGTAATGCCTCTGCCAGCCTTCTTCATTGGGCACAGTGGGGGATTGAACCCATGATCCCTGCACCAGTGGTCAGTGTCTTAACCATTGTACTGTGGCTCTGTTCCTGTGCTGGTGCCTCAGCGCGCCGCCTTATGCCTCCCAATATTAAAATGCCTCCTAAAGCAATAGCATGCTGCCTTATGCACATCAGCATGCTGCCTTATGCTGCCCATGATTTAAATGCCTCAGCCAGCCGTCTTCATTGGGCACTGTGGAGGATTGAACCCCTGATCCCTGCACCATTGGTCAGTGTCTTAACCATTGTGCTGTGGCTCTGTTCCTGTGCTTGTGCATCAGCGCGCCGCCTTATGCCGCTCAATATTAAAATGTCTCCTAAAGCAATAGCGTGCTGCCTTATGCCGCCCATTATTTAAATGCCTCTGCCAGCTGTCTTCATTGGGCACTGTGGGGGATTGAATCCCTGATCCCTGCATCATTGGTCAGTGTCTTAACCATTGTGCTGTGGCTCTGTTCCTCTGCTTGCACATCAGCGCGCCACTTATGCCTCCCACGCAGTTTTCTCATGCGCTAATGTGCAGGGCGCACATGGGCGCCGCGCACATTAGCGCATGAATAATCCCGGTTTTGCTTTTTTCAGCCAGACACGCCCACTCTTTATATGGCACCCGCACACTAGCGCGGCCCGCACATTACCGGGGTTTTAGTAAACATACCCCTATGTTCCTTGATCTTGAGAAGCAAATGTTTTAGATCATCTTCACTTTCAGCCAGTAATGTGGTATCAAATCCCAAATCACACAGACTACTAATGTTAATCCCACAATATAGTTGACAAAGTAGATCCAAAACAGTTAATCCCTAATTTTTAATGTTGGAATATTTGTCTTGAGGAACACTTCCTCTCGCAACAAATTTACATTTTTTACTCATTTAAGGTTTACCCAAAAACCGGTGAACCATTCCTAAACGTGTGCATAAACACAACCATGTGCCATACACTTATCTTTTGGCTTAACTTCAAATATAAATTATTTTTCTGGAAACCAATGTATAAAAACTTGTTTTCAGATGTGTCAGTCCTCCAGAGTCTTTTAGATCTTTAGTTCTTGCAATTCCAAACAAAGTTATGCAATTCCTTCAAATCCTGCGGACACAGCACTGCGTTTAAGGCTAACCAACTCTTATGCCCTGTATCAATGCTCAAAAGTAGGAAAAACTGCACTCGATTGAAGAAAGCCTCCTTATTCCTGAAATTCAAAATGGAATGGATTTCCTAACGAATCAGCTGATATTTAAATCACATGGCTAGCTACATAATACGGTAGATAGCTCATTCCATCGGTTCGTCAATTCACCTTATCTATCACATTAGACTCGCCCAATCAAGCTCTTGGTTTAGCCCTGCTGGGGACACCGTAGACAATTTAAAAATCCAGGATTGTTCTAATAGTTGTAGCTTTTGTTCTCTATTATCCCCACGGGGATTTAAAGGACATCTGTGGTGCATGTAGTTATCATCCTCGAGCTCTGAAGATGGGACTTCCTTATGGGCAATTTCTCCTCTCTTCAGGCATTACAGTTGATTTTATCCCTGGGGATAAGCAGCCTGCAATCTAGCTATTTTATAGGATCCTCCCAGGTACTTGTGTCCTGGATAGGCCACTATTAGAAACTGGATAATGGGCTTGTTGAAGCTTTGCTCTGACCCAGTACACAGTTCTTACATTCTTAACAAATGAAAATGCACAGCACTTTATAACCAGGAGATATGAAAAGAAAAAGACAACTGGACCTAATTTCAAAGCATAGGAATCTCAGTAAATGAGGCCCAATATGTAATTAAATCTAGCTGTTAATTCAGTCGGCAATTATTCTTGCTTACTTACCATTTCTTTTCTGACAGCATATTTGATATACAAGAGAAGTGCATTCTTCCCCGGTACCGAAAGGGAAACGCGCATGACTTGCCATCTTCTGTAAGCCCTGCAACCAAAAGGAAAGAAAATGTAATATACGTGTTTAAAGAATGTGGACATGGGGAAGAGGAGCAGTCTAATGATTAAAGAACTCAATTGCAAATCTGGAAAAATTCTCAGAAGTGTCACTGAACTGGACAAGATGTTTTCTCTCCTTTACCTCATGTTGTCCAACAAGGGATATTTTTCATAAAGGACTATCTCCTATTCTGTGCTCATAGAAAACCACCTTTAATGAGTAAGGCCTGAAATTTAAGGAGATCTTTTACTAATGGATGCTAAGGAGTTGCACGTAATGTACAAATAGAGCCAAAACCATGACATGTTAGGTGCAATAGCCTCACGTTAATTGTTGGAGGCATGGAAAGCATTTCCCCCAGAAGTTAACATGCAGCCCTGCCCCATAGCGCATGCTGCATTAACATGAATGCACCTCTTCAGGCGGCGTTAGGTGAATCCACGCTAATGCAGTTAGTGCATGGAATGAACACAGCGCTAACTGTGCTGAGCTCACCACACTCGCTCTCTGGCCCAACCCACCCCCTCGCACCTCCTCACACTCCTAACACTCCTAACACAGGATGCAAAGCTTGCTCAGGAATTATCCTGCACTGTGATGGCCCTGCACTAGCTAGCAACACATGTCCTAGTGTGCCTTCAGTGCGCACGTGCCCTTTATCCAAGATATACACATTGCAAACATGGCTGCAAGCTTATTTCTCACATGCTGAAAAGCATACAAGGATGCTACTTTGATTGAAAATGCTACCGTGTTTAAATTAGAGCAAGTTGAAAAGGGGAAGGACAACAGAGGAAAAAGGGGGACCCATGAGGGTATGCTGTACAGTCATCACCTTCCAGTTGCATGTCAGTTGCCCCTATGGTTGCATTAACACTGTTCGATGTACCGGATTGAATTGCTTGTTTTAAATAACCAATGTTGGACTGACTTTTATGGTGAACAGATGTTCTTGTTTACCTTGTGGCTCCCAATAAAGATCACATTAAAAAAAAAAAGTTGGAAAATGCACACGTATCCCCTTTCCTCCATTCACAGACTCGGGCATGTCTGTGTGGAGGACTCAGCTGAAACAGCCATGGTAAAGTGCATCTCAGTACGGTAACAGGAGATGTATGAGTGGGTGAGCACAGTGTCTGTATATAAATGTGTTAGCCATACATGTCTGTGTTAGCGACTATCAGTGTTGGCTCTGTGTGTCGAGGGCTGTCTCTGTATGTGAGTGTATGTATCATGAGGGTGGGTGTCGGGGGGGGGGAGATATGAGTGTTGGCAGTGTGGCTGGGTGAACAGTTTCTCTAAGTGGGCTAGTTTTGTGCAGGGCCGGCCCATCCACTAGGTGGGCTAAGCGGCTGCCTAGGTGGCAGCCCTTGGTGGACGGCACAGCAGCTTTGAACCACCACTTTGGTGCCTGCGGCTGGCTGTGCTTTGGCATACATGGCCTGCTGCTTCTGATCCCCCTCAGACTTCCTGACCTCCTGTCAGAAGGGGGTCATAAGAGGCAGACTATGTGTGCCAAAGCACATAGCCTGCTGCAGGCACCAAAGCAGCGGCCAAAGCTGCCGCTTTTAAACTGCCGTCGCCACCGTCACCATCCTCCCAGAAGACGGAATTGGTGACGACGTGGCGGAGGGGGGGTGACACAACTGGGGCTCCTGCCTAGGACAGCAGAAATCCTAGGGCTGGCCTGGTTTTGTGCATACTATAACATTTATGAACCTCATACATGTGTGTGTGTGTGTGTGTGTGTGTGTGTCAGGAGGACTCTGTGTGCAAGCATGTATATATGTCAGGAGGCTCTGTGAAATATGAAGACAATAATTAAACTGGGAACCCCAAAAGCCAAACTTGGAATGTACAACAACACTGCAAAAATAAAACTATAAATTAATTTAAACTTGTACTAAACAAAACATAAAAATTAGCAATGCACATTTCCCAGAGCTGACATATTCCAGTTAATAAACTCAAAATAAATTACTTTTTTTCTACCTTTTGTAGTTTGGGCATTTTATTTTTCAGTTGCAATTGCTCCAGTCACTTTCTTCTGCTTTCTTCAAGTCTTCTGCTAACTCTCCATTGTCTGCTGTCCATTTGTCCTTTTTGCTCTCTTCTAGTTTTTTCCATTCTCTCTCTACATCTGCCTCAAACATACGGATCTTTCCCCTTTTGCTCTTTCCTCCTTTTCTTTCTTTATTCCTTTTTCATCCACTCAAATTTCACCCTTCCATCCTCAATCCCCACTTACTCTCCCAATACTCGGCCAATCATAGATGTTTCTTCCCTCCCACATAAAATATGTGTTCCCCTTTCCATCCTCACTCCCCCAGCTTCTTTTTTTCTCCAGTCAGTCCTATCCCCACCCCCTTCTGGTCCTCCCCCAGCATCAGCTCCCTTCTAGTTCCAGCCCCTCCCAGCATCCACTCTCTTCCAGTCCCATTCGCCTCTGCATCAGCCCATTTACAGTCCTAGTCCCCCAGTTTCAGTCCTCCTCCAGTTCCTCCCAGCATCTGCTACCTTCCAGTCCAAGTCCCCCATCCGCCATCATCAGCTCATTTCCAGTCCTAACCCCCCAGTATCAGTTCCCTTCCAGTCCCAGTCCCCCATCCCCAGGCCATTTCCAGTCCTAACTACCCAGTATCAGTCTTCCTCCAGTCCCTCCCAGCATCTGCTCCCTTCCAGTCTCCCATCCCCCAAAATCAGCCCATTTCTAGTCCTGCCCCCCCCCCCCCCCATTTCTCTTCTAGCCCTCTGTTTAACCTCTCAGTACTCAGGGCACCGGTGGGATCCTTTTTATCACAGCTGCGGGAGAGAAGGAAACACCGCTCTTTACTCCTGTGGCTATTCAGAAGTCAGCTGGGACTTTGGGCCTGCCCGGCTCCCTCTGCAGCCAGTCAGGTGCGGGACCCTCCCCCCCCCCCCCCCCCCCCCGAGTTGCGGGGCCATTTGCAGGCAACATTCCTGTACAATGGACAGGGTGGCCCTGCTTGTCCTTCCCACCCTCTTGCACTATTCTCCCTTCCTACCCTCTATCTCTTTCCTTTCCACCAACCCATGCACTCTCCCTCCCTTGCTTCCTAGTTTGTACCCCTTTCCATTCCTGCCACCAGCATATCACTCCTTCCTTCCTCACTCAGTGCACTCACTGTCTCATCTCCATTGTTCCTCTGCTCCTTCCCATATGCTCCATCCCTCTTCTCCTTTCCTCCTCTAACCTCCAGGATCGTACCTAGCCCTGTGCGAGCAGTGCAGCCGCACAGGGCACAAGGGCTTGGGGGACACATTTCGACTGCCTGCTATTGCTCTGCCGCCACCACTTTTTCTTCTCTCAGCAGTGGCAGGGAAACAGTAGACAGCCAAAATGCGCCCCCTAAGAATTTTCATGGCACTTTAAGCAAGTCTGGTCCCTCCCTCCTCTGACGTGATGTCAGAGCAGGGAGGACAGATCTGCTTAAAGTGCCAGCGACTTGCAGATCGGGCGTCTGCCCCCCCATCCCCAATACCTCGGCCAGCGCTGCCTGTTCTTTCCCTGCTGCCAGTGCCGCCGTAAAAATAACAGAGGGTGGCAGCAGAGCAAGAGCAGGCGGCGGGGAGGAGGGGGGCACATGCCCGATGTTCAACCCCTCATTCCCTTATGTTCTGCCCTTTCTTTCCTCCTAAGCTGCTCCTTCCTTTCAGCTCCACCCTCTTATCTGCTCCTTCCTTTCACATGCTGCTCCTCTCACTATGCCAGCGTGACCCAGGGACTCCTGCCAGCTCTTTAGCGCTCCTCCTCCTGCTTCTGGCCAGTGGGGACTCCCCCCTGCTCTTCAGTGCCTCTGCTCTGTCTATGCTTGCACCAGGCTTTGACAAGTTTTCTTGGAATCTAGGAGCTAGCTCAAACATTTAGTAGCCGAGCACCTAGATCTCAGTCACAGTGTCCACCCATCCCCCAAAAGGTGTATCACAGCTCCTTTTTTAAGGGCTTGTTTACTGTTTTCCCATTTTCTATAGGAAAAGAAGCTTAATAAATCAAGCCCTTAATATGCCATTACATTGTGCCAACAGAAGGCAGTGCCCCTTCTTCCCCTCCCCTTCCCACCAACGCCAATGCAAACATTGTCAGCAGCATATTGTGACCTTTTATAGCTGTACCCAAGGCAACTTCCTTTTTGCTTCACATATCACCATGGTGTGGTAATACATAAAGCAAAAAGAATCTCCCATAGCCCCTGCACCCTGACTTCACACACTCTCTCTCTCATAGTCCCCCTCCAGCCAACCAGTGTCTCACATAGCCCCCCACCACCATCACCCCAGTCTCTATCTCTCTATCTCTCTCACAGCCCCCATCATCACCCCAGTCTCTCTCTCACACACAGCCCCCCACCATCACCCCAGTCTCTCTCTTTCTCTTGGTCTTTTTCACACACAGCCCCCTATCACCCCAGTTTGTTTTTCTCTCTCTCTTACTTATAGCCCCCCACCATCATTTCACTCTCTCTCACACAGCCCTCCCGCCCCCCACCATCACCCCAGTCTCTATCTCTCTCTCTCTCGCAGCCCACTTTACTCCGGTCTCTCTTTCTCTCTCTCTCTCACACACAGCCCCCTATCATCACCCCAGTCTGTCTCTTTCTTTCACAGCCCTCCACCACCATCACCCCAGTCAGTCTTTCTCTCTCACATAGCCCCCCCCCCCACCATCACCCAGTCTCTCTCTCTCTCTCTCACAGACCCCTATCATCACCCCAGTTTGTCTGTCTCTCTCTCTCCTTGACCCCTCCCCAGCCATTCCGTAATGTGTTTCTCTCTACTTGCCGCTCTCCCACAGGCATCACCCAATATAGCTTAGCATTCCTGTCACGCTGTTCGCTGTTCCACCACAGTCAGCTCTGCATATAGCTCGAGCTGCATGGTGCAGGAAGTTTGCTGATCTGACAAGACTTTAAACCATGACATCAGCAAACTTCCTCCACTGCCTGATTTGAGCTACATATAGAGCTGATCGAGGTAGAGCAGCCAACTGCACAATGGAATTCTAAGACATATTGGATTTTATCTGGGGAAGGTGGGCATTGAAATCCAAGGCACCAGGGTTCAATTTATAGTCGTCGTCGTTATCACCTGGGGCCCGGCATTTTTTGAGCCTGGCTTACGCATCTGATTGTTTGTGCAGCCTATGGACAAACAAACACAGATGGAGAGATTATTGTATAAAGTCACGCCTAGTTAACATGTGTTTTCCCATGTGTATTTTACACCTACTTTATAAAGTCAAGTACGTGTATATTTGACTTTATAAAATACTAGCAGAAGTGGCAGAGGACGGGCCTTAAGTTAAGGTGTGATGACTTATGCTAGCCCTAGAGATGGTGTAAGTTACGGCACCTACTTTCTGCAAGCACACACACAAATTATAGTTTTCTAAAATCTACACATGTACCTGCATGTTCTGCCTATGCCCCTCCCAGACTCTACTCATGTGCGTGCCCACAGTAAAAGACACGCGACGCAAACACCATGGGTTTGTGTGCTAGCTAGTATTTTATAAGAAGCAGGGCTGGCCCCAGAGTTGGTTCAAGGTGTTGGTGACCTACTGAAACCTCAAGCCTTACACTTCCTCTGGCTCTCAAAAGCTATTGTTTAGCTTTGAATGCCCCGCTCTTTGCTGTCCTACAGAAACTGCCACCCTAAGTAACTGCCTCATTTGCCTAGTGGTTGGGCAAGCCCTGATAAGAGGGCATTTCTGCATGTGAGTGGCTTTAAGTGCATAAAAGCACATTGTTGATACTTAAAAATAGGTGGCTTCTTATAAAATGACACCCTCCCTACAGTGCAAAGGGTAGCTCGCTGGACATTAGCTCCTCTGTGAGCATAAATATCGCGCTACTCTAACAAGAAATCCGCAAGTAACTTATTCAACCTTATCCATATCCCTCTCCTCCCCCCCTCCACTCTCCCGTTTACTTGCGCCCTATGGAACGCATGCTCAGTCATTAAAAAAAACCTCTTTTATTCCTGATCTTTTCATCTCTAATGCCCTACACCTCTTTGCCCTGACCGAGACCTGGCTCCCCCCAGACGACACTGCATCCATTGCCTCTCTCTGCTATGGGGGCTACCATTTCTCCCATACACCTCAATCTACTGGTTGCGGTGGTGGCGTTGGCCTCCTACTCTCTCCCTCTTGCCAATTCCAACCCCTCCTGCCACCCCAATCACACTCCCCCTCTCCTTCGAAGTCCACTCCATTCGCCTCCTCACACCACTTCCCCTTCGAGTAGCGGTTATTTATCGCCCACCTAACTACTCCAAATCAACCTTCCTCACTGACTTCGACTCCTGGGTCTCTGCCTTTATGGATCCCTCCTCCCCCACTCTTATTCTTGGCGATTTCAACATTCACGTCGACAACCCCTCCGACCTCCATGCCTCAAAGTTCCTCACTCTTACTGCCTCGTTTGACCTCCAACTTTGCTCCACTGCCCCCCCACACCTACACGGCCACTGCCTTGACCTAATACTCTTCTCCAATTCCTCCCCCTCAAACTTCCGCAAATCAATCCTTCCCTTATCTGACCATCACCTCTTAACTTTTGCTCTTCAGCTCCCGCCATCCCAACCTTGTCCTGTCTCCTCCGACCTATTTAGAAATCTTCATAATATTGATCCCCTGACTCTCTCCTCCACCATTTCTCCATCTCTTTCCTCCATTTTATCATCCGAGTCCGTCGACAAGGCATTATCCTCATACAATACTACACTATCCTCAGTCCTTGACACTCTTGCCCCTTCCACCCCACGTCCTGTTAAACGATCTACTCCCCAACCCTGGCTTTCACCCACAATCCGTTACTTACGCATCTGTGCCTGTTCTGCCAAACGAGCTTGGTCCAAATCCCACTCCCCAGAAAACCTTCTACACTTCAAATTCATGCTTGGCTCCTTCCATTCAGCCTTAGCACTTGCCAAACAAGACTACTACATCCATCTGACTAATTCCCTTGCCTCTGATCCTCGCCGTCTCTTTAACACCCTCAATTCACTCCTCAAGGTCCCCCCGCCCCCAATCCCGCCCTCCCTTTCTGCCCAAACCCTAGCCGACTACTTCCACGACAAAGTCCTCAAAATTACCCTCCAATTCCCTACCCCCTCATCTACCTCCCCTCCTCCCCATTTCTCCTCTCCATCCATACTCTAGTCCCACAGGTGCTCCTTGTGGTCTTGGGCAAGCCACTTAACCCTCCATAGCCCATGTTCTCTGTAAAATAGTTATCTCCAAGTTATAATGCCCCGTTCAATGTAATTTCAGTTTGTTCAATGTAAACCACTTTGATATCATGAAAGGCGGTATATAAGAAATGTTAAATAAAGAAATAAATAAATACTCCCCCTGCCACCCTCTCCTCCTTCCCTTCGATCTCTGACGAAGAAACCACACTCCTTCTTTCCTCCTCCAAACCCACCACCTGTTCTTCAGACCCTATCCCCACCCATCTCCTACATTCCATCTCCCTCACCATTGTCCCCTCCATCACTCATATCCTCAACCTTTCACTCTCCACTGCAACTGTCCCCGCAGACTTCAAACACGCTGTTGTCACACCCCTCCTCAAGAAACCCTCACTTGATCCCACATGCCCTTCTAACTATCGACCCATCTCCCTCCTTCCCTTCATATCCAAACTATTAGAACGAGCAGTCCACCATCGCTGCCTCGACTTCCTCTCCTCCCAGGCCCTCCTGGACCCACTTCAATCCGGCTTCCGTCCCCTACATTCCACTGAAACAGCACTCACTAAAGTCACTAACGACCTGTTCCTGGCTAAATACAAGGGCCTCTATTCTATCCTCATCCTTCTCGACCTTTCTGCTGCCTTTGACACCGTTGACCATGACCTTCTCCTCATCACCCTCTCCTCGCTTGGCTTCAAGGATTCCGTACTATCCTGGTTCTCCTCCTACCTCTCCCATCGCTCATTCAGTGTATGCTCTGGTGACTCCTCCTCCTCCCCTACCCCACTCCATGTATTTATTTATTTATTTATTTAATGGTATTTATATACCGCCTTATCCTTCAATCAAAGCGGTCACAACACAAGTGGGGGATACATTTAACACGTGGGGATTTTTGAGACACATACACTAATACTTACAGGGAACATGGGCAATGGAGGGTTAAGTGGCTTGCCCAAGACCACAAGGAGCATCTGTGGGACTAGAAACCCCAGTCCTTCCGGCCCAAGGTTGCTGTCCTCTAGTGGGATTTGAACCGCCGACCTTCCGGCCTGAAGTACCTTGTCCCAACCACTAGGCTACTCCTCCCTTCTTGTAGGAGTACCCCAGGGATCTGTCTTGGGCCCCCTCCTCTTCTCTCTCTATACCCAAGGCCTTGGTGCGCTCATCTCCTCCCATGGCTTTCAATACCATCTCTATGCCGATGACTTCCAAATCTACTTCTCTACACATGATATTTCTCCGGCAACCCAGTCCAAAATCTCTGCCTGTCTTTCGGACATTGCTGCCTGGATGTCTCATCGCCGATTAAAATTGAACACGGCCAAGACTGAACTCCTTGTCTTTCCACCTAACTCCTCCCCCCCACTTCCCCCTCTCTTAATCCATGTGGATGGATCTACTATCCTTCCTGTTCCCTCGGCCCGCAATCTGGGGGTTATCTTTGACACCTCTCTCTCCTTTTCTGCTCATATCCAGCTTGTAGCTAAGACCTGCCGCTTCTTTCTCTACAACATCAGCAAAATCCGCCCCTTCCTCTCTGAACACACTACCAAAACACTTATCCACTCCTTAATCTCCTCTCGCCTTGATTACTGCAACCTACTCCTCGCTGGTCTTCCCGCAAGCCACCTCCTTCCCCTCCAATCTATACAAAATCACGCCGCTCGACTAATCTTCTGCCAACC
This sequence comes from Ichthyophis bannanicus, assembly GCA_033557465.1. Lineage (NCBI taxonomy): Eukaryota > Metazoa > Chordata > Amphibia > Gymnophiona > Ichthyophiidae > Ichthyophis > Ichthyophis bannanicus. The sequence goes on along the minus strand of CM066032.1, from coordinate 1,373,656,726 downwards.
TTGCCATGCCCACGTTACTCCTCTTCTCAGGTCGCTTCACTAGCTCCCTGTCCAATTCCGCATCCAATTCAAGCTTCTCCTGCTAACCTATAAGTGCATCTACTCTATGGCCACTCACTACCTCTTATCTCTTATCCCTCCCTACATCCCCTCTCGAAACCTGCGATCCGCTAACAAAATACTTCTATCAATGCCTTTTACACGCACTGCGAACTCCTGACTGCGCTCCTTTCACCTTGCTGCACCTTTCGCCTGGAACAGCCTACCTGCGTCTGTGCGCCAGGCATCCTCCTTAGCCCTCTTCAAATCACTGTTGCATTCAGATCCTGACTCCTTCCTCATCTTACCCTAACCTCCGTCATCATTTATGACCAAACTACTGACCAAACCGTACCTTGCGCAGAACTGACGAATGCTCTACCTTGCGCAGAACTGACTAATGCTCTATACTGTTCTAACTAATGTTTTGTTCTAACTAGATTGTAAGCTCCGATGAGCTTGACTCTGATGGGCAGGGACTGTCTCTTGTATGTTGGCTACCTCTTGTAGGTCAGCTGTGCAGCGCTGCATGCGTGGCGCTTTACAAGTGCTGAGTAGTAGTAGTAGTAATATCATGCTGGCCTGTGGCTTCGACAGTAAATGTTGTATACTTTTATAATATGCAGAAGACCCCTAGTTCAGGGCCGTATCAAGCCATAAATGTGCCCTGTGTGACTTGCACATCTGGTGCCCCCCTCCAGGTTTGTCATTTGCCCCATGTTCAGCATCTCCCCATCTTACCCAACACTTCCATGTCCAGCTGTTCCCCTGCTCCTACACTGCCTGCCCTTGACCCGCCACCACCGCTTTTTGTGTTACCTTGGTGGTGGCGGCAGCGGAGCAGATATCCAATTGAAATAAAACACACGGGTCTTTTCTACTCTGTGCTTGCCAGCTGGTCTGGCCTCTCCGTCCTCTGACATGTGTACATCAGAGGAGGGAGGCACCAGACCAGCCATTCAAGTGTGGAGCTGCAAAGAACTGCTTTTGAATGGCTGGTCTGATCCCTCCCTCCTCTGATGCAAGCATAGGGTTGCCAACTGACTTCCAGATGCTCCCGACAGGCTTGATCCAGTCCTGGGTTTACTCCATTGCATGCAGGAACATTTAGTTCTACTTTCTTCATTGCACTCCATAGGAAATGGAAAACTACAAGTCCCTGCATGCAATGGGGTAAATCCAGGACTGGATCAAGCCTGTCGGGCGCATCTGGAGCTAGTTGGCAACCCTATTAAAGCACTGGATTGGTAAACAAGAGACCAGGGTTCAGTTCCCACTTACATGCCTCCATTGCCTCAGGCCTGGCAATCTACTTCCAGTCACACTGCCAAGAAAACCCCGAAGCTGCTGAGTCACCAGCAGTCAGCACTGATTCAAAGGCACACATTGCATCTTTATATGGGAATGGAGGGAAAGCTCATCGTACCAAATCCAAGCCTGTTCACTGAGCTGGAAGAAAAATAGGAACAGGAGGGAACTGCAGATCAAACTACGATGAAGTAAACTTACATCTCACATGCTGCTTGGTATTTCACACCTTTTTTGATGTAGTCTACTTTAACTGCAATGGTGAAAATATTTCTAAATGTATCCATTTATTCAAATGTGTGCAACGACTAACCAACTACATGCTTCAGGTGATTTACAAAACAATTACCATTCAACTAACAAATAGAATCAAAACTACATATATTATAAACTTAAGACAGCTTTAAAAAATGAACGTGAAACAATGCAATGGACTATCCAGGCCCACAAACATTACCATTCCCTAAGGATGGCTCAGGGCTGCGTGTGGAACTGGGAAAGGAATTCCCTTTACTGAAGGAGTGCTGAGACAAGCGCTCTCTCTGCTGGCAAGGAAGCTGGACTTGATAGTATGTGTTTGCTGGGAAAGCGTGTCTCTTGAAAGTTAGGGAGAAGTCTCTGTATGTTTAGAAGCCTGAAGGAGCTTGCCCTAACAGTCAGCACCACACAATTAGCCCCACCATGAACCATAGCCTCTTATCAAATACACATGGGAAGTCACTTTTGAATCCTGACATGGCTTTTGCTTGTGTAAACAGCGACATTTACGCACGTAGAGTCCGATATATAGCAGCGGTAGCTAGTGCGAGTACAGCACTTAGCTGTCACTGCTGAAGAGTTAACCCAGATCTTCTATAAGCTCAGAATGTTGAAGCAGCTCCACCCACTTGTTTTGCCCCACGACTTTAAATCAGTTATCAATGCCATTATCACACCCCACTTCAACTTCTGCAATAGTACCCTTCAAGGTCTACCTAAACGATCCATAAAGACAACTCCAGTTAGCCCAGAATGTCACCGCAAGAATAACCTCGAACATCAAACTAGCAGAACACATTACACCTATACTTACAATCTTCACTGGTTCCCAATCCAAAACCGCATACAGTATAAAGTTCTTGTAACTACTTTCAAACTTATTAAAGGCATTGCACCATCCCACCTCGATACACTCATCTCCAAAGACAATAACATTCAAAACCAACGAGAATGTAACAGAAATAAACTAACTATTCCAACTGACTTCAGTAAATCCAGAAAAATGGCCAACAACAGAGCTTTCTCTCACTTCTCCCCTGTCCTCTGGAACAACATCCCAGATAACATAAGATCCATAGATGATCTCTCCACCTTCCGAAAGAAACTCAAAATCCACTTGTTTACACTTTGGAAACACAAATGATGCCACAAATGAAGATACAAATACAGATGACACCCACCCCTCTTCTGACTACACCCCTTCCCTCTCCTAAGATGGTGTAATTGAATACGTACCGTTCTGTACAATTCAAAGTTTCTGTTTACTGTAAACCGTATTTGATCTCCTGGAAAATGCGGTATAGAAATTTATTATGAATAAATAAATAAAAAAACAGGGTACAGCTTTGAAAGGAGTGCGTTCTGGGCATGTTTTGGGTGGTCCAGAAAGCACACATGTATTTCCCATCTTACAATGAGAATGTACAGATTTTTAAACATTTCCCCATCGGCATCTACACCTGCTCCATGACAGATGTCAGTGTCAGATGCTTGATCCTTTGCACCTCCGGTTTCCACCAGCAATTAAAAGGTAATTTTGTTTACCTCTGTGATGTCTAATGCCACCTCAAAAATTTTAAAAATGGTTATTTCGTTCAGTTTCTCTTGTGCCTATAGCTTTATGAAATCTGGCAAATACAGCTGCATGTTGCAAGATTGCCACTTCCACGGGTATCTGCCCCGCATAATGTTGCTCTTTTTTTATTCAGAGTGTTCTGTAAAATAGCTGTTGCTGCTGGACGGGCCAGCTAATACAGTGTATGTGTATTTCCCAGTGTCCTTATACATACTTGACAAAAGGCTCCATGTTCAACAGACTCTTTTCTAAAATACTCTGGGATTGTGAATGTCCTGACCTGCATTTTCCAATTTCTATCTCAGCGCTGTATTGAAACAGAATGTCAAGTCTAATATGGAAAACGCTGTTAAGACAAACTTTATGAGAGCAACATTTGCCGGCTACAGCTAAGTGCTTTTTATTAAAAATAAGAAAAGTTTACTTTATGTTCTCATTAAATTGGACCACTTGGGTGATTGTGCTTTTGATTTAGCACATAGTAAAGGTTTTGGTCCTACACACAAATATTTTTTCATGAATAGGTTATTTTTATAATGTGTGGTACATTGTGGTGGGGTCCAATTTTTGGTGTAATCAATTAGATGTGGTTGTCCCCATTTTTGCGGGGATCTTGGGTTTTTTGCCAATTCCTATTTAGACATCCAATCAAAATTTGGATTCATGTGTCATCAAAAAGCATATATATTTGATACCATGCACAACAGGAAAAGCCATGTTATAAATGAACAGCATCACTAGGGCGTTTACATAGCACTCCATAGATGTATGAGACGGGACTTACTAGTTGTACATACATGTGGTGCCGCTTGCACGTCTGGATTTTGTAACCCTGCATGTCCAAGACCAGCTAATTCCCCAGGTCCAAACGTAAAGTTAGCTAGGTGTTAGGTGTGGTTCAAAACAGCAGTAATTACTGATGGGGAAATTTTCGGAGGTATATGTGTATTGCCATTCTGAAATCTAAAATACTTGTGTACTTTGAAGGACAGACCAAACCATGCCAGAACACACCTTCTTTAAATCTCTACATGTTGCCACATATACGTATAAGTAGGGCTAATTATCCAGTACATACAGAATGATTTACCTGTTGTCACATGCTGAGGTGTGCACACAATCCAAAGGGCTAGGGGAACATTCATTGGTACGACTGGAGTCCTTCAGTCCACTCTTAATGGCAGTCCAATATCCTTGGGTCAACAATGACTAATCAGCAGTGGTATCACAAATTTCCAACAGAAAACTGAAACATCACAGTGAACAGTGTCTGTAACCCCAGGGATTGCTAAATTCCCCCAAAGATAGCAGAAAAATAATTCCTTAGCTCCCAACACTAGGGGCTTCTATGGGCTTTCCAACCCTTGTGTACCAAAAAGGAATCCAAATCCCACCAATCATAATGTCCAGCACTTCTCCAGGAGTTCTGCAATGCTTTGGTTTCCAGAACCCTGGCTTCCAGACTCTTCAGGATAAGGTAGCAAGTTCAACATAAAATAAAAATATCCACTTTTCCTAAATCCCAATAGCTCTGAAGCCACTACAGATCTAAAATGAGCCAGTCCAATTTTTCCATATGACAAACACAGTATTTGTAAACTTTGTGGTTTTCTGGGTCAAGCTGCCTCTTCATAACTAGAACCAAGTTTCAGCCACCTTACTGTGGCCTTCTTCAAGATGAAGTGGTTCCCTCTGAGAAAAGAGAGGTCTCCAGCCTTTCTCCAACGGACTTTCCTCCAATATTCAAATTCATATTTCCTGCCTCAATCCCACCAATCCGGTTTGAGGACTACTATATAAAAGAACAGATATCCACTGCTTAACAACTTTACCCTGGAGAAAGCCACTGTACGATGGCTGAAATATCGGCTCCAGTTACAAAAACGCAGCATGACCCAGAAACTGCAAAGTTTATCATACTACCGGTAGCTGCAGAAGCCCAAGAGAACAACATAGTACTTGCTTTGGTCAGCCGGCCTCATCGCCAGGGAACTAGCGAGGAAAAACACTTTCTCATCTCTCTCACTTGAAAAAATAACAGTCATCTAGTTTTAATTAGTCCTTTTAACAAAAATACTTCCTAACATGTCAAAAGAAAGAGAAAAAAAGAAACAGACTTTACCAGAACAGCAGGCTTTGACACACACGCTCTCCAAACACAAGCTGGGAGATCACTAAGCAAGGGTTAGGGAGGCACACCACCCCTGATGACTCTGGTCAGTTCAATAGCTGTCTTCTTTCCACAGAACCCATTTTGGCCTGGTTTGCTGCTGGAGTCCCAAATATAAGGTGAGTAATACTCAGTTTTCAATAGCCGCTTTCCTGATATTCCATCCCCTCTGAATCACCAGCAGTTTCTTCAGAGTGCTGGATCTCCGTGGACTCAGGTAATGGTTAGGATTAGGTTGGTCAAGCCCAGCGGCTCCACAGTTGAATGACCTTCCCCTCCATGGGCTTCATCATATATTGTTTATACTTCCAAAGATGAATATCTGCCACACTCTTCCTCCTAGATGCTGGGGAAATGGTTAGATCATCACCCCCCCTCCCCCCCAGCTAGGGATTGGTTCTCCCTTAGGGACTGTCTTACATTTCCCACACAGGGCCCCAGTCTAGCCCCCTCATGTGCATTTGTCTCCAATTGCTCTGCACCAGCGAATGAAACTTTTGATATATGTAAGAGAAACCTCCCCTCACCCTTCTCAGGGAAGTTATTTTCCTTCTTCTAGGGTAATATATGAGCTCTGCACACCTTTGGGGCAGATTGTACTAGGGATTGCTCACTCCCATGAGACTCAAGAATCTTTTGCCTGCCACAATATATAAATACACGTTTTACACATGTAAAGAATGTCTAATGTTTCTAAACTTTACTTCATATTATGTGATAGGTATACAGGAACAAGGCAAAGAACAGAGGCGCCCTAGGTGGAACATCTGAACCCCTCACTGTCCCCCCATCCCTATTGCCGCTGCTGATGCCCCTCTCCGAGGCCTGCAGAGTGGTAATGTGGCAGGTGCAGGCCTGTGACCCACGGTGTCTGACATAAGCAGGCCAGCATGGCTAGCTTGACCTGTAAATGGGGCCTGTGGAGAGGCATATAGGATTGCACATCCCCCAACATGCTGCTATTGTAAGATAGAACTCAGTAGAAGTATTGAATTAGCTTAGGTAGGCAGAACCGTAGAACTGAGAAATGGAAAAATACAGAAAAGACATGTTTAAAAGTTACTGATAAGAAAAAGTACATCTGCAAAGAAATAATGAGGAGTGCTGACAGATGAGTTACAGAACCTTGCTCTTCTGCACGCACAAATTGGTTCTATAACCTTGAGAGTGTGAAAGTAACAAGTTGATGAACTGACCATTGTAATTGGGACTAGAAGGGGGGCAGGCAGGTGTCATGCCCACAGAAGGGACATAATTGGATAAACTTATCAGTACCGGGACCAATGGAAGGGGTACGGGAGGTACGGGAGGTTACCGGGACCAATGAAATGCTTTTCTATACCTAGAATGGAACAAAAGTCTATAAAAGTTGTTGTAATGCTTGAAAACTTTGCTCAGCCATTTTGAAATTGACTTGCTTGAGACTTGTGCACAAATAAATGATTTGGACCTTCTGAACAGACTCCTGGTATCATTGGTTTGTCTGCGCTTTGCTGCTACATATTCCTTGGTGCGTTGGCCGGGAAGTTGTGGAATCAAAGTGTATATAGGGCAATATACCACGACTTTCCGCCTCTATAGGCTTGGTCCTGCCGGGATCGCGCCCTTCCGACGAGGGCTGCTCCCTGGCGCCACCGGTCCCTTGTATCGGAGGGAGCTGGTCGGACCTCGGCGGGTGCTGGGCCCGGTTGGAGCCAACGCCTCGAACCCGAGTGAGGGGAGTCCGAGGTCCAACTCATGCGCCTGCTTGGGAAGTTTGAGGACCGGATCCGGTGAGTATAGTTTTGATTTTGGGTCTAGACAGAAATAGAAAGAGCAGTACTGCCATTGGAATTTGGAATTTGTAATCTCGAGATATTGGGAATTGGTAAGAGAGCATGATCAACTCTCAAGGAAGAGCCGAGTAACCCCGCATGGGAATTCGCTGGGTGAAACCCTCATCCTTTTTGTAATTGGGAAAAAGACTAGTCAGAACAGATAGAAACGAATGCATTCTGGGATACGTTGCTAGCATGATTGTGTGAACGAAGTGTGAATGAGAGGTCTGGCAGCACGGACCAAGTGAAGGCGGACCCCTGAGTAGCGCATTTCCTGACCGGGCGACCGCGTTCAGGTCGCGAAAAGGGGGAAGCGATTGTCGTCTTGTCTTGTTATTTGTACTCCTTATACGTTTCCAGGGCCGTGAGGACCCCTTACCCACGGTCTGCCCTCCTTTTCCCTTCTGTCTGTTGTTGCGCGCACACATCGAAATGGGAGGGGCGGGGTCTACTAGAAACACTCCATTAGAATGTATGATCGCACATTTTAAAGAGGGATATTCAGGAGATTATGGTATTAAAATGACAGCAGCCCGCTTGCAGATTTTGTGTACTAGGGAGTGGCCCGATCTAGACCCCATCTGGCCCCGAGAGGGAACGTTCACTGTAGAGATTATTCAGTCAATACACCGTAGAGTGCGGGTAGCGCACCCTGATCAGTACCCCTATATAGATTCCTGGTTAAGTATTTGTGAAGATCTGCCCCCCTGGGCGCAGCGCTGTTATGAGGAACAGTGCAGAATAATGTTAGCTAAAACAGATTCTAGACAGAAAACGGAACAGCCTAGAATGAAAGAGCAGGATAAGAAAGCCAAGAAGAAGCCCATCTTGGTAGATCCTGATTCCCCAGAAATAGTCCTCAGGCAGCCCCGAACCCCAGGTCCAGTAAGAGTAGCCCGGCGTCCTGCCCCAGAATCCCAGAGACGGCCAGAGCCGAGGCGGGACCCAACCCCTGATCCCCCTCCCGGGGGAGAGAAAGAGGAAGAATTAGTGGAGAGAGAAGAGGAGGACATAAAAGGCGAGTCAGAAGTGGAGATAGAAGAAGGAGAAAGAGAGAATTCCCCAGAAGAGGAGGACAGTGTACAAATAATTGAGAAAGCCAGCGCTAGCACTAGCACGCCAGTAAGAGAGAAATCCAAAGCAAAACCTGTTGAGAAAAAGAAAGTGACTCCTGCGAAGGCAACGACAATAACCCTTAGATCCCAAAAGACACCTATGGCAGCCAAACTGTTTCCCTTACGGCAAGTCCCGGGAGTGCCCGTAAAAAATGATAATGATGAAGTGGTAGCGGGACCCCTAACTTATGTATATATCCCTTTTTCTACAACTGATTTATTAAATTGGAGGTCGCATTACGCCTCCTACACTAGTAAGCCCCAGGAGCTGACAGAATTAGTAACTAGTATTATGGAAACTCACCAACCCACTTGGCCAGATTGCCGTCAGCTCCTGACCACCCTATTCACAACAGAAGAACGAGCAAGAATTAGAAAAGCAGCTATTGAATGGATGGCAGAAAACCCCGTAGCTCCGGGACCAGGGCAGAATATAATAGACCGTCGGGAAGCAGCTCAGAGAGAATTCCCGAATGAAGACCCCCAATGGGATCCAAATACAGATGAAGGATCCACAGCCCTAGCCCGTTTTCGCCAAGGTTTTTTACAAGGCCTGAGAAGGGGGGGCCAAAAAGCTATGAACCTTTCCAAAGTTGCAGGAGTTATCCAAGGGATAGATGAGAGCCCAGCAGATTTTTATGAAAGATTAACTGAAGCATACAGAATGTATACTCCCTATGATCCCGAGGCACCAGGAAGTTTATGTATGGTGAATTCTGCTTTTGTAAACCAGTCTCAACCAGACATTAGACGTAAATTACAGAAATTAGAAGGGTTTGCGGGCATGAATGCAACACAGTTAGTGGAAGTCGCTCATAAAGTGTATGTGAATCGTGATACTGAAAGACAGCGAGAATGTGATAGAAAGATGAAGAAGAAAGCTGATTTTTTGGCTGCGGCCATAGTTGAAAAGAAAAGGGGAGGTGTCCCTAGTCGAAGGAACAGAGGAAGAGGGCGGGGTCAAGGCGGAGGCCGGACCCAGAGACTAGGCGTGAACCAATGCGCCTATTGCAGAGAGGAAGGACATTGGAGAGATACGTGCCCGCAACTCGAAGACGCCCAGCAAGATGACGACAACGATCATCAGTGGCGAGAAGAAAGACGAGGCCGTCCCCGAGGCCGAGGAGGAGCCAATCGAGAACAATACCAGCGAGAGAGAGGAGGAGCCATTCAAGCATTGGCCACACCAGCCCATGATGAGGATGACGTGGATTAGGACAGACCGGGCTCCAAGTTTGCTTTAGGTCTCCAGGAGCCTATGGTCGGAATACAAATAGGAGACCAAATTATGAACTTTATGGTTGATACTGGAGCACAGCATTCAGTAATAGACAAAAAGATAGCCCCATTCACTACAAAAGCAGTCACCATTATAGGAGCAACTGGTGCCAAAGCCACAAAGTCTTTTCTTCAAAACCGAATATGCAGTCTAGGAGGACAGCAAGTAACTCATCAATTCCTTTACATGCCCGAATGTCCAGTACCGCTACTGGGACGAGATATGCTAGCCAAGCTTCAAGCACAAATATCTTTCTCTGAGCAAGGAGAAATGCAAATGACAGTAAATTCCCAAGCCAAACCAGCAGGAGTAATGCTGCTGACAGTTCCCCGAGAAGAAGAATGGAGGTATTACGTTGATGATTCCATTCAAGACACCTATTTTGAACAAACTCTAAAGAACATCGATGCACCACCTGGAGTATGGGCAGAAGGCAGTCCCCCAGGCCTAGCCAAGCATATAGCTCCAGTGATTGTAACCCTCAAGCCTAGTGCTACACCAGTGCATGTCAAACAGTACCCTCTCCCAAGAGCCGCAATTGAAGGCATTCATCGCCACCTACAAAGATTGCTCGAGTATGGCCTACTAAAAGTATGTCAATCCCCATGGAACACTCCACTTGTGCCAGTAAAGAAACCTGGGACAGATGATTATCGCCCAGTGCAAGATTTGAGAAGAGTAAATGATGCAGCTGAAATCATACATCCAGTTGTACCCAATCCTTACACTCTTCTAGGACTGATACCTGCTGAAGCTACCCATTTCACTGTACTGGATTTGAAAGATGCATTCTTTTGCATAAGATTAGCCCCTGTAAGCCAAATATTGTTTGCATTCGAATGGCAGGACCCCATCTCTGGAAGAGGGGGCCAGCTTACCTGGACAAGATTACCCCAAGGATTCAAGAATTCGCCTACCATCTTTAGCGCTGCACTAAATCAAGACCTTTCAAGCTATCCAGTAGCCCTGGGGAAGAGAGTGCTTCTCCAATACGTGGATGATTTGTTGATAGCTGCCGTATCAGAAAGCGAATGTATACTAGCCACCAAAGATCTCTTGCAGTTACTAGATGAAGCTGGATATAAAGTTTCCAGAGCCAAAGCACAGCTATGCCAAAAAGAAGTGAAATACTTGGGTTTACGTATTACCCAAGGAAGCAGAAGATTAGGCAGAGAAAGAAAAGAAGCAGTATGTAGAATTCCAACTCCAACAACCAGAAAGCAAGTCAGAGCCTTTCTGGGTGCGGCAGGATATTGCCGAATCTGGATACCCAACTTTGCCCAAATTGCCAAACCACTGTATGAAGCCACAAAAGGAGAAGAAAAGTCACCACTGGAGTGGGGACTTGAGCAGGATACAGCCTTCCAGAAGTTAAAAGAAGAATTGATGTCATCACCAGCACTTGGACTACCAGATGTCCACAAACCTTTCCACTTGTTTGTACATGAAGCACAGGGAAATGCCTTAGGCATGTTGACTCAGAAATTGGGAAATTGGGAGCTACCTGTAGCCTACCTATCGAAACAATTGGACCCTGTGGCCAAAGGATGGCCACCTTGCTTGAGAGCAGTTGCAGCTACAGCGCTACTAGTGAGTGAAGCAGACAAACTCACACTAGGACAGAACATACGAGTCACTGTGCCACATGCAGTCCTTGCCCTTATGGAACAAAAAGCAAATTATTGGCTCACCAATTCCCGAATGTTGAAGTACCAGAGCATGTTATGTGAAAACCCACAGATACAACTTGAAGTGAGCCATGCCCTGAATCCAGCCACCTTGATACCCATCAGTGAAGAACTCCCAGAACATGACTGTATCGAAGTCATGGAAACTGTGTTCTCCAGTCGACCTGACTTGACAGATGTGCCCATAGACAATCCTGACCAGATCTATTATGTTGATGGGAGCAGTCTCATCCTTGATGGACGACGCTGTGCGGGATATGCAGTCGTCACTCAACACGAAGTAGTTGAATCATCAGCTCTAGCCTCAGGCACATCAGCCCAGAAAGCCGAACTGATAGCACTCACCAGAGCATTACTGTTAGGAGAAAAACTTGTGCTAAATGTATATACAGATTCCAAATATGCCTTCACTACCTTGCATGCCCATGGAGCTCTCTATAAAGAAAGAGGACTCATCACATCCGGAGGAAAATCAGTCAAATATGGTCCCGAGATATTGATGTTACTTGATGCAGTTTGGGCCCCAACACGTGTAGCTGTCATGCATTGCAGAGGACATCAAGCAGGAAAAGGAGAAGTTGCCCGAGGAAATAGATTTGCAGATGCCTCAGCACGACAAGCAGCTATGACAGGACAGATTGCCCCACAAGCTATGCCAATGCAAGCAGCATTGTTTCCAGTACCTTTGAATCTATGGACCCCAAGATATACCACCAAAGAATTGGATTACTATTGTGACAGAGAAAATGGAGTACTGAAAGATGGATGGATTGAGCTGCCACCAGAAGAGGGCAGTCAACCTCCAGGACGAATAGTAATTCCTGAACTATTAGGACCATCCTTTGTCAAAGCTTTCCACGAAGCCACCCACTATGGGAAGAGTGCTATGGAGAAAGCACTCAGACCACATTTCTACATCCCTCTGATGACAACCATATCAGCCTCAGTAGCACGTCAATGTCTAACCTGTGCCAAAAATAATGCCAAGCAAGGCCTTATTACGGCACCCCGAGTTCAGTCAGGAGGTGTCACCCCCATGCACAACCTCCAAGTTGATTTTACCGAAATGCCAAAAGCCAATGGATACCATTATCTACTAGTATTAGTTTGTACTTTCTCTGGGTGGGTAGAAGCATTCCCAACCAGAACTGAGAAAGCCCGAGAAGTTACCAAAGTCTTAATGAGAGAGATTGTCCCCAGATTTGGAATCCCAGCAGTAATAGGGTCAGACAATGGACCCTCATTTGTCTCCCAAGTTACTCAGCAGTTAGCAAAAGCCTTGCAGATACAATGGAAACTCCACACTGCATACAGACCCCAGAGTTCAGGGAAAGTTGAGCGAATGAATCGTACCTTGAAAGCCCAAATGTCCAAGCTTTGTCAGGAGACACACTTGAAATGGCCCCAAGTGCTCCCCATAGCTTTACTCAGAATACGCTCAGCTCCTGTAAAGTCAACAGGATTTTCCCCTTTTGAAGTTTTGTATGGTAAACCCCCACCAATAGTGCAGGGAGTCAAAGGAAGTTTAGCCCAGATTGGTTCAGAAGTAACCAGACAAGAACTCCTAGCTCTTAGTTTTGTTCTACAGACTCTCCATACGTGGATCCAAGACCAGTTGCCTATCAACTTGACGGAACCCTTGCATCCCTACCAGCCTGGTACTTCGGTGTGGATCAAAGATTGGAAGAAGATACCGTTGGAACCCCATTGGAAGGGACCGTACACCGTCATCCTGTCTACCCCAACTGCAGTAAAGGTAGCCGAGATCGACGCCTGGATCCACCACAGCAGAGTCAAGCCCGCCGCCGATCCTGAACCAGAGCAGTGGACAGCAGAACAGCATCCTGATGTACCCTTGCGAGTTACTTTGAGACGGCAACCAGCAGCTTAGACACTTCATCACAAGTGCTTTGCAGTAGCCAAGTCTTTCGAAGAGGATTGCTGTTTTCCATGCAGCAACAGTTTTGTTTCAACGAACCCAACTTGTGTGTGATTTGACACACTACTTTGAGACTACATTGACTAAGCCAGACTTCACAAGCCAGCTGGATTGCTAAGTTGGTTAATGTGTACTGGACATCTTGAGGATCTTCAATCAACACTCAGCACCCGTTAAATTGCTTCATTAGCAAACGGGACGAAGAATAAAAGACCGTCGTGATCAAGATCAGCAAGCTGAGGATTCAGAAGAACTCCAATCAACATCAACATGTATCTTTGTTTTTGCTTTGCCTTGGTTGCCTTCTTTGGAGGTTTTGAACTGACTTATGCTTTACCTCCATGCACTGCTTGCATTACTTCTACTAGAACTGGACTGAAAGTAACTCAGACTTTGCTTTACCATTCTTACTATACCTGCAAGGGAACAATAACTCGGTGTATCTATAACACCACTGAACTAAATGTTTGCACTCATGGCAAAATCAAAGCATGCTATAATCCGCATCAGAATCCATCCTATTACACGTTGGAAATAAGATGGAAGGATGCAGATGGACCTATATTAGCTGCTACACCACCACTTAAGGACATTACTAAACCTGCTGTTTTGAATTTTGATGCATGTAATGCCATTAATAGAGATAGTCAGTCCACCTGTGGTACATGGGAGAAAGCGTATCGAAATGACCATAAGTATATGTGTCCAGAAGGTGCCACAAATTGGTGGAAGTGTACAGGTAAAACAGGATCAGGCTATAGTACTGCTACAGCGGCAGACTACTATTGCCCGTATTGGGGATGTGTTTTTTATGCTACCTGGAACACTGGTATAACTGATGAGAAAATAGACAAACGGATGGCTACTCTAACCAAGCCAACCACAAATGATAAATGTCAGAAAGATGCTTGCAACCCCTTACACTTGCGTGTACATAATCCCCATGCATGGAAACAAGGATACAAGTTTGGTTTACGTATTGCTGGAGGAGCAATAGATCCAGGGACCATTGTGTATATCAGATTGAATACTCAAGCCCACAAGTCATCTAAATATCATATTCATAATACCTTTTATGAAGCTATGCATGTAAATAAGTTTGAGATCCCCCACCCTTCACAGAATTTATTTCTAGAATTAGCCGGAGCAGTAGTATCTAGTTTGAAGATCTCAGATTGTTATTTCTGTGGCGGAACCCAAATGGGAGATCAATGGCCATGGGAAGCCCAAGAATTAAATTATTCCATGACTTACAACCAGACTGAATTACACAAGACTACCAGTGAATGGGTGTTAGCGCACTCAATCGTTGGACGTCTTTGCTATGCCAGAACTGGACCCCAGTTCACCCAAAAGGTAGGACAGCTGGTCTGTCTTAGCCAGAAATACTATAATGCCACGACCAAAAAGACAGCTTGGTGGTCAGGAATTAGACATCCTGAACCTCCTAACCCATTAGCTAGATTTCCTGAACTTGCAGGTCTATGGACTAACCTTGCCAAAGTCCAAGCCTGGCAAGCCCCACCTGGCCTATATTGGATCTGTGGAAACCGAGCATATGCACAACTCCCGCCACACTGGGGAGGAGCATGTGTCTTAGGAACCATCAGACCTTCTTTCTTCCTGTTAAACACTGAACATGGAGAACAATTAGGATACCCTGTATACACTACCCACAGACACAAAAGAGCATTGAGACAGAAAAGAGAAGCCTTACAGATAGGCAAGTGGGAGAAGTGGCAAGGTGATGATTGGCCACCAGAAAGAATTATTGAGTATTATGGACCTGCCACTTGGAATGATGATGGTATGTATGGTTATCGTACCCCAATTTATATGATCAATCGTATTATTCGCTTACAAGCAGTAGTTGAAATAATAACTAATGAAACTAGTCATGCTCTTACGCTCTTAGCTAGGCAAAGTACTCAGATGCGCACTGCTATATATCAGAACCGCTTAGCACTTGATTATTTGTTAGCTGCTGAAGGAGGAGTATGTGGTAAGCTGAATTTAACTAATTGCTGTTTGAAAATAGATGATAAAGGTCAAGTAGTTGAAGAAATTGCTAAAGATATGCAAAGACATGCTTATGTGCCAGTACAGACTTGGCACGCATTGAAATTTCCTAACTGGTTTGCTAACCTTTTCTCTTGGCTGGGAGGATTTAAAACTTTCATTGTTTTAGTACTAATCCTTGTTGCTGTTATCTTCTTATTACCATGTTTAATCCCATGTTGTATGCGTTCCATTCATAATGCTATCGATAGTACAGTAGAGCGGAAGACCGCAACTAAAATAATGGCTTTATACAAAGCTAGTCCTAGTAGAAATCCTTCAATCATGATGTGATTCTTCTAAAAGTGATTTAATTCTCACACCTTATTGAGTAATAGGGTGAGATTAATCAAAGGGGGGAATGTGGCAGGTGCAGGCCTGTGACCCACGGTGTCTGACATAAGCAGGCCAGCATGGCTAGCTTGACCTGTAAATGGGGCCTGTGGAGAGGCATATAGGATTGCACATCCCCCAACATGCTGCTATTGTAAGATAGAACTCAGTAGAAGTATTGAATTAGCTTAGGTAGGCAGAACCGTAGAACTGAGAAATGGAAAAATACAGAAAAGACATGTTTAAAAGTTACTGATAAGAAAAAGTACATCTGCAAAGAAATAATGAGGAGTGCTGACAGATGAGTTACAGAACCTTGCTCTTCTGCACGCACAAATTGGTTCTATAACCTTGAGAGTGTGAAAGTAACAAGTTGATGAACTGACCATTGTAATTGGGACTAGAAGGGGGGCAGGCAGGTGTCATGCCCACAGAAGGGACATAATTGGATAAACTTATCAGTACCGGGACCAATGGAAGGGGTACGGGAGGTACGGGAGGTTACCGGGACCAATGAAATGCTTTTCTATACCTAGAATGGAACAAAAGTCTATAAAAGTTGTTGTAATGCTTGAAAACTTTGCTCAGCCATTTTGAAATTGACTTGCTTGAGACTTGTGCACAAATAAATGATTTGGACCTTCTGAACAGACTCCTGGTATCATTGGTTTGTCTGCGCTTTGCTGCTACAGTAATGGCTCAAAAAACGCAACACAGCACTTACCTAAACTGTTTTCGGTCTTCAGTCAGGCAACTCATTATTGATAGAGTGGCATCCATAGCTGCTGTTATTGTATCGATCCATCTCATTGCCGGCCTTCCTCTTACCTTCTACCTTGTCTTTCCCTAATGATCTCTCTCTTCGCATGATGTGTCCAATGTAATGCCAGTTTTTAAAAAGAGTTCCAGGAATGATCCGGGAAACTACACACTGGTGAGCCTGGCGTCAGTACCGGGCAAAATGATACAAACCATTACTGAACATGTAGATAGTCATGGTTTAATGGGAGAAAGCCAACATAGATTTAACCAAGGAAAGTCTTGTCTTACTAATCAGTTATATTTTTTTGAAGGTGTGCATAAACAGGTAGACAAAGATGAGCCAGTCGATATAGTGTATCTGGATTTTCAGAAAGCTTCTGACATAGTCCCTCATGAGAGACTCTTAGCAAAATTAAAAAGTCATGGGATTGGAGGCAGTGTAATATTGTGGATCAGGAACTGGTTAAAAGATAGAAAGCAGAGGATAGGGCTAAATGGCCAATTTTCCCAGTGGAGAAAGGTTAATAGTGAAGTAACCCAGGGATCTGTGCTGGGTCTGTTGCTTTTTAATATATTCATAAATGAGATGCAAATGAGAATAACAAGTGAGGTGATCACATTTGCAGATGATACAAAATTATTCAAAGTTGTTAAAACGCAAGAGGATTGTGAAAAATTGCAAGGGGTCCATAATAAATTGGAAGACTGGACGTCCAAAGGCAGATGAAATTTAACGTGGACAAGTACAAAGTTATGCCCCTAGGAAAGAAGAACCCATACTACGATACTACCTTAGAAACCACCATACAGGAAAAAGATTTAGGCATCATCGTGGATAATCCATTGACATCCTCCACCTAGTGTGCAGTGGCAGCCAAGAAAGCAAATAGAATGCCAGGAATCATAAGGAAAGGAATGGAAAATAAAACAAAGGATATTATAATGCCTCTGTTATTCCATGGTGTGATTGCACCTTAAATATTGTGTGCAATTCTGGTCGCCGTATCTTAAAAAGATATAGCATTATTAGAAAAAGTACAGAGAAGAGCCACCAAAATGGTAAAGGGGATGGAAGAATACCTCTATGAGGAAAGGCTTAAAAGGTTGGGAGTTTTCAACTAGGAAAAAAGATGACTGAGGGGAGATATGATAAAGGTTAATAAATTAATGAATGGAGTGGAACAGGTAAACGTAGATTGGTTGTTTACGCCATCAAAAAGTAGAAAGACTAGAGGACATGCAATGAAGCTACAATGTAACCCATTTAAGACAAATAAGAGAAAATATTTTTTTACTAAATGCATAATCAAACTCTGGAATTCGTTATGAGAAGGATAGTAAAAGCTGTTCGTGTAGCTGGGTTTAATAAAGGTTTGGACAAGTTCCTAGAGGAAAGGTCCATAAACGATTATTAAAGAGAACTTGGGAAATCCACTGCTTGCCCCAGGACAAGCATTGTGGAACCTGTGTGCCTTTCTGGAAACCTGCTAGGTACTTGTTGGAAACAGGATAGTGGGCTTGATGGACCTTGATCTGACCCATTATGGCATTTCGTATGTTCTTATGTTCTTATGTTCAAAGTATGAAAGTCGAAGTTGTGCCATCTGAGCTTCTAACGGGTTCTCAACCCTGTCCTCGGGACCCACCTAGCCAGTCGGGTTTTCAGGATAACCACAATGAATATGCATGGGAGAGATTTGCATATAATGGAGGCAGTGTATGCAAATCTCTCTCATACATATTCATTGTGGTTATCCTGAAAACCCGAAAAGGATGGCAAGAATGGTATGTAGGAAATTGTGGCTGTCATAACAGGCCAAAACATTTTTAAAAGACAGTTACCATGGCCCACAAACAGGCATTCACCCTTTAAAATAGTGTTTTGCATGAAATCTTTCACAAGCGGGGAAATGTGTTAAATGCATTTTTTGTGCAATTTATTTCAATTTTCTGCATTTCTCAAAATTTTAAATAGAGTAGTGTAGTTGAATATGTGGCAACAAAGGTCAAAGCTTTGGAAAATATTACAGATCAATAGTACAAATCTAACAAGTACTTTTCAATGAAAAGGAAATTGAAGAACAAGGAGTGGCTGAATGGAGGGAGCGGGAGGTTGACTCCGATATTACATAAGGATGGTGGATTCTTAATGAAGTCACCCTGTGAAGGTGATGGAAAGCAAAACAGTACTGACATTTTAGTGAGCAAAGGATAAGCACAAAAATCATTAGCTACAGAGAAAGAAAAGCAAAGCCAGAGATCAAGTAATGTCTTTACTGTTGCTACAGGAAGAGAAGTTGGGCAAAGTAGATGGGCCTTGCACTCTTTAGCTGCCATCAGATTCTACCTATATGTTTCCATATAAGGAATCATTAAGAATTGCACTATAAAATAAAAATAGGGCTGTATCAGTTCATTTTTCTTAGAAAAAAAGGTGCTGGTACTGAAATGCAGGGCGCTTTCATTAATATATGAGGGGCAATGATCAATTTTAACAGGCGATGAAAAAGGTGCCAATACTCTGTACCACCTCATAACCCCTCAAAAAAAGCATTAGGTTATATCCTGTTTATAGCTTAAATTTGATTTTCCATACTCAAGCTAGGGAGAAACTATATCCCCTTTGTATTTCAAATCTCCTGATATACCAAATATTCCAAAGCTCACGAGGAAAGTTTGATTAACCAAGCTAACCAAAACTTAACCAAGCTAACACCCTTTCTCTGAAAGAAGAGTACACTATTGATGTTCAGAGGTTTCACATAATATAGAATATTAACTAATATGACAGATTAATAAACTATACACTCCAAATTAACATATATCATTTGCTTTTCTATCAGAATGATCCAACCAGTAATGCAGAGCAATTAACATTAAACAAATTTCTATCTCAGTACTCAGGATCATCTCCAGAGCAGCTTCAGCTACAGCCCTGCTGTTAGACCCAACCAAATGTCCAATTAATGGGAAACAAATCCATGGTACAGGACAGCTCTCTCCAGGGAAGTAACCACTAGTTTCAGGATTAATTATGACACTTGGCTGTCCTAGCACAAAGAACATGTGAGAAGGGAGAAATTTATTTATCGGAACCCTCCTCCCCAGCTGCGGAAGGGCAGGCCCCAGACTCTCGCAGATTTCGTAAATGCTATTTCACTGCTTGATAGCAATTACCGAAGCCGCTTTACAGAAATTTCCTGCCCATTGTTTCACCTTTCCTTTTGAAGTTTTACAATATTAAGCTTTCATGCTGAAAAAAAATAATTATTAGGGTATTCACTTACCCTTTTGCACATCACACGCTTGAAAAGACTTGCTTAAAGGTAAACGATGAAAAGAAATGTCTAAAAGCAATGTACGAAACTGGAGATATTTTTTATCATTTCATAGTTCACTGCTGCCACCATAGAGAACAGGAAAATAAGTATAAGTTCAACTGGGGGTATGTAGATGGGAAAACATTTCCTTAATAAAATATTCCTCCTAGGGACCCTCCATACCTGTTTCAGGACCAAAGGTATTGCCTAAAACGCATTATATAGGGATCATTCTTGACTGGACTAACTACAAGGTGCCAAAGATCATTTTTCAAGCTATGCCGTTTATATAGATCCCAACCATTTTTAGCTTCTGATGATTTTCACTCAGTTGCATAGACATTAATTTTGCACACTCCTGACTATTATAATTCCTTGTCTGAGAGGTTCCAGCCCAAAGAACCAGGGCTGTGCAACTGGTATACAACACAGCAGCACAATTGGTGACTAGGGGGCATGTTTACTAAACATTCCTAATGTGCGGGGCCGCGGTAGTGTGCCTGTGCCATATAAGGAGTGGGCGGTTCAGGCCGAAAAAGGAAAAAAAACGACCGTACGTGTGCGCGTCGCGTTAATGTGCAGGGCCCACATTAGCGCGTGGGAAGGCTAAGTGGGGCACAGCTGGGCACATATAAGAACAGAGCTGTAGCACAACAGTGAAGACAATAACCAATGGTGCAGGGGCCACGGGTTCAATCCCCCAGTGTGTGCAGCCCAAAAAGGCTGGCTGAGGCACCACCTTGAATGTGGAAATGTGTGTCAGGAGGCAAAATAATTTTAAGGCGGCACACTGTTCATTTTGGGGCGGCATAAGGCGGCGCACTGTTCATTGTGGGCAGCAGGATGCGGCGCGCTGATGCTAAAGCAAAGGAACACAGCCACAGCACAATGGTTAAGACACTAACCAATGGTGCAGGGACCAGGGGTTCAATCTCTCACAATGCCCATTGAAAAAGGCTAGCTGAGGCACTATATTTTATGTTGTGGAGTGCTTTAGGAGGCTTTTTAATTCTATTTTGTGATAACTACTAGCAAACGCACTCTCACAGCATGTTAACATAAGGCGGACCATAAGGCACATGTTACAGTGCACCGTCTGCCAAGGCACCCTAGAATGTCCCCTATAGGGCAGCATGTATGTTGCGACACAGGATAATGTATAGTGCACCCTATATGGATGCCAACCATAAAGTGCCCTATAGGGCGCCCAATAAAGCACCCTCAGAGGCACCTTATGGGTACAGTACGCTGAGGGTGTTATTGCAGGCATCAACATATGTACAGTAAATGTAAAAAATGCTTTGGAAAACCCTATCACAGAACCCCACTGTGGGTATGAATCCATGACCTCTGGCTGCACAGGCAGTGGCGTAACCATTGGGCTACACCTCTACAGCTGTAAGCAAGCTCCTGCCTGGCTGCAGATAGCCTGCACGTCACATCACAGACAGTCTGCTTGTGTAAACAGGATAGGGTTAGGCCACCCGTACCCATGATGCACTGCACATGCAAATCAGCTGTCCACAGATGCACACAAGATGGGAACTGCACCCCTAAAGCTACCCGGCCTGGTAGGGGGAGGTGTCCTTGTGCACCCACACAGCACCTCGGCCTGGTAGGGTGTCCTGAGTGGGTGGACAAATGGCAAAGAGTAGCTAAACACCATCACATTGTGCGGTTACTATGCCCACCCTGAGTGTGTGATGAGGCGCCCAGGACCAGGTGCACAACACCTTGCATGGCTGAATGCGGCCATGCCAGAGCTCCAAAGCAGCAATAACCTGTGAAATAGGTAGGTGCTGCATAAACATCTTGGAGATCGCTGTCTGCCACAGTTAGTGGAACACACCCCCCCCCCCCCCCCGGTGGATAAAACAGGGTCTCCCACCAACAGATCCCCATACTATTCTTTTTTCTCCCCCCCCTCTGCTGATGGCAGTAGAGTCAACCATCAACCCCAGTCCTGCTGGGGAAGTAGACCCCCCCCCCCACAGGGCAGTCCAAGCAGCTCCACACACATCCATAACACAATATCAGACAGACATTAGGCCTGGATATTCATAGATGCACCCCACCACTATCTGATATTCTCCTGCAGCAAGCCATCAGCCACTGCACGGCACTCCATCAAGACACATACCATCTGTGCTCAGTCTGCTGGTTGGTCCTGATGGAAATGCATGCACCCACAACTGGGGTGGCAGCACACACAAGCAGATAAGTCAGTGAAAAGGCCCCAACAGGAAACCCATATATAATCACATGAGAGAAACACAATACAGCACTATGGGTGTGCCTAGCCATGCTGCCATCACTGCACACTCAGGGTGAGAGTGATCCCCCAGCAGCACATACAGAGGTCCCCCTGTCTGTGTAGGTGGTGGCCGGGCATTACCATGTCCCTGTCAGTGCCCTATGCCCTGTGCAGCTGCATCCTGGTCAGCCCACCCTGTCTGAGATATACCCATGGTCCCTTGCTACTCATTATGCACATTAGCAGGCCAATACTGGCAACAGTGCTGGCAGTGTGGGCTGTGGAAGGGGCTTGCAGCCAGCACCTACTGTATAGACCAGTGTTTCCCAACCCAGTCCTACGGGGCACACCGGCCAGTCAGGTTTTCGGGATATCCCTAATGACTATGCATGAGATATATATGCATTAGAGATAGCCTGCCAACCTGACTGGTTTGTGGCCCTCCAGGGCTGGATTTGGAGACCCCTGCCTTACACCTCTGTCATTTAAGATTGTGAGTGGGCAAGGTGCAGATGTCCTAGACATCGAAAGGGTATATAGAATGTGACACATTCCTCCTCGATTCTCACCACCACCAAAAAGTTGTCTAATAGACAATATTTTGGTGGTGGTGAGAAGTGAGGAGGAATGTGACACATTCTATATACCTTTTTGATGTCTTGGACATCTGCACCTTGCCCACTCACAATCTTAGATGACAGAGTTGTTAGGCAGGGGTCTCCAAATCCAGCCCTGGAGGGCCACAAACCAGTCAGGTTGGCAGGATATCTCTAATGCATATATATCTCATGCATAGTCATTAGGGATATCCCGAAAACCTGACTGGCCGGTGTGCCCCATAGGACTGGGTTGGGAAACACTGGTATAGACAGACACACACTTCCACACCTATGCCAGCATGGTGCTACTATTGAGGAGGTAATTAGCCTTGGCCACCAAACCTGTCCTAGGCACGGCAAGGCATGGATATGGTACGCAGTACTGCTGGGGGTCACTCCCCAGGGTGGTAAACACCGTCAGAGGCCAGTCCTGGAGCACGCCCCGCAAACACCTAACAGATTGTCCTGATGGGGTCAACTAGCAGTATGTGCATAACGTATGGATATCTATCTGCCAGTACTCCTAGCAAACGTCTCAGAGCTGTGTACCGTATACCTCAGGTGTAGGGTGACATTGGTAAGGTATGCAGGTGCTAGTATTGGGAGATGCACGCAGGGTCCACTGTTCTGCCTCTCCAGGAGACATTGGCCAATGGGGCCTGTGGGTGTGGGTGTGGGTGTGTCTGCCCCTGTTGGCTGCTGCTTTACGGCAGAGATTCCCAACCCCAGTCCAGGTCTGCATCACACTGTTCGTGTTTTCCTGCTGTCCCTCATGAATATGCATGAGCTATATCTACATGCCATGGGGGTGGTGCATAGATATACAGCACAGGCATTTGTATGAGTGGCAGCATGGAACCTGACTGGTGTGTGGCACACCAGGAATGCATTTGGGAGAGTCTGCTCTAGGTACTGCCCCTGTTCATGGTGTCTGTGCTCAGTGGGGTAAAAGATAGACGTATTACCATTGCATATGTCCTCGACACGAAAGGTGTGTCCTTACTATCACTGTGTAGGTGTGGGAAAAATATGTGGCTAGGATTGGCAGAAGCCCCAGCTGGGCTTTGAACCTGTGACCTTCTGTTCTTACATGTACTGTCTGTGTGCACTGCACCACCGTGTAGCCACAGAGTGGCTGGTTTCCCTGGAACGTCCATGACTGTGGATCCGGCAGGGCCTGTCTGTTGCAGTGGACTGTGCCAGCCTGCACATGGCTAGGCCTCTGTCTTCTGTGGCTAGCAGCCACTGCCCCCTGCACCACATGTACTCGTCCGCCAACATGCTGGCATGAGCTTCTCTCAGAAACAGCAGATGACCAGATTGCAATGTGGCAGTACGGGACTGCATTTGGGGGATTTGGCTGTAGGTAATGCCCATTGTTGTTGTTGTGTTTTTGCAGTGTTGTGTAAAATATGGGTGTTTTCCCCATGCTTATGTTCCCTGCAATACAGGGGTGTCTGCGCTATCTTTGTTTAGTGGTGGGTAAAATATAGGGGTTGGGCTGACATGTGCCCCAGCTGGGATTTGAACCTCTGACCCTAGAGGTACTGGCTCTGTCTGCTGCACCACACTATGGCCACAGAGACAATGCAGCCCCTGGAGGTAGTATACCTGGCAGGATGGAGTCACAAACCCTGCTCTACGCATTTTTACTGTGGGCACATGCACTCTGTCTGGTGACAAACGTGCACATAAACCCCGGAAATGACCACAGACACTGGGGGACAATATATCACCACGCTGGGCAAAAGTGATATTAATGGGCAACCATAGCAAACACTCCCAGGAAAGCTCCAAAAAGGACATTTGTTTTGGATGAGTCTCCGCTCCGTAGACCCTTCCAATATTCATTTCTTCTTTCTGGAGCTTTCCTGGGTGTGTTTTCTATATTTGCCCATTACTATAACTGTTCCCCAGCTGCATTACTATTTGTGATATTTTTGTTGTGGTCACTTTCTTTTTTATTTTCACTTTTGTGCTGTGCACATGTATCACACTGCTCACGTTTTGCAGGTTTCCCCGATTTTGCTGTACATTGCTGACGGAAATGGTTTCTCTTCCCTTTAAATGCCCTCTACCGCGAGTGTAGTTTTGCTTTGGGATTCGGCCCCGATAATGTGCGGGGAGCCTCTCCCCTCCCCTTCCCCGCCCATTAAACCCGTCTCTCCGCCCCTCAGGAACCTTCCTCCGCCCTCCGTTAGCCGTTCCACGCCTCTATCGGACATTTGCGGGCCCGTACTTGTGCGGGGCCCGTTATTGTGCCGCGCACCTGTGCGGGGGTGACACGCACGATTGCGGGGCGTTTAAGTGCTCTTAAGTACCGCTTTTAGTGCGCTATTTTGCGGCGCGCAAATTAGCGGTTTTTAGTAAATATGCCCCTAGATGTAAAATTCATGAACATGTGACTCTAAGTCCCGTCTCATTGCATCAGTTACCCATTGCTTTTCAAGCTCAATTTAAACTCCTTGCAACTATCTTTAAGTTCCTGAGAGGCCCCCTAGCATGTTTACTTGCATCTACTCTGCATGATTCAAATGAACAAGTTCATGTCCTATGATCTAGCCTATCGTTTCTCTCACCTAGCCAGTCAGGTTTTCAGGATGACCCCAGTGAATATACAAAGGGAAGCGTACCATGGGTCAAAGGGTAGTGCAGCATAAAATTCACTAGCTGTCGATGAATTGCTGTGCATTTCTTAGGGAGTGAGAATATAGTTCCTTCCCCAAGTCTTGCTGGGCATCTTCACGTGGTGACCCCATTGTACAAAATCTATACTATATCTGAGACAGGCGACACTACAATTGAAGTATGGTAGGAAAGAAAAAGATAAATGCATACTGACCGCACATTGCCTAGAATAAAAAGGTGCCCATCCACAGCCTCTGCACTAGGGCTAACGATGGTGGTTGTGATAGTGCAGACACTGCAGATGCAGGTAACATCCCTGCCATGGATAAAGGCCATGGTGAACATGTTCATGGACCCACTGTGGCAGGAGATAAACCACAGAAATTAATGAAGAAGTTAAGAGGGTTAACTATGGTTAAATGGACTTCTGCCGATAAAGAGAAGATAATGTACTGCTACTCTTATACTACAAAACCTATATTTAAATCCAGAGGGTATACAGAAAGAATCTGCTAAAAACTGGAAGAAAGAGGAAAATTGCCAGAAGAAAAACCGCAAGAAGCAACGGATGCAAATTTAAGATCTTTAGTTTCACAGATCAGAGTAAAGAAGTACGTGAATGATAACATCTTGAAGCAGCAGACGCATGTTTGTGTAGGCACCTAGCACATGGAAGTTATGACTTCTGGCAAGTACACACATATGTTGGTCATGTTTCCCCTTTGCGTTTTTTCCCATGTGTGCACTTGCCAAATAGTTCCTCTGGCTCCATGTAATGGCGCATACATGTGCACTGGTGCACCTCCATGTTCTGTATTTTACAAAAGGTTCCATGTTTAGCAGACTCTTTCTAAATTACCACCAGAATTATAAACATCGCCCACCGCGAGGCCTCAATTCCAATCTCTACATCTTTTCTAAACTGTGCCTTCTATATTTCAAGGACATTCAGGAAATTTCAGGTGGAGAAAAGGGGAAGAATTAAGGATATGAATGTCCAATATGCACAATTCTCTATATAAATGATGGCTTCATGAAAACATAAAAAGAAAGGGGTTTTTTGTGGAAACCTGAGGTAGTGGTGGAGTATATTGAATGAGACTGTTTGATGACTATACGGCATTCAATTTCTGCAGTTTTCCCCTTGAGAAAGCACAGGCAAAATGCCTAGCCAGCATTGCTGATGGCATTGGGGGCTTTTAAGATGAATGTGCAATAGATGTTTACAGCTGTTTTGCAGCCATTGAAGAGCCTTTGAAAAGTTATTGGAGATACAGATAAGTGCAGCAAAGTGGATTTTTGGTGTTAATGACTCTACTAGTGTGTTGGCTTCTGACTGCACTTATTGTTTGTGAACTATTCTGAGATATGCTCTAGAAGAGCACAAGGGGTTTATAGTTCTATTTACTATTGAGTGAGGAGTTTTTTCTGGCCATTGATGTGTCTGGAGGAGCTTTGGGTGGATATGCCCAGTTGCTTGCTCTAAACCCCAGGGATTCTGAGGCCTTTTTATGTTTTCATGAAGCCATCCTTTATATAGAGAATTGTGCATGTATGGAGTGATTTTTTGTTGAAGCTTACTATTTAATCTCACTCTGATAGTGATCCTTTGTCAGAATGTCCAATATGAGCTTTTCTTTCAAATTATTATTTCTAGTTGAAAATATGGGCGTAGTGGGGTAAATTTCACCAAACAGCTCCCCCAGGCAAGAAGGGGCTCACACAGCCCAACGACCCCTCACGGCAGGGGCAGAGCATGGAGAACATCATTTGCTTTAAAATAATTTGCCATGCCATCCCCCTCCACCTCTCTTTCTATTAACGTATTCTTTCCCAGAAGTCAGAGAAGCAGCTCTCAGTGCCGGAAGGCAAAATGAGAAAGTTATTTTAAAGTTTGCCAGGGTCTGTGATTTCCTTTATTTAACTTTTGAGGGGATGGGAGGGAAGGAAGGATTCCCCTCACCATGGGGCCCTCAACAAAATTTTTCCTGGGGCCCTTCAGTTGAACTTACACCATTATATAAAAGATATTTCTGTCTTTAAACTGGAAAGATAGTTCCTTTCTAGAGATACTGTACATGCTTGGTGGAATATCGTAGATTTGCTGTACAAATATGAAGCAGCTGCAAGCAGGGCCAGCCCAACCTTTAAGAAAACCAGGCCACTGCCTGGGGTGGCAACTTCTTGGGGGCAGGAAAGACCAGGCCATTTAAAGCTAAACAATAGATTTTGACAGTCAAGGGAGGTGTAAGGCTTACGATCTGCCTAGGGGGCAACACCTTGAACCAACTCTGAGTCCAGCCCTGGTTCCAGTCATAAAAATACTTACAAAGTTTCAAAAACTCCATAAATAATTATGTATTTCAGGCTAGGATAGAAAAATTGTCCAAATATTTAGGTCCCAGATATAAATTTTTAAGAATCAAGATTAAAAAAAAAGATTTATAGTTATTCTTTTGCCTTTTTTACTTGGTGTTGTTTTTATAAAAATTGTAAGTTTATTTTTCTTTTTCTCTTTGGCCATTTTTGTCATCCTCTCTCTTCCTGCCTAGCCTTCCTTCATCAGCCCGGCAGATCTGGCTCTCTTTTTGACAGCCCACCTGACCCACACCACCTCACAGGCCCCACGATGTCCATGCCACTGTCGCTGGATGTTTCTTCAATCAGCTCCGCTCCTACAATCATTTCATAAGTTTTCAAAATTGTACAGATTGCACCAGGAAGGGAGAATGGAAGAAGCCTGGGGAGGAGTAAGGAGAGGACTGTGGAGGTTGCAAAGGAGGAGTGAGGAGAGGAGAATCAAATTTCTCTCTTTCCCTACCCTCTCACTCCATTTACCTAGCACAACAGCCTAAAGCAAGTGGATATTGAAGTTTCTTTAGCACTCATGCCAGAAGTATTGCTTACCCCTGATCCAAAGCATTGCTAAAAGTTAGCTTCCAAACTTTAGACCAGTGGTTCCCAAACCTGTCCTGGGGGCTCCCCAGCCAGTCGGGTTTCAGGATATTCAAAATGAAAATGCATGAGAGAGATTTGCATACAATGAAGGCAGCAGTGGCAGCCCGAGGGTGATGTGGGGCCATGTGCGGAGACTCATTGTGGGGCCTCATTTGCATATCCACAAGGTCTCATTTGCATACATCTTTGCATGACAACAACAAGCGGACTTAATTAGTCAATGCTATGACCAGTTTAATGATTAGGAAAGAAGATATAAAATGAGATAAAAATCCTGGTAGCTCGGAATTCAAATCAAGGAGCTCAGGCTGGCTTAGACTGTGTCAGAGCTGGAAAACCCAGAAATCAGTAATAGTGAAGCTGCCAGGCCACAAGAAAAAATTAAACTGAGATGTTCCCTTAACATATGAGATTTCATTGAATCTGAACCTACAAAATATTTGAAATCAAAAACCAGTCCAGCATCAACAGGATCACAAAATTGAAAACCTTAAAGACTACTCATATTCCAGTACACCTCCTCCCCCCCACCACTCTATTATTGACTCCACACAGGAAACAAAAAGTGAAAACCTCTGCACAGGACCCATAGAGCACTCCGCACACCCTGGCTTAGAAGTGAGGTTCATGACTGTCATGGTATGCACAAAACTAATCCTGATCTCCTTTTTCTTTCCACTTGCTTTATCCCTGCCTACACCTTCTGTGTTTGCCTTGACTGGATTGTCAGCTCTGATGAGCAGGGACTGTCTCTTACATCTCTGTGCAGCGCTGCGTACAACTTGTAGCGCTATATAAATGCTCAGTAGTAGTAGTAGTAGTAGTAATCCATTTGGAGAAATTGCTCCGAAAGAAAACAAATCAACTATTTCAAAACGGCACTAATTTCCAAAACTGCTACAACAAGGAGCCTACCTAGAGAAAGGCAGCACCTATTGCTATGAGCCCTTGAAAATCCATACGCTACCAGGAAAACTGAACAAGCCAAATCACTACAGATCCTTATATAGAAGCTCATTGCTAACTTGGTCTCATTTACACATTTATAACTCACCAAGTAGAAAATAAGGGACCTGACTAAAGATATAAGGCCAGATATTCCAAAGCAGACCTGTAAAGCATGTAACTGCCTCTAAGCAGGATATCCCGAATATCCCCGGATACCACCGCGATGCACCCCGAAGCTTGTGATAAGGAAGCTTATCATAGCTCAGGAAGGGGCTATAGAAAAGGTGAAGTGTCTCTGAACAAGCAACCTGTCAGTGCTGGTAGAAATGAGAAAACAGAATTTTGCCATAAAAGACTACCAGTCCCAGAATGCACCAGGTTTCCAACAGCCATGAGAGGAGCTGAAGTGAGAAAACGTGTGTTCAATCAAAAGGGCTATGAGGTAATCCCCAAGCACTCATTGCAAAGGGCAGGGCTTGATTCAGCACAGCTGTGCTGTGCTGGGATGGAACACTCATCTCAAAGGGCAAGGCCTGATTCAGCACAGCTGCACTGTATTAGGGAGGAGCACTCATCTAAGCAGAATAAGAGTAGAGTTTATTCTACAGATGACCATCTTCATGATCACTTTGGATATCCAGAGAATGGTCCTCAGTATCCTGAGAATTAGCTTGAGTTTGATCATCAGTTTCATCTGAAGGATCATCAGAAGCAGAAGCCAAACCGGACGGACAGAGAGAAAAAGAAACCCTCTGGAAGAAAGAGGAGAAAAGCCTTTGAGAGGTCTAGAAGAGTCCAAAGCAGTACGTATACTGGGAGGTATTCCAAGGGCCAGCATACACCATTGGCCTGGGGAAAGCCAGAGGAATGGTGCTTGAGAGCTAGGAATCACCAGAGGCTACCTGTGAGGGAGACGGCTGCACGTGGAAGGGACCCTAAGACCTGTGCCAGAAGGTATGTGAAGAGAGATCCAGTGTCCAGGGATCTGGATTGGAAGGCTGGACATAAGAACTGGACTACATACTGGCCAGGCTATATAGAGAGGAACTCTAGCAGCAATGGAAGCTCAGGTATGAACACTGATCTATGCCCTAGCTATAACCTTGAAAGACAGCAGGGAAACAAGTATTCTCCTGAAAATGCTCCATTGAGAGATTCATCTGTGCCAATCCATGATATTGAACCCATGCTTGTTGAACAAGGGGGAATAATAGCAGATGAGGATCCTGTTTATATAGACTGCTCTCTATCTAAACTCCGTTGGTAACTTTCTGTTATAAAGTACAGCAACCATCACAAAGAAATACAAATTTGTTCTTTAATCTACTCAGAAAAGCTCCTGAAGCAGGATTTGACCCACACAGTGGAAGGCAAGCCAGCTAAGGGGTTTCAGCTGGTAACTGCTAGCAATTAAGCCTTACCTAATTGCTTGTGAGCTAGGAGAGAAT
The DNA here is from genome assembly GCA_033557465.1 of Ichthyophis bannanicus. Taxonomy (NCBI): domain Eukaryota; kingdom Metazoa; phylum Chordata; class Amphibia; order Gymnophiona; family Ichthyophiidae; genus Ichthyophis; species Ichthyophis bannanicus. The sequence continues at coordinate 1,373,626,229 of CM066032.1, read as the reverse complement.
CACTTCTGTATCTATGTGGGAAGTAATCAGAAGTTAACCTGAAAAGAACAGTTTGTTACTTTACGTCACTCTAGTCCAGTCCCGGAATTTCTGGGATCATAGGGTTCTCTGCAGCTTGGAGACTGAACAAATACACTTGTGATGTCACCCCTATAACATCCAGAGGTGATCACTTCCAACCTCAGTTTTATCAGTCTCCAAGCAGCTTGTACTTCTAAGAGCCTAATCTGGCTCTGAAGAGGAACAATTAAGCATATTTCCTATTTAAAAATTTTGGAATAAGCAGTGCAGGGAACAGTTTTTGATTTCTTGAGGTACTGTGCCTTTAAGGAGTTTCATGCCCTCCCTCATGGGTGTAGGGGAGGAGTAATTTTAAAACCGAAAGCAGTGTAAACTTTCGGTTTCAGCGAAGCTCCCGATCCTGCATTGATAGGTGAGGAGCGATTAAGAGAAAATTGACTGAAGGAGAATTCTTTAGACAAAGTAATTGTTTAACACTAAGGTAAGCTGCGGGGAGTTCCTTTGTTTTTTTCGGCGTGGCTGTAATAGGAGCGTTTTTAAACTCCCCTTAAGTAGTCAGCACAGTTCCCGATCCCACAATATTGGGAGAGGAACTGCAAAGTGAAGAAATCATTAAGCTGACTTGATGCGGAGGCGTAGTTTACTGTTAATTGCCTCGACGCGTCTAACTTTGCAACGCCGCACTGAATTGATTGCAAGTCCCGGCTGTCAGGGGATACTTGCAACAGCCTGAAAACAGGTATATTTGTAGAAATTACCTACTGAAAAGCTTAGAGCCGGTTTTAATAGGGCGGCATTTGGGCAAATGTAAAGATATAAAGCTTTTTTAAACTGCCGCGGCCTGTTAAACGGTTTAGAATTCTCAGTTCCGGCGCGTTTGAAGCAGAGCTATTTTTAAAAGCGCCGTTGCGCATGAGTTTCTTTTGGTCCTAAAATCAATACTGAAGTGATTTTAAGGATAATACCGACTGTACTGATCTGTATATGTTTATCGGTGTGTGTGATTTTAGAGAATTTTGTTTTAGAATTTAAATTTAATATTGGTTGGAGTAGACCGGGTAGCAGCGGGTTTTATTGCTATCATGCCTGGGAAGCAACAGTGTTTAACGTGTGGCGTGAAAAGGACATTGTTGAGTGGATCAGGGACATGTAAACATTGTGCTCAGCTGACGGCAGATCAGCAGAGGCTTGCAGATGACGTTGTCAGTGGTGAAAAGCAAGGCAGACAGAATGACTCTCCACCGCAGCTGCTGCCAGAGCCTTTGCCTGGCCCATCCTCAAGGCCGGATGTGCCTGTCCCTGATTCTTTGCGTATGACAGCGGATCTATCATCACTGACATCTAATATAGCTGCACTTTTTTTCAAAACAGCTTATTGCTCTAATGCACAAAGATATTGCTGAAGGGCATGCGCAGAATAAAGTACCACTAAGTAATTTAGCGGAGAAGCGTTTGGCTACTACCATAGGATTGGATGAGCTCCCTCTTCCTCACAAAAGAGCTAAATTACAAAAAACTTTTTCAATGTCTTCTCAAGAAGTTCAATCAGATATAGAGGATGATTTTGAGGAAGATTTGGAAGAGGGCGAGCTGGTAGAACAGGAGGATCAATCTAGAATTGTAAGGGTTTTTAGAAGAGAGGAGTTGCCCATATTAATTGAGGAAACCCTAAAGTCTTTAAATATAGCAATGCCGGAAAATTTGGAAAACTCAGATTTAGAAGACCCCTTATTGTTGGCGGTCAGGAAATCGCAAAAAGCATTTCCACTGCATAGAGTAGTAAAGGAAATGATTCAGCAGGAATGGGATGTTCCTGAAGCAGCTTTGCGTGGAACCAGAGTTATGACACGCTTATATCCTTTACAAGAGAAGGATTGTGAATTGTTTAAAGCTCCTAAGGTTGACGCAGCTGTTTCCGCGGTTACTAAACGTACTACTATCCCTATAGAAGGTGGGGCGGCCTTAAGGGATAGTTATGAAAGAAAACTGGACACGCTTTTAAAACAGATCTTTGATATAAATGCTTTATCTGTACAGGCGGCAATCTGTGGCGCATGGGTTGCTAGAGCGTCTTTACGCTGGTCACAGGATTTGCACGCGGATGCCGAAGGTGCTTCCTTGGAAGGAGCGTCTAGACTAGAGACTGGAGCGGCCTATTTAGCAGATATTCATTATGATCTCATTAGGGCGCTGTCGAAGGCAATGGGATCCGTGGTGGCAGCTAGAAGACATGTATGGCTGCGTACCTGGGCTGCTGATGCATCTTCAAAGGCAAGACTATCTAGACTGCCGTTTAGGGGAAGACTCCTTTTTGGAGAAGATTTAAAAAAAATTGTTAAAGATTTGGGAGATTGTAGGAGTGGGAAACTCCCAGAAGATAGGCATAGACAAGGGCGTATGAATCAGCCTTTTAGAGGTCAATATAGAGATTTTAGGCGTTTTCGATCTTTACGCTTTGGGCAAATGCAAAGAAGTCGTCAGTACTATAGAAATCAAGGATTTCGCGGATTTCGTAGCGCAGGGAAAGGTTTTACAACCTCCTCTACAAATACCAGTTCAAGAAAGCCACAATGAGATAAGGAACTCCCAGGCGGATTTGATTCCTGTAGGTGGCAGGCTCCATCAATTTCAATCCGCCTGGGCTCAAATCACTTCAGATCAGTGGGTAATGGAAGTAATTCAAAAAGGATATGCTCTGGAGCTCAAACGTCCAATAGCTGATCTGTTTGTACAGTCCCCATGCACAATAGGCGTCAAGAGAAAAGCAATACGAGACACCTTGCAGAGACTGTTGGATTTGAAAGCAATAGTACCGGTGCCATTAGAACAACAAGGGTTAGGTCGGTACTCGATATATTTTCTCGTTCCGAAAAAGGAAAATTCCTTTCGAACAGTATTGGATCTGCGAGGTGTGAATCGTTATCTCCGGGTAACGCATTTTCACATGGAGACGCTGAAATCGGTGATTGCGGCGGTAAGAAAAGGAGAATTTCTTACGTCCTTAGATTTAACAGAAGCTTATTTTCATATTCCAATTCGCCAGGAGCACCAGAAATATCTGAGGTTTGCTGTGCCGATGGGTCATTACCAATTCAGGGCGTTACCTTTTGGGTTGGCAACGGCGCCAAGAACTTTTACGAAGGTAATGGTAGTAGTAGCAGCGGCTCTGAGAAAGGAAGGAATACTTGTTCATCCTTATCTCGACGATTGGTTGATTCGGGCAAAGTCGCAAGCAGAGAGCGAGGCAGCAACAGGAAGAGTGGTGCAGTTTCTGCAGAGCCTAGGTTGGGTGGTAAACATGACAAAAAGCAAATTAGTACCAACACAAATCTAGAGCATTTAGGTGCCCGGTTCAACACAGAGGAAGGGAAAGTTTTCCTTCCACAAGCGCGAATAGTGACGATTATGAATTTGGTAACTCAGTTTTTAAAAAGAAAGAATCCAACAGCATGGCATTATCTCCAGCTGTTAGGAACCATGGCGGCAACATTGGAGCTAGTACCGTGGGCAAGGGCTCATATGCGTCCCTTGCAGAAGGCATTATTAAGGAGATGGTCTCACCAGAAAGCTCCGATGTCGCAGGTGTTGCCCTGTCCACTGGACACTCGTCAATCTCTACTTTGGTGGTTAAATCCAAAGGTGTTCGAGAGGGGAGTGCAGTTACAGTCCCCGTTTTGGATTCAGGTCACAACAGATGCCAGTCTCAAAGGCTGGGGGGCACATTGCGAAAGGCAGTTTGTGCAAGGCCAATGGACAGGGCAAGAATTGACATGGTCAATAAACAGATTGGAATTGAGAGCAGTTTTTCTGGCGCTACAGGCATTTCAGGATCGCATTCAGGAAAGGGCCGTTCGAGTTCTGTCGGACAATGCGACAACAGTAGCCTATATCAATCGACAAGGAGGCACAGGCAGTACAGCACTGGAAGAGGAATCGGAAAAGTTATTCCTCTGGGCAGAGGAAAACGTGGAAACAATTTCGGCAAACCATGTTGCGGGAAGAACCAATGTGCAAGCGGACTTCTTAAGCCGGGTGAAGATAGATCCGGGAGAATGGAGTCTCAATCCTCAGGTTTTCCAATCAATAATAAGACGATGGGGAGTTCCGATAATGGATCTCATGGCGACATTCTTATCGGCAAAGGTAGATCGATTCTTCAGCAGGAAAAGAGAGAGAATGTCGGAAGGCATAGATGCACTAGCTCAAAGTTGGCCGGAGGGTCAGCTGTTATATGTATTCCCACCGTGGGTATTGATAAATCGGGTCCTTCGGAGAATAGAGTCTCACAAAGGAAGGATAATATTAATAGCACCAGATTGGCCAAGACGGCCTTGGTATGCAGATTTGGTGAGGTTGTTAATAGACCGACCATGGCGCTTGCCGCTAAGGGACGATCTGTTGAGTCAGGGTCCGTTAATAATGCCTCAGGTGCATCGATTTTCGCTTACGGCTTGGCTCTTGAAAGGGCAAGGTTGAGATCCAAAGGGTACTCTTCAAAAGTAATCTCTACATTATTAAGATCAAGAAGAAAGTCCACTACTTTATCATATATTCGTACGTGGAGAATATTTCAAAGCTAGTGTGAACGGAAGTCAGTTAAGGCGTCGGCAGCCTCAATTCCACAGATTCTTTCATTTATGCAGGAAGGCTTTGAGAAGGGATTATCACCGTCATCTTTAAGGGTTCAGCTGGCAGGTTTATCATGCTATCGAGGTAAGGTAAAGGGAGAATCCGTCGGTTCACACGTAGAAGTGAAAAGGTTTCTGAGAGCGGTTAATTTGTTGAGGCCGCCTCTTAGGCCGCACGTTCCCTCTTGGAATCTACAGATCGTTTTAGATTCTATGATTAAGGAGCCTTTCGAGCCACTGTCGAGAGCAACTCTAAAAGATCTTACACTCAAAGTGTTTTTCTTGGTAGCTATTACGTCAGCAAGAAGGGTTTCTGAGTTGCAGGCGTTATCCTGTAAAAGACCTTTTCTGGAGTTTTGTGGGCAGAAAGTTCTCTTGAGGCCGGTGCCATCATTCTTACCTAAGGTCGTATCGGTTTTTTCATATGAACCAAGTTATATCATTACCGGTAATACAAAAAGAAGGTAATGAAGGTGGATTGTATTTGTTGGATATTCGTAGAGCTCTGAAGGTTTATTTGAACAGGACAAAGAACTTCAGGAGGTCAGATAAGTTGTTTGTTTTGTTTGCGGGGCCCAGGAAGGGTGAGCCAGCTTCAAAGGCTACTATGTCTAGATGGCTTAAAGAGGCCATCTCGTCATCATATATCTTGAAAGGGAAGGCCATTCCAGAGGGGCTGAAGGCGCATTCAACCAGGGCACAGGCTACCTCCTGGGCTGAACGAAGCTTGGTACCGCCTGTAGAAATCTGTAAGGCGGCTACTTGGACATCGCTTAGTACCTTTGTGAAACATTACAGATTAAATTTAAATGCAGAGCATGATACTTCTTTTGGGTCGGCAGTACTTCAGGCTGTTTTAAAAAGACCCACCCTATAAAAGACACTGCTCTGGTATATCCCAGAAATTCCGGGACTGGACTAGAGTGACGTAAAGTAAGGGTAAATTAGACTTACCTGCTAATTGTTGTTACTTTAGGAACTCTAGTCCAGCCCCGCATCCCTCCCTTATATGCGTTACAGATAAGATTTAGCCTGAAGTATGTTAATTGTTTAAAATTTTTATTTAAAAAAAAAAAATTGAAACATGTTTTAAAATGAAAAAAAAAAAAACAAAATTATAGATTTTTGCTCACATTGTGTTCTTGATGCTTAATTGTTGCTCTATAAGTCTGCTTTGTCAATAGTGAAACTGAGGTTGGAAGTGATCACCTCTGGATGTTATAGGGGTGACATCACAAGTGTATTTGTTCAGTCTCCAAGCTGCAGAGAACCCTATGATCCCAGAAATTCCGGGACTGGACTAGAGTTCCTAAAGTAACAACAATTAGCAGGTAAGTCTAATTTACCCTTTCTTGCTTTGTGACTTTTCATTTGTTGTTTTCCTGATTTTAACTTTGTTTTTCCAAGTTAACACTGAAAGCAAGTAACCTAATTTATGTGCTACCAAGCATATCTGTGTTGGGAGAAATAGCCCCATAAATAAATATCTTATTGGCTTTACCCAAGAGCACAACTAAATTATTGTCAGCAGCTGTGTCTGGTGTGAATGAACTACATTGCCCACAATACCTTGTAAATCATATAGCTATATGCACTTGACAAGACTGTGAAGATTCTCACTCAGGCAGCCGTCTGACAAGCTACATGGTTAGCATCACGGCATTCCAGGAGTGGTTATCTCTCAGCCGTCAAAGTTAAGCACGGCAAAAGCTGTCCTAACTTCTGCTGCTGAAGCTAACTGTGCAGCAGCTGAATATTGCCGCTGCCCAGTGGTTAGTTTCCGATTTCCATGGCAAAACCAGATATTCAATGCCGGTGGTCAGCTATGTTCCTGGCATTGAATATCCGGGTTAACTCTTCAGCGGCGACAGCTAACACTTGCTGCCACACCTAAATAGCGGGCCCATAGTCACTAAATTAAAGTAGATGCTAGGCACTGCATGCGGTGTAACACCAGAGAAATAGAAAGAGGCGTACATAAAAACAGCAAGTTAATTACAAAATCTGACATATTCTAATCACTAAATTGAAAATAAAACTTTTCTATCTTTGATGTCTAGCCATTGTATTTTTCTAACTGAGCTAGTTCCAGTCTCTCTTTTCCACCTTCCTTGTGTCTGTCTTCTCAGTGACTCCTTTTCATTTCTTCTCTCTGCTCCTGCATTCTTATCTTCCTCCTCTACATATCTTTGGTGCTAATCTTGTCTTTTTATCTCTTTTTTCCAATCTGCTTCTCTATCCACTCATCTAGATTTTATCCCTCAGCCTCCTTTTCGCTCACCTTCCAGTCCTTAGTCTCCCACTTTTTATCTCTCACCTATTTACCAGCATTCATTTCCCACTCTTATCCCTCTCTAGTGTTCCCATTGCCCTCATTATTTCTCTCCTTCCCCTATTCCTATACCCCCTCTACCTTTCCCCACTTCCTAGTTCCCTATTTCTACCCTTTATATTCACCACCTCAAACTTCATCTACCATCCTTCTGCCTCTCATCCCTTCACCCGTCATAGCCCCTTCCCCGCCTGGCCCTCAGCACATTCTTCAGCCTCTCACTCCCTGTCCATCTTCTTATTACCCTCGCTCACCATCTCCCCGGCCACATTTCTACCCTCTCTCTCTTTCACCCTTCAGAGATCCATCCCTGTTTTACATCTCTCATCCTCTCTCAAGTCCTCTAAATCATTCACATCAGGTCTTAACCTTCTCTGAACCTTTCTTCCCATCCCAACCCAACAGATCATTGACACCTCTTTCCGATAACCATACAAACTGTCAATAATCAGCTCGAACTGCAAGTAAGTCGAGCCAACTGTAAATAGGTTCTATCTTGTTAACTACCCCACATGTTAACCCCCCTCTTTATAGTTCTTTGTACCCAGTTTAAGTTGTAAGTTATGATGTAGCCACCTTGATTGAAGGATAAGGCCTTATGAAAATTCAGTTAAATAAATAAATTCTCTTACTCCCACTCCATACCCTCCCTCATATCTATCAATTACTAGGTGCTGTCTTTCCAAATTCCTACTCAATCTCTTGAGTCCCCGTCATATCCCATCTCTGATTCCTTGCTCTGCCTCTCTCTTTATCTACCCCTCTTCCAAGGTGTCATCTCCTTTTTGCTTCCCTAAACCATCCCCCCTCCCACAGTATGCAACGGGGCACTTAGATGGTGTGTGCATGTTTGGAGATGGGGTGGGTGGAATCCAGTCTTGTGCTGCCTGCAGTGGTGGTGCTGTAAGGTGGGGCGTTGGGTTTGGGCTGGTCTCCAGGTACTTTGCACTGCCCAGAGGTGGACTGGGGAGGGGAGCAGAGAATCAGTTGGATGGAGCTAGTGTGTTGTTCCTTCCCATCTGCAAATAGGATGTAAGACCCGCGAGTGATGGGAGACAAGTGGTGAGATCTGACACCCAAAGGTGGTGTGCAGCAACCTAGAGCTACTATTGCAGGCTCCAGGGGCAATCTCATCTAGTCTTGGATCAGGAACCACTCAATGGATTTAAGGAACATAGGAGCATGGGGAATATTTTGTCATAGTGACCCATGTAGTATCGAATTTACACTAGCATTAAAACGCTTTTTTAAATAACTAATCTTTGAGAGAGCAAATAGAATGCTAGGTATGATAAGGAAAGGAATGGAAAATAAAACAAAAGATATTATAATGCCTCTATATCGTTCCATGGTGAGACCGCACCTTGAATATTGTGCGCAATTCTGGTCGCTGTATCTTAAAAAGGATATAGCGATTTTAGAAAAGGTACAGAGAAGAGCCACCAAAATGGTAAAGGGGATGGAAGGATACTCCTATGAAGAAAGGCTAAAAAGGTTAGGGCTCTTTAACCTGGAAAAGAGACGGCTGAGGGGAGATATGATAGAAGTCTATAAATTAATGAACGGAGTGGAACGGGTAAACGTAGATCGATTGTTTACCTTATCAGAATATAGAAAGACTAGGGGACATGCAATGAAGCTACAGGGTAAACTATTTAAAACTAATAAAAGAAAATATTTCTTCACTCAACGTGTAATCAAACTCTGGAATTTGTTACCGGAGGATGTAGTAAAGGCTGTTAGTGTAGCTGGGTTTAAAAAAGGTTTGGACAAGTTCCTGGAGGAAAGGTCCATAAACCATTATTAAGAAGGGACCCAGGATATCAATGCTTGACCTAGTACAAGCATTGTGGAACCTGTGTCTTTTGGGGAAACTGCTAGGTACGTATGACCTAGATTGGCCACTGTTGGAAACAGGATACTGGGCTTGATGGACCTTGGTCTGACCCAGTATGGCATATCTTATGTTCTTATGCTTTTTATTATTTAGCAAAATTCTAAATTGCTCGAATAAATGTAGAGACTGCAAATTTATAATAATTTCACAAACTCTCTCTGAAGTCCCCATCCACACCCTATACACTCACTCAAATTGCCTTCATTCCCAGCAGCACACACACATTCTCTCATTCAGGCCTCCCATCCCAACACACTTGTCAGTCTGCAGTGCTTTTTACATAAATACAGAATGTCAAAGATGCTTTGATTAATCAAGACCTTTGGAAACAGCGAAAACAGCTAGGAGGCAGTCTAACAATAAATAAGTAGCAAGACTTTAGAAAATGTATATACTAGTAGAGTTCCATACTGTAAGAGAAAAACAGAATGTATTGCTGCATACAGTATGGTTAGAATAAATTGCAATGGTTAGAAGATAAATCAAGGCCAGCACTCACTCGCCTCACCCCTCCCCCACCAGTTCCTATCTCATACTCTCCCTCTCCCAACTAAATCAGGACACAGAAAATTCATGCTAACAATGCTAACAGAACACCTGTCCTTGATCACACACGCAGAACACAGACGGACCCTCACCAAGTACAGAATAAATAAAATACGTAGACAAAAATTAAACTGAAACCCCAAGAAGCCAGACACTGCATGCAGTAGAAGAGAGAAACAGAAAGAAATGCATTTCCCTCAGTACTGTATAAGATATAAGGACAGCAGATGTCAGGGCTGGTGCTGGGGTTTGGGGGGGAGAAACAACCAGAACAATTGACCTGTGCCACCAGGCCAGAAAGGACCTGATGCGGAGGAAGGCCCAGCCTGCTAGTGGGCTTTGCCCCCCCCCCCCCCCCCCCCCATTTTTTTGTCTTAGACTGCATCCCAGCCCTATCTAATACCCATCCTGGCAGATGTACTTTTCGGATGCTGACATATTCCAGTCACTAAACAGAAAATAAAGTTAGTTTTCTGCTTTGTTGTCTGACCATTTGTTTCCTATTCATGTTGGTCCCAGGCTCTGGTTTCTTTCTTCTGTCTTTTCTTAGCTCTGTTTACCGGGTCTCCTGTCCATTTGCTATTTATTTTCTCTCCTTCCTTACATGCATCTCTAATATTGATCTCTTCCTTTCAGTTTTTTTCCGTTTATTTTTCCGCTCTCCTTGACAATCGGTCCTCTATTTCCCTGTTTCTACTGCATCTACCTAAGCTTTCCATCTCTTTCTCCTATGTCCAGCATCTTTTCTGTCTTGCTACGTCCCCGAATGTCCGGCATTCCTTTTGTCCCCCTAGTTTGCTCTCTCCATGTCCAGCATCTCCTCTGTCCCTCTATTTCCCCCAACCCACAAGTTTAGCGTCTCCTATCTCTCTAGCCCCCTCCCCATGGCCTAGCATCTCCACTGGCGTGGAGGAATAGCCTAATGCTTAGAGCACAGGCTTGGGAACCAAGAGACCAACGTTTAATTCTCACTAGCACTCCTTGTGGCCTTGGGTGAGTCCATTGGCTCAGAAGAATCCAAGTTATTAATGTCCTTCTTTAATGTACATTAGCAAGTTTAAGTTACAATGTAAACCACTTTGACTAAACTTACAAAGCGGTATAAAGAAACTATTAAAATTTTAAATAAATCTCCTCTCTGTTTCCTTAGCCCCCTCCCCATAATCTAACATCTCCCTAGACCATCCACCAATGTCTAGAGTCTCCTGCCTCCTTAGCCCCACCTCCATCTCCCTACTCCACCCCCCCCCCTCCCCCCCGGCAGCTCTCTTCTTACTATCTCTTCTCTCCTGATGCTAAGCACGTCTGTTTTTCAGTCTTCTCTCCCATCTCCTGACCCCCCGCCCCAGGCATCACACCCAACTAGTCCTTTATCAACCATTGTTCCCAACCCAGATCACAACTAATTACCCGAACTTGGAATTGGAAGCAACGACAATAAGACACAGCAAGCGTGGGACCTTGAGCTTGCACCTGTGCAAAGGCTTTACTGCGCCCCGCCCCCTCTGCAAACTTCCTGACTCTTTGGGGGTAGGACGCAATGGAGTCTTTGCGCAGGCACAGGCTCAAGGTCCTGCAGTGTTGCCTCTAAGTACAGGGTAATTAGCTGTGATCATTGTTGCCACTGGGTGTATGAAGGGGGTTTGATACCGGACAGCAGCAGACTCAGATGGCAATAGCTGATGATTTCAGAAAAACTGGCCAGTTGTTAGCATTACACCCCTGTGACTGGGTGATGGTTTGAGCTGCATGCCACAGCACCCATGGAGATGATGGGCTTGCAGCAGAAGAGAAGAGCTGAGAGAAAGACCCCGCACCCCCCTCCCCCCCCCCTCCAATCCACATGGAACCGGCCGGCCCTGCAGTGGAGAGGAGGCTGGAAGGCCAGACTGCCACCAGCAGTAAGTTGGCACTGGGCACCCTGCATGCAGCATGAGATTGATACGGGGTCTGCTGTTCAGCGGGGCCCTGTACCAAGAACATGCTCGCACATGTGCAGTTCTGGCCCTGGGAGGCAGTATAAGCAAATCTCTCTCAATTAGCAGACAATGTCTATTATGAGAAACTATAATGTTGATGATTGAGGAAGTGATCACAAGAGGTTTTTTATAGAATTCTCTCACTCAAAAGGAATTTTCTTTTTTGATGAATAAAACCCCGCATTCCCCATTTTTTATATTGTACCAAAAATTCATAATAATCTTCAAAATCCTCTGGGAAGACCCATTGTGCAGGGATGGGATCTATATTAGAGCCATTGTCCATTTTTGTTGATCAGATTTTGAATCCCTTAACTCGGGAGACAAAATCTTTTGTGAGAGATACCACTTACATGCTCCAGATCCTTTCCGCTGTTACTCTTCCTTCTGATATTATACTGTTGGTAACATTGGATGTTCATTCTTTAGACACAAATATAAATCAACATGAGGCATTATCTATAATTGCCCAGTTGGATTGGGGTACAGTAGTTCCAGGTCGCCTTTCTAAGACTTGTGTGCTTGAGTTGTTATGTTTAGTCTTGGAAAATAATTCTTTTTCTTTTAATGATAATTTTTTTCATCAAAGGTTTGGAGTGGCAATGGGTGCCACAGTGGCCCCTACAGTTGTGACCCTTTACATGTCACATTTTGAAGAAACTTTTCTCTACCCCTCCTTTTGGATGAATTACATACAGTATATTTATGGAAATGATACTTAGATGATATATTTAGCATTTGGAAAGGTGATGCAACATTGTTGAAGGATGTCTCCCTTTGGTTGAATTCTTTGAAGTTTGACATGAATTTTCATGAAACTATTTTCATTTTTGGATATTTTGATCTATAAAGATGGGCTTCAATTTGCAACTACATTGTATGAAAAACCTGTTTCAAGAAATAATCTTTTAAAATATTCAAGTCATCATTCCTAAAAAATTAAAAAATGGTCTACCGTTTTCACAGTTTTTATGGTTGCATCGTATTTGTCCTGAGAAGAAAGATTACGTAATGCATTCAAAATGTTTTGTCAGCGATATTTGGAGCATGGATATCCCCCCACTTTATTAAACAAGTTTGCCACTGGGGTTTGTATGCTCAAAGAGATTCATTATTTAATTCTGTAGCCACTGTTTTAAAATCAACTGAGGAACCTTTAGTTTGTACAATTCCATTTTCCAACAAAGTACCTCAAATAGAGTCTAATCTTTATAAACATTGGTACGTTTTATAATTACATGATTGTTTTTTGGAGCAGCCCATAGTAGATATTAGGGGAAAGCCGACAGTCGCCCAAGAGCAGATGGTTCGGAAGAATGTATCCTTGAAGGACACTACCAAAAGCAGAGAGGTTCCACAAAAGAGTAAAGTAGCCCAAATGCCCTCAAGTATGGAGCAGACAGAGCTTAAAGATCCCAATTTACCCATGTCTAACAATAGCCAAATTAACATGAATAAAATACATTCTCTAAAATGCTTGTATGCAAATGCTAGAAGTCTAAAGAATAAGATGGGAGAGTTAGAATATATAGCACTAAATGAAAGGTTAGATATGATTGGAATATCAGAGACATGGTGGAAGGAGGACAACCAGTGGGACACTGTGATACCTGGATACAAACTATATCGTAATGATAGAGCTGATCAAATTGGTGGAGGGGTTGCGCTCTATGTTAGAGAGGGCATTGACTCAGAAAGGAACAAAGTTTAGCAGGAAACAAAATCTGCTGTAGAATCTATATGGATTGAAATTCCATATAAAAGGGGGAAGGCGATGGCAGTGGGGGTGTACTATCGAGCACCTGGCCAGAATGACCAAGTGGATGATGAAATGCTCAAAGAAATCAAGGAAGCTAACAAAAGTTACAGCGCAGTAATAATAATGGGTGATTTCAATTACCCCGGTATCGACTGGGTCAGTGTCACGTCAGGACATGCTAGGGAGATAAAGTTCCTAGATGAAATAAATGACTGCTTCTTGGAGCAACTGGTTCATGAATCGACCAGAGGGGAAGCCATATTAGACTTGGTCCTTAGTGGAACACCAGATCTAGTGCAAGAGATAAGGGTGTTGGGGCCACTTGGCAATAGTGATCATAGCATGATCGCCTTTGATTTAATTAGTGGAGGAGGGATAGTAAGGAAATCCACAGTACTACCTTTTAACTTTCGAAAGGGAGACTATGATAAAATGAGGAAAACAGTTAAGAAAAAACTAAAAGGAGCAGTTGCGAAGGTTAAAGACGTACATCAAGCTTGGGTGTTGTTGAAAAATACTATCTTGGAAGCCCAGACCAGCTGTATTCCACGCTTTAAGAAAAGTGGAAGGAAGTCCAAAAAACTGCCAGCATGGTTTAAAGGTGAGGTCAGAGAGGCTGTTGTTGCCAAAAAAGCATCTTTCAGGAAATGGAAAAAAGAGCCAAACGACGAAACCTGGAAACAGCACAAGCACTGGCAAGTCAAATGCAAGGCATTGATAAGGCAGGCAAAGAGAGAATTTGAGCAGAAGCTTGCTGCAGAAGCAAAAACGCGAAATAAAGACCTTTTCAAGTACATTCGTAGCAAAAAACCTGTGAGAGAGTCAGTTGGTCCATTAGATGATAAAGGGGTTAAAGGAGCACTAAGAGGCGACAAGGCGATAGCGGAGAAACTGAATGAATTCTTTGCTTCGGTCTTTACTGAGGAAGATGTAGGGATGTTACCCATGACTGAAGTGGTATTTAAATGTGCGGAAGAATTGAAGGAAATATCGATACATCGGGAAGATGTCTTACAACTATTAGATAAACTGAAGAGTAGCAAATCACCTGGGCCGGATGGTATACATCCAAGGGTGTTGAAAGAACTGAAATATGAGATTGCAGAACTGCTATCAGTAATCTGTGAACTATCATTAAAATCATCTCTAATACCTGAAGATTGGAGGATCGCCAATGTAACACCAATTTTTAAAAAGGGTTCCAGGAGTGATCCGGGAAACTACAGACCGGTGAGCCTGACGTCAGTACCGGGAAAAATGGTAGAAACCATCATAAAGAATAAAATTACTCAGCATGTAGATAGTCACAACCTAATGGGAGACAGCCAACATGGCTTTAGACAAGGAAGATCTTGTCTTACTAATCTGTTATGTTTTTTTGAAGGAGTGAATAAACAGGTGGACAAAGGTGAGTCGGTTGATATTGTGTACCTGGACTTTCAGAAAGCCTTTGACAAGGTCCCTCATCAGAGACTTTTGGCAAAACTAAAGAGTCATGGGATAGGAGGCAATGTACTATTGTGGATCAGGAACTGGTTAAAAGATAGAAAGCAGAGGGTAGGGCTAAATGGCCAATTTTCCCAATGGAGAAAGGTGAATAGTGGTGTACCCCAGGGATCTGTGCTGGGTCCGCTGCTTTTTGACATATTCATAAATGACCTGTAAAGTGGAATAATGAGTGAGGTTATCAAATTTGCAGATGACACAAAACTATTTAAAGTTGTTAAAACCCAAGAGGATTATGAAAAATTGCAAGAGGATCTTGATAAATTGGAAGACTGGGCATCAAAATGGCAGATGAAATTTAATGTGGACAAGTGCAAGGTTATGCACCTAGGGAAGAACAACCCAAACTATGGTTACACGATGCAAGGTTCCACATTAGGAACCACCACCCAGGAAAAAGATTTAGGCGTCATTGTGGATACCATGTTAAAACCCTCAGCCCAGTGTGCAGCGGCGGCCAAGAGAGCAAATAGAATGCTAGGTATGATAAGGAAAGGAATGGAAAATAAAACAAAAGATATTATAGTGCCTCTATATCGTTCCATGGTGAGACCGCACCTTGAATATTATGTGCAATTCTGGTCACCGTATCTTAAAAAGGATATAGCGATTTTAGAAAAGGTACAGAGAAGAGCCACCAAAATGGTAAAGGGGATGGAAGGATACTCCTATGAAGAAAGGCTAAAAAAGTTAGGGCTCTTTAACCTGGAAAAGAGACGGCTGAGGGGAGATATGATAGAAGTCTATAAATTAATGAACGGAGTGGAACGGGTAAACGTAGATCGATGGTTTACCTTATCAGAATATAGAAAGACTAGGGGACATGCAATAAAGCTACAGGGTAAACTATTTAAGACTAATAAAAGAAAATATTTTTTCACTCAACGTGTAATCAAACTCTGGAATTTGTTACCGGAGGATGTAATAAAGGCTGTTAGTGTAGCTGGGTTTAAAAAAGGTTTGGACAAGTTCCTGGAGGAAAGGTCCATAAACCATTATTAAGAAGTGACCGAAGATATCAATGCTTGACCCAGTACAAGCATTGTGGAACTTGTGTCTCTTGGGGAAACTGCTAGGTACATGTGACCTAGATTGGCCATTGTTGGAAACAGAATACTGGGCTTGATGGACCTTGGTCTGACCCAGTATGGCATATCTTATGTTCTTATATGTTCTTATAGTAGCATTTAAGCGTGGAAAAATATTGATAATTATATTAGTCCATCTTTTACTTGGAATTCGGAAGCAAATGAGGAAATTCAAAGGGGATATTTCCAATGTGGGAGATGTGAGTTTTGTGCTATCTTTAATGCATCATACTTATACCACATGTCAATCCACATACTGTGTTTATGCTGTGGTATGCCACTGTAGAAAGTTATACATTGGTCGAACAAGACAAACTCTTGTGGCTCGTTTACGTGAACACAAATCGAGATTACATACGGCTACTACATCTGCTGCTATGGTTGAGCATTGCTTACAGTTTCAGCACACATTTGATCAGTTGCAATGGCGTGTGATTCAGTCTGTACCAAAATCATGTAAGGCAAAGAAAGTCACTGTAGAATTCCGTTGAGTATTATCGAAATACTTTTTTATGTCGAGGTCCCCCGGCAAGAGCGGGAAGGAGAAAAGCCTATCCCCTCCACTCCGGGGAAGCCCTTTTTATTATTAAAACAGTGTGCAACCCGAAACCTCGGGCAATTTTCAAATAGTGAGTAGACGCTTATCTCATAAATAAGCGATATTCATCTCCCATGGAACACCAGAGTTGTACCAAAATCATGGCATAGGGGTGATCGTGAGGCTGTTTTGAACTATTGTGGACAATTTTGGATTTTTTCTTTAAATACCATGCAACCTAGTGGTTTAAATCGTCAGATCGATTGGCAGAGAATAATATGAACTGTTTCTTTAAGAATTTGTGTTGGGGCAGGATTTATTCCACATTTTCTTTGAAAAAGACGACATGGCCATTTTTGTCAATAAAACCTTTGAGCTCTGGATGCATGGAGGACAACCTACGCCTATTCAGATAAGTACTGTCTATATGTCCTGAAGCAGGACCACATGAAATAATGGTTTGAAATGCATTGGCTTGATAAATGCAAGTTTGGCAGCTTTTTACATAATGTAAATGATAATAAAATGGACTAGAAGGAGGATGCTTAATAATAGCTATCTCATTTTATTGTACAACAAAAAATTATTGAGCTCATATTTTGGGTCTTTGTCAGTATCACACGTGGGAATTTCTAGACCCAATTATGGTCCTTATTGAGTATTATAGGGCCTGGGCATGCAATAGAAGTGGGATCCAGAAGTGTGTCAGAAATAGGATCCAGCAAACACGTCACCCTCTAACTGTGCAGTGGAGGACCCAAAATGCTTAGGGCCCCATTCCGATCAGGACATCCAGGCCCCTGTGTGCCGATCGGAATCAGATGCAGAGAAGCAGATGTGATTCTGATCCCGCGGGTATGTCTAGCTCAGCAGGATCAGAATTGAGACCAGGCCTGTACGTGCAGGCCCGGGGCCCAATTTCAGTCAGCCTGCACATACAGGCCTCTACCTAGCTAACTCAATCAAGGCTCCTTAAGTTGCCATGGCACCACAGCTCCATTCAGGAGCCATCATCCCCAGCTGCCGACCTGTGCTTTCATTCCCCGCAACCCGGCCCACGATCTGGCCTCCCAAGGCCAGGGTCGGACTGCAGGGAATCACCTGCACCCCATCCGATCCCTTCTACCCTGCACCCCATCCGATCCCTTCGGTCCTGCCATCCTCCACCATCTAGGGGAACATATTCCACCTCAGAGGTGGAATAAGTTCCCCCATTCAGCCTGCCGGCCCCGGACATACAGGGCCTACAGCAGAATCGGCCCTGTACGTCCAGGGCCATGGATCGCCTACTGTTCATCATAACTCCGCCTCCGCACCGCTCCTTTCCCACCCCCATCTAGCCTCCCCGTACAAACACCTTGTTCATATGGGGAGGTTAGCCGGGACTGCAGAGGGGGCTGAAGAGTGGGTATGGACATCCCAACAGGACGTCCAGCCCCGCTATTCGTGGCTTGGGATGACCCTCCTAGCAAAGAGTGATACTGCTGCACTCCAGGTAAGGGTACCTGGTGAAGGCAAGTGTGGATTTCTCCTGCTAAGGGAGTGAAGTCTGGGAGTGGGAGTGTGCAAAGACCCATAGAGGGCACTGTGTGTGGGAAACACCGCACTTGGGTTTTGTTTCTTTCTTTTGTTCCAGAATCCAGCGGAAATGGAGCCCCAGCAGCTCATGGGGTGGATGACCCAACATCTGCAGCAGCAGTACGCAGAAACTCAAAAGCTGCTCCAGGAAGGCGTGGCAGCCTATAAACGACAACAGCTGCTGTTGGACCCTCTATGTGAGCAGGTCCAGAACACTGGTTGCCTATTGGAGCAACAGCAGGCAAGGACAGTGGCTTCTGTACCTGTGGGCCCAACTGACTCAGGTAGAGGAGCGCAGAGTTTTGGACCCATGTTTTTAAGCAAAATGGGAGAAAAGGATGACCCCGATGGCTTTTGAGAGAGTGGCCCAAGCAGCGGGGTGGCTTCCTATTTAGCACGAGAGGCTTTAGCTGCCTATTGAGCTCTGACGCGCGAACAAGCAGCTAGTTATGACATAGTAAAGACCACCATTAAGGATAGGATGGGCTTGACCTGAGAGCATTATCGTTGGGCGTTGCGCTCCACCCGAATGAAGCCAGGAGAATGGCCAAAAGCTCTAGCTTAGACTAAGGTTGTGGGCATAAGTGGCTAGAGCCTGAGGGCAAAACCATGGAGGACATAGTATACATATATATATACATATATATATATGCGGTACCCTCGAATTTGAAAGACTGGCTGATTAAGTAGGGGTAACCACAGTAGGTCAAGCTATTGTGGTCTCTGAAAGTTATTTTAAGGCTCAGACCCAGGGGGGGGAGGGAGGCCCCAGTGTTAGCGGGTAAGTGCCTTCATAGGGATACCCAAGCTGAGGAGGCAGGAATAGTAGGGGGAAATGGGACCCTGGGAGGGCATCGAGGTCTTGTTAATCCTGTGGGAAAACAGGGCATTATAAAAGAGACTGGTGTGATGAGGGAGCCTGGATAGAAGCCCCTACCCTGAGTTTAGGGAAGAGGTAATCATAGAAGGGGTGCCCCTACAAGCACTACTCGATTCCGGGGCAAACCAGTCTATGATCTCCTGTAAATGTTGGGAAGGAGGAGGGGAGGAAGGACCGTTTCCAAGGGAGAGGTGCACACATGCTATGTGCATGGGGACACAACCAGGGCCAGCCTGTCCACTAGGTGGCCGCCTAGGGCAACAGTCCTCTCGGCACGGTGCCTGCAGCAGGCCATGTGCTTTGGCACACAAGGCCTGCCGCTCCTGAGCCCCCTCCAACAGGATGTTGTGTCAGAGGGGGGGGGGTCAGAATCAGCAGACCATGTGTGCTGAAGCACATGACCTGCCATGAGTCAGTGCCAACACCTCTGCTGCCCACCCCCAACCCCACCAACGGAATCGGTGGCGGCATGGGGGGGAGGGGGTGGCACAACCGGGGCCTCTGCCTGGGTGCAGAAATTCTTATCCCCTGCAACGTATGCGAGTGCAATGCAGAGGAAGAGCTTACTGGCTAACAGTGACCATCTTGGCCAGGCTCCCTTATGATATAATCTTGGGGAGAGATTGGAAAGGTTTCTCAGGAGTTTTCAACCATGAAATGGGAAATGTAAGAACAACGTCCAAGCCCAGTATCCTCTTTCCAATAGTGGCCAATCCAGGTCACAAGTACCTATCAGGTTCCCAAAAAGGTACACAGATTCCACAATGCTTATCCTGGGGAAAGCAATGGATTTCCCTGGTCCTCCTTAATAATGGTTTATGGATTTTTCTTGCAGGGACTTGTCAAAACCTTTTTTTTGTAATTTAAATTTGTATTGATTTTCCATAATAGCATATGATACAATAAACAAGCAACTCTAATAACCAAAACTTGAACCCCTGAATCCCCATACCACCCGCTTACAATAAGTCCAGACTTCCACAGTTCAGTCACACTTTAACAGTAAGTCCCTCAATTTCAAACTGATAACCACTGGTTCATCTATACCACATCCCCTCCTACCTGTCCCTGTCCCTACCCATCCCCCACCCTCCCATTCACCCCCTACTCACCTAGGGGCGGCCCAAGGAAGGTGCGGGGCCATGTGCGGAGACTCAGTGCGGGACCTAATTTGCATAAGGGCCTCATTTGCATAAATATTTGCATAATGTTACCATACACTAACTTTTAGTAAACATACCTCTTCATGAGTGTTATGGATAAAGAATAAAGAAAGACTGAAAGATTTCTACATTACTATAATCCAGTGCCATCCGCCAGGCACATTAGGAACTACAGTACTACAAACACTGCCCATTTAGAACCCATTAGTTTCTAAAAAATTACTCCAAACTAACAGACTATTGCAGAAAGAATCAGAGGGTTTCTGTCTAAACTCAATTAAAGTGCACGGAAATCGTCTCAGACTCTTCGGCTACCAATTGCTGGATGTTGAGAGTTCAAAACAGCCAGCGGTGCCTGCTAGCATCAATGACTGATTCCGGCTATTTTACTAAATTATTGACACCCTCTCCCAATTGTATTCAAAAACAATTTTTCAGTCTCTGATGAAAATAGAATAAACACTTAGCTTCACGTTCTCTTTTTTCAATTTTTTCCAATTTCTTCCGAAACTGCTCATATGACAACAATATCTTCTTCCTCCCGTCTTCTTATTCCCAACGCCTCACACACCACGTCGTGACCGCGTTTCTCTCAATGTAATGAGGTTCTTCAGGGGATAAGTCACTAGCAGCCAAGTATTTATCCAATGTTGGCCATCACACCAGCACAGCTTCCTAAACCAAACTTGCAATTTTCTCTGAAAATCAGGCAGTTCTTGATCGCCGTCTGCTAAAAAAACGCTGCGAACGAACTCTCAACATCCAGCAATTGGTAGCCGAAGAGTCTGAGACGATTTCCGTGCACTTCAATTGAGTTTAGACAGAAACCCTCTGATTCTTTCTGCAATAGTCTGTTAGTTTGGAGTAATTTTTTAGAAACTAGTGGTATTAGATTACTCTATAAGCTAGACCCGAATCACTTGTAAGTCTACATTTAGAACCCATAGCAAACCCGCCGTATCATAACAGCACTACCAGGACTCACAAAGCACCATATCCTACCTATCAAAAGGCAACACTGCAAATATTAAACCAATACATTTCAGAGAATAACAATACATGACCTACTGGGGAAAGAGAACAAGTGGCAATGTCAAATAGGAATTACATAAACAGAATACCTCAGCTTAGTTACACATGCAGAACATAGACCATCACCAAATAAGGAATCACAATTTAGAAACAGGAAGACAATAATTAAACTGGGAACCCTAAAAGTCAAACTTGAAATGTACAACAACAATGTAGAAATAAAACTATAAATTAATTTCCTCTTGTACTAAACAAAGCACAGACGTTAATGATGCACATTTCCCAGAGCTGACATATTCCAGTTAATAAATTCAAAATAAAGAGATATCTTTGTACCTTTTGTGCATTTTTATTCAGTTGCAATTGTTCCAGCCACTTTCTTCTGGTTTCTTTGTGTCTTTTGCTAACTCTCCATCATCTGCTGTCCATTTGTCCTTTCTTCTCTCTTCTAGTTTTTTTCCATTCTCTCTCTACATCTGCTTTAACATACTAATCTTTCTCCTTTTGCTCTTCCTCATTCCTATTTCATCCACTCAAATTTTACCACTCCATCCTCAATCCCCACTTACTCTCCCAATACCCGGCCAATTGTAGATTTTTCTTCCCTCCCACACAAAATATTTTTCCCCTCTCCATTTCACTCTCCCAGCCCCATCCTACAGGCTGGTTAGTTTAACTTTGGTGGTGAATAATTGGAAACGCTGCTGAAAGAGAAAATAATGAGGTTTCTGGTGTCCAGCAGATTACAGGATCCAAGGTAGCATGGATTCACCAGAGACAGGTCTTGTCAGACAAATCTGATTGATTTCTTTGACTGGGTGACCAGGGAGTTGGACCGAGGGAGAGCCCTAGATGTGGTGTATTTAGATTTCAGTAAAGTCTTTGACACCGTTCCTCACAGGCAACTTATAAACAAACTTTGAGCACCCTAGGGATGGACCCTAAAGCTACTGTTTGGGTTAGAAATTGGTTGAGGGGGAGGCGACAAAGGGTACAGGTAAATGGAGCTCACTCTGAGGAGAAGGAAGTTACCAGTGGTGTGCCCCAGGGATCTGTCCTTGGTCCGATTCTTTTTAACATCTTTGTTAGTGATATAGCGGAAGGGCTGTCAGGTATAGTTTAACTCTTTGCGGATGATACCAAAATCTGTAATAGAGTAGACACCCAGGAAGGTGTAGATAACATGAGGAGGGATCTAGCTAAACATGAAGAATGGTCTAGAATTTGGCAGCTGGGATTTAATGTTAAAAAATGCAAGGCCATGCATTTGGGCTGCAGCAATCCAAGGGAGTAATATAGTATAGGGGGTGAAGTACTTTTGTTCACTAAAGAAGAGCGGGACCTAGGCATGGTTGTGCCTGATGATCTTATTTTATTTTTATTTATTTATTTATTTGTAAGTATTTTATATACCATAAAGAAAGAGTCCAATTAGATCACACTAAATTCCCCCTTATTGTGCCAAAATTATTTTTGTCGGAGTTATGTCATCACAGTATAACAAACATGTAATGGAAGATACCGCTGTGACTACTCCCTTTCATTAATTATAACTTTAAAACTGGACCATAGCCCAACGGCTGTGCTACCTTAAGCTGATCTTTTCTGACCTGAAGCAGGGTTTTTCGGAGCTACAAGATTAAAACCCGAAACGAGCGCCCGTCGTGTTTATGAAGTTTCGGCGCTGGGTGCCACACAGCTAAGTCTTGGGCTATGGTCCAGTTTTAAAGTTATAATTAATAAAAGGGAGTAGTCACAGCGGTATCTTCCATTACATGTTTGTTATACTGTGATGACATAACTCCGACAAAAATAATTTTGGCACAATAAGGGGGAATTTAGTGTGATCTAATAGGACTCTTTCTTTATGATATACATGTGGTCTGATTAGGGTTCTTTATTGTTTTCAATTGGTTTAGTATTTTATATACCGCCACTTCCCAAGATCAGTGGCGGTTTACATCAAACAACAAGAAATACATAGAACAGTTCAGTAATAAATAGGTACATTGAACGGTAATTAGAACTATAAACATTAAGTATAAGCATATTTTGAAACTATATACAAGTTTTTACAGTATTTATATACATATGTACATCGGGTTTCATCGTGTGTTCAGTTTTGAGAGTAGTGTTGTGACTATCAGAGCAGGTGAGAGCCTTGGTGATTTATGGAGGATGGGTGGCCTTGTCAAAATTATTATCTATGTTAGAGTAATATTGTGTAAATCTTAAAGTGGCTAAACAGGTAGAAAAGGCAACAGCAAAAGCTAGAAGGATGCTTGGGTGCATACGGAGAGGAATGGCTAGCAGAGAAAAAGAGGCGATAGTGCCTCTGTATAAATCTTTGGTGTGACCTCATTTGGAGTATTGTGTGCAGTTCTGGAGATCGCTCCTTCAAAAGGATATAAACAGGATGGATGCAACACAACAAGAACAGATATCACTTGAGATGAAGAAACCAGTCCAAGACGTGATATTGTGGAAAGACAGAGCTTTATTACTATAAACTGATGACAACCCGACACAGGCCATGTTTCGATACCCTTCGTCAGGGGTTAGTCTGGCATATGCTAAAAACATAAATATATAAATACAAAAATCATGACTGTATTCTATAATCTATGCAAGTTTTAAAATAGATGGTATCATTTTTATCTGTTATATAGTTAATCACCAATTTGGAATGAGTTTTTAAGTATTTTGTACTTAATTAAATAAATTATGCCAGATTTAGAAATAGATTTTTCTATGGTTTAAATACTTTACGTTTGCCCCTCCCCCCCAACTCGCTCCTGCTACCTTTTCCATAGGGAATACGACATTATCTTCTGTCTCCATATGTCAATTATAACACAAAAATATAGATTATATCTAGATATATATACTGTACATATATATATATAATTTCATATAACATGCTGTTTTACTGCTTTTAATTTTTATGTGTATCTATTAGTGAGTACAGAAATTTACTAATTAGAAAAGAATGTCACAAGACCTTCTGACTTAACATTCTAAAACAGAGGTATTTATATATATATGTTTTGTGTGTCACATCTTTTTATCTTTTTAATGGTTTTTGAACATCTCTCTAATGGTTTGAATATATATTTATTCATTTATTTTCTTTTATGTCTTTTAGATATATGAGAAAGTTTGTTATAATTTGTTCAGTTTGTTTTACTGATTTGTTTAATTATATATTGTTTAAATTCTTTCTTTTAATTCTTTTGTTTTATTCATTTAATTATTCATTGTCTGTATTTATGCTTATGATGTGATCTGTTTCTTTTTATGATTTTTGTATTTATATATTTATGTGTTTAGCATATGCCAGACTAATCCCTGACGAAGGGTATCAAAACACGGCCTGTGTCGGTTTGTCATTGGTTTATAGTAATAAAGCTCTGTCTTTCCACAATATCAGGTCTTGGACTTTTTTTTTATAAACAGGATGGAGTCAGTACAGAGGGTGGCTACTAAAATGGTTAGTGGTCTTCATTATAAAGCATATGTGGACAGACTTAAGGATCTTAATATGTACACCTTAGAGGAAATGCGGGATAGAGATGATATGATTGAGACGTTTAAATACCTCCATGGCATAAATGCACAGGGGGAGAGCCTCTTTTGATTAAAAGCAAGCTCTGCTATGAGGAGACATGGGATAAGGGTGAAGGGGATAGATTCAGGAGTGATACGCAGAAATATTTCTTTATGGAAAGAGCGGTGGATCCGTGGAATAGTCTACCAGTGGAGGTGGTAGAGATGAGGACAGTAACTGAATTCAAAAAAGCATGGGACAAACACAGAGGATCTCTAAAGGAAAACGGGGACTGTTGTAGTTGTTGATATGGAAGGGCAGACTAGATAGGCCATGTGGTCTTTTTCTGTCATCATTTTTCTATGTTTGTATACCTGCATCGGATCCCTTCCCTAAAACCACCTCCAGACCTTCCCACCACCACTCCTTATACCAATGCCACATGTCTAGAAAAGTGTGCTTGGCAAGATTCTTGTATGCTGCTACTTCACAAACACCACAACTGCTCCAACTTATACACTACCACCCCAAGGGAGGGCACCCCCTGTTTCCACCATGCAGTCAATGCTAACCATGTCACTCCCACACAGTATTTGAACAAAGTAACCAAAGGTCTATCACCCCTACCCATATCTTATTCAGTATCACCATGGTGGGTCCCAACTTTACCTGCACTTTTGTTATTGTATAATATAAACCCTCCACTTTATTTTTTTTTAATTTCTTGTATACTGCCTTTCATGATATCAAGGTGGTTTACATTGAACAGGGCATTATAACTTGGAGATAACTATTTTACAGGGAGCATGGGCAATGGAGGGTTAGTGTCTTACCCAAGATCACAAGGAGCACCTGTGGGACTAGAAACCCCAGTCCTTCTGGCCCAAGATTGCTGTCCTCTAGTGGGATTTGAACCCCTGACTTTCTGGCCTGAGGTACCTTGCCCCAACCACAAGGCCACTCCTCCCTTCACTTCCCCTCACAATATCTGTGCCTTCATGCAATCCCATAATAAATGTTTCAGATTTCCCCACCCGCCACAGCCTTTCCAACACTCCCCGGTTGTAGTAAATGGCCGGTATCTTAACCGGGGTCCAGTATATGTGCAGTCTGATTTTAAGGCTGTTCTCTAGGAAAAGTAGTTCCCGGAACTAATCTCTAGGCATTCTCATAGATAGCCCTCCACCTCCCCTCATCTCATGGGCCTGGAAGTTCCTCCTCCAACGTTTATGGCACTCCAATATGCCACCTTCGCCCCCATCAGTTCCCAATACAGGACTGACAATAATCCCTTCTGAGTTACAGTGCTCCCCATTAGTTTCTCAAAAAGCATGGGTTTAGCCCACAAGTCTAGTTGAATCACTGTCTGTTGTAAGTAATGGCACATCTAGACAAAGGCAAAATAGTCCTTATCCCCCAACCTATGGGTACTCCAACAACACAAAAGATAACACCCTACCCTTCTTATCTAGTAATTACTCTATCCTCCTAAGACCTTTTTGTTCTCATTCTCGGAAATACCCCTCTTCCCTTCCTGGACCAAAATCTCCCAGCCCTCTGATGAATGCACTCCTCAATAACCATTTTCCCCCCATTAAGCGACTCCTCCCCCGAGTCCACACCCCCATGCTAAGAGCCCTTGGAGGTTACCTTCCCTTTCCCCCTGTGCCTTCCACTGAGGATCCCATATCAGATATTCCAGAGTTTCAGGTCCAACTGGGGAACTTCTCCAGCCCCTCTCCAAGCGAACAGGACCCATAGCTGTGCCGCGTCATAGTAGGTCGCTAATCAGAGAACCCCAATCTCCCTCCTCCCTCCTTTTATACATTATCCGGCAAGAGACCCTCGGTGGTTGCCTTAACTACTCCCTGCAACCTCTTAAGGAACTTCCTAGGGAGCATATGGCAGTGAAGCAAGCAGAAAAATGATCCTGGGGAGCACATTCATCTTTATTGTCGCAATGTGTCCCAACCAAGTTAGGCGGAGCCCCTCCCATTTATACAAATCCTGATGGAGGGCCTCCAGTAATGGGGCATAATTCTATTCTCTGAGATGGGCGGTCGAATTGCCTATCTGTATCCCAAGGTAGCGAAAGGATGTAGTCACCCATTTAAACTGAAAACCCTCCCTCAAACGCCCTTCCAAACTCACTCGATTAAAGGCCAAAATTTCCATCTTGCCCAAATTAATGTTATACCCAGACACCTTGCTATACCACCCAATTGCCTCCATAAGAATTGGTAAAGTGGTAAGCGACTCTATGGGTGAAAATAATGCATCTGTAAAAAGGGCTATTTTTGACACCTCCCTCCCATCACCACCCCCTTAATGTCCACCTGCCCTCTAATATACTCCACTAGGGGTTCAATTACCAGTGCAAATAGGAGGGGCGATAAGGGGTACCCCTGGTGTGTCCCTCATCCTAAAGAAAAGCTCTCAGAATATCCCCCATTGATTCTTATACGTGTCCACAGTAACTACTCAGACACAGATAGCTGCTGAGAAGAACAAGCAAAACCCCGAATAGTATTTGGGAGACGTTTTCCCATTTGAGGAGGGAGAGTTGATTGAGGCACCTGGCCCCTCAAGGAAGGGAGGAGGGCAAAGGAAAGCTGAAAGTAGGGAAAGAGCTTCACAGTTGGAGCAGGCAGGGAGAACAGGTTCAATGCCCTGGGTCCCTGAGGAGGTGATAGAGTTCCAGCAAGAACAGGAGGCTGACCCCACCCTAAAGTGGATCTTTACCAGGGGCAGGGAGGAACCACAGCCAGGATACCCCTGAGTTTGTGTCAGTGATGGTTTGTTGTATCAGGAGGTGAAAGACAGAATTGAGGAGGGCTTAAGGCTGCACCTGGTGGTCCCTTGAGCCTTCAGGCCGAGATGTTAAGGGTCACCCATCAGCATCCTTTGGCAGGGCATAAGGCTGCCGGGAACACCCTAACCCAGATCTTTGAGTGATTTTTTTCTGGTTATATAGAGAAGTTCAGGAGTTCTGTGCCTCCTGTGGTCCTTGTCAGAAGGTAACAGGTTCCCCTAATCCCTCTGCCCATAGTTGGGGAACTCCTCACCTGGGTGGCTATGGACATAATTGGATCTTTAGATAAGAGCAACCGAGGTCACATGTACATCCTGAACATTATTGACCATGCAAACCTGTTTGCCCTGAGATCCATTTCAGCCAGAGCCACTGCCTGGGAACTTATTAGGCTGTTTTGCCAGATAGGGTTCCCTCAGGAAGTTCTTATGGATAGGAGCACAGACTTCTTGCCCAGTACCCTGAAAGAGATATGGGAGACCTTTGGGATCCAGCACATTAAGACAGCAGCCTATCACCCACAGGCAAACGTGCTAGAGGAAAGGTTTAATCAAACCCTCAAAAATATGCTCAAGAGAGGGTTGGATGTGGATGTAGGTAATTGAGAGCAATTGCTTCCATTTGTGATGTATGCTGCTAGAGAGATAATTCAGGCATCGTTAGGGGTGGGCACCTTTAAGTTATGGTATGGCCAACCCTCAAGGGGGCTTTCTGGATATTTTGTGAGAACAGAGGGGAAGGGTTGAAAAACAACCCCTTAACGTAATCTCCTACCTAAGTGGGTTGAAGGATCGGGTTAAAAGGGCCACTAAGTTAATGCAGGATAACCTGAAGAAAACCCAAGAAAGACAAAAGGCACACCAGGGAGCTAAAGAGTGGGAGTTGGAGGTGGGACAGAAAGTCCTGGTGCTGGTCCCATCCTCTCCGCATAAGTTTATGGCAAAATGGAGGGGATCACTAGTAGTGGAAAAACATTTGAATGCTGGACTATGTAGTGAGAGATAAGAGGGGATGCAAATAGACATACCACATTAATTTACTGAAGCCATTGCAGGTGAGGGAAACCTTAGTAGCAACTCTCAAGGAGGAGGATTATTGTCCTCAGTTGGCCAATATAAAAAAGGAGGCTAAGTAAATGTTAACCTAGGGTTAACTCCCACCCAGAAGGAGGATGTTGGGCACTACTAGAGCAGTTCCATGATGTAATATCTCCAATTCGAAGAAGAACCTCTCTGGTAGAACATGAAATTCAGATACCTCTGGGGAAAGTAGTGAGGTTGAAGCCTTACCATTTGCCTGAGGCCAAGAGAGTAGAAGTCATATGGCAGGTGAAGGAGATGGGGGGTAATAAAGAAGTCAGGAAGCCCATGGTCTAGCCCTGTAGTTTTGGTTCCGAAGGCAGATGGGACACTCCGATTTTGCATTGACTTTCATCAAGTCAATTCCATTTCAGAGTTCAATGCATACCCTATACCATCAATTGATGAGCTGTTGGACCAGTTGGAACTGCTAAGTATCTGCAAACCCTTGATCTGTCTAAGGGATACTAGCAAATACCCCTTAACCCACCTCTAAACCTAAAATGGCTTTTAGTACTCTAAAAGAGCTAAATCAATTCTGTTGTATGCCTTTTAGATTACATGGGGTGGCAGCCACTTGTCAGCAACTTGTCAATAATGTGTTGAGGTAACATGAGGCTTATGCAACCACCTATATGAACGACATTGTCATTTTTACGCCAGATTGGGCTAGTCACGTATCAAGGGTGAGAGCAGTCTTGAAGACACTTAGGAAGGAGGGACTTACCATTAATTCGAAAAAGTGCTTTTTTGCTCAGACTGAAGTCAAGTACCTTGGGTACCAGGTGTGTAATGGGGAAGTGTGACCAGTCCTAGATAAAGGTGTAGAGTGTGAAAGAGTTTTCTCTCCCAAAAATTAAGAAAGAGCTATGCAGTTTCTGGGGCTGATGGGCTATTACCACCAGTTTAGTCCGGAGTTTGCCACCAAGGCACATCCCTTGACAAAGATGCTAAAGTAAAACCACCCAAACCAGTTGAACCAGGCCTCTCAGGATCTGGAAGCCTTTCAGGAGGCCCTTTGCCAGGAACTTATTTTGAGGAGGGTTGATTTTAGCAAGGACTTTGTTCTGCAGACCGATACCTCAGCTGGGGGGTTAGGGGCCATACTAGGGTTGCCAACTGACTCCAGATGCGCCCGACAAGCTTGATCCGGTCCTGGGTCTACCCCATTGCATGCAGGGACATGTAGTTCTGATTTCTCCATAGCATTCCATAAGAAAAA
The DNA here is from genome assembly GCA_033557465.1 of Ichthyophis bannanicus. Classification (NCBI taxonomy): domain Eukaryota; kingdom Metazoa; phylum Chordata; class Amphibia; order Gymnophiona; family Ichthyophiidae; genus Ichthyophis; species Ichthyophis bannanicus. The sequence continues at coordinate 1,373,596,622 of CM066032.1, read as the reverse complement.
CAAGACTACATTTCCCTGCATGCAATGGGGTAAACCCAGGACTGGATCAAGCCTGTCGGGCGCATCTGGAGCCAGTTGGTAACCCTAGGCCATACTAATCCAGAGGCTTCAAGGGGAGGGACACCCAGTCTTATACCTTAGTAGGAAATTAATCCCATATGAAACGCGATACTCCAAGGTGGAAAAAGAATGTTTGTCGACCGGTTAATTATTTAAAAGCCTCCACAGTCCACTTTATGGCCAATTTACCCTGATGATACTGTAGATCATGTGACTTGAAATGGCTCGAGCAAATGAAGAACACCAATAGACATTTGACCTGATGGTATTTAGCCCTTCAAATGTATAGGTTCCGGGTGGTGCATCAGGCAGGGAAGGAGCACATAAAAGCAAATGTGTTGTCCCAGGTGGATGAAGAGAAAGAAATGCCTAAGCCCAGAAGGGCTAGGAACTTAAGGGGGGGGAGGGGAGTATGTGGCAGAGACAACTAAGGTTGCCAACTGGCTCCAGATGCGCCCGACAGGCTTGATCCAGTCCTGTGTTTACCCCATTGCATGCAGGGACTTGCAGTCTTGCTTTTCTGATTGAGTGCAATGGAGAAATCAGAACTACATGTCCCTGCATGCAATGGAATAAACCCAGGACTGGATCAAGCCTGTCGGGCACATCTGGAGCCAGTTGGCAACCCTAGAGACAACTGGCCTCCAGATCCAGGGGGTGAAGAAGGCCTACCCAGCCCCGAAAATTCCTCAGAGTCAGGGCTACCCATGCAGGGAGGGGGAGGAAGTGCCCAGCATCAGCAAAAGGAGAAGGAGGTGGGCTGGATCCAGCCCAGGATTTAGGGATTACCCTGCACTTTAGAGAGATCTAAGTCAGAGGGGTGGATCCAGCAACTGGGTGATTTCCCAGGGACCTGGGGAAGTAGGAGGGGCTGATATTCCTCCCTGGCAGGGCAAGGAGGATATAAGGCAGCTTCTTCAGTACCAAGGGAGCTCCTCTGGCCTGGAGTCAGCCCCCACGTGAGCTCCCTGCAATTTCTGAGATGCCAGTGTAGCAGCAAAGCGCAGACAATGAATAAATCCAGGAGTCAATTTACAGGGTCCAAGCCAATTTACTGTGCACAAGGCCCAGTTAGTCAAGCTTCAAAAAGGACTGAGCAAAGTTCTTACAGAGACATATTCATTTATACATTTCTTTCAGTTTGATACATGCAGACTTTCTATTGGCCCCAACGCCCCCTGCGTTTGTCCAATCGGAGATCCCTCCTGGGCCTAGCACCCAGCTCCCTCCTCTAGGACTGTTCTAACAATGGTACAGTTTCTAGGTTTGGATACTTCTCTACTGCAAGGTCGTTTCTGGCTCTAGGAATGCATGTATTGAAACATTTCTATCTTCACAGCACAAGAGAATAATGAAAGATTTATGCATTCATGAAAACTTCTTATTAAGCAGTTTAAAACAGCTTTCTCAAACTTTTACAGACTTTGGTTCTTTACTGAGATGGGGGTTGGAATCAGGGCCTAACTTACAGGCCTTTCATATTTGCAGACTATTATAGGCCATAGCCTGCCACATTCCCCCCTTTGATTATTCTCACCCGCTAGTGAGAAAGGGTGAGAATTAAATCACATATTAAACTTGGGTAACAGCATCAGCTTGGGGTATAGGGGAATATTGCCACATAGCTAATATCTTCGTAGCTGCCTTCCATTCTACAGTGTTATCAATAACTGAGGTTATCATGCGTAAGCAAAGGGGTAGGAGACATGGGAGCAACAAGCATACAGCTAATATAAGTAATACAATAAACACAAGGGTCTTCAGACCACCCAACCATGAAAATGCTGAACCAAACCACCCATCAAGCTTCAGGCCATGCCAGGTCTGAACAGGCACATATGCTTGTGTGCGCATTTGAGTAGCTATATCTTCAACAACGTGTCCATTATTATCAATCTGCAAACAACAGTTGGTTAAATTCAATTTTCCACACACTCCACCTTCAGCTGCTAGCAAACAATCTAGAGCTAAACGATTCTGATAAATAGCTGTACGCATTTGTGTACTCTGCTTAGCTAAAAGAGTTAGTGCTTTACTGGTTTCATTGGTTATTATTTCAACAACAGCTTGTAAGCAGATAATACGATTTATCATATACCCAGGAGTACGATATCCCCATGTACCATCTTGCTCCCAAGTGGCAGGTCCATAGTATGAAATGATTCTCTCAGGTGGCCACTCTTCATCCTTCCACTTGTCCCACTGGCCTATTTTCAAGACCTCTCGTTTCTGTCGACTCCTGTACACGGGAAAACCCAGTTGTTCTCCATGGGATGTAGGCAACAGGAAAAAGGAAGGTCGTATGGTTCCCAATGCACATGCTCCTCCCCAGTGGTGAGGAAGCCTAGCATATGCTCGGGTTCCACAAATCCAGTACAGTTCAGGTGGTGCTTGCCAGGTATTGTAAGATGCTAGATTAGTCCAGATGCTGGCAAGATTAGGGAAACGGACTAAAGGGTTGGTGGGCTCTGAAGCGTTGATTCCTGACCACCAGGACGTCTTCTTGGTGGTACTGTTGTAGAACTTCTGATTGAGACAGACCAGCTGTCCAACCTCCATGGCAAACTGTGGTCCAGAGCGAGCAAAACACAAGTTACCAACAATGGGGTGGGCCAGTACCCACTCACTAGTAGCATTATGTAAATCAGTCTGATTATAAGGCATAGACTAGTTCACTTCTTGTGCCTCCCAGGGCCATTGGTCTCCCATCTTAGTTCCTCCACAGAAGAGGCAGTCCGAAATGTGGAGACTAGATGCTACTGCCCCAGCGAGCTCAATGAACAAGTTTTGGGAGGCATGAGGAATCTAAATTCTGCCTTCATGGCTTCATAGAAAGAGTGATGTAGTCGATAAGGTGCGGATGCATGAGTCTTAGTATTCAGCTGTATATGTATAAAAGTTCCAGGATCTATGCCTCCTCCTGCTATTCGTAACCCAAATCTGTACCCCTGCTTCCACTGGCTGGGTTTAAGTATAATGAGCTGCACTGGATTACAGGCACCTTTCTTGCACTTTCGAGGTTCCGGTAAGGATAATTTTTCCAGGCTTGCTATACTTTATCTCCCTCTCGTCCAGTAGGCGCACCAGACCAGGTGGCATAGTACACGCATTCCCACTTGGGACAGTAGTAAGCATCTTTGAATGATGTACTGTAGACGGTTGGGGAAGATTTCCCAGTACACTTTCCCCATCCGTATGCTCCTTCAGGACACATATATTTATCATCATAGTAGTAGGCTTGCTCCCAATATCCACACTTGTGATGGACATTTCTGTTTATCACCTCACAAGCATTAAAACTCAGGGTAACATGCTTTGTGGGATCAGGAAGCTGTCGTGTGGCATTTATGAGGGCTCCATCCTCATCATTCCATCGTATCTCAAGTACATAATAAGAGGGGTTCTGCTGGGGGTTGTAACAAGTCTTACTTTTCCCCTTCGTACAGATATTTAACTCTGTACCATTATACACACACCGGCTAACTATACCAGTGCAAGTATAGTAGGAATGATAAAGTAAAGTCTGAGTGACCTTCAGTCCGGTTCGGGTGGTAGTTATACAAGCTGCACAAGGGGGTAAGGCAAAAGTCTTTTCCAGGAATCCCAGGACCATCACTCCCACAAGGCAATAGTGGAGGAACATTGTGATTACAGTCTTTGGAGGTCAACTAGAATATTGGGTACAATGAACTTGTAGAGTCTTTTCTTCTTCTCTGCTTTGACTGCTACCCTTGCGTGACAGGGGTGGGATTGTAGATTCTGAAGATTCTTACAATGCTGGTTGTCTCCGCAATGTGAGTCACAATGGAGTCTCAGGGTCATTTACTGAGGTCCATTGACCAGGTTCAGGAGCAGCTGCCGGCTTCACTCGACTGTGATGGATCCAGGGTTCGAGTTCTGCGACTTTTACTGCAGTTGGGGTTGACAAGATGACAACATAAGGTCCCATCCAATGTGGCGCCAGCGGGGTCTTTCTCCACTCCTTGATCCACACTGACACTCCTGGCTTGAAGCGATGTAGAGGCTCTGTTAGGTTAATGGGCAATCGATCTTGCACCCAGGTATGAAGATTCTGCAAAACAGAACCTAAAGCCAATAGTTCTTGTCTAGTTATTTCAGATCCTATCTGTTTCATATCTCCTTTAATTCCCTGTACAATGGGTGGAGGTCACCCATACAAAATCTCAAAAGGGGAAACTCCTAAGGACTTGGTTGGAGCAGAACGTATCCTAAGAAGGGCTATAGGGAGAACCTGGAGCCACTTTAGGTGTGTTTCTTGACAAAGCTTGATCAACTGAGATTTCAGGCTTCTATTCATGCGTTCTACTTTCCCTGAACTCTGGGGTCTATAGACAGTGTGCAGCTTTCATTGTATCTGTAGAGCTCGAACTAACTGTTGAGTTACTTGGGACACAAATGAGGGCCCATTGTCTGACCCTATAGTCAATGGTATTCCAAATCGAGGAATAATCTCATGGAGCAGTATTTTAGTGACTTCTCGAGCTTTCTCAGTTCGGGTGGGACAGGCTTCTACCCACCCAGAAAATGTGCAAACTAGAACTAACAGGTAGTGATATCCATTTGCTCGTGGCATTTCAGTAAAATCTACTTGAATATCACTCATAGGGGTCACCCCTACTGACTGAACTCTTGGGGGTGGAACGGGACCTTGCCTAGCATTATTCTTGGCACATGTTAAACATTGCTGTGCCACTGAAGCAGACAGGGGTCCTAGTAGTGAGATGCAAAAATGGGGTCTTAGGGCTCTTTCCATGGCCATTTTCCCATAATGTGTGGCCTGATGAAAAGCCTGAACAAAGGCTGACCCTAATGCTTCAGGAATGACAGTGGGACCTGGAGGTGAGCTACCCTCTGGAGGTGGCAGCACTATCCAACCTTTTTCTGTTAGGACCCCTCCCTCCTTCTCACAGAAGTAATCTAACTCTCTTGTAGTGTATCGGGGGGCCCATGAGCTAAGTGGCACAGGGAATAAGGCTGCCTGCACTGAAGTGTCTTGGGTCACAACTCGTCCAGTTGTGGCTGCTTTTCGGGCAGTGGCATCAGCAAATCTATTCCCTCAGGTAACTTCTCCTGCTCCTGTCTGATGACCTCGACAGTGCATGACTGCAACTTGCTTAGGGGCCCATACAGCATCTAATAATATCAATATCTTGGGCCCATACCTAATGGACTTGCCTCCCGAGGTGATCAACCCTCGTTCTCTATACAGGGCTCCATGTGCGTGCAAAGTGGTAAAAGCATACTTGGAATCTGTGTACACATTTAAACAGAGTCCTTCTCCTAATGTCAGTGCTCTAGTGAGAGCTATCAGTTCAGCCTTCTGTGCTGAAGTTCCTGGGGCCAAAGCTGAGGACTCAACTACCAGATCAAGGGTCACCACTGCATATCCAGCACAACGATGTCCATTGATGACAAGACTGCTTCCATCTACAAAGAAAGTCTGTTCAGGGTCCTCCAAAGGAACATCAGTCAAATCCAGGCGACTTGAAAATACAGTGTCCATAGTTTCTAAACAGTCATGATCAGGGGGCCCAGGACCAATTGGGAACAACGTAGCAGGATTCAGAGCTTGACTGACTTTTAACTGTATTTGGGGGGTTTCGCACAGCATACTCTGATATTTCAACATTCGTGATTTCGTTAGCCAGAAACTTCCTTTGTGTGTTCCATGAGGGTCAGGACAGAATGTGGCACAGTCACTTGAAGATTCTGTCCCAGAGTGAGCTTGTCTGCTTCACTCACCAAAAGGGCTGTTGCTGCAACAGCTCTCAAACAAGGGGGCCAACCTCTTGCTACCACATCCAACTGTTTTGACAAGTAGGCTACTGGCCGCTGCCAAGATCCAAGAGATTGGGTCAGTACTCCCAACGCATTTCCTTGTGACTCATGGACGTAAAGATGGAAAGGCTTCTGGACATCTGGGAGACCCAGAGCTGGTGATGACATCAGAGCGCTTTTCAGAGATTGGAATGCTGCATCCTGTTCAGGTCCTCACTCCAGTGGAGACTTTTCCATTCCTTTGGTAACTTGATACAATGGTTTTGCTAGCAGCGCAAAATTGGGGATCCATATGCGACAGTATCCTGCGGCCCCCAGGAAGGGTCTTACTTGCCTCCTGGTAGTTGGAGTGGGAATACTGCATACAGCTTCTTTGCGTTCAGGTCCCAAGCATCGAATTCCACTGGACAACTGGAACCCTAGATCTTTAACTTTAGTTTGACATAGTTGTGCCTTGGCTCTTGAGACTTTGTATCCAGCCTCATTCAGAAGGTACAGAAGTTCACTGGTGGCTTGTAGACATTCACTTTCTGAATTGGTGGCTATGAGCAGGTCATCCACATATTGAAGGAGAACCCTTTGTCCTGAGTTCACTGAGTAACTTGAAAGATCTTGATTCAGGGCAGCACTGAAGAGAGTAGGTGAATTCTTGAATCCTTGAGGTAATCGAGTCCAGGTGAGCTAGCCCCGCCTTCCTGTTGTGGGGTCTTGCCATTCAAAAGCAAACAAAAGTTGACTGGTAGGGGCTAGGCGTATACAGAAAAAGGCATCTTTCAGGTCCAGGACGGTGAAATGAGTAGCCTCAGCGGGGATCAGTCCCAAGAGAGTATAAGGATTTGGTACCACTGGGTGTATAGTTTCAACTGCATCATTTATCCGCCTTAGATTTTGTACTGGGCGGTAATCCCCTGTCCCAGGTTTCTTAACTGGGAGAAGAGGGGTGTTCCAAGGTGACTGGCATTCCTTGAGAAGTCCATACTTCAACAGTTTGGCAGTGGATTCCTTCAATGGCTGGTCGGGGAAGAGGATACTGCTTTACATGCACTGGTTCTGTTCCTGGCTTAAGGGTGACAATGACAGGGGCTATGTTCTTTGCTTGGCCAGGTGGATTATCTTCTGCCCATACTTCAGGCGGGGCTATAAGGTTGGTGGGTATACAGGAACTGGTTGACTTAATTGGAGGTGTACTATAGAACCGCCACTCTTCTTCTCGGGGAACAGTTAGCACCATCAATCCAGCAGGCTTTGGGTTCACAGTCATTTGCATTTTTCCCCCTTCAGCAAAGGATATTTGTGCCTGAAGGTTTGCAAGCATATCTCGGCCCAAAAGTGGAATAGAGCACACAGGCATATACAAGAACTGGTGCGTGATCTTTTGTCCCCCTAGTTCACACATACGGTTCTGCAGGAATGGCTTGGTGGCCCTGTTCCCAGTGGCCCCAACAATGGTGATAGATCGAGAGGAAAGAGGAGCCACTGGCTTTGCCACCACGGAATGTTCTGCTCCTGTATCCACCATAAAGTCCATATATTGGTCCCCTACTTTTAAACTGACCATAGGCTCCTGGGGACCCAGGGTGAACTTGGAGCCCGGTCTGGCCTAGTCTTCATCCACTTCATCCATGTCATAACCCGTTGCTACTGCTACTCCCTCAATGGCTTCTTCTCTCTCTCACTGGAACTGTGCTCGGTTCATTCCTCCACGACTCTGAAATCGGCCTCCTGTTCTCCAGGGACTCCCTCCTCCCCTCCTGGGGGTGGAGTCAAGATGCGGGCATTCACTTCTCCAATGTCCTTCTTCTCTACAATGGGCGCACTGATTTGCACCCAATGGAGGCCTGCTATTTCCGCGGCCTCTTCCACGTTCTCTGGTCCTTTGGTTAAGAAAACCTTCTCCACGTCATTCAACTAAAGCGGCAGCAAGAAGATCTGCTTTCTTCTTCATCTTTCATTCACTTTCTCTGTCACATTCATTTTCACGATTCACAAACACTTTCTGAGCGACTTCCATTAACTGAGCTGTATTCATGCCCGCAAATCCATCCAGTTTCTGTAATTTTCGTTTTATGTCTCTCTGGGACTGACTAACAAAGGCTGCATTTACCATGCGCAAATTCTCCTGAGCGGTGGGATCGTATGGGGTATATAATCTATAGGCTTCAGACAACCGCTCATGAAAGGCCGCTGGGCTCTCATCTGGACCCTGGATAACTTCAGATACCTTCCCGATATTCATGGCCCTCTGGCCTCCCTTCCTCAGGCCCTGCAGCAAGGCCTGGCGAAATCGCGTTAAGGCCGCCGCCCCCCTTTCATCATTTGGATCCCATCTAGGATCTTCATTTGGGAAAGCTGCAGCGGCTTCTTGTGGGAGATTCATTTCCCCCGCCTCTACAGGATTCTCTTCTAACCAGCGGATGGCTGCTTGCACAATCCGCGCTCGCTCCTCAGTAGTAAAGAGAGTGGACAGGAGCTGACGACAATCAGTCCAGGTAGGCTGATGAGTTTGCATTATACTAGACATTAACTCTGTCAATTCTTGGGGCTTCTCAGTATAGGATGCATAATGCGTTTTCCAGTTTAATAAATCAGTAGTGGAAAAAGGCACGTAGATTAGACTGGTTGGTCCTGGCGCCATCTGGCCCTGATCATTTAGGATAGGTAAACCAGGCACTTGACGCAATGGCATTAGGCGCCCTGCTTTCTCCTTCTTCTTCGGGGTTATACTTCTTAAATCATATGTCTCCCGGGTGTAAGCTTCCTTGGTGGGTGACCCTGAACTGGCAGGAGAGCCTCCGCTTTCCATATCATCGGAGGACCCTGGCCCTCCCGACGTACTTCGGCCAGACTCGGGGCTATCACTCGGGAAAGTGGGCTTCTTTTGCTGCTGCAGCGGTAATTGCTGAGGTACCTCATCAGGTTCAGCTTCAGGTAGCGGAGCTGGGGGAACTAACCTATGTGGGTACTGGGGTAAGCGGGCCAGAATTTCTGGGGACTCTGAGGCGGAATACACAGGCGGCTTCCTCTCCTCAACCTTCCAGGTCCCCCTAGTGATTTTTACTAATATTCTACACTGTTCCTCATAGCAATGCTTTACCCTAAGGGCTGCCTTTTGCAAACACCCAACCAGGAATCTATGTAGGGGAACTGATCAGGGTGCGCTTTTTGTACAAGCTGATAAACACGGGAAATTATTTCTACATCAAAGGTGCCCCCACGGGGCCATGAAGTAGCTAGCACAGGCCACTCCCTATCACATAACATTCTTAACCTAGACGGAGACATTTTTATGCCGTAGTCTCCTGAAAATCCTTTACGGAAATTCTTTATCATACATTCCAGCGGAGTTTGGGTGGACTCCGTCCCTCCCATAATCGTAATGGCGTACACTTAATGATGTACAAGACGACAAACAGTAAGGGTAGGTAGTATGGCTGTAGGTAAGGGGTCCGTACAGCCCACAAAGCACTGAGGGGAACAAACACTACACGCTTCCTCCTTTTCGCGACCTGGGTGCGGTCACCCGGCCAGGAACTGCGCTACTCAGGAGTCCGCTTTCGCTCGGTCTGTGTCTCAAGACCTCTCAATCACACAAGCAAACATACCATCACAAGAAAATATTTTTCAAAATGCCCAAGGTTTTCTGACTAACTGACTATTCCCAACCAAAGGGTCGATGGCTTCGGCTTCTGCTAACCCTTATGTGGAGCGTACTAGGACCGCCCTTATGAGAGTTCATCAGGCTCTCTTGTCTCACGCACTCATGCGAGACTTTCCCAGTTAGTCTATACCAAATCAGTCTCGCGCACTCATGCAAGCCTTTTCCCCAGGCTTCACTGACTATTAAACAAGAAAATGTCTACTCACCGTATCCGGTTCCCGATACCAAACCAGTTCTTGGGTTGGATCCTGGACTCCCCTCGGGTTCGGAGGTGTTGGCCGGCCGGACCCTGTGGCCCGCCGAGGCAATGCGGAACCCTCTCCGATACAAAAGGACCGGCGGCGCCTCAGGTTTCCCTTGTGGTCGGACAGACACGGTTCCGACCGTGCCAAACCTGGAGGCGAATTGCGTGGAATATTCGCTTGAATACCATTCACTATCCGCACATTCCAGCCAACGCACCAAGAATATGTAGCAGCGAAGTGCAGACAATGAATAAATCCAGGAGTCAATTTACAGGGTCCAAGCCAATTTATTGTGCATAAGGCCCAGTTAGTCAAGCTTCAAAAAGGACTGAGCAAAGTTCTTACAGAGACATATTCATTTATACATTTATTTCCAGTTTGATACATGCAAACTTTCTATTGGCCCCAATGCCCCCTGCATTTGTCCAATCGGAGATCCCTCCTGGGCCTAGCACCCAGCTCCCTCCTCTAGGACTGTTCTAACAATGGTACTGTGGCAGGTGTAGGCCTGTGATCCACTTCGTCTGATATAAGCAAGCGAGCCTAGCTAGCTTGACCTGTAAATGTAGCTAGTGGAGAGGCCTATGGGAATTGCACATCCCCCAATCTGCTCCTATAGAGCTGGAACATAGCAAGAGTGTTGAATTAGCTTAGATAAGCTGAACTGGAAGATGGAAAAATACAGAAAAATATGTTTAAAAGTTACTGATAAGAAAAGTACATCTGCAAGGGATTTAATTAGGACTGCTGACAGATGAGTTACAGAGCCCTGCTCCCCTACATGCACAAATTGGCTCAATGGCCTTGGAAGTCTGAAAGTAACAAGTTGATGAACTGGCCATTGTAATTGGGACTAGAAGGGGGGTAAGCAGGTGCTGAGCCCACTGAAGGAACATAATTGGATAATCATATCAGTACCGGGACCATTAGAAGGGGTACGGGAGGTACGGGAGAGTACCGGGACCAATGAAATGTGTTTCTATACCTAGAATGGAGCAAAAGTCTATAAAAGTTGTTGTATTGCCAGAAAACTTTGCTCAGCCATTTTGAAATTGACTTTGCTTGAGACTTGTGCACAAATAAATGATTTGGACCTTCTGAACAGACTCCTGGTATTATTGGTTTGTCTGCGCTCTGCTGCTACATATTCTTGGTGCGTTGGCCGGGAAGTTGTGGAATCAGAGTGTATATAGGGCAATATACCACGACTTTCCGCCTCTATAGGCTTGGTCCTGCGGGATCGCGCCCTTCCGACGGGGGCTGCTCCCTGGCGCCGCCGGTCCCTTGCATCGGAGGGAGCTGGTCGGACCTCGGCGGGTGCCGAGCCTGGCTGGAGCCAACGCCTCGAACCCGAGTGAGGGGAGTCCGAGGTCCAACTCATGCGCCTGCTTGGGAAGTTTGAGGACCGGATCCGGTGAGTAGAGTTTTGATTTGTTATGTCTAGACAGATAAGAAAGAGCAGTGCTGCCATTTGAACTTGGAATTTGGAAATTGGTAAGAGAGCCTGATCACCTCTCAAAGACGGGCCGAGTAACCCCGCATGAGTATTCGCAGGGCGAAACCCCCATCTTCTTGTATTTTGGAAATTGAATAAGACTAGTCAGAATAGATAGAAACAAATGCATTCTGGGATACGTTGCTAGCATGATTGTGTGAATGAAGTGTGGATGAGAGGTCTGGCAGCACGGACCAAGTGAAGGCGGACCCCTGAGTAGCGCATTTCCTGACCGGGCGACCGCGTTCAGGTCGCGAAAAGGGGGAAGCGATTGTCGTCTTGTCTTGTTATTTGTTCTCCTTATACGTTTCCAGGGCCGTGAGGACCCCTTACCCACGGTCCGCCCTCCTTTTCCCTTTTGTCTGTTGTTGCGCGCACACATCGAAATGGGAGGGGTGGGGTCTACTAGGAACACTCCATTAGAATGTATGATCGCACATTTTAAAGAGGGATATTCTGGAGACTATGGTATTAAAATGACAGCAGCCCGGTTACAGATTTTGTGTACTAGGGAGTGGCCCGATCTAGACCCTACCTGGCCCCGAGAGGGAACTTTTAATGTAGAAATTATTCAGTTAGTACACCGTAGAGTGCGGATAGCGCACCCCAATCAGTACCCCTATATAGATTCCTGGTTAAGTATTTGTGAAGATCTGCCCCCTTGGGCGCAGCGCTGTTATGAAGAACAGTGCAGAATAATGTTAGCTAAGACAGATTATAGTCAGAAAACAGAACCGCCTAGAACGAAAGGGCAGGATAAGAAGTCCAGGAAGAAGCCCATCCTGGTAGATCCTGATTCCCCAGAAATGGTTCCCCGACAGCCTCGAACCCCAGGCCCAGTAAGAGCTGCCCGGCGTCCCGCCCCAGAAACCCCGAGACAGCCGAGACAGGACCCCACCCCAGAGCTATTACCTGAAGAACAGGAAGAAGAGCCCCCTTTGCTTGAAGACGAATCGTCTGGGACAGAAAAAGGAGAGTCAGATACCGAAATAGAGCAATTAGACACTGACACTTCCATAAGTGATACTGACAGTGTAAAAATGGTAGCCAGCGCTAGTTTGCCAGTGAAAAGCACATCCAAAGTGAAACATGTAGAAAAGAAGAAGGTGACCCCTGATAAGACAGTTACGAAAATATCCCTTAGATCCCAAAAGATATCTACTGCCAAGATGATGCCCTTACGGCAAGTCCCAGGGGTGCCCGTAAAGAATGATAATGATGAGGTGGTAGCGGGACCCCTAAGCTATGTGTATGTCCCTTTCTCTACAACTGATTTGTTAAATTGGAGGACACATTATGCCTCCTATACCGATAAACCCTTAGAGCTTACAGAATTAGTGAATACTATTATGGAAACTCACCAACCCACTTGGGCAGATTGCTGCCAGCTCCTGACCACTCTATTCACTACAGAGGAGCGAGCACGAATTAGAAAAGCAGCTATTGATTGGCTGGCGGATAACCCTGTAGCTCCGGGACCGGGGACGAACAGAATAGACCATCGGGAAGCGGCCCAGAGAGAATTCCCGAATGAAGACCCCCGCTGGGATCCAAATACAGAGCTAGGATCCACAGCCCTAGCCCGTTTTCGCCAAGGCTTTTTACAAGGTCTGAAAAGGGGGGGCCAGAAAGCTATGAACCTTTCCAAAGTTGCAGGAGTTATTCAAGGTATAGATGAGAGCCCTGCAGAATTTCATGAAAGATTAACTGAAGCATACAGAATGTATACTCCCTATGATCCCGAGGCACCAGGAAGTTTATGTATGGTGAATTCTGCTTTTGTAAACCAGTCTCAACCAGACATTAGACGTAAATTACAAAAATTAGAAGGGTTTGCGGGCATGAATACAACTCAGTTACTGGAAGTCGCTCATAAAGTGTATGTGAATCGTGATAATGAAAGGCAGAGAGAATGTGATCGAAAGATGAAGAAGAAAGCTGATTTTTTGGCTGCGGCCATAGTTGAACAGAAAAGGGGAGGTATCCCTAGTCGACGGAGCAGAGGAAGGGGGCGGGGCCGAGGTGGAGGTCGGCCCCAGCAGCTAGGCGTAAACCAATGCGCCTATTGCAGAGAAGAAGGACATTGGAGAGATGCATGCCCGCAACTCGAAGACGCCCAGCAAGATGACGAAAACAATCATCAGTGGCGAGAAGAAAGACGAGGCCGTCCCCGAAACCGCAGAGGAGCCAATCGAGAACAATTCCAGCGAGAAAGAGGAGGAGCCATCCAAGCACTAACTACGACAATCCACGATGAAAATGACGTGGATTAGGACAGACCGGGCTCCGAGTTTGCTTTAGGTCTCCAGGAGCCTATGGTCGGAATACAAATAGGAGACCAAGTTATGAACTTTATGGTTGATACTGGAGCAGAACATTCAGTAATAGACAAAAAGATAGCCCCATTTTCTACAAAAGCAGTCACCATTATAGGAGCAACTGGTGCCAAAGCTACAAAATCTTTTCTTCAGAATCGTATATGCAGTCTAGGAGGACAGCAAATAACTCATCAATTCCTTTACATGCCCGAATGTCCAGTGCCACTGCTGGGACGAGACATGTTAGCCAAACTTCAAGCACAAATATCTTTCTCTGAAAAAGGAGAAATGCAAATGACAGTGAATCCCCAAGTCAAACCAGCAGGAATAATGTTGCTGACAGTTCCCCGAGAAGAAGAATGGAGGTATTACATTGATGACTCTGTCCGAGACACTTATTTCGAACAAACTTTAAAGAACATTCATGCACCACCTGGAGTATGGGCAGAAGGCAGTCCTCCAGGCCTAGCCAAACATATAGCTCCAGTAATTGTAACCCTTAAGCCTAGTGCTACACCAGTACACGTCAAACAGTACCCTCTCCCAAGAGCTGCAATTGAAGGCATTCATCGCCACTTACAAAGATTGCTCGAATATGGCCTACTAAAAGTATGTCAATCCCCATGGAACACTCCACTTTTGCCAGTAAAGAAACCCGGGACGGATGATTACCGCCCAGTGCAAGACCTAAGGAGAGTGAATGATGCAGTTGAAACTATACATCCAGTTGTACCCAATCCTTACACTCTTCTAGGACTGATACCTGCTGAAGCTACCCATTTCACTGTACTAGATCTAAAAGATGCATTCTTTTGCATAAGATTAGCCCCTGTAAGTCAAATATTGTTTGCATTTGAATGGCAGGACCCCATCTCTGGAAGAGGGGGCCAACTCACATGGACACGATTACCCCAAGGATTCAAGAATTCGCCTACCATTTTTAGTGCTGCATTGAATCAAGACCTTTCAAGTTATCCAGTGGCTCCGGGGAAGAGAGTGCTTCTCCAATACGTGGATGATCTGCTGATAGCTGCCGTATCAGAAAGTGAATGTATACAAGCCACCAAAGATCTCTTGCAGTTACTAGATGAAGCTGGATATAAAGTTTCCAGAGCAAAAGCACAACTATGCCAAAAAGAAGTGAAATACTTGGGTTTTCTTATAACCCAAGGGAGCCGAAGATTAGGCAGAGAGAGAAAAGAAGCAGTATGTAGAATTCCAACCCCAACAACCAGAAAGCAAGTCAGAGCCTTTCTGGGAGCGGCAGGATATTGCCGGATTTGGATACCCAACTTTGCCCAAATTGCCAAACCACTGTATGAAGCCACAAAAGGAGAAGAAAAGTCGCCACTGGAGTGGGGACTCGAGCAGGATACAGCCTTCAAGAAGTTAAAGGAAGAATTAATGTCATCGCCAGCACTTGGACTACCAGATGTTCACAAGCCTTTCCACTTGTTTGTACATGAAGCACAAGGAAATGCCTTAGGCATGTTGACTCAGAAATTGGGAAATTGGGAGCGACCTGTAGCATACCTATCGAAACAGTTGGACACTGTGGCCAAAGGATGGCCACCTTGCCTGAGAGCAGTTGCAGCTACAGCATTATTAGTGGGTGAAGCAGACAAGCTCACATTAGGACAGAATATACGAGTCACTGTGCCACATGCAGTCCTTGCCCTCATGGAACAGAAAGCAAATTACTGGCTCACCAATTCCCGAATGTTGAAATATCAAAGCATGTTATGTGAAAACCCACAGATACAATTGGAAGTGAGTCATGCCTTGAATCCAGCCACCCTGATACCCATTAGTGAAGAACTCCCAGAACATGACTGTATCGAAGTCATGGACACGGTATTCTCCAGCCGACCTGACCTGACAGATGTGCCCATAGATAATCCTGACCAGATTTATTATGTTGATGGGAGCAGTCTCATCCTCGATGGACGACGCTGTGCCGGATATGCAGTTGTCACTCAACATGAAGTAGTTGAGTCATCAGCTCTAGCCTCAGGCACATCAGCCCAGAAAGCCGAATTGATAGCACTCACCAGAGCATTATTACTAGGAACAAAACTTCTGCTAAATGTATATACAGATTCCAAATATGCCTTTACTACCTTACATGCCCATGGAGCTCTCTATAAGGAACGAGGGCTCATCA
This sequence comes from Ichthyophis bannanicus, assembly GCA_033557465.1. Taxonomy (NCBI): domain Eukaryota; kingdom Metazoa; phylum Chordata; class Amphibia; order Gymnophiona; family Ichthyophiidae; genus Ichthyophis; species Ichthyophis bannanicus. The sequence goes on along the minus strand of CM066032.1, from coordinate 1,373,580,883 downwards.
CATCCGGAGGAATATCAGTCAAGTATGGCCCCGAGATACTGATGTTACTTGATGCAGTTTGGGCCCCAACTCATGTAGCTGTCATGCATTGCAGAGGACATCAAGCAGGAAAAGGAGAAGTTGCCCGAGGAAATAGGTTTGCAGATGCCTCAGCACGACAAGCAGCTATGACGGGACAGATTACACCACAAGCTATGCCAATGCAAGCAGCATTGTTTCCAGTACCTTTAAATTTATGGACACCACGATATACCACCAAAGAATTGGATTACTATTGTAACAAGGAGGATGGAGTACTGAAAGATGGATGGATTGAGCTGCCACCAGCAGAGGGCAGTCAACCCCCTGGACGAATCGTAATTCCCGAATTGTTAGGACCATCCTTTGTCAAAGCCTTTCACGAAGCCACCCACTATGGGAAAAGTGCTATGGAAAAAGCACTCAGACCACATTTTTACATCCCTCTATTGACAACCATATCAGCTTCAGTAGCACGTCAATGTCTAACTTGTGCCAAAAATAATGCCAAGCAAGGCCTTATAATGGCACCCCGAGTTCAGTCAGGAGGTGTAACCCCCATGCACCACCTCCAAATTGATTTTACCGAAATGCCAAGAGCCAATGGATATCATTACCTATTAGTATTAGTCTGCACTTTCTCTAGGTGGGCAGAAGCCTTCCCAACCAGAACAGAGAAAGCCCGAGAAGTTACCAAAGTCTTGATGAGAGAGATTGTCCCTAGGTTTGGAATTCCAGCAGTAATAGGGTCAGACAATGGACCCTCATTTGTCTCCCAGGTTACTCAACAGTTAGCAAAAGCTTTGCAGATACAATGGAAGCTCCACACTGCATATAGACCCCAGAGTTCAGGGAAAGTTGAGCGAATGAATCGTACCCTAAAAGCCCAAATGTCTAAGCTTTGCCAGGAGACACACTTGAAGTGGCCCCAAGTGCTCCCAATAGCTTTACTTAGAATACGCTCAGCTCCTGTAAAATCAACAGGCTTTTCCCCTTTTGAAGTTTTGTATGGTAAACCCCCACCAATAGTGCAGGGAATTAAAGGAAGTTTAGCCCAAATTGGTTCAGAAATAACCAGGCAAGAACTCCTAGCTCTTAGTTTTGTTCTGCAGACTCTCCATGCGTGGATCCAGGATCAGTTGCCTATCAACTTGACGGAACCTCTGCATCCCTACCAGCCTGGTACCTCGGTGTGGATGAAAGATTGGAAGAAGACACCGTTGGAACCCCATTAGAAGGGACCATACACCGTCATCCTGTCTACCCCAACTGCAGTAAAGGTAGCAGAAATCGACGCCTGGATCCACCACAGCAGAGTCAAGCCCGCCGCTGATCCTGAACCTGAGCAGTGGACAGCAGAACAGCATCTTGATGCACCCTTGCGAGTTACTCTGAGACGGCAACCAGCAACTTAGACACTTTGTCACAGTGCCTTGCAGTAGCCAAGTCTTTCGAAGAGGATTTCTGTTTTCCATGCAGCAACAGTTTTGTTTCAACGAACCCAATCTGTGTGCGATTTTGCACACTACTTTGATACTACATTAATTAACCATACTTCAAAAGCCAACTGAAATTGCTAAGTTGGTTGAGCTGTGATGGACAACTTGAGGATCTTCAATCAACACTCAGCACCCGTTGAATTGCTTCATTAGCGAACGGAACAAAGAAAAGAACGTCGTGGTCAAGATCTGCAAGCTGAGGATTCAGAAGAACTCCAATCAACATGTATCTTTGCCTTTACTTTGCCCTGGTTGCCTGCTTTGGAGGTTTTGAACTGACTTATGCTTTACCTCCATGCACTGCTTGCATTACTTCTACTCGAACTGGACTAAAAGTAACTCAGACTTTGATTTACCATTCTTATTATACCTGCACTGGAAAAGTGACTCGGTGTATTTATAACACCACTGAACTAAATGTTTGCACCAATGGTAAATCTAGAGTATGCTATAATCCGCATCAGAATCCATCCTATTACACGTTGGAAATACGATGGAAGGATGCAGATGGACCTATAATAGCTGCTACGCCACCACTTAAAGACATTACTAAACCTGTTGTTTTGAATTTCGATGCCTGTAATGTTATAAACAGAGATAGTCGCTCCACCTGTGGTACCTGGGAAAAGGCGTATCGGAATGACCATAAGTATATGTGCCCAGAAGGTGCCATAGGATGGAGAAAGTGTACAGGTAAAAAGGAACCAGGCTATAGTACTGCCCCTGAAGCAGATTACTATTGCCCGGATTGGGAATGTGTTTTTTATGCTACATGGAATAATGGTATAGTTGACGAAAAGATAGATAAACGAATGGCCACTTTAACCAAGTCGACAACAAATGATAAATGTCAGAAAGATGCTTGTAACCCCTTACACTTGCAGATACACAATCCTAATGCATGGAAACAAGGATACAAGTTTGGTTTACGTATTGCTGGTGGAGCAGTAGATCCGGGAACCATTGTGTATATCAGATTGAATACCCAAGTCCACAAGTCATCTAAATATCATATCCATAATACCTTCTATGAGGCCATGCATGTAAATAAGTTTGAAATCCCTCATCCTTCTCAGAATTTATTTTTAGAATTAGCTGGAGCAGTAGTATCTAGTCTCAAAATCTCAGATTGTTATTTCTGTGGCGGAACCCAAATGGGTGACCAGTGGCCATGGGAAGCCCAAGAACTAAATTATTCTCTGACTTACAATCAGACTGAATTACACAAGACTACTAGCGAATGGGTGTTAGCGCACTCAATTGTTGGACGTCTTTGCTATACCAGAACTGGACCTCAGTTCACCCAACAGGTAGGACAGCTGGTCTGTCTTAGTCAGAAATTCTATAATGCCACTACCAAAAAGACGTCATGGTGGTCAGGAATCAAACACCCTGAACCTCCTAACCCATTAGCCAGATTTCCTGAACTTGCTGATTTATGGACCAATCTTGCCAAGACCCATGCCTGGCAAGCTCCACCTGGCCTATATTGGATCTGTGGAAACCGAGCGTATGCAAGACTCCCGCCACAATGGGGAGGAGCATGTGTCTTAGGGACCATCAGACCTTCTTTCTTTCTTTTAAACACTGAACATGGAGAACAATTAGGATACCCAGTATATACTATCCACCGACACAAAAGAGCATTGAGACAGAAGAGATCACCCCTCCAGGTAGGCAAGTGGGAGAAGTGGCAGGGTGATGATTGGCCGCCAGAAAGAATCATTGAGTATTATGGGCCTGCCACTTGGAATGATGATGGAATGTATGGTTATCGAACCCCAGTCTATATGATTAATCGTATTATTCGCTTACAAGCAGTAGTTGAAATAATAACCAATGAAACTAGCCAAGCTCTCACACTTTTAGCTAGACAAAGTACTCAGATGCGCACTGCTATATATCAGAATCGCTTAGCACTTGATTATTTATTAGCAGCTGAAGGAGGAGTATGTGGTAAGCTGAATTTAACTAATTGTTGTTTAAAAATAGATGATAAGGGTCAAGTAGTTGAAGAAATTGCTAAAGATATGCAAAGACATGCTTATGTGCCAGTGCAAACTTGGCACTCATTGAAATTCCCTAACTGGTTTGCTAACCTTTTCTCATGGCTGGGAGGATTTAAAACTTTCCTTATATTAGTACTAATACTTGTTGCTGTTATTTTGTTATTACCATGTCTAATCCCATGTTGTATGCGTTCTATTCATAATGCTATTGAAAGTACAGTAGAGCGGAAGACCGCAACTAAGATTATGGCCTTGTACCAACCGAGACCTCCTACAGGTAGTCGGAATTCTATGATTACAGCATAACTATTTTGAAGTGATTTAATTCTCACATCTTATTGAGTAATAGGGTGAGATTAATCAAAGGGGGGAATGTGGCAGGTGTAGGCCTGTGATCCACTTCGTCTGATATAAGCAAGCGAGCCTAGCTAGCTTGACCTGTAAATGAAGCTAGCGGAGAGGCCTATGGGAATTGCACATCCCCCAATCTGCTCCTATAGAGCTGGAACATAGCAAGAGTGTTGAATTAGCTTAGATAAGCTGAACTGGAAGATGGAAAAATACAGAAAAATATGTTTAAAAGTTACTGATAAGAAAAGTACATCTGCAAGGGATTTAATTAGGACTGCTGACAGATGAGTTACAGAGCCCTGCTCCCCTACATGCACAAATTGGCTCAATGGCCTTGGAAGTCTGAAAGTAACAAGTTGATGAACTGGCCATTGTAATTGGGACTAGAAGGGGGGTAAGCAGGTGCTGAGCCCACTGAAGGAACATAATTGGATAATCATATCAGTACCGGGACCAATAGAAGGGGTACGGGAGGTACGGGAGAGTACCGGGACCAATGAAATGTGTTTCTATACCTAGAATGGAGCAAAAGTCTATAAAAGTTGTTGTATTGCCAGAAAACTTTGCTCAGCCATTTTGAAATTGACTTTGCTTGAGACTTGTGCACAAATAAATGATTTGGACCTTCTGAACAGACTCCTGGTATTATTTGTTTGTCTGCGCTCTGCTGCTACAGTACAGTTTCTAGGTTTGGATACTTCTCTACTGCAAGGTTGTTTCTGGCTCTAGGAATGCATGTATTGAAACATTTCTATCTTCACAGCACAAGAGAATAATGAAAGATTTATGCATTCATGAAAACTTCTTATTAAGCAGTTTAAAACAGCTTTCTCAAACTTTTACAGACTTTGGTTCTTTACTGAAATGGGGGTTGGAATCAGGGCCTAACTTACAGGCCTTTCATATTTGCAGACTATTATAGGCCATAGCCTGCCACACCAGAACCTTTGGAGCTGGAACAAGCACCACCCTGGAATTGTATTCTGGAGGACATGGACCACTTGGAAGCTGGATCGTCAAGCGTGTGAGTCCTTGAATTACTTTCTGGAGACTTTGGCCTGGGCTGGAGAATGCCTAGGGGAGCTGTGGGCGGAAGGCCAGGTTTGCAACAATACTTTAAACTGAGCTATTGATGAACTGATGTGGATATTAGGAACTGTTACTAGCTGAAGGAACAGCAGCAAGAGGCTCTTTAGACAGAGATGGGCGAGTGCGGGCCTTGCAGCCCTATGTGGCATCCAGGGTCACGTGGCCAGCTAATTCCGGGTGTTCCATCAGGAGGCAAAGGGCCAGCTCACTTTGAGGCTTTACCAGTTGCTCCAGAGACTGCACTTGTAGTGGCTGAGCTTCCTTTGTTTTGGTTGATGGACTGATTTACTTCTGGCGGAGGTCTACTGGGGTGGCAGAGCAGAGATGCACCCTAAGCCCTCCAGCTGATAGCAGAGTGGACTCCCCATCTCAACAGCACACATGGGACCTGAAAGCAAGTGTGGCGCTCATATACCTTCCCTCCCCCGAGGTGCATGCTGGGCCTGAGCATGTGACACTTTTACTACATCACAGTTTCATCATCAGTCCCAATAAATTTATTTTTTTCAAAACATTTTATCAAAGAACTCTTTTTTTTTTTCAAAAACTTAGTTTCATAGACACTTCATATATGAAACATTCAATTCATATCTTCACCATAGTAATATAAAAAATAACTTGACTTTCTCCACAGCACTTGGACATGATATCACGTTTTGAAAGGGAACTTTCTGCATCAGGGATGAGAACTCCTCAGTGAAGGATGCCGTCTAAAATGTTACTGTATAAAGTTCCTGCAGGCCACTAAGGAGTTCTCATCCCGGACGCTGGTTGTTCCCTTTCAAAACATAATATCATATTGCTGTGGAGTGGAGAAAGCTAAGTTATATAAAAATAACTAAGAAATATGGTGAATTTATGAATTGGATGTTTCATATATGAAGTTTTTATGAGACTAATGTGCATTTTAGCATGTGTTAACCACAAGCATGGGTGGCCCTGGTAACTCTTATTATGCAGGCCTAACAGCTACTGTGCATTAATTGCCCATTGCATGATGGGACAGGGAGTGGGCAGGATAGGGGCGGAGTGTGCATGGAGAGCATATTGCAGATAGCCCGGGGATACATACTTTATTTTATTTATAAATTCTTATATTGCGTGCTCTCTGTCAATGTGGCAGAGTGGATGCACTTAACAATACCTCTATGGGTGGCCTGAGGTGCACCTGCAGTAACTGCGGATGCTGCTGCCATGCATTAAGGAACAGTTCTGTGTGCTAACTGCCAGGGACATGTTGGGCACACCCCTGACAGTGCACAGCTGTTGCACTTACCGCGCACTATAAAGTGCTGAGAGCAAAAAGTAAGTGCGGACCCTTGCTGGCACTTTAGTAGAAGGACCCCTAAGTTTGTTTTTGAAAATTAGTTCTTTGACAAAATATTTATTTTATTTATACATTTTTCTATACCGCCTCTTCCAGAGATCAGGGGCGGTTTACAGGTAACAAAAACGTTAATAATAGCAGACTATTATTTTATATGTCCCAAAAAATAAAAATAAATTTATTGGGACTAAAATAAAAATAAATTTATTGAGACTAATGAAATTATGGTGTTGTAACACTTTAAGACACAGATATGTGTATTCTCATCTTGATGGTCCTGTTTTGAAAAGTAAACCAGAGCTGGCCCTAGGCATAGCCTCGCACTGTGACAAGCCCCGCACCACTGCACAACACAAACAATTATGCCCCATAATCACCGCTGCACTTACTGAACCACAGTAGCGGCACTGCAGTAGTATCGGCAATGAAATCGGCACAGCGCAAGGCTTCTCTTCCAGCTCTGGGGCAGTCTCCTCCTGCTGGCCATCAGGGAGAATGAGGCAGTGGCAGAAGAGAGAGAACGGCAATGCGACAGATCCTAGGAGCACTTTAGCCCTTAGCACAATCGTCCCAGCCCCAGGAGAGGACAAGGAAGAGGAGGACCCGGCAGCCAATGGGGAGAGACTGAGCAGGTCAGGCCAAAGAAGGTAGTAGCCTGTGCAAGTGTGGTAGGCAAAGGCCTATGATCCACGCTGATTGAACTAGGCAGGCAGGCCTAAGCAGCTTGACCTGTAAATGAAGCCTGTGGTTAGGCCCTGAGGAGTGAAAATTCCCCCCCGATATTGTCTCCATAGAACTGAAACCTAACTCAGCTTAACTGAACATAGCTAAGCAGAAACGAAACTTAAGAGAAGACAGTAAACAATTTAATTAACCCTGATAAGATGTGTGCAGCTTCTATGGAATTAATTAACTCTGTTGAGAGAAAGGTTACAGTGCCCTGCTTTCCCACATATTCCAGCTGGATAGCGACCTTGGAGGAGAAAAGTATCAAAGTTGGTGAACTGACCATTGTAATTGGGACTGAAAAGGGGGGCAACCAGGTGCTGAGCCCAGACCAAGGTCCCCATTGGACAGCTACGTAACGGTACCGGAACCAATAGAAGGTGTAAGAAGGGTTACTGGGACCAATGAAAAGTTTGCCTATGTCTAGAATGGGAAAGAAAGCTATAAAAGTTGTTGTTTTGCTAGAAACCAGGGCTCAGCCATTTTTAATTTGATTCTGCTTGAGTCTTGTGCACAAATAAATGATTTGGACCTTCTGAACAGACTCCTGGTATTATTGGGTTGTCTGCGCTCTGCTGCTACAGATTCTTGGTGCGTTGGCCGGGAAGTGTGGTAATAGAGGGTATACAGGGCAATATACCACGACTTTCCGCCTCTACAGGTTTGGTCCTGCCGGGATCGTGCCCTCCCGACGTGGGCTCGGCTCCCAGGTGCCACCGGTCCAGTTGCATCGGAGGGAGTTGGGCCAGGCCTCGGCGGGTGCCGGACCCGGTCGGATCCAACACCTCGAACCCGTGGGGGGAGTCCGAGGTCCAACTCATGCGCTTGCTTGGGAACGGGGACCGGATCCGGTGAGTATAGTTTTGATTTGACTAGACAGCTGAGTCAGAGCAGAACTGTTGTTTGAACTTTGAAACTTTGGAATTTGATATTTGGTAAGAGAGCATGATCAACTCTCAAGACGGTCCGATTAACCCCGCATGAGTATGCGTGAGGTGAAACCATCGTCTTTTTGATTTAGATTTTGGAATTTGATATAGCCTAGTCAGCAGAGACAGGATTGGGCTGTTTTTGGGATACATTGCTAGCATGATTGTGTGAATGAAGTGTGAATGAGAGGTCTGGCAGCACGGACCAAGTGAAGGCGGACTCTTGAGTAACGCATTTCCTGGCCGGGCGACCGCGTCCAGGTCGTAAAAAGGAGGAAGCGACTGTCGTCTTGTCTTGTTATTTGTTCCCCTCAAATGTTTCTAGGGCCGTGAGGACCCCTTACCCACGGTCCGCCCTCCTTTTCCCTTCTGTTTGTTGTTGCGCGCACACATCGATATGGGAGGGGCGGGGTCTACCAGGCACACTCCGTTAGAATGTATGATCAAGTATTTTAATAAAGGAGATTATGGAGATTATGGAGTGAAAATGACTGCCTCACGATTGCAGCTTTTGTGTACCAGGGAGTGGCCCATCATAGACCCCATGTGGCCCCGAGATGGAACATTTAGCCTAGGAATTATTCGATCAGTTCATCAGAAGGTGCGAGCAGTGCACCCTGATCAGTACCCCTATATAGACTCTTGGTTAAGTATTTGTGAGAATCCGCCCCCTTGGGCAAAGCGTTGCTATGAAGAGCAGTGCAGAATATTGTTAGCATTGACAGATCAGACCCCGAAGGCAGGGACAGCTGAGAAATCTAGTCAGAAACCTATTCTGGTAGATCCTGAGTCCCCGGGAGTTGTAACTAGACAGCCCTGAGCCCAGCATCCAGTAAAAGTACCCCCACGTCCTGCGGCAGTCCCGCAGCAACAGCGAGACCCAACGCCGGAGCCACACCAAGCAGAGCAAGTAGATGATCCCCCTCTTCATGAGGATTCTGGCACACCCGAGACCGAAGAAAAGGCTGAGTCAGAAGAAGAAGAAGAGGAAGAGTCCTCTCAAGGCGACACAGATAGCGTAGTATCAGCCGTCAGTGCGAGCTCATCTGTAACGAGCGAAGCGCCCCAGGCCAAACGCACTGTGCAAAAGAAAGCCCTTGTTAAGAAAGTTTCTGTGAAGCTACAGAAAACTTCTGTTAAGAAAATGCTGCCACTACAACAAGTCCCGGGACTGCCCGTGCGAGATGAGCATGACCAAATAGTAGCGGGACCCCTGAGTCTAGTATATGTGCCTTTCTCCACAGCTGATTTGTTGAACTGGAAATTGCACTATACTTCCTACACTGATAAGCCCCAAGAGTTAACAGAATTGATGCATACTATTATGGAAACTCACCAACCCACATGGGCAGATTGCCGTCAGCTCCTGTCTACTTTATTTACCACTGAGGAGCGGACACGAATTAAGCGAGCAGCTATCGACTGGCTAGCAGATAATCCCGTAGCAGAGGGAGTTGGAGGAGCAGGAATAGACAATCGCGAAGCAGCTCAGAAAGAATTCCCCAATGAAGACCCCCAGTGGGATCCGAATACTGATAAAGGATCCAGAGCTCTATCACGATTCCACCAAGGCCTTATGCAAGGACTGAGAAAGGGGGGTCAGAAAGCCATGAATCTCTCTAAAGTGACCGAAGTTAATCAGGGCATAGATGAGAGCCCTGCAGTATTCTATGAAAGACTGACTGAAGCGTATAGGATGTATACTCCCTATGACCCAGATGCCCCAGGAAGCCTATGCATGGTGAATTCTACTTTTGTAAACCAGTCACAACCAGATATTAGACGTAAGCTACAGAAATTAGAAGGGTTTGCGGGCATGAATGCAACACAGTTACTGGAAGTCGCTCATAAAGTGTATGTGAATCGTGATAATGAAAGGCAGAGAGAAAGTGATCGAAGGATGAAGAAGAAAGCAGATTTTTTGGCTGCGGCCATAGTGGAACAGAAAAGGGGAGGTGTCCCTAGTCGAAGGAGCAGAGGAAGAGGGCGGGGCCGAGGAGGTGACCGGCCCCCATTAGGCGCGAACCAATGCGCTTACTGCAGAGAGGAAGGACATTGGAGAAGTGCATGCCCGCGACTCGAAGAAGCCTCTCAGGATGAAGGGGAACCCGCCCCTTGGAGGGAAAGAGAGAGAGGCCAACCCCAGAATCGTAGAGGAACCAATCGAGAACAATTTCAACGTGAACGAACGGAGGCCATCCAGGGAGTGGCAGCCGCCACAGCCTATGATCTGGATGAAGCAGATTAGGACAGACCGGGCTCCGAATTCGCTTTAGGTCTCCAGGAGCCTATGGTCAGTATACAAATAGGAGACCAATTCATGGACTTTATGGTTGATACTGGAGCAGAACATTCTGTAGTAGATAAACAGATAGCCCCTTTTTCTACAAGAGCAGTCACCATTGTAGGAGTGACTGGCGCAAAAGCCACAAAGTCTTTTCTTCAAAATCGTATATGTAATTTAGGAGGACAGCAAATAACGCATCAATTCTTGTACATGCCCGAGTGCCCAGTGCCTTTACTGGGACGAGATATGCTAGCCAAGCTGCAGGCCCAAATATCCTTTACTGAGAAAGGTGAGATGCAAATGACAGTAAATTCCCATTCAAAAACTGCTGGACTGATGGTGCTTACTGTTCCTCGAGAAGAAGAATGGAGATATTATAGTACAGAGCCAAGTACTGAGCCAATCATTGATACCTATTTTGAACCTACTTTGAAAAGCATTGATGCCCCTCCTGGAGTATGGGCAGAGGGCAATCCACCAGGCCTGGCCAAACATATAGCTCCAATAATTGTGAATCTCAAGCCTAGTGCACAGCCAGTACACGTCAAGCAATACCCACTTCCAAGAGCAGCAATTGAGGGCATCCATCGCCACTTGCTAAGGCTACTGGAGTATGGCCTACTCAAAGTTTGTCAGTCACCATGGAACACTCCTCTCCTGCCAGTGAAGAAGCCTGGGACAGGTGACTACCGCCCAGTGCAAGATCTAAGGAGAGTGAATGAAGTAGTTGAGACCATACACCCAGTTGTCCCAAATCCCTACACACGCCTAGGATTGATTTCTGCTGAAGCCACTCACTTTACTGTTTTGGATTTGGAAGATGCATTTTTCTGCATAAGATTAGACCCAATTAGCCAATTGCTGTTTGCCTTTGAATGGCAGGACCCTGTCTCAGGGAGACGGGGCCAACTCACTTGGACACGATTGCCTCAAGGATTCAAGAACTCACCCACCATTTTCAGTGCTGCACTAAACCAAGATCTTTCAAGCTACCCAGTGGCTCCTGAGAAAAGAGTACTCCTCCAATATGTAGATGACCTACTGGTAGCTGCCACATCGGAAAGTGAATGTATACAAGCCACTACTGACCTCTTGCAACTATTGGATGAAGCTGGATACAAGGTTTCCAGAGCAAAAGCACAGCTATGCCAAAAAGAAGTAAAATACTTGGGCTTCCGTCTAACCAAAGGAAGCCGACAATTGGGACGCGAGAGAAAAGAAGCTGTGTGCAGTATCCCAACCCCTACCACCAGAAAGCAAGTCAGAGCCTTTCTGGGAGCAGCAGGATACTGCCGGATATGGATACCCAACTTTGCTCAGATTGCCAAACCACTATATGAAGCCACCAAGGGAGAAGAAAAGTCGCCACTCGAGTGGGGACCTGAACAAGACACAGCTTTCAAGACCCTGAAGGAAGAATTGATGTCGTCACCAGCACTCGGGTTGCCAGATGTCCACAAGCCGTTCCATCTATTTGTGCATGAGATGCAAGGAAATGCTCTAGGCATGCTGACTCAGAAATTGGGACACTGGGAGCGACCCGTAGCATACCTATCGAAACAATTGGATACTGTGGCCAAAGAATGGCCACCATGTTTAAGAGCAGTTGCAGCTACAGCATTATTAGTGAGTGAAGCAGACAAACTCACCTTAGGACAGAATCTGCGTGTTACAGTACCACACGCGGTGCTTGCCCTTATGGAACAAAAAGCAAATCATTGGCTCACCAATTCTCGAATGCTGAAATACCAAAGCATGCTATGTGAAAATCCACAAATACAACTGGAAGTGAGCCATGCCTTAAACCCAGCTACACTGATACCAATCAGCGAAGATCCTCCAGAGCATGACTGTATAGAAGTCATGGACACTGTATTCTCAAATCGACCTGATCTGACAGATGTGCCCCTAGAGAATCCTGATCAGACTTATTTTGTGGATGGAAGCAGCCTCATCATCAATGGACGACGCTGTGACGGGTATGCAGTAGTTACCCGAGAGGAAGTCATTGAATCATCAGCTCTAGCATCAGGCACATCCGCCCAGAAAGCAGAATTGATAGCACTCACCAGAGCATTAATATTGGGTGCGAAACTTTTGTTGAATGTATACACAGACTCGAAATGTGCCTTCACCACTTTACATGCACATGGAGCTCTCTACAAAGAACGAGGGCTCATCACGTCAGGAGGCAAATCAGTCAAATATGGCCCAGAAATATTGATGTTACTAGATGCAGTATGGGCCCCTACACGTGTGGCCGTCATACACTGCAGAGGACACCAAGCAGGAAAAGGAGAAGTCGCCCAAGGAAACAGATTCGCTGATGCTTCAGCACGCAAAGCAGCCATGACAGGCCAAATTTCACCACAGGCCACACCAATACAAGCAGCATTGTTTCCAGTACCTCTTAATCTATGGACACCACGATATACCACCAAAGAATTGGACTACTACTGTAATAAAGAAGGAATACTGAAAGATGGATGGATTGAACTGCCACCACCAGAGGGCAGTCAACCTCCAGGACGAATAGTGATCTCTGAACTATTGGGACCAGCCTTTGTCAAAGCCTTTCACCAAGCTACGCATTATGGGAAGAGTGCTATGGAAAAAGCACTTAAACCACATTTTTGTATCGCTTTATTGGGAGCCCTGTCAGCCTCAGTGGCTCGCCAGTGTCTAATTTGTGCCAAAAACAATGCCAAGCAGGGTCCCACGCCACCACCCCGAGTTCAGCCAGGAGGTGTTACCCCCATGCACCACCTGCAAGTAGACTTTACCGAAATGCCAAAAGCTGGTGGATATCGATACTTGTTAGTTCTAGTCTGTACCTTCTCTGGGTGGGTGGAGGCCTTTCCCACCAGGACTGAAAAAGCCCGAGAAGTTACTAAAGTGTTGCTGAGAGAAATTATCCCCAGATTTGGAATTCCAGCAGTAATAGGGTCAGACAACGGGCCCTCATTTGTATCTCAGATTACCCAGCAGTTAGCAAGTGCCTTACAGATACAATGGAAGTTACACACAGCGTATAGACCCAGAGTTCAGGGAAGGTTGAGCGAATGAATCGAAATTTGAAAGCCCAGATATCCAAGCTATGCCAGGAGACCCACCTGAAGTGGCCCCAGGTTCTCCCCATAGCCTTACTTAGAATACGTTCAGCTCCTGTGAAATCATCAGGATTTTCCCCTTTTGAAGTTATGTATGGCAAACCTCCACCAATAGTCCAGGGTGTGAAAGGTAGTTTGTCACAGATTGGTTCAGAAATAACCAGACAAGAACTTCTAGCTCTTAGTTCTGTTCTGCAGACTCTCCATACGTGGATACAGGACCAGTTGCCCATCAATTTGACGGAACCACTGCACCCCTACAAGCCTGGTACCTCGGTGTGGGTTAAGGATTGGAAGAAGACACCGCTGGAACCGCATTGAAAGGGGCCTTATACCGTCATCCTGTCTACCCCAACTGCAGTAAAGGTAGCAGAAATCGATTCCTGGATCCATCACAGCAGAGTCAAGCCAGCAGCAGTTCCAGATCAGGACCAGTGGACAGCAGAGCCGCATCCTGACGTCCCTTTGCGTCTTACCCTACGAAGGCAGCCAGCAACCTAGAACTCTTTTGGGGACACTCATGAACTACCAGTGTCCTACAGCAGCCAAGTCTTTCGAAGAGGATTGCTGTTTCTAAAACAGCAAAGACATTTGTTTCCTTCATTGAATAATTGTGTTTCCATGAAACTTTCATCGGGCCAACTGTAATTGATAAGTTGGCACCACAGCAGGACATTTGAGGATCTTCAATCAACATCGACACTCGTTGAATTGCTTCATTAGCAAACGGGTCAGCATTGTGCCAAGAAGAAGAAGACGTCGTGGTCAAGACTTTCCAGCGGAGATCCAGAAGAACTACAATCAACATGCATCTTTGTTTCTACTTTGTTCTGGTTGCTTGCCTGGGGAGCTTTGAACTTTCTCTTGCTTTACCCCCATGTACTGCCTGCATTACTTCCACTCGGACTGGAATGAAAGTAACTCAGACTTTGCTTTACCATTCTTACTATACCTGTACTGGTACGGTAAGCCGGTGCATCTATAACACCACTGAACTGAATGTTTGTACTAAGGGAAATACTAAAGTTTGTTTTAACCCGCATCAGAACCCATCTTATTATACTTTAGAAATACGATGGAATGATGCAGATGGAGATTTACTTAATGCTACCTCCCCACTCACCGATCCTACAAAGTATGCTGTGTTGTATTTTGATGCTTGTGATGCTATTAATAGAGATAGTCGTTCCAAATGTGCCAATTGGGAGAAAACTTATGCTCATAATGATAAGTATATGTGTCCAGAAGGAACAACTGGATGGGGAGAATGTACAGGTAAACGAGCTTTAGCTAATGAATATAGTACAGCCCCCATTGCAGAATACTATTGCCCAAAGTGGGAATGTGTTTTCTATGCCACTTGGAAAACTGGTATGGTAGAGAATACCAGAGACAATCGAATGGCTGCCTTAACCAAGCCATATGTGAAGAATATAGAAAAACATTGCAAGAAAGGTGCTTGTAATCCACTACAATTGTTCATAGCCAATCCCAGCGCATGGAAACAAGGGTATAAGTTTGGCCTACGTATTGCAGGTTCTGGATCAGATCCAGGAACCATTGTATATATAAGATTGAATACCCAAGCCCACCGTTCATCACGATACCATATACACAACACCTTCTATGAGACTATGCATGTAAATAAGTTTGATATCCCTCACCCTTCCCAGAATTTGTTTTTAGAGTTAGTGGGAGCAGTGGTCTCCAGCCTACATATTTCGGATTGCTATTTTTGTGGTGGGACTAAAATGGGTGATCAATGGCCCTGAGAAGCCCAGGAATTGAATTACTCAATGACTTATAATCATACTGCTGCATAAGACCACTAGTGAATGGGTCTTAGCACACTCAATAGTTGGACGCCTGTGTTATGCCCGAACTGGACCCCAGTTCACCTTGCAGGTGGGACAGCTGGTCTGTCTCAGCCAAACGTTTTATAATGACACTACGAAACAGACGTCTTGGTGGTCAGGAGTTAATGAATCTGAACCCACCAATCCATTAGCAAAATTCCCTGAACTTGCTGATTTATGGACAGATCTTGCCCAACCCCACGCTTGGCAAGCCCCACCTGGCTTGTATTGGATCTGTGGAACCCGAGCATATGCCCGACTCCCTATCCACTGGGGAGGAGCATGTGTCTTAGGAACCATTCGACCTTCTTTCTTTTTGTTACCCACAGAACATGGAGAGCAATTAGGATACCCAGTATACACTAAGAGACAGAAAAGAGCAGCTCTCCAGATAGGCAAGTGGCAGAAATGGGATGGAGATGATTGGCCACCTGAGAGGATTATTGCCTATTATGGACCTGCCACTTGGGAGGAAGATGGCACTTGGGGATATCGGACCCCTGTGTATATGATAAATCGTATTATACGTTTACAAGCAGTAGTTGAACTAATCACTAATGAAACTAGTCAAGCACTCACACTTCTAGCTAGACAAAGCACGCAAATGCGCACTGCCATATATCAGAATCGCTTGGCCCTAGATTATTTGCTAGCAGCTGAAGGAGGAGTATGTGGAAAGTTAAATTTAACCAATTGTTGTTTGAAAATAGATGACAAAGGTCAAGTAGTTGAAGATATTGCTGAAAATATGCGAAACAAGCTTATGTGCTAGTACAAACCTGGCATGGTCTTAGAATACCCAACTGGTTTGAATCTATCTTTTCTGGTCTGGGGGGGCTTACTACTTTCTTTATGATAATCTTAGTGGTTGTAGCTTTGTTTCTGCTGTTACCATGTATAATCCCATGTTGTATGCGCTCTATTAATAGTGTAATTGAAAATACTGTAGAACGTAAAACTGCTACTAAGATTTTAGCCTTGTGGCACCCCACTCCCGGAACCACTGGTAAAAACCCTACTCCTGTGTAGTTAAGTGATTTACATCTCACACCTTATTAGCATTCGGGTGAGATTAATCAAAGGGGGGAATGTGGTAGGCAAAGGCCTATGATCCACGCTGATTGAACTAGGCAGGCAGGCCTAAGCAGCTTGACCTGTAAATGAAGCCTGTGGTTAGGCCCTGAGGAGTGAAAATTACCCCCCCCCCCCCCGATATTGTCTCCATAGAACTGAAACCTAACTCAGCTTAACTGAACATAGCTAAGCAGAAACGAAACTTAAGAGAAGACAGTAAACAATTTAATTAACCCTGATAAGATGTGTGCAGCTTCTATGGAATTAATTAACTCTGTTGAGAGAAAGGTTACAGTGCCCTGCTTTCCCACATATTCCAGCTGGATAGCGACCTTGGAGGAGAAAAGTATCAAAGTTGGTGAACTGACCATTGTAATTGGGACTGAAAGGGGGGCAACCAGGTGCTGAGCCCAGACCAAGGTCCCCATTGGACAGCTACGTAACGGTACCGGAACCAATAGAAGGTGTAAGAAGGGTTACCGGGACCAATGAAAAGTTTGCCTATGTCTAGAATGGGAAAGAAAGCTATAAAAGTTGTTGTTTTGCTAGAAACCAGGGCTCAGCCATTTTTAATGTGATTCTGCTTGAGTCTTGTGCACAAATAAATGATTTGGACCTTCTGAACAGACTCCTGGTATTATTGGGTTGTCTGCGCTCTGCTGCTACACAATAGTCTTCAGCAGTGGCTGAATCCTGCCTGGAAGGCTGTCCTCCCTGGCTGTCGACATGAGCATATTAAACGACTGCAGCGACTGAGGGGGAATATAGAGGTTTTGGACTAGAGTTGCCAACTGGCCAGTTTTCAGCCAGCCTGGACGGTTTTTATATGGCCAGGCCGGCTGCCGGCAGACTGTTAAAAACGGCACTTGAAAAGCCGTTTTTTTTGTAGCTGGGGGGAAGAATTGCCATCATAGGCGGGTTTCTGTTCTTCCATCCTATGAGGAGCTGCTATTCTGCCAGGCTGAGACTAGTCAACCAAATGAGCCAATGAGACTAGAGACTAGTGAGAGCTGAGTAAAAGTCAGCTGAATGAGCCAATGAGACAACAGAGGGAGGGACTAGGGAGTTGTGGAGGGAGCTTCCAGCACGAGATTTTTCATCGACTAGTGGAAAGAGAGTTAGCCAGTCACAGCCAGAGCCAGAGCCAGCCAAATGACGGTGAGTGGGTCTGAACGGTGATACTGGACTTCCCAGGGTCTTAAAAAAAGATGTTTTATATGGGGATGGTTATGGTGCTGCTGTGCTGTGCTGCACTGCCTGAACTCTGGTCCTTTATTCACTTAAATAAATGTCCATGTCGTCACTTATTTTTAACTTCCAACTATTCAGATGCTCACTGCTGCCTAGGACAGTTCATATCAATATATATGCTTTCAGCCAGTCAGTGTCATGTCACTCAAACTCTCAGCATTATATATTTTATTAAACGCAAATCAGGCACACACTTATCAGGTTTGTTTTGTAACTCCTTGTGAGCATTTCAGTCTTCAAAACATGGCGCCTCGGCATCCCTGCATCACTGTGGGTCCTGGGACCGACTGGCAGGTTACTCACACAAGGGCAGCCCGCCACTTTAGATTTCATAGTTACTGCCTAAGGAGTTAGCTCAAGCTTTAGACTGCAATGCATTACTCCAACGGCAGTCTTCATCCTGCAGTGCACTGAGCGTATTAGTGGTGAAGGATTGGAATAGGTTCTTGTGTTGATTCCTTCAATATATAGGATTATTTAGTTTAAATAGCTCTCCTATTTGGGCAATATTATTCCATATGGTCCACTTTGGGGGTCAGGAAGTTCATAAATAAATCCACAGCACACAGTGAGGTGTACTGAACTGCAACTTTACTGAAATATCATTGAGCTTCAGCATTCACAGTGTTTCCCAACACTCAAACACAGTATTTACAGTTCTAATAATAGATCTATATAATCTCATCCTTTCGCCTTTAGAGTTTCTCCCCTACAGCTGCCTACCCTTGCCCTCGGTAATTTTTGTGGGTGGGGCTAGGGTGAAGCATGGGTGGGACTGGGGCGGGGCAGGGGTGGGACCAGGGGCGGAGAATGGGCAGAGCATGGCGAGCCACGGGTGTCGGGTTTTTCTTGGTGAAAAAGTTGGCAACCCTATTTTGGACACACATGGGAGGGTAGGAGGTCAAAGGGAGAGGGAGGGGGATGCTGAGCACAGGGAAAAAGGAATAGGGAGATGGAGAAGAGATGTGGGGCATGGGGGGTTATAGGGAGATGGACATGAGGGGGAGTTTGACAGATGGAGAAGAGAATGATGCTGGACACGGGGGAAGTGGGAAGAGGGAGATGGAGGGGTGATGCAGCATTTGGGGAGGGGTGAGGGGGAGGGGAGAAGCTGGACACGGCATACAAAGATGGAGGGGGAGATCCTGAACATAGGGAAGGGGGCATAGAGCTATAGGGGGAGAAAGTAGACAACAGAATATAGAGAGATGGCGTGAACATGCTAGACATGGGATGAAATAGGGAGAACGGTGAGAAAGAGGAGATATTTTGGATACGGTAGGGGGATATGAAGTGAAAGAGGTGGAGATGCTGGACGGGGAGGGAGAGGGGGCAGATATTGGATGGTGACATGCTGGACAGTGGGGGAGATGGAGGAGTGGCATGTTGGACACAACAGGGAAGAGAGAAAGGGGAGAATTAGTAATAGACTAGGGAATAAGAAACTGGGGAAAGGCGAGAGAGGTAATGGGAAGGTTGTGGTTAAAGCTAACAAATAGTAGATCAAGGACAAGGTGGTAAGAAGAAGAGAAATGTGAGTCCATAGAAATTTAAATAACAAAAATACATGGAAGAAAGCCAATAAGAAAAAGATCAATGTCAGAGATAGATGTAGAGGAGAGAAGTAGCAGACGTGAGACCCTGGAAAGAGTTAAGAGAATATGCAGGGAAGCAGAAATCAGAGACTGGAAGGAACACAATTAGAAAAGTAAAATGGCCAGACACCAAAGGTAGAAAAAAAATATTTTATTTTCAATTTAGTGATTGGAATATATCAGTTTTTGTAATCTATATGTGCTTTCTGTATACGCATCTTTCTATTTCTCTGGTGTTGGGCTACATGCAGACAGGGCCGGCCCCAGAGTTGCTTCAAGGTGTTGCTACCCTAGGCAGACCTTAGGCCTTACTCCCCCCCTTGGCTGTCAAATGAATGAATGTGCTACTTTGCCACCCGCCAGAGGTTGTCGCCCTAGGCATTTGCCTGGTGGTTGGGCCAGCCCTGCATGCAGAGTGTGGCTTCTTTAACATATTTGTATTTTTAGTTTTTGGTCACTTGTTCTATATTTGGTGAGGGTCTATGTACATTCTAAGGGGCTTGTTTACAAAGCCGCGGTAGTGGTTCGCGATCGCGATCGCAGCCGCGGCCCCATTGAAATCAATGGGGCCGCGGCTCCGATTACGATCGCAAACCGCTACCGCGGCTTTGTAAACAAGCCCCTAAGTGTGTGACCGAGGCCAAGTATTCTGTGTTAGTATGGAGGTTTTGTGTAGGAATCTGACCTGTTCTGTTTTCTCAGTAGGTTTATGGATGTTCTAGGTTTCATCGCAATATTTATGGTGCCGCCCTTTTCTGAGTATGCTCCTTGTTGTGTGAGTTTTGGAAGTTCGTGCTGCTGTGGAATGGAAGATTTACTCTATGGGTCCTGTACTGTGGGTTGTTGGTGTATAGTCAACGGTAGAGTGTTGGTTGGGGGTTAGTGGAATACAGATTGTCTTTGAGATTTGCAGTTTTGTGTTCTTGATGCTGCCAGTCTGCAATTTAAAATATTTTTTCAGTTCAGATTCAAGGAATTCTCAGTTTTAAAGGAACGTTTCTGTTTACTAGCCTGATAGCTTCATCATTGCTGCAGAGGCGTAGCGTGGGGGGTGCAGGGGGGGCCGGCCGCACCGGGCGCAACATGGGGGGGGGCGCTCGCACTCGCAGCTCTCTGTTGCCGATGAGGGGGAAAGGCAGGTCCCTATGATACATGTTGGCGCGTACGCCATCTGGTGGTGGCATTGCAAAGAGGTTTGCGCTATAGCCCTCGAGCCCGCAGTCCTGGGAGTCGCATTGTTCTTGGCAAACCCTCGGCAACAACGCGCCGGCGCTGCTCTTGACCCCCTCTCGGTCGCTTTTTCACCCACGCTGCCGGGGGGGGGGGGGCGGGGGACTGTTTATCGCGTCGTCGCCCCTCGATCTCAATGTAAAGCTGGGGTTGGGGTCGGATCGCCCTGTGCGCTCGAGAAGGCGGAGCTGCAGGGCGGCATCGCGAGTTTCTGGTTCCGGATCTCCTCCTCTTCCCTGCTGTTGGGCGTTTAACCATGCTTGTCGGGCTCTTGCTGCTGTGCTGTTCGTTTCCCTGGACTCCGGCTCAGCGAGGTCAGTGCTGACGATCGCTCCCTCCCGGGGTAGGATCACGGTCGGCTCCCCCGCGCAAAGAAGCTCCCCGGCGGCTAAAATCCACGGGTTAGGGGGCGCAAATTACTTGCCTTGCCCCGGGTGCTGACAACTCACGCTACGCCACTGCACTGCTGCTTTTCCAGCTTTAGCACGGTCCAATCCAGCCTGGGCCACCAGGATGTTTTTCTCATTTTGTAATCATCCTTCCTCATCAATAAACTGGTCATAGCAAAATATATCCAGTGTGCAGATATTTATAAAGGTTTGTTTTTTAGTGGGGTTGTGAAAGCGGAGTTAAATTAAATTTGATTAATAACTGTTATGCATTTTTTTATTGTAACATCTCTTTGAATAAATTGTGTGTGTATGTTTAAGTCACCTAGGATTTTAGATGGATGGCACATACGTTTTAAATTAAAGCAAATTAAATTTATGCAAATGAAGCCCAATGGATCTATTCATGCAAATGAAGAACTACAGTGAGTCTCTGCACAGGGCCCTGCATCACCCTTGGGCCACCCCTGATGAAAACACATTTTTTGGCTATTAAATAATGCAGCCCTATGAGAGTTTACGTGAATGTGCCCAGAATCTTTGCCATGGAAACTTATGACAATGGCCAAAGGAAACTTGGGGATTTTCCCTTTGATCAGTTGGCCTGTTACAATATTATAGTACATGGTGGTGCAGTCTTGACAGAGATAATGATAAAAAGTACAGAAAAGTCTTAAATATAATACATCTTACTTCTGTTCTGCGAGGCTCCGTGTTCTGAGGTGTGTAGTCGACCAGATCCAGCGTCATGAAACCCCATTCTATTCTAGAAACCACATGGATTTTAATTAAGCTTCAGTGCACGTTATAAAGCATTTTCCCAAATAATTAGCGATTACTCATATTGGCCCTTATATAGTAAAATGCCTTAAAGTTCTGAATTGTTAAACTTAATGTGTGCTAACTGCAAAGCCTCCATGTTAACTGTTAGGGGCATGCACACAGCGATAATACACTTACCAAACATTAACTGCATTGCAGATAATAGAAACGCAGCCCCACCCACTGAGGTAGCGTTAACTGCTCCATGTTATCTGCCTCAGTAGGTAATTTACTATGCATCGACTGTAAGGTGCAGTCTCCACCCCCCCCCCCCCCCCCCCCACCCCCCATTTGCCACACATTCCATGCACAGTTCTGAATTAGAAAGTTAATGTAGGAATTATCACTTTAATTCTTAAGCTGCTGTGCTGCTACGACGTAGCACATACTTATTCCTATTTTAGTAGCTTAGTGCAGCTTATTAGGAGTGGAGGAGTAGCCTAGTGGTTAGAACACTGGCTTGGTAACCAAGCAACCAGGGTTCAAGTCCTACTAGCACTCCTTGTGGCCTTGGGCAAGTCACTTAACCCTCCATTGCCTCAGAAGAAAGGCCTGGCAATCTACTTCCAGTGACACTGCCAAGAAAACCCAGGAGCTTCTGGGTCACCAGGAGTCAGGACTGACTCAAAGGCACACATTGCATTGCATTTGCTATAGAGCTAAGGGAGGCATATTCAAAAGCACTTAGGCAGTTTGCAGACCTCCAAACTGCCTAAATGCTGCTCATCAGGATATGCAGTGTGCTGAATATGCCCAGTTTAAGCCGTTAAATATTCCAGGAGTAGAGCGGGAGTTGTGCCCTAGGATAACCAGATAACAGCAATATTCAGTCACTAACTGGTTATCCTAAACTGGCTAAAGTTAGGTACTTTAAAGGCTGTCCAGACTTTAGCTGGTTTAGCTCACCGGCCAGCAGCTGAATATTGTCACTGACCAATTAGCTAGATCGCTATCCGGCCAACCCAGATATTCAATGCCAGTGGCCGGCTATGACCCTAGCATCGAATATCCAGATCTAAAGCAGCGATGGACAGCTACTTCAACAGCGCAGACCGCCACTACATATTGGCCCCCTAGAGCGCCACTGTATACCAAAGCAATGATGCACATATAAGACCACCTGAGAGACTGCAACCCTTAGAGCATGCACACTCCTTGCATTATCATTAGTATAATGATTCCCACCCTGTGGTCTGAGGACTTCTTTTGGTCCACAAGGCCATCCCAGAGAATCCACAGAACAAAAAAGAAAGGGGCTGATATTAAAGGAAAAAAAAAAAGCTTGTGTTCCAAACTTCAGGATGCTAAATTTGTGCCTTGTTTCAACAAAACTTGGCAGCTGAAGATTTCAGCTGAAAATCCCTTAATTAGGGACATAAAAGTTATGCTTATAAATGTAGGCTTGCCATTCATTTGTTAAAATCAGGGCTAAGCTCCTAATTTTTTCCCCTGTCCTAAATACAACTCTGTTGCTTCTTGCTTTTTGTACTCCTAAATTGAGGAGTTTAGTGAAATTTTGAGTATACATTTAGACACTCAGCTCTAGAAAATTTTCAGAAGCCAATTTAGAAGCATAACTCAAAGGTTAAAATCATAAATCCTTATTGGGCACAAAGCGTTTCTTTATAAAGTTTCACTGCTGGGGAATTAGCAACAGCTTGGGGAGAGGAGTAGAGAATTGTCAGTGGTGACCCCAGGGCTGCTGAAAAGAGATTAGGTATCCTAGGCGAACCTCATCCCTTTTGCACCCCCCCCCCCCCCCATACAGCACCCATTGCCGCCACCACTATCACCCCTCTCTGGAATCTGCACGGCAGCAATGGCCGCAAACAGCCCCACGGCGCTTACCTTTCAACTTCAGCGCCACAGGACTTTTAGTTCCTGTCCCCTCTGACGCCCGATGCTGATTACCTGTTTGCAGAGAGGAAGCCAACAGCCTCGTGGTACCAAAATTTAAAGATAAGCACCATGGGACTGTTTGCAGCCATTGCCACTGCTGCAGGTCCTGAGAGGGGCGACAGCAGCAGCAGCAGAGGACACCCCCAGAGTGCCGGCGCTCTAGGCAACTGCCTAGTTCACCTAATGGTAGCGCCAGTCCTGGGTGGCCCAGGCTTGTACAATTCAGGAGTTCAGTGTCAGTTGGGGGCCTGGAGTTGATCAGAGGCGGCAGCAGCCCCTATGGACAGGAACCTCGGCAGGGGCCTCAACTGGCGAAGCAGTGGTCCAATGATATCCTGGAAGGGGCTTAACCATTAGGCAAGATTCAGCAGCTACAGTAATGAGAGAGAGAGAGTAAGACTGGAGGAAATGGGATCAAGGGAGAGAGACACAGGTGGGGCTGAAATGGGGAAGAGAGACTGACAGGGCTGAAGTGACGGCAAGAGACAGATTGATTTGTCGGACTGGAGAAAAAGAGAGACTGATAGTATTAGCAGGAGAGAGGGATGGGAGAAACTAGATCTGGGGCAGAGAAATTAGGGGGCTGGACTGAGTTGGAAAAAGACACTAGTGGGGTTGAGCTGGATTAGAGAGAAGGGAAGGGAAAAATTGATCAAACTGTGCTGGGGAAAGAGAGAAATACTAATGGGATCTTGCAAGAGGCAAGGTGGGAAAACTAGACTGGAGGAAGAGAGAAACTGATGTGGCTGCTCTGGGAGAAGAGAGAGAGAGACTTGGGGGAGGGGCTGGGGGGCAGAAAAAGACTTGAGGTTCTGGTCTGGGTCACAGAAAGGTACCGATTGGACTGAGTTGTAGGGATGGACAGACTGGTAAAGCTAAGTTGGGAAAAGTGATATCCATATAGCTGCACTGTTAGGTATTAGTGTGGGGATGAGCTCTGGGGGAGACTGCCAGGATTAGGCTAGGAGTCCTCTACACCATATGAGGCTGAAAAGGGTCCGCACATCCAGAAAACATTAGAAACCTCTGTATTAGTACATTTTCCCCTCAAAAAGATCTACTGTTTGGATTGAAAATGTCCCCCTGAGAAGAGGTTCACCAGCACTGAACAACTCCCTCCCCTTTGGTAAGGTTTCCTCAAGACAGATGTCCCCTTATTGTGGTCCGACCCCCCCCCCCCCCGCCCTTCTAGGACCAGTAGTACAGCGGGAAGAGGAGAGCAGCCTAGATGGACCCTGTTGCACTTGCCAATTCACTTTAGTCAGCATGCAACCAGTTAACTACATCTGCAGAGCATGACTTAAACCTCAAACACAAAACATAGCACACGTTTAATGCATATGCAGCTTATTTTTCAGTTTTAACAGACTTTTCTTTCTTTTTCTGACCCTTCTCCCTCAGTCTCCTCTTGTGGTTTGCCTGTATTTCCAGTGATGTACTCAAACTTTCTTATGTTGACCCCCAACCTCCGCCCAAAAAAAAAGATGAAGTTTAAGATATATTGTTGACTTCTCACTCTTGATGGAAGATCAGATTTCAATTGTATTCCAAAAGAGCTTTGGAGCGTTGCCTATGTTACGGCAAATTCGTACATCAGAACTGCAACAGATCTGTGCAGGCAGACTCGCTATCTCTCCTAGATTATTGCAACCTGATATAAGAAGGTTTGCCAAAAAGGTTCTCTCAGCTTTGGCTTCTTCAAAATATAGCAGGAAAGTTAATACAGGGTTAGAAGATGGGAGGGAGCGAGCAAAACCCTGTTTTACCATGCTACACTGGCTCCCAGTAGATCTGAGAATATGCTTTAAGCTTATCCATTTTATTTTAACATTTCTTAAGCAAGTGGTCTGAAATATTTAGTCATTTATCCTCATATACATCTGAGATTGGTTACTCCGTCTGTTAGGACTATGAGCTCTCTTCCTTGTGAGTGCATTCCTTATCCGGAAAGGCACCACACTTACAGAATAACCTAACATTGGATCTTAATCTGGAAAAATGTGATTTGTCTTTTAGAAAAAAAATTAAAAGGGTGGTAGTGTAATTAATTTACCACTAGAAACTGAGGAAAAGATGGAGCTAAATTATTTTTTATTGAAGATACAATATTTTTCAGATTATTTTCAGTCTGGATTAATTTTATTTATTTATATAAGTTATATACTGCCAAGGTCACGTGAACTGATGAATCTGAGAGGATGTGCTCCTTGGAGCTCCTGAGCCCTCCTGCTTAAATCCAACTGCATCTGACAGTCTTTGTCACTATCCCAACTACGGAGCCTCGAGAAGCACTGGCGTCGGTCTCGCTCCAAGGTAGACCAGGCAGCCTACCTCAATCAGTTATCCATCCACCGCAAGGCCATCTCTGAGAAAATGAAGCTGTACCACACGGACACCTTGAGGCGTGCCTTAAACAAACCTCATGATTTGTTTAACCTAGTCAAGACCTTATCTAAAGAACCAGCCCCTGAAAAGCAATGTGAGATCCATCCTCAGGACTTTGCAGTCTACCTACAATCCAAGCTTACACAAACAAATAAACCTCCATTAGAATTTGCCCCCACAGCTCAAGATTGCCCAACAACTCTAACCATTTTCTCTACGCCTACCAAGAAACGAATTGAAGATCTGATCATGTCTCTCAATTCCACAACTGCTCAGACAGACCTTTGCCCAGCTTTCTGGATAAAGGAACTGCGTTGTGAATTCAGCCGAATAATAACTAAAATAATAAACCTATCTTTCAACTCTGGTACGTTCCCCTCTGCCCTCAAGCAAACTTCCATCAGACCACTCCTAAAAAATTGTAAGTTAGATCCTCAAAAGGTAGACTCCTACAGACCCATCTCAAGTATTCCTTTTCTCGCGAAGTTAATAGAAAAGGAGATTCAATGTCAATTGCAAGACCACATCAATGCCGCTGCTCCCCTGGATCCTTGCCAACATAGCTTCAGAGAGTCACATGGTGTAGAAACACTCCTTACATCTCTCCTCAATAACATAATTTCTGGTATCAACAACATCCGGCAGGGCTTTGCACTTGTGTTCCTGGACATAGCCGCAGCTTTTGACTCTGTGAGCCATGACCTCCTCCTAATACAGCTAAAAGAGAAAGGAGTTGGCGGAACTGCCCTTGAATGGTGCAGATCGTTCTTATCCGAAAGATGGCAACACGTCCGTGCTGGTGGAGCGATGTCTGATCCATTTCACCAAGGGCAGGGGGTCCCACAAGGTTCCTCCCTCTCTGCTTTGTTGTTCAATATTTATATGCAACCTATTTGCAAGATCATCCGGTCTTTCAATGTAAGTTGCATGGTATATGCGGATGATGTCCTGCTTTATATGCCTTTCAACATAGACAAATTGGACCTATCCCCTCTGAGCAACTGCTTTGATGCCATATCGGAATGGCTCTTGTCACAAAACCTCAGGATTCAACATAAGAAGACAGAGGTGCTCTTCATGTCAAAGAACCCGAACTTTAGCCCCCCACAATTTCTGAAAGTGAAAGATGCTGAGCTACAATCAAAACCTAAAATACGTTATCTGGGTGTTACACTTGATCAGAACCTGGACATGAAGGCACATATAGCCAACACTGTAAGAGCCATATACTACAAAATCCGGTCACTAAGACATCTTCGCCCCCTGCTTGAACCTGAGGATTTCCCTACCATCTACCAGGCTTTGATCATGCCTCACTTTGACTATGCTAATGTCATTTTGCTAGGCCTCCCTCAATCCACCTTGAACCCCTTACAGCTTGCAATGAATAGCGCTGCGAGGGTTCTCTATGGTGCATCTAGGAGTGAGCATGTGTCGCCCCTTCTGAAGCAGTTACACTGGCTTCCTATACAGGCCAGGATCATTTTCAAGACATTACTACTTACCTTCAAAGTGGTAAATAGTCTCTCCTCCACTTCTTTAACTGATCTCATCAAACCCATAACCCCAAATAGATCAAGAAGATCAATTGCATTAAATATGCTAATGGTTCCTCGTGAACTTACAAGAAGCACATCATCAACAGCAAACAGGGCTTTCAGTCTTCGTGCCCCAAAACTCTGGAATACATTGCCACTAGATATTAGAGCAACCACCAGCCTACTTCATTTTAGAAAGGCCCTCAAACATTACTTATTCCTTAAATACTTCCCGGTAAGTGCAGAGGCACGTCCCCTCTCCGTTAGTTACAGGAACTCCGAATCACCTAATGAGCCAGAATTCCTCACATAGTAAGGTCCACTGACCATTAAGTATAAGGTTCCACTGACCATTACGTCTCATTTGTGCTATAATTTAAAGATGTCAATAGTTTACCTTGCAATCCAAGTTTACTGCCCTGTGATTCATAATTACCTTGTTATCCAAGTTTCATGACCCTGTTTAATGTAATTCAGACGCTTGTTTTTGTGCTGAATTTTGTGTTCGATGTAAACCGCGCTGATGTCAAATAGTGCGGTATATAAGAATTGTAAATAAAATAAATAAATAAAATTACTTTTGGATCCTGCACTGGGAGTGCTGTTCCAGAGTTGCCAAATTACCCAATTCCAGGAGTGAAATTTTGCTAATCCTGGGTTTCAATTTGTATTGCATTGCAGTTTGGTACTTTGTAGTCCCTGATTTTACCTATTGGCATCGGTGCTACAGGTCCCATAATGCATCAGACTGAGATTGTCAGAAATCCAGGACTGGCTTAAACTTTCACCCCTGAAATTGGGTAACATAGCAACTCTGCTGTTCTGAGGAGCAGCTTTGACAGATGACTGCTCAAGCCCCACAAAACAGTAAAGTCAAAGTCAAGCTCTCAGAGGGCAAGATGGCCAACTGTGTGACCCCCCACCCCGATGTCCCCACGCACCGAGACCTTAGTAGAGGAAGTCTCGACGGCAGAAGTGACGGCAGTAGTGAGGGAACTTGAAGGCAAATTTGACTGGAGCTATGAGAAGCTGGATGGAGTGAATACTGCTTTGGGGCTCTCTCATACCTGAGTGGATGAAATGGAATGCTGCATATATGATATTGAGGACACTGCACACCAAGTGAACTCCGACATGCCTCACTGAAAGCCGAGGTGCAACTTCAAACTGAGAAGTTTGAGGACCTTTAATCACTCCCTCAGGAACAACTTGCATTTTGTGGGAGCCCCCATGTCAGTGGCAGATGGAGAGCTCTGATGCTTTCTTGAGACCTGGCTGCTTCTACACCTGCAGTTACCAGACACTTTGGGCCCCACTAACACTGGAATGTGTGCACAGAGTTGGACCTTTTAGAAAGAAAGGTGCTAGGTCCTGGGTGGTCATCACCTGCTTTCTCAAGTTTGTTCAGAAAGAGGCTGTACTACATATGACTCGAAGATAGAGACAAGATCTTCATGATACTCACCACTTACAGTTCTTGCAAGATTATTGAGTGCAGCTACTGGGGCAGTGGTGGGAGTTCATGTCTACCTGTGCATGCCTGCATGCATGTGGCTTCAAATTTGTACTTCAGTACCCAGCACACTTCCATATCCATTACCCAGCATGACCCCTCAAGGAAGCTCTGGCTTTAGCAGAGGATGTGGGGCAGAGCAAGTGGCAGGTTGGGCAAGCAGAAGACTCTTGAGGTATTTTATGCTAGCCACTCAGTGACTTCTCTGGGTGACTTTATTCCTGGAAACCACAGTGTAATGGAGTATATAGGATGTTACCCGTCCCTCTCCAAAGAGATTGTCAACATTCCCTTTAAGAAAGTTTGCAGCCCAGAGTTCAGGGCTGGGAGGGTATGGCTCAGAGGGAGAGGTTAAGAACCCAGTAGGTTGCAGGAGGAGTAGCCTAGTGGTTAGAGCAACTGCCTAGTACCCAGAAGATCAAGGGTTTGATTCCCACTGGCACTCCTTGTGACCTTGGGTAAGTCACTTTACCCTCCATTGCCTTGGAAAAAAAGGCTGGCAATCTAACTCCAGTGATACATTGCCAAGAAAACCCAGAGGTAGCTGGGTTGCTATGAGTCAACATTGACTTGATGGCACAAAAAAAAAAAAGGCTGCAGGAGAGAAAGGCCTATGGAGCCAGATGTTTGTCCAAGGCAAGCTATGCAAAGGAGTTCTGAGGTAGGAACTTTAACTGGGGCTGGAGGAAGGGTTGGGAGAACCAACTTGTGGAGGCTTAATAAGCTGGGACAGAATAAAAGCTGCTTTTGCTCCCTGAACTACTGTCCGGCCTGTGCTGTGAAGAAAGCCCCTTCTCACTGTACGCCACACTACCACTCACGGATATACTGTACTGTTCCTCTGCTCATTTTCAGAGTTTTATCTCTACTTCTGATGTTGGAGCAGCTATTCAGTTTTGTTATATCTTATTGCCTCTGGTTGCGACTGTTTGGCTGGGATTGTTGTGACCAGGCTGTTGGCTTGGTCTTTCTCCCTTCCTCACTGCCTCTCATATTTGAGGATATTAACTGTTATATTATATTGGTATGTGCCATCTGGTGGCTGGAATGCATGCCCTTCGGAAGGGATGGGCCTGCTGGTGACTTCATATTAGGACTGGAGATGGGGAAATTGGACCTTGAAGATTTTGACAGAGATGCTGGGGCCCATGTCCCCCCTCCCCTCCCCCTAGAATGGAAGGGGCTTGCGCTTCTGCTGCGATTTATTTTAACTATTTTTATATACCACCTTATCAGAATGTCAAGGTGGTTTACATATTAACAGATTAATAAGAATATTGAAGTTACATATGAACAAACAGGAACAAACAAAAGTAAGGAACAATATGCATATTGTTGGAGAATCAACATGAATGAGTGGGAAGGAGGGGGGGGGGGCAGAACCAGGGAATGTGACGAGTAAATTATACTCTGTGCTCAGAATAGCTAACTGGAGGGTAGAGTTCTGTGCACATGGAGTCCAATTCTGATTGGAGGATGTCTGACCCATCCAGATGTCCAAAATCTGGACAGGCCAGATTTGCACCTGAGCGAGATGTTCCCGCGGGTGCAGAATCGGGCAAATAGACGGGCTGGATGAGCCCCGATTCCACAGCGTGGGCCGTCTAACAGTTTCCCTGTCCATCTCTCCCTATGCTCCTTCTGGAGTGCCGGTGCCGTGTCGTCCCATTGCCATGGCACCGGGATGGCCAGCAGGAGCCCAGAATGCCTGCCACAGCAACATATCTTTCTCCCCCGCCCCCAACCCCCAACGAAACTTGCCAGGGCTGGGATCGGGCAGAGGGGGCCTCCCTGCTGCTGATCCTCCTCCTCTGTGGGGCTGCCCAGCCAGATTCCTTCTGCTGATGGAACTTATTCTACCTCCGAGGTGGAATAAGTCCCACGTCCATCTGCCCCCAGCCGGATGCACAAGGCCCTGGAATGGGCCCTGTACATCTGTGTTGTGCACTCCATCAACTCTCTGCCCTGTCTCCACTCCCTCCCGCCCCAATCTGGAGCTCCCTGCACAAAGGCCCTGTACATGCAGGGAGCTTTCCAGCCAGAATAGCCACAAGCATATAGCGGGGGTTGTACGTCCAAACCGGATGTACATCCCTGCCATTCATTGTTCTGAATGACCCCCTTTGTGGTAAAAGGAGAACTAGTCCTCTCTACCAGAGTGCTCGATGAACAAGTGAGCTTTTAGTCTCTTGCAGAGTCTAATAGGTCGTGGATGGCTCGTAAGCTCTGAGGGAGCACATTCCATATGCTTGGGGCATATAGCGAGAAGGCTCGATTTGAGGCGCTCTTGTTGTTCTTCATTTTTGCTGTAGGGATTTTATGTGTTGCTTCTTCTCTGTCTGCTTTCTGGTGTTTTGGTAATAAAAACTGCAGATATACCGAGGAAAGGCTATGTGAGATTTTGAAAATGGTAAGCGAGGCCTTGTATTTTGTGCAGCTCACTATGGGGGAGCCAGTGTAAGTGTCTGAGGATTGAGGTTACATAATCTGTTCTGATGCTCCATAGAAGATTCAGGCAGCAGTGTTTTGTGCCAGCTGTAATGGGTGAATCATGTGATTCGATAGTCTTTATAGGATGATATTGCAATAATCCCAGTGGGCACACTAGGGCTTGAAAAACTGTACAGAAGTCCTGGATGCTCGGTAAAGGTCAGAGGCGCTGTACTGTTTTTGTTTTGTGGTAGATGCATTTGGTGTTGCTGATATGAGGTTGTGGGATTAGCTGCTGGTCAAGGTTATTCCCAAGTAATGCACAACCTATTTCACTTTTACTGTACTCCTGGGATTCTTACAGATATTGGTGGGTCAAAGTTTGTGTCTCTTGTAATATGGAACACCTCTTTTTCTCGTAGTTCACAAGCAGGTTGTGTTCTGATAACCACTGGGTGATTGATGTAAGGCATAGTTTTAGTGAGGTGTAGATGGGCTGTGTGGTAGAGAAGGGCACATGTTTATGTTACTGGATTTATTGTTATACCGCCTTACCCAAAGAATTAAGGCAGTTTACATCAAACGTTAATATGATGAAGAGGAAAGGAACTCCATCTCTAAAATATAGAAAAGAACGAATATAAAAGCATCAAATCAGAAAAAAATTCATCCATTTTAAAGATGATAGCAGTCTAGCCTTTGGGCATATGGGCTCCACTGTTGATGGTTCATGAAGGGGTAGTAATGACTGATTGTTGATGCTAAGGCTCTGTTACAAGCGTTTCTCATGTTTGTGCTTTGGTTTACAATTTGCTGGATGTTGCTTGCTTTTTGTTTTCGGGGCACAGTGAGTATGAGATGGGGTTGGGGATTCAGAGTGCTTTGTGGATGAGTGATGTCTAATAGCCTAATGGTTAGAGTAGTGGCCTAGGACCAAGGAAACCACACCAACAAAAAGGGGTACTCCAAAGATCATATAACAATTTGTCCAACAAATTCTTTGGGTAATAAACTATTAATAAAGGAGAAAAAGGACCTCAGTGTGTCAGACACATTTATAACTTGATAATATCCGGTATCCAAAACATCATCAATCAAGAAAAAAACCCTTTATACTGAAGTTTTACTTAAACAATTATCACAAACAATTATCCATGTGAATTTTTTCTTTCTTCTTTTCTTTTTCTCTTGCTTTTATATTAATTTAAAAATTATTTAGACTCTACGGATATAGTAACTAAATATTAATGCACTTATCTGAATCCTTTGATCAACCATTCCAGAAATTGCCTGACTCTAAAAAAATGTCCGACAAAAGCCTCTGTTTCGCTAAGAAAATCACTGCTTGAGGGGCTTAAATTTAAGTCCATTTCTCCATAAGCACAACAGAGCTCTTGCTCTTCTAAAGTAACCACAGCTTCTTTGGCATCCCAATTATAATGGTGCTGAAGGTATTCAAAGAACACAAATTCTTCCCATTGTCCAATCATGTGCAGACATATTATCTCCTAATCAAATGATGTCACAATCAGCTGTGACCCAAAATCAATGGCAAAAAAATTTCCATTCAATACGTGAATTTAACCCTTTCAGTTCCAGTGCATTCAGTCTGTATATCCAAAGTTGTTCATGCTGAATCAGTATTTTACCCCGATCTTCTCCTCTTAAACTGACTGCAACCAGATCAATCACCATACACCGCAACACAGAAAACCTATGATTTCATATAGTCATCGACATAATCCAAAAGATTATGCCCTGCTGTTTTGCCACAAACTATAACTGATGAACCTGAGAATTTGGGTCATTACATTTGTGGCTGTTGCCAGATATGTTCTATGACAATGGAGGACACGGAGTTTCTGAATCCAAGAGATGGCACAACATATCGCCTATTTCAGTTGACTTCATGTTCCTCAACCTTTGTGGCATACATTATTGTATGTCCTTGCAATAAAGTTTGTGGAAAACTTCTTGCCAACTACAAGGATGCTTTACAGAGCACAAGTCTTGTTTTTGCATCAAACAGAAGTAGCCTCTTTGGTCTCCCACTGCCTACAAAAGCAACATAGTTTGTCGCTTAGCAAAAATTCAATGCACACTCAGCACATTCCAATACTTCCTCACAATTGCTGCTATTTGAAAAGCATAAGGGAAAAACTGCATAATAAATGGAACAGCATTGCCTTCAGTCTTTTCTGTGTCCGACTGTAATAAAAGAGCTTCTTGATGATTACAAAGGGCTCTCTTGCAAGCCCAATGCACCACCTTCCTAGGACAGCCACATTCTAAAAATGTAGTTATCAATGCATTAACTTTTTGTTGATATTCCTTAGTAGATGAACTGATCTGTCAATAACAAAGAAATTGAGAAAATGGAAGGCTTTGCTATAAAGCCTCTGTATGGAAGCTGTCAAAATGCAAAAACGTATTTTGATCTGATTGTTACACATAAACAGTGGTATCGAATCCATTTTTGGTCAGAGATACCTCCACATCAAGGAAAGTAATCCGAGACATACTGTAAGTCATTTCAAACTGACTGGTTGATCACAGTCATTCAGCCAATGATGAAAAGAATGAAGCTCCGATTCAGAGCCTGACCATACAATGAAGATATCATCAACAAACCTTCACCACATATTAATCTTCTGCATGTCGATAGATGATGCAGCTTCATAATGGTCCATAAACAAATTTGTCAAATAGGGTGCAAAACTAGCTCTCATGGATGTCCCAGAGATTTGTAAATAATATTGTTGACCAAAAAAAGAAACTTTTCTTTAATGCAATTGACATTAAGGTCAACAAATTCTGTAGGTTCGTTATGTGATCTAGGTTGACTATTCAAAACAGACTTCACCACAGCCAGAGATGCATTTTGAGGAATCGAGGCATATAAAGAACAGACATCCATTGTCACTAAGATCAGACCTTCCATTATACCAGTATATTCACTCAGAATTTGCAGAAAGTGAGTTGTATACTTAATATCAGAATGGCCCAACTGCACAAATGGCTGTAAAAGGAGTCAAGATAAATCCCAATACTTTCCATTAGCGAATCTTTGCTAGAAACGATCGGGCATTCTAGAGGATGTCGCATGTCTTTATGTACCTTAGGAAGAGTGGGCCGATATTCAGTTGCACTGGCTATGCGCCTCTAGCTGATGCCACTGAACTTTAACCTGGATATTCAATCTGGGGCCATATCCAGCCACTGGAATTGAATATCCAGGTCTTCTGCAATGTGCCACAATGCTCTGAATGGTGCAGAAGCTAACAGGGCAGTGGCAATATTGAGCCACTGCCCGGTTAGTTCCCATGGGTAAAGACAGTCGAGGTTTTCTCATGTCTATCTTTACTCGTGGGTCGTTAACCAGGTAGCAGTTCAATATCGCTACTGCCCGGTTAGCAAAGGGTGCCACCTCTGCTCCACACCTGAATGCCGACAACATGCCCTGATTCTACACAGATAGCATCAGGGCATATAGCGGCGGAACCAGGGCATATTCATCGCTGATGAATATCCCTCTATAGTGGCATTTACACAGTTTACAGGTTTTTAAACCACGTAAATGACATTCAATATTGGGTGCACTTCTTCTGCTAATAGTGCGACGCCTCCAGTTGGGCCTCAGGGCTTACAATCTGGAAACGGCCTTATATGTCCTCCTTTGAATAAAGTTCCCTTTGTTGTCACCAGGGTATTCTGGGACTTGTAGTGATTTTTACTCTTGAAGGACAAATGTAGTTGAGTCGGTGGTTGTAAGGCAGCAAGAAAATTTATTGTGGGGATTTCCAGGGCATTCAAAGTTCAGTACACAACAAAGGCAGAAGGATACATCTCCAACATAAAGATGAAATCAGGATAATGAGAATGACGTAACAAAACCTTTTCCACTATTCAGCTGTTCTCACACACACTCACACCGAGGACTGCCTCGTGTGGTCAGTTAACAGCACCACAAGCAAACTTATAACAGCTGTGGTTTTTCTTTTGAAAGCAAACACTTCTTCACAGCACTGCTTCTTAACTTCAGCAAGTAATAAAACTCAGTAAAACACAGACTTAGCTTTCCTCAGCTCAAAGCAGGAACTGCCCTTATTTCCTATACGGTTTCACAGATTTTCAGTTCCTATTCCACACTGCAGAATCTTCTCTTAGAGATAAAGAACAGTCCATTGGAATGGGGTCACATTCACAATTAGGCAAACAAGAATCTACTTGCATTCCTTCAATAGCATCAGGGCAAACAGTATCTCTCTCAGGAATATAAGCCTTCTCAAACTTTCTCTCTTTCAAGAACTCCTGAAATTGGTTCCACAGCAATTCAGCTTGTGCAGGCACCTTTATGTTAGGGGAGTGAACCTTTTCCTCAGAAAACAGCTTTCTTAATGCTTCTAGCTTTGGAGTTTCAAAGGCTGTGCTTTTATCAGGGCTATGGCTTTTCTCATATGAAAAACTCTCTTCCCACTTCTTAACAGTAGACGGTGAGGACTCAGCTTCATGACCTTTAAAACTGGCAAATTGTCTCCCCGCTGAATTATCAGTAATGAAACT
The DNA here is from genome assembly GCA_033557465.1 of Ichthyophis bannanicus. Lineage (NCBI taxonomy): Eukaryota > Metazoa > Chordata > Amphibia > Gymnophiona > Ichthyophiidae > Ichthyophis > Ichthyophis bannanicus. The sequence goes on along the minus strand of CM066032.1, from coordinate 1,373,544,993 downwards.
GCTGGCTTTACCTTGGGGATGTTTCCTCAGACAAACGCTGCTTTCTTTCCTCCTGGGTTCCTCCAGGCTTTGAAATACAGCCTCCTTATGTCCTTCTCCAGTCCCTCTTAGGTAGCTGCTTTCTGGGGAGATTTCCTCTGGCTTTCTCCTCCAGCTAAGCACAGCTTCAGCTTCTCTCTCTCCTCTCTCACCTTTCCAACTCCAACAGCTGTTCCTGTTCCTTTCTCCACGTCCACCTCTCCTCCGTTCACCTGTGCCTCTGCCTTCTGTTGCTGTCTCTGTATCTGTACCTCCTGTGCCTGTCCTTGTGTTCTTTGAGTCAGTGCTGCTTCCCTTGACTCTCTCTCCGTCTGTGTGTAAATCCAACTTGCTCTGCTCTGCTCATGGTTTTAAACACCGTTGCCTGTTGGGCATTCCCTGTTCTCTGCACCTGTGTGACCAATCAGCAGGGAAGCCTCTCTCCACCCCTGAGCTAGGGCGCGGCCTGACTTTAGCAGAGAGCTGACTTTTCCTCTGATCTGGCTTGTAATTCCCCTGCACGTGTGCACTGCCATTCACTTCAAAGGGGAATTCAGGATTTTCTTCAAGTTCCATATCCTCCAGAGAGCTTTCATCACTACAATAGTCATATATCTAGCTTCAACAGCTTCATCGGTTAATTGCCATATAAGGAGTAAGAGTTCCTCAGTCGGATTCATTGATAACAATTGATAACAACTAGCATCAGATAATTGCCGGGTAATCTCTGTTTCATAGTCAACACTATCCTGAAGAACAATAACTCCACTTTTATCAACTCTTTTTATTACCACAGATTTAACTGAGCAAAGTTCGTCAAAGCTTGTTTTTCTTCTTTACTTAAATTATAATTACGTTTGTGTGGTTTACCTTCCAAATAATTTACATGTTTCAATACTAAATTCTTAAATGTCACAATTGCTGAATCCATAGGACCAGGTGGGGTCCAAGCTGATTTTACCATAATTTTAGAAGCTTCCCTCTCAAATGATTCAACACCGAAGTGTAGTAACAATTGTAACTTTCAAAGAAATTTTTCAAAGTCCACATGTAATGATAAGGAATCGAAGGGAGACCATGGGAGAAAAGAAAGTCCTTTCGATAATAGAGAACTCTCAGCAGGGGTAAGGGGCGAGAGGACAAATTAATGTTTATTGATGCATTTTCCTCTGTGACCTGGTGAACAGGCTTTGCTGAACTGGCGGACTGTTGCGCTCCACTCAACCCCGTCCACATCGTCCATCTTCATCACTGGACATAGAACTGTCTGAAGGTATATCAAACCCAACACGCTCCTTCAAACGAAAACCAGCATGTTTTCCATTAAAACGCCAATAAGTCCCACCCCTTCTTTAAATTCCCTCTCATCCTGTTGTGATTTTTTAAATCTTCAGCCTTCTAAGGTCTGCACGATATTTATCAATTTGAGAAAAAACATCTGCTTTCTTCTGCTCAAACCCTTCAGTTTCTGTTAGTTTTTTTAAAATCATCTTCAACTTCCTTTTTCACTAAATGAGCCTTGTCCTTGTTGTTGTTAAGTGCCGTTGAGTCGGAGTCGACTCATGGCGACCCTCTGGATAGCTATCCTAAATTGTGTTCCGTCTTCAGTCAGGCGGCTCATTGTTGACAGACTGGTACCCATAGCTGCTGTTATTGTATCGATCCATCTCATTGCTGGCCTTCCTCTTTTGCGTTGACCTTCTATCTTGCCAAGCATAATGTCTTTCTCTAATGATCTCTCTCTTCACATGATGTGTCCAAAGTATGAAAGTCGAAGTCTTGTCATCTGAGCTTCTAAAGAAAGCTTAGGTTTGATCTCCTCTAGTACCGACTGGTTTGTTCTTCGGGCAGTCCATGGTATACACAGTATTTGCCACCAGCACCATAATTCAAAGGCATCATTTTCTTCCTGTCTATCTTTTTCACTGTCCAGCTTTCACATCCATATGATGTTATTGAAAATACCATGGCTTGAACAAGTCGAATCTTTGTATGGAGAGAGACATCTCTGCTCTTGAGAATCTTATCTAGGTCTTTCATAACCATTCTGCCAAGAGCAATGCGTCGTCTGATTTCTTGACTGCTTGTTGCTTCTTTATTGATAGTTGATCGAAGTAGGTTAAAGTTGTTCACAATTTCAATTTCTTCTCCTTCAACGATGAACCTGTTGATTATGCCAGTTGTCATGATCTTTGTCTTCTTTACATTAAGGTGCAGGCCCATTTTGAGACTATGTTCTTTGTGAGAAGCAAATGTTTCAGATCATCTTCACTTTCAGCCAGTAATGTGGTATCATCAGCATAGCGAAGGTTGTTGATGAGTCTTCCACCAATCTTCACACCTCTGTTGTCTTCATACAATCCTGCTTCTCTGATGATTTGTTCTGCATATAAATTAAACAGGTAGGTATGCAGCCTTGTCTTACACCTTTGCTTATTTTAAACCATTCTGTTTCTCCTTGTTCCGTTCGAACTGTTGCTTCTTGATCAATGTACAGATTGCGCAAGAGAACGATCAGGTGTTCTGGTATACCCATGCTTCTTAATGGGGCCCAGAGTTTCTCATGGTTTACACAGTCAAAAGCCTTGCTATAGTCGATAAAGCACAAATAGATATCCTTTTGGTATTCTTTAGTCTTTTCAAGGATCCATCTCACATCCGCAATGATGTCTCTCGTTCCTCGCCCTTTCCTGAACCCTGCTTGCACTTCAGGTAATTCTTGTTCCAGGTATGGTTGTAGTCTCTTTTGAATAATCTTCAGTAGAATCTTGCTGGCATGTGGGATCAGAGCGATTGTGCGATAATTTTCACAGTCAGTTGGAAAACCTTTCTTTAGTATTGGTATAAACACAGATCTTTTCCAGTCAGTTGGCCATGATGTTGTCTTCCATATTTCTTGGCAGAGCCTTGTGAGTATGGTAACAGCTGCATCAGATTGCTGCAATACTTCTATGGGAATGCTATCAATGCCTGGTGCTTTGTTCTTTGATAAGGCTTTCAATGCTGCTTCAACTTCTTCTTTCATCACCAATGGTTCCCGATCATAAGGTACAGGTTGAAACGGCTGTTGGTCCACTTGATCTTTATCATATAAAAACTCTGTATATTCCTTCCACCTTTTCTTGATCTTCTCAGCATCATTCAACATAGAACCTTGAGCATCTTGTAACATTCCAATTCGAGGCTGGAACTTTTTCTTTAACTCTTGTAGCTTTAGGAAAGCCAATCTTGTTCTTCCTCTAATAGTTTCTGCTTCTATTTCCTTGCAAGTGTCATTGTAGTACTTTTCCTTGTCCTGCCTTGCTGCACGTTGGAAATCTCTGTTGAGTTCTGCGATTGTCTTTCTTTCTCCTCTGGCTTTAGCTTCTCTGCGTTTCTGGGCAATTTTCAGAGTTTCTTCCGTCATCCATTTTGGCCGTTTTTGCTTTTTCACCTTTTGTAGAGACTTCTCGCTTTCTTCCAACACAACCTTCTTGATGTCATTCCATAACTCTTCCGGAGCTCTGTCATTTGTATCTAAAGCAGCAAATCGATTTTGCAGGCAGTCTTTAAATTCCAGTGGTATATTCTCAAGGTCATATTTTGCTGCATTCATGAGTGGTTTGCTCTTTTTCAACTTTAGCTTGAGTTTGCATACTAATAGTTGATAATCTGTACCACAGTCAGCTCCAGGTTTTGTCTTTGTTGATGTTACAGAGCTTTTCCATCGTTGACTTCCACATATGTAGTCAATTTGATTTTTATATAATCCATTCGGTGAAGTCCATGTGTACAGTCGCCGCTTGTGTTGCTGGAAGAAGGTGTTTGAGATGAATAGATCATTGGTCTTGCAGAATTCTATCAGTCTTTCTCCAGCTTCATTTCTGTTGCCAAGTCCATATTTTCCAACTACTTTGCCTTCTTCTTTGTTGCCAACTTTTGCGTTCCAGTCACCCATGACTATCAGGATATCCTGTTTGCATGTTCTGTCAATTTCAGCTTGTACTTGTTCATAGAACTCTTCAATTTCATTCTCTTCTGCAGCTGTTGTTGGGGCATATACTTGAATTATAGTTGTGTTGATAGGCAATCCTCGTAGACGAATAGAGATTAAGCGTTCGCTGACTGCATTGTACTTCATTACAGTTCTTGCAAGTTTCTTCTTTATTATAAATGCAACACCATTTCTTCTTTGTCTTTCATTTCCAGCATAGTAGACCATGTGATCATCTGATGCAAAGTGCCCCATGCCAGTCCATTTCAGTTCGCTGACACCCAACAGATCAAGTTGTACACGTTCCATTTCATTCTTGACCACCTCCAGCTTCCCTTGGTTCATGCTTCGTACGTTCCATGTTCCAATGTGTAAGCCATCTTTACAGCTTCTGACTCTCATTTCATGCGCAGCTACATCAGCAGTCAGACTTCCCGAGGGCTTTGATCCAACCACATCATAAATGCTGGCTTTACTCTGAAAAGTCTTCAGCTCTTCCCCAGTAGCTAGATGAGTGCCTTCTGACCTGGGGGTCTCATTTTCCAGCACCATAGCACAATTTGTTTTGTTGTAACTATCCATTGGGTTTTCATGGCAAGATACAGAAGTAGATTGCCGGGCCTTTCTTCCGCGCAGTTTAAGTTTGGTGTTGTTGCCGTTGTCACAAAAATGTGATCCTCCGCCGTCAACACTGTCCCATTCTGCTGCTGCCCAGATGGGTGATTTGTCTTGGTCTGGCACCTCAGCTGAGACCTGTCCATCTTGGGAGACCCTGCCAGTAGTTAAACTACCGATAGTTTAGCTCTCAGCATCACTGATGCACGCAAGCCCTCACAGCACGACAAGCTGCAAACCAAGTGTCCTTAGTTGTCTCTATTAATAACAACATTAAATTGAACGTACATTTCCTCAAAATACTGTTCCATCTTTTCAAAAATTCTTCATCAGTAAATAATCGAGGGACTTTCACCACTTGTAAACCTCAAGGCACCACTTGTTTCTTCATTAAGGACAAAACCTCTGACCAACTAGCCTCATTCAGCCCATCTTCAGATTACAACAAAGAAGGGTTGCACGATTCTTTAATCTTATCCGGAGAATAACTGTATATATCACTCTATGATGCCATCACAAATTCCTCAAAACTTACACCGACAAAAAGGGATACTCCAAAGATCATATAACAATTTTTCCAACAAATTCTTTGGGTAATAAATACTATTAATAAAGGAGAAAAGGGGCCTCACTTGTCAGCCACATTTATAACTTGATAATATCTGGCATCCAGAACAACATCATTGATCCAGAAAAAGACCCTTTATACTAAATCTTTACTTAAACAATTAGCACAAACGATTATCCACATGAATTTTTTTTTCTTTCTTCTTTTTCTTTTTCTCTTGATTTATATTAATTTAAAAATTGTCTAGACTCTACAGGATATAGTAACTAAACCTATAGGACCAAGGAAGCCAGGATTCAAAGCCCACTGCTGTTTGGTATGACCTTGGGCAAGTCACTTAACCCTCCATCTTCTCTACACCTTCCAAATGTTTAGACGGGAGAGAGGAGATATGATAGACATTTAAATACCTCCATGGCATAAATGCACAGGAGGAGAGCCTCTTTCAATTGAAAGAAAGTTCTGCAACGAGGGGTCATAGGATGAAGGTGAAAGGAGATGGACTCGGGAGTAATATACGGAGATACTTCTTTACAGAGAGTGGTAGATGCATGGAATAGTCTCCCAGTGGAGGTAGTAGAGACCAGGACAGTATCTGAATTCAAGAAAGCATGTCTGGGTTATCCCAGACATTTCCTAGTTGATTCAAGCTAAATGTCATCAATTTCTGTCTATGCACTCTGAAGTGGCCACCTTAGATTTTTCATTTGTGTTGTGCTTTCCATGTAAGTGTATGATTAAATCCTCTTCACTGAGATATATTTTTTATGATCCAAAGTATTGCATGTGTTTTTAGACTCTAGACAATCTATGGGTGCTGTTGTGGTCACAGTGGGGTCTGTTTAAATCGGCTGTACCGGGTAACTAATGTTTGTTGATATGGGCCTTGCTGCCTCCTTTTTCCTAGGTCTGTTACCTTGTGATTATTATAACTCGATCTCTAGCCTCCTTGCCGGATCTTCCCCCTCTTATCTAGTGGGCTATCCGTGTTTAGCACTTATTTACTTTTGCCTATGTATAATTTAATGTTCTTTTTTGTTATTTGGTGTATTAATTTCTTTCAAGTGCTTTTCCTTCGAGTATTTGTATGCTTGATGTCATTTTTTGAAAATTACAAATAAAAAATTTAAAAAAAAACATGGGACAAACACAGATATGGAAGGGTAGACTGGATAGGCCGTATGATCTTTTTCTGCCATCGTGTTTCTGTGTTAGTTTGGATATGGGGTTAAGGGCCTTTGGTGTTTTGAAATAAGAGGATAGTATGGGGGGTATCATTAGCAGAGTCAGGAGATAGTAGGCATGATTCAGCGTACATTTGGGGATAATGGATGGGTATGATGGTCTTTTTTTTTGTTTTGTTTGGGATTGCTATGGAGTGTTATGGTGTGTTATCACATGTGTGTGTGGGGAGGTTCAGTGTGGAGATGTGTTGTGTGTGTGGGATGTGTGGAATTGTTGTGGGAAAAGGATGGGACGGTCCAACACTTTGGCTGTGACAGGATGAGAGAAGGTGCGGTAGATATTAATGATGATAGGGAAGGAGTAGAAGAGGCATGGTGGGGGATAGGGGGTTGAAAGGGGGGATGTTGGGACCTAGGTTCACTGCTTCAGGCGGTTTGGCTACTGGTCCGGTTCCAGTACTGAGGCAGTTGAGAGGAGTTTCAGACTGAGAGACCCCTCTGTTGTACAGTTTGGGTACCATCTACTGAGGCACTACTCTTCTGGGATAGGCTGAAATGGCAGGGCTTCTGCTTGGTATCTTGGAACATATGCGGCATAGGTTCCCCAGTCAAGTGTCATAAGCTTCTAAAAGCCCTTAGAGATGATTGAGCAGATATTGCTCTATTACAGGAGATGCACCTCACAGATATTGAACATGAGAAGTTAAAGTGATGGTGGGTTGGGGAAGTGTATAGCGTCTCTTAGAGTGCAAAATGGGCCAGTGTGGCTATCTTAGTCCACAAGTGAGCTGACTTTATACTAGAGTGGCTTCAGAAGGATCCGGGAGGCTGTCTTACATCTATAAGTACAGTGCTGCGTACATCTTGTAGCACTATACAAATGATTAGTAATTATGTGCTGACACATGGCAAATTACAGGGCAAACCTGTGTCATTGGTTAGTATTTTACTCTCCAAATATCTATGATCCAGCCTTCTATACAGCTTTGGTGCACTGTATTATTTCATTTGATGTACTCAGTTATTCTTGCTGGGGACATTACCTGTGCCCTTGATGCATAGTTGGATTGATCTACAGGGATGTTTGGGGTTGGCTTTGGGCAGCAGTGCAAACTGTTGGGCATTTGTGAATGAAGGGTATGATTTGATTGATGCCTGGCAGATCTTACACACATTCGAGCGGGACTACACACACCCATACCAGGCTCACGTGTGACATGGTACTGCACTGGCTATATTTTCTTGTTTCCAGTAACTTCCTCATAAGGGTGAGGGCAGTGGAGATAGGCCCAATCAAGATTTTGCTTGAGTTATATGGTTCGGCCAACACTGAAAGTAAGAGATTGTGACAGTTTTCCCTCTCTTTGGCTGGGGATGAGCATTTTTTTTAAAAAAAATAGCTACGTTCCCAGTGAGAATTATATATGCAATTAATTCTGCTCATGTGGCTAGTATTCTGCTATTTTGGGAAATGGCTAAGGGGTATGTTTACTAAACAGCAGTAGCAGCTTCCTCCAATATCACACGGAAGCCGCTACCGCTGTTTTGTAAATATACCCCTAAGACTTTTCTTCATGGAACCATCATTAGCTACTCAGTCAATAAATGGAAAGGTGCCACTAAGCTCCTTCTCCTACTCAAAGGACAACTGGGTAAGGAGAAGCGGCTTCATGTGGTCCATCCTGCATCAGATCACAAAGCAGCTTATGTGGCAACACAAGTGGAGCTTAACACAATCCTCCATAAGATATCTAAAAATCCCTCTTATACTACAAATATAACCTATGCCTTTTTGGAGACAAGACAGGGAAGCTTTTGTCCTCTTTGGTTAAGGCTAACCTTGGGCCATTGGACCAGGCATGTATTCCTCTTGGTAAATTGAAGGGGACTAGACAGTGGGAGGGGAGTTGGCTTCCCAGATTTAGAATGCTATAATATGGTATTTCCTTACAGTGTATCAAGGATTGGCTTTTTGATACCAGTGACCATACCCCACATGCCTATGGATGACTCATTAAAATTTGCCCTGCATGCAAAGTGGGGGGCATTACCTGTGGTGTTATGTTGCCTTGATTTATTTATTTTATTTTTATTTATTTATTTACATTCTCTTATATACCGCGCTATTCTGCATCAGTGCGGTTTACATTGAACAAACTGAAATTACATTGAACAGGACATTATAACTTGGAGATAACTATTTTACAGGGAACATGGGCTAAGGAGGGTTAAGTGGCTTGCCCAAGACCACAAGGAGCACCTGTGGGACTAGAAACCCCAGTCCTTCCAGCCCAAGGTTGCTGTCCTCTAGTGGGATTTGAACCCCCGACCTTCCGGCCTGAAGTACTTTGCCCCAACCACTAGGCCACTCCTCCACTTGCTGCAGAGTGCACGGAAAGTGTGGAGGAGAATCTGTTCTAGTCTCAGTCACTTTCCAGGGATCTCAGCCTCACGACGTTACATATTACTATTGTTCACAGTTTATTTGATGAGCTAAAATTGCAATTTTATCACTTCTGAACTGCTTACAGTCTTCATCATTTGAAACAAGAAGGGCAACGGAAAAGCTATAAATATTTTCTCCAAAAAAGAGGGTTATTTGCTGACAAAATACGTTGCCTGATCTTTTCAATGCTTGTTTAGAGTGAGGAGTGGTCCCAGGGGACTGGAGAAGGGGGCATGTGGACCATCTACACAAAAGCGGAAGTAAGGATGAGATTGGGAACTACAGACTGATTAGTCTGACCTCTGTGATGAGTAAAGTAATGAAAATGCTGCTAAAACAGAGGATAGTGAGGTTTCTGGAATCCAATGGATTGCAGGATCTGAGGCAGCATGGGTCTACTAGAGGCAGGTCTTGTCAGACAAATCTCATTAATGTCTTTGACTGGGTGACGAGAGAGTTGGACTGATGGAGAGCCCTAGGTGTGGTATACTTAGATTTCAGCAAAGCCTTGGACACAGTTCCACAGAGGAGACATAAATAAACTGAGCGTCTTAGAACCTGGTTGAGAAGGAGGCAGCAAAGAGTACAGGTAAATGAAGTTCACTCTGAGGAGAAAGTGTGCCCTCGGACTGATCTGAGGGCACATTAACATAGTTGAGCCCTCTGAGCGGGTGCTGGCAAGTATGGCTAGGGCAGAAGGGGAGACAGGCAAGAGAAGGAGGCGGGGGGGGGGCTGATGATTAGGAGAGAAGTGATCATGTCAAGTAGGAATTAATCAGGATACATTGCTGGAGCATTTTTTTATGGAATTTTATTTATTTTATTTAGCAAGATTTTTATACTGCTTTTCACTGGGTCAAAGCAGTTTATAATAAACAGTTTGAACTGGTTTACAGTCAACATTTAGTTATATACAGATGGATGGAATGCATAACAATGTACATTTGAACATGGCTTACTAAGCCGTTTAACTATATACAGTAGATATTTGAGCACTTTGCTATGTAAAGATTGTTTATTACGGGTAGGGGAGAGGGGTGGTGGGGTTTGGAGAGTGGGTAAGTAGGGTTATAGGTTGGTTATGTTACATCAGCGAAGTACTTGGCAAAGTGGGTTTTTAGAATTTTTCTGAATGCGGTGAGGTCTGTGATGTTTCTGAGGTCATCAGGGAGGGAGTTCCAGAGGGAGAGTGTGTATAATTTGAAGGACCTCTGGCAAGCTTACTGATTGCTTTTTGGTTTTTCAGGTGATATTGTGAGGTTATTTGCAGTGGACTTTCTTATGGTCGGGTCAGGGAATAAACAAATGTTCCAATAATACTTGTTAAACTCCACCAGCATGGTTAGTGAGGTTAACACTCTAAGCCTGAGGTATAAAAGGAAACCAGACAGAGGCCTACCAAGAGGAGGAACTGCAGTTAGTTTGGGCAGGTGGGATAACAGGGAGCACCGAGGGAGCCGCTCAGAGCCAGCCCGCCCCCAGCAACACTCCTGCCCAATCGGGGCAGTGGGAGACCCGACCGGGCAGCTCTAGCCGGCTCAAAAGCGGCGTCCCTGCACCGAGGGAGCCGCTCAGAGCCAGCCCGCCCCCAGCAACACTCCTGCCCAATCGGGGCATTGGGAGACCCGACCAGGCAGCTCTAGCTGGCTCAAAAGCGGCGTCCCTGCACCGAGGGAGCCGCTCAGAGCCAGCCCGCCCCCAGCAACACTCCTGCCCAATCGGGGCATTGGGAGACCCGACCGGGCAGCTCTAGCCGGCTCAAAAGCGGCGTCCCTGCACCGAGGGAGCCGCTCAGAGCCAGCCCGCCCCCAGCAACACTCCTGCCCAATCGGGGCATTGGGAGACCCGACCGGGCAGCTCTAGCCGGCTCAAAAGCGGCGTCCCTGCACCGAGGGAGCCGCTCAGAGCCAGCCCGCCCCAGCAACACTCCTGCCCAATCGGGGCATTGGGAGACCCGACCGGGCAGCTCTAGCCGGCTCAAAAGCGGCGTCCCTGCACCGAGGGAGCCGCTCAGAGCCAGCCCGCCCCCAGCAACACTCCTGCCCAATCGGGGCATTGGGAGACCCGACCGGGCAGCTCTAGCCGGCTCAAAAGCGGCGTCCCTGCAGGGCGTGCCCGCGCCTGGCGGGCCCGCGCCTGAGGGCCTCGCCAGAGGGCCCTTTGGCGTGGCCCTTAGGCGCGGCACAAAGGCGCAAACAGCTCCGCTAAATCAACAGGAACGCCGGAGCAAAACAGCGAAAAGAAAAACAGGAAACCCACGACAGCAGCGATTCACTACAGCACAGAAGACACAGCATCAGCAACCAACGACCTCACCGCTCCGTGCAACCAACACCGAAGCCCAGCCTGGTCCCCAAACACCAGGTACCCTCACCGATTATGCCACCTTTCTTAACCCCCATCTACCTTCTCACCCCCCTCTTGACCCTCTACCCCCCCCCCCCAATGCACTCAACAACCTACCCTGGCCCACTCAAGCCACTCTACCCACACTCACACACAAACCAAAAGAAACCCACGCACAGGCTCAGCACACATCCACTCACACCACCAACCCCCCACCCCATCTCCACATCACCATCTCTCTAATCAACGCACGCTCTGTTAGAAATAAATACCACATGCTCCGTGACCTAATCACAACTGAGCACGTAGACATCTTATGCATAACAGAAACCTGGCTGACCGACACCGACACAGTACTAATGAACCAACTAGCCCCAGAAGGATACACCCTCCATCACTGCTCCCGGGAACACGCCAAAGGAGGGGGTGTCGCCATCATAGCAAGAACCGACCTTCACTTCAGGATCCATTCCTCAGAAACCACCACTGAAGCTGATCTCCTCACCCTCACCAACAAACACCTCTCAATATGTCTAATCTACCGTGCACCTACCGTAACCACTGACCTACCAAGATTACTACAACACATATCAGAAAGCACCAGCTCGACTAAGGAACAAATCATCCTAGGAGACTTCAACCTCCCATCACTCCAAGAAGAACATGCAACAACCTTCCACACCGCTATGACTGCAATGGATCTAGTACAGATCATACAGGAACCCACCCACGAAAAATGCAACACACTAGACCTCATCTTTCTCAACTCCATCACCACCGCCTCAGCAAAGAACCCACGGATCTCACCAGTACCTTGGTCTGACCACCACCTCATCACAATATCCCACACATACCAACATAAAACCAATAAGTATGATAGACACCACATAAGATGATTTAAACCATTCAACAAAAAGGACTTCCTAGAACAAATTCTACCCAAACTACAACCGAACTCCAATAACATCAATGACCTTATAGACAACTGGAATACTACGATCTCCACAGCGTCTGAAGCTTCAGCAAACATAACCACCACCAGACCACCTTCCACAAGAGCTAGATGGTATACTCCCAGTCTCCGAAAGCTAAAAACAAAACTCAGGAGAACTGAAAGAAAATGGAGAAAAACCAACAACGAAAATGACAAAATAAAATACCTTTACGAACTCAACGCGTATCACTATGAGACTGACAAAGCAAAGAAAATCTACCACATGAAAATCATCAATACCTCCATAAACAAACCTCGGGAGCTCTTTCAAATAATCAAAAAGCTGACAAAAACTCCACACAGCTCTGACCAATTACCGCAGATCCCACCAGAACTACTGGCCCGTCAATACAAACAGCTACAACAACCACAAAACCCACAGCTAACCGCACACTCAACTACAGAGAACCTCCACCCCAACTTGCACAGTAACTGGACCACCTTCAAAGAAACATCAACAGAAGAAATTTCAACCACTATCTCCTGCCTCCACACCACCACCTCACCGCTGGACCCATGCCCCACTGACTGGATAAAGAAATCAAAAAACGAACTGAGTACACCATTAACCCGTATCGTCAACGAATCCTTCTCCAAAGGACACATGCCAGACGCACTCAAAACCACGATCATCCGACCTTCCTTGAAAAAGCAAAACCTGGATCCTCTTGACCCTACATCCTACAGACCCATAGCAAGTCTACCTTTCACAGCCAAAATAATTGAGAAGATCGTCCAGCAGCAGCTTCAGGAACACCTGGATGTTAACAACATACTGGACCCGCAACAACATGGCTTCCGCCCGCTACATGGAGTCAAGACCCTCATGACCACGCTGATGAACACCCTCCTCACAGGAACTCAAGGAAAACACTCCGGATACGCCATGATCTTCCTCGATATATCTGCAGCTTTTGACACCATCTCCCACAACATCCTCATACACCGACTACAGACTATTGGGATCAAGGACACCGTGCTGAAGTGGTTCCAATCCTACCTAACAAACAGACAACAACTCATCCGCACCAGCACCTCAACTTCCCCCCCATTCCAACAACACCAGGGAGTACCCCAAGGATCCACACTATCAGCCATGCTCTTCAATATCTACCTCCAACCACTCTGCACAGTCATACGCACCCACAACGTCAGCTTCCACATCTATGCTGACGATATCATGCTCTACGCCCCCATTACAACCACAAACCCTACAAACACCCACCTATCAGCATGCTTCACTGCAGTCTCTAACTGGTTACAAACAAACAACCTATCCATCAACATAAAGAAAACTGAAGCCCTCATAGTGACAAAGGATCCAGACCTCATACCACCCACACACCTCATCATTGGAACTACAAGCATTCAAATACAACCACATATAAGATACCTGGGCATTATTATTGACCAAGCCCTCACCTTAAAGCAACAGATCACTAAAACCTCCGGAACTATATTTCACAAAGCAAGAACAGTGCAACATCTCAGACCCCTCCTTGAACATCAAGACTTCTGAACAGTGATGCAAGCCATGACACTACTCCCACATCTGGACTACTGCAACATAATCTACCATGGCCTTCCAGCCACACACACCAACCCCCTCCGAACTGCATTAAACACCACTGCGAGAATCATTCAGAGGGCGAAGAAAACCGACCATATCACCCCAATTCTGAAAGAACTTCACATTCTCCCCCTCGAAGCACGGACAAAATACAAAGCCATCCTACTCACCCACAAAGCTATCCATCAAACACAGGACACCCAACTTCGCACCCTACTGGCTCGTCCAGCCCACGGCAGATCTACCAGACAAACCTCCAGCATTTTCCTCACCGTCCCTCACAAAAGAACCAAATGCTCGCAACGGACCTGCAATCGAGCCTTTGAACTTTATGCTCCATCCTTATGGAACTCTCTACCGAGCTATCTCAGAAACAATGCCGACCTACTATCTTTCAGAAAACAGCTAAAAACCATCCTTTTCCAGGAATACTTCAACTCGAACCCCACCGAAAAACCCACAAACCTCTGATCTCACCCACAATGAACCTCTAACTTAAAGCTACACTAACTTGTCTATGTCCAACATCTGTCCTATGTCCAAAGTCTCTCCTATGTCAAAATCATCAATGTTGCCTCCCCGGTGATGGCCCTACCCCTATGTAACACCGCTTTGACCCGGTGAAAAGCGGTATATAAATACAGCTAAATAAATAAATAAATAAAACAGGCACGGGTAGTGGTGTTTTTTCTTTTTTGCTCTTTGCTTTTATTGCTCTTCCTCTGTCTTAGTTTATTTTTCTGCTCTTTTGGCTTCTTACTGCTCGTTCCCTTTTTCCTCTTGTGGTTTCGGTGCTTGTGGTTGTGGGGGCTCCAGACTGCTGGGCAGAGTCAGGTAAGGAGGCCTTTGGGCTGCGGCAGGACTGACACAACCACTTGCAACATCGGGTTAGGCACAGGGTGACTGCATGAGACAATACCAACAATGGTGGTCTTCTGCACAGCTTGAGGCAGGCCAGAGGTTTTTCTCAGGAGCAATGTCCAGCGCTGCCTTCAGCTGTGCCAGTGGGAATGGCCTGCTAGGCTGTCTTGTGGTGTCCATTAGGCAAAGAAGAACTCCAGACAGGCTCGTTGTCAGCAGCTGTGCTAGTTTACATAGTAGCTTAGTAAATTAGAGCAGCTAAAGACCAGCATGGTCCATCTAATCCACCCAGTAACGTGGCTAGAACTGCCCTTGCCACTCTCTGTGGGTTACTCACCCTCTATGCCTTTGTTTAACACTCCAGGCAGGTTACCCTTCTCTATTTATGAAGTTTTTATACATTTGCTTTGATTTCTTCCTCTTGTTTTTGTAGTGATCTTCTGTGTCTGTCCCTGACCTTTTTGAATTCCATTACTGTTTTCCTCACACCACATCCTTCAGGAGGGTATTCCAGGCATCCACCACCCTTTCTGTGAAAAAGTATTTCCTGATGTTGCTTTTAAGTACCTCTTTGCAGCTTCATTTCATGCTCTCTAGTTCTACAGATTTCCTGTCTTTGAAAAAGATTTGTTTGCTCATTAATACCCTTTAAGTAGTGGAGGAGCAGCCTAGTGGTTAGAGCACTGGCTTACTAACCAAGAGATCAGGGCTCAATTCCCACTAGCACTCCCTCCTTCCTTGTAGCCTTAGGCAAGTCATTTAACCCTCCATTACCTCAGAAGAAAGGCTTGGCAATCTACCTCTGGTCACACTACCAAGAAAACCCAGGAGCTGCTGGGTCACCAGGAATCAGGATTGACTTGAAGGCACACATTATATTTTTTTTTTACTCTTTAAGTATTTAAAGGTCTGTATCATATTCCCCCTGTCTCTCCTCTCCTCTAGGATACATATTTGGGTCTTCAAGTCTTTTCTAATATGCCTTCCGGCACAAGCCCCATATCATCCTGGTTGCCTTCCATTGAACCAAGAGGTTCCCAGCTTGAGCACATCAGCTCTCAGGAAAATGAAGGCCCGCAGACACTTCGTAGCCCACAGCAGCTCCCCGGGTCTATCAAATTCTGCATCCCCTAGGTAAGGGCCCAGGGATGGGAATGCTGATCACAGAGCTAGCCCATGTTCCATGCAGGATATGTAAACAGCTGCTGTGACCCAGTAGGCCTAGGTCAGGGTGCCGCTGCCGAAAATGTAAGCAGATATTCAGCAGTAGGACTCGTATATCCTCTGGCACTGAATATCTGGGGTTAGTGGCAACTGGTGCGACTCTCTGGAAGCTGCTGTCCAGATCGCTGCGCCGCATAAAGTTAGTACAGCCATTGACCTGTCCTAACTTTATGCGCGTTCTTAGCCTGTTAGTGGACTGAAAATCATTGCTAACCAGTTAAGGGTTAGGACTATCCTGACACTGTTCAGACAGCATTGTGGTGACAAGAGGGAATATTCAGTGACACTGCTCTATTAGTTCCTCCTAATATTTATTTATTTACATTCTCTTATATACTGTGCTATTCTGCATCAGTGTGGTTTACATTGAACAAACTGAAATTACAGTGAACAGGACATTATAACTTGGAGATAACTATTTTACAGGGAACATGGGCTATGGAGGGTTAAGTGGCTTGCCCAAGACCACAAGGAGCACCTGTGAGACTAGAAACCCCAGTCCTTCTGGCCCAAGGTTGCTGTCCTCTAGTGGGATTTGAACCCCCAACCTTCTGGCCTGAAGTACCTTGCCCCAACCACTAGGCCACTCCTCCACTCTAATATCCCTGTCACTGGGGTTTATCCACTTAGCAGGTCCTGCTAAGTGGATAAACCACTTTGAATATCAGCCTGAGGGAGAATAACTTTGTCTAGATGGGGAAACATATGCTTAAAAATCTGCCCATTTAAAACTACTCAAGTATTTTATAAAAGACTTAGCGGCCCTTTTACTAAAGGTTTTAATGGGCATTCATGAAGTTAATGTGCATTAAGTGCCCACAGCCCTTTTATTTCCACGGGTGCGAAGGCCCTTAACCTTTAGTAAAAGGGCCCCTAGGTGAGCGCTGACATTTTATAAAATATATATAGTGCTCCTGGAGATACATGCTGTGCCATACACAACAGAATTTGACATTTTACACTTTCAAAGAGAGAACAGCGTCTCAAAAGGGACAAGTACATATAAGAGCTGGCATACAGATGTACAATATTGAGGCTGTTTTAGACATATTTACATGTGTGAATAGTGACATTTATATGTGTAGATGGCCAGGCAGCAGAGATTTCAAGGGGAATGTGTTTTGGGTGTGGTATGGGTATGCCAACAATGCTTACATGCATTTCCCACTAACAGGAGTACATGTCCTTAGTCCTGTATTTCTTAGTTTGCCTGAAAAGTGTTTTTAAAAAAACGTTTGCAGCCTTACTAGTTAATTGACATTGCTTATACGTGTTGGTTCTTGAATTCAGACCCCTCTGAGGGTAATTTTCTAACAGGGTGCCCTGGGTAGGCCGCCTACCTGTCTTTATAAAATACTAGTGTATGGAATGTAGGCACGGTCTCACACCTGCCCATGAGCAGGAATAAATGTTTGCAGGTCCTTTGCACACACATGTGCATTGATTAAGGTATTTTATAATCCCCATGCGTACATGTGAATTCCTCTCAGACTGTAGCCCCGGTTGCGCCTACCAGCAAATTATGCACCTTGATGTAATGTGTACTTTTACATCAGTCAGTATTTTATAAGAGATCATTTATACACCTATGTGACCACATGCATGTGGAGATGACATTACCTCCTCTACGTATAAGCTCCAGCACTTATACATGGCACCTACCGAGTGATGCCATATATCGTGGCAAAATCGCCGCTCCCATTGTTGATGCTGGCAAATATACATGTCTTTGCTGGCATCCTTATACATATTTTAGGCAGAGCCCTTTATAAAATACAATACCCTGGAAATGTGAACATCCCAAGTAGACGTTCCATTTCCCAAGGTGAGCTCCTACACAAAATGGTTCCTTACAGGTGGCTCTTTTGCAACATATTCCTGTATGCACCACCATGTATGTGTGTAAACTGACAGAGCATAGAGCCATTAATTAAGAGACCAGCCTCTAAAGGTCACTGTTTGTCATGGGATAGTGAGTTTCCTTGTCAGAGTGGTGCACAAATCACCATGGTCAAGCAGCCCTCTCCAAGCTTCAGCTCTGAAAAAACAAACTTCTTCGGGGGTTATATGCAACTTGGAGAAAGGAAAGTTTTCCAAGGTACATAGGTATTGCAGTTCTAAAATATGGACTACATGTCTACTTTGAAGATCTGCCCAAACCATAGCCAAAGCATGCCTCGTTTTTCTACACTTAAATGCCTGCATTCTACCATTGATATATGTACGTAGCACCTTTTCTAAAACTAGTAATCCAAACTTATCACAGTTTGCATATACACATCCATTTATACATGCAAAAGGCACCAAAGGCTTCTAAAATTTACTTCTAAGAATATGTGTAGATTCTAAACACCTCCAAAATGTCCCCTAGAACACTGCTGTTTTCTGTATAATCAAAATTAAACATGTTATGAGTTGCAGTAGTTTATGGAGACCTGAAACCTTTATAGTTCAAATCAGAAGATCTAATCAATTGTACAAAATTTATTTCTTTATTTCACTCCAGAACTCAATTTGAATACATTGAACAGAGACTCCTAAGTCAGAGACCCTCTGGCCTGGGTCACCTAAACTCAAGCAGTTAAAATCCACTTATCCAGATATGGCTTTACTTTAACCCACATCAAAGGCACATAATTCCTGGAAAAATTTGCCTTATAAGGGGACATACTTCAATCCTCTCCAGCAAACACTAAAAATAGAGTAAAGTAACTTTCAGGAAACACGGAGATGAAAATAAATTTCTGGAACATATCACATAGTAAGTTTTTGCCACTTTCAAAATATTTTATTTTCAGTTTAAATAAGGTGCTTGTAAATTAATACAGAGCTGGCAAGATACCCAGTTCCAAGAGGGAGATTTTAGGTCACTTCTGAGTTCTGACAACCCTATGCTCATGCATTATGGGACCTGCGACACTGATTTCAATCAGGGACTACAAATCCCACACTGCTTTTAGAATGTAAGGTCAAAACTAGGACCGACCAAGTCTCCCTCTTGGAAAATGGGTAACGTGGCAGCTCTGTTAATGAAGAATTCTTCATATTAGCAGTATGAATTTTAAGTTTAAAGCAATGCCTTTTCTCGTTTCACAGCTGCAGCACTTGGTTTTGTTCGATTTAAAAATAATTTGTTTAATCCTATATACAGAATCACAGCCTTTGAAAAATAAGACCCTTTTTCAGCAAAACAAGCACCTCTCTCTGTTTTAAGCCTCTTGTGGAACTGATGCATTTTACATAGAAAGAAGCGAGCTTTGCAGCCTGTTAGCTGCTGGAGGGTCTCTGGTAGGCTTGTTTAACGCTGCTCGGTCCTAGTAATTGAACTCTATGGCTGAAAGTGCAGGGGAAGGGATGGGATGTAACTTAGCAACTGTACTGAAGTGACAATGACAAAATGACACCAGAAATATCAGGACTTACCACTCTCGCTGCCGAGACCCTACTGAAACAATAAAGTAGGATGAGAATGAGGCCAGCTCTCATTTTGTCTCCTCTTTACTCGGATTGAAAGGGGCTCCTTCCAGGTCAGACACCTCAAGTACCTCAGTAAGCCAGGAAGTGAGGGCAGCTGGGACAGCAACAGCCTACATTAAGCAAATACCTGGACTTCAGCTCTGTCTTTCGCAAGACAGTCAATTTACTGAAACTGGCAGAGGTTGTATTGGTTTTCCGTCCTCTTCACCACCCCTCCTCCCCCTACCCTCACATCCTAAAATTTGTTTGGCTATGAGAAAGAAGGGATGCAGGTTAATTAGTAACTATTTTCAAGGATCACCTGTACTCCGGTTCTCTGGAAAGTTACTTCCCCCAACTCTGTGAATCATATGGGAAGAATGCTGGAGACCCTTTGCAGTATGAGTTAAGCTGTCTAAAATGTGTTTTACTTTTCTGGCTTCAAGGCTGCACTGCCATCTTAACCTGTCTTGGGCCACTAGGGCAGAAAGATTTTGAGAAGCCCTATCAGAAACTAATACTGCAAAATATCTCCTCATCCTCTTCCCAGTGCCATTTTCAAATGAAGAAGAGTTCAACTGAAGTAAGTGACCTTAGCTGTACCCTTTTGGGCCTGATTCTGTAAGGCGACTAGCGGGACAGTACACATCCAACCTCATAGCCACCTGCACTGATGCAGAATAGCGCGGTATATAAGAGAATGTAAATAAATAAATAAATAAAATGCCACATCCTGGTCCCCATGCATGCACAGAGCTGCTGTGCATGCTGCAGGGGATGGGGTGGAGAGTATATGAAGTGTGGGTAGGACCAGCACCCGAACGTACAGGGCCAATTCAGGTCATGGCCCTGTATGTCGAAGGAGCACCTTGGAGGTGGAATAAGCACTGGCAACTTCTCCAGATCAGCTGGCCAGCCCCCCCAGCAGCAATGGTGGCAAGACAGGAGCGTCCGCACCACCAGATCCAGGGCCTGACTGGGTAAACTGGGGTCTCCACAGCAGTGGGCTGGATGTGCCACGGGGAGGAAGTCCCCGTGGTGATGCAGGGGCACCCCGGGCCATCTCCCAGTGCCCAATCCTGCACCCGCGGTAACATCTTGCTCCCACGGTGCAGAATCAGGTGCTGACAGACCTATCCTATTCGGGGCTGTCCAGATTGCCTGGATGTGCCCCTAATGGAATCCTCAATGGAATCAGGCTCTGTATGTTTAAAATGGATGTTAATTCAGCTGAAGTCAATGAACTCAGCTGAATCTACACTATTTTGAAAATAGTGTGAAGGCTTGATGACATCAGCAAAAGAGGGAGAAATTTACTGACATTGGTAGTATGTGAGGATCATCTTTGGGCCTGTAGGGTGTGTGGCAGTAATTACCTATGTGTGTAAGGTGGTTAGGAGATAGGTAAGTAGGTAGATAGGAGGGTGAAATAGTAGGTGGGTGGATGGGGTAACTAGGTCAGTGGGATGCTTAGATGGGTGGGTGTGGGTAGTTAAATGATTGGTTAGGTAGATAGCTGAAGAATGATATAGGAGGTAGGTGGGAGGTTGTTGGGCAGAGCTAGTCTGACTTAAGGTCCCAAAGCAGAAGGTCATTGGTTTGTGTGACCCTGGGCAAAGGGTCTATAGCATAGAGTCTGGGTCAGATCCCTCTGGTGTGGGAATCCTAGACTTGGGTCTCCTAGGAAGGAATCTTTAATTGAGGATTCCTTGTCCAATAGTCCCCAACTTTGAAAGCCAAACTTCAGGATGTTTTTAATTTGTATTTCCATTAACTTCCATTGAAATAAAAGGAAGTTAAGTTTTACTCCAGATCTAGGGCTGAAATTAAAAATCAGTGCTAGACATTAAAGTAGAAAGTATATAAAGGACATGTTTACTAAACCACGCCACTGGGTAGCACGTTGCTCAGCGTGCACCAAGTGGCCATGGTAAGATTTACCGTGTGACAAAAATAAAGCTCTGCTAAAAATTCAGTGCTACCTGAGTAGTGCAGGCTGGGGTGGAGACTAGGCAATTCAGGGTTAGAGAGCGCACATTGCGGTTAGCATGGGGGTATTTTGTGCATCTTCACCAGCAATATTGCACTTAGCATGGGCGCAGTTGCTGCCACTTCAATGGGTGGTGGTAAATGCATCTGCATTGATCACGCCAAACAAAATGAGCATGGGGTGGTACAAAACCCACACTAGCCACATAAGGACATATCGGGCACGCCTCCATTTTTAGCATGGATCAAGCACCACATCCATGCTCAATTTTTGAGGCAGAACGCACAGTCACCTGCATTTTAGTCAACATGCCCCTAAGTTTAGTTCACTTCCCTGCATTGGAGGTAATTCCATACACAGGTCTCTTTCAGCATTTGCACAGAACATGTGCTAAACGTAAAGTATTTTTCAGCATGCATTTTTTTCATTGTTCAAACCCATATTAAGTAGTGCTCAAACACGCATGCTAAAACTCAAATAAAAATTCATGCTAATGTTGGCATGCTTTATTATATCAGGCTCAGAAAGAAACAACAAGGTAAGATATGGATACCTAGGGAATTATTGTGCCATTTGCAGGTGGGAAAAGCTATTAATCTATCTATCTACACCTGATATTTCTCCTTCTCTCCAAACTCGTATCTCTACTTGCTTATCTGACTGGATGTCTCACCGCCACTGAAAATTGAATATGGCTAAAACTGAACTTCTTATTTTCCCTCCTAAACCCTCCTCCCTCTTTCCTCCTTTCTCTATCACTGTTGATAACACTCTTCTTCCTGTTTCCTCAGCCCGCATCCTTGGGGTCATCTTTGACTCCTCTCTTTCCTTTTCCACACATATTCGACATATAGCTAAAGCCTGTCGTTTCTTTCTCTACAATATTAACAAAATTCATCCCTTCCTCTCTGAACATACTACTAAGGCTCTTGTCTCCTCTTTGATCATCTCCCATCCTGACTATGGCAACCTCCTCCTTGATGGTCTCCCTCAGTGTCATCTCTCTCCTCTTCAATCTATCCAGAACTCTGCTGCACAGCTAATCTTCTGCCAACCCTGATACACTCATATAACCCCTCTTCTCAAATCACTTTACTGGCTCCTCTTCCATTTCTGTATCAAATTCAAACTTCTCCTTCTAACATATAAATGCATTCACTCTGAGAGGAGGTGTTTCCAGGCAGCCGCAGGTTACCGGAGCAGCAGGCTGTGGGCAGGGCGGCCCCGACGCCATCAGGGGTCTTCAAAAGCCAGTCAGGAGTGCTCTGACTCAGGAGGAGGTGTTTCCAGGCAGCCACAGGTTACCAGAGCAACAGGCTGTGGGCAGGATGGCCCTGATGCCCTCGGGGGCCCTTGTTGCTCTATATTTAACTTTGCCTGGCTTTTTCGTGCAGTTGGCGTGCATCTAAGGGGCGCGATACAAGGGGCCTATCTGGCCCCTTGGGAGCCCCTTGGAGCACCACGGGAGCACTTTGGAAACAGTAGATGTGGACTTTATCCATGGGGAAATGGAAGAAGAATGTGGCATCACTGATATCTGTCGTGAGAAGACCTATGGATAGGCATGTCCTGCCTGTTTCTGGTGATGTCCTTCATTCAGCTGTGGATTCCCCTTCAAGGAATTCTGAAGGGACTTCTTTGAGCTCTGTAGACCGTACTCCACCTTTGGGATCTACCCTTGCTGATTCTACTCGTGGTTCTCCGTTGGAACAGAGTATGCCTGTGACTTTGGTGAGATCTCTTAAGCCTGTGTCATGGATTCCCCTCTCAGCTGAGGCCACAGAGATTCCACATTCTTGGGTCTCCCTGGTTGATTTTTGGAGGGTAGTAACGTGAACTGATTGCACTTTAGTATCTATAGGACCCAACTCTGCTCTTTCATGCCAGATGTGGTGGCAGGGCTGGCTCAGGTAGAGCAGCAGGTGAATTTGCTTAGTACTCAATTACCTAAATGTAAGACTCTAGGTCAGACAGCTATAATGAAGGATAACTTGTTGCTTCATTGGAAATTGGAGACGTATGAAAATGTTGCTAAATCTAAGAATGTTATGTTTTTGAATTTTCCAATATGTCATCTGTTATCTTCTGAGATTTTATTACGGAAATATTTTTGGGAGGTATTAAAATTGGCTAATGCTGATACTATCTCTATTTCTAAGATGTATTACTCTACTGCCCCTCACTACCTTTCCTCTCTTCTCTCTCCCTAGGCCCCTCCTCGTGAAATCTGCAACTCATAAGAACATAAGATATGCCATACTGGGTCAGACCAAGGTCCATCAAGCCCAGTATTCTGTTTCCAACAGTGGCCAATCTAGGTCATATGTACCTAGCAGTTTCTCCATAAGACACAGGTTCCACAATGTTGTATTGGTTCAAGCATTGATATCCTGGGTCCCTTCTTAATAATGGTTTATGGACCTTTCCTCCAGGAATTTGTCCAAACCTTTTTTAAACCCAGCTACACTAACAGCCTTTACTACATCCTCTGGTAACAAATTCCAGAGTTTGATTACACGTTGAGTGAAAAAATATTTTCTTTTATTAGCCTTAAATAGTTGACCCTGTAGCTTCATTGCATGTCCCCTAGTCTTTCTATATTCTGATAAGGTAAACAATCGATCTACGTTTACCCGTTCCACTCCGTTCATCAATTTATAGACTTCTATCATATCTCCCCTCAGCCGTCTCTTTTCCAGGTTAAAGAGCCCTAACCTTTTTAGCCTTTCTTCATAGGAGTATCCTTCCATCCCCTTTACCATTTTGGTGGCTCTTCTCTGAACCTTTTCTAAAATCGCTATATCCTTTTTAAGATACGGCGACCAGAATTGCACACAATATTCAAGGTGCGGTCTCACCATGGAACGATATAGAGGCATTATAATATCTTTTGTTTTATTTTCCATTCCTTTCCTTATCATACCTAGCATTTTATTTGCTCTCTTGGCCGCTGCTGCACACTGAGCCGAGGGTTTTAAGATGGTATCCACAATGACGCCTAAATCTTTTTCCTGGGTGGTAGGTCCTAATGTGGAACCTTGCATCATGTAACCATAGTTTGGGTTGTTCTTCCCTAGGTGCATAACCTTGCACTTGTCCACATTAAATTTCATCTGCCATTTTGATGCCCAGTCTTCCAATTTATCAAGATCCTCTTGCAATTTTCCACAATCCTCTTGGGTTTTAACAACTTTAAATAGCTTTGTGTCATCTGCAAAATTCTGCAAATTTCCTCTGACTTTCTTCTCTCTATGCCCTTTCCTTCTACTGCCAACTCCAGACTTTGATCTTTTCACCTTGCTGCTCCTTATGCATGGAACAAACATCCTCTATCTTTATGTCAAGTCTCTTCTCTCCCCTGCTTCAAATCCATGCTAAAGGCTTACATCTGAGGCCGCATTTGAACCCCCTTGTTCTCTTGTATTTTTCTGTCTGTCTCGATTACGAACAGGGACTGTTTTCTTTATATGTTTGTACAGTGCTGCGTATGCCTTGTAGCACTATATAAATGACTAAGGGAAAACCCAAAGAAAACCTCTAACCCCATCTGCACACCTAAAATTCATACTCGTCAATGTCAGGTGAATTAGAAATAAAATCTCAATTATAGTTGACCTTATCAATGACGAGAAGCCAGACCTCCTTTGTATCTCTGAATCTTGGTTAACTGATGCTGACTCAGTCTTACTAAATCAATTAAAAATTCACAGGTACACCATTTTTAACTGCACCAGGGATCGCAAGAGAGGAGGTGGTGTACTAACAATAGCAAAATCTTACCTCAATCTCACCCCCACCATATGTGATAATCAAGACGGAATGGATATGCTCAAAATGGAAAATACAAACATAGCTATATGCCTTATATATAGACCTCCCACATCTGATACTCAAAACATAGACACAATCCTTGAATCTGTCTGTAACTCATCCCTAAGAAAACCACATATTATACTTGGAGACCTTAATCTTGCCTCCCTTTCCAACAACCATGAAGCTTCATTCCTGGAATCAATGGAGGAAATGGGATTCAGACAAACGGTTAAGCATCCAACACGCATTAAAGGCAACATCCTTGATTTGGTATTCCTCCCTGTACATTTTACTGAACTACCCCAGTATAGCACACCCACCATAACTCAAGTACCCTGGTTTGATCATTTTATGATTCGTTTCTCGGTACACCTGTCACATATCACCACAGTTCATACCAGTACTGATCACCAAAGGAAACGTTTCCGTCAATTTAACAAAGATAGATTCCTAGAATCAATCCTTCCAAAGCTAGACAATGAATCAGAAAATCTCAACAATTTGATAACAAACTAGAACACTACTATATTGGCAGAAGCTGTATTCATTCCCCCAAAGAAAGTTACACAACGTAAAGCTACTGAAAAATGGTATACCCCTGAACTAAATAATTATAAGAAGGAACTAAGGAAACTAGAATCTATCTGGAGAAAGAAGAGAACTCCTGAACTCAGATTGCGTTATTTTGCAACCCTCAAGTCATATAAGGAAGCTATAAACACTGCCAAAAAACAGTATCATACAAAAACTCTATCGAAAGCCATTAATCATCCAAGGGAGCTATTCGAGATCATTAAATCCCTAACTAAAGCTCCTGCATCCAACTCCCATAAGATCCCTGTCGACCCTCAAACCCTAGCTGATCATTTTGCTAGTAAGCTTAAACAGACTAGTCCTTCAGCACCAATCCTTTTATCTCCCACAGCAGATAACTCGAATGAATTAAGCTCCTTTCATATCATTACAAAAAAGCAACTGCTTGAGACCATTACAAAACTCAACACAACTACATCACTCTTGGAGCCATGTCCAGTAGCTTGGATTAAGGCAGTAAAATCAGAATTAGCCCCTTATATCTTAAATGTAGTGAATTAATCAATACTTCAAGGCTATATGCCAAATGACTTTAAGCGTACAGCACTCCGCCCACTACTAAAAAGCAAATCCCTAAATAATAATGACCCTACGTCTTATCACCCTATTGCTAGTATACCTTTCATTGATAAAATTATTGAGAAGGTTATTCAAATGCAACTACAGGACTATATAGACACAACTGCTCCTCTAGATGAGCATTAATACGGGTTCCAACCTTTTCATGGTGTTGAGACCCTCCTAATAGCCCTCTTTGACTCACTTAACAGAGGCATGGATAACATCAAGCAAGCCTTTATCCTTATATTTCTCGATATCTCCTCAGCGTTTGACAGTGTAAACCATGTCACTCTCATTTCTAGACTCACCCAATTAGGAATAAAGGAAAAAGCCCTTGATTGGTTTAGATCCTACATGGCTAATAGACTACAATATGTCCAAATAGAACATGTCTCCTCACTTCCATTCCCACAAGAACAGGGTATCCCACAGGGCTCCTCCCTTTCTGCCCCGCTTTTTAATCTATATCTACAACCTATCTGCTCCATATTCAAATGCCACAATATAAACTACCACATCTATACAGACGACATTATGATGTTCACACCATTTGACATATCTAACCCGAACTATAACAACATAGCAACCTGTCTCTCTGAGGATGAAATATGGCTTCGTTCAATGAACATGAACATTAACCTCAAAAAGACAGAAGTGCTTTTCGTATCCAGAAACTCTAACTTCATTCCCCCATCAGTGGTCAAGCTCAGGAACTATACCCTTCCAGTGAAATCAGAGGTAAAATACCTAGGAGTGACCCTTGACAGTACACTGTTTTAGCAGTATGTTTTATATGAGAGGTTAAACTATCTTCTTCAAGCTGTGGACCATTCAACAGCTCAGACCCCTCATAAACAAAGATGACTTCAGGTCAGTTGTCCAAGCACTTATAACACCGCAGTTAGACTACTGCAATGGCATACTACAAGGTACAACCAAGAAAAACATACATAGGCTACAAATGGCCCAAAATGTCACAGCCTGGATTATTGTTAAAGCCAAGCTATCTGACCACATCACCCCCATTTTATACTCCCTCCACTGGCTCCCTGTTGCAAGTAGGCTACAATATAAAGTTATAATGACCACTTTCAAGCTCATTAACATGATAGCCCCCTCTCATCTCTCAACCTTAATCCAAGCCCCCCCCAAAAAAACAGGTTAAGAAGAAGGTTGAACCTCAACATGCTACTAATTCCTGTTTCTGTGCGAAGAACAAAGCAGATAGCGAGCAATTCTGCATTCTCTTACTTTGCACCTGTTCTATGGAACAATCTTCCATTGAACATAAGGGAGATTAAGGACCTGCAATCCTTTAGAAAAGAGCTAAAAACATACCTCTTCACCCAGCACTTCCATAATATGCAGCACACATTTGAGCAGACTTCACAAGAACATAACAACTATCAAACACTAGCTGACCCTACCTAATGCATTTCTCATACAAACTCATTTCCCGCTGCCCTCTACCTCAGTCTCCTCATTAATTCATTCCAGTCAAGTGACACAATGTAAATAGAACCTAAGCATCAATTCCCATACCTGTACATACGTATGTTGGCTGTAAATAGTTTTTCTTTACAAGCTAGTTCGAAAGCTCCAACTTTTTATTACTTGTAAATAGTTAATATGTATTCAAATAGTTATTATGTTCAAATGGTTACTATGTTCAATGTCACTGTTATGTTTTAGTTCTCCGCCCCTGATCTCTGGAAGGGGCAGTATAAAAAAAAAGCTTGCAAATAAATAAATAAATAAGAAGTATTAGTAGTAGTAAGGTGCCAGTATTCAAAAGCCATTACCTGGATAACCGTGAGGATTATCCGGATTAGGGCGCTGAGAGAGCGATTAAATAGCATTATCCAGATAGTGCCGCTAAATATCTCTACAGACTGCTCCAACACTATCTGGACAAAGCAGGGGCAGTGCCGACCACTATCCAATAATGGCGATATTCTACCATTATCTAGATAGACCCGAGCTTATCTGCATAACTTAAGATGGCAAAAAAGCTGTCCAAAGTGCTATACAGATAGCAGCTTAATATCATCCCTATCCAGGTGGTGCTGGCCACTCTATTGGATATTCAACATGGATGACTAGTCGGATATTGACATTGAATATCTGGAGGATATTTATTGTAAATGTCGTGGCTGACCACAATGGGCCTGAATCTGTCCCACACATCTATCCCCTTTGTACGTCCGAGCTGAGCCGGATGTACAAAGGAGATTGCTTTTCTGATCCCACGGGGCACGTCTAGCTACGCAGGATCAGAATCATGAACAGCGATTCAGTCCGGCCTGCACATAATTTAGTAACCCAACTAAGTCAGAGCTTTTAAATGGAGCCACAGTGCCATGGCATCCTGTTGCCATGGCACTGCGTTTCATTTAAAAGCTGCGATGCTGGCTGCCAAGAAAGAGTTTATTTCCTGCAGCCCAACTCCCAATCTGGCCTCCTAAGGCCAGGGTCGGGCTGCAGGGAATAAACCCTGGCCCCCCCTGCCCCATCCGTGCCCCGGGCCTTCCAAAAAAAGCATCCAGGGAAGTTATTCCACCTGAGGTGGAATAACTTCCCCAGATATTTCGCCAGCCCTGGACGCACAGGGCTGACATTAGAATCGGCCCTATATGTCCAGGGCCGGTAACCGCCCACTCTCTGCCCCCGTGCCGCCCATTCCCTGCCCCGTCTAACTTCCCTGCACAACCGGCAGGGAAGTTATTCAGGGGCAGGAGAAGCCATGAATAGCAGTGATGGACGTCCTGTCAGGCCGTTCATCCCTGTTTTCGTGGCTCAGAATCACCCCTAATGTGTTTAAATATCTGAAGCTTTGACTATCAGTCCTAAAATTTATAACAGGTCACCTGTGTGAGGAGAACAAGTAGGCATCTATTTTAAAACTATGGATCATTATAAAATATTAGTAATAAGCTGGAAGAAATTGTGGCTAGATTGAAGTCACGGACATTTGCATCTGCTCGGCAACAGATATAAATGTTAGTGCACAGTGGCATACCAAGGGCGGAGTGGTGAGTGCGGTCCGCTCTGGGTGGCAGCCAGGAGGGGACGTCAAAATGCCAGGCCCAAATTGCAGAGGCGGGGCAGCAAACATACCTCAACGTCTTTAAGGCCCGGTGGCTGTCTCTTCCCAGTCGAAGTCTCGTGAACCGCAATGTTTAATTGCCTGTGAAGGTACTTTAATGAATAAATTTGATGTAATGATAGGGAATAGGAAGAGATACAAACATATAGATTTTTTTTCAAATCGTATCCAAACTACAAATAGGCTCATACAGGAACAAAACTTGCATCCGTGCCATGTCTCTATGTCAATTCAAGATCAGTACAAAACAAAGCCTTTCTGATAAGAGAATTACGTAATCAGATGCACAACAGGGTTGCACATTTCTAACAGAGACATGGCTAATGGAGTGTGAAGGTCCATTTCTAAATTAATTTTTTCCCAGTGGTTATAACACTATACATTGAGAAGAAAAGACAGGGGCTGGCTGTAATCTCTTTTAAATTTTACATTAGTAAATATTTAAATTATGTTGTGCAGTTTAATGATCATGCTTAGCAGAAATCAGGCATACTTATCGACCACCAGGAAACTAGATGGCAATTAAAGAGAAATTAGTCTCATTTGCTAGGCAACATGTATTACTATGTGAAAGTTCCATTATATTGGGAGATGTAAATCTGCATCTAGAAAATGAGGATGATCCTACAATAAAAAATGTTTTAACTACAGTGTAAAACTTAGGTTTACAATTCATTAATCTTCAAAGAACTCATATCAAAAGCCGTCATTTAGTCCTTATTATGTCTATGTTAGATTACATGGAGAGAAGACATGTTGGGAATTGTAATACAAATGCAGTGGTCTGGTTAGATCACTACATGATTGAATTTACTCAATCTACAGGATAATTTAGTAAGAGGTATAAGGAGAAGAGATAAATGTTGGTTAAGAGGGAACGTGAATACTAGATTTTGATCTTTAGCCGTTCCAAATTTAAAAACTGTTAATAGTGTCTATCCTATTGAGATACTGACCTCTTGAAAATCAAGTAGTAATGAATACTTTAGAAAATAAAGCTCCTTTAATTAAAAAAAATAATCCAGGAAGCAAAGGCATACTAATGAGATCAGCAAGAAAAAAAGGGTTTGTTGAGAAATAGAGCATGAGTGGCGTACTATGTAATCTTCTGAAATGTAATCTTCTGACTTGTAATCTTCTGGTCTACTCTCTGTTTGGTCCTGGGTTCATTTCACAGAGACAGTAGGGTAAGCAGCACAAATAAGACAACCAACCAGGTGTGGCTTGGAAACAGGTCTTTATGTAGAAATAGGCTTATTACATAGGTACAGAACAGAGTTATATAGTGGTTGTTAAAAAGCTGCTTCAGTGTACATCAATGAATCTCTGTGTGTGTGTGTGCATGTGTGAAGTGTGAGAGAGAATAGAGTATATGAAAGACTCTATGTGTGTGCATGTGTGTGTGAGAGAGAGATCAGAGAGAGAGAGAGAGGGGGGAGGGGTGAAGAGAATTAATTAGCCTCCTGTCCTTCATGTCCGATGAATAGTGGAAGAGAGAGAGAAAGAGGAAGTATTTCTGTCCTTTATAGTGAATTTTCTCTAGCACCTCCCTTTGAGGTCTGCTATTGTTTCTAGCACCTCCCTTTGAGGTCTGCTATTCTTGATTTAGCAAGGAGGGACTGCAGACCAGTCTCATCGGGCCCGGAGACTGACATCACCAGGGGGTCAGAGTTAATCTCATCTTGTAAACTACCCTCATTAACTTTGGAGACTGATATCACCAGAGTAACAAAGCTGCATGAAATTCAAGGTCTGGGGAAAAAGCCATGACACCTATGCCATGCTGATGTATGCTGACATACTACAGTTGATTTAGTAACAAAACAGTGTTAGAAAGAAGCTATCAAAATCATATGGGAAAAGTTAAATAATCTGAAAGAATGTATCTTTCTAAATTAATCATGGAAAATCAAATTGATTTTAAGATAGCTAGTAATTTAGTGACTATGCATAGAGATAAGACTGACTGCAGAGGATTTAGCAATATCTTTTAAGGGAAGGTTGATAATTTAAGATTCTCTATTAAAAGCTTGAGTGAAGTAAATTAGCTTACCATCAATTGTCCTTGAGAGTTATTCTAGTGGGGTAGCTGTATCAACTGATTGAGTAGGGGACCAGTTTACTTCAGTTAAAATAAAAGTATTCAAATACTATTGAGGAAGTTTTCAAATTCCGATTGCAAGTTTGATTGATTTTTCTATCTCTCAAATATTCTATAAAGGAATATTTCCTAAACTGATTGGTGATGTACTCCGATCCCTAAAAGTCAAGATGCTGATGTTAGTCAGTCAGCTAGCTATAGACCGGTAGCCATCCTACCTATCATGACTGGCAAGCAGAACAATTACAATAGCCAGATGATCTTGAGTTACTATATTCTATTCAATCGGGTTTTAGGCAACATTTTAGCAACAAAATGTTATTGACAACACTTTGTCAGGG
The DNA here is from genome assembly GCA_033557465.1 of Ichthyophis bannanicus. Taxonomy (NCBI): domain Eukaryota; kingdom Metazoa; phylum Chordata; class Amphibia; order Gymnophiona; family Ichthyophiidae; genus Ichthyophis; species Ichthyophis bannanicus. The sequence goes on along the minus strand of CM066032.1, from coordinate 1,373,513,232 downwards.
GCAGTGAAAGCCAGCACGGGCCCCAGGGCAGAGAACCTTTCCAGACCCCCTTACCACCAGCCTCCTGCCGGACCCAGACATCAAAAAATGAAATAGCATGGTAGTGGGCCTTCCAGCACCTATGCAGGCTCTAGGTTGACTGCATCCTGCCTCCTCCATCACTTCCTGTTGGAAGGAGCAGGATGCAGCCCACTTAGAACGTGCATGGGTGTTGCAAGAGAGGCCAAGGCCAGACCTCTTCAGATATCCCTGGGGTACCCTACCTCCCCCTCTTGTCAACTCTGCTCTTTGGTATAGTATCAGGGCCTCCAAGCAATATTAATGCAATTAGACTTGGCATCTGCTTTTGATCTGATAGTTGATCAGATCTTATTAAGGAGAATGGATAAACTAGTTATTACTGGAGTCGTACTAAATTGGTTTAATCAATTTTTGACACATTGTACATATAGAATTAAAACTGAGAGCACGTTGTCTAATTAATGGAGGGCAGCATGTGGGGTCCCTCAAGGCTCCCCCTTTTCCTCCATACTTTTTAACTTCTTCCTCAGCTCACTGGGCAAAGGCTTGGCAGAAATGAGAATTTCACTTTATTCATAAGGCAGATTATATAGTTCTGCTGGTGTCTCTTAAAACTGACTAATGAGGTTCTAAGTAAGGGCTATGCAATTGGAGAATCATGGATGTGGTGCAATCGATTGGTTTTATTTACATTTAAGCTCAATCTTTTATGGTTAGGAAGATCAATTAACCTAAGGAACCCCAGGATAATAGCAGTGAATAAACTTTAGTTTGTGACCTCTCTAAGATTATTGGGACTAATTTTAGATTCTACTTTAACCATGGAACAGCAGATCTCCTCATTAGTGAAGAAAACTGTGCAAGTTATGTCAATTAAGGGAGATTCAATCTTGTTTTTATGATAACCAGTTTAGACTGGTAGTTCAAGCTTTAATCCTCTCACAAATAGATTATTGTAACATCTTGTACTTGGGATTTCCCATTAAACAGTAATGCAGAGTACAGCAATTGCAAAACATTGCAGCAAAACTGATATATAAGGGAAAACCAAGGGACCATGTTAGGCCAATTCTACAAAAACTACAATGGCTTCCCTGTCAAAGAAGGACTATGTCTTATTTTTACGTCAAAACTTTTATTAAAAAGTCACACAGTTATATCAAAAAATGTATCAGTCACACAGAGATTCAATAGACTGTAATGAAATACAAAACTCAATATCAACACAACATAAGAAAAGCATTAACATATGATTTATTTTATCTTTAAGCCCTCCCCTCCCCATCCACAATCCCACAGTACACAATACAATTCTGGGGTTATAGCATTCCCTATATGCAAACAGAGAGAAGGCTCATATCAAATTTTGGTGTATGGTATTCCTTCACATGCAGGGACTAAGCTAGGAATGCCCCATTGATTATACCAATGCAATGGATTATATCTTCCCCCTCCCCCAAGGACTCTGTAAGCAAACAAGGAGAGCCCATTCTGAACCAAAACCATCTATGCTGAACTAACCTGTCATGACCCAAACAACCACACTATTCTGCTTAGCTTCCAGACTTCCATCAACCACCACCCCACCATACTCACCAACATTCAACCTATTTGAGACGCAACCTTATATGACCTCTCATCCATACTTTAACTCAATTAATCAAACTTAGTCCCCCCTAGCTCCCTTCCCACCCTATACACGTTCACCAACTATTTAACTAGATAGTGGAAAGACATGCACGGGTCAGACCTCAGCATTTTACCACTCAAAAATAATCTTATTGCTGGTTCACTACTTGCTTTTGCACTCTGAGGGATGAAATTTGAATATAATCACCCCATATCACCATAAAACTTGCCCATTTATTCAGTTGTCCCTTAACCCCTTCCCAATCCATAAGCACAAGCCGGTGCAGTATATCCTGCTATTGCCAAAAAGAGAAACACAAAATCAAAAAAATTCCTCAAACAGTGATCCACATCAATAGCCCATCCAACAATCACTGTGCAATCCCAAATAAGAAATAATATAATTTTTTGTCGGGCATAGTTGAGGGAGGATGGTACTTCAATCCATCCCCTCCAAACAACAAATGTCCTTTTATTCACCAACAGGGGCGGCCCAAGGGGGGTGCGGGGCCATGTGCGGAGACTCGGTGCGGGGCCTCATTTGCATAAGTGGCCTTATTTGCATAAATATTTGCATAATGCTAATATACACTAACTTTTAGTAAACATGTCTCTTAATGAATGTATGGATAAAGACAGACTAAAAGATTTCTACATTACTATAATCCAGTGCCAACCGCCAGGCACATTAGGAACGACTACAAACACTGCCCATTTAGAATCCATAGCAAACCCGCCGTATCCTAACAGCACTACCAGGACTCACAAAGCACCATAACCTACCTATCAAAAGGCAACACTGCAAATATTAAACCAATACATTTCAGAGAACAACAATACATGACCTACTGGGGAAAGAGAACAAGTGGCAATGTCAAATAGGAATTACATAAATAGAATACCTCAGCTCAGTTACACATGCAGAACATAGACCATCACCAAACAAGGAATCACAATTTAGAAACAGGAAGGCAATAATTAAACTGGGAACCCCAAAAGCCAAACTTGGAATGTACAACAACACTGTAGAAATAAAACTATAAATTAATTTCCTCTTGTACCAAACAAAGCGCAGACGTTAATGATGCACATTTCCCAGAGCTTTCATATTCCAGTTAATAAATTCAAAATAAAGAGATATCTTTCTACCTTTTGTGCATTTTTTTTCAGTTGCAATTGCTCCAGCCACTTTCTTCTGGTTTCTTCATGTTTTCTGCTAACTCTCCATCATCTGCTGTCCATTTGTCCTTTCTTCTCTCTTCTAGTTTTTTTTCCATTCTCTCTCTCTACATTTGCTTTAACATACTAATCTTTCTCCTTTTGCTCTTTCCTCATTCCTATTTCATCCACTCAAATTTTACCCCTCCATCCTCAATCCCCACTTACTCTCCCAATACCCGGCCAATTGTAGATTTTTTATCCCTTCCACACAAAATATTTTTCCCCTCTCCATTTTACTCTCCCAGCCCCATCCCATTCTAATCCTCCCCCAACATCAGCTCCCTTCTAGTTCCAGCCTCACCCAGCATCCGCTCCCTTCTAGTCCCTGCATCAGCCCATTTCCAGTCCTAGCCCCCCATCAGCCCATTTCCAGTCCTAGCAACCCCCCAACCCAATACCAGTCCTAGCCCCCCCATCAACCCACTTCCAGTCCTAACCCCCCATCAGCCCACTTCCAGTCCTAACCCCATCAACCCATTTCCAGTCAGCCCCCCATAGCCTATTGCCAGTCCTAAACCCCCCATCATCCCACAGCCCATTACCAGTCCTAACCCCATCAGTCCACCTCAAGTCCTAACCCCTCCCCATCAGCCCATTTCCTGTCCTAGCCCCCCACAGCCCATTACCAGTCCTAACCCCATCAGCCCACCTCGTCCTAACCCCTCCCCATCAGCCCATTTCCTGTCCTAGCACCCACATAGCCCATTATCAGTACTAAACCCCCCATAGCCAATTATCAGACAGCCCCAATCAGCCAACAGCCCATTACCAGTCTTATCCCCCCCATAGCCCATTACCAGTTCTAACCCCCCCCAACAGCCCACAGCCCATTACCAGTCCTAACCCCCAGCCCACCTCAAGTCTTATCCCTCCCCATCAGCCTATTTCCTGTCCTAGCCCCCCCATAGCCCATTATCAGTCCTAACCCCCCCATAGCCCATTACCAGTCCTAACCCCCCATCAGCCCACAGCCCATTACCAGTCCTAATCCCATCAGCCCACCTCCAGTGTTAACCCCCCATCAGCCCATTTCCAGTCCTAATCCCCATCACCCAATTTTCAGTTTAAGCCCCCCCATACCCCATTACCAGTTCTAACCTCCCCATCAGCCCACTCCCAGTCCTAATCCCACCAGCCCATTTCCAGTCCTAATCCCCCATCACCCAATTTTTTGTTTAAGCCCCCCCATAGCCCATTACCAGTCCTAACCCCCCATCAACCCACTTCCAGTCCTAATCCCATCAGCCCATATACAGACTTAGCTCCCCCACAGCCCATCACCACTCCTAACCCCCCCCAGCCCCCATAGCTCCCCATAGCCCAACACCACTCCTAACCCCCCCCCCCAGCCCATCACCACTCCTAACCCCCCCCCCCAGCCCAGCCCAGCCCAGGGAAATTATTTTTTTAAAAAAGCTGTCTTCTCCCGCTGCTGGGGCCGCCGCAGCAGAATCGAGTGTGCCGCGGGGCCCCCCTGCCCAGCAGAGCCTGCCCTCCCCTGTATCCGCTCTCTCTTCGCAGCTTCAGTCACATGCGCCGGCTTTCAGAGGCGGCTCTGTTAAGCCCGCGGGGGCTGATGGGACCTTCCCATCAGCCCCCGCGGGCTTAACAGAGCAGCAAGGGAGAAACTCTCCCCTCGTGCTCTGAAAGCCGGCGCGTGTGACTGAAGCTGCGAATAGAGAGCGGATACAGGGGAGGGCAGGCTCTGCTGGGCAGGGGGGGCCCCGCGGCACACTCGATTCTGCCGCGGCGGCCCCGGCAGCGGGAGAAGACAGCTTTTTTTTTTTTTTTTTTAATTTTAACTTTAGGATCAGAATGTTTTTTGCGCGGGGCCCCCTGAAACGCGGGGCCCTGTGAAAAAAACATTCTCGCTCAATGGACGGGCCGGCCCTGTTCACCAATTGTGTCTAAGATTGATTAAAAAGTCATTTGTAGCACTTATCTGGATGCTAAATCATCACAACCGCACGACGTGCATGTTTCGGGGTGCCTCAGCCCCTGTGTCAAGTGCTCCGTAGCCGCTTCCAACCGTTTGATTTGCTGATGATATCGGCGTTTTCTAATAAGGGACTCCTCTCTCAAGATTGGCTAATAACCAACTGCCTATCATCTTAGCACATTCAATCACAGAGGGATTTCCCACAAACCAGGGATGCCCACATATGATGGTCTTTACGTCAGAATGAGATTGACCAATCAATCTCACGATTCATACTAGTCGGAGTGACAGATTGTAGTCTGAAGATCCAGCGTTGCTCAAGCCATCTTAGCCGCATCACACGGTCACCACCCCGAGGATCTTGTGGAATATGATCAATAACCGACCAATGAAGTTGGTCGAAAGTGTGATGATATTTTAAACAACGCTGGACAACAGGTGCTGAAAGTTCCTGCCGGCGAAGTCTTGAAGCATGTTCACCCATTCGTACTCTGATTGCTCGTATAGTGCTCCCCACATAAATGGCTGGGCAAGTGCATTGCAAAATGTATACCACAAATGTGGACTTACAGGTTGTTAACCAACGCCGATAATAGGTCTGACCTGTTTTCAAATCCAACCACGAGTCACCCGATAATGTGGAACTGCAATAACTGCAATCATTGCAAGGGAAATGACCTTGTGACATCCCATCCAGAGAAACCGGTCTGTCCTGCTCCATTGCCGACTTTACCAAAAGGTCCCGCATGTTAGCTCCCTGCGAATACACCAAACGTAAGGCTTCCCTGGTTTGTGGGGAAATCCCTCTGTGATTGGATGTGCTAAGATGATAGGCAGTTGGTTATTAGCCAATCTTGAGAGAGGAGTCCCTTATTTGATTTGCCGAAGATATTGGCATTTTCTAACGGTTGGAAGCAGCTACGGAGCACTTGACACAGGGGTTGAGGCACCCTGAAACGTGCACGTCGTACGGTTGTGATGGTTTAGCATCCAGATAAGTGCTACAAAGGACTTTTTAATCAATCTTAGACACAACTGGTGAATAAAAGGACATTTGTTGTTCAGAGGGGATGGATTGAAGTACCATCCTCCCTCAACTTTGCCCGACAAAAAATTATATTATTTCTTATTTGGGATTGCACAGTGATTGTTGGATGGACTATTGCCAAAAAGAGGGCTGGTGTCCGCCCCCCCCCCCCCCCCCAGCATAGCAGTATGCTCCATTTCTTGTTTTTTAAATTCTATATGGGCTGGCTCCAGATTACATAATCAAACTATTGGAGTTCCCAAATAAATTTAGCTTATCCAATGCCTAGTATGGTGCATTTAAAGGTGACGCTGAATAGACTGATTCCATACCAAGCTGCTGTGGAATGGAATGCCCGCCCCATTAATGTTCAGAGTATAGGTACAGTAATTGTAAGATGTTTCAATGGGCTTTGAAAACGCATTTGTTCTGTAATTTTGGCACTTTAGCTTTGTTTAATGAAGATTCTTATTTGATTGTAAAGAACTGGATTATGTCAATTCTATTTGGAAGGTTTTAATAGAAATTTGTTTTATTTTATATTGATGTATGTTGCAAAGCATGCAATTGTGATGCTGTTCTAAGCTTATTCTGATCTGCTTTGAACATATAGGAGAAAATGGAATATAAACGTCAAAAGTAAATTAAATTAATCCTCTTAACTTTTTTTCATTTGCTTCTGTGGTATATCTCCTGCTGCAGTGGATCCATGGACAAGTTCACCATGGTTTATCTCTGTTGCAGGGATGTTATCATCATCTTCAGTGTCTGCACTATCGCTACCACCATCTCTAGCCCTAGTGCATAAGCTACAGGTGGACACCTTTGAATTCTGGGTGACATGTGTTCAGTATATATTCTTCATTTTCCTTCCTACTGTACTTCAGATGTAGTGTCAACTTGCTGAGATCTGGTATAGATTTCATACAATCGGATCACCACATGAATGTACTCAGTGAGAGTTGTCAAGAGCAACTTCTCTTTCCCCTCAGAGAAGCACAGCAACCCACCAGCCTTTCCATTGCTGAATTTTATATTGTGCCCTTTGACGACTCCTGTTTCTCTGTTAAGGTGGTGGTTGTGGGTACATTGATGGCGGGTGTGGGTATTGGTGGTGGTGGTGGGTTGGCTATTTACCATGAGTGTGTTGCATCTGTGGCTCCTGTATGCTTCAACTAGCAGAAGAGAGACTAAACACAGGAGGAGGAGAAACCCTATGCAGAGGATATACAGACCTAGAACACAATTCCAAGACTTGCAGGAGGACTAAAGCATATCCGTTTAGTTTTCACAAGGAGACCCTTCAACACCTGTGCAACCCGCTGCAGCCTGATCTACACTTCACTGCTTGGAAGGGACAGACTCTACCAATGCACATAAAAGTTAACACTACCCTCTCTTTTCTTACCACTAGAACTGGGGTCTCAATGGGCATCAGTCAGTCAACCACCTCATGGTGCATAGTTCATTTTCTGGGTACCCTTCTCAGGACAGCCAATCAATATATTGCCTTCCCTGAGTAAGAGCAGCCACATGAAATGAAGACAGTATTTTATAAGCTGATACATTTCCCTTTGGTAGTAGGGGCTATTGTGTGCGCTCACATTCCAATCAGGCCATTTGTAGGTTTAGAAGCATATAAAAGAACTGAAAGTCCTTTCACTTCTTCAACATGCAGTTGGTTTGCAATGCCTCCCACCTTATAACTGATCCTGGATTCTCTACAGGAGAACTGTTCCAGCAACTAGTTACAGAATCCACATGCAGGAAGAGGAAATACTGGATTTGGTACTTACAAATGGGGACAGCCTTTGTTTCTGATGGTGTAGTGGGTGATAACTGTATGCCAGATGATCACCGGATGGTGAGCTTCAATATTAGGACACGGGTAGAGATGGTTCATTCAAATGTGAGGGTCCTAGATTTCAGGAAAACTAAAGTTGCAAAGATGGAGGAACACCTCAGGAAGTTCTTAGCTGCATGGGAACATCCAGGGAAAGTAGAGCAACAGTGTGCAAATCGGAAAAGATATTTTAAGACAACCTGTGCCCAATCGGGGCAGTTCTCGGCTGCTTTTTAAGCCGGCGCCGATCGGGCGTGCGGCCTTTCCATCCCTCCGGCCCTCTTCAAGTGCTCTCCCTGAAGGGATCGAGCGGGCCGGAGTCAACGCACACAAGGACCTCCCCTTCTGCTCCTGTGTCTAATCGGGGCAGTTCTCGGCTGCTTTTTAAGCCGGCGCCGATCGGGCATGCGGCCTTTCCATCCCTCCAGTCCTCTTCAAGTGCTCTCCCTGAAGGGATCGAGCGGGCCGGAGTCAACGCACACAAGGACCTCCCCTCCTGCTCCTGTGCCCAATCGGGGCAGTTCTTGGCTGCTTTTTAAGCCGGCACCGATCGGGCATGCGGCCTTTCCATCCCTCCGGCCCTCTTCAAGTGCTCTCCCTGAAGGGATCGAGCGGGCCGGAGTCAACACACACAAGGACCTCCCCTCCTGTTCCTGTGCCCAAACGGGGCAGTTCTCTGCTGCTTTTTAAGCCGGCGCCGATCGGGCGCGCCCGTGCCTGGCGGGCTTGCGCCTGAGGGCCTCGCCAGAGGGCCCTTTGGCGTGGCCCTTTGGCGTGGCCCTTAGGCGTGGACCGTATTTACTGGACTAATTTCCAGCTAACACACCTGACGATCAGCTCAATCACCTGATTAACCCAGCTGAGACCAAACCTTATAGCTGAGAAAACAGCAAAGGACCCTAGATTAGATTATTATAACTGTAAGTTAACCTGTTAACCCTGTCTTGTAACTACGATTGCTACAAAGTATTCTCCTTTGTAACCACCATATTGTAACCTTTGAGTACATTACAAAGTATATTGTATCTATGATTGCGGTGTAAAAAATCACTTTTAACTACTTTTATGTAGTTTTGATTATCTCAAAAGTACCTGTACTGTCCGCATCGCACTACTATTATTATATAAAGTATCTGCACTCTAACCACCATCTTAGGATTACATCATGGCTACTATTATGTTTACCCTCCTGCTCCTCTCCACCCTCTCTAGCATCTTACACACTTCCTTTGCCCTAACATCTGATGCCAACCCTATCCCTATATACCAATCCAGGAATAGGAAATCCCACCATAATCAACAGCAATTCCCACAAAGTACATATAATAGACACACCTACCTTCTGTATGTACCTCTTGAAACAACAAACGGCAAAAGATCTATTCTAAGAACTACCTCACAGGATCTCAAGTGTGCTCTCATTAAAGCACGCTCAGCCCGCAACAAATGGCCTGCTATCATTGACCTTATTTCAAACCTTACATTAGACATCCTTCTGGTCACAGAAACATGGCTTTCTAACACTGATAACGTCCTAATGAACCAACTTACCCCACCTAACTACTCCATTTACACCTGTAACAGAGAAAACAGAAAAGGAGGAGGAGTCTGCATAATAGCAAGAACTGATTTGAAATACCACATCTCTTCTACCAATGCCACAAACCATACAAATACTCTATCCATCTCCAACAATACCAATACCATAAACCTCATCTATAGAGCCCCAAATGCTCCTGCCGATGATCTCTCAAACATAATTGATCTTGCCATCAACCCGATAGATATCAACAAACCTAATTGGCTCCTCGGAGACTTCAATCTTGCATCCACATTGCCTTCAGTATCCAACTCCTTCCTTGATGCCATGACCAATCTACACTACAGACAAATTGTAAAAAACTCTACCCATAAACAAGGAAATCTCCTTGATCTCATTTTTGCCCCATCATCATCCTTGGAACTACTAAATCAACTCGAGCCCTTATCAACCCCTGTCCCCTGGTCCAATCATAACCTCATAACATTCATCATACCATCTGAGGAATCTTCAAACAAACCACCAGATGTTTATCTACCATCGAAACCAGCACGATTCAAACCATTCAACATAGACACAATCACTTCCCAAACCATCCCAAAACGCTCTACAATACCAGACAACATTGATGAGATTATATCAAATTGGAACAGCGCCCTTGGACTATCAGCCCAGCCTAACATCACAGATAACCAATCCTTTACCAACTCTTCTATTTCCAAGAAGAAGAACGCTCCATGGTTCTCCTCCGAGTTACGATCCTCCTTACAGCAACTGAGGAGACTAGAGAAGAAATGGAGACACTCCCTAAACCCTTATGATCAATCCATTTACTTATCTCACTTGAAATCTCATCGTCAGCTAACCTGGGATAAGAGAAAAGAATATCATGCAAGACTTCTTAGCTGTTCTCTTAACAAACCGAGAGATCTCTTTCAATTAGTAAAATCCCTAACTAATGAGCCTTCTTCACCACAACAGGAACATATACATCCATAACTATATGCTGACTATACCCAATCCAAGGCAATCAAGATCACAACATTAACCACAAGTGATACCACACATCCTTCCAACGTCCAATTCATACTTAATAAGTTCTCATCCCCAACCCCAAAGACAATCGAAGAAATCATAACCTCCATCAATGCCACCACCGCCCCCAACGATCCATGTCCAGCCCACTGGATAAAATCACTGAGAACAGAGCTCAGCCCATACATATCAGCCTTAGCTGACCGGTCACTTAGCACTGGGATATTTCCAACAGCTCTCAAACAGACCTCCATCCGTCCCTTACTGAAAAACAATAAACTCGATCCAAAAAAGGAAGACTCCTACCGCCCAATTTCAAGTATCCCTTTATTAGCCAAGATCTTAGAAAAAGTAATACTGAGACAGATTCAACAACATATTGATTCCGAAGCCCCACTAGATCCAAACCAGCATGGTTTCAGAGAAGCTCACGGAGTTGAAACTCTCCTAGCTTCTCTAATGAATACGCTCATTAATACAACAGACAACATCAGAAATGGAGTCGCAATGATCTTCCTAGACATAGCAGCAGCATTTGACTCTGTTGATCATGACCAACTGCTTGCCCGTCTCCACGAAAAAGGGATTCAAGGAATGGCATGGAATTGGTGCAAATCTTACTTGGAAGACCGCTGGCAACAAGTCTGGATTGGTAATACCACCTCTCAGCCTTTCCATCAGAAGCAAGGAGTACCACAGGGTTCCTCCCTCTCAGCTCTGCTATTTAATATCTACATGCAGCCCATTTGCAACATCTCCCGTTCATTCGGAATATCATGTCTCATCTACGCAGATGATGTGCTCCTATTCACACCAATCAACATGTTGAAACCTGACTACACTACATTAATCACTTGCTTCAATTCAATCTCAGACTGGCTGCTCACACAAAATCTCCGAATTAACTTTAAAAAAACAGAAGTCCTGATCATCACAAGGAACAAAGACTTCTCTCCTCCACCAACTCTAAAAACAAGAGATGCCGATCTACCACTCAAAACTACAATACGTTACCTAGGTGTTATACTTGACCAGCAGCTTGAGTTCAAAGATCATATAAAAAATACAGTAAAAGCCATCTACCACAAGATCAGGACACTCCAACATCTCAAACCTATGCTTGAACCATATGACTTCCGCACAACCTTCCAGGCATTAGTCACTCCACACTTCGATTACGCAAATATTGTATTACACAGTCTACCCAAGAGCACGCTGAATCCACTACAATTGGCCATGAATACAGCGGCCAGGGTTCTACATGGAGCCTCAAGGAGTCAACATATTACTCCCATCCTATTCGAACTTCACTGGCTCCCGATATCATGCAGGATTTTATACAAAGCACTCATTTTGACCTTCAAAGCATTCCACCAAATATCACCATCCTCGTTATCTGACCTCCTTCTTCACGCACAGAACACCAGATTTAGACAATCTGTAACAGAGAACACGCTAATGATCCCAAAAGGCCTGACAAAACTCACCCAGACAACTACCTCAAGAGCATTCTCATCCTTCGCCCCTAGATGCTGGAACATGTTGCCACCTAACATCAGATCACAAAAAGACCTGTCCCAGTTCAGAAAATCTCTGAAAACTCACCTCTTCCTACATCATCATTTCTCACAAGGCACTGGCTCCCCACCCCCTCCCCCTCCAACACAAATCAATGATCATGGTTAGTCAAATATGCTCCTGTAACTTCAATACTCGCCCCAGTTCAAAACCTTGTAGATCCCCTTCTTTAGAACTCAAAACATTTGAGAATTTATTGTAAATAGTTGTGAATTCTGTTATTTATTTCAACCCCAGTTATCCATGTTTCATTCCCTGTTACCTGTAAACTTGACATATGTTTTATGCTTAAGTACAAAGTTGTTAAAATGTAAACCACGCTGATGATTAATAGTGCGGTATATAAAAGCTGTTAAATAATAAATAAATAACCCTTTTTGTTAGGAAAGTAAATAAAAGTAAGAAGAAAGGGAGGTCACTATGGTTTTCAGAGGAAGACAAACATCGATATCTGGAGAAGCTAAGGGAAGCTGGTAAAGTAGTCAGGAAAGCAAAGATATTCATGGAAAAAACATAGCCAGTACAGTAAAATATGGAGACAAGACCCGTTTTTTAGGTATCTTAGTGACAGGGGGAAAATGCAAAGGTGGCATTGTGAGACTCATGGGTGAAGGGGAAGAATACATACAGACTGAGGAGGATAAAGCTGAATTGCTTAACAACTATTTCTGTTCTGAATTCACAAGTAAAGGACTGAGAATGAGACCTCAGAAAAACTCAAATATAAATGGAAATGAGATACAAGTCAAACTATTTTCAGAAGCCTGTGTTTGTAAGGTGCTAGCTAAACTAAAAGTGATGGGGCCGGACAGGATTCATTCAAGGGTGTTGAAGGAAGTTAGGAAAGTACTAACTGCTCTCCTGGGTGGCTTTTCAATGCTTTGTTAAAATCAGGAGTGGTCCTGGAGGACTGGAGATGGGCAAATGTGGTTCCTGTCAACAAAAGTGGATGTAAGAAAGAGGACGGTAACTACAGACTGGTTAGTCTGATCTCTATGGTGAGTAAATTAATGGAAATGTTGCTAAAACAGAAGATATGTGGTTTTTGAAATCCAAGGGATTACAGGATCTGAAACAACATGGCTTTACTAGAGATAGGTCTTACCAAATGAATCTGATTTCTTTGACTGGCTGATCAGAAAATTGGATTGGAGGAGAGCACTAGATGTGATATATTTTGTTCACCTGAAGTTTAATTAATCTCAGGTCTTTAATGTATGCTGATGAGAATAAACAGCTGCACCTGAGAGTGAATATGACACCTCCTTTCCTTTAAGAGGTTTAAGCACCTTTGCCTACGTACTCCTCCAGCACTGAATCTGCCAGCTCAATGGGTCTTCTATTTTATGGCCATGGTGCTTGACCAGCGTCTACTTGAGAGAAACTGGCTTCCTCCTCCTTGGGGGTTCCTTTTCTTCTGCTTCCACAACCTCCTGTTGTGCTCCAGCTGTTTCACTTGCAAGATGAAAAACAGCAAGGGAGACTTAACAACTGAGCTGCAGACACTGTATTTATTTAGACAATTTTTCTATACTGCCCCTTCCAACAATCAGGGGTGGCTTACATCGAACAAAACTTGGTTACAAAGAACATGTTTAAACTATGATACAAAGAACTATTTACATGCCAGATAATCACTGTAGCCTTGGAACCGTTCATTGGACCACAGATAAAACACCTGGACCTCTGCTTAGTTGCAGTACCAATGTTACTTGCAGGAATGTGGCCCTCACTAGATGAGGCCAGTAGATTGCTCAGAGCTTCCAGTGTCCCAGGACTGTGGTGCTGGAAGTTGTGCTTCACGCTAAAGGTAACCAGCTGCAAGAGAGATGCAGGCAAGGTGCACAAGAAAAGCAGAGTAAAGGCACTGCCAGGAAAGCAACTTGCCAGTGAGAGAGAGGGTAATAGCTGTGCTGTGCTAGAAAGAGCTTCTGACTACAGAGGGACTATGAAGCCAGTGCAGATCCCTGAAGAAAAACAATATGGAAGAAAATACCCAGAGCCAATTACTGTCTGTCTAAATCACATTTATTAGTTACAAAACAGATCTGCTTGAGGAAAGATCTCTAAAAGGTTCAGAGACAGTTCTCTACTCAGGGCCAGCATGACCCAATAGGCAAACTAGGCAGCCTCCTAGAGCGCCAGCGTTCCCAGGGTGCCTGTTACTGCCACTGCCACCCCTCTCCAGGACTGGCAGTGCAGCGTTTACCAGAACTCTCTGGCATTGCGTTGCTCGTCCTACTCTCTGTGACCTGCTGCTTCTGCCCCCTCCAACGTGGATTTCCTATTTGCATGGGGATGGAAGCAGCAGGTCTCCGAAGCAGGAAGAGCAGTGCAGCGCTGGAGAGTTTGGGTAAGTGTTGGGTTGTGTTGCCATTGCTGCAGGTCCTGGAAAGGGGTGACAGTGGTGGCAGCAGCCATGTGGGCAGGACCGTGGCAGGATTTAGGGCCGCCTAGGGCACCTCATATCCTTGCACTGGCCCTCTCTCTACCGCACCCTAGGGAGTCAGAGCCTCATATAGAATCGAGTTCATTCATATGCTGCACTCCTTTCTTATGAGAGCGTTTCCGTTTATCTTTATTTAATATGCCATCTTCCACAAAAAGAGTGCATCAAAGCCGTATAGAGAAAAGAGAGAACAGGACTGTTAGTTTTTACTCTAAGAAATGTTAGTAATGGAAAACTCCTCCTTTTAATAATGCATGTGCTGTATAAGAATACCTTAGCCTATAAACAGGGATGCTTAGGTACCCAAACTCCATCAACAGCTAGGAAAGTATTTGTACTAGTCTATAACTAAATAAAATACCATTTTCTATTATTTTTTCTAGGGTAGAACCATAAGGTACTACATTACTTCAATGATAGAGACCTTTATTGGCACTACAAAAGTAGTGTATTGTGACCTCCAGGACAGAGAGGGCACTCTATACCAATAAAATAATGATGAGAGAAGACCTCACTTGCAGGAAAGCTGTATAGGTATAAAAACCCAGCCCAAAGGCATCTTTGTCTGGCTGGCTAAGACATTGTACCATAGGAAGCAGTTAGTTTCTTTGGAGAATGACAGGGGTTGCTTAGGCCTCTGCATGTCACAGGATTTGGGCTCTGCTTAACTAAGCCAGAATGCCACTGCTTGGTGAGGGGTGACATGAGTCAGAGGAAAGAAGAAACCTTTGAAAACTGAAAAGGAAAATGGTGCCACTGATCCTGGAAGACAAGAGGATACCGTGGATAACCCTTGGAGCTGAGACAAGGAGGGTCAGGTTCTACAGCGGTGCAGTGCTTGTGATCACATCTGAGTCCATACGCCAGATCCACAAGGTATTCATAGGGAAGAGGAAAATAGGGTGTTCCACAGTCACCAGAGAGCTCCAGTGGTAAGTGCAGTGTTAGCTATGCTCAAGGACGTACTAAAGGCTGTGCGAGTGGTGCAGCTACACAGGGCACAAGCACAGAAGAGCGTACCGATATCATCACTGGGTTTTCAGGAAGCTCAAAGAGTGAGTTACTGAATGTGGCTGGGTGGAGGGGGAGGCACCAGATTAGTTAGTCGCATAGAGCGCATTTATAGCTTGATTCGGTCCTGGGCACACTCACCTCTCAGCACCACCAACTCAGATTCATTTTCCCCAAAATTAAATCGTATTGGTCCAACAGCAGGTGGCCCCCTACCAGTAGATGGCCCCTGAACTTTTGCTAGATCCACTCAATGGTAGCTACTCCCCTGTAGCGTTTTTCTTTGGAACACTGCCAGTCACTGATATGCATGCAAGCACATGCCAACATGGTAGTGCATAACACATTATTTTACTGCAGATCCCACGCTATGCAATGGGACCCAGTTACTAATAATGCATGTTAATGGCATTAGTGCCTGCTAATGAAGTAGTTGTGAGATTTCCTTGGGCCTTAGAGCATGTCCTCCATCGTACAGCCCGGATTCCAGTTAGCAAACATGCAGTTAGGGGCATGTTTACTAAAGTCCACATCGATAGCGTGCAATTCTGATGTGTATCAGTGCGGAGTATGCCTGTCCCCCATGCCAGTAGTGCGTTCAATCACGTGGTACTGTGCTAACCAGTACACAGGCGCACTTAACGCCGCCCATTGATGTAGCATGATAATGGCAACACCGATAAGGCCCACGTTAACCACAAGAAGCTGTCAATGCCCACGTTACACTCCTATCCCACCCTCTTCCTGCCCACTCGCGCATTACTCAGCACGAGATTTTCAGCACAGCGCTGGATTCTAAGTTTCAGCATGGCACACTTGGCTTGCGATAAACCTCACCCTACCCAGTAGTGTGCTTTAGTGAATATGCCCCTTTAGTCTTTAGATTCTGTAGTCCTATTACTAATCCTCCATCTGCCTTTCCTTCACATCAATGCCTGAAATTCTCACTCGAACTTCCAAAAGAACAAAATCAAGATATTTAGACACATAGCAAAACTACATTATTTTTATTATTCAAAATATACTTACATTATTTAATATGCTAAATAACTCCAATGTATGCAAATGTGACACATAATTACTACAGAATTTCAGAAACTTTGCTACACAATGTTCTAATTGTTGCCACAAATTCTACTCCTGCTCCAGCACAGGACACTGTTATTGTGATTCTGCTTTCCAGGATCTGATTCTAAAATAAACGGAAAACGCTCCATCAAAGACAACCAGATCCAGCTGCTCCAGCTGGCCTTGCTAGATATTTAGTTACCGCGCACTCTCTCTGAGCTAAAAGGGCCACAAAATTAAATTAAAACACATTAAAACAGTGTGTTAGAAACAAAACAAATGCACAAGAGAGGCTGCTGTTGAAACAAGAAAGTATTTTGTCTCCATTTAGAGGGCAATTTTAAAAACCATGAACATGCATAAAAGAGAAGTTTATGTGCAAAAATGGCTTATTTTCAAGTTGCCCGGGCTATTTACAGGTAAAAGTGTTTGCACAGGTTTACCTGACGTGAGCAAAGGCATTTCTGGGAATGGGGTTGGGCAGGGGTTAGCATTGACTTGTCTACTTTCAGAATTACAATGTGACCAGCCTCTGGGGAGGAGCCAAGCTAAGATGGCGTTTGCGAGGCAGTTTTGAGGACGCTGACGATCTATGGGGAAAAATGTAAGGTTAAGGGGAGTTTGAAGCCCTCTCTTACCCCTGCGACCTCTACGCCGGGTTCTGTGGGGCGGTCAGTCCCCTAGACACTTTCTTGGTGCGGTTACCTCAGCATACTGATTTGGGGGAGGAAGGTCTGGCTGGTGCTGCACTGGGGCTGGGTAGCTCAATAGCAGCAACTCTCTTCCCCTTTGGGCCGGTGCCAAAAAAGCAGCGTGTGTACAGCAAATACCCAATGGGAGCCTGTCTCTGAGCCTTACTCCTATAGTGGGTGAGGTAGCGGTGTGGCGAGGGCCAGGCGCGGATGTCTCTGTAGCGGAGGGGAGTACTTTCTCTGCCTCCGATCAACCTCAACATGCCCGGGTAGCAGCATCAGCAAGTGGAGACCAGTTCCTAGAAGGGGTCAGTGGGTCGCGAGGAGGAGCTTTGTCTTCAGGAATAGAGGATGGCTCTGTTCAAGCAGGAAGTTAGGCAGGGTTTACCTTTGTCAAGCAGGCAAGGTTCACTTTGGAGTCTATATGGGTGGCTATTGTGTCCATGGGAGAAGCTTTGTTACCTCAAGTCTCATCTATGACTGTTAAAGTCAGTGAAAATACTGCAAAAATTGATCAGCTTGCCGACCTGGTATCTGGTGCCACTACAGAGATTATTAATCTGAAGGCTAGGATGGTGTTGTTAGAAAGTCAAACTGAAATTTTTATTAAGAACTTTTCAGCTATGGACAGGAAACTGAACAATTGGAAAATGCTTCCCGAACTTATAATTTACATTTAATTAATTTTCCACATGTGATGTCTGTGTCAGCTAGAGACATGCTTAATGAGTATTTGGTGGATATGTTAACAGTTTCATGGGAAACGCTGCCTCCTTTGGTAAAGGTTTTCTATCTCCCAAAGGGGAAGAGAAACTTCTCCCTTTGATTCTGTACTGCTTCAAATGGATTTAGTAAATATTACTAATTTATTGGAATCTTCTCTAGATGAGCCTGTTGTTCCATCTACATTAACTGTTACATTTGCCCTGGTGTTGGATCAAGAGTGGTTATTGAAGCTCTTATGTATTTATTTAGACAGATTTGTATACTACCTTATCCTACAACAAAGTGGTTTTCTGTAAAAGATCATGTACGTTTTGTGGTTTAAAAATTAATATCTTTCCTGACTTGGTAAAAGTTACCTAAAGGCGCCACAGAGAATTTCTACTGCTGCGCCCTGGGGTTTTGCAGCTGGGGGGGGGGGGGCTCTTTTTCTTAAGCATCCGTGTAAATGCTTAGTTAAGTATCAGTCTTTATCATATATTTTTATGAGCCCTCCCAGCTGCTCGCCTTCATAAATGCAAGACTTATAGAAGCCTCTATTGATACCACTTAGATGTGTCCTGATATTATATACAGAATGTTTTGGCCTTGCATTTTTTCTTGTTTCTTGTGATTATGATTTTCTTTTACTGTTTTTGGTACCTCCCTTGTGATTAGTGGGCTGGTGTGAGTTAAGCAGCTTATTTCTTTTTCTTCTCAATAGCTTTGTGTAAAGCTTTGCTTTGTTTTATTTATTTATTTATTTAGACAGATTTGTATGCCACCTTTTCCTTCAATGAAGGTGGTCACGTCACATAACAGTTGGAGGGTTACATTTAACCCAAATCACAACAAGCTAATAAACTGCCTTATAGAAGCTGAAGAATGGCTTCGATCAAACTTATCTATTAATCTCAGAAAAACAGAGGTACTAATAGCAACAAAAAACACAAAATACACTCCCCCATCTGACATTAAAATCCTGAATACGACTCTTCCAATCAAAGAAGAAATAAAATATTTAGGAGTTATTATTGACAAAACCCTTAGTTTTACAACACACATCAGAAAACTAACAAAAACAATCTACTACAAACTGCCCTCTATACAACAATTAAGACCACTATTACAAGATGAAGACTTTAGAACCATTACACAAGCTTTGGTCATACCACATTTTGATTTTTGTAATAGCATACTTCATGGTATAACTAAGAAGAACATCAAAATCATGCAAATGGCCCAAAATGTAACAGCAAGAGTTATATTCAAAGCCAAACTATCTGATCATATTACTCCTATTCTATACACACTACACTGGTTACCCATTTTCAGTAGGATCCAATACAAAATACTATTAACCACTTTTAAATTAATTAATAATATTGCCCCATCATACTTAACTACTCTTCTTAACAGCCCAATCGAAAATAGGATGAGACGGAGAAAAAACCTTAACACACTAGCAGTCCCAGATCTAATAAAGAAAACAAAACACTCAACTAGTAACAGTGCCTTTTCGTTTGTTGCTCCAATATTGTGGAACAACCTTCCAGACCAATTAAGAGAAACTAAAGATCTGCTAACATTCAGAAAAGATCTAAAAACCCATCTATTCAGCCAACACTACAACAATGAAGAAACATTTGTAGTTTCCCAACCACCATAATCAATTTTATTTACCCTTTCCAAATGTATATCTACAATATGAACGTCATCCTCAAATGATAATTAACTTAATAATGTTTCTTCCCACCTATAAATAAAAATAAAAATCAAAGCAACCTTTGATACCTGTTATACAGTTTAAATGTATTATACAGTTTAATTGTATTATAGTTCAATAATTGTTCCTGTTATATTGTAATACATTTTTGTTACACAATTTTAATGTAATATAGTTTAATAATCTTTCTGTTATATTGTAATTCACTAATCTGTTCCATACAATTCATGTTATAATGTAATATAGTTTATAATGTTCTATGTATCTGTTTTGACTTTTTGTTGTAATGTAAACCGCTGCTGATCCTTGGAAGCAGCGGTATATAAAAGCTGTTCAAATAAAATAAATAAATTTAACATTAGGATACGTGTACACAATTAGACAATATAGTTACTTAACAGCATTTAGATGATACAGTTACTTTACAGCATTTAGACAGTACAATTGAGGTAACATTTAACATGAAAGTATTTAATCACTTGGTGTGATAGACTTGTGAGTGTGGGTGTGTGCTTAGTTGGCAGAGGTAGTAGTATTTCTGTTTGGGTAGGGGATGTTACCTGAATGCTCATATGTTTCTATAAATAACCATGTTTTGAGGTCTTTGCGGAAGCCTGTGAGGTCATCTAACGCCCTCAGACTCGATGGGAAGGAGTTCCATAGTGTGGATGCCAGTAGTGAAGGTGCTCTTTTTAAAGTTGTTTGTTTGGTTTTGTGATACCCTGCAGGTGTGCTGATCATGTTGTCATTATTACTTCTTGGTCTATTGCTGATGTCCCTTGTTATAACGTTTTGGAGTACGTCTGCTGAGAGATGGTGGATGATTTTGAAGATGATCATGATTGTTTTGTATTTAGCTCTTGCTACCATTGGGAGCCAGTGTAATTGTTGTAGGACGGGAGTGATGTGCTCGGTCCTTGGTGTGTCTGTAATGCGTGCTGTGGTGTTTTGTACCATCTGTAGTGGGTGTAGTGTCTGTTGAGGAAGGCCTTGATATAGAGAATTTCCATAATCAAGCAGTGGTGTGATGAGTGCTTGGCACACTGTGTGGAAGTGGTCTTGACGGAGCATTGGTTTGATTTGTCGAATTGTTTTCAATCGATAACATGTCTTGTTTGCGGTTTTGGTGATGTGGGACTTTAAGTTCAAGGCTCTGTCTAGTGTGATGCCTAGATACTTAACTTCTTCTTTGACTACTATGTGTTTATCTAGGATGCTGATGGTTTGTGGAGGTATGAAGGTGGGGTTCCTGGTGACGAACATTGCTTCCGTTTTATACTGCTGTTAGCTCTATTTCTGTACAAGAATGTTTGTTAACTTTCTTGGATTATTAGCATAAATTCAATAAATAATTAATTTAAAAAAAAAGGAATTACAATGTATGTGTGTAAAATAAGCCAGGTCACAGGTGTGCATGCGCTGCCCATGACGTCTTCTTTAGAGAGAAGGTATGTGCAACGTTTCCCCTTGAAAAGTGTTGTAGCATATGTGCATGCCTGCCACCAGTGGTAAGTGACCTATTATAAAATTATCCTCTTCATGGCAAAGAGTCAGCAGGGAAAATTTCAGGACTGAGAATTTTAGTCTATGGGTGAACTGGGTTCCATGGTATATGTTGAACACAGGTAAAGAAGATATTAGTTAAAGGAGAGCAATTTTCTAACCAGGCATCTATAACAAACCCCCCCCCCCCACCTGTTTCATGCCTATTTTGCCTTTATAAAATAGGCCCCTCGAACAATCCCCAGTAGAGCACAAATGCTATCGCATAAAGTTTCAGCTGCTTTGAGGCAGGTGCAACTCTTCGACAGGTACACATGTATTTTATACAGTATGCTGCATCTCGCAACTCTGACCTTCTTCACCCATTTTATTTAGTTATTTAACATTTCTTTTATACTGCCTTTTGAGGTATCAAAGCAGTTTACATTGAACTTTTTAACTCGTGTACATTATTACTTAATAATGGTTATAACTTAAAGAATTAAACTATTTACAGGAAACAATTCTGGATTTTGTGGTTTTATTAAACATTATGATGTTCGGTTATGTGTCTGATCCAAATACTTCTTGAAAGATGTAAGTTTTCAGCTTTTTCCGGTAATCAGTTATGTCTTCAGTGGTTCTTAGAGTGCTCGGGAAGGAGTCCCATAGAGCGGGTGCATATATTGCAAAACTTCTTTGACAAGTTGTTTGTGTGCTTTTTGTTTTATAAGAGAGAATTTCAAGAAGGTTTTGGTTTCACTGTCTGCAAGAAACCCTTAGGAACAACCAGGCATGGTCCTTGCTTGGCCCTTCCTGTAGGCTTGCCCTGCCTCGCGCTGAAGCCCTCTGGGTGGCTGAGCGCTTGAGGCGGTGCTGCGATCTAACCCACGGCCTCGCGCTGCAGCTCCCGGTGCGTCGGAGCATTGGGGCATCTCCGCAGCTTAGATCCAGCACAGAATCAGACGGCGGGCTCCAAAGCAGAACCGGCGGCGCGTGCAGAGACGCCGACCGCCGGTTAGGACTCCACGTGGTTGTGGCCTACCATGTGCGAGCCAGCGGAGCGCAGCTGGGCTCTCCCGGTCTGGAGCAATGCGCGAAACAGGAGCAGCAAAACAGCAAGTACTGGGGAGAAATAAATTAATTCACTGGGTTTGCTTAATTTACTTCTAATTTAATTTAATTTAATTTAAAGGAGTAAATTAAATAAATGGAATTAAATTAAAGTATTGCTGGGCTGGTTTTAACTGACTGGGGGAGGGGAAGGTCCTTTGAACTCTTCCAAGTTGAATTTTCTGCAATCTTTAAATTTATTAAATCTGTTAGCTAAGCAGGAATTCTAGCTATTGCCTCAAAGGACATGACTGGCAAACCTCGGTGCCCATCCTGTGGCACTCGGAGAGGTACGGCCTCGGAAACAGGGATCTGCAGGGGTTGTGCTGCAGAGGCTGCTTCCGTAGAACAAGAAATCCAGGGGTCCATGACTCAGGCTTCACAAGGGTCAGGAGACCCGCTGGGGGAGGAAGGGGGGTCCCATTCCCCTCCTCCTTCTGCCTCGGTCTTGCCCATTCCTCCTCTGTCCCTCCCCTCTACTTAAGAACATAAGATATGCCATACTGGGTCAGACCAAGATCCATCAAGCCCAGTATCCTGTTTCCAACAGTGGCCAATCTAGGTCATACGTACTGTGGTGAGGAGAGCACTGCTGAGCATAGAGATACACAGGGAAATGAGACCTGTACCTTTAATTCTGAAAGTATCAAGGGTTTCCCGGGTAACCAAGAGTCTATGACTCATAACTTAGTCATCCCTAAGCCCCGCCCACAGCAGCACGTCAGGGTTAGAGGGAAGCCTGACTCTAATCACATGTGCTGGGAGCAAGGCGTGGCACAGGAAGAAGAAAAGTTTAAAAAGCTGACTTGTAGAAGCACAGAAGAGAAGAGGGGGAAGAGGGAGAGTGAAAGAAAGTGTGAAGGAAAGAGTGGAAGCAGAAGAGAGAGAGCTCCCGAGAGATTGCCAAGAACAGCTGAGAGAGCAAGGGAAGGAGGATCCGATAAAGGTATTGGTGAACCTTTGAACGAAGGCAGCAGGAGAGAGATAAAGGCTGCTGACTTAAAGCTTCCAACTGCTCAGGGAGAACTGTTTGGAAAGGTGCCAAAACAGTTCCAGCTGAAAGATAGGCTGTTGCAATCAAACAAAGTTACTGCAGACGGAAGACAGCATGACTGGCTTACAGGGCAGAGAGAGATTCTAAACACCTCTGACTCCAGGCAAGTGTGTCCTCCTCATTTCTTAACCAGTAAAAGCTTAGGAGAATTAGCTTTAGAGTTAAAAGCTGATTCTAGCAGTAAGCAAAACCCCAGGATAAAGAGAGACTGTTTACCTGAGTATCAAGTGGCTCACATAGCAGAGGAGCTAGTGCAAAAGCAAGCCCTGCTTAAAAAGTTGAATGAATTAATTAAGAAAGAGAACAGTCAGCTCTCCCTACAGATGCCCTTGGATGTGTGTGAGAATGATAGCATTGAAGAAATGGAAATAGGAGAGGTAGAAGACAATTCCTTTGAAATGCAATGTGCTTTATGTCAAGCCTCTGATGTGGAAGAATGCTAATCTAGAGAGCCATTGAATGTGTGCATGCTTAAAGAGCAACCTGATTTGTGAAGACGTCACGACAGAAGAAAAACAGCTGAGTGCTAAGCTCAACTTATAAAGCTGAAAGTTGATAGTAATAATCAAGGGACATTCAAAGAGCTGTTTTTGCTTCATGAGATTTTTTGTTCCTGTAAAGAGAAACATTTAAGAAGTATAGTTTTTGGAATAAGTTACATTTTTGAATACAAGCAAAGTTGTACCTGTTTTCTTTTGAGAAGCTGTTGCGCAGGAGTAAAATCCTATATGTTGGGTTTGTTCCACTTGTATCCTGTGTATGAAGGAATCCCTGATTACAACAAATAAATTTTCTCTGTCTTATGCCTAACCACTGGATCACAACTCCTTTGCCTTAAGATAAGACTACAATTCCCAGCAGCCCTCCTGGCAGCCATTTTTAGGGAAACTTATTAAAAAGGTAACAAAAGGCGACCTCTCCTGGTACCAGTTATCTACCTGGCCAGGTGGGGGCGACAAGAGTGGCGTAGTTCTTTGGATTGCGACTGGAGTACGACTGCGCGGCAGAAGAACACGAGCACAACAGATTTCAGAGCTCGACGGGAGGACGCCGGAGAAAGTTGCAAGCGGCTGAGACAAGAGTCCAGAGTTCCTGCAAGCCGGAGGGTCCGAAGACCGGCCGAGGTCCTACACTGTTGCTGAGCAAGACGCACCACTAGTACCAGGTACACCGTATTTAACTAGGGAAGTTAAGGATACCGGTACTGGGTGGGGGCGGTAGCAGCAGATAGAGGGAAGAACACACCTAGTGTTGGGTGCCACACTTGGGTGGTCTGTGTTTTTTCTCATTCTACAGGAAAGAAGACGACGATGGAGACACAAGATATCCTTGCATGGGTAGCAGCGGAGTTCAAGCGGCAAAAAAGAGTTGTCATTGGAGCTTCAGGAGCAAGCGGCTCGTCAACTGCAGGCCCAACAGAAACCGCTGGTAGATCTTATGGAGGCCTGGGTGAAGGAATGCAAGAAGCCACCAGAGCCTGATCCGGTTACCACAGGTTTTTCACTGGGATTAGCCCATACCTTTGGACTCGGGTCCAAAGAGACCCTTAGTTTTGGACAACTAAGAGATGGGGAAAGTGTAGACGCTTTTTTGGATGCTTTTGAAAAGGTGGCACAAATAGCCAGGTGGCCACCCGAACAGTGGGCGGTAAGGTTGGCTGTCTCACTTACTGGTGAAGCGTTGGCAGCCTACCAGACCGTTCCCGCTGAGTTGGCCAATGACTATTTGGAGGTCAAGAAGGCTATAAAAGATAGGCTAGGCCTAACTCCTATAGTCTATCGACGCCAGCTACGAAATGCCAAATTGCGTGTGGATGAGACACCACGAGCACTCTATCATAGGTTAAAAATGCTGGTAGTTAAATGGCTAGAACCAGAACATAAATCAGTAGAGACGCTGATTGATGAGCTTGTTCTGGAGCAATATTTTGCAGCAGTACCTGAAAGGATGCAAAGTTTTCTGATGTTACAAGGATGTAAGAACACACAAGCGGCTATAACAATGTCAGAGCGATTCCTAGAAGCTGAAGTGTTAGCTAAGGATAGGTCTGTAGCCTGTACTAAATTGTCTATAGCTAGGTTGGATGAGGATAGAAAGAATGTGAAGAATGTTTGTGTTCCCACCAATAGAAGGATGCAAGTGAAGCGTGCATGTTACCGGTGCGGAAGTGAACAACATTTAATACGTGATTGCAAGATGAAAACAGCCCTAGTGTTGAGCGACCCTAGTAAGAAAGGAGAAGGCTTTTTACTAGATGTGACGGTACAAGGCATACCAGTTAAAGCACTGCTTGATTCCGGATCGGATCAATCGATGCTTTCCAAACGCTTATGGAGAAGGTTAACAGCCCCAGGTTTAAGAACACCTCAGACACCTACGGGCAATGTAAACATTCGATGTGTTCACGGAACGGCGTGTACCTATCCAGTTTACTGTGTCCGCATAAAAGGATTAGGCATAGAGAGGAAGGTCCCCGTTGCTATTGTTCCCAGATTACCCCAGGAGGTAGTGCTCGGGAGGGACTGGCCCCAATTTCAGCGATGTGTGCAACAAGGGTTGGGTGTTAAGAAAGGCTTGGTTGCCACGCGAGCCCAGTCCCAAGCCCAACAGGCCCTAGGGGAAGAGCCCATAGAGGGGGAGGCACAGGTTCTACCCTCTCATGAAGCTGTAGGGACAGTTCCTATAGGTAAAATAAAGAAACCAAAGGCAGATGCTACAATGGCAATATTAAGGCCTTTGTTTGGAAAAGCCGGAAAGGGGAAGCCACACTTGCCTAAGGAGGAGTCTCCTAAGAAACCTGTTTTTGTCTTACGCTTTTGTCGGATGAGTCCGGAAGCACGAGCCCCAAGGAAGACCACTCCACAGGCAGCCGGCTTCGACCTATACAGTGCTGAAGAGGTTCTTGTCCCAAAGCAGGGGAAGGCACTCGTAAACACAGCGCTACAGATGGAGATCCCAGTAGGATGCTATGGGAGAATTGCACCTCGATCAGGCTTGGCTGTAAAGCACTTCCTAGACGTAGGTGCGGGTGTAGTGGACCCGGATTATAGAGGGGCTATTAAAGTATTGCTATTTAACTTTGGATCCGAAGATTTCCAAGTGAATGTGGGCGACCGAATTGCACAAATTATTTGTGAGCGAGTGGGTTTCCCTCCGTTGGAAGAGGTGGCCATGGTATCCGATACGCTGCGAGGGACGCAAGGTTTCGGGTCCTCGGGGGTATTCAGACAAGCATGGGTTGACTGCATTGCTGGAGGAAAGGATGGAGGATGACCTCGGACCCCAGCTAAGTGACTGCAGGAAGGAACCTGAACTCAGGATAGCGGATGGTCTCTCATGGTCTCAGAGACAGGAGTTGGAGCGCCTTGTTAAGAGCTTTACAGATGTCCTGACGCCACTGCTGGGAGAAACCAAACTCGTTGCTCACGAGATCCTGACACCAGCAGGAGAAGTAATTCGGCAACGTCCATATAGGCTGCCCGAAGCCAAGAAGCATGAGGTGATGGACCAGGTCAAGGAGATGCTAGACCTTGGTATCATCGAAGAATCCAGGAGTCCCTGGAACAGCCCGATCGTGCTGGTTCCAAAACCCGATGGATCACTCAGATTCTGTATTGATTTTCGCAAAGTCAATGCTATCTCAAAATTCGATACTTATCCCATGCCTCGGATAGAGGAGCTTCTTGACAGGCTGGGCCAGGCCAGATATCTAACAACGTTAGATATGACGAAAGGATACTGGCAGATTCCCCTAACCAGGGAATCTCGCCCGAAAAACCGCTTTCAGTACGCCACAGGGGTTGTTTCAATTCCGAAGGATGCCATTCGGCCTTCATGGAGCGGCAGCCACCTGTCAACGTCTCATTGATATAGTACTCAGGCCGCATCAGAAATATGCTACGGCCTATATGGACGACGTTGTGATCCATAGCACCAGATGGGATCAGCACATGGTCCACTTAAAGGCAGTCCTACAAGCAATGAGGGAAGCTGGTTTGACTTTGAACCCGGCAAAGTGCATGTTCGGGGCCCAAGAAGTAAAATACTTGGGACACTTGGTAGGACATGGTATCGTGAAACCCCTGTTAAGTAAGATTGAAAGTGTCCAATCTTTTCCGCGCCCTACCAATAAGAAACAACTCCGTAGTTTCCTGGGTTTGGTAGGTTACTACCGAAGGTTTATGGCACAGTTTGCCGAGAAGAGTGCGCCATTATCCGATATGTTGAGAAAGAAAGAACATGCCTAATCAGTTACGCTGGACCGAAGAGGCGGATAAGGCGTTTGGACGGCTGAAAGAAGAACTGTGCGCAGCCCCGGTATTAAGAGGGGTAGAATTCAGTCTGCCATTCATCCTACAGACTGATGCTTCAGAAACAGGTCTGGGAGCGGTGCTCTCCCAGAAGCATGAAGGTCTGGAGCATCCGGTGATGTTTCTCAGTCGGAAGTTGTCACCTGCTGAGAAGAATTATTCTACTATCGAAAGAGAGTGCCTAGCGGTGAAGTGGGCAGTGGAGTCCCTAAAGTTCTATCTGGCAGGTAGAAAATTCCTGCTCATGACCGATCATGCCCCATTAAAATGGTTGGGTCAAATGAAAGATCACAACGCCCGATTGACCCGATGGTATATGGCGCTTCAGGCGTTTGACTTTCAGGTTGTCCATCGAGCAGGGAAACTTCACCAAAACGCAGACGCGTTGTCTAGAGGCACTACCAGAGATGAAGACAAAGAGTCTTATAGGAGAATTACGTGCTGTGATTTTATGGGAACCCCAGCCCGTAATATCTTAAGAAGGGGAATATGTGGTGAGGAGAGCACTGCTGAGCATAGAGATACACAGGGAAATGAGACCTGTACCTTTAATTCTGAAAGTATCAAGGGTTTCCCGGGTAACCAAGAGTCTATGACTCATAACTTAGTCATCCCTAAGCCCCGCCCACAGCAGCACGTCAGGGTTAGAGGGAAGCCTGACTCTAATCACATGTGCTGGGAGCAAGGCGTGGCACAGGAAGAAGAAAAGTTTAAAAAAGCTGACTTGTAGAAGCACAGAAGAGAAGAGGGGGAAGAGGGAGAGTGAAAGAAAGTGTGAAGGAAAGAATGGAAGCAGAAGAGAGAGAGCTCCCGAGAGATTGCCAAGAACAGCTGAGAGAGCAAGGGAAGGAGGATCCGATAAAGGTATTGGTGAACCTTTGAACGAAGGCAGCAGGAGAGAGATAAAGGCTGCTGACTTAAAGCTTCCAACTGCTCAGGGAGAACTGTTTGGAAAGGTGCCAAAACAGTTCCAGCTGAAAGATAGGCTGTTGCAATCAAACAAAGTTACTGCAGACGGAAGACAGCATGACTGGCTTACAGGGCAGAGAGAGATTCTAAACACCTCTGACTCCAGGCAAGTGTGTCCTCCTCATTTCTTAACCAGTAAAAGCTTAGGAGAATTAGCTTTAGAGTTAAAAGCTGATTCTAGCAGTAAGCAAAACCCCAGGATAAAGAGAGACTGTTTACCTGAGTATCAAGTGGCTCACATAGCAGAGGAGCTAGTGCAAAAGCAAGCCCTGCTTAAAAAGTTGAATGAATTAATTAAGAAAGATAACAGTCAGCTCTCCCTACAGATGCCCTTGGATGTGTGTGAGAATGATAGCATTGAAGAAATGGAAATAGGAGAGGTAGAAGACAATTCCTTTGAAATGCAATGTGCTTTATGTCAAGCCTCTGATGTGGAAGAATGCTAATCTAGAGAGCCGTTGAATGTGTGCATGCTTAAAGAGCAACCTGATTTGTGAAGACGTCACGACAGAAGAAAAACAGCTGAGTGCTAAGCTCAACTTATAAAGCTGAAAGTTGATAGTAATAATCAAGGGACATTCAAAGAGCTGTTTTTGCTTCATGAGATTTTTTGTTCCTGTAAAGAGAAACATTTAAGAAGTATAGTTTTTGGAATAAGTTACATTTTTGAATACAAGCAAAGTTGTACCTGTTTTCTTTTGAGAAGCTGTTGCGCAGGAGTAAAATCCTATATTTTGGGTTTGTTCCACTTGTATCCTGTGTATGAAGGAATCCCTGATTACAACAAATAAATTTTCTCTGTCTTATGCCTAACCACTGGATCACAACTCCTTTGCCTTAAGATAAGACTACAATTCCCAGCAGCCCTCCTGGCAGCCATTTTTAGGGAAACTTATTAAAAAGGTAACAAAAGGCGACCTCTCCTGGTACCAGTTATCTACCTGGCCAGGTGGGGGCGACAGTACCTAGCAGTTTCCCCAAAAGACACAGGTTCCGCAATGCTTGTACTGGGTCAAGCGTTGATATCCTGGGTCCCTTCTTAATAATGGTTTATGGACCTTTCCTCCAGGAACTTGTCCAAACCTTTTTTAAACCCAGCTACACTAACAGCCTTTACTACATCCTCCGGTAACAAATTCCAGAGTTTGATTACACGTTGAGTGAAAAAATATTTTCTTTTATTAGTCTTAAATAGTTTACCCTGTAGCTTCATTGCATGTCCCCTAGTCTTTCTATATTCTGATAATGTAAACAATCGATCTACATTTACCCGTTCCACTCCATTCATTAATTTATAGACTTCTATCATATCTCCCCTCAGCCGTCTCTTTTCCAGGTTAAAGAGCCCTAACCTTTTTAGCCTTTCTTCATAGGAGTATCCTTCCATGCCCTTTACCATTTTGGTGGCTCTTCTCTGAACCTTTTCTAAAATCGCTATATCCTTTTTAAGATACGGCGACCAGAATTGCACACAATATTCAAGGTGCGGTCTCACCATGGAACGGTATAGAGGCATTATAATATCTTTTGTTTTATTTTCCATTCCTTTCCTTATGATACCTAGCATTCTATTTGCTCTCTTAGCTGCCGCTGCACACTGGGCCGAGGGTTTTAACATGTTATCCACAATGACGCCTAAATCTTTTTCCTGGGTGGTGGTGGTTCCTATTGTGTAACCATAGTTTGGGTTGTTCTTCCCTAGGTGCATAACTTTGAACTTGTCCACATTAAATTTCATCTGCCATTTTGATGTCCAGTCTTCCAATTTATCAAGATCCTCTTGCAATTTTCGACAATCCTCTTGGGTTTTAACAACTTTAAATAGTTTTGTGTCATCTGCAAATTTGATAACCTCACTCGTTATTCCACTTTCCAGGTCATTTATGAATATGTCAAAAAGCAGCGGACCCAGCACAGATCCCTGGGGTACACCACTATTCACCTTTCTCCATTGGGAAAATTGGCCATTTAGCCCAACCCTCTGCTTTCTATCTTTTAACCAGTTCTTGATCCATAGTAGTACACTGCCTCCTATCCCATGACTCTTTAGTTTTGCCAAAAGTCTCTGATGAGGGACCTTGTCAAAGGCTTTCTGAAAGTCCAGATACAGTATATCAACCGACTCACCTTTGTCCACCTGTTTATTCACACTTTCAAAAAAACATAACAGATTAGTAAGACAAGATCTTCCTTGTCTAAAGCCATGTTGGCTCCCATTAGGCCATGACTATCTACATGCTGAGTAATTTTGTTCTTTATGATGGTTTCTACCATTTTTCCCGGTACTGACGTGAGGCTCACCGGTCTGTAGTTTCCTGGATCACCCATGGAACCCTTTTTAAAAATTGGTGTTACATTGGCGATCCTCCAATCTTCAGGTATTAGAGATGATTTTAATGATAGTTCACAGATTACTAATAGCAGGTCTGCAATCTCATATTTCAGTTCTTTCAACACCCTTGGATGTATACCATCCGGCCCAGGTGATTTGCTACTCTTCAGTTTATCTAATAGTTGTAATACATCTTCCCGATGTATCAATATTTCCTTCAATTCTTCTCCTCCTTTAAATTCCACTTCAGTCATGGGTAACAGCCCTACATCTTCCTCAGTAAAGACCGAAGCAAAGAATTCATTCAGTCTCTCTGCTATCTCCTTGTCGCCTCTTAGTGCCCCTTTTACTCCTCTATCATCTAATGGTCCAACCGACTCTTTCACAGGTTTTTTGCTACGAATGTACTTGAAAAAAGTCTTTATTTCGCGTTTTTGCTTCTGCAGCAAGCTTCTTCCGGTGGGGAAGAGGGTACCTGGGGTCTCTTCTCTCCTGATTTCGTCCTCTTGCTGCACAAGGCCTATTGTATGCGCAAGCAGGGGCTCAGGGCAGGAGAGTCGAGCACGGCGAAGGAAGGCGGGGGGGCCAGGCCATTGAGACCAAGCACCGAGGACTCCGGGGTTCCACTCAAGCGCGCAAGGCTGATAAGCGAAGAGCCTCTCATGTCCCTTTCACATGACACTCCGGAAGAGGAGGTCTCGGACAAAGATTTAGGTGAAGATGAGGAAGAGCTCGAAGAGGGAGAGATCCCAGAGGAGGACCAATCCCGCATAGTGCGAGTTTTTCGCCGTGAGGAGCTTCCAGCGCTGATTAATGAGTCCCTGAAGGTGCTCAATGTGGCCTCGGACGCTCCAGCAGAGGAGGAAGCATTGGAGGACCCTTTAATCCAAGCCATTAGGAGGTCTCAGAAGGTTTTTCCTGTCCACAGAGTGGTACGTCAGATGATCTAGGAGGAATGGGATCAACCTGAGTCAAGCTTGAGGGGAGTCCGTTCTGTGGCTCGTCTGTACCCGTTGCCAGAACCGGACAAAGAACTGCTGAAGTCGCCCAGGGTGGATGCGGCGGTGTCAGCAGTGACAAAGAAGACGACTATCCCGGTTGAGGGTAGAGCTGCTCTGAGGGATTCTCAAGATATAAAATTGGATATGCTGCTGAAGCAAGCCTTTGATGTTAGTGCTCTCATCTTACAGGCCTCGGTGGCGGGGGCTTGGGTAGCTCGGGCCTGTTTGAGGTGGTCCCAGCAACTTCAGCTAGCGGAAGGTACCTCAGAGGACACGCAGGCTATTACGGCTAGGATGGAATCTGGGACAGCCTTCCTGGTGGATAGCTAGTATGACCTCATCAGGAGCCTAGCTAAGAACATGGCCTCTGTGGTAGCAGCTAGGCGTTATTTGTGGCTACGTAATTGGGCAGCCGATGCCTCCTCAAAGTCGCGCCTGAGTCGTCTTCCGTTTAAGGGGAAGCTGCTATTCGAAGAAGACCTAGACAAGTTGGTAAAGGATCTTGGCGAATCTAAGGGAGGCAGGCTTCCGGAAGACAGACCGAAACAGGGGCGCTCTCTGGCGCCGGTGCGGAACCAACCAAGGGATCCCCGGAGGTTTCGTCCAGCCAGGTCGAACCCCTTTCCAAGGGGTCGTTTCCCTTCAAGGGGTCAAAGTTTCAGAGGGTTTCGAGGGGCAGGTAGAGGCTTTGGGACCTCTTCCTCCGCTGCGGGGCCAAGAAAACCACAATGAGTTGATGGGGGACCAGAAGGGCGGACTGCCGGTGGGGGGTCGTTTAAGGCAGTTTCCTCCCGCCTGGTCCCGGGTCACGTCCGATCAATGGGTCCTGGAAGTCATCCGAGAGGGATACGCTCTCGAATTTGCAAAGCAAATACTTCCTTCCTTTATTCAGTCTCCCTGTGGTTCTCCAGAAAAGAGGGCAGCGATAGAAGTTACGCTCTCAAGACTTATAGCGCTCGGAGCGGTGGCCCCTGTGCCGTTAGACCAATGCGGCTCCGGTCGATACTCAATTGATTTTGTCATACCAAAGAAGGAAGGATCCTTTCGCCCGATCCTAGATCTAAAGCAAATCAATCGCTGTCTCAAGGTACCTCATTTCCGTATGGAGACCCTAAAGTCGGTCATTGTGGCCATAAGAAGCGGAGAGTTCCTAACTTCTCTGGATTTGACGGAGGCTTATCTGCATATCCTGGTCCGAAGATCCCATCAGCAGTTCCTGAGGTTCGCGGTACCAAGAGGTCACTTTCAGTTCCAGGTGCTGCCCTTCGGTCTGGCGACAGCTCCCCGTACTTTCACCAAAGTAATGGTAGTAGTAACAGCAGCTCTACGAAAGGAGGGAATTATGGTACATCCCTACCTGGACGACTGGCTGATACGGGCAAAGTCAGAAGCGGAGAGTCGCACGGCTACAACCAGAGTGGTAGAAGTTCTGGAGGAGTTGGGGTGGGTCATCAATCGGGCAAAGAGCTGCTTGATTCCCACTCAGGAGATCGAATATCTCGGAGCGAGGTTCGACACCAGGAGAGGAAGAGTATTTCTATCCAAGAAGAGATCAGTGGACCTAAGGATCCTCGTTTCGTAGTTCCTCAGCAGGTGAAACCCCACGGCCTGGCATTACCTGCAATTGCTGGGAACCATGGCTGCAGCTATCGAGGTAGTTCCGTGGGCCAGGGCTCATTTGCGTCCTTTGCAGCGGGCCTTGTTACGTCGTTGGTCCCACCAGTGTCATCCTTTGTCCATGCGGCTGCCCTGTCCTCCTCGAACCAAGAAGGCACTCCAGTGGTGGCGGTGCCCAAGGAACCTGAATCGCGGGATGCCTCTCGAACCTCCTCAGTGGATGCTGCTGCTGATGGACGCCAGTTTGGCAGGCTGGGGGGCTCATTGCGAGGGTCAGTTCGCCCAGGGTTGCTGGACCTCGGGGGAGTCCCAGTGGTCCATCAACAGACTGGAATTGCGGGCGGTAGCCCTAGTGCTCAGAGCATTCTAGCCTCTAGTTCGACAAAGGCCAGTACGCGTCCTCTCCGACAATGTCACCGCGGTGGCCTACATCAACCGCCAGGGGGGAACAAGCAGTCCCTCCTTAGAAAAGGAAGCGGACAGCCTGTTACAGTGGGCCGAAGCCTGATTGACAGCCCTTTCGGCACAACACGTGGTGGGAACGGACAACGTGTTGGCCGATTACCTCAGCAGGTTCCAGATAGACCACGGAGAGTGGGAGCTAGCGCAGGAGGTCTTTGACCAGGTAGTAGCCCTTTGGGGGCCCCCAGTCATGGATCTCATGGCACGTTACGCTACAGCCAAGGCAAGCCGATTCTTCAGTCGCAGGAAGGAAAGGATGTCCGAGGGCTTAGACGCCCTGGTTCAGAGGTGGCCTTCAGAGGGGCTCCTGTATGTATTTCCTCCATGGGCACTCAACGGAAGGGTTCTGCAGCAGGTGGAAGCCCACCAAGGTTTGGTGGTTCTCATAGCTCCTGATTGGCCTCACCGCCCTTGGTATGCAGACCTAGTGAGGTTGATGGCAGATCGGCCATGGCAGTTCCCCTGCAGAAAGGATCTGTTGAGGCAGGGGCCAGTTTGGATGCCTCACGTGGATCGATTCTCGCTTACGGCCTGGCTATTGAAAGGGCGCGGCTCCAGAAGCGGGGGTATTCGGGTTCAGTAATTTCAACTTTGTTGAGCGTGCGAAAGCGCTCGACCTGTCTTTCCTACGTGAGAGTTTGGCGCATATTCGAAGCATGGTGTGCGGAACACCGGAAGAAACCCCTTTCGGCCTCTGTTCCGGAGGTTCTGGAATTTTTGCAAGCAGGCTTTGAGAAAGGCCTAGCGCCCAGCTCCTTATGGGTCCAGTTGGCGGCCATTTCTTGTTTTAGAGGTAAGGTCCGCGGAAAATCCTTAGGGGCTCACGCCGATGTGGCCAGGTTCCTGAGAGCGGTTAGGCGTCTGCGACCTCAACAAAGTTCGGTAATCCCTCCTTGGGATCTCAACCTGGTATTAAATGCCTTGACTAGAGAGCCTTTCGAGCCAGCAAAGAAAGCCTCCCTAAAGGATTTGACTCTGAAGACGGTCTTTCTGGTCGCTATTTGCTTGGCCAGGCGTGTCTCGGAACTTCAAGCACTGTCCTCTAGGCCCCCTTTTCTTTCGTTCTTCAGGGATAAGGTGGTCTTGCGGACCGTCCCCTCCTTCTTGCCCAAGGTCATCTCCCCTTTCCATGTGAACCAACCAGTTTCGCTTCCGTCCTTCTCTGGGGACGGACAAAAAGGGGATGACGGGAAGCTGCGTCTTCTGGACGTGCAGAGAGTGCTGAAGCGTTACCTATCCCGCACGGCACCCTTTCGAAGGTCCGAACGTTTATTCGTCCAATTCGGAGGGCCGCACAAAGGGGAAGCGGCTGCCAAGGCTTCCATCCCTAGGTGGATCAGGGAAGCTATTGCCTCCGCTTATCTCCTAAAGGGCAAGCAGGTTCCAGGAGGTCTGTGCGCGCACTCAACTAGGGCACAGGCAACTTCCTGGGCGGAGTATAGTTTAGTTCCCCCGCTGGACATTTGCAGAGCAGCTACCTGGTTGTCGCTGCACACCTTTACCAAACACTACAGGCTGGATGTTCAGAGAACAGCTGATACTAGGTTTGGGGACGCGGTACTTCGGTCCGGGATGGCGAATCCCACCCAGGTTTGAACTGCTCTGTCACATCCCAGAAGTAAAGGGACTGGACTGGAGTGACGATAAGGAAGAAGTAATTAGTCCTTACCTGCTAATTAGTGTTCCTGAAGGAACGACAGTCCAGTCCCTGATCCCACCCGGGTTCTTCAGTTGGCAGAGTTTTTTCCCGTAGGAATAGGAAGGTCTGCGGACCGAAGTCAAGGCCAGATCGGAAGGGTCCCTTGCAAGGATCTTACGGGACGAGGGTGGGGGAAGGCTAGGGCGGGCTCCGGTAAGCCTCCTCCTCCCTTCTGCCCCCCCCCCTTTTTTCTCCTTCTTGCTTCCTACAGTTTAAAAAAAAAAAAAAAGTTTGATTTTATGTTATAGTTTTTTATAGGGTAGCTATTGGTTATTGGTTAAGTCTGCTTTTTCATTAAGTTTACTGGGGCATGGGGGTGGTGCCACTGGTATTTATACCGCACCATCCTCAAAAAGGATGGGCTCAGCCTCCAAGCTGCTGGAAGGGTTGCGCAACCCAGAAGTAAAGGGACTGGACTGTCGTTCCTTCAGGAACACTAATTAGCAGGTAAGGACTAATTACTTCTTAACGCATGCGAACTCTGCAGGAGTTTAAAAAAATTACCTTATGTATAACTTATAAACATCAAACCACAGAAACAGCGAGCCTAACTCTACAAGGACGATTTATTCATATAAAGTTAGGACCACATATTTCATGCCCTACCTTATATAGAGAGCTTCTCTAAATATCCATATATTTAAAAAGGTTTTGGACAAGTTCCTGGAAGAAAAGTCCATAAACCAGTGGTTCCCAAACTTGGGGTTAGGACCCCAACTGGGATCACATCATCAGTAGATAGGGAAATGGAAATATTTCTGTGACCCCATCTCTCTGGACTTTCACTGCAATCAAAACCAAGTCACCAGACAGCATGTGACCTGTGAGCCAGTGAACATCCATTTGTCCTTCCGGGTAAGCGTCCTGTTAGACTGGAAACCCATGCTAAGTACTGGGGTCTGTAAGTGCATGCTGCACAGTGACACAAGGGATCCTCTGCTGCTCCTGTTGCCACTACTATTGCCGCTGCCTTTCTGCTTTACATGAGTGACAGGAGGGGAAGGAGGCTGGACCCACCAGTTGATTTCACCATCATTTGGGATCACATGAATTTGCAGTTATTAAAATGGGGTCATAAGGTATACAAGTTTGAAAAGCACTGGCATAAATCATTATTAAAGAGGACCAGAGAAATCCACTGCTTACCCTGGGATAAGCAATGTGGAACCTGTGTGCCTTTTTGAGAACCTGGCAGTACTTGTGACCTGGATGGGCCACTGTTTGAAACAGGACATGGGCTTTATGGGCCCTTGGTCTGACCCCGTATAACATATCTTATGTTCTATATCTTTATACTATTATGGGACCACTGAATATTGCTTTCAATGCACACAATAAGTCAAAATTTTATTTTAAACTAAATATTATAAAAAAAGGCTTTGCTGTTTTGACAAACAAAATGTAATGGCAGAGAAAAAAAAGTTATAAGTACCTGCTGACAGTCACATTAAAAATAAATGAAAAAGGTCATTAAAGTCTCATATAAGGAAATAATCATCTAAAATGAAAGGCTGGCTAGTTCAAATGAAGTGTCAAATAAGGAAATATGTCAAATAAATAATTTTTTTATAGATTCTGAAGGAATATGTGGGGGCATATGTGTGTATGAATGTATGGGGAACCAGACTGCAATTTTCAATATAGTGTTGAAGGAGTTAATGAATGTAGCTGAGCTGATGCAGGAAGCAGCTGCGCCTGAGGCAAGCACCAGGAGAGCTCACAGGAGATAAAAAGCATGACCCAATTAAGTAAATAAAACAGACACTAAGCAAACTATAAAGAAAATGACTTGTAAAATTACATTTTTATGTGCAAAGGTCTGCTAGGGGCTTTAGAGCACTAAAATTTGCTGTGTGAGTTCAAATGAAGGTAGCAAGGGACCGTTTCTGGACAGAGCGGAATGTAAGAACACTTTTACAGAGACGATAGAATCCACATGCAAGAACTTCAGTTACTGGTTGGTAAGTCAGGCACCTTCTCTGACCCTTTTCAAATCCATGCTGAAAACTCAACTCTTTGCTGCTGCTTTTGGATCTTGACTCAACTGATCTCCTTGTTTCTTTACCATTCCCCCTTGTTTTATCCCTGTCTATACCTTGATAAGGCAGGCAAAGGGAGAATTTGAGAAGAAGCTTGCTGCGGAAGCAAAAACGTGAAATAAAGACTTTTTCAAGTCCATTCATAGCAAAAAACCTGTGAGAGAGTCAGTTGGTCCATTAGATGATAGAGGGGTTAAAGGGGCACTAAGAGGCAACAAGGCGATAGCAGAGAGACTGAATGAATTCTTTGCTTTGGTCTTTACTGAGGAAGATGTAGGGATGTTACCCATGACTGAAGTAGTATTTAAAGGTGCGGAAGAATTGAAGGAAATATCGATACATCAGGAAGATGTATTACAACTATTAGATAAACTGAAGAGTAGCAAATCACCTGGGCCGGATGGTATGGTTTTGAAAGAACTGAAATATGAGATTGCAGACCTGCTATTAGTAATCTGTGAATTTTCATTAAAATCATCTGTAATACCTGAAGATTGGAGGATCGCCAATTTTTAAAAAGGGTTCCAGGGAGGTCACGTGATGTGATGAGCTAGGGCAGACGCTGATCGCCTGAGCTCCGGATCCCCCTCCCCTCCGTACCAGTGAAATTGAGCCGTTTTCAGCGCAGTGGAGCACAAAAATATCACCCAAGGGTGTGTAGAAGGCAGAGAAGAGACCCGGAAGAGGGATAATGGCAGCGGCGGCAAAATTGAGCCAGAGAGAGAAAGATCGGGCCGCAGGGCAACAAAAGATGACGGACTCACCCCCGCGCACTCTTCTGAGGCTTCTCCGGTATCAATTGCAGAAATATCCACAGCAGTAGCAGCGGCGCTTTCGTCACAGTTTGAAGCACTGCATAATAAAATGGATGTACTGCAGAGTTCCCTGGGCTCCCTAGGAAATCGTGTGAAGGAGGTAGAGAGACGCATCGGGCACACTGAAGAGGAAGTGGAAAATCTAGCCTGGGAGCTAGGTTGTGTGCAGGCCACGTTAAAGATACAGGAGGCAAAATTAGAAGACCTAGAAAATCGCTCTAGAAGGAATAATTTGCAATTTTTGGGCATAGTGGACACAATTCTGGATAAAGACCTGAAGCAGTTTGTGGAAACCCTATCTGCCTCATTGCTGGAGGCAGAAGGAGAGAGTGGTAAGGTCCTGATCGAGAGAGCCCATAGAGTGGGACGGAAGAATGCGAAGGACCGCAGGCCCAGGGTGGTCTTGGTTAAATTTTTGCAGTTCCCGCAAAAGGAAGTTATCCTGAGAGCAGCACGGAAACATGGTACCATCGAGAAGGACAATATGAAAATAAGAGTCGCACAGGACTACTCGGTGGCCCTGAGCCAGCGCCGGAGAGCATATGCGCCTATCTGTCAAGCATTAATAGAGGCCAATATCCGGTTCACAGTGCAATACCCGGCCAGATTACATGTCACCAGGAATGGGGTGCACCCGGTATTTGAATCAGCAGGAGAGGCGACCAAATATGTGGAGAGCCTGAAGACTGAAGAGCAGATCGGGAAGTCGTGAGGTATATCTCTGGAGAAGAGACTTAGCCGCAGAGGCGAGAGACTAATCCATTATGGAGAGACCGCTGTTGGGTGTCGTGCCAGAGCTATGAGTGGGCGTGTGAGGCCTGGACTGGCACTATGAACTTGCTGAGAGACATTATCCTAAGGGACTGTGCCTGAAAGGACATCCCAGAAAGGCAGGGAGACTCGATGCCTTAGGGGGTGGATAAAGAAGTCTGCCTATCCCCATTTTTTCTTGGGGGATAAAGTGTTTATGAGTTTCTTTGTGTGGGGAATGTTTGTATTGCTGCATGTTTGTTTGGCAGAGCTGGGGGGAAATATAGGAGTGGGGTAGGATTGGGTGGATGAGAGGGAAGGGGCAATGGGGGGAGACGGTATGGAGGCAAGAGGGGGGAGTGCAGGGCCAAGGAGAGTGTGGGGGGAGGCAGGGAGGGCCAAGTGGTGGGGGAGGGGGATCTGTTCACATCAATCGTGACTAGGTAGGAGAGGAGGGATTGGATTAGTGGTGAACGAAGTGGGGGGGTTGAGAGGGTGAGAGGGGGTTAGAGAGGAGGAGAGACAGTACGGGGATTAAGGGGAGGAGACAGGGGAAGGGGGTCCGTAGCCTCAGGGGTTGGAGGAGCCGAGCAGAAGGGGATAGGGGAGACGGTAAGGGGGGGGGGTCCCAGGCTGGGGGGGCCCTCTCGGGTAAATGGCTGAATATGCTGAGATATGAGGCAAACGACGACAGGCCACCCTGAAGATTATATCTTGGAATGTCTGTGGGGTAGGTAGCCCAATAAAGAGATATAAAGTATTGCAAGCGTTAGCGAGGCAGAAATGTGACATCGCAATGTTACAGGAAACCCACCAGACGGCAGAACATCATCTTAAACTGTGTAGGGACTGGGTGGGACAGGGGTGGGGGGCCCCGGCCAAGGGGAAGAAAGGTGGAGTGGTCATTTTGATCCATAAGCAAGTGAGATTCACAATGCTGCAAGCACACATTGACCCGGGGGGCAGGTTTATTTTGTTGTATGGTCTGTTGGAAGGGAAGCCAATCGTGTTAGGTAATTTGTACAGCCCTAATACCTTGGATCGGGAGATGTATGTGCGATTGGCCTCTCGGGTGGAGCAGCTGCCAGAGGCCCCTTTGATATTGGGAGGGGACTTCAATGAAGTGTTAGATGTGGACCTTGATACATCGCGAGGAGGAGATCGGGTGCGGGCTCCTGCGGTTAGAGTTTTGCAGGGCCTTCAGAAGCAGTTGGGTATTGTGGATCCCTGGCGCCTGCTACACCTGTCTGAGAAGGATTTTACTCATCAGTCTAGGGTGCACGGTACTAGTGCACGGATCGATTACATATTGCTTTCGCAGAGACTATTTGCTGGAACGAAGGAGGCACAAATTGGACCTTTGGAAACTTAAGATCATGCAATGATCTGGGTGGAGTTAGAATGGTACGATGCGAACGTGAGGACTAGGCTGTGGAAGTTTCCATTAGAACTTTACCGGGATAATGATTTCCATGTCTTTATTAAGCAGCGGTGGCAGGAGTTTGTGGTACATAATGAACGCCATCAGGAAGACCCAGAGTTGTTTTGGGAGACGGCCAAAGTGGTTCTAAGAGGGGACATCATAGACTATGCGGCACGGAAGAAGAGGTTGTTGTCGGAGCAGATCTTTCGGATGGAGCAACAAATGGTGCAGGAGCGCCGGAGATGGGTGAGGTGCCCCAATGCAGTCAACAGAAAGAGGCTCTGGGAGGTGCAGGTAGCCCTGAATGAGCTGCTACATATGCGAGCAAAAAAATCTGCGATGTACTATCGCTACCAGCTATATCGCTTTGGGGATAAACCGGGGGGACTTCTGGCCTGGTGCCTGCAGGGAAGCAGGGGTAGTAGATTGGTGGCGGCCATGTGGGATGCACAAGGTAAATTGCATAAGGAGAACTCCCAAATTGCGAGGCTGTTCCGATCCTTTTATCAACAATTATATTCGGAGAGAGAGGGAACCCGGGCCCGGATGGAGGACTATCTGAGGAGTATACAACTCCCTCAGTTGGGGACTGAACAGCGGGTCCAGCTTGAAGGGCCAATTACAGCACAGGAGGTGCAAAGTGTTATTCGTAAGGCCAGGTGTTCCAAGGTGCCGGGCCCGGATGGGTTTGGAGCAGAATGGTACAAGGTGTTGGAGCCCTCAGTGACTCAATCCCTGGTGGCAATGTTTCAACGGCGAGTGGAAAAGGGGCAGTTTACGTGGGGAGATAATCACGCACATATTGTGTTAATACCTAAACCCGGAAAGGATCATACTCAAGCGGCCTCTTATAGACCAATCTCACTGTTGAATTTCGAGATGAAAGTGATGTCAAAGATCCTAGCGGACCAACTGGCGTCAGTACTGGGAGAATTGGTGCACGAGTCCCAGGTGGGTTTTGTTAGGGGGCGCTATGCGGTTCGGAATTTATGGAAAATTGTGGCATCGTTGGAGTGGGTGCGGGATAGAGTGTTGCAATCGTTGCTGATAAGTTTTGATGCAGAAAAAGCCTTTGACCGGGTGAATTGGCGGTATCTGAAAGGCCTGCTGCCGAGATATGGTCTTGGACCCTCCTTCTGTAAAATGGTCGAGGTTCTGTATTCGAGCCCTATGGCAGGGGTGATATGCAATGGGGTGGTGTCAGAAGTTCTATTTAGAGCGGGGTACGAGACAGGGCTGCCCCCTCTCTCCTCTGTTGTTTGTACTGACATTGGACCCACTGGTGCGATGGATAGAGGCATCCGCAGAGATCCGGGGGGTGCACATTAGGGGCTGTGGTTTCAAGATGGCAGCATTTGCATTTGATATGTTGGTGCACCTGTTGGATCCGCAACAATCTTTACTACGGCTACTGGAGGAGTTTGACTGCTTTGGACGTTTTGCCGGACTACGCATCAATATGGATAAATCAGAGGCACTAGATGTGTCAGGGCTGCTTAGACACAGGTGGGGGAACACCTTTCCACTGAAGTGGTCAGATGATTTCTTTATATATCTAGGTATTCTGTTGCCCTGGGACCCTAAGGAGTTATATAAATGGAAATTTGAGTGAGTATTCCGCAGACTATGTACGCAATTGCGGATGTGGAATCCCCTGCCTTTGTCCTTATTAGGTAGAGCGGCAGCACTG
Source organism: Ichthyophis bannanicus (assembly GCA_033557465.1). Taxonomy (NCBI): domain Eukaryota; kingdom Metazoa; phylum Chordata; class Amphibia; order Gymnophiona; family Ichthyophiidae; genus Ichthyophis; species Ichthyophis bannanicus. Next base: position 1,373,470,995 of record CM066032.1, on the reverse strand, counting down.
GGGATGGTAGTATTGCCCCAGGTGCTCTATTGGTTGCAAACTCTCCCGGTCTGGTTCTTGAAAAAAGACCTTGCTCGTTTGGAACGCGAAATTCGACGGTTTCTTTGGAAAGGAGCCAGAGCCCGTATCCCATTGCATGGTTTGTGTGGGGGTTGGAGTAAAGGAGGGATAGGGGTCCCGGACTTGGGGTCAGTATGCCTTGGCCTGCCAAGCTAGGCACCTGGGGGACTGGTTGGGGGATACGGAGTACTATACCCCCCGATCGTTAGAGGCGGCATTTGTAGCCCCTCACACATTATTGGTGGTGGTGGTACATTCAGAGGGCTCCGCGCGACTGACTAGGAGTGTGCTGGTGACTCCAGTACGGCATGTATGGAGGCGGTTGAATCGGTTTTTGTGCGGATCCCCCGGGGTGTCCAGTTGGTTACCTTTGCAGGGCAAGGCACGTTTCCCCCCAGGGTCAGACACGATGGCGTTTTGACAATGGCAGGATCTTGGGATTAGTAAACCTGGGCATGTCATAGACGTGGAAGGGCGATGTAAAACCTTCGAGGCTCTTCGTAGGGAATATGGGATGAATGGGCGCCAGGGTTTTGCATATGCCCAGCTTTCTCATTATGTAACATCCCTATCAAGGGGGGGATCTGGCGGTTGGGAGATCAGCGACGATATTGGATTTTTTTGCTCTGGGGGAAGGAGCTCCACCAAAGATCTCCAATTTGAAACGACGGATAGACAAATATAGGACCTCCCCATAGTACTCGTCGGAGAAGGCCTCGTGGGCAAGTGAGTTGGGTATAGAGGTGGCTCCAGAGTCTATTCAAGATGCCCTGCAGTGAATCGCTAGTCTGGTAGAAGGGGCTAGATGGCGAGAGGTGCAGTTTAAATGTGTCATTCGAGCGTATTTCTCCCCGAGGAGGGCGTTACGGAGTCACCTCATGCTAGACGGCGGATGTCCGAAGTGTTCTGTTCCGTTAGCAGATCTGGGTCATATGTGGTGGAGATGCCAGCATGTTCAGGCATATTATATGCGGATTAGTAATTATATGAGCAGATTGATACAGCAACCGATCAGTTGGACGGGGGCTTTTGTAGTATTGGATCAGCTTGGACCACTCCACCCAAAGGGGAAGTGGGAACGTTTGTTGGTACGGAAGGCTTGTCTGGTGGGGAAGGGCCCAATCTTATACAGATGGAGAGAAAAATCCCCTCCCACCTTTTGGGAATGGCGTAACAGCTTCCACCAACTGATGCTGCTGGAGAGGGCAGGAGCTAGAGGAAATACCAGGAAATGGCCCACCTTTCTGTTGGTATGGGAATCATATATTCAGTTATTGGGACACCGTACTCGTAACGAAGTACTGCAAACGAGCTGAACGAGATTGGGGGTAGGTGGGGAGTCGGGTGGATGGGCTAGAGGGTAGGTATTTAGCCAAGTCCCTCTGCTCAGGGGGAGGTTGAGGCTACGGAGGGGGTAAGGGAAGGTTGGGAGGAGGGAAGGGGGGGGCTGTGGGAAGGGAGGGAGTTGGGAGGAAAAGGGAGGGATAAAACTTGTATACCATGAGTGTCAATGTGTGATAATCAGGTGGTGGATCAGAGTCAACCACACCAGATGGAGTGTTGTAAGTTGGAATGTTATAATGCATTGTCCTCGTGATTTAAGAAACAAAGTTTAAAAAAAAAAAGGGTTCCAGGAGTGATCCGGGAAACTACAGACCGGCGAGCCTGATGTCAGTACCGGGAAAAATGGTAGAAACCATCATAAAGAACAAAATTACTCAGCATGTAGATAGTCATGGCCTAATGGGAGACAGCCAACATGGCTTTAGACAAGGAAGATCTTGTCTTACTAATCTGTTATGTTTTTTTGAAGATGTGAACAGGTGGAAAAGGTGAGTCGGTTGATATAGTGTATCTGGACTTTCAGAAATTTTTTGACAAGGTCCCTCATCAGAGACTTTTGGCAAAACTAAAGAGTCATGGGATAGGAGGCAGTGTACTACTGTGGATCAGGAACTGGTTAAAAGATAGAAAGCAGAGGGTAGGGCTAAATGGCCAATTTTCCCAATGGAGAAAGGTGAATAGTGGTGTACCCCAGGGATCTGTGCTGGGTCCGCTGCTTTTTGACATATTCATAAATGACCTGGAAAGGGGAATAACGAGTGAGGTTATCAAATTTGCAGATGACACAAAACTATTTAAAGTTGTTAAAACCTAAGAGGATTGTGGAAAATTGCAAGAGGATCTTGATAAATTGGAAGACTGGGCATCAAAATGGCAGATGAAATTTAATGTGGACAGGTGCAAAGTTATGCACCTAGGGAAGAACAACCCAGGAAAAAGATTTAGGCGTCATTGTGGATAACATGTTAAAACCCTCCGCCCAGTGTGCAGCGGCGGCCAAGAGAGCAAATAGAATGCTAGATATCATAAGGAAAGGAATGGAAAATAAAACAAAAGATATTATAATGCCTCTATATTGTTCCATGGTGAGACCGCATCTTGAATATTGTGTGCAATTCTGGTCGCCGTATCTTAAAAAGGATATAGCGTTATTAGAAAAGGTTCAGAGAAAAGCCACCAAAATAGTAAAGGGGATGGAAGGATACTCCTATGAAGAAAGGCTAAAAAGGTTAGGGATCTTTAACCTGGAAAAGAGACGGCTGAGGGGAGATATGATAGAAGTCTATAAATTAATGAACGGAGTGGAACGGATAAACATAGATCGATTGTTTACGTTATCAGAATATAGAAAGACTAGGGGACATGCAATGAAGCTACAGGGTAAACTATTTAAGACTAATAAAAGAAAATATTTTTTCACTCAACGTGTAATCAAACTCTGGAATTTGTTACCGGAGGATGTAGTAAAGGCTGTTAGTGTAGCTGGGTTTAAAAAAGGTTTGGACAAGTTCCTGGAGGAAAGGTCCATAAACCATTATTAAGAAGGGACCCAGGATATCAATGCTTGACCCAGTACAAGCATTGTGGAACCTGTGTCTTTTGGGGAAACTGCTAGGTACGTATGACCTAGATTGGCCACTGTTGGAAACAGGATACTGGGCTTGATGGACCTTGGTCTGACCCAGTATGGCATATCTTATGTTCTTATGTTCTGTGTTGTTTGTCTTGACTAGACTGTAAGCTCTGATGAGCAGGGACTGTCTCTAACATGTCTGTGCAGTGCTGCGTATGTCTTGTATTGCTATATAAATGCTCAGTAGTAGGTAAAGAAAATTGAGGGGATAAGACATGCCAGGGAGAGTGTCTCTATATGGAAAAGCTGGAAAAGGATTTAATTGATGCCAGAATTGTAAGTAATTAAGAATTATTTACAGGAGGAGTATATAAGAAGCTGGAATGAAAGCTGCAGAGAAAATTTAAACTTAAATGTGGAAACCTTTTTCTTGGTGACAGGAATAAGACTGAAGAAGCTCTGAAACTCATTCAAGCAGTTTTAAATCCAAGCTGAATGAGGATTTGAAGTGATTTATTGAAGAGCGAGTTTAATTTTGAGAACTGCTTTGATTAAACATTCAACAGTGTGTGACCTGCTTTCTATAACACTTGTGTCCTTCAAGCAGTAAAGGAAAGTAAGGCTGAATGTCTAAAACTTCCATTATAGTGAGCAAAACCTGAAAGTGAGCTGTTTTAAAATGGAGTACTGCTCACAGGAATTGTTTAATCCTGATTCAGTTTAACTGTTTCAATGAGGAAGAGAGTATATGTTTGAAAGAATGAAGGATTGAATGTGTTTTTAAAGAAAGAAAAAACATTGCCTTATTTAAATAATTACATTTATTGGTAATTGGTATAGTTTTCCTGAACTGATTGGCAGTTGTAAGGATTGACCCTGGCACATAGATAGAGAAAACTAATTTTTGCACAAAGAGTTGTGTGGGAGGGAAAGACAGGGAATTTGATTATCTTTTGTTTTTGAGAAAAACAAGTTTCACACATAAGAGAAATAGAAAAAGAAGAAAAAAAAAGAATGGAACACTTTCTAGTTACTGCACACACAGCTAGGGAGGTAGTTTCTTTTATTGATTTTTTAAAAGACAGGTACTAGGTTATCCTAACTGCAGCAGGACATCGTTGGAGCAGAGGGGATCCTAAGGCACCCAGTGTGAAGAAAGCAGCAAGACCTGAAAAGAAGATTTGAGATGTGACTGACACATCCCATTGACTATTTTGTTTGGCATAACACTGGTGCACTAGTAGTTGAATTTTTTGAAACAAAGGTATCTTTTTTTTAAAATTATTTATTTATGCAATTTTACAATAATAATCAAGCAATGCTTGTACAGAAAACAACTACTTGTACAACAAAGGATGAAGAAAATAATTACCATGAAATACATCAAAAACAAGAATATAATTAGCCCACAATTGATGGGACGTAGCAAAAAAAAAGATACAAGGATAGGTGTATCCTCTATCTCTAATTTATACAGAAACAATATTTTAAGATCTAAGATGGAGGCAGAGAACAGAGCATTACTAACTACAATGAGACCTTAATCACGGAGGAGATGATGTCACCACATGGGAGCTGACAAACGCAGATAACTCCTCCGGTTGAAAAAAGACATACTTATTCTCTCTAAAGTAAATTATACATTTACAAGGAAAATGTAAGAGAAATGAGGCACCAATCTGAGCAACACCAGGTCTTAGCAACAAAAAAGCTCAACGCCTTCTCTGGGTCTCTCTAGAGACATCTGGGAACATAACAATCTTTTTCCCCATAAATAACGCTAAACGCTTCTTAAAGTATAACTTCAATATCCAATCCCTGTCCGATGGAATTGCAAAGGTCACTAACATAGTCGAAACCTTCAAATCTGCTTCTTTAGGTGACTGTAATAGAGCAGAAACATCTAAAATATCCATTTCCAAGGGACCTATAGTCCTCTGACCCTCCTTCTTATCCTTAGGTAAAAAATATGCTTTCACTACGGGAGGAGTTAAATCAATCGGTACCTTTAAGGTTTCATGTATATATTTTTCAAACAATTCCACCGGGGAAATCTTTGAAACAACAGGAAAATTCAACAAACGAATATTGGAAGCTCTCACAACATTTTCCAAGTTTTCCAGCTTCATTCTTATTGCAATATTATCTTTCACAATAGATTCAGTTAATACAGAAACCTGAGTCACTTTCTGCTCCCCTGCAAAGATCTTCGTGTGAAGGTCAGCCAGTTCACCCTGCACTCCAACAGACAGAGTATCCAACTTTTCCAAACGCAAAGTCGTCAGTTCCACTTGTTGGCAAACAGCAGATGATAGCTGCAAAATCGCCTCCCAGATCGTCTCCAGTGAGATCACCTTCGGGCGTTTCAAAAGAATGCCTTTTGATAACTCAGTCAACAAGGAGGGTTCCTGCGTGTCTGCTCCGTCAGCTCGATGGAAAGGTTTAACCTCCTAAAGGATTGAATAACAGACCGTATCCACAGGCCTCAACAACGAGGACTGATCTCCAGGACTTTCCTGAGGCGGGGCCCGCTCATAAGACGCTTCACTACCAACTCCGGGCAGGGCTGCATCTCCACCCGCAAGAGGGGTCTCCAGAGGGGTCACACGTGGAGGAGGTAACCGCTCATCTGGGAAGAGAGACACTTCCAGGGCAGACAATGCCGGATCCACCACAACCAGCGGTACAACGCCCACTCGAATCTCGCCCTTTTTTTGCTCTGTCAGCTGCACAAAACGATCCATAGGTCCAGCGGAATTTGCAAGCACAGGCTCCGCAGGAGGAGCCTTTTGCTTGCCTTTACGTTTAGGCATGTTCAGCTCAAAAACGCTCACGCCGCCATCTTAGAATTAAGTCACCCCCCCAAAGGTATCTTTACCTGAACAATAATACCCTTTCGCCTGCAAAGTTATAGATAAAAGACATAGAACTCAACTTTTCTACTACTAAGGAGTAAAGAAATCTCAAGCTTTAAACTGGTTAACTAATACTTGCCTTGTTTTGAAAGAAACAGTGTTGTACCACTGTTGAATAGAAGCATTGTAAGAACTGTTCACCCGAAAATACTTGAATACATTTATAAATATTGTTATCGTTTTACTTATAAAAATTGAATTTACACTATTTTTTTTAAATTAAAATTAGAATTTTTTTTACAAAAGTTAAACTTCAAGTGGTTCCTTGTGAGAGAGGTCTCACCCCTTGGTAAGTTCTGGTTTGAATTTAAGGTTCAAGATGTTGTAAAGTGCATTGAGAAAAAATAAAAAAATATTTTCTCTGTAAAAAGCTGAGAGTTTCCATTGGTTGCTTACTTGAGGTAACTTAGCCACCCATGACCCTCATAACACCCAGGTAAAGTAGGGTAATGCCCCCATGGAGCCCCCAGTTTACACAAAACATGCAAAATTTTGCATAATTCAGACCTTTTGACACAGAAGTTTGAATTTTATTTGTAGAATTCCAGTAGATGTAATTATAACAAAGTACATGAGTATTTTTTACCTGCAGATTCTGCATCAGTTTTCAAATTGAAAGTGCATGTGGACACGCATACTGAGACTCACGTGCTGAAGTCCTTGAAAGTATGTGTTAGGTGCGACCGACTTGATTAAGAGAAATTCCCACGCGCACCCTGATAAATTGTTTATAGATGTTACCAGGACTGGTGCTATCATTAGGCAGACTAAGTAGTTATCTAGAGCACTGGCCTTCTGGGGCACATATTGCCAACAGTACCACACCTCTCCGGGACTTCAAACCGGAGGTCTGTGTAGGAGGGGGCAGAAGAGGCTGATGGTAGAGGGCAGAAACCTCCAGACAACATCAGCAAGTTAAGGTAAGCACTGCCTCACAATTTCTGAGCTATTGTCACTGCTGCAGGCCCTGAAGAGCCTAGATCACCTCTAGTCCTTGCACTGGCCCTGGATGTTATATCTTATGAACTCCAGAAGGACGCTCTCTTTGGCACAATGCAAGCACTACGCTAAGTGGTAGCAGTAAATTGAAGAGACTGAGATCACACTCCACATACCCTAGCTTAGGAATAAGGTTCATGACTGTTATGTGTTCTGCCCCCACAATTGTGGGTGCATGTTTTTATTGTATTATTCTTTGTTGCCAATTGTAAGTCAAAGCAAGTAGCTTCATACTTGTTTGTAATCCTTGCTCCTATTGGTTTAACAGGTTCATGTCTCCAGTCTCCTTAATGCCTGCCTGGCTTCGTGCCTTACTTACAGGGCATAATATGTGATCCCATTGAGCTATTGACGTTCTCTCTGCCTTCTGGGTAATTTCCCTGCACCCCTCCCTTCAGGGCATTCTGTGGCAGGGAACAAAGCTCTACAGCCCTCTCCTTTTCATTCATTTCTTCCCCTTGGATTTGCATCACCCTTTTACCAAATTCACAGCTTCACAAATCCGCATAGATTACTCGCATCCATCTAGATTTTATATGTTGCATTTCATCACTTTTGCAACATTTCAACCTGCTCCAGTTTGTATTCATTCAGACATCTCCAATCTATCTTCAGCCATAATGCAGACAGATCCAGCATGTATATCCAACCAGGAGCGTGGTACCTCTTGATTCAACTTCTGCAGTAAGTTATACAATTACTTATTACAATAAACAGCTGGATTATAACAGACTGGGTCTTTTCTCGGATGTGAATTGGTTTAACCGCCTGTGTAGTGTTGTATTAGGAAATACAGCATGAGCGCAGGAACATCATGGCATGCACAAAACCAATCCATTTGGAAAAACTGCCATGAAAGAGGCTCACTTTGGGTACAAAGTACCCGTGCACAATTCCACCTGCTTTTTGTGCTGATTCTTATAACAGATACACATTCTGCAAATTAAACTTTTAAATTTACATTTCTTCCCCCCCCCCCCCCCCCCGGGAATGCCTCTTCTAAATACATCTGAAAGTACTTTTAATCACCCGGAGGAAAGCAGCGTTCAGAAAACCAGTTGACACATGTAAATAACTATTTATCCATGTACTGAAGAAAATTATCCTCGATACCCTTATTGATACCATACAATGGTCACTTCTGTATCCTTTAAGCTGAGACTTCTTGGATTTTTAATCTAGGAAATAGCTGTTATATTGTATAACATTAAGAATTATTTAAAACTAAATCAAAACACAAGTGCAACCATAATCTATAAGTGCAATAGATATTTTCATGAATTCAGCTGATAAAGATATTCTACATTAATGCTGTTCAGTAGACTTTCTGATCCCGGGTAGCATCCATATTTCACGCTAGCAGTAAAACTGAATATCAGTCTCAAACTGAATACAAGGGAAATTAATCTCCTAACACAGTATATTAGTCTAATCAATAAACTGACAAAATCTTCATGATATATCAAAATAGACAGTTCAGCATAATGGCAGAATATCCAACAACTTGGCAAAATCCATGACAGCAAAGTCCAACAGTGTTCTCAAATGATTGGCCAGTAATTGCATGCTACCATGTTCGGCATATTTTATTAATCGGACTTTCCGTTAGACAAGGGAAAAATCATGGAAAAGTGCTTACTGTAGATTATTGACCTTGTATTAAATATAAGCTGCAAAGTTCACAGAAAGTTTTACAAATTTTTAAACAAAAGTAGCTTTACATGTATCGTTCAAGTCTTTGTTCTTCATTTTAGCAGTGATCATGGATGGGAGGTCTGATGTCCGATAGACTCCTGTACGCATCCTTCCCTGGCAAGATTTCAGTTCAGAAATATAACCTTCAAAGCTGAGGTTCCCCTTTGAATCCTCAGAACAGCCTCTTTTGCTTTCTTCCAGCTGGACTCCATCCACATCAATTATCCTGTTTGCAGAGAGCTGATTATTTGACAGAGAAGAACCAGCATCAGATTTCAGGATTCTCTTCTTGGGTTTATCAGAGCTTTGGTCTTGAAAGCTTCCAGTAGTCTGTAAGGAGGCTTTCTTCCGGCCATGGCTCACACCTGACAAAAAAAAATAAAATCTTTTAGATTACATTTCAGAAGTGAATTGTCCATATCACATTCTCTTTGTTTGTGCTTTCTGCTGTCTTTGAACCTGTAGACGTCATTAACATAATTTGGAGCACAAACGATGAAAAGGGGTATTTACAAAGCTGTGCTACCTGTGAATGCGGCAGATAATACAGCCCGATAGCATGCACTAACAGCACATGGGAAATGCAGATAGCAGAGTGCTTTTTTGCAGTGGCTGCAGATCCCGTGCTAACTGCTAGAGTGGGCAAGATATAGGCAGAGAGCAGATATGTCTGCAACATGCAGTTACTGCAGTCATACCCAGCACATAGTAACCGGAAAAGTTGCAGACAGCATGGGTGCAGATAATACCTCCTCAATATTTTAGCTGCAAAAGTTGAATCCGCTTTAGTAAACATACCCCAAGTGTAACATTAGTCTCAAACAATTCTGAAATATGTGAAATACTTCGATCTAGAGGGGTTTTGATCATCACAGAATTTCAAGGAATCTGCGCTTACCTGAATACAAAACTAGTGGTCTCTATTGCAAAAGAAGCACACGGACTTAAATATTTGCAAACAATCACTGATAGACTGAATTATGATGAGGCTTCCTTTTATGCAGTGAGACTTATTTACTAATGATGCATACCTTTTAATAAATCCAGCCCTAAATGTTTATTACCTTCTTCAAGTTTTCCTAACAATGGGCCAACTGTTCAATGAGTTTTGTTCATAGACATAAAATGGAAAAAAACTCTTTAGTGCAGCTGGATTGATGTAAATTACTAAAGGCGATGTTTACTGAAGTGTGCTAAAGGATAGTGTGGTGTTTAGCACAGGACTGTGGTTACCACTAGTACATACTAAAATGCTAGAGTGGTAAAAATCTCATGCTAATTGCGTAGCGTGTGATGGGACGAAGAATGGATGGATTAGGGGCAGAGCATGGGTGTGGCCTGCACATTGCAATTAGCATGGGCGCACTTACCACCACTTCACTTGGTGGTAGTAAGCCCACCCGTGTTAAACAGTGTTATTGGCTTCAGGGGCGGCTCAAGGCAATCTGAGGCAAAGAATGAAATGGCGCGCCCCCCCCCCCTCACCTTAGAGGGGGGCGGGGCTTTTTCAGAAATCCAGAGACTGAACCAAACCAAAAAACCGATTAGATTGTATGGAGGAAATGCAAGATGTTTGCACACAGGGCCGTATTGAGCTGCAATCGCACCCTGTATGACTTGCAGCTCGGGCGCACGCCCCCCTCTTCCCCCATACCTCCGTCCAGCACTGCCTGCTCTTTCCCTGCTGCTGCCGCCCTCTACTTTTTTCACGGTATGAAGGTATGGGGAGGAGGAGGGGGGCATGCGCCCAATCTGAAAGGCGCCGGCACTTTAAGCAGATCTGTCCCTCCCTACTCTAACATCGCGTTGGAGGAGGGAGGGACCAGACCTCCTGAAAGTGCTGCTAAAAGGCTTGGGGAGCGCATTTCGGCTGCCTGCTATTGTCCTGCCAGCAGCGGCAGGGCAACAGCACACAGCTGAAATGCAACCCCCAAGACTTAGCGCTCTGTGCGGCAGCACCGCCTGTACAGGTCTAGGTACGGTCCTGTTTGCACACCAAGGAACTAAAAGACAGCAAGAACCAACAGCACAGTTTATAAAACTAAATTATAACTGATTTTTATTTTGTTGTTATAAACTGCGTTATGGTTCTTGCTTTTTCTTTTTCAATATATATTTTGCATCCACAGTAGGTGCAGAGCAGAACCAGGACATTCATCCACAGAACTCAATATTTAAAAAAAAATCTGATTCTGATCATCTCACTAACAACAACAAAAAACATTATTCTCCAGTACCAGGCATATTGTGAACTAATACAAACCCCTACAACAAAGAGCAAACCTACCATACCATACCATACCATATCAGCACAAACTTCCAAAACTCACATAACGAGCCCATCCAAAAAAAACGTCACTGTAAATACTACAGTGGGCCCTGGAACATCCATACACCTATTTGAAAAGCTAAAGAAGTCAAATTACTACAGCACAGTATAGATCTTTATGTACAAACTCCATGTTAACAGAACACCTGACCTCAGTCACACACTCACAACATCGACCCTCACCAAGAACAGAATAAGTAACCACAATCTAAAGTAAAAATAAAAATATGTAGACAAAATTTAAATTGAAACCCTAAGAAACCAGAGTTCACATGCAGTGCAACATCAGATAAATAAGAGATGCAGTTCCCCAATTCTGTGTAAAATATAAAAATAGCACAAAGTCCAATCATTAAAATTAAATAAAATGATTTTTTTTCTACCTTTGTTTGACCATTTTATTCTCTGATCATGCTGGTCCCGATCTGAGGCTTCTGCTTTCCTGTCTTCTCTTAGCTCTCCTTCTGTGGTCTATGGTCCATCTGCCATTTCTTATCTCTTCTTTTGTTTTCTTCACTTCCTTCCATCAGCCCATTTCCAGTTCCAGTAACCATCCCCAGTATCAGCCCCCTTTCCAGTCCTCCCCTCCCAGTACCTTCCAATGTCAACTGCCTTGCATTCCCACGACTGCCACTGTGTCTATTCCCTTCCAGTCCCCCTCCTTCCCCACTGTCCAGCCCCTTCTAGTCCAAATACCATCCCAGATATCAGCTCACGTCCACTCTCAGTGCCACCCCCCTCAGTCAGCTCCCTTCCAGTCACCCTACCCTCTGTCCATTCCCCTTCCAGTGCCATTTGCATGTCAGCTCCCTTCCAACCTCCTCCCCATTACCCAATCACCTACCACTCCCATCCCCAAGTGTCAGCTCCCTTCCAGTCCCCCTCCTTCCCCCGTGTCAGCTCACTTTCTGCCCCCTCCTCCTCCCTAACAGACCCTCTCAGTATCCGCTCCCTTCCAGTCCTATACTACCATCCTCCCACATTAACCCATTTGTAGCCCTAGCCCCTAGTTTTCTTCCAGGGCCAGCAGCACTCTCCTCCCCTCCCCCATTAGCCCATTTCCAGTCACAGCCCATTTCCAGTTCTATCCCCCTTATCAGCTCACTCTAGTCCTAGCCCCCCAATCAGCCCATTTCCAGTCACAGCCCATTTCCAGTGCTAGCCCCCCCATCTACCCATTATCAGTCCTAACCCCCCCATAAGTCCATTTCCAGTCCTAGCCCCCCAATCAGCCCATTTCCTGTCCTAGCACCCCTAATCAGACCATTTCTAGGCCTATCCCCCATCAGCCCATTTCCAGTCCTAGTCCCCCCTCCCACTTAGCCCATTTCCAGTCCTAGCCACCCCTGATAACCCATTACCAGTCTTAGCCCCCTCCCGATCAGCCCATTTCCAGTTCTAACCCCCCATCAGCCCATTTCCAGTCCTATCCCCCCCATAGCCCATTACCAGTCCAAACCCCCCCATCAGCCCACTTCTAGTCCTAACACCCCCATCAGCCTATTTCCAGTCTTAGCCCCCCCACATAGCCCATTACCAGTCCTACCCCCCCATCAGCCCATTTCCAGTCCTAGCCCCCCATAGCCCATTACCAGTCATAAACACCCATCAGCCCACTTCCAGTCCTAACCCCCCCATCAGCTCACTTCCAGTCTTAGCCCCCCCATAGCCATTTCCAGTTATAACCCCACATCAGCCCATTTCCAGTCCTATCCCCCCATAGCCCATTATTAGTCCTAACCCCCCCCCACAGCCCATTACCAGTCCTAACCCCCCATCAGCCCACTTCCAGTCCTAACCCCCCCTTCAGCCCATTTCCAGTCCTAAGCGTCGGACACCCCCCCCCCCCCCCATATCAGCCCAGTGAAATAAAAAAACAAAAAAACCCAAACCTGGCTGCTGCCACCACGGCAGCGGCAGAATGAAGTGTCCCGTGGCCGCGGCCCCCCGCCTCCCTGGCAGAGCCTTCCTTCTATTACTAACCTCAGCGCCGGCTTTTCAGAGCCGCGAAGGGAGAGTTTCCCTTTCTCGCGGCTCTGTTACGCCCGCCGGCGCTGATGGGAAACAGGAAATGCCTGTTTCCCATCAGCGCCGGTGGGCTTAACAGAGCCGCGAGAAAGGGAAACTCTCCCTTCGCGGCTCTGAAAATCCGGCGCTGAGGGAACTGATTCAAGGAGGGCTCTGCCAGGCAGGCGGGGGGGGGGGGCTGCGGCCACGGGACACTTGATTTTGCTGCTGCTGTGGCAGCAGCGGCTCTTTGATCGAGGGGGTTTTTTTTGAAGGCCGAGTGAGGCAGTCTTTTTGGGGGCAATTTTTGCCACCCCCAAAAAGTTGCCGCCTGAGGCCACTGCCTTACTCGGCCTCATTATAGAGCTGCCCCTGATTGACTTAGCACACTGAGGTGCTTCCCACCAGGCTAGCTGTAGGAGGACTTCCTGGAAATGCCCCCATCAGTTAGCATGGGTTGGCTACCTCTTCTGCACTAGTTTATGGCACTAAATATGTGCTAAATTGCCAATTCTTAGTGTGGTTTAGCAAACATGCCCTTAAATGCCATAAAACACCACATATTGATCCATAGAATCAATGCAAGAATATGTTTTAGGAACTCTAGGCAAACCTCCAGCCCTGTACACTCTCTTCCCCAGTTAACTTTCAAGCACATAAGCCATCCTCTCTCCTCTGAAATTTTGATAATTATAATCAACAACATGACCCCACCATCGTGCTTCTCAGAGAAATCCTGTAAAAAAACATAATTGGCCATAGAGAAAGCAATTTTCAAAAACCATTGTTCCTTGTACAGTAAGGTGAAATTAGACTTACCTGCTAATTGTTGTTCCTGGAGTAGACCCAGTCTAGTCCCGGACCTCTGAGTTGTCCACCTCATTCAGCAGCTTGGAGACTGAGGAACCACCTTCTTTTTGTGATGTCATCCGTATATCCCTCTGGGAGCCGCCTTCCTCCATCAGTACCCTATTGACAAAGCAGACTCACCAGAGCAACAAGTAAGTTTCACTTCCACAAACGCCCCGCAAAGGGCCACTTACCAAATCTGGCCCCTCCCCAAAACTAACTGTATTATAACAAACTAATGAAGAACTGTTAATTAAGAACTGTTAACCACTAAAAGTGCCGAGGCTGTCCTCTCACCTGCTCAAACGCTAACCTAGAAAGATGACCCTAAACTCCCCCGGAGAGATCTTCCCCGGACTCAACTCCTCTTACCTGTCACCTTCCAGAAACGCAGACTGCGCCTCCTGCGCCCTCAACCTTGGGACGGGACTCGGGACTGGACTGGGTCTACTCCAGGAACAACAATTAGCAGGTAAGTCTAATTTCACCTTCCTGATCGTATCCCCAGTCTAGTCCCGGACCTCTGAGTAAGTACCAGAGCAGTAAACTAATGGGAGGGTCCCACTACACCAGCCTGAAGCACCGCTGATCCAAAACAGGCAACCTGTGCCTACTGAACATCTAGCCGGTAATGCTTCACAAACGAATTCAAGGAGGACCACGTGGCCGCCTTGCAAATGTCCGCCGACGGCACCATCCGAACCTCCGCCCATGATGTCGCCTGAGCCCTGGTGGAATGGGCCCGTAGACCTTCCGGCACCATCCTACCTCTCAACAAATAAGCCGATGCAATCGCTTCTGTAATCCAATGTGCAATGGAAGCCTTTGACGCTGCCTCTCCCCTTCTAGGCCCCGCAAAGAGGACAAACAGCCTCTCTGACTTGCGAAAGCTCTCGGTACGCTGCAGATACTTCTTCAACGCCCGCCGGACATCTAATGTCCTCCGTACCGACTCTGCCGAGCCCGACCTGAACACGGGCAGCGAAATGTCCTGATTCAAGTGAAACGGCGACACCACCTTGGACAAGAACGCTGGAACAGGCCGCAGCACCACCTTCGACTCAAAGAAGGAAAGATAGGGTTCCCTGCAGGACAATGCTTGGAGCTCCGAAATCCGCCTCGCCGAACAAATCGCCACCAGGAACACCACCTTCAACGTGAGATCCTTCACCGACGCCCTACTCAGTGGCTCGAACGGCTCCCGCTCCAGCACCTCTAGGACCAGAGGGAGCTGCCATTTGGGCACCAGCCGCCTACTTGGCGGCCGCAAAAGGGATACCGATCGCAGAAAATGCTTGATATCCAAATGGTCCCCGATGGAACGACCAGCAATCCTTCCTCTGTAGCATGACAAGGCTGCCACCTGCACCTTCAACGATGCAGCAGCCAGCCCCTTGTCAAAACCGTCCTGCAGAAACTCTAGGATGCGTGAGATGGACACCCTAAGCACCTCCGTGTCCCTCTCTCCGCATCACGCCTCAAAGACTCTCCAGACTCTGACATATGCTAAAGATGTAGACCTCTTCCTGGCCTTCAACAGTGTGGCGACCACCGCCGAAGAGTAACCTCTCGACCTCAACCTAGCCCTTTCAATAGCCAAGCTGTAAGCGAGAATTGATCCACGTGAGGCATGAGGAGAGGGCCCTGCGACAACAGATCTGGCCGCCCTGGGAGCCACCACGGTCGCGCTACCAGAAGCCGTAAGAGATCCGCGTACCACGGCCGACGAGGCCAATCTGGTGCAATTAAGATCACCTGCCCCCTGAACCGCTCTATCCGCTGGACCACCCAGCCTATCAGCACCCACTGAGGAAAGACATACAAGAGTTGCCCCTCCGGCCAAGACTGAATGAGAGCATCGAGGCCCTCCGACATTCTCTCTCTTCTTCTGCTGTAGAAGCGACTGGCCTTTGCCGACTGAAATGTTGCCATCACATCCATCACCGGCATCCCCCAACGGTGCACTAGCATGTCAAACACCTCCTGATGAAGGACCCACTCTCCTGGATCCACCTTCACCCGACTGAGAAAATCGGCTTCCACATTGTCCACCCCTGCAACATGCGCTGCCGACACTGCTAGGAGAGTCATCTTGGCCCAGCCGCACAGGCTCTCTGCTTCGGCCTCCAGCGCCACACTGCTGGTGCCCCCTTGTCGACTGATGTATGCCACTGCGGTAGCGTTGTCGGAAAACACACGTCCCGCCGTCCCGTGCAGCCCTGCCTGAAAACTCTGCAGGGCCAGGAACACCGCTCTCAATTCCAACCTGTTGATCGACCACACTCTCTCCTGGGCGGTCCACTTCCCCTGCGCGAACTGTCTCTGGCAGTGGGCCCCCCGTCGTTAGAGCCACCCTGTCGGGCACTTAGAGGGGCTTCCCACTCTCTAAAGAACTGGGAACCAGCCACCAGCGAAGTGCTACTCGGGTCTCGTCTGGACAGGCGAGTCTCTGTGACAGCGGGTCTGCTGATGAGACCAACGCCGCAGGAGCTCCCTCTGTTGCAGTCTCATGTGTGCTCTCACCCACGGCACCAAATCTATGGTCGCCGCCATTGTGCCCAGCAATTGCAGGTATTGCCATGCTGTCGACTCCTTTCTCTTTAGGAATTTCCGGACAAGCGTCCGAAGCCTTTGCGCCCTTCGCTGAGGGAGAAACACCTGACCCGATTCCATGTCGAACCGAGCCCCTAAGTATTCTATACCTTGAGACGGCACTAAATTGCTCTTCGCCCGGTTGACTACCCAACCCAGGCTCTCCAGAAAACTCACCACCCTGGACGTCACTCGTTCGCTCTTGCTCTTTGACTTTGCCCGGATCAACCAATCGTCCAGATAAGGGTGCACCAGAATACCGTCTCTGCGCAAGGCCGCCGCAACCACCACCATGATCTTTGTGAACATGCGCGGAGCCGTCGCCAGGCCAAACGGCAAGGCTCAGAACCGAAAGTGACCGAAAGGAACCGCGAAGCGGAGAAACTTGACATGCTCCAGCCGAATGGGAATGTGCAGATACGCTTCCGACAGATCCAGGGAGGTGAGGAATTCTCCCCTCCGCACTGCCACAATCACCGACCGCAGGGTCTCCATATGAAAGTGGGCCACGCGCAGACACCGATTTATACCCTTGAGATCCAAAATGGGCTGAAAACCGCCGTCCTTCTTTGGTACCATGAAATAAATGGAGTATCGACCGACGTCGAGTTGGTCTCGCGGAACCGGCTCTATCGCCCCGAGATCTAGTAGCCTCCATACCGTCTCCCGCACTGCTCCGCACTTGGTCGCTGCCCTGCAGGGAGACTGTACGAAGGCATCGCGCACTGGCCGTTGCAGCTCCAGTGCGTAGCCCTCTCGAATGACTTCTAGAACCCACTGATCTGACGTGATTTGGACCCAAGCGGCATAGAACTCCTGCAACCTCCCTCCCACGGAGACTAGGGGCCCCTGGGTCCGCCTGATCTCATTGCGCTTTTCTAGAGTTCGTGGAGGAGGAGGGGACAGAGGAGGATGCCCCAAATCCTCTCCCCGCTCCCTGAAAACCCCGAAAGCCCTGGCTTCTACCGGGAAATCGACCTCTTTGTCCAGCACTGAACCTTTGAAAACGAAACCTGCGAAAATCCTGCTGCTGCCCCTTGCCAGCCGGACCTGCGCGCCCCTGCTTAGGCTTGTCCTCAGGCAACTTGCCACTCTTGGATTCGCCCAATTCTTTAACCAACTTCTCCAGGTCCTCACCAAACAAGAGACGACCCTTAAAGGGCAGCTTACTCAACCGTGCCTTAGAGGAAGTATCCGCCGCCCAATTACGGAGCCACAGATAGCGCCTGGCTGCCACCGCCAACGCCATACTCTTGGACAAGCCTCGCATGAGATCATAATGGATGTCAGACAAATAGGCCGCCCCCGACTCCAGGCGGGCGGCATCGCCGGACTGTACCCCCTCCTGCCCCGCTTGGGGCTGCTGTGACCAGCGCAGACATGCCCTGGCCACCCAGGCCCCACAAATAGCTGCCTGGAGTGGCAGGGCATTAATCTCAAAAATCTGCCTCAGCAACGCATCTAACTTTCTGTCCTGCGCATCCTTAAGGGCCATGCTGCCCTCCACCGGAATGGTGGTCTTCTTTATTACTGCCGCCACGGCCGCATCCACCTTAGGGGGCTTGAAGACCTCCTTATTCTGGTCCACCAGCGGGTACAACCGGCTCATCACTCTGGAGCCCTTGAGTGCAGCTTCCGGGACGTTCCACTCCTCCTGTATCAACTCCTGGAACACCCAGTGCACCGGGAATGCTCTCTGAGACTTCCGAAAGACCTGTAGAAGGGGATCCTCCAACATCTCGTCCTCCGCCGGTCCCTGGGCCGGCATGTTCAGGGTTCGCAGCGTCTCCGCGATGAGAGCCGGCAGCTCATCCCGACGGAAGACCCACACTACTCTAGCCTGCTCCTCCTTGTCCTCGAGCTCTCCTTCCTCTAGCTCCTCCTCGAGGGCCATGCTCCCCACTTCCTCATCCGAGAGCTGCCCCTCCGAGGTGGCCGATTGAGCCCCGAACTCCACCTCCAGCCGCGGCCTCTTGACACCCAGCTGGGCCTCGGAGACGAGGACTTGCCACGGCCTCTTCGCTCCGCCCCCTACGAAGTTGCCCATCGGCTGCTTTGGTGGGAAGCCCCCCACCGCCTGCTGCAGGAGGGCCACGAACTCTGGCGAGAAGATAGACTCCAACCCCTTGGGCCAGGTTGCCTGCAGGGCGGGGGCATCTGGGGCGGAGGATGTTCCCGCTATCGGCTCCCCAGGGGCAAGCTGGCTACCTGAGTGACGGAGGTGCCTGCCGCCATCCCTGGTCGCTCCTTCACCTCCTCCCCGGGGAGCTCCAGGATAGCAGCCTCTTTAATGCAGGTCTTGCACACCCCGGAGTCCGAAAGTGCACTTCTCTTGACCCCACAAAGAAAACAATGGGGCCTTGACGGCATAGCCACTTCAAAGAAGCCACCGGAGACCACAGGACCCCGAAACAGAAGGGAAACCCCTTACTTCTATTTCGTTCCTTTTTTTTTTTTTTAATCATTCCAAATCGGACCTTGAAACTGTCCCGTGGGCTTTCCAGGTGGCGGCTCCCCAACCGCGGCAGAAACCACCGTAGAAAACCCCGCTGAACACTCCGAATCTGGAGGCCTGTGTTCCCCGCGCTTCTAACACGTGGCCGGGCCTGCTCTGCGGCGCGTGCTCCCTCAGGCCGCTGCAACCCTTTCACCAACCCGCCTCCTTACCTCTGCTGCTAAGGCAGGACGGTCTCAGCGGGAATTCGCCGTCTCTCCGCACCGCGGAGAATGACTGAGGCTCCACTTTTCTGTCTGGCTGGTGCACCTCACGGAGGCCTGACGCCGGGCACCTCCACGGCTAGCCAGAAGAACGCTCACAGGCAAGTCATCTGTATCGCGCCTGGCAGTGCAGCTCTCCAGCCCCGGTTCAGCTCCACTGATTCTCTTCGAGAGCGAAGCCGGTCTCACCAAAGGCCCACTGCTGAGCTACCCGCCCCCCCAGGCAGGGACCCAGACAGATAGAGGAGAGCCTGCCGCACTACTAGGGAACAGCCCTGGAATTTAAAGAAAACAGCTGCCCCTTGCTTTGTTTTTATCGTGCTCTGTTCTTCTTTCTGTCTTTTTTTTTTTTTTTTTTTTTAACTAAAACCCCTTACTTCTAACCAAACTAGACTTAATTGTTCCTCCAGTGAGCCCGGACCCCCAGGCTCACCGACCTATTCAGCTGCTTGGAGACTGAGGTAACTGATAGAGGAAGGCGGCTCCCAGAGGGATATACGGATGACATCACAAAAAGAAGGTGGTTCCTCAGTCTCCAAGCTGCTGAATGAGGTGGACAACTCAGAGGTCCGGGACTAGACTGGGGATACGATCAGGAAATGCTAGTTTATCCCCGTAAAAAGCTTTATGAAAATCGCCCACATTAAAATAGCCTAAAAAAACCACACTGTTCACAAGGAAGGTATGCTCATAGTTTTCTTTGGAGAACTGGTACAAAGTCTGTGGATAAAAGCAGTCACAAACTTTCCACCAAATTATACATAAGAACATAAGATATGCCATACTGGGTCAGACCAAGGTCCATCAAGCCCAGTATTCTGTTTCCAACAGTGGCCAAGCTAGGTCATACGTACCTAGCAGTTTCCCCAAGGGACACAGGTTCCACAATGCTTGTATTGGTTCAAGCATTGATATCCTGGGTCCCTTCTTAATAATGGTTTATGGACCTTTCCTCCAGGAACTTGTCCAAACCTTTTTTAAACCCAGCTACACTAACAGCCTTTACTACATCCTCTGGTAACAAATTCCAGAGTTTGATTACACGTTGAGTGAAAAAATATTTTCTTTTATTAGTCTTAAATAGTTTACTCTGTAGCTTCATTGCATGTCCCCTAGTCTTTCTATATTCTGATAAGGTAAACAATCGATCTACGTTTACCCATTCCACTCCGTTCATTAATTTATAGACTTCTATCATATCTCCCCTCAGCCGTCTCTTTTCCAGGTTAAAGAGCCCCAACCTTTTTAGCCTTTCTTCATAAGAGTATCCTTCCATCCCCTTTACCATTTTGGTGGCTCTTCTCTGAACCTTTTCTAAAATCGCTATATCCTTTTTAAGATACGGCGACCAGAATTGCACACAATATTCAAGGTGCGGTCTCACCATGGAACGATATAGAGGCATTATAATATCTTTTGTTTTATTTTCCATTCCTTTCCTTATCATACCTAGCATTCTATTTGCTCTCTTGGCCGCCGCTGCACACTGGGCCGAGGGTTTTAACATGGTATCCACAATGACGCCTAAATCTTTTTCCTGGGTGGTGGTTCCTAATGTGGAACCTTCCATCGTGTAACCATAGTTTGGGTTGTTCTTCCCTAGGTGCATAACCTTGCACTTGTCCACATTAAATTTCATCTGCCATTTTGATGCCCTGTCTTCCAATTTATCAAGATCCTCTTGCAATTTTCCACAATCCTCTTGGGTTTTAACAACTTTAAATAGTTTTGTGTCATCTGCAAATTTGATAACCTCACTCGTTATTCCACTTTCCAGGTCATTTATGAATATGTCAAAAAGCAGCAAAAGAGGGTCACGTGATGCGGGTGAGGTAGTGGTCGCATCTTGAGTGTGCTCCGATACCCCCAGCCCAGGCCGGCATATTAGCACCGTGTAAAACCGCAGAAACTAGACGGGAGTGTGCCCAAGGTGTGTTGGAGGATCTGCAGATTCCCATAGTGTGGTTTTTGCTGATGAACGGCATGGCGACTGTTGGTAAAACAATGAGGCGAGACCGAGAGCGGGTGGCCGGCACGACCAAGATGGCGGAGTCAGCCCCGTCGCCAAACTCACCCAGATCCCCTGCTTCTCTGGAGGAGATGTCGGCAGCCGTGGTAGTGGCCCTGTCGCCTCAGTTTGAAGCCTTGCACGAAAAAATGGATGGGCTGCGCTCCTCAGTGGACACCTTGGGGAGCAGACTCCACGAGGCTGAGGATCGACTGGGTCAGGCCGAGGAAAAAGTGGAGGTGCTGGTATCAGAGATGGCAGGCCTAAAGACCCAACTTGGCCTGCAAGAGGCAAAACTCGATGACCTAGAGAACCGGTCAAGGCGAAATAACCTGCGATTTATGGGGATCCCAGAGACTGTCTTGGACAAGGAGTTGAGCAGCTATTTGGAAGCGCTAACGGCGCATATATTGGGTGAGGCGGAGCTGGGTGACAAGCTGAGAATTGAGAGAGTGCACCGTGTAGGCACCAAACAGGCCCAAGATGCCCACCCCAGAATCGTGCTTGCAAAATTTCTATACTTTCCACAGAAAGAAACGATTCTACGGGCCGCCCGACAAAAGGGTGAAGTCATCTACAATAACTGTAAAATTCGCGTTGCACAGGATTACTCCGTAGCACTGAGTCGGAAACGTCGGGATTATGCCCCCCTATGTGAGAAACTCATCGGCGCAGGCATTCGCTTCTCCGTTTAATACCCAGCCAAATTGCACGTGATGCATGAAGGGGCTCACCGGGCCTTTGCAACGGCTGCGGAGTCTGAAGGCTACGTGAACCAGCTCCTTGTTCGAGAGAAGGCAGTGTCGGCGTCTTCATCGTGAACCTTAACGAGGCTGGTTGGTTTGTGATATTCAGGCTCCCTGTTGGGAGCGCAGACTGTGGCAATATGGTGTAGTGGCGGGCAAAAGATACAATAACTTTGTGTGTTTGGAATAGGGACATTGTAACCAAGTTACTTTGTGTCCCATAAGCTCTTCCGTTCGCTACAAACCTGCCATGTGCTGAACTCTAATATTGTTTCCAGTTGTACAGGCCTCGCTAGCAACACTTGTTACTGTTGCTGCCTTCTGAACCTCGGTTGGGATTTTTTTCTTTTCTCTCCCCTCCCCCCTTTTCCTTTTTCTTTGGTTTTTGTATTGTATTTTTCACTCGTATGGTTAAGTGTGGGTGTGGGGGGGCCTCAGAACAATGGCGCCTCTTGGACAATTTCTTTTTGTGGTCCTATTGGCCTTTATTTGCAGGCATTTAGAATGGTTGAACCAGTTTTAGCAGCCACGTTTTGATCAGTATATATGGTTCATTTGTGTTTCTTTTTGTCTCTGTTTTCTTTTATAGCAGTAATTATGATGCTGGGCAGCAGTTTTTCTTTTATTGGGGGCAGTTGGGCTAGAGGAACGCGGGCAGGCAATGCAGGCGGAGGGAGTGTTTAAGACATGATGGGGCCTATAAGAATGGGCGAGGAGGACCTGATGCTGAGGCAAATCCGCCTGGATGGTTTAGTCAATGTGGGGGAGGGGATCCTCCAGTGTGAATGAACCCGTGCCCTGTTTTTGCTGCATTGCCTGCTTGTGACTCTTCCCCCGCTCCCCAATAGTTGGGGCCAGGGGGTAGCCCAAGATTTTTCCTTTCTTTGTTATTTATATTTCGGGGGGAGGGTGATTGGTAAATATGGCTACAATCTTGCGATGCCTCCTGGGTACACACGATCCCGAGATGTTCCCCCCCTCACTTTGGGGATGATCCTTGGAGGGCATATTGGTGTGAGCTAGATGGGGGGGTGTGGAAGGAGGGGTGCGGGCGTGGCACATGTCAGACCTGTATGGTCTCGAGGAAGACTCTGGGACCTTTTCCTTAGTCGGGCACCCCTGGAGCCTCAGAGTGACTGGAGAAATGAAGCTGCTACCGGATAATACCCTCGGTTGTGAACCCAGGAGGCAAACTTATTATTTCTGACCCTAGTTTTGTGTGGGGTGTCCTTACTGAATTAAATAGCAGCAAGGGTAATTCTGTGCCTTCGTTGGGCTGCGCCCCGTAGGTTTGTTTTGTATGAGTGGGGGTCAGCGAGGACTTGGGCCTTATGAGATTGGAGTTAATTGGGGAGAGCATAGAGTACAACGATAGGCATAGGCGGTAGGGTGCCGGGTTCGATCGCGGGATTGAGGATCGATTCTTGTGGGTGGTGGGGTTCAGTTGCACTCAGAGGGGCCTCGGTGGGGCTTTCTTGGAGTGGGTGGGTGGAGAGAGCCATAAGGGTTTGAGAAGTGGATTGGGGAGGGGAGAAGAGTGGATAGTTTAATGGATTGGGGGGGAGCAGGTTGGGGAGGGGAGAGAGATATGGGGGGGGGATTGGAGGGAGGGAGAGGTTGTGGGTGGGATGGGACCACTGGACCATATGGGTTGGGGAGGTTGAGATTCTGGTAGTGACTAGGGGTGGACCCCAGGCTGGGGGGGTTCATTCAGGGAAGGTCTGGAATATCGGATTATTTGCTGTGGGGTATTACGCTTTAAGCTGAAAATCGTTTCTTGGAACGTGTGTGGGGTAGGTAACCCTGTTAAACGATAAAAGGTGCTGCAGGCTTTGGCTAGGTTGCAGTGCGATATTGCCATCTTGCAGGAAACCCACCAGACTGCTGAAGAACATGCAAAACTGCAGAGAGCTTGGGTGGGGCAAAGTTGGGGTGCCCCGGTGCTTGGGAAAAAAGGTGGAGTGGTCCTACTGATTCATAAAAGATTGCGCTTTGACCTCGAGCAGCAATATGTAGATCCTAAAGGTAGATACATCTTGTTATATGGTAACTTAGAGGGGAGGCCAGTGGTGCTGGGTAACTTGTACGCCCCAAATGTCTTGGATAAATCTTTATACGCCTGTCTGGCCTCAAGGGTTGAACAAATGCCGGATGTTCCTCTGATTTTGGCTGGAGATTATAATGGGGTGTTGGATATTGACTTGGACACATCTGGAGGTGGGCGGGATGGTTGGCGGGTCCCGGCTACCAGGGCACTTCAGGACCTACGGTGCCGACTGGGGTTGGTGGACCCGTGGCGTCTGCTCCATCCTTTGGAGCGGGACTTCACTCATCATTCGAGAGCCCATGATTCAAGAGCACGGATTGATTATGTATTGGTTTCTGAGCAGCTGTTTGCACAGGTTGGGGAAGCGGAGATTGGCCCAATGGCGGTATCGGACCATGCACCGGTTTGGGTGGATTTGCAGTGGGGGGGCCTTGCTACCTCCCAGCGAATCTGGCGGTTCCCCCTGGGGCTGTACACCGATACCGAATTCCATACCTACCTTGTACAGCGATGGGGGGAGTTTATGGACGTCCACGCACAACACAGAGATGAGCCAGAGCTATTGTGGGAAACAGCAAAGGTGGTCCTACGCGGCGACATTATTGCCTATGGGGCGCGGAAGCGAAAATTCATTGCGTCACGAATACTCCAACTGGAAAAACAGGTTGTAAAGGCCCTGCGGCGGTGTGCGGGGAGTCCCACAGTGGTTAACAAATGATTACTTTGGGAGCTACAGTCGTCTCTTAATGAGCTGCTTTATCAAAGAGCAAAGAAATCTTTGATGTATTATAGGTATCAGCTTCACCGTTTTGGGAACAAACCGGGGAAGCTTCTGGCGCGGTGCCTATGGGGTAGTAGAGGGACCCGCTCCATAGTAGCGCTGCGTGACGATCAGGGTCAGCTGCATAAAAACAGCCAGGCGATAACCCAAGTGTTTTGTTCTTTTTTTCAGAAGTTATATCAGGGAAGTAAAGGGTCCACGACATTAATGGAAAGCTATCTTTAGGGGCTGCGGATACCTAGGCTGACCGTGGAACAACGCTCAGTGCTGGACGCACCGGTAACAGAAGAGGAAGTCCATAAAGTTATATTGGGGGCTAGCTGCTATAAATCACCGGGTCCGGACGGTTTTGGGGCGGAGTTCTATAAGTTACTAGTTGGCCGGGTTGCCCCTGTTCTTACCGCGGTGTACCACCGGAGGGTGGAGCAGGGGAGGTTCAGTTGGGGAACGAACCACGCGTTTATTACTTTAATACCCAAACCTGGTAAAGACCCTACGCAGGCGGCTTCCTATCGACCTATCTCGTTACTGAATTTTGATCTGAAAGTGTTGGCGAAGGTTCTGGCTGACCGATTGCCCGCCGTCCTGGGAGGCCTGTTGCATGAGTCGCAGGTGGGTTTTGTCCAGGGGCGGTATGCTGTGCGGAATCTGCGAAAGATATTAGCCTCTATGGAATGGGTGCGTGCGCGAGAGGAGCAATCATTATTGATCAGTTTTGATGCAGAAAAGGCGTTTGACCGGGTCAACTGAGATTACATGAAGTTTCTTTTGCCTTGGTATGGGCTGGGCGACTCCTTTATTGGGATGGTGGAGTTACTGTATACAAATCGTACAGCTAGTATTCTGTGCAATGGGGTGCTGTCTAACAACTTTAACCTTGAAAGGGGCACTCGTCAAGGCTGCCCGCTCTCCCCGCTGTTGTTTGTGCTGACATTAGATCCGCTGCTGCGGAGTATAGCGGATTCCAAAGATATTCGTGGTGTCCGTATTGGGTCTTGTGGTTTTAAAGTGGCCGCCTTCGCGGATGACATCTTAGTCCATTGTGCGACCCTCAACAGTCGTTGCCATGTTTACTTGCCAAATTCTCCCGTTATGGCAACTTTGCGGGGTTGCGTATTAATCGAGACAAATCGGAGGCCCTGGACATTGGGGGTTGGCTTCAGGGGCATTGGGGAGGGAGCTTCCCTTTGAGATGGGCCGGTGATTCTTTTATCTATTTGGGGATTGAGCTAACTAAGGATACGACGGCGTTGTATAAGCGGAATTTTGAGCGTATCTGGTCTAAGGTTCGCTCACAGCTCCAAGCTTGGGCTCCTCTTCCACTGTCTTTACTGGGCAGGGCGGCAGCATTGGGGATGGTGATACTGCCACGGATCCTCTACTGGCTACAAACTTTGCCGGTGTGGCTGCTACGTCGTGATCTTCTGCGCATTGAACGTGAATTTCGTGGGTTTCTTTGGAGGGGGGCCAGAGCACGTATACCGATGAACCGTCTGAGGGGGGGATGGAGATCTGGGGGAATTGGTGTACCCGATCTCTGGACCTTTGCCCTGGCTTGCCAGGCTAGGCACCTGGGGGATTGGTTCGGTAATACTGAGGTGTACACTCCGAGGGAGCTTGAGGAGGCCCTGGTTGCACCGCATTCTTTGCTGGCGGCTTTACACTTACGACGTGCGGTATTTCCAGGTCGAGTAACGAACAGTGTGTTGGTCCAGGCGGCGCAGCGTACCTGGCAGCGGTTTAACAAATTGTGGGGGAGTTCGCCGGAGATTTCAAGTTGGTTGCCGTTGCAAGGCAACGCCCAATTTCCTCCGGGATCGTACTCGGTCCCTTTCCGTCGATGGGCGAAGTTGGGAATGCGGTCGTTGGGGCATGTAATTGACTTGTAAGGACGGTGTAAACCTCTGGCAGTGTTGTGTCGGGAATACGATTTGTGCCCCAAAGCTTCCTTGTTTGCGTATTTGCAGCTTTCTCATTATGTGGGTTCAGTTGCGGGAAGGGAATTGATGGGGGACCATTCCGCACGGATATTAGAATTCTTCGCCCTTGGGGAAGGGACCACACTCACTATTGCAAACTTCAAAAAAGCATTGGAGCCTTATGTGACGCCGTTAGACTACTCGGCAGAAGAAGCTTCCTGGGCGCGGGAACTGGGTTGCGAGGTGGCTCCGGGCTCTGTTTGCGCTGCGTTGAGCCGGGTAGCCCGGCTAGCGGAAGGAGCTAGATGGCGGGAAATTCAGTTCAAATGTATTGTGCGAGCCCATTTTTCCCCGAGGCGAGCACTGCGTAGTCGTCTCACTGCCTATGGTGGGTGCCCGAAATGTGCTTGTCCGTTAGTGGATTTGGGCCATATGTGGTGGGGCTGTCCTCATATACGCCGCTATTGGCTTAGGATAGCAAACTATTTAAGCGGCTTACTACAACAGCAGGTCTGCTGGACAGGGCGGTTAGTGGTGCTGGATCAGTTGGGAGCACTCCACCCGAAGGGCAGATGGCAGAAACTGTTGATACGGAAAGCATGTCTGGTGGGGAAGAGTCCTGTGCTGCGGCGATGGCTAGAGCCTGCGGCTCCCTCCTTTTGGGAGTGGCGTAATGGGTTCCACCAGTTTATGCTTTTGGAACGGAGGAGTGCACAGAGACACCCCCGGAGTTGGGCCTCCTTTCTTTTGGTGTGGACACCCTATATTCAAGCGCTGAGGCCTAAAATTCGCAGTGAAATTTTGTGTTTGTGATAGGTGCTGAGGGGGTCTTTAGATGACTGTTGAGAGAAGGCTCGATAGGTCCCTTAGGTCCCGGGAGGGTGGAGTGGGTGGGGGGAGGGGGAAGGGAGGATTTAGGTAGGAAGTTGACAATTTCTGTTTTGTATTGTTGTAAAACCCTAGGGCAGTGGACAAGACACAGCCCTGCCAGGGGTATGTCTGCTTATCATGACTGTATATTGGAAAAGTGAAGCAATTTATGTAGTTATGTATTGTATTATGTGTTTTCAATAAATAAATCTTTGAAAAAACAAAAAGCAGCGGACCCAGCACAGATCCCTGGGGTACACCACTATTCACCTTTCTCCATTGGGAAAATTGGCCATTTAGCCCTACCCTCTGCTTTCTATCTTTTAACCAGTTCCTGATCCACAATAGTACACTGCCTCCTATCCCATGACTCTTTAGTTTTGCTAAAAGTCTCTGATGAGGGACCTTGTCAAAGGCTTTCTGAAAGTCCAGATACACAATATCAACCGACTCACCTTTGTCCACCTGATTATAAGAACATAAGATATGCCATACTGGGTCAGACCAAAGTCCATCAAGCCCAGTATTCTGTTTCCAACAGTGGCCAATCTAGGTCATATGTACCTAGCAGTTTCCCCAAGAGACACAAGTTCCACAATGCTTGTACTGGGTCAAGCATTGATATCTTCGGTCACTTCTTAATAATGGTTTATGGACCTTTCCTCCAGGAACTTGTCCAAACCTTTTTAAACCCAGCTACACTAACAGCCTTTACTACATCCTCCGGTAACAGATTCCAGAGTTTGATCAAAATTGTCTAATACATTTACATATTAACCTTTGTTTCCTATATATAATATAAAAATGTTTTAGAAAACATCAGTGTCTGATGAATGTGACACCTTGACTGCCAAAAGAAATTGCACACATATAAATGGAGTGGAGGAGTAGCCTAATGGTTAAGAACACTGGCTTTGGAACCTAGAGACCAGGGTTTGATTCGCACCAGCACTCCTTGTGGCCTTGGGCAAATCACTTAACCCTCCATTGCTCAGAAAAATGCAAGGTATCAATGTCCCTGTTTAATGTACATTACCAAGTTTAAGTTAACAATGTAAATCACTTTGACTGACATGATAAAGCGGTATAAAAAAACTGTTAAAGAAATGCATTTTGCACTGGTTGAAAGTGGTCTCTGAAATGGCTAGCTGGGCTGAACTAGGATGCTTCTAACTAATCACCATACACCATTGTCACCACAGTAGCAGTGATTCAAACCCCCTCCATTACCAGACACATTGTGAAGTAGCAAAATAAGTCACTGAGATAATAAATGCCTGCCATACCAAAGAAGCACCAGAACTTAAATGGCAACAACCCTATTTTTGTATATGGCGCAATGCAAATATTACTCTGAATCCTAGCTCGGCAATACTGGTCTTCCCAGCAGAGAAAGCAAGTGGACTGGTGAATAGAGCAAAGGTTCTCAACCCAGTCCTCAGGACACCACAAGCCAGTCAGGTTGTCAGGATAACCACAATGAACATGCGTGAGAGAAATGTGAATGCACTGCTTCCATTATGCAACTCTCTGGTACATACCTAGATTTCAGCAAAGCCTTTGATACTGTTACTCATAGGAGGCTTATCAATAAACTCAACAGCTTGGGGATGGGTCCCCAGATGGTGAACTGGATCAGAAATTGGTTGACTGACAGAGACAGAAGGTGATAGTAAACGGAACTCACTCGGATGAAAGGAAGGTGATTAGCAGTGTGTCCCAGGGTTCGGTCCTGGGAGCGGAACTGTTCAATATATTTGTGAGTGATATTGCCAAAGGGCTGAATGGAAAAGTCTCTCTTTTTGCAGATAACACCAACATATAAAATAGAGTGAACTTCCCTGAGGGAGTGGAGAACATGAGGAAAGATCTAGAAAAGCTGGAAGAATGGTCTAATGCTTGGCAGTTAAGATTTAATGTGAATTAGTGCAGTGTCATGCACTTGGGAAGCAGAACTCCAAGGGAATTGTATGTGATAGGTGGCGAGAGATTGGTGTGCACGGACCAGGAGAAGGAACTCGGTGTGATTGTTTCTGATGATCTCAAGGTGGCGAAACAGTGTGACAAGGCGGAGGCAAAAGCCAGAAGGTTGCTGTGTTGCATCTAGAGGGGAATTAGCAGCAGAAAGGAAGAGGTACTAATGACACTATTCAAGTCGTTGGTGAGGCCTCACTTGGAATACTGTGTTCAGTTTTGGAGACCGTATCTCGCAAAGGATATAAAAAGGCTTGAAGCTGTTCAGAGGAAGGCAACCAAAATGATTTGGAGTCTGCATCAGAAGACTTATGAGAAGAGACTTGAAGACCTAAATATGTACACTCTGGAGGAGAGGAGGGACAGGGGAGATATGATTCAGACCTTTAAATACTTAAAGAGAAATAATGAACAAACCTCTTCCAAAGCTACACTATCTGCTTTTTACCACATTCTATGGCAATGAGTTACAAAGATTAATTATACCTTGAGAGATAAAATATTCTCCTATCTGCTTAAAATATACTACTTTTTAGCTTTGGGGTATATTCCCTAGTCTTTGTACTTTTTGAAAGAGTTAACAATTGATTCGTGTTTACCAATCCCACTCCCATCAGCACCTCGGGCTCAGCTTTAACAGAGCCGCGCGAAAGGGAAACACTGTCCCTTTGCCGTGGCTCTGCAAAGCGGAGCCGGCGAAACCAGGGGAAACCAGCAGGCTCTCCGGGGGGGCGGCCGCGGGGCTCCTCATTCTGCCGCTGCTGGAGCAGCAGCAGCAGTTGCTTCTTAGGCCGGAGCGGAGGTTTATTATTTTTTCACTTTTCATGGGTTGGGGGGGAGGGGTCTAGGACTGGAACTGGGCTGATTGGGGGGTTTAGAACTGGAAATGGGCTGATGGGGGGGGGGGGTTAGGACTGGTAATGGGCTATGGGGGGGGTAGGAATGGTAATGGGCTATGGAGGGGTTAGTACTGGAAATGGGCTGATGGGGGGTTAGGCCTGGAAATGGGCTGATCAGGAGGGGGCTAGGACTGTTAATGGGCTATGGGGGGGTTAGAACTGGAAATGGGCTGATGGGGGGTTAGGACTTGAAATGGGCTGATGGGGGGGGGTTAGGACTGGAAATCGACTGATGGGGGTTTAGAACTGGTAATGGGCTATCGGGGGGGGGGGCTTAGGACTGGAAAAGGGCTGATTGGAGGGGGCTAGGACTGGAAATGGACTGATGGGGGTTTAGAACTGGAAATGGGCTGATGGGGGGGGGGTTAGGACTGGTAATGGGCTATGGGGGGAGACTAGGACAGGAAATGGGCTGATTGGGGTGCTAGGAAATGGACTTTGTGACACAGCAGCTGGCACAGAGCCCATGGAGTTAGGGAAAAGTAAGGAACTTACCTCAGAATTAGCTGGGCAGCAGACAAACTCAGCTCCTGTAGAATTAGCTGAGCAGCAAACAAACCCAGCTCATGTAGAATTAGCTGAGCAGCAGACAAACTCAGCACAAGAAAAGCAAAAAGGCATTAGAGTAAAATGTCCTTGCACTAGTCCTGACGTAGCTAGAAGCAGGAAGGCTAATCAGGAACACCTGTTCTCAGAAACCCAGGCAGCATGCAAAGAGAACAAGGATAAAAGCTGCAGGGTAGAACCAGGGAAGGCCAGTAGGGGCAGCGACCTGGGAGGACTAAGCCAGCATCCAGTGAATACACGTTATGCTGGAGGAAATCCACTGAGGGAAGGAAGCAGTAGGTGTGGCAGCAGAGCAGGAAACAACCAGCACCGTGCCCAGGACCCTGCTAGGATTCCTGGTAGTTGGAGAGCCCAGGAGAGAGCTGCCAGAAGCCCAGATATAAGAGACAGAACCACAGCTAGGAGGTGGGAACCTAGCTTTTCTAAAGAAAAGGCAAGAAGTTCTGTTTGGTTTGAAAGGCAAGGGCGTGGCACCAGAAGTAACTTTGATACTGAAAGTTATACAGTAATTCCACCAGCGTGGAGAAAAAGGGAAAGCCAGAAGGAAGCTTTTAATATACCAGGCATTCAGAGCCCTGGATTTAAAGAGCCCTTTCTAGAAAGGTTAGCCCATGACTCACAGGAGAGTTTTAAGGAAGACAGCAGCTGTGAAGAGTGTGACCCATATGCAATTGTAAGTGACTCTGAGTTAATGCAGTGGGAGAACAGCAGCTATAATTCTGACCCTGTGCCCATGGATTGTACAATTTGTTTATCTGACGATATTGTATCTTTACGTTGAGCGTGTGCAAAGCAACCAGCTGATGGTGCCTAAAGGAAAGAAGATATTTTCCTGTGCTACAGTTCTTTTGTTTCATATTGTTTGTTGTATCTCAGGAATATCCCTTCAGGGCAGGGAATAAAGCCCTAATATTATTTTTGCCTTACCACTTGACTACAAGACTCTTTTTGTATTAAAGGCAACTTAAATCGTAACACCCTAGGCAGCCACCTAATAGGGTCATAGGAGATAGCTATCACTCACTATCTCTCACAACTTATTGGAGGGTTACGACTGGTAATGGGCTGATTGGGGGGCTAGGACTGGGGTGGGCTGATAAAGGGGTTAGGACTAGAAATGGGCTGGGACAGGAAATGGGCTAATAGGGGAGGGGAGGAGAGTGCTGCTGGCCTTGGAAGAAAACTAGGGGCTAGGGCTACAAATGTGCTGATGCGGGGGGATGGTAGAATAGGACTGGAAGGGAGCGGATACTGAGAGGGTCTACCAGAGGAAGGATGGGGCAGGAAGGGAAGGAGGGGGCTGGAAAGGAGCTGACACCTGGAAGGTACCAAAGGGGGACTGGAAGGGAGCTGACACTTGGGGATGGGAGTGGTAGGTAGCTGGGTAATAGGGAGGAGGCTGGAAGGGAGCTGATATGTGAATGGCACTGGAAGAGAGATGGACAGAGGGTAGGGTGGCTGGAAGGGAGCTGACTGGGGGGTGGCACTGAGAGTGAACCTGAGCTGATACCTGGGATGGTATTTGGACTAGAAGGGGCTGGACAGTGGGAAAGGAGGGGGACTGGAAGGGAATGGACACAAGTGGCAGTCAGGGAATGCAAGGTGGTTGACATTGGAAGGTACTGGGAGGAGAGGAATGGAAAGGGGACTGATACTGGGGAGGGTTACCGAAACTGGAAATGGGCTGATGGAAGGAAGTGAAGAAAACAAAAGAAGAGATAAGAAATGGCAGATGGACCATGGACCATAGACCACAGAAAGAGAGCTAAGAGAAGACAGGAAAGCAGAAGCCTCAGATCGGGACCAGCATGATCAGAGAATAAAATGGTCAGTCAACAAAGTTTGAAAAAATAATTTTATTTAATTTTGGTGATTGGACTTTATGCTATTTTTATATTTTACACAGTATTGGGGAACTGCATCTCTTATTTATCTGATGTTGCACTGCATGTGAACTCTGGTTTCTTGGGGTTTCAGTTTAAATTTTGTCTACATATGTTTATTTTTAAGTTAGATTGTGGTTACTTATTCTGTACTTGGTGAGGGTCGATGTGCGTGTGTGACTGAGGTCAGGTGTTCTGTTAACATGCAGTTTGTATATAAAGATCTATACTGTACTGTAGTAATTTGACTTGTTCAGCTTTTCAAATAGGTGTATGGATGTTCCAGGGCCCACTGTAGTATTTACAGTGACGCTTTTTTTGGATGGGCTCCTTATGTGACTTTTGGAAGTTTGTGCTGATATGGTATGGTGTGGTAGATTTGCTTTTTGTTGTAGGGTTTTTTTATTAGTTCACAATATGCCTGGTACTGGAGAATAGTGGTTGTTGTTGTTAGTGAGATGATCAGAATCAGATTTATTTTTTAAATATTGAGTTCTGTGGGTGAATGTCCTGGTTCTGCTCTGCACCTACTGTGGATGCAAAATTATATGTTGAAAAAGAAAAAGGGAGAACCATAACGCAGTTTATAACAAAATAAAAATGGGTTATAATTTAGTTTTATAAACTGTGCTATTGATTCTTGCTGTCTTTTAGTTCCTTGGTGTGCAAACAGGACCGTACCTAGCCCTGTGCAAGCAGTGCAGCCGCACAGGGTGCAAAGGCTTGGGGGGGGGGGGGGCACATTTCGGCTCTCTGCTGTTGCCCTGCTGCCGCTGGCAGGACAATAGCAGGCAGTTAAAATGCGCCCAAAGCCTTTTTGCAGCACTTTAAGCAGGTCTGGTCCCTCCCTCCTCCGACACGATGTCAGAGCAGGGAGGGACAGATCTGCTTAGAGTGCCGGCGCCTTTCAGATTGGGTACATGCCCCCCCCCCCCTCCTCCCTATACCTCCGTCCAGCGCTGCCTACTCTTTCCCTGCTGCCAGCGCCGCGGTGAAAAAAACAGAGGGCAGCAGCAGCAGGGAAAGAGCAGGGAAAGCTGGATGGAGGTATGGGGGGAGAGGGGGGGCGTGCGCCCGATTTGCAAGTCACAGAAGGCGCGATTGCAATTCGATATGGCCCTGTGTGCAAACATCTTGCATTTCCTCCATATAATCTAATCGGCTTTTTGATTTGATTCAGTCTGATTGGATTTCTGAAAAAGCCCCGCCCCCCTCTAAGATGGTGGGGGGGGCACCATCTCATTCTTCGCCTCAGGCAGCAGACTGCCTTGAGCCTCCCCTGATTCTTCCCTACATGCATCACTTTACACTTGTCCACATTCAATTTCATCTGCCATTTGGATGTCCATTCTTCCAGTTTTATAAGGTCCTCCTGCAATTTCTCACAATCTGATCTTTGAATAATTTGATGTCATCTGCAAATTTAATCTGTTTATAGAAATGTGAAAAAGTACCCTAGGGTACTCCACTATTCACTTTCCTGCATTGAGAAAATTGATCATTTTATTCATTTATTCCTACACTTTGTATCACATACCTCCTCCCCACCCCCACCCTCATTATTTTCTTCTTTACAAAATCATTATTTTTCATTCTTAGAAAATTAACACTTTAAAAAAGTCTCAGTCACATTGCTTTATCTTCACTCTTGTCATGGCATTCTATTTACAATGGAATTACAAAAACCAACCTCATGAAACTTCAGCAGATTCAAAATTCAACAATTAAATTACTCTATGGTGCAAATTATGACCAAGTAAGCCCTCTATTGATTGAGAAACATTAGCTCCCCATCTCCTATCAAACAAAATACAAAACACTAGTTCTAAAGCACAGTCTTCTACATCAGTATCCCACAATAACTGGGATCACATCTTATACAATAAACACCAAGAGAACGCTCCTTTCCCTAAATGCTCATCTACTAATTGCACCAGCAAAGCATCAGACATACCTAAAATCCACCAAAACTAGGTCCGACGCAAGGAATGGAGGTGCCCTAGGCCAGTCTTCCATCCTGCTGCCACACTGTGGCCCTCCTTTGCCCCTATTGCCGCCCCTCTTCGGGGCCTGCAGCAGCAGCAGCAATAGCTCCCAAACCATGATGCAGTGCTTACTAACACACTCAGGCCCTGCACTGTGGTTTCCTCCACTTCACTATGTGTCACTTCCGCTGCCTGTCTGCATGTGCCCCAGTGATCTCTGCAGCCTCTGTGTAGTTCCCTGTTGCTTGTCTGTGTGTGTGCTTCAGTGTTCCCTGCAGCTTCTGTATGGTTCCCTGCTGCCTGTCTATGTGCATGTAGATGTACAGGTGCAATACTACGGGTGTTGGTGGTGGAACTCACGGGGTGCTGGTGAAGGGAGGCAGGAGCTTTGGATGAAATGAACACACGGTTTGCATTCTCCATGCTGCATGTGGTCCAGAGGGTGCATAGGAAAGCCACAAGGTAGCACCCATATCACAAGGTCTACAGGTTCTGGACCTCATGGATGAACAGTGTCTCATCATATTCCGTATTAAGACAGCCATCTACCATCTCTGCTAGAAGTTAGAGCTGCTCCTCTGCTCCACCAAACAGAGGGGCCAGCCCATACCCATTCGCCTCAAGGTCACCATGACCCTTGCCTTCCTAGCCACTTGCACTTTCCAGTCTGTGTTGGCTGCCACTGCAGATCTGAGTCAGTCAGCTGTATCACAGTGCACCTCTCAGTTCTTCAATGTCTTTCTAACCCAGACTGCACAATATGTAGCCTTCCCAAACTGTGCAGCGGAGGCAGCAAACAATGATCCAGTTCCATGAGGTGGTTATCAATTGCATACATATATCCTTCAGACCCCTATGATGGAAGGAGGCCATCTACTGCAATAGGAAGGCATTCCATTCACTCAATCTAAAGGTGGTCTGCTATGCACAGAGGGAAATAACTGATATATTTCCAAGGCTCCTGCCACAGACTCATACATCCTCATCTACTCTGGAATCTGAGAGGTTGAGAGTGGAGAAATCACCAGTATATGGCTGCTAGGTAAGCCTCACACTAACCCATTCTATCACCTAGACATGCACATGTTTGGCAGTTGCACTGTACCCTGGGAGCTGCAGCTCTTGGCCAACAGAGTTTAGGGCTGCAGCACATGAAACACTTACACAGGTGACAGAGGGTACCCACTGAGGTAGTGGATCCTGACCCCCTTTGTGGGCCACAGAGAGGCAGAGGAGTGCCATCATTGAGAGGACATTTGGCCAGCTCAATAGCTGCTTCTGATACCTTGACTGATCTGAGGATGAATTGCTGTCAGATATTCATGGCCTGCTGCATGCTCCACAATATGGCATTGAGGTGCCAACAATCCTTCCCTGAAAAACAGGATACTGCGGAGCCAGACCTTGACACATATGCAGGAGAGCCAAGGCATGAGCATACTGACCAACTAGGCATGGCTTCAAGAAAAGAACTCATACAAAGGTACTTCATGTGAAGTCAGGAGTTTAATAGCTAACACACAAAATATGTACAGCCTAATGACCCATCCTACACCATCCTCTCACTCACCACCATGCCATCCCAGCCTACACCACCACCCTGACCCCCAGCACCTGCTCTGTGCAACCCCCTCCCAACAGCCTAGTGGAAACATCACTAAACTCCCCCCAAGTGCCCATCACCTCCAACCTCCCCACGATGCAGCTCTCTGCTCTTTTGCATCCCCCAACAGTAACAGTCTTCTTACCCCCAAGGATGCCGATACATACAGGGTTATCTCTTTCCACATACCTTCCTCCATCCCCCTATCCCTCAGCACCTTACCCCCACCCCTTCTTCCCACCCTGACTATGTTGGCACGATGGTGTGCTGGATGATGTCTCACTGCCCTTTGAGAAGCTGTTGGAGATATCATCCTGAATACCAGAGCATACTCTCATCAACTCTTTGGGATACAGATTTAGCCTGAATCCTAAAGAAGGTAACAACTCAGAAACATTGTATCTATTATTTGTAGACGACCTGAAGCTCTACAGTTCCAGCGACCAACAATTAGCAGAGCAACTCCATATGGTGAAAAGCTTCTCTGATGACATCAGAACGATCTTTGGCCTTGACAAATGTGCTAAAGCAATTTTTTTTTTAGAGGAAAATTGAGCAAAATGGAAAACATCTCTCTTGCTGAGAGTTGTGACATTAAGGATCTTGAACAGTAAGGCATATATAAATATCTCAGAGTAGAGGAAGGAACAACACTCCAGCAGAAATTACTAAAAGATTAATAAAGTATTCTACAGGAAATCAAAATCATCATTGAAAAGTGCCTTAACATCATGGAATAAGATACAGGTCATTAATCAGCTTGCAATTCTGTACTCTCATACAGCTTTGGGATTGTGGACTGGCCTCTCAAAGATCTTGAAAAACTGGATGCGTGAACAAGAAAACTCCCCCATGCCCATTAATTAATTTACAAGAATCAATGTATGCCAAGACTGTATGAGCCTGATATTCAAAGGGCATTTACATAGTTTACAGCCCAGTAAACCATGTAAATGCCCTAAATCAGGATATTCAACGGCACTTACATGGTTAGTACCATTGAATATCCCCTTCAAAGCTCGCTACATACCCCGATGCTCTGCGGTTAGCATCGGAGCATGTCGAGGGCATTCCAGGGTGGCGTGGAGGCAGAGACTGCCACTAACCGGGTAGTGGCAATATTGCACCGCTACCCAGTTTTCAATTCGTGGCTAAAACTAGGCCATCTTTTGGCTCGCCTAGTTTTAGCTGAGGATGCTAACCGGGTACGGTGCAATATCACCGTTACCTGATTAGCCTTGGCGGCTCCGGGGCCTATGCGGTGATGCTGAATATCCGGTGTTAGGGGTCAGCGGGCAGGGCTATATGCTATAGAGGCACATAGCCTGCTCAGCTGAATATCAGGCCCTATATCCCTAGAGCTGAAAGAGAGCTAGGCCTCATAGAGATTGATTACACATACAGAGCTACTATCATAGGTCTTCAGGCCTTCCTAACTGCATCATCGGATCCAAATGCACAAAAAGTGCTGAAATATGAAAGTAAATGTCCAGAATCTGTCCTCCATTATCAAACTTGGACAAGCATTCCGACGACTAGAATGAATGAGTGAGAATCCACAGGCATACACAGGGAAGGAAGTAACAGAATTTGCAAAACAAAAGAAAAAATTACAAAGAATTGGATCAACAAGTGAGGAAAAACAAGTGGCAAATGCACAAATATAGTGGGAAATACCGAGTGTTATTCCAGGAACCCTTTGTCCATAGAGAACGGACACATGAATGGTTAAGGAGAGGTGAACTGAAACCGAAGGATGAGAGGTTGATAGTTGCAGCCCAGGACAGTGAATTACAGATGAGATGATTTACAGTGAGCACTGAAAAAAACTGGCAAAACAGGCATATGTTGCTTCTGTGGGAAAGAGATGGAAACAGCAACTTA
Organism: Ichthyophis bannanicus; assembly: GCA_033557465.1. Classification (NCBI taxonomy): domain Eukaryota; kingdom Metazoa; phylum Chordata; class Amphibia; order Gymnophiona; family Ichthyophiidae; genus Ichthyophis; species Ichthyophis bannanicus. Next base: position 1,373,432,748 of record CM066032.1, on the reverse strand, counting down.
CCTCATAGCTGGCTGTGAAGATCTAATGGCCAAACCTTTTTATATGGAAAGGCACAATAAAGTAGCGCGCCTCATCCATTGGAAACTCTGTAAACACTACAACATCACTGTGCCTGAAAAGCACTGGGATCATGACTCTAAAAGGATTACAGAGAATTAAGAAGTTATAATCACCAAGGATACTCACGTTCTGACCGATAAAAAGCTGGATGCGAGGAAGCCAGATTATAGTGGTAAAGGAGAAAAATACCCAAACGGCATTGATTAAAGAAGTGTCAGTTCCAATCGACTACTCTGTGAATCGTATTGAGAGGAAGAAGATCTTCAAGTACCAAGGAATGCAGTCAGAGACCAAGAAAATGTGGCAAAAAGATACAGAGTTATTTACCATCGTGTTGGGTGCCATAGGCCTAATTAAGAGGAACTTTCAAGCACACATTTGATAAATTACCCATACATGTAACATCTTGTGAACTCCAGGAGGAGGCTCTCTTTGGTTGAGATTAATAGTGAATTTGAGAAACTGAGATCATATTCCACATACCCTGGCTTATTAGTGAGGTTCATGACTGTCATGGTATGCGCGAAATTCACCCATTTGGAGAAAATGCCCCCTTGAGAGACCTCGTGGAAAAGGGGATGTGAAGAAGTTCCCACCTTCCATGGAGCACAAGTCTCAAAATGCATGAGGCAGGGGACAATGGCCAGATAGACAGCGGTACTGATGTGCCAGAGCTGATGGTGGTGATGGTTGTGGACAATGGAGGCATCTTCCTCTTTGGTGCTCATGTAGATGGGGAAATCAAAGACACAGATGATTTGTGGTGTTTTTCAGAGATGCGGGGGGGTGGAGGTGGGGGTGGGGGAGATCATGACATATTAGACCATGAATTACTGCAAGTCCCTGAACAGCCTCATGATGGACTCATTGAAGGTCTCCATTGTGCTGGAATAGAGTTTAGCACAGTGCAGAAGTTCGTGACTCTGGTGACTAGCACTAGGGATGCCGTGTGTGTCATCAGCCACCCACCACTCCAGATGCCTAAGCATCGTCGAAGGGAGATGGAGGTTGAAACTGTAGATTGATGCTCTTAACATCTTTCTCCTCCTCCATTTGGACAGCAGTATGGTTGTCACTCTCAGTGCCCTCAGATTCCTTGGTTTTTGACTCCTGCTCCTCCATTTCAGCTGGGCTGTCACCATCATCCCTGATTCTTACAGCCTCTATTGTGGGACCCTCTCCAATGATCTGCTTCTGGGGTCCACAAAGAGTAATTACTCACCTGTAACAGGTGTTCTCCAGGAGCAGCAGGAATCAGTCCTGTGCGGAGCATTTCCCCAGCTTTCAAGGAAAACCTTTCGGAATGCAGCACGCATGCGTGGTCCCCTTCCTGCCCAAGGGTGCCATCTTGCTCAGTCTGATGACATAGCTAAAAGACAGCAAAAACCAAAAAGAAGTATATGACTGCAACTCCAGGGGAGGAGGGAGGGTCGTGAGGACTGATTCCTGCTGCTCCTGGAGAACACCTGTTACAGGTGAGTAACTACTCTTTCTCCAGGACCAAGCAGGAAGTCAGTCCTCACATATGGGACTCCCCAGCTCTAGGCTACCGGGAACCCTAAGCTGAAAAATGGCTCCCTCTGAAGAGCCTCAGCATTTGTGAGAAGAATATCCTCTGAGAACGTCCCCATCGGCTCAAACGGTGGGTGAATAAGTTGCTGCAAGACCACATTCAAATCCCACTCAGTCGCCGGTGGACGAACCAGAGGCTTGAGAAGAAGCAGATCTCTGAGGAAGCGGGACACCAAGGGATGAACCGACAGAGACTGCCCCTCCACCGATGAGTGGTGCGCTGATAGAGCACTAAGGTGGACCCGAACAGAGTTAGACTTGAGGCCTAGGTCTGACAGGTGAAGTAGATACTGCAGTACTACTGGCACAAGGCAGGAGAAAGGATCTTCATTGCGCTGAGCACACCATATTGTGAACCTATGCCACTTGAGGGCATAGGACTTTCTGGTGGACTGCCTCCTAGAGGCCAAAACCACCTCTTCAACCTCCTTAGGTAGAAGCAAGGGAACTAGCACTATCCTTTCAGCAGCCAGACCATCAGATTGAGGGACCTGAGATTGGGGTGCAGAAGGGAACCCTGATCTTGAGACAGGAGATCGTGTTGTAACCCCAGAGAGAAAGGAGTTTCCACCGCCAACTGTAGCAGAAGTGGAAATCACAGTTGCTTCGGCCAGCTGGGTGCTACCAGAATCACTGAGGCCTTGTCCCAGAGAATCTTGAACAGAGTTCGGGCCACCAGGGGCATGGGAGGAAACGCATACAGGAGGCCCGTAAACCAAGAGATCAGAAAAGCATCTGCTGCCACTCTCAGGGGATGTGGCTGTCTGGAGCAAAACCTGGGCAGCTGACGGTTCAGTGGACTTGCAAAGAGATCGATGGATGGAAGTCCCCATCATAGGAAGATCTGCTGGACCACCAATAGATTCAACTGCCATTCGTGGGGCTGGAGAATCCTGCTTAGCTTGTCTGCTAAGAAGTTCTCCTGACCAGGTAGATAAACTGCTTTGAGAAACATGCCTTGTTTGACTGCAAAGGAGCAAATGGCCTGCGCCTCCTGACATAGGAGCCTGGACCCTGTGCCCCCTTGCTTGTTCACATAGAACATTGCTACTTGATTGTCTGTCTGAACTAAGACAGACTGGTGAGAGAGGGCATGAGGAAAAGTCTGTAGAGCCAAGCGGATTGCTCGCAGCTCCAAAAGATTGATCTGCTGTGTGGCCTCCCGAGGAGACCAGAGGCCTTGAATGCATGTGCCCTGGCAATGTGCACCCCAGCCCTTTAAGGAAACATCGGTCGTCAGCACCCTTGTGTGTGCTGGAGCCTGAAAAGGTACCCCCCTGAGAAGGTTTGGGAGATGTATCCACCACTGCGAGGACTCCAAAAGTGGTTTGAACACCTTTACTCTGTCTCAGAGGTCACCTGAGGCCTGCGTCCACTGAGCTCTGAGGCACCACTGAGCAGCCCGCATGTGCAGATGGGCATTTGGAGTCACATGTACCGTGGATGCCATGTGGCCCAGGAGCCACAGGAAGTGCCTGGCGGAGACCTGAGAATTGCTTGGAACTGGTTGGCCAAGTTCATCAGTCTGTGGGCCCTGTCCTTGGGCAAGTAAGCTCTTGCCTGCAGGGTGTCTAATCTTGCCCCATAAACTCTAGGTTCTGTGAGGGGAGCAAAGTGGACTTTGTTTAATTTATGAGAAAGCCCAGATGCTGAAGAAGAGAGACAGTGTGAAAAGTGGCTTGTCTGGCCTCCTTGAGAGACTGGCCCCTGATGAGCCAGTCATCCAGGTATGGGAAGACAAAAATTCCCTGATTCCTGAGATAGGCCGCCACCACCACCAGGCATTTGGTGAAAACCCTGGGGGCAGAAGTTAGGCCAAAGGGAAGTACCCTGTACTGAAAATGGTTTCCTCCCACCACAAATCTGAGATATTGTCTGTGGTCTGGGTGAATGAGGATGTGAGTATAAGCATCCTTCAGGTCTAAGGAGCATAGCCAGTCTCCCTGCTGGAGGTAGGGCAGCAGTATCCCAAGGGTAAGCATCTTGAACTTTTCCCTCTCCAGAAACTTGTTTAGGTTTTGCAAGTCTAGGATAGGCCAGAGGCCTCCTGTCCTTTTTGGTACCAGGAAGTACCTGGAGTAGAAGCCTTGCCCTTCAAGGTGGTGAGGCACCGGTTCCACCACCTGTTCCTTTAGAAGACTTGTCAACTCCTGAAGGAGGAGGTTCCTGTGCAGAGGGAGTCTTGGAGGCTCCCCTGGAAAGTAGGAGGGGGTAGCTGATGGAAGTGGAGCATGTAGCCCTTTTGGACTATGCTGAGTACCCAGGTATCCCCTGTGATGGCTGGCCACCTGTAGGCGTACAGGGTCAGCCGACCTGCTGTGCTGAGTGGAGCCAGCTGTGGAGAAGAGGCTATGCTGTGGGAGTCAAAACCCCGCTCTCTGCTGTGCTGGCAGCTTGGAGGTCTTCTGCATACGGGGCCCATGCCACTGCCCCTTGGCCTGCTGGCCCTGCTGGGGAGCTGGAGAGGACTGATACTGAGGGTAGGATTTGTAGGCAGCACCCTTCCTCGGGAAAAAGGGCTTCTTTCCCGAGCGCTTCTTTTTCTGAGAAGGGGCAGAAGTCTTCCTGGACAGCCTTGTCCTGGTGAGAGTCTCAGTCTCTATTTCTGCAGCCTTTTCAGTCATGGGCTTACCGAAAAGGTTATCACCTCGGCAGGGGACATCGACCAACTTGTCCTACACCCATGACTCCAGGTCTGATGACTGCAGCCAGGCCTGACGGTGTGCACCGATGCCAGCCGTGGCTACCCGGGCCGAAGCCTCGAAGCCATCATAGGCTACTCGAGAGATAAACTTCGAGTGCTCTCGGATCCCTGTTGACAAAGCCTTGAAACTCTGCAAAGGTTCCTCGGAGAGGCCAACTGAGAACCCGGCAATCTCCTTTGCCAGGTCTCGTAGGTACATGCCCATGTACAGCTGGTAGGTCTGGACACGGCAAGATAGCATAGAGCCCTGGAAGCACTTTCTACCGAGGGCATCCAGGTTCCGGGCCTCCCGGCCGGGGGGCACCAAGGAGTGCATCTTCTGACTCTTCAGGCAATGCATGGCCGACTCCACAACCATGGAGTTGTGCGGTAGCTGCGCCTTTTGGAACCCAGGGCTCTTACTGACTCGATAAATGGAATCGACCTGTTTGCTAAGAACCAGTGCCGAGGCCGTGGCCTCCCACATACGGAAGAGCAGCTGTTCCAGCATCGGAGGAACCGGTACAGTAAGGCTTCCTTTGGAGGAAAGTCATACTGGAGGGCATCGAGCTCCTCGGCTCGAGGCTCCTCCTCGGAATCCGCAGGGAAGGCCAAGGCTTTGGCCATGTCCCTCAAAGTCCGAGAACCGGGTATCCTCCGGGGGGGACCATCTCCCACGCCGACTCCTCTGAGGAGGAATCGAGCGGCTCCGGCCATGTGGGCGTCGGTGCCACCCGCCCCGATGCCGAGGGTATTGGCATCGACGACCTCGGCCCCGCACGGGAGGTCGAGGGGGACCTTGACTGAGGATCAACTCGAGACTTCATTGACTCGAGGATCAGCTCGGTCTCTGGGGTCGACTTGGATGTCGAGGTCCTGGTGATTGGGGCAGATGGACCAGTCAGACTGGTGATCAGCACCCGCTGCTGTTCCATGAAGGCAGCCAAGCTGCTCTCCAAGGCCGTCAACCTGAGTCCAAGCTCAGGAGAATCAGCAGCCCCCAACTCGGGCTCCAACAGCGTCGGGCCCGACGTCGGCTCCCCCAGAGGAGAGTCCACGAGGACAACAGCACTTACGTGACTCGGGGACTTTGGCTCCATGCGAGGTAACCTGGACGGCCTCTCCGACTCAGAGAGCCCGGGGCGGCGGTCAGGGCTACGCGACCTGGCCCTTGAGGATACAGGAGCCTCCACAGACGCCGCCCTCGCAAGCTTCTTCTTCCTTCTGTGCTCCCAGGTGGGAGAATCCCTCTCAGAGGAACCCTGACGGCGCTCGGGGTCAGACTCCCGAGATGTCAAGGCCTCTGACGAAGTCCGGGCGGACTCTGAGAAAATTCTCTCACGTTGATGCTGACGGCTCCGAAGCACCTTTGACGACATTTTGCCGCATGGGCCACAGGCCAGTGGGTCCTGGTCGAGCCCGAGGCAACAGAGGCAGAGTCATGTGTGTCGGTGAGAGGCATAAGTTTCTTGCACCGATCACACTTTTTGAACCCGCTGGCAGCGATGGGGGGAAAAAGGGCCCCTGCAAGGTCAAAAGACCAGGCTGCCAGTGAAAACACAAAAAGAGCGCGAACGCTAGTCAAGGAGGACAAAAACCAAAAATCAAAACTCCGGTCTCGATACCGGTGTACCGAGCCCAGGCGGGAAGGGGAACCGGCGTCGAACTGGATCAGAAAAAGCCAAAATAGACAAAAAAAATCTACTTTTCCCGGGTGACACGAACTCTAGTCCGTTGGGCTCCACGAAAAAAGAAAGATTGAGCAATTTGGCACCCTTGGGCAGGAAGGGAACCGCGCATGCGCGCTGCATTCCCAAAGGCTTTCCTTGAAAGCTGGGGAAATATTCCGCACGGGAGCTCCGTCGGCGGCGACGTCACCCATATGTGAGGACTGACTTCCTGCTTGGTCCTGGAGAATGCTGCCTTCCAGTTCATGACATGAAATGAAGTCATTCACCATGTTCCAGCTGTCTATCCATCCAAAGTCTGTTAGTGATACAGGCCTTTTCCACACACATATATATATATATATATATATACAGTGTGTGCCTAAGGATGACATTCTGAGTGGTTGCCATGGTCCCTATTGCATCAGTGCTACCCATGACTACTCACACTATACAAGTGAGAGGATGAGGACTGTGGCAAGACTCACCATGGACAGGGTCTAAAAGCTGTGCCCTCTAGTGCCACACATTCTGCATGATCTTGGCAAGTCACATGTTCAACAGTGCATATTGAGAGTGTGTATTGTCAGGATGCAGGGTCTGGAGGTGTTGCTTACACATATCCTATCATCACACCCATAGCAATGCACATGCACCAAAAGTCCAAATGCCTGTAGATGTGTGCTAGCCCCAACCCAAGACAGATGATGTACCCTGTAGAGGGACATCCAAGTGGGGAAACAGCTGTTGGCCAAGAAGATGGTTGTGAGCCTGGTACAGGACTAAGGGACAGAGTCCAAATAATGAGTACTAAGATGGATACTGCTCATGCACCCCCACAGCAGAAGAGATGGGGTGTGACTGTGTCCCTTAGAGCTCCCTTTCAGATCCTTTGATACACCTTCAGTGGTAGTAGGCTGCTGTTTTGAGAGGTGCCTGACCACTGCAGCCATTCTGTGTGGGTCACGACCTCTACAAATAGAGTGGACTGGAGGGGAGATTATCAGAGTAGCAGCCTGTCAGTGCAGTATTTCAGCTTCAGGGAGTGAGGACAATAACATTGAATACCGAGGGCTGGCCCATCCACTTGGCAAACTAGGAGGTTGTCTAGAGTGGCAGGCCCCAGTGGGTGGCATCAGCCCCCCTCCTCCCAGTGAAGCAGCAATTCATCGCCAGTCAGTCTGCCATTCTACCCCCCTCCCAGCATCCATTTTCACGCCTTGGGGAGGGGGAGTGGCATGGTGACACCTCTGCTGTGTCAGGCTTTGTAGTGCCCCTGCTGGCATGCTTACGGCCTGCTGCTCCTGCTCCCTCCAATAGGAAGCTGTGTCGAAGAGGGGCAGGAGCAGCAGGCCATGAGCAATATTATACTCCTAGTCTGAATACCCGCAACCACACCTTAACCGCCTCCATACTTAACCCACCTTAAGAAGCTCGTGCTGTGCACTTAACCATGTATATAGTTACATTAACTGGCTTGTATATAGTTATCATGTTCTCCCTGTTAAGAAACTTGTTTATTGTGTACCCAAGTTATTTTTACCTGTTTATTGTAAGCACAAATCACTAAACTGAGATGTGTAGATTTAATGTTTATTGTAAACCGCACTGATCTTAAATAGCGCGGTATAAAAGAAAATGTAATAATAATAAATAATAATAATAATATAGGTATGCACAGGGCCAGTCCGAGGGTTTGATACCCTCGGCAGACCCTCCATGCCACCCCTGTCTCCAAGTTGAGAAGATGGATGCTGGGAGGGGAGGCGGCATATTGGACCAGACGGCACTATAATCTTGGGGGTGGCATGGAGGGTCTGCCGAGGACATTAAATCCTCGGATTGGCCCTGTGCATACCTATAATATTCCTGTGGTGATTGTGACACAGGTTTCCCCCACTGCATGCACCCCTATCAAGGCATGGCACATACATTCCTGCAATGGGTGACATCTGTGAGGGGAGGGTGATAGCTTTTGCAAGCCCATACATTGGATCTAGGTGGAGGGGAGGTAGCAACAAGAGGTGGCAGAGCACATAGGGAGAGGAAGGATGCATGTAGAACTGTATGCTACAGATACCTACTGTGTTCCTGGGAATCTCTTGAGGTTTACAGATCACCAGCTCCCTTCACTGTCTCTTTGTCTATTGTTTGGAGCACTGTTGCTCCAGGTCACTGAGGGGGTGAGGCTGGCCATCCAGTCCTTTCCAAACAGAAAAAGGTAAAACCACTTGCTAAAGCAGCATGAAGACAAGTCCAAGGCGAGTAGTACTAATTGGAACTTTATTGTAGACTCGGAGGTCAAACAGAAAAACAAAGCCCAACAAGGCCGTGTTTCGGCGTGGCCTTCATCAGGGGCTACAACTAGGCATACAAAGTAGCAGAAAACAGTAAAACAATAAGGTTAGGATAAACCAAATAAGAAAATTAAAGTTGATAAAGCATTAAAAACATTGTGCTAAACAATTAGCCATATACTTCAAAGTAAAAGCAAGTGAACAAACAATTATGCAACATAGGTAATTAAGCAACATGCCAAAATATAAAAATATCAATGAATAATATCAGAAATCATAAAAACTGATTAAATACATTAAATAATGAACATAATGGTAATAAAACCGTATGAAAGAGCCCAAGTTTCAAAATGAGTGACATGGTTTGTAGAGTTACACATGGAGTAGTATACCATAGCCAAACCATGAAAGATGAATGCCATAAGTAGTGAACATAAAAGTACTAAGGGCCCATAAAAGAAACACGAGCACAAAGAAGTGGCAGGGTTTATAGTGTTTATCCATGGAGTGATACACTATCGACAGAATAAATAAAAAAAACTTACTAAGCAGAGTTGTCTAGAAATAAACTGTACCATCTGCTAATTATGAATTAAAAGGAATCTAATAGAAAATTAAAAACAAAAGTACTAAGACAATGGGGGCAACGAAACATAAAAACCATTCATACATGTAGTCATAAAAAACATGTAATCTTGGAGGGACATGCTTGATAAAAATTGTGTAATTAAGAAAAAAACATGGGCTGTAGAATATATATAGTAGTAGTTCTTATGATATATTAGATTTCTAAATGTGATTAATGAATAACTGGTGGGAGGGTTACAGGTTGAATGTATGTATCAGACTGTTGCTCCAATCATAGTAAATAAATATGAGAATGAATGAATAATTAAATGGATAAAAAATATGGATAATTAAAAGAGAATGTAAGGCTAAGCCTAAACAGTCAAGATCCCACTCATTTTATACTATTGTGCTGAAATCTGAGACCAAACGTTGCAACCGTGTGTTTATTAAGAACAGACTGAAGATGAACTAATGTAGAGGTGTAAAAACAACATATCAACATATCTAAAAATCAAAACCCTCAGACATCTACGCCCCCTGCTACAACCGGATGATTTTAGAACGATCTTTCAAGCATTAACGATTCTACATCTCGACTATGCAAATGAGATTCTGCAAGGGTTACCTCAATCCACCCTGACTCCACTCCAACTCGCCATGAACTCTGCAGCCAGAGTTCTAAATGGTGCCTCAAGACGTGACCATATAACACCGATCCTCAAAAGTCTCCACTGGCTCCTAATTCACAGTAGGATCACTTTCAAGATCTTACTACTAACATTCAAGGCTATCAACAGACTTTCCCCCTCATCACTTGCAAGCCTTACGCTCATGACCCCCCCTACCAGAACCAGACGACACGCAGCAATAAATACTATAGTAATCCCCAAAACAATAACCCAGTGTACACAGTCAACCGCAAACAGAGCTTTCAGTCTTTGTGCACCTAGAAGCTGGAACGCCTTGCCACCCAGCCTACGAGCAATCACAGAGATAACTAAATTCAGGAAGGCCCTGAAGCACCACCTCTTCCTCAAGTGCTACCCTGAGTAGGCAAGCCAAAACGCCCTGCACGCAGCACAGACCCTTAATCTCCCGTAATCTTTCCACAATGTGATTTACATAGGGTTTTCACCTTATGCCTTTGTGTATATAGTTAACATGTTATCCAAGTTAATCTCCCTGTTATCTGTAATTTACGGTGTAACCCCACTGTAAAACTGCTTTGATGTTCCATGTAAACCGCACTGATGTCGAATAGCGTGGTATATAAGAGTATTAAATAAATAAATAAATAAAATAAACATGTCAAACACTCTTAAAACCTATAGTGTAATTGCATATGGTGAAGCTATCCACATTTGAAATTAAAATTATATATGTTGCTAATAGCGAACATCTAATTACAAGTAAACACCCCTGGAAACCAACCCCAGAAACAATACAAAATACTTGATTTCCCTATCCACCCTTACTATAGGAACTGAACCCACACCCCACATAAAGATTATTTTTTTGTCGGATCGCTCACCATGAAAAGAAACATTTCTTCTCTCGAAGTGAGCCCTCCTTCTAATCAGTTTAAAAAGACCGGATACCACGGTCAAAAATAGACCAAACACCACTTGTTGCTGTCCACAACTTCTAGTTAAGAACGGCTTCTCCAGGCTATAATATGACGGAATACTCTACATCGTCATTAATCGCCCCACCTTGCTCAGCAACAACAAGGAAAAAAGTCACTTAGCTGATTCCCCATAGGAAGAAATTTTCGCATTCATCCCGTACTTCCAGGAACCAGCTCCAAAATGCGCTCCCAGCAGGATTCTCGCGACACTGACAGTGTTTCAAGCCGCTTCCCAGCTCTTACAGCTCTTCTTCAGGCGAATGAACCCCACCGCAAATCAGTTCCAATTAAATAATGACCAGAGGATGACGTCAAATTCAACACTTATAATTCGAAACCCTAAACTCCACCCACAAAAATCACAAGTGCAGGCTCCACCAATCAATGTCCACATTCATCCCTTCTGGAGCCATAGACCCCAAACGAAAGATCCATTGCTGTTCTTGACGCTGTAATCTTGCTTGGCGATCACCCCCCCCCCTATTTAACTGCGGAATCACTTCCAAAATCCGCCATTGCAAATCATTAAATTGATGGCCAGCTTGCTGGCAATGAGGTACTAGAGGAGCAGAATCTTGCCTAGCATTAATCCGTGATCGGTGCTCCAGCAACCGCTTCCTAATAGGCCATATTGTTCGTCCCACATACTTTTTTAAGCAAGGACAGATCAAAATATAAACAACAAAAGTCGTTTGACAATTTGAAAAATGCTTAGAATAGCGAACATCTGGCATATGCGCCACAAAAGTATATGTATGGGGGCTCTTCTATAATATAATGAAACAAAAAGTGTGCATTGAATAGACAGTCAAAACACATATATTATGAAAGCTGCTATTGAAGAACAAACCGCAGTGACCCAGCTCTTGATAGTTACAGTACCTGTTATGTAGTGATAATCTCAGCGAAGCGTGCTTGCATATCAAAGTCAGTGAGTAGGAAGGGCAATGCACTGGCTTGGCATTTAAAAAGGGGGTTTCACGCCAAAAGTGTAACCTCATAAATCCGTAAACAAACAGAGCAACATTATGTGCGGAGGTACCTGAGTTCTGGAAAGGTATGCGTAAAAGGTAAAAATCCACTTAATTGTGTAGTGAAGACCAAAAGAAATCCGCACTACCAGCCTCTAATGCATAAATAAATATTAATTTGCATAAAAGAATAACTTATATAAATTCTGCTTAACAAACTTAATTGGTGTGTACAAGAAGGCTAAGATTTGTAAATGTAAAGGTACTGGTATTCTGGAGAAATATATAAAAAGCAAAATCTCGCTGGATTAGAAGGGTAAAACTGAATAGTTTATATAAAGTCGGATGGGGTGGGGGAGAAGGGGGGAAGGAAGGGAGGGAAAGGGAATGAGAGGGGGAAGAGGGGGGAAAGGTGGAAAAAAAGAATGAGTGTGTATATAAATGGATAACATAAGACTGTATAAAAATGTATATAAAAATAGCTGAGGCTATAATTATGAACCAAAAACGATAAGACAAAATTAGAGACTTACCTGCTAATTGTTGTTCCTTGAGAAACTCCAGTCCAGTCCCGAACCTCTTGGTAATGCACCTCTTCCAGCAGCTTGGAGACTGAGCATGTCATCTTTTGATAACAGTAGTGCTAACAGGGCAGGCACTGCCCCTTCTCATCAGTAACCTATTGACAAAGCAGACTCACAGGAGCAACAATTAAGTAGTAAAACAAAAAATCCCCGCTGTCCTGGAGGAGAGGATTCCCCCACCCCCTCTCCAGGACAAGGGAACATGCTGTGACCTCACTGGGCTCCAAGAACAAGCACCGCACGTAAGACAAACCACCCCCCTAACCCGCCATAGCAAAATAACCCTGGAGACTGCCAAACGGGTGGGATCCGGTACTTGACTGGAGTTCCTCAAGGAACAACAATTAGCAGGTAAGTCTAATTTTGTCTTCCTTATCGTCCCTCCAGTCCAGTCCCAAACGTCCGGGATGTAACAGAGCAGTTAATAAAGTTGGGAGGGAACTGCCGAACCGGCCTGTAACACCACTGACCCGAAAGCAGGCATCCCCGGCAGCCTAAATATTCAGGCGATAATGCTTAGAGAAGGTATGCAATGATGACCAGGTAGCAAACCTCCACCTTGCAAATCTCCACCAGCGGAACCAAACTGTATTTCGCCCACAAAGCCATTTGTGCTCGCGTGGAATGTGCCCACAATCCCACTGGCACTTGCTTACCCCCGAGCAGATATGCCGACAAGATCGCCTCTCTGATCCATCTGGAAATAGATACCTTGGCTGCCACCTCGCCATTGCACGGACCACCAAATAGGACAAAGAGATGATCCGACTTGCAAAATCATTGAATAGTCTTCAGATGACACCGTAACATGTGTTGCACATCCAGATACCTCAGCGACTCGTTCGAGCTAGAGTCCTTAGCACCTGCCAGAACCGGCAGAGACAACGACTGATTCACATGAAAGGCCGAAACCACTTTTGGCAAGAAAGAGGGAACCAGTTGCAAAACCACCTTTTCTTTGGAGAAAGAAAGAAAGGGCTCTTGGCACGATAAGGTTTGGAGCTCCGAAATCCTGCGCACCGAACAAATAGTCACCAGGAACATGGTCTTAAGGGTCAAATCCTTCAGTGACGCCGAGACAAAGGCTCAAAGAGCTCACCACAGAGCACCGACAGCACCAAATTGAGGTCCCATGCCAGGACCACCACCAGCCGAGGAGGGCGTAAGCGAAACACCGCTCTCAAAAATCATGCTACATCAGTATACGTGCCTAGCGCTACCCCCAGAACCTTTCTGCAATAACAGAATATTGCCGCCAGCTGCACTCTCCAGGAACTGGCGACCAGACCCTTGTCAAACCCATCCTGTAAGAACACTAAGACGCTGGGCACCGAGGCCATGGCTGGCTTCACCCGCCGGTCTGCACACCAAGCCTCAAATAGGTGCTGGACCCGAATATAGGCTAAGGAGATAGACCTCCTCCTTGCTTTCAGCAGCGCCAAAATCATCGGCCCTGAATAACCTTTCTTCCTCAGCCTCTCCCTTTCAAGAGCCAGGCTATAAGCGAGAATTGATCCACCTGCGACAAGAGATCTGCCCTCGTCGGGAGGCATCATGGGCAATCCACCAGACTCCTCATCAGGTCCATGTACCATGGCTGCTGCGGCCAATCCGAGGCAATGAGAATCATCATCTCCCGATGAGCCTCGATCTTTTGAACCACCTGTCTATGAGGGGCCAGGTGGAAACAAGTAGAGGAGTCCTTCTGTCGGCCACTGCTGTACTAGGGCGTCCAAAACTTCCGACATCCATTCTCTTTTCTTGCTGAAAAATCGACTCACCTTGGCGCTCTCAAACGTCGCCATCAGATCCATGACCGGTGTGCCCCTGCGATCCACCAGCAAGTCTAACACCTCCTGATTGAGCACCCATTCTCCGGGGTCTACTCGCACGCGACTCAAGTAGTCCAATGTGACATTGTTGACTCCTGCTACATGCGCCGCTAACAATGCTTGGAGGTGACCTTCCACCCAGCTCATCAGCATCTTGGCCTCCGTCTCCAAAGCTGAACTGCCTGTGCCGCCCTGCCAGTTTATGTAGGCTACCATGGTTGCATTGTCCGAGAGAACCTGTACTGGCACACCGCGCAGCCTTCCCTCGGAGCTCCTCAGTGCTAGAGCCACCACCCGCCTCTCTAGCATGTTGATTTACCAGCCGGCCTCCTGCAGGGTCCACAGTCCCTGCGCAAATTTACCCTCACGATGAGCCCCCCAGCTGGAGAGACTTGCATCCATCATCAAAGGGACCCAACACTGGAGGGGCATTCCTCTTTCCAGATTCTCCCCTGAGAGCCACCATCTGAGGGACCTCTTTCCTGCAGACAGGGGAGTCTCTGGGACAGAGAATGAGACTGATGCGACCACCGTCAGAGTAGTGCTCTTTGGAGTGGCCACATATGCACCACTGCCCACAGAATCAGCTCGAGAATGGCTGCCTTTGCCCAGGAGCTGAAGGTAATGCCTCACCATGGGCTCCAACCTTCCGAGAAACTCTCGCACCAAACGCTGCAGCTCCTGCACTCGCTGTTCCGGCAAAAAGACCCTCCCTACCTGAGTGTCGAATCATGCCCCCAAGTACTCCAAGACATGAAACGGGCACAACTGGCTCTTGACAATGTTGACCACCCAACTTAGGTGCCGAAGAAATTGCATCACCCGGGCTGTTGCACGTTCGCTCTCGTCCCTGGACTTCGCCCGAATGAGCTAGTCGTCGAGGTACAGATGACTAGAACCCCTTCTCTGCGCAATGCCGCCACCGCCACCACCACCATGACCTTGGTGAAGGTGCACGGTGCCATCGTGAGACCAAAGGGTAGTGCTCTGAACTGAAAATGCCCCATGGGCACATCAAACCTGAGGAACTGCTGATGCTCCGGCCATATGGGAATGTGCAGGTATGCCTCCGTTAGGTTGAGTGACATCATAAACTCTCCACTGCGGACCGCCACAATGATAGACCGCAGGGTATCTATCTGAAAATGCGGCACTCGCAGACAGCGGTTTACCCATTTGAGGTGAGAATCGGGCGGAAGGATCCGACTTTCTTTGGCACCATGAAATAGAGTACCGATTGCAGCTGCACTGGTCTTGAGGGACTGGCACCACGGCCCTTAGCTGAATGGAGACTGCACGAAGGAGCTGCCCTCTCGAGGGCATAACTCGAGGGCATATCCCTTCCTAATGACCAACACCCACTGATCAGAGGTGATTTGTACCCAGGCAGAGTAGAAGTCCTGCAGCCAGGGGGGAGGGGGGGACCCAGGTGGAGGTGGCTGCACCTCTATCTGGGCCCCCCTCGCTTCACTGGGATTTCTTCGGCCCTACAGAAGGGATGGCCGCAAATCCACGCCCTGCTCCATGAAAGCCTCAAAACGCTTGCATCCTAGCAGGAAATCGACCCATCTGAAAGGGAACCAGGCATGAAAACTGAAAAAGCTTGCATTCCTGCTGTTGACCACGAGGGGATGAGGCACTGTGGCCCGGCTTCTGCTTGTCCTCCAGCAGCCGCCCCCCTTTAGACTCTCCCAAGTCCTTGATCAACTTCTCCAGGTCCTCTCCAAACAGCAGCTTGCCCCAGAAGGGCAGCTTACTCAGCTGGGTCTTGGAAGAACTATCCGCGGCTCAATTACAGAGCCACAGATACTGGCGGGCCATCACTACCGTGGCCATACTCTTTGAAAGCCCCCTAATGAGATCATAATGAACATCAGCTAAGTAAGCTGCCACGGATTCCAACTGAGCCGTTTCCTCCCCCTTGGTTGCACCCGCTGAGACCAGCAGAGGCAAGCCTGTGCCACCCAGGCTCCACAGATGGAGGCCTGGAGGGAAAGGGCATTGACATCAAAGGCCGGCTTCAATAATGCATCCAACTTTCTATCTTGTGCAACTTTCAGTATGCCGCCCCTTCCACAGGAATCGTTGCCTTCTTAGTGACGGCCGAGACTGCCGTGCCGACCTTCGGAGACCGAAAAAGCTCCTTATCCTGATCTACCAATGGATAGAGGCATGCCATAAGTCCAGTCCCACGAAAGCCCACCTCCGGAAGACCCCACTCATCCTGGATCATCTGCCACACCACCCTATGAATAGGGAAGACCGACTGCATTTTCCACACAGCTCGTAGCAGAGGATCCTCCAAAGTATCCTTTCCATGGAAGGCCCCACAGGCATATTGAGCGCTTTCAGTGATTCCATGATTAGCGCCGGCAACTTCTAACTGCTGAAGACCCTGACTACCCTAGCTTAATCTTCCTGCTCTGAGATCTCTCTTTTCTCAAGCTCGCCTTCCTTGTCCAACTCCATGTCCAGGTCTTCCCCCTCGAGACCCTCCGACACCGGAGAGTGCCCAAGCTCGTCTTCCACAAGCCTAAGACGCTTGACCAGTAAGGCCCCCGACTCCTCACCGAGCCCCCCTTGGCCTCTTCTCACTCCAAGCTACAGTTGCAGGTGCTCCTGCTGCCCCCTGGTGGCGCAAGCAGAATGCCTGATGGAGCAATAGTACGAACGCCAGGAAAAAAAAACCCGGGACACCCCCTCCCACCAAACTTTGGGAAGAGGATGGTCTGAGGATGGACGGGGCAGGAGAAGATGGCTCTAGAGAAACAGGTCTGTCCCCTCCATCCACCTGTCCGTCCTGAGGAGGGGGCAGAAGCCCTCCCTGTTCTGATCTATCCTGGAGAGACTGCTCCATTGCTCAGTCTCCAAGCTGCTGGAAGAGATGCACTACCCAGAGGTTCGGGACTGGACTGGAGGAATAAGGAATAACGGATAAAAAATAAACAGAAATAAAGGTGTAAAATAGAGAGGCAAGTAAAAACCAATTCTGAATAAAAATGAATATGAACTGAGGATCTGATAGTGAGTGTGTATCCTGCTTACTTTCAATAAGTTAAGACCACAAAGAGGGGGCAAGAGAGAGAATAGGGGAGGGGAGAGGAGGGGAGGGGAAGAGGGGGGAAGGAGGATCTGGAAAAAAAATGGGAGGAAAGCGGAGGACTCAAATAGCGTATACGGCATGGTATTGAATTATGTAGATGACTAAAAAGCATAACTGAGTAAAAGCGATTAAAAGGTGACAAATAAAATGGCCAATAAAGGGGGTTCCTCAAGGAAGATTAAAACATGATTGATGCCATTATAATACTTATATTGTAGGTGTGGAACATTTATGGGTGCCTGAGGTTGATAAGAGTTTTTATTCAACTTCCCCTTTGTCTTTGATACGTTATTGTAAAATGTATAACATGTGAAATAAAGAGTAGTTACTCACCTGTAACAGGTGTTCTCCAGGAGCAGCAGGAATCAGTTCTCACATATGGGTGACGTCGGCGCCGACGGAGCCCCCATGCGGAGCATTTCCACAGCTTTCAAAGAAAGCCTTTGGGAATGCAGCGCGCATGCGCGGTCCCCTTCTCGCCCAAGGGTGCCATCTTGCTCAGTCTGATGACATAGTTAAAAGACAGCAAAAATAACAAAATAAAACATATGACTGCAACTCCAAGGGGAGGAGGGAGGGTTGTGAGGACTGATTCCTGCTGCTCCTGGAGAACACCTGTTACAGGTGAGTAACTACTCTTTCTCCAGGACCAAGCAGGAAGTCAATCCCCACATATGGGACTCCCCAGCTTAAGGCTACCGGAGACCCAAAGATGAAAAATAAGCTCCCTCTAGAGCATCAGCATGCAAGAAAAGAATCTTCTCTGATAACGCCCCCGAACGGTAGACCAACACCAGGGCCGGAGGGTAGGAGTTGCCTAAACCCCAAAGAGATTATGGAGTACCACCTGCCCGAAAGCACTGTCCCTGCGGGACTCCCTCTCAAGGCAGTAGTGGGCCGCAAAAGTCTGTCTTGAAGACCAAGTAGCAGCCCGGCAGATGTCTGCCAATGGAACAGAGCGGAGATGAGCTACTGACGCAGCCTTCGCTCTGACACGGTGAGCCGTAACTCGACCCTGCAACGAGAGGCCGGCTGCCCTGTAAGCCCAGGCGATACAGTCGGCTACCCATATGGACAAAGTACGCTTGGAGACAGCCAACCCCAACTTATTGGGGTCAAAAGAGATGAAGAGCTGAACAGCCCTCCGGTGCTCCCGCGTACGGTCAAGGTAGAAGGACAACGCCCTCCTACAGTCCAGGGTATGCAAGACCATCTCAGCCCGGCTGGCATGCGGCCTGGGAAAGAAAGTTGGAAGAACCACCTCCTGATTGAGGTGGAAGGAGGAGACAACCTTTGGAAGGAACTTAGGGTGAGTCTGTAAGACTACTCTGTTCCTATAGAACCTAGTATAAGGAGCATCTGATACTAGGGCCTGAAGCTCACTCACTCGCCTTGCTGAGGTAAGGGCTACCAGAAACAACACTTTCCAGGAGAGAAAGTGCAGAGGGCAAGTAGCCATAGGTTCAAATGGTGGGCAAGTAAGCCATTGCAAGACCACATTTAAATCCCATTCAGGGGCAGGTGGACGCACTGGAGGCTTAAGCAAAAGCAGGCCTCTGAGGAAACGAGCCACCAAAGGATGGCTTGAGAGAGACTGACCCTCCACTGGGGAGTGGTGCGCTGAAAGAGGACTGAGATGAACTCTCACAGAATTCGACTTAAGGCCTAGGTTGGACAGGTGAAGCAAATATTGCAGCACCACTGGTACTAGGCATGAGAAAGGATTCTCGTTGTGTTGAGTACACCAGGAAGAGAATCTACGCCACTTAAGGGCATAAGACTTTCAGGTGGACTGCCTCCTAGAGGCCAAGACCACTTCCTCCACTTCCCGAGGCAGTAGTAAGGGCGCTAGAACTACCCTTTCAGCAGCCAGGCCATCAAATGGAGGGACTGGAGATTGGGGTGTAAGAGAGATCCCTGCTCCTGAGACAGGAGATCGGGTTGCATCCCCAGAGGAAGAGGAGTGTCCACCGCTAGTTGCAAAAGAAGTGGGAACCAGGGTTGCCTCGGCCACCTGGGGGCCACCAGGATCACCGAGGCTTTGTCCCGGATCACTTTGAACAGTGTCTTGGACATCAGAGGCGTGGGAGGAAACGCATATAGGAGGCCTGTAGACCATGGAATGAGAAACATGTCTGCTGCTACTCTGAGAGGATGCGGTTGTCTGGAGCAGAACCTGGGAGGTTGACAGTTCAGAGGACTGGCAATGAGATCTATGGTTGGAAGACCCCCATCTCAGGAAGATCTGTTGAATCACTAAAGGATTCAACTGCCATTCGTGCGGCTGCAGGATCCTGCTCAATCTGTCCGCCAGGTAATTCTCCTGACCTGGGAGATAGACCGCTTTGAGAAGAATGCCGTGATTGACTGCCCAGGAGCATAGTTTCTGTGCTTCTTGACATAGAAGGCGGGATCCTGTGCCCCCTTGTTTGTTCACATAGAACATAGCAACTTGATTGTCCGTCTGAACCAAGACGGACTGGTGAGAGATGAGATGGGAGAAAGTTCTCAGGGCGAAGCGGATAGCTCTCATTTCTAAGAGATTGATCTGCTGTGCAGCCTCCCAAGGAGACCACAGGCCTTGAGTACACGCTCCTTGGCAATGTCCACCCCAACCTTGAAGAGAAGCATCGGTTGTCAGCACTTGAGAGTGTGGAGGTGTCTGAAAAAACACCCCATGCACTAAATTCAGAAGATGAAGCCACCACTGCAGAGAAGACTCTAGTAGTTTGGACACCCTCACTCTGTCCGTGAGGCTTCCTGTGGCTTGGTGCCACTGAGTTCTGAGGCCCCATTGAGCTGGCCTCATGTGTAGACGGGCATTTGGAGTTACATGGACCATGGAAGCCATGTGGCCTAAGAGCCTCAGGAATTGTCTGGCGGAGACCAGAGAATTGCTGTGGAACTGCCTGGCTAGATCCATCAATCTGTGGGCCCTGTCCACGGGTAAAAAGGCCTTTGCCTGAAGGGTGTCCAGTCTTGCTCCTATGAACTCCATGTTCTGTGAGGGGTGCAAAGTGGACTTTGCAAAGTTTATAACAAACCCCAGGTGCTGAAGCAGAGCGACAGTGCGAGCCAGTCGTCCAGGTATGGAAAGACAAAGAGGCCTTGAACCCTTAGGTATGCTGCCACCACCGCCAGGCACTTGGTGAATACCCTGGGGGCGGAGGTTAGGCCAAAAGGCAGTACTCTATACCAGCGATGGCGAACCTATGGCACGCGTGCCAGCTGTGGCACGCGAAGGCCTTGCAGCTGGCACGCGGGAAGGTCCGCAAGTAAAATTTAAAAAAAAAAAAGCTGTCTTCTCCCGCTGCCGGGGCCGCCACGGCAGAATCGAGTGTGCCGCGGGGCCCCCCCTGCCCAGCACAGCCTGCCCTCCCCCTCTATCCGCTCTCTCGTCGCAGCTCACAGTGACACGCGCCGGCTTTCAGAGAGCGAGGGAAGAGTTTCTCCCTCGCTGCTCTGTTAAGCCCGCGGGGGCTGATGGGAAACTAATCCCTTTGCGCTCTGAAAGCCGGCGCGTGTCACTGTGAGCTGCGACGAGAGAGCGGATAGAGGGGGAGGGCAGGCTGTGCTGGGCAGGGGGGGCCCCGCGGCACACTCGATTCTGCCGCGGCGGCCCCGGCAGCGGGAGAAGTCAGCTTTTAAAAAAAAAAAAATTCCCTCGGCTGGGCTGGGCTGGGGGGTTAGGAGTGCTGATGGGCTGGGGGGGTTAGGAGTGCTGATGGGCTATGGGGGGGCTGGGGGGGGTTAGGAGTGCTGATGGGCTGGGGGGGTTAGGAGTGCTGATGGGCTATGGGGGGCAGGGGGGGTTAGGAGTGCTGATGGGCTATGGGGGGGTTAGGAGTTATGATGGGCTATGGGGGGGCTGGGGGCGGTAAGGAGTGCTGAAGGGCTATGGGGGGGCTGGGGGGGGTTAGGAGTGCTGATGGGCTGGGGGGGTTAGAAGTGCTGATGGGCTATGGGGGGGGTTAGGAGTGCTGATGGGCTATGGGGGGGCTGCGGGGGGTTAGGAGTGCTGATGGGCTATGGGGGGGCTGGGGGGGGTTAGGAGTGCTGATGGGCTATGGGGGGGCTAGGACAGGAAATGGGCTGATGGGGAGGGGTTAGGACTTGAGGTGGGTTGATGGGGTTAGGACTGGTAATGGGCTGTGGGCTGTTGGGGGGGTTAAGAACTGGTAATGGGCTATGGGGGGGGTTAAGACTGGTAATGGGCTGTTGGCTGATGGGGGCTGTCTGGTAATGGGCTATGGGGGGGTTAGGACTGATAATGGGCTATGGGGGGGGCTAGGACAGGAAATGGGCTGATAGGGAGGGGTTAGGACTGGTAATGGGCTGTGGGCTGATGGGGGGTTAGGACTGGCAATGGGCTATGGGGGGCTGACTGGAAATGGGTTGATGGGGTTAGGACTGGAAGTGGGTTGATGGGGGGGGCTAGGACTGGTATTGGGTTGGGGGGTTGCTAGGACTGGAAATGGGCTGATGGGGGGCTAGGACTGGAAATGGGCTGATGCAGGGACTAGAAGGGAATGGATGCTGGGTGAGGCTGGAACTAGAAAGGAGCTGATGTTGGGGGAGGATTAGAATGGGATGGGGCTGGGAGAGTAAAATGGAGAGGGGAAAAATATTTTGTGTGGGAGGGATAAAAAATCTACAATTGGCCGGGTATTGGGAGAGTAAGTGGGGATTGAGGATGGAGGGGTAAAATTTGAGTGGATGAAATAGGAATGAGGAAAGAGCAAAAGGAGAAAGATTAGTATGTTAAAGCGGATGTAGAGAGAGAGAATGGAAAAAAAAACTAGAAGAGAGAAGAAAGGACAAATGGATAGCAGATGATGGAGAGTTAGCAGAAAACATGAAGAAACCAGAAGAAAGTGGCTGGAGCAATTGCAACTGAAAAAAAATGCACAAAAGGTAGAAAGATATCTCTTTGACAAGTTATCAGCATGCATGCAACAACAAACATCACATTAATTTTTTTTCATGTATAGATTCTTTGGGAATACACACCGACTCCTGACACAGTTAACAGTTTTAAGAAGTTTATCTTTTTTTTACTCAGGATACATTTGACATGTTATGTGAATAATACATTTAAAATATATTGTGTAACTGAATCAAATTCTTCCTAAATTCATTAAATTGAATTAAATCATTAAAACATTATAAATTGCCAATAAATTGAAATGAAAACCAAAGGATTGTGAATCAAATTGATTCTCTGACAATACAAAGATTCCAACCTTTACAAATGATGTTACATAGTTCAGGCAACTTTATAAAGAGTTTTTAGATACTAAAATCTTGTTGTTAAGGTTTAATTGACGTGCTGGCACTTTGAGGAAATTCTTTGGTTTTGTGCGGCAGTTTGGGCACTCGGGCTCAAAAAGGTTAGCCATCACTGCTCTATACTGATAGTGGTTTCCTCCCACTACAAATCGGAGATATTGTCTGTGGTCTGGATGAATAAGAATGTGAGTATAAGCATCCTTTAGGTCTAAGGAGCATAGCCAATCTGCCTGCTGGAGGTAGGGCAGCAGGATTCCAAGGGTAAGCATCTTGAACTTTTCCCTCTCCAGGAACTTGTTCAGATTCCACAAGTCTAGGATGGGCCTGAGGCCTCCTGTTCTTTTTGGTACCAGAAAGTACCTTGAATAGAAGCCTTGCCCTCTCAGGTGGTGGGGCACCGGTTCCACTGCCTGTTCCTTTACAAGACTTCACAAATCTAATTATGGTCCTTTAATTCAGAGCATGTATCATGGCAATAGTATTTGACTCTCTGTACTATTATCACGAAAGTAAATAACGTATCTTCTGTTGACCTAAAACAAAGTATCTAGCGTTTTTAATTGGGGTGGCAGCAAGGTCTCAGCAATAGTAGGCTACCATTGACTATGTTATACCTGTCAAATGGATCTGCGCCCATTCACATCAACGACCTTAATTCATAAGCGGTCACTCTCTCTGATGGTTGAAACTATCTTATAATGTAAAAATAGCAGTATATTATGTAGCTGTATATTATTTAGATGATGTTTAACCAGTGCTTAACTTTTAGTAGAGGTTTTCAGCTTTCAGTATGAGTCCCCCTTTACAAGACTTGCCAACTCCTGTAGGAGTAAGTCCCTGTGCAGAGGAAGTCTTGGAGGCTCCCCTGGAAAATAGAAGGGGGGTAACTGGTGGAAATGGAGGAGATAGCCCCTCCGGACTAGACGTAGTACCCACGTATTCCTTGTTACGGCTGACCACCTGTGGGCGAACAGGGCCAGCCGGCCTCCTGTGCTGATATGGGCCAGCTGAGGAGGAGAGGCTATGCCACTGGAGTCAAAACCCCGCTCCCTGCTGGACAGGAGACGGAACTGGTGGCTTGGGGGTTTTCTGCCTACGGGGCCCATGTCCCTGCCCCTTGGCCTGCTGACCCTGTTGGGGAGCTACAGAGGCCTGAAAATGAGGGTACTGTTTATAGGCAGATGACTTCCTCGGGTAAAAGGTCTTTTTCCCCAAGCCCTTCTTCTTCTGAGAAGGGGCAGAGGTTTCCTGAACAGCCTTGTCCGGGTAAGAGTCTCGGTCTTGAGTTCTGCAGCCTTTTCAGCCATGGGTTTGCCAAAGAGGTTTTCACCTCGGCAGGGGACATCGACCAACTTGTCCTGCACCCATGGCTCGAGGTTTGATGACTGTAGCCAGGCCTGACGGCGTGCACCAATGCCAGCCGCGGCTACCCGGGCCGAAGCCTCGAAGCTATCATAGGCTGCTCGAGAGATAAATTTCGAGCACTCACGAATACCCGAGGACAGAGCAGTGAACCTCTGCAAGGGTTCCTCGGAGAGACCAGCAGAGAACCCGGCAATCTCCTTTGCCAGGTCTCAAAGATACATGCCCATGTACAGCTGGTAGGTCTGGACATGGCAAGCAAGCATAGAGCCCTGGAAGCACTTCTTACCGTGGGCATCCAGTTTGTGGGCCTCCCGGCTGGGAGGCACCAAGGAGTGCATCTTCTGACTCTTCAGACGATGCATGGCCGATTCCACAACCATGGAGTGGTGCGGCAATTGTGCCTTTTGGAACCCGGGGCTCTTGCGGACTCGATAGATGGAATCGACCCGCTTGCTCAAAACTGGCGTTGAGGCCGGCGCCTCCCACATGCGGAAGAGCAACCGTTCCAGCATCGAAGGAACCAGTACAGTAAAGGCCTCCTTTGGAGGAGAGTCATACTGTAGGGCCTCGAGCTCCTCGGCTCGAAGCTCCTCCTCGGGATCCGCGGGGAATGCCAAGGCCTTGGCCATATCCCGCACGAAGTCTGAGAACCAGATATCCCCCGGTGGGCCCCGTCTCCGAGGCTCAGACTCTGGTGAGTCCGATGGGACACACCGAGTTTGAAAGGTGTCAGATGACTCCTCATCCTCCGTTTCCCAGCCGGACCGCTCAGAGGAGGAATCAAGCGGCTCCGGTCGGGCAGGCACCGATGCCATCCGCCCCGATGCCGAGGGTACCGGTGTCGACGACCTCGGTCCCGGGAGGGAGGCTGAGGGAGACCTTGGCCGAGGATCGACTCGAGCGCGCATGGACTCGAGGATCAGCTCGGCCTCCGGGGTCGACTTGGACGTCGATGTCCCGGTTGTCGGGGCAGATGCACCGGTGAGACCGGCGATCAGTGCCCGCTGCTGTTCCATGAAGGCAGCCAAGCTGCACTCCAAGGCCGTCAACCTGAGTCCAAGCTCAGGAGACTCAGCAGCCCCCGACTCAGGCCCCGACAGTGTCGGCCCGACGTTGGCTCCCCTGGAGGAGAGTCCACAAGGACTACAGTACTCACGTGACCCGGGGACTCCATCTCCACACGAGGTTGTTTTGCAGGCCTCTCCGACTCCGAAGACCCAGGACGACGCTCGGGGCTATGCGACTTGGCCCTCGAGGAGCCAAGTATGTCCACCGACGCCACCATCGCGGGTTTTTTCTTCTTGCGATGCTCCCGCGATGGAGACCCCCTCTCAGAGGAGCCTCGGCGCTGCTCGGGGCCGGAGTCCCGAGACGTCGAGGCCTCTGACGAAGTCTGGGCCTGTCCGGACGCGGAGTCAGAAGATTCTTTCCTTTTGGTGCTGCCGACTCCTCAACGCCTTCGAGGACATTTTCCCACACGGATCACAGATCATCGGGTCATGATCGGGTCCGAGGCACCGGAGGCAGCAGTCATGTGTGTCTGTGAGAGACATAAGTTTCTTACACCGATCACACTTTTTAAACCCGCTGGCAGCCATCGGGGGAAAAAGGGCCCCTGCGAGGTCAAAAGCCAGGGCTGCCAGTGAAAACAGAAAAAATGGCGCGTACGCTAGTCACTAAGGACAAAAACCGAAAAAAGAAGTCCGGGCTCGATACTGATGTATTGGGCCCAGGCGGGAAAGGGAAACCGGCGTTGAACCGAAGAAAACGGGTCCACGCAGAACAAAATCAACTTTTTCCTCAGGTGAAAACGAAACACGTCCGTCGGGCTCCGCGGAAAAAAGAAGACTGAGCAAGATGGCACCCTTGGGCAGGAAGGGGACCGCGCATGCGCGCTGCATTCCCAAAAGGCTTTCTTTGAAAGCTGGGGAAATGCTCCGTACGGGGGCTCCGTCGGCGCCGACGTCACCCATATGTGAGGACTGACTTCCTACTTGGTCCTGGAGAAAACTAAAGTCAATTAGGCAAATTTAACCAACATAAGCGTGTCAAAGCATGGATCTTAATCAATAAAAGTCTAGCTATACTAAAATATCAAAGAAGACTAATTATACTAAACGATCAAATTAATACCACAGAGGG
The DNA here is from genome assembly GCA_033557465.1 of Ichthyophis bannanicus. Taxonomy (NCBI): domain Eukaryota; kingdom Metazoa; phylum Chordata; class Amphibia; order Gymnophiona; family Ichthyophiidae; genus Ichthyophis; species Ichthyophis bannanicus. The sequence goes on along the minus strand of CM066032.1, from coordinate 1,373,406,985 downwards.
AAGTAGGAGGGAGGGGGGAAGGAAAGGAGGGAGAGAAGCGGAAGGAAAGGGCAGGGGAAAATAAGGAAAAAAGGGAAGGGGAAGAGGAAGGGAGGGGAAAAGGAAGGATAGATTCAATTTGTATATAATCGGATATAGAAAATAGCTAAGGCTATACTTACAAACTAAAAGCAATAACAATGGATAAAAATAATAAATAATAACAATAACAAATGGTGTAAAATAACGAGGCAGGTAAAAAATAATCTGAATTGAAGATAGGATAATAAATGTATACCCCGCTATTACTTTACACCAGTTAAGAAAGCACAGTTACTTACCTGTAACAGGTGATCTCTGGGAACAGCATGAATAAGTCTTCACATATGGGTATCGTCGGTACCAACGGAGCCTGTGCGGGAACGCTCCTCAGCGTCCAAAAGGAAAGCTTTTGGGAGCATCCCACAGCGCCTGCACGCTGCCTTCCCGCCTTTCCTAACCGCCTCTCTCCAGTTCGAGTTTTAAAGCTGAGACAAAGAGAGAGAGAGGAAAGGAAAGATAGATAGAGAGATACAACTCCTAGGGGAGGTGGGTGGGTTGTGAAGACTTATTCCTGCTGTTCCCAGAGATCACCTGTTACAGGTAAGTAACTGTGCTATCTCCAGGAACAAGCAGGAATGAGTCTTCACATATGGGGACTCCCCAGCTAGAGATGCCTGGGAGATCACCCAGGTTGTGAGTCCCTGGGAAGGGCTCTACCTCCACCTATGAATCTCAGCAATCTAGTCAGATATGGAGGATAGGAGTTGATTAGGTATGGAACAGGTGTTTGAGAACAGCCTGACCAAACAAGGCATCCCGGCGGGAGTCCTTGTCCAAGCAGTAATAGGCTGTAAAGGTATAAACCGAGGCCCAGGTGGCCGCTTGACAGATTTGGTCGATGGACACAGAGTTTAGATGAGCCATAGAGGCTGCCATGGCTCTCACATTGTGAGCTGTGACATGGCCCTCCAGAGAAAGGTTCTTACTCTGGTAGGCGAAAGAAATACACTGAGCAATCCAATTGGACAGAGTTCTCTTAGAGACTGGAAGTCCTAAATGAGAGGGATCAAAAGCAACAAAAAGTTGAGAGGACTTTCTATGTTGCTGTGTCCTTTGTAAGTAGAAAGCAAGTGCTCTTTTACAATCCAAGGTTTGAAGATTCCTCTCTGCACTTGATGCGTGAGATCCTGGAAAAAAGACAGGTAAATACACCTCCTGGTTCAGATGAAAAGGTGAGACCACTTTAGGCATAAAGTGTGGATTAGTTCTGAGGACTACCTTGTCATGATGGAACCTTGTATAAGGAGGATTAGCCACTAAGGCTTGCAACTCACTGATACGGCGAGCTGAGGTGACTGCAATGAGAAAAATAACCTTCCAGGAAAGGAATTTCAAGGAGGTAGTGGCTAAGGGTTCAAAGGGTGGCTTCATAAGCTGGCCAAGAACCAGATTCAAGTCCCATGCCACTGGAGGTGGTCTAATGGGAGGTTTAGTCAAAAGAAGGCCTCTCATGAATCTTGCTATCAGTGGATGAGAGGAAATAGGATGTCCATTGACAGGCTTAAGGGATGCTGCAATAGCACTCAAATGGACTCTTACTGAATTCGTTTTAAGGCCTGCATGGGATAAATGCAGCAAATACTCTAGTAAAGAATTCAGAGGTATTGCAAGAGGGTTAAGACCCTTCTCTGCACACCAAATGGTAAGCCTTTTCCATTTAAAAGCATAGGAACGTCTGGTGGAAAGCTTTCTGGAAGCATGAAGGATATCCTTCACTTGCTGAGAAAGGTGTAAATCCTGAAGGTCTAAGCCTTCAGCAACCAGGCCCTGAGATGAAGAGACTGGGGATTTGGGTGCCACAACGTTCCCTCTTCTTGGGAGAGGAGATCTGGAGCAGACCCCAAGTCCAGGGAGGGAGTTTGAGAGAGATGCAGAAGTAGAGGGTACCACACTTGGCGTGGCCAACGTGGTGCTATGAGGATCATAGACCCCCTTTCTCTCTGAAGCTTGAACAGTGTCTTGGGAATGAGGGGAATAGGTGGAAAGGCATAGAGGAAGCCTTGCCCCCAATGAAGGAGGAAGGCATCCCTGACCTGAACTCCCTGACACGGAATCCTGGAACAGAACCGGGGAAGTTTGGCATTCCACGGACTTGCAAACAGGTCTATGTCTGGGGTCCCCAAATTCGAAAGATCCTGGCTATCTGATCCCCATGGAGGGACCATTCGTGTGGAAACAGAACTCGACAGTCTGTCTGCCCAAGAGTTTTGAACCCCTGGAAGATACACTGCCATGAGATGGATTTGATGCTCTCTGGCGAAGGCCCACAATCTCAGAGCTTCGTTGCAAAGCGACAGAGAGCCAGTCCCCCCCTGCTTGTTCACGTAGAACATGGCTACTTGGTTGTCCGTGTGGATGAGGACTGTCTTGTAGCTGAGCAGGGTGTGGAAGACTCTGAGAGCCAGGAAGATTGCTCTGAGCTCTAAGAGGTTGATATGTAGAGATGACCCCTGTGGAGACCAGATGCCTTGGGTGGAGAGATCTTGTAGATGAGCTCCCCAACCCTTTGGAGAGGCATCTGTGGTAAGGGTTGCTTGGGGTAACACCTGTTGAAAGGGGGACCCCAGCAACAGATTTTGAGTGGACTTCCACCAATGGAGCGAGGAAAAGAGGCGACTGGAGGTCGCTATCTTGTCTGACAGGCACCCGGATGCCTGGGCCCATTGGGTGGACAAAGTCCATTGAGCTGCTCTCATGTGAAGGCGAGCATAAGGAACCACATGCACGGTGGATGCCATGTGGCCTAATAGTTGTAACATCTCTCGAGCAGTTAAATGGGATTTTAACTGAATCTATGAGGCTAACTGCACCAAGCGTAGGCAACGGGCCTGGGGGAGATAGGCCCTTGCAGTTGTGGTATCCAGCAAGGCCCCTATGAACTCTAGAGATTGAGTAGGGGTGAGATGGGATTTTGGAATGTTTATTACCAGTCCCAGATACTGAAGAACACGCCTTGTGCAGGCCAGGGAAGCCTGGGCCTCTGACTGGGATGGAGCTCGGATGAGCCAGTCGTCCAGATATGGGAATACGAATATCCCTAGAGTGCGTAGAAATGCAGCTACTATTGCCATGCATTTGGTGAACACTCTTGGTGCAGAGGCCAGACCGAAAGGAAGCACTTTGTATTGGTAGTGCTTTCCTTGGTAAAGGAACCGAAGGAACCTTCTGTGTGTTGGATGGATGAGGACATGGGTGTACGCATCCTTGAGATCTAGAGAACAAAGCCAGTCCTGACTCTGGAGGTATGGAAGGAGAGTTCCGAGAGAAGTCATCTTGAATTTCTCCTTGCATAGAAACTTGTTCAATTCTCTGAGATCTAAAATGGGTCTGTAGCCCCCTGTTTTCTTTGGAATGAGAAAATAGGGGGAGTAGAACCCTGAGCCCTGTTGAAGAAGGGGTACTTCTTCTATTGCCCCTTGGGCAAGAAGGGTGGCAATCTCTTGACCTAGAAGGTTGAGGAGAGATGTTGGAGAATTGAACTGTTTCACCATAGTGTGAGGAGGAAGTTTTAAGAAGTGAAGCTTGTACCCGTCTCTTATGATAGAGAGGGTCCATTGCTCTGCTGTGATTTGTTCCCATCTGGGAGCAAAATGAGCTAACCTTCCTGGGATGGTGAGAGGCTCTGGATGTTCTAAAGCCAGAGAGGCTAAGTTCTCTAGTGGTAAGTCAAAGGCCCTGAGGAGGCTGAGGCTGTTGGGCCGTAGCAGTCCTCGCAGCCTTAGGCTTGGCCTGTTTTGGTTGTTGTTGCCTCTTTGTAGCAAAACGACCTGCAGAAGAGGCCTGACCATAAACAGAAGAATATTTCCCTTTTTTGGGAAAAATCCTTTTTTGAACAATCTCTTTTTAAAAGGAGCAGAAGTAGACTTTGAAAGTCTATCTAAAGCAGAATTTTCAGCATCCATCTGGTTGGCCTTTGCTTGCCAATCTTTGCCAAACAGGTTTTCAAATGTACAAGGAAGGTTACCTAGTCCATCCTGAACCCAGGATTCCAAATCAGAGGCTTGTAACCAAGCAACTCTGCGTGCACCTATGGCAATAGCCGAGGCTCTGCTGGCACCTTCAAAAGAGTCAAAGGCTGCACGGTTGGAAAACTTGGAAATATCCTGGGCATGTTTAAGCCAGGTGAGAAACTCTTCCCTTTTATTTTCTGACATAAAAGGAGATAAGGTTTGCAGATGATCTGTAACTTCCTTTAGAAACATCCCCATAGAGAGACTATAGGAGTTGATTCTGGCTACAAGCATACTGGCCTGGAAAATTCTCCTGCCAAAGGCATCTAAGGTTCTGCATTCTCTTCCTGGAGGAGTAGAAAAGTGCCTCTTTGTACTCTTGATCTTTTTCATAGCAGACTCCACCACAATGGAGTGGTGAGGAAGCTGAGTCTTATGAAAACCAGGACAAGGAGGAACACGATACATGGTGTCCAACCTACGAGAATGAGGGGAGGTGGTAAGAGGAGTCTCCCATATGCCCAACATGTGATCATAGAGAATCTCATGTATTGGTAAAGTGGCTGCCTCCTTGGGAGCCTTAGGATATTGTAAAATATCTATCTAATCTTTTGGCTCTAGGCTCTGTCTCAGAGGTCACTGAGATGGAAAGGCCCCTGGCCACCTCCCTGATAAAGTCTTGAAAAGACAAGTCCTCTGGAGGAGACATTCTCCTTTTTGGAGAAGAGGGTTCCTGAGGAAGGATCCCCGATGCTTCGATAGAGGCCTCTGATTCATCAGAGTCCTCAGAGGAATCGAAGTATCGCCTGTCTGGATGCTCTCGCAGAGCCCGATACGCATACTGGGGGGTATCGACATCGGGAATGCTCGGTACCGGATCGGTACCGATGGGCATCACAGGATAGTGTACCGCTACCGTCGATGTCGATGCAATCGGTACCGGCAGCGGAACTGGTATCGGGTCCGGTACCGGAATCGGTACCGACAACGGAGTTTGTTGCGGTACCGAAGGCGTCGCAGCTTGTATGAATGCTGTGATGGCACGCTGCATGGTCAGAATATTCTGATCCATCGACGCCACCAATGTCTGGATATCGGTACCGGTGTGAACCGCCGGTACCCCAGAACATTGTAACAGGTGAGCGGTCGAGGCCGAGCCATCGATGTCAACCTGTGACCCCATAGATAAAGCTTTGAAAGCCGGAGCCTCCCACCGGGGTAATTTTGCCGGTGTGTATTCCTCGAGAGCAAGCCCGGGGGCATCTCGATACTTAGAGGGAGATGTACTCTTCGAGGACCGGCCAGATTTAAGTTTGGTTACCTGAGATCCATGGGAGGAAGAAGCAGCCCTGGAAGACGTCGATGCCACAGAAGCTGCATCAGAGGGAAACAGGGTACTGAGCTTGGCTGCTCGATTCTGTAAACCTCTTTTAGACATCATGGAACAGGACTCACAGTCCGCGATGGAATGGTCAGGACCTAAACATTTAAGACACCAGTCGTGGGTGTCGGTGACAGAAATAGTGCTACTGCACTTTGTGCACTTTTTGAACCTGGAGGCGAGCTTTTCCATGAGGAAAAATTTTCTGCAGGCCTAAGGCCACAGAAAGAAAAATGCACTGAAGTAGAAAAGAGTAGGTTTGTTTTTTTTTTAAAGAAAGAAAAAAACGGCGGTACCGGTCCGGAGTCGAGAAGGCAGACACGCGACTAAAGAAATAAAAGAAAAAATAAGAAATTCTTCAGCGGTGACAAGAAACACGACTTGCTGGCTCCACGGAACAAGAAGAACTGGAGAGAGGCGGTTAGGAAAGGCGGGAAGGCAACGCGCAGGCGCTGTGGGATGCTCCCAAAAGCTTTCCTTTTGGACGCTGGGGAGCGTTCCCGCGCAGGCTCCGTCGGTACCGACGATACCCATATGTGAAGACTCATTCCTGCTTGTTCCTGGAGATCATGAAGGAGAGGAGGGAAGGGGGAGGAAAGAGGGGGGACGGGAAAGGAAATGGGAAAGAGAGAAAGGGGAAGGAGGGAAAGTGGGGGAGGAGAAGGTGAATGGAAAGGGGGAGGGTTGGGCGGAAGGAAGGGAAAGGAGGAAGGGGATGGAAACAGAAAAACAGACAGATATGGGGGATTATAAAAACACAGACAAATCAGTGTCTGCGTTGAGTCCTGAGGGAGCAAGAGAGTTGAGGAGAAAAATGAATCTTGTCTGTGTATTAATAAGTAACACTGCTTAGTAAGTTTTTTTTTGATTCATTCAATAGTGTATAACTCCTTGGGTAAACCCTATAAATCCAGCTACTTGTTCGTTGCACTCATGTTTCTTTTATGGGCTTTTAGTACTTTTATGTTCATTATCTATGGCATTCATCTTTCATGGTCTAGATATGGTATACTACTCCATGTGTAACTCCTATAAACCCTATCACTCATTATTTGATACTTGGGCTCTTTCATGCGGTTTTATTACCCTTATGTTCATTAATGTATTTAATGTACTTGTTTTTATGGTTTCTGATATTATTCATTGATATTTTTATATTTCATCATGTTGCTTAATTATCTATGTTGCATAGATATTTATGTTCACCTGCTTTTACTTTGAGGTATATGGCTAATTGTTTAGCACAATGTTTTTAATGTTTTATCAACTTTAATTTTCTTATTATTTGGCTTTTCCTTACCTTAGGAGGTCATTTTGACCTGCAAATGGGGAAGATGTACGTCCGGGTTGGACGTGCAACCCTCGCTATTCGCAGGGAGCGTATTCTGTCCTCCTGGCTCCCTGCATGCACAGACCCGCTATGAGGACAGTGCTGCATGGGGGTGGAAGGGCTGGAGTTGGAGCATGGGCGGAGCGGGGACGGGCAGCAACACCTGGACATACAGGGTCTATTCAGGTCACAGCACTGGTTGACCCCATTGAGGGTTGGGAGGCGGGCAAAGGAGGCTTTGAGTGGCATCGGGCTGTCGGTGTTCCTGCTGGGCATCCCAGTGCCATGGCGATGGGACGCCATGGCACCGGCACACAGTGACGGGACACCATGCCACAAGCACACCAGCAGGAGCATAGGGTGGACTGGCCAGGCAGGAGAGTGGACATCCTGCTCTGCGGGATCAGGACCAGTCCAGGTCGTCTTAGTGGCCGATTCTGCAACTGCGGTTGCAGAATCGGGTACAAATTGGGGTCATTCATTTTTTGGCCATCCAGAAGGCCCGGACGTGCCCCGATCAGAATCAGCCTCTTATTGTTTTAGTGTTTTCTCCTATTTTGTATGTCCAATTGTAGCCCCTAAGGTTATGCCGAAATATGGCCATGTCAGGCTTTGTTTCTCTGTTTGACCTCTGAGTCTACAATAAAGTTCCAATTAGTACTACTTGCTTTGGACTTGTTTTCATCCAGTCCTCTCTCCATGGCTTTATGTTTGGTATGCTTGTGATAGCATTCACATGCCGATACCCAGCCAGAGGTTTTCTGATAGGTACTCACATGGACACCTACATGGCACAGGAATACTCTTTGGTACTTCAGGATCTTCCGCAACATGAGTTCAACCTCACCCTCTACAAAAGTTGTCCTTTCTGGTGAGAACCACAAATCAGAGTATTTCTGAAATGAGGTCGCACATGTGTGTGTGCCAGTTTTATAAACGTGCATAGGAGTGGGATCTGCATGACTCAAGTTACATGTGTGTCTTTCTGAAATGAGCTACAGGTAGGCACATGCACAGGATCTACATAAACATGCGCAGTGGCCCACATGTATGAGGGGTGCACCCTGTTTATTATGGGCTGTTTATCACCTAATGTACCATACCTATATCTATACAAAGACTACAACTCCCAATAATATAATAAACAGGTAACCCAAACAGTCAACTCAAATAAAATATAAAAATGGGTGACCAGAGCAAAAAATGTTACACCAATAATCAACCATGTAACTCAAAAAATATATTTTTGTCAGATGATCTGTACATGGGGGAATAATACCCCTTGGTACAGACTTTCCATTTTAATTCATACAAAACAGCAAAGGCCTAAAAACGTATTGCACATGCACTTTCTGATCCGTACAAATGGCAAACACCTTTGCAGGCAAATGTCCATATGAGTGGAGAATAACAATGTAGTGCAGAGACGGTATGGTAAGGGAAAGAGTAGTTACTCACCTGTAACAGGTGTTCTCCAGGAGCAGCAGGAATCAGTCCTCACATATGGGTGACATTGGCGCCGATGGAGCCCCCATGCGGAGCATTTCCCCAGCTTTCTAAGAAAGCCTTTGGGAATACTGCACGCATGCGCGGTCCCCTTACCGCCTAAAGGTGCCATCTTGCTCAGTCAAATGACATAGCTAAAAAACAGCACACAAAATGTAAAAATAAACTATGTACAACTGCAACTCCCAGGGGAGGAGGGAGGGTTGTGAGGACTGATTCCTGCTGCTCCTGGAGAACACCTGTTACAGGTGAGTAACTACTCTTTCTCCAGGACCAAGCAGGAAGTCAGTCCTCACATATGGGACTCCCCAGCTTCAGGCTACCGGGGATCCAGAGCTGAAAAATGAGCTCCCTCTAGCCTCAGCATCAGAGAAAGGATTTCACTGAAACATACCCCCACCGGTAGCCCAACCAGAGAACTGGAGGGTAGGAGTTGCCTAAACCTCAAAGAGATTCCGGAGCACTGCCTGACCGAAAACACTGTCCCTACGGGACTCCCTCTCCAGGCAGTAATGGGCCGCAAAAGTCTGGCTTGAGGACCAAGTTGCAGCCCTGCAGATGTCTGCCAACGGTACAGAGCGGAGATGAGCTACTGAGGCAGCCATTGCCCTGACAAGGTGGGCCGTGACTTAGGAAAATCTGTTGAACCACCAAAGGGTGCAGCTGCCATTCATGGGGCTGCAGAATTCTGCTTAAGCGGTCTGCCAGAAAGTTCTCCTGGCCAGGAAGATAAACAGCCCTCAGCAACATCTGGTGCCTGAGGGCAAAAGAGCAAAGGGCCTGTGCTTTCAGGCATAGAGGCCTAGATCCAGTGCCGCCCTGTTTGTTCACAAAGAACATGGCTACTTGGTTGTCCGTCTGAACTAGAACAGACTGGTGGGCCAAGGTGTGAGAAAAAGCCCTGAGGGCTAAGCGAATAGCCCGCAGTTCCAGTAGGTTGATCTGTTGCATGGCTTTCCAGGGGGACCAGAGGCCTTGGGTGCAGCTCTCTTGACAGTGTGCACCCCAGCCCTGTAAGGAGGCATCGGTTGTCAACACCACTGTGGGGGCAGGCACCTGAAAAGGCACCCCCTGCAGCAAGTTGGGGGGTGGAGCCACCACTGAAGAGAATTCAGGAAGGGTTTTGACACCCTTACTTTGTCTGCTAGGCTCCCTGTGGCCTGCTTCCATTGAGTTCTGAGGCACCACTGTGCAGGCCTCATGTGGAGGCGGGCATTGGGGGTCACATGCACAGTCGATGCCATGTGTCCCAGGAGTTGCAGACAGAGCCTGGCAGGAACCGTTGGCAGACTGAGAAACCGGGATGCCAACTCCATGAGCCTTTGAGCTCTGTCCTTTGGCAAGTAAGCCCTTGCTTGCAGAGAGTCCAGCCGTGCTCCTATGAACTCGAGGTTCTGGGAGGGGAGCAAAGTGGACTTTGCAAAGTTTATGACAAAGCCTAGGTCTTGAAGGAGTGTGACAATCCTGAAGGTGGCCTGCCTGGCCTTCTGGTAAGTCTGACCTTGGATGAGCCAGTCGTCCAGATAGGGGAAGACAAAAACCCCTTGAGTCCTCAAGTAGGCCGCCACCACAGCTAGGCACTTTGTAAAGACCCGTGGGGCGGAAGTTAGACCAAAAGGCAGCACTCTTTACTGGTAATGGTTTCCTCCCATCACGAACCTGAGGTACTTTCGGTGGTCCGGATGAATGAAGATGTGAGTGTACGCATCCTTTAGATCTAAGGAGCATAGCCAGTCTCCCTGCTAGAGGTAGGACAGAAGTGTTCCAAGAGTAAGCATCTTGAACTTCTCTTTCTCCAAGAACTTGTTGAGGTTCCTGAGGTCTAGGATAGGCCTTAGGCCTCCTGTTCTCTTTGGCACCAGAAAATACCTGGAGTAGAAGCCGTGCCCCTGTAGGTGAGGAGGTACAGGCTCCACCGCCTTGTCCAGAAGCAGACCCTGAAGTTCTTGGAGGAGGAGGTTGGTGTGCAGGAGAGGCCGCAGAGGTTCTCCTGGAAAGTAGACAGGAGGTAGCTGTTGGAAATGAAGCATATAACCCTGGTGAATGATGCTTAAGACCCAAGCATCCCCTGTAATGGGTGGCCACCTGTGGGCAAACAGGGCTAAGCGACCTCCTGTGCAGGGATAGGGCAGCAGGGGTGGAGAGGCTATGCTTTGGGAGTCAAAAACCCTCTCCCCTGCTGGGTAGGAGCAGGAGCCGAAGGCTTGGGGGTCTTCTGCCTACGGGGCCCATGTCCCTGCCCCTTGACCTGCTGCCCCCGTTGGGAAGCTGGGGAGGCCTGGTACTGAGGGAAAGGTTTGTAGGCAGACACCTTTCTCGAGTAGAAGGACTTTTTACCCGAGCCCTTCTTTTTGTGAGAAGGGGCAGAAGTCTTTCTGGACAGCCTTGTCCTGGTCAGGTGCTCGGTTTCGAGCTCAGCCGCCTTCTCGGCCATGGGTTTGCCAAAAAGGTTTTCACCTCGGCAAGGGACAGAGACCAACTTGTCCTGTACCCAAGGCTCGAGGTCCGATGACTGCAGCCATGCCTGGCGTCGGGCCCTGATGCCGGCTGCCGCCACATGAGCCGAAGCCTCGAAGGCATCGTAGGCCGCTCGGGATATAAACTTGGAACAGTCCCGGATTCCTGAAGACAAAGACTGGAACCTCTGCAAAGGTTCCCCGGAGAGGCCAGCAGAGAACCCGGCAAGCTCCTTTGCCAGGTCTCGGAGGTACATGCCCATGTACAGCTGGTATGACTGGACACGGCAAGCAAGCATCAAGCCCTGGAAGCACTTTCTGCCGAAAGCATCCAGGTTCTGGGCCTCCCTGCCGGGGGGCACCGCAGAGTGCATCTTCTGGCTCTTCAGACGATGCATGGCCGATTTCCACCACCATGGAATGGTGCGGCAGCTGCGCCTTTTGGAAGCCAGGGCTCTTACGGAGTCAATAAATGGAATCGACTCACTTGCTCAAGACCAACGCCGAGGCCGGTGCCTCCCACATCCGGAAGAGGAGCCGTTCCAGCATCGGAGGAACCGGAACAGTAAAGGCCTCCTTTGGAGGAGAGTCATACTGGAGGGCCTCGGGGTCCGTGGGAATCGCCAAGGCCTTGGCCATATCCCGCACGAACTCCGAGAACCGGGTGTCCTCCGGAGGGGACCTACTCCGGGGCTCGGACTGAGGTGCGTCCGAAGGGACGTACCGAGTCCGGAAGGTGTCGGGGGACTCCTTGTTCTCCGTCTCCCATGCTGACTCATCCGAAGAGGAGTCGAGGGGCTCCGACCGCGCGGGTCGAGGTGGCACCCGCCCCGACGCCGAAGGCACCGGCGTCGATGCCCTCAGTTCCGAGCGGGAGGTCGAGGGAGACCTTGACCGAGGACGACTTCGAGCCTTCATGGTCTCGAGTATCGGCTCGGTCTCCGGGGTCGACTTCGACGTCGATGTCCCGGTGGTTGGGGCAGATGCACCAGCGAGGCTGGCCATCAGTACCCGCTGCTGCTCCATGAAGGCAGACAATCTGCACTCCAAGGCTGTCAGCCTGAGTCCAAGCTCAGGAGACTCAGCAGCCACCGACTCGGGCCCCGGCGGCGCCAGGCCTGACGTCGGCTCCCTCGGAGGAGAGTCCACGAGGACTACAGGACTTACGTGTCCGACGGTCTCCGGCTCTACACGAGGTACTTTGGATGACTTCTCCTGCTCCAAAGGCCCGGGACGGCGGTCGGGGGTCTTAGACCTGGCCCTCGAGGAACCAGGGACCTCTTCCGACGACGCCCTCACGAGCCATTTCTTCCTCTTGCATTCCCGGTCGGGGGACCCCCTTTCCGAGGAACCCCGGCGATGCTCGGGATCAGACTCCCGAGACGTCGAGGCCTCAGACGAGGTCCAGGCCCGGCCGGAGGCAGAATTCAAAAAAATCCTTTCCTTCTGGTGCTGACAGCTTCGAAGTGCCTTGGTGGACATTTTGCCACATGGGCCACAGATCATGGGATCATGATCTGGACCGAGGCACCGAAGGCAGCAGTCGTGTGTGTCGATGAGAGACATTAGTTTCTTACACCGATCACACTTCTTAAAACCACTGGAAGCCATCGGGGAAAAAAGGGCCCCCGCGAGGTCAAAAGACCGGCCTTCCAGGGAAAAACAGAAAAAAGGGCGTGAACGCCAGCCACGAAGGGCAAAAACCGAAAAATAGAAAACAGGCTCGATACCGGTGTACCGAACCCGGCGGGAAGAGGAACCGGCATCGAACTCGGAGAAAAGGGCGAAAAAATCTTTGAAAAAACGTCAATTTTTCCGGGTGACTCAGACAGACGTCCGATGGGCTCCACGGAAAAAGAGAGACTAAGCAAGATGGCACCTTTAGGCGGGAAGGGGACCGCGCATGCGTGCAGTATTCCCAAAGGCTTTCTTAGAAAGCTGGGGAAATGCTCCGCACGGGGGCTCCATCGGCGCTGATGTCACCCATATGTGAGGACTGACTTCCTGCTTGGTCCTGGAGAATTGAGCCTTACAGCTTCACCATCAATTGCTCTTGCTTGACGAATTGCCCCGTTTCAAACCTTGTCATTTTAACTGCTCTGCATCAGGACTAATTCCATCAAAAGGTCCTTAAGTTTAATTTTGTAAGGTTTTTGGTGCGTGTTCTGTATCATTTGATAGTTCTTCCTTATCTGCCAACATCTACTGTATTTAAAAGAAACTGGTAGCATAAAAGAAAAATATTAATTAAAAAAATTCCATTCAGGAATGCTTTTTCATATCAACAGAATGCAAATATAGTAATAATTTTCCCAAAGAGGAACAGATGTTGTCAGGTTGCTGTAGCAGTAAACTGCAAAGCAGAAGAAATGATTGACACTTTGGCCATATCACTATATCCCTGTCCCTCAGTTCATGCCAATGTAATTAAGTCATAACAACAAAAAATATGCCATACTGGGTCAGACCACAGGTCCCTCAAAGCCCAGTATCCTGTTTACAACAGTGGCCGTGGCCAATCCAGCTCACAAGTACCTGGCTAGATTCCATGCTACTTATCCTCGGGGATGAGCTGTAGCTTTTCCCCAGGTTTGCCTTAATAACAATTTACTGACTTTTTCTTCAGGAACTTGTCCAAACATTTTTTAAACCCAGCTACACTACCATTTTATCACATCTTCCAGCAACAAGTTCTAAAGCTTAACGGTTATAGTCAGGTCAAATTCCTCAAGGAACATCAGGGACTCTGGGCCTTGGTGTGCGCATTCACTTATAATGGTCCCTTTTTCCTATTAGGATAAACCCTCCAGTACTCAGAGGCTGACTGAACTTGAAAGCACGAATCCAAGATGTTCCCTGCAGAGGAAGAGTAGACACCAGTCACTAAATAGTAGTTGAGGGCAGAAGAAGAGTTGGAGCACAGGAACAACATGGACAGAGCAATCTCCAAGCACAGAAACAAAATCAAAGCAGCAGAGAGACCAAGAAGCAGACAAGGCTTAGGGCAGGTAGAACAGGTTCATTACCAGAAGGCTAGCAGATATAGCGTAGTTACTCACCTGTAGCAGGTGTTCTCCAGGAGCAGCAGGAATCAGTCCTCACATATGGGTGACATCGGCGCCGACGGAGCCCTCGCGGAGCAATTTTCCCCAGCTTTCACAGAAAGCCTTTGGGAATTGCAGCGCGCATGCGCGGTCGCCTTCCCGCCCAAGGGTGCCATCTTAGCCAGTCTGATGACATAGCTAAAAGACAGCATAAAAATTTGCAAAAAAACTTAAGCAGATGATTGCAACTCCACGGGGAGGAGGGAGGGTTGTGAGGACTGATTCCTGCTGCTCCTGGAGAACACCTGCTACAGGTGAGTAACTACGCTTTCTCCAGGACCAAGCAGGAAGTCAGTCCTCGCATATGGGACTCCCAAGCTTAAGGCTACCGGAGACCCTAAGCACAAAAATGAGCTCCCTCTAGCTCGGCAGTACAGAAGGATGGAATCTTCGCTGAATTATTACCCACCGGTAGCCCCCATCCGGGATGGAGGGTAGGAGTTGCTCAAACCTCGAAGAGATTTCGGAGGACTGCCTGTCCGAAAGCACTGTCCCTGCGGGACTCCCTCTCGAGACAGTAATGGACCGCAAAAGTCTGGCTCGAAGACCAAGTAGCGGCCCGGCAGATGTCTGCCAGCGGAACAGAGCGGAGGTAAGCCACTGACGTAGCCTTCGCCCGAACACAATGAGCCGTGACTCGACTTTCTAAGGAGAGTCCGGCTGCCCCATAAGCCCAAGCGATACAGTCAGCAACCCAGATGGACAGGGTACGCTTGGAGACCGGGAGCCCCAATTTATTGGGGTCAAAAGACACAAAAAGCTGAGCAGCTTTACGGTGCTCCCGCGTACGGTCAAGGTAGAAGTTCAATGCCCTTCTACAGTCCAGGGTATGCAGGACTCGTTCAGCTCGGCTGGAGTGAGGCCTGGGAAAGAAGGTTGGAAGCACCACCTCCTGATTGATGTGAAAAGGGGAGACAACTTTTGGAAGAAATTTTGGGTGAGTCCGTAGGACTACCCTATTTTTGTAGAACCGAGTGAAGGGAGGATCAGACACGAGGGCCTGCAATTCACTTACGCATCTAGCGGAAGTGAGGGCTATCAGGAATAAGGTTTTCCACGAAAGAAAACGCAGAGAACAGGTAGCCATCGGTTCAAAAGGCGGACAGGTGATCCGCTGTAAAACCACATTCAGATCCCAGTCAGGTGCTGGCGGGCGCAGAGGTGGTTTTAGTAGAAGGAGACCTCGGAGAAACCGTGCTACAAGAGGGTCGCTGGAAAGAGGTCTGCCGTCCACCGGCACATGGTGTGCTGAAAGAGCACTGAGGTGAACTTTGACGGAGTTGGACTTAAGTCCCATGTTAGAGAGGTAGAGCAGGTACTGCAAGATCACCGACACCGAGCAGGAGAAGGGATCCTGAGACTGCTGTACACACCAAACGGAAAAGCGACGCCATTTAAGGGCGTAGCATTTGCGGGTAGAAGGTCGCCGAGAAGCTAGGACGACCTCTTCCACCTCTGCGGGCAGGAGAAGGGGAGCAAGGACTACCCTTTCAGCCGCCAGGCCATTAGATTGAGAGATCTGAGGTTGGGGTGTAGCAGAGACCCCTGATCCTGTGTTAGGAGATCCGGTTGAAACCCCAGAGGGAACGGATCCTCTACCGCTAATTGCAACAAGAGTGGGAACCACGGCTGTCTGGGCCAGCGAGGAGCCACCAGGATCATGGACGCTTTGTCCCGGAGAACCTTGAACAGAGTTCGGGAGACCAGCGGGATGGGGGGAAAAGCATAGAGAAGGTTTTCCGACCACGAGAGCAGAAATGCATCTGCCGCTACCCGAAGGGGATGTGGCTGACGCGAGCAGAAGCGAGGAAGTTGCCAGTTGAGAGGACTGGCAAAGAGATCCATCGTGGGGAGGCCCCACTTCAGAAAGAGTTTCTGGACTACCAAGGGATCCAGACGCCAGTCGTGCGGCTGGAGTATCCTGCTGAGTTTGTCCGCCAGGCAATTCTCCTGGCCTGGGAGATAAACTGCTTTGAGAAGAATGCCGTGACTGACGGCCCAAGAGCAGAGCTTTTGAGCTTCTCGGCAGAGAAGGAAGGAGCCCGTGCCGCCCTGCTTGTTCACGTAGAACATGGCAACTTGATTGTCCGTCTGGACAAGGACGGACTGGTGAGAGGTCAGGTGGGAGAAAGCCTTGAGCGCCAGACGAATAGCTCTGAGCTCCAGGAAGTTGATCTGTTGAGCAGATTCCCACGCGGTCCAGAGACCTTGAGTACATGCCCCCTGGCAATGAGCTCCCCAGCCCAGGAGGGAAGCATCGGTCGTCAGCACTTGAGTCGGCTGAGGCGACTGAAAAGGCATTCCGAGCACCAGGTTCGGCCGATGAAGCCACCACTGTAGGGAAGAGGCCAGCGGTCTGGAGAGGCGCACTAAGTCGGCTAGCCCGCCGGTGGCTTGTTGCCACTGCTTGCGAAGGCACCATTGAGCCGGCCGCATATTCAGGCAAGCATTGGGGGTCACGTGGACGGTGGAAGCCATATGGCCGAGTAGTCTCAGGAAGCGCCTGGCGGAGACCAGGGACTGGCTGCGAAAACGGCCGGCTAGGTCCATGAGCCGTTGAGCCCTGTCGAGAGGCAGGAAAGCTCGAGCCTGAGGAGTGTGCAGTCTTGCGCCGATGAACTCGAGATCCTGTGAGGGGAGCAAAGTGGACTTTGCGAAGTTTATGACAAAGCCCAAGTACTGCAGAAGAGTCACCGTGCGGTGTGTGTGGCATTGGTGACTGCCGGAGGGGACGACGCTCTGATGAGCCAGTCGTCGAGGTACGGAAAAACATAGAGGCCGTGAAGCCTGAGATAGGCCGCCACCACCGCGAGACATTTTGTGAAGACTCGCGGTGCGGAGGACAGGCCAAAGGGCAGTACTCTGTACTGGTAGTGATTTCCGGCCACCACAAACCTTAGGTATTGGCGGTGGCTTGGGTGGATGAGGATGTGCGTGTAGGCATCCTTTAGATCCAAGGAGCATAGCCAATCTCCCTGCTGGAGGTAGGGCAGAAGGATTCCAAGGGTAAGCATCTTGAACTTTTCCCGCACAAGGAACTTGTTGAGGTTGCGCAAGTCCAGGATGGGTCTTAGGCCTCCTGTCCTTTTTGGTATTAGGAAATACCTGGAATAAAAGCCTTGACCTCTCAGGTGGTGGGGCACCGGTTCCACAGCCTGGTCCTGAAGAAGACTTGCTAACTCCTGAAGGAGTAAGTCCCTGTGCAGAGGGAGTCGCGGAGGTTCTCCCGGAAAATAAGAGGGAGGGACCTGATGGAAGTGGAGAAGATATCCTTCTCGCACGACTTGAAGCACCCAGACATCTGAAGTGATGTTGGACCACCTGTGGGCGAAGTGAACCAGCCGGCCTCCGGTGCTGGGAGGGACCAGCTGAGGGGGAGAGGCTATGCTGAGGAAGTCAAAAACCCCCACCCTGCTGAGCAGGGGCTGGTGGTGCAGGCTTGGGGGCTTGCTGCCTACGGGACCCGTTACCCCGTCCCTTGGCCTGCTGACCCTGTTGGGGAGCTGGAGGGGCCTGATATTGGGGGTAGTGTTTGTAGGCAGTCGCCTTTCTCGGGTAAAAGGACTTTTTTCCCAAGCCCTTCTTTTTCTGGGAAGGGGCGGAGGTCTTCCTAGAAAGCCTGGTCCTGGTGAGAGTCTCCGTCTCGATTTGTGCAGCCTTTTCAGCCATGGGCTTGCCAAAGAGGTTCTCACCTCTGCAGGGGACATCGACCAACTTGTCCTGCACCCAAGGCTCAAGGTCAGACGACTGAAGCCAAGCCTGTCGGCGGGCACCGATGCCGGCTGCGGCCACACGAGCCGATGCTTCAAAGCCATCATAGGCTGCTCGGGACATGAATTTGGAGCATTCCCGAATACCAGATGTTAAGGCTAGGAACCTCCGCAAAGGTTCCTCGGACAGTCCAGCAGAGAATCCGGCTAGCTCTTTAGCCAGGTCTCGGAGATACATGCCCATGTATAGCTGGTAGGTCTGGACACGACAAGCCAGCATAGAGCCCTGGAAACACTTCTTACCAAGGCCATCCAGGTTACGGGCCTCCCTGCCAGGGGGCACCGAGGAGTGCATTTTTTGGCTCTTCAGCCTATGCATGGCCGATTCCACTACCATGGAATGGTGTGGTAGCTGTGCTTTTTGGAAGCCAGGACTCTTGCGGACTCGATAGATGGAATCGACCCGCTTGCTCAATACCGGCGACGAGGCCGGACTCTCCCACATGCGGAAGAGTAGTCGTTCCAGCATGGGAGGCACCGGTACAGTAAAGTGCTCCCGGGCGGGAGAGTCGTACTGAAGGGCGTCGAGCTCTTCGGCTCGAGGCTCCTCCTTGGGATCCGCCGGGAAGGCCAAAGCCTTGGCCATATCCCTGACGAAGTCCGAGAACCGGGCATCCTCCGGAGGGGACTGTTTCCGAGGTTCGGACTCAGGTGAGTCCGAGGGGACACACCGAGTCCGAAAGGAATCAGGCGACTCCTCCTCTTCAGACTCCCAGACCGACTCCGAGGAGGAATCAGTGGGGTCGGCTCGGGCAGGCGGAGGCATCGGCCGCCCCGACGCCAAGGGAGTCGGCGGCGACGACCTCGGTCCCAAACGGGAGGCCGAGGGTGACCTCGACCGAGGATCGACTCGAGATCGCATGGACTCGAGGATCGGCTCGGTCTCCGGGGTCGACTTAGACGTCCCGGCGGTCGGGGCAGCGGCGCCAGCGAGGCTAGCGATCAGTGCCCGCTGCTGGTCCATGAAGGCAGATAGTCTGCTCTCCAAGGCCGTCAACCTGAGTCCGACCTCAGGTGACCCAGCAGTCGGACCTCTCGGAGGCGAGTCCAAAAGGACCGCAGGACTTACCCGAGCAGGCAACTCCGACTCCAGGCGAGGTCGCTTCGGGAGGTGCTCCTTCTCCAAAGACCCGGGACGGCTGTCGGGGCTATGCGACCTGGCCCTCGCGGAGCCAGGTGCGTCCACCGACGCCGCCCTCGCGGGTTTTGTCTTCCGTCGATGGTCTCCGGAGGGAGAACCCCTGTCGGAGGAGCTTCGGCGATGTTCAGAGCTGGAGCCTCTGGATGCCGAGGCCTCCGACGAGGTCCGGGTACGGCTGGGGTCAGCGAAGATTCTATCCCGCTGATGCCGCCGACTCCTCAACGCTTTGGAGGACATTTTGCCACAGGCTCCACAGATCATTTCTTCATGATCCGGGCCCAGGCAGCGGAGGCAATTATCGTGTGTGTCAGTGAGTGACATATTTCTGTCACACTGACCACACCGCTTGAAACCACTGGCAGCCATCGGGGGAAAAAGGGCCCCTGCAAGGTCAAAGGACCGGGCTGCCAGTGAAAAACCAAAAACGAAACTGACCAAAATCAGAAAAACCGAAAAATAAGGGAAGGACTCGCAACGGCGTCGCGAGTCCGGGCAGGAAAACGACCGGCGTCGAACCGAATTGAAAAACGAGTAAAACTCACGAAAATCAACTTTTTTAGCGGGGACACGACGGGTACGTCTGTAGGGCTCCGCGGAAAAAAGAAGACTGGCTAAGATGGCACCCTTGGGCGGGAAGGCGACCGCGCATGCGCGCTGCAATTCCCAAAGGCTTTCTGTGAAAGCTGGGGAAAATTGCTCCGCGAGGGCTCCGTCGGCGCCGACGTCACCCATATGTGAGGACTGACTTCCTGCTTGGTCCTGGAGAAATATCAGAAATCAGCTGCTACCATGCACTGCTCATGAGTTCACCCAATACACCCATCCAAGTGCAAGGTAAAATGGGCATTTCTGGGTTTATATAGGTGCAGGAGGCCAATCAGAGAAGATGCATTCCTTGAGAACCAATCAAACCAGGTTGCATCCTCAGAAGGCCAGTCAAGGCAAGCCACATCATCAGGCTAAGACTAGTAGCAGCATAAAAGGCAAGAAGAGGCCACAGCTCATTTTCTATGAGGAAAGCTTCCTGAGAAGTAAGGGTATGACATTAACTATGCATTGAGTGGAAAAAGATTTTCTCCTGTTTGTTTCAAAGACACCACTTTGTAACTTCATGTTGTATCTCAACTGGTGTGCCCTGGTAAAGTCCTTGGTGTGCCTTGGTGGCTACAGCAAGGAGCATAGCTTTGTATGGTCTCGTGAAGCTCTTATCCCAACTCTATTGGAAGTGCCCCAGAAAACAGCCCTCTGCAGCCTTTCTCTTCCATGCAACATGTAGAAATAGGAGAGGAGGGGATGAGCTGGGAACAAAGAAGAGCCATGCTGCTCCCTAATCTTCCTCTCCCCTCCTCTCCTGTCATTCAAGCATAGGAGGGGATGAATGTGACTGGAGCAGACAGTGCAGAGCAAAAAAGAGCACCTACTCTAGCTGCTCCAGCCCCTTCTCTTCAGCAGTTATGCACTGCTATTAGGGAAGAAATGAGCCAGAAAGTACTTAGGAGATTGATAGAGAAGCAACCTAGTTAGAAGGAGATGGATAGCTGAGAGGATCAACTGTTGCAACAGGAAGAACCAGAGGGTGAAAGATGGTAAAGGAAAGAAGCAAATGAGAAGAAAGGTAAGAACCAGGTGTGATTGTATAGTGTTTGAAGAGATAATACTGTAAGGGAGAGATTTCCAGGGGCATAAGAAAGAAGAAGAAAATGAGAAGACTGATCTCAGAAAGAAAGATAAGGGAGGAAGTGGCGAAGACAAACAAGAGAAGAAAAGTAAAACTGAGAGCCTGGAGAAGATGTTAGGTGACAACATTATCAGGAAAAACACCTGACAATAAAGGTAGAAGAAAACATTTCATTTCAGTCTAGTTATTAGAATATGTACTGTAACACAGTGATCAAGTAGCTAGCTGTATGGCTCCCGGAGTAAACGGTATGTATTAGAACCCAGCTGAAAACATCTGGCCTAGAAGTATTTCCCAAATAGAATCTACACATTGGAAATAGTTGAATTGTATTGGTTATTTCTGATCTTTTTCCTTGTGCACATTTATTGTTCTTGTAGTGTGGATGTACCCACAGGCTCAGATTCTTTGTATTGACTTAATAGCATTTTATGGTAACCAACAAAACTTTAAAAATGTGGTTTTAAACAGTTTCAGAGTAGATTTTAAAATATTTCATGGAGACAGTGCATTGGACTGTCTCACCCCTCCCCTATCCTCCCCCCAAAAAACCTTCTCACTCAATTAGCAGTAAAGGGAATGAGGCTCAGATTCACTCTCCCAAAAACTGGTAATCTTACCTTCCCTCCTTCCTTCCCACTGGCAGAATGACAGTGGTGTTTTCTACATGTGCGCCTCCTCTTCTGGCTTCTATCAGACATCAGAGCGTGGGGTCCAATAATTTTGCAGGACCCACTGGCCTTATATTTATTTATTTACATTCTCTTATATACCGTGCTATTCTGCATCAGTGCGGTTTACATTGAACAAACTGAAATTACATTGAACAGGGCATTATAACTTGGAGATAACTATTTTTTAACAGGGAACATGGGCTATGGAGGGTTAAGTGGCTTGCCCAAGACCACAAGGAGCACCTGAGGGACTAGAAACCCCAGTCCTTCTGGCCCAAGGTTGCTGTCCTCTAGTGGGATTTGAACCCCCAACCTTCTGGCCTGAAGTACCTTGCCCCAACCACTAGGCCACTCCTCCATGTAGATGCTCAAACATCAGATTTGAAGTCAGCAAAATGAGGCACCCAAACAAAAAAAATGCTGCTGTCTTTACAGTTGGTAGAGAGCAGGGTTGAGGATCATGCACAACTTGTTTTGGTGTGCTATGAGGATTGAACGAACTGAAAAGTGTGCCACTAAATAAAAAAGGTTGAGAAATACTGCCCTAATCTTTGTACTTTTGAAAGAGAAAACAATGGATTCAGGTTTACCTATTCCACTCCACTCAGGATTTTATTGACCTCTATCATATCTCTCCTCCACCGTTCTCTTCTCCAAGCTGAGAAGTCCTAACCTCTCTTCAAAATAGAATCATTCCAACCCTTTTATCATTTCAGTCATCCTTCTCTGTACTTTTTGTAATTCCACTATAGCTTTTTTGCACACATTATGAAAGTCTTCGTTTATTCTCCATTTCTTTCCTAATAATTCAGTTTGCCTTTTGGCCACTGCCACACACTGAGCAAAGGATTTAAATGTGTTGTTCACAATAGCACCTAGATTATTTTCCTGGGTGGGGACTCCTAATATGAAACCTAGCTTCGTGTAACTATAATTTGTGTTATTCTTCCTATGATGGGTTCTATAGAATGCTACCCATCCCTCTCTAAAGGGATTATCAACAGTTCCCGAGTCTGCAACCCAGAGTTCAGGGCTGGGAGGGCATGGCTCACAGGGAGGTTAAGAACCCAGCAGACTGCAGGAGGGAGAGAGGCCCCGTGGAGCCAGAGGTCCTTCCAAGGCAAGCCATGCATTCGATTCTGTAGATCACAATAGGTTATTACATAGATTAGAGGAGATTGGTCTACATGGGGTCACATTAAAATGGTTTCAATCATATCTGACAGAGAGATTTTTACAAGTAAAGATTGGACAAAAAACTTCTCTGCCCATAAGAGTATTACAAGGTGTGCCACAAGGTTCCGCTCTTTCTTCGCTTCTCTTCAACATTTATTTGCAGCCAATTTGCAATATTCCATTAAAAAGTGGCATAAAGTATACAATTTATGCTGACGATATTATGATTTTCACAACTATCTCCATCGAGAAACCTGATTTTTCCAGCATCACAGATTGTCTATCACAAATGTCCACCTGGTGTAAAACCAACAATATGCAAATTAATTTTAGCAAGACAGAGGCATTATTTGTATCTCGTAACCAAAATTTTGCACATCCACCTGTCATCAAGATAGATAATTCAATTATTCCTATTAAATCAGAAGTGAAATATCTTGGAGTTACTCTAGACAAGGAATTAAATCTCAGATCACACATAAACAAGACGATTAGAAGCGCTTATTATAGAATGAAAATCATCAGAAGACTAAGGCCGCTTCTGGAAACTGTTCACTTCCGCAATGTTTGTCATGCTCTAATTACACCATTACTTGACTTCTGCAATCCAATATATCTGGGTCTAGCTAAGCAGTCACTGAAGCCTTTACAGTTAGCACAAAACACCGCTGCTCGTATAATTTTTGGTCTATCAAGTAAAGAGCATATAACTCCTATCTTAAAGGAGCTTCATTGGTTACCAATATCATCTCGTATTAAATACAAAACAGTAATTTATATTTTCAAGATAAAGCAACAATGTTCTGCAAAAAGTCTGACGTATCTTATCCGGTCAGATATTAGCAACAGACCTAGGAGAAGTGTATCTGAAAATAGAATCAGCTCCTCAAATGACATCAGAAAAACACGCAAGGAGACCTCTGAGAGAGCTTTCTCGTTTGCTGCGACTTCCATCTGGAACTCCCTACCTAATGATCTGAGAGCAGCTCAGGACATCAAAGACTTTAGAAAACAACTGAAAACAGTTTTGTTTACGGAGCACTACGGTCATGCAATCAACTAATTAATTTTTAAGAAAGCAATTATTTATATATACATTGTACAATAGCTCACTTTATAGTATAGCTCACAATATATATAGTGCACCTTTTCCCAAGACATTTAATCATATATTTACAAACTATGTATATATTATCACAGATTTTTTCACTATTACTAATTTTCTCTTTTGTTAAACCGCTTTGATTGTATGATAAGGCGGTATAAAAATCCAATTAAATAAATAAATAAATAAATAAAATGCAAAGGAGTTCTGAGGTAGGAACTTTAACTAGGGCTGGAGGAAGGGCCAGGAGAACCAGTTTGTGGAGCTTTAACAAGCTGGGACAGAATTAAAGCTGTTTTTGTTTTCCCTGAACTGCTGCCTGGCCTGTGTTTTAAAGAAAACCCCTTCCCATTGCATGCCACGCTTACCACATATGGTGGTAGCTTGGGGATTTCCTCTAACCACATGACTGAAGACAAATCCACGTTCCTCCAGGGCTGGGCCGTCACAGCAAGTCAGGATTTCTTTTGTTTGTTTGTATGGGTTGAGAGAGTTAGCCTCACACTAGTTAGGGAGCTTGAAGGTGGTATAGTCAGTGCCAGGCAGACAGGCTTTGTTTTGGCCACTAGAGGCCACTAAACGTTTGTTGGAGCTGGAATACTGCAGGGTTAACAGCTGTAGAAGAGGAAGCTGTGGTGGTGTTGCAAGAGAACAGTCATAAGCCAGAATGGAGCAGCTCCTCCAGCTTCTAGCAGAAGGGCAGCAGCAACAACAGCATCAGGAACAACAACAACAGTATCAACAGCAACAACAACATCAGTAGCAGTTTCAAAGTGTCCTGTTGGAAGGGCAGCAATATCAGCAGCCACAGATACAGAATCTTGTTCAGGCACAGGGCGAGCTAGAGAAGAGTTCCCTAGCTCAGTTGACCCAGGCACTGCAGAGATTGCAACTCCACCCTGCAGCGCAAGCACTCCTTAAAATGATGGCAGATGATGAACCGGACCACCTTTTGGTGAACTTTGAACGAACTGCCCACATGGCCGTGTGGCCAGAGGTGACATGGACTACTTATCTGAGGAATCTGCTGAAGGACAGCAGTCAGGCTGCATTCCAGAACACCAACCTAGATGGGTGCACTACATATAAGAACATAAGATATGCCAAGCTGGGTTAGACCAAGGTTCATCAAGTCCAGTATCCTGTTTCCAACAGTGGCCAATCCAGGTCATAAGTACTTAGCAGTTTCCCCAAAAGACACAGGTTCCACAATGCTTGTATTGGGTCAAGCAGTGATATC
Organism: Ichthyophis bannanicus; assembly: GCA_033557465.1. NCBI lineage: Eukaryota > Metazoa > Chordata > Amphibia > Gymnophiona > Ichthyophiidae > Ichthyophis > Ichthyophis bannanicus. The sequence continues at coordinate 1,373,382,393 of CM066032.1, read as the reverse complement.
TTGCCAAAATGGAACAGGCTGGCTGTACCCCAGAGGTCTAATGCCCGTGATTCAGAAGGGGGGGGGGGGATGCCAGATAAAAGGGAGTCCTCTGAGTTTTCTCTATCAGTTAAAGGATCTCTCATGGATGTGGCTGCAACTGGAGGGAAAGACAGGGCCCAAGATAGGCAAGGCTGTGTTACTAGAGCAGTTGGGCTGACGTACTCCGATAAAACAGTGGGTATGTCAGCATCCCCAAATCTTACACTGGAGAGTGCACTGGAAACAGCTGAAGGGTATCATGAAGCTCAGTTGGTGACTTAAGCGGACAATGAGAAGGAAAGGAAGTCACTTGGCCCAGGAAGATGGAAGAGGAAGCCAGAACGGATGTTGGCACTCATATTCCGACTCCCAAAATCAACCCCTAGGCAAGAGCATGGCCCCAACCACAACCCCTTCCCCTTCATCTGTTTTAGGTGTGGAGCCCGGGGACACTTTGCTCAGGAATGTCCCCGGGTACGGAGGAACCCATGGACGTCAGCCTAACTACCCCTCACACTCCCTACTCAGGGGCACAGAACTTCAAGATTCCGGTGGAGCTCAAGGGGATCCAACTCCAGGCCTTGATAAACTCCGGGAGTATGTGGACCCTCATTCGCTGGGAAACTGCAACTCTATTTCAAAGTGACTATGCAAAAACGGTAACACTGGCCTGTGTGCATGGAGATCAGAGGCAGTATCCAAGAGCATAGGTTTCACTTAAGACTCGAGCAGGGAAAGCCATGTTCGAAGTCGTGGTGCTCCCCTGGCTCACATATCCAGTAGTGATTGGCCAAGACTACCCAAACTTAGGAGTGATATGGGCTTGACTGACTGCTCTACTAAGTCGGACCGGGAAGATTTCCCAGAGATTTTTCCCCTGGAAGACCTGGATCTATATGTCCAGAATCCCAAGAATGCTAAGTCCTGGAGTTGTCGTCGCCAGGAAAACCCATGCTACCAACAGAATCTGGGAGCGGCTATAGGAGAGGGATCTGGAGAGGGCGAGCCTAGGAAGAAATCTCTGGGGATAGCTCAGGGTCCTGTGGTAGGAACCTTGGAGCAAACCACCCAAGGCAATAAGTATATTTTAGTCATACCAGACTACACTACCCAATACCTGGAGATCATTACTTTAAGGAATATGAAGACTACTGCAATCGCAAATACCCTCTGGAAAGAATCCTCACGGGTGGGAATACCCAATGAGATCCTCAAAGATCAAGGAACACCCTTTGTATCCAAGATGATGAAGAAAGCGTGTGCCTTGGTAAAGGTCAAGATGCTGCAAACATCAGTATATCACCCATAAATGGATGGGCCTCATTAAGCAATTCAATAAAACTCTGAAACAGATGTTAAAAAAATTTGTGCAGGAGGACAGGAAGAAATGGGACATTCTCTTACCCTATTTGATGTTTGCCATCTGCGAGGTACCTCAGAGTCCCACAAGGTTTTCATCTTTTCAGCTACTCTTTGGAAGATGGCCAAGAGGCATATTAGACATGGTAAGGGAAACCTGGGAAGAACAACCCTGTGCTAGTCATAATTTGGTGAAGTATGTTATACAAATGCAAAAAGGAGGAAAGCTGGAGATATGGCCAAACTCAGTCTGGAAAACGTCCAAGCCGAGCAGGCCAAGGGCTACAATTGGGCAGTTGTGCATCGCACCTTCCAACCAGGAGACAGAGTTTTAGTCTTGCTACCCTCATCCCAGAGCAAATTACTTTGCAAATGGCAAGGGGCCCTATGAGTTGGAAGGGAAGGTGGGGTCTGTTAACTACAAAATTGCCCAGCTAGATAAAAGGAAGAGAGTCAAAATTTACCATATTAACCTATTGAAAAAGTGAACTCCAATGACGGCTATGATGGTACAGGGAGATGATTTTGTGCGGGAAATTTCAGTCTCATCAGATCCAACTCAAGTCCCGATTGGAGACCAGCTCTCTGCTGCCCAGAGAAGAGATCTAGAAGGTTTGGTCCACTGGCACCTAAAGGTGTTCTCCACCCACCCAGGATGAACCTCTCTCATTTGTCATGAAATTGTTATTGACCCTGGGGCGGTTATCCAGCATCAACCTTATCAGATTCCAGAAGACCAGTAACAGGCCATCGCCAAGGAGCTAGAAGAGATGCTTAACCTGGAAGTTAAAAAAGAGTCTACGAATGACTGGTCATCCCCCATCATCTTGGTTTCTAAACCTGATGGAAGCATCAGATTCTGTATTGACGTCCAGACAGTCAATGCAGCTTCTAAACTGAAAGTGTATCCCATGCCCAAAGTAAATGGGCTAATTGAGCGACTTGGTGGAGCACGCTTTCTATCAATCTTAGATTTGACCAAGGGATACTGGCAGGTGCTCTTGATTCCGACTGCCAAGGAGAAGACTACTTTTTTGACATGCAAGGTCTATTCCAGTTTACAGTGTTCTCCTTTGGATTACAAGGGGCTCCTGCCATGTTTCAACACCCCGCCTACAGAGACCGCACAAGGAGTATGCCACTGCTTACCTTGAAGACATCATCATCTACCGCAGAGACTGAACCACCCATCTAACCCAAGCCATGTTGACTCACCTGCAGATGGCTGGGTTGGCAGCCAACCCCAAGAAATGTTTTCTGGGAGGCTAGATCATTCAATACCTGGAGTATTTAATCAGGAATGGGCAGATACAACTTCAAATGACATAAAAATTACTCGCTCCCAATCCAAAGCTAAACTCAAACACTATCTCCAAAAGATTCTAATACTTCCAACAATTATTCCACAAGGCAATAAGACCTCAGGGTGGCTAGTACCCCACATGCAGCGAGAAACTCACTGTAGGGAATAGCTGATGCTCACATCATAGGTCACAGCCTTTCCAAATTCCCTAATATAGACAAAAGTACTATCCAATTATACACCACATCAAATTCACCCTGGGACCAGATAACACAATACAAATTACAGATTACAACAACACACATCAAATTTTACACACACTGCTCCAAAGCATCAGAGTTAATCAAAACATGTACAATAAGCAGCACAGGAACAATCAGGAAAAATCCTACAAGGATAAAGAATATAATCAGTATCCAGAGGCAAGAAAGGACCAAAATAGCCCATATAAACTTATCTTATTATATCGTAGTTTCCTCCAATGTTCTGCTCTGCAGCCGCCTTAAACATTCATCTCAATAACTGCTTCACTGGCAGCATGAAACATGATGAACAGCAACCGGGAACACTCCCCAAAGTATATCATAGCGGGGAAAACACTGCACCTCTTATAAAGTTATAACTACATAAAACCCTACAAAAGCTTTCGTTTCGCCAGGTACAGGCTTCTTCAGGGGTTAAAATTCTACGTCTTCACTATAAATCAACTGAACCCGCCATCCCAAAAGACGGTGTGTGACGTCACTTTTAAAACACCCCAACAACCAATCAAAATCCTACCTAGTGCCATACAACTTCATTCATGGAAGATGGATGTCATTGCCCAGGTCCCCACCCCAAAATCAAAGAAAGAGGTTCATGCCTTCCTTGGATTGATTGGCTATTACAGCCAGTTCATCCCTAATTTTGTAGAGATGGCAGAGCCATTAACCAATTTCCTCTGAAAGGGACCTTCCGAACGGAGTCAGTGATCACTGAACCTCAAGAAGGCCCTGTGCTCTGAACCTGTTCTTATTAGCCCTGATTTCTTTCTACTGTTTATTATGCAAACTAATGGCTCAGAGAAGGGCCTAGGACCCATTCTGACTTAGGAAGTCAGGGGTGAAGAAACATCCCATAGCATTCATCAGCAGAAAATTGCTTCCTTAGGAGAAGCCTTATGTGGTGATCAAGAAGAAGCCCTGGTTGTCAAGTGGACACTTGAAACCTTCAAATATCACCTGCTCAGTTGTCCATTTACGCCAAAAGTGGACCACCAACCCCTCAAGTGGCTGGCTTGACATAAGGCTTTTCACAATCCATATGCAATTGAATAACTTTGAATAGTTTGGTGTCACCTGGACATTTGATGCCTCACTTATTGTTCCCTTTCCAGATAATTTATAAATGTTAAAAAGCATCAGTCCCAGTAAAGATCCCTTGGGTACTCTACTACTCACCTTTCTCCATTGAGAAAATTGGCTGTTTAACTCTGCTTTCCTGTTATCATCCTTTTAACCATTTCCCAATCTATAACAGGACATTGTCTCCTATCCCATGGCTTTTAATTTCTTCATAAGTCTTTTGTGAAATGCTTTCTGAAAATCCAGATATATTACTATCAACTGGCTTATCTTCATCCACATTTATTCACTCTTTGTGAAGGAGTAGCCTAGTGGTTAGAGCAACAGCCTACTGGAGATCTGGTTTTGAGTCCCACTGGCACTCCTTGTGGCCTTGGGCAAGTCACTTTACCCTCCAATGCCTTGGAAGAAAAGGAGCTGCTGGATTGCCAGGAGTCAGCATTGACTTGAAGGCACTTAAAAAAGAAAAATTCAGTCTTTCAAAAACCTGAAGCAGACTTGTGAACAGAGACTTCCTTTGACTAAATCCATGTTGAATTTGCTTCATTAAACAGTCTATGGGGGTCATTCTGGAAGTCCTATTCATATTTTGGATGTCTAAAAATGGGCACAGAGACGTTTCCAAAACCATTTTAGAAGCCGGGTCTCAGAATGTCTCCAGCATGAGGACATCAAAGTCTGAATGGGAGCATGGCTGGGGCATTCACAGGAACCTGAACCTCCCTGCCTGATCTCAGACATCCAGCATTATGTCTAAGTTTAGACCTGCTCCAGGCACGAACAGGCATCTGAAAAGGGCTCATTTTGGCTGAAAAAAATCCAGAGGGTGTAGAGGATCAAGTGCTCCATCATCCCCAGTACTTAACACAATTTCAATGATAGCAGCAGTGAGATTTGAACGCTGGCTTCCCTGGTCTTAGTGCCCTCTAACCACTAGGCTACTCCTAGAGGTTAAGGTTCTGAAATACTCTTCTGGGGACGTCTATATACTCGTAGACTGTCCCACAGACATCTATATTGGGCACATCCACATTTGTGAAATCATGTCTGCACCTGGATGTATCTGCTTTTTTTTCCAAATGTTCTGGCTTAGATGTCCCAGATTGCACTTGGATATCTTTTCTAAAATTCCCCTCCACGTCTTCAGTAATTTTGTTCTTTATAATACTTTCTACCATTTTGTAAAACCTTTTTAAAGAATTAATCTAACATTGGCCACCTATGAAGAAAGGCTAAAAAGGATAGGGCTCTTTAACCTGGAAAAGAGACGGCTGAGGGGAGATATGATAGAAGTCTATAAATTAATGAACGGAGTGGAACGGGTAAATGTAGATCGATTGTTTACGTTATCAGAATATAGAAAGACTAGGGGACATGCAATAAAGCTACAGGGTAAACTATTTAAGACTAATAAAAGAAAATATTTTTTCACTCAACGTGTAATCAAACTCTGGAATTTGTTACCGGAGGATGTAGTAAAGGCTGTTAGTGTAGCTGGATTTAAAAAAGGTTTGGACAAGTTCCTGGAGGAAAGGTCCATAAACCATTATTAAGAAGTGACCGAAGATATCAATGCTTGACCCAGTACAAGCATTGTGGAACTTGTGTCTCTTGGGGAAACTGCTAGGTATATATGACCTAGATTGGCCACTGTTGGAAACAGAATACTGGGCTTGATGGACGTTGGTCTGACCCAGTATGGCATATCTTATGTTCTTAAGTTCACCCTCCAATCTTCATGTGCCATAGAAGATTTTAACAATAAATTACAGATTACTAATAGTATACCTGTAATTTAATTTTTGAGTGCTTTCAGCACTTTGGGGTATGTACCATCTGGTTCAGGTGATTTGCTGATTTTTGTTTTGGCCTATGGTATCTACAATATTTGCTTAAGTTTTTCTTAATCATTATCCTTAAATAACATTTCTGGCATGGGTAGTTCCCTTACAAAGAATCAATTTAGTCTTACTGCTAGTGTATAGCCTTGCCCTCCCTGAGTGCCCCTTTTACCCAAAGATCATCCAATAGTCCAAATGATTCCCTCACAGGGTTCTTGCATCAAATGTATCTGAACAAGACATTGTTATGAGCTCTTCTTTTCAAGCAAGCTTCTTTTCAAATTATTTACTTTGCATCTAACTTGCCAGTGCTTATGCTGTTTCCTGTTTTCTTTATTTGGACCCTTTTTCCATTTTTTGAAAGATATTCTTTTGACTATAATAACCTCTTTCACCTCGCCTTTTAACCTTGGCGACAATCATTTAGCCTTCCTTACGCCATTTTTAATATATGGAATAGATCTGGTCTGGGCTTTTAAGAAGGTATTTTTGAGAAATGTCCCTGCCTGATGCAAACTTAACCTTTGTAGCTTCCCCTTTTAGCTTTTTTCTTGACCATTTTCTTCAGTCTATCATAGTTTTCCTTTTGAAAATTAAATGCTAGCACAGATTTCCTTAGTATTCTCACTCCAATTATTAAATCAAATATGATCACTATTGCGGAGTGCCCCCAACACTGTTACCTCTCACACAAAATCCTTTATTCCACAAAGAACTAGGTCTAAAATAGATCCCTCTCTTTTCAGTTCCTGAACCAGCTGCTCCATGAAGAAGTCATTTATTTCATCTAGTAACTCGACTTTCCCAGCATGTCCTGATGTGACATTTATCTAGTCAGTACTGGAGTAAATGAAATCATCCATTATTGTTGTGTTGCCAAATTTGTTGGCTTCCCTAATTTCTGCTAACATTTCATCATTTGTCTGCCATTCTGGATAAGTGGGCAGTAGTATGTCCCCCACCTCCATTTTTTCCCTTCACACATGGAATTTCTTTCAGTAAATATTTCCTGTTGTATTCTGTTTCCTGCAAAACTTTCATTCTGTTTGACTCAATGCCCTTTTTGCTAATCTAACAATACTCCCTTGTATACTAAATAATGCAGTTTTATATTTTTAAAAATTCTTGCCCTTGTACCCCATTGTACAGTTTCTTAACATATAGCGCCACCCCTCTACCAATTTGATCTACCCTATCATTGTAATAAGGTTTGGCCCAGGTATCACATTGTCTTCTTGGTTATTCTCTTTTCACCAGGTCTCTGAGATGGCTATTATATTTACTTCATTCAGCGCTACACAGGGCTTAACAAACTGTCCTTGGCTTTAGGAGCCAGCAGCTGAGACCTTCCACCCCTTCCGCTAATCTCCACGAGCAGGAAGGAGGAGGACTCTCTTCTGAGGTCACTGCGACTCCTTTACAGCTTGATTTTTCTGAGGAGGTATTCCTATTCTCTGTCTAAGGAACATAACATAGTAACATAGTATATGACAGCAGATAAAGACCAGTCCCGTCCATCTAGTCTACCCAGCAATGCGGCAAGAGTAGGTGCACCTGCCGCTCCGTGCAGGTCACCCCTCCCTATGCCTTTGTTTAGGGGTGTACCCACCGCTCTGTGTAGGTCACCCCTATTTGCTGAGATATAAGAGATAGCTATGTTTATTTTGATTTTATCCTGCTGCTATAAAGGGATTCACTGTGTCTGTCCCATGCCATTTTAAATTCTGTCACTGTATTTGCCCCCACCACTTCCATCAGGAGAGCATTCCAAGCATCCACCACCCTTTCAGTGAAAAAGTATTTCCTGACATCGCCTTTCAGTTTATCCCCTTTCAGCTTGTTATGCCCTCTAGTATTACAGCTTCCCCATCTTTGGAAGAGGTTTGTTTGTTCATTAATACTATTAAGTATTTAAAGGTCTGACTCATATCTCCCCTGTCCTTCCTCTCCTTCAGAGTGTACATATTTAAGTCTTCAAGTCTCTTCTCATAAGTCTTCTGACGCAGGCTCCAAATCATTTTGGTCGCTTTCCTTCCTCTGTTTTCAGCCTTTTTATGTCCTTTGTTAGATATGGTCTCCAAAACTGAACACAATATTCCAAGTGAGACCTCACCAGCGACTTGTACAGTGGTATTAGTACTTCCTCCTTTCTGCTGGTAATTCCTCTCTGCATGCAACACAGCATCCTTCTGGCTTTTGCCACCGGCTTGTCACACTGTTTCGCCACCTTGAGATCCTCAGAAACAATCACTCCGAAGTCCTTCTCCTGGTCTGTGCACACCAACCTCTCACCCCCTATCGCATACAATTCCCTTGGATTTCTGCTTCCCAAGTGCATGACACTGCACTTCACCACATTAAATCTTAACTGCCAAGCATTAGACCATTCTTCCAGCTTTTGTAGATCACTCCCTCAGGGGAGTCCACTCTGTTGCAAATTTTTGAATCATCTGCAAGCATCCACCACCCTAACTATACCAAATAAGCAAACCTGGATACACAACTTATAACTGTCCCCGTTCCAAGAAAAGGGGAGGAGGAGTTCTAATCATTGCCAAATCAGCTCTATCACTAACAAGCACACCACAAAGCGTGCTCGACGACATTGACATACTCAAAATTGAAAACAGAATCATATCCATATGTCTTATCTACAGGCCACCAACATCCCCACATGAATCCTTGGCAGTAGCTCTGGAAGTCATCTCGTCTACCGCACTCAAAAAAACCCAAAACATACTGGGTGACTTAAATCTAGCCTCTACCCCCGCAGCGCAAGCAAACATCTTCCATGAAGCTATGGAGCAACTGGGATACGAGCAAATCATCCATGATGCAACCCACATCAAAGGCAATACACTAGACATGGTGTTTCTACCCACTAAGCATCCCAAACTATTGAAATCTAAACCGCGAATAACGCAAGTACCATGGTCAGACCATCATCAAATTGAATTCTCCTTACATCTCCCCACAGGACCTGACCAGTCGCAATCTGAACAAACAACACACCCAAGAAGGTGCTTCCAAAAATTCAACAAAGAAGCTCTGCTTGAATCCGTAGCAGACCACATACGCTCGGATCTCTCGGACCTCGAGTATCTTACAAACCTCTGGAACATAGGAATTGAGGCTACCTCAAAACCCACCTGGAGTCACCCAAGGAACCCAACCAAAACCAAGTCAGAACCATGGTACACCCCAACTCTATGGGAGCTGAAGAAGGACCTGAGAAATCAAGAAAGAAAATGGAGAAAACTCAAAACCGAGGAACGAAGGAAGGATTACCTCAGCCGCCTATCAACATATAAGAATGAAGTCAACCAGGCAAAGAAAACGCACCATACAAACACACTCAATAAGGCCCTCAACAGGCCCAGGGAGCTTTTCGCACTCGTCAAATCGCTCACCAAGGCTAGGCATGACAGCAATCCCAGCGGATCCATAACAGCCCAACGGCTAGCAGATCATTATGCCAGCAAACTTAGTCCCGCAGCGCCTGCCCTCCTCGCTCCAAAGTTGGATACAGCTAACTCCCTACAAAAAATTAACACCCAGGGAAGACCAGATCAGTGCAATAAATGGTCTACCTTCCAGAGAGTGGACGACCTGCAAATAAAAAACATCATTACCAACCTAAAAACCACAACCTCCCCTCTTGACCCCTGTCCAGCTGCCTGGATCAAGGCTACCAAGCAAGAAATGGCACAGCACATCTCTTACATAGTGAACCTCTCACTACTGCAAGGTCTCATGCCATCGCTTCTTAAAAAGTCACTCATTCGACCCATTTTGAAAAACAAAGCACTCAACAAGGACGACCCAACCTCCTACCACCCAATTTCAAGCATATCCTTCCTCGCCAAGATTATTGAAAAGGCAGTTCAGCAGCAGCTGCAGGACCACATTGATGACACAAATGCCCTTGATGTGCATCAATACGGGTTTCGTCAACATCACGGTGTAGAAACCCTCCTGCTAGCCCTAATGGACAACCTACTCAAAGGTCTAGAAAACAAGAGCAAGATGTATATGCTTATATTCATAGATATATCTGCGGCCTTCGACTCAGTGCATCACCCCACACTCCTGGAGCGACTTGAGTCCATAGGCATTTCAGGAATCCCACTAAAATGGTTCTCCTCATATATAACCAACAGAATGCAGCAGGTCCAATTCAACAATGACAAAGCAGCCCCCTTCCCACAAACTCAAGGCATTCCACAAGGCTCCGCCCTCTCCTCCCTCCTATTCAACTTATACATACAACCAGTATGCAAGATTTTCCATGACCACGAGATCAACTACCATATATACGCAGATGACCTAATGCTATATACTCAACTCGACGTAAATAACCCAAACCTCAACAAGCTTGAAAAATGCCTAGGCGAGCTTCAAACCTGACTACAACGAAATAACATGTCCATTAATCACAAGAAAACAGAAGCAATGTGTATCTCCAGGAAACCGGGCTTCGAGCCCCCAACAACGGTCACCATGAACAACAACAATTACAACATCAAGACAGAGATAAAATATCTAGGAGTGATGCTTGACAGTAACCTAAATATGGTCAAACACCTTCGAAATACCAATCGGGCCATCTTCCACAAATTAAGAGTCTTGCAGCCACTACGTAGCATCCTCGATCATGCCGACTTCAGGTCTGTCGCTCAAGCCCTCATCATTCCACATCTAGACTATTGCAATGCCATACTGCAAGGCCTGCCAAAGAAAACTATAAATATTCTGCAAATGGCACAAAATGTTGCTGCTAGAATCATTATGCAGAAAGGCCTCTCTAACCACATTACACCTGTTCTAACTGAGCTACATTGGCTCCCCATTGCGGCTCGCGTTCAACATAAAATGATTGTCACTACATTCAACCTCATCCATAATGTAGCACCCTCACACCTCAACAGCTTAATCTCCAATCTACCCAACAACAGAAGTAGAAGAACAGTGAACCTCAACACCCTCTGTCTCCCGAAGTGCATCAGAAATGTTAATGCATGTACTAGTAACAGAGCATTTTCACTTATAGTCCCGGCACTCTGGAACCGGCTGCCATGTGAACTGCGTGCAAACTGTGACCTGAAAGACTTCAGAAAAAAGCTTAAGATGCACCTCTTCCAATCGCATTACAATGTAACCTAGGCTCTGTACCCTATTACCACTGCATCCCACTACCAATTATCTCTCAGTTTATGTGTAAATATGTATATAAGGTATCCTGTGTGAAGTGTTTACCATCAATCAACTGTAATCTGTAACCCTATGTTTGCTGTGTATTACCTCCCTCTCCCTAATCGCAATGTATATCTTTCTAAATTCTTGGCCAGTACAGCCACTCTTACCATGTATAGCAACCGCTGCTGATCGCTGGAAGCAGCGGGATACAAATGTACACTAAATAAATAAATAAAATAAATAAAAGACAGACCTTTCCATTCAGTCCTTTAGCAATATCACTCACAAATACATTGAACAGTATCGGTCCCAGGAATGAACCCTGGGGCACACCACTAATCACCTTCCTTTCATCTGAGTGAGTTCCGTTTACAGTCACCTTCTGTCGCCTGTCAGTCAACTAATTTGTGATCCAGTTCACCACCTTGGGACCCATTCCCAAGCTGTTGAGTTTATTGATAAGCCTCCTATGAGGAACAGTATCAAAGGCTTTACTGAAATCTAGGTAGATCACATCCATCACATGCCCTTGATCTAGTTCTCTGGTCACCCAGTCAAAGAACTCAATCAGATTTGTTTGGCAAGATCATCCTTTGGTAAAACCATGTTGCCTCGGATCATGCAAACTGTTGATTTTGAGGAAGTCCACTATTTGCTTTTACAGAAGCACCTTGGTTACTTTTCCCGCCACTGAGGTAAGGCTTACTGGCCAGTAGTTTGTCACTTCTTTCCTACTGCCACTTTTATGAAGAGGTAACACATTAGCCCTTCTCCAGTCCATTGGAACTTCTCCTGTCTCCAAGGATCTATTAAAACATCCATTAACGGCCCTGCAAGAACCTCTCTGAGCTCTTTCAGTAAATGGGATGTATCCCATCCAGTCCCATGGCCTTGGCCACTTTCAGTTTTGCAAGCTGCTCTAACACATCTTCTTCTGTGAATGGTGTGGTATCTACTCCATTCCCATTTGTATATTTGTCAATCACAGATGGTCCTTCTCCAGGATTTTCTCTAGTAAAAACAGAGCGGAAGTATTTGTTTAGCATTTTCGCTTTTTCAATGTCACTTTCCACAAATCCGTTCCCAGCACTTTTGAGTCCTGCAATTCCACCTCTGATTTTCCTCCTCTCCTGAATATACCTGAAAAACGTTTTGTCGCCACACTTCACATCTTTAGCCATCTTTACTTCTGCCTTTGATTTTGCTATCTTTATTTCTCTTTTTTGTCTCTTTTAGTTTGATCCTGTATTGTTTTATGTGTTCCTCTGTTTGCAAACTTTTGAATTTTGTGAAAGCTGTGTTTTTTGCCTTTCTTTGTGCAGCCACTTCTTTGGAGAACCAAATAGGTTTCTTTTCCATCTTGTTTTATCTACTTTCCTTACATGTGTATCTGTTGCCCCTTGTATTGCCTCCATTAGTTTAGCCCATTGCAATTCTACTTCTCTTATCCCTTCCCACCCTGCCAACTCGTACTTCAGGTACTTGGCCATTTTACTGAAGTCAGTGTTTTTAAAGTCTAGGACTTTGAACTTGCTGTGATTGGATTCTACCTTGGCTTTTATCTCAAATCACACCATGTGATGATCACTGCTGCTCACATGGGCATCCACCCGGATATTCAACACGCTATCTCCATTGATGAGCATTAAATCCAGCACCGAGCTCTCCTTGGTTGGTTCCATTACCATTTGTCTAAGTAATGCATCTTGGAAGGCATCCACAATTTTTTTTATTTCTTTCCAGATTTGCAGAAGGAAAGCACAGTTACTTACCTGTAACAGGTGATCTCTGGGAACAGCAGGAATAAGTCTTCACATATGGGTACGTCAGTACCGACGGAGCCTGCGCGGGAACGCTCCCCAGCTTCCCAAAAAGGAAAGATTTTGGGAGCATCCCACAGCGCCTGCATGCTGCCTTCCCGCCTTTCCTAACCAACTCTCCTCAGTTCGAGTTTAAAGCTGAGGCAATAGAGAGAGAGAGGAAAGGAAAGATAGAAAAGAGATACAACTCCTAGGGGAGGTGGGAGGGTTGTGAAGACTTATTCCTGCTGTTCCCAGAGATCACCTGTTACAGGTAAGTAACTGTGCTATCTCCAGGAACAAGCAGGAATGAGTCTTCACATATGGGGACTCCCTAGCTAAGATGCCTGGGAGATCCCCAAGGATATGAGACCCTGAAAGGGCTCTGCGTCCTCCTATGGATCTCAGGCATCCATCCAGGGAAGGAGGGCAGGAGTTGTTTAAGAATGGAACAGGTGTCTGAGGACAGCCTGACCAAACAAGGCATCCCGGCGGGAATCCTTGTCCAAGCAGTAATGGGCTGTGAAGGTATGAACCGAGGCCCAGGTGGCTGCTCGACAGATCTGGTCGATGGACACAGAATTTAGATGAGCCATAGAGGTGGCCATGGCCCTCACATTATGAGCTGTGACATGGCTCTCCAGAGAAAGGTTCTTACTCTGGGAAAGAAATACACTGAGCAATCCAATTGGACAGTGTTCTCTTAGAGACTGGAAGTCCCAAATGAGAAGGATCAAAAGCAACAAAAAGCTGGGAAGACTTTCTATGTTGCTGTGTTCTTTGTAAGTAAAAAGCAAGAGCTCTTTTACAATCTAGAGTATGAAGACTCCTCTCTGCACTGGATGCATGAGGAGCTGGAAAAAAAGACAGGTAAATATACCTCTTGATTAAGATGAAAAGGTGAGACCACTTTAGGCATAAAGTGTGGATTTGTCCTAAGGACTACCTTATCATGATGGAACCTTGTATAAGGTGGATTAGCCACTAAGGCCTGCAGTTCACTGATGCGGCGAGCAGAAGTGACTGCAATGAGGAAAATAACCTTCCAGGAAAGAAATTTCAAGGAGGTAGTGGCTAAGGGTTCAAAAGGTGGCTTCATAAGCTGACCAAGAACCAAATTTAAGTCCCATGCCACCGGAGGAGGCCTAATGGGAGGTTTAGTTAAAGTTAGGCCTCTCATGAATCTTGCAATGAGGGGATGAGAGGAGATAGATTGTCCATTAATGGGCTTAAGGGACACTGCAATAGCACTCAAATGGACTCTTACTGAATTTGTCTTAAGTCCTGCATTGGAAAGATGCAGGAGATAATCTAACAGAGAAGTTAAAGGTAGTGCTAGAGGGTCAAGACCCTTTCCAGCACACCAAATGGAAAATCTTTTCCACTTAAAAGCATAGGAACGCCTAGTGGAAGGTTTTCTGGAAGCATGGAGGATATCCTTCACTTGCTGAGAAAGATTCAAGTCTTGAAGGTCTAGGCCTTCAGCAACCAAGCTCTGAGGTGAAGGGACTTGGGGTTTGGGTGCCACAAAGTCCCTTCCTCCTGGGCCAGGAGGTCTGGAGCAGCTCCCAAGTCCAGGGAGGGAGCTTGGGAGAGATGCAAAAGTAGAGGGTACCACACTTGGCGTGGCCAGCGTGGAGCTATGAGGATCATAGATCCTTGATCCCTCTGGAGTTTGAATAGAGTCTTGGGAATCAAGGGAATGGGTGGAAAGGCATACAGGAAGTCTTGACCCCAATGAAGGAGGAAGGCATCCTTGGCCTGAACTCACTGACACGGAATTCTGGAACAGAACCGGGGAAGTTTGGCATTCCACGGACTTGCAAAGAGGTCTATGTCCGGGGTTCCCCATTCTTGGAAGATTCTGAGTACCTGATCCATGTGCAGGGACCATTCGTGTGGAAGCAGAACTCGACTGAGTCTGTCTGCCCAAGAGTTTTGGATTCCTGGGAGGTATACTGCCAGGAGATGGATTTGATGCTCTCTGGCGAAGGCCCATAATCTTAGAGCTTCGTTGCAAAGCGACAGAGAGCCAGTTCCTCCTTGCTTGTTTATGTAAAACATGGCTACTTGATTGTCCGTATGAATGAGGACTGTCTTGTAGCTGAGGAGTGTATGAAAGACCTTGAGAGCTAGAAATACTGCTCGAAGTTCCAAGTGGTTGATATGAAGAGAGGTCTCCTGTGGGGACCAAGTGCCTTGGGTGGAGAGGTCTTGTAGATCAGCTCCCCAACCTGTTTGGGAGGCATCTGTTGTGAGGGTTGTTTGGGGTAACAACTGTTGGAAGGGGGACCCCAGCAACAGATTTTGAGTGGACATCCACCATTGGAGAGACCAAAAGAGACGTTTGGAGGTTGCTATTTGGTCTGAGAGAGCTCCTGAAGCTTGAGTCCACTGGGTGGACAAAGTCCATTGAGCTGCTCTCATGTGTAGGCGAGCATAGGGTACCACATGTACTGTGGAAGCCATGTGGCCTAGCAGTTGTAGCATCTCCCGGGCAGTTAAGTGGTTCTTTGACTGAATCTGGGAGGCTAACTGCACTAGACATTGGCAACGGGCCTGAGGAAGGTAGGCCCTTGCAGTGGTGGTATCCAACCAGGCCCCTATGAAT
Organism: Ichthyophis bannanicus; assembly: GCA_033557465.1. NCBI lineage: Eukaryota > Metazoa > Chordata > Amphibia > Gymnophiona > Ichthyophiidae > Ichthyophis > Ichthyophis bannanicus. The sequence continues at coordinate 1,373,366,920 of CM066032.1, read as the reverse complement.
TCCAGGGACTGAGTAGGGGTGAGCTGGGACTTTGGGAGATTTACCATAAGTCCCAGATACTGCAGAATGCGCCTTGTGCGGTCCAGGGAAATCTGGGCCTCTGACTGAGATGGAGCTCGGATGAGCCAGTCGTCCAGGTATGGGAAGACAAATATTCCCAGAGTGCGTCGAAATGCAGCAACTATTGCCATGCATTTGGTGAACACTCTTGGAGCAGAGGCCAGACCAAAAGGAAGCACTCTGTATTGGTAATGTTTTCCTTGGAAAAGGAAACGTAGGAATCTTCTGTGAGATGGATGGATGAGGACATGTGTGTACGCATCCTTGAGATCTAGAGAACAAAGCCAATCCTGACTTTGAAGATATGGAAGGAGAGTGCCTAGAGAAAGCATCTTGAACTTCTCCTTGCATAGGAATTTGTTCAATTCTCTGAGATCTAAGATGGGTCTGAATCCCCCTGTCTTCTTTGGAATGAGAAAATAGGGGGAATAGAACCCTGACCCCTGTTGAAGAAGAGGAACTTCTTCAATTGCCCCTTGGGCAAGAAGGGTAGTCACCTCCTGACCCAGAAGGTCGAGGAGAGATGTGGGAGAATTGAAATGTCTCACCATGGTGTAGGGAGGAAGGTCTGAGAAGTGAAGTTTGTAGCCCTCTCTTATGATGGAGAGGGTCCACTGCTCTGATGTGATTTGCTCCCATCTGGGAGCAAAATGAGCCAACCTTCCAGGAATGGTGAGAGGTTCTGGCTGTTGTAGAGCCAGAAAGGCTAAGTTCTCTAGCATCAAGTCAAAAACCCTGAGGAGGTTGGGACTGCTGAGTTGCAGCAGCCCCTGTAGACTTAGGCCTGGCCTGCTTAGGTTGCTGACGCTTAGTGGCAAAGCGACCTGTGGAAGATTGTTGGCCCAATGTAGAAGGAAATCTGCCGTTTTTGTAAAAAGACTTCTTAAAAATCTTTTTCTTGGCAGGAATGGAGGTTGACTTTGAAAGTCTATCCAGAGCAGAGTTCTCTGCATCCATTTGAGTGGCTTTTATTTGCAACTCTTTGCCAAATAGATTTTCACCTGTACAGGGCAGATTTCCTAAGCCATCTTGAACCCAGGGTTCTAAATCAGAAGCCTGGAGCCAAGCAATTCTGCGAGCAGCTATGGCAATGCCTGATGCTCTGCTGGCACCTTCAAAGGAGTCAAAAGCTGCCCTGTTGGAAAACTTTGAAATGTCTTGAGTATGCTGAAGCCAAAGGAGGAATTCGTCCCTTTTATCCTCTGGAAGAAAAGGGAGGAAGTTGTGCAGCTTTTGTGCAACTTCTTTTAGAAACATACCCATGTAAAGGCTATATGAGTTGATTCTGGCAATAAGCATACTGGCTTGGAAGATTTTCCTACCAAAAGCATCCAAGGTCCTGCATTCTTTTCCTGGAGGAGCAGAAGAGTGTCTCTTTGTACTCTTTATTCTCTTCATAGCTGACTGCACCACAATGGAATGGTGAGGAAGTTGAGTTTTCTGAAATCCAGGACAAGGAGGGACATAGTGTCCAATCTGCGAGAATGAGGAGAGAGAGTGAGAGGAGTCTCCCATAAATCAATCATGTGTTCATGAAGAATCTCATGAATTGGTAAGGTGACAGCCTCTCTAGGAGCCTTAGAGTACCCTAAAATATCTAATTTTTTTGCTCTAGGCTCTGATTCAGAGGTTACTGAAATAGAAAGTCCTTTAGCTACTTCTCTTATGAAGTCTTGAAAGGACAAGTCCTCTGGAGGAGACATTTTTCTTTTTGGAGAAGAAGGCTCTTCAGGAAGGGCTATAGATACTTCAGGAGATTCATCTGATGAATCAGAATCATCAGAGGAATCGAAGTATCGCTTGTCAGGGTGCTCTTCCAACGCTCGATACGCGTATCGAGCGGTATCGACATCGGGCGTCCCCAGTACCGGATCGGTACCGAGAAATAGCCCTGGACAAGGAAACGCTGCAGTCGGTATCCTGGTCGATGTCGATGCAGTCGGTACCGGCATCGGTGCTGGTGCCGGTACCGGAGCCGATACCGACAACGGAGCTCGTTGCGGTACCATCGGCGTCGCAGCTTGAATGAAGGCCTTGATAGCCTGCTGCATGGACAGAACATTCTGATCCATCGACGCCATGAAAGCCTGGATATCGGTACCGGGAGAAAGTGCCGGTACCCCAGAGCAATCTAACAGGTGATCGGTCGAGGCCATGCCATCGATGTCAACCTGTAACCCCATAGGAGGAGCTTTGGAAGCCGGAGCTTCCCGCCGGGGTTGTTTGACTGGTGCAGGGTCCTCGAGGGCAAGCCCGGAGGCATCTCGATGCTTAGAGGGAGATCTACCCTTCGAGGACCTGCTAGGTTTATGTTTGGTTACCTGAGATCCATCAGGAGAAGAAGACCTGGAAGATGTCTATGCTACTGATGGTGCCTCAGCGGGAAACAGCACATGGAGCTTAGCTGCTCGGTTCTGTAACCCCCGTTTAGACATTAGAGAGCAGGACGGACAATCCGGAATGGAGTGTTCAGGACCCAAACATTTAAGACACCATTCATGGGTATCTGTAACAGAAATAGTACCGCTACACTTAGTGCATTTTTAGAACCCGGAGGCTGGTTTTTCCATGAGGGAAATTTTCTTGTGGGCCCTGAGGCCTAAGAAGAAAAATACACCAAGTGAGGAAAAATATCAATATATTTTTTTTTTTAAAGAAAGAAAGAAAAGACCAGCGGTACCGGTCCGGAGTCGGGGAAGGCAGACACGCGACCAAAGAAATAAAATAAAGAACTTCTTCAGCGGTGACAGGGCTCGACCTGCTGGCTCCGCGGCAAAGAAGAACTGAGGAGAGTTGGTTAGGAAAGGCAATATCAGCAATCAATTTGCTATCCATTTCTTTGGTTAGAGTTGCAGGCCTGTAACTACACCATTATGGATGACAGTGCCATCTCCTCTTTCCAACACAGTCCACAGCGCTTCTTCTTTTCCCCACGTCCCCTGCATGTCAGTGGCTTTAATATTGTTTTTGATATATAGGACTACTCCTTCTCTTTTTCTACCCTATCTCTTCTAAATAGATTATAGCCAGCTAAGGCTATATCCCATTCATGCAACTCATTAAACCATGTTTCTGTAATAGCCACAATATCCAAGTTCATTTCTACCATTAGGGCTTCCAGATTAGGAACGTTGGTGGCTAGGCTTCGGGCATTTGTGCTCATTGCTTTCCAGCCTTTGTTGACTGGCTTGCCTGTATTTTGCATGGATTTTGTTCTACACGCCCCTGCCCACTTGCCAGTGATGTGTGGTTTAAAAGTGTGGCTGTTTCCAATGTCATATTGCTTTTACTGGGAGTGACATCCTGAACTTGTCGTTTTCCATCCGTCATCCCCTTTCCCTAGTTTAAATGCCTGTCCACATACTGCCTGAATTTTTCACTTAGGATCCTTTTCCCTTCGAAGGAGAGATGTAGTTCATCAGTACAGTATAGTCTCTTGTTGATCCATCTGTTTCTCCAGTCACCGATATATCTAAATCCTTCTTGTTTGCACCAGGTTTGAAGCCATGTATTAAAGTTGTTTATGTGATGCAGCCTTTCTGCATCCTTACCATGAACAGGTAGAACTTCTGAGAATGCTATAGTGTTACAATGGGCTTGAGTTTCTCTCCTAGAGTCTGGAAGTCCCTTTGAACTGCAGAGGCACTGTTTCTAGCCAGGTCATTTGTACCCAAGTGGATGACAACATCAGTTTTGCAGTGCTCACTTTCTGCACTAACTATACCAATAATTTAGTCCATATTCCTGCTGGCTGAAGAGCCTGGGAGGCATTTGACCATCTCCTTTGAACTTGTTCCCGAGTTGGTGCCTCTGATGATGGAATCTCCAAGTAGTAGTAGTTTTCTGTTTTGTGATTTTTTTTCCTATTTGGTGCATTATCAGTAGATTTGGCATTGAATCTTTCATTTAAGGGCACTTCAGTTTCCATGAATTGAGTACCTTCATTATCCAAGGCAGAGAAGGCATAATGCAGGGATATCTCTTGATGTATAGGGTGTCTCTATGTTACAGGTTGCAACCTACCAGAGCCCACTGTGATCCATTTGTTCCTAGGCTGTTTGATTCGTGGGAGTGGTGGTGATTTTGTTCGGTTTGTACCCTAGAGGAGGTATGTTTAATTGCAGCTAATTCTTCCCTTAGTAGAGTCAATTCTTTATGTATAGCACATAACTTGAGGCATATAGGGCAAGCTCCTAGGTTCCAAATGATTCTTCTCAGAATGAAAGCACCACAGTTATTGCATTGAATGCACAACATGCTGATTTAGTTGTCCTAGGTGGAGGAGAAAAAGTGGGTGTAACAACTAATTAAAGGACAGATGTCAATGTATATGATGACTATATAAGCAATGCAACCCTGGGGTGGGTGGGGTGAGGGGTAGGATGGGCGGTAGACTTTATATGAACTGAGGGCACACTCAAATATCTGCTTTAAAGGCTATACAAGGAATGTAGAGCCTGAATATTTTTAAAAACCTATATCCAACAGTTAAAATTTATATTAAAAACAAGCAATTGTAAAGTCTGAAAGCCTTAGCTGAGTGTTTAGTCTCTTGAAGCTGTGATGAGCAGACTGGTTCTGGTACTTGGTCAGTTGTAGAGTTGATTCAATTAGCCCCACCCTGTGAAGAAGGCTTGTAACAGACAATGGAAACTGAAATTATCAAACTGAAATCTTACTAGTATGCATCAGCCCACTATGCAAAGGTCCCTGTAATCTTAAAATTTATATCTTTACTGCAAAATTAAATAGGAGACCTAAGTAGAAGACCAGGTCTCTGCAAACCTAAAAGCAAATTAAATATTTCTATTCCAAGTAGCTATATATCACAAGCTTAGTAAATCAGGCACCTCTGCAGGCCACTGGCAGAAATGTACAGCCAGCACTTTCCATCCTCACGCATTATCTCTCTTGCTCCTTCTACTCCCCATCCTGTCATCACCTAGTCTCCCTTATATCCCATTCCTTTCCGCCTGTCTCTCTTCCTTATTCCATCATCTTCTCCTTCTGATAAATCAGCAACACCCAGTCTCCCCATCCCTATTGGTTAGCCCTCACCACCCAACTAGCTAGTCTGCCACTCGCCAGTGCATAACCCCCCATCCCCCCCCAAGATAGCCAGTCAGCCTTCCTCAGTCCTTACAACACCAATCAGTTACCCCTCCCCCCTTGCTAGCCAGTCAGCTCCCCAAGCCCCTAATCCTGAAAACCAATCAGCTCACACCCCTCCAGTTCACCCACACCATCCGGGAGGCAAGTACAACCACCCCCCACCCCCCAAAGCAAGTCAGTCAGCTTCCCCCACTAGCGCTCAGTCACTAGTTCTTATCTTATGTGTGGCTACTGCTCCCTACAAAATTGCTGCAGTCTAAATACGAACTACTCCCTTCCTGTATAGCGCAACTGTGTGTGAATCTAAATTTCATCATGCAAGAACTCTTGTGCTGGTTTCACAAGACTTGAGAACCAGAGGCAAGAACTACTGCCTCATAGAGCTATGCTGTGCAGGAAGAAAGCAGTTTGTGCTCAGACTGCAGCCAAAAAAGAAGAAAGGGGGAAGAACACACAAATCTCAGGCATCAGATAGAGATTTCTAGTCATCATGGCAATCTGCTGCCTAGGATTTTTTGAGCCCTTTCTAACTCAGTCATCCATTTTTTTAGGCTTCTACTATGTTTTTGTTTATATTTACAATCTGCTTAGCAGCTGACAGGGATAATCTGCAGTTTTTCAACACTGCATGCGCTTTATCTAAAGGCACATGGGCTATTTTTACCTTTATTGCAATCTCTCTATTGCGATGTTCTAACTTCCCTGTTTTGATGCTAAACAACTGTTGGTTTACTAGCAGCTTTTAGTTTAAAAACTGCTCTCTCTCATTTTTAAACCTTAGTGCCAGCAGCCTGGTTCTGCCCTGATTAAGTGGAGCCTATTTTTTGGAAGATGCTTCCTCTTTCCCAGAATGTTGCCATTTCCTAAGAAATCTAAATCACTCCTCCTTGCACTATAGCGTAGCTACTCACTTGTAACAGGTGATCTCCGGGAACAGCAGGAATTTAGTCTTCACATATGGGTATCGTCGGTACCGATGGAGCCTGCGCGGGAATGCTCCCCAGCGTACAATACGAAATCTTTTGGGAGCATCCCACAGTGCCTGCGTGCTGCCTTCCCGCCTTTCCAACTGTCCCTTTCCAGTTGCATTTATAGCTGAGACAAAAGAGAGAGAGAGAAATACAACTCCTAGGGGAGGTGGGCGGGTTGCGAAGACGAACTTCCTGCTGTTCCCGGAGATCACCTGTTACAGGTGAGTAACTACGCTATCTCCAGGAACAAGCAGGAATGTAGTCTTCACATATGGGGACTCCTTAGCTGCAGATGCCAGGGAGATGGCCCCAGGAAGTTGTTAGGCCTTGTGAAAGGGCCATACTTCCCCCCATGGATCTCTGGCATCCTACCAGGGACGGTGGGTAGGAGTTGATTAAGTATGAAAAAGGTGTTGAAGAACAGCCTGGCCAAACAAGGCATCCCAGCGGGAATCCTTGTCTAAGCAGTAGTGGGCTGTGAAGGCATGTACCGAAGCCGAAGTAGCTCCTCGACAGATGCAGGGAGGAGTGGTCTAGTGGTTAGGACAAGGTACTTCAGGCCGGAGGGCCGGGGGTTCAAGTCCCACCTGGGGGACAGCAATCTCAGGCTGGAGGGACTGGGATTTCTAGTTCTATAGGCACTCCTTGTGGTCTTGGGCAAGCCACTTAACCCTCCATTGCCCATGTTCCCTGTAAGTATTAGCATATGTGTCTCATATCGCCTCGTGTTAAATGTATTCCCCAATTGACCGCTTTGACCCGGTGAAAAGCGGGATATAAATACAGCTAAATAAATAAATAAATAAAATAAATGTTGTCGATAGACACAGAGTGAAGATGAGCCATTGAGGCTGCCATGGCTCTCACATTGTGAGCTGTGACATGACCTTCAAGAAGGTTCCTACTCTCATAGACAAAGGATATGCAATGAGCAATCCAGTTAGATAGAATTCTTTTGGAAACTGGAAGTCCCAAATGACTAGGATCAAAAGCAACAAACAGTTGAGAAGATTTTCTATGTTGCTGTGTCCTTTGCAAGTAAAAGGCCAAAGCTCTTTTACAGTCCAAGGTATGAAGGTTCCTTTCTGCACTGGAGGCATGAGGCCTCGGAAAGAATACAGGAAGGTAAACTGCTTGGTTTAAATGGAAAGGCGAAACCACCTTTGGCATAAAGTGTGGATGAGTCCTAAGAACTACCTTATCATGGTGGAACCTTGTATAAGGAGGATCAGTCACTAACGCTTGCAATTCACTGATGCGACGTGCTGATGTGATTGCAATGAGGAAGATGATTTTCCAAGAAAGGAATTTCAGAGATGTAGTGGCTAATGGTTCAACGGGCGGTTTCATGAGCTGCCCGAGCACCAGATTTAAGTCCCATGCCACCGGTGGTGGCTTAATGGGAGGCTTTGTTAAAAGAAGGCCTCTCATAAATCTCGCTATGAGAGGATGAGGGGAAATAGGTTGTCCACTTAGAGGCTTGTAAGAAGCTGCAATAGCACTAAGATGGACTCTTACTGAATTTGTCTTGAGACCTGCATTTGACAAATGAAGGAGATACTCCAGTATCGATTCTAGAGGTATCGCAAGAGGGTTAAGACCCTTCTGTGAGCACCATATGGTAAACCTTTTCCACTTAAAGGCATACGAGCATCTTGTGGAGGGTTTCCTAGAAGCATGAAGGATATCCTTTACCTGTTGGGAAAGGTTAAGATCCTGAAGTTCTAGGCTTTCAGCAACCAGGCCCTGAGATGCAGAGACTGGGGATTCGGATGCCAGAGCATCCCGTCCTCTTGGGAGAGAGGATCTGGAGCGGATCCCAACTCCAGAGGCGGAGCTTGAGAGAGATGTAGGAGCAGAGGGTACCACGTTAGCCGTGGCCAACGTGGAGCTATGAGGATCATATGACCTCTGTCTCTCTGAAGCTTGAATAGGGTTTTGGGGATGAGGGGAATGGGTGGGAAGGCATATAGGAAGTCCTGACCCTAGTGGAGGAGAAAGGCGTCCCTTGCCTGACAACATGAAGCCGGAATTCTGGAACAGAACCAGGAAAGTTTGGCATTCAGCGGACTTGCAAAGAGGTCTATGCTGGGGTTCCCCAAATCTGAAATATTTGAGCAACCTGGTCTGGGTGGAGAGACCATTCATGTGGAAGTCGAACTCGACTGAGTTTGTCTGCCCAAGATTTTTGGATGCCTGGAAGATACACCGCAAGGAGATGAATCTGATGCTCTCTGGCGAGGGCCCATAGTCGCAAAGCTTCGTTGCATAGCGACAGAGAGCATGTTCCGCCCTGCTTGTTCACATAGATCATAGCTACCTGATTGTCCATTTGAACTAGGACTGTCTTGTAGCTGAGCTGGGCGTGAAATACTCGAAGAGCAAAAGATTGCTCTGAGCTCCAGGAGGTTAATGTGAAGACAGGCCTCCTGTGGAGTCCAGGTACCCTGGGTAGAGAGATCGTGCAGGTGGGCTCCCCATCCCACCTGTGATGCATCTGTTGTTAGGGTGGCTTGGGATAGGGGTTGCTGGACAGGTGACCCCACCAGAAGGTTTCTGGGTGACTACCACCATTGGAGGGACGAAATAAGACGATTTGAGTTTATTTTGTCTGACAGGCAGCCTGAGGCCTGTGTTCACTGAGTGGATAAAGTCCACTGGGCTGCTCGCATATGGAGGCGAGCATAAGGAACCACATGCACGGTGGATGCTATGTGGCCTAACAATTGTAGCATTTCCCGAGCAGTGAGACAAGGTTTGAGCACTGCTTGGGAAGCTAGTTGTACTATGCAAAGACAGCGGGGGCTGCGGAAGGAAAGCTCTTGTCTGTCTGGTATCCAGATGAGCTCCTATGAACTCTAGGGACTGAGTGGGAGCAAGATTGGATTTTGGGAGGTTTATGACCAGTCCCAAATACTGAAGGATTCGCATTGTTCAAAACAGAGCAGAGCTGGCTTCTGGCACTGTAGGGGCTCGAATGAGCCAGTTGTCTAAGTAAGGGAAGACGAATATTCCCAGAGTGTGGAGAAATGCTGCTACCACAGCCATGCATTTTGTGAACACTCTTGGCACAGAAGCCAGGCCAAAGGGAAGAACCTTGTATTGGTAGTGCTTCCCTTGAAACAGGAATTGGAGGAATCTCCTGTGATTTGGATGGATGAGAATATGAGTATACGCATCCTTGAGATCTAGAGAACAAAGCCAATCCTGACTTTGAAGGTATGGCAGCAGAGTTCCTAGAGAGACCATTTTGAACTTCTCTTGGAACAAATATTTGTTCAATTCTCTGAGGTCTAAAATGGGTCTGTGTCCCCCTGTTTTTTTTGGAATAAGGAAATAGGGGGAGTAGAACCCTGTACCCTGATGGGGAATGGGTACTTCCTCTATTGCTCCTTGAGCAAGGAGCAATGTGACTTCTTGACCTAAGAGACTGTCGAGAGAGGTCTGAGAATTGAACTGTCTTACATTTGTAGGAGGGGGCATGCTGTGAAAATGAAGCTTGTACCCCCTCTCGTACAATGGACAGAGTCCAATTTTCTGCTGTTATTTGGTACCATCTGTGGGCAAAATGACATAACCTGCCTGGGATGGTTGAGGATTCTGGACCGTTCAGAGGCAGGAAGGCAAAGTTCTCTAGGGAGGAGTCAAAGCCCCTGAGGAGGCTGAGCCGGCTGAGGTTTTGCAGCTTTTGGCTTCTTTTGTTGTCTAGGTTTTTGCTGTTGTCCCTTTTGGGCAGTCTGACCTGGACGGTGTCCCTGTTGGGTATAGGAAGGATAAAACTTCTTTTTCTTAATGAAAAATGGTTTCTTAGAGGATTTTTTCCTTGCGGGATTGGCTGTAGATTTGGACAATCTATCCAAGGTGATATTGTCAGAATCTATCTCATTAGCCTTCTCCTGCCAATTCTTGCCAAAGAGATTTTCTCCTATGCAAGGAATGTTTCCTAATTTATCCTGTACCCAAATTTCCAAGTCAGATGCCTGAAGCCAGGCTATCTGACGTGCACCAATGGCAATAGTCGAGGTTCTACTTATGCACTCAAAACAGTCAAAGGCTGCATGATTTACAAACTTGGAAACATCCTGAGCATGTTTGACTAGAGTAAGATAGTCTTGCCTTTTGTCATCAGGAAGGAGGGGACTCAGAAGCTCCAAGTCTCCTCTGACCTCTTTAAGGAACATTCCCATATACAAGATATAGGAACTGATCCTAGCTGAAAGCTTGGAAGCATCGACGCCCAAAGGCATCGAGAGTCCTACATCCATGACCTGGAGGATTGGATGCATGTCTCTTTGCACTTTTCATCCTTCTCATGGCTGATTCCATCACCATTGAATGGTCTGGTAATTGAGTTTTTTGAAAGCCAGGGCAAGGTGGAACTCGATACATGGTATCGAGTCTTCGAGAATGAGGAGATGTGGTTAAAGGTGTTTTCCACATCCTTAGCATAAGATCATGTAAAATCTCATGAACAGGCAGAGTAGCTGCCTCTTTGGGAGCCTTAGGGTATTGGAGAGTTTCCAATTCCTTTGCCCTAGGCTCTTTTTCAGGAGCTACTGTGATGGAAAGGCCTCAGGCCACATCACGGATAAAGTCCTGACAGGACATATCCTCTGTCAGAGACATTCTGCGCTGAGGAGAAGAGGAATCCTTGGGGAGAAGTACTCTTGTATCAGCAGAGTCTTCGGAGTCTTCAGACTCATCAGAGGATTCAAAATATCTCCGATCCCGGTGATCGTGCAAAGCACGGTACCGGTATCGATCAAAGTTGGTATTGGGTTGTTCCGGTACAGATCTGTCGATGCTGGAGACATACGCATGACTTGGTATGGGTGGCATACCCGCCGATGCTAATGCAGTCGGTACCAGTTCCGGTACCGGTGTCGGTACCGGTATAGGTTGAGGTGTCTGTAGCGGTTTCAACGGTACCGAAGCCGTGAGAAGAGCCGCTAGACTGCGTTCGATAGCAAGGAATTTCTGGTCTATCGACGCTGCCGATGCTTGGGTGTCGGTACAGGTAGAAGTGGCCGGAACCCCAGAGCATGGCGCCAGTAGTTCTGCTGAGGTTGAGGCCTCAAGAACATCCTGGAGCCCCGTTAGTGCTTTGGAAGCTGAAGCCTCCCGCCGGGGCAGTTTTGCCGGTGAAAATTCCTGAAGGGCAACGCCAGGGGCATCTCGATACATAGAAGGAGATCTACCCTTTGAGGATTGGCTAGATTTATGTTTAGTTACCTGAGATCCATGGGAGGAAGATGAGGCCCTGGAGGACGTTGATGCAACAGACGCCACGTCTGAGGGAAAAAGGGTGCTAAGTTTAGCAGCTCGGTTCTGCCGGCCCCTTTTTGACATCATTCCACAGGAGTGGCACTCTGACATAGAGTAGTCAGGACCTAAATATTTGAGACACCAATCATGGGTGTCGGTGACGGAAATAGTACCGCCACATTTAGAACATTACTTAAAACCTGAAGTAGGTTTTTCCATTTTTAAGGAAAAAATTGGGCCTAGTGCCCAAAATGGCGACTAGCACCAAGGAAAAAAAGTTTCTAAAGTAAAAACCTCAGAAACTATAATTTTTTTTTTTTTTTTTTTTAAAGAAAGAAGAAAGAACCAGCGGTACCGGTATGGCGTCGAAGGAAGGCAGACGCGACCACAAAAAGAAAGATTAAAGACAAAATTTTTCTGTGGTGACAGGGTATGTGACCTACTGGCTCCGCGGAAAACAAAGAACTGGAGAGGGACAGTTGGAAAGGCGGGAAGGCAGCACGCAGGCGCTGTGGGATGCTCCCAAAAGCTTTCCTATTGGATGCTGGGGATTATTCCCACGCAGGCTCCATCAGTACCGACGATACCCGTATGTGAAGACTACATTCCTGCTTGTTCCTGGAGATTATCTCATCCACCATTGAGACACCGAAACTCCGCCTGCCTCTTGGGTGCTGCATGTAGAATGAGAATCATTTCAGAAAATGCTATCCTGAAGTTCTGGATTTTAACTTTCTACCTAATAGCCTAAATTTGGCTTCCAGAAGGAGGGAGGAGTGGCCTAGTGGTTGGGGCAAGTTACCCCAGGCCAGAAGGTTCAAATCCCACTAGAGGACAGCAACCTTGGGCTGGAAGGACTGGGATTTCTAGTCCCACAGGTGCTCCTTGTGGTCTTGGGCAAGCCACTTAACCCTCCATTGCCCATGTTCCCTGTAAAATAGTTATCTCCAAGTTATAATGCCCTCTTCAATGTAATTTCAGTTTGTTCAATGTAAAACCACCTTGATATCATGCAAGGCAGTATATAAGAAATGTTAAATAAATAAAACTTTCCTAAATAATTGGTACCCACATGTATCAAGACATCTTATCTAGGGGACTCATGAGGCCTGACACCTTTGTACCAGGCAGGCAATTTACTAAGTAATCCTCAGGTACACCAGCTGCCCAACTATCTACATGCCTAATTGATTCACCACCTATAAGGGCCTACCTAGCCCTTCCCTTCCTGGGCACATGCCCTTGGAGACATATTCTCGGTATGAGAGGATACTGCAGGTCCTGGGTACAACAAGGTAATGCTGTCCTTTCAGGTGCCCTCTCTCCTCCATGGCAGCACAGAGGCTATCAGACTGAAGGTAGAACATCTCTACTATGCCCCTGAAGGTTTCCTTCATATACTATTCTATCTGCCTCAACTGCTGCTCTAACTTCCAGAGACTATATTAATTTTATGAGAACTAGGAGCGCTTTGCACTTCTCACCTACTAGGGGATAATCACTTACACAGTACTTGCTGCAAAAGAGTGGATATCCCCCATTTTGCTGCTGTCTGCATCTTAGTATTGGTGAGCTGTTTAATTACAATATTTAAAGTTGCTAAGGGAGTGGGAATACTTAAAATAAAATGAATACAATATATCTAAGAAGTTCAAGAGACTTCATATTAGTTTTTGTTTGCTTCAAGTTGAACTGCAAGGACCTAGAACTAGGGTTAATATCTTGCTGATGAAGATGACTTCAAACTGAAAAATTTCACTCTTATCATATTAATTGGATTAACAGCATATAAATCAAAGATTGAGCCTGTTGTGGGTGGGAGTTAGGTGTGGGAATCAAACACTAAAAGAGAGCTTGGCTATTTAGCTATGTCCTAAGTGGCTTTAATAAATTCTAACAGAAAGTTCTGCTGATAAGCTATATGCTAACTGGCTATATAAATTAACATAGAATTTTAAATAAAGACAGAATTTAAAAGATTAATCAAATCTCCCCCCCCCCTAAGTTTTTATGACAATTTCCCAGCAGGTAAATACTCACAAATACAGATCCCTTCCCAGCACTAGCAGGTCCTGTCTCAGAACTCCGTCAGGATTGAGATAGATGAACTCTGGTTTATCTAAATATATATATCTGTGCTTCTAAGATCATGTTTTCTAACACGTTTTTTGGTGATTCACAGTGCAATTAATTTTACCAAGGAACCCTTTCAACCTGTCCCTTTTATCTGTCATTATGCTTTAGTTAACATCTATTCAAACAATATAACAGTTCTCTCTCACCTCCAGGGGATTGAGGGTACCATTTTGAACCCAGTGCCAGCTCGGATGTGCACGAGTTGGGGGTTGCTCCCATTTGGGCCACATGATTACCAGGCTTTCATTAAGGTAGGCCTAGGGGCCTTAGAAAGGTGGGGGTTGGACTGAGATCCAGAGGGTGGGGCATTGACTGTGCCTTTGGGGGAGAGTGGGGGGCAAAGGCAGGTGCAGGTTTATTCGGAGGCAGGGGCATGATTCTTGGTGATGCTGGAGTGTTGAGACCCCCTGACCACCCACTTATTTTACAACACTTGGTCCCTCTAAAACTGCAGTTGGGAGGATCAAGCTTCATGTCAGAGGCCTGATGCTCTTGGTCAGGGAAAAATAATGCCAGCTTTGAGCCAGTGTTTTTCCTCCCTTGGAATAATACAGCTTTTAGTGATTTAGCACTAGCTGTGATATTCCTTTACTGAAGGAATTATTAACTTACTATACTGAGTTACCCGCAGGTGGGCGACTCCTGCAGTATACTAGGCTGCAGTAAAATTTAAGATTTTACCTAAGCTTAGAAAGTAGCCCCCTAAGAGAGATACTTAGTGGCACTATCTGGATAGTGCTGGTGTATTTCTCCACAGATCATCTTGGCATCTTCTGGTTAACATGGGGGTGGACATGAGCAGAGCAAGAGCAATAAGGGGGATTATCCCAGTAGTGGTGATATTCTGCTGCCATCAAGATGAATTCCACCCTTATGCGGATAGTCTATCTGTATAACTTAGGACAGCTGACCACTATGCACATACCAGCACTGAATTAACAGATGATATTTAACTGCTGCGGCTGTCTTCTGAATATCAGACCCACAATGTCTAATAAGGAGAATAGCATTAACAAAATTTCAGTTCAAGATCAACAGATTCAGGATCTTGTTTCTCAGAACAATTTAACTCTTCCCTGTTGCAATCTTTATGTGCTGGGTAGAGTACCATGTTGGTTAGCTTGAATCTAGGTGAGAGGTAGGTTAAGATATAAACTGGCACTGCTACGGGTTAAATAGCAAATGAAGACCTAATAGAATAATAAAAGCGTGCAGAAGTGCAGTTTATTTTGCTTGAAATACATTTAGTTAGATCATTAGCTCAAGATTTCTACAGAATGTTTTATTGAAGGATGAAGAAGAAATAAAGTTTAAAACATCTGGATATATCTAAATCTAGAGTTTATTAAAACAGAAACAATACAGATACAAAATGCATGTAAAAATCTACACAGAAGATATCTACTAAAAAGCAAGTGTGAAAAGGAAAGCTACAGTTCAGTGGTTACAGAAAAACTTATTGCATGCATTGAAATACCAAATTTAAGGGATTTTTAAGTGCAATTATCTTTACATCAACTCCTCTACAGGAAGATCTAAAGCCAAATATACTTTAGATAACAGTTTACTTAGAAATGAGCAAATATCATGCACGGATATTTGAGAAACACATTATACACAGTCACCTAAATTCTGTGTTAAATCTCAATTCAGAAATTGATGAAGTGTGGGTCCAATTTTTAATCTAAGTATTTGTATGCATCTTCCAGTTAGAGGAGGCATGTGTGTCCAAAAAGAACAAATCAAATGGATTGGTGGATTCACTCTTTTCTTGCATGCAAACAGAGGAAGTATGAAACAGTAGCAGAACTATAAGCCTGAGGTAAGAACAACCATCAGTGACATTTTAAAAAGAAGAAAACTATTTACAAATCATTGATAAGGGCTATAGTATAGATAATGAAATTTTACTCAAGCATTCTAAAAAGGAAAATAAATAATTAGCATTATTAAAAGTATTCAAGTGTTTGTTCTTTCACCACAGGAAAGTTAATCACAAAAAACAATGGCATCATTCTGATCATGTGAAAAATATATGTATCTAATTAAAAAATTAATTGTATAATATACTGAATTTACATTCAATGGACAGTAGGCACAGCTATAACATGTTTCAGTACAATACTGGAGCTCTATTTCCTCATATCGTAATAGCATTGGGTGTCCAAGATCCTGTGTAATCTTTGGAATACTATTGCTGCATTAATAAAGTTGCTAAGGCAAGAAACTAAAGCTGATCTGTTAATTCCTTAAACATGGAAGCTTGGCAAATACAAAATTATTTAAGATGTAAACACTTGGAAACTGATTTTGTAGATTTTCTTTCATAAAAGAAGACTTTCAGACAGAACATAGTAACACTGAATGTAACATTCATTTATAAAAGGCAATTATAACACATGGAACTAGGAAACATGGGATCCAATAGAATTTTTTTTCTTTTTGAGTTGGGTCATGCACTATTTGTTCTGGACAATGCATAATGTCCGTGGGTTCGGTGTATCTTTGCTAATTCCTGCAGTGCTGCAGCAGTCACCCTTATAAACAATAGGGCAAAAGCTGGAAGTGAAGGAGGACTGGAAATCCCAAGGGCGGAGGATTAAGAAAAGTCCTCCTCTGAGGAAAAGGTAGCCCAATTATCAGCTCCTGGGCGCTAAGAACTCTTAAAAAAACCTGTAGGTTTCCTATTAGGAGGCCCATTTTTCACTAAGTGCCAGGTTTAATGTGCACTATGGCAAAATATAGCTTTAGTAGTTCATTTTCAAAGGATCTGCAGCTTTTACATGTGGTACACAAAGGGGCACACCAATGTAATGGTACCCTTCAAACTCTAGGGAGAGTTCTGGTGACTGGCAGAGTATCCTAGCAGTCCTTTTTGATAAGGGAGGGGCTAAGGGTCGGTAGGTCGCCCTTAAGACTCTTTTACCGAGAGCCACCTTCAAGCGGGAGGATGGGTCAGCTCAGCCAGCAGGAGACAGCCCTGTCTTCTCAGCATAAAGGCAGTTTGTGGGCAAAAGATTAGAGGTGTCTTGGGAAGATGTAAGCGAAAGTCTCCCGATCCCTGTTGGCAGTGGCCTATGCCAGGGGAACAGCCTCAGGAAGGAGGAGGGGCTTATAACCTTATTTGAAAGGCAGAGCCAAAGAAGCAAAAGCAGGCATGAGATAGGCCAGAAGCAGTGGAAGAAGCTGTAGGAAGCCCAGATGTTGTTCAGGAGTGTGGGGGGGGGGTGGGGGTGGAGAGAGATAACTGGTAAAGCAGGGACGTTGCCAATATGTAGGGCTAGAGAGAGCAGTGGGAAGAGTGAGAGAATCCTAAGATTTAGGAGTGGCCCTAAGAACCACTAAGTGAGGCAGGGTAATGAATGGTCAGAAGCAGAAGCAAAGCTGGGGATGCACAGTAAGCGCAGCTTGCCACTTCTTTCTCCAGAGTTTGGAATCTGCTTGGAGCCAGCTGGAAACTAAGGTCCAGGACAATCTAATGAGACACTGCTTTGGAAACTGCTTTGAACCAGACAGAAAGAGAGGTGATCTGTAATAGTAGTAGATGTACTGGGTTTGCTCTACGAAAAGGGGTGGGAGAAGTACAGCAATGTTGTTGGTGCACGTAATTAGCAAGCTGAATGCTGAGTAGAACAAACAAGGTGTTGTCTTACCTGGTTGTGACTACTATGGAGTCTGTCTTGAAGGGACACTTCACAGCACCTCACTGGATGGTAAATATGAAGTGAAGACTGCAGGAAGTTACTCATCTGTAACAGGTGTTCTCCAGGGACAGCAGGAATCAGTCCTCACATATGGGTGACGTTGGTGCCGACGGAGCCCACGCAGTAACCTCTCCCCAAAGAGTGCCACTCCTGTGGAATGATGTCAAAAAGGGGCCGGCAGAACCGAGCTGCTAAACTTAGCACCCTTTTTCCCTCAGATGTGGCGTCTGTTGCATCGACGTCCTCCAGGGCCTCATCTTCCTCCCATGGATCTCAGGTAACTAAACATAAATCATGCCTTTGGAAGCACCATGTTGGATGCCACTAACGACGGATGCCAGCCTCTTCGGCTGGGGAACGCATTTTCAAGGAAGATTCGCCCAGGATCAGTGGTCCGCGCAGGAGAAGACCTGGTCGATCAACAGGTTGGAGCTCAGAGCGGTGTGGCTGGCATTGAAAGAGTTTCAACCTTCTCTTTGCAACAGAGCAGTGCGGGTATTTTCCGACAACGCCACCACAGTGGCTTATATCAATCATCAGGGCGGTACCAGTAGTATCCCCATGGAAACAGAGGCAGAGCAGTTGTTCGAGTGGGCCGAGGGGAATCTGCTGGCTTTGTCGGCAGCACATGTAGTGGGGGTGGACAATGTGGAGGCCGACTTCCTGAGTCGAGTGAAAGTGGACCCAGGCGAATGGGTTCTCCATTGGGACGTGTTCAAACTGTTAGTGGACCGTTGGGGGACTCCAGTGATGGATCTCATGACGACGTTCCAGTCGGCCAAGGTCGATCGGTTCTTCAGCAGAAGAAGAGAAAGGATGTCGGAGGGCCTGGATGCGCTTATTCAGAAATGTCCGGAGGATCATCTCCTTTATGTGTTCCTTGGGTACTAATAGGCAGGGTGGTGCAGCGCATCGAACAACACAAAGAAAGGTAATCTTAATAGCGCCGGATTGGCCAAGGAGGCCTTGGTATGCAGATCTGATGAGGCTCTTGGTAGGCAAACCTTGGCGCCTTCCTCGGCGACCAGATCTGCTGTCTCAGGGTCCGCTGCGCATGCCTCAGGTGGATTGGTTCTCGCTTACGGCTTGGCTATTGAAAGGGCTAAAACAAAAGTAAATTGGTCAAATCAATAGAGCAGTTGCTAAAGCACAATCCAAGAACGTTTATCTGCTCATAACTCACCTCTAGAAACGTGACTAATAAAAAATTACTGTATTAAGGTCTCAGTCAAACAACACAGCGTGCAATAAAGGCTTGACAGGTTTCCTTGCCAGCAGTTGTAATTAACATCAATGACCTTATACCTACACTCTCCACCTATATATCATTTTTTTGAAAAAAAATTTTTTTTTAACTTTATTTGAGATGAGAGCCACGGTGAAAGCTAAGTAGCATATAATCTTTATTAATAATTTTCATGAAAAGATCACTCTTCCGGAAAGTACTATTTTTATATAAAATGTTTTGAAACGGGACCGAGAATTGAATAATTATAACATTTTGGAAAATAAAGTTTAAAAAAAAAACATTTTCAAAAAAATGATATATAGGTGGAGAGTGTAGGTATAAGGTCATTGATGTTAATTACAGCTGCTGGCAAGGAAACCTGTCAAGCCTTTATTGCACGCTGTGTTGTTTGACTGAGACCTTAATACAATAATTTTTTATTAGTCACGTTTCTAGAGGTGAGATATGAGCAGATAAACATTCTTGGATTGTATTGAAAGGGCTAGGCTAAGGGCTACTCTGCAACTGTCTTAGCCACTTTGTTGAAGTCCAGGAAGAGAGCGACCTCGGTGGCTTATGTTCGTATCTGGCGGGTGTTTGAGGGCTGGTGTGTTGACAAGTAGAGCCGCTGAGGGCGGCGATTCCGCAGGTACTAGCGTTTTGCAAGATGACTTGTAAAAGGGATTAGCGGCTGCGTCCCTACGAGTGCAGGTTGCAGCGTTGTCTTGTTATAGAGGTAAAATAGGAGGGGGCAACGATAGGGAGTCAACCAGATGTCAAGCGTTTCTTAAGGGCGGTCTCTCTGCTTAAACCACCATGCAGGCCAGTGGTGCCAAGCTGGAGTCTTCCCTTTGTGTTGAAAGCCTTAGGAAGAGAGCCATTTGAGCCCTTATCTGAAGCTTTATTGAAGGATCTTATCCTTAAGGTAGTGTTCCTGATAGCTATGTGCTCTGCTCGGAGAGTCTCCGAATTACAAGCTCTGTCTTGTAGGAAACCTTTTTGTCTTTCTATGATTCAAAGGTGGTTTTGCGACCAGTTCCGTCATTTTTGCCGAAGATGATTTCAGCGTTTCACCTGAATCAGGTGGTCACTTTACCAGTATTTAGGGAAAAGTCTAAGGATTCTAGCACTGGTAAATTGCATCACCTCAACGTTTGCCGGGCATTAAAGATCTACATCAGTAGGACAGCAAGTTTTTGCTGGTCAGATAGACTATTTGTTCTCTTCGGAGGGACAAAGAAAAGGCAGGGAGCTTCTAAAGCTTCTATAGCCCGATGGCTTAAGGGGGCTATAGCATCTGCTTATATATTGGAAGGTAGAGCAGTTCCAGAAGAGTTGCAAACTCATTCAACAAGGGCGCAAGCGGCATCTTGGGCGGAGTCCCAGTTGGTACCAGCGGTGGAGATTTGTAAGGCAGTCACCTGGTCATCACTGAATTCCTTCGTTAAGCATTACCGTCTGGATGTTCAGGGGGAACGGGATACCTGTTTTGGATCAGCAGTGCTTCAGGATGGTCTAGCAGGTCCCTCCTGGTGAATTTGTTTTCACTGCTCTGTTACTTACCCAGAGGTTTCGGACTAGATAAGGAAGAGTAAATTAGACTTACCTGCTAATTGTTGTTCCTTAAGGAACTCCAGTCTAGTCCCGTATCCCGCCCTGGAGGTCTGACCTAGAGCCTGAAGCAGTTCAGTATAACAGGTAATGGTGTGGGCGTATGGACAGGGGGTGTGTTTCATAGTCCTCATTACCCAGAGCGCCAAAGAAGAGTTGACGGGCCTCGGAGCCTTTCGGAGCGGACAGGTCAACGGGGGAAGACCTGTCGTGAAATTGTTCTTTCTATTGTAAGTTCTGAGTTTAGTTACATAGTTTTGATTGTTGGTACAGTTTGCTACTTAATTGTTGCTCTGGGGAGAATGCTTTGTCAATAGGTTACTGGTGTGAGGAGGCGGATCCTCGGAGGATATACTGGTGTCATCACAAAAGGATGACGTTTCTCAGTCTCCAAGCTGCTGGAGGAGGAGCATAAACCCAGAGGTTTCGGGACTAGACTGGAGTTCCTTAAGGAACAACAATTAGCAGGTAAGTCTAATTTACTCTTTCCAAAAGGTCATATTGTGGACAGCCCAGAAACTGTAGTTACTCACCTGTAAAAGGTGATCTTTGGAAACAGCAGGAATCAGTCTTTACATATGGGTGAACGTCACCGAAAGAGCCTGCACGGGAACTCTCCTCAGCCTCCAATAGAAAAACTTTTGGGAGCACTCCACTGCGCCTGCGTGCCTGCCTTCCCAACTCCTATCCTCAGTTGAATTTGTAACTCAGAAGAAGAAAATAAAAGAACCCTACAACTCCTAGGGGAGGAGAGCAGGTTGTGAAGACTGATTTCTGCTGTTCCCCGAGATCACCTGTTATAGGTGAGTAACTATGCTATCTCCAGGAACCAGCAGGAATGCAGTCTTCACATATGGGACTCATTAGCTTCCAGGTATCAGACTGGTATGGGGGGAGAGTAGTGCGATTCCTGAGGCAAAGAACGTGTAGCCAAAGAGTCTGGAAGAGTTGTGGGCCATTGGACTCAATTCTAGGAGGCGATACTCCCCCAATGATAGTCTGCTATCTTTTAGAAGGCCAGGATAGAGGGTAGGAGTTGAGTTTATGCCCCAAAGAGGTGCTGGAGTACAGCTTGGCCAAAGACAGTGTCTCAACAGGAGTCCCTGTCTAGACAGTAGTGTGCAACAAAAGTGTGAATGGAGGACCAGGTAGCTGCCTGGCAGATCGCCTCAATGAATACTGAATGGAGCACACTACGAGCACTGACATGACCGTCCAAAGAGAATACTGATTGTGCATAAGCAAAAGAAATGCAATCTGCTATCCAACTGGATAGAGTATGTTTTATCACCAGTAGACCCAGGTGACTAGGATCAAAGGAAATGAATAGTTGAGAGGATCTTCTTTAATCTTTAGTTCAATCCAAGTAGTAGGCCCGCGTTCGTTTGCAGTCTAAAGCGTGTAGCTCTACTTCAGCCCGAGACACATGTGGTCTAGGGAAGAAAATCGGGAGGATTACTGACTGGTTTAGATGGAAAGAGGAAACCACCTTCGGGAGGAAGTGTGGATGGGCATGGAGAACCACCTCATCATGGTGGAACAGAGTATAGGAGGGATCCGCCATGAGAGCTTGCAGCTCATTGATGCGGTGAGCTGAAGTGAGGACAATAAGGAAGATGACCTTCCAAGATGGGAACTTAAGTGAAGTGGTGGCTTTAGAGGTCGTGCCAGAACCACATTCAGATCCCAGGTCACTGGAGGTGGCTTAATGGGTGGCTTGGACAGCAGGAGACCCCGCATGAAGCGTGCTACTAAGGGGTGTGAGGAGACAGGCTCTCCATCCACTGGTCTGTGAGAGGCCACAATGGCACTAAGGTAAACTCTCAAGGATAAGTGGAGGAGATATTGTAAAAGCGACTCTACCAGCGAAGAAAAGGGATTAATGTCCTTAGAGGAGCACCGTAGGGCAAATCGATGCCATTTCATGGCATAAAAGCATCTGGTGGAATTTTTACGAAATGCAAGGAGGACATCCTTGACTGCCTGTGGTAGGTCGAGGTCGGCAAGCACTAGCCCCTCATCAGCCAAGCTGTCAGACATAGAGAGTGAAGAATGGGATAGAGGAGTGCCCCGTGGTCCTGAGAGAGGAGGTCGGGTGCGCATCCCAGGTTGAATGGTTGAGTCTGTGCAAGGCGAAGAAGCAGAGAAAATCACGGTTGACGGGGCCAGAAGAAGGCTATGGGAATCATCGAGCCTCTGTCAGCTTGTACAGCATCTTGGTTATCAATGGGATGGGAGGGAATGCATAGAGCAGTCCCGGTCCCCAGTGGAGAAGGAAGGTATCCAGAGACTGTTGGTACAGTGACGGAACCTGGGAGGAGAAGCGTAGAAGCTGTGTGTTTTGCTGAGTGGCAAAAAGATCTATGAATAGGGCTCCCTACATCTGGAAGATCAGAGCAGTCGTCTCCCGATGCAAGGTCCACTCATGTGGATGAAGGATACGGCTTAGCTTATCCGTAAGGACATTGAGTTCGCCCGGGAGCTACACCGCTCTGAGGTGCATGTGGTATGAGATGGCAAAGGACCATAGGCGAATCGCTTCCTCGCAGAGGGGACAGGATCCCATTCCCCCCTATTTGTTCACGTAGAACATGGCAACTTGGTTGACCGTCCTGACTAGAACAAGTTGCCCTGAAAGTTGAGGTTGAAAAACCCGAAGAGCATTTGTCAGTGTCCATAGTATTAGCAGGTTGATCTGCAGGGCAGATTCCTGTTGTGTCCACAGTCCTTGTGTGGTCAGGTCATTCAGATGCACCCCCCAACTCAGCTTGGAAGTATCCGTCATCAGGGTGGATCAAGGTGGAGGTATCTGAAAAGGTGATCCAATGAGTATTTTCAATGGGAGACACCCCCACTGAAGGGATTTGATCTGTTGAGGGGTGATGTGGATCTTGTCTCTGAGTAGACCCTTTGCTTACGCCCATTGGGAAGACAGAGTCTGCTGCGCTTGTCACATGTGTAATTGAGCATAGGGGATGACTTGGACGGTGGAGGCCATGTGTCCTAATAGTCGTAGCATCTCTCGAGCTGTATTCTGATTTGCTGTTGTACCCCTTTTGCCAGCTCGATGAGGCAGGCACAGCGATCCTGTGGGAGGAAAGCTCGAGCCTGTTAAGTGTCTAAAAGCGTTTCGATAAACTCCAGTCTTTGTGTTGGAGCAAGGTGAGACTTTGGGAAGTTTATGACAAATCCCAGGAGTTAGAGCACCATGATGATGCGATGAAGGGAGAGTCTTACCTCCTGAGGGGAGTCTCTCCTGATCAGCCAATTGTCTAAGTAAGGGAAGACGAATATCCCCAAGGTGCATAGGTAGGCAGCAACTACCTCAATGCATTTTGTGAAGACTCTTGGGGCAGAAACTAGACCGAAGGGGAGAACCCGGTATTGATAATGGTTTCCTTGAAACATGAAGTGCAGATACTGTCTGTGCAAGGGATGGATCAGTAAATGTGTGTATGACTCTTTTAGGTCTAGAGAACAGAGCCAATCGTGTCTCTGGAGGTATGGTAGAAGAGTTAATAGAGAAATCATTTTGAATTTTTCTTGGACCATGAACTTGTTTAGGTCTCTGAGATATAAGAAGGGCATGAATCCTCCTGTTTTCTTTGGAATGAGAAAATATGGAGAGCAGAAGCCCATCCTTTCTTGAGGAGGAACTTTCTATGGTACCCTGGGACAATAGGGTGGTCATCTCTTCTTTTAAGAGAATGCTTTGAAGGGGTTGCATGGAATAATCCCCTGTGAAGCTGGTGGGGGGGGGGGGGGGTAAGATTTTGAAGTGAAGCTGATAACCCCTTTGGACAATATGGAGTGTCCAGTGCTCTAAAGCTATGAGGTGCCACCTGTGGGCATAGTGACAAAGTCTGCCTGCTATGTGGAGGGGCTGGGGACCTTCCAAGGGCAGAATGGCAATGCTAGGAAGGAGTCAAAAACCAGGTGCAGGTTGTGGCTGTGCGGTTGGTTGAGGCTTAGGAGCCTTGGGCTTCTTGGGTTGGCGAGTGCCCTGCTGTCTCGGCTGAAGATGTTGAGGCTGATAGACAGCAGATGGCAGATAAAAAGGATAGTATTCTCTTCCTTTTAGAACAGAAAGATTTCTTGAGAAGAGCCTTCCTCTTGGATGGGTGAGCTGTTTTCCTGGAAAGGCATTTTAGGATGAGATCATCTGTCTCAATCTTCCCTGCTTTTTCCCTCCAATCCTTGCCAAAAAGATTTTCTCCAGTACATGGAATATTGGCCAGTTTATCCTGGACCCATTGCTCAAGATCTGATGCCTGTAACCAGGCCATCCTGTGAGCCACAATACAGACTGCTGAAGTTCTGCTTGTTGATTTGAAGGCATGAAAAGAGGCTTGGTAAAAAACTTAGAAGTGTTCTGGCTCAATTTGATTAGTGTCTGGAATGCACTCCGCTTATCCTCAGGACATTCCTGGTGACATCCTTCTGAAACATGCTCGTGTTCAGCATGTAAGAGTTTATTCTGGAGGCCAACCTGCATGCTTGGAAGCACCAACACCTAAAGGCATCAAGTGTCCTCGACTCTCTGCCAGGTAGCATGGATAAATGGTACTTAAAGCTCTTTATTCGGTGCATCGCCGATTCCACCATTATTGAGTCGTGGGGGAGCTAAGGTTTTAAGAAGTCTCAGCATCCTGGTACTCAATACATGGTATCAAGACTCTTGCTGACAGGTGGAACTGTGAGCGGGGCCTCCCACATGCGGAGCATAAGATCCTGCAGGATCCGATGCACCGGTAATGTAGCCGACTCCTTGTGCATTAAAGAGTACTGGACTATCTCCAATTCCTCTGCCCTCAGTTCCTTTTCAGAGGCTACTGTTATGGCAGGCCCTGCCATGTATGAAGTCCTGAAAAGACATATCTTCAGGTATGGACCGATGCCATTCCTGAGGCAGCAAAGTGTCCGAAGGGATATCTTGAAGTTCTCAGGAATCGAGTGATCCCTTGTCACATTCTGAAGACGTGGCATCAGAGTCTGGTAAGAAGTCAAAGTATTGGGGATCTTGGTTTTGACCCTGATGCTTCATGGACGTCAAAGATTGATGTCGATACCAATACTCTGAGGTATTGGAACCGAGAGCAATGGCAGTTTGAGTCTGTTGGATACTGGGGGTATCGATCGGTTCCAACAAAGGTATTGGCCGTGGGGATCCTGGCGATGCCGGTTCAAGGGCCAGCATCGGGGCCGATACACCTGGCTGTAGGCTCGGTGCTTAAGTCTGCACTCCTGGAGCTCTCGATGTTATTGGTACCGAGTCTGCCAGGAGTGCTGCCAAACTCCTCTCAAGAGCCAGGTGCTCCTCTCAAGAGCCAGGTGCTGCCAAACTCCTCTCAAGAGCCTCCTCTCAAGGGAGGTGGCCGATGTCTGGGAGGAATCAACCATGGGACTCTGGGCTACCGCTGCAGAACATGGAATTGGTATCTCTCTGGAGGTCAATGCCTCGGGAGCATTCCAGAGCCCATCTTATGCTTGGAGGACAGATCCTCCCCCTGGGGCTGTTTGGCTGGCTAGTCTGCATTGGAAGCACCCATAGGGGAGTCCCGATGCTTATGCTGGGACTGATCTCTGGTCTCGGTATCGGTCTTCGATGCCGATGACTTGGGAGCTGCCAGAGACTAAAGACTTACTTTTATGATTGGACTTTGAAGAAACCTTAGACCCATGAGAGGAAGTCGATGCCCTCGATGAAATGGAAGCCACTGAAAGTGAGTCCGAGGCAAATAATGATCCGTACTGTTTGGCACAGTTCTTTAGGCCTCTCTGTCATTTGCTGGCATAAAGGATAAGAATTAGGTTGATGTTCAGGGCCCAAACATTTTTTAGATACCAGTCATGCTCATCAATGACTGATATGGCACCAGCACACTTGACACATTTTTTAAAATCACTAATTGGCTTTTCCATGCCTCAAAAAAGTTGTCTTCAAGATTGAAGATAAGGCTATGGAGGCCTAGAGGCCTAGTTTAGCAGTGAAAACTGTGCTGAAAATGAAGAAGAAAGAAACAGAAAATTTGTAACATAAAAAAGAAAAAATGATCGGGGCCGGTGTCAGATTTGATGGAACCGGTGTCGAAGGGAAAGCAGAAGCACGATGTTCCACAAAAGAGAAGTTTTTTTGGCAGTGACAGGATGATACAGCCTGCTGGCTCCTTGGAAAACGTTGAATTGAGGAGAGGAGTTGGGAAGACTGGAAGGCAGGCACCCAGGCGCAGTGGAGTGCTCCCAAAAGCTTTCCTATTGGACACTAGGGAGCGTTCCTGCGTGGGCTGCGTCAGTAACATTCACCCATATGTGAAGAGTGCATTCCAGCTTGTCCCTGGAGATCAGTATGCATGTATTTCCAATTTTATAACAATATATGTATATAGTTTAAAATGTATGCAATAAGGGGGGCATATGCAACAGGTTACTCTTTGTTTTCACCTGGAGGCTGCATCAGTGATGGAGGGTGCAATTGTGCTTACCTCTCTGTTTAAAACCACCTCAAAATTAAAAAAAAAAAAAAGTTATATTATTTGGCTCCTTAACTGAGTCTGGCATAAGTGCTGACATTTATATGTGTAGGTTGCAAAATCAACATTTACACCAGCAAAACCCCAAAGTGATGCCACTTTTTTCTGGACGCATTTCTAACTAAAAAGACTGTTCCCGCTGGACTTGCTGTCATTTACATGTGTACTTTCATGTATCCTTATACAGTGGTGTGCAAAAATCTTGTATAGACTGCATGATCAAGCTCTTCTCAGCTTTATTTTGACAATTTTTCCAAATTCTGCATCAGAATTCTGGCTTACTATATACTGTTTTGTTTCAAATTTAATTTGGCAGCCATTTCTCTCGGCACTACTTTTTAACATTTACATGCAACCCCTCGGCACTACTTTTTAACATTTACATGCAACCCCTCAGTGGCATTTTCAGGAAACATGACATCAATTACCACATTTACGCAGACGATATTATGCTGTACACACAATTAGATGCCGCAGACTCTAAATATACTCAGCTCGAAACCTGCCTGGGCGAGATGTTAGGATGGCTACAACAAAACAATATGACAATTAACCACAAGAAAACGGAAGTGATGTACATATCCAGTAAACCTGACTTTGAACCTCCTCCAACAATCACACTGTGTAACAACACTTACAAAACTAAGAATGAGATCAAGTATCTGGGAGTCACAATCGACAGCAAACTAAAGATGGAAAAGCAACTGAGCAACACCAACAAGGCCATTTTTCATAAACTTAGAGTGCTACGACCCCTGCGAAATATACTTGAACCATGTGATTTCCGGTCTGTTGCGCAAGCACTCATCATGCCTCACTTAGACTACTGTAACGCCATCCTACAGGGTCTGCCAAAGAAAATGACCAATATCTTGCAATTGGCACAAAATGTGGCGGCGAGGATCATCATGCGATCAAGCGTTACTGAGCACATTACACCCGTATTGATCGAGCTACACTGGCTACCCATTGCTGCCAGGATACAATATAAAACATTGGTAACAACGTTCAAACTCATACATAACCTAGCCCCATCATTCCTCTCCACCCTTATCTGCACGCAACCTACCAACAGAGACAGGAGAACTATCAACTCCGACACGCTACAAGTTCCAAACATCATCAGACATGTAAAAGCCAGTACTAGCCGCAGAGCATTCTCATTCTCTGCCGCAACCTTATGGAACCACCTACCATATGAGCTGCGAGCAATTAAAGACATAGTTGCTTTCAGGAAGAAATTAAAAACGCATCTGTTCCAATGTCACTACAACCAGATGTGAATCCCAGAGGGATAAAAGATGAAGTAAACAGTTATATGTAAAAATGTAAATATGTAAAGTACAATCTCATTTGTAAAACTATGTAAATATGTTAAGGACAATCATGAGACCCTATTCTGTGTGCTGTGTTTTACCGCTGAACTATGTATATATGCCCCAACTTTTCTGTCTTGATTTTTGACAAATCCCAAAGATGTAATCAAACCGCTTCTGATCGCTGGAAGTAGGGGTATATAAGTGTTTACTAAATAAATAAAATAAATAAATTTCTGCAAGCAGAATTAGTTGTCTGAACATTTGTATGGCTGTCATGAGAAAACGATGTCCCAGTAAGATCAACCAGATTCTGTGTCAAAGTGGGATCGAGATGAACCAATAGAATACTGCGTTTCCTCAGCCAATAGGAAGTCATCTTTGATAGCCAATCGGTGCATGGTATTTTGTGTCTCACACAAGGTTTGAATTTAATGTGGATCAACTGGTATATATCACATCTGATGCTCAACATCCTGGCATGGGGAAGAGGTCGCATTTTCTATCAATGGAGGACCGGGTCCGGGTGGTGGTTTTGCATGAGGAGGGGTATCCAGCCCGCAGATTGCAACAAAGGTTGGCTGTAAACAGAGCACGGTTATCTGCATTTTGCAGAAGCATAAGGAGACGGGAAATATGCAGGACAGACACCATAGAAGTCGGCCTAGATGTCAACCAAGAGGGACAACAGGGCCTTGATAAGGACATCTCTTGGCAACCGCAAGCTAACCTCCCCTGAGCTTCTGCAGGAATGGAAGGAGAAGTGTTCTGTTGCAGTTTTCACTTCCACTGTGAGAAGACAATGCCCCAGTTTGAGGGGCTGTTAGGCTTGGCGGAAGCCACTACTAACGGTGGGACAGAGGAAAAGATGCATTGAGTGGGCATCCAAGCACGCAAAATGGAGCAAGTTTGACTGGTAGAAAATTCTGTTCAGCAGCGAAAGCACTTTCTGCATTCTGGGTGACCAGGGCAAAACCTATGTGAGGAGGTTTTCTCATGAAGAGTACAAACAAGGGTGCTTGAATATCTTCGTGAAGCATCCAACCAAGGTCATGATCTGGGGATGCACGTCAGCCAGTGGTGTTGGAAGACTCCATATCGTTGATGGGATGGTGAATGTAACGAAATACATAGGAATTCTGCAGAAGTGCATGCTACCATCAGCTGAGCAACTGTTCCCTGGCAGATATTTCTTCCAGGATAACAATGCACTTTGCCACTGAGCAAAAACTGACTGATTCAAATGAAAGGGAGACATCACCTTTGGCATGAAATGCAAGTGAGTCCTAAGGACGACCTTGTCATGTTGGAACCTAGTATAGGATGGATCCGCCACCAAAGCCTGAAGCTCACCAATGCGTCTAGCTGAAGTGAGGGCAATAAGGAAGATAACCTTCCATGAAAGGAACTTTAGTGGGGTTGTAGCCAAAGGTTCAAAGGGTGACTTAAGAAGCTGAGCTAGAACAACATTGAGATACCAAGCCACCGGAGGTAGCTTAATGGGTGGCTTAGTAAGCAGGAGCCCGGTCATTAAGTGCGCTACTAGCGGTTGTGAGGAGATGGGCTGTCAATCCAAGAGATGATGAGAAACTGCAATGGCACTGAAGTGAACTGCGCTTTTTGAAAGCATAGGAAGGTCTGGTAGAAGGCTTCCTAGTAGCCTAAAGGATCTCCTTAATCTCCTGGGTGAGGCTAAAGTCTTGTAATGCTATGTTCTCAACAGCCAAGCTGTGAGACAGAGGGACTTTGGGTTAGGATGGAGCAATGTCCCGTCTTCCTGAGAGAGGAGAAGGGGCGCAGATCCCAATCGTAGAGGCTGAGGCTGAGTCAGATGTAGCAGTAGGGGGAACTACGGTTGGCATGGCCAGTGAGGGGCTATGAGAATCATGAAGCCCTTGTCGGCCTGTAGTTTGAAAAGCGTCTTGAAAATGAGGGGTATGGGAGGGAAAGCATAAAGAAGACCCTGACCCCAATGTAGGTGGAAGGCATCCACCTGCTGTTTGCTGGATGTCGGAGTCCAGGTGCAGAAGAGGGGAAGCTTGGCATTCTGCGGTGTGGCAAACAGATCAATGTCTGGAGTTCCCCAGGTCTGAAAAATGTAGGACTTTGTGTCCAGATGGAGAGACTATTCGTGGGGTAGAAGGATCCGACTCAGCTTGTCTGCCAAGACATTGAGTACCCCTAGGAAATACACCGCTTGGAGATGTATTTGATGAGAAATGGCAAAAGACCACAGATGAAGAGCCTCTTTGCAGAGGGGCCAAAAGCCTGTTCCGCCCTGCTTGTTCACACAGAACATGGCTACCTGATTGTCCATCCTGACTAGGACCCTTTGGGCTCTGAGGTGATCTTGAAACATCGTAAGGACATTTGAGATAGCTCGAAGCTCTAGGAGATTGATCTGGAGCTGTGACTCCTCCAATGTCCAGAGACCTTGTGTAGAGAGAGTGCCCAAGCGAGCTCCCCAACCAAGTTTGGAGGTATCTGTCGTCAGGGTGCATTGATGTGGAGGCATCCGAAAAGGTGACCAGACAAGGAGATTTTCTGGTGAACACCATCACTGGAGGGATGTGGAGAAAGGGGAAGTGACTTGGATCTTGTCCTGAGGACTGCGTCCACTGAGAGGCGAGGGTCCACTGGGTTGTCCGCATATGTAGGTGGGCATCTGGGAAAAAATGTATTGTTGAGGCCATGTGCCCCAGAAGCTGCAGCATTTCTTTGGCAGTCAGATGGTCTCAGAGTAGCACTTGAGAGGTTATCTCAGTGAGATCTGCACAGTGGAGTTGGGGCAGAAACACCTTGGCCTGTTGTGTATCCAGTAAAGCTCTTATGAACTGGAGTGAGCTGGGATTTTAGAACGTTTATGACAAATCCCAAGTGTTGTAGTACTATGATGGTATGATGCAAGGAAAGTTGAACCTCTTGGGAGGTATCTGCTCTTATGAGCCAGTCGTCTAAGTAAGAGAAGACAAATATCTCTAGAGATCTTAGATATGCGGATATGACCGCCTTGCACTTTGTGAAGACTCTTGGGGCAGAGGCAAGTCTGAAGGGAAGGACTCTGTATTGATGTTTTCCCTGAAAGATGAAGCGTAGATATTTCCTGTGTCCTGGATGGTGAGGCTATGTGTGTACACTTCTTTTAGATCTAGAGAACAGAGCCAGTCCTGACTCTGAAAATAGGGAAGAAGAGTCCCGAGAGAGATCATTTTGAACTTCTCGTGGACCAGAAACGTGTTGAGATTTCTGAGGTCCAGGATGGGCACCCTCTGGTCTTCTTTGATATGAGAAAGTACAGACAGTAAAACCCCATTCCATGTTGGGATATTGGGACATCTTCTATTGCGCCCTGAGAAAGGACACCTCGTCCTGTAGGAGAGCAGTAAGTAGGGGTGATGTTCCCCCACAAAAGTCAAGGGGGCAGATTTTGCAGATGAAGTCTGTACCCCTCCCGAACTATGGTTAGTGTTCACTGTTCTGAGGTGATAAGGTACCATCTAGGGGCGTAGTGACATAGTCTGCCTGCAATGTGGAGAGGGTGAGGGTCCTCCAGAGGCAGAGTGGCAATGTTCTCTAGAAGAAAATAAAAAAACAGGCGCAGACTGTGGCTGTGGGGCTAGTTGAGATTTAGCCACCTGTGGCTTTTGTTGTTTAGGAGGCTACTGCCTCTTCTGAGGGCCTTGAGCCTGGTACTGAGAAGCAGGAGGATAAGGAGAGTTGAATTTTTTCTTCTTATTGAAGAAAGCTTTACTTGTAGCCGTCTTCTTTCTAGCAGGGTTAGCTTTTGTCCTAGAAAACCTGTTCGGGATGGTATTTTCTGACTCTGAGAAGCCTTATCCTGCCAGTCTTTGCCAAAGAGGTTTTCTCCTGTGCAAGGTATTTTGCCCAGCTTATCTTGAACCCTCTGCTCAAGATCTGAGTCCTGAAGCCATGCAATTCTGCGTACACTGATACTAATTGCTGTGGCTCTGCTTGTGTACTCAAATGCATGAAAGGCTGCCCTATTGACAAACTTTGCTACATTTTGTGTATGTCTAACTAGAGTAAGAAAGCCATCTCTCTTATCTGGGAGAAGAGGAGCCATGGCCTCAAGGTCCTTGGTGACCTCCTTGAGGAACATAACAATGAAGAGTATATAGGAGTTAATCCTGACTGAAAGCATAGAAGCATGAAAACATTGATGCCCAAAGGCATCGAGGGTTCTCGATTCTCTACCCGATGGGTTAGAGGAATGAGTTTTGGAACTCCTGATTCGGCACATCGCTGATTCCACCACTATTGAATGGTTTTTGGAAGCCAGGAGACTCTGGTACTCAATACATGGTATTGAGATGTCGAGTATGAGGGGAGATCATGAGGGGAGTCTCCCACATCCAGAGCGTCAGATCATGGAAGGTGCAGTGCACCAGCAGGGTGGCCGCCTCCCTGGGAGCTGTTGGGTGTTGGAGAATCTCCAATTCCTCCACCCTGGGCTCTTTCTCGGATGTCACTTATGGAGAGACCTCTAGCGAGGTCATGAATAAATTCTTGGAAGGACAGGAAGAGACATGCATCGTTCTGGAGGCAGGAAGAGCTCTGAAGGCAGGCCTCGGGGCCTCCGGGAGTCGAATGACTCCTCATTCGAAACAGGGGAGTCAGAACTGGAGGACTCAAAGTATCGGCGGGAACGGTGCTTGCCTTCTGCCAGACATTGATACCGATGTGTGTCGGTATTGGGTTCGGGGAACCTTTTGGGTCAAGCCCTGGTATCAGTGATGGACGCGAGAGAAGTCATGGGTGGCAGCTATGACAGTGCCATGTATACCAATGCACCTTGCATTGGTGCCGATGTCTGTGCCGGTACCTGTACCGGTATCGATGACCCGGTTCCTGAAGTTAGAGGTTTGATGGGAACCAAAGCTGCCAATAGATCTGCCAAGCACTGCTCGATGGCCAGTATATGCAGGTCTATCGAGGTCACCGATGCTTGGGTATCGGTGATGGATACTTGCGCCACAGTCTCAGAGCATGGCACCAGTAGCTCTCCTGAGGTCGAGGCCTCAGGAGCATTATGGAGCCCCTCGATGGCTTTGGAGGGCAAGTCCTTCTGCTGGGGCTGTTTGGCAGGCCGAGGCATCTCGATGTTGGGAATGAGATCTACCTCTAGAGGGGTTTTCTGTCTTCGAGGAAGACTTCTGTTTGGACACTTTCGATACCTGAAATTCATGTGAGGAGGATGAGGCTCTTGATGATGTTGATGCAAAGATACGGCATCTGAAACAAAGAGAGTTCCAAATTTAGAGACCCAGTTCTGCACGCCACTCTTTGTCATCTTTTTATAAAGGGAACATTCTGTTGGCTGGTGGTCGGGCCCAAAGCATTTCAAGCACCAGTCATGTGTATCAGTTGCCGAGATGGTACTGCCACATTTTGAACATTTCTTGAAACCACTGGTCGGTTTCTTCATACTGTCGGTGAACAGTATGGTAGGCTAAGGCCTAAGATGGTGTCAATGCGATTGAAGGTTGTTTTTTTTTTCTAGAAAAAAAAAAAAGATAAAAGAAAGAATAAGGGAACTGGCGGTGTCAAGACGGTGCCAGTGTCGACGGGAAGGCAGATGCTAACCACAAAAAACAAAAAAGAGAATTTTCTGTGGTGACAGGATTTGCTTCCTGCTGGCTCCGCGGAAAATGAAGAACTGAAGAGAGGGAGTTGGGAAGGTGGGAAGGCAGTTAGGCAGGGGCAGTGGAGTGCTCCCAAAGGCTTTCCTATTGGACGCTGGGGAGTGTTCCTGAGCGGGCTCCGTCAGTACCGACGTCACCCATATGTGAAGACTATATTCCTGCTTGTTCTTGGAGATTGAAAGTAAGAAGAAAACATGTACACTGCCAACATACATGGAACACGGCACACATTGCTTCTTTGTACACAGGTTGACATCTAAACGAACATGGGTATTAAACAATAAAAGAATGCTCAAGTCATGGCAAATATGTCAGATTTATACAAAAGACAAAGGGGAAGAAAATGGCATGCAGAAGAGGTTGTAAATTGTAACGCATTTTGTCCTTGTGTTCCAAACAACTAAAAACTGCCAATTCGGGACTACCTATGCAAGACTTTTTCACACCACTGTACATATTTTACAAAAGGCTTTGCGTTCAGCAGATCTTTTTATTAAATACATAGGAAAGTGTGGATATCCCAACTTGGATGCCCCTTTTCCCATTTAGAAGCTAAATGCAAAAATCAGGCTTCACTTGTTCTATTTAATTCATATAAAATGGCTTGCCAACGGGTAGGCAAAATGTTTCTTTAGGCAAGAATTTCATCTCCAGAGTTACAGGCACATATTATCTCACATTCCTATATCCAAATTTTAAAAAATCCATGCATATGGTTACTCCGGACTTGTCTGAACAGAAACAAGATTTTAAAAAATGAAGGTGTGAAATCTCACTTAAATGAATGAATAAATAAAGTGCAA
Source organism: Ichthyophis bannanicus (assembly GCA_033557465.1). NCBI lineage: Eukaryota > Metazoa > Chordata > Amphibia > Gymnophiona > Ichthyophiidae > Ichthyophis > Ichthyophis bannanicus. The sequence goes on along the minus strand of CM066032.1, from coordinate 1,373,332,521 downwards.
AGTTCTTATACAGTTTATATTTAGATATCTAGATAGAGAAAGGGGTGCAAAACTGCTAAAATCAAATATAAGAAATTACCATCTTGAGTGGAAGATTAGAACGTTTTAAAATCTTGAAATACCTGGTCCAGCTCTTTGGTATCCTGAAATATCCTGATTACCTCCCAGAGGACTGGGGGGTGAGTAGTTGGCTTCTGTTAATTTACTGATATCTGAAGGTGGCGTTGATGGTGGTGGTGGTAATAAAGTACTGTTGGGACTACTTATATCTCCTTCAGCCACAAGAGTTAAGTCTGCTAAATTATCATCATCATCTATAGTCTGTATGTTTTCTATCTGCAGTTCTCTTGAATGCCTTTTCCATTTTGATAGCGTGCCTTCCTGCAGGTGTGGAATTGGAGACAATGGTGTGCTAAAAGGAACATTGTAAGGTTTCTTACTGTCTGATGGCAGTAAGACTGGCTTTTCTTTATTAATATCCAAATAACTGGTCTTTGCAGTGTGAGCTTCGGGACAGTGGTATGTGGATTCCAGTTTCCTACCATTCTGCATGGAACAGGAATTGTTATTTCTTTTGTCCTTTCCATTACTTTTCACAGTCTTCCTGCTGAAAGTCTTTAGAGCAGCTGGAGTAGATGAGGATGGCTCAGGTGCAGGAGTTAAACGAAGAAAATCAGGTAGAACAAGGTCTTCTTTTCTCAGCAGCCCACGCTGATCCTCTGCTCGATTACTTTGAGCTTTGGAGATCAGCTCAAAAAATTCTAATATAAGGGAAAATAAAAATGACATACATAACATATTTTGTTAAAGAAAACTTGTAAGGATCATGTTATTAGATCTCAACAGACTTGTGCCTGTTTATGTTCTGGTAAACGGAATGTGGCAACATCTGGGGACAAATACTCCTTATCAGTGAAAATAATTTTCTATCCTCTGACTCTGAGGCACAAAAGTACAATTCTTAAATTTCACTTCTTAATTTTTATTTGTTTTTTTCTGTTGGCTATCAGGATGATAGTATCACCGCCACCTAAACAGAGCTTTCTTTTTTCTTTCCAGCCCAGAATGTTTGTCTTTTTCTTTCCAGCCCAGAATGTTTGGCAAAATATTCTCCAAAAATTTAACGAACAGGACCAAATTTGGCATGAGGGAAAAACTAGTGAAAGATAAAGGTTATTTTATAAAGTTATTCTCAAGCTATGCAGCCACATACATGCATTAATGACCTCTTTTACAATACCACCCAATCTAATAGTGCTTGCCATGGCATGAACGAGCATACTTTGCCAATAGGTGTAGCCAGGGTGTTGTCTAGGTGGAGCACAGGCAGCATTTTCACGCATGCATGTAGATTATAAAACACCTCAATCTACATGCATACAGACTTGCAAGCAGGTATGCATTCCAGGCACATTTTATGCCACATATACTAGTATAAAATGGTCTATTGAACTAAGGCTAGAAAGGTCCAAATATCTGGCGAGATTAAAAATGTATAATGTTCTCCCCCATAAACCTCTGCCTGCTGAGAACAGCGCTGTATTTCAAGTGCACAAACAGTAACATTCTACTTCTATCAATGAAATGTTTATTAATTTTCAGGATAGACTAAATCAGTTAGTAAGTGTGTTAAATATATTGCCTGTAGGCTGTCAGCTTTCTACCAACCTCACTCTGCCACACAGAAGTACCATCCCGCTGCATCACCACTGCTAGGCTGAGCAATGGCAAAGAGCTATCACCACCTCAACCCCCCTTAAAACTTGCTGGGGTGCACTTCCTTGCAGGGGAAAAAATGGCAAGTGTGAGCCTTTTGTATCAGCATTTCCATGGACAGCAACTTGTTGATGAAGCCTATGTCTGGTCATGTGAGTGTCACAAGGGCAAATGCATCCAAAGGCAAACTGACAGCAGAAGTGGGACCTGGCTCAACTCATGAACTTCAGTGGCTCCCATGGGGACCTGGCCTTTTTCGGGAGGCTCCTGCACTGACCAGCAGCATGGAGAAAAGAGGGGTGTAGCAATTATGCTGGTGGTATTTGTGATGGAGAGCTCACCATTGGCACCGGGTGATGCCTAGGGGATAGCCATGTAACTTTAATACAGGTGATCTAGTTTCCTAACTTGTATAGCACCTAACTTGTTTTCCCTGGGCTGTTCTCCTATTTTGCTGCTGTTCAGGTTGGATTTCCTCCTCTTTCAGCTTTTCTTGACTACAGTGTGGTTGTGGCATATACTCCCTAGCATTAGGCAATCAGCAGGCCTGGAGGAGGTTAACCCCCAATTCGGTGTGTCTGCTGGGCAAGACACACCAGATAGTCCTTGGCTAAAATTCAGCTTCTGCTCCATACTAGGCCTGCTCGTGCTGTCGATTCACAAGGATAATCAACTTTCCCAATTCTAAGAGCATGAGGCCAATTAAACTAGCTTCAGTAAATATTTTGGATTTGTACTACTGCTCGTAAGTTTCAAGTTTATGTTAAATTTCTCTATATCTTTAGCCTAGAAAGATGTCTTATTCAAGATAAATTTAAAATTTGCCAGGAGTATGAGGAACAGCAGCAGTAGCATTAAAGAACACAGAAGGAAGGTTGATTATCCACGCACTGGTGGCCATGTAACATGCTATATAACCTTAAGAAAAGTGAGGTGGTAATTTGCATTTCTTACTGACATTTTTATGTCATTAGCCTTGATGGCATTTCTGGGGTCCATATGGATAGCACTCTAGTTAATTCCCTGTCACGAAAACGGAAAAGTTGATGTTGGTAGGTTGGTGATGGCCAGGTGTGGTTTAATAAGGCTACAGGAATATAAAGCTGAATCCTCAGCCAATGAGCTCACTAATCCTCAGCCAATGAGCTCACTAATTACAAAATGTGGTGGTAGGATGTGGGGGTGAATTCAATCCTCTTATTTGAAGTTTAAAACAGAATTAAGGATGTGGTCTTTTCTCCTGGCATTCCCAACAAATTGCACCATTCGGTTATAGTGGTTTTCTTAGCAGTTTCGACTGCATCAGCTCTTGATTGCCTGGTCTGGTACAGTGGTGTGCAAAAGTCTGGAATCACTTGTGAGTTTTGCGTTTTTCGTACTTTATAACGGTTTTTTTAAAAATTTTGCGTTAGCCCAGCATATTCATCTTTTTGCCACGTTAAAAGGGATACATTTGGCTATTAGAGTTGACTTTTTTGCATTCCTTGCTTCCAATTTAAATACTTTACAGACACTAGGAGATAGCTACTGTGATTTTTGTGGATCCTGCGTCAAAACTGGATCGAGATTATCCAATATACACACGTTATTTCTGACCAATCAGGAGACTGGTTTCACTAACCAATCACAATGCAGATATCTAGCCAACAGTGCAGCTATAAAAACGCATGGAATTTTTGAATTTCATACGCTTTCTGGATCGACCATGAAGATGATTCGGACCCTGACGTTGGAGGAGTGTGTTCATGTGTCCTTTATGAGCGAGGAAGGATTTTCAAGCCGTCTGATAGCCAGGAAAGTTGGCTGCAGTCAGAGCGCTGTTGTTAAGATTGTACAGAAGAAGAAAGAAACGGGTTCAGTGGTGGAAAGCCTCATTCAGGTCGTACACATGCATCAACATCACGCCAGGACCGCACACTATGACGAATTTCACTGACTAATCGCAAGTTGACCTCTCCTCAGCTACTTCGAGAGTGGTCAGACAAGAGTGAGGTCAGTGTCAGCTCATCAACAGTTCGCCACCGGTGTCTGCAGTTTGGTCTCCGGGGCTGCAAAGCACGGAATAAGCCACTGATGACTGACATACAAAGGCGCAACCAGATCGTGTGGGCGAGAAAGCACTCAACCTGGATGACTGAAATGTGGGAAAAGGTGCTATTCAGCAATGAAAGCACCTTCTGCCTGTTTGGTAACCAGGCCCACACCTATGTGAGGAGATGGAATTCAAGCCCGAGTGTCTCAACCTCACTGTGAAGCATCCTTTGAAGGTTATGGTCTGGGGCTGCATGGAATGGTCAACGGGGCCAAGTACATCACCATACTGCAAATGTGCATGGTGCCATCAGCACACCAGCTGTTTCCTGGCCAGTTCCTGTTCCAAGATGACAATGAACCCTGCCATCGCTCCAGACAGGTGATCAGCTGGAAGCAGCGGAACAACATCAAATCAATGGACTGGCCTGCCCAGTCTCCAGATCTGAATTCATTTGAGAACCTGTGGCACAAGGTGGCCTTGGAAATATCCAAGAGGCATCCGACATCAAAGGGTGAGCTGATTGAGTCATTCATTGCAGCTTGGAACCCCTTTGTCACCAACAATCACCTTGTCAGACTGGTTCATTCAATACCGACAAGGTGCAGTCAGGTGATCAAGAACAAAGGGTGGCCCATCAAATACTGAACCATCACTGACACATAAAAACGGCCTTTTTCAAGGCCACATACATTAATTTGAAGGAAACCTGGTGTGCATCCATAATATTTTAAAGCATACTTACAATAATATATCGTTGGCCAACGATGTACATTACGCGATTTTCACAGAAAATCTATCAACAGGACAACTATGGGGAACAAACTCAGAAAATAAGGGCCAAACCAATACTAAAAGTTGGCCCTATTAGTCAAATCTATCACTTATCATGAGATACACAGAAAAAGCCACTGAGAGGAAAAAAAAATTAAGATATAAGGTCATGAAGTTGAAAAAACGTCAAATTTACAAGTGATTCCAGACTTTTGCACACCACTGTATGTTCTGTATGGTGATTATTAGTGTTTTCTCCATGCTTAGTCTGTCTGAGCAATACCCTCTGCTCTCCTGGTTATTTTTGTCTCTTGATGGTATATGCCTTTGATTGTTTCAACTGAAAGACAGTTAATCAAACTTGAAACATTATCTTTATCTTTATTCGGTATTTGATATACCGCCCAGATGGCTCTGGCATCAGGACGGCTTACAATAACAATAAAACAAAATGGAAATTAGTTTACTCATTAATTCAGGACATAAGAGAGCTGACAGAAGACAGCAAACCTTACTAGGAATAATGAGCAATATCCAAGGCCAACGTTACCATTAGGTGAACTAGGTGGTTGTCTAGAGCGCGGGCACTCACTGCTGTTACTGTTGCCCCTTTCCAGGACCAACCAGGATGGCAATAATTCCAAACAGCCCCATGAAGCTTATCTTCAAGCTTCGGTGCCGTGGGGCTGTTTCCTTCCACCTCTTCGACTCTCGATGCAGACTTCCTGTTTGTATGGGAAGTCGGCATTGGGCGGCAGAGAGCAGCAGAAGCAAACAGCCCCATGGTGCTGAAGCTTGAAGGTAAGCTCTGCAGGGCTGTTTGTGGCTATTGCCACTGCTGTTGGTCCCGGAGAGGGATGGCAGTGGTGGTAATGGGCACCATAGGAGGGAATGCAAGGGATGAAGTTCACCTAGGGCGCCTCACCTCCTTGCACCGACCGTGGCAATATTCTACAAGAACAAAAGCTTCTCTCACAGGCATCTGGAATATATTCTGAGCAATACAAAACAGAATAATGGGGCAGATCAGATGGGATAATGGTTTTTATTGGTCACCAGCTACAAAGTTAATATGTAAACAGTGATTTGCATTTTTTCCATCAGGTATTGTTAGATACTTTAAAAGGTCTCCTGGGTTCTAAGATAGTCATGATTTTTAGTCAGCCTTCTTGAAATACATATTTTTTCAGTCTGGCCCACTTCTGAAATAGCGTAGTTACTCACCTGTAGCAGGTGATCTCTGGGAACAGCAGGAATCAGTCCTCACATACGGGTGATGTCGGCGCCAATGGAGGCGGCACAGTAATCTCTCCCCAGCTTTCAAAGAAAGCCTTTGAGAGATCAACCACGCATGCATGGTCACCTTCCCGCCCAAGGGAGCCATTTTCCCTCAGTAGAATAACATAGCTTAAGAAAGCCCAAAAAGAAAAACAACTCCATCCGGAGGAGGGAGAGTTGTGAGGACTAATTCCTGCTGTTCCCAAAGAACACCTGCTACAGGTGAGTAACTATGCTTTCTCTGGGAACAAGCAGGAAGTCAGTCCTTGCATATGGGACTCCCCAGCTACAGGCTACCGAAAGACTTATAAATAGCCACTGGTGACTCAAAAATTGAAGTGAATGGCAGCTGAAAAATGCTGATGAGCCCCAAGCATCAGGATGCAACCACAGCATCTGCAAAGGAATCAGCTCTCTGGTAGCGTGGACGTACAGCATGGTCAGGGGGAAGGAGTTGCATTAGTCTCCAAAGAGATGCCAAAGGACAGCCTTGGCAAAAGGTGCTGTCATGCCAGGAGGCCTTATCAAGGCAGTAGTGAGCCGTGAAAGTATGGACCGAGGACCAGGTGGTCACTTGACAAATCTCCAGCAGGGAGTCAGAGGGTGGGTTAGCCATGGAGGTTGCCATCGCCCGAACGTTATGGGCCATCAAATGACGTTCCAAAGAAAGGCCAGCCTGTCCATAGGCAAAGGAATGCAGTCAGCCACCCAGGTGGAAAGGGTGCCCTTAGAGACACTTAAAAAAAGAAAAAAAGAGACCGCCACGCCAAGTCTATAGTCTGTTGAGGTCATATGAAACAAACAGTTGAGAGGACTGGTGATAAGCCTTCATCTGATCAAGGTAGAAAGCCAAAGCCTGTTTGCAATCCAAGGTATGAAAAGAGGCTTCTGCCCTGCTTGAGTGCGGCCTTGGAAAGAAGGTGTGAAGAACCACCTCCAGGTTGAGGTGGAAGGGAGAAAGCACCTTAGGAAGAAAGAGTGCGTGTGGAGAACCACCCTGTTCCTATGAAACTAGTGTAAGGGGAGTGAACCACCAGTGTATGTAGCTCGCTAACCCTGAGTGCTGAAGTGAGAGCCACTAGGAAGACTACCTTCCACGAAAGGTACTTGAGATGGCAGGAAGCCAGTGTTTCAACGGGAGGGTCAATGAGTTTTCCCAGAACCACATTCAGGTCCCACACCGCTGTTAGCGGGCAAATGGGGGGGGGGGCCGCGAGAGCAAGATGCCCACATGAAACGACCAATAAGAGTGTGAATGGACAGGGAACGGCCATCAAGCACATGATGGTAGGCCGCCAGGGCACTCAGAAGCACCCTGATGGAAAAAGACTTTAATCCAGCCCAGGAGAGGTGCAGAAGGTACTGCAGGATCACCCACACTGGACAAGAGAACAGGTTGAAACCTCTATCTGCACACCACACTGAGAACCTGTGCCATTTGAAGGTGCACTCTCGCTTGGTGGAATCCTTGCGGGATGTGAGGACATCCTCAATGTCCCTAGGCAAATGATGTTGAACGAGGGCTATCCTCTCAGTATCCACACTGTCAGGATTAACGACTGGAGGATGGGATGCAGGAGGGTCCCGTCGTTCTGAGAGATCAGATCTGGGGAAAAACTCAGGGGAATGGGCGTCTGAGAAAGTCTGAGTAGCAGCGGGCACCTTGGCTGCCAGGGCCAGAGCAGGGCGATAAGGATCACTTTTGCCCTGTCCGTCTGGACCCTGAAGAGGATCTTAACCACCAAGGGCGGGAGTGGGTAAGCATACAGCAGGCTCTCGTCCCAGTGGAGAAGAAACGCATCGGCCGCGAGGCGGTTCTGGAAAGGAATCTAGGAGCAGAACTGCGGCAGCTGAGCATTGTGAGGACTGGCAAAGAGGTCCACCGCTAGTGTGTCCCACTTTTGGAAGATATCCCGCGACACTTGAGGGCTAAGGATCCACTCGTGAGACTGCAAAACCATGCTGAGCCGATACGCCAGGACATTTTCCTGCCCTGGAAAGTAGATAGCCCAGAGGAGCAAAATTCCAAAGCCTCCAAGCAGAAAAGTTAGAACTCCATACCACCCTGTTCGTTGATGAAGAACATCGCCACTTGATCGTTCATTTGAACAAGGACAACCTGACTCACCAGATAGTGCTGAAAGATCCGCAGGGCATTTCCAACCGCTCAGAGTTTGAGCAAGTTGATTTGTAGCTGGCTCTCCTCCTGCGACCAAAGACCCTGGGACAAACTCATTCCCATGGGCTCCCCAGCTGTGCTTGGAGGCATCCGTGGTGAGGATCTGTTGATGCAGGGGATCCTGAAAAGGGAGTCCAACAAGAAGGTTGCTCGACTGTTGCCACCAGGTGAGTAAACAGGAAAGGGGCGAGGTGACCCGTACCTGTCTGATAGGTGCCCTGTCGCCTGCTTCCACTGAGTGCAGAGTGCAGTGGGCCCGATGCATGTGGAACATAGACCTGAGATCAGAGACTCTGGGATTGAAACCTGTTCCAATGGGCTCCCCAGCCAAGCTTGGAGGCATCCATGGTGAGGATCTGTTGATATGGGGGATCCTGAAAAGTAAGCCCCACCAGAAGGTTGCCCGACCATTGCCACCAGGCGAGGGAGCAAGAGAGGGGCAGGGTGATCCATATCCTGTCCAACAGGTGCCCTGTCATCTGCTTACACTGAGTGCAGAATGCACTGGGCCTGACGCACGTGGAGATGGGTTGAGAGTATGACATGAACTGTTGAGGCCATGTGCCCCAGGAAGCAGAGCATCTGCCGAGCTGAGACCGTCGGAGAAGACTGAACCTCTCTCACCAAGACAGAAAGGTTCTGAGCCCTGTCGGGCGGAAGAAACACCAGGGCCTGAGTGGTACCGAGGACGACTCCAATGAACTCCAGGAGCTGAATGGGCTGTAGATGGAACTTTGGATAGTTTACTACGAAACCCAAGGTCTCTAGGAGTTGGATGGTGCGACATAGGGCCTTGTGGACCTCGTCCAGGGACCCTCCCCTTATCAGCCAGTGGTCCAGGAAAGGGAAGACGAACACACTCTGAAGCCGCAGGAAGGCAGCAACTACTGCCAGGCACTTTGTGAATACCCTGGGTACGGATGCCAGTCCGAATGGGAGGACCCGGTATTGGTAGTGAAACCCGCCTATTAGAAAACAGAGGTACCGCCAGTGTAAGGAGTGGATGAGGATGTGGGTATAGGCATCTTTGAGATCCAAGGAGCATAGCCAGTCTCCCTGGTGGCAGTAAGGCATCAATGTTCCAAGGGATATCATCTTGAACGTCTCCTTCACTAAGAAGCAGTTGAGATCCCGTAGGTCTAGAATGGATTGCAACCAGTCCATCTTCTTGTGACCAGGACATAGCGGGAGTAGAACCCTGTGCTTCTCTGAGGCAACATGACAAGCTCAACCGCCTTGTTGGTAAGAAGAGCCGTGAGCTCCCTTTGAAGGTGGTCCCGATGGGTGGGATCCAGAGGAAGTTCCCCTGGAAAGAACGAGGGGGCGTCTGGTGAAAGTGAAGGAGACAGCCAGCTCCTTTACCACCTGGTGGCTCAGGTGTTGGTGGTAATGATGGGCCACTGGTGGGCAAAGAATGTGAGAAATCCCCCTATATGCTGCGGTTCCTGACCTCCCACGGGAAGTGGGGCTATGCCTCGGGAGTCAAACCTCCTTCCCCACAGGCTGTGGCACAGGTGCTGTTTGGGGTTAGGGGACTTTAAGCTTACAAGGGCCCTACCCCTGACCCTTGGCCGGCTGCCCCTGCAGGGGAGCTTGATAGGACTGAAAGGCATATCTGTGCAGCGCTGCGCATGACTTGTAGCGCTATACAAATGCTCAGTAGTAGTAGTAGCCGCCTTCTTCATCGGGTAGAAGGACGTTTTCCCTTAAGCCTTCCATCGGGAAGGATCAGCAGTCTTCCGAGAGAGCCTGGTTCTGGTCAGCAGCTCAGTCTCCAACTTGGCGGTCTTTCTGTGATGGGCTTGTTGAAGAGATTCTCCCCACAGCAGGGGACATTGACCAATTTGTCCTGAACCCATTTCTCCAGGTCTGAGTATTACAGCCATGTCAGGCAGTGGGCACTAATGTGCATTGAGAGCCACTCTGTCCACAGACTCAAAGCCATCATAGGCCGTTCAAATCACATACTTTGAGCACTCCTTGACCATGGACACCAGGCTCCTGAAGCACTGGAGGTGCTCATCGGACAGCCCAGCTGAGAATTCGGTGAGCTCCTTCGCCAGATCTCTCAGGTACATGCCCATGTACAGCTAGTATGCCTGGATATAGGCCATGAGTATCGAGCCCTGGAAACACTTCTGACCAAACCCATCCATGGTGCAGGCCTTGCGACCAGGGGCATGAAGGTGCATCTTCTCTTCTTGATCCGGCACATGACAGACTCCACCACCATGGAGTTGTGTGGTAGTTGAGTATTTTCAAAGCCGGGGCTCATGTGGACCTGATACATGGAATTGAGCTGCTTGCTCACAATAGGAACTGTAACCGGGGCTTTCCACATCCTGAAAATAAGGCGCTCCAAGATGGGAGGCACCAGTACCGTTACTGTTATGGCCTCCTTGAGAGGAGAGTCATATTGGAGTATGTCCAGGTTCTCTGCCCGAGGCTCCTCCTCTGCCTTGATGGTGAAGGCGAGGCTTTGCCCGTGTCTCAGATGAAGTCCAGGAAGGAGAGGTCCTCTGGTGGTGCTGGTGGGAATCACACTGGTGTGCAGTTGGGGGTGAGGATGGCAGCGGGGACTCCCGGTAGTCCAAATCCGAAGCACTCGGTGGAGAAGCTCGAGTCTGATCAAAACCGGGATCGGACATCAAAATCAGCCCACAGGGCATGCTGTTCCAGGACAGGCTGGATTTTCCTCCGCCGAGGCCCTTGCAGTGGAGGGGCTCGTTTCAAGCCCCAAGGAACCGTAGTGAAATGGAATCGGAGTCTTCTGGCTTACCAGGAAGGCAGCAAGGCTGCGTCCCAGGGACACCATTCTAGCCTCGAGGCTTGAAAGTTCCACAACCACTGGCATGGGCACTGTGGGTATCAGTTCTGACGTTGGTCCCTCGGTGGGGACTCACCGATGATGACTGCCTCAGCAGCCCGAGGGTGATCCTCCAAGGGGGTAGAAACTGCTTCCCGTTGGGGCAACTTCAGGGGCCGCTCCTGGCCCTCACCCTCTGAATCCTGTTGAGGGCTGCGGTGCCAGTGCTCGCGGGTCTTACCCGCGAAACCGACATCGCCCCTGACAAGGACTTGGTCGAAGCCCTCGACAGATGGTTGCCAGTGCAATGTTCCTGATGCGATGACTGTGGGGCTCCGAGTGAGCTTGGAGGCCACCAGGGTCCAAGTTCTCTGTGGCTGCCCCGGGATGCTGATTCCGAATCAAATTATGGAGCTGAGGCCGAAGACGGGGCCAAATAGCATCTCCTTCTGCCTTTCATGACTCTTAAGCCCTTTGCTTGTCATCTGAAGAAAGAGCAGGGATGAGCAGGTGTCATGATTGGCCCCAAGGCATTTAAGACAGCAACTGTGGCGGTCTGTGATGGACACAGTCCTGCCACTATTGGTGCACTTCTTAAAACCACTAATCAAGAACACAGCGGGAAAGACAGCCCCCACAAGATCATACTCCAATATCATGATTAGTAGGGTGTGAGAGAATAAATCCTGTGCACCGAGAGAGAAAAAGAAAATATAAGTACCCAAGAAAAACGCGATGCTGAGGTAACGACAGTTCTGGGACTCAAGAAGGAAATGTTATGCGACAGAGAAAAAGAGGAAGAAAACAGCAAAAATTCACCGCAAGACAACTTCTTCCAGGGTGCAGATGGTACACCTGGTGGGTTCCACAGAAAAACAGACTTTGAAAGTTGGTGAGAGATTATCGCGTGGCCGCAGTCAGTGCCGACGACACCCATATGTGAGGACTGACTTCTTGCTTGTTCCTGGAGAAAAGTTTATAATTGAAATAGCAGAGTACTCGAATTAGCCACTTGGACTTCTGAAAAGCTATACAGTGCATGGTATGAAGAGTTTCTTTTTAGTTAATGTGAAACCAATAGTGTCATGTTAATTCAAATTCAAGCTCGTTTGTATAAAGTCGTATTTACCCTCTGCTTCATCCAGACTGATTTTAGGATAGGATTTTTTCCCAGTCTTTGCCATAGATTCTTCTTTCTTGGAAGTCCGAATATCCCTAGCATTTTTGCCTTTTTCTCCTTTTATTCTAATAGAGGAAGATTTCACTAAAGTTCTTTCGTCTCCCTAGATTGCCAAAAAAATAAAGTTATAGGACTATATCAGCTTCACATAATACTCTTTGTAAAAATTCTGGCCAGATGAAAAAATGAATCATGTCAAATGGAGCAAAATAAAAACATAAATTTTATTGGGCTCAATCAAAAATGTAATGGGCCAATATTCAAAGCAACTTGCATGGTCAGCAACAGATGCCATGACTGATTCTTTAGAACCTTTTCAGCATTTGGAGAGAAATTTTGGCTGTATAAGTAGGGGCAATGTTATAAAGTTTTCCTCATATGTAAAGCATGTTTTACCCATGGAAAGAAAACCTTTTATAAATCACATTGCCTGCATATATGCATAGAAATACATATGCCAAAAAATTGCACTTACTTCTACATGGGCCTATATAGGTGTTCCAGGGGACATAGTCTGGGTGCAAAGGAGATAGGATGCAACGTGGACACATATTTTATAAAATACATGGATACATGCAGATAATACAAGCACAAATTTACACCATCTTCAGAGCAGGTATAACTTTGTGAATTTGTGCACCATTGGAGCTGATTTGCATATCTATTTTAAAATAGACCTCATTTAGTTCCTGTAATAAATTATCTTCCACATAGCCAAAATTTATCCATGTAAAAACAGCAAAATGGAGTCAGATTTATATATCGAAGACCAGCAAGTAACATTCATTGAAAAAAAAAACATATCAATAAATGTCCCAAAAGCGCTTATCTGGAACATAAATTTCAAAATATCCTTGCAATCGACTTCCATATACCCGACAAAGATTTTTGTTTCATTTAACTGCTGCATCAGGGGCTTTCTGCTCAAACACTGTTGATTCTCAGCGTTTGACATGTAGAACACACCCTCTTTATATACAATTCAAATCAGCCAATCATACACCTTTCACTCCAGCTTCCAATCATTCTAATGCAGGTATATTCAATGGCTTAGTCCCCAAAGATCCATTAAGAAACAGCACTCATTCAGCCAGTCCACTGAGACCCTTTGGCTCTAGAGTTCGAAAACTGAATATCCATCGCTATTCCAACTGCAATAAAACTCTGCCTCAATCTCCCCTCCAAGTGTTTTCTTGAACATGGTCTATGACCATATGCCACAAATCCTTTAAATTATGCCCATAAGCCATACAATGCTGCACCATAGGAGCTTCTTTTTGTTTAAAAACGTAGGGCCCAATTTTTATTTAGGCAGGCTATGCGCTGTGTCGGCGATAGCCTGCCCACTGACCCCCTTAACCCGGATTTTCACTTCTGCGGCAACGGAAGTGAAAATTTGGGTTTAGCCTGAAATGCCGGCAGCTGTCAAGGCTAAGCGGGTAGCAGTGATTTTCGATGCTACACGGTTAGCCCCAGTGCCTCAAGGATAGGTGAGGAAAACCCTCGCCTATATTTAAGGCGCCGAGGGCTAACCAGGTAGCATTGAAAAATCGCTGCTATCCACATAGCCCTTTCCTCCACCTCCGCTCTGCCCCGACATGCCCCGATGCTAACCGCATAGCATCGGGGCGTGTAAGAGATAAACCAGGGAATTTTCAAAGGCACTAACCCATGTAGATGCCTTCGAAAATTCTCTGTTAAGGCATTTACATGGGTAACTAGGGCAGTTAACCGTGTAAATGCCTTCAAAAATCGGACCTGTAATGTTCTGTCAGCTGCACATGGAATGGACAGGTGATCTCAATGAACTGATTGAATAGGCGCTGTTCCTTTATATTTGAAGCTACAACTAAAAAGAAAACAGGGTTTATTATAAAGGAATTTTTAAAAATATTAAAAGTTTGGAAACAGTTGGTAAAAAAGTGACATATATGAAGTTATAAGGAGTGTTTTTAGACCTATGATGTTTTGATTATTACATTCTCTTTGACACAGAGATTGCTCTTGTGTAGTGTGGCGAAAGAAAGGAAACTGAGGTCTTTTTCTCCTTATTTTATTTTATTAATAATGTATGTTGAAAAGTCCAGCAATTGACTTTATCAAATTTTTCAACAGAGATTTGTTTTCTTGTTTGGTCTTCAAAATGTATCCATACCATGATGAGGAGCTTTCCAGGAGCAAAGTCTGTAGAACTTACGTTTGCATCTGATTGCAGTAATAACAGATACAACTTTATACATATACAGGGTGGGCCAAAAAAAGTGAGAACATCTCGTAGCATATAAGTTATTTAAAAATTCAAAAAGACAGATGTAAAATTTAAAAAAAAAAAGATGGCGACCGGAAATTGTCGAAATAAAGATGTTATATAGCTAAGAAAGGTAAATAAGTAAACCGCCTCCCCAACCGTCTGGGGTCATAGTGAGTATGCTGCAGGTAGAAGGACAGTACCCTCTTACTGTCCAGAGTCTGAAGTATAGCCTGCATGTTACTGGCATGAGGCTGTGGGAAGAAGGTGGGGAGCACCACCTCCTGATTGAGGTGGAAGGGAGGAGACCACCTTCAGTAGAAATTTGGGGTGTGTGCAAAGCACGACGCTGTTCTTATAGACCCTTGTATATGGTGGCTCTGCCAACAGTGCCTGGAGCTCGTTACACTGCGAGTGGAGGTGAGCGCCACCTGGAAGGCGACCTTTCAGGAGAGGTACCACAGGTGGCAGGTGGCTAGGGGCTCAAATGGTGGCCAGGTGAGCTACGTCAGCACTATGCTAAGGTCGCATTCTGCTGGGGGCGGGGGGTGGGGGGGGTTGGGGCTTGGAGAGCAGTAGGCCCCGCAAGAAGCGGCTGACAAGGGGCTGAGCTGAGAGAGGCTTACCTTCGATAGGGTGGTGGTGTGATGAAAGGACACACAGGTGGACTCTGAGTTGGATTTGAGTCTGGCATGGGAGAGGTGCATCAGGAATTGTAGGACTAGCTGCACCATGCAGGAGAAGGGGTCTGCCCGTTTCTCTGAGCACCACATGGAGAATCTCTGCCACTTGAAGGTGTAAGCATGTTTTGTGGAAGGCCAGCAGGACCTCCTCCACCTCCACCAAGAGGTTAAAGGGAAACAAAGTTACCTGTTCAGCAGCCACGCTGTTAACATCAGAGACCTCAGGTTTGGGTGAATCAGCAGCCCCAGGGAGTTCCCGAGAGGGACTGGGATTCCATCGCTAGGCGGAGCAGCAGTGGGAACCACAGTTGCCTGGGCCACCGGGGGGCTACCAGGATTAGCAACACCCTGTCCTGAAGAGCCTTGAACAGTGTTTTGGTGACCAGTGGCGTGGGTGGAGAGGCGTAGAGAAGACCTTCCAACCATGAGATGAGAAAAGTGTCCGCCGCTACCCGGGATGGGTGAGGTTGGCAGGAACAGAAGTGAGTCAGCTGGGCTGGGCATTGGCTGAGCTGATAAAAAGGTCCATCTGGGGGGTCCTCCAGAGCCGGAATAGCCTATGGACTATTCCGGGGTTTAGCTGCCATTCGTGCGGTTGCAGGACTCTACTTAGCATGTCTACAAGGACCACTCTCAGGATTGTCCCCTGGCTGAGTGCGTATGAGCAGAGGGCTACTGCCTCCTGGCAGAGGGCATAGGAGCCCGTGCCTCCCTGTCAGTTCACGTAGAACATCGCCACTTGGTTGTCCATCTGGATGAGCACCGGCTGGTGCTGGAGACGGTGGCGGAAGGCCTTGAGCACCAAGAATATGGCCCTGAGCTCCAAGAAGTTGATCTATTGGTGGGCTTCGGCCCCGGACCAGTTCCCTGTGTGTGGAGGTTCCTGCAGTGGGCTCCTCAGCCCAGCAATGAGGCGTCCGTGGTGAGGACTTGCTGAGGAGTGGAGGATTGGAAACACATGCCTGCCCTCAGGTGCTGCGTGGTCTGCTACTAGCAGAGCGACTCCGCCAGAGGGCAGGTCACATAGACCTTGTCCTGGAGGTGGCTGGTGGCCTGCGTCCACTGAGACCTGAGGCACCACTAAGCTGCCCTCATGTGAAGGCGGGCATTCGGTGTGACGTGTACCGTCGAGATCATGTGGCCGAGCAGGCGGAGCATGCCGTGTGCCGGCATGGAGCGTCTGCCCTGGATGCTTGTGGCTAGGAGAGAACACAAAAAGTGAGTGGTGATTGGTGGTCACAAGTGCTTTATTAATTCAACAAGAAACTCCGACGCATTTCGGCCGAAGTCTTCTTCAGGGGGCTGGGAACTGCAAACAAATATTAACAAATAATAATGATAAGAATATAAATAATTAAGAATATTAATTATAAAATTAATAACAATAACAATAAGAAAACACAATTAAAAAGATAAATAAATAGATATCATTAAAAACAAAACTCAAAACATACATTAATAGAAACAGTATGGAACACGAGGGAACACCACAGTTATAAACATAAAACATGTAAAAAGCCATTATTGTCAAGCCCAAAGCAAGAACAGAAAAGGAGATGAGGAGGAACAAAGAACAAAGTAACTAGCACATGCACTAGTGTTCTAGTACTTACAGTTGCACACAACGTGTGTTATATTCCAAGCTATGTATCACCTCTGCAAGGAAGCAAACGTTTTGAAAAACACAGTTGTGTGACTCAAAATGTCACTAAAAACAAATACAATTAAAATACAATAAAACAAAATTAAAAAAATATATAAATAATAATAAAAAAGGGAATAAAAAATAGATGAAACTAAAATATAATAATTGGGCATTAAATTAAAATGATAATAATGGCTCTGTCACTGGGTAGGAAGGCCTTTGTCTGCATTGTATCCAGGTGTGCCCAATATACTCCAAGCTCTGTGTTGGGATGAGGTTGGACTTGAGGTGATTTATCACAAACCCCAGGTATTGCAGGAAACCGATGGTGTGGCTTGTGGCCTCTTGCACCTCGGTGGCTGTGTCCCCTCTGATGAGCCAGTCGTCTAGGTAGAGGAAGATGAGGGCTCCTTGGAGACGTAGGTAGGCCCCCACAACTGCCAGGCACTTTGTGAAGACTCTGGGTATGGAGGCGAGGCCAAAGGGTAGTACCCTGTATTGGTATTGGTCGCCCCGACCATGAACCTGAGGTACTGCCTAAGCCGGGGGTGGATGAGGATGTGGGTATATGCATCCTTTAAGTCCAAGGAGCATAGCCAGTCTCCCTGCTGGAAGTATGGCAGCAAGGTTCCAAGGGAGAGCATCTTGAACTTCTCCCGCACCAGGAACTTGTTTAGGTATAGAATGGGCATTAGGCCTCCTGTCCTTTTGAGGATGAGGAAGTACTTTGAGTAGAACCCCTGCCCTGTTGTTGATGGGGCACTGGTTCCACAGCCATATCTTTGAGAAGACCTGTGAGTTCCTGCAGCAGCAGGGCCTGATGCAGGGGAGTGCTGGGGAGCTCTCCCAGGAAGAAAGGAGGGGGCGTCCAGTACAGGCGGAGGAGATAACTCTCTCTGACAAACTGGATTGTCCAGGGGTGAGTGGTGATGTCGGCCATCGGTGGGCAAAATGGGCCAAACGTCTCCCCCATGGGCTGCTGATCTCATGGAGGGGAAGAGGCTATGTCCAGCAAGTCAAAGGCTCGGCCCAGTTTGGGCCTGGGCTGGAGCCGGAGCCTTTTTGCTTGCTAGGTCGTTGCCGAGGCCCACGGGGACCCTGCTGAGGGGTCTGTGGGGCCTGGTATTGTTGGTAGCACCAGGATCCCGGGCCCTTCCTGAAGAAGGCAATTTTTTTCCCAGGGGGCCTTGCGCTTGAGGCCCGAGGAAGTTTTCTTCAAGAGCTGAGGCTTTGTGACGTATTCGGCCTTGAGATCCATGGCTTTTCTTGCCATGACCTTGCCAAAGAGGTTCTCTCCCAAGCAGGGGATGTCAAGGAGCTTTTCCTGGACCCATTGCTTGAGGTCGGAGGATTTTGTGGGGGTTTTTTTTACATTCTCTTATATACCGCGCTATTCTGCATCAGTGCGGTTTACATTGAACAAACTGAAATTACATTGAACAGGGCATTATAACTTGGAGATAACTATTTTACAGGGAACATGGGCTATGGAGGGTTAAGTGGCTTGCCCAAGACCACAAGGAGCACCTGTGGGACTAGAAACCCCAGTCCTTCCGGCCCAAGGTTGCTGTCCTCTAGTGGGATTTGAATCCCCGACCTTCCGGCCTGAAGTACCTTGCCCCAACCAGTAGGCCACTCCTCCACTCCAAGCTTGTCTCCTGGCGCTGATACAGGTGCCTGCGACCCGGGCCACAGCTTTGAAGCCATCATAGGCAGCCTGGGTGATGAACTTCGAGCGTGATGGCATCTCCCAAAGGCTTTCTTTGAAAGCTGGGGAGATGCTTCTGCGCAGGCTCCGTCAGTGCTGACATCACCCATATGTGAGGATTGACTTCCTGCTTGTTCCTGGAGAAACCCTGATAACATCACCACCAATCTCAACACTACATCTCCTATGGACCAATGCCTGGTTCCTGAATCAAAATGGTCTGAGCTGAACAAACCCCCATACTACTCAGAATAACACAACCTTTTCTAATACAAGGACACATGCCCATTAACCTTAAATGTGCATCCATCCGCCCTATAATAAAGATCCTACAAACCCATCTCTAGCCTACCCTTCCTTGCAAAGATAATTGAGAAAGCAGTACAACAACTGTTACAAAATTACGTTGACTCTCATGCACCCTTGATCCTCAATAACATGGTTTTTGGCCTAAACACGAAGTCAAGACCCTATCTGACAGGCTTATAAAAGGCACTGAAAAACTGAAACAAGGTTTATCTTAATATTCTTGGACATAACATCAACTTTTGACTCAATCAGTCACAGTATACTGATATCCGGACTACTAAATACAGGTATATATAATACTGCACTGAAATGGTTCCACTCTTACCTAAAAGATCACCAGCAACAAGTAAAAATTGGAGTAGAGCAGTCGTCTAGTAGTTAGGACAGCAACCTGGGATCAGAAAGACCAGGGTTTGAATTCCACTGACTCTCCTTGTAGTGTTAGGAAAGTCACCTAACCCACTGCCTCAGGTACAACCTTAGATTATAAACTCTTCGGAGACAGGGAAATACCTACAGTACCTGATTGTAACTTACCTTGATCTACTACTAGAAAGGCGTGAGCGAAATACTACTAAATAAAAATTGGTTCACACAAATCAGCACCCTTTCAACAACTGCAAGGCATACTACAAGGTTCTCTCTCTACCCTCACTCTTATTCAACATTTGCATATAACCAATAGGTTCAATCATACAGGCCTATGATGTCTTCTATCACATATATGCAGATGATATCATACTCCATTACTAAGCCTCTACACACAGCACTAATAAATTGCTTCAAGGCAGTAACAAACTGGATCTCTGATCACAACCCATCCATAAACTACAAAAAAATTGAAATTTTCTACATTATTGGAGATACAACCTTCAATCCGCCAAACACATTAAAAATCCAGGACGCTGAGCTGGAAGTAAAGCCACAGGTGCGATACCTAGGTATAATGCTAGATTAGTGATTAACTCTACAACTGCATATCAGCATGACCACAAAGCTCGTATACCACAAGATGAAAATATTACACTGACGCCCTCTCCTTGATAACTGTGACTTTTGAACAGTTTTCCAGTCCATCATATCCCCACATCTCTACTACTGTAATATTACCAAGGAATACCGAAATACACGATGCGCCTGTTATAAACGGCTGAGAACACAGCCGCCCACATCCTATACAGTGCTGCAGTACCTGATCACATAACACCCATATTAAAAACTACACTGGCTCTCGGTAATAACCTGAGCAATATATAAAGCTCTGCTCACCATTTTCAAGATAACCCACAATCTATCCCCAGAATACCTCCAGTCTTTCATTTGCCTAACACCAAAAAACCAAGTTTGAAGAGCGAACACACAAGACACACTTACTACTCCAACCCAGAAAGCAAGAAGCAGCCAAATAGGTCTGCAACCGAGCTTTCTCATTCTTTGCACATCCACAAACTTAAGATCCATCATAAAAATAGATGATTTTTGCAAGAGACTCAAAACCCTCCTATTCACTGAACACTTTGGAAGTGAAACATAACACATACAATAGCACTCATAGAAAGCCAAACAAGGTTATTATGCTCTCCTTTTAATTCTGTCCCCTACCCTGTCAAAAGCTCTCCCTCACATCAGTTACAACTCTGTTACATATATTCCAAAAGTTGAATGTAATATGTTCTTTGTAAACTTTGTAAGTTAAAGTTATCTGTAAACCGATTTGACTATAAGAAAAGTGGTCTATAAAAACCATTAAATAAATAAATAAGATTGTAGTAATCTATTTGGAATATATGCCCCTAATCTATTTTTTTAAATACAGTGGTTTTCCACTTTTTACTACTTTAAAAACTAAAACTAATAATTTGAATTTTCATATCTCCTAATCGGAAGCCAATGCAGTTTCTTCAACAAAGGTCGAGCACTTTCAAATTTCTTTACTCCTAATAAAAATCTCTCTATTGTATTTTGTGTAATTTGCAGCTTTTTAAAGCCATTTTTTCTTTAAGCCCTACATATAATACATTACAGCAATCAAGAATGATTAACAAACGAGATTATGCTATCAGTCGTAGTTCCTTCTTCCCTAATTAAGGTTTTAATTGTCAGATCAGTTTCAGGAACTGGTTACATTGGCAATCTATTTAAGGCCAATTCCTCTTCAAGGAACAACCATAACAATCAAAGTTCAGAAACCCAGAGAATAGGGGTATCCTCAGTCATCAATGGAATACCCAGGGAAGACTTATCAATTCTTCAATTCCTAAATATAAGATCTTGGTTACAATCAAAACCAGCCCACTGTTTTCTAACCATAACTTGATCTCATTCAAACATTTGTGTATAACCTGTAAAGTTTTTGTCTCATCTTTTTCCAAAGATCCAGTCAATTGTATATTGTCTGCATGGGTAATTCTTAACAACATATTTATGCACAATCTTAGCCAAAGGCTGTAGGTAGATATTAAATTATAAGCTAATACAGTGTGATCGAAAAGTCCCTACGCAGTGAGCAAACCACAGGCAAACCTGCCTGCCAGAACCGGAGCAGCTGAGCCGCACACAGTCACATCTGAGCTGCTTTGCTTTTGGTAGGAGGGTTTGCCGCTTTGTCCTGGGGACCCACAATGACATTTCTTGACTGGCCAGAGAGGCGCAGGGGAACCAGCTGATCAGAGATGCCCGAGGTGCTCAGGGGGATCAGCGCTTGGTTGGCGATTACTGTGGTGGGATGGACTCTGGAGCTGGAGGCATTTCGACACGGTTGGCTTCATGCTGTTTTCTGCATTCGGAAAAAAGTCACCTGGGTCAGGTTTCCCTGGTGAGTTCAGCTGGTGCAGGTAGGTGGAAGAAAGAGAAGGTGGGCTGTATGGGTCCTGGCTGGACATTGGCAGGGTGGCTGGGGTTGTTGCTGTCTCTCTATGTGGGTGGTTTGCCTTTGATTTGCTCATTGCGGAGGAACTTTTCGACCGCACTGTATATGCTAGTATATGCATGTTAAAATCTCTTATAAAATTATTCCAGGTATAAAAGTGCATGCAATAACAAGAGTATATATACTTTTATGCAACTAGAGTGTAGTTGCATTTAGGGGAGGAGTTTGGGTGAAGCCACGAATTACGCATGTATTGTATAAAATATACATATACTTAAGGGCATATTTACTAAAGTACGCTGATGGTTAATGCACATTTTAGCACATGCTAAAAGTCATCTAACTATCCCATAGTGCATTAAGCTAAAACTGGCCAGGTTATGGGTAGAGAGTGAGTATGAATTGCACATTGTGCTTAGCACACAGTAAGTACCGCATGCTGCCAGTTTTGCAGTTAACACAGATGCACTTCAACTCTCTTCAAGAGGCGGTGTTGGGTGCACCCGCATTAATTCTGAATGAAGTTAACGAGCATAAAGGAATTTTTCAGTGTGGTAAGTGTAGGGGATATGCAAGCAGGTGAGTGGTCACCTAGAGAGAAGACCCTCTGGGGGTGCCGATTGCCGCCACTGTCACCCTTCTTCGGGGACTGCAGCAGTGGCAATAGCTCAGAAACTGCGAGGCAGCACTTTAACTCACCGGCACTGCCTCGTGGTTTTCTGCTGTCAACCATCAGCCTCTTCCACCCCACTCTGACCCACATTTCCAGTCTGAAGTGTGTGTCGGAGAGGGCAGAAGAGGCTGATGGTTGAGAGCAAAAACTGCCAGGCAGCACCGGTGAATAAAAGTAAGTGTTGCCGTGTGGTTTCTGAGCTATTGTCCCTGTTGCCGCTAAGGCAGCAGTAGCGGCAATAGGGGCAGAAGAGCATCGAGGGCGGCAGGATGGAAGGACCCACCTAGATCGCTTCCAATCCTTGCACTGGCCCTGTATGCATCATCCCCAAAAGCGCATGGTCTTTGCACTTACTGTACTTTAGAAAGCATATCCTTTTATGTGCTAATATTAACACTTGCTTCCGAGCATGTGTAAACGTCTGCTTCTTCATTTTAGACATGGTTTATGCAGAATTTGTGCTGATATTTTAATTGATAGACATGGGGCCCATTTACTAAAATGCACTAAGCAGTTAACAAGGGAATTAGTGCGTGGTAACTGTTAGCATGGGTCTGAGTTGTTACCGCACACCATGTGACAGAACAGTTACTAGACGAGGTAGGGCGGAGGGCGCATGAAGTTCGCATTACAGTTAGCGCCAAGGATAAATTAATATAGGCACGCTTTATGTCACCTCAATGGGTACCACTGCTGTGCATTAGGGTACTTTTCAGTGTGGTAATTGCCTAAACATGCTGGCCATTCCCAACAGTTTGAGCATGACCTTTGCACTTACTGTGCATTCATTTTTATTCAAAACATGCAATAGGTGCAGAAATTTACTACACCTTAGTAAAAGGGACCCATAGGTGCATAAAATCTTTATAAAATAGACTTAGAAAAGGCACATTTTTGGCCTGCCCACATAGGTGCCCTGGTTTCAAATTACCCTCTAAATGGGCTCTATGGTCTTTATCTGCAATCATTGAAGATAATTTTATTACGGGCCACCGAATATGCGCAGCAATATAACTAACATCAGTTTTCAAAGGAAAAGTATGCACATGTTTTCCCTTTGAAAATTAACCCACCAAAACTACATGCAAACATTTACACATGCTATTTAGTATGAAAAACATTTTTGAGAAAATCTAGGTGCATACTTTTGAAAATCCAGAAGTATGCTGGTAGGTATGCTGGTAAGAGTTAGACGTAGATTTGCCTTCTAATTCTGTCTTCTGGGAACACCTCAGCTTATCATGGATAAAAACATTTCTAAAGTATCATTATATGTATACTTTTACCCACATATAGCCTAGGTAATTTTAAAAAAGCCATCTCTTGCATAAACCACTGTTTTATATATGTAAACTGTTTTAAAATTATTCCTAAAATTAATATTTCTATGAATAGCTATATGGGAAGGAGGAGAAGCTCATGAACTTAGACAAGATGGCTGCATAAATGTGTGGTTCTCCAGAACCTTATAAAGGTCATCAAATTATATCTAGGAATTTTCCTCTACTAGACTTTACCCTCTTCTGTTGAGGTATATCTTCAAAAAATGGCATCCCGGCGGGAGTTCTTGTCCAGACAGTAATGTGCAGCAAACGTATGCACCAAAGACCAGGTGGTTGCTTTGCAGATTTCGTCAATGGCTACAGAACGTAGGTTTGCTGTCAAGGTAGCCATGGCACGAGCATTATTGGCAGTGACATGACCTTCAAGGGATAGTCCTGCTTTAGTATAAGCATATGATATGCAATCTGCTATCCATTTAGATAGGGTACGTTTGGATACTGGGAACCCCAAGTGAATGGAAACATAGAAATATGACAATAGGAAAAGACCACATGGCCTATCTAGTCTGTCCTTCCATATCAACAACTACAACAGTCCCCTTTTTTCCTTTAGAGATCCTCTGTGTTTGTCCCATGCTTTTTTGAATTCAGATACTGTCCTCATCTCTACCACCTCCACTGGGAGACTATTCCATGGATCCACCACTCTTTCCGTAAAGAAATATTTTCACCCTTATCCCATGTCCCCTCGTAGCAGAACTTGCTTTCAATCAAAAGAGGCTCTCCCCCTGTACATTTATGCCATGGAGGCATTTAAACATCTCAATCATATCACCTCTATCCCGCCTTTCCTCTAAGGTGTATATATTAAGATCCTTAAGTCTGTCCTCATATGCTTTATAATGAAGACCACTAACCATTTTAGTAGCAACCCTCTGTACTGACTCCATCCTGTTTATATCCTTTTGAAGGTGCGGTCTCCAGAATTGCACACCCTACTCCAAATGAGGTTGCACCAAAGGCTTATACAGAGGCACTATCACCTCCTTTTTTCTGCTAGCCATTCCACTCCATATGCACCCAAGCATCCTTCTAGCTTATGCCGTCGTCTTTTCTACCTGTTTAGCTACTTTGAGATTATCAGACACAACCACGCCTAGGTCCTGCTCTGCTTTAGTGGACAAAAGTACTTCACCCCTATACTATATTGCTTCCTTGGATTGCTGCAGCCCAAATGCATGACCTTACATTTTTTAACATTAAATCCCAGCTGCCAAATTCTAGACCATTCTTCAAGCTTAGCTAGATCCCTCCTCGTGTTATCTACACATTCCTGGGTGTCTATTCTATTGCAGATTTTGGTATCATCCGCAAAGAGTCAAACCTTACCCGACAGCCCTTCTGCTATATCACTAACAAAGATGTTAAAAAGAATCGGACCAAGGAAAGATCCCTGGGGCACACCACTGGTAATGTCCTTCTCCTCAGAGTGAGCTCCATTTACCTGTACTCTTTGTCGCCTCCCACCCAACCAATTTCTAACCCAAGCAGTAACTTTAGGGTCCATCCTTAGGGTGCTCAGTTTGTTTATAAGTCAGTCGCCTGTGAGGATTAAAGGAGATGAATAACTCAGAGCTCTTACGATGCTCAGCTGTCCTTTGAAGATAGAATGCCAAGGCACGCTTGCAGTCAAGAGTATGGAGGGTTGCCTCTGCCCTAGAGGAATGAGGTCTAGGGAAAACAGGCAGGTAGACTGACTGATTCAAATGGAAAGGAGACACCACCTTGGGCATGAAACGAGGATGAGTCCTAAGGACCACCTTATCATGGTGGAAGCGGGTATAAGGCAGATCAGCCACCAACGCTTGGAGCTCACTGATGCATCTAGCTGCAACAAGGAAGATGACCTTTCAAGAGAGAAACTTTAGCGAGGTTGTGGCTTAAGGTTCAAAGGGCAGCTTAAGGAGATGACCTAACACGATATTAAGATTCCATGCCACCGGTTGTGGCCTGATGGGGGGCTTGATTAATAAGAGCCCTCTCATGAAATGTGTCACAAGTGATAGTAAAGAAAGAGGCTGCCCATCCAAGGATGGTGAGTGAACCCTCACCAAGTTCATCTTGAGAGAAGAGGACGAAAGATTGAGGAGATACTGAAGAAGAGCCTCCTTGATAAACTCCTGAAAAGACATGCCTTCGGGAGGGGATATGCACCATTGTGGAGACGGAGAGGGATCTTCAGGGAGATTCCTCATCTCTCTGATACTGATCGATTCATCATCTGAAGAATCGGAATCGGTAGGTTCAAAGTATCGATGAGAGCGATGCTCTTGTTCTTATAAAGACCGGTACCGATCAAGATTGGTATCAGCATGAGAGACCTGCCGTGTCAGTACCTCGTAACAGGTGACGGACTCAAGACCCAGCATGGGCGGGAGTATACCGAGGGGCACGAAGTCCGATGCCAATTGTATCGGTATCATCGGCTGTATCGGTACTGACGATACTGGCGGTAATGTTTTGAATGGTACCGATGCTGCTAATAGAGCAGCAAGACTCCGCTCGATGGCTAGCATGCGCTGATCCATCAAGCTTGCCGATGCCTGGGTATCTGTACTGGAAGCTTGGGCTACCATTCCAGAGCATGGCACCAGGAGCTCTCCAGAGGTGGAGGCCTCAGGAGCATCCTGGACCACTTGTAATGCTTTGGAGTGGAGGTCCTTCCTCCTGGGTAGTTTGGGAGGTTGATCCACCTCTAGGGCAATGCACGATGCATCTCTGTTCAAAACTGACAAACACACACACATAAATCTCCACTTACCCACAGGGAAGAGAGAGAGACACCCCACCCCCAGGCATCAGATATATACTCCTCCCCCACCCCCCAAATCACCCAAACATCGTGGAGTCTGTGTACCTTTTTGGGAACCTGAAAAGTACTTGTGATCTGGCTTGGCCACCGTTGGAAACAGGATACTGGGCTTGATGGACCTTGGTCTGACCCAGTATGGCATTTCTTATGTTCTTATGTTATATTCATCCACAGGCAGCACAGGTGCACACATACATACCCCACCTCATGTACCCCCTTTCCCCGACAACAAGGACACTATGCATTTTGTTTGTTTCCCACTTTTACTAATAATATTTATTAACACGTATCAAACCTTCTTTAATATGCACATCAGCATTATCTATGCTAATTTGTAGCTTAATAAGCATTTAATTGATTTTACATGCACTTAAATTTTAAGATGTGCTAACAAACTGAATGCGTGCAAATACACATTTCTAGCAGACACATACACCCCACTCACAGGCAACAGACTCACACAGATAAGCAGTCTTCCATATTTATTTGCTTTAAGAGGAGAGAGCTATGATTAAAATAAGAAGCAAATTGTGAAAAACAAACTATTTTAAGGAAAAAGATTACCGTATTTGAGCGATTTCTTGAACCCGCGATCATAGCTGTATTTTGTTTCATTGAAGCACCTTTCTGATTGCCTGAAAATATCAAAACACACAAACCAGATTTGAAACAAAGAAAACATTCAAACACTTATAGTTATAGCAACAGGATTAGTCTTTCAATTCAATTTTCAAAGGAATTTTTTCCAGTTTGGGAATATTAAAATATTTCTTAGTAAATATGGCCTTTAGTGTCTTGCAAAGATATGAGTTACTGACCTGTACCAGATGTTCTCCATGAACAGCACAATACAGATACTCGCAGATGGGGACACCATCCAATGAAGCACACATGGGAGAAAGCTTCCCTAGATCAGAAATATCTGGAAGCTTCCGAGAAGACTCACCACCACACACACACACACTAATTCCCGCTTATTGCTGTTGTGCAGTACCTCCTTCAGTCTCTATAATTTTGCATACAATAGAATAGAACTCCTTGGGGAGATGGATAGAAATGTGAGGACTTACATCCTGCTGTCCACGGAGAACCCCTGCCACAGGTAACTGTTTTCTCGAAGGACAAGCAGGTCCTCACAGACAGAACTTCCTAGCTATAGGATGTCTTCAATAGAAAAAGGGGAAAGGAATGAAAAAGAGGCAATGCAAGTAGCAGATACCAACATTTATTTATTGGATTCGATATACCGTACTAAACCAATATATATTGTTTAACACACAATTATACTACAATTACACAATTACAATATTACACACAAATCTATGTACTTGCTAATGTTTTATTTTACCACATATATACACACACAATATATATATATATTGTGTGTGTGTATATATATGTGTAAGTAAGTTTGCTCGTGCCGGGGAGGGGGGGGGGGGAGTGCTGCACCCCCATTGCAATGGAGGTCTCTCAGAAAAATTTTCCTTTGAAATTATAACTTATGTCACTGACAGGAAACCACTGATGTTTGCTTAAAAGAGGAGTCACATGATCATACTTTTTTGCCCTACATAGCATCCTAATAGCTGTGTTTTGAGCTGCTTGAAGTATTTTAACTTGAGACCGATGTCCTTGCTATAGCAAAATGCAGTAATCTAGACATTGCACTAGGGTATGAATCTCTGCATGCAATGATTCAGGGTCACACATATTATGAACAAAACATAGGATATGGGCAGAGCAAGATGGCAACTTGTTAGGTTGCTTCAGCGTCTGCTTGTTTTTTTTCCTCTAGTCTCTCTTTTTTTAACTTAGTTCCTATGGATAAATCAAAGCATAACGGCAATGGTTCAGTATCCTCTTTTGTAGTCTACCCATTTGCCAGGCCTGCCCAATGGAACGACACCTTGCTGTGGAGTTGGGAAATAGAAACATAGAAACATGATGACAGAAAAAGACCACATGGCCTATCTAGTCTGTCCTTCCATATCAACAACTACAACAGTCCCCTTTTAACCTTTACACTAGAGATCCTCTGTGTTTGTCCCATGCTTTTTTGAATTCAGATACTGTCCTCATCTCTACCACTTCCACTGGGAGACTATTCCACGGATCCACCACTCTTTCCGTAAAGAAATGATTCTGCATATCACTCCTGAATCTAACCCCCTTCACCCTCATCCCATGTCCCCTCGTAGCAGAACTTGCTTTCAATTGAAAGAGGCTCTCCCCATGTACATTTATGCCACGGAGGTATTTAAACATCTCAATCATATCACCTCTATCCCGTCTTTCCTCTAAGGCAGTGGTTCTTAACCTGGGTTGGATCGAACCCTAGAGGTTCGGTGAGTCAGTCTCCGGGGTTCGGCGGAGGTCAAGACACGCACCCGACTCATATGATTCGTGATGACACGCCCCGCTTGGCCATCATTGGCTGCAGGTGATCACGCTACATTGCTTGGCCAATCTGTGCTGCAGGGAATTTGGTGCACTCAGTAGTCGACTTGTGACTGTCATGATGGTATGTCGTGTGATTTCTTTCTTAATATTTTAATCCATACTAACTATGTCGAGCAAAAAAAGAAAGTGGTTGGACGAATATGTACAACATGGATTCGCATATTTAACAGAACGTGATGGGAGTCAGCGTCCTATCTGCATGATTTGCAATGCCAAGTTAAGCAATTCTAGTCTAGTACCGGCAAAACTAAAGGAACACTTCCTTAACCTGCATGGAGATGAGGAATACAAGAACACAACGCTTGCTGAATTCAAGGTGAAGAGAGCCAGATTCGATGAAAAGGCTACTCTGCCTGCTCTCGGCTTTGTACCCATCAACAAACCGATCCTCACAGCATCGTACGAAGTTGCTTACCTGATCGCAAAGCAGGGCAAACCACACACCATTGGTGAAACACTCATAAAACCAGCTGTGTTGAAGATGGCGAATCTGATGCTGGGAAAAGCGGCCGAAGTTAAATTATCCCAAATTCCTCTTTCAAATGACACCATCAGCGACAGAATAGAGGACATGAGCAAAACATCTTGGCTCAAGTAGTTGCAGATCTGATTTCAAGCCCGGCAAAATTCAGCCTCCAACTCGACGAGACCACAGACGTTTCTAATCTAAGTCAGCTTGCTGCATTTGTGCGCTATGTGAAAGACGACATGATAAAGGAAGATTTTTTTTATTTTGTAAGCCCTCTTACAACAACAACTAAGGCAGCCAATGTGAAGAAACTTGTGGATGACTTCTTCAGAGACAACAATCTTTCGTGGGATATGGTTTCTGCAGTTTGTACAGACGGAGCTCCAGTCTTGTTGGGAAGAAAGTCTGGTTTTGGTGCGCTAGTGAAAGCCGATGCACCACACATCATTGTTACGCATTGTATTCTGCACAGGCATGCATTGGCAACAAATACCTTGCCTCCAGAAATTACAGAAGTATTAAAAATTGTAGTGGAATGTGTGAACTATGTGCGAAATAGTGCACTGAGGCACAGCATCTTCAGTGAGCTGTGTAAAGAAATGGGCTCTGAATTCGAGGTACTTCTGTACCATTCTAACGTTCGGTGGTTATCCCGGGGACAGGTGCTGAATCGTGTTTTTGCTATGCGTGTGGAATAAGCCCTGTTTTTGCAAGAGCACCAACATCGTCATGCAGATTGCTTCAAAAATTCTAAGTTCATTCTCATTTTAGCGTACATGGCTGATATATTCGCATCTCTCAATCATCTCAATCAGCAGATGCAGGGTGTTGGAGTCAACATCATCGAAGCGGAAGAAAACCTGAAGGCTTTTTAAAAAAAGCTACCGTTATGGAAATGACGAACAGAGAACGATAACTTCGCAAACTTTCTCCTGCTGGACGACTGTGTAAGTAAGATCGAAGATGTGTCTGGAATCGGAGACATTTCTGTACCCACCGAACTGAAGCAAGCAATTGCCACGCACTTAGATGAGCTTGCAAAGTCTCTCGACGGATACTTCCCTACAAGAGAGTCATATCCAGCATGGGTGAGACAGCCGTTCACGTTTGGTGTTGAGACAGCAGATGTCAATGATGAATACCTCGACGAAATCATTGAAATTCAGCAGAGCCAGGTTCAACAGCAACTCTTCAGAACAACAACGCTCTCAACGTTTTGGTTTCGACAAATGGTAACGTATCCTGTTATTGCTAGGAAAGCCCTGGAAATTTTTATACCATTTGTTACAACATATCTTTGCGAGCAATCCTTTTCGAGGATGCTGGACATAAAAACGAAGAAAAGGAACAGACTTTGCTGTGAAAATGACATGAGAGTGGCACTTGCCAAGGTGAAGCCACGCATTTCTGAACTGGTCTCTCAAAGGCAACAGCAGAAGTCACACTGATTTGCAGTAAATATTCATTATTATTGTAGCGGTGTAGCCTGATGGAAATTAGGTGATGGGTGTGTGTTAAAATGTTAAAAATAATAAATAGCATAAATACAATAAGTTCATTACTGGAATACATAAGGTTAAAAATTAAAACCATTTCAGTGTGGTAGTATTAAAAAAGGTCATGTCTTTGTGAAAAGTTATGTATGTAATTTGTTGTGAGTTCATGCATTGTACTGGTTTTGTTCTTTAAACACAGTGATGTTAATGCATGATTCATTTTATGAACCAGTAAAACATATACCTATGTCTTGAATTTGAAAAAAAATCATATTTTATTTTTCAATAAAGGGGGGTTCGGTGAATGTGCATATGAAACTGGTGGGGTTCAGTATCTCCAACAAGGTTAAGAACCACTGCTCTAAGGTGTACATATTAAAATCCTTAAGTCTGTCCTCATATGCTTTATAATGAAGATCACTAACCATTTTAGTAGCCACCCTCTGTACTGACTCCATCCTGTTTATATCCCTCTGAAGGTGCGGTCTCCAGAATTGCACACCATATTCCAAATGAGGTTGCACCAAAGACATACAGAGGCACTATCACCTCCCTTTTTCTGCTAGCCTTTCCTCTCCGTATGCACCCAAGCATCCTTCTAGCTTTTGCTGTCGCCTTTTCTACCTGTTTAGCTACTTTAAGATCATCAGACACAACCACGCCTAGGTCCCGCTCTTCTTCAGTGGACAAAAGTACTTCACCCCCTATACTATATTACTCCCTTGGATTGCTGAAGCCCAAATGCATGACCTTACATTTTTTAACATTAAATCCTAGCTGCCAAATTCTAGACCATTCTTCAAGCTTAGCTAGATCCCTCCTCATGTTATCTATACCTTCCTGGGTGTCTACTCTATTGCAAATTTTGGTATCATCCGCAAAGAGGCAAACCTTACCCGACAGCCCTTCCGCTATATCACTAACAAAGATGTTAAAAAGAATAGGACCAATGACAGATCCCTGGGGCACACCACTGGTAACATCCTTCTCCTCAGGGTGAGCTCCATTTACCTGTACTCTTTGTTGCCTCCCACCCAACCAATTTCCAACCCAAGCAGTAACTTTAGGGTCCATCCCTAGGGTGCTCAGTTTGTTTATAAGTCGCCTGTGAGGAACAGTGTCAAAGGCTTTACTGAAATCTAAATACACCACATCTAGGGCTCTCCCTCGTCCAACTCCCTGGTCACCCAGTCAAAGAAATCAATCAGATTTGTCTGGCAAGACCTGCCCCTGGTTAATCCATTCTGCCTCAGATCCTGTAATCCGTTGGACTCCAGAAATCTCACTATTTTCTCATTCAGCAGTGTTTCCAGTAATTTACTCACCACCGAAGTTAAACTAACCGACCTGTAGTTTTCAACCACATCCTTACTTGCGCTTTTGTGTAAAGGCACCACATGAGCCTCTCTCCAGTCCTTTGGCACCACTCCCGACTCCAACGAGGCATTGAAAAGGTCAGTCAGTGGAGCTGCTAGAACGTCCTCAAGTTCCCTCAGTATTCTAGGGTGTATCCCATCCGGTCCCATCGCTTTGTCTACTTTAAGTTGAGCTAGTTTCTCACGAACACAGTCTTCTGAAAATTGTTCAAGATGTCCCTCGCTTCTGTTCCTGTTTGTGGGTGTTTTCCGAGGTCCTGCTCCTGGTTCTTCATCTGTGAACACAGAACAGAAATATTTGTTAAGCAATTCAGCTTTATCCTCATCAGCTTCTAAATATTCCTCCCCTTCACCCTTGAGTCTGACAATACCACTTTTGCCCTTCCTCTTTTCACTAACATATCTGAAAAATAAGGACCAAGGTACCCTGCTAAAATTAGCATTGGGAGGAGAGCCAGCACACCTTTCTGAGGGAGACGTTTCACTGAGCCTCATCTCGTGGATATCCTCCCCTCCTCCGAGGTCAAGGGAGGACAGTTTGAACAGCAATGGTGCCAGTGTGCTGACAACCAGAATGTGAACATGGAAAAACACAGCACTTATTGGCCTTAAAGAGCAGGCAGGAGTTGTTTCTGCAGTCTCCAAGGGGGCAGTTGTTGCAATTGGTGATGGAAGGGCATTCAAGTGTTTTGCAGGTGGACAGGGGCCTTTGTGATGTCCAAGGCCAGGCTCAGGGTGTGCAACTGCGTGAGTCAGCTTCCTTAGCACTTGATTTGGATATGATATCTTGACTGCAGAAGTCTCAGGTAGTCAGTTTGGGGGTAGGCTATTTGGGGAGCTTTGACAGCATAGTTACTCACCTGTAACAGGTGTTCTCCAGGGACAGCAGAAATCAGTCCTCACTTATGGGTGATGTCGGCACCAACGGAGCCCATGCGGAGCAATTCCCCAGCTTTCAAAGAAAGCCTTTGAGATTGCTACCACGTATGCGTGGTCCTCTTCCCACCCAAGGGTGCCATCTTGCTCAGTCAGGTCCCTTAGCTCGAGCCCTACCAAGCAGATGGCAAGGGAAGGATAAAAATCCAGCAACTCATCAGGGGAGGTGGGAGGGTAATGAGGACTGATTCCTGCTGTCCCTGGAGAACACCTGTTACAGGTGAGTAACTACGCTTTCTCCAAAAACAAGCAGGAAGTCATTCCTCACTTATGGGACTCCCCAACTACAGGCTACCAAACCTGTAACCAAAAAACGCCTCTGCGAGGTCGTGAGCAGAAGCCGATGCCCAAGGGAACCAGAGTCCTCAGGTCCTTGAGGCAAAGACCTCGGTAGCCATGAAGAAGGGTTGGAGGACAGGAGTTGCTTATACCCTGAACAGATTACGGAGTATGGCCTGGCCGAAAGCGCTGTCCCGACGGGACTCCCTCTCCAGGCAGTAGTGTGCAGCAAAGATGTTCGCTGAAGACCATGTCACCACCCTGAAAATGTCCCACAGGGGCACTGAACACAGCGAGGCCACCGAAGCCGCCTTGGCTCGGACACCGTGCACGGTGACTTCTCAATCCAAAGGGGCACCCACTTTCATATGGAAATTTGACCTGAACCCACTGCTCCAGGTCAGAGGACTTCAGCCATGCCAGGTGGCGGGCACCAATGCCCACCGCAGTCACTCTGGCCATGGACTCGAAGCCATCATAGACCGCCCGAGTCACAAACTTGGAGCATTCCTGGTCTTACTGATCAGGCCTCCAGAAGTTCTCGAGATGGTCATCAGAAAGTCTAGCTGGGAACCCGGCAAGCTCTCCTGCCAGGTCTCTCAAATATATGTCCATGTACAGCTTGCATGCTTGTATACGGGCCATGAGCATCAAGCCCTTGTAATACTTTCTGCCAAAGCCATCCATGGTGCGGGTCTCCTGACCCAGGAGCACCGAAGACTGTGTCTTATTACTCTTGATGCAGAATACGGCCGACTCCACTATTATGGAGTTGTGAGGCAGTTGTGTCTTTTCAAAGCCTGGGCTCTTGAAGACCTGATACATGGAATTGAGCTGCTTGCTCACCATAGGCATCGTAAGCGGGGTCATCCCAAATCCTCAGAAGGAGCTGCTGCAGAATGAGGTGGACAGGGACTGTGGTGGCCTCCTTTGGTGCAGTGGAATAGTGGAGGATCTCGAGCTTCTCCACCTCCAGGGTAAAAGGCAAGGCCTTTTCCATGTCCCTCACAAACTCCGAAAAGGAGAGGACCTTTGATGCTCAGGAGGAGGTGAGGGATCAGACGGTACATCCTGGTGTCTTGCCGTCTCCGGAGACTTGTCCTCAGTCACTGAGGAATTCGAAGTACCTACGAGATCGAGGACTCCGTCAATGACAGGAAGGGGTCCTCAGTTCTCAATGCTCGGAATCAGAGGCACTGGGGGAGATGGGCTGCACTGACCGGGACCGGGAGCAGTCTTGGGATGCCTAGGAAACTGCAAAGGTTTCAAAGATAGACTGCACCACAGCTGGCAAGGCCTCTGCTATGGACGGGGCCGTCACAGTCACCAAGGAACCAGAATTAACCAGTCCTCGTGGAGGGGGGGGGGGGGAAGTGTTGCACCATGAAGGTAGCCAGGCTGCATTCAAGAGCCAGCATCCTCTCCGCCAGGAGGGAGAGCTCCGCAGCTGCCAGTGTCGGCATCGATGCCAACACAGATGAAGCTGATGCTGGTTCCTTTGGCAGAGACTCTATGAGGGTTATAGCCTCGAAAGTCCTGCACTGAGCCTCTAAGGTCTCAGGAGGCAACCTGCCAGGGCAGCTTGGAAGGTTGCTCCCGGTCTTTGCCCTCTGAGTCGCGCTGAGGACTCCGATGCTGATGACCAGGAATTTTCCCTCTGGTATCAGCATCGCCCTTTGATGCTGATTCACACAGTGTCCATTCCTTCTGGGGGCACTCCTCACTGAAGGAGAGCTACCCGTCTGATGTCTCGCAACCCTGAGGCTCAGAGGTTACCCGGTCCCTTTTCGGAGTTGATGCCTTTGAGGGAGTTGAAGTCAAGTCGATGCTGAGGACAGTGTCGAGGCATTGAACTGAACAACGATTCCTGCTGCTTTTCTCGGTTCTTGAGTCCCTTGCGCGTCATCTGCAAGCAGAAAGGGCAAGGCTAAGGCACGAACTGTGGTGGTCAGTGATCGAGATAGTGCGACCACACTGAGTGCACTTTTTTTAACCAATGGTTGGGTTATACATAGTGAAGAAGATGGCTCCTGCCAATATACTCACCAACCAGGGGGGTGCAAGAAAAAGCCCGCACACCTTTTTCTGCAAACTCACATTAAAACATTATTCGGAACATTTTCCATGGTTATTTAATGTTGTTTCCTCACTCTGAGAAGATATTTGGTTGCACTTTAGCGATGAGGCACTTGCGCACTTGGGTAATTTCTGGCTTCCTTGTAGGACCTATTCAGTTTTATTATTCTTTACATATTTTATTTTGGTCCGACACTGTTCTTTAATTGGTCAAATTATACATGTTTATAGACTCGCATTCAGCCATTTAAGTGGTGTTTTTTTACCCCTTTTCTGTTCTCCATTCGATTGTTATGATATTGAAAGGTCTTCTTATCCCTTTTTTCAAAATTTTTAATAACTGGTCTCATTATGTCATTCTTTAGAGAGCATTGCCTCAATTATGCAAGTTTAAGTGACTATGAGTAAGTTTATACGTTGTCCCTCCCTCTCCATGCATTTGATCACTTGGGGTGTTAGAATAATTTGCTACATATACAGACTGTGATGCACTTTATCTTCCTTGCACTTTATGTGTTTAATTTTTTGTGTCCCTTTATATTTATAATTTCCTGTTTGTCCCTTTTAAGTGTACATGGTTACATATAATTATGTCTGTTTTATTATTATTTGTTTGATTAAATTTTGATGCTCTTTCTTTATTTGATATGTCTATTTTAATATTTTTTAATTTTTCTATGTTTTGAGATTATTTGTAATAAATTATTGATGTATGCATATTGAGGTACCCTCTGAAGAAGGCTATGCCGAAACGAGTAGGGGTGTGTCTATAAAGGACTTTTTTTTACCTCTTTGCCCTTGTGTGCCTTCCACATGGTATATGATGGCAGATAAAGACCAGTATGGTCCATATAGTCTGCCCAGTAAGTGAGGACTGACTTCCTGCTTGGTCCCGGAGAAATCCTATATTTTCACATTTTATATATTTTTTTTGAAGGCAGCCTGGACATGAAGAAATATGGATCTAGAGGGTGATGAAACTGTAGTCTAATATCCAACGAGATTCTAGAGCAGTGCTGCTCAACCTTTTTCATTTTCAGGCACACTTTTCAGTTTGTTCAGTCCGCAGGGCACACAAACCAAATTCTGAATGCAGGGCCAATGCAAGGGTATTGGCCCCCCAGAGAAAACGTCAGTTGTGCGCCCTCTTGCAATTAGCTTTAGACCCCTGGCATGCCCCCCCCCCCCAATATTCTGATTAGCAAACTCAATTGTAATCATCTCAACACCATCCTCATAGAACAATCTTATAAAAATGCATATTTGGACATCACTCTTTTAAATCTTTAACTTAGCAGGAGATCAGCATTTTTTACCTGTGATCACTTCATTTTGCTGAATTCAATCTCTCATCTGGACATAAGAGACCAGCAGGTCATGTGAGATGGCAGGTCTCCATGCATTCAGACACTAGATTGAAGGCAGCAGAGGAGGCACACAGGTAATATTCCTCAACATATCTTAGCTTGACCCCATAATAAGTGCTGCTGTCTTAATGATGGGAGCGGGGAATGCAAGTAGTAAGCTATCACTTCAGTTTGGTGGGGAGGATGAGGGGAATCAAGTGGACAGACTCCATGAAAAATTGCAGTAATTAACTCTCAAGCTATACCTAAAAAGCGTATTCTTTCAGCTTTGCTACTACAAAATATTTTTGAGTTCAATAAGAAGCCTCAGGGCTGGTAGGTATGTTTTTCCTACAAGAAAATTAATTATGCACCAGAGAAAAATCAGATTAGCTAACACAATGAAACTATTCCCAACATGCAAATTTTGTGTAGGAGGTAGGTTCAAGTCAGATTTTGCATCTTATTTATTTATTTATTTATTTAACAATTCTTTTATACCGCGCTATTATAATCAGTGCGGTGTACATAGAACAAGAACATACTACAATGCATACCAGTAACATTGAGTTTTACATTGAACAGGGAACTCCAACAATAGGACAACCGGGGGAACTATGTACAGATAAACTTAATGGTATATACAGTAATATCAAACTCGATTGGATGTTACAATGTGGTTCATTAATAAGACTAGAGAGAAAGGTTGACCAACTAGCCCTTTTCAGGTTGTATTGATGTGGTAGTTTTGTTAGTGACTAGGTTGACTTCTGGGTAGCATTTTGTGAACAGGTGGTATTTCAATGCTTTTCTGAATAGGATTAGGTTTTTGATAGCACGGATTTCGTGAGGTAGTGCATTCCAGTTTAGAGGAGCAAATAAGGAGAAGGCCCTGTTGGAGGTGGCCTTAGTACACTTCGTTATTATCTTCGGGACAATTAAGGTGTTCATTGATGTGGTTCTCCTTTTTCTGTTTTCCAGGGTGCCATGAATGAGCTTGCTGATTGGCGTAGGGGGGTAGTTATTTAGTGCCTTGAAAGTAAGGACTAAAGACTTATACTGGATTCTGGCATGTAATGGTAACCAATGCAGTTCTTTCATGATGGGTGTTATATGGTCAGATCTTGATGAGCCGGAGAGGACTCTGGCGGCTGTATTCATGGCTAGGCGGAGCGGGTTTAAAGTTGATTGAGGGAGGCCATGTAGGATGATGTTGGCAAAATCCAGGTGTGGGAGGACTAATGCTTGGAAGGTTGTTCGGAAGTCTGTGGGATCTAGTAGAGAGCGGAGGTGACGTAGCGATTTGATCTTATAATATACGTTTTTTGTGATGTTCTTGATATGAGTTGTCATATCCAAGTGCTGATCCAATGTGATGCCGAGGTAACGGATGGTAGCTTTTGATTTCAACTCTATGTTGTTGACGAGTAGTGATGGAGGCGGTATGAACTTACGGTTCCTTGTGACAAAAAGAACGTCGGTTTTGCTGTGGTTAATCCGAAGGTTTTGTGATAGCAACCATTCAGCTACAGCTTCAAAACATCTTGTTTATTCCAGGGAGCTTACAGCTATTAGATCACACATTACGATCGCTAACCTGAAAATAACAGTTGTTTTCCTACATCTAGGATAGAAGAGAAAGGGATTGGAGCCAAGAGAGTAGGGTTTCTACTTTGATCTGGAGTGTATGCTCCTCTCCTGCTATCCTAGAATGATAGGGGGGAGGTGGTTTAAGAGGCAGACTAGCTAGCTCTTTGCTCTATCTGCTCCAAGCTTACCTTTTTCTCACCTGGTCTCTCTGTTCTGCTTGGGAGAAGATGGAGCTGGAGCAGGAAGCAGATGGCTATTCTCATGTTCAATAGAGATGTGCAATAAGCCCATATCTAGCCACACCAAGGACTTTCCCAAGGTGCATTGGTTGAGAAGCACTGTTCTAGAGGACAACTGGCCAAAACTACTACTGCACTGACAGTCTCTTTCTAAACAGTAGTGAGATGCGAAAATATGGACTTATGTCCAAGTAATAGCTCTGCAAATTTCCTCTATGGAGACCAACCTCAAATGGGCTACAGACAGATCCATAGCTCGCACATTATGAGCCTTGACAGGACTTTCAAGAGTCAAGCCTGCGTGAGCATATGTGGAGGAAATGCAGACTGCTATCCAATTACATGTGGAGCCCGATTCCAAGAGGGGCACATCCGGGCTGTTCGGACGGCCCAGGCAAGACAGGCCTGTTTGGACCTGATTCTGGTCTGCGGGAACGAGGACGGCCTGCCGTGCCCCTTCCGCCTGTGGGGAGGTCCTCCCCACAGGCGCCCCCAACATTCATGGCTCCAGCCGCCCAGTTCCCAGCTGCCCGACCCATGGCTGGCCTGCCGTGGCCTGGATCGGGTGGCAGGGACCCCCCCTGCACTCAGTCCTGGGGGGATCCTCTGGCCTGACTGGGCAAAATGTGCTGCTTATACCACCTTTGAGGTGGTATAAGCACCATGTCCCCATGGGCCTGGCAGTAAAGGGCTATGACCTGAATCGGCCCTGTATGTGCTGCCGGTAAGGCCCGCTGCCGCTCCGCCCCACCCCCTTCTGGATCTCCCTGTCCTGATACACAGGACGTATTGGGAGAGCAAGTGGGGGAATCAGCCCCGGAAGCCTTGTGGGGCTGCACATCTTGCCGGGATGTGCAGCCCCGCAACCCGCGTTTGGGAATGACCTCCATAGTGTGTTTGGTAATGGCAGTGCTAGGTTTATTGGATTCAAAAGAAACAAAAAGCTAAGACTTATTTGCAATCCAAAACTTGCAAGGTGCTTTTACCTTTGTGGGCATGAGGCCATGGAAAATATATGGGTAAATGGCTGAATGATTAAGATGGAATCTGACATCATTTTAGGAAGAAACTTCAGATGGGTGTGCAGAACCACACTATTAGTGAAAATTTGGATGTAGGTAGATCAGTCTCTAGAGCAGGGGTTCTCAACCCTGTCCTTGGGACCCACCTAGCCAGTCGGGTTTTCAGGCTATCCACAATGAATATGCATGAGATATATATGCATTAGAAATAGCCTGCCAAACTGAGTGGTTTGTGGCCCTCCAGTGCTGGATTTGGGGACCCCCGCCTTACACCTCTGTCATTTAAGATTGTGAGTGGGCAAGGTACAGATGTCCAAGACATCAAAAAGATTAGAAAGAATATGTCACATACCTCCTCGCTTCTCACCACCACCAAAATATTGTCTATTAGACAACTTTTTTGTGGTGGTGAGAAACGAGGAGGGATGTGACACATTCTATCTAACCTTTTGATGTCAAGGACATCTGTACCTTGCCCACTCACAATCGTACATGACAGAGGTGTATAGCAGGGGTCCCCAAATCCAGCACTGGAGGGCCACAAACCAGTCAGTTTGGCAGGCTATTTCTAATGCATATATATCTCATGCATATTCATTGTGGATAGCCTGAAAACCCGACTGGCTAGGTGGGTCCCGAGGACAGGGTTGAGAACCCCTGCTCTAGAGCCTGAAGCTCACTAACTCTGTGAGTCGCCATTACCCCTACCAAATAGAGGATCTTCCAGGTCAGGTATTTCAGTTCATAGGGGACTAGTGGCTTAATAAGAGCAAACAGCATATAAAGTGAACCACTGAAGGCTGTTCATAGATGGGTTTACCTTCTACTCGGTGGTGATATATGCTAATTGCTCTAAGATGGACCCTTAATGGAGATGTTTTTTAAACCTGACTCTGAAGGATATAGAATTTAAAATTATAAGACCTTCTCATGGAGTCTTTCCTGGAAGCCAGAATCACTTGTGATACACCATCAGGCAAATTCAAGGAAGCCAAGGTCCCCCTCTCAATATCCAAGCTGTAAGGGCAAGACACTTGATGATGGGGTGAAGTAACATCCCTTAAGCCTGCATGATGAATTTTGGAGAATTTGCCAGTTTCTTGGGTCTTTCAATGAAAAGTTCCAGAAGAGGGAAACACACTCACCTTGGCCAGTAGGATGCTATGAGAGTCATGCTTTCCTGATCCCACCTGAATTCAGGAGAGTCTTCACTATTAGGGGAATCAGAGGCTATGAGTATAGAAGATCCTCTCATAAATCTAAGGTGGCAGTGTCCAAGGCTAGCTTGCTGTGTGTCCCTCACTGAGATACCTTTATGTTCCGAGGAATGGCAAAGAGATTTATCATAGGCGTGCCTCACTTGTGAAAAATGATCTGCGCCAACCTTAAATCCAAAGGCCACTCAAATGGCTGTAGTACACAACTCGGTTGTCTGTCGGGCTTTGTTTTTCCCTGTCAGATAGGTGGCTCTAAGAGTCATCCCCATGAGAGATGGCACAGTTCCACATTTTTACAGTTTCCCAACACAAGGGGTAGGATCATATTCCTCCCTATTTATTAACAAAATGCATGACAACTTGTCTGTCTCTCTGAACTAGAATTACCACCCTTTTGAAAGATGAAACACTACTGCCATTTCTGATATCTGTGGGACACTGAGCTCCACCTCTTATGATGTTATTCATCTGCACCAAGCCAATCTTTGAAAAACTACCCATGCTTATGGCCAGCAGCTACAGCTGATTTCTGCCTTACTGGAATAGTTGGTCATTTGGAGGACTCTACTTTTGAAAGATGGGCTTTGTTAGTATTAAATTTTCTGAGAAGCACTACTGTAATTTTTGACATCTGGGAGATGGTGAGCTCTGCTCCTGGTGATGACATTCATCTGTGCCAAGCATGCCTTTGAAAAACTGGTGGGCTCCAAAGGGGCATGACAAAGGTGAAATAAGACTTACCTGCTAATTGTTGTTCCTTGAGGAACTCCAGTCTAGTCCCAACCCATGAGTTTAAGCACCTCCTCTCGCAGCTTGGAGACTAATCATGTCACTCTTTTGGAGACACCCTCCTATATAGTCCAGGTACTGCCTCCTTGGTCCAGTAACCTAATGACAAAGCAGACTCACCAGAGCAATAAGTAAGCAGATAACATTACATGAAACTTTTCAAACTGCATAACTGGAAAAATTAAAAATTAAGCCTCTTTTTTCTTTTTTTTTTAAACAGACCAGTTACCTGGCAAACTACCAGGCAACCCATACGAACCATGCTGTTCAGGCATGCTGCGCCCTCTCAGTCGGGCCCCCCCCTAAGAGGCCCTTTGCTTTACTCTTCCATCCTGCCCTGACCATCTCACTCCCCAACTGAACCACCGCACTGAAACCCACTGTTACAACCGTACAAATCATCCTTTCTGGCTTCAGGCTGCTGTTCAGAACATTACACTAGGGAGGGATATGGGACTAGACCGGAGTTCCTCAAGGAACAACAATTAGCAGGTAAGTCTAATTTCACCTTCCTTATCGTCCCTCCAGTCAAATCCCAACCTCTGAGGATGTAAGAGCAGTAAAAACACTTTAACGGGAGGGACCTGCCAAACCAGCCTGAAGCACCGCTGATCCAAACCTAGCATCCTCCTCCATCTGGACATCAATTCTATAATGCTTAACAAAGGAATGTAAAGACGACCAAGTCGCCGCCTTACAGATTTCCACTGCCGGCACTAAACTACACTCTGCCCAGGAAGTTGCCTGCGCCCTAGTCGAATGAGCTCTCAAGCCCTCTGGCACCGTCCTGCCCTTTAAAATGTAGGCAGAAGCTATAGCCTCCTTCAACCATCTCGTTATGGAAGACTTTGACGCCTGCTCCCCCCGTCTCGGTCCCCCAAAGAGGACAAACAACCTGTCCGTCTTACGGAACAACGCAGTTCTCCACAAATAATTCTTTAACACTCGCCCGACATGCAACCTATGTAGGCGCTTAGCGGTCTCATCCGAGTCGCCCTTCTCGAACACCGGCAAGGACACCACCTGATTCAAATGAAATACTGACATCACCTTTGGCAAGAACGA
The DNA here is from genome assembly GCA_033557465.1 of Ichthyophis bannanicus. NCBI lineage: Eukaryota > Metazoa > Chordata > Amphibia > Gymnophiona > Ichthyophiidae > Ichthyophis > Ichthyophis bannanicus. The sequence continues at coordinate 1,373,289,906 of CM066032.1, read as the reverse complement.
AGGGACTGTTCTCAAAACTACTTTCTTGTCATGAAAGGTCAAAAAAGGCTCTTTATACGACAAAGCTTGTAACTCCGAAATCCTCCTCGCCGAAGCAATAGCTACTAAAAACACTACCTTAAGCGTAAGATCTTTCATAGATGCCTCCGCCAACGGCTCAAAGGGCTTCCGAATTAATGCTTCTAGCACCAAGTTAAGATCCCATGCCGGTATCACGACTCTACATGGCAGCTTCAAGAGAGCTGCCGCCCGAAGGAACCTTCGCACATCTGGGTGTGCTCCAAGCACCATCCCTTGGCACCTTCCCTCGAGAACAGGAAAGAGCCGCCAGCTGCACCCGCAGAGACGATGCCGCCAGGCCTTTGTCAAAGTCATCCTGCAAAAAGGCCAAAACCTCTGGAACGGAGGCCCTTAAAGCATGCACACTCCTATCACCGCACCATGACTCGAATATTCGCCAAACTCGAATATAAGCCATAGATGTGGACCTACACCTGGACTTCAATAAGGTAGAAATTACTGCTGACGAATAACCCTTTACTGTCAAACTTGCCCTCTCAAGAGCCAAGCCGCAAGCGAAAACCGATCCACCTGAGGCATATTCAACGGACCCTGCACTAGGAGATCCTGTCTGACCGGGAGTCTAAACGGCGGCTCCACCAGGAGACGGATGAGGTCGGCATACCACGGCCTTCTTGGCCAATCTGGCGCAATCAGCACCACCTGACCTCTGTGCCGCTCGATCCGCTGCAGAACTCGACCCTATTAATACCCACGGCGGAAACACGTACAAGAGCTGTTCCTCTGGCCACCTTTGTATCAGCGCCTCCAATCCCTCGGACATCCGCTCCTTTCTTCTGCTGAAAAACCTTCCGGCTTTTGTCGAAACAAACGTCGCCATGAGATCCATCATCGGCTGACCCCAGCGATGCACCAGCAAATTGAAAATGTCCTGATGAAGAACTCACTCTCCTGGGTCCACCTTGACTCGACTCAAAAAATCGGCTGTCACACTGTCCACCCTGCCACATGTGCCGCCGACAAGGCTTCGAGATGCAACTTGGCCCAATCTAGTAGCTCCTCTGCCTCTTCCTCCAGAGCTACGGTGCTGGTGCCCCCTTGTCGATTGATATAGGCTATCGCTGTGGCGTTGTCCGACAGCACCCCCAACTGCCTTTCCCTGCAACTGCTGCTGAAACACTTTAGGAGGGTGTCTCCAAAAGTGTCTCTCACTGCTTGCCTCTTTGATTTTGCAACTGCTGCTGAAACGCTCTTAGCGCTAGAGTGACTGCCCTCAACTCCAACCTGTTGATTGACCAACACCTCTCGCGCTCGGACCACTGACCCTGAGAAAACTGCCTCTCGAAGTGCGCCCCCCAGCCGAACAGACTTGCATCTGTCGTCAAGGGCGCCCACTCCGGCGCCTCCAGTGGCATACCTTTTTCTAGCGCACCTGGAGTTAGCCACCGCTGCAAGGCCTGCCTCGTCTCGGCCTGACAGACTAGCCGTTGTGACAACTGATTGGACTGATGCGACCATCTCCTTAGGAGGGCTCTTTACAATGGCCTCATGTGCGCTCTGGCCCATGGCACCAACTCTAGTGTGGCCGCCATTGCCCCCAAAAGCTGCAAGTAGTGCCAAGCCGAGGGTGCCGATTTGCTCAAGAATTCCTGAACTAGCTGCCTTAGCCTCTGGGCCCGGAGACAAGGGAGAAACACTCTGCCGCTTCTGGTATCGAATCGGGCCCCCAAGTACTCCAACTTCTGTGATGATACCAACTTGCTCTTTGCTACATTTACTACCCACCCTAAGCTCTGCAAAAACTGCACCACCCGGCGGGTAGCCACTTCACTTTCACCCTGCGACTTTGCTCGAATCAACCAATCGTCCAGGTATGGGTGCACCAACACCCCTTCTCTGCGTAACGCCGCCGCCACCACCATTACCTTGGTGAAGGTTCACAGTGCTGTTGCCAAGCCGAATGGCAACGCACGGAACTGAAAATGCCCCATGGGGACTGCAAACCGCAGGAACCGCTGATGCTCCGATCGTATAGGAATGTGCAGATACGCCTCTGAGAGATCTAGCGCCGTAAGGAATTCTCCCTGCCGAACCGCCACTATGACTAATCTCAGCATTTCCATGCAAAAGTAAGACACGCGGAGACAGCTGTTCACTCTCTTGAGGTCTAGAATTGGTCTCTATGTTCCCTCCTTTTTGGGCACCACAAAATATATCGAGTACCGACCGTAACTGCACTGGTCTGCCGGCACCGGCATGACTGCTCTGAGCGCCTGCAATCTTTCTAAAGTGTCTCTCATTGCTTGCCTCTTTGATTTTGTCCTGCAGGGCGATTGAACAAAGGCGTTGAGCATTGGGTGTTGGAACTTTAAAGCATACCCTTTTTGAATAACCTCCAACACCCACTGATCTGACGTAATCTGGGTCCAGGCCTGATAGAACTCCCTCAACCGTCCGCCCATGGGAATCCATCCTGCCTGGATCCCCCTCGCTTCATTGGGACTTCTTGAGGTTTGAGGCAGAGGAGGCTCCGAAACCTCGACCTGCTCCTCTAAAACCTCGAAACCCCTGTGGTCTATACTGAAAACTGCCTCTTTGAAACTGACCAAACCTGGTCTCCCGAAACCTCCGAAATTCCCATTGCTGGCTTTTAGAGGGTGGTACAGAACCACTCAACTTCTGCTTGTCTTCCGGCAACCTACCTCCCTTAGACTCCCCGAGGTCCTTTACTAACTTATCCAAATCTTCTCCAAAGAGGAGCTTCCCCCGAAAAGGAAGCCTACCAAGCCTTGTTTTAGAGGCACTGTCCACCGCCCAGTTACGCAGCCACAGATATCTGCGCGCTGCCACAACGGATGCCATACTCTTCGCCAAACCTCAAATAAGATCATACTGAATGCCCACCAAGTAATCTGCCCCAGACTCCATATGGGAGGCTTCGTCAACTGCCCCCTCGTCCTGACTGTCTTTCAGCCTCTGAGACCATCTCAGGCAAGCTCTAGCCACCCAAGTCCCACATATGGAAGCCTGCATGGAGAGCACATTGACCTCAAAGACCTGTTTCAACAACGAGTCTAACTTCCTATCCTGTGCATCCTTGAGGGCCGCACTGCCCTCCACCGGAATCGTCGTTTTCTTAGTAACCGCAGATATTGCCACATCTACCTTAGGAAATCTAAACAGCTCCTTATCCGGCTCCTGCAAAGGGTAAAGACCGCCATCACCCTGGAGCCCTTCAGCCCCGTCTCTGGCGTGTCACATTTCTCCTGAATCATCTCCCAAAAAACTCTATGCACTGGAAAGGCCCTCTGGGGACTTCCTGACTGCCTGCAGCAACGGATCTTCCAAGGAGGAGTCCTCCGCCTGATCCGCAGTAGATATGTTCAATGCCTTCAGTGTCTCAGATATAAGCGTTGTCAACTCCTCTCTCCTGAACACCCTGACCACCCGTGCCTGGTCCTCTTGTTCTGCAATCTCGCCTTCCTCCAGACCCTGGTCCACTTCCAGATCCTCAAAATCCTCTACCTGCTCCTCCACGGCCAGCTCTGGCTTATCTTCTAACCTAAGCTTTTTAAACGGGGCGCTACCTTCACCCCCTCCATAAGGGCCCCAGGACGCTTCCGACTCCGCTGCCCCTCCGTCGCAGCAGCCTCCCGCTTCCCTCCAAGGGCCTGCTGCAGCAGCGTCACAAACTCTGTAGAGAAAATCGCAGCCAACCCCCCTTGCAACAGAGGTTGAGCCGCGGGTGTGTCTGGCGCTGTGGAAGGCCCCGGCGCCGGCTCTGGGGACGCGGCCGGAGACAGACGCTCTGGAGCATCCACTGCCTCCCCCTTCAGAACGCTCCCCTCAGCGCTTTCTGTTGCCTCTTTCAAAGCCGCCTCTTGAGTGCAGCCCTTGCATACACCCGCCTCCGAGACCGACCCCCGTTTGGCTCCACACAACATGTAGTGCGGCCTATAAGGCATGCTGACCTGAGATCTACAATAAACTTCAAAAATATAAAACTTCTTTTTTTTTTTTTTTAAAACGCGATCCTCAACAAGCGTGCTCTCAATCCTACCTAAGCTTACCCCAAAGGTAACTCAGCCTGGCGCTCCCATCTAGCGCCAAAAAGAGCCCCGGGAAACGTTCCCGCCCAGAAACGCATGGTCTGGGCCTCACTGTCCACTCACGCACTCCTCCGGCGCTCCAGGAACTGCCTTACCAGCCTTATCCCGCTGTAACAGCAGCTTCCGGATACGCGATCCCAGCCCCGCTTCCGTCGGGCTGTCCGGCAAACGTAAGTCACTGCCTGAGCTTGCCTGCCCTGCAGCATTCACCGCCGCGGCTCTCAACGAGCATCTGCCGCCCGCTCTCCGACCATCAGCGCTGCACCTCAACAGCTCCTCACCCAAATGCGGGTTCGGGAGCTGGAGGCCCCAACACCAAGTCCCACACTCTTCCCCAGTAAAGCCGCAGCGCTCAGGGAGGGGGAGGCAGCTTCAGCCGCAACCTAAGCCTGAAATCGGCAAAGGGCAGACAGCTTGTAACTCCCTTAAAGGAGAATACCTCTTTTTTTTTTTTTTTTAAATTAGTACTAAACCCTAACTAACTAGCGCTGTCCTAATCATTGCTCCAGTGAGCCTCAACCTCTGAGGCTAACAACTCCTCCAGCTGCTTGGAGACTAAAACTGGACCAAGGAGGCGGTACCTGGACTATATAAGAGAGTGTCTCCAAAAGAGTGACATGATTAGTCTCCAAGCTGCGGGAGGAGGTGCTTAAACTCAGAGGTTGGGACTAGACTGGAGGGACGATAAGGAAGTGGCACATTTTTTTGTGCAAACATTCATGAGGACATATGTATAAATACTTATGTACGTACATATGTGAATTTTGTTTTGCAGAGTTATGAGAAGCTGGTGATGAGGGGTGGAAATCTAGCTCAAATTGGGTGAGGTGAGTGGTTGATTGGTTGGTTGTTAAAGTGGTGGTGTTTAAGAATGTGTGGTTTACATATTGTTCCAAATGTGGTTTGGGGTATTCCTATACCCATGCTATGGGGATAGGGAATTATGGTGTTAATTTCTTCCAATATTCCGTCTTTTTTCTCTAATTTCATCTTTTATGATTGTGGCCAAATGATTCCATTTTCATTTGACCAGTCAAAAGGCTTCAAACTTTTTAACATTGTCTTTTCATACATTAGAGGATTACTTTTGTAATGAGGTCATAGAAAATGTTTTCTTCTGAAAACTCTCCTAAACACGTTATTTGTTTTTTATTTTTAAGAATTTTCTGACTATACAAAAGAAAACAATTCAGTAACCATCAGCATGTCAGGAAATATGAAATACTAAAGCACTACAAAATTACATATAGATCCTGTCACGTGGATAGCAAAGAAGCTGGGATTGGGTAATAAAAGATATGAGAGAAAGCATGAACCCCTCCTGCCCAAAAAAAAATCAAACCACAATGGAAAAATACAGAGAAACTTAGCAGATCACCTGAAATCTTAATGTTGCTCCTACTAATCAAAATGGACTTGAGCTGAAGAGGATCCAAAAAAAGGAATTTTAATTGTGGTGGTAAAAAAGTGCTCTTTTTTTTAGTTGTGTCAAGAGTAACAGGCTAGGAGGAAAACGTTTCTTCAACTGAAAACTCAAGCCCTAGCCATTCGTGGATCCTTTTTTTTTTATTACTTATCAAAATGTTATCAAAATACTACACTGATACATCATAGCATAAATTAGTACATTTTGACTATATGGACTAATTACCCAATTTCTAGCTGATATTCCTTTTCTTATGTTATAAGGTAACAGTATTTGTATTTTGTACATTGTATTTGTGTTACCGTGTGAAGTTAGAGTTTCTGTTAATATGTAAACTGCTTTGACTTACAGATAAAGCGGTATATAAAAGTAGATAAATAAATAAATATGTATTCTTGAATACACTTTATAATTAACCTTTTATCACCCTCATTAGCAAAAGACACATGACAAGGTGCTTTGGAAGATATCTCTTCTTGTTAAGTTTCAAGAAATTTAACTAAATCAAAGGTGAGAGAGGTCAGTGGGCCACAAGAAGCCCCACCAAATTCCTTAGCTGCTTGCCTAGGCAACAAATAATAGCAATGAGAAATAGCTATTGCGGACACTTTACCTAACTACAAAGTATCTTTAAGATATTTTCTCAAAAGAAATAAAGGAGGAAACAAGTAAGCTTTGGGGAAGTTAAAAAACAAAACAAAACACACAACGGAGATTCCTACTTCTCCACTTATTTTCCAGCAGCTCTAATTATGAACATATAAATTATCTTTTATATTAGATTGGTTGTTGTAGTGTAGCACAATGAGAGTCTACTTTCTCCAATCTCTCAGTTACTTGATGCAACTTTTCATTTTGATCTCTCAATTTTAGCGCTACATTTTGAGAGAATGTAACTATCTTCCCCATGGAACTCTCTAACAAAAGATTCATTTGTGAAACAGATTGTCAGATATCTACTAAGGAAATATTTAGAGTACAGCTTCCAATTTTGAGGGAGAGATTGAATATTTAAGGCTACTGACTTCAGTAAAGAAATAACAGAAACCTCCTCATGCTCACAACCTCGAGAGGCCACTGCTTCAACAGTCACAATTCCTGACTGAGCCGCAGGTTCACTCATAGTAACATAGTAGCTGACGGCAGATAAAGACCAGCATGGTCCATCCAGTCTGCCCAGCAAGATGGCAAGAGTAGGTGCACCTGTCGCTCCGCGCAGGCCACCCCTCCCCATATCCTTGTTCAGGGGTAAACCCACCACTCCATGTAGGACACCCCTATTTGTTGAGACGTTATATGGTTCAGAAGTTAGATGGTACCGTTTATTTTGTTTTTTTCCTATTTCTGTAAAGGGATCCTCTGTGTTTGTCCCATGCCTTTTTGAATTCCGTCACCGTGTTCGCCCCTACCACTTCCATCGGGAGGGTATTCCAAGCATCCACCACCCTTTCAGTGAAAAAATATTTCCTGACATTGCCTTTCAATTTACCCCCTTGCAGTTTCATGTTATGCCCTCTAGTTTTACAGGTTCCCCGTCTTTGGAAGAGGTTTGTTTGTTCATCATTTCTCTTTAAGTATTTAAAGGTCTGAATCATATCTCCCCTGTCCCTCCTTTCCTCCAAAGTATACATATTTAGGTCTTCAAGTCTCTTCTCATAAGGCTTCTGATGCAGGCTCCAAATCATTTTGGTCGCCTTCCTCTGAACAGTCTCCAGTCTTTTTACATCCTTTGCAAGATATGGTCTCCAAAACTGAACACAGTATTCCAAGTGAGGCCTCACCAGTGACCTATACAGTGGCATAAGTACCTCTTCTTTTCTGCTGGTAATCCCTCTTTGTATGCAGCCCAACATCCTCCTGGCTTTTGCCACCGCCTTGTCGCACTGTTTTGCCACCTTGAGATTAGCAGAGATAATCACACCAAGGTCTTTTTCCTGAACTGTGCATACCAACCTTTCTCCCCCTATCGCATACATTTCTCTTGGATTTCTGCTACCCAAGTGCATGACACTGCACTTTTTGCATTAAATCATAGTTGCCAAGCTTTAGACCAGTCTTCCAGCTTTTGTAGATCTTTCTTCATGTTAACCACTCCCTCGGGGAGTCCACTCTGTTGCAAATTTTTGTGTCGTCTGCAAAAAGACAGACTTTTCCATTCAGTCCTTCAGCAATATCACTCACAAATACATTGAACAGTGCCGGGCCCAGGACCGAACCCTGGGGCACCCCGCTAATCACCTTCCTCTCATCCGAGTGAGCTCCATGTACAATCACCTTCTGTTGTCTGTCAGTCAACCAATTTCTAATCCAGTTTACCATCTTGGGACCCATCCCCAAGCTACTGAGTTTGTTGACAAGCCTCCTATGAGGAACAGTATCAAAGGCTTTGCTGAAATCCAGGTAGATGACATCCATTGCATGCCCCTGATCTAGTTCCCTGGTCACGCAAAGAACTCGATCAGATTTGTTTGGCAAGATCGTCCTTCGGTAAAACCATGTTGCCTCGGGTCTTGCAAGCTGTTGGTTTTCAGAAAGTTCACTATTCGCTCTTTCACTCTGATTAAGACCAGCCATTCTCACAACTGGAATCAGAAGTGGTACTCTTTCAACGGGGCTCCACTTTGCCCCAGAAGAGGAAGATAAATTAAGAGTGGTTACCCAGCATGGAGTCCCAGATATAATTGTTCCCATCACACGTTTGTCCATCAGGTCTATGATTTTAGGAAAGGATGTCACAACTGCTGCAACAACAGAAGCCTTCTCTTTTCTCTTATTCAAACCTACAGGCATGCTGAAGTTTTTACCAGCAAGGGAGCAGGTTCCAAGTAGCCTCTAAATTGCACTTAAGGGGCACCAATGGAGGTCCCTTAGTCACATGCCCCCTTTGGTCACTCACCTGCGACCGCACAGCGGCGCAGCAATCTTAGTAGCCAGCAGCAGTCAGTGATGTTGATGGCGGAGGGTAGGTGGGGCTCTCACCAGCACACTGTCTTCCCCCTTACAGTGACACTCTCTTCTGGATGGCTGCTTTAGGTGCTACACTGGGCTCCCAGCCTCAACGTAACGCAGCGATCTTAGTAGCCAGCAGCAGTCACCTGGATGTTGATGTCAGAGAGTAGGCATGGTTCTCACCAGCACACACTCTTCCCCCCTTGCGTTGATACTCCTGCAGATTGCCGCTTTAGATGCTGCTTAGAGCTGCAAGTCTCCATGTTCCTTCTCTTCCTTTATGTTTAAGCAACATATACTGTGCGGCCATATGGACAACTATTCCAGCATCAGCTAAATTTTTCAGCAGTTGTTTAAAGTGAACCATGGGTTCTGTTTGGCAGATGTGACTAGTTTTGGGAAGTTGTATTTAAGAGTTTTCTTAGACTTTCAGATCTTGCTTTAATTTCAACAGTTCTACCTGACTTCCATTTCTTAATGTTTCTGACAGTTGAAATTGCTAGCTGGAGGATTTTAGAGATTTTTTTATAGCTTTGTTTTATAAGAATGAATTATCTACATTTTCAAATGCTCAAGCAGTCGCTTAGAGGAGCAAATGTTTTTTTTTTAAATAGACAAAACAATCACAAGTTGACAAGTTAAAATGATCAGAATATTTGTTCAATTGTTGAATTGTCAATTTGACTTCTGAAGGCTTGAGGAGTTACTAAACCTTTTGGGACTTGTTCATACATATAACAACTTTAAAAAGTAGTAATGATCATCAGGAAGGGTGCTGAAACTTTTGCAATTGCTATATACACTTTTAATTACTTTAAATCTGTGAAAATCAGCAAAAACAGTAATTCTGCATTAAAAATTGCAGATGTGTGTATTCTGTGCCATGTAGATATTGTCACCTGTTCACTTACAGGACAATACAGAAACTCCATGCTGCAGGCCAGTGCTTAAAGGGCTAGCACAGGGTTTCACAGTGCAAGTTTAAAGCTGATGTTTTATGCTGCAAATCAATATGCAAATTACCAGTGTAAACTTCATCTCAGATGATCTTTTCACTCACAGCTAGATCTTTATATCTCCCCGAAGCTGGTGTAAAGATGCGTTAAAAATAATGTAAAAAAACTGCTACATTTCACTGCAGATTTTTAAAATCAGGCTCAATTAAATATAAAGCAATTTAGCATGGTCATTTTTCTGGCGCTAACGTGCTTTCTGCATTGGACAGCAAGCCTAGCATGGGAAAAATGCTCAGAAAAAGGCTGTGCTAAGATTTTTTGCATCAGCCATTTACAGTTTCCATGAAACACAGACTTTGACCAGAGGTGCCTAAAAGCGTAGTTACTCACCTGTAGCAGGTGTTCTCCAGTAATAGCAGGAATTAGTCCTCATATATGGGTGATGTTGGCACCGATGGAGCCCACATGGTAATCTCTCCCCAGCTTTCAAAGAAAGCCTTTGGGAGATCAACCACGCATGTGTGGTCACTTTCCCACTCAAGGGAACAATTTTCCCTCAGTGTAATGAATAGCTTAATAAAGCCCAAAACGAAAAACCAACTTCATGGGGAGGAGGCGGGTGGAGCGATCCACCGGCAAGAAGGCAATGGCCTGCCGAGTATCGAGGCGCACCCCGATGAACTCGAGAGTCTGCACTGGCTCGAGGTGAGATTTTGGGTAGTTGACCAAGAACCCCAAGCCCTCAAGAGGAGGACAGTGAACAACATCGCTTGCCGGGCCTCCTCGACAGAGGAGCCCGGTATGAGCCAGTTGTCGAGGTACGGAAAAACTGGCACGTCCTGGCGCCGAACGTGAGTGGCGGCCATGATGAGGCACTTTGTGAAGACCCGTGGGGTGGACGCAAGGCCGAAGGGGAGCACCCTGTACTGGAAGTGCTCTCCCTGCACCCTGAAACGCAGGTACTCCCTGTGTTGGGGGGTGGATCAAGATATGAGCGTAAGCGTCCTTTAGATCCAAGAAGCATAGCCAGTTGCCCTGCCGGATGAAGGGCAGCAGCACGCCAAGAGATAACATTTTGAATTTCTCCTGCACTAGGAACTTGTTTAGCCTGCGGAGGTCGAGGATGGGCCGCAGACCCCCGTCTTTTTTGGGACAAGGAAGTACCGGGGATAAAAGCCCTGACCTTGAAGGTGGGGAGGGACCTTCTCGACTGCCCGCTGGGCAAGGAGGGAATGCAATTCCCGCTGCAGCAGAAGCTGGTGTGCGGGGAGTCGAGGAGGCTCCATCTGGGATGAAGGGGGTGGAAGCCTGTCGAAGTGGAGGCAATAGCCCTCCCGCACGACCTGGAGAACTCAAGTGTCCGAGGTGATGAGCGCCCACGACGGGGAAAAGCAGGACAGGCGTCCCCCCACTGGCTGCTGCATCGCCAGAGGGCGAGGGGCCATGTTGCTGGCATCAAAACCCCTGTGTCCCAAGGCATTTGGACCTTTGGGCCCTTTGGTTTACGGTGCCCCTGGCCAGGTTTCCCCTGTGCCGGAGTAGTCGGCGTGGGGGTAGCCGGGTATGGCAGGTAGCCGCAATACTGGAGGCTCTTCCTGGGGAAGAAGGGCTTCTTGGTCAGCTGCTTCTTCCGAGGTAAAGAGGAGGTCTTGCGGGAGACACGAGTCCTAGTAACGTACTCCGTCTCAATCTCCGCAGCCTTTTCCTCCATCTTTATTTATTTATTTACTACACACTTATATACCGCTGCTTCCAGCGATCAGCAGCGGTTCGATTCGTCTTTAGGGGATTGTCAATCAAGACTTGTGGGGGGGGGGTGGTATATACATAGATCTGGGGTCACAGCACACATGATTAGCGTCTTAGGGGATGAATCATACATTCTTACATCTATATATACATATTTACATTTTTATACATATAGCATTTTGTAACTCTCTCGCAGTTGATGGTCATAATTGATTGTAATGACATCGGAATAGGTGGGTTTTTAGCTCCTTCCTGAATTTGGTGATGTCCTTGGTTAAACGCAGCTCACACGGGAGTTGATTCCAGATAGTTGGTGCAGAGAATGAGAAGGCTCTACGACTCGTACTTGCTTTCACTGTTCTGAAGTTGGTGGGGACTTGCAGGGTGCCCGAGTTGATGGTTCTTCTGTCCCTATTTGTAGTTTGCGTGCTGATAAGTGAGGATAGGAATGATGGGGATATGTTGTTTATTAGTTTGAAGGTGGTCACTAATATCTTGTATTGTATCCTAGCTGCAATTGGGAGCCAATGTAGCTCTATTAAAATGGGGGTGATGTGTTCAGCGATGCTTGTTCCCATTATGATAATGGCTGTCACGTTTTGGGCCATCTGGAGGATATTTAGTGATTTTTTAGGCAGATCTTGTAAGATGGCATTACAGTAGTCTAGGTGCGGCATAATGAGAGCTTGCGCTACCAACCGAAAATCACCGGGTTCTATTATTTTCCTTAGTGGTTGAATCACTCTAAGTTTATGGAAGATGGCTTTATTCGTTTTGCGTAGGTGTGTCTCCATTTTTAGGTTGCAATCAAGTGTGACTCCTAGATATTTGATTTCGTTTTTCGTGTTGTACATGTTGTTGCACAGTGATTGTAGGGGGGGGGGGGGTTGAAGTCTGGTTTACTGGATATATACATGACTTCTGTTTTCTTATGGTTAATTGTCATGTTGTTTTTCTGAAGCCATCTTGACATCTCATCCAGACAATTTTCGAGCATTGTATATTGAGGGTCCGCGGTATCTAGTTGTGTGTAAAGCATAATATCATCCGCATAGATGTGGTATTTGATATTATGCCTTTTGAAAATGTCGCAGAGGGGTTGCATGTAAATGTTGAACAGTAGTGCCGATAGGGCAGAACCCTGGGGTATGCCCTGAGTTTGAGAGAAAGGTTCAGCTTTCTCACCATTGAATTGCACTTGTGGCCTTCTGTTCGTTATGTATGAGGAGAACCATTTGAGGGGGGTTCCCACAATTCCTATAGATTCCAGTTTGTTAAGGAGGATCCCATGGTGTACTGTGTCAAAGGCGGCAGAGATGTCTATGAAAATGAGTATGAACATTTTCTTTCTGTCTTCTAGGCCTTTGAGGAGGTTATTCATTAGCGCTATCAAGAGTGTCTCAACTCCATGATTTCTTCTGAACCCGTATTGCTGTTTATCTAGGGTATCACAGTCATCAAGGTGTTCTTGAAGTTGTATGAGTACTGCTTTTTCAATGATCTTTGTGAGGAATGAAATGTTGGAGATGGGGCGGTATGATGTCGGATCTTCCTTGTTGAGCGAGTTGTTCTTTAGGATTGGCCTTATTATAGATTGCTTCAGCTGGTCAGGCATTATTCCTTGACTTAGTGACTGGTTTACGATGTGGGATATTTGCTGGTTGATCTCTTTTTTTACTGCTTTGATCCATGCCGTTGGGCAGGGGTCGAGTGGGGATGTGGTGGTATTTATGGAGGTTAGTATGTTGATGGTTTGTTGCACATCGACGTTGCGGAAAGTACTCCATGCCTGTTTATGCTCCACCTCTGTTCCTTGGCATGGTGTGTCTATATAATGAGTGGGGGTGGTGGTAGTCAGCTTGCTTGCGTAGTGGTTTGCAAGCGTTTGTGGATGTATGGGGCTATCTTGATGTTCCGGTGGGGCTGTTTTGGTTAATGATTTAACTAGTGCAAAGAGTTCTCGTGGTTTGTTGATGGCTTTGCTTAGAATGCTGGTATGGTGTATCCTCTTGGCTGTGTTTACTTCTTCCTTGTATTTTGAGAGGAGGTTGAGGTACACAGACCTTAGCTCGATGGATTTGGTATGTCTCCACCTTCTTTCATGTTTTCTAAGGTCTCGTTTCATTCTGGTCAGCGTTATGTTGTACCAAGGTTCCGATTTGTGTTTGGATGCGTTTTGTGCATGGTTCTCTTTAGGGATCGCCATAGCCTGAATTCCGGAATCCCAGCTATTTGTTAATTCATTGAGGTCTGTTTTTCCCAGGTCTATGTGGGATTTGATGGTCTTGATAAGACATTCCATATTTGGTTTGTTAAATCTTCTTTGTTGGAGTGTTATTCTTTTTGCCTTTGTGTCTTTAGACAAGGTAGGAAGCTTTATCCGCATATTGATTTGGTGGTGGTCTGACCAGGGTAATGGGATGATCTCTATCAGGGGCTTCTCAACGTTGGCCTGCACTCCTGCAGGTGTGAAAACCATGTCCAGTGTGTGACCCTTTTCATGGGTGGGCTCTGTTATTATTTGTTGATATCCTAGCTGGGACATAGCCTCTAGGAAGGTGTTTGCATGTGTGGCTGTCGTTGATGTTAGGTTTAGGTCTCCTAGTATGATCTGGAATTTTTTTGGTTGCGTTGAGGATATGTTTTCTAATGCAGAGGCAAGAATCTCATGCTGTGGCGAGGGGGGCCTGTATATCAGGCAGATGGATAACGCAGTGTTTTCTACCTTTAGTAGGTCTATGTCTGTGTTTGAGTTCTGATATGTGCTTATGAGTTGCAGGTTGGCTTTAGCTATTATGAGGATCCCTCCACCCTTCTTGTGGGCTCGGGGACAGTTGTATAGGTTGTATCCAGGTTTGCTGATCTGGTTTACTATGGCTGCATCGGTGTTGGTGAGCCATGTTTCAGTTATACATAGGATGTCCGGTTTCTCATCTGTAATGATGTCGTGGATTATGTGGGTCTTGTTCCTGATTGAGCGAGCATTGATAAGGGTGATATTACAGGTTTCATGCAGCACTTGTGTAGCCTGGTTGTTAGCGGTACGTTGTTGTTGTTCACTGAGGCAGGGCACGTTCAGGAGTTTCTCCTGCACCCATTGCTCCAAATCCGAGGATTAAAACCATGCCTGGTGGCAGGTACCACTGCCCGCGACCTCCACCTGAGCCGATGTCTTGAAGCCATCATAGGAGGCTCGAGAGATGTAATTGGAGCAGTCGGCCATGGACTTCAGCAGGGTGCGGAATCTGTCGAGGGGCTCCCCTTCGAGACCTGTGGAAAACCCCCCAAGTTTCTTCGTCAACTCACGCAGGAACATACCAATGTACATTTGGTATGCCTGAATGCGACAAGAGAGCATGGAACCTTGATAAGCCCTGAGTCCCAAGGCATTTAGGGCTCTCGACACTCGGCCCGCTGGGACCGATGAGTGTGATTTCGGGCTTTTGTGCTTCCGCATGGCTGACTCCACTACCATCGAGGTGTGTGGGAGCTGGGTTTTCCGGAAGCTTGGCCCGCGCTGCACCTTGTACATAGTATCAAGGCGCTTGCTCACAATGGGGATCGAGACTAGGGCCTCCCACATGCGGAGCAGTAGCCGAGACAGAATCGGGGGTACAGGCACGGTGAGGGATTCCCTGGGCGGGGCTCATACTGAAGAATATCGAGTTATTCAGCATGGGGGTCCTCCTCGGCCTGGGTGACCAGGTTGAGGGCCCAAGCCATGTCCTGAATAAACACCAAGAACAAAGTATTTTCAGGTGGTGAACGCCGCTGGAGTGCAGGTGGCAAGGGGTCCGATGGAAGATCCCGGTGGGTACGGGATTCTGGGGAGGTGTCCCCATTGGACTACCAGTCCGAAAAATCGGTCGAGGGATCTGAGCCAGGCGGTTCGCCCTGTCCAATGGCCTGGAGCCGGAGGCCCTGGATGATCTCGCCTCTGAGGAATGGGAGGGCGAGCGAGACCGACGTCGAGAAACCTCACGAGGCCTGCGGCTCTCGGGGGTTTTCTGGACGGATTTGGGTGTCCCATGTGAGGGACCCATGGTCTAAGGGCGCGAGTCAGCAAAGCTGGCCATGACCACCTGCTGGGAAGCAATGAATGCAGAAACACTGCATTCCAGCACCAGTATATAGGACTCCCACGCGGGCGGGGGTCACCTGATCGGGCGTTGAGGAGGAGAGGGGGTCCTCACCGGGACGACCCTCAGGAGACTGGGCACCTTCACTGGAGGCCTCCGTTTCCCTGCGAGGTACCTTGTAGAGCCGCTCCTTGTCCGACTCTCGGGAACGCCAAAGGGGGCTAAGAGAAAGGGCGCGAGAGCGCTCGTGCTTGTCAGGAGTCCCAGACAGCAACTTTGAGGCCTTCTTCTTTTTACGCCGTTCCACCTCGGGGGACCCCTGGTCGGAGTGTCGCATGGAACGCGGGGCCACAGGGGGAGAACCCACCGGAGGGGAGAGGACCGAGGGCGCCACCAGGGACTCCGAGGCGGCCTTTCAAAAAATGTCTTTGGACTTCTGCTTACGGCTGAGCAGGGCCTTAGAGGACATTTTCTTGCAGAGCGAGCAGAGCTCTGGGTCATGGTCGGCTCCCAGGCACTGCAGATAACAGTCATGAGTGTCTGTAAGCGACATGTTCCTAGAGCATCTGTCGCATTTTTTAAATCCGGTAGCCATTGGGGCAAAAATGGCCCCTGCGAGGTCGAAGACTGACGTGGCCAGCGGTTAGGAGAGAAAAAAGGGCGCGAAGCCCGAAAAGAAAAAATAGAGGAAAATGAGTATCCCCGGGAGCTCTAAAATAGAGCAGGGGAAAGGATGGGTAGAGGACCGGTGCAACCGAAAAAAAGAGAGCCTGTTAAGGCGAGGAAAACTAAACTTTTTCCAAGGGACAAGGACGTGCGTCCGAAGGACTCCACGGAAAAAGGGAGACTGAGCAAGATGGCACCCTTGGGTGGGAAGAGGACCACGCATGCGTGGTAGGAATCCCCAAGGCTTTCTTTGAAAGCTGGGGAATTGCTCCGCGTGGGCTCTGTCGGTGGTAATGTCACCCATAAGTGAGGACTGACTTCCTGCTTGTTCCTGGAGAATCCAAATTATCCCTGCCTACCAATAACCAGATTAATATGAATAAAATACAGCCTCTAAAATGCTTGTATGCAAATGCTAGAAGTCTAAAAAATACGATGGGAGAGTAAGAATAAATAACACTAAATGAGAGGTTAGATATGATTGATATCTCAGAGACATGGTGGAAGGAGGACAACCAATGGGACGCTGTAATACCTGGGAACAAACTATATCATAATGATAGAGCAGATCAAATTGGTAGAGGGGTTACACTCTATATTAGAGAGGGCACTGAGTCACAAAGAATTAGAGTTTTGCAGGAAACAAAATTCACTGTAGAATCTCTATGGAACGAAATTCCATGTAAAAAGGGAAAGGGGAAGGCAATGGCAGTGGGGGTGTACTATCGACCACTTGGCCAGAATGAATAAATGGATGATGAAATGCTCAAAGAAATAAGGGAAGCTAACAAAACTAACAGCACAGTAATAATAATAATTACCCCGGTACTGACTGGGTCAGTGTCAGTGCAGGACATGCTAGGGAGATAAAGTTTCTAGATGAAATAAATGACTGCTTCTTGGAGCAGCTGGTTAATGAACCGACCAGAGGAGAAGCCATTTTAGATCTAGTCCTTAGTGGAACATAAGATCTGGTGCAAGAGATAAGGATGTTGTGGCCACTTAGCAATAGTGATCATAGCATGATCTCATTTGCTTTAATAAATAGAGGAAGGATGGCAAGGAAAGCGTAGTTACTCACCTGTAACAGGTGCTCTCTGGGGACAGCAGGAATCAGTCCTCACATATGGGTGACGTCGGTGCCGATGGAGCCCTCATGCGGAGCAAATCCCCAACTTTCAGAGAAAGCCTTTGGGAGTTGCCATCACGCATGCACGGTCCCCTTCTCGCCCATCTTGCTCTGTCAAATGACATAGCTAAAAAGACGGCAAAAAGCACAAAATATAATAATAATAGGACTGCAACTCCAAGGGGAGGAGGGAGGGTCGTGAGGACTGATTCCTGCTGTCCCCGGAGAACACTTGTTACAGTTGAGTAACTACGCTTTCTCCGGGAACAAGCAGGAAATCAGTCTTCACACATGGAACTCCCCAGCTATAGGCTACCGAGAACCCCTAGCTAAAAAGGCTCCCTCTACGAAAGCCACAAGCAGCCACAATAGCAATGCAAACTAAAGAAATAGCACTCCGGTAGCCTGAACACAGAAGGGTCGGAGGGCAGGAGTAGCCTAGACCTCAAAAAGGTTACGGAGTATAGCCTGGCCGAAGGCACTGTCCCGTCAGGACTCCCTGTCCAGGCAATAATGGGTTGCGAAAGTCTGACTTGAAGACCATGTGGTGGCCTGGCAGATGTCTGCCAAAGGACCAGAGCGCAAATGAGACACTGATGCCGCCTTGGCCCTGACCCTATGGGCCGTAACACGACCCTCCATCGGAAGCTCGGCTGCCCTGTATGCCCAGGCAATGCAGTCTGCCACCCAGGTGGACAGTGTATGCTTTGATACCGCTACCCCCAGCCTACTGGGGTCGTAAGATACGAAAAGCTGAGAAGTCTTCCGATATGCTGGATAGAGAAGGCCAACGCCCTCTTACAGTCCAGGATATGCAGGACCGACTCTGCCCGACTGGCATGTGGCCTGAGAAAAAAGATAGGCAGAACAACCACCTGGTTGAGGTGGAACGAGGAGACCACTTTCGGAAGGAACTTGGGGTGCGTGCGAAGCACCACCCAGTTCCTATAGAACCTGGTGTAGGGTCTTTCCAATACTAGGGCCTGGAGCTCACTCACCCACCGAGCAAATGTGAGTGCCACCAGGAAAACCACCTTCCAAGAGAGATAGCGTAGATGGCAGGTAGCCATTGGTTCAAAGGGTGGCCTAGTAAGCTGTCCTAACACCACATTCAGATCCCACTCGGTCGCCGGGGGGCGAAATGGGAGTTTCAAGAGGAGCAAGCCTCTCAGAAACCAAGAGACCAAGGGGTGGGCGGAGAGAAGCTTCTCATCCACCAAAAAGTGGTGCGCCGCAAGGGCACTAAGGTTTACCCTGACCGAGTTGGACTTCAGGCCTAAATCTGAGAGGTGGGGAAGGTATTGCAGAACCACACCCACCGGGCAAGAGAAAGGATCTATCTTCCGCTCCTTGCACCAGGAAGCGAACCTGTGCCACTTCAAGGCGTGCATACGTCCGTCTAGTCGACGGCCTCCGCGAGGCCAGCAAGACCTCTTCAATATTCTTTGGATGGAGAACCGGAGAGAGAATTACCCTTTCAGCAGCCACGCCATCAAGTTGAGGGAGCTGAGATTGGGGTGCAGAAGAGAGCCCCTCTCCTGAGATAGGAGGTGTGGGGAGGACCCCAAGGGAATTGGGGCCTCCACCGCTAGCTGCAGAAGGAGCGGGAACCAGGGTTGCCTGGGCCACCATGGGGTGATAAGGATGACTGAGGCTCTGTCCTGGAGAATCTTGAACAGTGTCTTGGCTACCAGAGATGTCGGGGAAACGCATACAGAAGGCACCGGGACCATGATATCAGAAACGCATCGGCAGCCACTCTCTGCGGGTGGGGTCGCCTGGAGCAGAAATGGGGCAACTGGTGATTGTCCGGACTTGCAAACAAGTCCATCACTGGCCGCCCCCAGGTCTGGAAGAGCCAATTGGCTACCCCGCGGTCCTGCTGCCATTCGTGGGGGTAAAGAACCCTGTTGAGTCTGTCGGCTAGCCAGTTCTCCTGGCTCGGCAGGTAGACTGCTTGGAGACAAATACCATGCCGGACGGCAAAGGAAGGTAGGTCCAGGGTTTCCTGACATAGGGGACGGGACCACGTACCACCCTGTTTGTTCACATACAACATGGCAACCTGGTTTTCTGTCTGCACTAAGACAGGTTTGTGGGCCAGGAGCTGTCTGAAAACTTCTAGGGCTAGGCGGATGGCACGGAGTTCCAAGAAATTGATTTGTTGGGTCCTCTCGCTCAGGGACCATAGTCCCTGAGTACGGAAACCCTGACAATGGGCCCACCAGCCCAGCAGGGATGCATCTGTGGTCAGGATCCTCGTGTGCAGAGGGGCCTGGAAAGGCATTCCCGCCTCCAAGTGATGCGGTTGGAGCCTCCAGGCCAAGGACCGTACCAGATTCTGGATATTTTGACCCTGTCCCGGAGGTGCCCTGTGGCCTGAGACCACTGGTCTCTGAGACACCACTGAGCGGTCTGCATATGGAGGCAGGCATCCGGGGTCACATGGATTGTGGAAGCCATGTGCCCGAGGAGGCACAGGAAATGTCTTGCTGACACTGCAAACTGTCGACTCACTTGTCCTGCCAGAGCCATAAGCCTGCCTGCCCTGTCTACAGGCAGATAGGCCTTCGCTCGAAGGGGGTTGAGTCTGGCCCCAATGAACTCTAGCTGCTGAGTTGGAGTGAGGCTGGACTTGAGGTAGTTGATCACGAATCCTAGGTGTTGCAGCACCTGGATGGTGCAAGTCAAGGCCTGGTGGACCTCGACGGCTGAGGTGCCTCTGATAAGCCAGCAGTTGAGGTAGGGGAATACGAAGACCCCTTGAAGCCTGAGAAAGGCGGCAACCACAGCCTGCACTTTGTGAACACCCTGGGAGCCGAGGCAAGGCCGAAGGGGAGTACCCTGTACTGGTAGTGATTGCCCCCCACCACAAAGTGCAGATATTGCCTGTGGCTTGGGTGTATTAGGATGTGTGTATACACATCTTTTAGGTCTAAGGAGCATAGCCAGTCTCCCTGGCGGAGGTAAGGCAGCAATATTCCAAGGGAGAGCATCTTGAACTTCTCCCTCACCAGGAATTTGTTGAGGTTGCACAGGTCGAGGATGGGTCTGAGGCCTCCTATCCTTTTTAGCACCAGAAAGTACCTAGAGTAGAAGCCCCTTCCCTGCAGGTGGTGGGGCACCGGTTCTACCGCCTGATCCTCGAGAAGACCTGCTAACTCCTTCAGAAGAAGGTCCCGGTGAAGTGGAGACCTGATGGGCTCTCCTGGAAAATAATGAGGAGGCACCTGGGCTAGGTGAAGAAGATAGCCCTCCCGGACTACCTGCAAGGCCCAGGCATCGGTGGTAATGGCTTTCCACCTGTAGGCATACAGGGCAAGCCTGGCTCCTGTGCACTGCCTGTCCCCTGTGGGAAGAGGGGCCATGCTGTGAGAGTCAAAAGCCACTGCCAGGCTGGGCCGGAGCCCGGGGTTTGGGGGCTTTCTGCTTACGCGGGCCATGCCCCTGTCCCTTGGCCTGCTGCCCCTGTTGGGGAGCTTGGTCTCCAGCTCTGCAGCCTTGTCGGTCATGGGTTTGACAGAGATTCTCCCCCTGGCATGGGACATCAACGAACTTGTCCTGAACCCATTGTTCGAGGTCCGACGACTGAAGCCATGCCTGGCGGCATGCACCAATGCCAGCCATGGCTACCCGGGCTGCCGACTCGTACCCGTAATAGGCCGCCCAAGATATAAACTTCGAGCACTCATGGACGGCTTTGGACAGGCCCCTAAAGTGCTGCAAAGGTTCCTTGGAGAGACCAGCCGAGAACCCAGCGAGTTCCTTCGCCAGGTCTCTCAGGTACATGCCCATGTACAGCTGGTATATGCCTGGATCCGACAAGTCAGCATTGAACCCTGGAATCCAAGTTGCAGGCCTCCCTGCCAGAAGGCACCAAGGAGTGCGTCTTCTGGCTCTTCAGCCGGCACATGGCCGATTCCACAACCATGGAGTTGTGCGGCAGCTGAGACTTTTGAAACCCAGGGCTCTGGCGGACTCGATACATCGAGTCGAGACGTTTGCGGATCACTGGCACCGATGCCGGTGTCTCCCACATGTGCAGCATCAGTCGTTCCAGGATCGGAGTCACGGGTACAGTAAGAGCCTCCCGAGGGTGGGCCTCATACTGGTGGATCTCAAGCTCGTCGGCTCGAGGATCCTCCTCGGACTCCATGGGGAACGCCAAAGCCTTTATCATATCCCGCATGAAGTCCAAGAAACACATGTCCTCCGGAGGGGACATTCCCTGAGGCTCGGATACCAAGGAATCAGAAGGGACATCCCTATGCCGGCTGGTATCCAGGAACTACTCGTCTTCAGTTTCCCACGCTGACGCCTCCGAGGAGGAATCGGGGAGCTCGTCAGTCATCGAGGGCCCTGGTGCCCACCGCTCCGACACCGGCAGACTCAGCGGCGACAACCTCGGTCCTGAACAGGAGGCCAAGTGAAACCTTGGCCGACGATCGACTCCAGCCCTAAAGGCTTCGAGGATCAGCTTGGCTAACGGGGTCGACTTTGATGTTGAGGGCCCGGTGGTCGGGGCGGACGAACTGAACAGGCCGGCTATCAGCGCCCACTGCTGCTCCATGAAGGCAGTGAAACTGCGCTCCAAGGCCACCATACTGAACTTGAGTCTGAAAGGCTCGACAGCCGCCGGCTCAGCCCACGACACGGTCGGGCCTGACGCTGGTTCCTCCGGAGGGAGGTCCTCGACGAGGACAGTTGGTACTTGCCTCGGCTGATCCGTCTTTGCCGGGCGCTCCTTCTCTGAAGATCCCGGCCAGTGCTTGGGGCTCCGCGACAGGCCCGGGGAGGAGCCGGGTCGCTCGGAGCCATCAAGAGACGTTGCCTTAGAGGATTTCTTCTTCCTCTTGTGCTCCCTCGAGGGGGACCCCCTTTCCGAGGAACCTTGATGCTTCTTGGGCTCGGAATGCTCCCTCCGAAACGTAGAGGCCTCGGATGAGGTCCAGGCTTTCGGAGGCAAGGACACGGAAAAAATCCTATCATGCTGCTGCTGGCGGCTCTTCCCATTACCTTTTATACTTATGTGGGCAATTTCGTTTTTGTACTCCATATATTCCCCTGGGGATAGCATTCTGTTTTTATACTTCTTTGGAATGTTGGCTTTTTAAACACGATGGTTATTTATCATGTTTTTTTCCTGGCTAGCTGTTAGTGGTTGCTGAACTTCCCTTCTTTTTGTTTATTGGGTATTTGGTTTTCAATGTTTTTTTTGGAGTTCTCTACTTTATTTGTAGTTCTTTGCCTATGATTATTATGTATGTGCAGAACTTGATTTGAATGCATAATTAATTATCTTGTCATCATAACGTCATGCTTGGTATAACATTTAGAACTTCAGGATCACATCGACAAACACGAAACACTCGACGACAACCAACACGGATTTCGTCCCAACCACGGTGTCGAAACGCTACTGATCTACCTCTTCGACAGCATCCTAAGAATAATTGACAACATCAGGAACGGAATCATAATGATATTCATCGACATCTCCTCAGCCTTCAACACAGTGGACCACAACACGCTCCTGGAAAGACTACAGAACACTGGTATACACGGTATCACACTGAAATGGTTCCACTCATACCTAACCGAAAGACAGCTACAGGTCAAGGTGGGACACATCACCTCCCGACCCATCAAAGTCCATCAAGGAGTACCTCAAGGTTCTGCGCTCTCAGCACTCCTATTTAACATCTACATCCAACCAATATGCAACATCATGAAAGAGAACAACATTCAATACACGATCTATGCAGACGACATCATGATATACACCCCGATATCAATCGACAACCCGGACTTCTCTAAGATAACAGACTGCCTTACACAAATGACCAGTTGGTGTCAAAACAACAACCTCGCCATAAACTACAACAAGACTGAAGCTTTAATCATCACTCGGAACCAAAGCTTCATACACCCACCAAATATAAAGATACAAAACATTACTATACCAATAAGGTCAGAAGTGAGATACCTCGGGGTTACGCTGGACAATAAACTCAATCTCAAGCCACACATAGACAAAACAATACAAAAAGCCTACTACAAGATGCGAATCATCAGGAGACTGAAACCACTCCTCGCCCCAGAACACTTCCGTACCGTCTGTCAAGCACTGATAACCCCTCTACTGGACTTCTGCAATCCGATATACCTTGGACTACCGAAACAAGCCATCAAACCACTCCAACTGGCACAAAAACACCGCAGCACGAATCATATCCGGAACTGCAAGACAGGAGCACATCACACCCACCTTAAAGGACTTACACTGGCTTCCAATCGATGCACGCATCAGATACAAAACTATCATAAACCTATTTAAGATAAAACAGCAAACATCAGTCAACAGCCTGCACACCCTCATACAACCAGACACCAGCACACGTCCTAGAAGAAAACAAACACACAACCGAGTCAGCACCCCAAGTGAATACAAACACACACGCAAGGACACAACAGACAGAGCACTCTCCATGGCTGCTCCAACAATATGGAACAAACTACCGGACGATTTGAGGGCAACTACAGACCTCAAGGACTTCAGAAAACAGCTGAAAACCATGCTGTTCATAGAACACTATGGACACATCACATAAACTAAGTAACTGTATAGCAGCACACGTTACCGCCTAACACTATATGTATATAAAATGTTTTTAGCACCACTGTATATAGCCCACATTGTACATAGCTCAAACCAATCTAGCACGCAATACAACACACACCCAACTAAATTTCCACCCTCACTGCATGTATAACACACTCACACTACCAGATTGTTTGCTGTGATACCACCTTGATTATTATGATAAGGCGGTTTAGAAATACTGTTAAATAAATAAATAAATAAACATTTAATGCCTTACTTTGCTGTTACGGCCTCTCTGATACATTGGCATTGTGTTGTCTAAAGGTTTGTGGATGTATATGTATTATCTTTCTTCCTTTTTAGGGTTTATCATGGTTGGTTCCTTCGGCAGGCACCTCAAGCCGATTCACATTTGTTTTCTCTCCACGTGTGGTTTCCCGCCAAACGTTCTTAATTATTTGCCCTCCTTTTTTCTACAGTACTCACTGTTTATTTACTTATGTGTAAATTGGGCTGATATAGCTTGATATTTGCACACAGATGTGACTGGTGTGGCTATGAATTAGTTTACTTTTGTTTTTACTCAGTGGGAGTCGTCCATTATTATCGGCTTACTGGTTTCATGGGGCTTTTTTTCTCTTGTGACGTCCTTTTCATTTGTTTTAAATTATGTATTTATACTTGGGTTGTCTTCACCTTTTTAAACAAGTTTATCCACGTGATCCTGACAGATTATCCTTTGAGTTATGAATGGTCAGCACTCTGCTGCTTTGAGTTACGTTTTTTTTCCTATCTTTTCACTCTGCATACAGCGTTAGAACGATGAAAATGTTTAAGTTTTTACTTGTTATATATATCTTTTGAATGGGTTATTCAACCAGTTGGGTATGGAATATGTATATTTTTTATCCCTCTTTCTCCCTCTGGATATAACTTTGCAAGTACACCTCTCCTCGCTCCCCCTGGGGTTTTCTCCTCATATACATTTCCTTTATTGCCGCAATGCTACCGCTTGAAAGCAGATCGACATATTAATGACTATTTTTGCTTAGGTGAATGATTTCTTCTCGCCTTTTTATATCATCTACTTGGATGACTTCATAGGTCCATAGTAAGCTACGATTCCAAACTGTCTTAACAGTGGTGAGTGGTCCGTACATTACTCAGTATTATTTCTTTCAGTATATATATTGTGATAAGGAAGCTTATCATAGCTCAGGAAGGAGCTATAGAAAAGATGATGTGACTCTGAACAAGCAACCTGTCAGTTCTGGTAGAAATAAGAAAACAGAATTTTCTCACAAAAGACTACCAGTCCCAGAATGCACCAGGTTTCCAGCAGCCATTAGAGGAGCTGAAGTGGGGAAACGTGTGTTCAATCAGGAGGGCTATGAGGTAATCCCTAAGCACTCATCTCAAAGGGCAGGGCCTGATTCAGCACAGCTGCGCTGTATTAGGGAGGAGCACTCATCAAGGCAGAATAAGAATAGAGTTTGTTCTACAGATGACAAGCATCAGCTCCATGATCATGATCTTCATGATCACCTTGGATATGCAGAAAAGATCATCAGTTTCATCTGAAGGATCAGCAGAAGCAGAAGCAGAAGCCAAACCGGACGGATAGAGAAGGAAAGAAACCCTCTGGAAGGAAGAGGAGAAAAGCCTTTGAGAGGTCTAGAAGAGTCCAAGGCAGTACGTATACTGGGAGGTATTTCAAGGGCCAGCATATACCATTGGACTGGGGAAAGCCAGAGGAATGGTGCTGCAGAACAAGGAATCACCAGAGGCTACCTGTGAGGGAGACGGCTGCACGTGGAAGGGACTCTAAGACCTATGCCAGAAGGTATGTGAAGAGAGATCCAGTGTCCAGGGATCAGGACTGGAAGGCTGGACATAAGAACTGGACTACATACTGGCCAGGCTATATAGAGAGGAACTATAGCAACAATGGAAGCTCAGGTATGAACACTGATCTATGCCCTAGCTATAACCTTGAAAGACAGCAGGGAAATAAGTATTCTCCTGAAAGGGCTCCATTGAAAGATTCATCTGTGCCAATTCATGATAGTGACCTTATGCTTGTTGATGAAGAGGGAACAACAGCAGATGAAGATATTATTTATATGGACTGCTCTCTATCTAAACTCCGTTGGTAACTTTCTGTTATAAAGTATAGCAACCATCACAAAGAAATACAAATTTGTTCTTTAATCTACTCAGAAAAGCTCCTGAAGCAGGATTTGACCCACACAGTGGAAGGCAAGCCAGCTAAGAGGTTTCAGCTGGTAACTGCTAGCAATTAAGCCTTACCTAATTGCTTGTGAGCTAGGAGAGAATCACTTTTGTATCTGTGTGGGAAGTAATCAGAAGTTAATCTGAAAAGAACAGTTTGTTTCTTTCTTTGTGGCTTTTCATTTGTTGTTTTCCTGATTTTGACTTTGTTTTTCCAAGTTAACACTGACAGCAAGTAACCTAATTTATGTGCTACCAAGCATATCTGTGTTGGGAGAAATAACCCCATAAATAAATATCTTATTGGCTTTACCCAAGAGCACAACTAAATTATTGTCAGCAGCTGTGACTGGTGTGAATGAACTACATTGCCCACAATACCTTGCAAATCATATAGAAATATGCACTTGCCAAGAGTGTGAAGATTCTCACCCAGGCAGCCGTCTGACAATATATATAATTTTAACAACACTGACAATGTGTTTGTTTTTATATATATATATTATTCCCTTTGGTATCACATGTTTATGGTTTAGTTTTTATATGTGCACATTTTTATTGGTTTACATTCTTTTATTCATGGTGTGTTTTTAATTAGTTACATTAGTTAATTAGTTATATATATATATATATTATTCCCTTTGGTATCACATGTTTATGTTTTAGTTTTTATATGTGCACATTTTTATTGGTTTACATTCTTTTATTCATGGTGTGTTTTTAATTAGTTACATTAGTTAATTAGTTATATATCTTTTGGATAAGGGAATTATTATTATTATCATTTTTATTTTTATTTTCATCTTTTCTGATTTCATTACTAATTGATTTTATGCTTTTTAGTTTTTAAATGGTTTTTATATTATTGTTTATATGTATAATGTTTTTATGCATATGTTTCTGTACAAGGTCTCAGTCCCCCGAGGAAGGCTTCAGCCAAAACACGTGTCGGGCAGACCCTGTAATATTTCAATAAAGCGCATCCTTCCAGTGGCGTGGCTCTCCTGCTCCTTTAAAAAAGGTTTGAACAAGTTCCTGGAGGAAAGGTCCATAAAATATTATTTAAGGGGACCCGGGAAATCCACTGCTGGCACCAATACAAGCATTGTGGAACCTGTGTCTTTTGGGGAAACTGCTAGGTACTTGTGACCTAGATTGACCACTGCTGGAAACAGGATACTGGACTTGATGGAGCTTGGTCTAACCTAGAATGGCCGACCTTATGTTCTTATTGCGGCCCTGGACGTCTGGACCTTGAAGAGGGTCTTGGCCACCAGGGGCATGGGCGGGTAAGCATACAGAAGGCCATCACCCCAGTGGAGGAAAAACGCATCGGCTGCGAGGTGGTTCCAGAAGGAATTCCGGAACAGAACCTCAGCAGTTGAGCATTGTGAGGACTGGTGGTCTACTGCCGGGGTATCCCATTCTGGAAGATATCCCGTGCCACTGGGGGGTTGAGGGTCCACTCGTGAGGCTGCAGCACCCTGCTGAGCTGGTCCGCCAGGACATTTTCCTGTCCCGGAAAGTAGATGGTCCGGAGGAGCATACTCTGCCGCTTTGTGAAATTCCAGAATCTGATCGCCTCCCAGCAGAGAAGGTAGGGCCCATGCCATCCTGTTTGTCAATGTAGAACATCGCCACCAACTGTCTGTCTGAAACAGGAAAAACAGATTCGCCAGGTAGTGCAGGAAGACTTGCAGGGCATTTTGCAACCGCTCGGAGCTTGAGGAAGTTGATTTGGAGCTGGCTCGTCTCCTGTGACCAGAAACCTTGGGACTGAAAACTGTTCCAGTGGGCTCCCCGGTCGAGTTTGGAGGCATCTATGGCGAGGACCTGCTGATGTGGGAAATCCTGAAAGGGGAGCCCTGCCAGAAGATTGCGTGACTGTCATCACGAGGCAGGGGAGCAGGAGAGCAGTGGGGTGACCCGTACCCTGTCCGAAAGGTGCTTCCATTGAGTGCAGAGAGTTTACTGAGTCCGACGCATTTAGAAACAGGCTGAGGGAGTGACATCAGGCCATGTGCCCCAGGAAGAGGAGCATCCACCAAGACAGCCAGAGAGGATTTGACCTCCTCCACCAAGACAGAGAGGCTCTGAGCCCTGTCGGGCAGAAGAAAGGCCCGGGTCTGAGTGGTATCAAGGAGAAACTCCAGGCACTGGGCAGGCTGTAGGTGGGATTTGGGATAGTTTACCACAAAATCCAAGGTCTCCAGGAGCTGAATGATGAGACTTAGGGCCTGTCGGATCTCGTCCAGGGAGCCTCCCCTTATCAGCCAGTCATCCAGGTAAGGGAATATGAACATGCCCTGAAGCCGTAGGAAGGCGGCGACCACTGCCAGGCACTTTGTGTAAACCCTGGGAGCAGACGCCAGGCCAAACTGGAGCACCGGCACTGGTAGTGACACCATCCGATCACAAAGCGGAAGTACTGCTGGTGCAAAGGATGGATCAGGATGTGGGTATAGGCATCTTTGAGATCCAAGGAGCACAGCCAGTCTCCTTGGTGGAGGTAAGGCAGCAACGTTCAAAGGGATACCATATTGAACTTCTCCTTCATTAAGAAGTGGTTGAGATCCCATAGGTCCAGAATTTGTAACAACCCACCTGTCTTCTTGGGAACCAGGAAGTAACGGGAGTAAAACCCTGTGCCCTTTTGAGGCAATAGGATCAGCTCCCCCGCCCTTGACAGTGAGGAGAGCTGCAAGCTCTCTTTGAAGAGGTCTCAAGGAGTGGGGCCCAGAGGAAGTTCCTTGAGAACAACAAAGGTGGCATCTGATGGAAGATACTGAGGTAGCCTTCTTTTACCACCTGAAGTGCCCAAGTGTCGGTGGTAATGCTGGACCACTGGTAGGCAAGGAATGTGAGACATCCCCATATGTGCTGCAGTTCCTGACCTCCTGTGAGAAGAGGGGCTGTGGCACAGGTGCTGTTTGGGATTTGGAGGCTTTAGGCCTATGGGGACCCTGCCCCTGGCTGGCTTCCCTGCAGCGGAGCTTGACAGGACTGATAGGCCTGATGTTGGGGGTAGATTCTGTAGGACTTCTTCTTTTTGGGGTAGAAGGACGTTTTCCCCAAGGGCTTCCGTCGGGAAGGATCAGCTGTCTTCCGAAAGAGCTTGATTCTGATCATCAGCTCAGTCTCCAATTTGGCAGCCATGTTCATCACTGGCTTGCCAAAGAGATTCTCCCCCCAGCAGGGGACATCGACCAACTTGTCCTGAATCCATTGTTCCAGGTCTGAAGACTGAAGCCATGCCAGGCGGTGGGCAGTAATACCCACAGCAGCCACTCTAGCCACAGATGCGAAGCAGTCATAAGTCGCTCAAGTCACATACTTGGAGCACTCCTTGACCATGGTCACCAGGCCCTGGAAGCACTGGAGGGGGTCATTGGACAACCAAGTTGAGAACCTGGCAAGCTCCTTTATCAGGTCTCTCAAGTACATGCCCATGTACAGCTGGTAAGCCTGGATACGGGCCATGAGCATTGAGCCCTGGAAACACCTCTTGCCAAACCCATCCATGGTGCAGGCTTCTCAACCCAAGGGCACTGAGGAATGCATCTTCTGGCTCTTGATCCGATGCATGGCTGACTCCACCACCATGGAGTTTTGTGGTAGTTGGGTTTTTTCAAAGCCAGGGCTCCTGCAGATGCGATAAATGGAATCGAGCCGCTTGCTCACAATGGGACCCATAACCGGGGCTTCCCACGTCCTGAAAAGGAGGCGTTCCAAAATGGGAGGAACCGGCACTGTTATGGCCTCCTTGGGAGGAGAGTCAGACTGAAGTATCTCCAGGTTCTCAGCCCAAGGCTCCTCTTCTGCCTCAATGGTGAAGGCGAGGGCCTTGCCCATGCCCCGGATGAAGTCTGGAAAGGAAAGGTCCTCCAGTGGGGACCTCCGATGCTCCTGAGGAGGAGAAGGGTCCGATGGAACGTCCCAATGCTGAACAGTATTGGGGGACTTGTTGCTCATCTCCCATTTTGAATTGGAAGGGAACTTGAAGCACCAGTGGGAATTGCACCGGTGTGCAGTTGGGGACGAAGACAGCAGCTGAGGTTCCGGGCAGTCTGACCCCAACTCACTAGGTAGAGAAACCCTAGGCTTGGACCGAGACTGGGATGTGTTATTGGAAATGGCCCATAGGGCATGCTGTTACAAGACAGGCTGGATCTCCTCTGGCAAGGCCCTCGCGGTGGAGGGATCTGTTCCTGGCCCCAAAGAACCGGAGGTAACCGGGAGTGGGGTCTTCTGGCTTACCAGGAAAGCAGGCAGGTTGTGTTCCAGGGACGCCATTCTAGGGTATTGTTCTCAATGCCAGTTCCCTCGGTGGAGACTCACCGATGTTGATTGCCTCAGCAGCCCGAGAGCAGTCCTCCGAGGGAGTGGGAACCACTTCCCACCCAGGCAGCTTCGAGAGTCTCTCTTTTCCAGTCCCTTACCCTTGGAATCCCATCGAGGACTGCAGTGCCAGTGCTCGCGGGTTTTACCCACAGTACTGACATCATCCCCCAACAAGGACTTAGACGAAGAGCGTTCCTTCTGGGAACCGTGCTCCACCACCGGTTGCCTGTCCGATGCTCTGTGAACTCAGGGCTCCAAGAGAGCTCGATGGCCACCGGAGTCAGAGTCCTCCACAGCCGCCCTTGAGGGTGTCAATTCTGAAACTGATAGCGGGGCTGAAGCCGAGGCCTTTGGGCCAAACAGCATCTTCTTCTGCCTTTCATGATTCATATATCCCTTGCTCATCATCTGAAGACAGAGCAGGCACGAGGAGGTATCATGAGCTGGCGAGAGGAGGTATCGTGATCAGCCCTGAGGCACTGAAGGCAGCAATTGTGGCGGTCCATGATGGAAATGATCCTGCCATAATCAGTGCACTTCTTAAAACCACAAATTAAGCGGGAAAGACGGCCCCCTCGAGATCAAACTCCAATGTCCTGATTAGTAGGGCAAGAGAGAAAAAGCCCACACACCGAAAGAGAAAAATAAGTTTCCGAAAAAATATGTGATGACGAGATAGCAGTGGTTCCGGGACCGCAAGGTGACGACAGTTCGCGACTGAGAAAAGAGCGAGAAAAACCAAGAAGAGTTTACAGCAAAAACAAGAGAGCTTTTTCTAAGGTGCAGACAGTATGTCTGGTGGGCTCTGCGTAAAAATGAAGACTGAGGAAAAATGGTTCCCTTGGACGAGAAGGTGACCAGGCATGTGTGGTTGATGTCCCAAAGGTTTTCTTTGAAAGCTGGGGAGAGATTACCACATGGGCTTTGTCAGTGCCGACGTCATCCGTATGCGAGGACTGACTTCCTGCTTGTTCCCGGAGAACATCTGTATACAACTGTACTTTTCAAGATTATTTCTGAACATTCCTTATTAACAATACTGAATCATTTATACAGGTATGGCCACGTCTAATCTTCAAGAACAAAAGGAAGTCTGGTTTTAAGGATATCTCCATTGAAGATATTTTAGTGAACATCATTAGTAATCAGGTTACTTTATATATTTTGATTACATTATAAACCAAAGTCATTTATGGCATCTCAAATCTCTGAAGCAGGCCATCCCATTTTAGTGCTAATAGAATTCAGCAAATGGAAGATCCAGTTTTGGAAAACTGACTCACAATTTCAGCTCAAACCAAACTCAGATTCAACATATAGTCTGCATTGCTCAAAGTTTTGTCTGCTGGACCCAAAAGCATAAACTGAAGAGGACTGATAGAATGATACAGCTGGACTAGAAAAGTTCCAGAGATAAAGATTATGGGCCCGAGTTTCAGTTGGGCAGGGCTAAGTGCCGTAGCTGCGTAGCCCTGTCAACGACCCCTTAACCCTGGATTTTCACCTCTGCAGCGATGGAAGTGAAAATCCAGGGTTTGCTGCATAGCCGCCGAGTCTAACCAGGCAGCAGCAATTTTGGAAGCTGCCCGGTTAGCCCCGGCACCTTAAAGATAGACAAGGGTTTTCCTCACCTATTTTTAAGGTGCAGAGTGCTAACTGGGCAGCATCCAAAATCGCTGCTACCCGGTTAGCGCCATTTCCTGCCTCTGCTCTGCCCCCGGAACACCCCAATGCTAACTGGATAGCATCGGGGCATGTAGGGGACTTAATACGGGATTTTCAAAGGCTGTTAACCATAGAAATGCCTTTGAAAATCGGGCCCTATAGAGATAAAGAGGATGGAAGGGAAAGAGTAGTTACTCACCTGTAACAGGTGTTCTCCAGGAGCAGCAGGAATCAGTCCTCACATATGGGTGACGTCGGCACCGACGGAGCCCTCGCAGAGCAATTTCCCCAGCTTTCAAAGAAAGCCTTTGGGAACTGCAGCGCGCATGTGCGGTCCCCTTCCCGCCCAAGGGTGCCATCTTGCTCAGTCTGATGACATAGCTAAAAGACAGCAAAAAAATAGCAAAAACGAAATCATAGGACGGCAACTCCAAGGGGAGGAGGGAGGGTTGTGAGGACTGATTCCTGCTCCTCCTGGAGAACACCTGTTACAGGTGAGTAGCTACTCTTTCTCCAGGACCAAGCAGGAAGTCAGTCTTCACATATGGGACTCCCAAGCTCAAGGCTACCGGAGACCTCAAGCACAAAAATGAGCTCCCTCTAGCTCAGCAGCACAGAAGGAAGGAATCTTCTCTGAAAACGCCCCCGACCGGTAGCCCAACACCAGGGTCGGAGGGTAGGAGTTGATAAACCTCAAAGAGATTATGGAGGACTGCCTGTCCGAAAGCACTATCCCTGCGGGACTCCCTCTCCAGGCAGTAATGGGCCGCAAAAGTCTGACTTGAAGACCAAGTAGCGGCCCGGCAGATGTCTGCCAACGGAACAGAGCGGAGATGAGCCACTGACGCAGCCTTCGCCCTAACACGAAGAGCCGTGACTCGACCCTCCAACGAGAGGCCAGCTGCCCCATAAGCCCAAGCGATACAGTCAGCAACCCATATGGACAAAGTACGCTTGGAGACAGGTAGCCCCAACTTATTGGGGTCAAAAGAAACGAAGAGCTGAACAGCCCTCCTATGCTCCCGCGTACGATCAAGGTAGAAGGACAAGGCCCTCCTACAGTCCAGGGTATGCAGGACCATTTCAGCTCGGCTGGTGTGCGGCCTGGGAAAGAAGGTCGGAAGAACCACCTCCTGGTTGAGATGAAAAGGAGAAACCACTTTTGGAAGAAACTTAGGGTGAGTCCGTAAGACTACCCGATTTCTGTAGAACCTAGTGTAAGGAGAATCAGACACTAGGGCCTGCAGTTCACTAACGCGCCTAGCAGAGGTAAGGGCTACCAAAAACAAGGTTTTCCAGGAAAGAAAACGAAGAGGGCAGGTAGCCATAGGTTCAAAGGGCGGACAGGTAATCCGCTGCAAGACCACATTCAGATCCCATTCCGGGGCTGGTGGGCGCAAAGGAGGCTTAAGGAGAAGGAGGCCTCGGAGAAAACGAGCCACCAAAGGGTGGTTGGAAAGAGGCCTGCCCTCCACCGGTGCATGATGCGCAGAGAGAGCACTGAGGTGGACCCTGACAGAGTTGGACTTAAGGCCAAGATTGGAGAGGTAAAGCAAATATTGCAAGACCACTGCCACCAAGCAGAAGAAGGGATTCTCAGACTGCTGAGCACACCATACGGAGAACCGACACCACTTAAGATCGTAGGACTTCCGGGTGGATGGCCGCCTGGAGGCCAAGACGACCTCTTCCACCTCCCGAGGCAGCAGGAGGGGAGCAAGGACTACCCTTTCAGCAGCCAGGCCATCAGATGAAGGGACTGGAGGTTGGGGTGTAGGAGAGTCCCCTGATCCTGTGACAGGAGATCGGGTTGAAACCCCAGAGGAAGAGGAGTGTCCACCGCCAGCTGCAGCAGAAGCAGGAACCAGGGTTGCCTCGGCCACCTGGGAGCTACCAGGATCATCGAGGCTCTGTCCCTGAGAACCTTGAAGAGCGTCCGAGACACTAGTGGCATGGGAGGAAAGGCATACAACAGGCCCGTGGACCACGGAATGAGAAAGGCATCCGCCGCTACTCTGAGAGGATGCGGTTGTCGAGAGCAGAATCGGGGAAGTTGCCGGTTCAGAGGACTGGCAAAAAGATCCATGGTGGGGAGGCCCCACTTGAGAAAGATCCGTTGAACCACCAACGGATCCAATCTCCACTCGTGGGGTTGGAGGATCCTGCTCAGCTTGTCTGCTAGGTAATTTTCCTGACCCGGGAGATAGACAGCTTTGAGGAGGATGCCGTGGCCGACGGCCCAAGAGCACAGTTTTTGTGCCTCTTGACAGAGAAGGAAGGAGCCCGTGCCTCCTTGTTTGTTCACGTAGAATATGGCAACTTGATTGTCTGTCTGGACTAGCACAGACTGGTGAGAAGTGAGGTGGGAGAAGGCTCTCAGAGCAAGGCGTATGGCTCTGAGCTCTAGGAAGTTTATCTGCTGAGCAGACTCCCAAGGAGTCCAGAGGCCTTGAGTACATGTCCCTTGGCAATGTGCTCCCCAACCCAGGAGAGAAGCATCGGATGTCAGTACCCGAGAAGGCGGAGGAGATTGAAAATCCACTCCCAGCATTAGGTTTGGCAGATGAAGCCACCACCGCAGAGAAGAGACCAGCAGGTCGGATATCTGTACTGAGTCCGCCAGGCTCCCTGTGGCCTGATGCCATTGAGTGCGAAGGCACCACTGAGCAGGTCGCATGTTCAGGTGGGCATTGGGGGTCACATGGACCGTGGAAGCCATATGGCCGAGCAGTCTCAGAAATTGCCTGGCAGAGACCAGGGAATTGCTGTGAAAGTGGCTGGCAAGGTCCATGAGCCTGTGTGCCCTGTCCAGAGGCAGGAAGGCCCACGCCTGAAGAGTGTCCAACCTGGTGCCTATGAATTCGAGATTTTGAGAGGGGAGCAAAGTGGACTTTGTGAAGTTTATGACAAATCCAAAGTGCTGGAGTAGAGTCACAGTGCGATGAGTGGCCTGAGTGGCTTCTTGGGAAGACTGGGCTCGGATGAGCCAGTCGTCCAGGTATGGAAACACAAAAAGGCCTTGAAGTCTTAGATAGGCTGCCACCACTGCCAGGCATTTGGTGAACACCCTGGGGGCGGAGGATAGGCCAAAGGGCAGTACTGTACTCTGTACTGGTAATGATTTCCTCCCACAACAAACCTGAGATATTGTCTGTGGTCTGGATGAATAAGGATGTGAGTATACGCATGCTTTAGATCTAAGGAGCATAGCCAGTCTCCCTGCTGGAGGTAGGGCAGCAGGATTCCAAGGGTAAGCATCTTGAACTTTTCCCTCTCCAGGAACTTGTTGAGGTTTCGCAAGTCCAGGATGGGACTGAGGCCTCCTGTTCTTTTTGGTACCAGAAAGTACCTGGAATAAAAGCCGTGACCTTTCAGGTGGTGGGGCACTGGTTCCACAGCCTGTTCCTGAAGAAGACTTGCCAACTCCTGAAGGAGCAAGTCCCTGTGCAGAGGGAGTCTGGGAGGCTCCCCTGGAAAGTAGGAGGGAGGTACCTGGTGAAAGTGTAGAAGATAGCCTTTTTGAACTATATGAAGCACCCAGGTATCTGATGTGATGGCTGACCACCTGTGGGCAAAGTGGACCAGCCGGCCTCCTGTGCTGAGAGACACCAGCGGAGGGGAAGAGGCTATGCTGATGGAGTCAAAAAACCCCACCCTGCTGGGCAGGGGCCGGTGTTGTGGGCTTGGGGGCCTGCTGCCTACGGGACCCATTACCCCGTCCCTTGGCCTGCTGACCCTGTTGGGGAGCTGCAGAGGCCTGATAATGAGGGTATTGTTTATAGGCAGCCGCCTTCCTCGGGTAAAAGGGATTTTTCCCTGAGCCCTTCTTCTTCTGAGAAGGGGCAGAGGTTTTTCTGGACAGCCGAGTCCTGGTCAGAGTCTCGGTCTCGATCTGTGCAGCCTTTTCAGCCATGGGCTTGCCAAAGAGGTTTTCACCTCTGCAGGGGACATCGACCAACTTGTCCTGCACCCAAGGCTCGAGGTCGGATGACTGAAGCCAAGCCTGTTGGTGGGCACCGATGCCGGCTCCGGCTACCCGAGCTGATGCTTCGAAGCCATCGTAGGCTGCTCGAGAAATAAACTTCGAGCACTCTCGAATACCAGTGGACAAGGCCTGGAACCTCTGCAAAGGTTCCTCGGAGAGACCAGCAGAGAACCCGGCAATCTCCTTTGCCAGGTCACGGAGATACATGCCCATGTAGAGCTGGTAGGTCTGGACTCGACAAGCAAGCATAGAGCCCTGGAAACACTTCCTACCGAGGGCATCCAGGTTTTGGGCCTCCCGGCCGGGAGGCACCGAGGAGTGCATCTTCTGACTCTTGAGTCGATGCATGGCCGATTCCACCACCATGGAATGGTGCGGTAGTTGTGCCTTTTGGAACCCGGGGCTCTTGCGGACTCGATAAATGGAATTGACCCGCTTGCTTAACACCGGCGCCGACGCCGGGCTCTCCCACATGCGGAAGAGAAGTCGTTCCAGCATCGGAGGAACCGGTACAGTAAAGGCCTCCTTCGGGGGAGAGTCATACTGGAAGGCATCGAGCTCTTCGGCTCGAGGCTCCTCCTCGGGATCCGTGGGGAACGCCAAGGCCTTGGCCATATCCTGCACGAAGTCCGAGAACCGGGTATCCTCCGGGGGGGGACCGTCTCTGAGGTTCGGACTCGGGCAAGTCCGATGGGACGCACCGAGTCCGAAAAGTACCGGGTGACTCTTCGTCCTCCCTCTCCCAGCCCGACTCCTCGGAGGAGGAATCAAGCGGCTCCGGTCGGGCGGGCACCGATGCCCTCCGCCCCGATGCCGAGGCCGGCGTCGACGACCTCGGTCCCGAACGGGAGGCCGAGGGAGACCGTGACCGAGGATCGATTCGAGCTCGCATGGACTCGAGGATCGGCTCGGTCTCCGGGGTCGACTTGGACATTGACGTCCTGGTGGTCGGGGCAGATGCACTGGCAAGGCCAGCGATCAATGCCCGCTGCTGGTCCATGAAGGCAGCGAAATTGCTCTCCAAGGATGTCAACCTGAGTCCGAGCTCAGGAGACCCAGCAGCCCCTGACTCGGGCCCCGACGGCGTCGGGCCCGACGTCGGCTCCTTCGGAGGTGAGTCCACGAGGACTACAGTACTCACGTGTCAAGGAGACTCCATCTCGAGACGAGGATGTTTTGAAGGCCTCTCCGACTCCGAAGACCCGGGACGGCTATCGGGGCTATGCGAGCTGGCCCTCGAGGAACCAGGAGAGTCCACTGACGCCGCCCTCGTGGGTTTTTTCTTCCGATGATGTTCCCGGGCAGGAGACCCCCGCTCAGAGGAACTCTGACGATGCTCGGGACCGGAGTCCCGGGACGTCGAAGCCTCTGACGAGGTCCGGGCCCGGCCGGACACGGAGTCAGAGAAGATTCTTTCTTTTTGATGCTGCCGACTCAACGCTTTTGAGGACATTTTGCCACACGGACCACAGATCATCGGGTCATGATCGGGTCCGAGGCAGCGGAGGCAGCAGTCGTGTGTGTCGGTAAGAGACATAAGCTTCTTACAGCAATCACACGTTTTAAACCCGCTGGCAGCTATCGGGGGAAAAAGGGCCCCTGCGAGGTCAAAAGACAGGGCTGCCAGTGAAAAAAGAAAAAATGGCGCGAACGCTCGTCACGAAGGACAAAAAAACGAAAAATAAAGAACGGACTCGATACCAGCGTATCGAGCCCAGGCGGGAAAAGGATCCGGCGTCGAACCGAGAAAAGAATACTAAATAAAATCAAATTTTCCAGCGGCGATCACAACAACGTCTGTAGGGCTCCGCGGAAAAAAGAAGACTGAGAAAGATGGCACCCTTGGGCGGGAAGGGGACAGCGCATGCGCGCTGCAATTCCCAAAGGCTTTCTTTGAAAGCTGGGGAAATTGCTCCGTGAGGGCTCTGTCGGCGCCGATGTCACCCATATGTGAGGACTGACTTCCTGCTTGGTCCTGGAGAATTAAATTTAGCTCACATCTTTCTCAGATATTCAAGCCAAAGGACTTACAATCTAAGTTTGTACCTGAGGCAATAGAGGGTTACTGACTTGCCTAAAATCATGAGGAAAAGCAGTGGATTTTGAACCAGGCTTCATCAGGTCTCAGCCGACTGGCTGTAACCACAAGGCTACTCCTCCACTCCTCTATGAGGAAAAGCTACACAGATTAGTGCTCTTCAGCTTGGAAGAGAGACAGCTGAGGGAAGATATAATAGAGGTACAAAATCATGAGTGGTGTGGAACAAGTAAACATGAATCATTCGTTTACACTTTCATAAAGTATAAAGACTAAGGGACACATCA
This sequence comes from Ichthyophis bannanicus, assembly GCA_033557465.1. NCBI lineage: Eukaryota > Metazoa > Chordata > Amphibia > Gymnophiona > Ichthyophiidae > Ichthyophis > Ichthyophis bannanicus. Next base: position 1,373,251,670 of record CM066032.1, on the reverse strand, counting down.
CCAAATACTAAGTAGTGCATTTAAAACAAATCAGAGAAAATATTTTCTCACTCAACATACAATTAGGCTCTGGAATTCATTGCTAGAAGATGTAGTAAAAGCAGTTAGGGTAGCTGGGTTTAAAAAAGGTTTGGACAAGTTCCTAGAGCAGTGGTTCTCAACCTTTCTTCTTTGTGACACACCTGATAGATTGTGTTCATATGCATAACATACAAACAGTACAATCTGCAGCAGAACAAAAAAAGTGCTCAAATCATTTTATTGCAGTTAAAGCGTAGCTACTCACCTGTAACAGGTGTTCTCCGGAACAGCAGGAATCAGTCCTCATATATGGGTGACGTCGACGCTGACGGAACCTGCGTGGAGCATTTCCCCAGCTTTCAAAGAAAGCCTTTGGGAATGCTACCACGCATGCGTGGTCCCCTTCCCGCCCAAGGGTGCCATCTTGCTCAGTCAGTGACATAGCTAAGATGGCAGTAAAAAATTAAGCAAGGTAGGGAAGGCAACTCCTAGGGGAGGAGGGAGGGTTGTGAGGACTGATTCCTGCTGTTCCCAGAGAACAACTGTTATAGGTGAGTAACTGCTTTCTCCAGGAACAAGCAGGAAGTCAGTCCTCACATATGGGACTCCCTAGCTCCAGGCTGCCGAGGACCGAACCACGACAGCACCAATGGCGGCCAATCGGGTAGCCGTGACTTGCAGAAAGGCAAGTCCCCGCTGAGAGACTCTGCAAGATCCTAGCATCCAGCAGCACTATCACTCCGATAGTCTGAACACAGAAGGGTTGGAGGGCAGAAGTTGCTTACACCCCGAAGATATTATGGAGTACTGCCTGGCCGAAGGCACTGTCCCTGCGGGACTTGCTTTCTAGGCAGTAGTGAACTGCAAACGTGTGAAATGAAGATCATGTGGCGGCTCTGCAGATCTCCATCACTGGCACCGAGCATGCGCTCTGATCCAGTGTTCCAGGGTGAGGCCTGATCACACATCGGCGAGGGCAATACAGTCTGCCACCCAAGTGGACAAAGTACGCTTGGTCAAGGGAAGTCCCAGTCTGCTGGAATTATAAGATACGAAAAGCTGAGGTGCTTTACGATGGCCCTGGGTCCTCTGTAAATAGAAAAACAGGACCTATTTGCAGTCCAATGTATGGAGTATGAGCTCCTCTTTGCCAGCATGGGGCCGTGGAAAGAAGGTGGGAAGTACAACCTTTTGGTTGAGGTGGAATGGGGATACCACCTTTGGGAGGGACTTGGGGTGAGTGCGGAGCACCATCCTGTTCTTGAAGAACCTGGTGAATGGAGGATCAGGACATGCAATTCGCTCACTCTGCGAGCTGAGGTTAAGGCTACTAAGAAGGCCACCTTCCAGGACAGGTAATGCAAGTGGCACTTGGCCAGAGGCTCGAATGGTAGTCTGGTAAGGTGGGAGAGCACCACATTGAGGTCCCACTCAACTGTTGGGAGGCAGAGAGTGGGGTTTCGACAGTAGAAGGCCCCGCAGAAACCATGAGACTAGGGGCTGGCTTGAGAGAGGTTTGCCCTCGATCAGGTGGTGGTGAGTGGCTATAGCACTCAAGTGTACCCTGACGGAGTTAGATTTCAACCCAGCATGGGACAGGTGTACAAGGTACTGGAGTACCACCTGTATGGGGCAGGAGAAGGGATTCTCCTTCCTGTCCGCATACCAGAAGGCAAACCTGTGCCACTTAAAGGTGTAGGCCATTCTGGTAGAGGGCTTTCTAGAGGCCAACAGGATCTCTTCAACCTCTGCTGGCAGATTGAGAGGGGCCAGAACTACTCTCTCAGTAGCCAGGCCATTAGGATCAGCGACCCCACACTGGGGTGGAAGAGAGAGCCCTCCTCCTGGGTCAGGAGGTCTGGGGCTCGACACAGGAGGACTGGAAGTGCCGCCGACAGTGAGAGCAGCAGAGGGAACCAGGGTTGCCTGGGCCACCTGGGGGCAATCAGTATCACCGATGCCCTCTCGCTCTGTTTCTTTAACAGAGTCCTGGCAACCAGAGGAGTCGGTGGAAACGCATAGAGGAGTCCCTCTGACCATGAGATTAGGAAGGCATCTGCCACTATCCTCTCCGGGTGCAGCTGACGGGAGCAGAAGTGAGCCAGCTGTGTGTTGGCTGGAGAGGCAAACAGGTCTATCTCAGGCCATCCCCAGAGGTAGAAGAGCCCCTCCACCACTGTGGGGTCGAGATGCCGCTCGTGCAGACGCAGGACTCTGCTGAGTCTGTCTGCCAGGCAGTTGTCCTCGCCCAGGAGGTAGACTGCCTGCAGAAGCATGCCACTGCGCGTTGCAAAGGAGAGGATGGCTACCTTCTCCTGGCAGAGGGAGAACAAACCCGTGTCCCCCTGCTTATTTATGTAGAACATCGCGACCTGGTTGTCTGTCTGGATCAGCACAGGTCTGTCTCACAAGTGGCTGCAGAACACTCGTAGGGCTAGGAATACTGCCTGGAGTTCTAGAAGGTTGATCTGTAACAGGGACTCCTCCTGGGACAAGCAGCTCTGCATGCGATGAGCTCCCCACCCCCCACCCCCCAAGAGGGAGGCATCCGAGGATCCTCTGCGGTGAGGGCATCTGGAAGGGCATTCCGGCCTGGAGGTGGCACAGGTCCAGAAGGACCTCGCCAACTGGCAAGTGATCCTAACCCTGTCCTGGAGCCTGTCCATGGCCTGGGTCCACTGAGAACGCAAGCACCACTGGGCTGTCTGGTAACAGACTCACACTCGCAGGAGGATATCATAAAACGCTCTTTCACTCTCGGCGCCTGCCCTATGGAACTCCCCCCCTGAAGAATTAAGAGCCCTAAATGACCTCAAGGACTTCCACAAGTCTCTCAAGACCAATGTTCCCTCTAATTTTCTGTAGGCTGTGTGCGCATAAAATATCAGCTGTGTGCAGCTTTTGAAGGAAGGTTAATTTTTTGTGTGCCACATAACGACACTCGGAGTTATATACTTTAAAATTTGACTACATGTCAGAATACAGTATGTACACCACATTGATTTTAATCAAATTAAATGAAAATAGACGATTATTAAATGAAGCGGGAAATTTCTAGCAATTACAATCATAACTTTTAAATTTTAAGACGTCTGTGTTGTTTTCTATCAGAATCAGAGCTGTAATTTTTGTGCGATCTGTTGTAAAGTATGTGCGCTCGCTCGGCGAGGTGTGTACGCGTGCACAGCTTAGAGGGAACAGTGCTCAAGACCCTCCTGTTCAAGGATTTCTATGGACAAGTAACAAATTGTCAAGCACCAGAATTCTGCTACAAATGGCCCACAACCCGCACGCTTACATGAAAACTAAATGCAGATAGTTTGTATGTATGTCCTGTCATATCCTCCCCTCCTGTTACCTCCAATTTGTGTTATTAACCACTTTGATTGAAAGATAAGGTGTATAGAAAACTGGTTAAACAAATAAATAAATAAATGTATAAGCGGGCTAGGAATATGACATAGACTGTGGAGGCCATGTGGCCCAGCAGGCGGTGGTGGGCCGGCACCATCTTGTGGCATTGGACTTCCCCTGCCAGCTGTCTGAGGCATTCTGCCCTGTCCTGAGGAAGGGAGGCCCTGGCCCACACCGTATCCAGCTGAGCACCTATGAATTCCAGGTTTTGGGCTGGAGAGATATGTGATTTGGGGTAATTGATGACAAACCCCAGGTGCTGCAGGAGGAGAATGGTACGCTTTGCGGCCTGGCTGGTCTCTGTGGCTGTACCGCCTCTGATGAGCCAGTTGTCCAAGAAGGGAAAGACAAATACCCCTTGTAGGCACAAATGGGCGGCTACTACTGCTAGGCACTTTGTGAAGATTCTTGGCAAGGAGGCCAGACGGAAGGGAAGTACCCTGTACTGATAGTGGCTCCCTCCGAACATGAATCTGAGGAATTGCCTGTGAGAGGGGTGGATCAAGATGTGAGTGTACACATCCTTTAGGTCTAAGGAGCACAGCCAATCTCCCTGGTGGAGGTAGGGCAGCAGTGTTCCAAGGGAGAGCATCTTGAACTTCTCCCTCACCAGAAACATATTCAGGTTTCAGAGGTCCAGAATGGGCCTGAGGCCCCAGTTCTTTTGGGAACCAGGAAATATCTGGAGTAGAAGTCTTTTCCCCAAAGATATTGGGGTACGGGCTCTACTGCCTTGTCCCTGAGTAGACCTATTAGCTCTGAGAGTGTCTGGTAAAGGAGAGGTCACACTGGTTCTCCTGAATAATACTCCGGTGGGGTCTGCTGGAAGCAGAGGTGGTAACCATCCTTTACCACTTGGAGCACCCACTGGTCGGAAGTGACCTCGGCCCACTTGTGGGCAAAGAGTGCCAGGCGGCCCCCTGTGGGCTGATGAGGATCTCCCGGGGAGAGGGAGGCCCTGCCTGGGAGTCAAAAGCTCCCTCCAGGCTGAGCCAGGGCTGAGACCTGCAGCTTCGGGGCTTTTGGCTTCTTGGGCCAGTGTCCCTGGTCTTTAGGCTGGGGTCCCTGCTGCTGTTGGCCTGAGAAGGCTTGATAGTGCAACTCTGGTGAAAAGGCCCCTTTTTTCCTTGAGAAAATTGGCTGTTTCCCATTTGATTTCTTTTGGGGGAGGGCAGAGATTTTCTTTGTGAGTCTCTGCCAGGTCACCACCTCAGCCTCTATCTCAGCTGCCTCATCAGCCATAGGTTTTCCAAATAGGTTCGCCCCGGTGCAAGGGACGCCCAGCAGCTTTTCTGGACCCATTGCTTAAGGTCCGAGGTCTGTAGCCGGGCTTGGCGCCGAGCGCTGAAGCCTACAGATGCGACTCGGGCTGCAGCCTCAAAACCATCGTAGGTTGCCCGGGACAAAAACTTGGAACAGTCCCGGATGATGACAACCAGAGTCTGGAACCGCTGAAGGAGTTCTTCGGCAAACCCTGCTGAGAACCCGGCGAGTTCCTGGATGAGGTCCTTTAGATACATACCTATGTAGAGCTCATAGGTCTGTATCCGGCAGCTCAGCATGGCTCCCTAGAAGCACTTGCGCCCCAGGGCTTCGAGGGCTCTGGCCTCTCTGCCTATGAGGATAGAAGAGTAATTCTTCTGGCTCTTCAGCTTTTGCATCGAGGACTCCACCACCATGGAGTTGTATGGGAGCTGGGATTTCTGGAAGCCTAGGATCTTCTTGATGCGATAGATGGCTTCAGCTGACCACTGGCACAGAGGCTGGGGTTTCCCACATCCGCAAGAGAAGCCGCTCAAGGATGGGTTGCACTGGCACCGACAGAGTCTCCTTTGGCGGGGACTCATACTGGAGGATCTCCAGTTCTTTGGTGTGCGAATTCTCCTATGACTCGGTTGGGACCGAGAGGGCATGGACCATGTCTTGGACGAAGTCGTGGAAGGCTACGTCTCATGTGGGGAATGGCGCCGGGGCTCCGGGGAAGACGGCTCCGAAGGACATCTTGGTGCCGGGAGGTCTTGGGTGAGGTCTTGATGTCGGTCTCCGAGTCGGAGCCGGAGGGTGTTGAAGAATCTGAGGTGTGGGCTGTCCGTGTCTCAAAACCCGCCTTGAGGAACTGAGATTCCCTGGTGGGTCTCAGGTCAGACTCCTGGAAACTAGCCGGGGAGGATCGGATCCCTGGAGATCGGGACCAGGACCTCAATCAGTGCCGAAAACTCGCCCGGTGGCACTCAGGGTCTGGCTTGACTCCTGGGGACGCTGCTGCAGTTGGGCGCCGGTTCGTCAGATGAACCTGACATCAGCGCCTGCTGAATATCCAAGATGGCAGAGATGTTCTGCTCCAGGGCCGCCATTCTGGCCTCAATGCCAGAAGGCTCCACAGTTTTCGGCGTGGGCACTGAGGGTCTTGGGCCTGGTGCCAGCACTCTCGTGAGTGCATCCTCGATAAGGACCACAGCATCGGGGAGCCTCGCACGGTCGCCGCTGGCTGAAGCTGTGGAACCTCGACTGGCTTCGAGGATTTTTTGTTTTTCTTGCCAGTGTCCGGGGTCTTGACGGAGGAGCCGCCGCCGCAGGACTCCAAAGACGCCTGGGCCTCACGGGAGGTACTCAGCTTGGGACTCAGCGTCCGGAAGCCAGGGCTGAGCCAAACCACGGGAACATCTTCTCCTGCAACTCTGACCTTTTCTTGTTGGTTCTCGGAGTCGTGGCCTGGTGGTACTGTCGTGGTCCAGATCGAGGCAGTGCAAGCAGCAGTCGTGGGTGTCTGTAATAGACATGATTTGACTGCAATGGTCACATTTTTTGACCCCACTGGAGACATGGTGGGAGACACCCAGCCGGTGTTGATGACCCCCGGGTGAAAAAGGACGCGAACGCCGGTCGAGGCAAGCCTCGAAGAAAAAGAAGGGAAAGCAGAGCACAGCGTCAGGTACGGCACCGGCTCGAGGCAGGAAGAGGAACAGATATACAAACCAGAAAAAAAACAAGTTTTAGGATAATTTTTAGAGGATTTTTCCAGGGAAACAGGACATGTGTCTGCTGGGCTCCACAGAAAAAGGAGACTGAGCAAGAGGCCACCCTTGGGTTGGAAGGGGACCACGCATGTGTGGCAGCATTCCCAAAGGCTTTCTTTGAAAGCTGGGGAAATGCTCCGCACAAGCTGTCGACGTCAACGTCACACATATGTGAGGACGGACTTCCTGCTTGTTCCTGGAGAAAAAATTATGCAAGAAAAATATAAAATATTTATAACATGCAAAAAAATGCAATTTGTGCCTTCGAGTCAATGTTGACATCTGTCGACCCAGCAGCAGCTGGATTTTCTTGGCAGTATGACCTGAAGTAGATTGCCAGGCCTTTCTTCCGAGGCAATGGATGGTTAAGTGACTTGCCCAAGGCCACAAGGAGTGCTAGTGGGAACTGAACCCTGCTCTCTTGGTTACTAAGCCAGTGCTCTAACCATTAGGCTACTTCTCCACTCCTATCTATAACATAATTTACATTTTTTATAAACGGCTATTGAAATAAAAATGATTTAATTTTGTTCTTTCTCAGAAGTTTTAATCTTCACTTCATCAATGAGAAATCTGGGACGGATGTGCTGTATACATTTTTTGATATATATTTGAATGGTGGATAAACTCACATTAAACTGACAATATAAAGTTGTTTTTTTACCAATTCTGGAGTTTATAAAAACAGAGTTGGGATGTTTCCCTTTACAGCCTGACACACTTGAATTTGAATATTTTAAAATTTTGTATCACCTTAGTAACAGCAAAATGGATTACGATTATCCCCTTCTGTCTGCTTTCCTCATGCTGGTACTATCCATGGCAAACATCCCAGAGGCACTTCTCTAAGAGTGACTGCCTCCAATCTCACCCACTCTAACTAGTTTCTTCCTCCAATCCCATAATGCTCATATTTGAGCTGCATAATAGTATTTATATCAGTTGGGAACCGCTAATCATCCCTCTTTTTATAGCCAAATACAAAACTCCTCTGTCTACACTAGGGGATTTTTCCTGCCAAAGAAAAACTTACAGAGCTTCCTATTTAGCTTGCAAAAAAGACTCCTGGCAATTCTACTGGCAACATCTGGAAGAGATGCAAAAACCTTGGTAGCACCACCATCTTGACAGTCTCTATTCTACCAAGCCAAGACAGTCAGTTTATCCCCTTTGTCCAATTATTGATCTAATTTCCCCAATAAGGGCCCATAGTTCAATTGGGCTAGTTTTGTTAAATCCCTTGTTAACTGTATCACCAGATATCTCAATGACTCTTGTCCATCTAAATGTAAATCTCTTTTTCAGCCCCAGAATCCTTCCCTCTGGGCTATAATAATGAAAATTTCTGATTTGGACATGTTCATCTTAAACCTAGACACCTCCCCCATAATTTCTTCGTGCCCTCATAATCTCTTGAAGCAAATTCTCTGATTTCCCAGCTGCAAACAAAATATCATTGGCAAAAGGTGAAATTAGACTTACCTGCTAATTGTTGTTCCTTGAGGAACTCCAGTCTAGTCCCAGCCTCTGGGGTTTTGCTCCTCCTCCAGAAGCTTGGAGACTGAGAAACGTCATTCTTTTGATGACACCAGCATAAAGACACCGGATCCGCCTCTTGGGTTCAGTAACCTATTGACAAAGCAGACTCACCAGAGCAACAATTAAGTAGCAAACACTACTAACTTGCTTAACCCAACTTTTCTAGTAAGTTTATGAGGTAAAGGAAAATATTCCGGACCCCTTCGTGATCCAAGACCTAACATTCTCTGAAATGCTGAAATCCCCATTCCCGGTTAGAGAGGATAGTAGCGAACCTGAAAAAAAACTATCGGTCCAAATCCCCTCCTTTATGGACTATAACTAAAAAAAGCCTAAAAGCCTAAAAAAAGTATAAAATCAACTACCACATATACGCTGACGATATTATGCTGTATACTCAACTTGACACAAACAACCCAAACTACTCCCAGATAGAAGAATGCATAAGAGAGATGCAAACATGGCTTCAACGAAACAACATGGCCATTAACCATAAAAAAACTGAAGTCATGTTCATCTCAAGAAAACCGGAGTTCAACCTGCCTGCTACAATCTCCCTATGCAAGAATACCTGTCACACAAAGAATGAAATAAAGTACCTTGGAGTAACACTTGATAGTGAACTAAAGATGGTAAAACACCTCCGCTTAGTAAACAGGGCCATTTTCCACAAGCTCAGAGTTATACAGCCTCTAAGGAACATCATTGAAGCTACCGATTTTAGGACAGTAGCTCAAGCCCTCATCATACCTCATTTCGATTACTGTAACGCAATTTTATAGGGCCTTCCAAAGAAAACCCTAAGCATACTCCAAATGGCACAGAATGTCGCAGCCAGAATCATCATGAAAACAGGCTTTGCTGAACACATCACACCAGTGCTAGTCGAACTACATTGGCTCCCCATCGTAGCTCGCATAAAATACAAGACCCTAGTAACCACTTTTAAACTCATCCGCAACCTGGCACCAGCTTTCCTCATAAACCTAATCGACATGCAACCTGCTAACAGAAACAGGAGAACCACCAACCTAAACAACCTACATGTACCAATAAGTATTAGATCAGTTAAAACCGCCACAAGCAACAGAGCATACTCCTATACTGCACCCACACTCTGGAACCAACTCCCACCTGAGCTGCGCTCAAACAACGACCTGATGGACTTCAGGAAAAAACTAAAGACGTACTTATTTCAACAAGCCTACAACATGTCCTGAACAGTAATGAATCAACCATTATCTGCAGAACCAAAATGTAGTTAAGTGTAAAATGTATATATGTAAATCCTTCTCCCTCCCCTTCCTAACTGTGTGTTGTGCATATCCCGTGAATCACGTTGTACATATTGTGAAAATGCTTTGCCCTTGATCTGACAACCTTGACATATAATCCTGTAAATCACGTTGTAATTTTTTGAAATTTGTCTTTGATCTGACAATCTCCGTTACATAATCAAACCGCTCCTGATCGCTGGAAGTAGCGGTATACAAATATATGCTAAATAAATAAATAACTTTAACAAGAACCCCTTCAGCTTACCTGTAAAACATCTTGCGCATCAGGCTGTAGTCCAAAGAAATACTAGGGAGGGATACAGGACTAGACTGGAGTTCCTTAAGGAACAACAATTAGCAGGTAAGTCTAATTTCACCTTCTTTATCGTCCCTCCAGTCTAATCCCGGCCTCTGGGGATGTAACAGAGCAGTGAAAAAACTTCAACGGGAGGGACCTGCTAAACCAGCCTGAAGCTCCGCTGATCCAAAACAGGTATCCTGTCCCGCTTGCACATCTAGGCGATAATGTCTGACAAAAGAATGTAAAGACGACCAAGTCGCCGACTTACAAATTTCAACTGCAGGAACCAGACTGCACTCTGCCCACGACGTAGCTTGCGCCCTAGTCGAATGAGCTCGAAGCCCTTTTGGCACTGTTTTACCCTTTAAAACATATGCGGACGCTATCGCCTCTTTAAGCCATCTGGCAATGGAAGCTTTCGACGCTGCTTCTCCCTTGCTCGGCCCTCCAAACAAAACAAATAATCTATCCGACTTGCGGAAAGATGCTGTACATGCTAAATACTTCTTTAATGCTCTGCACATATCCAACCGATGTAACTGCTTCGAAGATGCCGCAGTACCGTGTTCCTCAAAAACCAGTAGAGAGACAACCTGATTCACATGAAAAGGCCTTACCTTGGCCAAATTGGATGGCACTGGCCTTAACACCACCTTCGTATCACTAAAAACCAGAAAGGGGTTTCTGCACAACAACACTTGTAACTCTGAAATCCTCCGAGCCTAAGAAATCGCCACCAGAAACACCACCTTGAGAGTAAGATCCTTCAGCGACGCACTAGACGGAGGTTCAAAAGGCTGTCGCACCAAAACCTCCAGGACTAAATGCAGAACCCATGTTGGGACAACCTTCCTACACGGCAGTCGCAAAAGCGACACCGCTCTCAAAAATCGTTTAATATCCGGATGTCCTGCCATTGCCTCACCTTTTATCTTAACTCTATAACAGGAAAGAGCTGCCAACTGCACTTTTAAGGATGCCGCCGCTAACCCTTTCTTGAATCCATCCTGCAAAAAAGCCAGCACCTCAGGTACAGAAGCTTTTAAGGCGTTAACCTTCTTACCCTCACACCAGGCTTCGAAGACCGCCAAATACGAATATACGCCAATGAAGTCGATCTCTGCTGAGCCAAGGCGGGAACACGTACAGGAGCTGCCCCTCTGACCAGGGCTGTATTAAAACATCTAGACCTTTGGACATTCTTTCTCGCCTCTTGCTGAAGAACCGACTGGCCTTCGCAGATTGAAAAGTTGCCATGAGATCCATTACTGGCTGACCCCAGCGATGTACCACCATTTGGAACACTTGCGGAAGGAGAACCCACTCCCCCGGGTCCAATCTTACCTGACTCAGAAAATCGGCTTCCACGTTTTCCACTCCTGCGACATGCGCCGCTGACAACGCTAGCAGATGTATCTCGGCCCATTCGAACAATTGCTCGGCTTTGGTCTCCAGTGCTATACTGCTGGTGCCCCCTTGCCGGTTGATGTAGGCCACTGTCGTTGCATTGTCGTAAAAAACTCGAATTGCCTTTCCCTGAAGATACGGTCGAAAAACTTGAAGTGCTAGGACCACCCCCCGCAATTCCAACCTGTTGATCGACCAGATCTTTTCCTGATCGGCCCAAAGACCTTGCGCGAATTGCCCTTGAACATGAGCGCCCCAACCTGACAGGTTGGCATCCGTTGTTAAGGGCACCCAATCCAGCGCTTCTAAGGGCATTCGCTTCTCCAGATTTTTCAGTCGCAACCACCAATGAAGAGCCTGTCGCGTACAAAACAGACTGTCTACTTGGTGCGACCACCGCCTGAGTAATGCTCTCTGTAACGGTCGCATGTGGGCTCTCGTCCACGGCACCAATTCGAGTGTCGCTGCCATGGTACCAAGCAATTGCAGATAGTGCCAGGCTGTGGGATTTCTGTTGCCGAGAAACCTGCGGACTTGCCTTCGCAACCCTTGTGCCCGTTGCTGGGGAAGAAACACTTTTCCGACCTCTGTATTGAAGCGAGAACCCAGGTATTCCAGTTTCTGTGACGGATTCAACCTGCTCTTGGAAACATTGACTACCCATCCGAGACTCTGCAAGAGACTCTGGCTGTAGCCACCTTGCTCTCCTCTTTGGATTTCGCTCGAATCAACCAATCGTCTAGATAGGGGTTTACCAGTACCCCTTCCTTTCGCAATGTTGCCGCTACTACTACCATGACCTTGGTGAAGGTTCGTGGCACCGTCGCAAAGCCAAATGGTAATGCCTGGAATTGAAAATGTCCCATCGGCACCGCAAATCTTAGAAACCTCTGATGCTCCTGACAAATCGGAATGTGTAGATAAGCTTCCGACAAATCTAGGGAAGTAAGAAACTCTCCTTGCCTTACCATCACAATAACATCTCCATACGGAAATGGGACACCCGGAGACAGTGATTCACGTTCTTGAGATACAAAATTGGTTGATAGGTACCTTCTTTCTTTGGTAATACGAAGTATATGAAGTATCGACTGGAACCGCATTGGTCTGGTGGTACCGGTACCACCACCTTGAGAGCAAGCAGTCTTTCCAATGTCTCTCGCACTGCTTCGTACTTGAAACACACTTTGCACGGGGACCGCACGAAAGAATCGGTCACTGGACACTGAAACTCCAACGCATAACCGTCCCTGATGACCTCTAGTACCCACTGATTGAACGTGATTTGGACCCAGGCAGGATAAAAATCCCGCAGGCGCCCTCCCACAGACACCTGTTCCCCCTGGCTTCATTGTGGCTTTCTGAGATTGGAGGAAGAGGAGGCCGCAAAGCCTCTCCCCGCTCCCCAGAAGCCCCAAAACCCCTGGTTCCTATAGGGGAAATGGCCTCTTTGAACTTGACCAAACCTTGGGGTACGCAAACGACGAAAATCTCTCTGCTGACCCCTGGCCGTCGGAACCGCTCGACCCTGCTTCTGCTTGTCCTCTGGCAACCTACCGCCCTTGGACTCCCCCAAATCCTTTACCAACTTATCCAAATATTTCCCAAACAGTAGTTTTCCCCTAAAAGGAAGCTTACTTAACCTTGACTTGGAAGATCCATCTGCGTAGCCAAAGATACCGTCGGGCTGCTACTGCACAAGCCATACTATTTGATAAACCACAAACTAAATCATAATGAATATCGGCCAAATAAGCCGCTCCCGTCTCTATTCTGGTCGCCTCCGCCATGTCTATCTGCTCTCCTTGAAGCCGTTGTGCCCAACAAAGACAGGCTCATGCTACCCAAGCTCGACAAATTGATGCTTGGATGGACAGCGCATTCACGTCAAGAACCTGTTTCAACAAGGTATCCAGTTTTCTGTCTTGCACATCCTTCAGTGCCGCGCTACCCTCTACGGGAATGGTAGTCTTTTTAGTAACAGCCGAGACGGCCGCGTCAACCTTAGGGGACCTAAACAATTCTCTATCTTGCTCTACTAAAGGGTAGAGCCGAGACATTACTCTGGACCCTTTCAGACCAGCCTCAGGCATATCCCATTCACCTTGTATCATTTCCCTAAATACCCTGTGAACTGGAAAGGCCTTCTGCGTCTTTCTAAAAGCCTGCAACAATGGGTCCTCCAATATGGTATCCTCTGATGGAGCAGCTGCTGGCATATTAAGTGCCTTAAGCGTCTCCGAAATGAGCGCCGGCAATTCGTCTCTCTGGAAAATTCGGACCACACGGGCTTGATCCTCCTGCTCCGTGAGTTCTCCTTCCTCTAAGTCATCCTCCAACTCCAAGTCCTGCTCCAAGTCCACGGAATGGACGCCTTCTGAAGCAACGGACTGTTCAGGCCTCTCCTTTTCCATTCTGACCCTCTTAGATGGGATTCCTACCCCTCCCGAGCTCAGAGGTGTCCCCAGCCTCTTCTCCCCCAGTTCCACTTCTGTGGAACCGGTTGCACTTCTCCTCGGCGCCCTTCTAAATGCCTGCTTAATGAGAGACAGAAATTCTGGCGAGAAGATCGCCACCAATCTTTTTAACATCTTTGTTAGTGATATAGCGGAAGGGCTGTCGGGTAAGGTTTGCCTCTTAGCGGATGATACCAAAATCTGCAATAGAGTAGACACCCAGGAAGGTGTAGATAACATGAGGAGGGATCTAGCTAAGCTTGAAGAATGGTCTAGAATTTGGCAGCTGGGATTTAATGTTAAAAAATGTAAGGTCATGCATTTGGGCTGCAGCAATCCAAGGGAGCAATATAGTATAGGGGGTGAAGTACTTTTGTCCACTAAAGAAGAGCAGGACCTAGGTGTGGTTGTGTCTGATGATCTTAAAGTAGCTAAACAGGTAGAAAAGGCGACGGCAAAAGCTAAAAGGATGCTTGGGTGCATACGGAGAGGAATGGCTAGCAGAAAAAAGGAGGTGATAATGCCTCTGAATAAGTCTTTGGTGCAACCTCATTTGGAGTATAGTGTGCGATTCTGGAGACCGCACCTTCAAAAGGATGTGAACAGGATGGAGTTGGTGCAGAGGGTGGCTACTAAAATGATTAGTGGTCTTCATTATAAAGCATATGAGGACAGACTGAAGGATCTTAATATGTACACCTTAGAGGAAAGGCGGGATAGAGGTGATATGATTGAGATGTTTAAATACCTCCGTGGCATAAATGTTCAGGGAGAGAGCCTCTTTCAATTGAAAGCAAGTTCTGCTACGAGGGGACATGGGATGAGGGTGAAGGGAGATAAATTCAGGAGTGATATGCGGAAATATTTCTTTACGGAAAGAGTAGTGGATCCATGGAATAGTCTCCCAGTGAAGGTGGTAGAGATGAGGACAGTAACTGAATTCAAAAAAGCATGGGACAAACACAGAGGATCTCTAAAGGTAAAAAGGGGACTGTTGTAGTTGTTGATATGGAAGGACAGACTAGATAGGCCATGTGGTCTTTTTCTGTCATCATATTTCTATGTTTCTATGTTTCAATCCCCCCGGCAAAGCTCCTTGAGAAGAGGGAACATCTGATGCGGAAGAAGGCCCCGCCACCAGCTCTAGTGGCAGCACAGCGGGCGACCTCGGCTCAGGCATGTCCAAACTGGCTCCTTCGTTGCCCTGAACTCCACCTTCTAGTTCTTTCTCCACAGAGGCTGATTCCTGGACACAGCCTCTACATACCCCCGTCTCGGAGACTGCTCCCCTTCTAGAACCACAGAGCAAACACAGTGGTCTAGAAAGTATTACTCCAGATCGGGAAATTAGTGTATACTTGTTTAAGTCTAAACAACTTCCCCCAAAGCACTGTAACAGTCAATGCTTGACTCGCTGAAGAAATTTTTTTTTTTAAAGTACTGCAGACCCTCTCTAGAGTCCCCCAAGCCTAAGTCAGGCACAGAATTATAAAAACAAAGCTGCCCTGCCGAAATACAAGCACCTGAAAAAAACTGCCTGCAACCACGGAGTTTCCTGCGCGCACGCACCCGCCATGCGGCTAGGCCTCTGTCGTTTCTCACATGCGGCTTTCCACACCCGCGGCTGTCGTCCCAGCCTCCCTGTGATCCGGGCCCCCTTACCTTGCAGACCAGAAGTATATCGCAGTTCTTCACTCTCCTCGTGCTCAACCGGAATCACGGCTTCCGCTGCGGGGAAGAGCTGAGACTCCACAGAACACAGCAGCCAGCTGCCGGAATCACACTTCGGCATTTAAAACTACCAAGGAAACCTCTGTTAGTGCCACTGCTGTCACACCTCTGGCTCCTCACTCATAATTGTGAGTTCGGGAACCTGAGCCTTCTCCTCCTCAACCTACTTCTCTTCAGAAACCAGTAAGCTCTAGGGAGAAGGGGGGGGGGGGGAGGGCAGAAGGCAGAAATAAGCACTTCAGCACCCAAATATTCAAAATATATTCCCAATATAGCCCCCCCCCACACCAATCTTTGCTTTTTAAATCAATACCCTAATACTCCAGACTCTTCTTAATTGTTCCTCGAGTGAGCCCCTATCTCTGGGCTTGCCAGCCCTCCAGCTGCTTGGAGACTGAGATAACTGAACCCAAGAGGCGGATCCGGTGTCTTTATGACGTTTCTCAGTCTCCAAGTTTCTGGAGGAGGAGCAAAACTCCAGAGGCCGGGACTAGACTGGAGGGACGATAAGGAATGTGCCATTTTATGTTGCTTATCCCATGATTGAAACCCTTGTATCTTCTGATAGCCTCTAATACCCTCAGCTAACAGCTCAACAGCCAGGGTGAATAACAAAGGCAATGCGGGGCAGCCTTCCCGGCTTTCCCTATACACCTCAGCAGCTCTGGAATACCCGCCATTGCAGTTTTGTGTATACCACTAATCCAGTTTTTAAATTTGAGTCCTAACCCTACTTTGTTTTAGTACTTGGAACATAAAGGCCTTTTCAGCATCGGAGTGCAACAGCAAAACTTTGTTTTCTTTCTGAGAACCCCATATAATATTTAATATCCTCCTTATGTTGTCTGCCGCTTACCTTCCTGGCACAAACCCAGCTTGATTCATATATATTAGTCCCAGTATTTTTATCAACTGCTGCACCAGACGTTTTGTCAAGATCTTCATATCCAAGTCCAATAATGATATGGGACGATATGCCTCACAGCACATTGCATCCTTCACAGGTTTATGGAGTACCGTGACACCCACTAAATCGCATGAGGTATGATAACTGTGATCCCTCTTTGGCAAAATTATTTAATTCCATAAAAGGCCTACCTAATAATGCTAAATATGTTTTATAAAACAGGGCTGTAAAGCCATCCAACCCTGGGAATTTACCCAACTTCAACTCTGATAGCCTACTGCATTTTTGTCGCAGAAATACCCTATCCCCTATACCTCTTCCTCCAGTAATTTAGGGAGCTGAACCCAAGACAATCCTGAATTGCCTCTGAATCTACCACTTCATCAGGAGTATACAATGTCTGGGAATACTGGGCAAAATACTCTTATATATCCTTGTCCCTAGTCAGCATTTGTCCCCCAACATCCTGTATTTGTATGATATTATTCTTACTATTCCATGCCTATTACTTATGGGCTAACAATTATTCGTTTTATTGCCATATTTGAAAAACGTTCTGCTTTGCTAGAGCCAATTTGTACTGTAGTTTTTCCGCCTGGAGTTTGGCTAGCTGGTTTCTCATCTCTATTAATAGCTTCCATATTTGCTTATTCCCCAGCCAACGTTTGTGCAGCTCTGCCAGACTCTCCAAATTGTTGCTGATCCCCCGCTCCCATTCCTTTTTTTTTTTTTTGCTATCTCTGAGGCAATTTCTTTCTAATGACCAGTTTTAACCTTTCCCATACTCCCTCAGAAGAGCATTCCTCTGTAGCATTCAAATCTAAATACTCCTAGATCTCTTGTATTTGGACCTTCTAATCATTAAAAACTCACCTCTTTGAAGAACATTTTGGCACTGAATCCTAGCGGATCGCAAACCAACATGACCTCTCGCAAACCAATAGGAGTTCTTCCACCTCCCCTCCTTGAAGTACCCCCTTAGAGACCCCAACATACCCCCTCAAGCATATACCAACTGTGTAAATAGTTTCAATGCCTTATTTTAAACTTAGTTTAACCTTAATGTGTTTATATATTATATATCTTCCATCTGTATAGTTCATTGTATTCTAAAAGTTCATTGTATTCACTCAGTTAAATGTAAACCGTTTTGACTGCTAGAAAAAGCGTAGTTACTCACCTGTAACAGGTGATCTCCGGGAACAGCAGGAATTTAGTCTTCACATTTGGGTATTGTCGGTACCAATGGAGCCCGCGTGGCAACTCTCCCCAATGTCCAATAGGAAAGCTTTTGGGAGCATCCCACAGCACATGCGTGCTGCCTTCCCGCCTCTGTACCTCTCTCACTTCAGTTGAGTTTATAGCTGAGACCAAAGGAGAGGAGTAGAGAAAGAGAGAGATAGAGACAAACTCCTAGGGTAGGTGGGTGGGTTGTGAAGACTAAATTCCTGCTGTTCCCAGAGATCACCTGTTACAGGTGAGTAACTACGCTATCTCCAGGAACAAGCAGGAATGTAGTCTTCACATATGGGAAACCCAGTACTAATTTGGAGTGGAGTGGAGTGAAGGAGTGGCCTAGTGGTTGGGGCAAGGTACTTCAGGCCGGAAGGTCGGGGGTTCAAATCCCACTAGAGGACAGCAACCTTGGGCCGGAAGGACTGGGGTTTCTAGTCCCACAGGTGCTCCTTGTGGTCTTGGGCAAGCCACTTAACCCTCCATAGCTCATGTTCCCTGTAAATAGTTATCTCCAAATTATAATGCCCTGTTCAATGTAATTTTAGTTTGTTCAATGTAAACCGCACTGATGCAGAATAGCGCGGTATATAAGAAAATGTAAATAAATAAATAATTAATGTGTGGTATCAAGGAAGGAGATCTTTATTTCACACAACTTTAGCCCAAATGCCCGACACAGACCGTGTTTCGAATTCTCTTCGTCAGGGGAATTCAGGTGTGCTACATCCAAAGCAGCTTTTTAATATCATTTTTGCTGGAAATAGCATTATTTTGGAAATAGCATTAGTTTTATATCACTCCTGCTTTGTTGTGATACTGTTTCTTTGATACTGGCTCTTCTTTTTCTCCTCCCTATTAGCGCAAGTTTTTATACAATCATTTTGAACCTACTGATAAGGTATTGTTTTTAAAGGGTTCTTTTTAGTAGTCACACCCTTTTTGATCCCTTTATAAGTTAACATATTTTCACAATAGTTTGTATTTATGTCACATTTGATGGTTTTTCTAGTGTATATTTGTTTATGGCATTTTGTTTGTGGGCATTCCTACATTTTTATTTATGGCTTATATTAATTATTATTATTATTGAGTTTTATGTTTTTATTATGTTTTTATTTGATTTTATTTGTTGATTTTAATTAATTTTTATTTTTTGATTATAATGTCTTTATGTACAATATTGTATTTATTGTTTGTCATGTATTTATGGATGTAGCACGCCTGAATTCCCCTGATGAAGAGGATTCGAAACACAGCCTGTGTTGGGCGTTTGAGCTAAAGTTGTGTGAAATAAAGTTATCCTTCCTTGATACCACAAATTAGTACTGGGTTTCTTCTGTTCACATGGTACCGTGCTTCTTTGGTGGACGTCTTCACATATGGGGACTCCCCAGCTGAAAGATGCCAAGGGGTGACCCCAGCTAGCTGCAAACTCAGGTGAGATGGGTCATGCTTCCTCCCATGGACCTTAGGCATCCAAACTGTGGATGGTGGGTAGGAGTTGTATTAAGTATGGAAGAGATGTTGTAGAACAGCCTGGCTAAATGAGGCATCCCGGCGGGAGTCATTGTCTAAGCAATAGTGGGCTGTGAAGGTATGTACCAAAGTCCAAGTGGCTGCTTTTCAGATGTCATCAATAGAGACAGAACGAAGGTTAGCCATTGAGGCTGCCATTGCTCTCACATTGTGAGCCATGACATGGTCTTCGAGAAAAAGTCCCTTACTCCGATATGTATAGGATATGCAATCTGCAATCCAATTTGACAGATTTCTTTTAGAAACTGGAAGTCCCAAATGACTAGAGTCAAAAGCCACAAAAAGCTGAGAAGATTTTCTATGTGGCTTAGTTCTTTGGAGATAAAAAGCCAAGGCTCTTTTACAGTCCAATGTGTGAAGATTCCTTTCTGCACTGGAGGCATGACACCTAGGGAAGAATATAGGAAGATAAACCGACTGGTTTAAATGAAAAGCCGAAACCACCTTTGGCAGAAAGTGAGGATGAGTCCTGAGGAGTACTTTATCATGGCGAAACCTTGTATAAGGAAGGTCAGTTACTAACGCCTATAGTTCACTAATGCATCTTGCAGAAGTGATGGCAATTCGGAAACTAACTTTCCATGAAATAAACTTTAGGTCTGAAGTGGCTAAAGGTTCAAAGGGCGGTTTCATAAGCTGACCAAGAACAAGATTTAGATCCCATGCCACCGGTGGTGGTTTAATGGGAGGTTTTGTTAAAAGTAGGCCTCTCATAAATCTTGATATAAGTGGATGAGAAGAAATAGGTTGTCCATCGAAAGGTTTATGAAAAGCCGCAATAACACTAAGATGGACCCTAACTGAATTGGTCTTCAGACCATAAGTTGATAATTGTAGAAGATACTCTAGTAGCAACTCTACAGGTACTAAAAGGGGGTTAAGTCCCTTTTGTGAACACCAGATAGAGAACCCTTTCCACTTGAAAGCATAGGAACATCTTGTGGAGGGTTTTCTGGAAGCCAGGAGGATATCGTTTACTTGTTGAGAAAGATTAACATCCTCGAATTCTAGGCTTTCAGTAACTAGGCCCTGAGATGTAGGGACTGGGGATTGGGATGCAGTAAAGATCCGTCCTCCTGCGACAGGAGATCTGGAGCATTCCCCAACTCCAGAGGAGTGGTTTGAGAGAGACGCAGAAGAGGAGGATACCATGTTTGCCGTGGCCAACGTGGAGCTATGAGTATCATACAACCTCTGTCTCTCTGAAGTTTGAATAAAGTCTTGGGAATGAGGGGCATGGGTGGGAAGGCATAGAGGAAGTCCTGTCCCCAGTGGAGTAGGAAAGCATCTCTTGCCTGACAGTTTTGAGCCGGAATTCTGGTACAAAATCGGGGAAGTTTGGCATTCTGTGGACTTGCAAAGAGGTCTATATCTGGTGTTCCCCAGATTCGAAACACTTGAGCAAGCTGGTATGAGTGGAGGGACCACTCGTGTGGCAGCAGTATTCAACTGAGTTTGTCTGCCCACAAGTTTTGAATGCCCGGAAGGTATACCGCAAACAGGTGAATTTGTAACTCTCTGGTGAGGGCACATATTCACAAAGCTTCATTGCATAGCAACAGAGAGCCTGTTCCGCCTTGCTTGTTCACATAGAACCTGATTGTCGGTTTGGACCAGAACTGTTTTGTTGCTGAGATGGCTCTGAAAGACTTGAATAGCACTGAAAATGGCTCTCAGCTCTAAGAGGTTTATGTGGAGGGAAACCTCCTGTGAGGTCCAAAGACCCTGAGTGGAGAGATCGTGCAAGTGGGCCCCCCAACCCATCTTGGACGCATCTGTCGTCAGAGTGGTTTGGCATAGAGGCTGCTGGAAAGGAGAGCCTACAAGGAGGTTTTCCAGGGATTGCCACCATTGCAGGGACAAAATCAGACGTGTGGTAGTTCTGATTTTGTCTGTTAGTCGATCCGAGGCTTGTGACTACTGAGAGGAAATGGTCCACTGGGTTGTTCGCATGTGGAAGTGAGCATAGGGAACCACATGGACAGTGGATGCCAAGTGTCCCAGCAGTTGAAGCATCTCCCGAGCAGTAAGGAATACCTTCATAGATGCTTGAGGTGCCAGTTGTATTATACATAGACAGCATGGCTGGGGCAGGAAAGCCCTTGACTGCCATGTGACTAGACGAGCCCCTATGAATTCTAGAGATTGAGAGGGGGTGAAATGAGATTTTGGGAGGTTTATGACCAGCCCCAAGTATTGAAGAATTCTCATTGCTCGAGAGAGAGTGAAGCTGGCCTCTGGAGCTGTCGATGCTCGAATGAGCCAATCGTCTAAGTAAGGGAAGATGAATATTCCCAGAGTCCTCAGAAATGCTGCTACCACTGCCATGCATTTTGTGAAGACTCTTGGAGCAGAGGCTAGTCCAAAGGGAAGAACACTGTACTGGAAGTGTCTTCCTTGGACCAGGAATCAAAGGAACTTCCTGTGATCTGAGTGGATGAGAATATGCGTGTACGCATCTCTTAGATCTAGAGAACATAGCCAGTCCTGACTTTGGAGGTATGGTAAAAGTGTTCTGAGGGAGATCATTTTGAACTTTTCTTGGAACAAATATTTGTTTAATTCTCTGAGGTCTAATAAAGGTCTGTGTGCCCCTGTCTTCTTTGGAATAAGAAAGTAGGGGGGAGTAAAACCCTGCCCCCTGTTGGGGAATGGGTACTTCTTCGATTGCTCCTTGAGCTAGAAGTGATGTGACGTCCTGCCACAAGAGGTCGGTGGCAGGGCCCTGAGAACTGAACTGTTTTATTATTGTAGGTGGGGGGCAAGTTGAGAAAATGAAGCTTGTACCCTAGTTGTACAATGGACAGAGTCCAATTTTCTGATGTTATTTGTTGCCATCTTTTGGCAAAAAAGCATAGTCTTCCTGGAATGGTCAAGGGTTCTGGACCTTTTAGGGGCAGAATGACTAAGTTCTCTAGATAGAAGTCAAAGACCCTGAGGGGGCTGGGTCTGTTGAGCCATTTGAGCTTGCGGCTTTCTTTGCTGTCTGTTCTGTTGTTGTCCCTTCTGGGGAACATGGAGCAGACAGTGAGTTTGATGGGTGTAAGATTGGTAAGGCTTCTTTTTCTTACTGAAAAAGGGTTTTTTGAATATTTTCTTCTTTGCTGGGTTGGCTGTAGACTTTGACAATCTGTTTAAAGTAGTATTGTCAGATTCAAGCTGATTAGCCTTGTCCTGCCAGTCCTTGCCAAGGAGATTTTCTCCTGTGCAAGGAATGTTTCCCAGCTTTTCTTGCACCCACTGTTCTAAGTCTGATGCTTGAAGCCAAGCAATACGACATGCTCCTATGGATATAGCAGAGGTTCTGCTAATACATTCAAAGCAATGAAGATAGCACAGTTCATGAATTTTGAGACATTCTGGGAATGCTTGACCAGAATAAGGTAGTCTGCTCTTTTTTCCTACGAAACACAAGGACTAAGGAGCTCTAAGTCTTTTGTGAGTTCTTCCAGGAACATTCCCATATAAAGAATTTAGGAACTGATCCTGGCTCCTAGCATGAAGGATTGAAAGCATCGACGGCCAAAGGCATCGAGAGTCCTGGATTCACGGCCTAGAGGATTAGAAGAATGTGTTTTATCACTCTTGATCCTTCGCATGGCCAATTCCACTACCATTGAATGGTGTGGTAACTGAGTTTTTGAAAACCAGAACGACTTGGCACTCAGTACATAGTGTCAAGGCATCGGGAATGTGAAGATATTGTTAAAGGAGTTTCCCACATTCTCAGCATTAGATCATATAAGATCTTGTGAATGGGAAGCATAGCTGCTTCCCTGGGAACCATAGGGTATTGTAGAATTCTTAATTCTTCTGCCCTGGGTTCCTTTTCTGGAATCACAGTGATTGCAAGACCCTTTGCTAAATCACGTATGAAATCCTAGGAGGACATATCCTCTGGTGGAGACATTCTGCGTTGAGGAGAAGGAACCAAATCTTCTAATAGACTCGCTCTGGTACCGGTAGAATCGTCAGAGTCATCGGAATCAGAAGACTCAAGCACCGGGTGCTCCTGTAACGCATGGTATCAGTACCGCTCGAAGGCGGTACCGAAATGTCTCGGTTCCTGATCCCCGATACCGGAGATCGGCATGGGGGGAAGCAGTCCTGTCGAAGCAGGTACTGTCGGTACCGATACATGTTGAACCGTCTGTTGCGGTCTTAGCAGTACCGAAGCTGCTAAGAGGGCCACTAGACTGTGTTCGATGGCGAGGATTCTGTGATCTATTACTCCTGCCGATGTCTGGGTGACGGTACTGGTGGAAGCGGCTATGACCCCAGAACATGGCACCAGTAGTTCCGCAGAGGTGGAGGCCTCTGGAACATCCTGGAGCCCCGTTAGTGCTTTGGAGCCGAAAGACTCCCGCCGGGGCTGTTTTGCCGGTGAAGTATCTTTGAGAGAAACGCCAGTGGCATCTCGATACTTTGCAGGAGATTTACCCTTCGAGGACCGGCTAGTCTTAGAAGACTTCAATTTGGTTACCTGAGATCCATGGGAGGAAGATGAAGCCCTGGAAGATGTCGATGCAACTGACATCGTGTCGGCGGCAAAAAGGGTACCGAGTTTTGCAGCTCTATTCTGCAGGTCTCTTTTGGTCATCCTCGTGCAGGAGGGACACCGGACCCAAACATTTTAGACACCAATCATGGGTGTCAGTGAAGGAAATGGTACCGCCACATTTTGAGCATTTTTTGAAACCACTAGCTGGTTTCTCCATGCTTGAAAAAAAATGGGCCTAGTGCCCAAAATGGCGCCTAGCACCAGCAGCAGGGAAAGAACCCTGAAGAAATACAAGTTTTTTTTTTTGTTTTTGTTTTTTTAAGGAAAGAATAAAAAGAGAACCGGCGGTACCGGTAGGCGTCGAATGAAGGCAGACACGACCACAAAAAACAAGAAATAAAGGTAATTTTTCTGCGGTGACAGGATACCACGTCCTATTGGCTACGCGGAATATGAAGAACTGAAGTGAGAGAGGTACAGAGGCGGGAAGGCAGCATGCATGCGCTGTGGGATGCTCCCAAAAGCTTTCCTATTGGACGCTGGGAAGCGTTCCCGTGCGGGCTCCGTCGGTACCGACGATACCCTTATGTGAAGACTACATTCCTGCTTGTTCCTGGAGATATGGTATATTAAAACCTGTTAAATAGGTTCTTTGTAAAGTAACACAAATCCTACAAATAAGATACTCAGAACCTACCTAGCAAACTATGACAGCACAAACAGCAAGAATTGTATCTTTTAAAGAGGCAGCATTATGGATATGGAATGCCAATATTCCTTCTCTGCTATTCACTCAATCCCTTGGACCCCATTTCCAACTTTCTGTACTCAACCTCCTTCCCTGATCCTCATATACCTTCCTCTGCCTCTAGTCCTCTCACCAGTCCCAGGCTCCTTTAATGTCATCCATCAAACCTTCCCTGGCCTCCATCCCTTTCTTCTCATCTCCTGCTTAGGTTCCAATACCCCCCTTCACTTCATCTCCAGTTCCTCTTATTTCCCCGTTCTATCATCCCTTCATGGACCCAACCAATTCCTCTCTTATCCCTTTTCTCAGCATCTGCATGTCCTTCATAGTTCTGCACCATATCTGTACCCTATTTCACCTCCCTATACCTTTTCTTATATATGTCATCTCAAACACATCCTCACCTAGAGGCCTTGACCTCACTGCTACACAATCCTTGAATCCCTATTTCATCTCTTAATCCCCATTCCCCCAAGTTCCAAGTCTCCACTTGGTCAAAAAGAACCCACATTCTCATCTAACTTCCTTAGTCCCCACATAATCCATGAATAACTGTTCTTCCTCATCCCAAATCCCCATCTAATCTCAGTCCTGAAATGCATTTTTCTGGGGATGGAGGGACCTTGCCACCCTGTAGTAAGACTATTGCACTAGACTCATACTTTCTCATGTCTCCAGGCTCCCCCCATCTCTTTCAATCCCCCACCCATATGGATATTCTCTTTTCCCTTTCAATATCCCTTCTCCTCACCATTCTTTTTACAATTTATCCTCGCCACCCAATGATAAGTGCTGGCAGAAGAAAGAGTGTAGGGAAGGGGTCCTCAAGCCATCCTGCTCCTGTGCAGCCAACAATGGAAATGACTGTAGCCACAGGGAAGGGAGCAGGATGCATCATTTCCAGCCCAGCCTGGTGGCAGAGCGAGCATGGTGGAAGCACAGGTAGGTTCAGTATGCAGTGGGACTGATTGCCAGGAGGTGGGAGAAGGAAGGAAGCAGATTAGAGAGTGGCTAGTTCTCTGCTTTGTGGTCTCACAGCCTGCAGGCACATGTGATGTGATGGAAAGCATGGCCTTGTTTTTTATTCAAATTTTAGTTACGCAGCTCTTGGTGATAAACCAGTGTGTCCAAACACTGGTTGAGAACCACTGTCCTAGAACAAAAGCCCTTAAATTGTTCTTAATAAGGTAAACTTGGTGAAAGCCATCCCTTATCCTTGGTTATAAGCAGAATGGAATTTATTAGGATCCTGCTGCCTGGCATTTGCAACTTGGATTGGCTATTGTTGGAAATGGAATACTGAACTTGGTAGAGCTTTGGCAGTATGGCAGTTTTGATGTTATTATGTAGTTTTTGAATTGCTTACCTTTAGACTTATTAGTCTCTTTATCTTCTAAGACAACCCGCTGTCCATCCAAATTAGAAATGGGAACACCAAGATCTAGCGGTTCCTGTTCTCCATTCTAAATTAAAATCATAAATATGCATTTTCTATTAATATTTCAGAAAATACTTTTTCACTTCTTTCAAAAAGATTTTTTCAAAAGATTTTTTGCCTGTAGGATAGGGCTTCCGAAACATGCTGGGTACCCCAGAGCCAGTCAGACTTTCAGTGAAATTTATTTGCATATACTGAGTCTCTAATGCATGTAAACTGATCTCATGCACATTGTGGGTATCCTGAAAACCTGACTGGCTATGGGGTCCCCAGGACAAGTTTAGAAAGCCTTGCTGTAGGTACTTAACCAGTAATCTGCAAAAAAATCCATCTATAAAGCACAGTTACTTACCTGTAACAGGTGATCTCTGGGAACAGCAGGAATAAGTCTTCACATATGGGTACGTCAGTACCAACGGAGTCTGCGCGGGAACGCTCCCCAGCATCCAATCAAAACGCTTTTGGGAGCATCCCAACATGCCTGCGTGCTGCCTTCCCGCCTTTCCGAACTGCCTCTCCTCAGTTAAGTTTGAAAGCTGAGACAAAGAGAGAGAGAGATACAACTCCTAGGGGAGGTGGGTGGGTTGTGAAGACTTATTCCTGCTGTTCCCAGAGATCACCTGTTACAGGTAAGTAACTGTGCTATCTCAAGGAACAAGCAGGAATGAGTCTTCACATATGGGGACTCCCAAGCTAAGATGCCTGGGGGAGTCCCAGCATGTTGTGAATCTGGGAGCCATGCTATTCTACAGAACCTCAGGCATCCTAGGGATGGAGGGTAGGAGTTGAACTAAAAAGATGTGCTGTGGAACAGCTGGACCAAACAAGACACCTGGAAAGGAGTCTCTGAACAGGTGATATCTAGTGATAACATTGAAGTGCAATAACCCGCATGGACCTCAACTGGTGGAATGCAAAGGGTTTTATGAAGGTTCATATGAAATTGGTAATAGGAACCAGGAGAATATTCCCAGAGAGTACCTCAATGCAAGGAGAGGTAGATACACTGTGCAAAAACAGGTTGAGGTCAGAACCCTTAGGGTGAGAAGAAAAGCCCAGTGGAACTGGGGTGGTCTAAATAGGTAGGACTTTTACAGGAGATGCGAAAGTCCATAGATAGATAAGAGTGAAGCTCTGTTGACCTGAAATGGACATAGTTCCCATGGGAGAAAGAGTTGCGAAGACCCCTATATTCGAGAAGAAAAAGGACAGGACCATGAGGCATTGTAGCCTCTCATTTTCTGAAGATTCAGAAGGTCCTTTGCACTCGAAATTACATAGGTAATAGAGAGAATATGGAGGGCTTTAGGTGTACCTAAAGTGAAGGTCATGGTGTAAAAGCCCCCTAACTACCACGAGTAGTGGTTGTTCATGGGGATCCCTAGTATGCTGGAACAGCATGGAAAGGGATAAAGACTATCTGTCGGGCCCGTAGGGAAATATATGGATATATATATGAGTATATACAGATATATTTAGGCAGACATATAAATAATTGTATATAGACATAAATCTACTTACTATCCTGTTAAGATATGGATATATAGATAGGCAAGTACAGATATATCTGTTTGTATGTATTTGTTTGTATGTATTTATTTATATATATATATATATATATATATATATGAGCACAGACCTGAATATGTCTATATACATATAAACATACATATATATACACACACCCATGTCTTGTCATAGGGTATGTGGCGAGAGAAGATTCCACTAACAACAAGAGGGTGTTACCTGCTTGTGAGAATCTTTAGAAAATCCATTGCTACTGGTTTATGAGTAGGAACGCTAGGGGAGTTCCCTCACTGACAAGGGGAAGCTTAGAGTCCTGTAAGAACTCTTGCCCTTAAATAACCAGGAATGGAGACCTACATGAAAATTGCAGAGGATGTTTTTGATATGCAGACAATAAGTCTGAATCCTTCCATAACTCCAGCAGGCAGCTGGAGAAAAAGATGCCATGAAGGAAATACCATATTTACCCTTTATGAGGGCAAACAGGGTATGGTGCATTCTGGTGCTGAATATGAATTCTGCTATGAAGAATTGAAGATGGAAGAAAATAGCAGACATGGACTGGCTGTACTGAAAGAAAAACACATCCCTGGTGGAGGGGTGCATTAGAGATGTGAACCAATCCAGCGAATTGGATGATTGTCCAGGTCTTCGCTTAATTAAATGTCTGTGGCCTTTATTTAAGAAGATTTTAATGGAAAATGGTAAGGGCAGGGGAACCCAGTAGACATAACTAGGCAAAGCCCTTCCTAATCATCTAGAAATATATGCTTTCTAACAAGGCCCCATAGTGAAGAGCTGCTCTGTAGAGATGCAGAGAGCATGTTGCAGGTTTTTTAGAAGAAAAAACTGGCTGTTTAAGAACCAGTATATATCCTGAACTATTCTGCCAAGCCCAAGGATTGGGGAAGGCCAAGAATAGAAGGTGAGGTGAATTGCCTGCAACAATAGTCAGAAAAAGCTGTAGCCTGTCCGGGACTTAGTAGTAAGACCAGAAAAAATTGAAACTGGAGAGCAAGCTCTGGTTTCTTGGTCAGCAAGTCAGTGGTGTAACTACTAAGAGCCCCTGCCGTTCTAACTATTGCTGGGCAGCAGACAAAATCTTATGACAAGATTGAAAGACATACAGATTTGAGTAGGAGTAGAAAGACTCCACTATCGTCTGAGAAGCTGCCAGCAAAAACAGCAAGGGGAAGACAAGTCTGAGCGAGAACCTATGGGCTTATTGAGAAGCCTCCAGTTGAGTGGTAGCACTCTTACAGACGAAATGTCTTAGTAAGAGGGACAGGGTTGAAAAGAGAGACTTACGGTGGAGTAAAGCTCTGTTAAAGTAATATGAGACATGTTGATACAGGAGAAGAGTCAAAGATAAAGGCATAGGAACCTCATTGACAACTGTGACTCCTCTGTGAAAGGAAGAGGAGTAACTTTAGTACCTGTACAACATAGTCATTTAAAGAAGCTCTATGAGCTAAAAGTCAAGATGTTCTCTTAAGAGATACATGTATAAAAACTAGGATGGAACCACTGTAGATGCTTGTAAAGCGAAGAAGCAAACTACAGGTTCTGAACCTCAAACAGGAAAAAGAAGCAGTGAAGAGTCTATCAGCAACCCTGCGGCTGCTGGGTTTGCTGAAGCTGTTGAGGTTGTGGTTTTCTCAGCCTGGTTGGATGTTTCCCCTGTCTAGGAACATCTGTATGATGGGTAGAAGATGGATGAAATCTTCTCCCCTTGAGGCCACAATGTCTGCCAGAAGATGTTCTAGAAACTGGGACAGAGGAAGGCGTAGACAAGTCTCTGAAAGCAATAGTGTCAGTAGTTAACTGAGCAGCTTGGAGTAAAGTCTCTTTGTTGAAGAGATTTTCTCCAGTGCAAGGAGTATTTCCCAGTGTATCTCGTACGAATTTGTCCAAGTCTGAAGCTTGGAGCCAAGCTGTACGTCGTGCTCCTATGGCTATAGCAGAAGTTCTGCTAACAGACTCAAAAGAGTCAAGGGAAGCACGAGTAAGGAATCTAGAAATATTTTGAGCATGATTGAGTAGTATAGAAAAATCTGCTCTTTTAGGTTCTTGGAGAAAAGGGATCAAAAGTAGTAAATCTTTTGTGACCTCCTCAAGAGATAATCCCATATAGTAAACATATGAGAGAATTCTGGCTGAAAACATGGATGCCTGGAAAATTTGACATCCAAAGGCATCTAAAGTTCTAGCCTCACGACCTGGCGGATAAGAAGACTGTTTCTTAGTACTCTTAATACGCCTCATTGCTGATTCTACAACAAGAGAATGATGAGGGAGCTGAGGCTTTTGGAAACCTGGAGTAGGGGGCACCCTGTATAAAAGATCAGTTGCCCTAGAAGGAGGGGAAACCGTTAAAGGAGTTTCCACATTCTAAATAGTAGATCCTGCAAGGTTTGATGCAAAGGCAACATAATGAGTTCCTTTGGATTGCAGGGGATCAACAGAGGTTCTGGATCCCCTGAAGCAGGATCTAGACCAGGTACAGGAATGGCAAGTAACTTTGCCATATCAAGCAGGAAAGCTTGAAAAGAAATCTCCCCAGAGGGGAGTCCTCGAGGACGAGGAGAAAGAGCTAGATCTGTTGAAGAACTAGCTCCAACAACCACCGGTTCATTCAGATTATCTAGAACAGAAAATCTGGAGGGGTGGAGCATCAGTGGATCTATAAAAGATACCTGTCAGTATCATTGAAAAACGGTGCCGTAGTCTGTCGGTAGCAAATCGGCCATGTTAGGGATCGATTCCAGACTGGGTATGGAAGGAAGCGATCCCGTTGAACAGAACATGGATGGTACCGACACCGATGCTGATGTCGATACCGGTACCGGGACCGATATCGGGACTGGTACCATCGTTGATACCGATTCAGGAAGATCAGTCTGTGATTGCACTATCGGTACTGAGGAAACCGAGTGTGACAGACCTTGATCCTCGGCAGAATGTCTTCGGTACCATTTGAAATCGGTACCGAGACGAGTCGGTACCCAGTCATCCAGACTAGAGATCGATTTTAGACTCGGCATCGAGAGAAGTGAGTCTATCGATGCATATCTGGAGGGTACCGACGTGGATACCAACATTGGCACCGGGATCGATACAGATGCAGGAAGATCGGTCGGTAGCGGCTCTAGCGGCACCAACGATACCGAGAGCGCTCGACTGCGATCATTGGTGTGGAATGTTTCATCCAACACCAGTGCCGATGCCGAAATACTGGCACCGCTCAAAGCGGATACCACCACCGAGCATGGCTCAGGAATGTTCACCGAGGTAAATACCCCGGGAACAACCTGAAACCCCGTTGATGCTTTGGAGGTAGAGAACTCCCGCCGGGGTTTTAAAGTCAAAACGTCCTCAGGGGCAAGGCCAGAGCCATCTGCATAATGCATATGAGATCTACCACCCGAGGACTGGCTAGTCTTTACAGACTTTTGTTTGGTTACCTGATCCTGTGAGAAAGAAGATGCAGCTGGTGCTCTCTGGCCAGAGGGGAACCGCGCATCGAGTTGAGCTCGATGCTGGAAACTTCTTGAAGAAATAATACTACAGGAAGAACACTCAAGAGGATGGTGTTCAGGTCCCAAACATGGAAGGCACCAATTATGGGTGTCTAATACCAATTTGGTACTGCCACAGTTAAAACATATTCTAGTGGCTGGCGTTTCCATGAAGGAAAAACTACGGAGGCCTAACAGGCCGAAAGCCGTCAGGCACTAATAAGGAAAAATAAAAAAATTCCTACAAAAGGAAAAATGAGGAAAAGAAAAGAAAAAAAACACCGGCGGTACCAGTGCATCGAGGGAAGGCAGACGCGACCACAAGAAAAATAGAAAAATAAATAAAGAATTTTCTGCGGTGACAGGACAACGTCCTGCCGGCTCCGCGGAAAAATGAAAACTAAGGAGAGGCAGTTGGGAAAGGCGGGAAGGCAGCACGCAGACGTGTTGGGATGCTCCCAAAAGCGTTTTGATTGGACGCTGGGGAGCGTTCCCGCGCAGACTCCGTCGGTACCGACGTACCCATATGTGAAGACTCATTCCTGCTTGTTCCTGGAGATAATTCAGATTCCAAATTACAAGCTCATAACGATCAAGGCAATGCGATAAAAACAGGACACAAATAGCATATGTGATCAAGAGTTAAATGGGAAATTCAAACAAGTAAAATATATGGCGATTAAAAAATCCTTAAAAAAAAAACGATGATTCATTTTCTTAATTGCTTAATGAATCATGTCTCAAACAATGAAATCCTTTAAGCACCAGATAATTTGCTTCTTTCTGTTTTAAAGTGGCTCTTTTTTGAAAAATGGTGTTCTTTGCCCTTACAGGAGGAACCTAGAAGTTCCTAGGGTTTTTTTTTTCAGTAACCATACCACCTCCAATTTCATAAGAAGTTTGCAAACTTGTAGAAGGGCTCCAACTCATGAACCTGGCTTTCTGGCGTGATTATTGCAACGCTGTGATGTTGGATTTCCTTATATGGACTGCTCACTATTGCTGGGGGTTCCCTTGTCTGTGGGGTTTCCCCAACTTACTAATGCTTGCAACGTTTTGATTGCTTATTGGCTGCTGCTCTCCAGTTTTTGCATTTTACGTCACACGCTATGCTTTTAAACCTGACCGTTTGTTTTTCTTCACATCTAGAAGCCATTACTTTGGGAATTCATCTTTTCCATCTGATGCAGAGCCATACGATTTTGGCGTGCTTGCTCTATGAATTCTGCAGTGGCTGGATTAAGCTAAGTTTTTGAATAACTTTCTCAAGCATTAAAATGATTAAACCAGAGTGACCACGGTGAGGGGCGGGTTGGAGTTCCTTCCCCTTTTGTATGGTCACTCCAACAAAAAGAAATAAGGGAGAAGATACGTTTTCTTGTATGCATGTTTATTTAATTTAATCTATACGTACGGAGGTTTATGCCAGGGTTATTTGTTTGGGTGATTATTGCAACAGCAGCCAATAAAGAACAGTGCTTTGGCATGCCACAGAATGTTCCACATGCCATATGTCTTCCAGCAGTTTGCAGATAAAGAGAAATTAGACTTACCTGCTAATTGTTGTTCGTTGAGGAACTCCAGTCCAGTCCCGTACCTCTTCCAACAGCTTGGAGGCTGAGCCTGTCATCTTTTTGATGACACTAGTGTACATATGCAGCTGGCACCGCCCACCAGACCCAGTAGACACTAGTGTACATATGCAGCTGGCACCGCCCACCAGACCCAGTACCTATTGACAAAGCAGACTCAGAGGAGCAACAAATAAGTAGTTAAACATGCAACAAACGCTTCTATGTCTAAATAAACTAGTACTCCCTCCATCCCCTGGGAAGGATACCCCGTCCCCCACTCCAGGATGAAGAGGCCTACCTGTTGAGCGCCTGAGCAACTCCAACCAGCAGGATGCAAGCAACCGACAGCTCTTCTGGTCCGCCCCTCCCCCAAACACTGATTACACACCCCTCCCCGGCTCCTCCTTGGCACTTCCTCCACCAAGGGAACCAGCTTCAGGACCGGGGTGGGCACAGATCATCACAAGATGCACTCAGGGAGGGTTCCGGGACTGGACTGGAGTTCCTTAAGGAACAACAATTAGCAGGTAAGTCTAATTTCTCTTTCCTTATCGTCCCTCCAGTCCAGTCCCGCACCTCTGGGATGTATCAGAGCAGTTAAACTAACGGGAGGGACCCACACAACCGGCCTGAAGCACTGCCGATCCGAAACGAGCATCCCCCGCCACCTGGACATCCAGGTGAAAATGTTCAGAGAAGTATGCCACCCTACAGATCTCCACCAGCGGAACTAAAGTGTACTCTGCCCATGAGGCTGCCTGAGCCCTCATGGAATGCGTCTGCAACCCCGCTGGCACTGTTCTACCCTTCAAGATGTATGCCGACGTGATTGCCTCACTAATCCATCTGGAAATGGAGGCTTAGCTGCCGCCTCACTTTTGCGCGACCTGCCAAACAGAACAAACAGATGGTCCGATCTCCGAAAAGACAATGCCCTTTTCACTTACCTTTGCAGGACTCTCTTACCATCCAGGTGGCACAGCTGTGGAGTGGCACGGCCCATAACCGCTCTCGCCCACATCCGCGCTCACCAGAGCCGGTAAGGAAATGGCCTGATCTACATGAAATGCTGATACCACCTTAGCAAAAATGAAGGTACTGGGTGCCGGACCACTTTCTCCTTGGAGAAGGAAAGGAATGGCTCCTGGCATGACAGGGTCCGAAGCTCTGAAATCCTGCGTGCCAAGCAACTCGCCACCAGGAATGCCATTTTCAGAGCCAAATCCGGCAGGAAAGCTAGACGCAATGGCTCAACGGTTTCCCCAGACAACACCAGATTGAGATTCCAAGGCAGTACCACTGCCCTCTTTGGCAGACGGAGATGGGTCACCACCCCTAGAAAGCTCAGCACGTCTGGGTGTGTACCCAACGGCACCCTGTGGACTTTCCCGTGATAACCGGAAAATCACCGCCAGTTGCATCCTCAAGGAACTGGCAGATAGACCCTTATCAAAACCGGATTGCAAGAATGCCAAAATGTCCGGGACGGAGACAGTGGAAGGGCGTGGCTGCCTCTCTCCGCACCATGATTCAAAGATGCATCCTATGCAGATGCATGACAGGTTCGTAGACCACCTCTGGGCCTGTAGCTAGGTCCCATCCCCGAGCTTGATTATCCTTTCTTCTTCAACCTCGCCCTTTCATGAGCCATGCCGTAAGCGAGAATTGATCCATAGAAACATGATGACAGAAAAAGACCACATGGCCTATCTAGTCTGTCCTTCCATATCAACAACTACAGCAGTCCACTTTTTACCTTTAGAGATCCTCTGTGTTGGTCCCATGCTTTTTTGAATTCAGTTACTGTCCTCATCTCTACCACCTCCACTGGGAGACTATTCCATGGATCCACTACTCTTTCCGTAAAGAAATATTTCCGCATATCACTCCTGAATCTATCTCCCTTCACCCTCATCCCATGTCCCCTCGGAGCAGAACTTGCTTTCAATTGAAAGAGGCTCTCTCCCCGAACATTTATGCCACGGAGGTATTTAAACATCTCAATCATATCACCTCTATCCCGCCTTTCCTCTAAGGTGTACATATTAAGATCCTTAAGTCTGTCCTCATATGCTTTATAATGAAGCCCACTAATCATTTTAGTAGCCACCCTCTGCACCGACTCCATCCTGTTCACTTCCTTTTGAAGGTGCGGTCTCCAGAATTGCACACTATACTCCAAATCCACCTGGGGCATGCAAAGTGGCTCCTGCATCAAGAGGTCCTTCTGAACCAGAAGCCACTACAGTCATTCCGCCAGTATCCGAATCAGGTCAGCATACCACAGACACCTCGGCCAGTCTGGTGCCACCAGAATCACAAATCCCCGGTGCGCCTCTAGCCACTGCACTAACTGGCCTATGAGTGTCCACAGGGAAAAACAGAGAAGACCCTCTTCGAGCCACTGCTGAATTAGAGCATCCAGGCCCTTGGACTTCTTCTCTTCTTCTACTGAAAAACCGGCAGGCCTTGGCCGACTCGAACATTGCCATTAGGTCCATGACCAGTGTGCCTCATTGGCGGAACACCTGCTCAAACACCTCCTGATTGAACTGCCACTCTCCGTGGTCCATGCGCACTCGGCTGAGGTAGTCTGCTATCATGCTGTCAATTCCTGCTATGTGCACCGCTGATAATGCCTGGAGACGAATCACTGCCCATCCGAACAGACCTTCGGCCTCCTCCTCCAGGGCTGCACTGCCCATGCCTCCTTGCCTGTTGATGTAAGCCATTGTGATCACATTGTCTGAGAGGACTTGGACCACTTTCCCCTGCAACCATGGCTCGAAACGTTCTAGCGCCAAGGTCACCGCTCGCAACTCGAGCCTGTTGATCGACCACAGAGCCTCCTGCAGACTCTTGTCCCTGAACAAAGCGTCCTTCGCAATGGGCTTTCCAACCTGACAGGCTGGTCATCTGAGGAACCCACACCAGGGACTCCTTCCACATGCAGCCACCAACTGAGGGCTCTCCTGGTGCTCTGTGGGCAGGAGAGTACTTGGGACAGGGGTTGACTCTGATGGGACCATCGACGGAGCAGAGCCCTCTACAGCAATTGCATATGCGCCCTTGCCCATGGTACTAGCTCGAGAGCGGCCGCCATGGTCCCCAGAACCTGCAGATAATGCCACGCTGATGATCTTGCCCTCTTCAGGACCTGCTGTATCAACTGTTGTAGCTCCTGCGCCTGGCGAACCGGCAGGAAATTTCTGCACACACAGGTATCAAAGCACGCTTTCAAATACTCTAGCTTCTGGGCCGGCAGTAACTGGCTCTTGACCAGGATGACCTCAACTGAGACTCTGAAGGAACTCTCCCACCTGCAATGTTGCACTTTTCGTTATTGTCCCTGGACTTCGCCTGGATCAGTCAATCGTCTAGGTACGGGTGGATAAGAACCCCTGCCTTGTGGAGAGCTGCTGCCATCACCACCATGACCTTGGTGAAGGTACGGGGGTGGTCGCCAAACCGAAGGGCAACGCTCAAAACTGGAAATGGCCCCTTGGCACCGCAAAGCAGAGAAACTGCTGATGTTCTGGATGGAAGGAAACATGCAGATATGCCTCTGTGAGATCGTGAGTCATCAAAAATCTCTGTTTCCTATCACCATTACAACTGTGAAAATGCGGTAACTGGAGACCATAGTTCATGCCCTCAAAGTTGAGAATTGGGTGAAAGGAACCTTCCTTTTGGACAAAACGAAATACATGAAATATCGACCGCAGACGTACTGGTCTCACGAACCAGTTCCACAGCTCTCAGCTGCAGGAGACAAGTCAAGGTCTCTTCTACTGCTGCCAACACCGCTGTGCCCACTTTGGGCAATCAAAGGAGCTCATTCTTGCTCTGGCAGTGGGTATAGGGGCGTCATGGATTGCACCCCTTTAAGGCCAACCTCTGGCAGATCCCACACATCCTGGATCATCTGTCCTACTACTCCATGTACTGGTAAGAATTTCTGCGATTTCCGTACCGCTTGGAAAAGCAGATCTACAGAGCCTCTTCTTCTGCCGGGAGGTTAGCAGGCATATTCAGGGCCTTGAGGGTCGCCAACGTACACACAGAATGTGAGCCTTTTGGGAATGAGGAATTGTATCAGTACCCGCTTGTAGTGATTGTAAACCGCCCTGATGGCCTTCGGCCTGGGCGGTATATCGAGAAATTGCATAAACATAAGCATAAAGATGAGCAATGGTAGCTCCTCCTGGTGGAAAACCCGAACAATTCGGCCCTGATCCTCCTGTTCTCGGTTCTCCTCCTCCAAGAGCCTCGGCTTCTTCATGGGGACTGCCCCTGACTCTGCCCTTGCAGGAACCCCTGGCCGCTTTCCTCCACATTCCGCCTCTACGGAACCCGCTCCTTGTCCTTGTTGGCGCAAACAAAATGCTTGGTGAAGCAGAAGAACAAACTCTGGGGGAAAAACAGCCGGTACCCCTACCTGACCCAGAGTCTGAGGGAGGGAGAGACCGGGATTGGCCGAGGAGCAGGAAGCTGTCTCCTGAGATGGCAAGAGGGAGGACATGGGATCTTGCTGTTCTCCAACCGGAGAAGGCACCTTCCGCTGCTCTAAATTGTTCCCTAGGGCTTGCTCCATAGAGGCCGCCTCCTGCACACACCCTCTACAAATGCCTGCCTCTGATACAGTCCCTCGCTGTGTATCACACACCAGGCACTGGGGTCTGGATGGCATACCGCCAGACAGGCAGGGACCTAGCCTGTAATATGTCCTGCAGAAACTTGCCCTGAAAAAGAAAATTGTTTTTGTTTTTTTTAAACTATACTTGCAACTACTGCTCCAAGCACCTTGCAGCCAGTCAGCTCCAAACACACGCCTAAGAAAACAAACACAGGCAGAGAGAAGAAAAACAAAAGAAACCTCTGCTCTCCCCGCGCTGCTGTCAAGCGATTGGGCCTGCTCTCACTAATCATGGCTTTAGCATTGGGGGAGAGGGGGGGCTCCAGAGACTGCTCGACGCTGCTCTGTGGTGTTCCACATCTCAGTGGGTTCAGGAGCTGGCCAGCCAAGCCCGAACCCTGAAAGCCTCTGTACCACACCCCACTCAATCCAGAGGAGGAGGGGGGAGGAGGAGGGGATTCTCCACCGCTTTTTTTTTTTAAATGCAGACAGTCAAAAAGAAAGGAGCTGCTCTACCACTACTCACTCCAACTGATTCAACCCAAACTAAAAATAAAACTAAAAACTCCTTATTTGTCCCTCTGTTGAGTCCAGCACCCTGGCTTACCACCTCCTCCAGCTGCTTGGAATAAACTGGAGCGTGTGGGCAAAAAGAGTGAGTTACTGCACGTGGCTGGGGTGGAGGGGGTTGCCAAATTTGTTTGTTGCACAGGGTGCATTTCTACCTTGGTACAGTCCAACCTGAGAATTCACTGTCTCTCAGGCTCACATTTGACACAAGCATATTTTTTACAGCACACACACAACAGTGCATGCATTTTATTCTGCTGAAAAATTAGATCACATGCTACAGTATGGCATACATATGGAATGACATTCACATTCAGATACCTAGGAAATGCATAAAAGGCAAGGCTCAATTTAATTGCATTTCCCTTTCAATTAAAATTCCTAAGGGACAATTTTAGGTAGGGCACCTAGGGAAATGGAAACAAGTATCAAATGATCTGAACTAGCAGCACAGATAAGCATTTTTTATATGAATGCTAGGCAGAGCTGGCCTAACAATTAGGCAAATTAGGCAGCCACCTAGAGTGGCAACTTCTGGGGGGGAGGAGGACAAAGAGCAGGGTATTCAAAGCTAAACAATAGATTCCAACAACCAGGAGGTCTGCCAAGGGTGCCAATGACTTGAACCAATTCTGGGGCTGGTCCTGATGACAGGGTGCTTTGATACAGAAGGTGACATTTTAATTACCACAAAATACTCCTTCCTTGAGTCCTGCTAGATCAGTCCAGACACGTGGATGTGTTCCCCTACCAGCAGACTGGTAGAGATAAAGATCCAATTAAAAGCCCAGGTTTCAATGACATCACTCCCATGCCTCTATCTGCCTCAGCCACCAGAGGTCTCTTCAGTATCCATCCCCAAGAATATGGGAGAACATGGCAGGCCTCACACAACCTCAACGTGGGCAACAGTGAGTAATCAAACTATGTACAGGAAAGCACAAACAGAAGGCTGTCAGTAGAAGATGACCTGCAGAGCCAAATATATTTTATTTATTTAACATCTTTTATATACCGCACTCTTCGTCATCAGCGCGGTTTACATTTTAACAAATTGTACTTAAGCATGAACATATGTTAAGTTTACAGATAACAGGGAATGAAATATAAATCATAGCAGACCAAAGGGTACCATTGCAGAAGAACAGAGCAAACATATTAGAAAGTGATGCCCACAATGCCACCCGACAAATGTCTGCAGGGGCTACTGAACTCTGCTCCACCCACGAGGACACTTGTGCTCGGTTAGAATGTGTACACAAACCCTCTGGAACCAGCCAGTTCTGCAACAGATACGCCAAGGCAATGGCTTCCTTAATCCAGTGCCCCACGTCACCCTTGCGCAGGCCAGCAAACATTACAAAAAGATGGTCAGAGAGGCACTTTTGGATCACTTCTTGCCCGGTAGCAGCTGTTTCATTTGCTGTCCTGATTCCATCTGAGCATGCTGAGTTGCTAGAGCTCCTCCCTCCCTGCGACAGAAGATTAAAGCCGGCGGGTGCCGCGGAACTGCTGAGGCACTTTTGGATCACATCTTGCCTGGTAGCAGCTGTTTCATTTGCTGGCCCGATTACATCTGAGCTCACTGAGTTTCCAGAGCTCCTCCAACTACGATGGAGGATTAAAGTCGGCTGGTGCTGCGGGCCACGACCGTGGGTGCGTGTCCAAAGGGAAGGGGCACATTCTGTCCCTTGGGAGCCTCTTTGGAATGCCCGAGGAAGCCTGTGGAGTATTTCTTTCTCCGGACCTGGAAGCTTTACAATGGGAAAGCGGAAAGACAAGGCTAAAGCACCTGTTGCAGTTCAAGCAGTGAAAGGACTGATGAATATGCATGTTGTGAGTACTGTAAGATTGGCCCCAGTGACTTGAAAGACTATTTCTTCTGTGGATGCCTCAGTTACAGTAGTTTTGGGTTGCGTACCCCTCCCCCTCAACCTTCTGCAATACATGATATGACTGCTAGCGTGTCGGATAACCCTGTTTTGATAGTAGTGGGGTTTCCCTCGGCTACTTCTACCCCTCATTTTCGGGGGGTGACTGACCCAATGTCGGCTTCTGTGAATATGTCATTACCCCTTTCAGTTCCCATTTCCATGCTCAAATTTCCAGACCTGGTTCTGGTTGATCAGTTGGGGGTGGATATATCCCTGAAGGAAGTTTGGTTGTCTGTTACTCGAATGGAGGGGATAGTTAGGGGTACTCTGACCCAGCTGTGTAGTTTTTGTTACAGATTTGTTAGAGATAAGTCAGATATTACATACTAAGTTGGAAATGTTAAAAATATAGGGCTAGAGCTAAAAATTAGCTTTTTTAAAATTTCCTGTGGTTTGTTTGCTTTCCCCACTTTAGATGCTAAAGTAATACATGAGGGAGATATTGTTGTTTTCTGCTTTTGATGATTCTATTGTTACTTCATTATATTATGTCCCTCATAGTGTCCTTGCCATCTGCAGGTGCTGATATGGGAGAACGAGTGAATTTTAATATACTAGATTTGACTCAATTTCTAGAGTCTTCGTTAGACAAGGTTTCTAAAAGAGCAACTCTTGTAATTACTCTGAAATCAGAGGCTATTTTGAAATGTTATTTTCCTAAAAAAGATCTTTTTGTTTTGTGGATATCCAATTAATATCTTTCCAAATGTAGCTAAGTTTACTCAACTTCATAGGAAAGCGTTTTGCAATTGAAATCTAGAGTTCTGGCCATTTGGGGAACTTTTTATTTAAAATTCCCTTGCAAATGTCTTGTGTTGTATTCAGGGTCTAACTATATATTCACAGATGTGCTGCACTTAGAGAATTTGCTTATGGATAAATAATGCTTGTAGTGGGCTGGGCTGAATCAAAAGGAGCCTAATATGTACTAACTGGGTGGGTTAGATTGAAATAGTGTCCTCCTTGATGTGGACACTGTGATTCCTTGGAATGTCTTCTGTCCGAGGTATGTTTCTTTATGCTTTATTGTATAAAGGTCATCTTGTCTGGATGTATTCTGTGTAACATTATAGCAATATTTAATAAATATACTTAAACAACAAAAGATGGCCGGACTTATGAAAGGCATTCGTAACCTCCAAGTACTGGAGAAGCACGCGCCTTATCCTTCCCCCGACACTGCTCCTTAGAGGAGGGGAGCAGGCAAACCACCTGGTTCACATGAAACTGAGAAATCACCTTAGGTAAGAAGAAAGGCACGGGCCAAATAGAAACAGCCTCCTCTGAAAAATACAGATAAGGATCTCAGAAAGAAGACCATGTTGAGTGTCAAATCCTTCAGAATAGTGCATGTCAACAGGTCAAAGGGCTCCAACATCAGGGCTCTGAGCACCAGAACAAAGGGGAGGACGCAGACACCAAACCCCGGAAGAAAGTGTGAAACATCCAGGTGTAAGGATAGCGATTTACTAGCCACCAGACCTCTGAAAAAGGTCAAAGCTGCCATCTGAACCT
The DNA here is from genome assembly GCA_033557465.1 of Ichthyophis bannanicus. Lineage (NCBI taxonomy): Eukaryota > Metazoa > Chordata > Amphibia > Gymnophiona > Ichthyophiidae > Ichthyophis > Ichthyophis bannanicus. The sequence goes on along the minus strand of CM066032.1, from coordinate 1,373,210,867 downwards.
TCAGGGAGCTAAGAGAGAGAAGCCCTTCTCCAGACCTCCCTGCAGAAAGGCCAACAGAGATGGCACCTTAGTCACCTCAAGATCCAGCTGCTGTGCACTGCATCACCACTCAAATAGATACCAGACCTGCACTTATACCAGGTTGGTAGACCTCCTCCGGGCTTCAAGCAGAGTGGAAACAACCGTTGGAGAGTAGCCCTTATGTGCTAGCCATCTCCTTTCAAGAGCCAAGTCATAAGTGAGAAGGGAGCTGGGTCTTCCAGGACAATCGGCCCCTGATGCAAGAGGCCCCAAGACAGGGGCAAATGGAGATGTGGCACTTGCAGGAGTCGCATCAGATCTACGAACCACATTCTCCTCAACTAATCCGGCACCACCAGAATAATCTTTCCCAGGTGGCGCTCTATACGCTGAATCACAAGCTCCACCAGGGGCCACAGAAGAAACCCATATAGCAGGTGTTGACTCAGCAAAGGCTAAGCCAGGGCATTGACACCCTCAGACCCCATCATCATGCAGCAGTTGAAGAAGCGGAACAGAATCAGCTGAAATGCCTCCTGATTCAAATCCCACTCTCCTGGATCCAGAACATGCTGGCTGAGAAAATCCACTTCCACAATGTCCACCCCAGCAATGTGCTGGGTCAACAATGCTAGGAGGATCTTCTCCACCCAGGCAAACAGGAGAGCCATCTCCTTTTCCTCTCAAATCTTCAGAATTTTCTTCAAAGAGGAGAGCCTCCTTGCTGAATGACATAAGCCACTGCCATAATGTTGTCCAAAAATACCCAAACTGCCCGGCCATTGACCAGGAGCCATAAACCCAGAAGAGCCAACTTGATGACCCTCATCTCGAGGCAGTTGATGGACCACACAGCCTCCTTGTGGTTCCAACAGCCCTGGCCTGTGCAGTTCTGGCAATGGGATCCCCAGCCTGAGAGACTGGCATCCATCATCAGAAGAATCCACGAGTAATTGTCCAGCAGCACACCCTTCCTTAGATGATTGGGCTGCTGCCACCACCGCAGGCTGGTCTTCACCATTATCGGGAGCAGAAGCCTGAACTCGAACTCCTGAGAACCACTGAGTCAACAAGGACCACTGGAACAGCCGCATGTGTGCACATGCCCATGGCACTATCTCAATCGCTGCCACCATCAATCCAAGGCACTGAGGATAATCCCACATTCTGGGAGTCTGCTGCAAACAGAAAAGCGTCAGGCAATGTAACAACCTTTTGACTTTCTCCTCTGGCAGGAAAAGCTCTGCCCACTCGAGTGCTGAATCGTGGTCCCAGAAAAAACAGGGACTGAGAAGGCAACAGCTGGCTCTTTCCCAGACTGATCACCCAGCCGAGGCTCTCCAAAAAGGACACCGCTCAGGATGCTACTCAAGATGTCTCCGAAAGAGAACGGGCATAGATGAGCTAATCATCCAGAAAGGAATGGACACAGATCCCTCGGCATTGCAGCACCACAGCTGCCACCACGACCTTGGAGAACATCATCGTGGCAATGGATAGCCTGGAAAGAGAGGGAGGAGATCTGATAGAGAGCCAAGCACAACAAATCTCAGATACTTGCTGATCCACCTTGGCCAGAGCCAGAGAAGCCAAGAACTCCCCTTGGCACGCTGTTTGAATCACGGAATGCAAGGTTTCCATCCGGAGGCACAGGAAACACAAGTGCTCATTGACTCCCATGAGGTCCAGAATGGGCTGTGAGGAACCGTCTTGGTTTGGGCACCAAAAATAGATGGAGTATCTGCCCTAGCCTCGCTCATCCTGCAGGACCGGTGCCATCGCTTTTAGATGCAGTAACTTGTCCAAGTTGGCCCACACAGTGGCACTTTCAATTGCAGACCCAGAAGGGGAGATGATAAAGGCATCTGGAATCGGCTCTTTGCATCCAAGGACATAGTTGAACTAAACGATGCCTAGCACCCAGCTATCATTGGTAACCCAGGTCCCATTCCTGAAAGAAAATGTGAAGCCTGCCTCCAACTGGAGGAACCAGGGAATGGGCCCTCAAATCTTCATTGTGCAGCCCAGGAGGATCCTCCTCTGGGTGGTATGCAGTCCCTGGGCCCAAACGTTCCACGAAAGAACTGAGAATGAGCCCGAAGCCCAGAAGCAGAGGGGAAGAAAGATCCCCCCCCCCGATTGGCAACGATGACAGTGCCAGCCAGCATGCCCTCAATTGATGAGCAGAGACTGATGAGAAAGGGGCACTAGCCCGCTTCATGACCCCTTAGACCTGTCTTACAGAAGGCGGTAAGATTTTGTCTCGCTCAGGTCCTTCACAAGATTTTGCAAATCGGCTCCAAAAGGAAACTTCCCTTTAAATATCAGATGGACCAAATGGGCTTTGGAAGATGTATCCACTGTCCATTGCCAGAGCTAAATAAACTGTCATGAAACTGTCATCAGGGCACCATCTCTGGCTTCCAAACGTATCAGGTCATACATGGCATCAGAAAGGAAGGCCAAAGCAGACTCCAAAAGAGGGGTTAGAGACGTCAGTTCTGCGTATATTTCAACTGAAGAATAACAGCTACCGCAGCAAACTAGTTCTTCAACATGAATCCACCTTTTGGTCCAGAGCATCCTTTAAGGCCAATCTGCCTTCCACAGTAATGGTGGTCCATCTGGTAACCACTGTGACCTGTGTATCCACCCTGGAAATATCAACCACACAATGCACTCCCTTTCCAGGAGAGCGTGCAATCTTCTTAGACATCCTGAGCTTCTTAGACGGGGATTTGGGGGAAACCCACTCTGATTGGAACAGGACCTTGAGCACCTCCGGGAAGACAGATTGGGATTTCCAAACCCCTAGCAAAAGCAGATGACTCTTTGATTCCTGCTCTATGACTGGAGCCTCCGCCAAGCTTTAAGTGGATAATACCCTGAAATCAACACCTCCAGTTCCTAACTCCTGGAACAGGCAAATAACGTCAGCCTCCTCGCAATCCTCTGAAGGTGAGAGTACTTCTTCATCCACATCAGACATCTCAATCCATGCCACAGCAGACTCCATCCCTGGAGAAGGGGAAGGCACCCCTGCCACAGACACTTTGCCATCCATTAAAAGCGGCATCCACTCTCAGCATGCCCCCATGAGACTGCATGCAGGGGAAACAAAAGGTCGCAGGGTCTGCATGTCCACTCCAGAATGACCAGGCCTGCTGCAAAGAGAGAATTTCAGGGAGGACAATCCGGATGCCGGAAGTGAACCCCTATCCTTGGGTGCATAATCGCCATCAATCCCATAGAGGACGGGGAGAGGCCCACAGCACAGACGCCGGATCCTTCAGCCGGTTGAATATCCTTACCCATAGTGCCATCTGCCACCTCCTGCCCTGAGGCAGACAAGGTCAGGCTAACAGCATCCCCCGGCTGAGAAAGGTGGAGTAGCCCCTCCAGGAACGACTCAGCAGCAGAATCTGGAAGCTGGAGATGAGGCACCACGCTTGCCACAGGTCAAACATCACCTGGAAGAAGAAATAAGAGTTAAGGCAAGTGTCACAACAGCATGCATTAAGGTCACGGTTGTCCGAAGGGCAAGCATTAACTGTGCTTTTACTACGGAGTACATTACAAGCGCTAGGGTAGGAGCACATGTTGGAGCCGCTTAGGCAGAACGCATGCAAGGACCACACGACTGCCAGGTGCACAATAGAGAAGACACCCCCACCCAGTGCCAACGGTTACCAGCTGTCTACCCCAAAGGTGTCACCCCCAGAGAGCCCCAGACAAAGAAATTGTGCCGGTCTTGGCTCCACTGCCCCTGAACTGTTTGGCTGGCTTTGCAGCACTGTGTGTAAGGTGACTGGCAGGCAGATCTCTCTGAGAGCCTTCTGCAATATTTGGGAGAGCAGTGGGGCAGAGGAGGAGGGAGGGGGTGCTGAGGTTGTGTGAGGCAGTCATACTCTTCCAGATCCTTCTACTTTTTGACTGCTCAACAGGCCCTTATCCAGGGTAAGTGTGTGGAGCTGAACCAATTTTCCTTCCTCCTATGGCTACCAAAAAGACTGCAGTCTAGCGTAGCCTCCCTTATCACACTGTAGTGAGAGATCAACCCGCAGGCTGTTGTTCACGAGTGTTTGAAATCAATCTTTTCCTCTCAAATCCGCAGAATTTTCTTCAAAGAGGAGAAAATCCATTCACTATCTGCTGAAGACAAAAAAATACTGAAGGGACCTCTGGTGGCTAAGGCGAATAGTCATGGGGCTTTTCATTGATTCTCTGTCTCCACCAATCTGTTCGTAGGGAAACACAACCCACTTGTCTGGACTGGTCTAGCAGGATGATATGGAGTCTTAGGTCTTGTCCACTGCAGTACTTTTTGTGGAGGGTGGAGGGAAAAAACTCAACAGTTTAGGTTTGGTAATCCTTTTGTTTAGCATATGCGTACAATTTGGGGTAAATGCAAGGCTAAGGCTTTTCGACATAAATTGGTATTTCAGCTAACGTGACTTTTCCTTAAGGCATGTCAGAAAGGGGCTTTCTGTGGTAAGTTTATTAATAAAGGCAAAATACTATCATTTGAGGAGTTCTAAGCCACCTTTCAAGAAGAAAGGAAGGAAAAGTTTCAATATGGCCAAATGAAGCATTTTTAATGCATTAAGGTAAAGAATTGGTGGACTCAGAGACTTTCTCCCCTAGAGAAAGCATTTAGTACCTCAACTACAAAGGGATGCATTTCTAACAATACAGGACATTGGATGAGCCTGAAAAGGTTAAGCTGGACACCAAATGAGTTGGGAAGAGGATTTACTAGCACTACTATTACTGAACATTTGTATAGCACTACGAGATGTATACACCGCTGCACAGATATATGTGAAAGGCGGTCCCTGCTCATCAGAGCTTACAGTCTAGTCAAGACAGACAACACATTAGCTGTAGACATAGGATACATTTAGGGGGAATGGTAAGGAAACACAAAGGAGATCGGTGAGCCAAGATCCGAAAGAGGCAGCGAAGAGGTGAGTTTTCAGTCTGGATTTGAAAAGAATCAGAGAAGGCACCTGACGTACAGACTCAGGTAGTTTATTCCAGGCATAAGGAGCAGCAAGGTGAAAGGAGAGGTCTGGAGTTAGCAACAGAAGAGAAGGGAACAGATAAAAGCGATTTGCAAGAAGAGTGGAGTGCCCAAGGAGCGGTGTAGGGAGAGGTAAGAGAGGAAAGGTAGTGAGGAGCTGCAGAATCAATGCACTTATAGGTTATCAGGAAAAGTATGAATTGGTTGTGGAAATGGATAGGGAGCCAATGAAGTGACTTGAGCAGAGGGGTAATATGAGCATGACGAGTCTGGCGGAAGATTAGCCACACAGCAGAGGGTTTAACAGATTGAAAGGGAGACAGATGATTCAGAGAGAGACCAGCAAGGAGTAGGTTACAATAGTCTAGACAGGAGGTAACTAAGGAGCGGATAAGTGTCTTAGTAGTGTGTTCAGAAAGGAATGGGTGAATTTTGTTGACATTGTATATTAAGAAACAAGTTTTAGCTATCAGTTTGATGTGTGTGGAGGAGAGAGAGGAGTCAAAGACCAATGTTACAAGCTGAGGAGACAGGGAGGAGTAGAGAGTTATACAGAGATTGAGAAAGGAGGAAGGGGAGAGGAGGATAGGGGGAAAAATAAGAAGCTCAGTTTTGGCCTTGTTCAATTTCAAGCAACGGTGAGACATCCAAGCAGCCATGTCAGAAAGGCAGGCAGAGCTCCTGGTCTGGATTGCTGGAGAGATTTCAGGTGTAGAGAGGTAGAATTTGGAGTTATCAACGTAAAGATGGTACTGAAAGCCATGGGAACAGGAGTGCCCCAAGGGACTGGGTATATAGAGAGAAAAGAAGGGGACCCAAGAAAGAACCCTGGGGTTCATCAACTGAGAGCAGGATAGCAGTAGAGGAGGATCCACCAGAACAAACACTGAAAGAGCAATGGGAAAGATAAAAAGAGAACCAGGATAACACAGGGCCCTTAAAACCAAGCGAGGGGTAGGTATCAAGAAGGCTGTGGTCAACAGTGTCAAAAGCAGCAGAATGGTCAAGTATGAGGATTGAGTAAAGGCCCTTGAAATTTGCCAGGAACAGGTCACTGGAGATTTTGGCAAGCACTGTTTCCGTAGAATGTAAAGGACAAAAGTCGGATTGTAGAGGATCCAGAAGGGCTTGAAAGGAGAGAAAGTCGAGGCAACGTTCAAGCAGTTTAGAAACAAAGGGGAGAAGGGAGATGGGCCGATAGTAAGGAGGACAGGTAGGGTCTAGTGAGGGTCTCCTGAGGAGAGGAGTGACCACAGCATGCTCGAAGGCTGCAGGGAAAGTTGCAGTGGAGAGCGATAGGTTGAGAATATGAGAGATGGAAGGGGCTACAGTGGAGGAGATGGGTGGGAATAGGATCAGAGGAGCAGATAATGAGTTTGGATGAGGAAAGAAGGTGAGTGGTTTCCTCCTCAGAGATAACAGAAAAGGAAGAAAGGGTAGCAGAGATGGGGGGGGGGGGAGTTGGGAGTGAGAAGGGGGAGTAGCTGATCTTGTGGGGAACCGAAGTGTGATTTTGTGGATATTGTCATGGAAGTAGTCAGTCAGGATTTGGGCAGAAAGGAAGGGAGGGGTTGGAGGCGGAGGCAACTTGAGGAGAGAGTTGATAGTTGTAAAGAGATAGCGAGGGTTAGAGGCAAGAGAGTTAGTCAGATGGACATAATAGTCTTGTTTGGTGAGTGCTATGGCTGACTGGAAAGAGACAGGCAGGAATTTGAAGTGCAGAAAGTCCACAAGGGTACGGGATTTGAGCCAAGCATGCTCAGCTGAGCGGGCACAGGAACGAGGATAGCGGGTAGTGGAAGACAATCAGGGTTGAGGTACAGTATGGCCCACAGGATGTGGCATGGGCAGAGCAAGAGCACCCAAATAATATACAGGCAGACAGACCTTACAAGCAAGCGGTAAATAGTCAGACTCTAGCCAGAAGCAAGGGGCACAGACTGTAATAAACTTGCACGTCTCACAGCAAGAAGACAAAAGGCTGAGCCCATGTGGGGAAGAGGGTTAACAATGCTTCAATGGGGGGGAGTGTTACATGGAAGAGTGGAAGCCCATAATTTCTAATCTGTCCAAGAGGCTGATGGCATCGATAGAAAATAATTAAAAATGTATTATAGATGGTACTATATTCCAATGAGTTTATAAGATTATGGGGGTGGGAGATAGGAAGTGTTGGAGGCATTGTGGAATGAAGAGGACCTTTGCCCATGTTTGGTGGACTTGCCCTAAGTTTGGGGAATACCGGAAATAAGTGTTCACTTTTTGGGGAGAGATTATAGGTAAAAAGGTCATCTCTCAGATGTGTTTTGCATTACTTAATAAGACCCCTCAAGGGTTGAACAAAACAGAATCAAGATTCTTTTGCTTTGGATTAACTGTGGACAGATAGATGTTGGTGGAGGTCTGGAAGCAGAAAGAATCTTCTCCGCTTGGACAGGTTCAAGGCAAGCTGGGCCAGATTTACTGGATGGGAAGATGAATGGCTCTGTGTCAAAATAGGGAATAATAATTACTTGAAGTGTGGCATCTTTTCACTCAATGGAAAGCTCAGCAATATAATATGAGTTATGATATGAATGATGATATTAAGTATCTGGGCCTTCTTTATATGTTCTTTCTGATTGAAGAGTACCACTCTAGGGTGAGAGGTGAAGGGGTGGATTTCTTTATATATATATATAAGATATTTTTCTTTTTATGCTATGTTATATTTTGATTTGTATGGTGTTTTCTGTTCATCGGTAAGTTAAAAATTAGATCCAAATTGCAGGAGAATATCTGTGCTGATTTCATTTTTGCATTGAATTTTTGAAAGGACAAAGCGTAGCAACTCACCTAAAAACAGGTGATCTCTGGGAGCAGCAGGAATCAGTCTTCACATATGGGTGACATCCTTGATGGCGCCTGCACGGGAACGCTCCCCAGCATCCAATCGGAAAGCCTTTGGGAGCACTTCACTGCGCCTAAGTGCCAGCCTTCCCCACTCCTCAGTAGAGTTTGTAGCTGAGAAGAAATAAACAAAAGAACCATACAACTCCTAGGGGAGGAGGGTGGGTTGTGAAGACTGATTTCTGCTGTTCTTGGAGATCACCTGTTAAAAATGAGTAACGCATAGTTACTCACCTGTAACAGGTGATCTCTGAGAACAGCAGGAATTTAGTCTTCACATATGGGTATCGTCAGTACCGACGGAGCCTGTGCGGAAACGCTCCCCAGCGTCCAATTAGAAAGCTTTTGGGAGCATCCCACAGCGCCTGCGTGCTGTCTTCCCGCCTTTCCCAACTGCCTCTCTCCAGTTGAGTTTAAAGCTGAGACAAAGAGAGAGAGAGGGAAAGAGAAAGAGATAGAGAGATACAACTCCTAGGGGAGGTGGGTGGGTTGTGAAGACTCAATTCCTGCTGTTCCCGGAGATCACCTGTTACAGGTGAGTAACTATGCTATCTCCAGGACCAAGCAGGAATGTAGTCTTCACATATGGGGACTCCCTAGCTTTAGATGCCAGGGAGAGATCACAGAAGTTGTGTGTCCCTGTGAAAGGGCTCCACTTCCTCCCATGGATCTCTGGCATCCAACCAGGGATGGTGGGTAGGAGTTAATTAGGTATGGAACAGGTGTTGGGGAACAGCCTGACCAAACAAGGCATCCTGGCGAGAGTCCTTGCCCAAGCAGTAATGGGCTGTGAAGGTATGAACCGAGGCCCAAGTGGCTGCTCGACAAATGTCGTCGATAGACACAGAATGCAGATGAGCCATTGGGGCTGCCATGGCTCTCACATTGTGAGCTGTGACATGGCCCTTCAGAGGAAGATTCTTACTTTTATCTTTATCTTTATTCGTTGCTTGATATACCGCCCAGGCAGGTGCATCAGGGCGGTGTACAATATAATCAATCAGTAAAATCAAGAAAGGGAAAAGGAACGCCATTATTTGGACAGGATAGCGAGAAACAGAAAAGCAAAAGTGGGAGAGAGACAGGTTAGGGAAGATACTTGTGGGAAAGCCAGTCACTCTTAAGGGTCTGGTAGGTCAAAAGCCTGTTGAAAGAGATGGGTCTTAAGTAGGGACTTAAAGTTTTGAAAAGGAAGGCTCGGTACGGAGGGCAGGTGGGAGCAAATTCCAGAGTGCTGGGGCCAGAAAGTAAAAAGCGGAGTGACGTGTCGTTTCCAAGTGAGCTGAGGATTGAGATAGATACTCTGATAGGCAAATGAAATACACTGTGCAATCCAGTTGGACAGTGTTCTCTTGGAGACTGGAAGTCCCAAATGAGAAGGATCAAAAGCAACAAAGAGTTGAGAGGACTTTATGTGTTGCTGTGTCCTTTGTAAGTAAAAGGCTAAAGCTCTTTTACAGTCCAAAGTATGAAGATTCCTTTCTGCATTTGATGCATGAGGCCTTGGAAAAAACACAGGCAGGTAGACCGCTTGGTTAATGAAAAGGCGAGACCACCTTTGGCATAAAGTGTGGATGAATCCTAAGGACTACCTTGTCATGATGGAACCTTGTATAAGGTGGATCAGCCACTAGTGCCTGCAACTCACTGATGCGACGTGCTGATGTGATTGCAATGAGAAAGATAACTTTCCAGGAAAGGAATTTCAATGAGGTAGTAGCTAAGGGTTCGAAAGGTGGATTCATCAGCTCCCCAAGAACCAGGTTTAAGTCCCATGCCACCGGCGGTGGCCTAATGGGAGGCTTAGTTAGAAGAAGGCCTCTCATAAATCTTGCTATAAGAGGATGGGAGGAAATAGGTTGTCCATTTAAAGGCTTGAAGGAGGAGATCCCACGTGATGCGTGAGTGAGCAAGACGTGTTCCTGCTCGCTCCGGGGCTGCCCTGAGCAAAAAGGGTGAATAAGCGTAAAAATACCCCCAAAAACGCAAGCTGCTGATAAGAGGAGAGGGAAAGGACGCCAGTGGTATGAAGCGAGGCACGAGAGCTGAAGGAGTGATGGCTGCGGCGCAGAAAAAAGACAAAGACCGTCCGGATAAACCCAAGGACTTTGCGGGCACTATGTCGCAGCCAGCCTCGCCGAGTGCTGAAAGCACAGAGTCCAGCACAGAGGATTTGGCGAAAGAGGTGGCAAAGCTCCTAGAGCCTAAATTTGATTTGGTACTTAAAAAGCTGGAGGATCTGGGCGAATCACTGGCAGAAGTTGGAAGGAAAGTGGAGGAGTTGGAACAGCGTGTATCGGCCATTGAGGACGAGGAGGGGCAGCGAGACCGAGAGCGGAGGGAGCAGCAAAGACAGATCGAAGCTCTCCAATCCAAAGTGGATGATCTGGAAAACAGATTGCGGAGAAATAACAGATCGCGGAGTGGTGGGAGTGCCTGAATCACAGACGGAGAGTATGCTGATGACATTGCTTGGAGAATGGCTGCCGAAGGAACTAGGCCTTACTGCGCTGGTCGGGAAGCTGGATATCGAGCGTGCGCATCGGATTGGGCCGCGGAGGGAAGAGCAGCAGAAACCCTGGGTGGTCATCATGAGACTGCTTAACTTCCAACATAAGGAGCAGATACTTCAGGCCTATCGGAGAAAAGGAGATCTGCAAATGGACAATCATAAACTATTAATCTTTCAGGACTACTCAGCTGCAGTAGCGCAAAAACGGAAAGAGTTCACCCCTATCTGCGCGGCGCTCTTTAAGAGGAAACTGCGTTTTACTTTGGCGTTCCCGGCGACGCTTAGAGTGGCAAGCCAGGGCCAGAACTTTGTGTTTGCAACAGCGACTGCAGCGAGCCAATTTTTGGCGGGGTTGCCGGGAGGCAATGCTGAGCACGGACGACGGGCCTGAAAGGCTTCAGGCCGTGAGTTTGTAAAGCCTGAAGATAACAAGAAGGCAGCAAAGGACTAAGGACTGATAAGTGTGATGTGAGAGGTTAGCGGTTTGGGAGGAGGAGAGTAACTTGGTACAAAATGCTTATCTGGGGGATTGTATCAAAGCTATGAGAAGCCCGGGGCAGCCCTGCGGCATTCAATTGGGATCGGGCTTCAGCGAGTAAGCTGAGGGTATAATTGTTGCTTATGATGGGTTATAGGGAGGGGACACGATGGGGTAGGGGGGGAAGGGAGGAAGGGGGGCAGGGGAATTGGGAGTGGGCAAGGGGGTGTGCATGGGGAATGTGAGTCAGGAATATTTGGGTAGATACTCTGAGGGACGCGGAGGTCTAGGAGGTAGCAAGAACGAGAATTCTGCTACGGGCATGCCACTTGAGGGTAAGCAAGAGGGTAAGTGTGGATGTGGTTTTAGTGCTTGGCAGTTCGGGGTTGAGGCTGGGCGACCCAGGGCTGTAGATAGAAGGGGAGGAGGGACAGGGAAGCATATACTCAAACACGGTGAACATGAGGCATGATCTGCGGATAACCACCTGGAATGTGGGGGGGAGTGAGCACACCTGTAAAAAGGACAAAAATATTACAGACCCTAAAAAGAGGGAAAACACAAATAGCAATGTTGCAAGAAACCCATTTAGGGGAAAAGGAACATGAGAAATTAAAAAAGATTGGGTGGGCCAGATATACTCGGCTTCCCTAGGGGGTAAAAAAAGAGGAGCGGCGATTTTGGTCAAGAAAGGGATCAAGGTGGAGGTCATTAGTGAGGAATCCGACCCACAAGGCAGATTCGTGTTCGTACATGCCAAAATTCAAGGGGAAGAATTGTTTTTGGGAAATATCTATGCACCGAATAGTTACGATCATCAGTTCTTTAAAATGCTGTTGAAAAAGATATTGGGGGCACCAAAGATACTGATGATATTGGCGGGAGATTTTAATTGCCCACATGATCCTGCACTGGATAAGTCAATGGGGGGTAGGGGGAGCAGGAGAGCTGAGTGGACCAATAAAGGTGTGGGATATTTATGCAAAATGGGAGGTTTGATTGACACGTGGAGAATTTTACACGAAGAGGAGAGGGATTACACTCATCTGTCGAGAGCACACCATACATGGTCTAGGATTGATTACATTCTGATCTCTAGAGAGAGCTTTGGAAAAGTGGTCAAAGTGGAGATTGAACCTATTGTGGTATCTGACCATGCTAGGGTTACTATGGATTTGAGAGGCAGAACTTCTGGTGGGACGAGATGGTCCGTCCCCAGACATTTATGGCAAAATGAAACGTTCCGGCAATACTTGGTTCAGCATTGGGAGGAATACTTGAGACATAATGAAACTTCTGAGGTGAGCGTCGCGACCTTCTGGGAAGCGGGGAAGGCAGTCTTACGAGGCCACATAATAGCCTATGTAGCACAGGAAAGGAAACAAGTTAATGAAATGATACTGGAGCTGACTCAAAAGCTCCAGGAGGCGAAAAAGGAAGCCCTAGATAAACCGCAGCGACTGCAGACTTATTTGGGAGTGCAGAGAGCCTTAAACGAGGCTCTGCAAGATAGGGCGATTCATTCAATGCAGTACTATCGGCACCAGCTCTTCAGATATGGTGATCGCACTGGGAGGATCCTAGCGCGTTTGGTAAAGGAGAGAGGCGGCATTCAGGGCGTTACCAGCATTAAGGATAGAAATGGAGTAAAGCAGATGGAGTTGGGAAAGATAGTGCAGGTCTTCAGACAGTACTATCAAGACTTGTATACGCCAGAGGAGGAGGACAGGGCGAAAGAGCGAGAGTTTTTTTTTTTGTAAGTTTTCCTTTATTGGTTTTTCCATATACACAACAATCACACAAGAACCAGAATATACAATAAAAACCCAACAACCCCCCCCCCACACCAAAATGCACCACAAACAGAACTACAGCAAAGCAGCACCCACCTCCAGGGCCATACCCAGCCGCCCGTGGGCACAGATCCCGCACCGTACCCCAGCGGGGATCCCACCCCCCCATCCGAGACTTGCCCTCCCCCCACCCTTCCCACCGAGCACTACCCCTCCCCCCCCACTTTGCTACCCCCAGCACCCGCTACCCCGTGCCCTCCCTCCCCGTCTGCCAGCTCAATAGCCACCCATCATACCCCTTCCACAACTGCCGGAATTGCGGCACTTTGTGCGCCCCAGAGGCCGCAATTTCGCACAGACCCCGCAACCGACTTAGTCTCCCCACAATCTCTCTCCGAGAGGGGAGAGCTTTACTCTTCCAGCGCAATAGAATCTCCCCCCGCGCTGCAGCAATACAATAGCCAATCATCATCTGCACCCCCCTTTCCCCCTCTTCCTCCATTTCATTTAGCAAGACCATGTCGTGAGTCAAAACCACCTGGGTCCCCGTCACCTCCCGTATAACCCCCTCCCAGTCTTCCCACAGCGCCCGCACTATCGGGCAATCCCACAGTAGATGATATAAGTCCCACCTCCCCTTACACCCCCTCCAGCACTCTCCAGATTCCTCCCTACAGAAGGCCCTCAACGTCCACGGGGTCCAATATGTCTGATAACGAATCTTCAAACTACTCTCCAGGTAGGCCGTGCCCGGGGCCAACCTCTTAGACCACCCATAAATATCCTGCCATCGCTCCCGAGTCCACTCCCCCCCCAATATCCTCTCCCAGGCCACCTCTCCCCGAATACTCGCCCCAATCCCCCCCAACAGAAGCAATTCCCTATAGAATTGGGAAATGGCCCCCCGCCGCACCCCCCTCACCAAAAGTGCCTCAATCGCCGTGGCTTCCCGGACAACATCAGCCTTAACCTCACGCCGACTCATAAAAGACACAACCTGCAAATAGGCAAAAAAACCCTCTCCCCTCTAGCCCAAATTCATTTTGTAGCTCCCCCCAACTCTTGAAGTCCCCCCTCGCCTGGAGCACCTGTCCCATAAACCGTAAACCCTTCCCCTTCCACTCCCGGAACACTCCCCCCTCTTTCCCGGGGGCAAATTCCTGAACCCCCATGATAGACATTCCACGAGTGTATTTCTTACCCCCTAATAACTGACGCCGCCACCGTACCCAAATCGCCTGCGTCAGGGCCCGAAAAGGATTCCCCTCCGGCCCCCCTCCCGGGTCCCAAAGCCACTCAGCCAGGCTCCCCACCTGTCCTAACCCCTGCTCCAACTGCACCCACCGGGGGGTCTCCACCTCTGCCCCCTGCCAACTGATCAGTGCCCTCAACTGAGAGGCCAAATAGTACTTCTCCAGCCAGGGAACTCCCAGGCCCCCTTCCTTACCCGGTCGATACATGACAAGCCGCGCCACCCTCGGGCGCTTCCCTGCCCATATAAACTCCATCATGACCCTTTGCGCTCGTTTCAAGAAGTTCCGGGACACTTTACACGGAAGGGAGCTAAACAAAAACAGAAACCGTGGTAATACATTCATCTTTAAAACTGCTATCCTACCCAACCACGTGAGATATAAACCCTTCCACCGCTGCAAGTCCCGGCTCACTTCCCTCAAAAGCCCCCCATAATTAACTCTCACCAGGCCCTCCAAATTCTGTCCCATCTGGATGCCCAAGTATCGGTAATGCTCCCCCACCCACTTAAACGCGAATCCCCCTCGCAACCCCTCTTCCAGTTCCTTAGTGAGATTAAACCCCAAAATCTCGGATTTACTATCATTGATCTTATATCCCGCTACCCGACTATACCACGCAATCTCCTGCAGCAAATTCGGTAAGGTTACCAAGGGCTCGCGCAATGTAAAAATGACATCATCAGCAAATAAAGTAATCTTAACCTCCTGGGAATTCATTAAAATCCCTTTAATATCAGAGGATCCCCTAATCCGCGCAGCCAACGGCTCAATGACCAAGGCAAAAAGCAGGGGGGATAAGGGGCATCCCTGCCTAGTGCCCCTCCCCAACGCAAACGCCCCCGAATAACTACCATTTACCCGCACCCTGGCCTGAGGTGCCACATACATCGCCTGAACCCAATGAACAAAGTTTGGGCCCACCCCCACTTTCTCCAATACACTAAGCATAAAGGGCCATTCCACCCTATCAAACGCTTTTTCCGCGTCCACCGTTAGGAAAACAGCCCGCTGCCCCGTCCGCTGGACCTCCCAGGTAAGGTTACAGATCTTGCGAATATTATCCCCTCCCTGCCGCCCGGTTATAAACCCGGTTTGGTCCGGATGTATTAACACAGGCATCACTGTAGCCAATCTATTGGCCAAAACCTTTGCGAAAAGTTTGGCATCCACGTTCAACAACGAAATGGGCCTGTAAGACCCACAAACCATCGGGTCCTTCCCGGGCTTAGGGATAAGGGTAATCCCAGCTTCCCGCATCGACCGTGGAGTCGCCCCACCAGATAACACCCCATTAAAGATGGTCACCATCAAAGGCCCTAGCAGGGAACGGAACACCTGATAAAAGCGACCCGACAATCCGTCTAAACCAGGAGCCTTACCCCGTTTCAACGTCCCAATCGCCGAAGCTACTTCTGTCTCCGTTATGGGCCGATCAAGCCACTCCATCTCCTCTTTTGACAAAGAAGGTAGGGCACAGTCCTTCAGGTACTCGACACACGAAGCTTTCCCCCCCCCCTCACCTCACTAGTGTACAAGGCTTTATAATAGTCCGCGAAGGTCGCCCTAATTTCATTGTTCCCGTGGACCAGCCTCCCCCCTGTACCCCGGATACCGCCAATATTCTTCTGCATCACTCTACTACGCAGCCGCTGGGCCAATCTCCTCCCCATCTTGTTCCCCCCCTCAAGCCACCCTTGTTTTAATACCCGTAACTCATACGCTAAGGTGCTCGCACGCAATTGTTCCAGTTGCCCCCGCAACTCATTCAGTTTCTCGGCAGCCCCCCCACCCGTTCCCCCCTCCCGTGTACCCTCCCCTCCAGACGCTTAATATCGGTCAACAGCTGGATCTCCCGTTCCCCCTTACTTCGACGCTCTCGGACAGCTTCCTGAACTAAATGCCCCCTCACCACCGCCTTGAGCCCATCCCATACCATCCCTAACTCCACCGCGCCATTCATATTGAACTCTTGGTATTCCTTTACCACCTTCGCAAGACGCTCAATCACCCCTGGTTCATCCAACAGGGCTTCATTGAGCCGCCAAAATTTTACCCCCTCATCCACATAGCCCAGACTAAACCGTACCCACACAGGCGCATGATCCGTCCAGGTGATGGAGCCATGATCTACCTCAACCACCCTATTCAGCCATCTGCCCCCCGCCCACACCATATCAATCCTACTATATGTACCATGTGGCGCTGAGTAAAAAGTATATTGTTTGCACCCAGGGTGTTGACTCCGCCAGACATCTTCCACCCCTAACCGGTCCTTCAAATGCAGCAATTTCACCCGATCCACCCGCCTCCCCAGCCCACTACCCCCCCCCATTATCCACCCTCGGGTTCACCGTCATATTGAAGTCCCCCCCAATAATGATAGGGGCATCACTTAAATTCTCCAGCTCTCCCTGCATACGGACAAAAAATTCCCCCTGCTTGTCATTAGGGCCATAAAGACTCACAATCCAGACCTGCTCCCTCCCAATTTGAATTTTAAGCCCCACTGCCCGCCCCCTCCGATCCCGGTATTCCCCCACCACCTTGTCCACCCAATCCTCCCCCACCAAAATACCTACCCCCCCTTCCGAGCCTCCGCCCTCTGCCCGGCCAGCAATACGCGAGGGTAGCGCTTCGTCTGCAACATCCTTTCCTGGCCCACTTTCAGATGGGTTTCTTGTAAACAAATGAAATCCGCTCTCAACCTACCCCCCTCGTGTTCCACCATTCGCCTCTTCCTCCAAGTACCCAACCCACGCACATTCATCGTGACTACGGTCAGGTGCTGCTGTCCCATTCTTTTCCCCCCACCGTTCTCCTCACGCCCCCTCCATCCCCCTCCCCCTCCCCGTCCCTTCCCCCCTTCTCCCTTCCCTCCCCCCCCCCCTCCCCCCCGCCCCCTCCCCTTCCAAAGCCCCCTCCACCCTCTGGAGGTCTCCTACGGAGTAGTGCCCATCAACCAGAGGCAGCCTCCTACCCCGCGTCCTCTATCCCCCACCCAACCTCTTCCCCCATCCAACCCCGCTCTTATCACACTCCCCCCCCCACCCTACCCACACACCCACTCACACCCACTCACCCCTACCCACCCCTCCCCCTCCCCCCCGCTGCTCCCACAAACACCCCACCCAACTCCCCGCAAGTTCCCCCCCGCTGTGGGAAACAGTAACCTTCCTACGGAGCATATTTATACATCCAATAGCATGCAAATCAAGTACAATATAATCATGAACGAGCATAAAGCGGCACAGAAAGGAGCCGCGCCAAAACCAAAAACTTTAAAGTCCCCAAACCCCTCAGGTGCCCCCCTCCAGAGCAGTGCTGTCGGATTGCTCCTCAGCTACCACCACCGGACTTCCTCGCCGCTTCTCGCCGCTCCTCTCCGATGTGCTTGCGTCTCCGCGCCTCCACCACCTCCCGTCAGGTCCTTCGACAGTCCGCTCCCCAGCCCCGCCACTTTTACCGCTGCCATAGCCTCCGATACCGTGTGGGCCCTCCAGTTCTTAAGCCCCACGGTGAAGAGGATGCCAAAGGGGTATAGCCAGCGGTAGTAGCGGACATTCTCTCTCCTCAGGATAGACGTGACCGGCTGCATTTCGCGTCTCCGCTGCAAAGTTCCGGCAGCCAAGTCCGGGAAAATCTGTAGTATGTAGCCTTGCCAGACAAAGTCCCTGCGGTTACGCATCAATGTAAGGATCCGTTCCTTAAGTTTAAAGTCTGCCATGCACAGCACTATATCTCGCGGCCGGTTGGGCCTACTAGGGCCCCAAGCCCGATGGGCCCGGACCAATTGCAGCCCCCCCTGTGCCAGCTCAGTCCCGGATTCAGATAACACAGTCTTAAGAATCGCGCACGCTACCTTTTCGCTGTCCAAGAACTCTTTCTCTTCGGGCACCCCCCGTATACGTAAATTGTTCCTTCTGGACCTATTTTCAAGGTCCTCCAGTTTTAACAAAATCATGTCCTTCCAAGCCTCCGTTTCTTTAAGCGAGCTTTCCATCACGCTCTGCCGGGCATCCAACCGGCCCAACTGCTGCTCCTGCTCCTCCACGCGATGTCCCAGCTCTCCCATCTCCTCGCGTAGGGCGGCGCACATGTCTCCCACCTCCGTCCGCACTGCCTGCATTTCGGTCTTGAGCTCGCCAAACCAGCCCTGCAAGTCCTCCCTCGACACATTGTGCATGACCGTCTCCGCCAGTGCTGGGGCCTCATTCCGCTGCCCTTTCCGATCTAGCGCTTCTCCATTTCCCGCGCTTTGCCCCGCCATCTTCTTCTCAGCCGCCGTGGACTTCGCGCTCCCATAGGCGAACTCGTTTAAGTCCGCCGTTTTCTTCCTCGTCGCCATAGGGATCGGGAGTCGTTCCCCCTCCACCCGCTGTGGGTACGCAGGTAAATTCAAGCTCGGACAGGGGAAAAGTTTTACAAAACTTCAGCTGCCCTCCGGAGCTCTCAGACTAGGCTGCCATTCCAGTTGATGACGTCACTTCCGCCAAGAGCGAGAGTTTTTAGATGAGATCCGGCTGCCGCAGCTGATGGCAGCAGAGCTGCAGGAGATCAATAAACCTATTGCAGGAGATGAGATACAGAGAGTAATCAGAGCAGGTAAGCCACACAAAGCTCCGGGACCTGATGGATATGGGACCGAGTTTTACAAAATAATGATGACTCAAGTCACACCCACACTGATGGTTCTGTATCAGGAAGCGCTGGAGAGGGGATCTTTTCCGAGGGAGATGCACATGGCGGCAATTACTATAATATCTAAGCAGGGCAGGGATCCGGAAGATCCCGCATCGTATCGGCCGATATCGTTAATAAACTAAGGTATGAAGATAGTAACGACGGTTTTGGCAACTAGGCTGCAGAAGATAGTATCAAGAGTGGTAGGCCGCCACCAGTCAGGATTTGTGAGGGGAAGGGATGCCTTCTCGAATATTAGTAGAGTATTGTTAGGGATGGAGAAGTGCCTTATGCAAGATACACCCTTGATTTTGGTGAGCCTGGACGCAGAGAAGGCCTTCGATCGGGTCTCTTGGCCTTATATGTTTGAGGTGTTAGCTAGATTTGGATTTGAAGGGGCTTTCCTTGGCTGGGTAAAAGCGTTATATATGGATCTGTTGGCCTGCATAACTAGTGCAGGGGCAAGCTCTCAGACCTTCTCTTTGAAAAGGGGTACTCGGCAAGGATGCCCACTATCTCCTCTTCTGTTCGTCTTGCAACTTGAACCTTTGCTGCTGTCCCTTCTTGACTTAGAGAGGGTGAAAGGCATAGAATGGAGAGGTGGCGGTATCAAAGTTAGTGCGTTTGCCGATGATATGCTGCTGTGTCTGTGTGACCCACAAAGGTCGCTGGAGTATGCTTTGAGGGTAATTGAGAACTTGGGATTGTTCTCGGGGCTACGCATAAAAAGAAATAAATCCCTAGTCTTGGACGTAGGAGGCAGAGTAAAAAGGAATTGGCAGGGGGCATTTCCACTGCGCTGGGCCCCTGAGAAATTCCGTTACCTTGGCATCCAAATACCGGATCACACCGCAAAACTTTATGAGGTTAATATCACTCCAATGTTAGACAAAACAATATCCCGTCTGCAACAATGGAGGGACCTTCCTATCTCAACTATGGGTCACGTAGCGTTGCTTCAGATGATAGAGATGCCACGGTGGATATATTTAATGTGACATTTGCCTCTGTGGCTAATGCGGTGTGATCTCTTAGTACTGCAGAAGCATATTGCCAAGTTTATTTGGAGGGGGAAAAAAAATCTCGAATAGCTCTGGCTGCGTTGATGAGATCTAGAGAGGAAGGGGGAGTAGGCTTACTGTCACTGCGGAATTATAATCTCACTTGTATGCTTAGACCTCTGAAAGATTTAGTTGAAGGCACGGCAGATATATTGCCGGTGGGGTTAATTGATCAGATGTCCGAGCCATATCACAGAATGTACCTGCTACATGTGGCTGACAAGGACCTCCCTCTAGCCTGGAAGCTAGCGGGGTATACTAGAGCTCTACGCCAGGTATGGAAAATGCTATGCCAACAAAAAGGACTAAATTGGCATGCTACAGGCTGCCTCCCTTTAATGGGCAACGAAGATTTTGAGCCGGGGCAGCAAGCTGGGGCTCCTAAGAGATGACTGCAAAAGGGAATAGAGTATGTTGGGCAGCTGCGAATGCAAACAACTGGGGGAATGGACTCTTTCCAATCCCTGGTTAGGAAGTTTAATACAGAGCAAAACACATTCTATTTTTATTTACAAGCCCGACACTACCTGGGGGGTCTACAAAAGAGGCATGGGACATTATTGATCCCCAGGGGTATGTAGGACATCTTGACCGAATGGGAGGGGAAAACGTCCGTAAGATCTCTACGCGAGGAATTGTACCCAGGGGGAGAGTTGCGAGCTTTGGAGACACTAGCCCAGAGGTGGGTTAGGGATGGAGCTCCGGGTGTAACGGTGGATATGCTAAAAGAGGCTTTCCAACGCATAAAAGTTGTTTCCGAATCGGTTCGATTGCGAGAAATCCAATACAAATTTTTGTGGAGGGCTTATGTATTTAATGTCTGGGCGGGCAAAATGGGATTGCTCTCGACAGATGTTTGTCAGCTTTATGAGGAAGAGAAGGGGACCCTGCTCCACCGGTTCTGGTTATGTCAGCAGATCCAAACTTTTTGGAACGCAGTGCAGGATCAGCTAGGGTGCTGGGGGCCACAAAGAAGGACATTCTCGATGGAGTGGTGTCTGTTTGGTGCCCTTGGGGAGGAGGGGAGTTTTCTGGCAAGCCACGATAGGAAATTATGTGACAAGGGCTTTCTAATAGCGAAGCAATGTATCCTTAGGCATTGGTTGTCTGACAAACCGCCTGGGATTGGAGAGTGGCAACGAGGGATGTTAGACTTACGGGATATGGAGCGCAGGACTGGCCAGATGCTGGGGGGTAACAAAATGGAAGAGTGTGGCAGAATATGGCAAGCGGTGCTGCCCGTAGGTGCAACCAGTAGAGAAAGCTCAGAGGACAATGTGAAGGAGTGAAAGGGTGAATGTGTGAGTGTGAGCGAGGAAGGGAGTGGGTGGAGGGGGGGGGGGGAGGAAAGGGTGGTAAGGGGGGTAGGAGGCACAGGGGATGGGTGGGGGGGGGAGGGGAGATTATAGTAGGGAGGGATTAAGGCGGGGGTAGATAAAGAATTTCCTAGGCAATTACAGAGGTGGTTATATGCAGATTTATGATTAATGATAATTGTTATCGATATGTAGAGGAGATTGGTAACTGACAATATAATAGAGAATTTAGAACTGTATTGTCCACATTTGAATGATTTTAGCATTTTGTGTTAAGGCGGCAGGGGGTTTGGAGGCAAAGGAAGGTAGGAGGGAGCTACTGTTCTTGCTAGTTATACCCCTCTCTGTTTGTTTGTGCGGCAGTTGTAGCAATAATGGTTATAAGAATAACGAAATGTTATAGTGCTGTAAAGGAGATTATTTCTGATGTATGACCTTGCACTGTACACTGTGTTGCTTGGATTTTGTAATGAGGAAATAATAAAAATGATGTTCCTTAAAGGCTTGAAAGAAGCTGCAATAGCACTCAAATGGACTCTTACTGAGTTAGTCTTAAGTCCTGCATTGGATAAATGAAGGAGATACTCCAGTAATAATTCCAGAGGTATCGCAAGGGGGCTAAGACCCTTCTGCGAGCACCATATGGTAAACCTTTTCCACTTGAAAGCATAAGAACGTCTTGTGGAAGGTTTTCTGGAAGCATAAAGGATATCCTTTACTTGCTGAGAAAGGTTAAGATCATGAAGATCTAGGCCTTCAGCAACTAAGCCCTGAGATGCAGAGACTGGGGATTGGGATGCCATAACATTCTGTCCTCCTGAGGCAGGAGATCTGGAGTAGACCCTAACTCCAGAGAGGGAGCTTGAGAGAGATGTAGAAGCAGAGGGTACCACACTTGCCATGGCCAATGTGGAGCTATGAGAATCATACGGCCTCTGTCTCTCTGAAGCTTGAACAGGGTTTTGGGAATTAGGGGAATGGGTGGAAAGGCATAAAGGAAGTCTTGACCCCAATGAAGGAGGAAAGCATCCCTGGCCCGAGAGCCCTGAGCCGGAATTCTGGAACAGAACCGGGGAAGTATGGCATTCAACGGACTTGCAAAGAGGTCTATGTCCGGGGTTCCCCAAATTTGAAAAACCTTGGCCACCTGGTCTGCATGTAGAAACCATTCGTGAGGAAGCAGAACTCGACTGAGTCTGTCTGCCCAAGAGTTTTGGATGCCTGGAAGGTACACTGCCAGGAGATGAATCTCATGCTCTCTGGCGAGGGCCCATAGTCACAAAGCTTCGTTGCAAAGCGACAGAGAGCCTGTTCCCCCCTGCTTGTTCACGTAGAAAATGGCGACTTGATTGTCTGTATGAATGAGGACTGTCTTGTAGCTGAGCAGGGTGTGGAACACTCGAAGAGCAAGGAAGATAGCTCTGAGCTCTAAGAGACTGATGTGTAGATGAGTCTCCTGTGGAGTCCAAGTGCCTTGGGTGGAGAGGTCTTGCAGATGAGCTCCCCAACCCATTGGTGAAGCATCTGTTGTGAGAGTTGCTTGGGGTAAAGGTTGTTGAAATGGGGACCCCACCAACAGGTTTTGAGTGGACTGCCACCATTGGAGGGACAAAATAAGGCGATTTGTGTTTGCTATTTTGTCTGACAGGCACCCTGATGCCTGGGTCCATTGAGTGGATAAAGTCCACTGGGCTGCTCTCATATGGAGGCGAGCATAAGGAACCACATGCACGGTAGATACCATGTGGCCTAGTAGTTGTAACATTTCTCGAGCAGTGAGATGAGCACTGCTTGAGAAGCTAACTGCACCATGCAAAGGCAACGGGTCTGGGGAGGATAGGCTCTTGCTTTTCTGGTATCCAGCAAAGCTCCTATGAACTCTAGAGACTGAGTCGGAGTTAGGCTGGATTTTGGGATGTTTATGACCAGACCCAAATACTGAAGGATACGCATTGTGCAAGATAGAGAAATCCTGGCCTCTGACTCTGATGGGGCTCGAATGTGCCAGTCGTCTAAGTAGGGGAAGATGAATATTCCTAGAGTGCAAAGAAATGCTGCTACCACAGCCATGCATTTTGTGAACACCCTTGGTGCTGAGGCCAGGCCAAAAGGAAGCACCCTGTATTGGTAGTGCTTTCCCTGAAAAAGGAACCAAATGAACTTTCTGTGATTTGGATGGATGAGAACATGAGTGTACGCATCCTTGAGATCTAGAGAACAAAGCCAATCCTGACTCTGAAGATATGGCAGCAGAGTTCCCAAAGAAACCATCGTGAATTTCTCTTTGAACAGGAATTTGTTCAATTCTCTGAGGTCTAAAATAGGTCTGTGTCCCCCTGTTTTCTTTGGGATAAGGAAATAGGGCGAGTAAAACCCTGTACCCTGCTGAGGAGTGGGTACCTCTTCTATTGCCCCTTGGGCAAGAAGCATAGTGACCTCTTGATCTAACAGGTTGATGAGAGAGATATGAGAATTGAACTGTCTTATCATTGTGGGAGGGGGCATGCACAGAAAGTGAAGCTTGTACCCCTCTTTTATAATGGAGAGAGTCCAATGTTCTGCTGTTATCTGCCCCCATCTGGGGGCAAAGTGACACAACCTTCCTGGAAT
Source organism: Ichthyophis bannanicus (assembly GCA_033557465.1). Classification (NCBI taxonomy): domain Eukaryota; kingdom Metazoa; phylum Chordata; class Amphibia; order Gymnophiona; family Ichthyophiidae; genus Ichthyophis; species Ichthyophis bannanicus. The sequence continues at coordinate 1,373,187,228 of CM066032.1, read as the reverse complement.
GGTGGAAGGCTCTGGTCCATTGAGAGCCAGGAAGGCTAAGTTCTCTAGATGGAAGTCAAAGGCCTTGTGGAGGCTGAGACTGCTGAGACGGTTGAGACTTAGCAGTCTTTGCTTTCCTTTGTTTAGGTGGTTGCTGACTCTTTCGGGCAGGTTGTCCTGCAGAACGTCCCTGCTGGGAATAAGAGGGATAAAACCTCTTCTTCTTGGAGAAGAATGGTTTCTTGAAAGATTTCTTCCTTGCAGGATCACCTGTGGCTTTGGATAATCTATCCAAAGTGGAGTTGTCAGCATCCAATTCATTGGCTTTCTCTTGCCAATTCTTGCCGAATAGATTCTCACCTGTACAAGGGATATTGCCCAGTTTGTCCTGCACCCAGAGCTCCAAATCGGATGCCTGGAGCCAGGCAATTCTACGTGCACCTATGGCAATAGCAGAGGTTCTGCTTATGCACTCAAAACAGTCAAAAGCTGCATGATTGACAAACTTAGAAACATCCTGGGCATGTTTGACCAGTGTGAGAAAATCCTGCCTCTTGTCCTCAGGAAGAAGAGGGCTCAAAGCCTCTAAATCTCCTGTGACTTCCTTAAGGAACATTCCCATATATAAAATATAGGAACTGATCCTGGCAGAAAGCATGGAAGCCTGGAAAGTACGACGTCCAAAGGCATCCAAAGTTCGAAACTCACGTCCTGGAGGATTAGAGGCATGCCTCTTTGCACTTCTGATCCTTCTCATAGCTGATTCCACTACAATAGAGTGGTGAGGAAGCTGAGTTTTTTGGAAGCCAGGACATGGAGTTATTCGATACATGGTATCCAATCTACGAGAGTGAGGAGTGGTGGTAAGAGGTGTTTCCCACATTCTCAACATGAGATTATGTAAGATCTCATGGATAGGCAAGGTAGCTGCCTCCTTAGGAGCCTTGGGATATTGCAGAATCTCCAACTCCTTTGCCCTGGGCTCTGTTTCAGGAACCACAGTAATGGAAAGACCTCGAGCCACCTCCCTGATAAAGTCCTGAAAGGAGGTATCTTCTGGAGGCGACATCCTGCGTTTAGGAGAGGAAGGCTCCTCTGGGAGAAGTACTCCGGTACTGATGAAGCTGTCAGAATCCTCAGACTCCTCCGAGGACTCAAAGTACCTTCTGTCCGGATGCTCTTGTAGAGCACGATACCCGTACCGACCGAAGTCGGTACCGGGGCGAAACGGTACCGGTGTATCGGTACCGGAAGGCATAGCATGACTCGGGGCTGGCAAAGCAGACACCGATGTCGATGCCGATGTTGTCAGTACCGGTACCGATACCGGTGCCCGTGTCGGTACCGGTTGAACTGTCTGACGCGGTTCCGAGGGTGTCGATGCCGCAAGGAGAGCCGCCAGACTGTGTTTAATAGCCAGGAACCTCTGGTCTATCGACGCTGCCGATGCCTGGGTATCGGTACCGGAGAAAGCAGCCGGTATCCCAGAGCATGACACCAGTAGTTCTGCCGAGGTTGAGGCCTCGAGAACATTCTGGGGCCCCGATAATGTTTTGGAAGCCGAAGCCTCCCACCAGGGCAATTTTGCCGGTACAGAACCCTCAAGGGCAACGCCAGAGGCATCTCAATGCTTAGAAGGAGATCTACCCTTTGAGGACCGGCCAGACTTATATTTAGTTACCTGAAATCCATGGGAAGAAGACGAAGCCCTGGAAGACGTCGATGCCACAGAGGCTGTATCGGAGGGAAAAAGGGTGCTGAGCTTAGCAGCCCAGTTCTGTCGACCCCTCTTGGACATCATGGCACAGGCCATACACTCCGAAATGGAGTGGTCAGGACCTAAACATTTAAGACACCACTCATGGGTGTCGGTGACAGAGATGGTACCGCCACACTTGGTGCACTTCTTGAAACCCGAAGCGGGTTTTTCCATAGTAAAAGAAACTTTTTGGGCCTAAGGCCCAAAATGGCGCGTGCACCTGAGGAGAAAAGTTTGGAAAAAGAGAACTATATATATATATATATATATATATATATATATATATATATATTTTTTTTTTTTTAAAGAAAGAAAGAACCGGCGGTACCGGTATAGCGTCGAGGAAGGCAGACGCGACCACAAAAAAGGAGGAGAATAGGAAAACCTTTCTGCAGTGACAGGAACGACGACCTGCTGGCTCCGCAGAAAACAAAGAGCTGGAGAGAGGCAGTTGGGAAAGGCGGGAAGGCAGCCCGCAGGTGCTGTGGGATGCTCCCAAAAGCTTTCTAATTGGACGCTGGGGAGCGTTCCCGCGCAGGCTCCATCGGTACCGACGATACCCATATGTGAAGACTACATTCCTGCTTGCTCCTGGAAATCTATGCTTTCTCCAAGAACAAGCCAGAATTCAGTCTTCACATATGGGACTCACTAGCTTCCAGATACCAGACTGGTATGGAGGGGAGAGTAGTGTAATCCTTGAGGCAAAATTTGTAGCTGGTGAGTTTGGAAGAGCTGTTGCCTATTGGACTCCATTCCAAAAGTTGATACTCCCCCGATGATAGTCTGGCATCTTGTAGAAGTCAGGGACGGAGGATAGGAGTTGAGTTTAAGTACAAAAGAGGTGCTGGAGTACAGCCTGGCCAAAGACAGCGTCCTGACGGGAGTCTCTGTCCTGACAAAGTGGACAACAAAATTATGAATGAAGGATAGGTAGCTGCCCAGCAGATGTCCTCAATGGCTACTGAATGGAGATTAGCTACAGATGTTGTCATAGCCCGCACATTATGAGCAGTGACATGACCCTGCAATGAGAGTCCTGCTTGTGTATAAGCAAAAGAGATGCAATCTGCTATCCATTTCGATAGAGTATGCTTTGTCACTGGTAGACCCAGGTGACTAGGATAAAAGGAGATGAATAAAAGAGAGGATCTTTAGTTCTGTCCAAGTAGTAGGCCAGTGCTTGCTTGCAGTCTAAGGTATGTAGCACTGCTTCAGCCCAAAACGCATGTGGTCTAGGGAAGAGAGTCGGGAGAATTACCAACTGGTTTAGATGGAAGGAGGAAACCACTTTCAGGAGGAAATGCAGATGGGTACGCAGAACCACCTTATCATGGTGGAACAAAGTATAGGGCAGATCCGCCACTAGAGCTTGCAGCTCACTGATGTGGCGAACTGAAGTGAGGGCAATAAGGAAGGGCAATAAGGAAGATAGAAACTTCAGTGAAGTGATGACTAAAGGTTCAAAGGGTGGCTTTAGAAGTCAAGCCAGAACCACATTCAGATCCCAGGCCACTGGAGGTGGCTTAATGGGTGGTTTGGACAACAGGAGACCACCCATGAAGCGTTCTACTAAGGGATGCGAGGAGATAGGCTGTCCATCCACTGGTTTGTGAGAGGCCATAATGGCACTAAGGTGAACTTTCACCAAGTTAGTCTTAAGACCTGTCAAGGATAAGTGGAAGAGATATTGTAGAAGTAACCCCATCGGGCAAGAAAAGGAATCAAGGTCCTTTGGGGAGCAAACCTACACCATCTGAATGCATATGATCACCTGGTAGAATCTTTACATGATGCAAGGACGACATCTTTGACCGCCTATGGTAGATTGAGGTTGGCAAGCACTAGCTTTTCAGCAACCATGCTGCCAGGTGTAGGGAGTGAAGACTGGGATGGAGGGAGTGTCCCATGGTCCTGAGAGAGGAGGTTGGGCATACATCCCAGGTTGAGTGGCTGAATCTGAACAAGGTGAAGAAGCAAACCACGGTTGACAGGGCCAAAAGGGAGCTATGAGAATCATCGAGCCTCTATCGGCCTGTAGTTTGAATAGTGTCTTGGGTATCAAGGGGATGTGAGAGTATGCATAGAGCAGTCCCTGTCTCCAAGAGAGAAGGTAGGAGCCTGGGGCCTGTTGGTGCAGGGTCAGAACCCTGGAGCAGCACAGCGGAAGCTGTGTGTTTTGTGGAGTAGCAAAAAGATCTATGAGTGGCGCTCCCCACGTCTGGAAGATCTGAGCAGGCGTCATCTGATGCAAGGTCCATTCATGCAGACGAAGATACGGTTTAGCCTATCCGTTAGGACATTCAGTTTGCCCGGAAGGTACACCGCTCTGAGGTGGATGTGGTGAGAGATGGCATAGGACCATAGGCGAATCACCTCTTCGCACAGAGGACAGGACCCTGTTCCCCCGTTTATGTAGAACATAACAACTTGGTTGTCCATTCTATGGACATAACAAGAATCTGCCCTGCAGATCAACCTGCTAGAACTACGAGCACTTTGGGGCGACCTGTTCTAGTTAGAATGGACAACCAGGTTGCCCCAAAGTGCTCATAGTTCTAGCAGGTTAATCTGCAGGGCAGATTCTTGTTATGTCCACAGACCCTATCTGGTCAGATCATTCAAATGTGCCTCCCAAACCAGCTGGGAAGCATTCATTATCATGGTGCATCGAAGTGGAGGCATCTAAAAAGGTAACCTGATGAGTAGGTTTTGTGGGAGACACTACCATTGAAGGGACATGATAAGTTGAGGGGTGATGTAGATCTTGTCCCTGAGAAGACCCTTCATTTGCATCAATTGGGAAGACAGAGTCCACTATGCTTGTTTAGGTCTCAGATTCAAAATGGGCCTGAAGCCTCCTCCTGTTTTCTTTGGAATGAGAAAGCATGGAGAGTAGAAGCCCAACTATTCTTGAGGAGGAACTCTTTCTATGGCTTCAAAATGAAGCTGATAACCCCTTTGAACAATCTGAAATGTCCACTGCTATGATGTTATGAGGTGCCACCTGTGGGCATAATAACAAAGTCTGCCTGCAATGTGGAGGGGCTAAGGGCCCTCCAGGGGCAGATTGGCAATGCTCTCTAGGAAGGAATCAAAAACCAGATGCAGGCTGTGCCTGTGTAGCTCATTGAGGCTTAGGAGTTTTGGGTTTCTTAGGTTGACGAGGACCCTGCTGCCTCTGCTGAGATTGATAGGCAGCATAACGTGGGTAAGAAGGATAGTATCTCTTTTTTTTTTAGAATAAAAGGATTTCTTGGGGAGAGCCTTCCTCTTAGATGGGTCAGCTGTCTTTCTGGAAAGGCGTTTTAGGGTGAGATCATCTGTTTCAATCTCCCTGGTTTTTTTCCTCCAATCCTTGCCAAAAAGATTTTCTTCAGTACATGAGATATTGTCCAGTTTATCCTGGACCCATTGCTTGTATTCTGATGCCTGTAACCAGGCCATTCTACGAGTCCCAATGCAGACTGCTGAAGCTCTGCTGGTGGATTCAAAGGCATCAAAAGAGGCCCTATTAAGAAACTTAGTAGTGTTCTGACCTTGCTTAATGAGGGTCTGGAATGCACCCTGCTTATCCTCTGGAAGCAGGGGGGGGGGGGGGTGAAAGACTCATGATTCCTGATGAAATCCTTCTGAAACATGGCCTTGTACAGCATGTAAGGGTTGATTCTGGAGGCCAACATGCATGCCTGGAAACATCGACACTAAAAGGCATCAAGACAGGGATGAATGGTTCTTTGAGCTCTTTATTTGGTGCACTGCTGATTCCACCACAAGTGAGTGGTGTGGAAGCTGAGTTTTTTTGGAAACTTGGGTACTCTGGTACTCGGTACATGGTATTGAGTTTCTTGCTAACAGGAGAAACCGTGAGCGGGGCCTCCCACATGTGGAGCATAAGGTCCTGTAGGATATGATGCACCAGTAAGGTAGCAGCCTCCTTGGGCGTTGGAGGGTATTGGAGTATCTCCAATTCCTCCAACCTCGGTTCCTTTTCTGAAGCTACCATGATGGAAAGCCCTGCGGCCAAGTCATGGATTAAGTCCTGAAAGGACATATCCTCTGGTGAGGAACACCACCATTCCTGAGGCAGCAAAGGGTCCGAAAGAATATCCAGAAGTTCTTGGGAATCAAGAGACAAGTGTTAGATTCTGAAGAACTTGAATCAGAGTTTGTCAAGAAATTAAAGTATTGGTGGTCCTGGATTTGACCTTGATGCTTTGTGGAAGTCGACGGTCGATGCTGATGCCAATACCGATACTCAGAAGTAATGGAACTGAGAGCAATGGGGGCCTGAGTCTGTTGGATATCAGGGGCATCGACCGGTTCCAACTGAGGAATCGGCCTTGGATGCTTCAATGATGCTGGTTTAAGGGCTGGTATCAGGGCAGATATGCTCAGCTGTAGGCTCGGTACCGAAGCCTGTACTCCTGAAACTCTCAATGCTATCAGCACTGAGGTTGCCAGGAGTGCTGCCAAGCTTCCCTTAACAGCCAGCATGTGCTGGTCCAGGGAGATGGCAGATGTCTGGGTGGAATCACATACAGGGCTCTGAGCTACCATCCCAGAACTAGGAACTGGAGCTCTCCAGAGGTCAATGCCTCAGGAGTGTCACGGAGTCCCACTTGTGCTTTGGAGGACAGATCCTCCCACTGGGGCTGTTTGGCTGGCCGGTCTGCATCGGAAGCACTTCTAGGGGAGTCACAGTGCTTAAGTTGGGACTTTTCCATGGCACTGGAATCGGTCTTTAATGCCAAAGATTTGAAAATGGCCACAGATTTTGACTTACTTCTGTGTTTGCACTTTGAAAAAGCCTGAGACCTATGAGAAGTTGAAGCACTCGAAGTGGAAGCCACTGAAATAGAGTCCAAGGTAAACAACGATCCAAACTGTCTGGTTCAGTTCTTGAGGTCTCTGTCACTTGTTGACACAAAGGACAAGAAGTGGGTTCATGGTCGGGACCCAAACATTTTAAACACTAGTCATGTTTATCAGTGGCTGAAATGGGACTGGCACACTTGGTACATTTTTTAAAACCACTGACTGGCTTTTCCATGCCTGAAAATATTGTCTTTGCGAGTTAAAACAAGGTTATGGAGGCTTAGAGGCCTAGGCTAGTGGTGAGAACTGCGGTAAGACTCAATAGAAAAGAAAAAGAAAAAAATTGAAAATAAAAAAGAAAGTAATATCGGGACCAGTGTTGGATTCAACGGAACCGGCGTCGACAGAAAGGCAAAAAGCATGATGTATCCCGAAGGGCACAAAAAAGAATATTTCAGCGGAGAAAGGACGGTGCATCCTACTGGCTCCGTAGAAAACAAAGAAATGAGAATAGGAATTGGGAAGGCAGGAAGGTAGGCACGCAAGCTGTCAAAGACTTTCCTTTTGGATGCTGGGGAGCGTTCCCATGCGGGCTCCGTCTGGGACATCACCGATATGTGAAGACTGCATTCCTGCTTGATCCTGGTGTTTTGTATGATGTCTATTGTTACTGGACTTTCAATAAAAAAAATGTAAATGGGGGGTGGGGTTAGAACAAAGAAGGCCAGATGAGTCCATTTTCAGAACTAAAGAAAAAGTATTTTTTTTATATAAATCAAAGACGTGTTTGGCTTATCTTGCTGTCTCAAACAGGATTACAACCAAGTACTTTATAAGGTACATAAACACGCTTAGCATTTCCTGGGACCTTCATTCTTTTAGTCTGGGCTTGATTTTAAGTTCTTTACCTGGGCCCCATCTATCTGCCCAGATTCCTCAGCTCTATTTCTATTAATATGGGCCAAGCTTCTATCTTTTAAGGATGGGGGATATCTTCTGTATACTCCTTTACATGCACATATATAGCCATATAGGCATGAAAACGCCTTTATAAAGTTAGCCTCATAGAGTATAATTATTCATTTGATATGGAACATTCCCCCAACAGAATTCCCCCTAATAGGTGCAGAGCAGAAGTAAGATGTTTCATTTTATAACTCAACATATAAAAACTTTACATTCAAATTCTGGTGTAACATCAATGCAACCTCCCCCTCCAGTGCCAAGTACTGTGTGAGCAAACACAAAACCCTTAAAACAGACAGAAGTTTACTATGTAATAGCAGTTTTTAAGCAAAATGAAATTATATATATAAAAAACGTCCACTCAGCATATTGGTGCAGCTGGGAGTCTGCTACCAATAAAGTTGAAGATAGGAAAATTTTCCAGAAAAAAAGAAAATATGTATTTACAAAGCCTCATAGTTAAATAAAGTTAGCAAAATTATTTAAAAATAAAAAACAATAATGATAGGATCATGTGGGAAGGAAGAACACAATTAAACAGCCCCTTCTTGACAAAGCAGCAAAAATGAAAACAAATAGTTTATCCACCAGGTTACTTAAACCACTAGATTGTACAGAAACATTTCAGAACTTGGGAAAAATTCCACTAAGGTAGCAGTTGACAAATATAGTGTGATTTAAATGTGTCTCTATTCAAAAATATATTTGAAGAATAAGAAGCTTGACCATGTACATAATTCAATAGCAGTAGCAGAGTATAGGCTCTCTCTTTAATGGGCAGGTAATATTTAAAGTTTTTACTATTTCTATATGTAGAAAAATAGATACTTACAAGTCTTGCCACTAGTTCATTGAGATTTAATCCATACTTTGCTACCACAGGCCGTAGAACCTCTGTTACTGGCTTAGTGGGTTTGGCCTTCAATCCAACTGATCTATTGATTGGAACAAGATCCAACCTGAAAAATGTGGTAAACAGGATAGACATTAAGTTCTTGATGTAAACAAAACATTTAAAAAACACAAACATGCAAGAAACACTATTCTGATTTCCATTATTTTTTACCTAGTAGGCCAACCTACAGTAGAGAAATAAGACCCCATAAAAATCATATTAGCTAACCTTATCAGCCATTTCCATCACATCAGAAGGACTACTGAGAGAAGCTGCTCTTGCTAGGAAGGAATCTGCTGGGAATTTCTCAGACTCTTGAGTTAAAGGGAATTCTTTGGGTTTAAAATGATAAAATCTGTCTATTTTAAAGTTCTGCGCTGATGTAGTCTTTATAGCTAACTCTTTAACTGAAGTCTGCAATAGAACAGTTAAATTCAAACGATCAGGCAATTCAAAATGATCCATACCCCTCTAGGAACCAGAAACTTTCATGGTCCTTGGAAGTTAATAGATGTGATAGATCTAGCAAAGAGTCAGGTGACATACCCAAAATATTAATCAAATAATCTTTAAACATTTCTAATGCAGAAAGCCTCCTATTAAAAGGAAAATGAAGCCAAGTTAGTTGTTTTCAGAGACTATTTATGTTTGTTCTTGTAATACCTAACTTCAAAGTAATATTCTAGAGCTGTAATTTTGGCCAAGCCTCTCCAGAAAGCTTACACAAGCAATTATCCAACGTAATGTTCATCCTCATTAATATCCACAATTCTAAATCTGATTCTTCCCTGGGAGGAAGAGAGCATGGCAGGCAAGGCTGATTCATCCAGCTTTGATCTGCTGTCCATCCCCTTGGGTTCAAACACCAGCCCCAACTATATCAGCCCTTCCCAAATGCAGGAACTTGTTCACTACCTCCAACTTGGCTATATCAGTATCCACAATTAGAAATCCTTCAGCCCAGTATAACTGCTTCCAAAGTCAAGACCAATGGTTGAGATGAGAATCCTGAATGCATGTTAGCGGTGAGGGTGGAGAACTAGGTATAGGGCTCAAAGAGATAAAAGATTCCAAATTGAGATCTAAACTCCCAAGATTTAGGCCAGACCCCACAGTCATGAAGGAGTCCATAGAGCCCAAATGTCTAATACATCTTCTGCCACAATCTTTGCTTTAGCTTTATGTCTACTCATCTTTCATATCTCACCTCAAAAATTTAAGTCTCAGGCCTGCACAGATCTTCCTATTCCTTAGGTGTTTTCTAGTAGCTTTGAAGGGGCTCCAAAGGAGTGAATCCATTCTATGCATGCGCAGCAGCCTTCTCAGATTTTATTTAGGATAGGGAGATAAAGTTTCCAGATGAAATAAATGACTGCTTCTTGAAGTTCGTGCATCCCAGGATGCAACATGGGGGGTTCAGACTAACTCCACCCGGTGCATCCCAGAATGCACTGCACTGGGCCAGGTGTTGCCATCTTTCACGATGGAGACGCAGGGGCGGGAGCGTGTGGGCAATACTCCCACCCTATGATTAGAGGCACTGATAGGGGGGTGGAAGGGTTTGGCAGCCACTGGGCCATTAGGGATTTTTTGATTGGATGGGTGGGGGGGGGGGGGGGAAATCAGGGCCACCAGGGATTTTCTTTCTGTCAGGAGACTCAGTGTCCAAGTGGGGCACTGGCCCCCCAACAGTGTGCCGATGGTATTGGGGGCTTTCACTGATGCCTAGGTCATCTGAGGTGAAAGTGTCAAACTTCACCTCAGATGACTATTTCTGTAGGACAGCATGCCAAACTTGTGCCGACCTCTGTGCGAATTTGTTTGGCTCACTCTCCCAGTTTAACCCTTACTTTTTGTGCATTGGGTAATTTTCATATTGCATCCCAGCACAGAGTCGGCGTTAAATTCATGCTATGAAACACTGTGCTAGAGCTTTAAGCACTGGGCTTTAGCGCAGGGTTTCTGCATCGACCAGTAAGTGTCATACTTTTTCTATGAACATAATTTTGACTACTTCCCTAATCCATCTGTAATATTATGTTTAAATTCTGAAAAAAGATCTTACAGGTAAGTAACTGTGCTTTCTTTGTAACAGGTAATCTCTGGGAACAGCAGGAATAAGTCTTCACATATGGGTACCTCGGTACCGACGGAGCCTGCACGGGAACGCTCCCCAGCATCCAAAAAGAACGCATTTGGGAGTATCCCACACGCATGCGTGCTGCCTTCCCGCCATTCTACTTCCCTCACAACAGTTGAGTTTGTAGCTGAGATCAAAGGAGGGAAGTAGACAAATTAGAAGAGAGAAAGAGAGAGAGAACAACTCCTAGGGGAGGTGGGTGGGTTGTGAAGACTTATTCCTGCTGTTCCCAGAGATCACCTGTTACAGGTAAGTAACTGTGCTATCTCCAGGAACAAGCAGGAATTAGTCTTCACATATGGGGACTCCCAAGCTAAGATGCCTGGAGAGGCCCAGCATGTTGCCAGTCTAGCGATGAACCATGCTTCCTCCCGAGGACCTCCGGCATCGAAGGGATGGAGGGTAGGAGTTGAACTAACAGTGTAAAAAGGGGTGCTGTGGAACAGCTGGATTAAACAAGGTATCCAAAAAAGGTGTCCTTGTGTAGAAATAACGGTTAGTAAAGGATAGGAAGTCCTAACTCTTGAAAAACCATTATATCCAAGGATTGCAAAACTACACATATGGGGAGGTTAATATGGGTCTGTTGTAAAGAACCATCACATTGTCCTCATATGGAATTCCCTTACCGAGAGGAGTAAAGGAAATAAAATTTGCAATACAGACAGAGATAAGAAATATTCATGTCTAGAACTAACCCCAGGGGAACTGGGAAGTTTTATAGAAGTTGGGACCTTGGAGAGAAGCTAAGCTTCCGAACAGACCAAAGTATGAAATATTTCTGACCCTAGAGAGGGATGGTGTCTAGGGAAAGAAAAGAAAGAGAAAACTGACTAGTCTGGATCAAAAGGTTAGAAGACCTTTACAGAAAAAAGGGTGGGTTTCTTGAACCCCTTTATCCAGACGATAAAATTGTACTGGGCAGTTTAGCCCCCAATTTCTGAAGATCAGTGACACGTGTTGCATAAGTGACGGCACTTAGGCTAACAACTGCACACAGAGAGCTTCAGATCTAGGGTAACCTAATTGAAGCAGAAAAAAAGGTTATGTTAAAAGAAGGAGTTTCCTAATTTTACGAGATAAATTGGATGTCCATTCAATAATACCATGGTATGCTGAAAACATTAATATGGACAGTACAATATTTCAAGGTCAGATTGTATAAAGTTATCCTACTAACAACAAGAAGGGTCACAGCCCTCTTGAGGAAAGGCAGTGAATTCATATTAATGAATTAGTGTAAGAATCATGTGCAAGGTTACATGAAAACCAGTAGGATGTTTTGACAAAAAAAGGTCTAAGTCTTGAAAAGACTAGTCCTCAGTTCACCAGGTCTTGAAACGTACATGAAGGAGTACAAAAGAGATCCTGAAATAAAGGACCTGGGACCTTGTATAACTTCAGAAAAACTTGGAAGAAAAGAACGCAACCTAAAGAAATACCATGCTTGCCTCCTTTGAGGGCAGTATGAGTAAGAGTAGTTACTCACCTGTAACAGGTGTTCTCCAGGAGCAAGCAGGAATCAGTCCTCACATATGGGTGTCATCGGTGCCGATGAAGCCCCAGCGGAGCATTTCCCCAGCTTTCCATGAAAGCCTTTGGGAATGCAGGCACGCATGCATGGTGCCCTTCCCGCCTAAAGGTGCCATCTTACCTCAGTCAAATGACATAGCTAAGAACAGCACATAAAAATGAAAAAATAAACTATGTACAACTGCAACTCCAAGGGGAGGAGGGAGGGCTGTGAGGACTGATTCCTGCTGCTCCTGGAGAACACCTGTTACAGGTGAGTAACTACTCTTACTCATACTGCCCTCAAAGGAGGCAAGCATGGTATTTCTTTAGGTTGCGTTCTTTTCTTCCAAGTTTTTCTGAAGTTATACAAGGTCCCAGGTCCTTTATTTCAGGATCTCTTTTGTACTCCTTCATGTACGTTTCAAGACCTGGTGAACTGAGGACTAGTAATGGGCCGCAAAAGTCTGGCTTGAAGACCAAGTTGCAACCCTGCAGATGTCTACCAAGGGCACAGAGCGGAGATGAGCCACTGAGGCAGCCATTGCCCTGACACGATGGCCGTGACCCTACCCTGCAAAGGAAGGTCAGCCGCCTTGTAAGCCCAGGTGATACAGTCAGCCACCCAGATGGACAAGGTACGCTTGGACACAGCCAACCCCAACTTATTGGGGTCAAAGGATACGAAGAGCTGAGTAGCCCTTCTATGCCCCTGCGTACGGTCAAGGTAGAAGGATAAGGCCCTCCTACAGTCCAGGGTATGCAGGATTGCTTCAGCCTGGCTTGCATGAGGCCTAGGGAAGAATGTTGGAAGAACCACCTCCTGGTTGAGGTGGAAAGAGGAGACAACCTTAGGGAGGAACTTTGGATGAGTCCTAAGGACTACCCTGTTCCTATAAATCCTGGTGTAAGGCCTATCACAGACCAGGGCCTGAAGCTCACTCACTCGCCTAGCCGAGGTAAGGGCTATCAGGAAGAGTGTCTTCCAGGAGAGGAAGCGTAGTGGACAAGTAGCCATCGGCTCAAAAGGTGGGCGAGTCAGTTGCTGCAAGACCACATTCAGCTCCCACTCAGGGGCAGGAGGACGGATGGGAAGCTTGAGCAAAAGCAAGCCCCTGAGAAAGCGGGACACCAAGGGGTGACCAGACAGAGAATGCCCCTCCACCAGTGAGTGGTGAGCTGCTAGAGCTGAGAGGTGAACCCGAACAGAATTGGACTTAAGTCCCTGATTTGACAAATGCAGTAAGTACTGGAGGACTACTGGCACAGTACAGGAGAAAGGATCCTCTGTACACAGCTGACACCACACAGAAAACCTTTTCCATTTGAGAGCATAGGTTTTCCTAGTGGACTGTTTCCTAGAGACTAGGACAACCTCCTCAACTTTCTGAGGTAGGCCCCAGGGAGCCAAAACTACCCTTGCAGCCTCCAGGCCATCAAATTGAGAGCTTTGAGATTGGGGTGCAGAAGGGAACCCTGCTCCTGTGTGAGAAGGTCGGGTTCCAACCCCAGAGGTAGTGGAGGATCCACCGCCAGTTGAAGGAGAAGAGGAAACCAAGGCTGTCTCGGCCACCTGGGAGCCACCAGCAGGACCGAGGCCTTGTCCTGAAGAATCTTGAATAGGGTTTGGGCCACCAAGGGCGTGGGAGGAAACGCATAGAGGAGGCCCTGAGACCAGGATATCAGAAAAGCATCCGCTGCTATCCGCAGAGGATGTGGTTGCCTGGAGCAGAACTTTGGTAGTTGCTTGTTCATTGGACTGGCAAAGAGATCTATCAAAGGGAGACCCCATTTCAGGAAGATCTTCTGAACTACTGAAGGATGCAGCTGCCACTCGTGGGGCTGCAGTATTCTGCTTAACCTGTCTGCCAGGTAGTTGTCCTGGCCTGGAAGGTACACAGCCTTGAGGAGCATGTTGTGCTTGAGGGCAAATGAACAAAGGTCCTGAGCTTCCCGACAAAGTATCCGGGACCCAGTGCCGCCCTGTTTGTTCACATAAAACATGGCTACTTGGTTGTCCGTCTGAATCAGGACAGATTGGTGAGCCAGGGCAGGAGTGAAAGCCTTGAGCGCTAATCGAATAGCTCTGAGTTCGAGGAGATTGATCTGCTGTGCAGCCTCCCAAGGGGATAAGGCCCTGGGTGCACTTGCCTAGACAATGAGCTCCCCAGCCTTGTAGGGAGGCGTCTGTGGTCATCACTACTGTGTACCCTGGAATCTGAAAAGGCACCCCCTTCAGTAGATTGGGTGGGTGCAGCCACCAGTTGAGGGAGTGTAGAAATTGTCTGGACACCCTTATCCTGTCTCTGAGGCTGCCTCTGGCCTGTGACCATTGAGACCGAAGGCACCACTGTGCAGGCCTCATATGGAGCCTGGCATTGGGGGTCACATGCACTGTCGAAGCCATGTGGCCTAGAAGCCTCAGGCAGAGTCTGGCGGAAACCAGGGACCTGCTGAGAAACTGATTTGCCAAGGCCATCAACCTTTGGGCCCTGTCTGCTGGCAAGAAAGCCTTTGCCAGCAGAGAGTCCAGCCTTACTCCTATGAACTCCAAGTTCTGGGAGGGGAGCAAAGTGGACTTTGCGAAGTTTATGACAAACCCCAGCCTTTGGAGAAGAGCAATAGTGCTGAGGGTGGCTTGTTTGGCCTCCTGACACGTCTGACCCCTGATAAGCCAGTCGTCCAGATAGGGGAAGACAAAAATGCCCTGGTTTCTCAGGTAGGCCGCCACCACTGCTAGGCACTTTGTGAAGACTCTGGGGGCCGAGGTGAGGCCGAAAGGCAGCACTCTGTATTGATAATGGTTTCCTCCCACAATGAACCTGAGGTACTTTCTGTGGTCTGGATGAGTGAGAATGTGAGTGTACGCATCCTTTAGATCTAAGGAGCATAGCCAATCTCCCTGCTGGAGGTAGGGCAGAAGTGTCCCAAGAGTAAGCATCTTGAACTTCTCCTTCACTAGGAACTTGTTGAGGTTCCTGAGGTCCAGAATGGGTCGAAGGCCACCGGTTCTTTTGGGCACCAGGAAATACCTGGAGTAGAAACCGTGACCCTGGAAGTGGGGAGGCACAGGCTCCACCGCCCTGTCCACCAACAGACCATGAAGCTCGTGCAGAAGAAGGTGTGTGTGCAGGGGAGGCCTTGGAGGCTCCCCTGGAAAGTATGGTGGAGGCAGTTGGTGAAAATGCAGGGCATAGCCCCTGTGGACTATCTCCAGCACCCAACTGTCCCCGGTGATAAGGGGCCACTGGTGGGCAAAGAGGGCGAGGCGACCTCCTGTGCAGGGTTGGGAGAGCAGTGGAGGAGAGGTTACGCTCAAGGAGTCAAAAACCCCCACCCTGCTGAGTGGTAGCAGGGGCCGGAGGCTTGGGGGTCCTCTGCCTACGAGGCCCATTACCCTGCCCCTTGGCTTGCTGACCCTGGGAGGCAGCTTGGGCAGCCTGATATTGCGGGTACTGTTTGTAGGCAGTGCCCTTCCTCGGGTAAAAGGGCTTTTTACCCGAGCCCTTCTTTTTATGAGAAGGGGCAGAGGTCTTCCTTGACAGCCTTGTCCGGGTGAGGTGCTCAGTTTCGAGCTGAGCGGCCTTCTCGGTCATGGGCTTGCCAAAAAGGTTCTCACCTCGGCAAGGGACATCGACCAACTTGTCCTGAACCCATGGCTCGAGGTCCGATGACTGCAGCCATGCCTGGCGTCAAGCCGCGATGCCGGCTGCCGCAACTTGGGCCGATGCCTCGAAGCCATCATAGGCGGTGCGGGACATGAACTTCGAGCAGTCCCGAATCCCCGAGGACAAGGTCTTGAATCTCTGCAAGGGTTCCCCGGAGAGTCCAGCAGAGAACCCGGCCAACTCCTTGGCCAGGTCCTGCAAGTACATGCCCATGTACAGCTGGTAAGACTGGACACGGCAAGCAAGCATCGAGCCCTGGAAGCACTTTCTACCGACGCCATCGAGGTTCCGGGCCTCCCTGCCGGGTGGCACCGCAGAGTGCATCTTCTGACTCTTCAGACGATGCATGGCCGATTCCACAACCATAGAATGGTGTGGTAGCTGTGCCTTCTGAAAGCCAGGGCTCTTCCGGAGTCGATAGATCGAGTCGACTCGCTTGCTTAAAACCGGCGCCAAGGCCGGTGTCTCCCACATCCGGAAGAGGGGCCGTTCCAGCATCGGAGGAACCGGGACAGTAAAGTCCTCCTTCGGAGGAGAGTCATACTGTAGGGCCTCGAGCTCTGCAGCTCGAGGCTCCTCCTCGGGGTCCACCGGGATAGCCAAGGCAGCGGCCATATCCCGGACAAACTCCGAGAACTGAGTATCCTCCGGAGGGGATCTACTCTGGGGCTCAGACTGCGGTGAGTCCGACGGGACGCACCGAGTCTTGAAGGTGTCAGGAGACTCCTCGTCCTCCGTCTCCCAAGCTGACTCGTCCGAGGAAGAGTCAGGGTCCGACCCCGCGGGGCCCTGGAGCACCCGCCCCGATGCCGGAGGCACCGGCGTCAACACCCTCGGTCCCGAACGCGAGGTCGAGGGAGACCGCGACCGAGGTCAACTCCGAGCCACGATGGACTCGAGTATTGGCTCGGTCTCCAGGGTCAACTTCGAAGTCGATGTCCCCGTGGTCAGGCAGATGCGCCAGATCAGTGCCCGCTGCTGCTCCATGAAGGCAGACAATCTGCTCTCCAAGGCTGTCATCCTGAGACTCAGCTCGGGAGACGCAGCAGCCACCGACTTGGGCCCCGGCGGCACCGGGCCCAACGTCGGCTCCCTGGGAGGAGGGTCCTTGAGGACTATGGGGCTTACGTGTCCAGCAGACTCCGGCTCCATGCGAGGAACTTTAGCAGGCTTCTCGTGTTCCACGGGCCTGGGGCGACGGTCGGGGGTCTTAGACCTGGCTCTCGAGGAACCAGGGACCTCCTCCTCCGACGCCCTCGCGAGCCGCTTCTTCCTCTTGCGTTCCCGGTCGGGGGACCCCCTGTCCGAGGAGCTTCGACGGTGCTCGGGATCGGAATCCCGAGATGTCGAGGCCTCAGATGAGGTCCGGGCCCTGCCGGAGGCTGAGTCCGAGAAAAGCCTTTCTTTTTGCTGCTGTCAACTTCGGAGTGCCTTGGAAGACATCTTCCCACATGGCCCGCATGACTTAGGGTCGTGATCGGGACCGAGGCACCGAAGGCAGCAGTCTTGTGTGTCGGTGAGAGACATTAATTTCTTACACCGATCACACATTTTAAAACCGCTGGAAGCCATCGGGGGAAAAAAAGAGTCCCCGCGAGGTCAAAGGACTGGCCTTCCAGGGAAAAATGGAAAAAAGGGCGCGAACGCCAGCCACGAAGGACAAAAACCGAAAAAGAAGAATCGGGCTCGATACCGGTGTACTGAACCCGGCGGGAGGGGAACCGGCGTCAAACCGGGAGAAAAAATAGCGAAAATCGCCGAAAAAAAATCTAATTTTAACCGGGAAAACAGGACACACGTCCGGTGGGCTTCACGGAAAAAAAGAGACTGAGGTAAGATGGCACCTTTAGGTGGGAAGGGAACCGCGCATGCGTGCCTGCATTCCCAAAGGCTTTCATAGAAAGCTGGGGAAATGCTCCACTGGGGCTTCATCGGCGCCGATGACACCCATATATAAGGACTGACTTCCTGCTTGGTCCTGGAGAATTATGCGTTCTTTACTTCTTATTGACTTTAATGAGGTATTGGAAAGTAGAAAAAATTGCAATAGATAAGATCAACTGCAATAATTAGGAATGCATCCCTGTTGTCGAAGTTCCTTTTAAAAGACATAGAACAAACCAGGGAGTGGTGCCATTCCTTTACTTTCAAAGTCGTCCAGGCCCTGGTTCCTTTTCCTTAAAAGAATTTTAAGGAAGATAACAAAAAATAGGACCCAACAGGCATGGGTGCATGACTGGGTAGAGGCCACCAGAGTTACAGGTTCTTTAACCGCCTGGAAGTTACCTGCCAGGAGCGGACTCTGATGCTCTCTGACAAAGGCCCATAGTTGCAGAGCTTCCTTGCATGGTTGCAGAGAGCATGCTGTAGGTTGCTTCAGAAAGCTCTGGCTGTGAGATAGCCAGTATGCAACCTAATCAATTCTGAAAATAGGTGAAGATAGTAGACAGAGTTTCTGTCTTAGAATGATAAGTGTAAAAGAGGGTTTCGAAAATATATTCCGGAGCCATCTGCTATAAAGACAGCAGAAAAAAAGAGTAACAGACATGATAGGAATTGTAACACTAAATTCCTGTCTGATATGCTGTCATAAAAAGAATATTTGAGCGGTCAACTCAACACTACGCCGGTAGCGTGGCAGAGGCAGAAACCCAAATGAGCTATCTGTTTAAGAAGCTCATATAACCCACTTGGTGGGTTATTTCCGTTATGGAGGGTTTTAGAAGCCATCTGAGTTGACTATGCTCAAAAGGACAGAATAATCTGGTAGTAGTTTTCAGAATGCTGTTTTGCATTCTGTAAAAACCTCAGTGTAGAAGGACCCAAAAGGGAAAAAACTCTGTATGGGAAGATCTACTGGAGTAGGAAGTCCTACAGCTTCAAGAGAAGCTGTCCAGTTGAATAATACCCTTGTTAGAGACTGGATATCCAGACTAATGGATAGAAAGTAATACAGAGTTGAAAAAAACTTACTATATAGTAAGTATTATAGTTAAAGACTTCTGCGACTAAGGTCAAACAGATGAAGTATTGCTCATCCTGTTAAGTTTCTTGATTTTCCTTCCCATATATTTGTTGTTGTTTTTTTTCAAATAAGGAAGTAGAAACTGGTGACCTATAGGCATGAGATATCTCCGTAACGCTGGACTAGAAGAGTGGACTTCTGTTGAAGAAGAGATTCAGGCCTAGAATTTAGTCAGTGTTGTCTGTGATGAAGCAGACGCCAGTAAACCCATGGAGGTAGAAGAAAACACTGATCTCTTTAAAGGAAATGATATACATGAAGTGCAGTTAGTGAGAAGTGCAGCTAGAGGGAGCATGCACGGAGATTCTGAAGGTAGGCTGACACGCCCAGGTTGGGATGATGCAAGAACTAATTCAAAGCATAATCAGATACACCTGGTCAGAGGGACAGAATCCTTACCTAAGAAACAGCTTTATAAGCAAAGCACAGACAAGCCAGAGAGGAGAGGAGCGGCACGAGCCACAGCAGCTGCTGATAGAGAAGAAAGAGAAAGGAGACGACTCCAAAGAGAGGAGAAAAGGCAGTTGGACTTGCAGCCCTTACAGGAAAGGAACAAGTTCCAGGAGAGCAAGTTTCAGGCTGGGAAGCTCCAGAAGGAAGTCTTCAGGAAGGACAGAAGGAGAACCGGGAGAGTGCCTGGTAGGGAGAATACCAGAGACACAGACCCAAGAGTTCAGAGGTACCTTCACGCTTCTTCCCCTGTATGTGAGCCACACGGAGTTCAGAGGTGGGTGAACCAGACTCAGCCCAGGAGTCTAAAAGACACAGATCTGAACCAGGAACTGAGGCCAGGTCACAGAGGAGCCTGGAAGCCAGGGAGCCGTAAGAGCAGCCAAGGCAGCTGGAGAAAGGTTTGGGAACCTATAGAAGAGTGCTTACCAAAAGTCCTGTTGCATATTTGCCAGACCGGGTACAGCCAGGCTGGAGAGCCTTAGAAAGAAGTTCTGAAGTAAAACCAGGAATATATGGGGAAAGTTCAGGGGCAACAGATATCTCAGCAGAACAAGAGGCTATGCAGATAGACCCTGCTGAACCTGACCCTTTGCTAACTGAATGCCCTATGGACTGTACGTTTTGTTGTACTGGGAGTTTAGAATCATTGAGAGAAATATAGCATGCAGGATATACTTTTGAAACACAGTTTTGTTTGACAAGCTGAAAGAAGAAGCATTGTTTTTGTTTGTATAACCTGTTTTGTTTGAACCCTGCATAACTAACAAAGACTGAAGCATATCTAAGTTTTTGACCTATGTAAATACCTTATGTGAAAATCCTGAACAAGGTGAAAATTCTGCTGTCTTCGTTTGAACCTTTTGTGCATTAAGGGAATGAAACCCTATACTTTACCACTCACATGGCTTACACAACTATTCATTATGAAGAAAGGGACTACTAGTACCAGAAGGCTTCTGGGCTAACAAAAGTTTCTACCTTCAATACAACAATAATGTCCACCCTGACCTTTAAGCACGTGGCTAAAGGGAGGGGGTTGTGACATGTCTCAGTAAGGATGAGATGTAACCAGAAAACTTTTTCCCCCTAGGTGAAGAAAGTTTTGTAGAAGATTTACTATTGGCTGGGACAGAGGAAAGTGTTGACAATCCTCTGAAGGTAGGATTATCAGTGTTTAACTGACTAGCCTGAAATAGACAATCCTTGTTGAAGAGATGTTCTCCAGCACAAGGACTATTTCCCAGCTTCTCTTGTACCCATTTATCCAAGTCTGAAGCCTGGAGCCAGGCTACATGTCGTGCTCCTATGGCTATAGCAGAAGATCTGCTGATAGATTCAAAAGAATCCAGGGAAGCACGATAAAGGAATGCAGAAATATGATGAGCATGATTGACTAGTGATAAATAGTCAGCTCTTTTATATTCCTGAGGGAAAGGGCTCAAAAGTTTTAAACTTTTTGTAAACTCTTCCAGAAAGAATCCCATATAGAAGATATATGAAATGATTCTTGCTGAAAGCATAGATGCTTGGAAGTATCGACGCCCAGAAGAATCTAAGGTCCTGGACTCATGACCTGGCGGATACGAGGAGTGCTTTTTTGCACTCTTAACACGCCTCATTGCTGATTCTACTACTATAGAATGATGAGGTAGTTGAGTCTTTTGAAAACCTGGAGAAGATGGCACTTTATAGATAGTGTCAATTCTCTTGGAATGTGGGGATACCATTAAGGGAGCTTCCCCACATTCTTAATAGCAGATCCTGTAGGATCTGATGTAAAGGAAGCATGATTGCCTCCTCTGGAAACCAGGGGGATTGCAGAATTTCTGAATCTCCTGGTATAGACTCTTTCCGAGGAATAGAGATGGCAAGTATTCTTGCCATATCAAGCAGGAAAGCTTGAAAAGAGATCTCCTCCAAGTGGAATTCTCTGACATGAGGAGTATAAGCTGGAACTGTTGAAAGTTCATCTGCGGTACCGATGGATGCATCCCCGACATCGGGCTTACAAGACTGGGAAAGATGAAGCATCGGATTCTCTTTAAAGAGATGTGTTCGGTACCCCTCGATGTCGGTACCGAGGCGAGTCGTACCGAATCCTCCAGGCTAGATAGCGATTCCAGGCTCGGCATCGAAGGAAGCGAGCCCGTAGAAGGAGGTATCGAAGGCATCGATGTCGGTACCGATGTCGATACCCACATCTGCACCGATGCCCAATCCAGTACCGGGAATAATGGCGATGTCGGTATGCGTACAGACACCGAGACCAGTGCCAGCACCGAAGCCGACGCCGATACCGGCTGTCGAAGAACGGTCTGCGGCGACTCTAGCGGTACCGAAGTAGCTGAGAGATTCGCCAGACTACGTTTGATGGCGAGGAGTCTTCCATCCAACACCATAGCCGATGCCGGGTATCGGTACTGCTCGAAGCGGTCCGGACCACCGAGCATGGCACAGGTGAATCCACGGAGGTAAAAACCTCGGGAGCAACCTGAGATCCCGATAATGCTTTGGAGGCTGAAGACTCCCGCCGGGATTGAGCCATAGTGTCCTCGAGGGCAAGGCCAGGGCCATCTCGATGCTTAGAAAGAGATCTACCTCTTGAGGACTGGCTTGTCTTAACAAACTGTTGTTTGGTTACCTGACCATGGAAGGAAGAAGAGACTGTGGCTGGTGACATCATGGGGGATGTAGACCTGGTACCGAGCTGTGCTCAGTTCTGAAGAGCTCTTCTGTTGAAACTCCTACAAAAGAAACAGGCTTTAGGACAATGGTCAGGATCTAAACAAGGCAGACACCAAAAATGACTGTCTATTAACTTAGTTGTACCGCCACACTTTCCACATTTTTTAAAGATAGTGGCTGGCTTTTCCATGATGGAAAGGATAGAGGCCTAGTGGCCAAAAAGGCCAGACACTAAACCAGAAAAAAGTCTTAGTGAAACGAAGAAATTTTCCAAGAAAAAGAAAGAAAGCACCGGCGGTACCGGTGGGCGTCGAACAAAGGCAGGCGCAACCACAAAAAATAAAAATAAAAAAGATGAATTTTCTGTGGTGACAAGGACACGTCCTGTCGGCTCCGCGGAAAACGAAGAACTGTTGTGAGGGAAGTAGAACGGCGGGAAGGCAGCGCGCATGCATGTTGGATGCTCCCAAAAGCGTTCTTTCTGGACGCTGGGGAGCGTTCCCGCGCAGGCTCCGTCGGTACCGACGTACCCATATGTGAAGACTAATTCCTGCTTGTTCCTGGAAATAACACTACCCCAAGTCTATTGCATAGGTGTGTCTGGGTGTGCAGAAAGTAACGTGGAAAAATAAATGACATTTATTAAACATATGGCAACTTGTTCCATTATGATAATTCAGCTTCAAAATAAATTGGGCCATTTCACTTACTTGATTTTCTCAAAATAATGAGGGTATCTGAAATATCCAAATTTTGATTAATGGAAATTACTGGACACATCTTTTCTTTCTATTCGCTTTATTCTCTAAAGATTGTAAGGAACATTACACATTTAACAATTTCTGTGCTTCAAGCATCTCTTTGGGGAGGAGAGCAGAAAATGAATTATCAAGGAGATATTTTCTTCATGTGCTGTAAACCAGGCACTGAAACAGAGTTCTTTAATAGGCTGTTATTGGTTTTGTTTCAGCAGTTAATATCTATTAAAATTAACAGGATAAGTCAGAATGAAAATAGGACAAAAAATGTGTGACCTTTTTAAAAAGATTTGAGCAGCAGGCCAATAAACCTAGGGGCCTCATTTACTCGCATACATTTATTGAGTTAGCACACATTAATGTGCATTAATTTGCACAAAGTGGTGTTATGTGCAGAGTTACCATGACACAAACCATCAATCTACAAAACCTACTATTTTTGGAAAGGCGTTATCCTTTGAAGCATTAGTACTACAGAATCTCTATTATAAAACAGGAAATGAAGATGATAAAACACTATTCTGATTTTGAATAATTTGTTCTTTCTTAATTTGTTAAGTATTTCTTCAAAAACATGTTTTAAAAGATCTTTTAGTAAAGGTATGAAGGAGGCACATATTCAAAGGTCTGTAGTTAGGTGTCTAAATTCTTGGGGAAAATGTGTTCTTTCACTGAGTGACTTGTGGCTGCTCAAAATGTAGAAGGTCCAGAGGCTGGGGGAAGAATTTAGCTGGCTCGCATGGATTTTCTGCCCTAGCTGGATAGGCTTAGTTGGTTAATCCTGAATGCTTATATTAAAGGCTTCAATCTAACCAACTAGATTTTGACTAACTAGAGATGAAGTTAATGTTCACCGCAACCTAATTGCTAGATTGTTGCTAAAAGCGAACCAGTTAGTTAAACATAGTCTGCCATGTCGGCTGCTCAGCAATGGGATTAATATCAGACCCATTTTCTTTAGCAGTACTGCAACTTAAGGTGTATTGACAATTAGAGGGTAATTTTATAACAGGGTACCAAAGTTGGTGTGGAAGGGCAGACTCTTCCCATGAGCATGTGCTCTTATGTGCTTCACGTGTACTTTTATGTGTGGCCTAACTTTATTTACTTCCTTGGTTTTCCCTACCAACCAATAGTTTCACATTTGGATATCTGCTAAAAGTGAACAATTTGATATACTTGAAGGAGTTCTGATTAGGTAATTTTACACAGGGAACACATTAGACTATATACCTCAGACACATATTAGATTTTAGTAGCCTAAATTGATAACTGTTTAGCAAGCAAGCAGAACTACACACACGTAGAACAGAGCTATTAGAACACACATAAAAGAGGATTGCTGCTTGTTGTCTTAAAGGACAGCTGAGGAAAAATTAAGGACTTTGATAGGTCTCTCATTTATTTCAACAGGAAACTATGCCTGGGAAAAATTGTGTTGCCAAGGCTGTTGCCTCCATTATATGTTCTGCCTCTGTCCAGACAGCCTGGTCCCAGTTGAGGGACTGGTTCCATGTGCAAGATGCCTATGGGCTGAAGCCCTCCTGAAACAAGCGGAGGAACTGACAGGAGAGGTAGCAAAGCAGAAAAGCGTTCTTGACAGTGAGGACGACTACCAAAAGAGACTGCTACTGCCAGAAAGAAATCTGCACTTGTAAGTATTTACCTGCTGGGAAATTCTCTAAAAGGGAATTCTTTGGGTTAAAGCTGATAAATCTGGTTATTTTAGAAGTTAATGTTTTTGATAAATCAAGCAGGACTTAGAACCAATAGAGAGCCTTCCTATAAATGTAGTTAGTCAGACCGGGGGGGTGGGGGACGGTGTTTGGGGTTAGTGGGGATAGGTTGGGGAGGAGGGACATGACATGACAATTATTGACTGGCTGAGCACCCTTGGAGATCGGGTCTGGAGGAGTAGACCCCACAAAATGTCCAAGTGATGGGGCAGATACCTGCAACAAGGGTCCTCGGTGAAGATGATTGTATGATCTGGCCACCCATGGGGCCTGCCGGATGGGTGAATGCAACAAGGTTGGTGGGGGGAGGAGGGAGACACAATTGTAAAAATAAAAAATTGTTATTATGTTTCTTATGGTTTTGTATATAGTTACCCTGGGAGTGTGTAAGTTTGTACCCACACCCATGGGAGTTTTGATATTTCAATAACAGATGAAACAAATTTAAAGTCAATCAGGGCTTAGTACCACCAGGGAGCTTTTCATTTAAATAAAAAAATCAGAGTATATCTCAGCATAGAAAGTACAACAGGGTAAATATTCTTTGAGCAGAAAGAAAGCATAGTTACTCACCTGTAACAGGTGATCTCCGGGAACAGCAGGAATTTAGTCTTCACATATGGGTATCATCGGTACTGACTGAGCCTGCGCGGGAACGCTCCCCAGCGTCCAATCAGAAAGCTTTTGGGAGCATCCCACAGCGCCTGCGTGCTGCCTTCCCGCCTTTCCCAACTGCCTCTCTCCAGTTAAGTTTTAAAGCTGAGACAAAGAGAGAGAGAGAGAGGGAAGGGAAAGAGAGAGATAGAGAGATACAACTCCTAGGGGAGGTGGGTGGGTTGTGAGGACTAAATTCCTGCTGTTCCCGGAGATCACCTCCTACAGGTGAGTAACTATGCTATCTCCAGGAACAAGCAGGAATGTAGTCATCACATATGGGGACTCCCTAGCTTTAGGTGCCAGGGAGAGACCCCAGAATTTGTGTGTCCCTGAACAGGGCTCCACTTCCCCCCATGGATCTCTGGCATCCTACCAGGGATGGCGGGTAGGAGTTGATTAGGTATGGAATAGGTGTTGGAGAACAGCCTGACCAAACAAGGCATCCCGGCGGGAGTCCTTGTCCAAGCAGTAATGGGCTGTGAAGGTATGAACCGAGGCCCAAGTGGCTGCTCGACAGATGTCGTCGATAGACACAGAGTGCAGATGAGCCATTGAGGCTGCCATGGCTCTCACATTGTGAGCTGTGACATGGCCCTCCAGAGAAAGGTTCTTACTCGGATAGGCGAAGGAAATACACTGAGCAATTCAGTTAGACAGTGTTCTCTTGGAGACTGGAAGTCCCAAATGAGAAGGATCAAAAGCAACAAAGAGTTGAGAGGACTTTCTATGTTGCTGTGTTCTTTGTAAGTAAAAGGCTAAAGCTCTTTTACAGTCCAAGGTATGAAGATTCCTCTCTGCATTTGATGCATGAGGCCTTGGAAAAAACACAGGTAGGTAGACTGCTTGGATCAGATGAAAAGGCGAGACCACCTTTGGCATAAAGTGTGGATGAGTCCTAAGGACTACCTTGTCATGATGGAACCTTGCATCAGCTACTAGCGTTTGCAACTCACTAATGCGGCGTGCTGATGTCATTGCAATGAGAAAGATAACCTTCCAAGAAATGAATTTCAAGGAGGTTAGCTAAAGGTTCGAAAGGTGGCTTCATGAGCTGCCCAAGAACCAGGTTTAAGTCCCATGCCACTGGTGGTGGCCTAATGGGAGGCTTAGTTAAAAGACGGCCTCTCATAAATCTTCCTATAAGAGGATGAGAGGAAATAGGCTGTCCATTTAGAGGCTCAAAGGAAGCTGCAATAGCACACAAATGGACTCTTACTGAATTAGTGTTAAGACCTGCATTGGATAAATGAAGGAGATACTCCAGTAATGATTCCAGAGGTATCACAAGGGGGTTAAGACCCTTTTGCGAACACCATATGGTAAACCTTTTCCACTTGAAAGCATAAGAGTGTCTTGTGGAAGGTTTCCTGGAAGCAAAAAGAATATCTTTTACTTGCTGAGGAAGATTAAGATCTTGGAGATCTAGGCCTTCAGCAACCAAGCCCTGAGATGCAGAGACTGGGGATTGGGATGCCATAACATTCCGTCCTCCTGAGATAGGAGATCTGGAGCAGACCCTAACTCCAGGGTGGGAGCTTGAGAGAGATGTAGAAGCAGAGGGTACCACGCTTGCCGTGGCCAATGTGGAGCTATGAGAATCATATGGCCTCTGTCTCTCTGAAGCTTGAACAGGCTTTTGGGAATTAGGGGAATGGGTGGAAAGACATACAGGAAGTCTTGACACCAGTAAAGGAGGAAAGCATCCCTGGCCTGAGACCCCTGAGCCGGAATTCTGGAACAGAACCGGGGAAGTTTGGCATTCCACGGACTTGCAAAGGGGTCTATGTCCGGGGTTCCCCAAAGTTGAAATATCCTGGCTACCTGGTCTGCATGCAGAGACCACTCGTGTGGAAGCAGAACTCGACTGAGTCTGTCTGCCCAAGAGTTTTGAATGCCTGGCAGATACACTGCCAGAAGATGAATCTGATGCTCTCTGGCGAGGGCCCATAATCGCAAAGCTTCGTTGCAAAGCGACAGAGAGCCTGTTCCCCCCTGCTTGTTCACACAGAACATGGCTACTTGATTGTCCGCATGAATGAGGACTATCTTGTAGCTGAGCAGGGTGTGGAACACTCGCAGAACAAGGAAGATTGCTCTGAGCTCCAAGAGATTGATATGTAGATAACTCTCCTGTGGAGACCAGGTGCCCTGGGTGGAGAGGTCTTGCAGATGAGCTCCCCAAACCATTGGAGAAGCATCTGTTGTGAGATTTGCTTGGGGTAAGGGTTGTTGAAAAGGGGGCCCCAGCAACAGGTTTTGAGCGGACTTCCACCACTGGAGGGACAAAATAAGGCGACTTGTGTTTTCTATTTTGTCTGACAGGAATCCTGATGCCTGGGTCCATTGGGTGGATAAAGTCCACTGAGCTGTCCTCATATGGAGGCGAGCATAGGGAACCACATGCACAGTAGGTGCCATGTGGCCTAGTAGTTGTAACATTTCTCGAGCAGTTAGATGAGGCTTTAGCACTGCTTGAGAAGCTAACTGCACCACGCGAAGGCAACGGGCCTGGGGGAGATAGGCCCTTGCCTTTTTGGTATCCAGCAAAGCTCCTATGAACTTTAAAGACTGAGTGGGAGTTAGACTTGCTTTTGGGATGTTTATTACCAGCCCTAAATACTGAAGGATACGCATTGTGCAGGATAGAGAAGTCCTGGCCTCTGACTCTGTTGGGGCTCAAATGAGCCAGTCGTCTAAGTAGGGGAAGACGAATATTCCTAGAGTGCGGAGAAATGCTACCACAACAGCCATGCATTTCATGAACACCCTTGGTGCTGAGGCCAGGCCAAAAGGAAGCACCCTGTATTGGTAGTGCTTTCCCTGAAAAAGGAACCGAAGGAAACTTCTGTGCGTTGGATGGATGAGAACATGGGTGTACGCATCCTTGAGATCTAGAGAACAAAGCCAATCCTGACTCTGAAGGTATGGCAGCAGAGATCCGAGAGAAATCATTTTGAATTTCTCCTTGACAAGGAATTTGTTCAATTCTCTGAGGTCTAAGATAGGTCTGTAACACCCTGTTTTCTTTGGGATAAGGAAATAAGGGGAATAGAACCCTGTACCCTGCTGATGAAGGGGTACTTCTTCTATTGCCCCTTGGGCAAGAAGGATAGCGACCTCCTGACCTAGCAGGTTGATGAGAGAGGTCGGAGAATTGAACTGCTTTACTATTGTGTGAGGGGGCATGCTTGAAAAATGAAGCTTGTACCCCTCCTTTATGATGGAGAGTATCCAATGCTCTGCTATTATTTGCCCCCATTTGGGGGCAAAATGACATAACCTTCCTGGAATGGTGGAAGGTTCTGGTCCCCCGAGAACCAGGAAGGCTAAGTTCTCTAGATGAGAGTCAAAGGCCCTATGGAGGTTGAGGCTGCTGGGCCGGTTGAGGCCTAGCAGCCTTTGCTTTCTTCTGTTTGGGTGGTTGCTGATCTTTCCTTGGAAGCTGACATGCAGAACGTCCCTGCTGAACATAAGCAGGATAAAATCTTTTCTTTTTAGAAAAGAAAGGTTTCTTGAACAATTTCTTTCTAGCAGGATCAGCAGTGGACTTGGATAATCTATCCAAGGTGGAATTTTCAGCATCCATTTCATTGGCCTTTTCCTGCCAATCTTTACCAAACAGGTTCTCACCAGTGCAAGGGATATTTCCCAATTTGTCTTGTACCCAGAGCTCTAGATCAGATGCCTGGAGCCAAGCAATTCTACGTGCACCTATGGCAATAGCCGAGGTTCTGCTTATGCACTCAAAGCAGTCAAAGGCTGCACAGTTGGAAAATTTAGAAACATCTTGGGCATGTTTGACCAAAGTGAGAAAATCCTGTCTTTTATCCTCAGGAAGAAAAGGACTTAAAGCCTCTAAATCATCTGTGACCTGCTTCAGGAACATTCCCATATAGAGACTATAGGAACTGATCCTGGCAGAAAGCATGGAAGCTTGGAAGACCCAAAGTCCAAAAGCATCCAGGGTTCTGCACTCACATCTTGGAGGATTAGAGGCATGCCTTTTTGCACTCTTGATCCTTCTCATAGCTGACTCCACTACAATAGAGTGGTGAGGAAGTTGAGTCTTATGGAACCCAGGACAAGGAGGGACTCGATACATAGAATCCAGTCTACGAGAATGAGGAGAGGTGGCAAGAGGTGTTTCCCACATCCTTAACATGAGATCATATAAAATCTCATGAATGGGCAAGGTAGCTGCCTCCTTAGGAGTTTTGGGATATTGTAGAATTTACAACTCCTTGGCCCTTGGCTCTGTTTCAGGGGCCACAGTAATGGACAGGCCCCGAGCCACCTCCCTGATAAAATCTTGGAAGGAAATATCCTCTGGAGGAGACATCCTGCGTTTAGGGGAGGAGGGCTCCTCTGGGAGAAGCATCGCTGCCTCGACAGAACTGTCAGAATCCTCAGATTCTTCTGAGGACTCGAAGTATCGTCTGTCCGGATGCTCTTGAAGAGCCCGATACCCGTACCGACCAAAGTCGGTACCAGGAGTAACCGGTACCGGAGGTCAGCGGATGACTGGGTACCGGCAAAGCAGACATCGATGCCGATGCTATCGGTACCGGTACCGATACCGAGGCCGGTGCTGGTACCGGTGGAATTGTCTGTTGCGGTCCCGAGGGCATCGATGCCACAAGGAAAGCCGCCAGACTGCGTTCCATAGCCATAACTCTCTGGTCTATCGACGCTGCCAATGTCTGGATGTCGGTACCGGAGGAGACCGCCGGTACCCCAGAGCATGGCACCAGTAGTTCTGCCGAGGTCGAGGCCTCGAACATCCTGGAACCCCGATAATGCTTTGGAAGCTGAAGCCTCCCGCCGGGGTAATTTTGCCGGTGCAGAATCCTCGAGGGCAACGCCAGAGGCATCTCGATGCTTAGAAGGAGATCTACCCTTTGAGGACCGGCTGGATTTATGTTTAGTTACCTGAGATCCATGGGAGGAAGAAGCAGACCTGGAAGACGTCGATGCCACCGAAGCTGCATCAGAGGGAAACAGGGTACCGAGCTTAGCAGCTCAGTTCTGCCGACCTCTTTTAGACATCATGGCGCAGGACATACAATCCGTGATGGAGTGGTCAGGACCTAAACATTTTAGACACCATTCATGGGTGTCGGTGACGGAAATGGTACCGCCACACTTGGTGCACTTTTTGAAACCTGAGGCAGGTTTCTCCATGGTAAGGAAAAGTTTTGGGCCTAAGGCCCAAAAAGGTGCGTGCACCTGAAGAAAAAGAAAAAAAGAGATTTTTCTTTTTTACAGAAATAAGAAGAGAAAAAAACGGCGGTACCGGTAGAGTGTCAAGGAAGGCAGACGCGACCACAAAAAAGAAAGAAATAAAAAAGAATTCTTCTGCGGTGACAGGAACACCACCTGCTGGCTCCGCGGAAAAAGAAGAACTGGAGAGAGGCAGTTGTGAAAGGCGGGAAGGCAGCATGCAGGCACTGTGGGATGCTCCCAAAAGCTTTCTGAATGGACGCTGGGGAGCGTTCCCGCACAGGCTCCGTCGGTACCGATGATACACATATGTGATGACTACATTCCTGCTTGTTCCTGGAGATATAAATTGTTTCTAGAGTCCCTTACAAAGAGGCCTTCCAGTTAGGAGGCAAGAGACCTCTGAAACTGTTTTAAATAGGTGTTAAAGCCAAGTGACAAATCAATTTGAAAGAATCCCTCTATCAAACTAAGGGCTGTGTGAATCACCCAGGAAATTGTTAAGAGATTACCTTAGAAGCACAGGTCAGGGCACCGTGTAGCAAGCCAGCATTTACTAAGTGTTTCTCTCCCTCCCACTCACCCCAGGAATAATCTTAGATTTATAGGCTTTTACTTATTAAAGGGAAAGAGCTGGTCAAATTCACTTTCAGGTTCAGCTGGTTATCTTCATCAGGAATAGATTAATTAAGGCCCTGAAATTAATTAATCATGAGGTCAACAAAGTCCCTTTAACTTATTAGGTATAGTTGTATTGGTACAAGTATCCCTAATAACTTTAAATAATTAACAACTTAAATACCTAAACAAATCC
Source organism: Ichthyophis bannanicus (assembly GCA_033557465.1). Taxonomy (NCBI): domain Eukaryota; kingdom Metazoa; phylum Chordata; class Amphibia; order Gymnophiona; family Ichthyophiidae; genus Ichthyophis; species Ichthyophis bannanicus. The sequence continues at coordinate 1,373,156,143 of CM066032.1, read as the reverse complement.
TTAAAACTAAGATCCAGACAGCAGTCCAGCAGTGAAATAGAGGCTATCCAGTCTTTTGCACTGAGTGTCACATGTATAATTTTCTCCCAGTTGGTAAGAGGTCTACATGTTCACTAGGTACAAGGAGCTCTTTTCTCTCAGAGAATGAGTCTGATTTCTGGAGGCTAGAGTAGTAGAACTGGAGGAGGTAAGGAAGACCTACAAAGACATAGTATTGAAGTCCCACTTTCAGTCTGGCAGCCTCTTTGTTGCCATGGAGGAGAGAGGTCATGTGAAAGGAGAGTATCACCTTGTTGTGGCAGAAGTGATTCTGCAGCTAGAACCTGTCCTCTAGGTCAGGGATCCCAAAATCCAGTCCTGGAGGGCTGCAAACCAGTCAGATTTTCCATATTTCCCTAATGAACATGCATGAGGAAAATTTGAATACAATGGGGCCAGTGCATGCAAATATATCTCATGTATATTCATTAGGGACATCCTGAAAACCTGACTGGTTTGTGGCCCTCCAGGACTGGATTTGGGAGGCCCTTGTTCTAGGTGGTGTAAAACTTTCTTGTACCAAAGTGATTTCTCCAGGGCCCTGTGCCCATGAAGGAAGGATTAGGAGGCTGTTATAGTTGGTGATTCCATCATTAGGCATATAGATAGCTGGGTGGCTGGCAGATGTGAGGATTGCCTGATAACATGCCTCCCTGGTGCAAAGGTAACAGATCTCACACATCATCTAGACAAGGTTTTAGATAGTGCTGGGGAGCAGCCTGCTGTCCTGGTATATGCTGGTACCAATCACAAAGGAATATGTGGGAGGAAGGTTCTGGAAGTCAAATTTAGGATTTTAGGTAGGAAGTTGAAATCCAGAACTTCCATGGTAGTATTCTCAGAAATGCTTCTTGTTCCATGTGTAGGACCCAAAAGGCACGCAGAGCTCGAGAGTCTCAATGCATGGACAAGATGATGGTGCAAGGAAGAGGGTTTTGGATTTGTTAGGAACTGGGCAACATTCTGGGGAAGAGGGTGGGGGCTTTTCCAAAAGGATGGGCTCCACCTTAACCAGGGTGAAAATAGGCTGCTGGCATCAACCTTTAAAAAGGAGACAGAGCAGCATTTAAACTAGATAACAGCAGAAAGCCGACAGTCGTCAAAAATAGCATGGTCTGGAAGAATGTATCCTTGAAGGATACTAGTAAAAAAGGGAAGTTACTGCAGCCTGACAGATGAAAACAACTCTGATGCCTTTAGGTACAGAGCAGACAGAGCTGAAAAATTCCAAATTACCCTTGTCAACTGATAACCAGATTGTTACATGAATAAAATGCAACCTCTAAAATGCCTGTATGCAAATGTTAGATGTCTACAAAATAAGATGGGAGAGCTAAAATATATAGTACTAAATGAAAGGTTAAATATAATTAACATCTCAAGAGACCTGGTGGAAGGAGGACAATGGGATACCAGGATACCTGGGTACAAACTATATCAGAATGATAGGGTAGATCAAATTGGTGGAGAGGGTATGCTCTAAGTCAGAGAGGGCGTTGAGTCACACAGGTAAGAGTTTTGCAGGAAACAAAATACATTGTAAAATCTCTATGGATAGAAATTGCATGTAAAAAGGGGAAGGCAATGGCAGTGGGGGTGTACTATTGCCCATCTAGCCAGAATAAACAGATGGATGATAAAATGCTAAAATAAATCAGGGAAGCTAACAAAAAATACAACACATAGTAATATAGTAAATGACCAGTATGGTCCATCTAGTCTTCCCAGTAAGATGGCAAGGGTAGGTGCACCTGCTGCTCCGTGCGGCCACTCCTCCCCATGTCTTTGTTTAGGGGTGAACCCACTGCTCCGTGTAGGACACCCTGGTTTGTTGAGAATTTAATAGTTAATAGTTAATAGTTAATTTAATAGTTAAGTTTATTTTTATTTTATCCTGTTGCTGTAAAGGGATCCACTGTGTCTGTCCCATGCCATTTTGAATAATGGGCGATTTCAATTATCCTGTTATCAGCCGGAACAATATCACATCAGGACATGCTAGGAAGATAACGTTTCTAGACAAACTAAATAACTGCTTTTTGGAGCAGCTGCTTCATGAACAGACAAGAGGGGAAACTATTTTGGACCTAGTCCTTGGTGGAACACAAGATCTGGTGCAAGATATAACAGTATTAGGGCCACTTGGCAATAGTGATCATAGCATGAACGCATTTGATTTAATAAATGGAAGGAGGATGGCAAGGAAATCCACAGTACTAACTTTTAACTATCAAAAAGGAGACTATGATAAAATGAGGAAAATTGTTAAGAAACAACTAAAACGAGCAGCCCCAAAGGTTAAAGGTTTACATCAAACATGGGTGTTGTTTTAAAAATGCTATCTTGGAGGCTAAGACCACATGTATTCCATGTTTTAAGAAAGGTGGAAAAAAGGCCAAAAAACTGTCAGCATGAATTAAAGGTGAGGTCAGAGAGGCTGTGGTAGCCAAAAAAGCATCTTTCATACAATGAAAAAAGGAGCCAAATGATGAAAACAGGAAACAAACACTGGCAAGCTAGATGCAAAGCACTGATAAGGCAGGCAAAGAGAGAATTTGAAAAAAAGCTTGCCATGGAAGCAAAAATGCATAACTTTTTCAAGTACATTCATAGCAAAAACCTGGAAGACAGTCAGTTGGACCATTGGATGATAGAGGAATAAAAGGGGCACTAAATGAAAACAAGGCCATAGCAGAGAGACTGAATGAATTCTTTGCTTCAGTCTTTACTGAAGAAGATGTAGGGAATTTACCCATGCCTGAAATGGTATATAAAGGTGACGTATCAAAAGAATTGAAAGAAATATCAATAAACCGGGAAGATGTATTACAATTATTTGATAAACTGAAGAGTACCAAATCACCTGAACTAGATAGGATACATCCAAGGGTATTGAAAGAACTGAAATATGAGATTGCAGAACTATTAGTAATCTGTGAACTATCATTAAAATCAACCGCAGTACCTGTAGAGTGGAGAATGGACAATGTAATGGCAAAATTTAAAAAGGGTTCGAGGGGTGATCCGGGAAACTACATCCCTGTGAGTCTGATATCAATACCAGGCAAAATGGTAGAAATTATAATAAAGAATAAAATTACTGGTCATGTATATAGCCATGGTTTAATGGATTTAGCCAAGGAAAGTCTTGTCTTACTAATCTGTTATATTTTTTTGAAGGTGTGAATAAACAAGTAGACAAAAGTGAGCCGGTTGATAAAGTGTATCTGGATTTTCAGAATGCCTTTGACAAGGTCTTGGCGAAATTAAAAAGTAATATTGTGGATCAGAAGCTGGTTAAAAGATAGAAGGCAGACTTCCGGTTTAGCCACGGAGGAGAGGAGATGTGAGTGAGAGAGCTCTCCGTCCCGCACGGAAAAAATCTGGTAGACACAGCTCCACTGGGACTCAAAGGGTGTACTCTGCCGAAGCTGGTAAAACCTAAACAGAGCAACACGATAAAAGAGTTGTATGCGGCAAAAGTGGGAGTTTGGGAGTTGATAAAACGGTGGTGGCCAGAACGCGGGCCTTGCAGGTGCCGGCGTCTCCTAACATGTCGGAGGTCCCAGGAGTTGAAGAGGGGGAGGACGTTCCCCAGACGGACCTGGCTGCCGTGCTGAAAGAGATTAGAGATTCCAAAGACGAAATAGTGGAGAGAGTCTTCCAGAAATTGGAGATGTTTGCGGACATTGGGCAACGGCTTGAGGAGGTGGAGACCCGGGTAAGCCAGACAGAGGACTCCCAGGCAACACTTCAACGTACGGTGGGTTCCCTGCAACAGCAAATCAGTTGGCTTCATGCTAAGACGGAGGACATGGAAAACAGGGACCGCCGATCTAACCTGCGCATTTTTGGTGTGCTTGAGGGGGTAGAGGGAGAAGACACTATTGGATTTGTGACAGAAATGCTGGCGAAATGTTTCCCTGGTCCGCCGTCCGTACCAGCTTTTGAGATAGAGCGGGCTCACAGAGAACTGAGGCCTAAGCCCGGGGCAACAGGGCCGCCACGTGCTCTCATAGTTAAGCTCCTCCGGTTCCAGGATAGAGAGCATGTGATAAGAGCCGCCAGGAAGTCAAAGTATGTGATATACAAGGACTGGAAGGTGTATGTGTTCCCAGACCTGGCAGCTGAAACAGTCAAGAGAAGGAAGGATTTGGTGAAACTGAAAGAATCCCTGGCGAAAAGAGGTATACAGGTAGCGATCTGGTACCCAGCTAGAATCACGATGATGGTGAACGGCACGCAGCGGTTTTTCAGCTCGAAGGAAGCGTTGGAGAAATTCTTGAAAGTTCAGAAGGGGAGGGCTTCGGAAGAAGCGGAGGCCTCTACAAGGAGAGACTTTTGTGACGCGGTTGGAGGAGCAGAGGAAGCGGCGCTGCCATTAGAAGATTGAGGGGACTCTCTCTTGGACTTGAAGGGGTTTTGAGTACTGGAAGGGGAGGCAAGAGCTGGGGGGAGGGGGGGTTCAGGCTGTACCAGGCTGTATAAATAAATGTAAATGGTAGAGGAGGGCCATGCCGGGTGGGGGAGGAGATGAAGGGGACCTGGGGGGAGTGCATGCCTTAAGTGTGGGGAGAAGGACCAGCAGGATTTGGTGGTTGGGGGGATGTGCGCGGATGCGGGGAGGAATCCCGGGGAATGTTAATGGAGAAGGAGGTAGGGAAAGGGAACTGTGTAACTGGGAAGTGCCCCCCTGCCAATACAGCCCAGCGAAAGGGAGAGGGAGGTTGGGGGGAATAGGTGAGACACCGGGAGAAGAAGGTCTCTGGGGGGGGGGGGGGCGGGGGGGGGACGGAGTTGGCAAGTGGATGGGAGGGCTAAAGGGAGTCGAAAAGCAAAGAATTTGTGGCGATAGGGGGAGTGTGGAGTATATTTTCGGTTGTGGTTGTATGTTAACTGTTGATTGTGTTTTATGTGTGCGTAAGATGTCAGAGCTCCAGCAGGTAGATCGGGAGACCAGAGGGGTACAGGTGGAGGATGATGGCTATGTCCCGAATGGGGGGGTATAAAATTGCCTCCTAAAATGTAAGGGGATTTAACAGCCCGATTAAAAGGAAAAGTATTCTCACACAGTTGAATAAGAAGGGGGTGGATGTGGCCTTGTTACAGGAGACCCATCTGACAAAAGTAGAACAAGAGAAATTAAAAGCCCAGGGATTTGAGCAACTTTATGGGTCACCCTACAACTCTAAGAAACGAGTGGTGGTAATCCTTATACATAAGTGGGTAGGTTTATTCCATATGAGAGCGGGGGAGATAGGATGGGGAGAGTGGTATGGGTGGTGGGGAAGGTAGACCTGAGGGAGGTAACATTTCTCAACATTTATGCGCCTAACGGGCAGAAGGGCTCCTTTTTTACTGAAGTTATACAGGGGTTTAAGGGCAAAGCTAAGGGAGACTGGATCATTGGGGGGGATATGAACTGCGTGGCGGGGGCTAAAGATAGATCCAATTTCAAAGAAAGGTTGCATGGGAAAGAGGGAAGGGAGTTAAGGAAGTGCTTGGAAGAATTTGAGTTGGTAGATATATGGAGGTGGGAGAACCCTGGAGGGCGAGAATACACTTGCTATACGGCCAGACAGGAGACCTACTCAAGGCTGGATTTACTTTTAGGGAAGCGGGATCAATTAGGGGTGCTAGCACATGTTAAAATTTGCCCGATTACATTATCCGACCACGGGATGATCATAGGGGAGTGGTGTGGAAAGGGAGATGGGGGGGGGGGGGAAGGGGGGTGGAGAGGTAACGTGTCATTGTACCAATCTGAGGAAGGGAGGGTCAGAATTCGGAAGGCATGGAGGGAATACCTGGCCTGGAATGATAACGGGGAGATATCGGACGCAACGGTATGGGACAGTGGGAAAGCATATATGAGGGGGATATTGATCCAAATCGGGAGTCAGAGGAAGAGAGAAAGGGAGGCGGTGCAGCATAGATGGATGCAGGAATTGGAAGAGTTGCAGGCAGAACACAGCCGTACTGGGTCTAGGATCTTGAAACAAAAACTTGTTCGTCTAAGAGCGAAGATAAATACATTGGATCTGGAGGAGGTAGAGAAGATGATGAGGGCCACCAAAAGGAATTTTATGGAGGGTGGAAATAAAGCGGGGAGAATGCTAGCACGACAATTGCAAAAGTGGAGAGAGAGCAGGATAGTGAAGGAGATTAAGAACGGAAAAGGAGAGAGGGCAGTAGCCAGCGCAGACATATGTAGGGCCTTTAGGCTATTCTATGAGGAGTTATATAAGGGTCAGGATGGGATTAGTCGGGAAGGGATAGAGGAGTATCTGGATGTGATAGAGATTCCAAGAGTGGAGGAGGACACAGCGCACTGGTTGGGGAGGCCCATATTAGAGGAGGAGGTGATCGGTGGCATTAAAAAGTTGCTGAAAGGGAAGGCAGTAGGGGAGGACGGGTTCCAGGCTGAATACTATCATATGATGCGGGAGGCGTTGGTCCCGTTTCTGGCAAAACTCTACAGGGCTACTGCAGGGAAACAATTTACCTGACTCGATGGCTCAGGCCAACATTGTGGTTCTCCCCAAGGAAGGTAGGTCCCCGGATAGATGTGAGAACTACAGGCCAATCGCAATGATTAACAGTGACACTAAACTATATGCAAAGATATTGGCTAGTAGATTGGAGGGATATTGCCGGACTTAATTCATTTGGATCAGATGGGGTTTATAAAGGGTAGGCGGATCGTGGATAATGTCAGGAGAGCAGTGGGCCTTCTCCATCATGTAAGGGAAAGGAAAATTCCTGCGCTGTGCGTGGCGCTGGATGCCGAAAAAGCCTTCAATAGGGTGGAGTGGGCGTTTCTGTTACAAGTAATGGGAAGGATGGGATTGGGGGAGGGTTTTATCCAGGGGGTAAGGGCTCTGTACCGGAGGCCGGTAGCAAGGATTTGGGTGAATGACCAGTTCTTGGCAAGATTCCATCTGCAGAGAGACACGAGACAGGGCTGCCCTCTGTCGCCCCTCTTGTTCACCATAGTGATTGAAGCTCTAGCGATAAGTATAAGAGCGCAGCAGAATATTAAGCCGGTGGAGGTGGGGAAGGCGGAGCATAAGATACTTCTGTATGCAGATGACACATTAATATTTATGTCCAAGCCGGAAGAATCGCTCCCAGTGTTGCTGAAGGAATTAGAGAGGTTTGCGGCAGTCTCGGGATTTAAGGTGAATTTGTCAAAAACGGAGGCAATGGCCCTAGGGGGTCTGCATAGAGGGGGTTTGCCGACCTTCCCTTTTAAGTGGACTCAGGGGTACATTAAATACTTAGGGGTGCGCATTTCAGAGGACCCTTCACAGTTGTTTGAGTTGAATTGTAGGCCGCTGGTAGGGCAAATTAATACACTGTTGGAGGGGTGGGCTCCCCTGTAGCTGAGTTGGAGGGGACAGGTGGAGGTGCTTAAAATGAATGTGGTTCCGAAATTGTTATTTCTTTTCTCGCAGCTGCCCCTTCAGATTCTGGGGAGTCTGATTAGACAGTGGGAAGCCAAACTGAGGAGGTTCGTGTGGGGAGGGAGAAAGGCAAGGATAAGCAGAAGTGGCCTGCTTCTACCTAAGGATCGGGGAGGCATTCGGTACCCGTCGTTGAGGTGGTACCACCAGGCCTGTATACTGAGGGCATGGAGGGACCACTATAGGGGAGGGGGTGAGGTTGAATGGGTTGAGATGGAGAGATCCATGATGGGAACCCTGTCCTTGTCTCAATGGCTGAAGGGGGGAGGGGCGCGAGTACAATGGCATGGGTATCCCCTGTTAGACGCTATGTTGCAGATTAGCAATCAGGGGAAGAAAAGAGGGGGGTTTCCGAGCCCCTTCTCTCCGTGGTCTAAAGTGGCGGATTTTCTCCCATTTGGTAACATGAGGTGGGTAAAGAAAGGGCGGCAGCTGGAAACAGGGGGTCTGGAAAAGCTCAGGGAGTTCGTAGCGGGAGGGGTGATAAGATCTCACCGGGACTTGGAAAGTCGGGTGCAAGAGAAAATACCCTTTTACCAATATTTTCAACTGAGACACCTCATAGCGTCAGGGGAGGTTAAGTCACAGATAAGCACAGAGAGCACACCGATGGAAACAGTGTTGTATCAAGGACAGGGGGATGAAAGGGATCATTGCAAAGATTTATAAAGTTCTGCTGCAGGAGGAGGAAGACAAAGGTGGGTAACCTCATAGGCCAAGGTGGCATAAATGGTTACGGGAGGAGATGGAGGAGGAGGACTGGGGAAGGATCTATGCGAACATCTCTAGGTGCACATGGGTGTCCTCCTGGAGACAAATCCAGCTGCAAATAGTATATGGGGCTTATAGTACCCCCAGACAGTTGTTTCTGGCGGGAGGGCAGCAAACGTATGAGTGTTGGAGAGGCTGTGGGGGCGTTGGAAGTTTCCTCCACATGTGGTGGGAATGCCCGGTGATTCAAGATTTTTGGGGAATGTTGAGGGAGGGCTTAAGTGGGGAAGAAGATGAGGGAAGTAAGGTAAAAGAGCAGAGCCCGGGGTGCCCAAAGGATTTAATTTTGAGATTTAAGGGGTCGCAGGGCAGGGGACGATGGAGGTGGCTGCTGGAGGAGAAGCTAAAATTGGCTGCGAGAGTGGCGATAGCCGGGAAGTGGAAGAGTGAGAAAGGGCCAACGGGGGAGGACTGGAACAGGAAAATTGCTGCGGCAGTGCGATTTGACCTCTTAACGTATAGGCTGAGGGGTAAAGAATGAATGTTTCATAAGATATTGGACATATACCTGGAAGGGCGTCTGGGAGAAGCAGGGGGGGGGCACGGGAGGGGGACTGGAGGGGGGGCATCTCGCACACAAAGTTAAGAAATTTAAGTGTGGTTAAGTATTGATAAGAGATGATGTGTTAATTGCTGCAGGGTGAAATGGGGGGGAGGGGGATATAATTTGGAGGACAATACCCGAGAGGGCGAAGAACTGTATGTAACACTGTGTTGTAACTCAGTAAGGGGAGGGGATTGAAAGTACGTTATGGGATTTTCTGGAGGAACAACAGGCGGTGTAGGAAGGCGGGAGGGTTGTGGTGCGTTCTGTATTGGTTGTGACCTATTTTACCCTGTATGCTACAAAGTTTAATAAAATATGGGTTAAAAAAAAAGATAGAAGGCAGAGAGTAGGGCTAAAAGGCCTATTTTCTCAATGAAGAAAAGTAAATAGTGGAGTAAACCAGGGATCTGTGCTGGGCCCACTGCTTTTTAACATATTAATAAATAACCTGGAAATGGGAATAACGAGTTAGGTGATCAAATCTGCAGATGACACAAAATTATTCAGTTGATAAAACCCATGAGGATTGTGAAAAATTGCAAGAGGCCCTTGATAAATTGAAAAACAGGGCGTCCAAATGGCAGATGGAATTTAATGTGGACAAGTGCAAAGTTATGCACCTAGGAAAAAACAACCCAAACTTTGGATACACGATGCAAGATACCACTTTAGAAACCACCACCCAGGGAAAAGATTTAGGCGTCATGGATAATACATCGAAACACTCTGCCTAGTATGCAGCAGTGGCCAAGAAAGCTAATAGAATGCTAAGAATCATAAGGAAAGGAATGGAGAATAAAACCAAGGCTATTATAATGCCTCTGTATGGTACCATGGTTCGACCGCACCTTGAATATTGTGTGCAATTCTGGTCGTCGTATCTTAAAAAGGATATAGCATTATTAGAAAAGGTTCAGAGAAGAGCCACCAAATTGGTAAAGGGGATGGAAGGATACCCCTATGAAGAAAGGCTTAAAAGGTTAGGGCTCTTCAACTTGGAAAAGAGAAAGTTGAGGGGAGATATGATAGAATTCTATAAATTAATGAATGGAGTGGAATGGGTAAACATAGATTGGTTGTTTACGCCATCAAAAAGTATAAAGACTAGAGGACACGCAATAAAGCTACAATGTAACCCATTTAAGACTAATAAGAGAAAATATTTTTTTCACTCAATGCGTAATCAAACTCTGGAATTTGTTATTGGAGGATATAGTAAAAGCTGTTAGTGTAGCTGGGTTTAAAAAAGGTCTGGACAAGTTCCTGGAGGAAAGGTCCATAAACCATTATTATCAGGCGTTGGCCCGTGGCGTTTGTCCTGAAATGAGCATTGAATATGTGGCCTGGATTGTCATATGCATATATTATGGTAACCTGCTGTTCCCTTTCTTTTCTTTGCCTATCCTTTTGTCTGTTTCTGTCCTCTACTCTGTCCTATCTTACAAATGGCGTTCCTTTCATATTTCCACAAATGATATATTATTGTAAACCGCTCTAATGCTTCGGCCTGAGCGGTATATCAAATTCAAATAAACATAAACATAAACAAAGAGGACCCGGTAAATCCACTGCTTACCCTAGGATGAGCATTGTGAAAGCTGTGGGGATTTTGTGTACCTGCCAGGTACTTGTGACCTGGATTGGTCACTGCTGGAAATAGGATACTGGGCTTGATGGACCTTGGTCTGACCCAGTATGACATTTCTTATGTTTTATTTATTTTATTTACATTCTCTTATATACCGCGCTATTCTGCATCAGTGCGGTTTACATTGAACAAACTGAAATTACATTGAACAGGGCATTATAACTTGGAGATAACTATTTTACAGGGAACATGGGCTATGGAGGGTTAAGTGGCTTGCCCAAGACCACAAGGAGCACCTGTGGGACTAGAAACCCCAGTCCTTCCGGCCCAAGGTTGCTGTCCTCTAGTGGGATTTGAACCCCCGACCTTCCGGCCTGAAGTACCTTGCCCCAACCACTAGGCCACTCCTCCACTCCTTGCCCCAACCACTAGACCACTCCTCCACTCTTATGATAAGGCAGGCAAAGAGAGAATTTGAAAATAAAACTTACTGTGGATGCAAAAACGTACTTGAAAAAGCTTTTATTGTGCGTTTGTAGCAAAAAAATCCTGTGAGAGAATCAGCTGGACCATTAAATGATAAAGGGGTAAACGGGGCGCTAAGGGAGGACAAGGCCATAGAAGAGAGACTGAATGAATTCTTTGCTTCAGACTTTACTAAAGATGATGGAGGGAAGTTACCCATGCCTGATAGCATTTAAAGGTGATGTAACAGAAGAATTGAAACAATTTGTGATAAACCAGGAAGCGTAGTTACTCACCGGTAACAGGTGCTCTCCAGGGATAGCACATATGAGTTACATTGGCGCTGACGGAGCCCCTGAGGAAGCATGTCCCCAGCTTTCAAAGAAAGCCTTTGGAAGATGCCACCACACATACGTGATCCCCTTCCCATCTTGCTCAGTCAGATGACATAGTAAGGATGGCAGTAAAAATAAAACAAGGTAGGGAGGCAGGAGAGGGTTGCGAGCACTGTTCCCTCTAAGCTGTGCACATGTGCGCGCGCACACACCTCGCCGAGCGAGCGCACATACTTTACAACAGAGCGCACAAAATTTACGGTTCTGATTCTGATAGAAAGCAACACAGACGTCTTAAAATGTAAAAGTTGTGATTGTAATTACTAGAAATTTTCCGTTTCATTTAGTAATCGTCTATTTTCATTTAATTTGATTAAAATCAATGTAGTGTACATACTGTATTCTGACGTGTAGTCAAATTTTAAAGTATATAACTCCGAGTGTCGTTATGTGGTGCACAAAAATTTAACCTTCCTTCAAAAGCTGCACAGCTGATATTTTATGCGCACACAGCCTACAGAAAATTAAAGGGAACATTGGTTGCGAGGACTGATTCCTGCTGTCCCTGGAGAACACCTGTTACAGGTAAGTAGCTACACTTTCTCCAGGAACAAGCATATGGGACTCCCTAGCTCCAGGCTGCCGAGAACAGAACAATGACAGCACCAACGGTGACCAAGTCGGGTAGCTGTGAGTTGCAGAAGATGAGTCCCCAACTGAGAGACTCTGCAAGACTCTAGCGTCCAGCGGCACCATCACTCTGGTAGCCTGAATACAGAAGGGTAGGAGGGCAGGAGTTGCCTACACCCCGAAAAGATTACAGAGTACTGCCTGGCCGAAGGCACTGTCCCAACGAGACTTGCTCTCCAGACAATAATGAGCTGCAAAAGTATGGACAAAGCCATGTGGCGGCTTTGCAGATCTCCGTCACCGGTACGGAGTGCAGGTTCGTCACCAATATGGCCATTGCTCTTACGCGATGCGCTGTGAGCCGGTGTTCCAGGGAGAGTCCAGCTCACTCATAGGTGAGGTTAAAACAGTCCACCACCCAAGTGGATAGAGTTTGCATAGTCACAGGAAGCCTCAATCTGCTGGGGGTCAAAGGAAATGAAAAGCTGAGGAGCTTTGCGATGGCACTGAGTCCGCTGTAGGAAGGAGGACAGGGCCTGTTTGCAATCCAGCGTATGGAGTATAGTTTCCTCCCGATCGTCGTTGGGCCACGGGAAAAAGGTGGGAAAGACCACCTCCTGGTTGAGGTGGAAAGGAGATACCACCATTGGGAGGAATTTGGGGTGAGTGCGGAGCACTACCCTGTTCTTGTAGAATCTTGTATATGGCAGCTCTGCCACCAGGGCCTGAAGTTTGCTTACTCTGTGAGCGGATGCGAGAGCTACCAGGAAGGCAACCTTCCATAAAAGATACCGCAGATGACAAGTAACTAGAGGCTCAAATGGTGGCCTGCTGAGCTGTGAGAGCACCACGTTGAGGTCCCATGGGAGGCTTAGGCAACAGGAGGCCCCAGAGGAACTGAGAGACTAGGGGCTGACTCGAGAGGGTCTTCCTCTCGATAGGGTGTGGTGTGTGGTGAGCGCACTTAGGTGCACCCTGGCTGAGTTTGACTTTAGTCCAGCGTGCGACAGATGCAGTAGGTACTGGAGCATTAGTTGCACCGGGCAGGAAACGGGTTCTCCCACCTCTCTGCACACCATACCAAGAATCTTTGTCCTTAAAACGTAGTTACTCACCTGTAACAGGGTGTTCTCCAGGGACAGAAGGAATCAGTCCTCACATATGGGTGATGTCGGCACTGATAGAGCCCGCGTGAAGCTTTTCCCCAGCTTTCAAAGAAAGCCTTTGGAAATGCCACCACGCATGCATGGTCCCCTTCCCGCCCAAAGGTGCTATCTTACTCAGTCAGGTGCCATAGCTATAGCCCCTTCAAAAAGATGGCAAAAATGCACAGCAAAATATATAGCAACTCCAAGGGGAGAAGGGAGGGTTGTGAGGACGGATTCCTGCTGTCCCTGGATAACACCTGTTACAGGTGAGTAACTACGCTTTCTCCAGGAACAAGCAGGAAGTCAGTCTTCATATATGGGACTTCCTAGCTACAGGCTACTGAGGACCTATAGGAAAAAGCACGGCAGCGCTGTAAGTAGTAGTCAGTAGTAAGTAGTAGTCAGTGAAAACCGAAGGCAGCCTGAGGACCCCAGGTCCATTGATGACCACACTCCCAGTAGCCGGAACAAGAAGGGTCGGAGGGTAGGAGTTGCTTAAACGCCAAACAGATTACGGAGTACAGCCTGGCTGAAGATGGCGTCCTGACGTGACTCCTCTCCAGGCAGTAACGTACCATGAAGGTGTGAGTGGAGAACCAGGTGGTGGCCTGGCAGATGTCTGTCAGTGGCACCGAGCGCAGGCTGGCAACCGACATAGCCATCACTCGGACACTGGGAGCCGTGACTTGGCAGTCCAGGGAAAACCCAGCCTGGGCAAAGGTGATGCAGCCCACTACCCAGATGGACAAGATACGCTTGGTGACCACCAGCCCCAGACGGCTGGGATCGAAGGAGATGAAGAGCTGCCCAGATGGGAAGCTGGTTCGCTGAGATAGCACTCAGATGAACCCTGATCGAGTTAGACTTCAACCCAGACTGCGAGAGGTGGAGCAGATACTGCAAGACCAAACTGGTAGGGCATGAAAATGGGTTCACTCGGAGCTCTGAGCACCACACCGAGAACTGACGCCACTCGAAGGTGTAAGCCCGTCTGGTCAAGTACTTTTGTGAGGCCAAAAAAATGTTCTCGATCTCCATGGGAAGATGGTAGGAGGCTACAGCGACCTGATCAGCTGCCAAGCTGTGAGGGATAGGGACTTCAGATTGGGGTGGAGTAGCAGAACCTCCTCCTGCATCAGCGGCTCCGGTGAAAACCCCAGAGGGACCTGGGGCTCCGTTGAGAGATGGAGCAATAGAGGAAACCAAGGCTGCTGGGCCACCTCGGGGCTATGAGAATCCTCGAGGCCCTGTCCCGCTGGACCTTGAGAAGGGTCCAGGCAATGAGGGGCGTGGGGGAAAGGCATACAGCAGACCCGTTTCCCATGAGATGAGGAAGGCATCCAGGGCCACCTTGCCTGGGTGTGGGAGGGGACTGCAGAACCGGGGGAGCTGAGAATTCGCAGCTTGGAGGACTGGCAAAGAGGTCCAGGTCTGCAGTCCCCCAATGCTCGAAGAGCCACTGCACAGTCTGCGGACACAGGCGCCACTCGTGAGGCCGGAGGACTCTGCTGAGCCGGTCCGCCAATGCATTGTCCTGCCTGGGAGGTTGAGTGGCCCAGATGGTCATGCCCTGGCTTATCGCACAGGAGCATAGGGCTGTCGCCTCCAAACAGAGACTGTAGGAACCGGTACCTCCTTGTTTGTTCACATAGAACATCGTGACTGGTTGTCCGTCTGGACCAGCACCGCTTGATGCTGCAGGCGGTCCCTAAAAACCTTCAGTGCAAGGCGGATGGCCCAGAGCTCCAGCAGGTTGATCTGCAGTCGAGACTTCTCGAGGGACCAGGTCCCTTGAGTATGCTGCCCCTTGCAGTGGGCTCCCCAGCCCACCAGGGAGGCATCCGTAGTCAAGGCCACTCAATGTGCCGGAGCTGTTGTCTTTCGTCCTCCTGACAACACTATTTCTTCTTTTCTCGCCAACTTTGACTCTTGGCTTTCCCTCTTTTTTATCCCTACCTCCCCTACTCTTATTCTTGGTGATTTTAATATCCATGTTGATAACCCCTCTGATCCTCTTACTCTAAAGCTTCTCTCTCTTACCTCCTCATTTGGCCTTCAACTTTGTTCCTTTGCCCCCACTCACCTTCGTGGTCATCAATTTGTTTTCTTGCTCCTCTCCCTCTAACTTCAGTAATACTGTTCTTCCTTTATCTGATCATCTTCTCTCCTTTAATCTTCTCCTTCCACCGCCCCTGCCTCGTCCTGTCTCCTCCATCCTATTTAGGAATTTTCTTGCCACTGATCCCCTGGTTCTCTTCTCTACCATTTCTCCTTCTCTCTCTTCTGTTTTGTCCTCCAAGTCTGTTAATATGGCAGTGATGTCCTATAATGCTGCGCTCTTCTCAGCTCTGGATGTTCTCGCTCCTCTCATCCCTCATCCTGTGAGGCGTTCCTTACCTCAGCCCTGGCTCTCTCCCAGTATTCGCTTTCTTCGCTCCTGTACCCATTCTGCTGAGCGTGCCTGGCTCAAATCACGCTCCCCTGAAGATTTCCTTCATTTCAAATTCATGCTCTTCTCTTTCAAATCTGCTTTAGCTCTTGCCAAACAAGATGACTTTGTTCGCCTGACTAATTCTCATGCCTCTGATCCTCGCCTTCTCTTCATTGCTCTCAATTCTCTCCTCAAAGTGCCTCCGCCTCTGATCCCTCCTTCCCTTTCTGCCCAAACCCTGGCTGATTACTTCCATGATAAAATCCATAAAATCACTCTCCAATTTCCCTCTAAATCCCCAATTTCCCCTTCCTGTTCTCAATCCCCCCCCCTTCTCATCCTACCCTCTCTTCCTTTCCTATGATTTCTATTGATGAGACTGCTCTTCTTCTCTCCTCCTCCAAGCTCACAACTTGCTCCTCTGATCCTATCTCCTCCCATCTCCTCTCCTCTATCTCCTCTACCGTTGTCCCCTCCATTTCTTATATTCTCAACCTCTCGCTCTCCACTGCTACTGTCCCGGTTGACTTTAAACATGCTGTGGTCACGCCTCTCCTTAAGAAACCCTCACTTGATCCCTCTTGTCCTTCTAATTATCGCCCCATTTCTCTCCTTCCTTTTATTTCTAAACTGCTCGAACGTGCGGTTACCACCATTGCCTTGACTTCCTCTCTTCCCATGCTCTTCTCGATCCCTTACAATCCGGTTTTCGTAGTTTCACTACTGAAACTGCTCTTGTCAAAGTCAAAGACTCCAGTGACTTGTTCCTGGCTAAATCTAAAGGCCTTTACTCTGTCCTTATCCTCCTTGACCTTTCTGCTGCTTTTGATACTGTTGACCATGATCTTCTCCTTGACACTTTGTCCTCGCTTGGCTTTAGGGACTCTGTTCTTTCCTGATCCTCCTCATATCTTTCCCATTGCTTCTTTAGTGTATGTTCTGGTGGTTCCTCCTCCTCTGTTATCCCGCTCTCCGTTGGTGTCCCCCAAGGCTCTGTCTTGGGTCCCCTTCTTTTTTCTCTCTATACCCAATCCCTTGATGCGCTTATTTCCTCTCATGGTTTTCAGTACCATCTCTATGCTGATGACTCCCAGATCTATCTCTCTACTCCTGATCTTTCTCCTGCTTTGCAGTCCTGGATCTCTTGCTGTCTCTCTGCCATTGCTGCTTGGATGTTCCAGCGTCGCCTGAAATTGAACATGGCCAAGACTGAACTTCTCGTTTTTTCTCCTAAAATTTCCCTTTCTCCTTCTTTTTCAGTCTCTGTTGATGGCTCTGTTCTCCAACCTGTTTCATCTGCTTGCAATCTGGAGGTTATTTTTGACTCTTCGCTCTCTTTCTCCTCTCATATCCAACTCATCGCTAAGACCTGTCGCTTCTTTCTCGTCAACATTGGCAAAATCCGCCCCTTTCTCTCTGAGCTTACTATTAAAACACTCATCCATTCCCTAATCACCTCCCATCTTGATTATTGCAACCTGCTTCTTGCTGGTCTCCTTCAGTCTCATCTCTTCCCCCTTCAGTCTATTCAGCACTCTGCTGCCCGTTTGATTTTCCGTCAGTCTCGTTTTGCCCACATCACTCCTCTCCTCAGATCTCTTCACTGGCTCCCTATCCATTTCCGTATTCACGTTAAGCTTCTCCTTCTGACCTATAAGTGCATTCACTCTGTGGCTCCTCAGTACCTTTCTTCTCTCATTTCTCCCTACTTCCCCCCTCGTGAATTCTGTACTTCTACCCAGTTGCTTCTTGCTATGCCCTTCTCCTCTATTGCCAACTCCAGATTCTGCTCGTTTCACCTTGCTGCACCTTACGCTTGGAATAAACTTCCTTTGTCTTTACGCCAGGCATCTTTTTTGTCCCTCTTCAAACTTAAGTTAAAAGCTCATCTTTTCGCCTGTGCCTTTGGCTCTTGATTTTGCTGTTCTTATTCTTCTCCTTTTCTTGCTTTGTCTTTTTTTAGATTGTAAGCTCTTTTGAGCAGGGACTGTCTCTTGTATGTTTTCATTGTACAGTGCTGCATGCGCCTGGTAGCGCTTTATAAATGCTTAGTAGTAGTAGTAGTAGTAGTAGTAGTAGCATGAAAGGGCATACCTCGAAGCAGGCTCCAAGACTCCTGCCACCAAGCGAGAGATTCCGCCATGCTGTGAGAGACCAAGATGGGGTCTTGGAGGCGGCCAGTCGACTGCGCCCATTGCGCTCGGAGGCACCACTGCGCCGCCTGCATGTTGAGATGGACATTGGGCACAACATGGACTGCGGAGGCCATGTGGCCAAAAAGGCGAAGCATCGTCTGGGCTGAGACTTCAGACGCCAGGGACACAAGGCGGTCTGCCCTGTCCTGAAGCAGGAAAGCCATGGCCCGCAGGGTGTCTAGGTGAGCCCCGATGAACTCCAGGGACTAAAGTGGAGTGAAGTGGGACTTTGGATAACTGATCACGAACCTCAGATGCTCCAGGAGGTGAATGGTGCGGTCCATGGCTTGCTGGGCTTCGGAGGCCGTGCCCCCTGTTATGAGCCAGTTGTCTAGATATGGACAGACGAAGGTGCCCTACAGCCCGAAGTGGGCCGCAGCCATGGCCAGGCATTTCATGAAGACCCACGGGGCGGATACGAGGCCGAAGGGAAGCACCCTGTACTGATAATGGTTTCCCTGAACCATGAAGCGGAGCTAATTTCTGTGTTTGGGATGGATGAGGATGTGAGCGTAAGCATCCTTTAAGTCCAAGGAGAATAGCCAATCGCCCTGCTGGAGGTAAGGCAGTAATGTTACAAGGGCGAGCATCCTGAACTTCTCCTGCACCAGGAACTTGTTTAGGTTACATAGGTTGAGGATGGGCTGATGGCCCCCTGTCCGCTTTGGGACAAGGAAGTATTGGGAGTAAAACCCCCATCCTCAGAAGTGCAGTGGAACTGGTTCTACCGCCTCATCCTTGAGGAGGCCTGCGAGCTCCTGACTCAGGAGGGCCTGGTGCTGGGGAAGCAGACTTGGCTCCCTGGGGAAGTATGGAGGAGGGAGCTGGTCCAGATAGAGGAGACAGCCCTCCCGAATGACCTGGAAGACCAAGGCATCAGTGGAGATGGACTCCCACCTGTGGGAGAAGTGGACCAGACGCCCCCCCAATGGACAGCCGCTCTGTCAGCGGATGAGAGGCTATGGCAATGGCATCAAAACCCCGAGGATGGCTGAGCCGGTGACGGGGGTTGGGTCTTGGGACTCTTTGGCTTATGAGGCCGTGGATCATGCTCTTGCCCTAACTGCCCTGAACGGGGGTCGACGCCGGTGGGTAGGATGGGAAGCCCCTGTAAGGGAGCCCCTTCCGATGCCTCTACTGCCTTGTCCTCCATGTGTTTGCCGAATACTGCTCCCCGAGGCAAAGGACACCCAGCAGCTTCCCCTGGACCCACTGCTCCCGGTCCGAGGACTGGAGCCAAGCCTGCCGGTGGGCTCTGATGCCAGACACCACTACCCAGGCTGGAGACTCGAAGCTGTCATATGCTGCTTGTGAGAAGTACTTCGAACATTCTCTGACGGACTTTGAGAGGGCCTGAAAATATTGGAGATGGTCTCTGTCAAGGCCCGCTGCAAAGCCTCCAAGCTCATGGGTGAGGTCACAGAGGTATATCCCAATGTATAATTGGTAAACCTGGATGCGGCATGACAGCATGGAGCTCTGATAAGCCTTGCACCCCAAGGCATCGAGGGTACGAGACTCTCTGCCCGGTGGGACTGAAGAAAGAGTCTTCGGGCTGTTTAGCTTCCGCATGGCCGATTTGACCACCGAGTGTGGGGAAGCTGGGCTTTCTGAAACCCCGGACCCTGCTGAATCCTATACATAGTGTCCAGGTGTTTGCTCACGATAGGGACAGAGGCCGGGGTCTCCCACATGTGGAGAGGCGGCGGTTCAGAATGGGAGGAACCAGCTTCTTTCGGAGGGGCTTCATATTGAAGAATATCGAGCTCCTCCATGCGGTGCTCCTCCTCCGACTCAGTGGCAAGCGCTAGGGCCCGCGCCATGTCCCGGACAAACTCCAGAAAGGAGGTGTCCTCGGGAGGTGACCACCGCCTCTGGGTTGATGTAGAGGGGTCCCAGGGGAGGTCTCAGTGGGATAGAGTCTCTGGGAAGGTCTCCCTTTCAGAATCCCACTCTGAGTAGTCAGTGGAGGACTCGAGGTTGGGCGGCCCAAGATAGGTTGGTGACCCACGCCGGGTTTCCGAGGTCAAAACCTGCCTGGAGCCAGAGGCAATCGCCTGAGAAGATCTCGCACTTGAGGACCGGAACGGAGATCGAGACCTGCGCCGAGGATCCTCATGAGGCTTCTGTCTCTCAGGGATCACTGCAGTGGCCCGGGGAGTCCTCGAGGTCAAGATCCCTGCGGTCTCGAGGTGCATGCCAGCAGGGCTGGGTACCAGTGCCTGCTGGGCAGCGAGGAACGCAGAAACGCTGCGCTCCAAGACCAGCATCCGGGCCACCCACTCAGGAGTGGGGCCCTGTGACATCAACGCCGGGGTGACTGGGTCGGGTGTCAAGGAGGAGAGGGGGGTCCTCTCCAGGACGACTCTCGGGAGACTGGATGCCTTTGCCGGAGGCCTCCGTATCGGTTTGAGCTGCCTTACTTGGCCGCTCCGCTCTCCGACTCCAAAGTTTGCCGAGGGGGGCTGAGAGACCGAGAGTGTGACCTTTCATGCTTGTCTGGAGCCCCTGACAGAGTCCTCGCTGCCTTCTTCTTCTGCTCGCATTTGGCGACCCCTGGTCAGAGTGCTGCCGGGCCTGGGGAGGAGCCTTGGGAGACTCCAGGGGTTGCGGTGCCGAAGAGCGGGAGGCTTCGGGGTTGCTTTATGGAAGAGATCATTGAGCTTCTGTTTACGACTCTGGATGGCCTTGAAGGACATCTTCTTACAGAGGGAGCATAGCTCTGGGTCATGGTCAGCTCCTAGACACCTAAGACTACAGTCATGGGTGTCCGTGAGCAATATGTGTTTGGGAATTGCAGCGCGCATGCGCGGTCCCCTTCCCGCCCAAGGGTGCCATCTTGCTCAGTCTGATGACATAGCTAAAAGACAGCAAAAAAATTAGCAAAAACGAAATGATATGACTGCAACTCCAAGGGGAGGAGGGAGGGTTGTGAGGACTGATTCCTGCTGCTCCTGGAGAACACCTGTTACAGGTGAGTAACTACTCTTTCTCCAGGACCAGATATGGACAGTCAGTCCTCACATATGGGACTCCCTAGCTTAAGACTACCGGAGACCTCAAGTGGAAAAATGAGTTCCCTCTAGCTCAGTAGCACAGAAGGAAGGAATCTTCTCTGAAAACGCCCCCGACCGGTAGCCCAACATCTGGGTCGGAGGGTAGGAGTTGCCTAAACTTCAAAGAGATTATGGAGAACTGCCTGACCGAAAGCACTGTCCCTGCGGGACTCCCTCTCCAGGCAGTAATGGGCCACAAAAGTCTGGCTTGAAGACCAAGTAGCGGCCCGGCAGATGTCTGCCAACAGAACAGAGCGGAGATGAGCCACTGACGCAGCCTTCGCCCTAACACGATGAGCCGTGACTCCACCCTCCAACGAGAGGCCGGCTGCCCCATAAGCCCAAGCGATACAGTCTGCAACCCATATCATCAGGTCCTTCAATGTGAAATGTATGATATACGCTGACGATATCCTACTCTACATGCCATTTTCCACAATGCAAATGGACTTACTGCCTATAACAAACTGCTTCGATGCAGTATCACAATGGCTCCTGTCACAGAACCTCCGCATTCAGCATAAGAAAACTGAGGTTCTCTTTATCACAAGAGACCCCAACTTCACCCCACCACCACATATAAGTGTCAAGGGAGCTGACCTAGGCACCAAGGATACAATAAAATACCTCGGAGTCACACTAGACCATAGGCTCGACATGAAATCACACAAACAATATCGTAAAATCTGTATACTTCAAAATACGCACTCTTAGACACCTGCGTCCCCTACTAGACCACGAAGACTTCAGAACCATCTACCAAGCACTGATACTGCCGCACTTCGACTTCGCCAATTCCATTCTACAAGGACTCCCACAATCCACAATAAGCTCCTTGCAACTCGCAATGAACACCGCTGCCAGGGTTCTTCTAGGAGCGGCCAGAAGTGAACACATTACACCTATCCTCAAAGAGCTACATTGGCTCCCTATACACGGAAGACTTACATTCAAAACCCTCCTTCTCACATTCAAGGCCTTAAATGGTTTATCGTCCACATCACTTACCAAACTCATCCAATCCGTCCCATCAAATAGAAATAGGAGACATGCAGCATTAAACTCACTAACAACCCCAAAGGCTATAACAACGTGCAGCCTATCAACATCAAACAGAGCTTTCATGTTTAGCGCACCAAAATACTGGAATGCTCTCCCACCTGATCTCCGCGCCATAACCGAACTAACCCAGTTCAGAAAGGCCCTTAAACTGCACCTTTTCATCAAATACTACCCTACATGAACCGTAACATAACAGCCTCACCCTAGTATAATCCACAATATCCCTCTTGTTCCAAGCAGCACTGCTAATTTTATGTAAATAGTTCGAGCATGCTATCTATCTAATAGATTAATACTCCACGTAAATAGTGTAAATAGTGTAAATAGTTCTCCCATGTTATCCAAGTTGATACTCCTGTTATATGTAATACCAAACAGCCTGTTGTTCTGGTTTCTTTCTGTTATTTGTAAACCGCGCTGATGTCAAAGAGTGCGGTATATAAGAAGTTGAAATAAATAAAAATAAATAAATATGGACAAAGTACGCTTGGAGACAGGTAGCCCCAACTTATTGGGGTCAAAAGAAACGAAGAGCTGAACAGCCCTCCTATGCTCCCGCGTACGGTCAAGGTAGAAGGACAAGGCCCTCCTACAGTCTAGGGTATGCAGGACCATCTCAGCTCGGCTGGAGTGGGGCCTGGGAAAGAAGGTGGGAAGAACCACCTCCTGGTTGAGATGAAAAGGAGAAACCACTTTTGGAAGAAACTTAGGGTGAGTCCGTAAGACTACCCTATTCCTGTAGAACCTAGTGTAAGGGGGATCAGACACTAGGGCCTGCAGTTCACTAACGCGCCTAGCAGAAGTAAGGGCTACCAAAAACAAGGTTTTCCAGGAAAGAAAACGAAGAGGGCAGGTAGCCATAGGTTCAAAGGGCGGACAGGTAATCCGCTGCAGAACCACATTCAGATCCCATTCAGGGGCTGGGGGCCGTAAAGGAGGCTTAAGGAGAAGGCGGCCTCGGAGAAAACGAGCCACCAAAGGGTGGTTGGAAAGAGGCCTGCCATCCACCTGTGCGTGATGCGCAGAGAGAGCACTGAGGTGGACCCTGACAGAGTTTGACTTAAGGCCCAGATTGGAGAGGTAAAGCAAATATTGCAAGACCACTGCCACCAAGCAGGAGAAGGGATTCTCAGACTGCTGAGCACACCACACAGAGAACCAACGCCACTTAAGAGCGTAGGACGTCCGGGTAGAAGGCCGCCTCGAGGCCAAGACGACCTCTTCCACCTCCCGAGGCAACAGGAGGGGAGCAAGGACTACCCTTTCAGCAGCCAGGCCATCAGATGAAGGGACCGGAGGTTGGGGTGTAGGAGAGACCCCTGATCCTGTGTCAGGAGATCGGGTTGAAACCTTAGAGGAAGTGGAGTGTCCACCGCCAGCTGCATTAGAAGCGGGAACCAAGGTTGTCTCGGCCACCGGGGAGCCACTAGGATCATCGAAGCTTTGTCTCGGAGGACTTTGAAGAGTGTCCGAGACACCAGTGGCATGGGAGGAAAGGCATAGAAAAGGCCTGTGGACCATGGAATCAGAAAAGCATCCGCCGCTACTCTGAGAGGATGCGGTTGTCGAGAGCAGAACTGGGGAAGCTGCCTGTTCAGGGGGCTGGCAAAGAGATCCATGGTGGAGAGGCCCCACTTGAGAAAGATCTGCTGGACCACCAGCGGATCCAACCTCCACTCATGAGGTTGGAGGATCCTGCTCAGTCTGTCTGCCAGGCAATTTTCTGGACCTGGGAGATAGACAGCCTTGAGGAGAATACCGTGAAGGACGGCCCAAGAGCAGAGTCTTCGCTCCTCCTGATAGAGAAGGAAGGAGCCTGTGCCTCCCTGTTTGTTCACATAGAACATCGCAACCTGATTGTCCGTCTGGACCAGCACAGACTGGTGAGAAGTGAGGTGGGAGAAAGCCCTCAGAGCGAGGCGGATGGCTCTGAGCTCTAGGAAGTTTATCTGCTGAGCAGACTCCCAGGGAGTCCAGAGGCCTTGAGTACAGGTCCCTTGGCAATGTGCTCCCCAACCCAGGAGAGAAGCATCGGTCGTTAGTATCTGAGAAGGCGGAGGAGATTGAAAATCCACTCCCAGCACCAGGTTTGGCAGATGAAGCCACCACTGAAGAGAAGAGACCAGCAGGTTGGAGACCTGTACTGAGTCCGCCAGGCTCCCCGTGGCCTGATGCCATTGAGTGCGAAGGCACCATTGAGCAGGACACATGTTCAGGCGGGCATTGGGGGTCACATGGACCGTTGAAGCCATATGGCCGAGCAGCCTCAGAAATTGCCTGGCAGAGACCAGAGAATTGCTGTGAAAGTGGCTGGCGAGATCCATGAGCCTGTGTGCCCTGTCCAGAGGCAGGAAGGCCCTCGCCTGAAGTGTGTTTAACCTTGCGCCGATGAACTCGAGATCTTGAGAGGGGAGCAAAGTGGACTTTGCGAAGTTTATGACAAATCCCAAGTGCTGGAGCAGAGATACAGTGCGATGAGTGGCCTGAGTGGCCTCCTGGGAAGACTGGCCCCTTATGAGCCAGTTGTCTAGGTATGGAAATACAAAGAGGCCTTGAAGCCTTAGATAGGCCGCAACCACTGTTAGGCATTTGGTGAACACCCTGGGGGCGGAGGATAGGCCAAAGGGCAGGATTCTGTACTGGTAATGATGTCCTTCCACAACAAACCTGAGATATTGTCTGTGGTCTGGATGAATAAGGATGTGAGTATAGGCATCCTTTAGATCTAAGGAGCATAGCCAGTCTCCCTGCTGGAGGTAGGACAGCAGGATTCCAAGGGTGAGAATCTTGAACTTTTCCCTTGTCAGGAACTTGTTGAGGTTTCGCAAGTCCAGGATGGGTCTGAGGCCGCCTGTTCATTTTGGTATTAGAAAATACCTGGAATAAAAGCCTTGACCTCTCAGGTGGTGGGGCATCGGTTCCACAGCCTGTTCCTGAAGAAGACTTGCTAACTCCTGAAGGAGGAAGTCCCTGTGCAGAGGGTGTCTGGGAGGTTCCCCTGGAAAGTAGGAGGGAGGTACCTGGTGAAAGTGAAGAAGATAGCCTTTTTGAACTATATGAAGCATCCAGGTATCTGATGTGATTGCTGACCATCTTTGGGCAAAGTGGACCAGCCGGCCTCCTGTGCTGAGAGAAACCAGCGGAGGGGAAGAGGCTATGCTGAAGGACTCAAAAACCCCCACCCTGCTGAGCAGGGGCCGGTGTTGTGGGCTTGGGGGCTTGCTGCCTACGGGACCCATTACCCCGTCCCTTGGCCTGCTGACCCTGTGGGGGAGCTAGTGGGGCCTGATAGTGAGGGTAGTGTTTATAGGCAGCTGCCTTCCTCGGGTAAAAGGGCTTTTTCCCCGAGCCCTTCTTTTTATGAGAAGGGGTAGAGGTCTTTCTGGACAGCCTAGTCCTGGTCAGAGTCTCGGTCTCGGGTTCTGCAGCCTTTTCAGCCATGGGCTTGCCAAAGAGGTTTTCACCTTTGCAGGGGACATCGACCAACTTGTCCTGTACCCATGGCTCGAGGTCGGATGACTGAAGCCAAGCCTGTCGGCGGGAACCAATGCCAGCTGCGGCTACCCGAGCCGATGCTTCGAAGCCATCATAGGCTGCTCGAGAGATAAACTTCGAGCACTCACGAATACCAGTGGACAAGGCCTGGAACCTCTGCAAAGGTTCCTCGGAGAGACCAGCAGAGAACCCGGCAATTTCTTTAGCCAGGTCTCGGAGATACATGCCCATATGGAGCTGGTAGGTCTGGACTCAACAAGCAAGCATAGAGCCCTGGAAACACTTTCTACCGAGGGCATCCAGGTTCCGGGCCTCCCGACCGGGAGGCCCCGAGAAGTGCATTTTCTGACTCTTGAGTCGATGCATGGCTGATTCCACCATCATGGAATGGTGCGGTAGTTGTGCCTTCTGGAACCCAGGGCTCTTGCGGACTCGATAAATGGAATCGACCCGCTTGCTTAACACTGGCGCCGACACCGGGCTCTCCCACATGCGGAAGAGAAGTCTCTCCAGCATCAGAGGAACCGGTACAGTAAAGGCCTCCTTCGGGGGAGAGTCATACTGGAGGACATCGAGCTCTTCGGCTCCTCCTCGGGATCCGTGGGGAAGGCCAAGGCCTTGGCCATATCCCACACGAAGTCTGAGAACCGGGTGTCCTCCGGGGGGGGACCGTCTCCGAGGTTCGGACTCGGGCGAGTCCGATGGGACACACCAAGTCCGAAAAGTACCAGGTGACTCTTCGTCCTCGGTTTCCCAGGCTGACTCCTCGGAGGAGGAATCGAGCGGCTCCGGTCGGGCGGGCGGGCAGCGATGCCCTCCGCCCCGACGCCGAGGGAGTCGGCGTCGACGACCTTGGTCCCGAACGGGAGGCCGAAGGAGACCACGACCGAGGATCGACTCGAGCCCTCATGGACTCGAGGATCGGCTCGGTCTCCGGGGTCGACTTGGACGTCGACGTCCCGGCGGTCGGGGCAGATGCACCGGCGAGGCCAGCGATCAATGCCCACTGCTGGTCCATGAAGGCAGCCAAACTGCTCTCTAAGGCCGTCAACCTGAGTCCGAGCTCAGGAGACCCAGCAGCCCCCGACTCGGGCCCCGACAGCGTCGGGCCCGACGTCGGCTCCTTCGGAGGCGAGTCCACAAGGACTACAGTACTCACGTGTCCAGGAGACTCCATCTCGAGACGAGGATGTTTCGAAGGCCTCTCCGTCTCCGAGGACCCGGGGCGGCTATCGGGGCTATGCGACCTGGTCCTCGAGGAACCAGGAGCGTCCACAGACGCCGCTCTCGCGGGTTTCTTCTTCCGATGATGCTCCCGGGTAGGAGACCCCCGCTCAGAGGAACTCCGACGATGCTCAGGACCGGAGTCCCGGGACGTCGAAGCCTCTGACGAGGTCCGGGCCCGGCCGGAGTCAGAGAAGATACGTTCTTTCTGATGCTGCCGACTCCTCAACGCTTTTGAGGACATCTTGCTACACGGACCACAGATCATCGGGTCATGATCGGGGCGGAGGCAGCAGTCGTGTGTGTCGGTAAGAGACATAAGTTTCTTACACCGATCACACTTCTTAAACCCGCTGGCAGCCATCGGGGGAAAAAGGGCCCCTGCGAGGTCAAAAGACAGGGCTGCCAGTGAAAAAGAAAAAAAGGCGCGAAATCTGTCACGAAGGACAAAAAAAACGAAAAATAAAGAATGGACTCGCAACCGGCATCGCGGGTCCGGGCGGGAAAGGAACCAGCGTCGAACCGAGAAAAGAAGAAGAAATAAAATCAACTTTTTCAGCGGCGATCACAAACAGCGTCTGTAGGGCTCCGCGGAAAAAAGAAGACTGAGCAAGATGGCACCCTTGGGCGGGAAGGGGACCGCGCATGCGCACTGCAATTCCCAAAGGCTTTCTTTGAAAGCTGGGGAAAATTGCTCTGCGAGGGCTCCGTCGGCGCCAACGTCACCCATATGTGAGGACTGACTTCCTGCTTGGTCCTGGAGAAAGACCTTGGTGTGATTATTTCTGTAGATCTCAAGGTGGTAAAACAGTGCGACAAGGCGGTTGCAAAAGGCAGGAGGATGTTGGGCTGCATAAAAAGAGGAATTAACTGCAGAAAGAAAGAGGTTCTAATACCACTATATAAGTCACTGGTGAGGCCTCACTTGGAATACTGTGTTCAGTTTTGGAGACCGTATCTTGCAAAGGATGTAAAAAGAATGGAAACTTTTCAGAGGAAGGCGACCAAAATGATTTGGAGCCTGCATCAGAAGCCTTATGAGAAGAGACTTGAAGACCTAAATATGTACACTTTGGAGGAGAGGAGGGATAGGGGAGATATGATTCAGGCCTTTAAATACGTAAGGAGAAATAATGAACAAACAAACCTCTTCCAAAAACAGGGAAGCTGTAAAACGAGAGGGCATAACATGAAGCTGCAAGGTGGAAAATTGAAAGGCAATATCAGGAAATACTTTTTCACTGAGAGGGTGGTGGATGCTTGGAATGCCCTCCCGATCGAGGTGGTGTGGGCAAATATAGTGATAGAATTCAAAATGGCATGGGACAGACACAATGAATCCATTTATAGCAACAGAATAAAATCAAAATAAACTGAACCATCTAACTTCTCAACAAATAGGGGTGTCCTGCATGGAGCGGTGGGTTCACCCCTAAACAAAGACATGGGGAGGGGTGGCCTGAGGGGTGGCCTGCACAGTGGCACCTATTCCTGCCATCTTACTGGGCAGACTAGATGGACCATACTGGTCTTTATCTGCCGTCATTTACTATGCTACTATGTTATATGTAATATTCAAGGTGCGGTCATCTGCTGACTGTTTTACTTCTTCCATGATGGTGACCAGCCTGGTGAGTTTTTCTTGTGCAAGAAAGGATTTTACCTGAGTCATGTCTAACAGAGTGCCAATAAACTTCATTTGGCATGACAGACATAGATTGGATTTGGGATGATTCATAATTAACCCTAGTTATCTATGCACCCAGATGGCTGTGTGCATGAATTCTTTAACTTCTTCCTGAGTTGTGCTCTTGATTAGCCAATTGTCCAAGCAGGGGACAAACATGTATACTAGTCTACATAGAAATGCTGCGACTACTGCAAAACACTTGGTGAATCTGTGCAGAGCAGACTCAAGGCCAAAGTCAGAATGCAGTACTAATAGTGTTGTTCCTCTATGACGATTCACAAGAACTTCCTATGATTGAGATGTTATCTGAATATGGGTATAAGTATTCTTCAAATCCAGAGAACACAGAATTAGGGTGAGGAGAGAAACCATTCTGAACTTTTCCTGGTTCATATTTTTAAGATCTAGGATAAGACAGAATTCCCTGTTATGGTGAGGAAATACTTGGAATAGCTTCCCTCTCCTCTTTCCTGGTACAACAGACTTGACTGCATTGGCCTCTAGAAGGGGAGAGATCCTTTTGGAGTATTTTCTGATGCTCGAGAACTTCGTTCTTCTGGCAGATTGCTTCTATCTGGGCCCTTCTCTTCTACTGCCAGCTCCAGGCTTCGATCCTTTCACCTTGCTGCTCCTTATGCCTGGAACTACCTGAGTCTGTACGTCAGGTTTCATCTCTGGTCTTTTTTCAAATCCAGGCTGTTTTGAGGCTGCTTTGGATTCTGATCTGCTTAGTCTCCTATGTGTTTCCTTACCATACTGGCTATGTTTTCTAGAAGACAGTCAAAACCTTATCCCTGGCTTTGTCTGGAGGGCAGGCTTGGACCTCTGGGCCCACAGCTGATGAGAATGAGAGAAAGGACCGTACTTAGTCTGGAAAGAGTGGGAGGCAAGAAAATACCTATACTTATGAGAGTAATAGGATCTGCTATGTCTTCCACCATGAAATCTCCTAAATACTGAGATGGCCTGGTCGGAAGGGGGCCTGGAGAGAGTCTTAAGAGTGCCATTGTGCTGCTTGATGAGGGTCACAGCCTCCTGCACTGAAGAGATTCTCTCCATGGCATGGCATGGCATGTCAGTGAGCTTCTCCTGGACATCATACTGCAAGTCTAAGGCTTGG
The DNA here is from genome assembly GCA_033557465.1 of Ichthyophis bannanicus. NCBI lineage: Eukaryota > Metazoa > Chordata > Amphibia > Gymnophiona > Ichthyophiidae > Ichthyophis > Ichthyophis bannanicus. The sequence goes on along the minus strand of CM066032.1, from coordinate 1,373,126,881 downwards.
AGTCATGAGAGTCTCCAGGCGCCAATACTCAGGCAGGAGGCAGTTTATGATGTATCAAAAATATCATATGTCACTCAGACGATGTTTTTTCTTCATGCCTTTCCTTTACTCATTAGGGATTGAAGTTGCTCAGTCTTCTTTGGGAAGAATCAGAAAACTCCTACATGTTGGGCTGGACGTTTCACAAGTGTATGCCCATGAAGAACTGAGAGGATGCTATGCGGGATGTAAGCATAGAGTTCTGAAAGAATTTTCTCCCAAAATGTTTCAGTGTCCAAACCTCCTTTTCTGGAAGCACCAAAGAGTGGAGCTTTATGCCCTTTTGAGGATGAACTTGACAACCAAGGAATTGTGCGGAAACATCAATCCAGGAGCCTTTGAACTTGATACATCAAGCCAACCTTATTCACAGGCTGTACAGAGAAGGGAGGGATGTATCCCACATCTTCATTTGCACATTCTTCAAGATCTTGTGAACAGGAATTCTCACAGCTCCCTTAGGGGGATTGAGGAATTGGAGGATTTCCAAAACTTCAGTCCTGGGCACTTCCCTCTGTCTCCAACTTAAATGGAACAGATAGCCATTCTGGAGCTGATTTTCTTCTCATGACAAGGTGGAGGATCTGAGGGCAATTCTGGAAACTTCTCTGAGAAATACTAACTGACTAAAACACGGTCACTGGTCAGTGCTGCTGAATATCTCCACAGACCACCGAACAAATGCCCAGTTAAAACTGGAGCGGTCTGTGGGTGAAGTGGGGGCGTTGACAGTCACTATTCTGTTTATGGAGATATTCAGCTGTTAAAAAGATAACTTAAGCGGTTAAAGTTAGGAAAGGTGAATGACTGTCCTAATATTAACAGGTTAGCACTAATCCAGTTAGCAGCTGAATACTGTCGCCAACTGAATTGCGTCTCTGGTATCTGGCCAGCCCGGATATTCAGCAGTGGAAACCAAATATGTTCTGCTGCTGAATATCCAGTTGTAATTAATGTGGTGGTGGCGGCTAGGCGCTTTATTTAGCTTAGCCGCTGAATATGCCCCTCTAAGAGCGATACCAGCTAAAACAATTGACAAGAGAAAAAAAATAGCCTTCAGCGTGGGACACAGCTGTTCAATGGGCTCTGTAGAAATATGAAGACTAAGGAGATCACGTGCAGTGACAGCAGCTGGGAACAGATATATATGCACATTGGGACTATTCCAAAAGCATCCAGGAGGAGCTGAGAAGCGGTTTCCATGCTGGGCTCCCTCGATGATTCACCTATATGTGAGGGCGTTATTCTTCTTGTCCACAGAGAAATAATGCTGAGGGGGGGGGGGGCCTAGGTCTCTGGCCTTGTAACAAAACAGAAAGCTACGGGCACACCAGTTCTGGTACAAGGTAATGCAACACTTTATACACATGTACTTAAGCTCCACTGAGCAGAGACTGCTATGCACCCCAGTAAATACAGAGAGATCAGATAAAGTTTTGGGGAAATATAGGCAACGATTAAAACCTGAAAGGTAGTGTGATTTAACTAAAGATGGGACCACTTTACCTAACTGGGTTTTTATCTGAAAGTCATCGAATCTGTGCTCCCAAAATATTCTATAGAACAAAAGCAGGAAATAGTGAAGGTTAGGATGGGAGGGAACTAAGTAGTACTGTATAGAGATGGAGATAGAGATTTACAACTATTTATCTATTACTAATACATGTGTAAAATGTCATACTGCATAAGACATGCAATCCTAATATCATGAATTCCACATACATTTTTAACTTAGCCTACATAATTTAACATTTGCTTTAATTAAAAATGGGCAATGAATAAAACGTAATATTGTTTCTTACCGAAATAAAGTACGCCTCTCTAATCGCAATTCCCGGGTATTTAAGATGCTACTGTCTTGGTTCAGTACAAGTGGCTTTAACAAAGACACAAAATAAAACAATGTAATTAAAGTGGAATAGCACAATTTACAGTAGTATGCTCTCACACACAAAAACAGGGAAATTAAAAAAACATAATGAGTTTTAATCATAAATTATTCTATTATATTTGTATCCAGATACACTATTAGTCTATAGTTATTAGTTAGCAAAGCCCTATATATTTAGGGTAGGCCTACATTTTTTATTTATTTATTTATTTAGAGTTCTTATATACCGTGCTTTTTAGTATCAGTGCGGTTTACAAAACAACAAAATTTTGCATCAGAACAAAGATCTTTTGCTTACATTGTAACAGAATTGGAACATGGGACTGTAACAAGGGTAACTATATACAAATCAACAACAGTGGTTGTTGTAACTATTTACAGTTTATATTGCAAGTTGGAATCGTAATGCAAGAAACAATGTCATCTATAATCGTCTAGAGCAGCGATGGCGAACCTATGGCACGCGTGCCAGCTGTGGCACGCGAAGGCCTTGCAGCTGGCACGCGGGAAGGTCCGCAATCGAAAAAAAAAACAACAACCCTGTCTGTTGCCGCTGTCGGGGCCGCTGCGGCAGAATCGAGCGTGCCGCGGGGCCCCCCTGTACCCGGCAGATCCTGCCCTCCCCGTAGCAGCTCTCTCTTTGGAGCTACAGTCAGACGCGCCGGCTTGCAGAGCGCGAAGGGAAGAGTTTCCCTTTCGCGACTCTGTTAAGCCCGCGGGGGCTGATGGGAACTTCCCATCAGCCCCGCGGGCTTAACAGAGCAGCGAGGGAACTCTTCCCTCGCGCTCTCCAAGCCGGCGTGTCGGACTGCAGCTCAAACGATAGTGCTGCTAGGGGGAGGGCAGGCTGTGCCGGGTGGGTACCGGGGGGCCCCGCGGCACGCTCGATTCTGCCGCGGCGGCCCCGACAACGGCAGCAGACAGGTTTTTTTTAAATTTTCCCTGGGCTGGGCTGGGGGGGGGTTAGGAGTAGTGATGGGCTGGACTGGGCTGGCTGGGGGGGGTAGGAGTAGTGATGGGCTGGGCGGGGCTTGGGGGGGTTAGGAGTGGTGATGGGCTGGGCTGGGGGGGGGGGGTTAGGAGTAGTGATGGGCTGGGCTGTGCTGGGCTGGGGTGTGTTATGAGAACTGATGGGCTGGGGTGGGGGGGGATAGCAGAGGTGATGGGCACGGGGCTGGGGGGGTTAGGAGTGGTGATGGACACTGGGCTGGCTGGGGGGGTTAGGAGTGGTGATGGGCACTGGGCTGGCTGGGGGGGTTAGGAGTGGTGATGGGCGCTGGGCTGGGGGGGGTAGGAGTGGTGATGGGCGCTGGGGGGGTTAGGAGTGGTGATAGGCGCTGGGGGGGCTTAAACTAAAAATTGAGTGATGGGGGATTAGGACTGGGAGTGGGCTGATGGGGAGGTTAGGACTGGAAATGGGCTGGTGGGATTAGGACTGGGAGTGGGCTATGGGGGGCTAGGACTGGTAATGGGTTGGGGGGTTGCTAGGACTGGAAATGGGCTGAGTGGAAGGGGGCTTGAACTGCAAATAGCTGTTGGGGATGGGGCTTGGAATGGAAATGGGCTGAGGGGAAGTGGGGGGCTTGAACTGCAAATAGCTGATGGGGACGGGGCTTGGAATGGAAATGGGCTGAGGGGAAGTGGGGGGCTTGAAGAAGGGAATGGATGCTGGGTGAGACTGGAACTAGAAGGGAGCTGATGTTGGGGGAGGATTAGAATGGGATGGGGCTGGGAGAGTAAAATGGAGAGGGGAAAAATATTTTGTGTAGGAGGGATGAAAAATCTACAATTGGCCAGGTATTGGGAGAGTAACTGGGGATTGAGGATGGAGGGGTAAAATTTGTGTGGATGAAATAGGAATGAGGAAAGAGCAAAAGGAGAAAGATTAGTATGTTTAAAGCAGATGTAGAGAGAGAGAGAATGGAAAAAAAACTAGAAGAGAGAAGAAAGGACAAATGGACAGCAGACGATGGAGAGTTAGCAGAAAACATGAAGAAACCAGAAGAAAATGGCTGGACCAATTGCAACTGAAAAAAAATGCACAAAAGGTAGAAAGATATCTCTTTATTTTGAATTTATTAACTGGAATATGTCAGCTCTGGGAAATGTGCATCATTAACATCTGCGCTTTGTTTGGTACAAGAGGAAATTCCTATTTGACGTTGCCACTTGTTCTCTTTCCCCAGTATTCACTGAAATGTATTGGTTTAATATTTGCAGTGTTGCCTTTTGATAGGTAGGGTATGGTGCTTTGTGAGTCCTGGTAATGCTGTCAGGATACGGCGGGTTTGCTATGGGTTCTAAATGGGCAGCGTTTGTAGTAGTTCCTAATGTGCCTGGCGGTTGGCACTGGATTATAGTAATGTAGAAATCTTTTAGTCTTTCTTTATCCATACACTCATTAAGAGACATGTTTACTAAAAGTTAGTGTATGGTAACATTATGCAAATATTTATGCAAATAAGACCACTTATGCAAATGACGTGCTGGCACTTTGAGGAAATTCTTTGGTTTTGTGCGGCAGTTTGGGCACTCGGGCTCAAAAAGGTTAGCCATCACTGGTCTAGAGTGTACTTGAGGGTGGGTATGTTTTGTACATTGTCAAGAGTTATGTTGTTGGAATGTCAGAGGCTGAGTGAGTGAGTTGGGGTGCAGGGGGTGATTGTGTTAGGTTAGGGTAGAAGTGAAGGCAGAATAGGTGGTGTTTAAGGGCTTTTCTGAACTGTGAGAGGTCTTTGATTGCTCGGTTTATATTTATGTATATATTTACATATATACATACCCATGCGCACACACACATACAGAATTTTTTTTTCAAATATAACTGATAAAGACCAAATATACCCCAAAACAACACACTGGCAAACTCCAATAACCCATCCAAAAATGAAACAAAGACAAACACCTTTAGGGCTGAATCTACACACCAAATATCAAGATGAAGAAATTTTTTAAAAAAAATGTGTTCCCCTAAAATCATTCTGCCTACATTATGAATATACGGGCTGTACATATGTTTATTGATTTTAATTTATAATGTTCATCCTTTAACCCCTTTCCCTAATGTTCTCTGTAACCAGTTGATGTTCACTGTAAACCGCTTTGAAAATTTGAAAAACAGTATAAAAGAAAGTTAATTAATTAATTCATTAATTAAATTAATTAATAAGTAAGTTGTAAAAGAGGCCACCAGAAATCTCATTTTCACACTACTATTCAGTTTTCCAATTTAGGTAAATGAGCATCTGTGTCATTTATAGAGTGAAACAGAGCTCCTAAGAGGAAATGCTAGTCATGCAGTGCCTGATACTTATGAGCTTAAAGCTATATTATTCCATTTTTAAGAATACAAAATCTCATTACAGGATAAAATGAGACTGAATGAGGATAATGAGGCACATTTTGCTGGGAAATTAGTTGACTAAAACCATATTAAAGTAATTATTTTTGATAAGCCAAATGCAGCTGTTTTCATACAATGGTATTTTCATATGCTTCAGAAGAATAACCAGGTGGACTGAACAGTAATGTTACTCTGTATCATGGAATAGTACTTTAACTATTTTAAAAAAGCAGTCTACTCTTTACTGAACTACTACTTTTCTCCATCAGACTCTTGCCTTTGGCTTATGAGCTTTTGTTAATCAAAACTCTGTTTCTGTTGTAGATGAACTTTCTTTCTATATTTACAAATAATGATGTGAATTTATGATTACTATAGTTGGACCCTTTTAACCTGCTCAGAGTTGAGAGATTCTCCTACTGCAAGCAGTATGCAAAACTGTGGTTTTCTTACATTAAAAAGAGGGGAATTTCCAAAGGCATTTCTGTGTGGAAATGGGATTTTTGAAAATTATTGACCATATACATGGCTACAGGTGCATATAGCCAATAATCATATAACTGAATCCGTTTATCGGTGAGGCAACCCTTGGCATGAGTTTTATTGTATTTTCAAAAGTATGCACAGAAGTATACACAAGAAAAACATATAGATAGTAAGTGCATATTTGTGCATGCACTTTTCCCAAGTCAATTTTTAAAGAAAAAGATTTCCCTTTGAAAACTTATGGATTGTTTGCACCTAAAAAATACCAGAAGACTGATTATTTAGGTACTTTTTTTTAGAAAATTGCCCTTCAAAAACAAACAAGTAGAATGTACATTTAATTTAGCCCCCCCCCCCAACTAATGAACACTCTGAACACCTCAAGATCTACCTCCACAACAAATTTCATAAATCTCTTTCCAGCCATTTCTAAGAAGTGTAAGGGGGAGGGGGAAATACACACACACACACACACAAGCTACATCTTATACAGACATTTGGTATGATTTAATAAACCTCTTGTCATTTCAGCTCAGGCAGAAAATATCCCAAATCGTATGTTATTTAGAAGATAACCAAAATAAATTTTGAATACCATGTATTCCTCATTTTCTACATGAATTTAACCAAAGTAGAATGCTGACAGACAGGCAGGCAAAGTGTGCACATTTCAATAGAAGGTACTGTAAAATAGCATGAATACCCTTGAAAATATTAAATGCACATGCTATTTTCCTCTCTGCATCTAAATACATATTCGGAAGCACCTCTCAACCTGGGATAATGCACTAAAAATCTATTATATATACACATTTTATAGAGAGAAATTTTCAATACCTTGTCTCCTCCCACTAAAAAGAGATCTACTGCAGCAATGTTAATGCCGTGTTTCTCACAGAGCCCAGACAATATGTCTTTGATGGAGAATCCTGATTTAACAACAACTGTACAGGATGAACCATCTGGAAGGTTAATATCGCAGTGTTTTGAGGATTTTTCTTTTTCTGACAACGGCATAGAGACCCTACAGATATCAGTCTTTTAAGAAATAAAGAAAAATTAAAAATCAGTACTACAGAAAATCAAAACATCCAATAAAATCAATAAATTAAAAAATGCATATTTTGTTTTCTAATAAAACTGATTTCTTACAAAGGATACTGAAACTTCAAAGCATGATACCATTCCTAGACAATGCTGTTTTTCCCCAAAAATACTTGAAAGAGGTATTCTTTAGAGACAGAATTTACATAGCATTTACCATCTATGGATGAAATTGTAGAGTGTAACTCTTCTTACTTGGCATCAAGATATATTAAGCATTTCTAGCAGCAGCATTCAACATCAAGCAGTGCTGCGAATAAGAGGGTATCAATTTGCCTCCTGCCTAGAAGATATGGGACCCTCTGGAAGGGAGGGTTTACATTACAGAAGGGCACTGTGGGCAGAAGGAGAAATAGGGTGGGGAAAGAGGCCAGGCAGAGTGCTGTAAGTCAAGGACAGGGGATATTTTTGGACTTGGGTTGATGAGAATTTCGTAGCTTTCTGTAGCTTTGAAGGGTTGCTCTAATTCGGGGGTGGGGGCAAAGGGTTGGCAGAGGGGCTTTTGATCACTAAAGGAGGGAGCATTTGCCTTGTGTAGAAAGGAACGGCAGTTGAAGCTGTAGGGAGAAAAAATGCCCCAAACCAGGGTTTGTTCTTACCATAGGAAGGAGGGAGATGAATGCCCCTGTAGGAGCTAGATGTCATGGGAGGGAACGAGGGAGGGAATCTCTACTGCTAACTAGCCCATTCTCTTCAAATAGGTCAGCAGTAGGACTTTTCAGACAGCAGTAGAATGCAAGGTTGATTTTGTTTTGAGTTACTATGCATTCCACTACTGTGGCCAAGCTAATATGGTCACAATTCAACACACTGATGCAAAACTTATGAAGTAGAGTTCTTGTGTGCATGTCTGATGTTTTTGCAAGCTCATGTTAAAATTATTTTAACGTGAGTTTTATTGCTTAGGCCTTTAAATCTCATCTCATATGAGGTTTAGGTTGTAGATTTTCTCTGAATCACCTCCATCCACCATTAGTATATTCTTTCAGAGGTACTTTACCCAGTAACAACATTAAACATTATATCACCACTTGGTGCTGTATACTGATAATGACTTTCCTACATACTTCAGTCTCTCTCTGGGTGTAGCCACCACCTTATCATATTTTACCACCTTAAAATCTTCAGACTATTACACTGAGGTCCCTTGCCTGGTTAGCGCACACAGTTCCTCACTCTGTATCGTATATTGCTCCCTTCGATTTCTGCATCCCAAACGGATGACTTCTGCATTTTTTGCACTGAACCAATAAGCACACAGAGCTAACCCTTCAGCTTTCTAAGATCACATCTCTGTCTACTCTTTCCACAATGATTGCTCTGTTGAAGATCTTAGCATCACCTCCAAGATGATGAGCTTTACTCTTTAACCTCTCTATAAACCACTCACCAGTGTATTAAACAAAGACATCACCTTATAGAATAAATTAATCTTATTTTGCCCATCCTCACCTCAAATTTATTTCCCTGAGAACCACAGGTAGTTGGTTCAAGGCTTCCTGCAGAAGACATAGAACCCTGCGATTCTCGATGACAAGATACACCATTGTTATGATTAATATCTGCAGAGCAAATAAAGTAACGTTATTGGTGTTCTACTTTTCAAATTGGCTAAAGTTCTATTTTATTTATTAATTCATATTACTTTATATAACATTGTCCTGGCACAAAATCATCATTTTCAGTATTTGAAGAGCCTGCTTTATGAAGTGCTTTCTCCCATTCTATTTCAATGGAAAAACCTTGATTAAACCAAGTCCCAGTTTCTGTCCCTCACATAGACATAACATTAAGGTTCCAGGTCAGTAAGGCAACACTAATCAAATACTAAAAACCAATTCGCAGGGAGACTTTTTTTCATATGGGTAAGTTTAACTCTATAATATAATGTAGGTTCAACTCATTTGGGTACTCAGATTCAGAAGGCTGTGTGGAGGCATGGGAAAGAGACAGAAAACATCAATAGATAGGCATCAATAGACCATACAAGATACTTTTACCAGATATCATGACAGCAATGTTTCTATGGTTAGATCAGAGCTGCTTTCCAAAGGACTGTTCTATGCATCTGATAATTTCAGATTAAAAGAGATCTCTGATACTGAAAATACTACTTATGAGCAGCTAAACTGTAGTGGCAGAAGGCGTAAAGGGTAGACGTTTAATTTTTGTGGTGATCCATCATTGTTACAAATGATGGTTATTTGACAAAAGATTGTGAATATGTTTTCCATTCCAATTCTTTGATGAATAACATTGCACATTTAGATATCTGAGGCAGATGAAATATCTGCACGCCAAAGCAAAACAAGAAACCTCATCCCAACCTGCAGAACAGCTATCAGACACTTCTGTACCCACCATTCTGAAAATCACAACTCTCTTGTTTTTTCTGTGATCTTCCCATGCTCTTGCTCCTTGACCAGGAAAAGATTGTCCCTTTCTTTTTCTTCTCAGCATCGTCCTCAGCCAATTCCTCATTGAGAGATCTTCCGGACTTTGTTTTATTACTTAGCTGAAATACACACATAAAGAAAGCTGGTTTAAATAAAGCTGGGAAGGGTACTGTACAGTAAGTACCCTTTTGAAAGGAAACTGGTTGAAATATATAGGGCAGAAGTGGACAAACTACAGTCGGTGAGTCGTATCTGGCCTGCCTCCATCACTTCTCAGTTTTCCCCTAGACCCTTCAGCTTCCTTCTCAGAATGGGCTGTCCAATGTGGCTCTTGGTCCAAAAAGACGGCAAATCTGAACAGATTGTGTAGTTGTAAGGTAGACCCACACTTTTATAAAGATGTACACTGTAGCTGATTTTCAAACAGAAACTGCCAACAAGGTGCAAATGTCCAAAATAAATGCAAATATTTGCACCTGCTCGAGGTATGGACAACTGATCAGACATTTAATGAATGTGCACATATCTAAAATTGCAAATGTACCCATGCTGCTCATTTCCCCAAACTAATTAGAGCTCCAAGAATGTCTCTTTAAAATCTAAACAAAAGCATGTGCATTGTGAAAGGCTGTACATACTTTCAGCTGCTTTGAAGGGTACAATTCTTACCAGGATTACTAGAACCAGGTAAATGTCTAGCTATAAATCACTCTAAAAATTGAATTCAGACTTCACGCTACAGAAATGTTTAGAGGAATTCCACAACAAGACATTCCCACTTATGCACAGCTGTACTACTCCTTCTCCTCTTAGGAATAATTTTATAAAGCATTTTCTGCATGTAAAACGTGTTTTATATTTAGAAAGTGTCTCTTATGAAATTTTAAGTGGGTGTACACACACCTCAAGACTGTGCCAACTTTTATATAATCTGCATGTAGACATTCCTGGGAGCAGAATTGCGATATATGTATTTATTTTATAAAATACATGTGAAAAAAGAGTACAACAGACACCTTTGCACCATAAACTGTTATTAAAGTGGCTTGTGCAGAACAGATAAATGCATGGCTGCGTGGATGGTGTCATCGAGAGCGTTTTGGTTTCCTAGACCATGGGATGCTGTTCCAAGGGTTGCAGAGCAGAGATGGCATCCATCTGTCCAAGAAAGGTCAACGCATCTTCGGTAGTAGACTGGCTAATCTACTGAAGAGGGCTTTAAACTAGATTCGTTGGGGATAGGTGAAGAAAGCCCCCAGGTAAGTGAAAGCCCCCAGGTAGGTGATACATTAAATACCTTTATGGAAATGGGTAACAGGGGTAACATATGGAAAGCAGTGTGTATAAATGCCCATAGCATGGGAAATAAGATCCCTGATGTTGAAGCTTTGGTGGGAGTGGCTGACTTGGATTTAGTGGCAGTTACAGAAACATGGTTCACAGAAAACCATGACTGGGATGTAACTATACCTGGCTATACTTTATTCAGAAAGGACAGGGTAGGAAGAAGGGAGGAGGAGTGGCACTATATGTAAAAACTACTATTAAAGCTTTGGAATTACAGAGCTTAAAAGGGAGAGAGGAGGCATTGTGGGTTAAACTAGAAAGAGGGAAAGAGAAATCTATTTGCATTGGTGTGATATACAGACCTCCCTCACAAGAGGAAGAGGTGGACAGAGAGTTAATTGAAGACATACGCAGCATTGCTAGGAAAGGGGAAGTGCTACTGATAGGAGATTTCAATATGCCAGATGTTGATTGGCACATTCCTGCTGCAGTATCATCTAGAAGTAAGGAGATCCTGGATTCTCTACACAGGGAGAATTATTCAGGCAATTGGTAACAGACCCCACACGTGAAGGGGCCATACTGGACTTGGTGCTTACCAATGGTGAAAGTGTTTCTGATGTTGTAGTGGGAGATCATTTTGCATGCAGTGATCACCAGATGGTGTGGTTCAGTATTAGGACTAGGGCTGTTAGAATCCATTCCAAGGTGAGGATCTTAGACTTTAGGAAGACTAACTTTGCGAAGATGGGCCAATACCTCAGGGAGTCGTTAGTGGGATGGGAACAGCTGGGGGATGTAGAAAAACAGTGGGCAAAACTGAAAGGGGATATTTTAAGGGCAACCAACCTTTTTGTTAAAATGGTAAATAAAGGCAAAAGGAAAAGGACCGCTATGGTTTTCTAAGGAAGTAGCTGAAAAAGTGAAGAAAAAGAGGGAGGCCTTCATGAAATACAAGAGATCACAGAGAGAGGAAGACAGGCATCTGTATTTGGAAAAACGTAGAGAAGCTAGCAAAGTAGTCAAGAAGGCAAAGATTCAAAAGGAGGAGGAAATAGCCAATGCAATAAAATGGGGGGATAAGACATTTTTCAGATATATTAGTGAGAAGAGGAAGGGCAAGAGTGGTATTGTCAGACTCAAGGGTGCAGGGGGGGAATATGTAGAAGCTGATAAGGATAAAGCGGAATTGCTTAACAAATATTTTTGTTCTGTGTTCACAGATGAAGAACCAGGAGCAGGACCTCAGAAAACACCCACAAATAGGAACAGAAGCGAGGGACATCTTGAACAATTTTCAGAAGACTGTGTTCGTGAGAAACTAGCTCAACTTAAAGTAGACAAAGCAATGGGACCGGATGGGATACACCCTAGAATACTGAGGGAACTTGGGGACGTTCTAGCAGCTCCACTGACTGACCTTTTCAATGCCTCGTTGGAGTCGGGAGTGGTGCCAAAGGACTGGAGAGAGGCTCATGTGGTGCCTTTACACAAAAGCGGAAGTAAGGATGTGGTTGAAAACTACAGGCCGGTTAGTTTAACTTCGGTGGTGAGTAAATTATTGGAAACGCTGCTGAAAGTGAAAATAGTGAGGTTTCTGGAGTCCAGCGGATTACAGGATCCGAGGCAGCATGGATTCACCAGAGGCAGGTCTTGTCAGACAAATCTGATTGATTTCTTTGACTGGGTGGGGGGAAGAAAAAGAAGATGTTCTTCCGCAAATAGACAACCAGAGGAGAGCAGCGGAAGAAATGACCACGGCCTACCAGATGATAAATAAAATTCTTTATTGGGGACCCAACTTAACAAGTTTCGGCCGAAGCCTTCATCAGGGGTCTAAAAAACAAACATACATAAAATAAGCAAAGGACTAAAAACTAAAAACACGGAAATATAAGCATCATAAAAACATCAACAATAAACGGTGTTAGCATATGACAAATTACCAAAGAACCACATAGATGAACACGTCTATGTGGTGGAGCAATCACTCTTCCCAATCTGAAAAGCAGTAAAAATACAAATATGAATAAAGAAAGAGGAATCAATCAATAAGACACCACATAGCATAACGGTTACATTACAGAAGTATATAAAAATGAACTAGATGCTTAATCCATACAACCATCTAAAATCAATTAATTGTAATTCACAAACTTCTACATGAATAAAAACAATAGAGTGCATATATGACATATGTGACATAAATATATATGTGACATAAATATATGAGAGAGATATAATAGTTCATACATAAAACCAACTATTAAAGGTAAATTAAAAGCATATAGGTGATTGTAAAACTCTAGGGAGGAAACATGTAATAGAGCCATTACACCAAAAACGGAGGTTGGAGCTGCAAAAAAACTGGAACATGAACGATATGGGGCAAGGACAAAACAAATGTGCATCACAGGTCATTATAGAAAATTTAATTAATTTAAAGCATATGGCACCAAAAAAGGATTAGGTGTGCACACACATGTTAGAAAACACCGGCATATAAACCGTGCAGGTCGCTAAACGCCCACATAATTAGAAAGATTAAAAAAGAAAGAAACCATATACATTTAGGATAAGGACTATACAAAAAACAAATAAACCATAGACAAATGGTCTGTAACAAAAAACTTCGTGAAATCTATAACTAAAAGAGCTGTGTATGCAAAACATTATTAATGTAACATCTATAAACCAAACACTAAGGGCACCGCCGTACTTCCACACAAACGAGAATGGTGAGAGAACATCACAATGTGAAATAAAGGTGCCGTCAAAAAAAGAGAGAGAGAGAAAAGGGAGAGAGAGAGAAAAAGAAAAAGAAAGCCACATCTTGCTTACCATTTGGATGTACATACAAAGCATTTGTAAGAGCAATGGCGGGAAAATATCGCGCTGTGAAATGAGGACGCCATCAGGAAATAAGACTGAAAAGAGGAGCTACATCCCGCTTTAGTATAATTGTATATGCATTCAGGAAAACTATAAAAACATCACATAGTGAGATGGGGACGCCGTCAAAAAATAAAAAGAACCTTATCCCGCCTTAATTCAGGTGTATGTGCATACAAGGAATTTGTGAGCAGATGCCGACTGATAGAACAAAGTATCAAAAGATAAAGGGTGCCAAGACGTATGCAGAGTTGCTACATTATACAAGATTCTACATGCGCAAAACATGCAAGAAAAAAATAATAAGAAGAGGCAATACAAACTTAAGCAAGCTTGAAAGCAAACCATAAAAATAATCGGAACCAAAAAATTATGTACTAAAAACAGACCCAACAATATCAAAAGTGAAATAGGGTCATAAGCTAAAGCAACGGACTTACACCCGACACGCCAATAATGCAAAATAAGGAAAGGCAATAGACAGAGAGCCATCAGTAAACATTATATATCGGCAAGAGAAAAACGTACCTACACACGATGTGAGAGGCGGGAAACCGCCGCGCAGGGGTATCTGACCAGTATTTAAAGGGACCGTTGGGGGTAAAGAGCTCCCCCTATTGACATAAAGCTCTGATTGCAGGAAGCACTGCCTGAAAGTGCTACATAACTACTACCAAAATAGCGTCTCGTAAAAGTCTTTAATAAAAAATATATACAAAATGGCCATGTGACATCAAGATAAGAAGAACCCAAAGGGAAGGGGAAAATTAAAAAAAATTAAAAAAATTAAAACATGTACCACGCAAAGAGCCTTAAGAAAATATATCAAAAAAACAGGGTGATGTGCTATATTTAAAGGACGTACTGCCTGAGGGTACTGCACAGCTACTACCAGAACAGCGTCTCGTAGAAGTTTTTTAAAAAAACATACAAAATGACCATGTGACATCAAGATAAAAATAGCCCAACCGAGGGGGAAAAAATTTAAAAAAACTTGGTACTACGCAAAAAGCCGTAAGAGAATCTATCAAAAAAACCGGGGTAATATGCTATATTTAAAGCGAGTGAGAGGTAAGAGCTCTCTCTGCTGGCGATGGGCTCTTTGTCTATGAAGTGCTCCCTGAGAGTGATACATAACTACTGGCAAACACAGTATCATAAAGAATAGCAAAAGACATAAGATGGTGGAAACAAAAGATGAATATAGATAGAAGTGAATAAAACATTTTTAAAGAAATTTTTGGGTAAACAAACAGAAATATAAGTATAAACAAATGGTGTTCTAAAAACAGGCCCAACAATATCAAAAGCGAAATAGGGTCATAAGCTAAATCAACGGACTTACACCCGATGCGCCACTAATGCAAAATAAGGAAAGGCAATAGACAGAGAGCCATCAGTAAACATTATATATCGGCAAGAGATGAAGGAGCATGAGAAAAACGTACCTACACATGATGTGAGAGGCGGGAAAACGCCGCGCAGGGGTATCTGACCGGTATTTAAAGGGACCGTTGGGGGTGAAGGGCTCCCCCTATTGACATAAAGCTCTGATTGCAGGAAGCACTGCCTGAGAGTACTACATAACTGCTACCAAAATAGCGTCTCGTAAAAGTTTTTTATAAAACATATATACAAAATGGCCATGTGACATCAAGATAAGAAGAACCCAAAGGGAAGGGGAAAATTAAAAAAATATGTACCACGCAAAGAGGATATATAAAAAAAACGGGGTGATGTGCTATATTTAAAGGAAGTACTGCCTGAGGGTACTGCACAGCTACTACCAGAACAGCGTCTCGTAGAAGTTTTTTAAAAAACATACAAAATGACCATGTGAGATCAAGATAAAAAGAGCCCAAACGAGGGGGAAAAATTTAAAAAAACCTTGTACCACGCAAAAAGCCGTAAGAGACTCTATCAAAAAAACCGGGGTAATATGCTATATTTAAAGCGAGTGAGGGGTAAGAGCTCTCTCTGCTGGTAATGGGCTCTTTGTCTATGAAGTGCTCCCTGAAAGTGATACATAACTACTGGCAAACACAGTATCATGAAGAATGGCAAAAGACATGAGATGGTGGAAAGAAAAAATGAATATAGATAATTCAGAACAGAAGTGAATAAAATTTTTTTTTGGGTAAACAAACAGAAATATAAGTATAAATTGGAAAACATATACCATACAACAAACATGACAAAAATGCCTCAAAACTGACCAGCAAAAAAAACCCATAAGGGGGGGTATACAGGAATCATATTACAATAAATAATTTAAATGAATGAATAAATACATTAACATTGCAAGATACATTAAAAACAAAACTGATATGGTGAAAATAAAACAAAAGAGATGCAAGACGAGCAATGCGAACTGATTAGAATAATGGAAGTGATAAAACAAGTTAAAAGATACCATCATAAAAAAAGGGGGGAGCTTATATTTAACGCACAAAACATTCGTGCAACCACCCTATAGGGGAAGGATCCCATAAAAACATGAGATGGATACAAAACAAGCATTGTCAACTGATAAAACATACATCTTATTAAAAAAACATCATTAAAAAAATCATATAAAAACAGAAGGAATTATATTTACACAGACATAACATACGTACAAATACCTTATAGGGAAGGGGACATCATAGAAACATGTTATATTCGATTTCCTTATTCAAACCTTTCGGACAAACAGTATCAAGCATGAAAATAAATCTTTGTTCTTCTTGAATCAACTTATGATTCAAGTCTCCTCCACGAGGGGAGGGGAACAATTTTTTAATGACAAAGAACCTGATATCATTAATATTGTGCTGGAATTGAATCCAATGCGATACCAGTGGGGCTGTGTTAATCTGTCTTTTGATGCAACTCTTATGCTCCTGAATACGAGTTCTGACAGCACGTATGGTTTTACCAACATACAAAAGTGAACAGGGGCAAACTATAACGTACACAACATGTGTAGACAAACAATTAGTATGGGCTCGTAATGGGTACTGTACATTAGTGGAGGGGTGCGTAAAGGAATCTTTCATTTGGATAGCATGTTTGCAAATGGAACATTTATTATGCCCCTTTCCTGTACGTCTGAATGTAGAAACTGGGGGCATGAACGAAGAGACCAGCATATCACCTAGATTAGGTTGTCTACTATGCGCTATTGTAAGATGTTGGTTTGAAAAACAGGAGCGTGCTTGTAGGATGTGCCAGTGGGCTCTTATAATCCTTTGTATTTTGGAGGAGAGATGGGAAAAACGGAGCACGCAAACAAACTTATCATTAGATTGTTTGTCTTTAGGCAACAGCAGCTGTGATCTAGAGCAGGAACTGGCCCGTTCAAAGCCCTTTTGAACACACTCTCTTGGATAGCCTCGGTTGTGAAAGCGCACTGCCATATGGGAGGATTTTTCTTTAAAATCATCATTATTAGAGCAAAGGCGCCGCAGCCGTAAAAACTGTGATAGAGGTAGATTCTTCTTGAGATGACTGTTATGGAAGCTTTCAAATCGAAGAAGCTTATTGCGGTCAGTGGGTTTGCGGTAGATGGTGGTAGTGAATCCATGCTGTGATTTGCCAATAAGGATGTCAAGGAATGGAAGTTCAATAGTGCTAGATTGCATTTTGAATTTTAGATTAATATCTAAACTATTAAGCCAATCGTAGAATTGATGTAATTGGGAATTGGTACCTTCCCATAGTACTAGGATATCGTCTATATACCTCTTCCAAGAAACAACAAAAGATGCAAAAGGACAATCCTGTAGATGAGTATCTTCAAATTGTGCCACGTATAGGTTAGCTATATCAGGTGCCATAGCGGCACCCATAGCTGTACCCTTTATTTGTTGAAAAAAACGGCCATTAAACAGAAAGTAATTTTTCGTCAAAGCTATATGGGCCAAATCTACCAAAAAATGAGTGGGAATACGAACAGGTAAGGTACGTTGGTTTAAATATTTGGTGATGACAGCAATAGCCCCATCTTGCGGGATATTGGTATAAAGTGACTCTATGTCAAAGGACACCAAAATATCTGTAGGATTTCCACTGAAGGTATTGAGAAAATTGATAATGTCAGCTGAGTCTCTGACGTATGTGGCAATGAGTGGTACAAAGGGACGTAAAAAAATATCTATGAATTGAGACAAGGGCTCAAGGACTGAGCCAATGCCAGAAACTATAGGCCTACCAGGAGGGAATTGGAGGGACTTATGGATCTTTGGAATTGTATAAATTGTAGGAATTATGGGATGTGAGACTTGTAAAAATGAAAATTCACGTGGGGTTAGGAAGCCAGCATTGAAGCCGTATGATAGCAAAGAGTCAATATCCTGTTTGATGGTCAAAGTGGGATCGTGTGACAATACCTGATAGAAGTGTTTATCATTGAGTTGATTAGTAAGCTCTTCAATATAATAGGATCGATCCATTACAACGATACCGCCACCTTTATGTGCTGGTTTGATGATAATGTCTTGCCGATTGCTAAGTGTATTTAAGGCTAACCACTCTTCATGCGAGAGATTATTGTACCGACATCTGGACTTCTGTTCTAAGGACTTAATGTCACGAAGAACACAGTCCATAAAGGATTGTATGGCACAATCTGCAGGACCCGGCGGATCCCATCGTGACTTGTTACGTATAACCGATGGATCATTGGAGGTGGAAGGTTTATCAGAAAAAAAAACATTTTAATCTGCAATTTGCAAAAGAACTTGTGGAGGTCAATCCTGGTCTGAAAGGAATCATATTTAGCAGTGGGAACAAAGGATAGGCCTTTCTGTAGGAGGGCTAGTTCTGATATAGTGAGAGCTACCGAGGACAAGTTAAAAACAGGAAGGTCATTAGAAACACTGGACTAATTGATATGTGAGCTGTGAGCTAATATTGGTTGTGTGAGCAGTTGTAAGGGGGTTGAAAGGAGCTCCCCCTGCCTCTGCCTCTTCCCCTTCCTCTGAATTCCAGGTGTGAGAATGAGGTTTCTTTGGGGGGGGCGTTGTGCTGATTCTTTCTCCCAGAGATCTTCGAATAAAAAATCTTGTGATGTGTTAGGAGAAAGGGGAAGAGGGATGGAGGCTGGGGAGGCAAACAATTCCTCGGATTCACTTCTGATACGTTTTGTACTTCTTTCATATGTCTCGCTGGTCCTGCGTGTGGGTGAAAACTTCTTCTTACGTGCAGCTACATTGTTACGTAGGGGGGATTGATGTATGTTTGTTTTTTAGACCCTTGATGAAGGCTTCGATACTTGTTAAGTTGGGTCCCCAATAAAGAATTTTATTTATCATCTGGTAGGCCGTGGTCATTTCTTCCGCTGCTCTCTTCTTTGACTGGGTGACCAGGGAGTTGGACCGAGGGAGAGCTCTAGATGTGGTGTATTTAGATTTCAGTAAAGCCTTTGACACTGTTCCTCACAGGCGACTTATAAACAAACTGAGCACCCTAGGGATGGACCCTAAAGTTACTGCTTGGGTTAGAAATTGGTTGGGTGGGAGGCGACAAAGAGTACAAGTAAATGGAGCTCACTCTGAGGAGAAGGATGTTACCAGTGGTGTGCCCCAGGGATCTGTCCTTGGTCCGATTCTTTTTAACATCTTTGTTAGTGATATAGCGGAAGGGCTGTCAGGTAAGGTTTGCCTCTTTGCGGATGATACCAAAATCTGCAATAAGAACATAAGATATGCCATACTGGGTCAGACCAAGGTCCATCAAGCCCAGTATTCTGTTTCCAACAGTGGCCAATCTAGGTCATATGTACCTAGCAGTTTCCCCAAGAGACACAAGTTCCACAATGCTTGTACTGGGTCAAGCATTGATATCTTCGGTCACTTCTTAATAATGGTTTATGGACCTTTCCTCCAGGAACTTGTCCAAACCTTTTTTAAACCCAGCTACACTAACAGCCTTTACTACATCCTCCGGTAACAAATTCTAGAGTTTGATTACACGTTGAGTAAAAAAATATTTTCTTTTATTAGTCTTAAATAGTTTACCCTGTAGCTTCATTGCATGTCCCCTAGTCTTTCTATATTCTGATAAGGTAAACAATCGATCTATGTTTACCCGTTCCACTCCGTTCATTAATTTATAGACTTCTATCATATCTCCCCTCAGCCGTCTCTTTTCCAGGTTAAAGAGCCCTAACCTTTTTAGCCTTTCTTCATAGGAGTATCCTTCCATCCCCTTTACCATTTTGGTGGCTCTTCTCTGTACCTTTTCTAAAATCGCTATATCCTTTTTAAGATACGGCGACCAGAATTGCACACAATATTCAAGGTGCGGTCTCACCATGGAACGATATAGAGGCATTATAATATCTTTTGTTTTATTTTCCATTCCTTTCCTTATCATACCTAGCATTCTATTTGCTCTCTTGGCCGCCGCTGCATACTGGGCCAAGGGTTTTAACATGGTATCCACAATGACGCCTAAATCTTTTTCCTGGGTGGTGGTTCCTAATGTGGAACCTTGCATCGTGTAACCATAGTTTGGGTTGTTCTTCCCTAGGTGCATAACCTTGCACTTGTCCACATTAAATTTCATCTGCCATTTTGATGCCCAGTCTTCCAATTTATCAAGATCCTCTTGCAATTTTTCACAATCCTCTTGGGTTTTAACAACTTTAAATAGTTTTGTGTCATCTGCAAATTTGATAACCTCACTCGTTATTCCACTTTCCAGGTCATTTATGACTATGTCAAAAAGCAGCGGACCCAGCACAGATCCCTGGGGTACACCACTATTCACCTTTCTCCATTGGGAAAATTGGCCATTTAGCCCTACCCTCTGCTTTCTATCTTTTAACCAGTTCCTGATCCACAATAGTACACTGCCTCCTATCCCATGACTCTTTAGTTTTGCCAAAGTCTCTGATGAGGGACCTTGTCAAAGGCTTTCTGAAAGTCCAGATACACAATATCAACCGACTCACCTTTGTCCACCTGTTTATTCACTCCTTCAAAAAAACATAACAGATTATTAAGACAAGATCTTCCTTGTCTAAAGCCATGTTGGCTGTCTCCCATTAGGTTGTGACTATCTACATGCTGAGTAATTTTATTCTTTATGATGGTTTCTACCATTTTTCCCGGTACTGACGTCAGGCTCACCGGTCTGTAGTTTCCCGGATCACCCCTGGAACCCTTTTTAAAAATTGGTGTTACATTGGCGATCCTCCAATCTTCAGGTATTAGAGATGATTTTAATGATAGTTCACAGATTACTGATAGCAGTTCTGCAATCTCATATTTCAGTTCTTTCAACACCCTTGGATGTATACCATCCGGCCCAGGTGATTTGCTACTCTTCAGTTTATCTAATAGTTGTAAGACATCTTCCCGATGTATCGATATTTCCTTCAATTCTTCCGCACCTTTAAATACCACTTCAGTCATGGGTAACATCCCTACACCTTCCTCAGTAAAGACCGAAGCAAAGAATTCATTCAGTCTCTCCGCTATCGCCTTGTCGCCTCTTAGTGCTCTTTTAACCCCTTTATCATCTAATGGACCAACTGACTCTCTCACAGGTTTTTTGCTACGAATGTACTTGAAAAGGTCTTTATTTCGCGTTTTTGCTTCCGCAGCAAGCATCTTCTCAAATTCTCTCTTTTGCCTGCCTCATCAATGCCTTGCATTTGACTTGCCAGTGCTTGTGCTGTTTCCAGGTTTCGTCATTTGGCTCTTTTTTCCATTTCCTGAAAGATGGTTTTTTGGCAACAACAGCCTCTCTGACCTCACCTTTAAACCATGCTGGCAGTTTTTTGGACTTCCTTCCACTTTTCTTAAAGCGTGGAATACAGCTGGTCTGGGCTTCCAAGATAGTATTTTTCAACAACACCCAAGCTTGATGTACGTCTTTAACCTTCGCAACTGCTCCTTTTAGTTTTTTTTTTAACTGTTTTCCTCATTTTATCATAGTCTCCCTTTCGAAAGTTAAAAGGTAGTACTGTGGATTTCCTTACTATCCCTCCTCCACTAATTAAATCAAAGGCGATCATGCTATGATCACTATTGCCAAGTGGCCCCAACACCCTTATCTCTTGCACTAGATCTGGTGTTCCACTAAGGACTAGGTCTAATATGGCTTCCCCTCTGGTCGGTTCATGAACCAGCTGCTCCAAGAAGCAGTCATTTATTTCATCTAGGAACTTTATTTCCCTAGCATGTCCTGACGTGACACTGACCCAGTTGATACCGGGGTAATTGAAATCACCCATTATTATTACTGTGCTGTAACTTTTGTTAGCTTCCTTGATTTCTTTGAGCATTTCATCATCCATTTGGTCATTCTGGCCAGGTGCTCAATAGTACACCCCCACTGCCATTGCCTTCCCCCTTTTATATGGAATTTCAATCCATATAGATTCTACAGCAGATTTTGTTTCCTGCAAAAGTTTAATTCTTTCTGAGTCAATGCCCTCTCTAACATAGAGCGCAACCCCTCCACCAATTTGATCAGCTCTATCATTATGATATAGTTTGTACCCAGGTATCACAGTGTCCCACTGGTTGTCCTCCTTCCACCATGTCTCTGATATTCCAATCATATCTAACCTTTCATTTAGTGCTATATATTCTAACTCTCCCATCTTATTCTTTAGACTTCTAGCATTTGCATACAAGCATTTTAGAGAATGTATTTTATTCATGTTAATTTGGCTATTGTTAGACATGGGTAAATTGGGATCTTTAAGCTCTGTCTGCTCCATACTTGAGGGCATTTGGGCTACTTTACTCTTTTGTGGAACCTCTCTGCTTTTGGTAGTATCCTTCAAGGATACATTCTTCCGAACCATCCGCTCTTGGGCGACTGTCGGCTTTCCCCTAATATCTAGTTTAAAAGCTGCTCTATCTCCTTTTTAAAGGTTAATGCCAGCAGCCTGGTTCCATCCCGGTTAAGGTGAAGCCCATCCCTTCGGAAGAGCCCCTCCTTTCCCCAGAATGTTTCCCAGTTCCTAACAAATCCAATACCCTCATCTCTGCACCATTGTCTCATCCACGCATTGAGACTCCGGAGCTCTGCCTGCCTTTTGGGTCCTGCGCGTGGAACAGGAAGCATTTCGGAGAATGCTACCCTGGAAGTTCTGGATTTCAACTTCCTACCTAAAAGCCTAAATTTTGCCTCCAGAACCTCCCTACCATATTTTCCTATGTCATTGGTACCGACATGTACCAAGACAGCAGACTCCTCCCCAGCACTATCTAAGACCTTATCTAGGTGGTGCGTGAGGTCCGCTACCTTCGCACCAGGCAGGCATGTTACCAGGCGATCCTCACGTCCACCAGCCTCCCAGCTATCTACATGCCTAATGATCGAATCACCAACTATAACGGCTGTCCTAACCCTTCCCTCATGGGCACATGGCCCTGGAGAAACTTCCTCGGTGCGGTGCAATAGAGTAGACACCCAGGAAGGTGTAGATAACATGAGGAGGGATCTAGCTAAGCTTGAAGAATGGTCTAGAATTTGGCAGCTGGGATTTAATGTTAAAAAATGTAAGGTCATGCATTTGGGCTGCAGCAATCCAAGGGAGCAATACAGTATAGGAGGTGAAGTACTTTTGTCCACTAAAGAAGAGCGGGACCTAGGCGTGGTTGTGTCTGATGATCTTAAAGTAGCTAAACAGGTAGAAAAGGCGACGGCAAAAGCTAGGAGGATGCTTGGGTGCATACGGAGAGGAATGGCTAGCAGAAAAAAGGAGGTGATAATGCCTCTGTATAAGTCTTTGGTGCGACCTCATTTGGAGTATAGGGTGCAATTCTGGAGACCGCACCTTCAAAAGGATGTGAACAGGATGGAGTCGGTGCAGAGGGTGGCTACTAAAATGATTAGTGGGCTTCATTATAAAGCATATGAGGACAGACTTAAGGATCTTAATATGTACACCTTAGAGGAAAGGCGGGATAGAGGTGATATGATTGAGATGTTTAAATACCTCCGTGGCATAAATGTTCAGGAAGAGAGCCTCTTTCAATTGAAAGCAAGTTCTGCTACGAGGGGGACATGGGATGAGGGTGAAGGGAGATAGATTCAGGAGTGATATGCGGAAATATTTCTTTACGGAAAGAGTAGTGGATCCATGGAATAGTCTCCCAGTGGAGGTGGTAGAGATGAGGACAGTAACTGAATTCAAAAAAGCATGGGACCAACACAGAGGATCTCTAAAGGTAAAAAGTGGACTGTTGTAGTTGTTGATATGGAAGGACAGACTAGATAGGCCATGTGGTCTTTTTCTGTCATCATGTTTCTATGTTACATTTTGGAAGCCTACCAGGTAACTTGGGACTTGGATTTGTCACTGTTGTAAACAGGATACTGGGGACTGAGGGACCCTTGGTCTGATCAAATATGGCAATTCTTATGTTCTTTGAAGCAGATGTATATTTGCATGAGAGAATTTGTGCATTACTAGGGATCATTGTATGAGCCTATTTTATAAAAGCACATGGGCACCTACAGTATGTTGCCTTTATAAAATAATTATTCCATAAGGCCATCCTCAATAACAAAATTAAATCTTCATAATCAACATACTTTATACTTAAAGTGATTGGACCATCATTATAAGACAAAATAAGTACTGATTTGGATATTTCACGTAGGCAACCTATTATGAAATTACCCCCTTTATGTTTTAAGAATATGGACAAAGATAGTTTTCGGTAGTTAAAACTGATGAGCAAAGCTCAATGATTTACCAGGTTCTTGTAATACATTATTAACCTTCATTGCCTTGTAAGAAAGGCCTGGCAATCTACTTCCAGTCACACCTTTGCCAAGAAAACCCAGAAGCTACTGGGTTGCCAGGAGTTGGCACCAACTTGACGACACACATACACACACACACACATGGCGTACACAGCGCTGTACATGTAAGAGATAGTCCCTGATCATCAGAGCTTGAAAGCTAATGAAGACAGACCACACAACAACTGGGGTCTAGGGTCAATTAAGGGGAACAGCAAGATACATATAGGGGATGAGCAGGAAAATAAGGGGATCAGGATCAGGCGCAGCCTCGAAGAGGTGGGTTTTTAGCCTGGATTTGAAGAGGGCCAGAGAAAGGACCTGGCATATTAATTTGGGTAGTTTTTACCAAGCATTTGGAGCAGCAAGTCTGGAGTTGGCAGCAGCAGAGAAGGCAATAGATAAAAGGGATCTGCCAAAGGAGCAAAGTTCTGAAGGAGGGGTGTTATCTATGGAAGATAATATATGACCGTAAAACTAATTTAGTTTTACGGTCATATATTAACCTCCATAGATAACATTCCGTTTAGTCTAGTTTTATATTTATTTCTTTTTTTCCCATTATTATGCATGTTTGGTACAATTGTATTTATTGTTATATTTATATTTATATTTTATTGGTTAGCTAAGTGTTTTATATTTATATTTATTGTTATATTTATTTGGACATGTTGTTCTCGGTTTTATTATTGCACAATACATTTCTATCAGCTATATGATTGCATATTTATTTCCATAGTTTATTATTTCAATTTTCTATGTACATTATGCAACCATAGGCTGTTTCAGTTAAGATACAGTACCCTTTCACGCCATTTTTATCATTCAATTTCAGTTAGTTTGTTCTCCTGTTGTTCTAATTAGGTTGGTATGTTTTATTTGTTCCCTCAGCCCTGGCTTTTGCGTTTTGTTCACATTGTTATTATTAGACTATTTTATGTTGTATGTCATGCCGGTGCTTTCACATTTTAATTATATTTTAACTGTTTTAAATTGTTTGTTTAACTGTTTTTATTAATCTATGTTTAAATAATTTTTATTCATTAGTGTCACCCCCCCTGAGGAAGGCATTGCCGAAACGCGTTGCGGTTTCCTTTGCATAATAAAGACCCTTTGTTCTTCCAACATCTCCTGCTCCTTGTGTCTGGTCACACAGGGCCAAAGACCATGCAAACTTTACAGCCGAACACTTTACATCAATTTCCAAAGTGTATTTTCCATTTGAAATCATACAAAAGTAATTTTACTGGAAACGTATGCACAGAGTTTTGAAAATGCAATCTAAGGTGAAATTTGTATTACACTTACCATTAATTTCCTTTCCTGTAGTCCTACTGGATCAGTTCAGATGAATGGGTCGGAGCCCTGTACCAGAAGATAGAGAACCAGAGAGCCCCCTGCAGCCCATATCAGATCCTGAGAAAGGTCCTCTGTCAGTAGACACAAGAAAGCAAACAGCACCCTAGCCTGGAACTCAGAGCAACAGTGAACCTGAAAACAGCCACAAACAAACAACATAGGGTTCCTAAAAAAACTGTGGTTCCTAAAAAAACTGCAGAATCCAGCTAATGTTGCTCCCCACCCCTTCCGCTGGGGAAGAGACTGATAATTCTCTAAGATCACCAAGAAAGGCACCAACGGGACTAAAGCTAATCACTCTATCTGTACCACAAACCATTGACCTCTCCTTGAGAGACTGTGGGGCAGAAAGTCAGCATCACAGACCAGATTAAACAGACCAAAGGTCCTCAAACCTCAAAGGGAAATTGTACTGGTCTGGTAAGACTCCAAGAAAGAACATTAACAGTAAGTACAAACTTCAACTTCCTGTATGTCCCTATGAGACTAATCTAGACAAATGGGATGTACCTAAGCAGTAAAGCATAGTTACTCACCTGTAACAGGTGTTCTCTGGGGACAGCAGGAATCAGTTCTCACATATGGGTGACATCAGCGCCAAAGAAGCCTGCGTGGTAACCTCCTCCCAGCTTTCAGAGAAAGCCTTTGGGAGACGTACCACGCATGCCCCCTTCCTGCCCAAGGGTGCCATCTTGCCTCAGTATGAGATCATAGCACAAGACGGCAAAAAGAAAAGCAAATCCACAGGGAGGAGGGAGGGTTGTGAGGACTGATTTCTGCCGTCAACAGAGAACACCTGTTACAGGTGAGTAACTACACTTTCTCCAGGAAGCAGCAGGAAACCAGTCCTCACATATGGGACTCCCTAGCTACAGGCTACCGAAAAACCTGTAAAAAGCTCACAGGTGACCATAAAAAAGGGGAACCGTGAGCAGTAGCAATGAGTCAAGAGATAACAGACTCCCGAGCGGCCCAGGTGCCCAGCGAGGAGCCAATGTTCCAGTAGCCTGAATACACAAAGGACTGGAGGGCAGGAGTTGCCTATACCCCAAACAAAAGATAGAGTACTGCCTAGCCGAAGGCGTTGTCTCAATGGGACTCTCTCCAGGCAGTAATGAGCTGCGAAAGTGTGGGCTGACGACCAGGTAGCAGTCCGGCAGATTTCCGACAAGGGAACAGAGTGCAAAGTTCGCTACAGAGGACACCATGGCCCAGATGCTGTGTGCCGTGACATGGCGCCCCAGCGAGAGACCAGCCTGCTCATATAAGAAGGTGATGCAGTCAGCGACCCAGTTGGACAGGGTCCACTTAGAGACCGCAGCTCCCAACCAACTCGGCTCATAGGAAACAAAGAGCTGAGAAGCTCAGCGGTGCTTCTGGATGCGCCCGAGATAGAATGTGAGCGCCCGCTTACAATCCAGTGTGTGGAGAACTACCTCCGCCCTGCTGGCATGAGGCCGTGGGAAGAAGTTGGGGAGCACCACCTGTTGGCTGAGGTGGAATGGAGGATACCGCCTTGGGTAGCAACTTGGCATGCATGTGAAGCATGACCCTGTTCTTGTAGAACCTAGTGTATGGTGGGACCACACACCGGGACCACACACCGGGACACACACCGCCCCTCCTCTGCTCCTGCCCAATCGGGCAGTGGGAGCCGCTTCCAGCTCCTGCCCAATCGGGCAGTGGGAGCCGCCGGCGGAGCAGGATAAAAGCGGCGCCCCTGCACCAGGAGCGCCGCTGCCGGGACCACACACCGCCCCTCCTCTGCTCCTGCCCAATCGGGCAGTGGGAGCCGCTTCCAGCTCCTGCCCAATCGGGCAGTGGGAGCCGCCGGTGGAGCAGGATAAAAGCGGCGCCCCTGCACCAGGAGCGCCGCTGCCGGGACCACACACCGCCCCTCCTCTGCTCCTGCCCAATCGGGCAGTGGAAGCCGCTTCCAGCTCCTGCCCAATCGGGCAGTGGGAGCCGCCGGCGGAGCAGGATAAAAGCGGCGCCCCTGCACCAGGAGCGCCGCTGCCGGGACCACACACCGCCCCTCCTCTGCTCCTGCCCAATCGGGCAGTGGGAGCCGCTTCCAGCTCCTGTCCAATCGGGCAGTGGGAGCCGCTTCCAGCTCCTGCCCAATCGGGCAGTGGGAGCCGCCGGCGGAGCAGGATAAAAGCGGCGCCCCTGCACCAGGAGCGCCGCTGCCGGGACCACACACCGCCCTCCTCTGCTCCTGCCCAATCGGGCAGTGGGAGCCGCTTCCAGCTCCTGCCCAATCGGGCAATGGGAGCCGCTTCCAGCTCCTGCCCAATCGGGCAGTGGGAGTCGCCGGCGGAGCAGGATAAAAGCGGCGCCCCTGCAGGGCGCGCCCGCGCCTGAGGGCCTCGCCAGAGGGCCCTTTGGCGTGGCACTTAGGCGCGGCACGAAGGCGATCAGAAGGGAGCAACAACAGACACAGCAGCGCCGACAACATCACCGCAGAATCAAACGAGGAGCAGACTGAGACGAA
Organism: Ichthyophis bannanicus; assembly: GCA_033557465.1. Lineage (NCBI taxonomy): Eukaryota > Metazoa > Chordata > Amphibia > Gymnophiona > Ichthyophiidae > Ichthyophis > Ichthyophis bannanicus. The sequence continues at coordinate 1,373,098,835 of CM066032.1, read as the reverse complement.
GGACGTCAGAACCGCAAGTAAAATTCGCAGAAAACCTCACACACTCCACACCTACAAAACTCCCACTTCCACCACACACGCCTTAGCAGTCACAGCTCTACCTCCACGGGTCAGGCTCCCGCAACAAGGCACCCTTCGCAGATCCGGCTCTCCATCCACGGGACAGGCTCCCGCACCAAAGCACCCCACGCAGATCCGGCTCTCCATCCACGGGACAGGCTCCCTCCACGGGACAGGCTCCCGCACCAAGGCACCCTACGCAGATCCGGCTATCCATTCACGGGACAGGCTCCCTCCACGGGACAGGCTCCCGCACCAAGGCACCCTACGCAGATCCGGCTATCCATTCACGGGACAGGCTCCCTCCACGGGACAGGCTCCCGCACCAAGGCACCCTACGCAGATCCGGCTATCCATTCACGGGACAGGCTCCCTCCACGGGACAGGCTCCCGCACCAAAGCACCCCACGCAGATCCGGCTCTCCCGCCACGAAACAAGCTCACGCACCAAGTTCAACTCTCCCCAAACAGACAACAGATGAAGTCTCAAGAAAACAGGCTTCACCCTAACAGAACATAACAAGGGAAAACATGCACGCCACATACTTCCTACCACTCTACCTACTAGTCACACAACTCCTCCCACCAACCACACACCTACACTACCCACAAGCAAACACAATATGGCATCCACCAACTGCATTACCATATTCAGAACCACAGCACACACACAAAGAGACACTCAGGGCTTACCAGGCAAAGCGACCAAACAGACACAAATCAAACTCCCACGCAAGCACAAAGGAAACTCATGGAACAGCAACCTCAGCAACGAAAACAACAACGATTGAGCTCATAAATGCCAGATCCGTCTGCAACAAGATACACACTATTGCAGACCACATAGAAGAGCGACAGCCCGACATAATATGCATCACAGAGACATGGCTCAACCCTACCGACAACGTACTACTCAACCAACTAGTACCGGACAACTACTCAGCGTACAACTGCCCACGCACACACAAGTGTGGAGGAGGAGTCCTGATAATAGCGAAAACAAAGCTAAAGTTCAAGACACAGAACTTCACCGATACACAGCAATGTAACACAATTAGCATCAAAAACAAGAACATTGCAATCTTCCTAACATACAGAGCACCCAGAGCTCCACCCGATGAACTAGCCCTCACTCTCGAAGAAGCCTGTGCCATAACAACAAACAACAAACCAGCGCTAATGATTGGAGACTTCAACCTCAAGTCCACCAATGCCAAAGACGCAGAGGCCTTCCTTCAAGCAATGACCTCACTCCAATTCACACAGATAATCAATGCACCAACACACAGACATGGATCATCCCCAGACCTCATCTTTGCATCCAACTACCTAACATCAAGAGACCTAATTTCTCCACCCACCATTACCCCAGTGCCATGGTCTGACCATTACTTAATCGAGACCAAGCTACGATATCAAGAGGACCAGACGAACGAAAGAGCTAACATCTCACACACACAAAGACGATTCAAGCATTTCGACAGGGACGAATTCATACAGGACACAATACAACACTTGAACGTTACCACAGACGACCTAGAGGAACAAGTCTCCAGCTGGAACAGCATTCTAGCTAACGCCGCCAAACCATCTGGTGGCGGGTTCAAGAAACAACACCACAACAAGAGACAAAACAAGCCATGGTACTCAGCAAAAATACGGAAGGAAAAGAGAGAGCTCAGGAAGATTGAACGGAGATGGAGAAAAAACAAAGCAACCGCCGACCAGCATCTCTACCTAACAAAGCAAAAACAATACAATGAACACATCAACCAATCAAAGAGGGAATTCCACACAAACATGATAAATACTTCTATCAACAAACCCAGAGAGCTCTTCGAAATAGTCAAGATCCTAACAAAAGAAAGAACAAACAACAGAAGGCGAAGTACAAGTTGACCCACAGGATTTCGCCGATCACATCAAAGACAAATTTCACTCCATAGAGCGAACAACAACCAGTGGGACCAACAGGTCGGACGTACACCCCAAAACATGGGGCACATTCTACTCACCCTCAACTGAACAGATATCTCACATCATCTCTACAATCAATACAAGCACTGCCCCTACAGACCCGTGCCCAGTGTCATGGATCAAAGCCACCAAATCCTGCTTCATCCCCACCATACATAAAATAATACACAACTCACTCACTCAAGGACTCATGCCAAAGCAACTAAAGCTTGCTCCAGTAAGACCAATCATGAAGAAAACAAATCTCGACAAAAAAGATCCAGCAGCATATCGACCAATCTCCAGCATACCCTTCCTTGCAAAGATAATCGAAAAAACGGTCCAACTACAACTTCAGGAACACATCGACAAACAGGAAACACTTGATGACAACCAACACGGATTTCGTCCCAACCATGGAGTCGAAACGCTACTGATCTACCTCTTCGACAGCATCCTAAGAATAATCGACAACACCAAGAATGGAATCATAATGATCTTCATCGACATCTCCTCAGCCTTCGACACAGTGGACCACAACACCCTCCTGGAAAGACTAAAGAACACTAGTATACACGGTATCACATTGAAGTGGTTCCACTCGTACCTAACCGAAAGACAGCTACAGGTCAAGTCGGGACACAACACCTCTCCACCCATAAACGTCCGACAGGGAGTACCTCAAGGATCCGCACTCTCGGCACTCCTATTTAACATCTACATACAACCAATTTGCAACATCATGAAAAAGAACAACATTCAATACACAATATATGCAGACGACATAATGATATACACCCCGATATCAATCAACAACCCGGACTTCTCTAAGATAACAGACTGCCTCACCCAAATGGAGAATTGGTGTCAAAACAACCACCTAGCAATAAACTACAACAAGACCGAAGCCCTAATCATCACCCGGAACCAAAGCTTCATACACCCACCAAATTTAAAGATACAAAGCACCACTATACCAATAAGATCAGAAGTGAGATACCTCGGAGTTACTCTGGACAATAAACTCAATCTCAATCCACACATAGACAAAACAATCCAAAAAGCCTACTACAAGATGCGAATCATCAGGAGACTAAAGCCGCTCCTTGCCCCGGAACACTTCCGTACCGTCTGTCAAGCACTGATAACCCCACTACTGGACTTCTGCAATCCGATATACCTTGGCCTACCGAAACAAGCCCTCAAACCTCTACAACTAGCACAAAACACTGCTGCACGAATCATATCAGGAACTGCAAGACAGGAGCACATCACACCCACCTTAAAGGACTTACACTGGCTTCCAATCGGTGCACGCATCAAATACAAAACTATCATAAACATATTCAAGATAAAACACCATACATCAGCCAACAGCCTACACACCCTCATACAATCAGACACCAGTACGCGTCCCAGAAGAAAACAAACCCACAACAGAGTCAGCACCCCAAGTGAATACAAACACACACGCAAGGACACAACAGACAGAGCACTCTCAATGGCCGCTCCAACAATATGGAACAAACTCCCGGACGACTTGAGGGCCACTACAGACCTAAAAGACTTCAGAAAACAGCTGAAAACCATACTGTTCATAGAACACTATGGACACATCACATAACTTCAGAGAATGAACAACAGCACATGATCCCGCCTAACCAATGTATGTATGCATGGAACTTGTTTTTGCACCACTGTATATAGCCCACTCTGTAAATAGCTCACACCAATCTAGCACACAACACAACACACACTCAATTTCCCCCCACTGCATGTATAACACAGTCACTTGACCTGATTGTTTGCTGTGATACCACCTTGATTATTAAGATAAGGCGGTTTAGAAATACTGTTAAATAAATAAAATAAATAAATCTATGCCTGAATCTCACTGACCGTGCAGGCAGAGGTGAGCACCACAAGGAATACCACCTTCCAGGAGAGATTCTTGAGGAGGCAGGAGCCGAGAGGCTCAAAGGATGACGTGGTGAGCTTGGAGAGCATGATGTTAAGGTTCCACTCCGCTATCGGCAGCAGACAGGCAGCTTTGACAAGAGGAGCCCCCTCAGGAAGTGAGACACAAGGGATTGAGCAGAGAGAGATTTGCCCTCAATGAGATGGTGGTGCACCCGAGAGAGCCTGAGGTGCTTTCTTACAGAGTTAGATTTCAGCCCTGCCCTAAACAGGTGAAGTAGGTACTGCAGCAATAGCTGGACAGACCAGGAGAAAGGGTTGACCCGATGCACTGCGCACCAGACCGAGAACCTCCGCCACTTCAAGGCACATGTTCGACAGGTGGAAGTTTTGTGAGAAGCAAGGAGGACCTCCTCCACTTCAGTAGAGAGACTGAAAGGGGCCAGTGCTACTCTTTCAGTAGCCAGACTGTGAGTGTCAGGGACCCCAGGCTGGGGTGCAGGAGAGCCTTCTTCCTGCATCAGTAGGCCTGGGTCGCACCCAGCGGAACTGGGTGTGATGTGGCAAGGCAGAGGAGCAGGGGAAAACATGGCTGCCTGGCCCATCATGGGGCCACCAGAATCACTGTGGCCCTGTCATGCTGGACCTTGAATAGGGTCTTAGCAATCAGTGGTGTGGGTGGGAAGGCATAAAGGAGGCCCTCTGCCCAAGAGATCAGAAATGCATCTGCTGCCACACGGAAGGGAAGTGGCTGCGAAGCGGGGCAGTTGTGCATTGGCCAGACTGGCAAAGAGGTCCAACCTCGGGAGCCCTCACAACTGGAACAGTTAGCAGGTCACCCTGGTGTTCAGCCTCCACTCGTGCGACTGGATGACCCGGCTGAGCCAGTCTGCCAGGGTGTTGTCCTGACCCTGGAGGTAAACTGCCCACAGGAGAATTCCATTGCTGCTGGCATATGAGCAGAGGCTTACCGCTTCCTGGCAGAGCAGGGCCAAATCCATGCCCCCCCCCCACTTGTTTATGTAGAACATCGCCACTTGGTTGTCGGTCTGAACCAGCACCACCTAGTGCTGCAAGTGGTGGTGAAAAGCCCGGAGGGCTAAGGCTATTGCTACAGCTCCGAGCTCCAGGAGATTGATTTGCTGGAGACTCTCCGTAGGTGACCAGCTGCCTTGAATGCAGAGGTCGTCGCAATGTGCTCCCCCAACCTAGCTTGGAGGCATCCGTAGTGAGGATCCTTTGGGGTGCAGGGAGCTTGAAGGGCATCCTGGCCAGCAGATACTGGAGGTTTTTGCCACAAGTCGAGAGAGAGCCAGGGGATGGGTCATGAGCACCCTGTCCTGCAAGCGTCCCGTGACCTGGGACCTCTGTGAGCGGAGGGCCCACTGGGCCATCTGCATCTGCAGGCGAGTGTTTGGAGTATCATATACCGTGGATGCCATATGCCCCAGGAGGCGGGCCGATGCCAAGTGGCAGCGCTATGTGCTTGCTGCAAGCGCTTGGAGGCATAGGGTCCTGTCCCGAGGGAGAAAGGCCCTGGCTTGGACAGTGTCCAGCCAAGCCCCTTTTAAATCCAGGTACTGGGTTGACTGGAGATGGGACTTCAGGTAGTTTATGATGAAGCAGAGGTGCTCCAGCAGGAGGATGGTGTGTGCTGTCACCTGACGGGCCTCGACGGCCATGCTGCCCTTTATGAGCCAGTCACCCAGATAGGGGAAAATGAATACCCCCTGGAGCCTTAGGTGGGCTGCAACCACCACCATCCATGTGAATCCCCTTGGGGTGGAGGCCAGGCTGAAAGGTAGTACTCTGTACTGAATGTTCTCCCCCGACCACAAAGTGGAGGTACGGTCTGTGTAGGGAGTTGATGAGGATGTGTAGGGAGTTGATGAGGATCTGTGTGTACGTATTCTTTAGGTCCAAGGAGCATAGCCAATCTCCCTGCTGGAGGTATGGCAGCAATGCTCCAAGAGATAGCATTTTGAACTTTTCCTTCACCAGGAATCTGTTGAGGTTCTGCAGGTTGAGGATGCGGCGGAACCCTCTAGTCCTTTTTGGAAACAGGAAGTAGCGGGAGTAGAATCTTGTGCCCCTGAGGTGGGCTGGGACGGGTTCCACCACTTGGTCCTCTAGCAGGCCTACGAGTTCCTGCCAGAACAGGTCCTAGTGGAGGGGCGTCTTGGGGAGCTCTCTCGGGAAGAATAGTGGGTGTGTCTGGTGAGGTGGTAATCCTCTCTCACCATTTTAAGGGCCCACGTATCAGTGATAATGGAAGGGCACCCGTGGGCAAAGAGCACCAGACACTCCCATGTGCTGCAGGGCTGTGCCTCCTGGGGAAAGAGCTGCTATGCCCAAGGATTCAAAAGCCCCCTCCAGGTTGCACTGGGGGTGTGGGCTAGGATTTGGGGGTCTTAGGCTTATGTGTGCCATGCCCTTGTCCCTTGGCCTGCTGGCCCTGTTGGGGAGCTGGGAAGGCCTGGTATTGAAGGTAGTTTCCGTAAGCCTTTCTCTTCTACAGGTATGAGGATTTTCTACCTGAAGCCTTCCTCCAGAAGGATCAGCAGTCGTCTCGGCGAGCCTGGTCCTAGTCAGGAACTCTGACTCCAGCTTGGCGGCCTTGTCTGTCATGGGTTTGCCAAAGACGTTCTCTCCATGGCAAGGAACATCAACCAATTTGTCCTGGATCAACTGATCCAGGTCGGAGAACTGTAAACAAGCCTGGTGTCAGGCACTAATGCCTGCTGCAGCTACTCTAGCCATCAATTCAAAGCCATTGTCTGCTCGAGTGATAATCTTAGAGCACTCCCTGACTGCTGAGGCCAAAGTCCAGAACTGCTGGAGGGGTTCCTCCGAGAGACAAGTCGAGAACTTGGAGATCTCCTTCGCCAGGTCTTAAAGGTACATGCCCATGAACAAATGGTAAGCCTGCATCCGGCTGACAAGCATCGAGCCCTGGAAGCACTTTCTGCCCATGGCATCCATGACACGGGCCTCCCTGCCCGGGGGCACCAAGGAGTGCATCTTCTGGCTCTTGAGCCTCTGCATAGCTGACTCCACCACCATGGAGTTATGAGGCAGCTGGGCTTTTTGGAAGCCAGGCCTCCGGCGGACCCAATACATCGAGTCCAGCCGCCTGCTAACTATGGGCACCGATGCGGCGGCCTCCCACATGCGGAGGAGAAGCCGTTCCAGGATGGGGGGAATGGACACTATGAGCACCTCTTTCGGGGGAGCCTCATACTGGAAGATATCGATATCCTCCATGTGACAGTCCTCCTCCGACTCAGTGGCGAAGGCAAGTGCCTTGGCCATGTCCCACACGAGTCGGTCTTCTGAAAAATCGACTCTCACTGCTGCTGACGTTTCTTGAAGGCCTTAGGGGTCATCTGCTTACAGAGACTACAAACCAAAGCATTTTGGTCCGGCCCGAGGTATCAAAGGCAGCAGTTGTGCGGATCCGTGCATGACATATTATGAGCACAGCAGTCGCACAGCTTGAAGCCACTGGCCAAGGCCATGGCGAGGAAGATGGCCCCTGCGAGGTCAAATTCACTGGGCCCGGCCAGGAAAAAGGCGCGAACCTGTGCGAAAAGTAAGGAAAATAAAAATAAAAAAGAACCCGAGGACGCAGTGCTGAGGCAAATGGGCTCGGGAGTGGGAAAAGGCACCGGTACACTACCGAAGAAAAGCAAAAAAAAAAAAGACAAAAATCACCAACTTTTTCTGGGGCAACAGACACACGTCTGATGGGCTCCGCGGAAAAACAGAGACTGAGGCAAGATGGCATGCTTGGGTGGGAAGGGGACCATGCATGTATGGTACATCTCCCAAAAGCTTTCTTTGAAAGCTGGGGAGAGGTTACTGCACGGGCTCCGTTGGCGTTGATGTTACCCATATATGAGGATTGACTTTCGGAGAACTTTAGCATCAAAAACCACATCCTCTCTTGCCTTCATCTCCAATCTGCAGTGCTTGGAATATAAATTGTAGGGAAGCTCAAGTAGCCACGTGATAAATATCTGAAGGATACCGATTAACTCTCTGCCCAGATAGCCATATGGCTCTTGGTAGAATGGGCATGAAGACTCCCCGGGATATGCACATGGAGGCAATCACCCCTTAATCTATCTTGTGATTGAAGGCTTGGAAACTGCTTCTCCTTTCCTGGGCTCTGAAAAGAGGATAAAAAGTCTATTCATCTTGCAAAATAGGCGGGTAACCTCCAGGTATTAAAATATCACCCACCTCATGTCCAGCTGCCTGTGAAGTCTATGTTCCACTGGGCATCTCTCTTCTAAGAAGGCAGGTGACAAAACTATTTATGTTTATTAAAACTTTCTTTACTGCCCTAGGCAGGGGAGCATCTGAGCAGCTTAAAAATGTTTAACAATCTACTTGGACATACACTAATAAAGAGAACACCACTTTAAGTCAAAATGGTAAAGGAGCAGCAAAAAGATTTAAAAAAATGTTAAGCCCTTTCCCTAGAGTCCTATCCTGGACCACTCAGTGCCAAAAAGGTCTCAGCAAAGTAGTGGGTTTTTAAAAGGGAGGTTTCTAAGCACACATGCATGGAAAGGGCATTCCATAAGGTAGGCGCTAGAAAGTAGAAAGTCAAGTGCCTAGAGATTTCCAAACGGGCTGATGAGACTGGGGGAATGGTTAGTAGATTGGTATTTTTGTGAGCAAAGACTCTGATCCAGACGATAGGGTGTGACTAAAGATGACAGATAAAGCACAGTTACTTACCTGTAACAGGTGATCTCTGGGAACAGCAGGAATAAGTCTTCACATATGGTACGTCGGTACCGACGGAGCCTGCGCGGAAACGCTCCCCAGCTTCCCAAAAAGGAAAGCTTTTGGGAGCATCCCACAGCACTTGCGCACTGCCTTCCCGCCTTTCCTAACCAACTCTCCTCAGTTCGAGTTTAAAGCTGAGACAATAGAGAGAGAGAGGAAAGAAAAGATAGAAAAGAGATACAACTCCTAGGGGAGGTGGGTGGGTTGTGAAGACTTATTCCTGCTGTTCCCAGAGATCACCTGTTACAGGTAAGTAACTGTGCTATCTCCAGGAACAAGCAGGAATGAGTCTTCACATATGGGGACTCCCTAGCTGAGATGCTGAAAGGGGTCTGCGTCCTCCTATGGATCTCAGGCATCCATCCAGGGAAGGAGGGCAGGAGTTGTTTAAGAATGGAACAGGTGTCTGAGGACAGCCTGACCAAACAAGGCATCCCGGCAGGAATCCTTGTCCAAGCAGTAATGGGCTGTGAAGGTATGAACAGAGGCCCAGGTGGCTGCTCGACAGATCTGGTCGATGGACACAGAATTTAGATGAGCCATAGAGGTGGCCATGGCCCTCACATTATGAGCTGTGACATGGCTCTCCAGAGAAAGGTTCTTACTCTGGTAGGCGAAAGAAATACACTGAGCAATCCAAGTGGACAGTGTTCTCTTAGAGACTGGAAGTCCCAAATGAGAAGGATCAAAAGCAACAAAAAGCTGAGAAGACTTTCTATGTTGCTGTGTCCTATGTAAGTAAAAAGCAAGAGCTCTTTTACAATCCAGAGTATGAAGATTCCTCTCTGCACTGGATGCATGAGGAGCTGGAAAAAAGACAGGTAAATATACCTCTTGATTAAGATGAAAAAGTGAGACCACTTTAGGCATAAAGTGTGGATTTGTCCTAAGGACTACCTTGTCATGAGGGAACCTTGTATAAGGTGGATTAGCCACTAAGGCCTGCAGTTCACTGATGCGGCGAGCAGAAGTGACTGCAATGAGGAAAATAACCTTCCAGGAAAGAAATTTCAAGGAGGTAGTGGCTAAGGGTTCAAAAGGTGGCTTCATAAGCTGACCAAGAACCAAATTTAAGTCCCATGCCACCGGAGGAGGCCTAATGGGAGGTTTAGTTAAAGTTAGGCCTCTCATGAATCTTGAAATAAGAGGATGAGAGGAGATAGGTTGTCCATTGATGGGCTTAAGGGATGCTGCAATAGCACTCAAATGGACTCTTACTGAATTTGTCTTAAGCCCTGCATTGGAGAGATGCAGGAGATAGTCTAACAGAGAAGTTAGAGGTAGTGCCTGAGGGTCAAGACCCTTTTCAGCACACCAAATGGAAAATCTTTTCCACTTAAAAGCATAGGAACGCCTGGTGGAAGGTTTCCTGGAGGCATGGAGGATATCCTTCACCTGCTGAGAAAGATTCAAGTCTTGAAGGTCTAGGTCTTCAGTAACCAAGCTCTGAGGTGAAGGGACTTGGGGTTTGGGTGCCACAAAGTCCCTTCCTCCTGAGACAGAAGGTCTGGAGCAGCTCCCAAGTCCAGGGAGGGGGCTTGGGAGAGATGCAGAAGCAGAGGGTACCACACTTGGCGTGGCCAGCGTGGAGCTATGAGGATCATAGATCCTTGATCCCTCTGGAGTTTGAACAGAGTCTTGGGAATCAAGGGAATGGGTGGAAAGGCATACAGGAAGCCCTGACCCCAATGAAGGAGGAAGGCATCCTTGGCCTGAACCCCCTGACACGGAATTCTGGAACAGAACCGGGGAAGTTTGGCATTCCACGGACTTGCGAAGAGGTCTATGTCCGGGGTTCCCCATTTTTGAAAAATTCTGAGTACCTGATCCATGTGCAGGGACCATTCGTGTGGAAGCAGAACTCGGCTGAGTCTGTCTGCCCAAGAGTTTTGGATTCCTGGGAGATATACTGCCAGGAGATGGATTTGATGCTCTCTGGCAAAGGCCCACAATCTTAGAGCTTCGTTGCAAAGTGACAGAGAGCCAGTTCCTCCTTACTTGTTTATAAAACATAGCTACTTGATTGTCCGTATGGATGAGGACTGTCTTGTAGCTGAGGAGGGTATGGAAGACCTTGAGAGCTAGAAAAACTGCTCGAAGCTCCAAGTGGTTGATATGAAGAGAGGTCTCCTGAGGGGACCAAGTGCCTTGAGTGGAGAGGTCCTGTAGATGAGCTCCCCAACCTGTCTGGGAGGCATCTGTTGTGAGGGTTGCTTGGGGCAACAACTGTTGGAATGGGGACCCCAGCAACAGATTTTGAGTGGACATCCACCATTGGAGAGACCAAAAGAGACGTCTGGAGGTTGCTATTTGGTCTTAGAGAGCTCCTGAAGCTTGAGTCCACTGGGTGGACAAAGTCCATTGAGCTGCTCTCATGTGTAGGCGAGCATAGGGTACCACATGTACTGTGGAAGCCATGTGGCCTAGCAGTTGTAGCATCTCCCCTGCTCTTTGACTGAATCTGGGAGGCTAGCTGCACTAGACGTTGGCAACGGGCCTGAGGAAGGTAGGCCCTTGCAGTGGTGGTATCCAACCAGGCCCCTATGAATTCCAGGGACTGAGTAGGAATGAGCTGGGACTTTGGGAGATTCACCACCAGTCCCAGATACTGCAGAAGGCGCCTTGTGCGGTCCAGGGAAATCTGGGCCTCTGACTGGGATGGAGCTCGGATGAGCCAGTCGTCCAGGTATGGGAAGACAAATATTCCCAGAGTGCATAGAAATGCAGCAACTACTGCCATGCATTTGGTGAACACTCTTGGGGCAGAGGCCAGACTGAAAGGAAGCACTCTGTATTGGTAATGTTTTCCTTGGAAAAGAAAACGCAGGAATCTTCTGTGAGATGGATGGATGAGGACATGTGTGTTCGCATCCTTGAGATCTAGAGAACAAAGCCAATCCTGACTTTTATTTATTTAGACAGTTTTTGTATACCGCCTTATCTTTCAATCAAAGTGGTCACAACACAATTGGGGGATACATTTAACACGCAGGGATATGAGACACATACACTAATACTTACAGGGAACATGGGCTATGGAGGGTTAAGTGGCTTGCCCAAGACCACAAGGAGCATCTGTGGGACTAGAAACCCCAGTCCTTCCGGCCCAAGGTTGCTGTCCTCTAGTGGGATTTGAACCCCCGACTTTCCGGCTTGAAGTACCTTGCCCCAACCACTAGGCTACTCCTCCCTCACTCTCTTTGAAGGTATGGAAGGAGAGTGCCCAGAGAAAGCATCTTGAACTTCTCCTTGCATAGAAATTTGTTCAATTCTCTGAGATCTAGAATGGGTCTGTATCCCCCTGTCTTCTTTGGAATGAGAAAATAGGTGGAATAGAACCCTGACCCTTGATGAAGAAGAGGAACCTCTTCTATTGCCCCTTGGGCAAGAAGGGTAGTCACCTTCTGACCCAGAAGGTCGAGAAGGGGCATGGGAGAATTGAAGTGTCTCACCATGGTGTGGGGAGGAAGGTCTGAGAAATGAAGTTTGTAGCCCTCTCTGATGATGGAGAGGGTCCACTGCTCTGATGTGATTTGCTCCCATCTGGGAGCAAAATTAGCTAACCTTCCTGGAATGATGAGAGGTTCTGGCTGTTGTAGAGCCAGAAAGGCTAAGTTCTCTAGCATCAAGTCAAAAACCCTGAGGGGCTTGGGACTGCTGAGTTGCAGCAGCCCCTGTAGACTTTGGTCTGGCCTGCTTAGGTTGCTGACGCTTAGTGGCAAAGCGACCTGTAGAAGATTGTTGGCCAGAAGTGGAAGGAAATCTGTCCTTTTTGTAAAAAGACTTTTTAAAGATCTTTTTCTTGGCAGGGAAGGAGGATGACTTTGAAAGTCTATCCAGAGCAGAATTCTTTGCATCCATTTGAGTGGCTTTAATTTGCCACTCTTTGCCAAACAGATTTTCACCTGTACAGGGCAGATTTCCTAAGCCATCTTGAACCCAGGGTTCTAAATCAGAAGCCTGGAGCCAAGCAATTCTGCGAGCAGTTATGGCAATGCCTGAGGCTCTACTGGCACCTTCAAAGGAGTCAAAGGCTGCCCTGTTTGAAAACTTGGAGATGTCCTGTGTATGCTTAAGCCACATGCGGAATTCTTCCCTTTTATCTTCTGGAATAAAAGGGAGGTAAGTGTGCAGCTTTTCTGCCACTTTTTTCAGGAAAGCGTAGTTACTCACCTGTAACAGGTGTTCTCCAGGAGCAGCAGGAATCAGTCCTCACATATGGGTGACGTCGGCGCCGACGGAGCCCTCGCGGAGCAATTTTCCCCAGCTTTCAAAGAAAGCCTTTGGGAATTGCAGCGCGCATGCGCGGTCCTCTTCCCGCCCAAGGGTGCCATCTTGCTCAGTCAGATGACATAGCTAAAAGACAGCAAAAATTAGCAAAAACCAAAGCATAAAACTGCAACTCCAAGGGGAAGAGGGAGGGTTGTGAGGACTGATTCCTGCTGCTCCTGGAGAACACCTGTTACAGGTGAGTAACTACGCTTTCTCCAGGACCAAGCAGGAAGTCAGTCCTCACATATGGGACTCCCAAGCTTAAGGCTACCGGAGATCCCAAGCACAAAAATGAGCTCCCTCTAGCTCAGCAGCACAGAAGGAAGGAATCTTCTCTGAATACGTCTCCAACCGGTAGCCCAACATCCGGGATGGAGGGTAGGAGTTGCCTATACCTCGAAGAGGTTACGGAGGACTGCCTGTCCGAAAGCACTGTCCCTGCGGGACTCCCTCTCTAGGCAGTAATGGGCTGCAAAAGTCTGGCTTGAAGACCAAGTAGCGGCCCGGCAGATGTCTGCCAATGGAACAGAGCGGAGGTAAGCCACTGACGTAGCCTTCGCCCGAACACGATGAGCGGTGACTCTACCTTCCAGCATGAGGCCCGCAGCCTCGTAAGCCCAAGCGATGCAATCGGCAATCCAGATGGACAGAGTACGCTTGGAGACAGGGAGCCACAACTTGTTGGGGTCATAAGACACGAAGAGCTGAACAGCCTTTCGGTGCTCCCGCGTACGGTCAAGGTAGAAGTTCAGCGCCCTCCTACAGTCCAGGGTATGCAGGACCCTTTCAGCTCGGCTGGAGTGTGGCCTGGGAAAGTAGGTTGGAAGTACCACCTCCTGGTTGATGTGAAAAGGGGAAACCACTTTGGGAAGAAATTTAGGGTGAGTCCGTAGGACAACCCGGTTCTTGTAGAACCTAGTGTAAGGAGGATCAGATACTAGGGCCTGTAGCTCACTAATGCGTCTAGCAGAAGTGAGGGCCACCAAGAACAAGGTTTTCCAGGAAAGAAAACGAAGAGGGCAGGTAGCCATAGGCTCAAAAGGCGGACAGGTAAGCCGCTGTAAAACCACATTGAGATCCCAGTTCGGGGCTGGTGGGCGCAAAGGTGGTTTAAGGAGAAGGAGGCCTCTGAGAAAACGAGCCACCAGAGGGTGGCTGGAAAGAAGTCCACCATCCACCGGCACGTGATGCGCAGAAATAGAACTGAGGTGGACCTTGACCGAGTTGGACTTGAGGCCAAGATTAGAAAGAGAAAGCAAGTACTGCAAGACCACTGATGCCGAACAGGAGAAGGGGTCTTGAGACTGCTGAATACACCAGACGGAGAACCGACGCCACTTGAGAGCGTAGGACTTCCGGGTGGAAGGTCTCCTGGAGGCCAAGACGACCTCTTCCACATCTGGAGGCAGCTGGAGAGGAGCAAGGACTACCCTTTCAGCAGCCAGGCCATCAGATGAAGGGACCGGAGGTTGGGGTGCAGGAGCGTCCCCTGATCCTGCGACAGGAGGTCGGGCTGAAATCCCAGTGGAAGAGGAGTGTCTACCGCCAGCTGCATCAGAAGCGGGAACCAAGGTTGCCTCGGCCACCGGGGAGCCACTAGGTTCATCGATGCCTTGTCTCTGAGAACTTTGAAGAGCGTCCGAGACACTAGAGGCATGGGTGGAAAGGCATACAAGAGGCCTGTGGACCATGGAATCAGAAAGGCATCCGCCGCCACCTGGAGAGGATGCGGCTGTCGAGAGCAGAATCTGGGAAGCTGCCGGTTCAGAGGACTGGCGAACAGATCCATGGTGGGGAGGCCCCACCGTAGAAAGATCCGCTGAACCACAAGCGGATCCAACCTCCACTCGTGTGGCTGGAGGACCCTGCTCAGTTTGTCTGCCAGGTAGTTTTCTTGACCCGGGAGATAGACAGCTTTGAGGACGATGTTGCGGTGGACGGCCCAAGAGCAGAGCTTCTGTGCTTCCTGACAGAGAAGGAAGGAGCCGGTTCTGCCTTGCTTGTTCACATAGAACATGGCAACCTGATTGTCTGTCTGGACAAGTACTGCTTGGTGAGAAATCAGGTGAGAGAAGGCTTTGAGCACTAGGCGGATGGCTCTGAGCTCCAGGAAGTTGATCTGCTGAGCGGACTCCCAAGGAGTCCAGAGACCCTGAGTACAAGTCCCTTGGCAATGTGCTCCCCAGCCCTGGAGAGAAGCATCGGTCGTCAGGACCTGAGAATGCGCAGGAGTCTGAAAGGTCACTCCGAGCAGTAGGTTCGGCAGGTGAAGCCACCATCGCAGAGAGGAGACCAGCTGGTCGGAGATCCGTACGGAGTCCGCCAGGCTCCCAGTGGCCTGATGCCATTGATTGCGAAGGCACCATTGAGCAGGCCGCATGTTCAGGCGGGCATAGGGGGTTACATGGACCGTGGAAGCCATATGGCCGAGCAGTCTCAGAAATTGCCTGGCCGAGACCAGGGAATTGCTGTGAAAGCGGCTGGCGAGATCCATGAGCCTTTGGGCCCTGTCTCGAGGCAGGAAGGCCCGCGCTTGAAGAGTGTCCAACCGGGCACCGATGAATTCTAGATCTTGAGAGGGGAGCAAAGTGGACTTTGCGAAGTTTATGACAAATCCCAAGTGCTGGAGCAGAGCTACTGTGCGATGAGTAGCCTGAGTGGCTTCTTGGGCAGACTGGGCCCTGATGAGCCAGTCGTCCAGGTATGGGAACACAAAGAGACCCTGAAGCCTCAGATAGGCCGCCACCACTGCTAGGCATTTGGTGAACACTCTGGGGGCGGAGGAGAGGCCGAAAGGCAGTACTCTGTACTGGTAATGGCGTCCGTCCACCACAAACCTTAGGTATTGTCTGTGGTCTGGATGAATAAGGATATGAGTATACGCATCCTTCAGATCTAAGGAGCATAGCCAGTCTCCCTGCTGGAGGTAGGGCAGCAGGATTCCAAGGGTAAGCATTTTGAACTTTTCCTTTGCAAGGAACTTGTTGAGGTTTCGCAAGCCCAGGATGGGTCTGAGGCCTCCTGTTCTTTTTGGAACCAGGAAGTACCTGGAGTAAAACCCTTGACCCTTCAGGTGGTGGGGCACCGGTTCCACGGCTCGGTCCCGAACAAGACTTGCTAACTCCTGAAGGAGTAAGTCCCTGTGCAGAGGGAGTCTGGAAGGCTCCCCTGGAAAGTAGGAGGGAGGCACCTGGTGAAAATGAAGAAGATAGCCCTTTTGAACTATCTGAAGCACCCAGGTATCTGTGGTGATGTTGGACCACCTGTGGGCAAAGTGGACCAGCCGGCCTCCTGTGTTGAGAGAATCCAGCTGAGGGGGAGAGGCTATGCTGAGAGAGTCAAAAACCCCCACCCTGCTGAGCAGGGGCCGGTGGTGCAGGCTTGGGGGCTTGCTGCCTACGGGACCCATTACCCCGTCCCTTGGCCTGCTTTCCCTGCGGGGGAGCTGGGGAGGCCTGATACTGAGGGTAGTATTTATAGGCAGCCGCCTTCCTCGGGTAAAAGGGCTTTTTCCCCGAGGTCTTCTTCTTTTGAGAAGGGGCAGAGGTTTTCCTCGAGAGACGAGTTCTGGTGAGAGTCTCTGTCTCGATTTGTGCAGCCTTGTCATCCATGGGCTTGCCAAAGAGGTTGTCACCTCGGCAGGGGACATCGACCAACTTGTCCTGCACCCAGGGCTCGAGGTCGGACGACTGGAGCCAAGCCTGGCGGCGTCCACCGATGCCGGCAGCGGCTACTCGAGCCGAAGCCTCAAAACCATCATAGGCTGCTCGAGAAATAAACTTGGAGCACTCCCGAATACCAGTAGACAAGGATTGGAACCTCTGCAAAGGTTCATCGGAGAGACCAGCAGAGAACCCGGCTATTTCTTTAGCCAGGTCTCGGAGATACATGCCCATGTAGAGCTGGTACGTCTGGACTCGACAAGCAAGCATAGAGCCCTGGAAACACTTCCTACCGAGGGCATCCAGGCTGCGGGCTTCCCTACCAGGGGGCACCGAGGAGTGCATCTTCTGACTCTTCAGTCTATGCATGGCCGATTCCACCACCATGGAATGGTGCGGTAGTTGTGCCTTTTGGAACCCGGGGCTCTTGCGGACTCGATAAATGGAATCGACCCGCTTGCTCAATACCGGCGACGATGCCGTGCTCTCCCACATGCGGAAGAGAAGCCGTTCCAGGATGGGAGGAAACAGTACAATAAAGGCCTCCTTCGGGGGAGAGTCATATTGGAGGGCATCGAGTTCTTCGACTCGAGGCTCCTCCTCGGGATCCGCAGGGAAGGCCAAGGCTTTGGCCATATCCCTCACGAAGTCCGAGAACCGGGTATCCTCCGGGGGGGACCGTCTCCGAGGTTCGGACTCGGGGGAGTCCGAAGGGACACACCGAGTCCGAAAGGAACCAGGTGACTCTTCGTCCTCAGATTCCCAGGCCGACTCCTCAGAGGAGGAGTCGACCGGCTCCGGTCGGGCGGGCACTGAAGCCATCCGCCCCGACGCCGAGGGAGTCGGCGTCGACGACCTCGGTCCCGAACGGGAGGCCGAAGGAGACCGCGACCGAGGATCGACTCGGTCTCCGGGGTCGACTTGGAGGTCGACGTCCCGGCGGTCAGGGCAGAAGCGCCAGCGAGGCCAGCGATCAATGCCCGCTGCTGGTCCATGAAGGCAGCCAAGCTGACCTCCAAGGCCGTCAACCTGAGTCCGAGCTCAGGAGACCCAGCAGCCCCCGACGACGTCGGGCCCGACGTCGGGTCCTTCGGAGGAGAGTATACGAGGACAACAGTACTCACGTGAGCGGGCAAGTCCTCCTCGAGTCGAGGATGTTTCGACGGCCTCTCCGACTCCAAGGACCCGGGACGGGAATCGGGGCTATGTGACCTGGCCCTCGAGGGACCAGGAGCGTCCACCGAACCTGCCCTTGCGGGTTTCTTCTTCCGATGATGATCCCGGGTAGGAGACCCCCTTTCAGAGGAACTTCGACGATGCTCAGGACCAGAGTCCCGAGACGTCGAAGCCTCTGACGAGGTCCGAGCCCGGCCGGAGTCAGAGAAGATACGCTCCCGCTGGTGCTGCCGACTCCTCAATGCTTTTGAGGACATCTTGCCGCAAGGCCCGCAGATCATGGAGTTATGATCCGGGCCTAGGCAGCGGAGGCAGAAGTCGTGAGTGTCTGTAAGAGACATGAGTTTCTTACAGAGGTCACACTTTTTGAAGTCACTGGCCGCCATAGGGGGAAAAAGGGCCCCTGCGAGGTCGAATGACCGGGCAGCCAGGGAAAAGGAAAAAGTTCGAAGTCTGTCACGAAGGACAAGAAAAACCGAAAAATAACGGACGGACTCGTAACCGGCGTCGCGAGTCCGGGCGGGAAAAGAACCGGCGTCGAACCGAAGAAAAATAAAGAAAATAGAGAAAAATCAACTTTTCTGCGGGGGATTCACAGGCAACGTCTGTAGGGCTCCGCGGAAAAAAGAAGACTGAGCAAGATGGCACCCTAGGGCGGGAAGAGGACCGCGCATGCGCGCTGCAATTCCCAAAGGCTTTCTTTGAAAGCTGGGGAAAATTTCTCCGCGAGGGCTCCGTCGGCGCCGACGTCACCCATATGTGAGGACTGACTTCCTGCTTGGTCCTGGAGAACATACCCATATAAAGGCTATATGAGTTGATTCTGGCAATAAGCATACTGGCCTGGAAGATTTTCCTACCAAAAGCATCCAAGGTCCTGCATTCTCTTCCTGGAGGAGCAGAAGAGTGTCTCTTTGTACTCTTTATCCTCTTCATAGCTGACTGCACCACAATAGAATGGTGAGGAAGCTGAGTTTTCTGGAACCCAGGACAAGGAGGGACACGATACATAGTGTCCAACCTGCGAGAATGAGGAGAGAGAGTGAGAGGAGTCTCCCATAAATCAATCGTGTGTTCATGAAGAATCTCATGAATTGGTAAGGTGACTGCCTCTTTAGGAGCCCTAGAGTATCCTAAAATATCTAATTTTTTTGCTCTAGGCTCTGATTCAGAGATTACTGAAATAGAGAGTCCTTTAGCTACTTCTCTTATGAAGTCTTGAAAGGACAAGTCCTCTGGAGGAGACATTCTTCTTTTTGGAGAAGAAGGCTCCTCAGGAAGGGCTATGGATACTTCAGGAGACTCATCTGATGTATCAGAATCATCAGAGGAATCGAAGTCTCGCCTGTCAGGGTGCTCTTCTAACGCTCGATACGCGTATCGAGCGGTATCGACATCGGGCGGTCTCGGTACCGGATCGGTGCCGAGAAGTAACCCTGGACAAGGAACTGCAGCAGTCGGTATCTTGGTCGATGTTGATGCAGTCGGTACTGGCATCGGTGCTGGTGCCGGTACCGGAGCCGATACCGACAACGGAGCCCGTTGCGGTACCGCTGGCGTTGCAGCTTGAATGAAGGCTGAAATAGCCTGCTGCATGGACAGAACATTCTGATCCATCGACACCATGAATGCCTGGAGATCGGTACCGGTAGATTGTGCCGGTACCCCAGAGCATTCTAACAGGTGATCGGTCGAGGCCGTGCCATCGATGTCAACCTGTAACCCCATAGGAGGAGCTTTGGAAGCCGGAGCTTCCCGCCGGGGTTGTTTGGCTGGTGCAGGATCCTTGAGGGCAAGCCCGGAGGCATCTCGATGCTTAGAGGGAGATCTACCCTTCGAGGACCTGCTAGGTTTATGTTTGGTTACCTGAGATCCTTCAGGAGAAGAAGACCTGGAAGATGTCGATGCTACTGCCGGTGCCTCAGCGGGAAACAGCACATGGAGCTTAGCTGCTCGGTTCTGTAACCCCCGTTTAGACATTAGGGAGCAGGACGGACAATCCGGAATGGAGTGTTCAGGACCCAAACATTTAAGACACCATTCATGGGTATCTGTAACAGAAATAGTACCGCTACACTTAGTGCATTTTTTGAACCCGGAGGTTGGTTTTTCCATGAGGGAAATTTTCTTGTGGGCCCTGAGGCCTTAAGAAGAAAAATACACCAAGTGAGGAAAAATATTGAAATTTTTTTTTTTTTTTTAAACAAAGAAAGAAAAGACCGGCGGTACCGGTCCGGAGTCAGGGAAGGCAGACACGCGACCAAAGAAATAAAATAAAATAAATAACTTCTTCAGCGGTGACAGGGCTCGACCTGCTGGCTCCGCGGCAAAGAAGAACTGAGGAGAGTTGGTTAGGAAAGGCGGGAAGGCAGCACGCAGGCGCTGTGGGATGCTCCCAAAAGCTTTCCTTTTTGGGAAGCTGGGGAGCGTTCCCGCGCAGGCTCCGTCGGTACCGACGTACCCATATGTGAAGACTCATTCCTGCTTGTTCCTGGAGATAAAGTCAGTCCAGTATAGAATGCTTTATGAGAATTCTGTAGTTACAATTCAATGAGGGCACTACACATTGGCAAAAATGGAAGTACAGACTGCAGAACCATTGCCTCCCAGATCACCAAAAACGGATTCCTATAGGAGAGTGCCTGCAGCTCCCAGATTCTCAGGGCTGAACCAGGCTTGCCATCTTTATGGTGATGTCTTTCAGAGTCGCCACAAGCAAAGGTTCAAAAGGCACCGCTGCTAGTACCTGCATGTCTAGATTAAGATTCCACTATGGAATGAGAGGTCAAAAGGGAAGCCTAAGATGTGAACACTCCTTGGAGAAACCACATCACATCCAGGTGGAACCCCAGTTATCTCCCTTGTATTCAACCCCAAAAACATGAAAGAGCTGCAACTTGTACCTTGAGGGAATTAAGAGTCAGACCCTTCATCAAGTCCATCTTGCAAAAAGGCCAATATAACGCTCATCGAGGATTCAAAGGAATCCAACTGGTGCTCCTGACACTAATCCTTTAATACCCTCAAGATGCACATACAGGCTAAGGAGGTGGACTGCTGCTGGGCCTGCAGCAGGGTGGAAATGAGGCCAAGCGAGTAACCCTACTTCTGGAATCTCTCCCTCTCAATAGCCAAGACATCAATAACAACCCATGTCAGACATCCATATAGGCCTCTAAGAAGGCCCAGGCCTTGCGGGAGGAGTGGAGACAAATCATCCACCAACATCCTTCGAAGATCCGAACACCAAGGGCGACATAGACAATCTGATCCTCTTCCCCCTCCTCCCCGTGATGCATCCTGGAACACACACTGTGTGTCCCATGATGCACTGGGGGGGAGGGAGGGTGAGTCAGTTTGCACTATATCGAAGGGGGGCAGGCATTGCTGAATATATGTGGAATATACACACCATCTGCATCTATACGCATAGCTGTATATATAGTGGCTGGATATTGCTGCTAAGTATTTTCCATTTAGGACTGATGTTTTGCAGGCCACATAGTTTCTGTGTTTCTCAAGCTAATCTTGGTGTACCCTCTAGCCAGTCTGATTTTCAGGATACCCACAATGAATATGCATGCGATAGATTTGCATGCAATGCCTCTATTGGTTTAGCTATATGAACAGCAGCTGAATATCACCACTATACATACAGTTATATGGAATGCCATTGCTCTGCCCCAGCACTATATGGGTAGTGCTGGGGTACTTAAAGGATATTCGGTGGCACGATCTATATGGTGCCACTGAAAATCAACATGTTGTTAAACATATAAGTCCCTTTGAACATTGTGTTAAACAATTATTTAAATTTCTCTATTTTATGTTAGCAATTTATAACCTATCATTAAAATAGTCTATGGTCCCCAAAGATTGGAAAGCAAGCAATCAAACAATTTTTATAATGGGCTCCAGGGATGATCTAGGAAATTGTAGATTGGCGACCCCAACGATAATACCAGACAAAATAGAAGAGACTCTTTTAAACAACAAAATTACTAAATAAAACTCATTCCTTCTTTTCTGAATACACTCTTGTCCACATTCACATCATCATCTGCTTAGAAACACAGAAACATGTCAGCAGAAAGTCTGTACTTCCATATCAAATACTATAGTCTCTTTTTTTTCCTTTAGAGATCTTCTGTGTTTGTCCTTTCTTGAATTCAGATACTGTCCTCATCTCTATTGCCTCCACTGGGAGACTATTTCACGCATCTAACACTCTTTCCTTAAAGAAATATTTCTGCATTTTACTCCTGAGTCTATCTCCTTTCACCCTCATCCTGAGCTTTGGTACCTTGCTTGCAATGGAGACCCTTTTTAGGAATCTTTTAGGTTATTGCAATCTGCTCCTTGCAGGTCTCCCATGGAATCAACTCTCTCCACTTCAAGCTGTTCAAAACTCAGCTGCACAATGTATATTCCACCAGTGTTGCTACATTCACATAACTCTTCTTCTCAAGATAGTTCATTGATTCCCTACCATTTTCATATACAGTTCAAACTTCTTGTACTTGCCCACAAGTGCATTCATTATGCAGCATCTCATTACCTCTCCTCTCCTATTTCTACTCATCACACTCTATTCTGTTCTCTTCCACCAATGATGCCAACCTCCGTTCCTGAGTTGATGTAGCATGCTCCCCTCTCTAGCCCTGTTCAAACACGGCCTAAAAGCCCTCCTTTTTGAGGCTGCTTTTAAATGACAATCCCTTATTTTACTGTTCTATGTAAACTAGTTACTGTTCGATGTATACTGCCTTGACGTATTTATTTATTTATTTATTTTATTTAACAGTCTTTTCTATACCGCCCCTTCCAGAGATCAGGGGCGGTTTACATTGAACATTAAACAGAACAATTGTATACTTCTGTATACATTTACAGGGAACATTATGCTTTAACTATGTACAGGTGTACTTACAGGGAACATATTTTGAACAGATTTTGAACAACATTTTGAACATTAACTATAACAGAGCTTTTCAAACTATTTACAAGTTATATACATGGAGCGCATCTTAGTTAGATACAGTTACAGTGGTGAAAATATTGAAAGGCGGTATAGAAAACAGGTTAAATAAATAAATAAATAAATAAATGTTTTGTTAAATTAAGCATGTCTACTTAGTACTTTTTTGTAAACTTTTGCATAAATTGGGACTTGAATTTCATCTGTATGCAGGTGAGATTTTGTTAAGAACATAAGATATGCTATATTGTGTCAGACCAAGGTCTATCAAAGCCCACTATCCTGTTTCCAAAAATGGCCAATCTAGGTCACAAGTACCTAGCAGTTTCCCCAAAATACATAGGTTCCAAAATAGCAGAGGATGATTTAAATTCATCGACCTCTGGGTTATGGGTCCAGCACGCTCCCGCTGCACCAATTTGCTCCCCTCACTGAGAGAATTTCCTGGGAGGAGGGATTATCATCTGTGGCCATTCTACACCAGTTCAATCATGTAGTAGACTGGATGCATGCAATAGTTTTTTGATCAATTATAATAAAACTGAGACTATGACAGAATGTAAAAACATGGGGGGGATGTTCAAAGGCATTTAGGCATTTTGCAGACCTGCAAACTGCCGAAACCACTTAGTGAGATATTCAGCGGCACTAATGCAGTTAGTGCTAAATATCCTCAGCTGCAGCCTCTAAGTGCCCCGACACTAGCCAGCTAGCCCCAGGGAGTTCTGGGAGAAGCACTGTGGGTTAACCGGGTAGCGGCAATATTCATTCGCCGCCTGGTTAGCCCTAACCAGCTAAAGTGAGGTCAGCTAAATGGCTGTCCTAATTTCAGTTGCTTTTGCAATCTGGTCACCGGCAATATTTTTTTGCAATCTGGCCAGCAGCTGAATATCGCCCCTGACTAGATTGCAAAAGCACAATCTGGTTTATCCGGATATTCAATGTTAGTGGCCAGATATGACCCTAGTATTGAATATCTGGGTTCACTGTTCAGTGGCAATGGCTAGTCACTTTATCAGCATTAGCTGCTGCTGAATTACTCCTCCCCCCCCCCCCCGCCCCTAAGAATTTAGCCTTTCTCAATGCATGGCCATGAAATTCCTATTGGAGACAAAGTTTGGTACTTAGGGGTATTATCAAACTGTCAATTCACCTTTCGCAATCAGATTAATAGAGTAGTTAAAAGCTGCGTCTAGTTCAATGTTTAATATCCTACTTGGAACCCATAGATTTTAAAAGAGTGGTGCAAGCTCTTGCGTTGCACCCTCTTGACTAATACAATACAAGCTACATGGGTTTGCCGCAGTATATATTGAAATCATTACAACTAATGCAAAATGTAGCGGCTTGTCTTATTAAGGTCGAAGAAGTCTGATCATATTACACTGACCTTTTTAGAGATACACTGGTTGCCTGTTCTTAGCCATATTCAATTAAAATGCATAATCACAGACGTCCGGTGACGTCAGCGAGCTGCATGGCGGCGTGAAGGAGAGCTCCGCCACTAAGCCTGCAGGAAAAAAAGAGAAACCCCCCCACAAGTGGCGAAATTGAGAGAGGAAAATGATGGGGCAGCAGTTGAGGAGGTTATAAGTTGAGGAGGCAGTGGCAGAAGTGCGGCGATCGCGACCGGGCTAGTCCGATCAGGACAAAGCGCGGCGGAGTCCAGGAGCACGTGGCCGGTGGAAGAGCAGGCCAGGAGAGGAATGCACGGGGGCCCGCAGAGTGATTAAAATCTTTAAAATAACAGCGCCTGAAGAGCAGCGGACAGAGTGAGTGATCGAGTAGCAGGGGCAATTGCCGTGTTGAAGGCGAAGAGGGCAGGCAAAGGAAGCCGTGGTGCAGTAGGCTTGGTCCCCGAGCAAAGTCGGAGGGGGAACTGTCCAGCGCAGACGGAGGCCCGATTGGGTGAGCAGGGGAGAGTAGCAGCGATTTGCCAGTCAGTGAGAGCAGCGCCGAAGGACCCTAAGGAGGCTGGAACAGCTGAATTCCAGAGGGAGAGCTGAGACACAAAGGGTGTGCTCAGAGAAAGCCTGACCAGGAAGAAGAAGGGAAGACCGAAGTAACTGCGGTACAGCAGCCTCGGCGCCAGAGTGTGAGGTGGAGATCTACAAAGCCCCGGAGGTGTAAAGTGCCTGAGAGCTAAAATAAAAAGTACTGGTCATTGTTGAGCAAGTTATGGGCTCAGTCACATGCTGAATTGTAGTGCTATATTGCACGAATAATAAAAGAACTGCCAGGAGTAGGCGGCAGGGTGTGCAAAGAAGCAGGACTCTTAGGAAAAACTGCGCTCTGGGGATTAAGCAGCACATGACCAAGAAGAGTAGAAGTAAAACAAGTAGGAGCCGCCTGAAAAGAGGAGATGAAGCACAAGTGGGAGGACTGATCCCAGAATTCCTGAGACAGCCCAGCTGTACCGCCTGGGGGAAGCAAGAGAGACCATGGAGAAAAGTAAAAGTGGGCAGTCAGTCAAGAAGAAGCTAGCTGAATTCCGCTCCCCATATGCTGCACCCAAAGGTGGAAAGGAGGGGGAAAAGGAGGGCAAAACACTTCCCGCTGCTCCAAATGAATCTGAGCAGGAGTTGGAGAAAGAGGGCTGTCCAGAGATAGCAATCATGTTAAAGGATTGGCTCATTGAATTGAAAGATGAGATCAAGATGGAACTCAGTGGGGTAAAGAAGGAACTAAAAGAGACAATCCAAGCACTGAGACAAGACCTAGTGGACTTGGGCAACCGTGAGGAAGAATCCGAAATGCAGATGGAGCAACAAGGAGAAGCCCTAGAAGAGTTACAAAAAGGATGGGAAGAATACACGTGTGTGCAAAGAGAGTTGCAAGTGAAACTGGAAGACCTGGAGGATAGATCGAGGAGATGCAATATAAGGGTACGAGGCCTCCCGGAAGAGCCGAAATATAAAAACTCTGAAGAAGTGGTTGCCAAAATATTCAGTTCGCTACTAGCTTCTGCAGCTGTGGAGGAAGGTGAGATAGAACGACCCTACTCATAAAGAGAGCGCACAGAAGCTTAGGCCCGGTGAGGGACAATAAACCTCGAGATATAGTGATATGCCTCAGCTCGTACAAGAGTAAAGAAAAACTACTGTGGGCAGCAAGGAAAATGAAACAGTTTGTCTGGGAAGAGCATAAGCTGGAATTCTTCCAGGACTTATCCCCCGGAACGCTACAACATAGAAGAAGCCTCAAGGAGGTGACAGCGTACCTGCGGCGAGAAGATATGAGATATAAATGGCTGTTCCCATTTGGTCTGCTGATTACAGTTAAGGGAAGATCGAGGCGAGTGCAGTCGTGTGAGGAGGCTTGGAAAGCATTAAGAGAGTTGGGTGCAACACACCTGCCAGAGGGAGCACAGCCGTCCAATGGAAGTACCAAGGCTACAGGGACATCCAACACAAAATGGAACACTCAGCGCTGGCACAGGGGACCAGCCGGTGGGAGAAGATTGGCGAGACTGAATCGAGGGAGCGCAGGAGTGCAGGCTGAGAAGAATGGAGCGAGCTAAAAATTAAGACTTTAAATGTTGTTGCTTATTTAGTTAGTATGCAGGGAATGGGGGGGGGATAGTGCAATGGGGCTGAAGTGGATAGAGGGAGATGAAGGGAAGGTGTGGGGGGAAGGAGTGGAGAGACAGGGGAGAGGTGGGGGGAAGGGGAAGGGGAAGAGGAAGGGGCAGGCTTAGGCTCGTCAGGTAGTCACGATTAAGGAAGCCGAGACTCCCTTAAGGGAGGGTGGTAAGGGGTGGGTGATGGGGAGGACGGGGGGAGGGGAAGAGAGAATGGGGGGAGGGGGAGGGAGGAGGGAGAGGGTGGGGTGCTGGGAGGGAGAGGGTGGGGTGCTGGGGGGGAGGGGTTAGGCATGGTAGAGGGGGGGCAGCAGGGGGGGGGGGCCAGAACGAACTGCTCTCGAAGTACAACAAGGGATTCAAACGGTTTCACCAAAACGCCGTTTGAATCCCTTGTTGTACTTCGAGAGCAGTTCGTTCTTGCCGAGAGAGAAAATGCGGGCAGCATTATTTGAAAACGTGGGCAGCATCATTTGATGAAGTTTAAGATCCCCTGAGGAAACAGCTTTGTGAAAAGTCTAAGCGGTGCCGGGGATTTGATGTTGGGATCTAAATACTTGATAAGACACAACAGGACTCCTGACCAGCGGGAAGAGCAACTATAAAAATCTTTTTAAAAAAAATTTTTTTGTCTTTAAGTTAAGACTAAAGTAATTTAGAAGAGTTTAGTTTTGTAGACCACTACGCTGAGTGACAGGAACCTGTTAATTTTATATTGAGGTCATTGATGTGATTAGGCATTTGGGCTCAATAAGACGGAAGTCTATGAGACCTAGCCAATGTAATACTGAGACCTCATTAAGAAGTTTGGAATTATACTGATTTTTTGGTTTTTGTTTTTGAATATTTGTGATCGGACATTCTAATCCAGAGTTTATTGACAGAGAATGGAAAAAATCTTTTTTTGTGTTGTAAGAAACCGTTCAAGCAGTGAGGGCTTTTGGAAAATCAGTCTGATGACATAGCTAAAAGACAGCAAAAAACAAAATGAATTATATGACTGCAACTCCCAGGGGAGGAGGGAGGGTTGTGAGGAATGATTCCTGCTGCTCCTGGAGAACACCTGTTACAGGTGAGTAACTACTCTTTCTCTGAGAACGCCCCCGAACGGTAGCCCAACACCAGGGCCGGAGGGTAGGAGTTGCCTAAACCTCAAAGAGATTACGGAGTACCGCTTGTCCGAAAGCACTGTCCCTGCGGAACTCTCTCTCGAGGCAGTAATGGGCCACAAAAGTCTGGCTTAAAGACCAAGTAGCGGCCCGGCAGATGTCTGCCAATGGAACAGAGCGGAGATGAGCTACTGACTCAGCCTTCGCTCTGACACGGTGGGCCGTGACTCGGCCCTGCAAGGAGAGGCCGGCTGCCCTGTACGCCCAGGCAATACAGTCTGCCACCCAGATGGACAAGGTACGCTTGGAGACAGGTAACCCCAGCTTATTGGGGTCAAAAGATACGAAGAGCTGAACAGCCCTTCGATGTCCCTGCGTACGGTCAAAGTAGAAGGACAACGCCCTCCTACAGTCCAGGGTATGCAGGACCATTTCAGCCCGGCTGGCATGCAGCCTGGGAAAGAAAGTCGGAAGAACCACCTCCTTATTGAGATGGAAGGAGGAGACAACCTTAGGAAGGAACTTTGGGTGAGTCCGTAAGACCACCCTGTTCCTATAGAACCTTGTATATGGTGGCTCTGAGAGCAGAGGTTACAGCTCACTGACTCGCCCGGCTGAGGTAAGAGCTACCAAAAACAATGCCTTCCAGGAAAGAAAGCGTAAAGGACAAGTAGCCATAGGCTCAAATGGTGGACAAGTAAGTTGTTGCAAGACCACATTCAAATCCCACTCAGGTGCAGGTGGACGAATCGGAGGCTTGAGCAAAAGGAGGCCTCTGATGAAGCGGGCCACTAAAGGGTGGCCTGACAGAGAGTGACCCTCCACCGGTGAGTGGTGCGCTGACAGAGCACTGAGGTGGACCCGAACAGAGTTGGATTTAAGGCCCAGGTCGGACAGGTGAAGCAAATATTGCAGCACCACTGGCACCAGGCACGAAAAAGGATCCTCCTTGTGCTGAGAACACCATGTGGAGAACCTACGCCACTTGAGGGCATAAGATTTTCTAGTGGAGCGCCTCCTAGAGGCCAAGACCACCTCCTCCACCTCCCTAGGTAGCAGTAAGGGAGCTAGAACTAGCCTTTCAGCATCCAGACCATAAAATTGAAGGACTGGAGGTTGGGGTGCAAGAGAGATCCCTGATCCTGAGATAGGAGATCGGGTTGCACCCCCAGAGGGAGTGGTGTGTCCACAGCCAACTGCAGAAGGAATGGAAACCACGGTTGCCTCGGCCATCTAGGGGCTACCAGCATCACCGAGGCCTTGTCCCGAAGCACCTTGAAAAGGGTCCGGGCCACTAGAGGCGTGGGAGGAAATGCATACAGTAGGCCTGTAGACCAAGAGATTAGAAACTGTGATAAGGAAGCTTGTAGTGAGCCTATGGAAATAGGAGAAACTAATGATTTTGCTTTTAAGAAAAGTGACATCCCTGCAGTGCACAGGTTTCAGCGTTGCCATAAAGAAAGCAAGCAGAGAGAAACTGAACCTAGGCTGCCACACCCAAGCTCTGCTGACATAGTTGCAGGCTTGAAGGATAATTGCAAGCACCTGTCCAGAGAGGGAGAGACACTGCCCGGGAAGCAGGGATATAAACCTGAGCTAGAGAGAAAGCAAGGGGGAGTGCCCGGGAGAGGAGAGCCTGGAGAGGGAGA
Organism: Ichthyophis bannanicus; assembly: GCA_033557465.1. Taxonomy (NCBI): domain Eukaryota; kingdom Metazoa; phylum Chordata; class Amphibia; order Gymnophiona; family Ichthyophiidae; genus Ichthyophis; species Ichthyophis bannanicus. Next base: position 1,373,069,676 of record CM066032.1, on the reverse strand, counting down.
GCACTGGAGGAGAGACCGGAAGGAGAGAGCAGAGAAGGCTTCAAACCCCAGTTCCTGTTCAGAAGGTTTAGAGAGTTCAGAGGTGGGAGCCCAGGACTCAGCACAGGAGTCAAAGGAGCCAAGCCTGGAACAGGGAGCCGTAGCAGAGCTCCAGGAAGGAACTCAGGGAAGTGAACCAGGGACTGTTTCCCAGAAGCTGGAGGGAGACTGGTGAACACAGCCAGGGAGAACTGACCACAGCTTCAGGTACAATTTATCCTTACTGGGTGGAGCTGTGCTCAAGAGAGACACAGGGATCCTCAGAGAGAATAGACCCTGATACATACGTTAAAAGCTCAGAGCAGGGCACTGCATTACCGGAGCCAGAGGAAATGCAGGTTGAGCCTACTGAGCAGGATTTATTGCCTCCAGAGGTACTCATGGATTGTACTTTATGTCAAGCTGTTAGCATTGAGACCCTTTGCTAAAGAATAGCTGGAAAGATAAAGTCTCCTGAAAAGTAGAGTAATGAAACCTAGCCTGAACTGAAGGTAGGAACTTGCTCTTTTTAATGGAAACATACCGGTTGCATGTACATTTGAATGCTTAATGAAGACAAAGGTAAAAAGAAGATATTTTTACTTTGTTGAATGAAGAAGCTGTGTTTCTTTATCCATTATTGCTAAGCAGCTGCATATAATTAAAGAGTGTGAAGCTCATCCAGCATAAGTTGCAAATAACCTTGAGCGAATGAATGGAGAAGTATCCTGTTACAGTCTACATGGACTTTGCGTTTGGGGAATAAATTTTGTCATTTGCCTTTACTTTCGGTTTCATGACTACACTTCATCTTAGAAGGCCAAAACTACAACTCCCAGCATGCTTCACTGGAGAAAAATAGTTAATTCAACCTTTTATAAGAGAAGTTAATGGCAACCCTACCCCTCTAAGCCTTAGGCAGAGGGCTGGGGCGTGACAAAACGAATCTGCTGCTATTCTCAGAGAATGCGGTTGTCTGGAGCAGAACCTGGGTAGTTGATGGTTGAGTGGACTGGCAAAGAGATCGATGGTTGGAAGACCCCATCTTAGGAAGATCCGCTGGACCACCAGAGGATTCAACTGCCATTCGTGTGGCTGCAGAATCCTGCTCAACCTGTCTGCTAGGTAGTTCTCTAGGCCAGGCAGATAAACCGCCGGAGGAGTAGCCTAGTGGTTGGGGCAAGGTACTTCAGGCCGGAAGGTCAGGGGTTCAAATCCCACTAGAGGACAGCAACCTTGGGCCAGAAGGACTGGGGTTTCTAGTCCCACAGGTGCTCCTTGTGGTCTTGGGCAAGCCACTTAACCCTCCATAGCCCATGTTCCCTGTAAAATAGTTATCTCCAAGTTATAATACCCTGTTCAATGTAATTTCAGTTTGTTCAATGTAAACCGCACTGATGCAGAATAGCGCGGTATATAAAAGAATGTAAATAAATAAAAAATAAATAAAGTATGCCCTGTTGGACTGCCCATGAGCACAGGGCTTGAGCCTCCTGACACAGAAGTCGGGATCCTGTGCCTCCTTGTTTGTTCACATAGAACATGGCGACTTGATTGTCTGTCTGAACCAGAACAGACTGGTGAGAGAGGGCATGAGAGAAAGTTTGGAGAGCCAAGCGGATAGCTCTCAGCTCCAAGAGGTTGATCTGCTGTGCGGCCTCCCAAGGGGACCAGAGGCCTTGGGTGCATGCCCCCTGGCAATGTGCACCCCAACCCTGAAGAGAAGCATCTGTTGTCAGTACTTGTGTTTGTGGTGGTGGTTGTAAAGGCACTCCGCGCACTAGATTCGGGAGATGCAGCCACCATTGCAGGGAGGGCGCCAGCAGTTTGGACACCCTTACTTTGTCTCTCAAGTGTCCTGTGGCTTGCAGCCACTGAGTTCTGAGGCCCCACTGAGCAGGCCTCATGTGCAGACGGGCATTTGGAGTAACATGGACCGTGGATGCCATGTGGCCCAATAGTCTCAGGAATTGCCTGGTGGAAACCAGAGAATTGCTGTGGAACTGTCTGGCCAAGTCCATCAGTCTGTGGGCCCTGTCTACAGGCAGATAAGCCTTCGCCTGAAGGGTATCCAGTCTTGCTCCTATGAACTCTGTGTTCTGTGAGGGGTGCAAAGTGGACTTTGCGAAGTTTATGACAAAACCCAGATGCTGTAGAAGGCAGACAGTGCGGAGGGTGGCCTGTCTGGTTTCCTGTGGAGACTGACCCCTGATGAGCCAGTCGTCCAGGTATGGAAAGACAAATGTGCCCTGGACTCTGAGATAGGCCGCTACCACCGCCAGGCATTTGGTGAAAACCCTGGGTGCGAAGGTTAGGCCAAATGGAAGTACTCTGTACTGAAAATGATTTCCTCCCACTACAAATCTGAGATATTGTCTGTGGTCTGGATGAATGAAGATATGAATATAAGCATAGCCAATGAGGATGAGGATGTGAATATAAGCATGAGAATGAGGATGTGAATATAAGCATAGCCAATCTCCCTGCTGGAGGTAGGGCAGCAGTATCCCAAGGGTAAGCATCTTGAACTTTTCCCTCACCAGGAACTTGTTGAGATTTCGCAAGTCGAGGATGGGCCTGAGGCCTCCTGTCCTTTTTGGTACCAGAAAGTACCTGGAATAGAAGCCTTGCCCTCTCAGGTGGTGGGTCACCGGTTCCACCGCCTACTCCTTTAGAAGACTTGTCAACTCCTGAAGGAGTAAGTCCCTGTGTAGAGGGAGTCTTGGAGGCTCCCCTGGAAAGTAGGAGGGGGGTAACTGGTTGAAGTGGAGCAAATAGCCCTTTTGGACTATGCTGAGCACCCAGGTATCCCCTGTTATGGCTGACCACCTGTGTGCGTACAGGGTCAGCCAGCCTCCTGTGCTGAGAGGGGCCAGCTGAGGAGGAGAGGCTATGCCACTGGAGTCAAAACCCTGCTCCCTGCTGTGCAGAAGCCGGAGCTGGTGGCTTGGGGGTTTTCTGCCTACGGGGCCCTGTCCCTGCCCCTTGGCCTGCTGACCCTGTTGGGGAGCTGTGGAGGCCTGGTATTGAGGGTAAGATTTGTAGGCAGATGACTTCCTCGGGTAAAAGGACTTTTTCCCCGAGCCCTTCTTCTTTTGAGAAGGGGAAGAGGTCTTCCTGGACAGCCTTGTCCTGGGGAGAGTCTCGGACTCGGGTTCTGCAGCCTTTTCAGCCATGGGCTTGCCAAAGAGGTTTTCACCTTGGCAAGGGACATCGACCAACTTGTCCTGCACCCATGGCTCGAGGTCCGATGACTGTAGCCAGGCCTGATGGCGTGCACCAATGCCGGCCGCGGCTACTCGAGCCGAAGCCTCGAAGCCATCATAGGCTGCTCGAGACAAACTTCGAGCATTCTCGGATCCCAGTTGACAAGGCTGTGAACCTCTGCAAAGGTTCCTCGGAGAGACCAGCAGAGAACCCGGCAATTTCCTTTGCCAGGTCTCAAAGGTACATGCCCATGTACAGCTGATAAGTCTGGACATGGCAAGCAAGCATAGAGCCCTGGAAGCACTTTCTACTGAGGGCATCCAGGTTCTGGCCTCCCTGCCTGGAAGCTCCGAGGAGTGCATCTTCTGACTCTTCAGATGATGCATGGCCGATTACACAACCATGGAGTGGTGCGGCAGCTTTGCCTTCTGGAACCCAGGGCTCTTGCGGACTCGATAAATGGAATCGACCTGCTTGCTAAGAACCTGCGTCGAGGCCGGCGCCTCCCACATGCGGAAGAGCAACCATTCCAGCATCGGAGGAACCGGTACAGTAAAGGCCTCCTTGGGGGGAGAGTCATACTGCAGTGCCTCGAGCTCCTCGGCTCAAGGCTCCTCCTCGGGGTCCGCGGGGAAGGCCAAGGCCTTGGCCATGTCCCTCACGAATTCCGAGAACCGGGTATCCTCCGGGGGGAACCTTTTCTGAGGTTCAGACTCTGGTGAGTCCGAAGGGACGCACCGGGTCCGAAAAGTGTCCGAGGACTCCTGGTCCTGCGTTTCCCATCCCGATCCCTCCGAGGATTCGAGCGGCTCTAGTCGGGCGGGCACCGATGCCATCCGCCCCGACGCCGACGACCTTGGTCCCACACGGGAGATCGAGGGTGACCTCGGCCGAGGATCGACTCGAGATCTCATGGACTCGAGGATCGGCTCGGCCTCTGGGGTCGACTTGGATGTCAAGGTCCCGGTGGTCGGGGCAGATGCACCGGTGAGACCGGTGATCAGTACCCGCTGCTGTTCCATGAAGGCAGCCAAACTGCTCTCCAAGGCCGTCAACCTGAGTCTGAGCTCAGGAGACCCAGCAGCCTCCGACTCGGGCCCCGATGGCGTCGGGCCCGACGTTGGCTCCCCCGGAGGAGAGTCCACGAGGACTACAGTACTCACGTGACCCTGGGCCTCCGTCTCTACACGAGGTTGTTTAGCAGGCCTCTCCGACTCCAAATATCCGGGGCGGTGGTCGGGGCTATGCGACCTGGCCCTCAAGGAGCCAAGAGCCACCGACGCCGCCCTTGTGGGTTTCTTCTTTCTTCGGTGCTCCCGTGAAGAAGACCCCCTCTCAGAGGAGCCCCAACAACGCTCGGGGTCGGACTCCCGAGATGTCGAGGCCTCTGACGAAGTCCGGGCTCAGCCGGACGCGGAATCAGAGAAGATCCTTTCGCGTTGATGCTGCTGGCTCCTCAATGCCTTGGAGGACATTTTGCCACACGGGACACAGACCAGCGGGTCATGGTCGGGCCTGAGGCACCGGAGACAGCAGTCGTGTATGTCGGTGAGAGACATCAGTTTCTTACACCGAACACACTTCTTAAACCCGCTGGCAGCCATCGGGGGAAAAAGAGCCCCTGCAAGGTCAAAAGACTGGGCTGCCAGGGAAAAATGAAAAAATGGTGCGAATGCTAGTCTCTAAGGACAAAAACCGAAAAATGAAGTCCGATCTCGATACCGGTGTACCGGGCCCAGGCGGGAAAGGAAACCGGCATCGAACCGAGAAAAAACACGGATCCACACCGAAAAAAATCAACTTTTTCACGGGTGACCACGACACACTTGCGTTGGGCTCCACGGAAAAAAGAAGACTGAGCAAGATGGCACCCTTGGGCGGGAAGGGGACCGCGCATGCGCGCTGCATTCCCAAAGGCTTTCTTTGAAAGCTGGGGAAATGCTCTCCATGGGGGCTCCGTCGGCGCCGACATCACCCATATGTGAGGACTGACTTCCTGCTTGGTCCTGGAGAACAACACTTTCTCCAGGAACCAGCAAAAAATCAGTCCTCACATATGGGACTCCCAAGCTACAAGCTACCAAAAAAACCTGTAAAAATCCGTGGGTGACCAGAAAAGGTGAGCCATGAGCAGCAACAACTGAGTCAGAAGACAACAGACCAGGAGCGACCCAGGTGTCCAGCACAAAACAGTTCACCAGTAGCCTGAACACAGCAAGAGCCGGAGGGCAGGAGTTGCCTACACCCTGAACAAATGACGGAGTATTGCCTGGCCGAAGGCACTGTTCCGACGTAACTCCCTCTCCGGGCAGTAATGAGCTGCGAAGGTATGGAGTGAGGACCAAGAGGCGGCCCAGTAGATTTCTGACAAAGGAACGGAATGCAGATTTGCCAATGAGACCGCCATGGCCTGGACACTGTGCACCGTGATGCAGCACTCCGAGAGACCAGCCTGCTCATAGACAAAGACAAAGCAATCTGCTACCCAGATGGACAGGGTTTAGAGACCGCCATCCCCAACCGATTTTGGTCAAAGGAGACAAAGAGCTGAGATGCTCAGTGGTGGCCCTGGGTGCGCTGCAGGTAAAAGGAAAGCACTTGCTTATAGTCCAGTGTATGAAGGACGGCCTCCGCCCTGCTGGCATGAGTCCATGGAAGGAAGGTGGGTGGCACCACCTGCTGGTTAAGGTGGAATGGGGACACCACCTTGGGCAGGAACCTGGGATGTGCACAAGCATAACCCTGTTCCTATAGAACCTAGTGCACAGTGGGTCCGCCACCAATGCTTGCAGCTTGCTAACTCGGCGAGCAGACGTGAGCGCCATGAGGAACACCACATTCCAAGTGAGATACTTAAGGTGGCAGGAGCCGAGAAGCTCAAATGGTGGCACGGACAGCTTTGAGAGTACTACATTTAAGTCCCATTCCGCCGCCAGGGGACGAATGGGAGGCTTCACGGGGAGAAGGCTTCTCAGGAAGCAAGCCACTAACGGCTGAGCGGAGAGGGGTTTGCCCTCAGTTAGATGATGGTACACCGCCAGCACACTGAGGTGCACCCTGAGTTAGACTTCAAGCCTGTCTGAGACAGGTGAAGCAGATACTGCAGCACCATCTGGACAGAGCAGGAGAAGGGGTAGATTCGCCTCTCCGCACACCAGAAGGAAAACCTCCGCCACTTGAAGGCATACGTCCAGCCTGTGGTGGTATTATGGGAGGCCAGAAGCACCTCCTCCACCTTGGTAGAAAGGCTAAAAGGGGCCAGGGCTATCCGTTCAGCAACCAGGCTGTGAGCGTCAGGAAAACCAGGTTGGGGTGCAGGAGTCAGTAGGCCTGGGTTGCACCCCAGGGGAACCGGGGGTGTCATGGACAGGTGGAGAAGCAGGAGAAACCATGGTTGCCTGGCCCACAGTGGAACTATCAGGATCACTTTGGCCATGTCGCGTTGGACCTTGAGGATGGTCTTGGCGATCAGGGATGTGGGGGGGGGGGGGGAGGCGTAAAGGAGGCATTCCGCCCATGAGATCAGGAAGGCACCTGCCACCACCCTGGCAGGGTGCGGCTGCCAAGAACAGAAATGGGGCAGTTGGGCAATGGTTGGGCTGGCAAAGAGATCCATTTGTGGGAGCCCCCAGTGCCAGAATAGCCGGTGGCCAACTCTGGGGTCCAGCCTCCTCTCGTGTGGTTGGAGGACCCAGCTGAGCCAGTCCGCCAGGGCATTGTCCTAGCTCAGGAGGAATACTGTTGTTGCTTGTATAAACGCGGATGCTCACCACTTCCTGGCAAAGGAGGGATGAAGCAGTGTCCCCTTGCTTGTTTATAGAACATCGCCTTGCTTGTATATAGAACATCGCCACCTGATTGACGGTCTGGACCTGCAGAGGGTGGCAAAAAGTCTGGAGGGCTAAGGCAACAGCCCTGAACTCCAGGAGGTTGATTTGCTGGAGTCTCTCCGCCGGCAACCAACTGCCCTGAGTGCAGAGGTCACTGCAGTGGGCTCCCCACCCTAAATTTGAGGCATCCATCGTGAGAATCCTCTGCAGTTTGGGGGTCTGGAAAGGCTTCCCTGCTAGTAGGTGCGGAAGGTGTTGCCACCAGCCGAGAGAGTTGGCCAGGGGATTGGTGACAGTCACCATGTCGCACAGCCACCTCGAGGTCTATGATCACTGAGAGTGAAGTGCCCACTGGGTGCCAGCATCCGCAAGCGGGCATCCGGGGTGATGTGCACAGTGTCCTAGTAGGCAGAGTATGTGTCAGGTAGATGCCGAACGGTGGTACTGGGTGCACTCTGTGAGTGCCTGGAGGTGCAGGGCCCTGTCCCTTGGAAAAAAAGGCCTGGCCTGGACCATGTCTAGCTGCGCCTCTATGAACTCCAGCTTTTGAGTTGGCTGGAGATGAGACTTTGCGTAGCTGACTACAAACTCCCAGTATTCTAGGAGAAGGATTGTGCGGTCCGTCGCCTGTTGTACTTCAGCAGCAGTGCTGCCCTTTACCAATCAGTCATTCTGATAGGGGAAGACAAAGACCCCTTGGAGCCTGAGGTGGGCTGCGATGACCATCAGGAACTTTGTGAATACCCACGGGGCGGTAGCCAACCCAAAGGGGAGCACTCTGTACTGGTAATGACTTCTGCCACCACAAAACAAAGGTACTGCCTGTGGATGGGGTGGATAAGGATGTATGGCAGCAATATTCCAAGGGGAAGCATCTTGAACTTCTCCCTCACCAGGAATCGGTTGAAGTCCCACAGGTCTAGAATGGGACGAAACCCTCCAGTCCTTTTGGGGACCAGGAAATAGCGGGAGTAGAATTCCTTGCCCCTAAGGTGGACGGGGACAGGTTCCACTGCCTTGGAAGGCCTGCGAGTTCCTGCTGGAGCAGGGCCCGGTGAAGGGGAATCCTGCGGGGCTCTCCTGGGGAGAATGGTGGGGGTGACTGTAGGAGGTAGAGGAGGTAACCCTCCCTGACCACCTGGAGGGCTCACGTGTCGGTGGTGATGGCTGGCCATCTGAGGGCATAATGTACCAGATGACCCCCAATGGGCTGCAGGGTTGTGCCTCCTGGAGGAAGAGTGGCTATGCCCAAGTCAAAACCCCCCTCCAGGTTGCGTCGGTGACGCAGTCTGGGGCTTGGGGGCCTTAGGTTTACTTGGGCCATGCTCCTGTCCCTTGGCCTGCTTGCCCTGTTGGGGAGCTGGGAAGGCTGCGTACTGGAAGTAGTTTCCCCAAGCCTTCCTCTTCTTTGGAATGAGGACTTTCTGCCTGAAGACTTCCTTCAGAAAGGGTCAGCGGTCTTCTTGGAGAGCCTGGTCATTGTCAGTTACTTGAACTCCAACTCGGCGACCTTGTCCTAAGAGGTTCTCACCCTGGCAGGGGACATCAGTCAGTTTGTCCTGTACCCCTTGCTCCAGGTCGCACGACTGTAGCCAGCCATGACATTGGGCACTAATGCCTGCCGCAGCCACTTGAGCTGCTGACTCAAAACCGTCATAGGCTGCCCGAGTAAACTTGGAGCACTCTGACTGCCAAGGACAGGGTCCAGAACTGCTGGAGGGGTTCCTCCAAGAGCCCGGTCGAGAACCCAGTGAGTTCCTTCACCAGGTCCCGCAGGCACATGCTCATATACAGCTGGTAGGCCTGGATCCAGATGACAAGCATCGATCCCTCAAAGCACTTCTACCTATAGCATTCATGGCCTGGGCCTCCCTACCCGGGAGCACTGAAGAGTTCGTCTTCTGGCTCTTAAGCCTATGCATGGCCGACTCCACAGCCATGGAGTTATGAGGCAGTTGGGCATTTTGGAAGCCAGGGCTCCGACAGATCCAATACATTGAGTCCAGCCGTCTGCTTACGATGAGCACTGAGGATGGTGTCACCCATATGTGGAGAAGCAGCCATTCCAGAACGGGGGAAATGGGCATCGTGAGTGCCTCCTTTGGTGGATCTTCATATTGGAGGATCTCAAGGTCGTCCGTATGAGGGTCCTCCTCTGATTCTGTGGTGAAGGCGAGGGCCTTTGCTATATCCCTCATGAAGTCGAGGAAGGCCATCTCCTCGGGAGGAGATCAGCACCACGTCTCCTGGGGAGATTGGTCCGAGGGTATGTTCCGGTGGCAGTGGGTGTCTGGGGACGCATCATCCTTGGTCTACCAATCCGATTCCAAGGTAGTGGAGGAATCAAAGGTTCCCCAGGTCTTGGGGTCACGTCTCAACCTTGATGGCTCCAGTGCTCCGGCCGCTCACCGCTCAGAGCCAAGGGCACCGAGCAGGGAAGGCTGCAGCCTGAGGACCAGGATTGGGACCATGATCAATGCCAAGGGATTTCTCGAGGCCAGTGGCACTCGAGGATCAGTTCGACCTCCTGGGAGTCTCTCGACATGAAAGGCCCTGTGGTTTGGAGTGATGAGCTGGAGGAACCGGGCATCAGAGACTGCTGCTGGGCTAAAAAGGCAAACTGCACTCTAGGGCCCCCATCCTGGCCTCAAGACCAGATTGCTCTGCAGCCTTTGGCGCGGGCACTGAGGACTTTGGGCCCAGCACCGGCTATGTCGAGGGGGAATCCTCAGGGGTCAGAGGCTGATCCCTTAATGTTGACGGCTCCCATTGAAGCAACTTAGAAGGCCTTTCCTGGCTGTTGCCCTCGGCCTCACATCGAGGGCTATGGGTTCTGGGCCCACAGGTCCTGGGCCCATGGAATTTCCTCAGTGCCGCTGACTCATTTCCCGACACAGTCTTCGAGGGTTTCTGGCTCATCTGGCAGCCCTCGTCAGTGGAGCTCCAGCTGGAGGCTCTGTGGCCTCAGAGCTCCAAGGCCGCTCGGTCTCCGCAAGGATCCGAGGTCCCAGAGGGGGACTTGGACCAAGGTCTCGCGGACGACTCCGGGGATGAGTCAATTTTGTGGAAGATGGACTCATGTTGCTGCTGACGGCTCTTAAGGGCTTTGGGAGTCATCTGCTTACAGAGATTGCAAACCAAGGGATCATGAACCAGCCTGAGGTATCTAAGACAGCAGTCATGCGCAACATGTGTGCGCAACCGTCGCACAGCTTGAAGCCACTGACAAACCATGGTGGGAAAAACAACCCCCGCGAGGTCAAACTCACTTGGTCCAGCCAGGAAAATGGTGCAAACCCACGTCAATAAAAATTAGAAAAAAGAACCCGAGAAAATGCGACGTCGAGGTAAATGGATTCAGGGGTGAGAAGGGACTGGAATGAGACCGGAGAAAGGCAAATTTTAAGACAAAAACTATCAACTTTTTCTGAGGGGAATAGACACACGTCCGATGAACTCTGCGGAAAAAAAGAAGACTGAGGCAAGATGGCACCTTTAGGCGGGAAGGAGACCATGCATGCGTGGTGTATCTCCCAAAAGCTTTCTTTGAAAGCTGGGGAGAGATGACTGCGCAGGCTCCATTGGCGCCGACGTCATGCATATGTGAGGACTGACTTCCTGCTTGTTCCCGGAGAAACAAACACATCCACAGGGCTGCATGGTTAAAGAAGACTGAGGAAAATGGCATGGTAATGGCAGGGGGAAGACATGAGCATGAGCACTAGAACCCTCGTAAAAGCTTATGGAAAGAGCCAAGAAAGATTCCCATGCAAGGGTTCCGTCAGTGATGTTACCCATATGTGATCAGTCCCAACCTCTAGATTAAAATATCCTACAAGGATCTTACTTACAAGTAAATGTATACAGTAAACCATTGAATAGCATAGTTACCCACCTGTAACAGGAGTTCTCCAGGGACAGCAGGAATCAGTCCTCACATATGGGTGACGTCGGTGCTGACGGAGCTCATGTGGAAGGATCTCCCCAGCCTTCAAAGAAAACCTTTGGGAGATGCACCACACATATGTGGTCCACTTACTGCCATCTTGCCTCAGTATAATGATATAGCTAAGATGGCAAAAATAAAAGATGGTAAACGAGCAACTCGAAGGGGAGGAGGGAGGGTTGTGAGGACTGATTCCTGCTGTCCCCGGAGAATACCTGTTACAGGTGAGTAACTACACTTTAACACAGTAACATAGTATATGACGGCAGACAAAGACCAGCATGGTCCATCTAGTCTGCCCAACAAGGCGGCAAGAGTAGGTGCACTTGCTGCTCCGTGCAGGTCACCTCTCCCCATACCTTTGTCTAAGGGTGTACCCACCGCTCCATGCAGGTCATCCCTATTTGTTAAGATATAAGAGATAGTTATGCTTATCTTGATTTTATCCTGTTGCTATAAAGGGATCCACTATGTCTGTCCCATGCCACTTTGAACTCTGTCACCGTGTTTGCCTCCACCACTTCCATCGGGAGGGCATTCCAAGCATCCACCACCCTTTCACTGAGAAAGTATTTCCTGACATTGCCTTTCAGTCTATCCCCTTGCAGCTTCATATAACTTTGATTGTAGGATAAGGTGGTATACAAATCTATCTAAATAAATAAATTATGCCCTCCAGTCTTACATCTTTCCCATCTTTGGAAGAGGTTTGTTGTCCACTAATACTCTTCAAGTATCTAAAGGTCTGAATCACATCTCCCCCATCCCTCCTCTCCTCCAGAGCGTGCACATTTAGGTTTTCAAGTCTCTTCTCGTGTCTTATTTATTTATTTGCTTTTATATACCGCACTATTTGGTATCAGCGCAGTTTACAAGAAACGTGAACAGTCAAGCAACTTTACATAGAACAGACATAATATCAAAACAGATCTAAATCTAAATAACATAGAACAGGTAAATAGAAGCAAGCAAACATGTCAACATAATGGGGATAAAGGTTTGAGGTTCAAAGCGGGGGGGGGGGGGGGGGGGGGGGAGGGTAGAGGAAGGGCAGGAAGGGATCGAGGCAGGTGAAATAGGGAGGGATGTGAGAACTACATATTGCGAAGCCAGGCCTAAGGATCGTCTATGTGAGTAAGAGGCCAGTACTGAGAGGGCCCTTCATTAAGTTATGTGGTCAAAGTAGGAGGGGGGTAACTGGTTGGAACAGGTGAGTCTTTAATGCCTTTCTGAACAAAGACTGGTCCACAATGGCTCGGACTGAAGCAGGCAGTCAGTCTCCAGGAACAAGCAGGAAGTCAGTCCTCACATATGGGACTCCCCAGCTACAGGTTACTGAAACCTGTAAAAAATGCCATGGCGACCTGCAAAGGTGAACCGTGATCAGCACCAGTTGAATCCTAAGAGAGAGTCTGGCAAAACCCAAGTGTCCAGAGAGCACCAGCACTCCAGTAGCCTGAACACAAAAGGGTTGGAGGGCAGGAGTTGCCTACACCCCAAAAAGATTAGGGAGTATGGCCTGACCGAAGGTGCTGTCCCGTTGGGACTCCCTCTCCAGGCAGTAGTGAATTGCAAAGGTTTGGACTGAAGACCAGGTGGCAGCCCAGCAAATATCTGTCATGGGGACGGAATGCAGATTGGCCACAGAAGTAACCATGGCCCTGACGCAGTGCGTCGTGACTCTCTGGTCCAGTGGGATCCCTGCTTGCTCGTAGGGAAGGGTAATGCAGTCTGCCACCCAGATGGATGGGGTCATAGGATATGAAAAGCTGTTGAGCTTTGTGGTGGCTCCGAGTCCATTGCAAGTAGAAGGGCAGGGCTCTCTTGCAATCCAGAGTATGGAGAATGGTCTCTGCCCTACTGCCCTGAGGCCTGGGAAAGAAGGTGGGGAACACCACCTCCTGACTTGAGATGGAAAGGGGACACCAACTTTGGCAGAAACTTGGGGTGTATGCAGAGCACCACCCTGTTCTTGTAGAACCTTGTGAAAGGAGGCTCTGCCATCAGAGTCTGGAGCTCGCCGACTGCGAGCTGATGTGAGTGCTACCAGGAAGGCGACCTTCCAGGAGAGGTACCGCAGGTGGCTCGAACCTCAAATGGAGACTTGGTGAGATGTGAGAGCACCACATTAAGGTCCCACTCAGCCGCTGGAGGGCAGAGGGGGTGTTTGGACAACATGAGTCCCCGTAGGAACCGAGACACGAGGGGCTGAGCCGAGAGGGATTTCCCCTCGACGGAGTGGTGATGCACTGCAATGGCGCTCAGGTGCACTCTGACTAAGTTGGACTTCAGTTCCACCTGTGATAGGTGGAGCAAATATTGAAGTACTACATGCACTGAGCAGAATGGGTTTGTCCGCTCTTTTGTGCACCAAAGTGAGAAACGGTGCCACTTGAAGGCGTATGACCTTCTTCTGGAGGCTTTATGAGAGATTAGGAGAATCTCTTCCATGTCTCATGGGAGACTGAAGGGAGCTAACACTACCCTTTCAGCAGCCAAGCCATGAGCGAGAGGGACCCCAGGTTGGGGTATAGGAGAGAGCCCTGCTTCTGCGAGAGAAGTCCTGGGGCTTGGCCCAGGAGAATCAACGGTACTGTCGATGGGGAGAGGAGCAATGGGAACCAGGGCTGTCTGAGCCACTGCGGGGCTATCAGCACTAACGATGCTTTGTCGCGCTGAGCCTTGAACAGTATCTTGGCTGTTAGCAGAGTTGGAGGGAAGGCGTACAGGAAGCCTTACGTCCACGGGATGAGGAATGCATCCACCGCTACCCGAGACAGGTGCGGGTGGCAGAAGCAGAAATGGGGCAACTGTGCATTGTCCGGACTGGTGAACAGGTCCATTACCGGGATGCCCCGGAACCGGAACAGCTGCAAGGCTACCACTGGGTCTAGGCGCCACTCGTGCAGCTGGAGTATTCTGCTCAATTTGTCCGCTGGGACACTGTCCTGGCCCGGGAGGTAGACCACCGTTAGTAGCATCTCTCTGCATATAGCACAGGAACAGAGGACTACCGCCTCCTGACAGAGGGGATAAGACCATGTCCCCACTTGTTTGTTTACGTAGAGCATCGCATCCTCGTTCTCGGTCTCAATCAGCAATGCATGGTGATGTAGTTGGTGGCAGAAGGCTCCGAGGGCCAGGAATATCACCCTAACTTTCAGCAGGTTGATCTGCATTTTGGATTCCCTCTGGGACCAGCAACATTGTGTTTAAAGGCTCTCACAATGCACTCCCCAGCCCATTAGAGAGGCATCCGTGGTGAGGACCTTCTGGGGGGTGGGTGCCTGGAAGGGCATCCCAGCATGAAGGTGACATGAATTCTGCCACCATCTGAGGAAGCCTGCTAACTGGCAGGTCACCTGCACTCTGTCTTTGAGCCTGCCTGTCGTTTGGGCCCATTGAGAGCGGAGGCTCCACTGGGTTGCTCTCATGTGCAGGTGGGCATTTGGGGTAACGTGGAGGACATGTGTCCCAGCAGGAGGAGGAGAAGCCGGGTGGATAGTGTCCTGTGCAACTGCATCTCTGCGGCTAATTCCCTGAGGCATTCTGACCTCTCCTTAGGGAGGAAGACTTATGCCTGAAAGGTGTCCAGCTGTGCCCCTATGAACTCTAGGTGCTGAGATGGATTGAATTGGGACTTGGGGTAGTTTATGACAAACCCCATGTGCTGCAGAGTGTTTATGGTGCGTCCGGTGGCACATTGTGCCTCTGTAGCTGTGTCCCCATTTATGAGCCAGTTGTCTAAATAAGGGAAAACAAAGGCCTCTTGAAGCCTGAGGTGGGCTGCGACCACTGCGAGGCACTTTGTGAAGACCCTTGGAGACAAGGCTGGACCAAAGGGCAGCACCCTGTATTGGTAGTGCTGTCCCCCCACAGGTATTTTCTGTGATTGGGGTGAAGGAGGATGTGAGTGTAGGCATCCTTTAGGTCTAAGGAGCAAAGCCAATCTCCCTGGGGAGGAATGGCAGCAGTGCTCCAAGGGAGAGCATCTTGAACTTTTCCCTGACCAGCAACTTGTTGAGCTCTCACAGATCCAGGATGGGCCTGAAGCTCCCAGACCTCTTGGGGACGGGGAAATACCTGGAATAGAAGCTGGTGCCCCAGAAAGATTTTGGTACTGGCTCCACTGCTCTTTCCCGGAGCAGTCCTGCTAGCTCAATGAGGAGCAGGGTTTAGTGGAGGAAAGGCCTGGTAGGTTCTCCTGGGAAGTATAAGGGTGGTGGCCGATATAGGTGGAGGAGGTAACTCTCCTTGACCACTTGTAACACCCAAGTATCAGTGGTGATGGCTGTCTACCTGTGGGCAAACAGGGCTAGGTGCCCCCTTGTGGGCAGCAGAGGACCTCCTGGGTGAGTGGAGGTCACGCTTAGGCAGTCAAGATTCCCCCAGGCTGGGCCTGAGCCGGTGCCTGGGGCTTCGGGGCATTTTGTTTTCTGGAACCATGTCCCTGGCCCTTCTGTTGTTGGCCCTGCTGGGGGACTGAGAAGGCCAGGAAGTGCGGCGTGCTACCATTTCTTCCTTGGGAAGAAGGGCTTTTCCCCCGGGGTTTACTTCTGGGGTTGCACTGAGGTCTTCTTTGAGAGCCTGGATCTCGTGACATACTCAGTCTCTATCTCTGCTGCTTTATCCACCTTGGGCTTCCCAAATAAGTTTTCACCTATGCAGGGGACATCAATTAGTTTGTCTTGTACCCATTGCTCCAGGTCGTATGACTGGAGCCATGCTTGGTGTCATGCCCCAATACCGGCAGTGGCCATCCTGGCTGATGACTCAAAGTCATCATAGGCGGCTCGGGAAGAAACTTCGACCATTCTTTTACTGCCGAGGTTAGAGTCTTGAACCTCTGCAGAGGTTCACCCTTAAGGCTTGCCGAGAATCCCCTGAGCTCCTTCGACAGCTCCTTTAGGTACATGCCAATGTAGAGCTAGTAGGACTGGATTCGGCATGTTAGTATTGAGCCTGAAAGGCTTTCTGGCCGAGGGCATCGAGGGTTCGGGCCTCCCTGTTGGGTGGAGCTGATGAATGGGCTTTTTGGCTCTTGAGCCTACACATGGCCAACTCCACGACCATGGAGTTGTGAGGAAGCTGGGTCTTTTGGAACCCTGTGCTTTGGCGTACTCGGTACATGGCATCAATGCGCCTGCTAACAATTGGTACCGACGCCAGTGTATCACACTTGCGTAAGAAGAGGCAGTCGAGGATCGGGGCACCAGGACTGTAAGGGTTTCCTTCCAGGGTGCCTCCTATTGGAGGATCTCCAATTCCTCAATTTGCAAGTCCTCATCGGCTTCGGTCTGGATAGCAAGAGCCTTAGCCATATCCCTCACAAAATCGAGGAACACCACGTCCTCGGAAGGGGAATGGCATCAGGTCACTGGGGGATATGGGTCCGAGGGAACGTCATGGTGGTGCCTCATGTCTGGGGACTCTTCGTCCTCGGTCTCCCATTTGGATTCGAAGTCCATATACAATTCCGATGCTACACAATCACCTCAGTCGAGGACTGCTCTCTGTGGTGCATGACCTCTAGGGGATCGTCAGTCTGAGCCGCGGAGGCTTGCAGGGGTGGACCGGTGTCTTGAGGAATGGGACCAGGATGTCGACCAAGGCCGGAGGCTCTCTCGAGGCCGATAGCGCTCAAGGACTGGTTCGACGTCCAAGGAAGCCCTCGATGTCAAGGGTCCCATCGTCGGGGCAGATTAACCACACATAAATGCCTGCTGCATGACCATTAGGGGAGATATATTGCTCTCTAGCGCTGCCATTCTGGTCTCCATGACAGTTGGCTCTGCAGCCTTTGACGCAGGAACCACGGATCTCGGGTCCAGTACAGGTACTGACAAGGAAAGTCCTCGATGAGGATGGTCTCAGAGGCCTGAGGCCAGTCGGCGGGAGCTGACGACTCTTGCGGGGCATCTTGGTGGATCGCTTCTGCCCCAACTCCCCAGACTCACACTTGGGACTGCGGGACCTGGGGTGGGATGTCACCTTCTTCCTGGATCCATCCTCTGAGGAATTTTCTTCTTATGCTCCACTTCCAGGGAATTCTGCTAGGAGGAACCGTGGCCATGGGACTCCAAAGAGGCTCTGGCTTTGCGGGAAACCGAGGTATCGGAGGGGGTCCTGGAGCATGGTGTCACTGGAGACTTTGGGGTGGAGTCAGACTTCTGGAAGCCTGCTGCTGATGGCGGCTCTTTAAGGCCTTTGGGGTCATGGTTCTGCAGAGCTCCCAGTTGGAGTTGCTGTGGTCCGGATCAAGGCATCGAAGGCAGGAGTCGTGTGAGTCGGTGAGAGACATCACTTTGCCACATCGATCACAATTGTTAAAGCCGCTGGAGACCATAGGAAAAAGGAGGTCCCGGTCTCCCGGTGTGGGTGCAAGGCCTTCGGCTGAAAAAGAGTGTGAATGCTGGTTGAGGGAACCTCGATGAAAAACCAAGGACAAAATAAATAAATGGACCCAAGGAGTGACGCCAAGGCAAGCTGGTTTGTGGACAGGAAAGAACCGGTATGCAACCTGGACAAAACTTTAGAATAAAATCAGGCTTTTTCTGGGGGAAATCAGATAGCGTCCTAAGGGCTCCACGGAAAAAAGGAGACTGAGGTAAGATGGCACCCTTGGGCGGGAAGTAGACCATGCATGCATGGTGCATCTCCCAAAGGCTTTCTTTGAAAGTTTAGAAGATGCTTCTGCGCAGGCTCCATAGGCATTGACATCACTCATATGTGAGGACTGACTTCCTGCTTGTTCCCGGAGAAATATTGCTATGAAATATTAATTTTTATGTCGGACCATACTTAGCGAGTATTCATAATAATCCTGACTGAAGTGGTATTTAAAGGTGCGGAAGAATTGAAGGAAATATCGATACAATGGGAAGATGTACTACAACTATTAGATAAACTGAAGAGTAGCAAATCACCTGGGCCGGATGATATACATCCGAGGGTGTTGAAAGAACTGAAATATAAGATTGCAGACTTGCTATTAGTAATCTGTGAACTATCATTAAAATCATCTGTAATACCTGAAGATTGGAGGATGGCGAACATAACACCAATTTTTAAAAAGGTTTCCAGGGGTGATCCGGGAAACTAAAGACCAGTGAGCCTGACGTCAGTACTGGGAAAAATGGTAGAAACCATCATAAAGAACAAAATTGCTGAACATGTAGATAGTCATGGCTTAATGGGAGACAGTGAACATGACTTTAGACAAGGAAGATCTTGTCTTACTAATCTGTTATGTTTTTTTGAAGGTGTGAATAAACAGGTAGACAAAGGTGAGTCGGTTGATATAGTGTATTTGGACTTTCAGAAAGCCTTTGACAAGGTCCCTCATCAGAGACGTTTGGCAAAACTAAAGAGTCATGGGATAGGAGGCAGTGTACTATTGTGGATCAGGAACTGGTTAAAAGATAGAAAGCAGAGGGTAGGGCTAAATGGCCAATTTTCCCAATGGAGAAAGGTGAATAGTGGTGTACCCCAGGGATCTGTGCTGGGTCCGCTGCTTTTTGACATATTCATAAATGACCTGGAAAGGGGAATAATGAGTGAGGTTATCAAATTTGCAGATGACACAAAACTATTTAAAGTTGTTAAAACCCAAGAGGATTGTGGAAAATTGCAAGAGGATCTTGATAAATTGGAAGATTGGGCATCCAAATGGCAGATGAAATTTAATGTGGACAACTGCAAAGTTATGCACCTAGGAAAGAACAACCCAAACTTGGTTACACGATACAAGGTTCCACATTAGGAACCACCACCCAGGAAAAAGATTTAGGCGTCATTGTGGATAACATGTTAAAACCCTCGGCCCAGTGTGCAGCAGTGGCCAAGAGAGCAAATAGAATGCTAGGTATCATAAGGAAACGAATGGTAAATAAAACAAAGGATATTATAATGCCTCTATATCGTCCCATGGTGAGACCGCACCTTGAATATTGTGTGCAATTCTGGTCGCCGTATCTTAAAAAGGATATAGTGTTATTAGAAAAGGTGCAGAGAAGAGCCACCAAAATGGTAAAGGGGATGGAAGGATACTCCTATGAAGAAAGGCTAAAAAGGTTAGGGCTCTTTAACCTGGAAAAGAGACGGCTGAGGGGAGATATGATAGAAGTCTATAAATTAATGAACGGAGTGGAACGGGTAAACGTAGATCGATGTTATCAAAATATAGAAAGACTAGGGGACATGCAATGAAGCTATAGGGTAAACTATTTAAGACTAATAAGAGAAAATATTTTTTCACTCAACGCGTAATCAAACTCTGGAATTTGTTACCGGAGGATGTAGTAAAGGCTGTTAGTGTAGCTGGGTTTAAAAAAGGTTTGGACAAGTTCCTGGAGGAAAGGTCCATAAACCATTATTAAGAAGGGACCCAAGATATCAATGCCTGATCCAATACAAGCATTGTGGAACCTGTGTCTTATGGGGAAACTGCTAGGTACGTATGACCTAGATTGGCCACTGTTTGAAACAGGATACTGGGCTTGGTCTGACCCAGCATGGCATATCTTATGTTCTTATGTACTTTGTGTATATATGCAATAAAAGGAAGAACTTATCTTGTCATGCAGTAGTTCCCTGTATGCTTATAGCAAAATCACCACTGCCGACCCAGTGCTGCATTTCGAACTGTATAACTCAGTTCTGCATCAGGGCTTTCAAGCATCCTTAGCCAGCACTGCACAAGAAGTTTTCATTCCAAATTCCATTTTCAAATTTAAAAGTTTATCCCAACGAGGTATATAGCAACTTCTACATGGCAGCCATATTCCTTGAAGCTTTCAAAACTCACTGTGTCATTTAAAGTGGCCAATAAACCCTAAAATCATCCATTAATTCCCACATTCTGAAATTAAGGACTGCCACTCAATTTCCAAATTGAGTCCACTGGGCTGTACAGAATTTAGGAGGAATATGATGGGATATGATGGCGGACTACTTGTGTCAGCTTGTTTGTTGTTTACATGATTGTATGCCTGTGCAAATTGCTATATGTGGGCAGGACTAAATGACAATTTAAAGTTAGATTAGCCGAACATAGATCTCGGTTGAACACTCGTATATCATCATCTGCAGTATGGTCATGACTTCTCACAGTTACGATGGAGAATCAGTCACTTTATCCAACTCCGTATATTGGGGGGGGGGGGGGGGGTTTAACCGAGAAGCGGGAACAATTTTGGATAGTCCACCTAAATTCTGTACAGCCCAATGGACTCAATTTGGAAACCAAGTGGCTAAGTTTGGATAACAAGCTAGGTATATAAAATATAGTCCATCAATGTAAGAGAGAGCCCACAATAGGGAATCCACAGTATAATCAACCCTTAAAGATCCTATATACCAACACAAGTATGAGAAAGATTTTTTTGTCGGACTAAAGATCAAAGATCATCCAATACAGGCATGGCCTACCAGAAATAGTCCATTTTAACTTTTGCCCTGAAGCAGAACTGTGAATAATGCTTAGTTTGAAACACAGAATTGGGGTCAGCAAAAAAAAAAAGTAGCTGGTGAAATGGCTTTGGACTATATATGCACACATATTTGACACATAAAAGAATCAAATAAAACAAGACCAATTAAAAAAGGGAAATAGTATAAAAACTTGGACATTGCAGGACATGATTATTGGCGCCCTTATAAACAATTCAAATCAGTTTGAACAGAAGAACCACATTCCCACTGCAGTAAAATCAGATGCACTTGTGATCAACTGTCAGTACGCACATGACTTGAATCAACCAATGAATGATGGCTCTAAAGTTTAAAATGGCCACATTCACTCCCTATTCCATTTTCACAACAGTGAAGACAAGAGAGCTGCCTGAGACCGTGAGAAAAGTCATTATCACCAAACATCAAACTTCAAAGGAGTACAAGGCCATCGCCAAAGACCTTGGGATTCCTGTGTTTACAGTCCACAATGTTATTAAGAAGTTTTCTCTCATGGAACTGACAAGAACCTCCCAGGATGTGGTGGGAAGAGGAAAATTAATCCAAGAAGTCTTGTTTTTTCTCCTTGGAAGTCTTCCAAGGTTAGTGCAAACTGTTAGAAAAGCCAGTGTCCATTGAGCTGCGCACATATGTAGATGAGCATATGGAACAACATGCACTGTTGATGCCATATGACCAAGAGGTTGTAGCAGTTCTCAAGCAGTGAGGAAGTTCTTGAGGCATGCCTGAGATGCTAACTGATTAAGTTGAACGCAGCAGGTTTGAGGCAGAAAGGGCTTTGATTGCTGAGTGTCTAAGAGAGCCCCTATGAACTCTAGAGTTTGAGAGGGAATGAGTTGGGACTTGGAAGATTTATTACAAATCTCAAGTGTTGCAGCACTTGCATGGTGCGCGAGAGGGAAAAACAGGCCTCTAGAGAGGCGTTTGCTTGAATGAGCCAGTCGTCTAAGTAAGGGAAGACAAATATCCCAAGAGTACTTAGGAATGCGTCTACTACTGCCATGTACTTTGTGAAAACGTTTGGAGCAGAGGTGAGGCCAAAAGGCAGGACTCTGTATTGATAATGTCTCCCTTGAAACATGAAGCGCAGGAACTTTCTGTGCTGTGAGTGAATAAGTATGTGAGTATATGCTTCCTTTAGATCTAGAGAACAGAACCAATCCTGACTCTAGAATTTCTCCCGTAGTAGGTACTTGTTCAGTTCTCTGAGGTCCAGAATGGGCCTGTATCCTCCTGTTTTCTTTGGAATGAGGAAGTATGGAGAATAAAAGCCCATTCCCTGCTGGGATGGTGGAACCTCCTCTATTGCGCCCTGAAAGAGAAGGGAGGTAACCTCTTGCAGCAACAGAGCAGTGAGAGGGGGCTGAGAGCGGAACACTCTTGGAGGAGTCCGGGAGGGTAGATTTCGTAGATGAAGCTTGTACCCCTCCTGTAGTATGGACAGTGTCCACTGCTCTGATGTGATAAATTGCCACCTGTGGGCAAAGTGACAAAGTCTGCCGGGAATGTGGATGGGATCTGGAATCTCTAGAGGCAAAACGGCTATGTTCCCCAGAAAGGAGTAAAAGACCCTGAGGAGGCTGTGACTTAGGAGTCTGAGCCTACTTTTGCTGTTTTGATGGCGGCTGCTGCCCCTTCTGAGGAGCATGGTGTTGACACTGTACAGCAGGGGTGTAAGAAGGATAGTGGAGGAGTGGCCTAGTGGTTGGGGCAAGGTACTTCAGGCCGGAAGGTCGGGGGTTCAAATCCCACTAGAGGACAGCAACCTTGGGCCGGAAAGACTGGGGTTTCTAGTCCCACAGGTGCTCCTTGTGGTCTTGGGCAAGCCACTTAACCCTCCATAGCCCATGTTCCCTGTAAAATAGTTATCTCCAAGTTATAATGCCCTGTTCAATGTAATTTCAGTTTGTTCAATGTAAACCGCACTGATGCAGAATAGCGCGGTATATAAGAGAATGTAAATAAATAAATACTTATTATTATTATTGAAAAAAGCTTTCTTCGCTGCTTTTTTCCTAGCTGGGTTGGCAGTAGATCTAGATAGTCTATTAAGAGTGATGTTCTTGGATTCTAACTGAGAGGCCTTGTCCTGCCAATCCTTGCCAAAAAGGTTTTCACCAGTCAAGGGATATTACCCAGCTTATCTTGAACCCATTGTTCAAGATACGACGCTTGGAGCCAAGCAATCCTGCGCGCAATGGTGCAGATATATGAAGTTCTGCTGATGCACTCAAAACAGTCAAAAGTTGCCCTGTTAACCAACTTTGAAACATTTTGAGCATGCTTTACAAGGGTTAGATAATCTGCTCTCTTGTCATCAGGGAGGAGCCATTAACTCCAAATCCCAAGCCACCTTTCTAAGGAACATGTAGAGTATGTAGGAACTGATCCTAGCCAATAACATGGAGGCCTGAAAACAATGTCAACCAAAGACATCGAGGATTCTCGATTCCCTACCTGGAGAGTTCGAGGAATGTGACTTAACACTCTTTATTCAACGCATTGCTGATTCCACCACCATGGAATGGTATAGTATGGTATGGTATGGTAATTGCGTCTTTTGAAAACCGGGACACTCCGGTACCCGGTACATGGTATCGAGGAGTCGGGTATGTGGAGAGATGGTAAGAGGTGTCTCCCACATACGAAGGTTAAGGTCATGAAGTATGCGATGGATAGGGAGAGTAGCAGCTTCCTTCGTGGCTGTAGGGCCGGGGTCTCAAACATGCGGCCCGCGAGAGAACTTTGTGCGGCCTGCAACGGAGGGGAAAAAAACCCCCTGGCTTCTGCTGCTGCCGCTGCCACCATTGCAGCGGCAGAATCAACTGTCAATTTAAAAAAAAAAAAACCCTGGCTTCTGCTGCTGCCGCCGTGGCAGCGGAAGAATCAGCTGTCCCGTGGCCCCTTCCCCTCTGCCCGGAAGAGCCCTGAGTCTGCTCCATCAGCGGTGGGATTTTCAAGCCGCGAAGAGAGTATTTCCCAGAGGGAAATACGCAGCAGCAGAAGCCAGGGTTTGTTTGTTTTTTATTTACCTGGGCTGATGGGGGGGGGGGGTTAGGACTGGAAATGGGCTGATGGGGGTTAGGAAGGATTGGAGGTGGGCTGATGGGGGGAGTTAGGACTGGTAATGAGCTATGGAGGGGCTAAGACTGAAATGGGTTAATGGGGGGTTAGGACTGGAAGTGGGCTAATGGCAGCGGGGGGGGGGGGGGGTAGGACTTGTAATGGGCTATGGGGGGGCTAAGAATGAAAATGGGGTGATGGGAGGGGTAGGAAGGGAAGTGGGCTGTTGGGGGGCTTAGGACTGGTAATGGGCTATGGGGGGGCTAGAACTGGTAATGGACTGGGGGGGGTTGCTAGGACTAGAAATGGGCTTAGTGGGGGGGAGCTAGGACAGGAAATGGGCTGATGGTGAGGCTAGGATAGGACTGGAAATGGGCTGATGCGGGGACTAGAAGGGAGCGGATGCTGGGTGGGGCTGGAACTAGAAGGGAGCTGATGTTGGGGGAGGATTAGAATGGGATGGGGCTGGAAGAGTGAAATGGACAGGGGAAAAATATTTTGTGTGGGAGGGAAGAAAAATCTACAATTGGCCGGGTACTGGGAGAGTAAGTGGTGATTGAGGATGGAGGGGTAAAATTTGAGTGGATGAAATAGGAATGAGGAAGGAGCAAAAGGAGAAAGATTAATTTGTTAAAGCAGATGTAGAGAGAGAATGGAAAAAAAACTAGAAGAGAGAAGAAAGGACAAATGGACAGCAGACGATGGAGAGTTAGCAGAAGACACGAAGAAACCAGAAGAAAGTGGCCGGAACAATTGCAACTGAAAAAAATGCACAAAAGGTAGAAAAATATCTATTTAGAATTTATTAACTGGAATATGTCAGCTCTGGAAAATGTGCATCATTAACGTCTGCGCTTTGTATGGTAACATTATGCAAATATTTATGCAAATGAGGACCCGCGTCTTATGCGGCCTGCGGGTTACTTTACAAGTCCTCATTTGGCCCTCAAAGCAATTTGAGTTTGAGACCCCTGCTGTAGGGTATTGAAGAATTTCAAGTTCTTCAGCCCTAGGCTCTTTCTCCAAAGTCACCGTTATGGACAAACCCCGAGCAACACTGCAAATAAAGTCTTGGAAAGACATGTCCTCCAGAGGGGACATGTGACATTGTGGAGATGGAGATGGGTCTTCTGGGAGAGTTCTCATGTCCCGGGTATCGGCAGATTCATCACCCAATGAATCGGTGCCGAAGACTCAAAGTATAGATGGGCAGGGTGTTCCCGCTCTGCACGTACTCGATACCAATCAAAACCGGTAGCTGAAGCTTGTGGTGCCGGAACCTCGGTACCAGAAACAGATTTGAGTGCCAGCATGAGCGGTAGCGTGGTAAGCGGCAAAAAGGTCGAAGCAGGTTGTGTTGGTACCGGAGCCTGTAAAGGCTTCATCGGTAGGGAGGCCACCAGTAAGGCCGCTAAGCTCTGCTCAATGGCCAGGATACGTTGATCCATGGAGCTTGCTGATGCTTGGATATCGGTTCCGGAATTGCGGGCCACAATCCCTTGGCATAGTACCCCTACTATTTAATATCTTTCTTGCCAGGCTTGCCTTACTTATCAGCAGCAGGGTGTGTCTGCATATTTTTATGCGGAAGACATCCTGCTGCTCTTTCATATCTATCCCACTCCCCCTGACCTCTCTTCAGTGAATGCCTGTCTCAACCTAGTAGCTCTCTAGGTTGAAAACAAATAACTTGAAATTCAATCCAGTGAAGACTTCTGCCTTGCGGCCTTCTAGTTCATTTCCGTCCCCGTCTGTGACCCCTATCTCTTGAAGGCATCACCATTCCCACTTTTCAAACTCTCAAATACCTAGGTGTTATTCTTGACCCCACTCTCACCTTTCAATCTCACATTAATACCATCATTCGTCATTGTTTCTTCTCCCTCTGGCAAGTTCGGTTTCTTTTTCTTCCAACAACTGCTATTACCACTCTACTTCTCTCTTTAGTTATTTCAGAATTGGATTATTGCAATACCATTTACTCTGGTCTTCCTCAATATCAGTTAAAGCATTTACAGTCTGTTTCAAACACCGCCATTCATCTACTTCACCATTCCTCTCATTTTGATCATGTTACCCCACTATTCATTAAGGGGCTTGTTTACAAAGCCGCGGTAGCGGTTTCCGATCATTACTGAAATCAATGGGGCCGCGGCTCCGATAACAATCGGAAACCGCTACCGCGGCTTTGTAAACAAGCCCCTAAGTCTCACTGGCTCCCTCTACCGTACCGCATTCAATATAAACTTCTCATCATAATTCACAAGACCCTTAACTCCGGTATTCCTGCTTACTTATCCTCCCATATTATTTCATATGCATCTACCCGTTCGCTCTTCTCTATACATATGCATCATCTCTACCTGCTATCCCTATCAAATGTCCATCTGGATATATCTGCAACTCTGCCTTGTTCTTCTCATGTCCCTTACTTTGGAACTTACTTCCACCAGTTTTATGTCTTGAATTATCTTTCCCAAAATTTAAAGCAGTGCTTAAAACACACCTTTTTCAATAGGCCTTTAACATAACCCCTGATATTACCTAGAAAATAAGAACTAAGGATATTCCACCCAACTGCATGCTCAGAACACTTGGAAGCTCTATTCCGCCTCCTCTTTGTTATCCTTCTTATAGTATCTGCCTCTATATACTATTTTAAATTGGCGTTCTTTTCCATTTCTATTGTTTTTATTGTAAACCATCCTGATACACTGTCGACGGGCGGTATATCAAGTCTTTTAATAAACCATAAATCCTTAAGCGTATCTCAGTTCAAAGGTTCAAGAGACTGATGCACAAGATCAAATCCCACAGGGGAAGGAAATCATCACCCCCCCCCCCCCCCCCGCTAGAATTTACAGTCTCTAAGTAGATTACCATTATATCCCCTCTCCTGTTGGATGATTTCCTCTCATTTATGGTTTTAATGATGCATCTATTCATTTTTTTTCACAGTACTCCACTTGGATGTTCCCTACATATATTAGTTACGTTCTACCAGTGTTTCACTAGTGGTGAGTGGTTGTCTACATTGCTCAGTATTCACTATGTATATATGTGTCTGATTATAACATAACCCTCCTGTAGTATATTTTATATATGTTTTTAGTTATTATACATGTACATAAGATTTTTATAATTACTTATTAATTTTAGTCCTTTTTATATATATGTATGATTTTAGATGAGAGAACTATTTTATCAATTGGTTCTTTTGGATTAGGTGATCGTAATATATATATATTGTGGAGGCCCCTGGCCCAGGCAACAGCCTAAAAGCCTAGGGCTGCACTTGTTAGTCCTTTATTTAAAGAGTTTTTTCCTCCTCCAGCGCCGGGGCTGCTGGGAGTTGTAGTTGTGTTGTTTAGAAAAAAACAAGTAGTGTGGAGACCGAGGGTTTACAAGGCAAAACACAGGAATTTATTTCTTTTCCTAAAAGCATTAAGGCTCAACGCAAAACAAACAGGATTCTTTCTCCAAACAATAATCCATAGGCATTTTATACCAAACAAAACAATGAAACTGCTCTTTGTAGCTTTTTAACATGTGTCGCTGTTTTCAAACCATTCAGCAATCAAACATGGTTTCTTTTCTCTTCAAAACAAAAAAAAATATCCTCTCTTTAGCAAACAGGGTTTTTTTTAGCATTCCTGGCTAAACACAATTCTCCCTATTTTCATACTGCCTTTTAGGACATTCAGGTTATAAACCTTTCTCTCTTATCCAAGAACTTTTATACTGCCTTCAGGCATAAAGAACAGTCCATTACAGAATCTTCAGAGCTTCCATTGGATTCATAATAGTCTATCTGCATTTCCTCAGGACCTGTGTCTGGTAAATCTGGCTCTGAACCTGCATGAGAAACTTCAGGCTTAATATTCTCTAAAAGTTCCAGAACCTTTCTCCACTGAGGCTTTTTCCTATGCAAAGGGTTTCCACGAGGAACGTGGAGCTTCTTCTCTTGCATCAAACGGCACAATGCCTCTAACTGGCTCACAGCACTTTTGGCTACACTTTTATTCACGCACCTTTTTGGACGTTGCAGCTCCTTAGCTAGTTCAGGAACGGTTGTCACTGCAGCCTGACCCCTGTCAGCACTTCTCTCTGGCACAGCTCTCCTAGTTTTAACACCAATTGCAGTTTCCTTGCAATCCTGGCTTTTTTTCTGACTAGGGCTTTCACCTCTGAGAATCCCCCGGAAGTCTCCACTGTTCTCCTCCACAGTGAACTCTCTGGGCCTTTCTCTGGTGCTTCTCTCACCACCGAATTCTCCAGTGTGCTGCTTCCTTCTCGTAGTGCTGCCCCTCTCAAGCTGAGTCTGAGACTGAGACTCTCTTCCAGTGGTGCTGCCCTTCTCAAGCTGAATCTGAGTCTGCGTCTGCCCTCCTTCTGTTTCCCTGGGTTTATAAGAGTGTCTCGTGCACTGCCCTTCCCCCAGGTGTCTCTCATTAGTTTCCAAGCCTACCCTCAGATTAGCAGAGCTTGGGTGTGTCCTGTCCTCAGTAGCTGCATGTTTTTTTTCTCTGCTTGCATTTTGAGAGCTACTGATTCCTAGCCTGTCTCTTTCTTTAAAGGTAAAAGTCTGATTTTCTTCCAATTCCATGGACTCAGCCATACTCTCCTCATCACAACATATATATATATATATATATATATATATATATTTATATTATTTATTAATTTAATGCCTTTATATACCGCGCTCTTTAAAATCAGTGCGGTTTACAGATAAAGCACAGTTACTTACCTGTAACAGGTGATCTCTGGGAACAGCAGGAATAAGTCTTCACATATGGGTACGTCGGTACTGACGGAGCCTGCGCAGGAACGCTCCCCAGCTTCCCAAAAAAGGAAAGCTTTTGGGAGCATCCCACAGCGCCTGCGCGCTGCCTTCCCGCCTTTCCTAACCGCCTCTCCTCAGTTCGAGTTTTCAGCTGAGACAAAGAGAGAGAGAGGAAAGGAAAGATAGAGAGATACAACTCCTAGGGGAGGTGGGTGGGTTGTGAACACTTATTCCTGCTGTTCCCAGAGATCACCTGTTACAGGTAAGTAACTGTGCTATCTCCAGGAACAAGCAGGAATGAGTCTTCACATATGGGGACTCCCTAGCTAGAGATGCCTGGGAGATCCCTCAGGTTATGAGACCCTGGGAAGGGCTCTACCTCCTTCTATAGATCACAGGCATCCATTCTGGGAAGGAGGGCAGGAGTTGATTAAGAATGGAACAGGTGTTTGAGAACAGCCTGACCAAACAAGGCATCCCGGCGGGAGTCCTTGTCCAAGCAGTAATGGGCTGTGAAGGTATGAACCGAGGCCCAGGTGGCCGCTCGACAGATCTGGTCGATGGACACAGAATTTAGATGAGCCATAGAGGTGGCCATGGCCCTCACATTATGAGCTGTGACATGGCTCTCCAGAGAAAGGTTCTTACTCTGGTAGGCGTAAGAAATACACTGAGCAATCCAATTGGACAGTGTCCTCTTAGAGACTGGAAGTCCCAAATGAGAGGGATCAAAAGCAACAAAGAGTTGAGAAGACTTTTTATGTTGCTGTGTCCTTTGTAAGTAAAAAGCAAGAGCTCTCTTACAATCCAGAGTATGAAGATTCCTCTCTGCACTTGATGCATGAGGAGCTGGAAAAAAGACAGGTAAATATACCTCTTGATTAAGATGAAAAGGTGAGACCACTTTAGGCATAAAGTGTGGATTGGTCCTAAGGACTACCTTATCATGATGGAACCTTGTATAAGGTGGATTAGCCACTAAGGCCTGCAGTTCACTGATGCGGCGAGCTGAGGTGACTGCAATGAGGAAAATAACCTTCCAGGAAAGAAATTTCAAGGAGGTGGTGGCTAAGGGTTCAAAAGGTGGCTTCATAAGCTGACCAAGAACCAGATTTAAGTCCCATGCCACCGGAGGAGGTCTAATGGGAGGTTTAGTTAAAGTGAGGCCTCTCATGAATCTTGCAATAAGAGGATGAGAGGAAATAGGTTGTCCATTGATAGGCTTAAGAGATGCTGCAAGAGCACTCAAATGGACCCTTACTGAATTCATCTTAAGACGTGCATTGGAAAGATGCAGGAGATATTCCAATAGAGAATTCAAGGATAGTGCTAGAGGGTCAAGACCCTTCTCAGTACACCAAATGGAAAACCTTTTCCATTTAAAAGCATAGGAACGTCTAGTAGAAGGTTTTCTGGAAGCATGGAGGATATCCCTCACTTGCTGAGAGAGATTCCAACCTTGAAGGTCTAGGCCTTCAGTAACCAGGCTCTGAGGTGAAGGGACTTGGGGTTTGGGTGCCACAGAGTCCCCTCCTCCTGGGACAGAAGGTCTGGAGCAGCCCCCAAGTCCAGGGAGGGGGCTTGAGAGAGATGCAGAAGTAGAGGGTACCACACTTGGCGTGGCCAGCGTGGAGCTTATGAGGATCATAGATCCTTGATCCCTCTGGAGTTTGAACAGAGTCCTGGGAATCAAGGGAATGGGTGGAAAGGCATACAGGAAGCCTTGACCCCAGTGAAGGAGGAAGGTATCCCTGGCCTGAACTCCCTGACACAGAATTCTGGAACAGAATCGGGGAAGTTTGGCATTCCACGGACTTGCAAAGAGGTCTATGTCCGGGGTTCCCCATTCTTGGAAGATTCTGAGTACCTGGTCCATGTGCAGGGACCATTCGTGTGAAAGCAGAACTCGACTGAGTCTGTCTGCCCAAGAGTTTTGGATTCCTGGGAGGTATACAGCCAGGAGATGTATTTGATGCTCTCTGGCGAAGGCCCACAATCTTAGAGCTTCGTTGCAAAGCGACAGAGAGCCAGTTCCTCCTTGCTTGTTTATGTAAAACATGGCTACTTGATTGTCCGTATGTATGAGGACTGTCTTGTAGCTTAGGAGGGTATGAAAGACCTTGAGAGCCAGAAAAACTGCTCGAAGCTCCAAGTGGTTGATATGAAGAGAGGTCTCCTGTGGAGACCAAGTGCCCTGAGTGGAGAGGTCTTGTAGATTATTATTATTATTATTTAGCTGTATTTATATCCCGCTTTTCACCAGGTCAAAGCGGTCAATTGGGAGATACATTTAACACGAGGGGATATGACACACATACGCTAATACTTACAGGGAACATGGGCAATGGAGGGTTAAGTGGCTTGCCCAAGACCACAAGGAGTACCTATAGGACTAGAAATCCCAGTCCCTCCGGCCTGAGATTGCTGTCCCCAGGTGGGACTTGAACCCCCGGCCCTCCGGCCTGAAGTACCTTGTCCTAACCACTAGGCCACTCCTCCCACAACCTGTTTGGGAGGCATCTGTTGTGAGGGTTGCCTGGGGCAACAACTGTTGGAAGGGAGACCCCAGCAACAGATTTTTGGTGGACATCCACCACTGGAGAGACCAAAAGAGACGTTTGGAGGTTGTTATTTGGTCTGAGAGAGCTCCTGATGCTTGAGTCCACTGGGTGGACAAAGTCCATTGAGCTGCTCTCATGTGAAGGCGAGCATAAGGTACCACATGCACTGTGGATGCCATGTGGCCTAGCAGTTGTAGCATCTCCCGGGCAGTTAAGTGATTTCTTGATTGAATCTGGGAGGCTAACTGCACTAGACGTTGGCAACGGGCCTGGGGAAGGTAGGCCCTTGCAGTAGTAGTATCCAACCAGGCCCCTATGAACTCTAGGGACTGAGTAGGGGTAAGCTGGGACTTTGGGAGGTTTACCACAAGTCCCAGATACTGCAGAATGCTCCTTGTGCGGTCCAGGGAAGTCTGGGCTTCTGACTGAGATGGAGCTCGGATGAGCCAGTCGTCCAGGTATGGGAATACAAATATTCCTAGAGTGCGTAGAAATGCAGCTACTATTGCCATGCATTTGGTGAACACACTTGGAGCAGAGGCCAGACCGAAAGGAAGCACCCTGTATTGGTAATGTTTTCCTTGAAAAAGAAAACGGAGGAACCTTCTGTGAGATGGATGGATGAGGACATGTGTGTACGCATCCTTGAGATCTAGAGAACAAAGTCAATCCTGACTCTGGAGGTATGGAAGGAGAGTGCCTAGAGAAAGCATCTTGAATTTCTCCTTGCATAGAAATTTGTTCAATTCCCTGAGATCTAATATGGGTCTGTAGCCCCGTGTTTTCTTTGGAATCAGAAAATAGGGGGAGTAAAACCCTGACCCTTGTTGAAGAAGAGGTACTTCTTCTATTGCCCCTTGGGCAAGAAGGGTAGCTACCTCCTGACCTAAAAGGTCGAGAAGAGATGTTGGAGAATTGAAGTGTCTCACCATGGTGTAAGGAGGAAGGTTTGAGAAATGAAGCTTGTAGCCCTCCCTTATGATGTAGAGGGTCCACTGCTCTGATGTAATTTGCTCCCATTTGGGAGCAAAATGAGCTAACCTTCCTGGAATGGTGAGAGGTTCTGGCTGTTGTAGAGCCAGAAAGGCTAAGTTCTCTAGCATCAAGTCAAAAACCCTGAGGAGGTTGAGTCTGCTGAGTTGCAGCAGCCCCTGTAGACTTAGGCCTGGCCTGCTTAGGTTGCTGACGCTTAGTGGTAAAGTGACCTGTAGATGATTGTTGGCCAGTAGTAGAAGGGAATCTGCCCTTTTTGACAAAAAGACTTCTTGAAAGGTTTTTTCTTGGCAGGAATGGAGGTTGACTTTGAAAGTCTATCCAAAGCAGAATTTTCTGCATCCATTTGAGTGGCTTTTATTTGCCATTCTTTGCCAAACAGGTTTTCACCTGTACAGGGAAGATTTCCTAAGCCATCCTGGACCCAAGGTTCTAAATCAGAAGCTTGGAGCCAAGCAATTCTGCGAGCAGCTATGGCAATGGCCAAAGTTCTGCTGGCACCTTCAAAGGAGTCAAAAGCTGCACGGTTGGAAAACTTTGAAATGTCTTGAGTATGCTTAAGCCAAGTAAGGAATTCTTCCCTTTTATCCTCTGGAAGAAAAGGGAGGAAAGTGTGCAGTTTATCTGCAACTTCTTTTAGAAACATACCCATGTAAAGACTATAGGAGTTGATTCTGGCAATAAGCATACTGGCTTGGAAGATTTTCCTACCAAACGCATCCAAGGTCCTACATTCTCTTCCTGGGGGGGCAGAGGAGTGTCTTTTTGCACTCTTTATCCTCTTCATAGCTGACTGCACCACAATAGAATGGTGAGGAAGCTGTGTTTTATGAAAACCAGGACAAGGAGGGACACGGTACATAGTGTCCAATCTTTGAGAATGAGGAGAGATAGTGAGAGGAGTCTCCCATAAGTCAATCATGTGCTCATAAAGAATCTCATGAATTGGCAAGGTGACTGCCTCCTTAGGAGCCTTAGAATAACCCAAAATATCCAATTTTTTAGCTCTAGGCTCTGACTCAGAGGTTACTGAAATAGAGAGTCCTTTAGCTACTTCTCTTATGAAGTCTTGAAAGGACAAGTCCTCTGGAGGAGACATCCTTCTTTTTGGAGAAGAAGGTTCCTCAGGAAGGGTTATAGATACTTCAGGAGACTCCTCTGATGTATCAGAATCTTCAGAGGAATCAAAGTATCGCCTGTCAGGGTGTTCTTCTAAAGCTCGATACGCGTATCGAGCGGTATCGACATCAGGTGTCATCGGTACCGGTTCGGTACCGATGAGCATCCCTGGACAGGGAACCGCTGCAGTCGGCATCCTGGTTGATGTCGATGCAGTCGGTACCGGTACCGGCGCTGGTGCCAGTACCGGAGCCGATACCGACAACGGGTTTTGTTGTGGTATCAGCAGCGTCGCAGCTTGAATGAAGGCTGTGATAGCCTGCTGCATGGATAGAACATTCTGATCCATCGACGCCATGAATGTCTGGAATTCGGTACCGGAAGGTTGCGCCGGTACCCCAGAGCATTCTAACAGGTGATCAGTCGAGGCCGTGCCATCGATGTCAACCTGTAACCCCATAGGAGGAGCTCTGGAAGCCGGAGCTTCCCGCTGGGGTTGTTTTGCCGGTGCAGGATCCTCGAGGGCAAGCCTGGAGGCATCTCGATGCTTGGAAGGAGATTTACCCTTCGAGGACCGGCTGGATTTATGTTTGGTTACCTGAGATCTATGGGAGGAAGTAGAGGCCCTGGAAGACGTCGATGCTACTGAAGCTGCATCAGAGGGAAACAGCACATGGAGCTTAGCTGCTCGGTTCTGTAAACCTCGTTTAGACATCAAGGAGCAAGACGGACAATCCAGAATGGAGTGGTCAGGACCCAAACATTTAAGACACCATTCATGGGTGTCGGTGACAGAAATAGTACCGCTACACTTAGTGCATTTTTTAAACCCAGAGGCTGGTTTTTCCATGAGGAAATTTTCTCGTGAGGCCTAAGGCCCAAGAGAAAAAACACACTAAGTGAGGGAAAAAAGTGTTATATTTTTATTTTTTTTAAAGAAAAGAAAGAAAGACCGGCGGTACCGGTCCGACGTCAGGGAAGGCAGACGCGCGACCAAAGAAATAAAATAAAATAAAGAACTTCTTCAGCGGTGACAGGAACACGACCTGCTGGCTCCGCGGAAAAGAAGAACTGAGGAGAGGCAGTTAGGAAAGGCGGGAAGGCAGCGCACAGGCGCTGTGGGATGCTCCCAAAAGCTTTCCTTTTTTGGGAAGCTGGGGAGTGTTCCCGCGCAGGCTCCGTCGGTACCGACGTACCCATATGTGAAGACTCATTCCTGCTTGTTCCTGGAGATTATTTTATACAGAGCAGAGAGAGCCTGCTTTGCACTTACATTGAACGGGTAATGCAACTTGGATTTAGAACTGGGGTAACTATATACAGTCTAAGCAGGATGTCACTGCGCAGTTGTAGCAACATGGCTTATATATATAATTTTTACTATTTATCATTTTTCATAGTTTAAGTTTTTATTTGAAATATTATATTTTTAATATAACTTTTAATTTATATATAATGTTTTATGTACAT
The DNA here is from genome assembly GCA_033557465.1 of Ichthyophis bannanicus. Taxonomy (NCBI): domain Eukaryota; kingdom Metazoa; phylum Chordata; class Amphibia; order Gymnophiona; family Ichthyophiidae; genus Ichthyophis; species Ichthyophis bannanicus. The sequence continues at coordinate 1,373,035,212 of CM066032.1, read as the reverse complement.
TTTTGTACAAGGTCTTAGTCCCCTGAAAAAGGCTTCGGTCGAAACACGTGTTGGGCAGACCCTGGTTGTTAATAAAAGTGCTTCCTCCAGTGGCGTGGCTCTCCTGCTTGCTTGTGCTCCCTTGTGCCTGCAGGAGGTGCCTTCCTTCTGCGCTCTTTGGTTCTGAAGGCTGAAGGACAGTGCCCTCTTGCAATCCAGGGTATGTAGCAAGGCCTCCACTTAGGATGCATGAGGCCTGGAGAAGAAAGTGGGAAGGATCACCTCCTGGTTCATGTGAACGCCACCTTAGACAAGAATTTCGGGTGCGTCCAGAGAACGATCCTGCTTTTGTGGAACCTGGGGTGGGGGGCATGGGCCATCAATGCCTGCAGCTAACTCGCCTGGCTGAAGTGAGCGCCACCAGGAACACTACTTTCCATGACAAGAACTTAAGATGGCATGTAGCCAGAGGCTCAAAAGGGGGAGCCATCAAATTCCTGAGAATGACATTCAGATCCCATGCCATTGGTGGCGGGTAGACGGGGAGGGTTGCAAAAGGAGAAACCCCTTCATGAAGTGGCTCACAAGGGGGGTGCCATCGACGAGGTGATGATGTGCTGCTAGGGCGCTGAGGTGCACCCTGACTGAGTTGGACTTTAGATCAGCCCAGGATAGGTGCAGAAGGTATTGTAGGATTGTTCTGCACTGAGCAAGAGAAAGGGTTGAGATTTCTTTCTGCACTCCAGGCAGAGAATCCATGCCATTTTAAAGCATATGCGCATCGTGTTGAATCTTTGTGCGATGCTAGTAGGATATCCTCCACCTCCCAGGATAGGTGGAGGTGTGCTATGGCTAGCCGTTCAGCAACCACACCGTCAGGACGAGGGACTGGAAGATGGGATAGAGAAGGGTCCCGTCCTCCTGCAAGAGTAGAGGAGTAGCCTAATGGTTAGAGCACTGACTTGGGAACCAAAAGATCAGGGTTTGATTCCCACTAGCACTCCTTGTGGCCTTGGGCAAGTCACTTAACCCTCCATTGCCTCAGAAAAATCCAAGTTATCAATGTCCCTGTTTAATGTACATTACTGAATTTAAGTTATAATGTAAACTGCTTTGACTGAAAATGATAAAACAGTATAAGAAAACCTGTTAAATAAATAAATAAGTCTGGGTCCTGGCCTTGAGGTATTGAGGCCACTTGGGATAGTTACAGGAGCAGAGGGAACCATGGCTACAGGGGCCACCAAGGGGTGAGAATTATGGAGGCCCGGTCCGACTGAACCTTGAGCAAGGTCTTGAGAACCAGAGGAGTAGGAGGGTATGTATACAGCAGACTCCCAGACCGAGACAGAAGAAAGGCATCCACCAACACTCGTTCTGGGGCTGGTCTCCGGGAGCAGAAGCTCAACAGTTGCGCTTTCTCAGGGTTGGCGAAGAGATCCAATGTCGGGGTCCCCTAGCATCCAAAGTCAGAGTTGACCACCACTGTTTTGAGGCATCACTCGTGGAGCTGAAGGACTCTGCTGAGTCTAGCTGTGAGCAGATTATCCTGGCCTGGCAGGTAGACTGCCTGGAGGATTCTGCCCTCCTCCACGGCGAAGGTCCACAGGTGAACCACCTCCCAACAGAGGAGGTACGAGCCCGTTTCCCCCTGCTTGTTGATGTAAAACATCACTACTTGGTTGTCTATCTAAATGAGGACAACCTGGCCAGCCAACTGGGACTGGAACATCTGAAGGTATTTGTCACAGCTCTCAGTTCCAAGAGGTTGATCTGGAGGGCACTGTCCTCCTGAGTCCAGGCACCCTGCGACTGAAGACAGTTGCAGTGGGCTCCCCAGCTGAGCCTGGAGGTGTCTGTAGTCAGAAGGCATTGTTCTGGTGCTCTGGTTCTCAAGACCTTGCTCAAGGTTAAGTCGGACCGGGCCTCCATAATTCTCACCCCTTGGTGGCCCCTGTAGCCATGGTTCCCTCTGCTCCTGTGACTATCCCAAGTGGCCTCAATACCTCAAGGCCATGAGATTCTGTCTGCTCTGCCACCAGTTGCTGGGTGATCTGGACTTGATCCTCCAGTCGGCCTGTGACCTGAGCCCATTGAGAGCTAAGAGTCCATTAGGCCTGTCACATCTGGAGACGAGCCTGCGGTGTTTCATGAACCATCAAGGCCATGTTCTCTAATAGGTGCAGCAGGAGACGGGAGGATGCCAATGAGCAACCCTGTACCTTTCTTGTTAGGGTTGCCAGATGTTGCGCCTGGTCTAGAGGGAGGAAGGCTCTGGCCTGGGTCAAGTCCAGAAGGGCTCTTATGAACTCCAGGTGCTCGGACAGGAGCAGATGCGACTTTGGGAAGTTGATCACAAATTTCAGATGTTGCAGCAGCCTTATGGTGCGGTGGGCTGCGTGATGTACCCCCTCTAGCAAGCTGGCTTTCAGAAGCCAGTTAACCAGACAGGGGAAGATTGAGACTCCCAGTAAGCTGAGGTGAGCGGCGACTACCATCAGGAACTTGGTAAACACCCTGGGGATTGAAGAGAGGATGAAGGGAAGCACCCTATACTGGTAGTGGCAGCCTCTGACGATGAAGTGGAGGTACTGACGGTGCTGGGTGTAGATCAGGATGTGGGTATAGGCATCTTTGAGCTGCAGGAGGTAGGGCAGCAATGTTCCAAGGGATGTCATCTTGAACTTTTCCTTGACCAGAAAATGGTTTAGGTCCCGCAGATCCAGGATGGGCCGAAAGTCACCTGTCTTTTTTGGGACGAGGAAGTACCAGGAGTCAAAACCCGTGCCCCAGAGGGGCTGAGGTACTGACTGCACCGCCCGATCCTTGAGTTCCTTCTGCAGAAGCTCTCTATGCAGGGAGGCCATGGGAAGTTCCCCTGGAAAGAAGGAAGGAGGCGTCTGGTCGAAATGCAGAAGGTAACTTTCCCGCACCACCTGCAGCACCCAAGCTTCGGTGGTGATGCCCGGCCAGAGGTGAGTGAAATAGATCAGACATCCTCTGGGGAAAGACGGGCTATGCCCAATGAGTCAAAAGGCCCCCCACCCCAATCTGTGGCTGGGGCACTGTTTGGGGGCTTTCTGCTTATGGGGGCCATGCCCCTGGCGAAGGGTGAGCCATCTTCCAGGACAGCCTAGTCCTGGTCATGAATTCTGACTCCAACTCGGTCACCTTGTCGGTCATGGGCTTCCCAAAGAGGTTTTCTTCTCGGCAGGGGACATCAGCCAGTCTGTCCTGCACCCATTGTTGAAGCCAAGCCAGGTAGCAAGCACAGATGCCCACCACAGCTACATGAGCCACGGACTCAAAGCCATCAAAGGCTGCTCGAGTCTGGAATTTGAAGCATTCCTTGACAGAGGACACGAAGGTCCAGAAGTGCTTGAGAGATTCATCTGCCAGCCCAGCTGAGAACCTGGCAAGTTCCTTTGCTAGGTCCCTCAGATACATGCCCATGTACAGCTGGTGAGCTTGGATGCGGGCCACAAGAATTGAGCCCAGGCAGCATTTTCTGCCAAAGCAGTCCATGGTGCGGGCCTCCCTACCAGGGGGCACCAAGGAGTGCTTTTCTGACTCTTTATTCGACGCATGGCTGACTCCACCACCATGGAGTTGTGAGGTAGCTGTGTCTTCTGAAAGACGAGACTCTTGCCAACTTAATACTGTGAATCGCGTCGCCGGCTCACTAGTGGCACTATCACCGGGCTCTCACACATCCTGAACAGCAAGCACTCCAGGATGGGGTGAATCGCACAGTCAGTGTCTCCTTCAAAGGGACCTCCTACTAGAGGATCTCTAAGTCCTTGGCATGAAGCTCGTCCTCTAGTTCCACCATGAAGGCCAGGGCCTTCGACAACCCCCAAATGAGGAACGTGAGGTCCTCGGGTGGGGACCTCCAGCGGTCCTTAGGGAGAGATGGTTCAGAGGGGAGATCCTTGTACAACATGGTGTTGGGCGACTTGTTATCGAAAGGTCTCCCAGCCCAACTCAGAGCCGGACAAGATGAGTCACAAATGGTCATCAGGTTGATGAGCTGCCAGCGCCAAAGGAGAGCTTGGTGCCAAACGTGCTGACCCAGAGGTGCTTGGGGGCGAGTGGTGCCTCAAGCAGGAGGCCGACCGACATGGTTCAGAGCAAGCGAATCATTCTGGGATGTTCTCCGGGGAAGTCCTTGCTCTGGAGGGTCCCATTATCGGCACAGATGACCTGGAGGCTCCACCCATCAGGCCCCGCTGCACCTCAAAGAAGGCAGCCAGGCTGTGTTCCAAGGCCACCATCCCGACTTTGATGCCAGTAGGCTCTGCAGTGTCTGGTTTGACCTCGAGGGCATCGAGGGGAATCACCAATGGTGATCGCATCAGAGGACAAAGCCTGATCTTCCGACACGGTGGGAGTTTCCTCCCACCGGGGCAGCTTCGAGGGCCGCTCCCGACCATCGCCCTCCACATTGGGTCGAGGACTCTGAGATCGGACTTCGACTTGAATGATGTCTTGGATCCATGGGGGAGGTCCTCAGAGAACAATCCTGAGTCTGAGGGGCTTGGATCGAACATCTGGATCATCGGATGCAGTCTCTGAGGGCAGCGATTCCATACTTGATGCCGGCAGAGACCTTTCAAACAAAACAGCTCCCCCAACTGCTTTTCACAATTCTTCCAGCTCTTGCTCTACATCTGCAGGCAAAGCGGGTAAGTGGAATCATTGTGATCTGCACCAAGGCACTTGATAAAGCAATTGTGGTGGTCTGTTATGGACATGGTACAGGGGCATTTGTCACATTGCTTAAAACCACTGACCAAAGACACAGCGGGGAAGACTGTACCTGTGGGATTAAGCTCAGAATTCTTGGTCAGGGAGGGAGCAAGGAAAGACCCACGCACTGAAAAAAAAAGGAAAAAAGAGAACCCGAGAAAAACGTATCACCGAGGCAAGGGTGGACTCGGGCAGCAAGGTGGTGATCGGGAACTGACCGGCAAAAAGAAAAAAACGCTAAGGTTAGAAAAATCAACTTTTACCAGGGAAGACAAACAGGGCGTCTGCAGGGCTCCGTGGAAAAAAGTAGACTGAGGTAAGATGGTACCCTTGGGTGGGAAGGTGATCGCGCTTGCACGGTTTAACTTCCAAAGGTTTTCTTTGAAAGCTGGGGAGTGAATCCGAGGGGGTTCCATCGATACTGATGCCACCCATATGTGAGGACTGACTTCCTGCTTGTTCCTAGAGAATCCCAAGTCCTGGGAGCCAGGCACCAATGGAAGTCACGGAGCTGACAGCTGAACTTGTGCCAGTGCTCCGTGGTCCGAAAATTTCTCCTAGGTGAGTGTCCAAATGAGTGCTGAGAAATTCCAAATTCTTCTGGGACAGGGTCAAGCAGCTATTCTTGTGATTGACTTTGCACCAGAGTTTCTCGAGAAGCTGTACCACTCGCCAGGGCTGGCTCAAAGGGTTGTATCACCCTGAGCCAATTTTTGCTTTCGCATCCCTCCCCCCCCTCACACCTTTGGTCCAATATTCCCGTGCAAGCTGCGCAAACAGGGGTAAAATTTCAGCCCACTGGCTTGTTAAATGTCACTCTTTCATTTAAATTAATCTGTGTATTCTGTGTCACTATCCATAAAAAAAGGAGTCAAAACTCTCAAGCTTTTAGTTAGATTTTTCGGTTTTTAGATCAGCTGTATTTTGATTTTTTTTTAATCTCCTTTTGTGTTTCTGCCAAACTAGTCTTGGATTAATGATGTCGCCTCTCCCAGCACTCCTTCCATTTTGATGGATACTGTACATGTGTTACATGTCTATATTCTTGCAACCATTGATTTATCTGGATTGTAAACTGCCATGATGTAAATCTCGAATGGCAGTATATCAAATCATTTAAAATAAATAAATAAAATAAATATAGATAGTGCGCAAAATATACAGAGTGTGATGGTGGAGGGAGGAGTGGCCTAGTGGTTGGGGCAAGTTACCTCAGGCCAGAAGGTCGGTGGTTCAAATCCCATTAAAGGACAGCAACCTTGGGCCAGAAGGACTGAGGTTTCTAGTCCCACAGGTGCTCCTTGTGGTCTTGGGCAAGCCACTTAACCCTCCATTGCCCATGTTCCCTGTAAAATAGTTATCTCCAAGTTATAATGCCCTGTTCAATGTAATTTCAGTTTGTTCAATGTAAACCGCCTTGATATCATGAAAGGCAGTATATAAGAAATGTTAAATAAATAAATGGTGTGGTCATTATATTCTTTGTTTAGGCTAGGCCTGATATTCCACAGACCAAAACTAAATGTGTAGCTTACCTGAATAGTGGCTGAATATTGCCACTATCTGGATAATTTTCTGGCCAACCCTTGCTCCTCCCCTAATATGCCCCACAAATATACAGATGAAATCTGGGCATTCTGCAATTTAAAAGCCTGATTATTATCTGAATATCTTTTGAAAATACGCAGTTAGGCTAATTATGCATTTGCCAGCGAATGCCTAATTGCCTTTGAATAGCAGTCTGATAGGGAATAATTATTCATTCATATAGAAGACTCCCAGACTCACCAATAAAACTCTCCCAAAAACAAATGCAGAGCAGAACTTAGGTGTTTCACTTTACATCTCAACATACAAAAAAATTATATTCAAATTTTAGTCTCACATCAGTGACAAAATCACTAACTTCCTCCAGAGCTAGACACCGCGGACCTGATTTTCGGCTGTTCAGATCTTCGAAGGGCTATGCATTGACTCCTTGTTGCATAGCCCTCCCCGCCGACATCTAAACTGGATAGTCAATGCAGCAGTGCTGCCAGTTGGAAAAAAAGGGCGCGAAAGTGCCAAGGAGGAAAAAAGGACTACAAACCCGAGACTCGATGCCAGGGCAGCAGGCTCAGGTGGCAGAAAGAGGACCGGTGTACTACCGGAGGAGAGTATGAAACTCAGGTCGAGAAAATCAACTTTTTCTGGAGGAAGAGCAGACAGACGTCTGAAGGGCTCTGCGGAAAACAGGAGGCTGAGTATGATGCACCCTTGGGCGGGAAAGGGACCACGCATACGAGGTGGCATCTCCCAATGGCTTTCTTTGAAAGCTGGGGGGATGCTTTCGTGAGGGCTCCCTTGGTGCCGACGTCACCCATATGTGAGGAATGACTTCCTGCTTGTTCCTGGAGAAAGCTTGCTTCTTTGCAAAATCAGAGAGTAGACACTTAGGAAGGAGTAAATAGCATGAGGAGGGATCTAACAAAGCTTGAAGAATGATCAAGAATTTGTCAGTTGAGATTTAATGCTAAAAAATGCAGGCTCACGCATTTAGAAACATATCATAAGAAAAAGACCACATGGCCTATCTAGTCTGCACTTCAATATCAAATACTATAGTCCCTTTTTAACTTTGGAGATTTTCTTATTTATTTATTTAACAGGGTTTTTTTCTACAGCCTTATCATTTCAGTCAAAGTAGTTTACATTGTAACTTAAACTTGGTAATGTATATTAAACAGGGACATTGATAACTTGGATTTTTCTAAGGCAATGGAGGGTTAAGTGATTTGCCCAAAGCCACAAGGAGTGCTAGTGGGAATCAAACCCTGGTTTTCTACTGTGTTTGTCCCAGGCTTTCTTGTATTTAGGTACGGTCCTCGTCTCTACTACCTCCACTGGTAGATTATTCCATGCATCTACCATTCTTTGCATAAAGACATATTTCCACATATTATTCCTGAGTCTATCCCCTTTCACCCTCATTCTATACCCCCTCATTGCAGAGCTTACTTTCAATCATAAGAACATAAGATATGCCATACTGGGTCAGACCAAGGTACATCAAGTCCAGTATCTTGTTTCCAACAGTGGCCAGTCCAGGTCACACGTACCTGGCAGTTTCCCAAGTCGACACACAGGTTCCACAATGCTTGTTCCGAGGTAAGGAGTAGATTTCCGGGGTCTTTTTTAATAATGGTTTATGGACTTTTCCTCCAGGAACTTGTCCAAAGCTTTTTTAAACCCAGCTACACTAACAGCTTTTACTACATCCTCCGGTGACGAATTCCAGAGTTTAATTATGTGTTGAGTAAAAAAATATTTTCTCTTATTAGTCTTAAATGGGTTACACTGTACCTTCATCACATGTCCCCTAGTCTTTCTACTGTTTGATGGCATAAACCAGTGATGGCTAACCTTTTTGAGCCCGAGTGCCCAAACTGCCGCACAAAACCAAAGAATTTCCTCAAAGTGCCAGCACGTCATTTGCATAAGTGGTCTTATTTGCATAAATATTTGCATAATGTTACCATACACTAACTTTTAGTAAACATGTCTCTTAATGAGTGTATGGATAAAGAAAGACTAAAAGATTTCTACATTACTATAATCCAGTGCCAACCGCCAGGCACATTAGGAACTACTACAAACGCTGCCCATTTAGAACCCATAGCAAACCCGCCGTATCCTGACAGCATTACCAGGACTCACAAAGCACCATACCCTACCTATCAAAAGGCAACACTGCAAATATTAAACCAATACATTTCAGTGAATACTGGGGAAAGAGAACAAGTGGCAACGTCAAATAGGAATTTCCTCTTGTACCAAACAAAGCGCAGATGTTAATGATGCACATTTCCCAGAGCTGACATATTCCAGTTAATAAATTCAAAATAAAGAGATATCGTTCTACCTTTTGTGCATTTTTTTCAGTTGCAATTGGTCCAGCCATTTTCTTCTGGTTTCTTCATGTTTTCTGCTAACTCTCCATCGTCTGCTGTCCATTTGTCCTTTCTTCTCTCTTCTAGTTTTTTTCCATTCTCTCTCTCTCTACATCTGCTTTAACATACTAATCTTTCTCCTTTTGCTCTTTCCTCATTCCTATTTCATCCACACAAATTTTACCCCTCCATCCTCAATCCCCAATTACTCTCCCAATACCTGGCCAATTGTAGATTTTTCATCCCTCCTACACAAAATATTTTTCCCCAATCCATTTTACTCTCCCAGCCCCATCCCATTCTAATCCTCCCCCAACATCAGCTCCCTTCTAGTTCCAGTCTCACCCAGCATCCATTCCCTTCTTCAAGCCCCCCACTTCCCCTCAGCCCATTTCCATTCCAAGCCCCGTCCCCATCAGCTATTTGCAGTTCAAGCCCCCTTCCACTCAGCCCATTTCCAGTCCTAGCAACCCCCCCAACCCATTACCAGTCCTAGCCCCCCATAGCCCACTCCCAGTCCTAATCCCACCAGCCCATTTCCAGTCCTAACCTCCCCATCAGCCCACTCCCAGTCCTAATCCCCCATCACTCAATTTTTAGTTTAAGCCCCCCCAGCGCCTATCACCACTCCTACCCCCCCAGCCCAGCGCCCATCACCACTCCTACCCCCCCAGCCCAGCGCCCATCACCACTCCTAACCCCCCCAGCCAGCCCAGTGTCCATCACCACTCCTAACCCCCCCAGCCCAGTGCCCATCACCACTCCTAACCCCCCACCCCAGCCCATCACTACTCCTAACACCCCCCAGCCCAGCCCAGCCCATCACTACTCCTAACCCCCCCAGCCCAGCCCAGCCCAGCCCAGCAACACTCCTAACCCCCCCCCAGCCCAGCCCAGCCCAGCCCAGCCCATCACCACTCCTAACCCCCCCAGCCCAGCCCAGCCCAGCCCAGGGAAAATTAAAAAAAAAAAACACCCTGTCTGCTGCCGTTGTCAGGGCCGCCGCGGCAGAATCGAGCGTGCCGCGGGGCCCCCCTGTACCCACCCGGCAGAGCCTGTCCTCCCCGTAGCAGCTCTCTCTTTGGAGCTGCAGTCAGACGCGCCGGCTTGCAGAGCGTGAGGGAAGAGTTCCCTCGCTGCTCTGTTAAGCCCGCGGGGGCTGATGGGAAGTTCCCATCAGCCCCCGCGGGCTTAACAGAGTCGCGAAAGGGAAACTCTTCCCTCGCGCTCTGCAAGCCGGCGCGGTCTGACTGCAGCTCCAAAGAGAGAGCTGCTACGGGGAGGACAGGCTCTGCCGGGTGGGTACAGGGGGGCCCCGCGGCACGCTCGATTCTGCCGCGGCGGCCCCGACAACGGCAGCAGACAGGGTTGTTTTTTTTTTTTCGATTGCGGACCTTCCCGCGTGCCAGCTGCAAGGCCTTCGCGTGCCACAGCTGGCACGCGTGCCATAGGTTCGCCATCGCTGGCATAAACAATCGATCTACATTTACCCATTCCACTCCATTCATTAATTTATAGACCTCTATCATATCTCCTCTCAGCCTTTTCTTTTCCAGGCTGAAAAGCCCTAACCTTTTAAGTCTCTCGTCACAGGGGTATCTTTCCATCCTCTTTACCATTTTGGTGGCTCTTCTCTGTACCTTTTCTAGTTCTGCTATATCCTTTTTGAAATATGGCGGTCAGAATTAAGCCATGTTAGTCATGGTTTAATGTGAGAAAGCTATCTAAATGTTCAGTAATTTTGTTCTTTATAATGGTTTCTACCATTTTGCCTGGTACTGATGTCAGGCTAAACGGTCTGTAGTTTCCTGGATCACTTTTGGAACCCTTTTTAAAAATTGGCATTACATTGGCCATTCGCCAATTTTTAGATATTACAGAGGATTTTAATGATAGTTCACAGATTACTAATAGATCTGCAATCTCATATTTCAATTCTTTCAGCACCCTGGAAATACTACTGCTGCCCGCCTCTCCCTCCCCAGACAGAAGAGAGTGGTGATATGATAGAGACTTTTAAATACCTCTGTGCATAAATGCACGGGGGAGAACTATCTATTGAAAGAGAGCTCTGCAACGAAAGGGCATAAGATGAAGGTGAAAGGGGACAGACTCAGGAGTAATATGCGGAAATATTTCTTTACGGAAAGAGTAGTAAGCGTGTGGAATAGTCTCTCAGTGGAGGTATAGAAACAAGGATAGTATCTAAATTCAAAAAAGCATGGGACAAACACAGATCTCTAAAGGAAAAAGAGTGACTGTAGTAGTTTGTATGGAAGGGCAGACTGGATAGGCCATATGGTCTTTATCTGCCATCATGTTTGTATGTTTCTGGGGCAGAGAGTTGATACATGGGGATCAGTAAGGGGAGGGGGATTGAGAGACAGGGTCTTCATGATTGCTGGTGATGATGACGGGAATACAGAGAAAGTATATACCAATTTTATGCTTTTAATAAAAAAAGCATTTAAGAACAAAATATACCTAAAAATGAACTTAAACTTTTATTTCACGACGTGAAACCACTGATTCATACAGATTTTTAGTACTCTGCCAAAGCATTTAATTAGCTTGAAAATTAGACATCAAAATTTACAATTTATAAACCCCTACAATGAGAATTCCTAAATAGACTCTGCATTTTCAAATGTTAAAATAATTAAGAGTAAGCAATTAAAAAGTATTGATGTGTAGGTATTCACATTTTTTATCATAGCAAATCTAAATTAGCTCTTTTTCCAAAAATTGCCTCTGATGACCTACAGCCATGTTAATCTTATCAATAGGCAATAGCAATGTACAAGATCACGAAAGTATTTTAACATACGCCCCAAGTATGTTGTGAGGCTCAAGGCCAAAGGCCAAGTGGAGGAGCAGTATAATGGTTAAAGCAATGAGCTAAGAACCAGGGAAGCCCATTTCAAATTCCATTGCTGTTCCTTGTGACCATGGGCAAGTGACTCAACTCTCCACTGCCTCAGGTACAAACTTAGATTGTAAGTCATCTAAGGACAGGGAAATAACTACTATACCTGAATGTAACTCACCAAAATCATAAATAAATAACTGCAGTACTTGAGAAGTATACCAAAACTATCTGATGTTATAATATGTCTTGGGACCAAAATAAGCTATTAGGAAAACACATTTGTGGGATGTTTCCTATCAGGCTATACTTTAATATTCATTCATAAAACTAGCAGAGGCATAACAAAATAGTTCAGCATTTCAACAGGAATGCTAATCTTTAGAGGTATCACAAAGAGGAAGATTTGATTTTTGTGCTCAAGGCCCTCATTTTCGGTATCCAGAGTAAGCTCTTGATATTACTTTTAATGTACAGCATTTAATAGATTTCAGAAAAACAATTATGGCATACATATTGACTATACCTTTTTTGGTGTAGAGACATTTGAGTGATCTGAGTTGAAACTGTGTTTAGAGACAGGGCTGCTTGGAACCTGCTGTGGGTCAGGAAGAGGACGCCCTTCCACTTCTGCCAGCATACATGCCTGGTAGAGGTGAGACTTTAGGAAACGCGTGTAGCTATCAAACTTCATCAAATTAAAAATCTAAAACAAAAATGCAGTAGGTACAAGTTAATTAGATCGGTAGCTATAAAACTTTAACAGCAAATATGACACCAATTGAATTCAGATATAAGTAAGCCCAGATCTCTCAGTGAGTGGTTCATGAATCAAAATTTTAGGATATCTTCCTTAAATATACACAAGATGAATTTGCAAACAATGGAAGCATCACATGAAAATATATCTAATGCATGATCACTGAGGATATCCTAAAAACCTGACTGCCTGAGGGTTCCTAAGAATGTCTGAGAACCACGGTGTGGTCAAATTTCTTTGTGGCATTATCATGCAACAGAATGGGAAGGGTAATGTACGGTACAATCTTCGTTTAACTTTTTATCAATAAATTTAACATGCACTCCATTTGTGTTCAAAACAAATCTGAGTTTGAAGGTCAAATGAAACAGATTACAAACTGTTAAGAGTAAACTATAAACTATAATCAAGAAGGCATGCATAGGGCTGGCCCAATGGCAGTGCTGTGTACGATCATCCAGAAGATCCCTAGTTTGACGCCTGAGCTGGGGATGCAATGGAGGAAGTGTTTCTACTCCCCACCTACCCATGCCAAGGGGGAGGGGAAAGCATGACCACTGTTCAGTGGTGAAACATAGAAACTGCATTAGGGCCCATGATTGTGATGTTCTGAAGGGAAGTGTGGTGCAAGGCCCCTGGCCTAAGGATCATCACTTCGATGAACACTGTAGATCAGTGGTAGTAGTAATGGGGTGAGCATATAACCAGAAAGAAAATCCCCTGGTAGCTGTATTTTGAGGCTCATGACAGTGAGATCTCAGGCCTAATTCAGAATGAGATGCAGACATAAGGGAGCAGGAGCAAACTGCCAGGTCAAAAAGTATGGATTTTAAAAAGGTATACATAAAACTTCTATAAACTCTGAACATTGTGACAGTCTGTAATAAACCCATTTCCTGTGGCAAATTTTTCAAGATTCTGTGATAAATGTTGCAAATTTTGCAGCAAAGTTTTCAAAAATCAGCAGCAATCTTGTGGCATATTTCCATAAATCTGCTATTCAATTATGTTTTGGTTTTTTTGCTTTATGACAAAAAGTCATTTTTTGACATTTCTTATGTCCCCAGTTACTTTTACTTGGCCTTTTTCTTTTTTGGTAGAAGGGGTCTCAGTGATCGATACTGAGAAGGGAGGAAGGAGATGGAGAATCAGGGAAAAGGAAGAGATCCCGTGGTTTGATTGATTGTGTTTGTTTTGAAATGTGTTTCTATAGATGATTTTATTGCAAATTGTCTTTCTGTTACTAAGGAAGGGTGGTATATCAAGTATAATTAAGCCTTAAACCTTACTCAAAAGACATCTATGCTAAAGCATTTCCCTAGTGGAATTTAGTGTAGCAAAAATAATTTAACACAATGTAATTTTCTTTGTAGTTAGGGCTTTATGTGCACCCAAGAGTTGAACAGCCTCAAGCCCCTATAGTTATCAGAGAGGGCCAATTTCCAAAGTTTTTGTTGTAGGTTAAGAGGGAAACTAACTTCTTTCCTTTCCTTACAAATTCTTCAATATTCTGTTTCCAGACTTCTGACTGCCCTGTTGCTCTCATGCTTTACCTCTCTTTGCTTGCCTATATTTCTTATTTATTTATGTAACATTTCTTATATACTGCCGTTCATGATATCAAGGTGGTTTACATTGAACAAACTGAAATTACATTGAACAGGGCATTATAACTTGGAGATAACTATTTTACAGGGCACATGGACAATGGAGGGTTAGGTGGTTTGCACAAGACCACAAGGAGTACCTTGTTGGATTAGAAACCCCAGTCCTTCTGGCCCAAGGATGCTGTCCTCTAGCGGGATTTGAACCCCCAACCTTCCGGCCTGATGTAACTTGCCCCAACCACTAGGCGACTCCTCCCTCCTAAAGATTCTTCTTCCTCCTTAGATCCTGTGCACTCTTTAAATATTTTTTTTCTCCTTAATCATGTACTCACCTCTTCCTCTAATTTCATGTTCAGTTTTTTTGCTATCTCTGCTTAGAATAAATGAATGACCTCCCTACTTGCACCAAGTTGCTCTTACTCTCTCTTCCGTAAACTGGCTTATTATTCTGACTCCTAAAATTCTTCTGTTCTGGTTTGTTCATCTATTCAATTCACTTTATTCTGCATAGTTGCATCCTTTGGTGAATATGATGTTCTGGTAAAGACATGGAGGCCAATTCCATTAAGGCCGCAAAGCCCCTGTGTGGCCAAACAGAAGCGGGGTGTACAGAGGTTGACCTGATTCTGATCTCGTGGGGGCTAGACGTGCCCGCGAGATCAGAATCGGGTCTATGGCCTGGACGTGCAGGCTAGGCCCCGATTCTGATCGGCCTGCACGCCCAGCCACATACCCAGCTACCTCAGCCATGCTCCTGAATGGAGCCACAGTGCCATGGTATTCTGTCGCCATGGCATCGTGGCTCCATTCACGAGCTGTGATCCCTGGCCATTGACCAAGCTCTTGTTTCCCTGCAGCCCGACCACCAATCTGGCCTTCCAAGGTCTGGTTTGGGCTGTGGGGAACCCCCTGCGCCCCCGGGATCCACCTTCATTCGGGGGGGACTTATTCCATCTTTGAGTTGGAATAAGTCCCCCGTCTAGATTCGAGGACCCGAACATACAGGGTGACTTCTGAATCAGCCCTGTACATCCAGAGTCACAGCCCGCCCTCGCTTCACCTCCGGAACACTCCCTCTTACCCCCGTCTAGGCCTCTGCGTACAAACCGCTATTCGTACAGGGAGAATATTGCTGAGGCCAAAAGGGGGACAAATAGCGTGGATGGACGTCCATCCCTGCTAGTTGCGGAACATAATGACCCCCCATAATATAAAAACAGAAAACAAATAAATAAACTGACCATACAAATCTTCATGGAAATTACCAGGGTAGGAAATAATACTGACTACTTGTATCTCCAAAGTATTCTGGCAAGCAAATCAGTACAAAATGACAAACAGTATAATAATCAGAAAATTACCTGAAGCTGCTGTTCCTTGAAGATCTCTGGATGTGGTGCATTCAGAATATCATCAGCTAGTTGTGCTTGGCTATCAATGTTTACTGGCGTTGTGGCCTTACTGCACAGAAATTTATTAAAGATCTCCTGGGCTCTGTAAGAAAGCTACGAAACAGAAAACCTGTTTTATGTTGCTTGCAAAAGTTCACTAAGAGGGTAATTTACCAAAGGATAGTGTGCGCTATGCATTAGTAAATGACCCCCTAAATATTCCTAAATTGCAATTTTATGAAGTATATAATAGACATAATTAACTGTGATTACAGAAGGATAAAAACAAAGATGCAATCATAACCCAAACCTCCATACAAATTTTATAACAGGACATCAAGTTGAAATGAAACATTTTTAACACAACTAAATTAAGCATATTTTATAAAGACAAGTAAGCACCTACTTATCTATAAAATACTAGCATAAGTGGTAGAGAAAGCGTAGCTGCTTACCTGTAACGGGGGTTCTCCATAGACAGCAGTATGCAGCCACACTCAAAGGTGAAGTCCCCCGACTGAGCCTTCTGCAAGATTTCTCTTAGCTCAGAGAAGCTTTGTTGCCTCTCTAAGCATGCGTGCCTGCTTCCCACCTGCTTGTGACCGGAGAATCAGTTCATACCAGAGCAGAAGAGATCAGAGAATGTGAGAGAATGTGTGCTGTCAAATCACCGGGAGACAGTATGAACTGTTGCTGAAGTCTGTAGTGCTGTTGACACCTTTGGTGTCAAGTACTTCTCATTATGGTGATCCGTTTATTCTTTCTTTCTTTATTTATTTTTTTAGGAGAAGGCAGGAGGAAGAGTGTGGCTGCCTCTGCTTTCTACGGAGAACCCTATTACAGATAAGCAACTATGTTTTCTCTGGAGACAAGCAGGGGGATGCAGGCACACTCAAAGGTGAGTCCAGAGCTGTGGGCTACCCTGACAGATGTGCTTGGTTTTCTTTAGAATATGTGCGGCCCCGGAGGACCCCGGGTGGAGGATATCAGTCAAGTAGCAAAAAGGAGGACCGCTTGGCCGAAGGCGGCATCCCTCACGAAAGAGCAATCCAGACTGTAGTGCGTGGTGAAGGTGTGGATAGAGGACCATGTAGCTGCTCTGCAGATGTCCTGGGCAGAGACGGAAGCCAGGCTAGCTATGGAAGAGGCAGTAGCTCTGAGCTTGTGAGGAGCAATGTGCTCTGGGATGGTAAAGCAGCCTGCTCGTAAAAGAAGGCAATGCAGTTCACGATCCATGAGGAAATGGTCTGTTTGGCCATTGGTCTGCCCAAAAAGAGTCTACAGTACATACTCTTCAATTAGCACAGAATGTAGCAGCCAGGATTATTAATAAAGCAAGTTTATCTGATCACATTACACCAATACTATATAACCTTCATTGGCTACCAACAGCAAGCAGGATTAAGTACAAAATAATAGTTACTATATTTAAATTGCTTAATAACAACATCTCCTCCTCCATCCTTACAACTAAGATTCACACCCAATCAGATGCTAGGAGTAGGAGAAAAAGCAACCAAAATTGCCTCTCCATACCACCTTCAATTCATAAGACTACAAAATCTACCAGCAACAGAGCCTTCATGTACACTGCACCCACTCTTTGGAATTCCCTTCCAGACTCCATCAGATCAATCAACCTACAGACATTCCGTAAGGATCTAAAGACTTTACTATTCTCTGAATACTATAATAACTTAATCTGCAGCAATACTAATATTTACTCCTCCATCTTCCCACCAGATCCAGCTCCCTCCTCCGTATCTACATAGCATACATTATAGTACCTTCATAATTGTATCACTGCTGAGCTACTATGTAAATAGTTAAATGTTAACCATCTCCCACCATACTTTAACATGTTGGACAGATGGTCTGTACTGTAAATAGTTAAATAGTTCAATGTAAATTAGTTTACTACAATGTTCTATGTAAACCACCCCTGATCGTTGGAAGGGGCAGTATAGGAAAACTGTTCAAGTAAATAAATAAATAAATAAATAAATCGGATGTTCAGGGTTGTTGGGGTTAAAGGTCACAAACAACTGGGATGACTTGTGGAGAGGTTCAATGCGATGCAGATAGTAGAGAAGCACTCTTCTGCAGTCCAAAGTGTGCAGCTTCTCTTCCAGAGAGTCCTCGGAGGCATTCAGGAAGAAGGGAGGGAGGACAATGGGTTAGTTGATGTGAAAGTCAGAGACTACCTTAAGGAGAAATTTCAGATGGGTCCAAAGGATGACTCTGTTATGGAAAAAGTGTGTATATGGGGGACAGTGCACGAGTGCTTGAAGTTCTCCTAGTCATCTGGTGGAAATGATGGCTACAAGGAAGGCCGTTTTCCACATCAGGTGTTTGAGCGAGGTGGACATGAGAGGCTCAAAAGTTGGATTCATTAGTTCTGATAGGACAACATTGAGGTCCCAGGCCAGTGTAGGTGGTTGGATAGGCGGTTTGGTGTTCATGAGGCCTCTCACAAATCTGGAGATAACTGGGTGTATAGAGATGGTTTCCCATCAACTGGATCATTGGATGCAGCGATGGCCAAGATGTGGCAGCATACTGAAGTGATCTGAAGGCCTGAGTGGGACAGGTGAAGAAGGTAGGAGAGCAGTTGGACCACAGAGTAATGGATGGGATCCTGGCCGTTTGAGTTAGCCCAGTTTGTGAAACGAGACCATTTATGCTGATAGGAGAGTTGAATCGATGGCCTATGAGGTGGAAAGGATAGTGACAGTGAGGAGATTAGAGCCCAGTGCCCTGAAACTGCCATGCCATGAGGGACAGGCTCTGGAGGTTGGGATGGAAGAGGTGGCCCTGATGCTGGGTAAGAAGGCCGGGCTGAGCCCCTGCTGCCATAGGAGGTTCCTGGAGGAGTGTCAGTAGATGGAGGAACCAGAGCTGTTGAGGCCATCGTGGTGCTATCAGAATTCTGAGGCTTTGTCTTGCTTGATTTTGACGACCACCAGCGTGATGAGCAGGAATGGAGAAAATGCATAAAGAAGGCCCTGGGACTAGGCCAGTGCGAAGGCATCAGGCACCCATCACTGCGAGCACCATCAGATAGAGCAGAAGATATGACATTTGGCATTGTCTACGGAGGTGAAGAGGTCCACATCTGGGTCCTCCCAAACAGCAAAGATGTCCCAAAGGAACGCAGGATCAAGGGACCATTCGTGTGGTTATAGCTGGCAACTTAACTTATGGGCAAGTTGATTCTCAATTCCAGGAAAGTAGGTCACTCTCAAGGTAGCACCTATGGAAAGAGCAAAAGTCACCTGGCTTCGCGACAGAGTTGAAGCAAGCCTGTACCTCCCTTCTTGTTGGTGTAGAACATGAAGACTTGATTGTTGGTGCATACGAGGACAGTTTTATGATGCACTCAGTCGGCAAAGCCCCTGAGGGCACAGTAGACCACTTGAAGCTCCAGCACGTTGATGTGCAGGATATTTTCCTGAAGGGACCAAGTGCCCTGCGTGGAAAGATGGGCTCCCCAGTCGTGCACAGAGGCATCGGTAATCATGATGTGATGTGGTAGTATCTGGAAGGGACACTTCACCGAGAGGTTTGCTGGAAGTGTCCACCAATGAAGACAGTCAAGGACGACTGCACACTGTGGGCTTCCCAGAAAAATCCGTGATTGTAGGGGTTCGATGCGCTGGCACCAGTTGAGTCTGCTACTGTAAAGAGTGCATTTGTAGCTCTGCAAGGGGTATTACATGCACAACAGCGGCCATGTCCCTCAGCAAATGCAGGAGCAGGTGGACTAATGTTGTTCAGCATGTAGCAAGAGTGCTGCTGAGGAAGTCTAAGGCTTGTGCCCTCTGTTCAGAGAGAAAGGCTTTGGCTTGTAAGGTGTCCCTTGCGTTCTGATGAAGTCCAGGCATTACTGAGGAGTGGACTTTGACTTCGCTGTGCTTAAGATGAAGCCGTTCTGTAGACTGGCAGAGGTGTCCCACACGGCTAGAGTGGTGGTGGCCTGGGAAGGCCGAGAGTCATCGAGATAGGGGTAGACACAGTGGCCTTGAATTTGCAGATGAGCCTGCTACCACCGCCAAGCACTTGGTGAAGATACGGGAGGTGGACGAGAGCCCAAATGGGAGGATCTTATACTGGTAGTGCTGGTTGAGGAAAGTGAAGCAAAGGAATTTCCAGTCATGAGAATGAATGGGAATATAAGTATATGCATCCTTTAAGTCCAGAAAGGCAAGACAATCTCGGTGACTGAGTAGGGCGGAGAATGGTGTTCCAGGAGTGCATTTTGAATTTTTCCTGCTTGATGAAGTGGCTGAGCTGGTGGACGTCCAGGATCGGCCAAAGGCCTCCAGATTTTTTAGGAATCAGGAAAAATCTTAAATAGAAACGACGACCCCTTTCAGAGAGCGGGACAAGCTTGATGGCATCGTTGAAGAGCAGCTGAGCTATCTCCTGCACCGGTTGGGGCACATGAGAACCTGGGAAGTGGCTGGTCCTGAGCGGAGGTTGTGGGGGGGGTGAGGGGGCAGTGGAATGTTGAAATGAGCTTGTACACCAACTGAACAATGGAGTGATCCCAGCAGTCCATAGTTATGGATTGCTATGCCTCTGCAAAGTGGCGAATGCGCCCCAACCCCCCAACAGCAGGTAGTCGAAAACTGTGAGATGGTTTGGGCAGGGTGTTTTGAGGAAGTGGCTGGGGTTTTCTTTCTCGCTAGTGACTACGTTGAGGGTATGCCTGAATATGGGTGCATGGCGGAGGCTACCATAGATAGGGCTGGCAGCGACACCATGGGTAGAATGGTTGGTAGTACTGGTAATGGTAAGGATGCCGGTAAGGTAGCAATGTAGTACAGCGGGTGGATAAGATTGTCTCTGCCAGTGAGCCACTAGCTCTTGGATGGTGGAAGAGTGGTCCTTGAACTCCAAAAGGGGAAGGCAATGGCAGTGGGGGTGTACTACCAAGCACTTGACCAGAATTAACAAATGGATGATGAAATGCTCAAAGAAATCAGGGAAGCTAACAAAAGTTACAACACAGTAATAATAATGGGCGATTTCAATTACCCCTGTATCAACTGGGCCAGTGTCACGACAGGACATGTTAGGAGATAAAGGGGTATGTTTACTAAACTGCGGTAATGTCACCTGCGGTAGTTTCCGCGGTAATGGTACAGATGCCCATATAAAGGAGTGGGCGGTGCATCGTACGACAAGCAGTGCCAGGTAACGCACGTAACAATGTTCCTTAGGCTAACGCATGTCGCAAGGCGCTATATAAGGCACCTTAACCTGAGGCGCCTCACAAGGTACGTTGTCATGCGCCCTACAAGGTGCCCTAACCTAAGGCGCCATGAAGCCACACCCAGAAGGCCCCGTATAAGGTGCCGTACAAGGTGCCCCATAAGGCACCGTAGGTTAAGGCACCTGAAAAACAGGACATGGGGTAGCAGCCTGCACATGAACACAGGATGCTATACAGCTGACAGATGCAGATCGACGGACAGAAGGATGGTTGGCGACTGTGATGAGGGTAATATATGCTGGCAGCACAGATCTGCAGAGATATGACTGTTACAGGAATGACAAGTACCTGTGTAGGAAAGGCATAAAAGAAGGAGAACAAAGAGGGAGCGAACTCATGACCACTGGCCTGAAAATCACTGCACAAACCAGTAGGCCACACTACCACTGTGAGGTCCACAGCAATGGCTGCATACAAGAACACCGTAGGGCACCACACAAACTGTCTGCTCTGTGCGCCAGGATAGGGTAACTGTACCAGCACCCATGATGCATTGCACATGTGGAACAGCGGTCTACAGCAGATCACCAAAAGGGGTCTGCACCTCTCTGTTACTGCAGCCTGGTAGGATGGACTGCCATGTGTGATACTGGCACAGAGTAGCTACAGACCCTGCCATTGTGCAGGTTCTGTGTTCACCCTGAGGGTAAGGATGGCTGCCCAGCACTAGGTCCAGAGTACATGTGGTACTACATATAGGTCCTGCTGCACATCCCCATCACTAGCAGTGTGTGACAGGTGTCCCTAGCAATGCAACCGAAGGTACCTCTGTGCCCATCTGTGTTCCGCAGTCACATGTGTCCCTCTGGGACCAGACACCACCCAGATCACTGTGTACCCAGTGTTAAGGTCTGGCTACCAGGCCACCTGTTAGCAGGGCAGAGGGGTGTCTAGTGTCTTATGAGGGTTATGTACCACTGCCCCCCACTGTTCAGAGTAGTATACACTATGTGCCCCCAAGGGCCCAAAACCTCCCATATTTTAGGTGAGAGCGTGGAGGGACAGGTGCCTGAGACCAGGGGAATGGCTGTGGGACTAGCAACCCCGGTCCTGATGGCAAAAGATAGTCCTCTAGGGCTAGTGCGCAAGAGACATACCTGTGACTGGGGCATTGGCAGACCAGCAATAATGTGGGGGTAGGCCTGTGAATCCTCACTTGTCACATTCCATGGTCTGCCGTGCATCATCAGACAACACTGTCGGACTGCACCTGCAGCAGCATACAAGGTGTTCTCACCATGCACAGACTAACTGCAGACATGCCACTGGCCAGTCCCTGGTACATGCTCACTGAGGAAACATGTGCACCCAGACATAGTATGGGCAGCACACACACCAAGCAGGTATGTCAGTGATTGGGCCCCAGAACTGGGATCACACAGGTATCACTGGAGACAGATAGTATAGAGCACTATGGGGGAACCTAGACATGCCATGGTCACTGCTGAGTCAGGGTGAGACTAACCTCCCAGCATGACAAGTGGCCACCCTGTCCATGCAGGTGGTGTTCGGACACTACAGTGTCCCAGCCATTGCAATATTCCCTGTGCAGATGCAGCCTGCCCAATTCGCCCTGTCTGGCCCATACCCACACTACCTTGCTCCTTATTATGCACATTTGCAGGCTAACGCTGGTAACAGTTGGATAATGTGGGCCGAGAGCGAGGTGGGCAGCCACAAAACAATGGATAGACATACACACACACGCACTCCTACTGCAGCACTGTGCAATGATAGGGGTGTTTGGCAACCCTGCCTGCCAAACTGCCGACATTTCTGAACTATGCAGGAGGTAGCAGTGGTGCTATGATGGTACCTGCAGCTCCATGCTGGGGCCATTAGCCTGCCTGTACAAGACGATTTGGATAGTGGAGCCTGTGTGAGTGGGTGTTTCTACCCCTGTTGGCCGCTGCTGTGGGGATTGCACGGTTTGATGTTGTATCTACTTAGTAGGGTAAAATATTGGGATATGTTCTGCAGGGTCCGCAGCTGGGACCTGAACCTGTGACCCTCTGCACCTGGACACACTGGCTGTGTGTACTGCACCACAGTGTTGCCACAGAGGCACAGCAGTCTCTGAGGCTACCTTTATTTCTCCTCAGCCAGACTTTTCCTGTTTTTCTGTTGTCTCTACAGAGTAGGGTAAAATATTGGGATGTGTTCTGCAGGGTATGCAGCTGGGACCTGAACCTGTGACCCTCTGCTCTGAGTCACACTGGCTGTGTGTACTGCACCACAGTGTGGCCACAGAGGCACAACAGTCCCTGGGCCTACCTTTACGTCTCCTCAGCCAGACTTTTTCTGTTGCACTGCACACCACGTACTGGTACAGGGCATGGCCTAGGTCCACTGCAGACAGGTGCCACTGCCCCCTCCAGCACGGACACCCCCCCTGCTATGCTGACATGACCATATGCTGTTGGTGCTTGTTGTGCGCCGTCCCAGGCCATCCACTGTTCAGGTAGGCAAGTGCCTAGGGTGCGGCGTCTGGGGTGGGAAGGCATACATGGACATCCACACCCCCCCATCACCGCCTAAGAACATTATGTCCCTTCAACATGGCGGAGGGATGGCTGCGGGGATGTCCTGTCTATGCTCTGGCAACTATTGGCTAGGGTGGTCAAGGTATTTGTATATTGTGTTTGGCCTTTGTCAGATGCTATCTTGCTGACTTCCAGTTTCTATGTCCCTATGTGCCACCTAGGCGACAGCCTAGTCTGCCCTATGCCCCGGCTGCCCCCACTACATGTGCCGCCTGAAGCCCCCTATGCCCCATTTACACCATCACCATAGTGGCCTTTCATACTTAGCCACTATGCTGTTGCTGCAAATGGAGCACTACTATCACATTTCTTGTGCTCCCTGCCTATGCTGTACATTGCTGACACTGAAATAGTTTCTCTCTCCTACAAATGTGCATCTAACGGCAAGTTTTCATTCGCGGTAGGATTCAGCCCTTCAGTTCAGCACATTAGTGTGCAGGGAGCCTCTCCCCGCCCACTGACCCCTGTTCTCCACCCTCTCTCCTCCCTCTGCGGTGTGTACCGCGCTGCGGAACGCTTCCGCGCGGGTTGTAATGTTACCGCACGGTAATGTTGTTACCGCGCGGGAACGTTACGCACCACACGGTACCGTTACCTAACACATGGTCTGTAACGTTACAGCAGTTTAGTAAACATACCCTAAAGTTTCTAGATGAAATAAATCAATGCTTCTTGGAGCAGCTGTTTCATAAACCGACAAGAGGGGAAGCCATTTTGGATCTAATCCTTAGTGAAACACAAGATCTGATGCAAGAAATAAGGGTGTTAGGGCCACTTGAGAAGCGTGATCATAGCATGATCACATTTGATTTAATAAATGGAGGAAGGACAGCAAGGAAATCCACAGTACTACCTTTTAAATTTCAAAAGGGAGATTATGATAAAATGAGGAAAATAGTTAAGAAAAAACTAAAAGGAGCAGCTGCAAAGGTTAAAAATTTACATTAAGCATGGTTGTTGTTTAAAAATACTATCTTGGAAGTTTAGACCAGCTCTATTGCACGCTTTAAGAAAAGTGGAAAGAAGTCCAAAAAACTGCCAGCATGGTTTAAAGGTAAGGTCAGAGAGGCTCTTGTAGCCAAAAAAAATATCTTTCAAGAAAAGGACAAAGGAGTCAAATGATGAAAACTGGAAACAACATAAGCACTGGCAAGTTAGATGCAAGGCATTGATAAGGCAGGCAAAGAGGGAATTTGAAAAAAAGCTTGCAGTGGAAGCAAAAACGCATAATAAAAACTTTTTCAAGTACTTTTGTAGCAAAAAACCTGTGAGAGAGTAAGTTTGGCAATTACATGATAGAGGGGTAAGAGGGGACAAGGCCATAGTGGAGAGACTGAATGAATTCTTTGCTTTGGTCTTTATTGAAGAAGATGTATGGAAGTTACCCATGACTGAAATGGTATATAAAGACGATGCATTGGAAGAACTCAAAGAATATTGATAAACTGGGAAAATGTATTACAACTATTTGATAAACTAAAGAGTAGCAAATCACCAGGACCAGATGGTATACATCCAAGGGTGTTGAAAGAACTGAAATATGAGATTGCAGACCTACTATTAGTAATCTGTGAACTATCATAAAAATCATCTGTAATACCTGAAGATTGGCAAATGGCCAATGAAACGCCAATTTCTAAAAAGGATTCCAGGAGTGATCCAGAAAACTACAGACCGGTAAGCCTGACGACAGTACTAGGTAAAATGGTAGAAACCATTATAAACAAAATTACTGAACATGTCGATAGTCATGGTTTAATGGGAGAAAGCCAACATGGCTTTAGCCAAGGAAGGTCTTGTCTTACTAATGTGTTATATATTTTTTGAAGGTGTGAATAAACAGGTAGACAAAGGTGAGCCAGTGGATATAGTGTATCTGGATTTTTAGAAAGCCTTTGACAAGGTCCCTCATGAGAGCCTCTTCGCGAAATTTAAAAGTCATGGGATAGGGGGCAGTGTACTATCAGTGGTCCCCAACCCAGTCCTATGGGGCCCACCGGCCAGTCAGGTTTTTGGGATATCCCTAATGACTATGCATGAGATATATATGCATTAGAGATATCCTGCCAACCTGACTGGTTTGTGGCCCTCCAGGGCTGGATTTGGAGACCCCTGCCTTACACCTCTGTCATTTAAGATTGTGAGTGGGCAAGGTACAGATGTCCTAGACATCGAAAGGGTATATAGAATGTGTCACATTCCTCCTCGATTCTCACCACCACCAAAAAGTTGTCTAATAGACAATTTTTTGGTGGTGGTGAGAAGTGAGGAGGACTGTGACAAATTCTATCTAACCTTTTTGATGTCTTGGACATCTGCACCTTGCCCACTCACAATCTTAAATGACAGAGGTGTAAGGCAGGGGTCTCCAAATCCAGCCCTGGAGGGCCACAAACCAGTCAGGTTGGCAGGCTATCTCTAATGCATATATATCTCATGCATAGTCATTAGGGATATCCCGAAAACCTGACTGGCCGGTGGGCCCCATAGGACTGGGTTGGGGACCACTGCAAATGACCCCACGACAAATTTTAATTGTTAACCATGAAAAATTTAAACTAAACAGACAAAATATTATTACATGAAGAAGAGTTGCCATGAAAGCAGTTTTTGCATGCACTTGATGAACACAGTAAAGTACTACAGTCATTTGCATGAGACACAGACAATTTCTGAATGTTCTTTGCAAACATTGCGCTTGCAGGAGGTGCAAACTATGTTGCTTTTCTTGTCTTTTTCTCTGGAACAGCAGTGACACCTTGCCCTTTTCTTTGGGATCCCGACATTGCAAACAGCATCAGTGGCTTCTTCAATGCTGGAAGAAGTCTCGCTGCAATTACTCTGAAGCAGCTGCTTTCCTAATTCCAAGAGGAATAGACGACATCTGTGCTTTGACTTGGACTGCTATTCTGGATTTAGTGACATCCAAACAATGAAGGCGTTCAAAGCACTGATGTCCAACATGTTGTGGAAGATTGTCACTGGCCAGCGTTTTGTCATTCGTTTTGTGGTATACGTGCGCAACATTTGATCTGCTGTATCTACTCCACCTTTACTAGAATTATAGTCCAAGATCATGCGTGGTTTTTGTCTGGACGTGTGTTATCTACTTCTTCTTGATCATGCAAACTGCTCAGAAGAACAACCACTTTTCCTTTCTTCGGGCAATAGGAACCAGAGTGGCATCATCGCGAAAGGCAAACAGTGTAGTGAATACCTCTCGGCCCTTTGCTGTTACAAATTCCGGAGGTAATTCTTCTCTGTTCTTTTGAATTGTCCCCAAAAGTATCATTTGTTTTTCTAGCAATTTCCGTGACAGAGATAAACTGCAGAAGAAATTGTCAACAGTAACATTTCTGCCAGATTGCGTCAATCCTTCAGTGAGTTGCAGCACAACCCTTTCGCCCTGATTCTGTTCCCTGTTTTTTCCCTTCCTGTATATACTTGAAGACGCAGAACATATGACGTTGCACTGTCACACAACATCCATAGCATTATGCCATATTTCCCAGGTTTGCTGGGAATATATTGTCTGAACGGAACACAGCCACGAAATGTAAGCAGTTGCTCATCCACGGTAACATTTTCACCAGGAACAAAGGCGTCACTTAGAGTTGCTTCCCAGGTATCAAAAACATGTCTGATTAGAACAAGCTTATCCACGCCTCGTTGTTCACGTCTGTTGGTTGCATCATCAAATCTGAGAGCACAAGAAATTTGCTGAAAAGGGTTACGGGCCATATTTTTGCCAAAAACAGAATGACCATCTTTCAAGGTTCCACAACTGAACTATGGATTCATTTCGTGACTTGTACACGCCTGAGAGGATCAGAAGTCCAAGAAAACGTTGAACTTCTCCATCTGTCAAATTTTTCCAGGTGTCGTCATAAATGTGCCTTCCTTGTTTGCTCGTCCACATCATGATTTCATTCAATAAGTTCTTCCTCATGAACAAGTGGAATGCTGTGAGAGGGCCATCAACATTTTGTACAGCATACCTTGTAGGACCTTGTTGTACGGGCATGACATTAGCTCTGGCGTATCTTCCAGCAGCTTGCTTTATAGGTTTCCTGTTCCATGATGTGGCATCCTTAGATACATAGGCTTCAATGGCAACATTTGTGCTTATAGTTAATGACCTCTTAGCTCCTCTATGACCACAACTAAGATTCCTCACAGATGATACTGACACCGAGGACTCCTGCCTTCTTCCCCGTCCAGCACAGCCTCGACCTGTAACTTGACTCTTTGCTGCAGGCGATGTTACCTGCTCAACATCAGTCTCACATTCACTTGGCGACCAACTGCTGTCGCCATCTGAATCATGACTGACATCAGATTTATCGCCCGAACTTGGCTGATATGCTTCTTTGCTTGCTGAATATGCTGCATCATCAGACGACTCAGAGCCGTCACCGTCAGCATCTCGTTGCAATATTTCTCTTACTTGGGCAGCTGAATACTTTCGTTTTGACATCATAAACAATAACCTAAAATAAATAAACAAAGACAAAGTTGAATAAAACGCAAAGCAGTTTTACTATAGGTGTACAATAATCGTGATGAACGAGCTGAAAGCCTTTAGATTTCATCGGAAATAATGAGAGAACATATGATATCAATTACAGAAAATGTGTAATTTTCATAAGAGTACAAAAATAAATGATACATAATTAATGATAAATACCTTTGTCAGATCAAAAAATTCACAAAACTGCAAATTGTATCACGATCCAAACTGGACGTAAGCAACTGGGGTAAAAAATGACCCCACTGGTACTCTGTGCTGCAATTCATCACTAGCGTCACCTAGCGGATGAAAATTATTCCTCTCATGGCGCAATATAAAGAGAATATTGACATGTGAAAATTCATAAAAAGATTGCATTCTTGAACAACTAGTTTCCGAGATACACGTTGTGAAACTTGCAATGGGGTCACTTTTGACCCCATCGGTACTCCCAGGGTTAAGATGAAAGTCTGACGTATCATCCACAGAAATAAAATGTTTAAACAGACACAATAGTCTTGGTTTAAAAAAGGAAGAACAAACTACTTAATTTATTTGTAGTTTCATAGAGATTAATAAACATTCACTCTTCAATAACTGAAAAAGATTTTACAAGTGTAAGAGAATCTTCAATTGAAGATTGCACAGGAAAGAACGGGATGTTGTCAGCATAGTGTTTGAAGGTCACTTATTCATGTAGTTGAGGTAACAGCTGTTAGGAAGAGAGATTTTCAGGTAAGGTGCATGAGTGATCAGACTTCAATGATTCAAATGGAGACTTTATAAGAGAAGTTAGGACAACACTATGGTCCCACAGTACGGGGTCTCCTGCACTGACAATTTAACATGGAGAAACTCCTTCATAAAGCATGAAATGGAAGGACACTGATAGGCTGAAAGACTGGAGAGTTACTGGCGAAGAACACTGAAATGTACTCCAATGAAAGACTGTGACAGTTCTCATCAGTAATAAATACCCACCGATGGTGATGGACAAGGTCCATGGAGAAAGTTTCCACAAAATGAGACACCCTAAGTCCAGGGGTGGTTAGGATGGCACCTTCTGTCTTCAACAGCCACCTTCCCTTTGGGTTAAGCCCTCCACTACTGGTGGCTGCCAGGTCTTCATTGTCTGAACCCATGACTCAAGGTGAGAACAAGAAATAGAACTCCTCTGAAGAAGACAGGATACACAAGCACAGGACACACACAAGCACTGGAGCAGCAAGGGAGGAGTAAAGCCAAGGCACAACAGATACAACAGGAACTTGACACAGGAACATCCAACAAAGTGATTCAAGATCCAAAGTGTAGCAGGGAGCCAAGCGCAAGGCGACACCAAGATGAAGACCAAGCTCTGACAAAGAGGTCTAGTCAGGGCTTGGTTTATATACAGATCCCAGAAAGGAACAAGATAATTTCCAAAAGGAAGTAGCAGGAATAGAGCAGGTTCCAGCTGAGCTGAACCTATTCACATCAGCAGGCAAGTTTTTTTCTGGGAAATGAACCATCTGCAGGCTGATGGCAGAACCTCACATGAACATTTGATATGCTAGATGGTATAAGTGGTATTTATAAATACTGCAGTACAATAGTAGGCAGACACATAATGGGATTGTGGCCATTTGCAAAGTACAAGTTGAAAAACCTTTTCTATTTGAAAGCACAGATCTACCTGGTGGATGGTGTTCATGCAGTTATTAATTATGTCCAGAATGTGAGTTGGTAGTCCTAGTATACAGACTAAATGCTGCTCAATATTCATGCTGCAAGTGCTAGTGACTTCAGTTTGGGAGGGAGCTGGCCATCATCCCATTTGATTTAACGTTGGAAAAGCTGGAGCCTGCACTAAGGTAGAATTGCCAGCCATTTTACAAGAGGGTAACAGTTCTGTGGAAGCCAACAGAGTGCTATGAGAACCATGGTACTTGGCCACTGTTGAACATCAGAGTTTTTGCTATTAGCTGAATGGGGAGATATGCATAAAGAAGATGTACAGTAGATATTTTTTCTGTCCCCAGAGAGTTTACAATCTAAGTTTGTATCTGAGGTAATGGAGGGTAAGTGACTTGGCCAAATCACAAGGAGAAGTAGTGGAATTCGAAGCAGGCTTCTCTGACTTTCAGCCCACTGAGAATGACAGAGTATACATAGTCGATGGCTCGATGCTCAAGTGTTTGATGTGGAGAAGCTTCTCAGATTTTTGACCATGTTCTTTGTGTGTGGTGAGCACACAGGTGCTCCCCACCCAGAGACTGATGCATCTGTGGTAAAAACAAGTTGTTATTCCAATGGAGCAAATGACATTTCCTCTATAAAATCAGCCTTGGATGTCCACCTCAGCAGCATATTTTAAAACTGAACCAAGGAATGAATGATGATTTAAAAAGATTGAGTATGTTCATTCCACTGTAAATTGAGATCTCATTTTTAGTTGAGCGAAGTAGACTATATGGATTAATGCAGACATGTGGCCCAGCATTTATAAGTAAGCCTTGACCGTGACCACCGGTGAGGATTATATGCTGCAGCCTTGTGAAGACAAGCACTGTCACTTGGCAGAAAAGTATTCCTGAATTGTGTATAAAATAGCCCATACTGTTTGTAGGGCATACATGGGACCGGGACTGGACTGGAGATACTCAAGGAAAAACAATTAGCAGGTAAGGCCTAATTTCACCTTCCTTTTCGTATTCTCAAGTCCAGTCCCTACATGGATAGGATATAACATAGCAGTACTAGCTCTGGGAGAGACCAGCGAGCCCGGCCTGAATGACCGCTGCTCCAAAACTTGCATCCCTCATTGCTTGTACATTCAAACGATAGTGCTTTACAAAGGTATGTAGGGACACCCATGTGGTGGCCCTGCAAATATCTGCTGGTGGAAACAGGCTGGATTCTGCCCAGGAAGCCACCTGTGGCCCTGTCGAGTGGGCTCGCAGTCCCACTGGCACCGCCTTACGCTTAAGCAGATAAAGTAGAGACGATCGCCTCTCTCACCCACCGAGAAATGGAAGCCTTAGAAGCCACCTCTCCCTTGTGGGGGCCTCCAAATAGAACAACCAACCTATCAGACTTCCTGAACCTACCTGAGGCTTTCAAGTAATGGCGAAAGGTGCAACAGACATCCAGGAGCCACAGCAGCAGATCAGACTGGGATCCTCCCACACCCGAAAAAAAATGGGAGAGAAACTGGTTGATTGACATGAAAAGCGGAAATTACTTTTGGCAGGAAGGATGGAACTGGACGCAATACTACCTTCTTCTTAGAGATGGAAAGAAAAGGTTCTTGGCATGATAATGCTTGCAACTCCGAAATTCTCCTGGCCAAACAAATGGCCACCAGGAAAACTGTCTTCAACATTAAATCCTTCAGAGAGCACTCAGCCAGCGGCTCGAAAGGCGCCATGGTTAGGGCCAAAAGCACCAAGTTAAGGTCCCATGAGGGAACTATGGATCATAAAGGAGGATGAACTTGCTTTACAGCCCGGAGAAAACCCACCACATCCAGATGGGCCGCTAGCATCTTATCCTGCACTTTACCCCTGTAACATGCCAACACTGCCACCTGCACCCGTAGAGAGTTACATGCCAGACCTATATCCAACCCCTCCTGAAGAAAGGCCAGCAATGCCGGGAGGGTAGTCTCCAGGGGTCTCAGTTCCCTGTTTACACAACAGCTCTCAAAAATCCTCCAGATCCTAATGTAGGTTAATGAGGTAGAACGCTTACGCACGTTCAAAAGGGTTGAAATAACTGCGCCTGAATAACCTCGCTTAACTAGCTGCGCCCTCTCAAGAGCCATGCCGTAAGCGAGAATTGATCCACCTGAGGCATCAGGACCGGACCCTGCATCAGCAGGTCGCTACTGTTTGGGAGTCGCCAGGGATCATCCGCCAGCAATCTGATGAGATGAGATCGGCATACCACATCCTGCTTGGTCAGTCCGGCACAATAAGGATGACCATTCCCCCCCTCTGCGTCCTATCAGGGCCCAGGGTGGAAACACATAGAGCAGTTGTTTCCGGCCACAGTTGCATGAGTGCATCGAGGCCCTCCGACATCCGTTCTCTTCATCTTCTGTAAAAACGTTTCGCCTTTGCAGACGCCAGGGTTGCCATGAGGTCCATAACCGGAGGGCCCCAGCGGCGAACCAGCTGTGAAAAAATCCCGTTGTTTAGCTTCCATTCACCGGGATCCACTCTTACTCTGCTGAGGTAATTGGCCACCACGTTTGTACTTCCGGCCACATGTGCTGCCGACAAAGCCTGCAGATGTTCTCTGCCCATGCCAGCAGGGGTGCAGCCTCGTTTTCCAAATGGATGCTGCCCGTGCTCCCTTGTCTGTTGATGTATGCCACCGTGGTGGAATAGTCTGAGAACACTCTCTACCTTCCCTTGAAGGAGATCCACGAAACTCTGGAGGGCCAAGGACACCGCACGCAACTCCAGTCTGTTTATGGCCCAAGTGTCTTCCTCCACCGACCAGCTGCCCTGTGCCACATGTGCCTGGCAGTGAGTCCCCCCAGCCTGTCAGGCTGGCATCTGTTGTTAGGGCAATCCACCTCAGCGGCTCCAGAAGCATCCCCACAGTTTGTCGGATCTCAGCCACCACTGAAACGCAGTCTTGACTTCCGTTGGACAGGGTAGACGCTGCTCTAACGGGTGATGTTGGGCTGACCATCTCTTCAGAAGGACCCTCTGAAGGGGTCTCATGTGTACCCACACCCAAGGCACCAGCTCTATTGTTGCTACTATCGAACCCAGAAGTTGCAGGTAATATCAGGCCGTTGGAGCTGGAGTCTGTATGAAAAACCTGACATGCAAATGTAGCTTGTACATCCACTCTAAGGGTAAGAAGACCTTGCCCACTTGTGTCCAGAAGTGATCTCCCAGGTAAATCAACTCCTGAGCAGGGTTTGTGTTGCTCTTGGCTGCATTGATCACCCAGCCTAGGCTCTGAAGGAACTTGAGCACCCGAACGGTAGCCATTACACTTTCTTCCCTGGACTTTGCCCGTATCAGCCAATCGCTGAGGTGTGGATGTACCAGAATTCCTTCCTTTCACAGAGCCGCCGCTGTGACAACCATGACCTTGGTAAAGGTCCTGGGTGCCGTTGCTAGGCCGAATTGCAAAGCGGTGAATTGAAAGTGACCCATGGTCACCTGGAATCTTAGGAACCGCTGATGTTCCCTCCAGGTAGGAATATGTCGGTAGGCTTCTGTGAGATCCAGAGATATAAGGAACTCGCCTTCCCTGACGGCAACAACTACCGACCTCAGGGTTTTCATGTGAAAACGCGGAACCCGAAGGCACCGATTCACATGTTTGAGGTCCAGGATGGGTCGAAAGGAGCCCTCCTTTTTGGGGACCACAAATTATATGGAGTATCGACTAAATCCGCATTGGCTTCGTGGAACCTTCGTCACCGCCTGCAACTGTACCAACCTTTGCAGGGTGTTTCGTATTGCCTGAAACTTGTGCGGTGCTCTGCAAGGGGAGCTCATGAACCTCTCCTGTAGGGGCCAAGAAACCTTGAGGGCATACCCTTCCTTGATGACCTCCAAGACCCACTGGTCGGAGGTGATCTGGGCCCAGGTGGAATACAATTCTCACAGTCGTCCCCCTATGGGAACCAATTCCGCCTGGACTCCCCTTGCTTCATTGTGGCTTCTTGTTAGAGGTTGAGGTGGAAGAGAAGAATCCCCTCTCTGTTCCTCCAAAACCACGAAAGGGCTGACCTCTAGATGGAACCCTTCTCCTCTGGTAAGGAGTGAATCGAGTAGACTTGAAACAGCGGAAATCCTGAGATTGTCCTCGTCCCTGCACTGGTACACGTCTCTGCTTCTGTTTGTCCTCCGGGAGCATTACCGCCCTTGGATTCTCCCAAGTCCTTAATCAACATCTAAAGCACCTCACCAAATAGGAGCTTTCCCTTGAATGGGAGACTGCTCAAGCGAGATTTGGAGGACCCTTCTGCTGACCAATTCTGAAGCCACAAATATCTACGTGCGGAGACCACCGCGGCCATGCTGCGGGCTTGACACCTGATTAGGTCGTAAAAGGCATCCACCAAATAGGCTGCCCCAGACTCCAGCTTGGCGGCTTGCACCGGAACTAATACTAGCTGTTTGTCATCGCCTTCTGATTCCTCCTGGAGATCTTGAGCCCAGCACAGACATGCCCAAACCACGACTGCTCCACACATCGAGGCCTGCAGGGAGGCCATGTTAATATCAAAGGCCTATTTCAGTAAGGTCTCCAGTTTCCTGTCCTGGACCACCTGCCTTCTACCAGGATGGTGGTCTTCTTGGTTACTGCTGACACTGCAGCGTCCACCTTGGGGGAGCAAAACAGATCCTTTTCTTGCTCGGGGATGGTCCGTGCCTCTCTCAACCCTGCCTCCAGAATTTCCCATTCATCAAGGAATATCTGCTTGATGACCCGATGCACTGGGAACACTGTGTGTGGCTTTCTGACTACCTGAAACAAAGGATCCTCCAGAGGCTCCTCCTCCACTTGCGACCCTGGGGTCATATTGAGGGTCTTCAATGAATACGAAATTAGAGCAGGCAGTTCCTCTCTGCGGAAAACCCTCACAATGCGGTACTCTTCCTCATGTGGGATCACGCCCTCCTCCAGTTCATCCCCCTGTGGGGACTCCTCTTCATCCTGCGCCTCTGGTTCCTCCAATAGCATCAAAGCAGAGTCATCCCAGGCCTCCGACCTGCACTTGGCTTTGGCAGGGGGCCTCACTTGCACGCTGGCGGCCTGTTCCACTTCAGAAGAGAGCCTCTTACGGGCTCCTCCTACCACCAAGGCCCCTGAGCCCTTTTGCCTAATGCAATAGGCTTTGTGCATGAGGACGATGAACTCTGGGGAGAAAACCCCTGTAAAATCTTCTGCAGGGATGTCCTTGGAGGTAGAGGCCCGCGGAGCTTGGGGTTCCCTATCCCCTGAGTCCCCCCTCCCTGGAATTTGGTCCAGCTGTATCTGGCTGGGGGTCTCCTTACTCCTCTGAGGTCCATGCCCTGTCTTGCAGGTCTTCCTCCAGACATCGAGCTTTCATCTCACAGCCTCTGCAGAAGTCCTCTTCTGACACGGTCCCCCTCCTGGATCCACAGGCCAAACAAGTTGGTCTGGCAGGCATCTTAATAATAATGAATTCTTTTTTTTTTTTTTGACCACCACTTAGAAGACACCGATTCATCCCCTTGAGGTCCAAGATCGGACGGACGCCCCCGCCCTTTTTTGGTACAATGAAGTAGATAGAGTATCGACCGCCGCCGAGTTGGTCGGGAGGAACAGGTACTATTGCCTTGAGCTGCAACAGCCTTTGGACCTTCTCCCTTAAAGCCACGCACTTGGCGGGCGACTTGCCGGGAGACTGTACAAAGGCGGGACGCACTGGCTTCAGCAACTCCAGCGTGTATCCCTCTCGAATAACTTCCAGAACCCACTGATCTGAGGTTACCCGGACCCAGGCAGGATAAAAATCTTGCAACCGTCCCCCTACCGGAAGCAAGGGTGCCTGGGCCCCCCTTATCTCATTGTTGCTTTTTGGCCGGGAAGGCAGAGGAAGAGGAAGGGCCAAACCCCCTTCCTGCCCCTCGAAACCCCCAGAATCCGTGACTTCTGTTAGAGTAATGTCCTCTCTGACCAGGACTGAAGCGCTGTGACTGGAACCGATGAAAATCTCTCAACTGCCCTCTACCAGACTGAAACTGGTGGGTTGGTTTAGCCTTATCTTCTGGCAGCTTACCCCCTTTGGGCTCTCCTAAGTCCTTTACCAATTTCTCTAAGTCCTCCCCAAACAAAAGCTGCGCTTTAAACGGGAGCTTGCTTAATAGAGCTTTGGAAGAACCATCTGCTGCCCAGTTGCGAAGCCACAAATATCGTCTCGCCGCTACTGCCGATGCCATGCTGTTGGCCAAGCTACGCATAAGATCATACTGCACAATGGCTAAATAGGCTGCACCGGACTCCAACTTAGCCACCTCTCCAGGATCTTCTCCGTCCTGGCAGACCTGCACTCGCTGCGACCAACGGAGAAAGGCTCTAGCAACCCACGCTCCGCACATGGCCGCCTGAAGCGATAAGGCATTTACATCAAAGACCTGTCGCAACAACACATCCAACTTCCTATCTTGCGGATCCTTGAGAGCTGCACTACCCTCAACCGGGATGGTAGTTTTCTTGTTCACAGCCGAAATGGCTGCATCCACCTTAGGAGACTTAAAAACCTCCTTATCCTGATCCAACAAAGGATAAAGGCGACCCATGACTCTGGACCCTTTTAGAGGAGCTTCCGGCACGTTCCACTCCTCCTGAATCATCTCCCGAAACACCCTGTGTACTGGGAACGCCCGCTGAGTCTTCCTGAACACCTGTAGCAAAGGATCTTCCAGGGTGTCATCTTCGGCCGCTCCTGGAACCGGCATATTCAAAACTTTCAGGGATTCCACTATCAACGCTGGGAGCTCTTCTCTCCTGAAGACTCGCACCACCCTGGCTTGGTCCTCCCTTTCAGACAGCTCGCCTTCTTCCAGCTCATCATCTCCGTCTAGCTCGCGGGCTTCCTCATCTGACAGCGGACCCTTGGAGGCTAGAGAACAGTCCGCCGGTAACCCTTCAGTGCGTGGTCTCTTGGCTCCGACGGACGGATCCTCGGCTTGAGTAGACATCGCAGCTCTCTTCAGCCCTGCCGATGTCTCCTGCCTTTTCACTTGCTGCGAGTCAGAAAATAAAGTGTTTTGCAGCAGCGTTACAAAATTGCTTGAAAAAATGGCTGTCCAGTCTTTGGGCAAAGAAGCCGGAGCACGAAGAGAATCCGGAGCCGAAGAAGGCCCCGCCACCGGTTCCCCCTGGGCTGCTTCAACTAATTGCGTAGAAGAACCGTCGGACTCCGTCAGCTGGGCCTCCCCTTTGTCAGCCTTGGAGAGGTCCATGCTAGAGGAATCCCTCACGCAGCCTTTACAAACCCCTGAAGAGCTTTTCCTCAAGCCACAAACCAAACAAAGTGGCTTAGAGGGCATTGCAGCCCTGATCACCAGTGAAACACGTTCTGCCCTTTGAAACCGTTTCACCCCCCCCCCTACAGGCCAGACACAACTTCTCTAGCACCGCGGGCCTAAAACCAGGCACCCGAAGTTTGTTTGTTTGTTTTTTTTACAGATAACTAACCTAAGGGAGATATGCCTCTTGCTGATAACACCAAGAAAAAATTAATGAACACATCGAAAACCGTCTTGGCAGAGCGCAGCCTGACCGCACGGAGTACCGGCGTTCACATGCGGCCGCGCCACGCGGCTAGGCCCATCGAGCCAAGTCCTGTGCGCCAAAATTATTCTTCACTACAGACGTTGCAAGCGCTGGCCTACTTACCGTTGCTGCAACCGGAGCAAGCAGACTGCTGAATTTCGTTGGAACGGCCCGCTTACCAGCGGTCCCGGAGAATGTCTGAGACAGTCAAACGTCCGAGCAGCCTGTCTCCGTTAAAGTTTGTGTGCTATCGCACAGAGCCTGCCAGCGCACTTACAGGCAAACTACTGTGTGGCGCTGGCTAGGTTAAATTCTGTGTCTCTCTTACTGACAGTGCCTTTGAAAGCTCAGAGCGCCTATAAATAACTTAGGCCCTGCTGAGACTGCTTTCTGCGATATACTGAAGCAATCAGCAAGCTTTAGAGAGAGGGGGAGAGCAAAGGAGAGATGGAGCGAGATGCCTGCAAACTAACCACTTAAAGGCACAGTCCTTTAAGGTAACTCCCTTCTCTTACTAAACTAAAAATCCAGCCAAACACTTAACCATCATATCACAATTAATCTTAATTGTTTCTCCAGTGAGCCCGGCACTCCGGGCTCCTATCTCTCTAGCTGCTTGGAGACTGAGGTAACTGATGGCAGGAGGCAGATCCCGAACGGATATACCGGTGACATCATAAAAAGGAGGAGTTTCTCAGTCTCCAAAGCTGCTGGATGAGATAGGGAACCCAGAGGTCCGGGACTAGACTGGATACACGAACAGGAAGCATTACATGTGCTAGGTAGGAATGCGTGTTGGAGTCACTTGGGTGGAACGCATGTACAGACTGCAGGGGCACAAAGGAGAAAACGTTACTAATGTGTGCAGAAAATGGCAGGAAACCCTCACATTGCGCCAATGGTCATCAGCAGTCTACCTTGAATTGCGTCCCATAAAGATGGGATCGGGAGGCCCCAAAAAAGACAATGACAAGGTCAAGCCTTGGTACTCACCCCCTGAAAACCCCAGGCAGAGGATCCATGCCGGACTCAGCTCTACTCCCATGATACTGTTTCACTGGTTTTGGCAGCACTGCATTTAAGGTGAGTGGTATGCAGATCCCTCTGAGAGCCTTCTGCAAACTTTGGGAGACAGCAGGGGGGAACAGAGGAGGAAGGAGGAGGTGCTGAGGTTGTGTGAGGCTGCTGCACTTTTCCAGATCCTTCCAATTTTGTGACTGCTCAACAGGCAGAGCGTGGAGCTGAACCAATTTTCCCTCCTCCTATGGCTACCAAAAAGACTGTAGTCTAGTGGAGCCTCCCATGTCATGCTCAAGTGAGTCATCTTTCTATATTCAGGTGGTCGTTCACGAGCGTTTAATCAATCATTTCCTTTCACTCCTCAGATATTCTTCAAAGAGGAGAAAATCTATCCACCATCTGCTGGAGACAAAGAAATACTGAAGGGACCTCTGGTGGATGAGGTGAATAGAGGCTTGGGAGTGATGTAATTGAAACCGGGGCTTTTCATTGGTTCTTTGTCTCCACCAATCTGCTGGTAGGGGAATACAACCTACTTGTCTGGACTGGTCTAGCAGAACGATATGGAAGTGTCTCTTACCTGTGGCTGCCTCCATCTCAGAAAGCTTCTTCCTGAAGTTGGAACAGTGCAGGGCCCCATAGTCTCAGAAGACCATTATCTTCTGGCCCTGCATTGTTCAGATTTTAAAAGGCAGCTGACAGAGGAAGAGGTAGCAGCAGAAAGCAGAACTGATAGCTGACAACCCCTATTGATGGGAGACCACAGCACAGGAAACCAGGGTAAAAGAGTAAGGAACACTTTGCCTATGTAAGCATTCATATTTCCATGGCACAACTGAGGTTCACTACAATCTTAAGAATGCTTTCATGGAACAGTTGATACAGTATTCCACTACAACCTACATAGAGGAGAAAAAAGCCTCAGTTCAAAAGCTGATATCCCTCTATGGGGCAGTTTCCTGCCAAAGGAGAGTTGGCTTTCACAGCATCATCGATCTAAAACACTCCTGTTGATAACATTTTATTTACCAATTCAAAGCCTTTCTTTTTCTTTTTAAGAATCCAGCCAAGCTCAGCTGGATATCTACAAACCACCAAATATTCTCTTACTTTTTTATTCTAGTCAATTGTTTATAATATGTTATATGTCAAATAATTTTAAAACCCCTTAATAATGGGTCTTAATCTTCCATTCTCGGCAACGCTCAAGGAATAGCCTCAAATAACACTGCCCTATAATCAAAGGGTATAACCAGCTGACCACCACTGGTTCAGTCTCCCTCAACTTGTACTCCAAAGAGTCCGGGTCAGTCAACACACCTAAAACACAACATATAAACTCACTGAAAAATCAAGTTTTAAACCATTTCATAAATATCATGAATCCGAGGTTTCCCAGGACATATTTCAAAATCCGGAAGATCATAATTATGTCTTAAAGTACAATACATTCTTATTCCTTGTGTTACATGTTAACTAAAATAGTTTCTGGTAGCATTTCTTCCATAAATATTTAATCTGATCTTACTTCTTTTTTGTCGTGTGCAGGAACGTGGCTAAAATATTCACAAGCCTGCCAGAATAAAATATTCTCTTCACTGAACTCTTTCTTCAAAAATTCCTAAAAATGGAAAAAATACCAAGTATTACATCTGCAATAGAGAAACGTTTGTGATAAATTACAAATTTGTTTAGGTTTTCATAGAACAGTATAGTTTATAGCTTTCAAATTTGCCAAGTTTTCGATGTTCAATATTTACTTTTAGGATCAACAAGACATATTTCAAATAAGAATGCATTTCACAGACTTGATTCTACTGCCTGAATTTGAACTGGGTCAATTTCAGAACTGCTGAATGATCCAGAATCTAGGAAGAATCTTTAGGTCCCTTCTGACTTTGGCCCCCCTCCCATGCCGTTTGGTACCTGTGTGCCAATTTCAAATGGCAGAACCATGGAATGTACGTTAAAAAAAAACAAAAACAAAAAAAACAGAACAGATAATGTCTCTCTCCTCCAGAAACCAGGTCACTCAGAGGTGCTACACGCTTGTAACTACTGAACTAAGTGCACTGAATTAAATTGAGTAACAGAAAATACAAGTATAGGAATAAAGGAAATCCTTAATAGAAAACAAAATTGCTCACCTGTAATGGATGTTCTCCAAGGTCAGCAGGTTATTAGTCCTCACAAATGGCTGATGTGATTCAACAAAGCCAAGGCCAGAGAAATGTAAAGCAGAATTACTTATCTTTAACTTATGATCTCCATAGACAGCAGGATTAATCAGGCACACAAGCGGGTGATGTCACAACAAGGAAATGAGATGAAACAGCTCCTACATAACCCAGAAAATTTCTATATAGAAAGGCACAATAAAGTAGCATGCCTCATCCATTGGAAACTCTGTAAATACTACAACCAGAGCCGGCCCAAGGGTCTCTGACATCCTAGGCAGTAACCCCAGCAGCGCCACTCCCGCCAAGCCATGTTGCTGCCCCCGCTCCCCCCCCAGCTGCCGCCAATTACATCAAGGGCTGGCGAGCATGGGCGGCAGCAGCAGTATTTCAAAAGACAGCGGCTTTCTGACGCCGCTTTCTTCCCTGCAGCAGACTATGTCCTTCAGCACACAAGGCCTACTGCTTCTGAACCCCTTCTATCCTAGGCAGCCACCTAGATTGCCTAGTGCAGGGGTCTGCAACCTTTAAGACATAAAGAGCCACTTGGACCCGTTTCCGAAGGGAAAAAAAAAACTGGGAGCCGCAAAACCATTGCGACATTTAAAACAAATCTAACACTGCATATATTGTTTCTTACCTTAATGCTATATACGACCCCCTACTTTTCCTGTTAAAATATAGGTGTTTGGCCTATACTCGCCGTATAAGACTACCCCTCTTCCTTCGCACACCAAAAAAAATACGCCAGAAAATATAACAACAAGAAGTAACAATATTTGATTTCAAAATTATGATGATTTTGTAGTCAAATCACTAATATGAAATAAAATTATTTTTTCTACCTTTGTTGTCTGACCAATTTATTCTTTGATCATGCTGGTCCCGATCTGAGGCTTCTGCTTTCCTGTCTTCTCTTAGCTCTCTTTCTGTGGTCTATGGTCCATCTGCCAGTTCTTATCTCTTCTTTCGTTTTCTTCACTTCTTTCCATCAGCCTATTTCCAGTCCCAGTAACCCTCCCCAATATCAGCCCCTTTCCAGTCCTCACTCCCAGTACCTTCCAATGTCAACTTGCATTCCCATGATTGCCACTGGTGTCCATTTCCTTCCAGTCCCCCTCCTTCCCCACTGACCAGTCCCTTCTAGTACAAATACCATGGCAGCCCCTCTCAGATCCAGTTCCATTCTCCCATCCCCTCATATCAGCCCATTTGTAGCCTTAGCCCCCAGTTATCTTCCAGGGCCAGCAGCTCTATCCTCCCCTCCCCACAATCAGCTCATGCCCAGTCAAAGCCCCCCAATCAGCTCGCTTCCAGTGCTAATCCCCCCTCAACCCCATTACCAGTGCTAGCCTCCCCTAATCAGCCCAATACTAGTCCTACCCCCCATCAGCTCATTACCAGTCCTAGCCTCCCCTAATCAGCTCATTTCCAGTGCTCGTCCCCTCAACCCCATTACCAGTGCTCCATCCCTCCATGT
Organism: Ichthyophis bannanicus; assembly: GCA_033557465.1. NCBI lineage: Eukaryota > Metazoa > Chordata > Amphibia > Gymnophiona > Ichthyophiidae > Ichthyophis > Ichthyophis bannanicus. The sequence continues at coordinate 1,372,993,662 of CM066032.1, read as the reverse complement.
CAGCCCCCTCCCTCCCTCCATCCATATCAGCTCCCTCCCTCCATGTCAGCCCGCCTCCCCAATCCCTCCATGTCAGCCCCCTCCATCCCTCCATGTCAGCCCCCCTCCCTCCATTTCAGCTCCCTCCCTCCATGTCATCCCCCCTCCCTCCATCCATCCATCCATATCAGCTCCCTCCCTCCATGTCAGCCCCCCTCCCTCCATGTCAGCCCCCTCCATCCCTCCATGTCAGCCCCCCTCCCTCCATCCATTCATATCTGCTCCCTCCCTCCATGTCAGCCCCCCTCCCTCCCTCCCTCCATCCATTCATATCAGCTCCCTCCCTCCATGTCAGCCCCCCTCCCTCCATGTCAGCCCCCTCCATCCCTCCATGTCAGCCCCCTCCATCCCTCCATGTCAGCCCCCCTCCCTCCATCCATTCATATCTGCTCCCTCCCTCCATGTCAGCCCCCTCCATCCCTCCATGTCAGCCCCCTCCCTCCATCCATTCATATCTGCTCCCTCCCTCCATGTCAGCCCCCTCCATCCCTCCATGTCAGCCCCCCTCGATCCATCCCTCCATGTCAGCCCCCCTCCCTCCATGTCAGCCCCCTCCATCCCTCCATGTCAGCCCCCCTCCCTCCATTCATTCATATCTGCTCCCTCCCTCCATGTCAGCCCCCTCCATCCCTCCATATCAGCACCCCTCGTTCCATCTGCCCCCCTCCCTCCATGTCAGCCTCCTCCATCCCTCCATGTCAGCCCCCCTCCCTCCATCCATTCATATCTGCTCCCTCCCTCCATGTCAGCCCCCCTCCCTCCATGTCAGCCCCCTCCATCCCTCCATGTCAGCCCCCCTCCCTCCATCCATTCATATCTGCTCCCTCCCTCCATGTCAGCCCCCTCCATCCCTCCATGTCAGCCCCCCCCTCCCTCCATGTCAGCCCCCTCCATCCCTCCATGTCAGCCCCCCTCCCTCCATCCATTCATATCTGCTCCCTCCCTCCATGTCAGCACCCCTCCCTCCATGTCAGCCCCCCTCCCTCCATCCATTCATATCTGCTCCCTCCCTCCATGTCAGCCCCCTCCATCCCTCCATGTCAGCCCCCCTCCCTCCATGTCAGCCCCCCTCCCTCCATTCATTCATATCTGCTCCCTCCCTCCATGTCAGCCCCCTCCATCCCTCCATGTCAGCCCCCCTCGATCCATCCCTCCATGTCAGCCCCCCTCCCTCCATGTCAGCCCCCTCCATCCCTCCATGTCAGCCCCCCTCCCTCCATCCATTCATATCTGCTCCCTCCCTCCATGTCAGCCCCCCTCCCTCCATCCATTCATATCAGCTCCCTCCCTTCATGTCAGCCCCCCTCCCTCCATGTCAGCCCCCTCCATCCCTCCATGTCAGCCCCCCTCCCTCCATCCATTCATATCTGCTCCCTCCCTCCATGTCATCCCTCCATCCATCCATTCATATCTGCTCCCTCCCTCCATGTCAGCTCCCTCCCTTCTTCTGCAGCCGCGGCTCCCTGCCTCTTACGGAACCGCGGCTGTGCTTTTAAAATCATCTCGGAGCCTTTCCTGTCTTGACGGGCTCCGTGCAGCATTGTCCCGCCTCCAAAACTTCCTTTAGAGGCGGGACAATGCTGCACGGAGCCCGTCAAGACAGGAAGGGCTCCGAGATGATTTTAAAAGCACAGCCGCGGTTCCCTAAGAGACAGGGAACCGCGGCTGCAGAAGAAGGGAGGGAGCTGACATGGAGGGAGCCCATAACGCGACGTTTAAAGCGGGCAGTGTGCTCCGGAGCCGCGGCAAAGGTGAGAAAGAGCCGCATGCGGCTCCGGAGCTGCGGGTTGCCGACCCCTGGCCTAGTGGATGAGCTGGCCCTGATTACATCACCACTGTGTCTGAAAAGCACTGGGATCATGACCCTAAGAGAATTATGGAGAATGAAGGGGTTATGATCACCTGTGATACTCCCATTTCGACGGATAAAAATCAGGATGCAAGGAAGCAAGACATAGTGGTAAAGGATAAGAATACAGCAACTGCATTGATTATAAAGGCGTCCATTCCAAGTGAATATTCTGTGAATCATAGTAACACAGTATATGACAGCAGATAAAGCATAGTTACTCACCTGTAACAGGTGATCTCCGGGAACAGCAGGAATTTAGTCTTCATATATGGTATCGTCGGTACCAACGGAGCCTGCGTGGGAACGCTCCCCAGCGTTCCCACGCAATAGGAAAGCTTTTGGGAGCATTCCACAGTGCCTACGTGCTGCCTTTCTGCCTTCTCTCCAGTTGAGTTTATAGCTGAGACAAAAGAGAGAGGGAAAGAGAAAAAGAGAGAGAGATAGAACTCCTAGGGGAGGTGGGCGGGTTGTGAAGACGAAATTCCTGCTGTTCCCAGAGATCACCTGTTACAGATGAGTAACTATGCTATCTCCAGGAACAAGCAGGAATGCAGTCTTCACATATGGGGACTCCCTAGCTTTAGATGCCAGGGAGAGACCCCAGAAGTTGTGTGTCCCTGTGAAAGGGCTCCACTTCCCCCCATGGATCTCTGGCATCCAACCAGGGATAGTGGGTAGGAGTTGATTAGGTATGGAACAGGTGTTGGAGAACAGCCTGACCAAACAAGGCATCCCGGCGGGAGTCCTTGTCCAAGCAGTAATAGGCTGTGAAGGTATGAACTGAGGCCCAGGTAGCTGCTCGACAGATGTCGTCGATAGACACAGAGTGCAGACGAGCCATTGAGGCTGCCATGGCTCTCACATTGTGAGCTGTGACACGGCCCTCCAGAGAAAGGTTCTTACTCTGATAGGCGAAGGAAATATACTGAGAAATCCAGTTAGATAGTGTTCTCTTGGAGACTGGAAGTCCCAAATGAGAAGGATCAAAAGCAACAAAGAGTTGAGAGGACTTTCTATATTGCTGTGTTCTTTGTAAATAAAAGGCTAAAGCTCTTTTCCAGTCCAAGGTATGAAGATTCCTCTCTGCATTTCATGCATGAGGCCTTGGAAAAAACACAGGTAGGTAGACCACTTGGTTCAGATGAAAAGGCGAGACCACCTTTGGCATAAAGTGTGGATGAGTCCTAAGGACTACCTTGTCATGATGGAACCTTGTATAAGGTGGATTAGCTACTAGCGCTTGCAATTCACTAATGCGACGTGCTGATGTGATTGCAATAAGAAAGATAACCTTCCAAGAAAGGAATTTCAAGGAGGTAGTGGCTAATGGTTCAAAGGGCGGTTTCATGAGCTCCCCAAGTACCAGATTCAAGTCCCATGCCACCGGTGGTGGCTTAACGAGAGGCTTTGTTAAAAGAAGGCCTCTCATAAATCTCGCTATGAGAGGATGAGAGAAAATAGGTTGTCCATTGAGAGGCTTGAAAGAAGCTGCAATAGAACTCAAATGAACTCTCACTGAATTAGTCTTAAACCCTGCATTTGATAAATGAAGGAGATACTCCAGTAATGATTCCAGAGGTAAGGCAAGAGGGTTAAGACCCTTCTGCGAGCACCATATGGTAAACCTTTTCCACTCGAATGCATAAGAGCGTCTTGTGGAAGGTTTCCTGGAAGCATGAAGGATATCCGTCACCTGCTGGGAAAGGTTAAGACCGTGAAGTTCTAGGCTTTCAGCAATCAGGCCCTGGGATGCAGAGACTGGGGACTGGGATGCCACAGCATCCCATCCTCTTGAGAAAGGAGATCTGGAGCAGATCCTAACTCCAGAGGCGGAGCTTGAGAGAGATGTAGGAGCAGAGGGTACCACATTTGCTGTGGCCAACGTGGAGCTATGAGGATCATATGACCTCTGTCTCTCTGAAGCTTGAACAGGGTTTTGGGAATTAGGGGAATGGGTGGAAAGGCATACAGGAAGTCCTGATCCCAATAAAGGAAGAAAGCATCCCTGGCCTGACAACCTCGAGCCAGAATTCTGGAACAGAACCGGGGAAGTTGGGCATTCAGCGGACTTGCAAAGAGGTCTATGTCAGGGGTTCACCAAATTTGAAAAATTTTGGCCACCTGGTCTGCATGGAGAGACCATTCGTGTGGAAGCAGAACTCGACTGAGTCTGTCTGCCCAAGAGTTTTGAATGCCTGGAAGATACACCGCAAGGAGATGAATCTGATACTCTCTGGCGAGGGCCCATAGTCACAAAGCTTTGTTGCAGAGCAACAGAGAGCCTGTTTCGCCCTGCTTGTTCACACAGAACATGGCTATTTGATTGTCCGTTTGAACTAGGACTGTCTTGTAGCTGAACTGGGTGTGAAATACTCGAAGAGCAAGGAAGATTGCTCTGAGCTCTAGGAGATTGATATGGAGATAGGCCTCCTGTGGAGTCCAGGTACCCTGGGTAGAGAGGTCTGTGAAGCATCTGTTGTTAGAGTGGCTTGGGGTTGCTGAAAAGGAAACCCCACCAAAAGGTTTTTGGGTGACTGCCACCATTGGAGGGACAAAATAAGGCGATCTGAGTTTGCTATTTTGTCTGACATGCAACCTGATGCCTGAGTCCACTTAGTGGATAAGGTCCACTGGGCTGCCATCATATGGAGGCGAGCATAAGGAAGCACATGCCATGTGGCCTAGCAACTGTAACATTTCCCGAGCAGTGAGGTGAGGTTTTAGCACTGCTTGGGAAGCTAACTGCACAATGCGAAGGTCAGCGGGGCTGTACAAGGTAGGCCCTTGTCTGTATGGTATCCAGAAGAGCTCCTATAAACTCTAGGGATTGAGTGGGAGCAAGGTTGGACTTTGGGACGTTTATGACAAGTCCCAAATACTGAAGGATGCGCATTGTGCGAGACAGAGCAACCCTGGCCTCTGGCTCTGAAGGGGCTCGAATGAGCCAATCGTCTAAGTAAGGGAAGACGAATATTCCCAGGGTGCGGAGAAATGCTGCTACCACAGCCATGCATTTTGTGAACACCCTTGATGCAGAGGCCAGGCCAAAAGGAAGAACCCTGTATTGGTAGTGCTTCCCTTGAAACAGAAAGCGAAGGAACTTTCGATGAGTTGGATGGATGAGAACATGAGTGTACGCATCCTTGAGATCTAGAGAACAAAGCCAATCCTGACTCTGAAGGTATGGCAGCAGAGTTCCTAGAGAAATAATTTTGGACTTCTCTCTGAACAGGAAGTTGTTCAATTCTCTGAGGTCTAAAATGGGTCTGTGTCCTCCTGTTTTCTTTGGAATAGGGAAATAGGGGGGGAGTAAAACCCTGTACCCCGTTGGGGAATGGGTACCTCTTCTATTGCTCCTTGAGCAAGGAGCATAGTGACTTCTTGACCTAACCGGTCATTGAGAGAGGTCTGAAAATTGAACTGTCTTACCATTGTGGGAGGGGGCATGCAGAGAAAATGATGCTTGTACCCCTCTCTTACAATAGACAGAGTCCAATTTTCTGCTGTTATCTGACCCCATCTGGGGGCAAAATGACATAATCTTCCTGGGATGGTGGAGGGTTCTAGGCCGTTCAGGACCAGGACGGCAAAGTTCTCTAGACAGGAGTCAAAACCCCTGTGGAGGCTGAGTCTGCTGAGCCGGTTGAGGCTTAGCTGCTTTTGGTTTCCTTTGTTGCCTAGGTTGTTGCTGCTGTCCCTTTTGGGCAGACTGACCTAAACGATGTCCCTGCTGGGTATAGGAGGGATAAAACTTTTTCTTTTTGCTGAAGAATGGTTTCTTAGAGGATCTTTTCCTCGCAGGATCAGCTGTAGATTTAGACAATCTATCCAAAGTGATATTGTCAGCATCTATCTCATTAGCTTTTTCCTGCCAATTCTTGCCAAACAGATTCTCTCCTGTGCAAGGTATATTCCCCAATTTGTCCTGTACCCAGATTTCCAAGTCAGATGCCTGGAGCCAGGCAATTCTATGTGCACCTATGGCAATGGCAGAGGTCATGCTTATGGATTCAAAGCAGTCAAAGGCTGCACGATTCACAAACTTGGAAACATCCTGAGCATGTTTAACAAGAACAAGATAATCTTGCCTTTTATCATCAGGAACGAGAGGGCTCATAAGCTCTAAGTCTCCTGTGACCTCTTTAAGGAACATTCCCATATACAAGATATAGGAACTGATCCTAGCAGAAAGCATGGAAGCCTGGAAGGATTGATGTCCAAAGGCATCAAGAGTCCTACACTCACATCCTGGAGGATTAGATGCATGCCTTTTTGCACTCTTTATCTGTCTCATGGCTGATTCCACCACCATGGAATGGTGTGGTAATTGAGTCTTCTGAAACCCAGGACAAGGAGGAACTCGATACATGGTGTCAAGTCTTCGAGAGTGAGGAGATGTGATCAGAGGTGTTTCCCACATCCTTAACATAAGATCATGCAAGATCTCATGAATAGTTAAGGTAGCTGCCTCCTTGGGAGCTTTAGGGTATTGTAGGATTTCTAATTCCTTTGTCCTAGGCTCTTTTTCAGGAGCCACTGTGATGGAAAGACCTCGGGCCACATCTCAGATAAAATCCTGAAAGCACATATCCTCTGGTGGAGACATCCTACACTGAGGAGAAGAGGAATCCTCAGGAAGAAGTACTCTGGTATCGGCAGAGCTTTCAGAGTCTTCAGACTCGTCCGAGGATTCGAAGTATCTCTGATCCGGGTGATCGTGCAAGGCACGGTACCGGTACCGATTGAAGTCGGCATCGGAGTGGTCCGGTACCGACTTGTCGATGCCGGATAGAGACGCATGACTCGGTCCCAGTAAAATACCTGCCAATGTCGATGCAGTTGGTGCCGGTACCGGAGTCGGTGCCGGTTGAATTGTCTGAAGCGGTTCAGGGGCATCGAGGCCATGAGAAGAGCCGCCAGACTGCGTTCAATAGCCAAGAATCTCTGGTCTATCGACGCTGCTGATGCTTGGGTATCGGTGCCGGATGAAGCGGCCGGAACCCCAGAGCATGGCACCAGTAGTTCTGCCGAGGTTGAAGCCTCGAGAACATCCTGGAGCCCCGTTAGTGCTTTGGAAGTCGAAGCCTCCCGCCGGGGCAATTTTGCCGGTGAAATTCCCTCAAGGGCAACGCCAGAGGCACCTCGATGTTTAGAAGGAGATCTACCCTTTGAGGACCAGCTAGATTTATGTTTAGTTACCTGAGATCCATGGGAGGAAGATGAAGCCCTGGAAGACGTCGATGCCACGGAGGCTGCATCAGAGGGAAAAAGGGTGCTAAGTTTAGCAGCTCTGTTTTGCCGGCCCCTTTTCAACATCATCCCACAGGCAACACACTCTGAAATAGAGTGGTCAGGACCTAAACATTTGAGGCACCACTCATGGGTGTCGGTGATGGAAATGGTACCGCCACACTTAGAACACTTTTTAAAACCCGAAGCGTGTTTTTCCATTTTGAGGGAAAAAATTGGGCCTAGTGCCCAAAATGGTGCATGGCACCCGAGAAGAAATTTACTGGAGAAAGACTCCAGAAACAAAGTTTTTGAGGGTTTTTTTTAGAAAAAAGAAAAGAAGAACCGGTGGTACTGGTATAGCGTCAAGGGAAGGCAGACGCGACCACAAAAAAGAAGAATAAGAAGGGAAATTTTCTGCGGTGACAGGATGTGCGACCTGTCGGCTCCGCGGAAAACAAAGAACTGGAGAGGGACAGTTGGGAAAGGCGGGAAGGCAGCACGCAGGCGCTGTGGGATGCTCCCAAAAGCTTTCCAATTGGACGCTGGGGAGCGTTCCCGTGCAGGCTCCGTCGGTACTGACGATACCCATATGTGAAGACTACATTCCTGCTTGTTCTTGGAAATAGACCAGTATGGTCCATCTAGTCTGCCCAGTAAGGTGGCTAAAATGGTTGCAACAGCCGCTCAGTGCAGGTCACCCTCCACTATGCCTGTGTTTTAGGGTTGTATCCGTCGCTCCATGCAGATCATCCCACCTTTACTTATTGAAGCATAAAAGATATTTAAGTTTGCTTTGATTTCATCATCTTGCTATAAAGGGAACCACTGTGTCTGTCCCATGCCATTTTGAATTCCATCACTGTATCTGCCCCAAATCATGTTGAGAAATGCAGTCAAAGACTAAGAAAATGTGGCAAAAAGATACAGTTATTTCCCATCGTGTTGGGTGCAAGAGACTTGATTAAGAAGAATTTCCAAGAAAAACCTTGATAAATTACCTATACATGTTACATCTTACAACTCCAGAAGGTGGTTTTCTTTGGCATGATGTAAGTACTACACCAAGCATTAGCTGTAAATTTGAGAGAATGAAGTCATACTCCACACACCCTGGCTTAGAAGTGAGGTTCATGACTGTCATGGTATATGCAAAACTAAATAAAAGCAAAAATGGAGATGGACACAAAGCCAGCAAAAGTCCAGTCAAATGTTTTAATTCAAATGGTAAAAAAGATCTGACTCAGCTGAGTTTCGGCAAAAAGTGTGTAAACAGTCAATAATATTCTAACCATACATAAACACGGTTAGTCATGGAAAACTCCTTTTGGACTGACCAATTGTAGAACCTTTTGGCAAAGGTCCCCTCTTCCCCAAAATGTTTCCCAGTTTATACCAAATCTAAAGCCTTCTTCCCTGCACTAACATAGAAATTGCCATACTGGGTCAGACCAAGATACGTCAAGCCTCGTATCCTGTTTCCAGCAGTGGCCAATCCAGATCACAAGTACTTGGCAGGTTTTCAAAAAGGTACACAAGCTCCATAATGCTTATCCTAGGGTAAACGGTGGATTTCTCTGGTCCTCTTTAATAATTGTTTATGAACCTTTCTTCCAGGAACTTGTCCAAAGCTTTTTTTAAATCCAGTTACAATGAGACGTTTGAGTATTGTCTGCCTCCTGGGTCCTGTGTGTGGACCAAGAAGCATTTCTGAGAATGCTACTTCGGAGGTTGTGATTTCAACTTTCTACCTAATAGCCTAACTTTGGCTTCTAGAACTTTCTTCTCAAATTTTCCTATGTCACTGGTAGCCAAGACTGCTAGCTCTTCCCCAGCACGTGCTAAAATACTATCTAGGTGATATTTGAAGTCCACCACCTTCACAACAGGCAGACAAGTTGCCAAGTGATCCTCAAGTTCACCAGCCACCCAGCTACCTATATGCCCAATGATTGAATCACCAACTATAACACCATCCTAAACATTCCCTCTTGGGAACACACACCTGGAGATACATCCTCAGTATAAGAGGATATTATATCACCTGGAGAGCAGGTCCTAGCCACAGGATCACTTCCTGCTACACCAAGATGGTGCTGTCCTTTCAGGTGACCTCTTTCCTCCATGGCAGCACCGAAGCTGCCAGACTGGAGGTGAGACTTCTCTTTTATGTCTCTGAAGGTCTCCTCTATATATCTCTGTCTGCCTCAGCTCCTCCAAATCTGCTACTCTAGCCTCCAGAGATCAAACTTGTTCCCTGAGAGATAGAAGCTTTTTGTACCTCATGCATATATGGCTTCTTAGCAACTGGGGAATATTAATATAGGTGGCATTCAGTGCAATGTGTGATCCCCTTCCCGCCCAATTGTGCCATCCCGGTCAGTCTGATGACATAGCTAGAGCCGACAAAAAGAATGGCAAAAAATTACAGCAATTCCAAGGGGAGGAGGGAGGGTTGTGAGGACTGATTCCTGCTGTCCCTGGAGAACACCTGTTACAAGTGAGTAACTATGTTTTCTTAAGGAACAAGCAAGAAGCCAGTCCTCACATATTGGACACCCTAGTTACAGGCTACCAAGAACCTGTAGAAAAACACGACCCAGTCATGAGCAGCAGCAAGCGAACCTGAGGACAGACTCTGAGGATCCCAGTGTCCAGGGAGAACCATGGCTCTGGTAGCCCAAACAAGAAGAGTCGGAGGGCAGGAGCTGCCTAAACCCCAAACAGATTAAGGAGTACAGCCTGGCCAAAGGCACTGTCCCATCGGGACTCCCTCACCAGGCAGTAGTGAACTGCAAAAGTGTGGACCGAAGACCAGGTGACAGCCAAGCAGATGTCTGCCATGGGAACAGAGCAAAGGCTCACAACCGAGGTTGCCATAGCCCTGACATTATGCGCCATGACCCAGCGCTCCAAAGGTAGCCCCGCCTGGTTGTGGGTGAAGGTGATGCAGTCCACCACCCAGATGGACAGTCTGCTTGGTGACAGCCTCCCCTGACGACTGGGGTCGTATAAGACAAAGAGCTGCGAGGCTCTGCGGTGGCCCTGAGTGCGCTGTAGATAGAAGGACAGGGCCCTTTTGCAGTCCAGAGTATGGAGAATGGCCGACACCTTATGGGGCTGTGGAAAGAAGATAGGAAGTACAACCTCCTGGTTGAGGTGGAAATCAGATACCACCTTTGTAAGAAACCTCTGGTGAGTGCAGAGCACGACCCTGTTCTTGTAGAACCTGGTGTAGGGTGGCTCGGCCACCAGGGCCTGGAGCTCACTCACTGTGGGCAGAGGTGAGTGCCATCAGGAAGGATCTCAGGTGGCAGGTAGCCAAGGGCTCGAACGGCAGCTTGGTAAGCTGCGCCAGGACCACATTGAGATCCCATTCCGCCAGGGGCGGATGGATGGGAGGCTTAGAGAGCAGTAAGTCCTGCATGAAGCGGGTAATAAAGGGCTGCATGGACAGCGGCTTGCCTTCTATGGAGTGGTGGTTAGCGGAGAGTGCGCTCAGATGCACCCTGATGGAGCTGGACTTAAGTCCGGACTGTGAGAGATGGAACAGGTATTGAAGCACCATGGGCACTGGACAGGAGAACAGGTTTACTCGTTGCTCTGTACACCATACAGAGGAACCTGCACCACTTAAAAGCATAGGCCCATCTCATGGAGGCCTTGCGAGAGGCCAGGAGGACTTCCTCTATCTCTCTGGGAAGGTTGAGGGGTGCTAAAGCGACCCATTCAGCCACCATGAAGTGAGAGATAAGGAGCCCAGTTTGGGGTGCAGGATCGAGTCCCCCTCCTGGGTCTAAAGTCCCAGGAAGCTCCCGAGAGGGACTGGGGATTCTGTCGAGAGTTGAAACAGTAGAGGAAAACAAGGTTACCTGTGCCACCTCGGGGCCACCAGAATGAGGAAAGCCTTGTCTCGCTGGATCTCGAACAGCATCCACGCTATCAGAGGTGTGGGAGGGAAGGCATACAGCAGACCCTCCGACCACAAAACGAGGAAGGTATCCGTCGCTACCCAGGCCGGGTCTGGCTGAGGGCTGCAGAAATGCAGTAGCTGAGCGTTGGCCAGGCTGGCAAAGAGGTTGAGGTTTGGGGTGCCCCACAGCAAAAATAGCCACTGTGCCACCCTGGGGTCCAGGTGCCACTCATGTGGTTGGAGGACCCTGCTCAGCTTGTCCGCCAGGGTGTTGTCCTGGCTCAAGAGGTATACCGCTCTGAGGAGCATACCCTGCCCGGACACCTAGGAGCAGAGGGCCACTGCGGTAGGAGCCTGTGCCCACCTGCTTGTTCAGGTAAAACATCATGACCTGATTATCCATCTGGATGAGCACTGACTGATGTTGCAGGTGGTGCTGGAATGCTTTTAGCACAAGGAAGACGGCCCTGAGCTCCAGCAGGTTGATCTGCTGTTGGTTTTCCTTGAGTGACCTAGTCCCCCTTGGGTGCGCAGTTCCTCGCAATGGGTGCCCCAGCCCAACAGGGAAACATCTGTTGTGAGGCTGGGGGCTCAGGAGTTGGAAGGACATGCCCTCCTGCAGGTGTTGTGTGACTTGCCACCAGCTGAGTGATTCTGCTAGCTGATGGGACATCAAGACTCTGTCCCAGAATCGGCCCATGGCCTGGGTCCACTGTGAGCAGCGACACCACTGAGCTACCCTACATGGACCGTGGAAGCTAAACATGGACCTTGCCGACACGGTATAGCACAGTTACTTACCTGTAACAGGTGATCTCTGGGAACAGCAGGAATAAGTCTTCACATATGGGTATCGTCGGTACCGACGGAACCTGCGCGGGAACGCTCCCCAGCGTACAGTAAGAAAGCTTTTGGGAGCATCCCACAGCGCCTGAGCGCTGCCTTCCCGCCTTTTCCAACCGCCTCTCTCCAGTTCGAGTTTTAAAGCTGAGACAAAGAGAGAGAGAGGAAAGGAAAGATAGATAGAGAGATACAACTCCTAGGGGAGGTGGGTGGGTTGTGAAGACTTATTCCTGCTGTTCCCATAGATCACCTGTTACAGGTAAGTAACTGTGCTATCTCCAGGAACAAGCAGGAATGAGTCTTCACATATGGGGACTCCACAGCTATAGATGACAGGGAGAAACCCCAGGTTGTGTGTCCTTGAAAAGGACTCTACCTCCTCCCATGGATCTCTGGCATCCAACCAGGGTAGGAGTTGATTAAGAATGGAACAGGTGTTTGAGAACAGCCTGACCAAACGAGGCATCCCGGCGGGAGTCCTTGTCCAAACAGTAATGGGCTGTGAAGGTATGAACCAAGGCCCAGGTGGCCGCTCGACAGATTTGGTTGATGGACACAGAGTTTAGATGAGCCATTGAGGCTGCCATGGCTCTCACATTGTAAGCTGTGACATGGCCCTCCAGAGAAATGTTCCTACTCTGGTACAGTGTTCTCTTAGAGACTGGAAGTCCTAAATGAGAAGGATCAAAAGCAACAAAGAGTTGAGAATACTTTCTATGTTGCTGTGTTCTTTGTAAGTAAAAAGCGAGAGCTCTCTTACAATCCAGGGTATGAAGATTCCTCTCTGCATTTGATGCATGAGGTCCTGGAAAAAAGACAGGTAAATATACCTCTTGGTTCAGATGAAAAGGTGAGACCACTTTAGGCATAAAGTGTGGATTGGTCCTGAGGACTACCATATCATGATGGAACCTTGTATAAGGAGGATTAGCCACCAAAGCTTGCAACTCACTGATGTGGCGTGCTGAGGTGACTGCAATGAGAAAAATAACTTTCCAAGAAAGGAATTTCAAGGAGGTGGTGTCTAAAGGTTCAAAGGGTGGCTTCATAAGCTGGCCAAGAACCAGGTTTAAGTCCCATGCCACTGGAGGTGGTCTAATGGGAGGTTTAGTTAAAAGAAGGCCTCTCATGAATCTTGCTATAAGAGGATGAGAGGAAACAGGTTGTCCATTGAGAGGCTTGAGGGACGCTGCAATAGTACTCAAATGGACTCTTACTGAATTTGTCTTCAGACCTGCATAGGATAGATGCAGGAGATACTCTAGTAGAGAATTCAGAGGTATTGCAAGAGGGTTTAGACCTTTCCCTGAACACCAAATGGTAAATCTTTTCCATATGAAAGCATAGGAACGTCTAGTAGAAGGCTTTCTAGAGGCATGAATAACATCTCTGACTTGCTGAAAGAGATGAAAATCTTGAAGGTCTAGGCCCTCAGCAACCAAGCCCTGAGATGGAGCGACTGGGGGTTTGGGTGCCACAAAGTTCCCTCTTCCTGGTACAGAAGGTCTGGTGCAGAGCCCAAGTCCAGGGAAGGAGCTTGAGAGAGATGCAGAAGTAGAGGGTACCACACTTGGCGTGGCCAATGTGGTGCTATGAGGATCATGGTCCCTTGATCTCTCTGAAGCTTGAATAGTGTTTTGGGAATTAGGGGAATTGGTGGAAAGGCATAAAGGAAGTCTTGACCCCAGTGAAGGAGGAAGGCATCCTTGGCCTCAACTCCCTGACACGGAATTCTGAAACAGAACCGGGGAAGTTTGGCATTCCACGGACTTGCAAAGAGGTCTATGTCCGGGGTTCCCCAAATTCGAAAAATCCTGGCTACCTGGTCCATGTGGAGGGACCACTCGTGTGGAAGCAGAACTCGACTGAGTCTGTCTGCCCAAGAGTTTTGAACGCCTGGAAGATATACTGCCAGAAGATGGATGTGATGCTCTCTGGCGAAGGCCCACAGTCGCAAAGCTTCGTTGCAAAGCGACAGAGAGCCAGTCCCGCCCTGCTTGTTTACATAGAACATGGCTACTTGGTTGTCCGTATGGATGAGGACTGTCCTGTAGCTGAGCAGGGAATGGAACACTCTGAGAGCTAAGAATATTGCTCTGAGTTCCAAGAGATTGATATGGAGAGAAGTCTCCTGTGGAGACCAGATGCCCTGGGTGGAGAGATCCTGCAGATGAGCTCCCCAACCCATTGGAGAAGCATCTGTTGTCAGAGTTGCTTGGGGTAGCGACTGCTGAAAAGGGGACCCCAGCAACAGATTTGGAAGGGACTTCCACCATTGGAGAGACCAAAATAGGTGACTGGAGTTTGCTATTTTGTCTGACAGGCAACCTGATGCCTGAGTCCATTGGGTGGACAAAGTCCATTGAGCTGCCCTCATGTGAAGGCGAGCATATGGAACCGCATGCACGGTGGATGCCATGTGGCCTAAGAGTTGTAACATCTCTCGAGCCGTTAAATGGGACTTTTACTGTATCTGGGAGGCTAACTGCACCAAGCGTAGGCAACGGGTCTGAGGAAGATAGGCCCTTGCAGTTGTGGTATCCAGCAAGGCCCCTATAAACTCCAGAGACTGAGTAGGGGTGAGATGGATTTTGGGATGTTTATTACCAGTCCCAAATACTGAAGGACACGCATTGTGCCGGTTAGAGAAATCTGGGCCTCTGACTGGGATGAAGCTCGAATGAGCCAGTCGTCCAGATATGGGAAAACGAATATTCCTAGCGTGCGTAGAAATGCAGCTACTACTGCCATGCATTTCATGAACACCCTTGGTGCAGAGGCCAGACCGAAAGGAAGCACCCTGTATTGGTAGTGCTTTCCTTGAAAAAGGAACCGAAGGAACCTTCTGTGTGTTGGATGGATGAGGACATGGGTGTACGCATCCTTGAGATCTAGAGAACAAAGCCAGTCCTGACTCTGAAGGTATGGCAGCAGAGTACCGAGAGAAATCATCTTGAATTTCTCTTTGAATAGAAACTTGTTCAATTCTCTGAGATCTAATATGGGTCTGTAGCCCCCTGTTTTCATTGGAAAAAGAAAATAAGGGGAGTAGAACCCTGAGCCCTGTTGAAGAAGGGGTACTTCTTCTATTGCCCCTTGGGCAAGAAGGGTAGCAATCTCCTGACCCAGAAGGTTGAGGAGAGATGTTGGAGAATTGAACTGTCTCACCATGGTGTGGGGAGGAAGGCTTGAGAAATGAAGCTTGTACCCTTTCCCTTATGATGGAGAGGGTCCATTGCTCTGCTGTAATTTGCTCCCATCTGGGAGCAAAGTAAGCCAACCTTCCTGGAATGGTGAGGGGCTCTGGTTCTTCCAGAGCCAGAAAGGCTAAGTTCTCTAGTTGCAAGTCAAAGGCCCTGGGGAGGCTGAGGCTGCTGAGTCGTGGGAGGCCTGGCAGCCTTTGACTTGGCCTGTTTAGGTGGTTGCTGACGCTTTGCAGCAAAACGACCTGCAAATGATGCCTGCTGACCATAAGCAGAATAGTATCTTCCCTTTTTAGAAAAAGTTGTCTTTTTGAACAACCTTTTCTTAACAGGAGCAGAGGTAGACTTTGAAAGTCGATCCAAAGCAGAGTTCTCAGCATCCATCTGAGTGGCCTTTGCTTTCCAATCCCTGCCAAAAAGGTTTTCACCTGTACAAGGAAGATTTCCCAGTTCATCTTGGACCCAAAGTTCCAAATCAGAGGCTTGTAACCAAGCAATTCTGCGTGCACCTATGGCAATAGCCGAGGCTCTGCTTACACACTCAAAAGAGTCAAAGGCTGCACGGTTGGAAAATTTGGAAACATCTTGGGCATGTTTAAGCCAAGTGAGAAATTCCTGCCTTTTATCTTCTGAAATAAAAGGGGCTAAAGTCTGCAGATGATCTGTGACTTCTTTTAGAAACATCCCCATATAGAGACTATAGGAGTTGATTCTGGCAGCAAGCATATTAGCTTGGAAAACCCTTCGGCCAAAAGCATCAAGGGTCCTGCATTCACGTCCTGGAGAATTAGATGAGTGTCTCTTTGCACTCTTTATTTTCCTCATGGCAGACTCTACCACAATAGAGTGGTGAGGAAGCTGAGACTTATGAAAGCCAGGACAAGGAGGGACACGGTACATGGTGTCTAATCTACGAGAATGAGGAGAGGTGGTAAGAGGAGTCTCCCACATGCTCAACATGAGATCATAGAGAATCTCATGAATAGGTAAAGTAGCTGCTTCTTTAGGAGCCTTAGGATATTGCAAAATATCTAGTTGCTTGGCTCTAGGCTCTGACTCAGGGGCCACTGTAATGGAGAGGCCCCTAGCCAGTTCCCTAATGAAGTCCTGAAAAGACAGGTCTTCTGGCGGAGACATTCTTCGTTTTGGAGAATCAGACTCCTGAGGAAGAAGTACCGGTGTATCGACAGAAACCTCCGACTCATCAGAGTCTTCGGAGGAATCGAAGTATCGCCTGTCTGGATGCTCCTGTAAAGCCCGATACGCGTACCAAGTGGGATCGACATCAGGAGTAAGCGGTACCGGTTCGGTACCGATGGGCATCATAAGACAGGGTACCGTTGCAGTCGACACCGAAGCCGATGTCGATGCAATCGGTACCGGCACCGGGAACGATGCCGGTGCCAGAGTCGGTACCGGCAACGGAGACTGTTGCGATACCGGAGGCGTCGAAGCCTGCATAAACGCTGTTAGGGTGCGCTGCATGGACAGAATCTTCTGATCCATCGATGCCACCAGAGTCTCGATGTCGGTACCAGTGGAGGCCACCGGTACCCCAGAACACGGCAACAGGTGATCGGTCGAGGCCGAGCCATCGATGTCAACCTGTGACCCCATAGACAATGCTTTAGAAGCCGGAACTTCCCGCCGGGGTAATTTTGCCGGTGCAGAATCCTCGAGGACAAGCCCGGAGGCATCTCGATGCTTAGAGGGAGATTTGCCCTTCGAGGACCGGCTAGATTTATGTTTGGTTACCTGAGATCCATGGGAGGAAGAAGCAGCCCTGAAAGACGTCGATGCCACCGAGGCTGCATCAGAGGGAAACAGGGTACCGAGCTTGGCTGCTCGGTTCTGCCGACCTCTTTTAGACATCATGGTACAGGACACACAATCCGTGATGGAATGGTCAGGACCCAAACATTTTAGACACCAGTCATGGGTGTCGGTGACAGAAATAGTACCGCCACACTTCGTGCACTTTTTGAACCCGGAAGCGGGCTTCTCCATGAGGAGAAAAAATGTTCAGGCCTAAGGCCCAAACCGAAAATGCACAGTTGAAGAAAGAAAAGGTTTTTTGGGGTTTTTTTTAAGAAAGAAAAGAAAAGACTGGCGGTACCGGTCTGACGTCGAAGAAGGCAGACGCGACACAGAAAAATAAAGAAAAAAATAAAGAATTCTTTTGCGGTGACAGGAACACGACCTGCTGGCTCCGCGGAAAAGAAGAACTGGAGAGAGGCAGTTGGAAAAGGCGGGAAGGCAGCGCGCAGGCGCTGTGGGATGCTCCCAAAAGCTTTCTTACTGGACGCTGGGGAGCGTTCCCACGCAGGCTCCGTCGGTACCGACGATACCCATATGTGAAGACTCATTCCTGCTTGTTCCTGGAGATGGTGGCGTTACACCTCAGCTGCTAGGGCTACAAGGCAATCTACCCTGTCCAGGAGCAGAAAAGCCTTGGCCTGGAGGGAATCCAAGCGAGCCCCTATGCATTCCAAGCCCTGTGTAGGTGGGATTTTGGGTGATTTATCATGCATCCCCGATGTTGTAGAACCTGGATGGTCCAACCTGTGGCCTGCAGGGCTTCTGAGGCTATGTCCCCTCTCATTAACCAGTTGTCGAGGTAAGGGAAGACAAAGGCCCCTTAGAGGCGAAGATGGGCGGACACCACTGCTAGGCATTTGGTGAACTCTTGGTGCAGAGGAGAGGCCGAAGGGAAGTGTCCTGTACAGGTAGTGGTTGCCTCCGACCATGAACTTTAGGTACTGCCTGTGACTGGGATGGATGAGGATGTGGGTATAAGCATTCTTCAGGTCCAAGGAGCATAGCCAATCTCCCTGCTGGAGGTAGGGCAGCAATATTCCAAGGAAGAACATCTTGAATTTCTCCTGTAGCAGGAATTTGTTCAGGTTTCTCAAGTCCAGGATGGGCCATAGTCCTCCTGTTCTCTTTGGGACCAGAAAGTATCTGGAGTAAAACCCCTTTTCTTTTAGGTGATGAGGTACGGGCTCTACAGCCCTGTCCTTGAGAAGGCCTGCCAGTTATTGTATTAGCAGGGCCTGGTGCAGGGGAAACCAAGGAGGCTCCCCAAGGAAGGAGGGTGGAGGTGGTTGATCCAGGTGGAGGAGGTACCCCTCCCTTACCACCTGAAGTGCCTAAGAATCAGTTTGTGATGGAGGCCCACATGTGGGCAAAGTGAATTAGGCGGCCCCCCTGTGGGCAAAGTGAATTAGGCGCCGCCCTGTGGGCGGCTGACCTTCTAAGGGAAGAGAGGCTATACTGGGGGCATCAAAACCCTGACCCAGGCTGGGCTGGGGCTGGAGTCTGGGACTTGGGGCCCTTGGGCTTGCATGGGCCTTGGCCCACTCCCTGGTCCTGATGACCCTGTTGAGGGGTCTGGGCAGCT
This sequence comes from Ichthyophis bannanicus, assembly GCA_033557465.1. Lineage (NCBI taxonomy): Eukaryota > Metazoa > Chordata > Amphibia > Gymnophiona > Ichthyophiidae > Ichthyophis > Ichthyophis bannanicus. The sequence continues at coordinate 1,372,975,183 of CM066032.1, read as the reverse complement.
GGGTATGGGGGAGAGCCTCAATAGGGTTGGCCCTTTCTATGGAAAGGAGGCTTCTTCCTCGGAAGAGTGGAAGTCTTCCTCGAGTCTGAGTCATGTACTCTGTCTCAATCTCGGCAGTCTTGTCCTCCATGAGTTTGCTGAAGAGCTGCTCTCCGAGGCATGGGACATCAAGGAGCTCCTCCTGCACCCATTGCTCAGGGTCAGCCACCCTTGCACTGGACTTGAAGTCATCGTAGGCGGCTCAAGATAAATACTTGGAGCACTCTCCGACAGACTTCGTAAATGTCTGGAAGCACAGAATTCCTTTGCCAGGTGTCAGAGGAACATGCCGATGTAAAGCTGGTAAGTTTAAATGTGGCATGCTAGTGTCAAGCCCTGGTAGCATTTGCGCTCAAGGGCATGGGACTCCCTGCCTGGGGGCATTGATGAGTGCATCTTTGGGCTCTTCTGCAAGCGAATGACCGACTCCACCACCATGGAGGTGTGAGGGAGTTGGATCTTCCGTAAGCCCGGCCCACGCTGGACCCGATACATGGTATCCAGGCAGTGGCTAACAATCGGCACCAAAGCCAGGGCTTCCCACATCCAGAAAAGCAGCCAGCTGAAAATGGAGGGGACTGGAACAGTCAGGGCCTCTTTAGGTGGTGCCTCGTACTGGAGGATATCGAGAACCTCTGTATGAATTCGAGGAACGAGGTGTCCTCGGGTGGGGATGGGCCCGAGACTCCAGAGATGTCTCGACGTCCAACTCCCAAGCCGAGCAGTCTGAGGAAGACTTGATGCCTGACGGCTCCAAGGGCTTCATTGATCCTGGTTTTCGGTGCTTCAAAACCAAGGCATGGCCGGAGCCAGAGGCACTGGCCTGCAAAGACCTCACCCCCAAGGAGTGGAAGCAAGAGTGAGATCGAGAGCCTCACAGAGGATCTTACTGAGGCCTCTGACTCTTGGGGATCACTTTGGCGGCCTGGGGAGTCCTCGGCACCGAGGTCCCTGCATTCACTTGGGGTCCTTTTTGCCCCAATGATCACCTGTTTTAAGAAATGTGATCGGTGCTCCAGAAACATGTCTCTCACCGACCCTCAATGCCAACTTGTCAAGGGTGAAGGGTGGGAGTTCTGAACAATTCTAAAACTCTCTTCCTGCACCCACCATCATCTCATCCATGCATTGACACTTTAGTGCTGTGCCTGCCTCTTCGGTCCTGCGCATGGAAAAAGAACAATATCTGACGACGCTACTCTGGAAGTTCTAGATTTCAACTTTCTATCTAAAAGCCTATATTTGGCTTCCTGAACCTCCCTCCCACACTTTCCTATGCTATTGGTACCAACATGTACCAAGATTGCAGACTCCTCTCCAGCACTATCTAAAAACTTATCTAGGTGGCACATGAGGTACATCATCTTTCCACCAGGCAGGCAAGTTAACAAGTGATCCTCATATCCACCAGTCACCCAGTTATCTACATGCCTAATGATCGAATCGGACATCTTAACCCTTCTCTCATGGGCACATGACCCTAGAGACACATCCTTAGTGCAAGAGGATTTTATATCACCTGGAGGACAGGTCCCAGCTACAGGATCACTTACTGCCACACCAAGGAGATGCTCTCCTTTCAGATGACCTCTCCTCCATGGCAGCAGAGAGGCTGCCAGAATGGAGGAGGGACTTCTCTACTATGCCCCTGAAGGTCTTGTAGATATATATATATATATATATATATATATATACACCTTTCTGTCTACTTCTGCTCCAAGTTTGCTACTCTAGTTTCCAGAGATCAGCCTCATTCCCTGAGAGCAAGGAGCTCTTTGCATTTAGTGCACACCTAAGACCTCTCACCAACTGGGAGATAATCATATATGAGACACTCTGTGCAGAAGAATGGATAGCTCCCCAACCAGCTGATGATCTGCTGTCTGCATCTTAATTTTAATGTGATTTTATGTATGCTTTTTTGTAAATCGCTGAGATGGTAAGAGGTATATATATATATATTTTTTTTTTAGTGCCATCAAGTCAGTGTTGACTCATAGCGACCCAGCTACCTCTGGGTTTTCTTGGAAATGTATCACTGGAAGTAGATTGCCAGCCTTTTCTTCCGAGACAATGGAGGGTAAAGTGACTTGCCCAAGGTCACAAGGAGTGCCAGTGGGAATTGAACCCTTGATCTTCTGGGTACTAGGCAGTTGCTCTAACCACAAGGTTACTCCTCCACTCAAGAGATATGTAAATCCATTTAAATAAATAAATCAGCAGATGCAGCAGGGAAGCTCCTCAGTATTCATCTATCTAAGCTTTGGAATTGGCTCGAACTCAAAAGAAAATGGTTAAGGTGAAATAAGTCCTTACCTACTAATTGTCTTTCTTTGAGAATCTCCAGTCCAGTCCCAACACGGATGGGTAGTCACGCCTATCCAGCAGCTTTGAGACTGAGCATGTCAAACTTCTGACCTCAGCATACTTGGGTAGCCAGAAGCTCCTCCCAGCCCCCAGTATCCTACTGACAAAGCAAAGTTAGAAGAGGAAGAAAACATATGCATCCTGCAACACCAGACCAATAATTAAGAACAAACCAAAAACACTCTGAGAACTAAACCTCATGAGTTCCCTTAAATAGGACGCCAAGGAGGAAAAACCTCCCTGCGAGGAAAACAAAAGTTCCCAGATGAGCCAGAATGCCCAAGGACCCGACCTACCTTCTGTTCGGGCGCATCCATGGTTCGCCCAATTCCACTTCTTTTCTTTTCTTTTTTTAATGGACTAGAACAGGAATGGGCAAACTATGGCCCGCGGGCCGTATACGGCCCGGCGGACCTTTTAATCCGGCCCGCGGAGAACTGTTGCTGAGGTCAACAGCAACTGCATTCTGGCGGTTGGTGCTTTTCCACTTTGATTATTTTGTTGTCCCCTCTTTTTTTTTTTCTGCTGAGAGAGCATGAGGGGAGGTGGGGGGGGGGAGTGAGGGCCCCAGGACAATTTCCTGATGGAACGGAAGAAATGAAAACAAATTAAAGTGAAGGAGTAGAAAACCTCTGGGAGTAGCTGACAGAAAACCCCCCCGCGAAACAGAGACTCGACACAAGACAGAAGAACTGTGGCAATCTGCTCGCGGTCAGGAAAATACCCGAGAGATGGTTTTTTTTCAGGCAGGAATGGAGCACACATGCTCATAGAAGTCAAGAAAGCTTCTGTGAGCTAGAGGAGAGCCCGGCATACAGGCGGCATCGAGGACACCTATGGAGTGTGCCTGCGGAGAATGAAGACGATTGCAGGTGCAGTATTTATGAATCTTGGAATGGGAATTAAAGGTTGGAATGGGGGATTCCTGTGTCACAAGAGGGTACAACCATAGACAAAAAGACAAGCATTTCCTTCTGTAACCGAATATAAATACAGATATTTAGTAAAAAGAAATGAGGTAAAAAATTTGCCCTCGTTCTAATCATTAGTACCACAGATTTGGTTAAATATATTGGTGGAACACCAGAACGTTTTTTTTTCTTGCATATCAAGAAATAAATTGTGAAGGATGTCAGTTCTTTTTCATATCAGTTATGTTGCATTCAATGTTTGGTTGTGTTTTTGCTATGCATTTTTTTAAATAATAGCAAAATATTGTATAAAGGATATACTGTTTTTCCCAGTGCATGTGTATATATGTTTCTCGTATTCAGTACTGCCATTTTTCTCTAGTGATGGGGCAGGAGAACTGAATTTGTACCATTTAGCAGTTTCTCTTAATAAATTAAGGTATACTGGCCTAGCTCAGGTAGAGATTTACTGGGAACTGCTCAAATTTGCAGAGCTGTGAGTCTCTCACTTAAGCTTAAGTCGTTCTGTTTTATATACATAAGTCTCTGTGTATGTGTGCTTCCTTATTGAATACAGAGAACTGAAGTCAAAGAGATGAGATTAACTTTTGCTACCTGGTCAGGAGTAGCGCAGGCATAGGTATTCTTTCAGTAAACATGCCTCTAAATGTAAGCCTAATTTTGTATAGGGCATATAGGTAGGAAATGAGAAGTGCAGTTTGGGACACATACAACTTCCTAGGTATTTTACAAAATGATTGCTAAAGACAGACCACTTGCATGTGGTCCCTTAGATACAAGTTGTGCCCTGGACAAGGGGGAATTACCGTATATAAAGAAAAGGAAAGGCTCCCATTGGTCTATAGCAGGAGCTTACAATCTAGTTAGAACAGTACATTAGTTAGCCCATGTTACAAATTTAAATTTAATTTATATTAATTCACACATACACACCGTCCATCTACTCTTGGTCCGGCCCCCAGGTCCAATATATGAACCCATTGCGGCCCTCGAATCAAAAAGTTTGCCCACCCCTGGACTAGAACCACTTACCTCTGTCTTCTTTTGACCGTTCCGCAAGGTCTCATAGGTGTACTTTTTTAAGATCCAGGATCGCAGTCTGAACTAACTTTAGGAAGACTAACTTTGCGAAGATGGGCCAATACCTCAGGGAGTTGTTAGTGGGATGGGAACAGCTGGGGGATGTAAAAAAACAGTGGGCAAACCGAAAGGGGATATTTTAAGGGCAACCAACCTTTTTGTTAAAATGGTAAATAAAAGGTAAAAGGAAAAGGAGACCGCTATGGTTTTCGAAAGAAGTAGCTGAAAAAGTGAAGAAAAAGAGGGAGGCCTTCATGAAATACAAGAGATCGCAGAGAGAGGAAGACAGGCATCTGTATTTGGAAAAACTTAGAGAAGCTAGCAAAGTAGTCAAGAAGGCAAAGATTCAGGAGGAGGAAATAGCCAATGCAATAAAATGGGGGGATAAGACATTTTTCAGATATATTAGTGAGAAGAGGAAGGGCAAAAGTGGTATTGTCAGACTCAAGGGTGCAGGGGAGGAATATGTAGAAGCTGATAAGGATAAAGCGGAATTGCTTAACAAATATTTTTGTTCTGTGTTCACAGATGAAGAACCAGGAGCAGGACCTCAGAAAACACCCACAAATAGGAACAGAAGCGAGGGACATCCTGAACAATTTTCAGAAGACTGTGTTCGTGAGAAACTAGCTCAACTTAAAGTAGACAAAGCGATGGGACCGGATGGGATACACCCTAGAATACTAAGGGAACTTGGGGACGTTCTAGCAACTCCACTGACTGAACTTTTCAATGCCTCGTTGGAGTCGGGAGTGGTGCCAAAGGACTGGCTCATCTGGTGCCTTTACACAAAAGCGGAAGTAAGGAGGTGGTTGAAAACTACAGGCCAGTTAGTTTAACTTCGGTGGTGAGTAAATTATTGGAAACGCTGCTGAAAGAGAAAATAGTGAGGTTTCTGGAGTCCAGCGGATTACAGGATCCGAGGCAGCATGGATTCACCAGAGGCAGGTCTTGTCGGACAAATCTGATTGATTTCTTTGACTGGGTGACCAGGGAGTTGGACCGAGGGAGAGCTCTAGATGTGGTGTATTTAGATTTCAGTAAAGCCTTTGACACTGTTCCTCGCAGGCGACTTATAAACAAACTGAGCACCCTAGGGATGGACCCTAAAGTTACTGCTTGGGTTAGAAATTGGTTGGGTGGGAGGCGACAAAGAGTACAAGTAAATGGAGCTCACTCTGAGGAGAAGGATGTTACCAGTGGTGTGCCCCAGGGATCTGTCCTTGGTCCGATTCTTTTTAACATCTTTCTTAGTGATATAGCGGAAGGGCTGTCGGGTAAGGTTTACTTCTTTGCGGATGACACCAAAATCTGCAATAGAGTAGACACCCAGGAAGGTGTAGATAACATGAGGAGGGATCTAGCTAAGCTTGAAGAATGGTCTAGAATTTGGCAGCTGGGATTTAATGTTAAAAAATGTAAGGTCATGCATTTGAGCTGCAGCAATCTAAGGGAGAAATATAGTATAGGGGGTGAAGTACTTTTGTCCACTAAAGAAGAGCGGGACCTAGGCGTGGTTGTGTCTGATGATCTTAAAGTAGCTAAACAGGTAGAAAAGGCGACAGCAAAAGCTAGAAGGATGCTTGGGTGCATACGGAGAGGAATGGCTAGTAGAAAAAAGGAGGTGATAATGCCTCTGTATAATGTCACGACTTCGTGGGCCCTAGGCAGTTGCCTAGGTATATGAAGTGGTGAGAGTCTTTTATTTATAAGAGTGCCTATGGGTGTAGTTGTGATATGGGCAAAAATAACTTCAGCCGAGCAGTAATATAGGCACGCAGGATTTTATTCTCCACAAGGCCAAAAGGAACCTTTACACACAGTCCCAAATATTCAACATAAAGGCGGGTAATTTCCAGAAGAACAGGTAACAAAATAAACAGCTTCCAAATGCAGCTTGTTACTGAACTCAAACAAAGTATTTCTTCATACCATTGAAACAAGGTTGGAAATAAAAACCTCCTTTCCAAAAATGGTTTTAAAACATTTGCAGTCTCTTCAGCAAAACAGCAGTGCCCAACTTTCTCTGCACAAGGTTTTCTTTTTCTTTCTCAAACCAGGTTTCTTTATCTGCCCTTCTAGCAGACTCAATATACTTTGTGTGCAGCCTTTCACATTAAGGGTTAAGCTTCTCCGGCTTTCTAGCCAACCTAATTTGCATAGGCCCCTCGGCTCAGCCTTTGAACACGGCTGCTAGTTTAATGCTTTCAAAAACCTCTCTAGTCACTATAATGAAACAGGAAGACATTCCATTTCTGTCTCAGAACTAAGCTCTTGGTTTATAGCACTTTCAAAATCCATGCTCTCAGGTTCAGACTCTGTTAGAACAGCCTCATGTTTAAAACCAGCTATCTCTGGCTGCAAACGGTCTAACAATCTAAGAACCTTCTTTAAGGCAGTATCTCTCTTCCTCTGGGTAATGCCTTTTCTCTCATAAGAACATAAGAACATAAGAAATGCCATACTGGGTCAGACCGAGGTCCATCAAGCCCAGTATCCTGTTTCCAACAGTGGCCAATCTAGGTCATACGTACCTAGCAGTTTCCCCAAAAGACACAGGTTCTGCAGTGCTTGTACTAGGCCAAGCATTGATATCCTGGGTCCCTTTTTAATAGTGGTTTATGGACCTTTCCTCCAGGAACTTGTCCAAACCTTTTTTAAACCCAGCTATACTAACAGCCCTTACTACATCCTCCGGTAACAGATTCCAGAGTTTGATTACACGTTGAGAGAAGAAATATTTTCTCCTATTTGTCTTAAATAGTTTACCCTGTAGCTTCATTACATGCCCCCTAGTCCTTCTATATTCTGATAGCGTAAACAATTTATCCACGTTTATCCGTTCCACTCCATTCATTAATTTATACACCTCTATCATATCTCCCCTCAGCCGCCTCTTTTCTAGGTTAAAGAGCCCTAACCTTTTTAGCCTCTCTTCATAGGAGTAGCCTTCCATCCCCTTCACCAATTTGGTGGCTCTTCTCTGTACTTTTTCTAATAACTCTATGTCCTTTTTAAGATACGGTGACCAGAATTGCACACAATATTCAAGGTGCGGTCGTACCATGGAGCGATACAGAGGCATTATAATATCCTTTGTTTTATTCTCCATCCCTTTCCTTATGATACCTAGCATTCTATTTGCTTTCTTGGGCGCCGCTGCACACTGGGCGGAGGGTTTTAACATGTTATCCACGATGACTCCTAAATCTTTTTCCTGGGTGGTGGTTTCTAATGTGGAGCCTTGCATCTTGTAACTATAGTGTGGGTTGTTCTTTCCTAGGTGCATAACTTTGCACTTGTCCACATTAAATTTCATCTGCCATTTGGATGCCCAGTCTTCCAATTTATCCAGATCCTCCTGCAGTTTTCCACAATCCTCTTGGGTTTTAACAACTTTAAACAGTTTTGTGTCATCTGCAAATTTGATTACCTCACTAGTTATTCCCTTTTCCAGGTCATTTATGAATATGTCAAAAAGTAGCGGACCCAGTACAGATCCCTGGGGTACTCCACTATTCACCTTTTTCCATTGGGAATATTGGCCATTTAGCCCTACCCTCTGCTTTCTATCTTTTAACCAGTTCCCGATCCACAATAGTACACTGCCTCCTATCCCATGACTTTTTAGCTTCGCCAAAAGTCTCTGATGGGGGACCTTGTCAAAAGCTTTCTGAAAGTCCAGATACACTATATCAACCGACTCACCTTTGTCTACCTGTTTATGCACACCTTCAAAAAAACAGATCAGATTAGTAAGACAAGATCTTCCTTGTCTAAAGCCATGTTGGCTGTCTCCCATTAGGCCATGACTATCTACATGCTGTGTAATTTTGTTCTTTATGATGGCTTCTACCATTTTCCCTGGTACTGACGTCAGGCTCACCGGTCTGTAATTTCCCGGGTCACCCCTGGAACCCTTTTTAAAAATTGGTGTTACGTTGGCGACCCTCCAATCTTCAGGTATTACAGATGATTTTAATGAAAGTTCACAGATTACCAATAACAGGTCTGCAATCTCATATTTCAGTTCTTTCAACACTCTGGGATGTATACCATCCGGTCCAGGTGATTTGCTACTATTCAGTTTATCAAATAGTTGTAATATATCTTCCCGGTGTAGCGATATTTCTCTCAATTCCTCTGCAGTATCACCTTTAAATACCACTTCAGTCTTGGGTAACACCCCTACATCTTCCTCAGTAAAGACCGAAGCAAAGAATTCATTCAGTCTCTCTGCTATAGCCTTGTCTCCTCTTACTGCCCCTTTTACCCCTCTATCATCTAATGGTCCAATTGACTCTCTCACAGGCCTTTTGCTACGAATGTACTTGAAAAAGTCTTTATTTCGTGTTTTTGCTTCCGTAGCAAGTTTCTTCTCAAATTCCCGCTTTGCCTGCCTTATCAATGCTTTGCATTTAACTTGCCAGTGCTTGTGCTGTTTCCAGTTTTCATCATTTGGCTCTTTTTTCCATTTTCTGAAGGTTGCTCTTTTGGCAGCAACAGCCTCTCTGACCTCACCTTTAAACCATGCTGGCAGTTTTTTGGACTTTCTTCCACTTTTCTTAATGCGTGGAATACAGCTGGTCTGGGCTTCGAGGATAGTATTTTTAAATAACACCCAAGCTTGCTGTAAGTCTTTAACCTTTGGAACCGCTCCTTTTAGTTTTTTCCGAACTATATTCCTCATTCTATCATAGTCACCCTTTTGAAAGTTAAAAGGTAGTACTGTGGATTCCTTTACTATCTGTCCTCCACTGATTAAATCAAACATGATCATACTATGATCACTATTGCCAAGTGGTCCCAACACCCTTATTTCTTGCACCAGATCTGGCGTTCCACTAAGGACTAGGTCCAGTATGGCTTCCCCTCTGGTCGGTTCATGAACCAGCTGCTCCAAGAAGCAGTCATTTATTTCATCTAGAAACTTTATCTCTTTAGCTTGTCCTGCTGTGACACTGTCCCAGTCGATACCGGGGTAATTGAAATCACCCATTATTACTACTCTGTTGTGGCTTTTGTTAGCTTCCTTGATTTCTTTGAGCATTTCATCATCCATTTGTTCATTCTGGCCAGGTGGTCGATAGTATACTCCCACTGCCATCACCTTCCCCTTCATAAATGGAATTTCAATCCATAGAGATTCTACAGCATATTTTGTTCCCTGCAAAACTTTAATCCTTTCTGACTCAATGCCCTCTCTAACATAGAGCGCAACCCCTCCACCAATTTGTTCAGCTCTATCATTACGATATAGTTTGTATCCAGGTATCACAGTGTCCCACTGGTTATCCTCCTTCCACCATGTCTCTGAGAGTGCAATCATATCTAACCTCTCATTTAATGCTATATATTCTAATTCTCCCATCTTATTGTTTAGACTTCTAGCATTGGCATACAAGCATTTTAGAGACTGTATTTTATTAATATTAATCTGGCTATTGGTAGGCATGGGTAATTCTTTACTCTTAGAATGGTTAAAAGTCTTAGCCACACTCACCTTATTTTGTGGAGATAAGCACCTGGCTGTCCTTGCAGCTGTTGGCTCAATCTCTGTAAAATCTTCTAGGAAACGTTGTGGATTACTCACATGGTCTGTGAACTCTCCCTGGCCAGCTTTAAAACCCTTGGCTGGTTTTGCCTTTCTGCTTGGAAACTCAGGTAAGGTTTCTTTCACTCTTGGAGTGCCTCTCTTTGGTAATATCCTTGGGTTCTCAGAGTTTCTTCCCTTCCTGGAATTCTCTGACCCAATTACCTTAGGGCTGGTTTCAGGACTGGAACTTCTGTCTCTCCTTTCTCTTTCAGTAGAGGATTCAGCATCAGTGGAAACTGGTCTCCTAAAGCACCTTCCCTTAAGGTTGCCTTTCCCTGCAGTGTACCTCCGATCTGCTCTCTGAGCACCTCCCTCTCGGGCACTTCTAGGCTGGGCAGTTTGAGGACCTCTCTGCTGGGCTCTCCAGATATTTCCACAAGCTCCTTCCCTTCTGCTTGGGATTCCTCTCTGAACTCCTGCACGTCCTGAGCTTTCAGAACTTCCTGACCCCTCTTGCTTCTCCCCGGCTTCCTCCTTTCTCTGTTCAAAGTTCCGGTGTTTATAACTGCAGTTTTTCTCACTGCCTGCTGACTCCACCCCTTGCATTCCCTCGTGCACGGGCTTGGTTACTAGGGAACTAGGGCGTGTCCCTTGCCTACCAGCTTTCTGTGTGGAGTTTTTTTCAGATTCAGAAGTTTTAACCCCTGAACTTCTGGTTTCTCTGTCTTTCACTGGGAAAATCCCTGGATTTCTCTCCTCTCTCTTATGCTCTTTCTGGCCTGCGCCGTCACAATAAGTCTTTGGTGCGACCTCATTTGGAGTATAGTGTGCAATTCTGGAGACCGCACCTTCAAAAGGATGTGAACAGGATGGAGTCGGTGCAGAGGGTGGCTACTAAAATGATTAGTGGTCTTCATTATAAAGCATATGAGGACAGACTGAAGGATCTTAATATGTACACCTTAGAGAAAAGGCGGGATAGAGGTGATATGATTGAGATGTTTAAATACCTCCGTGGCATAAATGTTCAGGGAGAGAGCCTTCTTCAATTGAAAGCAAGTTCTGCAAGAGGGGACATGGGATGAGGGTGAAGAGAGATAGATTCAGGAGTGATATGCGGAAATATTTCTTTATGGAAAGAGTAGTGGATTCGTGGAATAGTCTCCCAGTGGAGGTGGTAGAGATGAGAACAGTAACTGAATTCAAAAAAGCATGGGACAAACACAGAGGATCTCTAAAGGTAAAAAGGGGACTGTTGTAGTTGTTGATATGGAAGGACAGACTAGATAGGCCATGTGGTCTTTTTCTGTCATCACATTTCTATGTTTCTATGAATCAATAAGTTAGCAGTGGGTCGGGGACTGGACCGGAGATACTCGAGGAAAGACAATTAGCAGGTAAGGCCTAATTTCACCTTCCTTATCGTATCCTCCAGTCCAGTCCCAACACAGATGGGATGTAACATAGCAGTACTAGCCCTGGGAGGGACCCATGAACCCGGCCTGAATCACCGCCTCTCCAAAACTTGTATCCCTCATTGCTTGCACATCCAAGTGATAATGCTTTACAAAGGTATGTAGAGATGCCCATGTTGCGGCCCTGCAGATATCCGCCAGTGGAATCAGGCTCAACTCCGCTCAGGAAGCTGCCTGTGCCCTTGTCAAATGGGCCTGCAGCCTACTGGCACCGCTTTACGCTTGAGCATATAAGCCAAGCCAATTGCCTCTCTTACCCATGGGGAATGGAAGTCTTGGACACTGCCTCTCCCTTGCGAAGGCCTCCAAACAGAACAACCAACTAATCTGTCTTTCTGAACCGATCTGTGACTTTCAAATTACGCTGGAGGGTTCGACATATATCCAGGAGTCGCAGAAGGGGTTCTGACTGGGTGCCTCCCTCTCCCAAGAAGGGTAACCAGCTGATTAACATGAAATGCAGAAATCACCTTCGGCGGGAAGAATGGAACCAGACACAGTACCACCTTTTCCTTAGAAATGGAAAGAAAAAGTTCTCAACAAGATAAAGCTTGCAACTCTGAGATTCTCCTGATCAAACAAATAGCCACCAAGAAAACCGTTTTTAAAGTCAAATCCTTCAGCGAGCACTCAGCCAGCGGCTCGAAAGGTGTCATGGTCTGTGCTGAAAGCACCAAATTAAGGTCCCATGCGGGAACTATCAACCTTAATGGTGGGTGAACCTGCTTTACGACCCGAAGGAAATGCACCACATCTGGGTGGGCCGCTAGCGTCTTCCCCTGCACTTTCCCCTGGTAACACGCTAGTGCTGCCACCTGCACCCACAGGTAACACGCCAAGCCTTTTTCTAGCCCATCCTGAAGAAAAGCCAGCAAATCCGGGAGGGGAGCCTCCAGTGGTCTCAGTCCCCTGTCTATGCACCAGCTCTCAAAGATCCGCCAGACCCTAATGTAAGCTAGTGACGTGCAATGCTTACATGCTCTTGGCAGAATTGAAATGACTGTGCCCGAATAATCCCGCTTAACTAAGCATGCCCTCTCAGGAGCCATGTCGTAAGCAAGATTCGATCCATCTGTGGCATCGGGACTGGTCCCTGCGCCAGCAGGTCGCTTCTGTTTGGGAGCCGCCATGAGTCGTTCACTAGCAACCTGACAAGGTTGGCATATCATGGTCTGCATGGCCAGTCCAGCGCAATTATGAGGACCATTCCTCTGTGCACCCCAATCTGCTGCATCACCTGTTCAATCAGGGCCCATGGTGGAAACATATAAAGCAGACCTGTTACCGGCCATGGTTGCACTAGTACCTCAAGGCCTATGACATCTGCTCCCTCCGTCTGCTATAGAAACGATTTGCCTTTGCAGACGTTAGGGTCGCCATGAGGTCCATAACTGGACAGCCCCAGCGCGATCCACTCAGACTCTGCTGAGGTATCAGCCACCACGTTTATTCTTCCAGCCACATGCGCTGCCGACAATGCCTGGAGATTGTCTTCTGCCCAAGCCAGCAAGGGGGAAACTTCATTTTCCAACTGGACGCTGTCCATGCCCCCTTACCTTTTGATATATGCCACCGTGGCAGCGTTGTCCGCGAACACTCACACTGCCTTCCCTCAAAGAAGATCATGAAACTCTGGAGGGCCAAGGCTACCACTCGCAACTCCAGTCTATTTATGACCCAAGCGGATTGTTCCATCGACCAGCTGCCCTGTGCCACCTGTGCCTGGCAATGGGCCCCCCAGCCGGTCAGGCTGGCATCTGTCATGAGGGTAATCCACCCTGGCATCAACAAGGACATGCCCACTAACAATTTGTCAGGCCTCAGCCACCACCGGAGTGCTACCTTGACTTCTCTCGGGCAAGGTAATCGCTTTTCCAATGGGTGACATTGGGCTTACCATCTCTTTAGGAGGGAATTCTGTAGTGGTCTCATATGTGACCGTGCCCAAGGCACCAGCTTGATTGTTGCCGCCATCAAGCCCAGAAGTTGAAGGTAATGCCAGGCCATCGGAGCTGGTGTCCTTAGGAAGAACCTGACCCGTAGATACAGTTTTTTCATCAGCTCCAAGGGTAAGGAGACCTTGCCCTCTTGTGTACAAAAGTGAGCTCCTAAGTAAATCAACTCCTGAGTTGGACTCATGTTGCTCTTGACTGTGTTGATTACCTAAGCCCAGGCTCTGAAGGAACTCGACCACCCGAGGGGTGGCCCTCAAATTCTCTTCTCTGGATTTTAACCGTATTAACCAATCATCGAGGTAAGGGTACACCAGAATTCCTTCCTTTCGCAGGGCAGCCGCTGCAACCACCATGACTTTGGTGAAGATCCTGGGTGCCGTAGCTAGGCCGAATGGCAGCACAGTGAATTGAAAGTGTCCCATGGATACCGCGAATCTTAGGAAGCACTAATTCTCCCTCGGGACCCTGAGACAGCGATTGACATGTTTGAGATCCATAATGGGCCGAAAGGAGCACCCCTTTTTGGGGACCACAAAGTAGATGGAGTACCAACCGAATCCGACTTGGCTTTGTGGCACTTCGACAACCGCCTGCAACTGAACCAACCTCTGCAGGGTGTCATGCACCACCTGGAACTTGTGAGGCACTCTGCAAGGAGATCACAGGAAACTTTCCTTGAGCGGTAGCGCAAACTCAAGGGCATAACCCTCCTTGATGACCTCCAGGACCCACTGGTCGGAGGTGATCTGGGCCCAGGCAGAGTAAAATCCGCACAGTCTTCCCCCTACGGGAACCAACTCCGCCTGGATCCGCCTCACTTCATTGTGGTTTCTTGTTGGGGGTGGAAGTAGAAGGGAAAAACTCCTTCCCGGCTCCCCTGAAGCCTCGAAAGGGCTGACCTCTTGAGGGAAATCTTCCCCACTGGTAGGGTGCGAATAGAGTAGACCTGAAGCACTGGAAGTCCCATGCTTGCCCTCGACCTTGCGCTGGTGACCATCCCAGCTTCTGCTTGTCTTCTGAGAGCCTACTGCCTTTGGACTTTCCCAAGTCTTTAACCAGCTTTTCCAGAGCCTCTCCGAACAAGAGCTTTCCCTTGAATGGGAGTCTGCTCAGGCGCGATTTGGAGGAACCATCTGCTGACCAATTCCGGAGCCACAAGTATCTGTGCGCAGAGATGACCACTGCCATGCTTCGGGCCTGGCACCTAATCAGGTCATAAAAGGCATCTGCCAAGTAGGCCACCCCGGACTCCAGCTTGGCCACTTCCGGAAGAGCTGGCTCCTGCTTTTCTGCCTCCTCCTGGAAACCTTGTGCCCAGCGCAGGCAGGCGAGTGCCACGACCACGCCACATACTGAGGCCTGAAAAGAAGCCACATTAATGTTGAAGGCTTGCTTCAGCAAGGTCTCCAGCTTCCTATACTGGATGACCTTCAGGGCCGAACTGCCCTCGACCGGAATGGCAGTCTTTTTGGTCACTGCCGAAACTGCCACATTCACCTTGGGGGAGCAAAACAGTTCTCTCTCTTGCTTGGGAGGCGGGTAGAGGCGAGCCATCATTCACGCTCATCTTAGTTCAGCCTCTGGTAACTCCCATTCTTCTAGAATCATCTGTTTGATGACCCAAAGCATGGGAAAAACTGTCTGCGGTTTCCTGTCCACCTGGAACAATGGGTCTTCCAGGGTTTCCTCCTCCGCTATATATTGAGGGTCTTCAGAGAATGCATGATCAGTGCAGACAACTCCTCTCTACGGAAAACTTGCACAATTCAGGCCTCTTCCTCATGTGGAATTTTGCTCTCTTCTAACTCATTCGCCTGTGAGGCTTCTCCTTAATCCTGTGCCTCCTGTCCCTCCGACAGTGTCAAGGCAACATCATCACAGGCCTCGGCCCAATGCCTGGCTTTGGCCGTGGGCCCTCCCTGCATGCTGGTAGATGCCTCCACCTAAGCAGAGGGTCTCTTACGGGCCTCTTTCATTGATCCAGATCCTGAGTTTTTTTGTCTGATGCAAAAAGCCTTGTGCAAAAGAAGGACGAACTCTGGGGAGAAGCCCCCCGCAAAGTCCTCTGTCAGAATATCCTTGGAGGTGGAGGGTCTAGGGGTCTGCAATTCCCGGGCCCCTGTCGTGACCCTAGGCTGTTTGGGGGGGTCTCCTGTCTCACTATTGGGACATGGTTCCTCCGCCCCTAGTTGGGGTTCCCCCTTACTCTGAGGTGCCTGCTCTCTCCTGCAGGTCATCTCCAAGGAACGCACTTCTGTCTCACAGCTCCTGCAGAAACTCTCTTCTGATACGGCCCCCCTCCTGAACTCACAAGCTAGGCAAGTTGGTCTTGCAGGCATATTTTCCTTTTTTTTTAAAACTCACCAATAGAAGCCCAAACTAAACCAAAACTCACCCCTGCTGCCAAAACAAAAGAGAAATCTCCAAAAGAACTGGTTTCCACGGGAAGGAGAAAAAAAACAATGGCTTCCTTTGAATTTCCTGCCTAAACACCTCCGATGGGTAGGGTTTCCACTATCAGGCCTTTCCTTCTCTCTGCCGCCTTCTTCACAAACCCCCCCCCCCCTAAAAATGAAGAAGAAGGGCCAATAAAGGAAAAGGAGACCTTGCTTTCGCTCACCCCGTGAGAAAAAGCACATTTGTCCTGCTTGCCGCTCAGCCCACTGCCAGATTCGGCGGTTATGTCACCTGCCCATGCTGATTTGCACCACTCAGCCTGCCCAGAGGCTTCGGCAGTCGCATCGTTTCTGTTATGAAGAGAGGCCTGCCTGCAGGAAAAGCACAGTTACTTACCTGTAACAGGTGATCTCTGGGAACAGCAGGAATAAGTCTTCACATATGGGTACGTCGGTACCGACGGAGCCTGCGTGGGAACGCTCTCCAGCGTCCAATCAGAAAGCTTTTGGGAGCTGCCTTCCCAACTGTCTCTCCTCAGTTGAGTTTTATAGCTGAGACAAGAGGGAGAGAGAGGGAAAGGAAAGATAGAGAGAGAGAGACAACTCCTTAGGGGAGGTGGGAGGGTTGTGAAGACTTATTCCTGCTGTTCCCAGAGATCACCTGTTACAGGTAAATACCTGTGCTATCTCCAGGAACAAGCAGGAATGAGTCTTCACATATTGGGACTCCCTAGCTTTTAATGCCAGGGAGAGAGCCCATAAGTTGTGTGTCCCTGGAACAGGGCTGCACTTCCCCACCTGGATCTCTGGCATTCCATGAGGGATGGTGGGTAGGAGTTGATTAAGTATGGAACAGGTGTTTGAGGACAGCCTGACCAAAGAAGGCATCCCGGCGGGAGTCCTTGTCCAAGCAGTAATGGGCTGTGAAGGTATGAACCGAGGCCCAAGTAGCTGCTCGACAGATGTTGTCGATAGACACAGAGTTCAGATGAGCCATTGAGGCTGCCATGGCTCTCACATTGTGAGCTGTGACATGGCCCTCCAGAGAAATGTTCTTGCTCTGGTAGGCGAAAGAAATACACTGGGCAATCCAGTTGTAAAGGGTTATCTTGGAGACTGGTTGTCCCAAATGAGAAGGATCAAAAGCAACAAAGAGTTGAGAAGACCTTCTATGTTGCTGTGTCCTCTGTAGGTAAAAAGCCAGAGCTCTTTTATAGTCCAGGGTATGAAGATTCCTCTCTGCACGATGCATGAGGTCCTGGAAAAAAGACAGGTAGGTAGACCTCTTGGTTGGGGTGAAAAGGCAAAACCACCTTAGGCATAAAATGTGGATTAGTCCTAAGGACCACCTTGTCATGATGGAACCTTGTATAAGGTGGATTAGCTACTAGTGCTTCCAATTCACTAATGCGGCGTGCTGATGTGATTGCAATGAGAAAGATAACCTTCCAAGAAAGGTATTTCAAAGAGGTAGTAGCTAAAGGTTCAAAAGGCGGCTTCATAAGCTGACCAAGAACCAAATTTAAGTCCCATGCCACTGGTGGTGGTCTAATGGGAGGCTTTGTTAAAAGAAGGCCTCTCATGAACCTTGCTACAAGGGGATGAGAGGAAACAGGTTGTCCATTTAGAGGCTGGAGTGAAGCTGCAATAGCACTCAGATGGACTCTTACTGAATTAGTTTTAAGGCCTGCATTAGACAGATGCAGGAGATACTCCAGCAATGATTCCAGAGGTATGGCTCGGGGATTAAGACCCTTTTCAGAACACCAGATGGTAAACCTTTTCCACTTGAAGGCGTAAGAACGTCTAGTGGAAGGTTTTCTGGAAGCATAAAGAACATCTCTTACTTGTTGAGAAAGATGGAGATTCTGGAGATCTAGGCCCTCAGCAACCAAGCCCTGAGATGCAGAGACTGGGGATTGGGATGCCATAACTTTCCGTCCTCCTGGGAGAGGAGGTCTGGAGCAAACCCTAACTCTAGGGAGGGAGCTTGAGAGAGCTGTAGAAGCAGAGGGTACCACACTTGCCGTGGCCAATGTGGGGCTATGAGAATCATGTGGCCTCTGTCTCTCTGAAGCTTGAACAGGGTTTTTGGAATTAGGGGAATGGGCGGAAAGGCATACAGGAAGTCTTGACCCCAATGAAGGAGGAAAGCATCCCTTGCCTGAGCCCCCTGAGCCGGAGTTCTGGAACAGAACCGGGGAAGTTTGGCATTCCACGGACTTGCAAAGAGGTCTATGTCCGGGGTTCCCCAAATTTGAAAAATCTTGGATACCTGGTCCATATGTAGGGACCACTCATGTGGAAGCAGAACTCGACTGAGTCTGTCTGCCCAAGAGTTTTGAACACCTGGAAGATAGACTGCCAGAAGATGAATGTGATGCTCTCTGGAGAGGGCCCACAGTTGCAGAGCTTCGTTGCAAAGCGACAGAGAGCCAGTTCCTCCCTGCTTGTTTATATAGAACATGGCTACTTGATTGTCCGTGTGGACAAGGACTGTCTTGTGGCTGAGCAGGGTGTGGAAAACTCGCAGAGCAAGGAAGATTGCTCTGAGTTCCAAGAGCTTGATATGTAGACACGTCTCCTGTGGGGACCAGATGCCCTGGGTGGAGAGGTCCTGAAGATGAGCTCCCCAGCCTATTGGAGAAGCGTCTGTTGTAAGAGTTGCCTGGGGTAAAGGCTGTTGAAAGGGAGACCACAGCAACAGGTTTTGAGGGGACTTCCACCACTGGAGGGACAAAATGAGACGACTTGTGTTTGCTATTTTGTCTGATAGGCAGCCTAATGCCTGGGTCCATTGGGTGGATAAAGTCCACTGAGCTGTTCTCATGTGAAGGCAAGCATATGGTACCACATGGACGGTGGATGCCATGTGGCCTAGCAACTGTAACATTTCTCGAGCAGTTAGTAGGGGTTTTGACTCTGCTTGAGAAGCTAATTGTATCAAGCGAAGGCACCGGGCCTGGGGGAGATAGGCCCTTGCCTTTGTGGTATCCAGCACCGCCCCTATGAACTCCAGGGACTGAGTAGGGATCAAATTGGATTTTGGGATGTTTATCATCAGCCCTAAATATTGAAGGATACGCATCATGCAGGTTAGAGCAGACTTGGCCTCTGATTGAGTGGGAGCTCGAATGAGCCAGTCGTCCAGATATGGGAAGACAAATATTCCCAGGGTGCGCAGAAAAGCAGCAACCACTGCCATGCATTTCGTGAACACCCTTGGTGCAGAGGCCAGGCCAAAGGGGAGCACTCTGTATTGATAGTGCTTCTCCTGGAAAAGGAACCGAAGGAACCTTCTGTGAGTTGGATGGATGAGAACATGAGTGTACGCATTCTTGAGATCTAGAGAACAAAGCCAATCCTGACTCTGAAGGTATGGCAGCAGAGTTCCTAGAGAAACCATCTTGAATTTTTCTTTGACTAGGAACCTGTTCAACTCTCTCAGATCTAAAATGGGTCTGAAGCCCCCTGTTTTCTTTGGGATAAGAAAATAGGGGGAGTAGAACCCTGTGCCCTGTTGTTGAGAAGGCACCTCTTCTACTGCCCCCTGGGCTAGAAGAGTGGCAACCTCCTGCTCTAACAGGTTGAGGAGGGAGGTTGGAGAATTGAACTGGTGCACTCTCGTGAGAGGGGGCAAGCTAGAAAAATGAAGTTTGTACCCCTCTTTTATGATGGAGAGTGTCCAATGCTCTGCAGCGATTTGCCCCCATCTGGGAGCAAAGTGACATAACCTTCCTGGAATGGTGGAAGGCTCTGGGCCTTCTAGAGCCAGGAAGGCTAAGTTCTCTAGCAGAAAGTCAAAGGCCCTGAGGGGGCTGAGACTGCTGGGCTGGAGCAGACCTCGCAGCCTTTGCCTTGGTCTGTTTGGAGGATTGCTGACGTTTAGAAGGGAACTGAGCTGCAGAAGATGCTCTCTGACTATAAGCAGGATAGGAGCTTCCCTTTTTAGAAAAAGGTGTTTTCTTGAACAACCTTTTCTTAGCAGGAGCAGCTGTAGATTTGGATAGTCTATCCAAGGCAGAATTTTCAGCATCCATCTGATTGGCTTTTGCTTGCCAATCTTTACCAGATTCTCACCTGTACAAGGGATATTTCCCAATTCATCTTGGACCTAGATCTCCAAATCAGATGCTTGAAGCCAAGCAATCCTATGTGCATCTATAGCTATAGCTGAGGCTCTGCTTACGCATTCAAAGGAGTCGAAAGCTGCACGGTTGGAGAATTTGGAGATATCCTGGGCATGTTTGAGCCCAGCAAGAAATTCCTGCCTTTTATTGTCAAACATAAAAGGACTTAAAGTCTGTAAATAGTCAGTGACTTCCTTCAAGAACATTCCCATGTAGAGACTATAGGAATTAATTCTCGCAGCAAGCATGGAAGACTCTAAGTCCAAAAGCATCCAAGGTTCTACATTCACGTCCTGGAGGATAAGAGGCATGTCTCTTGGCACTTCTAATCTTTCTCATTGCAGACTCCACCACAATAGAGTGGTGAGGAAGCTGAATTTTATGGAAACCAGGACAAGGAGGGACACGATACATGGTGTCCAACCTGCGAGAATGAGGAGAGGTGGTTAGAGGTGATTCCCACATCCTTAACATGAGATCATACAGAATCTCATGAATAGGTAAGGTAGCTGCCTCCTTAGGAGTTTTAGGATATTGCAAAATATCTAACTCCTTGGCTCTAGGTTCTGACTCAGGGGCCACTGAGACAGAGAGGCCCCTAGCCACCTCTCTGATAAAGTCTTGAAAAGACAAGTCCTCTGGAGGAGACATCCTTCGCTTAGGCGAGGACTCCTCCTGTGGAAGAAGCATCCCTGCATTGACAGATTCTTCAGAATCCTCAGAGCCATCAGAGGAATCGAAGTATCGTCTGTCTGGATGCTCTTGCCAAGCCCGATACCTGTACCGATGGAGATCGGTATCGGGAATCAGCGGTACCGGGGTATCGGTACCAGGGGGCTGCAGAGGGCAGGGTACCGGCATGGTGGACACTGATGCTGATGTCGATGCCACCGGTACTGGGATTAGTGCCGATGGCGATGCCAGAGCCGGTACCGGCGGAGTAGTCTATTGCAGTACCAGGGGCGTTGATGCCACAAGGAAAGCCGCTAGACTGCGTTCGATGGACAGAATACTCTGATCCATCGACGCTGCCAATGCCTGGAAGCCGGTACCGGTGGAAGCCACCGGTATCCCAGAGCATGGCACCAGGAGATCTGTCGAGGCCACGCCATCGAGGTCATCCTGGAACCCCGATGATGATGCTTTAGAGGCCGAAGTCTCCCGCCGGGGTAATTTTGCCGGTGCAGAATCCTCGAGGGCAAGGCCGGAGGCATCTCGATGCTTAGCAGGAGATTTGCCCTTTGAGGACCGGCTGGATTTGTGTTTAGTTACCTGGGATCCATGTGAGGAAGAAGAAGCCCTGGAAGACGTTGATGCCACCGAAGCCGCATCAGAGGGAAACAGGGTACTGAGCTTGGCAGCTCGGTTCTGTCGACCTCTCTTAGACATCATGGAACAGGACACACAATCTGTAATGGAATGGTCAGCGCCTAAACACTTTAGACACCAGTCATGGGTGTCGGTGACGGAAATAGTACTGCCACATTTTGTGCACTTCTTATAACCTGAGGCAGGCTTTTCCATGTTGAAGGAAAAGGTTTTGGGCCTAAGGCCCAAAATTGAAGTACACTTGAAGAAAAATGAATAGAAAAAAGGATTTTTGGTTTTTTTTTTTTAAAAAGGAAAAGAATAACAACCGGCAGTACCGGTATAGCGTCGAAGAATGCAGACGCGACAGAAAAGAAATAAAGGAAAAATAAGGAAATTCTTCTGCGGTGACAGGAACACGACCTGCTGGCTCCGCGGAAAAAGAACAACTGAGGAGAGACAGTTGGAAAGGCGAGAAGGCAGCACGCAGGCGCTGTGGGATGCTCCCAAAAGCTTTCTGATTGGACGCTGGGGAGCGTTCCCGCGCAGGCTCCGTCGGTACCGATGTACCCATATGTGAAGACTCATTCTTGCTTGTTCCTGGAGATATGAGTGCACCGCTCAACTCCCACTAGAATCGGCAGTCGTAGCTCCAGCAGAAGGGAGAAAGGGCCCTCAAGAGAAAGCTTCCTTTTCCAGTTGGCAGGCTAGGTTCTGGGCACCCAGACTCAGCTCTGAGCCTCCTCTCTTCACTGCTCCCAAAGTTAAAGCACCGGCTACTCCAACAAGGAAGGGTCCCTGAGCAGAGCTTCCCCCTTCCTTCAGACACTCTGCTGCAGGAAGGAAGGGGAGAAAAGACTAGAGGAAGAGAAGGCCACAAGGTATTCGGCCCCCACCCCACAGAGAGACACGTCTCTCCATCTGCTTGGAGACTGAATAGTGGGGGGTGGGAGGAGCTTCCGGCTACTCAAGTATGCTGAGGTCAGAAGTCTGACATGCTCAGTCTCCAAACTACTGGACAGACGTGACTACCCATCCATGTTGGGAATGGACTGGAGGATACGATAAGGAATAACTATTAAATGCCAGTCTGTTCTGATTTACTTAGGTTTTCCTTTCTTATACTGTGTCTATGGGGGAAAAATGAGTAAATCAGGCCTTTAACTAAAAGATAAAGGAGCCCTTTAACTAAAAAGAGTGTTAAGATTTTGCATTTAACATGCATTTAGAGCAAACACTAACCTGTGCTAAGTGCAAAGCCTCTGCAAAGACTGTTGGAGGCATGACCAGCATTTTCCTGACAGGGTGCAGATCTACACATTAACTAACACACCCTATTACCACAGGTGCACTTACCTCCACCTTTTGAGTTAAAT
Source organism: Ichthyophis bannanicus (assembly GCA_033557465.1). Classification (NCBI taxonomy): domain Eukaryota; kingdom Metazoa; phylum Chordata; class Amphibia; order Gymnophiona; family Ichthyophiidae; genus Ichthyophis; species Ichthyophis bannanicus. The sequence goes on along the minus strand of CM066032.1, from coordinate 1,372,952,589 downwards.
ATAATGCCCTTTGTAGTTAAGTAGCAGCATCTACACATTTTAATTTTGCTAAACTACTCACATGTATGTATAAGTGCCGATATTTGCACTATTAAGTTGCAAGGTTTCCCTATCAACGTTTCCACGTGTAAGCTGTAAAATGGCACCTTCTGTTGCATGTAGATGTCAATCCTTGTGCATTCCTACACTTCCATGTATTTTAGAAGCAGCTCTATGTTTGGCAAAGCCATTTCTAAAATACCAATGGAACTGACTACATCCTGATCACAAAGTCTCAATGCCGATTGATATGTACTATTTAAAATATGCCTTCACGTGTATCATTTCATGTTGTCTTATGGAGTCTTTATAACTGAATCTTTCATATCATTTGGAACATGTAAATTTCTTTTAGGACTTCTACTAGTCTGGTTGCAGACAAAATGATAGAGTGCCGCAGTCATATAATTTTGCTATTGTTTCCTGTATTGCTGTGTGCACTGGATTGCTATAAGGCCCACTCTTTTTTCTATATTTCAAGGCAGTACCATCCTTCTCATGCTGGATCCAGTATGGATTATGATTTCTGCTGACAGAAAAAAACAATGCAAAGAAGAGGAACAAGGATAAAACATAGTAAGAGGAGGGAATTTCACATAGCAAGAAGATGGAATTGAAGCAAACGTAAATAACTTCATAAACAGAGAGGGGTAAACTGCCTGGAGCAGCAGATATAACTTTAAGTAAAGGCAAAGAAGAGGAGTGACCTGCACAGAACGGCATGTACAGCTCTACAACTCTAATCACCTAACTGGGCAGACTAGATAGACCATTCTGGTCTTTATTGCCATCAATTACTATTTTACTATATTAGAGGAAAGGATAAAGAGAACACAGAAATGCAATCGCTGTAAAGAATAGAAGACTGGGAAATAATGTGTGATTGTAATACATGCATTAAGTGCTTTTAAATAATTTACAGGTTAATTAATTACATACATACATAATTTTAATCATAACAAAATGAATCGACTATAGACATCCTAGCAGTCTACAACATAATTTGAATCCTTGCAATGTTATGATAAAAATAATGCAGGCCTTGACAAATTTTGTGTGGATTTAGGAGCAAAGCCAAAATCGTAGGGGCTAGTGCTTGTGACCTCCTCATGCCTTCCCCTCCACGCTGTCTTTCACACTGGTCTCATGTTCTCAAGTATTGCGAGACCTGCACCAGAGTTCCAACATCAGGTAGCATCTTTAGATAACAGTTATAGCTTCAGAAAGCAAATGACTGTGTGTGTGTGATACAACGGTGGTGTGCCTGTTTGTGCGTGGGATGTGGCAATTAGTGCCTTTGTGTGGGTGAGCTGCAGGGCTGTGGTGCATTTGTGTTTCTTGCAGAGCTTGGGAGCATGTGTGTGTGTTGTAGAGATGAGGTCCTTATATGTGTGCACACATATATAGAGTGGAGCTGAGGTGCTTGTCTGGAGATGAGATGCCTGTGTGTTCCGAGGGGGAAAGAGATGCACCCAGGGGCAGCTCTATAAGGCCAAGTGAGGCGGTGGCCTCAGGCGGCGGCAAAAATTGCCACCAAAAAGACCGCCTCATTCGGCTTTCAAAATAAAAACAACAAAAAAAAAAACGGTTGCAGAAGCTGCTGCTGCTGCCACTGCAGGAAATACCTGTTTCACACCAACACCGGCGGGCTCAACTTTAACAGAGCCATGGGAAAGGGAAACACTCTCCCTTCATGGTTCTGCAAAGCTGAGCCGGCGCAGAGGAAAAATAATGACAGGGCTCTTCCGGGCAGATGGGGGGCCGCGGGGCAGCAGCAGCAGCATCTGCAAGTGGGTTTTTTTTCTTCAATTTCTGTTCAGAAGGTCTGGGGCTGGGCTGGGGGGGGGGTGGGTAGCACTGGAAATAGTAATGGGCTGATGGGGGGGGAGGGCTAGGACTGGAAATGGGCTGATGGGGGTTAGAACTGGAAACGGGCTGATGGGGGGTTAAGAATGGAAAGAGGCTGATCGGGAGGGGGGCTAGGACTGGTAATGGGCTATTGGGGGGGGTTAGAACTGGAAATGGGCTGATGGGGGGTTAAGAATAGAAATAGGATGATCGGGGATAGGACTAGGACTGGAAATGGGCTGATGGGGGCTAAGAATGGAAATAGGCTGATCGGGAGGGGGGCTAGGACTGGTAATGGGCTGATTGGTGGGATTAGGCCTGGAAATGGGCTGATTAGGGGGGCTAGGACAGGAAATGGGCTGATTGGGGGACTAGGACCAGCAATGGACTTATTGGGGGGGGGGGGCTCCTCTCGCAGCTTGGAGACTGGGCATGTCAAACTCTGAAGCCACTTGTATATATTCTGCTAGCACCTCCCACCAGCTTCCAGTGACCTACTGACAAAGCAAACTCAGAGGAGCAACAAATAAGTAGCTACAATATCAAAAAAACTTGTTAACTAAACACTTAATCCAACAGGTAACTACAAACATAACCCACAAATGTCTCCCCCTCAACCAGAGGAAAATTCCCCCTTCACTGCCAAAGGAGAGGTGGATAAAAAAGAGAGACAAGAGAGAATGCAACAAGGCATGACAGAGAGAAAAAGAGAGAAAGGATAGCGAGAAAAAAATAGCCTGAGACGCACAAGGCTTGCGGTTACCCCTCTCACCGATCGAAGCGCACAAGCTCTGAATTAGACGACTGAAAAAACCACGGGTGGGATCCGAGACTGGACTGGAGTTCCTCAAGGAACAACAATTAGCAGGTAAGTCTAATTTCTTTTTCCTTATCATATCTCCAGTCCACTCCCGCACCTCTGGTATGTATCAGGGCAGTAAATTAATGGGAGGGACCTGCCAAACCGGCCCGCAACACCGCTGAACCGAAAGAGGCATCCCCTGCCGCAAGGAAATCCAGACGATAATGTCTACTGAAGGTATGCAAAGAAGACCATGTAGCTGCTTTGCAAATTTCAACCAGAGGAACCAACGTATACTCTGCCCTTGAAGCTGCCTGAGCTCTGGTAGAATGAGCCCGCAACCCCAAGGGGACCTGACGACCTTGCAACATATAAGCTGAAGAAATCACCTTGGGAACCCATCTGGAAATGGAAGCCTTGGCTGCTGCTTTGCCCTTACGCGGCCCTCCAAACAGAATGAACAAACAATCCATCTTGCGAAAAGGCTCCGACATCTTCAGATAATGAAGAAGGACCCTCTTTATGTCTAGTAAATGTAAACTACGCTCAGAAGCACTCTCCCCCCGAAGCTCTTAACACCGGTAAAGACACCGATTGATTCACATGAAACGCCAAAACCATCTTTGGCAGGAACGATGGAATGGGATGCAACACTACCTTATCCCGAAAGAAGGTCAGAAATGGCTCCCGGCAAGACAAAGCCTGCAATTCTGAAACCCGGCGCGCAGAGCAGATTGCTACCAAAAAAGCAGCCTTCAAAGTCAAATCCTTTAATGAAGCCTGGCGCAAGGGTTTGAAGGGCTCTTTCGTCAACGCACTTAAGACCAAGTTGAGATCCCAAGGAGGGATCACCACTCTCCTGGGCGGACGCAGACGAGACACCGCCCTTAAAAAACGTAAGATCTGGATGACAGCCCAAAGCGACGCCCTGAACCTTTCCGCGATAGCAAGAAATAGCTGCCAACTGCACCCTCAACAAACTGGCTGCTAGTCCCTTGTCAAAATCATCTTGCAGAAAACTCAAGACCTAAAAAATACGCCACATGCGAACGTAACCTAGCGTGGTTGACCGTTTCTTGGCTAAGAGCAAGGTAGAGATTACTGCACCTGAGTAACTCTTCTTCCTTAGCCTTGCCCTATCAAGGGCCAAGCCGTAAGTGAGAACCGATCCACTTGTGGCATTCGAAGGGGTCCCTGTTGAAGGAGATCCTCCCGAATCAGAAGCTGCCAAGGCAGACCGTCGAGAAGACGCACCAAATCGGTGTACCACGGATGTCTGGGCCAATCCGGAGTGATTAAAAGTATCCACCCCCGATGGGCCTCTATGCGTTGAATCACTCGCCCTATGAGCGCCCAAGGCAGGAAGACATATAGGAGCCCTTCCAAAGAACATTGCTGCAACAATGCATCCAGACCCTCGGACATTCTTTCTCGCCTCCTGCTGAAGAAGCAGCTTGCCTTGGCTGACCTGAATGTAGCCATCAGATCCATTATGGGAGTTCCCCATCTATGGACTATCTGCGCAAAGACCTCCAAGTGGAGCTCTCACTCTCCAGGGTCTACGCGAACCCAACTGAGATAATCCGCTGTCACATTGCCTACTACTGCAATGTGCGACGCTGACAGAGCCTGAAGCCGACTTTCTGCCCAGCGGAAGAAGGCTGCCGCCTCCTCCGCCAGAGCCGCACTGCCTGTACCCCCTTGCCTGTTGAGATACACCACCGCAGAGGCACCACCGCCCGACCCAGAAGATTGGGCTCGAAAGCGCGGAGCACTAGAGCTACTGCTCTCAATTCCAGATGATTGATCGACCACTGCACTTCTTGTCCGTTTCAACTTCCTTGGGCGAAGAGCTCCCCGCAATGGACTCCCCAACCCGCCAGACTGGCATCTGTTAAGACCGGAACCCACTATGGTTGCTCGAGAGGCATGCCTGCCGCCAGATTCTCTGGAAGAAGCCACCACTGAAGAGACTCCCTGACTTCCCTTGGACAAGGCAGACGTTTGGTCAGAGAATCCTCCTGATGCGACCAGCGGCAGAGCAAAGAGCTCTGCAGTGGCCGCATGTGCGCTCTTGCCCATGGCACCACCTCTAGAGTTTATTTATTTATTTTATTTAACTGCATTTATGTACCGCTTTTCACCGGATCAAAGCGGTGTAACATAAAAGGGGGGGGGGGGGGGACAGAAATCAGTGTAGGGGAGGGCCTTCACCAGGGGGCCAACATTGATGATTCAAACAGGTGGAGAAGTCTTAGGGAATAGACATGGGTCTCTTAGAGGGTAGATTGGGATTTCGGTTGCGGGGTTGTGAGATGTCAGTGGAGGTTGCCTGGATCTGGTCCAAGATATTCCAGGAAGAGGATGTTTTTTAGTTGTCTTCGGAAGGCAGTTGGATCAGCGGTGTTTCTGATTTGGCTTGGTAGTGAGTTCCAGAGGGAGGGTGCATATAGTTCGAAGGCTCTGTTGCAGGTCCGTTGGTTATATTTTGTTCGCTGATAGGAGATGGTGAGGGTGTTGTTGGTGGTTTGTCGGGTCGTTCTGTTGTGGGTGGGCTGGGGTAGCAGGGAGCAGAGATGGGAGGTCTGTGGTTGATGGAGGGCTTTGTGTATAAGCAGGGCAGCTTTGTATTTGATCCTTGCTTGAAGTGGTAGTATGTGTAGTTCTTTTAGTACTGGGGTGATGTGGTCGTGTTTTTTTGCTTTCTGGATGATCCTTGCGGTGGTGTCCAGGGCAGTCCGTAGAGGGTTGATGTGGGTTGCAGGGAGTCCATGATAGATTATGTTGCAGTAGTCCAGGTGTGGGAGTGTCATGGCCTGCATGACAGTTCTGAAGTCTTGTGGATCTACGAGTGGTCTGAGCCGTTGTATTGTTTTTGCTTTGTGGAATATTGTCCTTGCAGTCTTTTTTATCTGTGGGGTAAATGTGAGAGCTTGGTCTATATTGATTCCCAGATACTTTATTTGGGGTTGAATCTTTATTTGGGTGGTTCCTAGTGTGATGTGAGATGGTGGGGTGAAATCTGGGTCCTTTGTTACTATAAGGGCTTCAGTTTTCTTGATGTTGATGGTCAGATTGTTTCTTTGTAGCCAGTCGGAGATCTCAGTGAAGCAGTCTGATAGTTGTTTATATGATAGTTGTGATTGGGGCGTAGAGCATTATGTCATCTGCGTATATATGGTAGTTGATGTTGTGGTCCTGTATGATCGAGCAGAGTGGTTGCAGATAGACATTGAAGAGCATGGCGGACAGTGTGGAGCCTTGTGGCACACCTTGATGTTGTTGGAAGGGGGGGAGGTTGCTGTGTTTGTGCGGATCAGTTGTTGTCTGTTTGTTAGGTAGGAGCGGAACCATTGCAGAACGGTGTCTTTGAATCCTATATCCTGGAGTCTTTGTAGGAGAGTGTTGTGGGAAATGGTGTCGAAGGCCGCGGATATGTCTAGTTGCTGCCATCGTTCCCAGAACTCTAAGATACTGCCAGGCCGTTGGCGCTGAGCACTTCAAGAAGGTGCACACCAAGAGACAAAGTCCTTGAGCCCGATGATCCGGCAGAAACACTGAACCCACTTGGGTGTCGAACCAGACTCCTAAATATTCTAGAACCTGAGAGGGTACTAATCGGCTCTTGGCCATGTTGACCACCCAACCGAGGTCTTCTAGGAGCTGCACCACTCTGGATGTAGCCCGTACACTTTTGACCCTGGACTTTGCTCGAATCAACCAGTCATCGAGATAGGGGTGTACAACACTCCCTCTTTGCAAAGGGCCGCCATCACCACCACCATCACCTTGGTGAAGGTGAGTGGCGTGGTCGCTAGGCCGAAAGGCAAAGCCTGGAACTGAAAATGCCCCCGAGGCACTGCAAACCTTAGAAAATGTTGATGATCCAGTCTGATCGGAATAAGCAGGTACACTTCGGTGAGATCGAGAGACGTCAGAAATTTCCCCTTTCGTACCGCTACGATAACTGAACGCAAGGTTTCCATGAGAAAATGTGGTACCCGGAGATAACGGTTTACGCCTTTGAGGTCCAGAATTGGGCGAAAGGACCCGTCTTTCTTGGGAACCACAAAATAAATTGAGTATTGACCATAACTGTAGTGGTCTCGAGGAACTGGAATTACTGCTTCCAGTTGAAGCAGGCGAGACAGTGTCTTCTCCACTGCCCCTGCCCTGCGTCCTGCAGGGCGAGAGGACGAATGAGTCGGCCAGTGGCCGGGTGAATTTGAGGGCATAGCCCTCGCGAATGACTTCTAGTACCCAACAGTCGGATGTTATCTGGACCAAGGCTGAGAGAAAATTCTGAAGTCGACCTCCCACGGGATGCACCACAGTCTGGGCCCCCCTTGTTTCATTGGGTCTTTCGGAATCTCGAGGAAGAGGGGCTAGCGAAACCTCTGCCCGCTCCCCAGAATCCCCAGAATCCCCTGAACCCCTGACCGCGAGAGGGAAACCTGCCTCTTTGGAAACCCCCCAGCCGAAAGGTACGAAAACGCCTGAAATCCCACGGCTGACCCCTAGCTGTCGGCGCTGCCCGACCAGGCTTTGGCTTATCCTCTGGCAAGAGACCTGCTTTTGATTCCCCCAAGTCCTTGACTAACTTTTTGAGGTCCTCCCCGAACAAAAGCTTGCCTTTAAAAGGGGAGCTTGCTAAGACGTGACTTGGAGGAACTATCTTCTGCCCAATTCCGCACCCAAAGATAATTCCGAGCCGTCACTAGCGACACCATGCTATTAGCCAATCCCCTAATGAGGTCATAATGCAGATCGGCCAGGTAAGCGGCTCCAGATTCGAATCTAGTAACGTCCGCTACGTGTCCTGCGCCTGTTCCCCTGGATGCTGCAGGCGCTGCAACCATCGGAGACAGGCCCTTGCCACCCAAGCTCCACAAATAGACGCTTGTAAGGCTAGCGCATTGACTTCAAAGGCCTGCTTCAACAAGGAGTCTAAACTCCGGTCCTGTCAATCTTTTAGGGCCGCACTGCCCTCTACCGGAATGGTAGTCTTTTTGGTAACAGCCAAAACGGCTGCATCCACGCGTGAAGAATGAAATGTCTCACGTTCTTGATCTGACAAGGGATAGAGGCAATTCATGGCCCTTACCCTCCTAAGACCTGCCTCAGGCAGATCCCACTCATCCTGAATCATCTGCCTGATGACACGATGAACTGAGAAAACCGCGTGTGTCTTCCGCACCACCTGAATGAGAAGATCTTCCAACGCCTCATCTTCCGCCGTTTGGACCACCGAAAGGTTAAGAGCCTGAAGCGACTCAGTAATTAAAGCCAGCAGTTCCTCTCTTCGAAAGACATGATGATCCTAGCTTGGTCTTCCGGCTCCAGAATCTCACCTTCCTCCAGTTCCTCCACGCCTGCCTCTGATTTGATGTCTAAATCATCCTCCTCTAACCAGTCCACCTGCACTGGCTGTTCCTCTATGGATCGAGCCCTCTTAGTCAGTCTCGAACCCGAGATCTCAACGTTCTCCGCCGAAGGCCGAACCGCTGCGGCCCCGAGCACTGAGAGCCCCATAGCGGCCCCTTGTTGATGCAAACAAAAAGCCTGATGTAACAAAAGAACAAACTCTGGGGAGAATCCCACCAGAGCTCCTCCCAAAATCCTGCAGAGACAGAGGGACCTGGAGCCGACGGAGCCATACCCTGCGGAGAAGCAGGGGCCTCTAGCAGAGGACTAGCCTCCACAGGGACCTGAGTCCCCTGCCCAGGCAAAGATGTCACCTATTTAGTTTTATCCTGGAGCTCCTGCTCCATGTTTAGCGCCTCTGTCGCACAGCCGCAGCAGACCCCGGCGTCCGAGACTGCCCCAAGATGGATACCGCAGACGAAACACTGCAGACACGCCGGCATTAGCCCGAATCCTTGCGCCTTGACAATGCTAAAGATTACAGCCCCAACAAAACAAAACCTTATATTGTCAAAAATGATAGCTTCAGCTTAAAAACAGGGGAAAACTGTGCGGAAAGCTACCCCCCGACGAAAAAACCCATTCTGAGAAAAAACTCGGGTAAACGGACTGTTCAATGAAAAGAGCTGAAAACAGTGAAAAGGGCTTCACACGAGGCAGCAGGCTGCGAGTGACAGGCCTACCGCGCTTTCCCCCGAATCGCAGCACTCACCTCCAAGGGATCCCTTGAGAGCAAGCTGCCAGTGAAACCGCAGGTCTGACCCCCACCGGAGTGAGCAGAAATGCCGGCACAAGCAGCGAGTGAGGAGACCTGCTGATGGCGCCTCACTCGCCGACGAGATCAGGAGCCGTCAGATCAGCACAGGAACACCTCAGCGTCTCAGCTCCCCTCCGTGCAGACAAGGAGGGGAGTGAAGAAGGAAAAGCAGAATTAAATGGCAGCGGGGAAAAAAATCCTCCCCCTATTTTGTTCCCCGTTTGCTCTTTGGTCCTTTTTTTTTTTTTAAAGACCTTTACAAACTGCCCCCAAAATAACAAAAGTATATAGGAGAAATAAAATTAAAACCCTAGCTACTCTAACTAGACTGCTCCTTATCCATTTCTACAGTGAGCCCAGTACCTAGGCTCACACCACCTCCAGCTGCTTGGAGACTGAGCACACTGGGAGCTGGTGGGAGGTGCCAGCAGTATATATACAAGTGGCTTCAGAGTTTGACATGCCCAGTCTCCAAGCTGCGAGAGGAGGTGCTTCACTCAGAGGTGCGGGACTGGACTGGAGGGACGATAAGGAATGAACTGATTGGGGGGCTAGGACTGGAGTGGACTGATAAGGGGGATAGGACTGGAAATGGGCAAGGACTGGAAATGGGCTAGGACTGGAAATGGGCTAATGGGGGAGGGGAGGAGAGTGCTGCTGGTCCTGGAAGAAAACTAGGGGCTAGGGCTACAAATGGGCTGATGCGAGGGGATGGGAGAATAGGACTGGAAGGAGCGGATATTGAGAGGGTCTGCCAGGGGAAGGAGGAGGCAGGCAGGGAGCTGACACGGGGGAAGGAGGGGGCTGGAATGGAGCTGACACCTCGGATGTACTGAAGGGTGACTGAAAGTGAGCTGACACTTGGGGATAGGAGTGGTAGGTGGCTGGGTAATGGGGAGGAGGCTGTAAGGGAGCTGACATGTGCAAATGGCACTGGAAGAGGGATGGACAGAGGGTAGGGCTACTGGAAGGGAGCTGACTGGGGGGGGGTGGCATTGAGAGTGAATGTGAGCTGATACCTGGGATGGTATTTGGACTAGAAAGGGATAGATAGTGGGGAAGGAGGGGGACTAGGAGGAAATGGACACCAGTGGCAGTCGTGGGAATGCAAGGCGGTTGACATTGAAAGGTACTGGGGAGGGGAGGCCTGGAAAGGGGCTGATACTGGGGAGGCATACTGGAACTGGAAATGGGCTGATGGAAGGAAATGAAGAAAACAAAATAAGAGATAAGAAATGGCAGATGGACCATAGACCGCAGAAAGAGAGCTAAGAGAAGACAGGAAAGCAGAAGCCTCAGATCGGGACCAGCATGATCAGAGAATAAAATGGCCAAACAACAAAGGTAGAAAAAAATCATTTTATTTCATTTTAGTGATTGGACTTTTTGCTATCTTTATATTTCACACAGTATGGGGGAACTGCATCTCTTATTTATCTGATGTTGCACTGCCAGCAGAGTCTGGCTTCTTGGGGTTTCAGTTTAAACTTTGTCTACATATTTTTATTTTTACTTTAGATTGTGGTTACTTATTCTGTACTTGGTGAGGGTCTATGTTCTGAGTGTGTGACTGAGACCAGGTGTTCTGTTAACATGGAGTTTGCACATAAAGATCTATACTGTACTGTAGTAATTTGACTTGTTCAGCTTTTCAAATAGGTGTATGGGTGTTCCAGGGCCCACTGTAGTATTTACAGTGACCTTTTTTTAGATGGGCTCCTTATGTGAGTTTTGGAAGTTGGTGCTGATATGGTATGGTATATGGTAGATGTGCTCTTTATTGTAGGGTTTTGTATTAGTTCACAATATGCCTGGTACTGGAGAATGTTTGTTGTTGTTAGTGAGATGATCAGAATCAGATTTCTTTTTTAAGATATTGAGTTCTATGGGTAAATGCTCTGGTTCTGCTCTGCATCCACTGTGGATGCAAAATATATGTTGAAAAAGAAAAAGCAAGAACCATAACCATAAAAAAGCAAGAACCATGACCATAACCATAAAAATGAGTTATAATTTAGTTTTATAAACTGTGCTGTTGGTTCTCGCTCTCTTTTAGTTCCTTGGTGTGCAAACATCTTGCATTTCCTCCATATAATCTAATCAGCTTTTTGGTTTGGTTCAGTCCCTGACTGGCGTTCTGAAAAAACCCCGCCCCCCTCTACCAGGGGAGGGGGGTGGGCGCCATCTCATCCTTCGCCTCAGGCAGCAGATTGCCTTGAGCCGCCCCTGGATGCACCTTATGGCAAATACACATTGTGCCCTTTTGTCCCCATACATGCATCACTTTAACCTCCAACACCTTGCAGTCTTACTTCGCTCCTCTGTTCCCCTTCCAGACTCTGCCCTTCTCCCTTCCACTAGCACTACCAACTCCCTGCCCTTCATTCCCCCCATCTTCCTTCTTTTTTTTTTTTAAGCTACTGCCCCTTTAACATTTTGCTGCTTCATTCCTTCTCTCTCAGCCTCCATCTAAGCTTTATTGTTTTTTTTTTACAGGCCCCCATTCTGGCTATGCTTTTCTGATCATTGGAGATCGGATCTCCGCGGGCAGCTTGCTGCCTTCTGGCCATGACTGTGGCCTTCTCCTCCTGTTCTGCCCACAGAAATCTAATCTCCCACGGGCAGACTGAAGGGGACTTAGGGCTTTCTTCTACTCTTCTGCTTGCGGGAGATATGACCTCCAAAGGTAGACAGCTTCCTTCTGAGCCATGATCGTAGCCTTCTTCTTCTCTTCCGCCTGCAAGGATCCAATCTCCCATGTGCAGAACAGAAGGGGAAGGTTGCGATCGAAACCGTCTTTTGCCCCTCAATCCTTCCCCCCCCTTTTTTTTTAAAGGGAGGGGGCAAGAAAATCCCAGGGCCAGGTGCAAATTTCTGGTAACCATGGCAACCTGGGATTTGCTGAGCCCTGAAATATTGTATGAAATTATAATTTCTTAATTAGAAGCAATATAGGATTTTATGATATCTAATTTCTTAAGACAATGGGTTTCCGGAATTCAGGAAACTGTATTCTGAGATTTGCATTTTAATAAAAATCCACTAATATCCAAACATCTACTCCTCCTTTAGAGTAGTTACTCACCTGTAACAGGTGTTCTCCAGGAGCAGCAGGAATCAGTCCTCACATATGGGTGTCATCGGCGCCGATGAAGCCCCAGCGGAGCATTTCCCCAGCTTTCCACGAAAGCCTTTGGGAATGCAGGCACGCATGCGCGGTTCCCTTCCCGCCAAAAGGTGCCATCTTACCTCAGTCAAATGACATAGCTAAGAACAGCACATAAAAATGAAAAAATAAACTATGTACAACTGTAACTCCAAGGGGAGGAGGGAGGGTTGTGAGGACTGATTCCTGCTGCTCCTGGAGAACACCTGTTACAGGTGAGTAACTACTCTTTCTCCAGGACCAAGCAGGAAGTCAGTCCTCACATATGGGTGACTCCCTAGCTCTGGGCTACCGAGGAACCTAGGCTGAACAAGAGTACTCCCTCTAGTCTCAGCAGCAAAGAAAGGCTTTCCAAGGACACAACCTCCACCGGTAGCCCAACAGAGGGCAGGAGTTGCCTAAACCTCAAAGAGATTCCGGAGTACTGCCTGGCCAAAAGCACTGTCCCTACGGGACTCCCTCTCCAGACAGTAATGGGCCGCAAAAGTCTGGCTTGAAGACCAAGTTGCAGCCCTGCAGATGTCTACCAAGGGCACAGAGCGGAGATAAGCAACTGAGGCAGCCATTGCCCTGACACGATGGGCCGTGACCCTACCCTGCAAAGGAAGGTCAGCCGCCTTGTAAGCCCAGGTGATACAATCAGCCACCCAGATGGACAAGGTACGCTTGGACACAGCCAACCCCAACTTATTGGGGTCAAAGGATACGAAGAGCTGAGTAGTCCTTCTATGCCCCTGCGTACGGTCAAGGTAGAAGGATAAGGCCCTCCTACAGTCCAGGGTATGCAGGACTGCTTCAGCCTGGCTTGTATGAGGCCTAGGGAAGAATGTTGGAAGAACCACCTCCTGATTGAGGTGGAAAGAGGAGACAACCTTTGGGAGGAACGTTGGTTGAGTCCTAAGGACTACCCTGTTCCTATAAAACCTGGTGTAAGGCCTATCACAGACCTGCGCCTGAAGCTCACTCACTCGCCTAGCCGAGGTAAGGGCTAACAGGAAGAGTGTCTTCCAGGAGAGGAAGCGCAGTGGACAAGTAGCCATCAGCTCAAAAGGTGGGCGAGTCAGCTGCTGCAAGACCACATTCAGCTCCCACTCAGGGGCACAAGGACGGAGAGGAGACTTGAGCAAAAGCAAGCCCCTGAGAAAGGGGGACACCAAGGGGTGACCCGACAGAGAATGTCCCTCCACCAGAGAGTGGTGAGCTGCTAGAGCTGAGAGGTGGACCCGAACAGAATTGGATTTAAGTCCCTGATTCGATAAGTGCAGTAAGTACTGAAGCACCACTGGCACAGTACAGGAGAAAGGATCCTCTGTACGTAGTTGACACCACACAGAAAACCTTTTCCATTTGAGAGCATAGGTTTTCCTAGTGGACTGTTTCCTAGAGGCTAGGACAACCTCCTCAACTTCCTGAGGTAGGCCCCAGGGAGCCAAGACTACCCTTGCAGCCTCCAGGCCATCAAATTGAGAGCTTTGAGATTGGGGTGCAGAAGGGAACCCTGCTCCTGAGAGAGAAGGTCGGGTTGCAACCCCAGAGGCAGTGGGGGATCCACCGCCAGTTGAAGCAGAAGAGGAAACCAAGGCTGTCTCGGCCACCTGGGAGTCACCAGCAGGACCAAGGCCTTGTCCTGAAGAATCTTAAAAAGAGTTCGGGCCACCAAGGGCATGGGAGGAAACGCATACAGGAGGCCCTGAGACCAAGGAATTAGAAAAGCATCTGCTGCTATTCTCAGAGGATGCGGTTGCCTGGAGCAGAACTTTGGCAGTTGATTGTTCATTGGGCTGGCAAAGAGATCCACCAAAGCGAGACCCCATTTCAGGAAGATCCTCTGAACTACTGAAGGATGCAGCTGCCACTCATGGGGCTGCAGAATTCTGCTTAACCTGTCGGCCAGGTAGTTGTCCTGGCCTGGGAGGTACACAGCCTTGAGAAGCATGTTGTGCTTGAGGGCAAATGAACAAAGGTCCTGAGCCTCCCGACAAAGGATTCTGGACCCAGTCCCGCCCTGTTTGTTCACATAAAACATGGCTACCTGGTTGTCTGTCTGAACCAGTACAGATTGATGAGCCAGGGTAGGAGAGAAAGCTTTGAGTGCTAATCGAATAGCTCTGAGCTCGAGGAGAGTGATCTGCTGTGCAGCTTCCCAAGGAGACCACAGGCCCTGGGTGCACTTGCCTAGACAATGAGCTCCCCAGCCCTGCAGGGAGGCGTTTGTGGTCAGTATCACTGTATGTCCAGGAATCTGAAAAGGTACCCCCTTGAGAAGATTGGGTGGGTGCAGCCACCAGTTGAGGGAGTTCAGAAATTGTCTGGACACCCTTATCCTGTCTCTGAGGCTACCTGTGGCTTGTGACCACTGAGTCCGAAGGCACCACTGAGCAGGCCTCATATGGAGCCTGGCATTGGGGGTCACATGTACTGTCGAAGCCATGTGGCCAAGCAGCCTCAGGCAGAGTCTGGCAAAGACCACTGACCCCCTGAGAAAATGATTTGCTAAGTCCATCAGTCTTTGGGCTCTGTCTGCTGGCAAGAATGCCTTTGCCAGTACAGAGTCCAGCCTGGTCCCTATGAACTCCAAGTTTTGGGAGGGGAGCAAAGTGGATTTTGTGAAGTTTATGACAAATCCCAGGCCTTGAAGAAGAGCAATAGTCCTGAGGGTGGCTTGTTTGGCCTCCTGGCACGTCTGACCCCTGATGAGCCAGTCATCCAGATAGGGGAAGACAAAGATTCCCTGATTTCTCAGGTAGGCCGTTATCACTGCCAGGCATTTGGTAAAGACCCTGGGAGCTGAGGTGAGGCCGAAAGGCAGCACTCTGTACTGATAATGGTTTCCTCCCACCATGAACCTGAGGTACTTTCTGTGGTCTGGATGAATGAGGATGTGAGTGTACGCATCCTTTAGATCTAAGGAGCATAGCCAATCTCCCTGCTGGAGGTAGGGCAGAAGTGTTCCAAGAGTAAGTATCTTGAACTTTTCTTTCTCTAGGAACTTGTTGAGGTTCCTGAGGTCCAGAATGGGTCGAAGGCCACCGGTTCTTATGGGTACCAGGAAATACCTGGAGTAGAATCCATGACCTTGCAAGTGGGGAGGCACAGGCTCCACCGCCCTGTCCACCAGCAGACCTTGAAGCTCTTGAAGGAGAAGGTCTGTGTGCAGGGGAGGCCTTGGAGGCTCCCCTGGAAAGTAAGGCGGAGGCAGTTGGTGAAAATGCAGTGCATAGCCCCTGCGGACTATGTCCAACACCCAACTGTCCCCGGTGATAAGGGGCCACTGGTGGGCAAAGAGGGCGAGGCGACCTCCTGTGCAGGGTTGGGAGAGCAGTGGAGGAGAGGCTATGCTCAAGGAGGCAAAAACCCCCACCCTGCTGAGTGGTAGCAGGGGCCGGAGGCTTGGGGGTCCTCTGCCTACGGGGCCCATTACCCTGCCCCTTGGCTTGCTGACCCTGGGGGGCAGCTTGGGCAGCCTGATATTGCGGGTACTGTTTGTAGGCAGTGCCCTTCCTCTGGTAAAAGGGCTTTTTACCCGAGCCCTTCTTTTTATGAGAAGGGGCAGAGGTCTTCCTAGACAGCCTTGTCCGGGTGAGGTGCTCAGTTTCGAGCTGAGCGGCCTTCTCGGTAATGGGCTTGCCAAAAAGGTTTTCACCTCGGCAAGGGACATCGACCAACTTGTCCTGAACCCATGCCTCGAGGTCCGATGACTGCAGCCATGCCTGGCGTCGAGCCGCGATGCCGGCTGCCGCAACTTGAGCCGAAGCCTCGAAGCCATCATAGGCGGCGCGGGACATGAACTTTGAGCAGTCCCGAATCCCCGAGGACAAGGACTTAAATCTCTGCAAGGGTTCCCCGGAGAGTTCAGCAGAGAACCCGGCCAACTCCTTGGCCAGATCCCGCAAGTACATGCCCATGTACAGCTGGTACGACTGGACACGGCAAGCAAGCATCGAGCCCTGGAAGCACTTTCTACAGACGCCATCGAGGTTTCGGGCCTTCCTGCCAGGGGGCACCGCGGAGTGCATCTTCTGGCTCTTCAGACGATGCATGGCCGATTCCACAACCATAAAATGGTGTGGTAGCTGTGCCTTTTGAAAGCCAGGGATCTTTCTGAGTCGATAGATCGAGTCGACTTGCTTGCTGAGAACTGGCGCTGAGGCCGATGCCTCCCACATACGGAAGAGGAGCCGTTCCAGCATCGGAAGAACCGGGACAGTAAAGGCCTCCTTCGGAGGAGAGTCATACTGTAGAGCCTCAAGCTCTTCAGCTCGAGGCTCCTCCTCGGGATCCGCCGGAATAGCCAAGGCGGTGGCCATATCCCGGATGAACTCCGAGAATCGAGTATCCTCCGGGGGGGATCTACTCCGGTGCTCAGACTGCGGTGAGTCCGACGGGACGCACCGAGTCATGAAGGTATCAGGAGACTCCTCGTCCTCCGTCTCCCAAGCTGACTCGTCCAAGGAGGAGTCAGGGTCCGATCCCGCGGGGCACTGGAGCACCCGCCCCGACGCCGGAGGCACCGGCGTCGACGCCCTCAGTCCCGAACGGGAGGTCGAGGGAGACCGCGACAGAGGTCGACTCCGAGCCACGATGGACTCGAGTATCGGCTCGGTCTCCGGGGTCGACTTCGAAGTCGATGTCCCGGTGGTCGGGGCAGATGCCCCAGACAGGCTGGCCATCAGTGCCCGCTGCTGCTCCATGAAGGCAGACAGTCTGCTCTCCAAGGCTGTCATCCTGAGACTCAGCTCGGGAGACGCAGCAGCCACCGACTCTGGCCCTGGCGGCACCGGGCCCAATGTCAGCTCCCTGGGAGGAGAGTCCTCGAGGACTACGGGGCTTACATGTCCAGCAGACTCCGGTTCCATGCGATGAACTTTTGCAGGCTTCTCGTGTTCCACGGGCCCGGGGCGACGGTCGGGGGTCTTAGACCTGGCCCTCGAGAAGCCAGGGACCTCCTCCTCCGACGCCCTCGCGAGCCGCTTCTTCCTCTTGCGTTCCCGGTCGGGGGACCCCCTGTCTGAGGAGCTTCGACGGTGCTCTGGATCGGAATCCTGAGATGTCGAGGCCTCAGACGAGGTGTGGGCCCGGCCGGAGGCTGAGTCCGAGAAAAGCCTTTGTTTTTGTTGCTGTCGACTTCGGAGTGCCTTGGAAGACATCTTCCCACAGGGCCCGCATGACTTAGGGTCATGATCCGGGCCGAGGCACCGAAGGCAGCAGTCGTGTGTGTCGGTGAGAGACATTAATTTCTTACACCGATCACACTTTTTATGTTCAAACTATTTTATTCAATTTCCAACAGCCACATCCAAGATAAACAGTCAGTCAATTACAAATCAAGAAAGTGTTACACAGGAGATACAATAAACAAAGCAACAAATCTAACAAACCACTAGGGGAGAAAGTGCAAGCATCCCACGCCCCATATACCAATGGCATATAGAGGAGACCCCTGCAGCAGCGGAGAAGGCAGCAGAGGCAACAAAGACATGTCTAAAGACATCGCCCCTTTCCATCCATCCCCAACTAGGCAGCCGAGGATCAACCAAAGAGTACATACAGTGATAAGCAGGGGCTCAGACCCCCCACCCCTAGGCCACCCCATCAACCCCACAGCAGGCTCATAGTCAACAATAACAGTATGATAAGACATGCCTCCCCTCAGAGCTGCCACTCCCCCTCCTCTACCCACCTCTCCCCTTAGACCACTTGCAACAGTGTGCCAAGCATCACAGACAGACCCAGAGTGTACTCTTCTCCCAGGTCCATCCGTAGGTCAGAACCAACAAACAACACCTCACTCACTCAATCATTCCCAACAGCCATACCTTGTCCCTCCCCTATCTCCCCCTCCCCTCCCCTCCCCCCACTCCCCTCCCACCCCCTCCCCCTACCCCGTATCGGAACAATCTGCCCTCAGTCATCAATTAGGTGTGCTAGAGAAAGCCATCCAAAAGAACCAGTCTATTCTCTAAATGCCTCCCAGGACCCTACGCCGAACTCGAGAAGGCAAAAGAGACAAATGAGGACCCCAACCCTCCAAAAACCGCTGCCAACGCCGCGGGTGCCCAGCTGCGTACAGTCGGGCCATGAGTAACATCTCATGAAGTTTCACTCTCCAGATCCCGTACACGGGTCCGGTTGCCTCCAGCCATTTCTGTAATACAGTCATGCGTGCAAGCATCAGCACCAAATGGATCCAACGCATTGTCACGGAACCCAGATCCGCCAGCCACGCATCATCCCAAATATCCAACACCACGTTACCAGCATGCAGGGGCAAGGGTTGCTGTACTCATTGAACCAAGTAAGCCATCACCTTTCCCCAGAAGACCTGAACCTGTGAGCAGGACCAAAACATATGCCCCAACGTAGCCCGGGGCTCATTGCACCTAGGACAGCAAGGGGTGGAGGCAAGACCCGCCCTCCACGCCCGATGAGGCGCAAAGTGTAGACGGCGTAGTATTTTAAACTGAGCATCCCTATGAAGTACCAGCACACTCAACTTAGGGATAGCTGCCAAGCCGCGCAGCAGCCTGTCCGGGGTTACCACTTCCCCCAGATCATCAGTCCAAGCAGTCGCCAACTCTTGCACCGTGAGCGGCTCCACGAACTCCCAAAGCATTTGGTGAAGCCACGAGACACGTACCCCCTGATCCGAACCCCGGAGCGCCCCCTCCAAGGCAGAGCTAACCTCCCCCCTCAATGCCACACGAGGTACACCCCGAAGGTAACTGCGAAGCTGCATAAATGGAAAAACGTCCCACGCACCCAGCGGGTACTGCCGCCCTAACAAAAGGAAATCTTCCACCGCACCATCAGGCGTTAGTACGTGCTCCAGATTCTCTATCCCCATCTGCGCCCACCTCTCAAATACCGGCCCTCCCAGGCCGGGTATGAAATCGGCATTGCCTCGTATGGGGAGATAAGGAGAATAACGTGGCAGAAGTCGGCGCCCAGCACAAAAGTAACGCCAGGCCTGCCGTACCGGATCTAAAACCACCTCACGAAGCTCTCGGTTAAGCCCCGGCACCGGCGCATGAAGAAGATAGCGCGGGTGAAAAGGTTTAACGGCCTCCCGCAGAAGCGCCAAAGGCAAGCAGTCCTCCAAGTCCCAAAGCCAGTCCCGCCCGATCCGCAGTAAGCAGGCTATATTGTATTTCCGAATGTCCGGGAGGCCAAGGCCTCCCAGAGAACTGGGCTGCTGCAGTACTTCTAAACGGACCCTGGGCTTCCGTCCCTGCCAAAGAAAACGAGTCAGAGGAACCTGCAGCTTCCGAAGGTCTACACGCTTCAGGAGCAACGGGAGAATCTGTAACATGTAGAGAATCTTAGGAAACAGTGCCATCTTGTATAGAGCCACCCGTCCCTCCAGAGAAAGCGGAAGATCTCGTCATTTGTCTACAGAGATCGTAACGGCATCAACTAGTTTAGAGACGTTAAGACGATAAAGGTCCCGCACGTTCGCCGGCAAATAGATGCCTAGGTATTTGAAGTGACTGTCCGCCCACTTCAGCGGGAAGTCCCCGAGCCAGCCTCGCTGGGCCGCAGAGCCAACCAGCATGGCTTCAGACTTATCTAAGTTTAGGCAAAACCCTGAGTACACCCCATACTCCTTAATAAGTTGGAGCAAATGGGGGAGTCCCTCTTGAGGGCTTCCCAAATGAACAAGCAAGTCGTCCGCAAAAGCCGCAACACGGACTTCGGTCGCCCCCACTGGAATCCCTCGAAACTCCGTGGCAGCCCGGATCCGGATCAGTAACGGCTCCAACGTCAAAACAAAGAGGAGCGGGGAAAGTGGGCAACCCTGACGGGTTCCCTTCTGAATGGGGAAGGCCGCTGACATATGACCATTCACCATAATGGCCCCTTGCGGCTCAGCGTATAATAGACGGACCATATCCACAAAAAAAACAGAAAACCCCATCACCTCTAAAGTCTGATACATGAAGCCCCAATTGACCCGATCAAACGCTTTCTCAGCGTCGAAACTAATAAGCAAAGAACCCTGCTCAGCCAATTTCCCTTCACACATCGAAAGCAAAATGCGTTGTACGCTGAAAGCAGCATGTCGGCCCCTCACGAAGCCCACCTGGTCTCTATGAATCAGGTCCGGCAAGAACCGTGCTAGCCGGCCTGCCATGATTTTTGCCAAAAGTTTGATGTCAACATTGAGGAGTGAGATGGGGCAGTACGAGCCCGGCGAAAGCGGATCCCGGCCTGGCTTCGGCAGGATGGTAATCAACGCCATATTGGCTTCGAACGGGAACCTTCCCAGCCCGACCAATGTTTCAAAATACCCCACAAGGGGCGCCACAACAAGATCGCCCAAGATCTTGTAAAACTCACTGCGGTATCCATCTACCCCGGGGGCCCTGCCCAACTTTAAATTCTTGATCCCCTCCTGTACCTCCCGGCCCGTTAGTGGCTGACTAAGAGCCTGTAGGCCTTCCTCACTAAGTTTAGGCAACTTACAGTTATTGAGAAAGTCCCGACCCGCCGTATCCTGATCCCCATCCCTAGCGTAAAGCTGTCGGAAAAAATCAGTGAAAACTGCCTCAATAGCCTCTGCTCCCTGTCTAAGAGTCCCATCTGCATGCCGAATAGCCCCGATAGTGCGCCCCCCCCCCCCCCAGCAGGCCTCACTAAAGAAGACAGTAACTTACCAGCCTTGTTCCCATGCTGGTATAACTTGTAACGATAATACATCATAGATTTTTGCGCCCGTCTATGGAGAAGCATCTCTAGCTCCGTCTGGATCACCCGCATGTTACGACGATTAGCCTCGGTTGAGCACCCCGCCACCAGTCTCCGTGCCTTCCCCAAGTCCCGTTCTAAACGAAGGATCTGCTGATTCAATCGCTTACGCCGCAAGCTAGTATAGCTGATAATATCACCGCGTAAAACGGCTTTACCTGCTTCCCAAAAAAGAGCAGGAGAAAGACCCGGCTGATCATTGAGGGCCACATAGTCCTTCCATCGATCCCGAAGATAATGCTCAAACTGCACGTCTCCCCCCAGCTCCAGAGGATACCGCCAAAGCCGGCCCCGACCAGGGTCACCACCACGCAGCTCTAAAGTCACCATCGCATGGTCGGAAAGCACAGAAGGGCCCACCTCGGCACACTGAATCCAACCAAAAAGGGACTCTGAGATCAAGAAATAATCAATTCGGGACCATGAGTCATGCGCTCTAGACTGATGAGTATACTCCCGGTCACCCGGATGCAAGACCCGCCAAATATCCATAAGCTGATGCCCCTCACACAACCCCCAGAGGCGTCGCCGGGTACGCTGACTCCGACCCCCAGCCGGCCCAGTACGATCCATATGTGCATCTAACACTTCATTAAAGTCTCCTCCAAGGATAACCTGATAACCGGTGGTCCCCGCCAGGACCTTAGCAAGAGCCTGAAAAAACCGGGCTTCGTATACATTGGGGGCATAGACCGAACACAGAACCACTTTCAGCCCAGCCAGTAACCCCCACACACACAGACGTATCGGCCTTCAGAATCAACATCCACTCGCTCCTCCACCCAATTCACAGAGCTAGTAATTAAGATTGCCACACCCCGTTTCTTCCCCAGTGCCGGGGATCCATAAACTTTACTAACAGGGCCTTTACATAACTTTCCATGCTCAGCCCCAGATTGATGCGTTTCCTGTAGCATGGCCACCCCTATCCGTTTACGTTTCAATTGCTGGAGCACCTTATAGCGCTTGATGGGGGAACCAAGGCCACAAACATTCCAGGATGCGATCTTAACCCCAGCATTCATTGCATAATATTCGAAGAAGCCACCAATAGACACAGAACCTATGTACCAAAAGGCGAAGACCCCCCCAGCCTAGGGTCTCCCCATCAACCACACTGAGAACACCCAAAACCACACCAGCATACATTCTCTCAAACCTCCACCATGCAGCACCCAATCCAACACATCCGATACAACCTCTTCCCATCCTTCCACTCTAGGCCCACCCTCCCCCCGCCCTCCCCATCCTCCCCCCCTCCCCAACCCAAACCTGCATCAACCACCAGTCCTCCTCGTCGACTGGCCACTCCATGACCTCCGAGACATGCAGAGCTCCCCCCCCCCCCCCGGAGAAGGCAAGACCCCACCACACCCAACCAGCCCTTCCCAGGCCTCTCCGCAAGCCTTCGCCCTCCCTCCCCGCTGCCCGATTCAATGATCCCCAACAAGTTAAGAGGACAGAAAGGATTAGCAAACCAAGGGATGCAGTAGAGTAGCGCCCGAGCAGCTGCCACCATTCTCCGTGCAGTCAAGCATACAATAATCTCGGCCTGCCTCCCACAGGGACCCCCCGTCCCCCCTCCCCCTCCCATTGACATCTAACTCCCGGCCAAGACGGCATTCGGCGCCACCACAAGGGGACAGTGGCACGGGCCCACAGACAATGCCATGGTCCAGACATTCCACAATCCACCACATGGAAGCGACTCCAGCCATGGCTAGACCAAGGAGTCACGCCAGTGACTCTCCCGGGTTCCCCAATAATCCCCCCACCTGCCACAGGAGTCCCGCACCTCAGCCCAGCCCAAACGCCACCGAGCAGAGCTGCGGGCATTCCCCCATATACGGAGAGCATCACAGGCCCGCTAACCGGCCCGGCTCCCCCTCGTAGCAAACAAAGAAGACAGGAAACATCATATAAGGAGGGAACTAGCCACCTCTCCACCTGCCCATTGTAACACCGTAGCATAGCAAAGGAAAAAAGGCAGCAAATACCAGAGAAAGAAACAGCAAGTAATAAACCACATTTGAACAAATAATACAAGAACCCAAATAATTAAGAAGATAGTAAACCAGCAAAGAAACTAAATAAAGCCATGGGAATGGGAAGAGAAACTGAATTGGGAGAAATACAGGAAAATTAAAAAATGAATAAAGTGGGAGAAATAAATTGATATAATAAAAATAATTTAAAAAAAGGGGAAAGTAAAGAAACAAAAAGGAAATTAAAAAAGGGGGAGAGAGAGGAGAAGGCAGACCCCCCCGGGGCCGTGTACGCCCGGGAACAAGTCCTCAGCATCGCCAAGGAAAAGGAATGTGAGTCACAAAGTCCCATAGTACAAAGTCCAGCTGGGAGCAGGAACAGTTATAGGTGATTCCTCCAAGGTCGTCCTTCCGATCAACCCAGGCCATTACAATAGGCCAGTGCCGCCTCCGGTGACAAGAATGTCCGTCGTCCGCCTTCACAGTCAACACGCAGGGTCGCTGGATAGGCCATAGTGAAGCGCAGGCCCCGCTCTATTAGCCGCCCGCAGACGTCCTTGAATGCACGGCGCCGCTGTGAGACCCCGGCAGAGTAGTCTTGGAAGATCAGGAGTTTGCAGGCTTCACCCCCCGCGCGGCGCTGCTGCCTCGATGCTCTCAAGACTCCCTCCTTCTGTGAGGCGTTTAGAAAGCGCGCGATCACCGCTCTGGGCCTGTTGTCACCCGGTTTGTAAGGCCCCAGCCTGTGCGCTCTCTCAAGCACTATGGCACCCATCTCCGCCTCCAGGGGTAAGTTGTTAGGCAGCCAGGTCTCCAAATATTGCCTGAGGTCCTTTTCCTGCACCGACTCCGCAATTCCAATAAATCGAAGATTGTTGCGCCGGCTCCTATTTTCGAGATCCTCCAACTTCTCCTCGTGTCTTGCCAGGGCCTCTTCCAGCTTCTTGATGTGGGCCGCATCCTGCGCGCACGTGTCCTCAAGTGTTCTAACACGTTGTTCCACCTGTTCCACCCGGCTCGTGAAGTCGGTTACCGCCTGGGCCACTGCGGTAATTTATGTTTATGTTTATGTTTATTGGCTTAATATACCGCTAAACGAAAAAAACATCTTAGCGGTTTACACATTACAAATCAATAAAGAGAAGAAAAAGGAAAAGAAGTTACAATGGCAGATAGGAAAGCAAACCAGGCAGATTCATACAACAGGACAGTAGAGAGGAGAGAAAGAGAGGGAAAGGGGAAAGGCAGTAACATGTGGGGAGGCCAGACAGGGCAAAGACAGGACAAAATCATGCGAAGGGGTCAGGGAGGTCGAAGGCAAGGGCAAAGAAATGGGTTTTGAGGCTGTTCTTGAAAGTGGTATGTTCTGATTCGAGCCGGATAGAGAAAGGGAGGGAATTTGCGAAGCTAAGCCACCCAGGCGCCCCTCCAAGGCCTCCACTACAGCCTTCGAGACCTCCGCCACCATCGTCGGCGCCGCCATCAGCACTTGCCCATCAGCAGCCCCGTCGGCCATCTTGGCTTCACTGCCGTGAGGCCGCTCCCGGCGGGGTGTTTTTGCAGCCATAAGCTCGCGATTCGCCCGAGGCGCGCAAGTTCCAGTGCCCCCGGCGGAGTACCGGCTCCCCCGCACTCTGATAAAATTCAGCAGCGAAAAGCAGGTTTGGTAACCGGGGGGGAGGGCGCGAGCTCCGGAGCTAAGCAGGAGACGTCCTACTCAGCCCACCATGTCACCGGAAGTCTCCCGATCACACTTTTTAAAACCACTGGAAGCCATCGGGGAAAAAAAAAGAGTCCCCGCGAGGTCAAAAGACCGGCCTTCCAGGGAAAAAGTGAAAAAAGGGCGCGAACGCCAGCCACGAAGGGCAAAAACCGAAAAAGAAGAATCGGGCTCGATACCAGTGTACCGAACCCGGCGGGAGGGGAACCGGCGTCGAACCGGAAGAAAAAATAGCGATAGTCGCCGAAAAAAATCTACTTTTAACCGGGAGGACAGGACACACGTCCTGTGGGCTTCACGGAAAAAAAGAGACTGAGGTAAGATGGCACCTTTAGGCGGGAAGGGAACCGCGCATGCGTGCCTGCATTCCCAAAGGCTTTCATGGAAAGCTGGGGAAATGCTCCGCTGGGGCTTCATCGGCGCCAATGACACCCATATGTGAGGACTGACTTCCTGCTTGGTCCTGGAGAAACTATAAACTTGCTTGCTGTATTTCTAAATCTAACAGTGAGCAAAACAAAATGCTTCCTAGGTGTGGAGTGCTGAGTCTAAAATTACTTACAGAGAAATATCTAACACCAACTGGATCCTGAAGAAGTCGCTCAAAAGATACAGCCCAGCTTGCTACTCTTCGTTCTCCTATTCTCCTGCAGCTTTGCACGCTAGGAAGGCTGGCATTACTGCTGAGGCTGTTGTCACTGATGCAGCCTTTCAAATCTGCATTATTTAACTCTGTTGAATAAGCACACACATATAAAACAGGGTTAGTTATTACTGTCTCATTTCATATTTTCTTTTCAGCCATCTCTCTACCTCAGTAAGCTACTGTTCTTCCACTTCCCATTTTGTTTCTATAAAGGGTGGCTCCATGCAAGATCTCTATGTTTTCTGATTTCTCCCACAATCCCTCCAAGATATTTGTGACCAAAGTGCAGGACGCAGTCTTTCAGTGACAGTTTTTTTTATTTATCTAAAGCCAGTTATACAGCACACATTATCAAAAACAAGACCCAACAACTTCCAACTCCCCACAATGTTGAACATAATCATTTTCCCCCATCCCTCTCATCCCTCCACCCCATGCCACCTACCTACCCTTTAACAAAGTCTTCTACAACTCTGATTGCATCACATTCCTCAAACCCACTTCCCCCCCCCCCCCCCATCCATCATTCAATTCCCAGGAGCATTTCTACAATAGCTAACAATAATACTAGTAATAATAACAATAATAATAAAGATCAAACAACACTGACTGCATCAGAAAACAATATTCCGGAAGGGATATAACTAGTCCTATTAGAGGGTAAAAACCCCAAAGTACCCCCCCTCATGCCCCTCCAAATCCCACTCACTCCCTTCCCTCCCACCCCAAACATGCACATTCTAGCACCCTCTCCTGTTCAAACTTCATAGCTCAGAAGACTCCAGTGTACCTTTCTCTCATACCAACTTCCAATCACCTAAAGTACTATCACCCCTTACCCATTACCACTCCTTGGCTTCTCACCATTTGATATAACGAGTCCACATCCTCTGAAACTGGGACATCCTCTTTTCAGCGCTGTAATCTTACACATTCTATATACAAAATCCGTGCAATATTGGATCTGCCTCTTACTCGGCAATTGTACATTCTTCCAGCGATAAGCCACTTCCAACCTGGCAGCCACTGGAAGCATCACCACCAAACTTCCTTTCTCTCATTCCATCCCCGCTGGCAGGACACTTAACAGCACCACCGTGGAATCTAACACTACCTCTTTCTCCACTACTGTATTTCCTCCACTAGCCCTACCATCTTCTCCCAGAATTCTCTAATCTTAGGATACCCCCACTACATATGGATAAAATCGCTTTCCCTCCCCACATTCCCTCCAGCACAACCGAGACTGCCCCCTCACCATGCGCACTAAGCGCACCAGTGCATAATCAAACCTGTACAACATCTTATACCCCTTCTCAATCAGGGCTGCAGAAAAGGAAATTTTTGCAGTAACCAGCCATACCTTCTTCCAATCCTCCATCCCCCAAACTCGATGACAGATCCTTATCCCACTTAGTGCTTTTAAACTCTCTCTTTTCTTCCTCCCATATCAAGCCTTGTAGATCCCTTCAAGTAACCCCTTCAATTCCTCTATGCTTAACATATAGACACTCAAATGGAGCAAACTCCTTTCTCAAATCCCTTATAATGTGTGTACCTCCAAGATAATGTGTCATCTGCAAATAATAAAAATAGTCTTTGTCTCCCAAATTATAATCCTTACTCAGATTGGTAAATGTGCTCAAGTGCCACTCCTTACCCCACAAATTGGCTCATCACAACCAAACCTTTCCACTCCCACTCCTCATATGCCCTAAACAAATTTCCAGGGTCAAATTGATTATCGAACCCAATAGGTCTCCAGCGGATCGAAACTTTGCCCCCCAACACCGTAGGCCTAACTTGATCTCCCTCCTTTAGAAAAGGGCTAATATTGTCCCCCCACCTCCTCATACCCCCTCCCCCAGATCCTATTCAGCAGTCAACCACACCCCAATCCCTCCCTTTTGAGCCACACCCAAGACTTACACCCCTCTCTTATCAGCCATTCAAACACTGCTCTCACCTGTGCTGTCCTTTTAATAGTGGGATATCTGACACGCCCAACCCCCCCCCCCTCCCCCAGTCCCTAGGAAGACTCAGTATCTGTCTCAACACCTTCGGGGGTGGGAGTCTCTTCCTACAAATGAAATTAAAGATCATCTTCTGCAAATTCTTTAATACCTTGCATGAACTTCAATGGGCAATAACAAACAAAGAGGATTCTCGGTAGGATATTCTTTTTTTTATTATTTAATTTTTTTAAAATTTAATTTAAGTTTTTTATTGCACTTTAAATTATATCAAGGTGTAACCTTTGAAACAGAAATACACACCTATCCTTACAACATTAAGTACAAAGGAAAAAGGAAATCAAGAAAAACAAAAAGCATCATTGAGTGTAAGAATCCCACAATATTTATTTATTTTATTTATTTTATTTAAACGGACTTGGTATACCGCTTTCTCATGAAATCAAATAAGAAGGGAGGGGGAAACTCAAGATTGCAATATCATAGGAAGATGGTTACAAGCAAATAAAAATAAGAAAAAGAGAAGGTATATTTACACTCAGATATCATAACACTTGCTCCGCCCACCAAAATGGAATGCCGCTTTCACCACCTCCAGCACCAATCCTTCCATATTCAAATTCAGAGTTTCTGATTTGCTCAAATTTTATTTTATATCCCAAAATTCTGTTATACTCCTGTATCTTCTGCAGCAGCACTGGCAAGGACAGC
Organism: Ichthyophis bannanicus; assembly: GCA_033557465.1. Classification (NCBI taxonomy): domain Eukaryota; kingdom Metazoa; phylum Chordata; class Amphibia; order Gymnophiona; family Ichthyophiidae; genus Ichthyophis; species Ichthyophis bannanicus. The sequence goes on along the minus strand of CM066032.1, from coordinate 1,372,924,773 downwards.
AACAGCTGCCTCACAGCAAAGATAACATCATCAGTAAATAAAGCAATATGATACTCTTTCTTACCCACCCTCATGCTCCTAACATCCATATTTCCCCTCACCACTGCAGCCAAAAGTTCTATAACCAAAACAAATAAAAGTGGCGAAAGGGGCATCCCTATTTAATCCCCCTCCGAAGGTCTATAGCAACACCATACCACCCATTCACCCTCAATCAAGCTTGAGGAGATTTATATAATGCCTCAATCCACTTAATAAAATTGTCCCCTAGCCCTACTTGGCGTAGAAAACTAAACATAAAACCTCACTCCACCCGGTCAAATGCTTTTCCAGCATCAACCGCTAAAAACATAGCAGGTTCCTTCCCCTTCCAAGCATGCTAAATCACATTCAAGATCCTGCAGATATCAACACTCCCCTGCCTGCCTAATATAAATCCAGCTTGATTCTCGTGAGTCAGATGCCTAATCACCCCCTTCATTCTGTCTGTTAACACTTTAGCTAGCAACTTGGGGCCTGATATTCGAAAGGCATTTACAAGGTTTACAGTCCAGTAAACCATGTAAATGCCTTAAATGGGGATCTTCAATGGCACTTACATGGTTAGTGCCATTGAATATCCCCTTTTAACTCCACTAAGCACCCTGATGCTATCCAGTTAGCATTGGGGCATGTCGGGGGCATTCCGGGGCAGAGCAGAGGCGGAGACTGCCGCTAACCAGGGAGCAACGATATTGCACCGCTACCCGGTTAGCAATCTGCAGCTAAAACTAGGCCAGCTTTTGGCTCGCCTAGTTTTAGTCATGGATGCTAACCGGGTAGCGATGCAATATCACCGCTACCTGGTTAGGCTCTGCGGCGGTTTCCTCTGTGTGCCAAACCCGGATATTCAATTCCGTCGCCGCAGCATTAAATATCTGGGGTTAGGGGTCAGCGGGCAGGGCTATGCGCCATAGCGGTGCATAACCTGCCCATATGAATATCAGGCCCTTAGTGTCTAAATTTATAAGTGATATTGGTTGGTAGGATCTGCACACTGTCACATCCCTCCCTGGTTTGGGAATAAGAGTGATCCTTGCGACTGCTATAGATTGTGGGACTTGGGAGATCCATCCCCATCAATACCGCAATGAATAACCTTGATAAGGGTTCCACGAGAACCCTCCTACATGTTTTGTGAAATTTAGCTAAGAATCCATGCAAACCCGGTGCCTTCCCTTGCCGCAATAGCTCTCTCTACTTCCTCTGCAGTGATCTCTTTATCTAAACTCTCATGCTCTGCCTCGGTCAATCAAGGGAGCTCACACTCATCCAAGAACTCCCCTGTCTCTTGCTCCTGTTCCACTACCTCCCATGCATACAGCTGCCTATAGAACTGCTGGAACACGTCCTGTATCCCCTGAAAGTCCATGGCCAATTTACACCCCCCCCCCAATACCCAATATTTGTTGTTGCTGCACTTTCTCTTTTAATTTCCATGCCATCACCCTATTTGCCTTATTCCCATATTCAAACTGAATCTGGCACAACTTAACCAATTTATACACAAATCCCTCTGTTTCCAAATTCAACAATTCTCTTACTTAACTCCCCCTTTCTTGTCCCCCCAACTTACTGCATCCTCTCTTCCCACATCTTCATCTGTTCCTACAATTTTAACACCCTCTCTTCTTTTACCCTTTTAAGTCTCATGTCCAAAGCAATCAAATTAGCCCGCATCACCGCTTTCATCCTATACCATACCCACCGAAACCTCCCCAGTATCATTCACTTCAAAATACTGCCGCAAATCTTTCTTCAATTTCTCCACTTCCCCCCTATCCTCTAAAAGGGATTCATTCAGCCTTCAGGACTTTGTGCCATCCAGCACCCTCCCCAAGTCCAGATCTAGTAAAATAAGAGCATGGTCAGACTATGTTATCATAGTCTGTTAACTCTATGGACCAATGTGCAATCCATTAGAAAGAAATCACTCCTGCTATATAGTACATATCATGTGGGTGTAAGTAAAAGGTAAACCTCTTAGCTTTGCCCGATCTCTTACGCCAGATAGCCCAGAGATTATTTTCCTCCATTAGCTTGACCAATCTCCTCCTGTAATACTCTGACTTTCATACCCCCTCCCCTTAGAATGATCCAATCTCGGGTTTAGTACTATATTAAAATCCCCCCTACTAAAACTGCCTTCCCCCCCCATACCCCTGTAACTGCTCTGATAAGTGATCATAGAAAGCATCCTGCTGAGAATTCAGTATATATACACACACCAGCACTAGTTCCGTCCCATCCACCTTTGCTTCAGCTATCTAATATCTACCTAAGGGGTTGTTACATACCCCCCAATCAGAACATCGACCCTTCCCCTCTTGCGGTCCATCTCGCTGGCTACCAGGAAGACATGTGGATACTCATGCTTCTTCTGCAAGTGAACTTGGGATACCTTCAAGTGGGTTTCCTGAATGAAAACTATACATGCCTTCTGTTCTTTACATTCCTTGAACATGAAACAGTTCTTCTGCCAAGAGGGTAGGCCTTTAACATTAACAGATAGAAAGGTGCATGCCTTAATTCAATTACCCACCCCCCATCTCCCGATGCCCCTCGTCACATGCTCAACCCCCCTCCCTTCCAGAACTCAGGACCACTATCCAGAGCAGTCCAGCCCATCAGAGGATTAACTCACACAACCAGACCCGGCAAACCACAGACTCCCATACTATGCATCAACCATCCCAATTACACATTCGCCCACCACACTCTCTTACTCAAGCCCTCCATACTCAGTCTCCAACCCCTCTCCTTACATACCCGTATCCCCCATCCTCCATTTTCACACACTCCAATCTTTAATCATATCTTTGGCCCCTTCAAACACCCTTTCTAAATCCGGTCCACCCAAATAATCAACAACGAGGTCAACCCCCCCAGTCCTTAGATCATTGCAACAACATCCAACAGCAACCAGATCACAGTTAAGTCTTCTCTATAGTCTTCTTGGACCGCAGTTGCAAACTCCTTTGCTTCTTTGTCACTGATTGCCAGTGTTCCCGAGGTACTCTCTGCACCACTACATCCTCCACAGGGACATCCACTTCCCCAAGACCTAACTCCTGCAACACCTTTAGTCAACACTCTCTTGGTTACCCTGTTGGCGATCACTGCAATGCCAAACAGGAATAACCAGTAGTATCAGGCATTCTTCTTGCGAAGCCTTTCTTTTATAGGGTGGAACTTCCTTCTGCTTTGCAGAGTAGCTGGTGCTAGATCAGCATACACCGCAGATTTATGTCCATCACAGTTAAAGGAGTTAGCCACCCTCAATTTTGCAACAATTTGCTCCTTAACAGCATATTCATGGAAGCAAACTGACAATATCTCGAGTCTACTCTCCCCAGTGGGATCTCAAAGCCTGGTACGCACACTCCAGCTTCAGCTCCCCTGAACACGCTTCTGAGTTCCTCAGATTGAGCAGCGCCTTGCAAACACTCTCAGCCACTTTCCTGCACTCTGAGTACTTTCCACTTTCAGGAATACCCCGGATCCTCAAATTATTCCTCCTCTGCCAATTTTCTCCAGTTTTAGTCAACTCTTCCCTCCCTTTCTCCACCACCAGTCTTTGGTTAGCAGCCACAAGCTCTTCCTCCAACTCTTCAACATGCCCGTCACACTCGGCAACCTGTTGACCCATCGCCATCAGTTCTGCAAGGAGCACTTTCCTCATCAACACAATCTTAAAGTTCACCTCCATGAATTCTTTTTTTAAAAATTCGCCAAAGCAGCTCCAGACTTCCTCTCGAAACACTCCCAGGGACAACACTTCCCCCTCAGCCGGAGCACTCCGCTTCTCTGTTTCACTCACCACTGCACATGGCCTCACCTCCGCAATACTTTCTGCCTCTCGGGCCGCCTGCTTGCCGCCCTGGTAAGCAGTCTTTTAAATCTGACACTTTTTATAGGTCTCTATCCTTTTCCAGAGAGTGTGTCACATTTCCACTTACTGAATTTTACACTTTCTCACGAGCTTGGGACGCCTTATTTTTTTGATTTGACTCCCAAGCCACAATGGAGTACATTGCTTAAACTTCCCTCTAGTTGTGAGATGTCACTTCTTCCTCTTCAGTGACATTTCTAAATATTTATAACTGGCAAACCACCGATAAATCCTGTAGTAGAAGGGCAGAGTAATTTGAGTGCACTCAGCTCTAGATAGTATAAGCAAAAATTAAACTAAGGGTGGTTCAAGTTCTCATACTTGGCAGTGCAAAGCACTAACCACTGGACTGTTGGATTGTCCCTGGTTTTTCTGATCTCCCAACCTCGCCATACATATATTTTCCTTTCCTTTGTTAGCCTCTGGTTTTCATAGTTTCTCCTAAAGCCATAACCTAAAATGAAGACAAGACAGTGAATAAACAGTACTACGATGCCTCTGAAAATACAAATATATTGTGCTCCTATAACATGCCTCTTCATTAATGTAGCTGTAATACCAAAACATTTTTGAATATTTTGGTGGGTGGTACAGAAAAAAAGATGTCTCTTCGGATTTATATTTTGCATCTGAAAGAGAACTGAAGTTTTTTGAAAGCTCCTCCCACCATTAAAGGTAGAATGAATCAGGATGCTGCTAGGCTGAAGTAATATTAACCTCCACTGGCCGAATCCAGTCCCAAAGGTGCTCCTTGTGGTCTTGGACAAGCCACTTAACCCTCCATAGCCCATGTTCCCTGTAAAATAGTTATCTCCAAGTTATAATGCCCTGTTCAATGTAATCTCAGTTTGTTCAATGTAAACCGCACTGATGCAGAATAGCGCGGTATATAAGAGAATGTAATAAATAAATAAATAAAAATAAATTCAAATATGAATATGGCACAGCCAACTAAAAATTGACCAGTTCTTGGCCTTTTTGTGAAGATCAAGGATTTGGGCAGGAAGATCAGGTGGACTCACCTGATGGTCTGAATCTATCAAGATTCTTAGAGATCACCAGGCTGAGATCCATGATTATTTCACCCAGTTAGTAAACTTTATTTCAGAGATGGATAAAATGCTGGTTTTGAGAACTTACTTTAAATAGAAGAGAGCTCTTTTTGTGGCCAAAGATCCAGATTTTTCCATATGTTGCCTTTATAAGCTTCACTCTACTTGCATTTCCCTTGCAAATGTTTAATTGTTTATCAGAGTACCCAATATATTTTTCTTGATCTTACAATGCTAGAGAAGTTTCTTTAAGGGAAAAAAGAATTCTACATATGTTACTTTCTCTGTTATTAATATGAGATGTGGCTAGGTTTACACTTAGAATTTCAAAGGTGCTTATTAGAGCATTTGTTTGCTCTTTTCCTAAATATTATTCCATAATATGTCCAACTCCCCCGTAATGTGGGCTAAGATTTATATTTCAGCATGGTAGTACTGTTATTTCTACTTTTATTCCATTTCCTAAGTATTTCCTAATGGCTTAATATTTTGTGAACTATAAGCCTTCTATTATCTAAAAATATATAAAATTTTAAAACAAATTCTGTAATATTCCAGTGGAAACCCTTCCTCTCCAGCAGCCCTGCCCATTGCTAGGTTCTTAACTGCATCCTCAGGTTTCAATCCAAGTAGATATTGGCTTATTCAAGATACACTGCTCACTCTCATCCACTGTTGCTGGCTTCATCTCCTCTAAAATGGCCCTCACTGCTCCTTCACCATGCCTTACTTCTGAACTCTAGAGCCCAGCATAAATTCCCTGAAACCTACTATTACTACTGCCCATTTACTTGTACAGACACTGCAAATCTTCCAGCTTCTGGTGAAGGACCCTCAACTCTGCATCATTTGCTTGCTTGGCTGTTGCAGTCAAGATCTTCCCTGTATCCCAAAGGAGACTGGCCCAAAACCCTACTATGTCACTGGTATCCAAAAAAACTCCAATAGATGATGTAACTCATCTTTTTTCCCCATTTTAAATTTTTATTATCACCCATCATAATATATATTACATAACACTGAAACCACAACAAAACTGAGGATACACAATCTTTCACTATCTTTATACATTCTATATTTCTTCTTCACAGTAGAGATATACCTCTCACTGTGTGTACCTTATTTTAACTACACATCGATAAATCCAATTACTTATACATTTCCAAATATTTAGCTCCATTTACTAATATACCACATTTACTATATGGCATTCTTCAATTTCTCGTATTCTTTTTGTGCAGAGTATGTATAGCATCTCATAATTCCCTCCCCCCCCCCCCATTTTATATTCTGTTTTTATTAACTACTTCAATGAAAGTTACAAAACTTGTTCTAGATTTTATATATTTTCCACAATGCGGACCTGCCATAACATTTAGGTTCCGCTCGTACTATTACCTCCATCCTCGACTACTCTCCATATAAATACCCCCTCCGTCCTCTTCTCCTCCCACCCCCTCTCCCCACCCCTCCCCCCTCATCACCCCTCCCTCATACAGCGTTTTACTCTCATACGCCCATGGTTCTAACCTTTCACCTGACCATTTAAACCCATTTATCTAAGATACTACCATTCTTCCGTACTCCTTCCGCTCCCTCTCCCCCTCCCTCCGAGTTTCTAACCACTTCCACACCCCCTTCCATTGTTCTACCTCCTTCTCCCCTTTCCCCTGTCTCAGCACAGTCAATTTGTGCATCAAGCTCACCTCAGCCACTCTTCTGATAAATCCTGCAGGTTGTGGTTTACTTGACCCCTCCCAATGTTGCGCAATCTCACATCTTGCTGCTACTGTACAATGATGCAGCACTCCCTCGTCCCTTCTGGGAATATCTTCATTCAGTTGATGTAATAAACAGACCTCTGGTCTCCTCTGCAATCATGCCATGCCTGTCATGCCATAGATCATATCAATTATCTTTACCCAATATGCCTGTATCTATTCACACTTCCACCACATATGTAACCAATCACCTCTTTCTTGACAGCCCCTCCAATATTGATCGTCATATCCACTTTCTGCTCTTTTTTTGCATACTGGCGTCCAGTACCATCGATATAACAACTTATAAGTGTTCTCTTTTATCTGAGTAGCAATAGAGATGAGGGACACAGTCTGTATTATCTTGTCCCACACCTCTTCATTCCAACTCACCTCCAAATCCTCCTCCCATTTCAACATATATCCCAATTTACGCTCCCCTCCCTCCATTAATCCTTTGTAAATTCTGGACAGAACGTCCTTTTGACCCAGATTCCCTGTACATAATGCCTCAAACCATCCCCTGTTGCCCCACAAATCCATCCACACTTTATGCTGTCTTAGAAAGTGACTTAGCTGTAGATATGCGTAGGAATCACTGCCCCTTAAGCCATATAAATCCTTCATATCCTCAAACTCCACCACCCCCTTTGTACTTATTATTTGGGAGATATGCGTTAGCCCCCTCCTCGCCCATCTACGTAGTATATGTACCTCAGGTCCCTGGCCCCGATCGAAACAGGATACAACACTACAAAAGCAGATACCACGCAGAAAACAGCAACCAGTCCAAGGCGTGATAAAAGTGGAAAGACAGAGTCTTTATTACACCCTTGACAACCCGACACAGGCCGTGTTATAAACATGTTGTTGTTAAGTGCCGTCGAGTCGGAGTCGACTCATGGCGACCCTCTGGATAGCTATCCTAAATTGTGTTCAGTCTTCAGTCAGGCGGCTCATTGACGACAGACTGGTACCCGTAGCTGCTGTTATTGTAGCGATCCATCTCATTGCTGGCCTTCCTCTTTTGCGTTGACCTTCTATCTTGCCAAGCATGATGTCTTTCTCTAATGATCTCTCTCTTCGCATGATGTGTCCGAAGTATGAAAGCCGAAGTCTTGTCATCTGAGCTTCTAAAGAAAGCTTAGGTTTGATCTCCTCTAGTACCGACTGGTTTGTTCTTCGGGCAGTCCATGGTATACACAGTATTCGCTGCCAGCACCATAATTCAAAGGCATCAATTTTCTTCCTGTCTGTCTTTTTCACTGTCCAGCTTTCACATCCATATGATGTTATTGAAAATACCATGGCTTGAACAAGTCGAATCTCTGTATGGAGAGACACATCTCTGCTCTTGAGAATCGTATCTAGGTCTTTCATAGCCATTCTGTCAAGAGCAATGCGTCGTCTGATTTCTTGACTGCTTGTTGCTTCTTTATTGATAGTTGATCCAAGTAGGTTAAAGTTGTTCACAATTTCAATTTCTTCTCCTTCAACGATGAACCTGTTGATTATGCCAGTTGTCATGATCTTTGTCTTCTTTACATTAAGGTGCAGGCCCATTTTGAGACTATGTTCTTTGATTGTGAGAAGCAAATGTTTCAGATCATCTTCGCTTTCAGCCAGTAATGTGGTATCATCAGCATAGCGAAGGTTGTTGATGAGTCTTCCACCAATCTTCACACCTCTGTTGTCTTCATACAGTCCTGCTTCTCTGATGATTTGTTCTGCATATAAATTAAACAGGTAGGGGGAAAGTATGCAGCCTTGTCTTACACCTTTGCTTATTTTAAAACCATTCTGTTTCTCCTTGTTCCGTTTGAACTGTTGCTTCTTGATCAATGTACAGATTACGCAAGAGAACGATCAGGTGTTCTGGTATACCCATGCTTCTTAATGTGGCCCAGAGTTTCTCATGGTTTACACAGTCAAAAGCCTTGCTATAGTCGATATAAAGCACAAATAGATATCCTTTTGGTATTCTTTAGTCTTTTCAAGGATCCATCTCACATCCGCAATGATGTCTCTCGTTCCTCGCCCTTTCCTGAACCCTGCTTGCACTTCAGGTAGTTCTTGTTCTAGGTATGGCTGTAGTCTCTTTTGAATAATCTTCAGTAGAATCTTGCTGGCATGTGGGATCAGAGCGATTGTGCGATAATTTCCACAGTCAGTTGGATCACCTTTCTTTAGTATTGGTATAAACACAGATCTTTTCCAGTCAGTTGGCCATGATGTTGTCTTCCATATTTCTTGGCAGAGCCTTGTAAGTACGGTAACAGCTGCATCAGATTGCTTCAATACTTCTATGGGAATGCTATCAATGCCTGGTGCTTTGTTCTTTGATAAGGCTTTCAATGCTGCTTCAACTTCTTCTTTCATCACCAATGGTTCCTGATCATAAGGTATAGGTTGAAACGGCTGTTGGTCCACTTGATCTTTATCATATAAAAACTCTGTATATTCCTTCCACCTTTTCTTGATCTTCTCAGCATCATTCAACATAGAACCTTGAGCATCTTGTAACATTCCAATTCGGGGCTGGAACTTTTTCTTTAACTCTCGCAGCTTTAGGAAAGCCGATCTTGTTCTTCCTCTAATAGTTTCTGCTTCTATTTCCTTGCAAGTGTCATTGTAGTACTTTTCCTTGTCCTCTCTTGCTGCACGTTGGAAATCTCTGTTGAGTTCTGCGATTGTCTTTCTTTCTCCTTTGGCTTTAGCTTCTCTGCGTTTCTGGGCAATTTTCAGAGTTTCTTCCGTCATCCATTTTGGCCGTTTTTGCTTTTTCACCTTTTGTAGAGACTTCTCGCTTTCTTCCAGCACAACCTTCTTGATGTCATTCCATAACTCTTCCGGAGCTCTGTCATTTGTATCTAAAGCAGCAAATCGATTTTGCAGGCAGTCTTTAAATTCCAGTGGTATATTCTCAAGGTCATATTTTGGTGCATTCATGAGTGGTTTGCTCTTTTTCAACTTTAGCTTGAGTTTGCATACTAGTAGTTGATGATCTGTACCACAGTCAGCTCCAGGTTTTGTCTTTGTTGATGTTACAGAGCTTTTCCATCGTTGACTTCCACAGATGTAGTCAATTTGATTTTTATACAATCCATTGGGTGAAGTCCATGTGTACAGTCGTCGCTTGTGTTGCTGGAAGAAGGTGTTTGAGATGAATAGATCATTGGTCTTGCAGAATTCTATCAATCTTTCTCCAGCTTCATTTCTGTTGCCAAGTCCATATTTTCCAACTACTTTGCCTTCTTCTTTGTTGCCAACTTTTGCGTTCCAGTCACCCATGACTATCAGGATATCCTGTTTGCATGTTCTGTCAATTTCAGCTTGTACTTGTTCATAGAACTCTTCAATTTCATTCTCTTCTGCAGCTGTTGTTGGGGCATATACTTGAATTATAGTTGTGTTGATAGGCAATCCTCGTAGACGAATAGAGATTAAGCGTTCGCTGACTGCATTGTATTTCATTACAGTTCTTGCAAGTTTCTTCTTTATTATAAATGCAACACCATTTCTTCTTTGTCTTTCATTTCCAGCATAGTAGACCATGTGATCATCTGATGCAAAGTGCCCGATGCCAGTCCATTTCAGTTCGCTGACACCCAACAGATCAAGTTGTACACGTTCCATTTCATTCTTGACCACCTCCAACTTCCTTTGGTTCATGCTTCATACGGTTTGCACTTGGTTTGCAGCTTGTCGTGCTGTGAGGGCTTGCGTGCATCAGTGATGCTGAGAGCTAAACTATCGGTAGTTTAACTACTGGCAGGGTCTCCCAAGATGGACAGGTCTCAGCTGAGGTGCCAGACGAAGACAAACCACCCATCTGGGCAGCAGCAGAATGGGATAGTATTGACGGCGGAGGATCACATTTCTGTGACAACGGCAACAACACCAAACTTAAACTGCGCGGAAGGAAGGCCCGGCAATCTACTTCTGTATCTTGCCATGAAAACCCAATGGATAGTTACAACAAAACAAATTGTGCTATGGTGCTGGAAGATGAGACTCCCAGGTCGGAAGGCACTCAACTAGCTACTGGGGAAGAGCTGAAGACTTTTCAGAGTAAAGCCAGCATTTATGATGTGGTTGGATCAAAGCCCTCGGGAAGTCTGACTGCTGATGTAGCTGCGCATGAAATGAGAGTCAGAAGCTGTAAAGATGTCTTACACAGTTATAAACATATAAATGCTTAAAATCATAAAAGAACAGACCACTAGTAACGCAATCTGCAAATAAATAAATCAGAACGATAAGAAACAAATAAGACTATAAAAACTGAATAAATCATCCAAAAATAAGAATAAAATATATCATATGCAATATAAAACAAACTGAACAATAATGCTCAAAAACATAAATACCTCTGTTGAAGACCATTAAAAGTGACGGTCTTATACCATACTGTAATAAGGCTTAAATAAGAAAACATTCACACTACGAAAGACATAAATAAACAAATAAGGTTAAAAACAGATACAATAATTTCATCAATATGCTAATCATAATGTAATTATTAAAACTAGAAGAGATGGAGAGAGGACATGATAGTAAAATAAGAATATATCCCTATATCATAAAATGCAGGAGTGAGTAAGTTAGAGAAAAGGAACTGAAGCTATAAGGGCTTAAGAACTGCAAACAAAATTAAAAGTAGACTTTGAACTATAAATTGTTCAAATTAACAAGTGGGGCATAGTCTATCAAGAATAAAACTAAGGGGTCTGTTTACTAAACATTCCTAACGTGCGGGGCCGTGCTAGTGTGCCTGTGCCATATAAGGAGTGGGCGGTTCAGGCAGAAAATAGAAAAAAAACGGTAGTAAGCAACCGGATGTGTGTGCGTCGCGCTAATGTGCGGGGGTCGACATTAGCGCGTGGAAAGGCAAAGTGGCACGCTGCTGAGTATACAAAACAAGAGAGCCGTGGTACAACGGTGAAGACACTGACCAATGGTGCAGGGGCCATGGGTTCAATCCCCCAGTGTGCGCAACGACAAAGGTCAGCTGAGGCAGTAATTGTAATGATTAACATTGTTTTAGGAGGCAAATTAATTTGGAACGGCATAAGGCGGCGCACAGTTATTTTTGGGCGGCAGAAGGCGGCGCACAGTTATTTTTGGGCAGCAGAAGGCGGCGCACTGGTCCCCTTGGGCAGCAGAAGGCGGCGCGCTGATAGGCACAAGGCGGCGCGCTGATGCACAAGCACAGGAACAGAGCCACAGCACAATGGTTACAACACTGACCAATGGTGCAGGGATCAGGGGTTCAACACCTCACAATGCCCAGTGAAAAATGCCTGCTGAGGCAGTATGTATTATGCTGTAGGAGGCTGTATAAATTTATTTTGTTATCACTACTAGCAAACGCACTCTCCCAGCATGTTAACATACGGCGGCCCATAAGGCACATGTTACAGTGCACTGTTCGCCAAGGCACCCTTGAATGACCCCTATGGGGCAGCATGTATGTTGCGACACAGGATAATGTATAGTGCACCCTATAGGGATGGAAACCATAAGGTGGCCTACAGGGCGCCCTATGAAGCACCCTCAGAGGCACCTAATGGGTATAGTAAGCTGAGGGTGGTCTTGCCGGCATAGACATATGTACAGTAAATAAAAATAAAGCTGTGGACAGCCCTACCAAAGGGCCCCACTGTGGGTTTGAACCCATGACCTCTGGCTGCACAGGCAGTGATGTAACCATTGCGCTACAGCTCCATAGCTGTAAGCAGGCCCCTGGCTGGCTGCAGATAGCCGACACGTCACCTCACAGACAGTCTGCTGGTGTCAACAGGATAGGGTTAGGCCACCCGTACCCATGATGCACTGCACATGCAAATTAGCTGTCCGCAGATGGACACAAGATGGGGAATGCACCCCCACAGCACCTCGGCCCTGTTGGGGGAAGTGACCGGGTGCACACACACAGCACCTTGGCCTAGTAGGGGGCACTGACCGGGTGTTTTACTGGCACAGAGTAGCCACACACCGTTACATCGTGCGGGTACTGTGCTCACCCTGAGTGTGCAATGAGGTGGCCAGGACCAGGTCAACAACACCTGCCATGGCTGCTGGAGGCCAAGCGGGCGTTCCAAAGCAGTGTTAATGTGTAAGATAGCTAGTTTCTGCACAAACACCATGGATATCCCTGTCTGCCGCCATCAGGCACCCCCCCAGTGGCAAACATGGTCCCCATCAAGGGATCCACACTCTACCTCCCTGCAAAGGTGGCAGTAGAGGGCAACATCAACCCCAGTCCTGCTGAGGAACACCACCACCCCCCACAGGCATGCAGCTCCATACACAGCCATAACACAATAGCAGACAGACATAAGCCCAGGGTATGGTAAGCTGCACTCCACCACCAGATATTCCCCTGCAGCAAGCCAACAGCCACTGCACCCTGCAAGCCATTATAGCAAGACATTTACCAGCTACAAACAGTCTGCTGGTTAGTCCATAGTGCATGTTCCCAATGGAGATGCATGCACCCAGAACTGGGCTGTCTGCATACACAGCAAGCAGATAGATCAGTGACTGGGCCCCAAAGAGAAACCCATATCTATCACATGAGAGAACTACTATACAGCACTATGGGGGGGCCTAGCCATGCTGTGGTCACTGCACAGTCAGGGTGAGCGTGATCCCCCAGAAGGACATGCTTTGGCCACCCTGTCTGTGTAGGTGGTGGCCGGACACTACAATATCCCAGCCAATGTCCCTGCCAGGGCCCTATGCCCAGTGCAGATGCATCCTGGCCACGCCACCCTGCCCTGGCTATACCCATGGTACCTTGCACCTCATTATGCACATTGACTGGCCAATACTGGCAACAGTGCTGGCAGTGCGGGCTGTTGAAGGGGCTTGCAGCCAACACCCACTGTATAGACAGACACACACTTCCACACCTCTGCCATCATGGTGCTACGATTGAGGGGGTAAGTAGCCTTGCCCACCAAACCGGTCCTGAGCACGGCAAGGCATGGATATGGTATGCATTACAGCTGGTGGTCACTCCCCAGGGTGGTAAGCACCGTCAGAGGCCAGGCCTGGAGCATGCCCCGCAAACACCTAACAGATTGTTTGGATGGGGTCAACTAGCAGTATGTACGTAACGTATGGATAACTGCCTGCCTGTGCTCCTAGCAAACGTCTCCGAGCTGTGTACCGTATACCTCAGGTGTAGGGTGACATTGGTAAGTTATGCAAGTGCTCGTTTTGGGTGCTGCATGCACGGTCCAATGTTCTGCCTTTCCAGGAGACATTGGCCAATGGGGCCTGTGGGTGTGGGTGTGTCTGCCCTTGATGGCTGCTGCTTTACGGCACAGATTCCCAACTCCAGTCCAGGTTTGCATCACACTGTTCGGGTTTTCCTGCTATCCCTCATGAATATGCATGGGCTACATCTACATGCCATGGGGGTGGTGCATAGATATACAGCACAGGCATATGTATGAGTGTCAGCATGGAACTTGACTGGTGTGTGGCCCACCAGGACTGCATTTGGGTGATTCTGCTCTAGGTACTGCCCCTGTTCATGGTGTCTGTGCTCAGTGGGGTAAAAGATAGATGTCTTACCATTGCATATGTCCCCGCCATGAAAGGTGTGTCCTTACTATCACTGTTTAGTTGTGGGAAAAATATGTGGGCAGGATTGGCAGTAGCCCCAGCTGGGCTTTGAACCTGTGACCTTCTGTTCTTGTATGCACTGTCTGTGTGCACTGCACCACTGTGTAGCCACAGATTGGTTGGATTCCCTGGACTGTCCATGACTGTGGATCCGGCAGGACCTGTCTGTTGCAGTGGACTGTGCCAGCCTGCACATGGCTAGGCCTCTGTCTTCTGTGGTTAGCAGCCACTGCCCCCTGCACCACATGTACTTGTCCGCCAACATGCTGGCATGAACTTCTCTCAGAAAAAGCAGTTGACCTGATTGCAATGTGGCAGTATGGGACTGCATTTGGGGGACTTGGCTGTAGGTAATGCCCATTGTTGTGGTGTGTGTGCGGTGTTGGGTAAAATATGGGTGTTTTCCCCATGCATACAGGGGTGTCTGCGCTATCTTTATTTAGTGGTGGGTAAAATATAGGGACTGGGCTGGCAGGTGCCCCAGCTGGGTTTTGAACCTCTGCCCTCTGGTCCTAGAGGTAATGACTCTGTCCGCTGTACCACACTTTGGCCACAGAGACAGTGCAGCCCCTGGAGGCAGTAAGCCTGGCAGGATGGAGTCACAAACCCTGCTCTACGCAATTCTACTGTGGGCATATGCACCCTGTCTGGTGACAAACGTGCACATAAACCCCGGAAATGACCACGGAAAATGTGGGACAAAATATCACCACGCTGGGCAACAGTGATATTAATGGGCAACCATAGCAAACACTCCCAGGAAAGCTCCAATACGTGGCAATGTTTTTTGGAAGAGTCTCCTCTCAGTAGACCCTTCCAAAAGTCATTTCTGTTTTTCTGGAGCTTTGCTGGGTGTGATTTCTGTATTTGCCCATCACTATAACTGTTCCCCAGCTGAATTACTATTTTTAATAGGTCTGTTGTGGTCATTTTCTATTTTTATTTTCACTTTTGTGCTGTGCACATATATCACACTGCTCACGTTTTGCTGGTTTCCCCGGTTTTCCTGTACATTGCTGACGGAAATGGTTTCTCTTCCCTTTAAATGCTTTCTACCGCGAGTGTTTCACTCGCGGTAGTTTTTACATGCAAATTCGGGCC
This sequence comes from Ichthyophis bannanicus, assembly GCA_033557465.1. Lineage (NCBI taxonomy): Eukaryota > Metazoa > Chordata > Amphibia > Gymnophiona > Ichthyophiidae > Ichthyophis > Ichthyophis bannanicus. The sequence continues at coordinate 1,372,909,291 of CM066032.1, read as the reverse complement.
CGATACTGTGCGAGGAGCCTCTCCCCTCCCACTCTCCACCCATTGACCCCGTCCCTCCGCCCCTCGGGAGCCTTCCTCCGCCCTCAGAATGCCTTTCCACGCCTCTATCGGACATTTGCGGGCCGGGTACTTTTGCGGGGCACGTTAGTGCGGCGCGCAATTGTGCGGGGCCCAAGCGCACTTGTGCGGGGCGTTTAAGAGCATTTCTGAGCGTTTGAGTGCCGCGTTTCCGTGCGCTATTGTGCGGCACGCAATTGTACGGCTTTTAGTAAACATGCCCCTAAGAGTCTGTATGGATCTCCTTTACCATTGTTAAAACCATCGTCAAAAGATGTGCTTAGTACATTCATACATTTTGCCTTATTTTGGACATAGCGTTCATATCATGCTAATGGCAAAGTTTCATTGCCTCAGAAAATGAATTGCTGAGTAAGACAAAAGAATTAGAAGTGCAATGAAAGGACACATATAAAAAATACGCTCTTCGAAAAGGCTTCCAAAACAAATGTACGGAGAAGAGAATATGGAGACTAATGACAGTGCAAACTGCATCAGCGTATGAGAAAGATTTTCATATATAAACTGCGAAATATCAATAAAACTTAAACAAAGGTACCTTTCCTTCCAAAGTCACTGCTTGCGACCGTGAAGAATAAACTAAAAAACGCCCGCTCATGCGTATAAAAAGGAGAAAAGAAGGACCAAAGGGGGGCGGGGCTAACTCACAGGGAGGGCGGGAAACGTCATATAGTAATGCTGTGGGATCCCGTATTAAAACAGTGTTCAACAATCAGAAAAAATGTGTATGTACAAAAACGGACTCTGGATAACATACCCATTGTAACCGTTTATTAGAAAAATGATTATGAACATAAGGAAACCATAAACGCTGCATAAGCTGCAACCAAAACCTCTATGAATATCACAAAGTAAAAAACTAAAAGGAATAAAAACATGATTCATTAATGTGTATGAAAACATGTAAGAATATAATATAGAGTTAGAGAAGTGTACATAGGATAAAGTTAGCTTGTACATAGCTTTCCCGGTTTATTCCATGTTTAATATCCTGTTTCACTGTAAACTCAATGTTGCCCGTATGCATTGTAGTATGTTTCTGTTTGATGTACACCACACTGATTATAATAGCGCGGTATAGAAGAAATGTTAAATAAATAAAATAAATAAATATCCACCACTAATGATCGTGTGCAAAAAATGGAAACATTATCATAATGTGACATATAATGAATGACAAATAAGCGTGAACAGTTAGAGAACACAAGTAGCTTATATAAACTGCGATCGGGCAAACAAAGTAAAACAATGTAGGAGGGGAAGGTATGAGGCTCGAGCAGAAATATATTTTTATATTAGATAGAATGGTACCCAATGGATTAAATCTAGAAAGAGACTTATCAGTTTTTCTTTAGTTTTGTCTTTTATCTTATTTATTAGTATTTATTCCGTTTTTTTCCCCTTTGTAGCATATGCCTATGCTATCTTATTCAAACAGGTGGGCATTGGTTTTTCTTTGTTTTTATTTCATTTTTAATGTTTTAAATAAGTTGTATTTAATAAGCTATGTTTTATTTGTTTTATGGTATTATCATTTTTCTGTCCAGCCCTGTTTTTATTTGTACATTCATTATTGTTGTTAATTTATTTTATTTTCTGTAGTATGCCTTTATCATCTTCCCCTCCTACGTTTATGGTTTCCTTATGTTCATAATCATTTTTCTAATAAACGGTTACAATGGGTATGTTATCCAGAGTCCGTTTTTGTACATACACATTTTTTCTGATTGTTGAACACTGTTTTAATACGGGATCCCACAGCATTACTATATGATGTTTCCCGCCCTCCCCGCGAGTTAGCCCCGCCCCCTTTGGTCCTTCTTTTCTCCTTTTTATACGCATGAGCAGCGTTTTTTAGTTTATTCTTCACGGTTGCAAGCGGTGACTTCGGAAGGAAAGGTACCTTTGTTTAAGTTTTATTGATATTTCGCAGTTTATATATGAAAAATCTTTCTCATACGCTGATGCAGTTTGCACTGTCATTAGTCTCCATATTCTCGTCTCCGTACATTTGTTTTGGAAGCCTTTTTGAAGAGCATCTTTTTTATATGTGTCCTTTCATTGCACTTCTAATTCTTTCGTCTTACTCAGCAATTCATTTTCTGAGGCAATGAAACTTTGCCATTAGCATGATATGGATGCTATGTCCAAAATAAGGCAAAATGTATGAACGTACTAAGCACATCTTTTGACGATGGTTTTAACAATGGTAAAGGAGATCCATACAGACTCTTAGTTTTATTCTTGATAGACTATGCCCCACTCGTTATTTTGAACAATTTATAGTTCAAAGTCTACTTTTAATTTTGTTTGCAGTTCTTAAGCCCTTATAGCTTCAGTTCCTTTTCTCTAACTGACTCACTCCTGCATTTTATGATATAGGGATATATTCTTATTTTACTATTATGTCCTCTCTCCATCCCTTCTAGTTTTAATAATTACATTATGACTAGCATATTGATGAAATTGTATCTGTTTTCAACCTTATTTATTTATTTATGTCTTTCGTAGTGTGAATGTTTTCTTATTTAAGCCTTATTACAGTATGGTATAAGACCGTCACTTTTAATGGTCTTCAACAGAGGTATTTATGCTTTTTTATGTTTTTGAGCATTTATGTTTTTGAGCATTATTGTTCAGTTTGTTTTATATTGCATATGATATATTTTATTCTTATTTTTGGATGATTTATTCCGTTTTTATAGTCTTATTTGTTTCTTATCGTTCTGATTTATTTATTTATTTGCAGATTGCGCTACTAGTGGTCTGTTCTTTTATGATTTTAAGCATTTATATGTTTATGTTTTTAGTTTTGTGCCTGACAGACCCCTGACGAAGGATAACGAAACACGGCCTGTGTCGGGTTGTCAAGGGTGTAATAAAGACTCTGTCTTTCCACTTTTATCACGCCTTGGACTGGTTCCCGATCGAAACAGGCCTCCAGTGTCATTCCCTGTATATATCCCTTATCCTGAACTAATAATTTTCTATATTGCTTCCACACACTCAAACTATGCATTATTATGGAGTTAAGGGGGGTGATTTTCCACTCCTTTGCTCCCCCTCCATACCATTCTTTCCAGACCCCCTCCCCCTACTAATTCTTCCTCCATTTGGACCTACTGTTTCTGTCTGCCTCTGATCCAGTCATAGATCATTTTCAATTGCGCCGCCTCATAGTATTTTCTGAAATTTGGCACTCCTAACCCCACTCACCTTTGTCTCTTTGCATTACTGCCAGAGCTACCCTTGTCCCTCTATTTGACCATATAAATCGAGTTGTAAGTCTTTGTACCTGCTTTAACTTATTATGAGGTACCTTTATTGGTAGCGTCTGAAACAGGAACAACAGTTGGGGCAATAACATCATCTTTACTGCTGCTATTCGCCCAACAGGAAAGATATCCCTGCCCCCACCCGATGAGCCAACTCTCTATCTGCCCAAATATTTTCATATAATTTAAATTATAACACGCTGCCAGCCTATTGCTTATGTAAATGCCGAGATATCTAATTTTCTCTCGGGCCCATTTAAATGGGTATTTCTTCTGCAATATATCCTGCATATCCCTTGTGACAGATAGGTTTAGAATTTCGGATTTTGTCCAATTTATTGTATAGCCCAACAGCCTATCATACTCTTCTAGTACCCACATTAATATTGGTATGCTTAGACGAGGCCTAGTCACGCTCAATATGATATCGTCCACAAACAAGGATATTTTGTATTCACTCCTCCCAACCTGTATTCCCGTTACATCTGCCCGTTCTCGCACAATCTGCGCAAAGGGTTCCAGTGATATTGCAAAGAGTAGCGGTGATAGAGGTCATCCCTGTCTCGTTCCCCTTCCCTGCCCAAAAAAACCCGAATATGCCCCATTCATCTTGACACAAGCTTTCGGATGATGATACAGTGCTTTTACCCAGTTTGTGAAACCTTCCCCCATAAGAACATAAGATATGCCATACTGGGTCAGACCAAGGTCCATCAAGCCCAGTATTCTGTTTCCAACAGTGGCCAATCTAGGTCATACGTACCTAGCAGTTTCCCCAAGGGACACAGGTTCCACAATGCTTGTATTGGTTCAAGCATTGATATCCTGGGTCCCTTCTTAATAATGGTTTATGGACCTTAACTCCAGGAACTTGTCCAAACCTTTTTTAAACCCAGCTACACTAACAGCCTTTACTACATCCTCCGGTAACAAATTCCAGAGTTTGATTACACATTGAGTGAAAAAATATTTTCTTTTATTAGTCTTAAATAGTTTACCCTGTAGCTTCATTGCATGTCCCCTAGTCTTTCTATATTCTGATAAGGTAAACAATCGATCTACGTTTACCCGTTCCACTCCGTTCATTAATTTATAGACTTCTATCATATCTCCCCTCAGCCGTCTCTTTTCCAGGTTAAAGAGCCCCAACCTTTTTAGCCTTTCTTCATAGGAGTAGCCTTCCATCCCCTTTACCATTTTGGTGGCTCTTCTCTGAACCTTTTCTAAAATCGCTATATCCTTTTTAAGATACGGCGACCAGAATTGCACACAATATTCAAGGTGCGGTCTCACCATGGAACGATATAGAGGCATTATAATATCTTTTGTTTTATTTTCCATTCCTTTCCTTATCATACCTAGCATTCTATTTGCTCTCTTGGCCGCCGCTGCACACTGGGCCGAGGGTTTTAACATGGTATCCACAATGACGCCTAAATCTTTTTCCTGGGTGGTGGTTCCTAATGTGGAACCTTGCATCGTGTAACCATAGTTTGGGTTGTTCTTCCCTAGGTGCATAACCTTGCACTTCTCCACATTAAATTTCATCTGCCATTTTGATGCCCAGTCTTCCAATTTATCAAGATCCTCTTGCAATTTTCCACAATCCTCCTGGGTTTTAACAACTTTAAATAGTTTTGTGTCATCTGCAAATTTGATAACCTCACTCGTTATTCCACTTTCCAGGTCATTTATGAATATGTCAAAAAGCAGCGGACCCAGCACAGATCCCTGGGGTACACCACTATTCACCTTTCTCCATTGGGAAAATTGGCCATTTAGCCCTACCCTCTGCTTTCTATCTTTTAACCAGTTCCTGATCCACAATAGTACACTGCCTCCTATCCCAGCCCCATTCTTTCCATTACCGTAAAGAGAAAAGGCCACGACACCTGGTCGAAAGCCTTTTCCGCATCCAGTGACAAGAGCAAGGCCTCCTCCCCACTTTGTTCAATGGACCATATCATATTCAATATTTTCCTGATATTATCGGCTACCTGTCTCCCGGGCATAAATCTTGCCTGGTCACAATGTATCAGCTTCCCTATTATCTTATTTAAGCACGTGGCAAGTATTTTAGCTAACAGTTTGGCATCAAAATTCAGCAGTGATATCGGTCTATATGATGAATATTCTTGCGGATCTTTCCCCTCTTTGTGTATTACAGTTATTCCCGCCCACCCCATCGTATCCGGTAATTCCCTCGGTAGATTGAATAATCTCACTAATGGTGCATTTAAGAGCTCTCCAAATCTTCTGTAGAATCGTGCTGTTAATCCATCCAATCCCGGTGCCTTATCTAGTTTCATCTGTTTTATCGCCCTCTGCACCTCTTCCCCTCTTATAGCCTTACTAAGCTCTTCTTGTTCCCCCTCCTCAATTTTGGGCAATGTTAGGGAGTCCAGATAACTCAGTACTCTCTCCCTCTGTGGGGGGTCTCTTGCTTTGTACAACTCCTGATAATATTCCCTAAATGCTTCCCTAATCTCCCCATCCTTAGTTACCATCCCCCCTCCCTGAGTTTGAATTTGCATGATGTGAGAACGCAATTTCCTCTGTTTTAATTTTTGCGCCATATATTTCCCCGCTTTATTGCCTCCCTCAAAAAAATCCTGCCTCAAAAGCTGCATCTGATGCCTTATCCTTTCTGCCTGCATCTCATTTATCTGAGCTCGTATAGCCAACACCTGATCTCTAGTAGCACCATAATCCCCCCTGCGCATCTAGCTCTTCCAGTTCCACCAACTGTTCTCTCAATTCTCTCTCTCTTCCCTCCCTTTCCTTCCATTTCCGTGCCCCCATTTCACTAAAATTCCTTTCACCACTGCCTTATAGCCATCCCACACCCCTCCCCATTATCATTCTACTTAAAGTATTCCCTCGTCTCTCTTTCAATGTCCTCTCTTATTTATTTTATTTATTTATTTATTTATCTATTTCTTCTATACCGCCCCTTCCAGAGATCAGGGGCGGTTTACATGGAACAATTGTATACATTCGTATAACATTACATAGAACAAGAACTTTTTAACTTTTTACATATAACTTTTTAACTTTTTACATAAAACAGAACAGTAAGTTGTTAAAACTATTTACAGGGTGTATACTTTTGTATACTACTGGATTTACAGGGGAATGTCAGCGAGCTGACATTGCTATTTATAGATGTTATTTACAAAAAGGTTAGGATACATGAGCTGACATTGTTATTTACAAAAAGGTTAGGATACATGATTTACAAAAGGTTAGGATACATGATTTATGATAAAATTCACTATTCAAGTGTGTGTGTGTGTGTATGTGTGTGTGGGTGTGTGTGTGTGAGTGTGTGTGTGTGATGGAATTTATTTCCATTTTTTCGTGGGTTGTTTGGGGTGTCTTTGGGGGGCTGTTTGAAGAAGGAGTTGTGTGTGTTAATTGTGTGTCTGCAGGTTTTTTTGTTTGTGTGCCTGTGGACGCTGTGTGGCTGGACTTGGAGGGTAGGGGATTCCGAAATGCTCAGAGAATAGGTATGTCTTGAGTTCTTTCCTGAATTGGGAGAGGTCCTTTATGATTCGGATGTCTATTGGGAGGTCATTCCAGAGTGTGGGAGCGGTGAATGTGAAGGCTCTGGCACTGGTGGAGTTTTTAGTCCTCGTGAATGTTTTGGCAGCTCTAGTGAGAGGGTTGCATTTAGTCTGCGGGCTCTTGAATCATTTGGGGCGTGGAGGAGTGTGGATAGATGGGAGGGGGCAATATCGTTTAGTAGTTTGAAGGTTGTTAGTAGTATTTTGTATTTGATTCGGTTATTTATGGGGAGCCAGTGTAGTTCTAGCAGTATAGGGGTTACATGGTCTGCTAGGTGGGCTTTAGTGACTACTTTTGCACAAATGTTTTGTGCTCTTTGTAATAGGTAGATATTCTTTTGTGGGAGGCCGGTTAGGAGACTATTACAATAGTCAAAGTGAGGGGTTATGAGTGCACTTACGACTGATCTAAAGTCATGCGTGTCAAGAAGGAGCCTTAAGTGTTGAATAGTTTTAAGTTTGTAGAATATAGTTTTTACCGTCTGCTTTATGTGTGGTAGCATGGTGAGTGTGTGATCGATTATAACGCCTAGGTATTTTACCTCTGTTTTAACAGGTATCATTGTGTTATTGATGGAGATAGTTGTTGGGTAGGTATCTTCAGCCATAGGTGCTCTTGATACAAACATTGCCTCAGTTTTTTTGAGATTGATGCTGAGGAAGTTGGTTTCCATCCAGGATGAGGTTTCCGCCATGCATTCGGATAGAGTTTTATAATTAGGGTTTTTCGTGGTTATGGGGAGGGCGAGCATGATGTCGTCGGCGTAGATAAAATTACCCTCTTACCCTCTCATCTTCCAATAATGACTCATTAAGCCTCCAGAACTGTAAGCCTTTCCCCTCTCCCTCCATCCTCAACCTTACTTCAATTGGTGCATGGTCGGACCATGTAATTGAGTCCCTCTCCGCCCCTTTAATCCTACCCCCCACCTCCTTCGAGATCCAGATTGCATTGATTCTAGAGTATGAGCCATGGACTGGCGAGAAATAAGAGAATTGTCTCTTCCCTGGGTGTTGGAATCTCCAGGCATCGATCAAGCAATGCTGCGTTACAAAGCTGTGATATCTATTCCTATCCGCCCCTTTTACCCTCCCGGTTTCCCGTGGCATCCCTAGATGGGTTCCATGTTAAATTAAAATCACCTCCACAGATTAGAATACCCTCCCCCAATTTTCCCACCTCCTCATTCAGTTTTGTCCAGAATTCACGTTGTGCCCCTGTGGGCGCATATACATTCATTATGCAATACCATTCATTTCCCATCTTTAAACGCACCAACACATATCTCCCCTCTTTGTCCCACACAGTCAATTGCAATTGCATCTTTAACTTTCTGTCAAACAATATGGCAACCCCTCCTTTTTTCTTTTCCACTGTGTTAGATGCATGTATACATACTCCATATCCCTTGCGTATAACCAGGCACTCTGTTGCTCTTGTGAAATGCGTTTCCTGTATCATCACTATCGCTGCCTTCTGACGTGCAATTTCTGTATACAATTTTTGTCATTTAAATGGGGAATTTAGCCCCTTTACATTTAACGAGACTATTTTTAACTCACCTTTACTTCTTGTTCCCACCCTTCTCTCCTGTCCCCACCCCTCTTAACCCCTATCTCCCCCTCCCCCCTCCCCACCCCCATCCCTCCCTCTCCCCTTCCCTCTTCTCCTCAAGGGAGACTTGACTTCCATCTAAGATAACTATCTATCGGACCACGGCCTGCCCCTGGCCCCTTTAGCCACCATCCCCTCAGACTCCCCCATACCCCTCCTCCCCTATCACTCCACCTCACTGGCCTACCCCCAGCCTTATGCTCCCTCATCACCCCCTATCCTCCCCTTCTCCCGTCTCTCCCCTCCTCTTGCTTGGTTTGCACCTTCCCCAAAATCAGAGCCCTCTTCTCCCTCTTTCCCCCCTCCTCCCCTCCTGGCCTAATCCCCCTCTGTCCCCATCCCCCCTCCCTCACATCCCCTCCTACCTCCCCCGTTGAGCTCCCTCCTTCTTAACCCACCCTCCGTGAAAACATAAGTCAGCAACCCACAACCCCTTCCATATAAGATAACCTCTGTCACAATTTTATTTAATGTCCTCAGCTTCAGCCTACTGCCTTTTCCACCACTGTTCCTCTTTGGCTGCCTTTAGCAAGTCTCGCCAGTCTCCTGCCACCTTCTGATGCTCTATGCCATCGCAGGCTATCCACCCTGGCAGTAGGTGCTCTGATGTCAGTTGATTTAGCTGAACCTCCTGCACCCTCCGGAAAGTTGGTTAATCCCATCTATCTAAGCGCTCTCCAGGCTTCATCGCTTGACTTCACTCTCCGCGACCTCCCTTGTATTGTAATCAGCAGGCCAAAAGGGTACATCCATTTATATCTCAGATCTGCCCTCCTCAAGTAGGCTGTGACTTCCTTCATCTCTCTTCTGCATTGTAGCGTGTCCTGAGATAAGTCCTGAAATAGTTCCAAGTCATGCTCTTCCCACTTAAAATGTCTCAATTTTCGGGCAGCTCCCAGCAGTCTTTCTTTCATTTTGTACGAGTTCAAACATACCACAATGTCTCTCGGTCTATTATCTCTTACTGGCCCCAATCCTCTATGGGCTCGCTCTATTTGTATAGGGTCCCCTTCTCCCCCCTCCTCTGGAGCTGCAGCTGTTAAGAGTGCTCCGAAGACTTGCATAATAACTTCAACATAGTTCTTATATTTGGGGTCCTCCGGGAGACCTTGCACTCTGATGCTGCATCTTCTGGAGCGATCCTCCAAATCCTCTGCTTTTACCTTCAGCTCCTCTTGGGCCAGCTTTAGTTCCTCCCATCCTTTTTGTATGGTTTCCAATACTTCCCCTTGTTGTTCCAACTGATTCTCTGTTTCTTCCACCCGATCACCCAGCTCCGTTATATCTTGTCTGAATGTTTGTAATGTCTCTTTTAACTCATTTTTTACTCCACTAATTTCCACCTTGAGTTCCTCTTTCAGTTCTGTAAGCCACTTTTTAATCATGTCAGCCATTCCTGGGCTCTCCTCGCCCTCCATCTCTTCCTCCTGCTCGAGCACTCTCTTCCACTCTTTTACCTTCCTTCTCTCCCTCCTTCCCTCCTCGTGATGACCGGTATGCTGAGCGAAATTCCATCAATTTTTTCTTTGCTGACGCTCTCTTTTAGCTTTATCCATTTATGCTCCTTATTCCTCTGTGCCTACACTGATTGCGTTGAAGAGAGGCTCTGCTTTTCTCTCCCTCCCAGTGTATAGTACCTTCTGTATTCTCCTGCTGTTCTCTCTTGTGGGAGCGCTGCTACCCGCTAACTTGCATCAGCAAATTGATTTTATGGTTTTAGGGTGCTTTATTTTTATTAAGTAGAATGTCTAATCCTCCTGGTGTGCCCCCTCACCTGCAAGCAGCCTTGATGTCCCTCTTTCTGCTTGTCTTCCCTCTTTGTGCCCTGTACTGGGCTGACTCTTGCTTGTATTGCATCCTTGGGTGCAGATTTCTCCCTCTGAATCGGATCCACTGTCTCCTCCGCTCTCACTTAGCGTTTCGAGCCCTCCTCCAGTTTTCTATCGTTGCAGCCCTTCTGCCGTCTGGCTGATACACCGCCGTCTTCTCTCTCAGTCTGCTTTGCCTTTCCTGCTCGTCTGATCGCTCCTCCGATCACAGCAGTCACCTACCACATGGCTTCCCAATCAGGCCCCGCTCAGCACCCAATCCAGCTACTCGGCCCCGTTCCGCCGTGCGCAGCCCCGATTCGCTGTTCTCTCCGCCTCCTCTGCTCTCCTGCCAAACAGATTCTCTGGCGCTGCCACCCCAATGCACCTCGATCCTCCTGCCCCTGGTCTCTCAAATCCTTCACTTCTGCCAGACACATGTTGGCCCGATCGTGCCTCACTCTCCTGTTATCCTGCACATCGGGTGAGTGCAGCAGCCCGCTCTTTCGCCGATTGTTCTCTGGGGGTTCCTCCTCTAGTTCCCCCCACATTATACCACCGATCCTGCGCTTTTTTGGGGTACTACCTCCTGCTTTATTAGGCCTTAATGATGGAGCTTAATCCTACTCCACCATTCGCTCCAATGACGTCACCGGAAGTCCCTGATGTAACTCATCTTTTATGACTTTCCTTTGAAGGAGACTAGTGTTAGCACACCAAGTGCCACCCCCCAATCTCTAGTCTCTCTTCCAGGAGCAATAGGAAGATTAATGCATGATCCAAGATTATAATGGAGCATATTTTCAATTCCAGCACCTTTTGTCATGCTCCCTCCTAACTAAAAACATATTCAACTGTGAATAGGTATGTGTGAAGGCAGATTTTAGATAGTAACGTGGAGAGAGAGGAATTCAGATGTCCAGGTCAGGATACTGAGAATTCTCATGGTATTTTACAAGAGGCTCTGCAAAATACAGAGCCTTCTGTAAAATAGATACAGGACTCCATGTTTACCCTGATCCTATTGCATCAATTCCCCCCCTTGATCCCCCCCCCCAAAGATACTGATCACCCCTGCTCGCCTTCCATCCCCCCACCCTTCCTGAACCCTACAACAGTCGATCTTCCCAATACATCCAATTTCCCCAGGTGCACCCCCAATCAGTATGAAGACCTCCACATCTAATACCTCCCAGAAACTCCCATCTCTCAATCCCCATCCCAGACCTTACCCAGGGTACTTGGTATCTAGTGGAAGCAGGAGTGATCCCAAATTGGTCCTTCTCTGAGTTCCAAAATGGTGCTTGTGACTCCTAATGACAAGCTTATGGTACTGACCCCTAGTGGCAGTATCGCAAGCTTACCACTATAAAAGTCATGGGTGCCATTTTGGAACCCAGGGCAGTATGAGCAGGAGCGACTGGGGGGATCACTCCTGTTCCCACTAGACACCAAGGACCCAAAGTAAGGTTGGAGATGGGGACTGAGTGTGTGGCGTATGGAATTTACTGGGGGAGGGGAAGCAAGGAGAAAAACCAATGCCTTGGGGAGGAGGAGGGAATCAAAAAACTGGCAGGGGTGATCAGAGGTGGGAGTGCAGAACTCAGCCTTGACAGCTGCCCCTTCAAGAAGGCATTTATTCATGATTTGGGGCAGCTGTAAATACAGATATTTATAGCTTTTTCCTTGAGATGTGGATTCTCCTTGTAAAATGGGGAGGCAAGAAAATTCCAGGTACCATGAGCAAATTTCTGGTCGCCATGGTAACCTAGCGCTTTGGATTTGAGCCCTGCATTACAGGCTTCCTAAAAATAGCAGCATTTAAAGGTTACTTTACAGCAGAAACAGACTTGTAATTTTTTAAAATCTCTCCGGTAACACAATCCACAATTGTTGGCAGTCCTACTTCTCATTACCACCTTTCTTACTCCCTGGACTGCCAGTACCTTGAGCAAATCTTCCATCAGAAAACATAAGTCCCTAGCTACCTGATATGTCTTCAATGCAAAATATGATCCTAAAGGATATAAAAGTTTAAGGGCCTTAAATTTAAAAAAAAAATTCTGATCCACTCTCCCCAAACCAGAAAAGCTGTATGGCCTAAATCATTATCTTCTGTCTTTGAGGAAAACTTGCATCAACAGTAAAGTTTGTCAGTGGAGGGGCAGCATCCATATAGTCTACACAACTTGATTGCTACGCCCTACCTATCTCTTTTCCAAACACTATTAAAACTTCTCTATTCCTTTTTTGTCATACTTAAAAAGATTCTAATGAATTTTATTTGGAAATTTTGGAGGGGAATTGTAACTTTGAATTGATACAAAGACCTAGGGAGCAGGATGGCCTGGAATTTCCCAGATTCTTAATACATAGCTTCCATGTTTTAAACATAGAAAAATAGAAAACAGCAGATAAAGACCATACAGCCAGGGGCGGTTCTAGCAGTCACAGTTGTGCTCATCTCTGATTTTGCCACCTCTAGCCTGCCACTGATTTCCCACCGCTTTTTTCCCCACTCAAGCTTGTCCGAGCGAAAGAAAGTGGCAGGAAGGCAGTGGCAAAATAAGAAATAAAAACAGCCGCAGCTGTTGGAGTGCCCCCCCCCCCTTTTTTTTCTGCTCAAGCTCATCCGCTATTGGTTCCGCCAACGAATCAGCCTGATTCCTTGGAGACAGGGCCGGCCTGAGACATGTGCAGGAATGTCGCCTGCACATGGCCCCACACCTTGAGGTGCCTCATGCACTCCTGACCAGCTTAAGAGGCATGCTCTGAGGCTGGAGTGGGAATCATCAGGAGGTTTGGGGCTGTGATCGGGAACAACTGATGGTGTGCCGATCACAGCAGGGAGAGCAGTAGAGCACTGGGGAAAGAAGTGCCCGTTTAACCTCATCGAGGGCTCTAGCAGGCTTGACCATTGAGTTCTGTGGGTGAATGTCCTAGTTCTGCTCTGCACCTATTGTTGAGGAGGGGGGTTTGTAAAATGCAAAATATATGTTCAAAAAGATAAAGCAAGAACCATAATGCAGATTATAACAACAAAATAAAAATGATTATAATTTGGTGTTATAAACTGTGCTGTGGTTCTCACTCTTTCTTTTAGCTCCTTGGTGTGCGAACATCTTGCATTTCCTCCACATTGTCTAATTGGCTTTTTGGTCTGGTTCAGTCCCTGACTGCAGTTTTGAGAAAGCTTCCCCTCCCCCCCCTCCCCCCCCCCCCCGCTCTGGCGGGTGCCATCTCATCCTTCACCTCAAGCAGCAGATTGCCCTGAGCCACCTCTGCATACAGCTTTCTGCATACAGCTTATTCAATCTGCTCATTCATGAGAACTATTATCCTCCTCTCCCTAAGAGGTCCTCTGTATTTGTCCAAAGCTTTCTTAAATTCAGATGCATTTCTCATCTCCATTGGGATGCTGTTCCATGCATCCACCACCCTTTCCATAAAGAAATTTTTCTTCAGATTACTCCTGAGTCTATCCCTTTTCACCTTCAACCTATGACCCTTCATTCCAGAGGGCCTAATTCCCACTTGCTGGGATCCACAGTATTCATACTCAAGAAGTCATTCTGTACATTCATGACACCCATCATGTAGGCTGTGGATAAGGCAATCAAATGCTCCTCCCCCCAGCAACATAGCTCCGCTATCTCAAGAGCCATTCTGGCACTTTGCGTTCCACCTTGCTTGTTGACATATGCCACAGCTGTTGCATTGTCCCAGAACAAGCGGATCGCTCTGCCCATCACAAGAGGCCAGAGGCTTCCCAAACCAGGGGTTTATTCTGGCCTCAAACTAGTTGATGGACCTGGAGGCCTCCTTAGGGGACCAGAGACCCCAGACAAGCTGATCTAGAAAGTGAACTTCCCAGCTCTTCAGACTTGCATCCTTGGTGCCTATCCATGGTGACAATTCAGAGCTATTCCATCTAACAGATCATGCTAACTGCTCTTTGATTTACCAGGGGGAGAGGAAGTGTCTGGTGGAACAACTGAGAACAAGGAGACAGAGAGACAGCAGACATCTCAGAAAGGGGAACATGTGTTCCCTGGCCAAAGGGATTGTTCAAGGGTTGATGCCATGGACCCTGGGGGGCTCTGTAATTTGAATAACCTCTCCAGTGTGAAGAAAATTTGACTTAAGGAGAATGTTGAATTGAGCTCCGTGGTAATCCAAGTCCTGGGAAGGAATCAGGCTCCTCTGGGATAGCTGATCCCCAATTCCATTCTTTCTAACCAGATAATCACCAGGGCTGTGTCATCCTTGGATTTCGCAGGGAATCTGACCAAATTAGTCAGTCATCCAGGTGCAGGTGAACCCAGATTGCTTGCTTGAGAAATGCTGCCGCCACCATCACCATGACCTTCGAGAAGGTGCAGGGAGCCCTGGTCAGGCCAAAAGGTAGAGCCTGGAACAGGAAATAATGGCCCCGGCACAGTAAAACTTGAAATCTTAGTAAATAAGTACCAGTTGACCTACTCAGACTCTCAAGATGTTACTGCATATATTGCTTTAGGCAAGGATATCTCTTACTGTAGCTGTTAGCCTTATGAGATTGACTTTTTAATTGCTCCAATCCCGGTCATCAGCATTCCTTACTGTTATGACCTTTTATTATGCTAATGCCACCTTCAGGATAACACTCCATATTCAAGTGAGTTTTATTGTCTCCTCTCATGAACTTATATCATTCATAGCAGATGAGCATACACGTTTCCATACCTAAATAAATAGTCCCTTTTTCTATTACCCATTCTCCACCCCTCCCCCCCCCCAACCTCCACTGCTTTCTTTATCTGTCTTAAGCATGTTTAAGGTCTGTTACAGCTTGGGGGGGGAAAGGGGTTACAACTTCTTCTGGGTAAGCTGGTTCATGCATTCGCAATATATGCTAGAGGACCAAAAGGGGATGTAGAAAAATCAACTATCATAGCAGCAATTTGGCCTCCTCAGCATCCCAAAAAGAGGAAGCAAAAGATTAACCAACATGCAGCAGTAATACGGTTTAGATACATTTTTAGATATCTTTTGGGTCAAATAATAAATTATCTAGTATATGCAGCAGGCTATCTTGGGCACACAATCCAAATAAAGACATAGATGTAGTAACATAGTAAATGATAAAGACTAAAAAGGCCAATCTAGTCTGCCCAGTTTAGAATCATTTTCTTGGTAGAGATGCATATAAAATCTGCAAAGGCTACCCCACACTAGCTCCTCTCTTGCCCATATCTGCCACCCGTCCTTTCAATCTACTCTCCATATCTGTCCCAAGCATGACCAGAATTCATCAGTTGCCCTTCTCTTGCTTTTCTGAAGGTCTGATGCAATCATACATTTGCTGTTCATTCCTAGGAGTATTCTGTGTGCTTTGTTTGTCAAAATAACAAAGCACTATTTTTTAAATGATATCTAATTTCAAAAACAAAACAATTACAATAAAACACAAATTTTTAATTATTTTGTGCAAAATTCCCCCGGACTACTTTAAGACTGCATCATAAGAATCATCCTCTCAGTTCTCTCTCTCTCTCTCTCTCTCTCTTCTTTCATCTTTCCCAAGCCTTGACTATCCTTGCATCAATCTCTCTGCTCCCTCTCCTTCACCCAGCCTTGACTACAAGATTCCTCTTCCTCCTTTACCCACATGCTTAGCTTCCCCCCCCCAATCCTCAGCCCCCTACCCCCATGTTTAGTCCCCTTATACTCTACCCTTCCTCTAGTTCTCTCTGCCCAGATCTTTCCTTGAATTAATTTGCTCTCCCTCCCCAGGTTCCATCTATCCCATGCTACTCCAGTATCAACCCCTACATCTCTTGCTGGATCTCTTCCTGTTTTTCCCAAGCTCTGCCCCTCTATGCTCACTTGCTCTCTCTTTGTTTCTTTCTCTCCAACAACCCTCCCTCCCCCCCCCCACCCCCCCCACCACCACCAGAAGAGTATTTCCTTGATGCCATTCTCCTGAGCTCTGTTGCCCTCCCTAGGCTTGAGCCACTTTCCAGTCTGGTGCCCTCCCTCAGTTTGGAATTGTCCAGCTCTTTCTTCCCTCCCCCCTCCTCTCCAATGGCCTGAATCTCTTCCCAGTTCCTGCTTTGCTTTTCAAGGTAGACATCCCACTCTAGGAGCCAGTTCTTAGCTATCAGTCAGCTGCATCATCTCCTCCTCTTATCCCCATGCGCCAGCGCCATCTGTTCCTCTTCTTCCCAACCGCTGCACCATCTGACACCTCCTTTTCCAGTGGGTCCCCGGAACTGGTTCTTCTGAGTAATGTAGTCATGCAGACCATATGGCTGCTTTTGCTACTTCTTTTCTAGCAGACCTGCAGATCCTACTCTTCAAGCAGGCATTGCAGCTGCTTTCAATTTCTCAGCCACAGAAATGGTGAATTATGCACAAATTTTGTATTATGCAGTTGTGCTGAATTCACCCAGGAGTATGCTCTTTAGGGTAGAACCTTCCACTCTGGGCCTTCTTGAGACTATTGTACCACTGTTCAGAGTTGTAGCTGTCATTCCAGGCCCCTACTGTGCTTCATTTCCATTCTCTAGCCACAGTAGATCTTTCTTTGTTTATAATATGCTTTTTTGAATTTTGTTACAATTTCAGAAGAAAGAATAGAGAAAAAGTATGTGAGGCCTCCACTATTCTTTCTGTGGACAAATATTTCTAGATGTTCTCAAGTTTTCCCCCTCGGAGCTTCACTACATGACCCCAGCTTTGTAACTTATCTTCTGCTGAAAAAGGTTTGGCTGTTGTGCTCTTAGGTATTTAAATGTCTCTTCTGTATTCCCTCTTCTCTCCTGTCCTTTATAGTATATATATTTAGGTCCCTCAGAGAAATCTGGAGGAAGTGAGGCATGGGTAGCCAGGGCCATCTCCAGAATTGGTTCAAGGTGTTGGCAACCTAGGCAAACCTTAAACCTGATACTCCCCAAGCTATAAGATTCTATTGTTTAATTTTGAATACCCTGTTCTTTGCCACCCCTCCCCTAGAAGCTACCACCCTAGGCAATCTCCTAGTTTGCCTAGTGGTTGGGCCGGCCTTGTGTATAGCTAACAGTTGGAAGATAGCCTTATCTAGTGCAGGATAGGCAGAAATAATTGGACAGTCTTTGTCAACTAAATACTACTATTTATCTGCCAACATATGCTGTATAATGTTATGGTGTCTCATCACTGAGCTATATACAAGCAGCTTTCTGTCCTTTTTTCTATTGGCAATACCTCTTATGTTCCTGAGGGTATTTTTAGTTTTTCCCGTTGCTTTATTATGCTGTCTGCAAATCTTTTCTTCATCAGATGTAGTTATTCTTAAATTCCCTTACCTGTATTGTAGTTGTTAATTTTTCTCTCTCTATTTGATAAATGTCTATTGGATTTTTTTGGTTAGAATGCAATTTGTATATCATTGATTTTTCTTGCGTTTCAGCAAAGAACATCAAGTGAAAGCATAATCATGTGCATGAATTCTAAACATATACTTAGACCAGGACAGACTGCATTACTCAGAATAAATAAATACATTAAACCAGTTTTAATTTGCCATTCTGTAACTCACTGTTGATACACCGTGACACAGACATGCCCCCTCAGCCTTGTGCTTCACCCACTGAAGAAAACCAGGACCCCTATGCCTCAGCATTCTGGAATTTACAAGTCGCAGATCTTGGATATATTGGAAATTCACCATAACTGGAGACCAAATTTAATTTTTAGACTTTCCTTTAATAATATCTGACAGCATATCTTTTTCTGTGATCAGTCACACCTCTTTCAACCAGTCTTCCAGAAAGGAATTTGTTGCCGGAAGATATAGTAAAATTTGCTAATACTGTATAGATGGGTTGAATAGAGATATGGACAAGTTCCTGGACAAAAAGTCCACAAACCATTTAAGTAGACTGGGGAAATCCCATCTGTCTACTTTTTGGGAATCTGACAGGTACTTGTGACCTGAATTGGCCACTGTTGGAAACAGGATTCTGGGCTTGATGGCCCTTTTGTCTGACCCAGTATGGAGAGAAGTAAGGATTTTCATTTTGCTAACAGGACCCTTCGCCACGCTAAAATTATTTTCTTAGTCAATATGGGTCTGCTCAGAATATGTATGTGTGCACTCAGAAATATATGAACATCCAGAATCAAGTGAATCCTGTTGAAAATTAACCTGCCAGAGGCCCATATTCTTTTGACAAACAAGAGTTGGAAGAATTGTGATAGAAAGCATAGTCTATGTTTTCTATCACAATTCTTCCAACATGCTTAATTTCTGGAAGGAAAAATGGCCTTCAGTTTACAGTATATGGGGTAAGATATGATCTATATATTAATTTATATTGTGCACACATATTGTCCATAATGGACCAACTACTGCATAAGTTGCCTCAAAGATGCTGTTCCATTCGTCCTTGAAAGCTCTTAGACCAAGCCTCCTATCCTACGTAAACATGAACTATGCCTAGAACCATCTCTAACTGCTCAAATTATTTTTCATGTATACGCCACATGACCTCTGTGATGAGAGACTTCAGAAACAATCACTCAAGGCACTATGGTGGCTTTGAATTTGGCAAAGCCTACTACCATGCACGCTTCTCTAGTGGACCCTATTCTGGAGGGTATCTGAGGTCCTGGATTGTTTCATCTTCCTGAACCTGGAAGACTCCGGGGATGAGTTTTAGAGGCCCTAAAATCCTGTCTTGGCTGTAATTTCCTAGGGCAAGCTGAATCAACTTTGTGGGCTCTCTCAGGTGAATGCACTTATCACGGCAGTGACACAGCACATGACCATCCTTGTGGAAGGTGATGTTGTGATCAAAGTCTCATGATAAGGAGGATAGAGGACCTCCATATGAATGCTTTGACAGCTTCCACCATAGGCTGTTAAGCTAGTGTCAAGTGCAAACTTGGTGGCCTGAGCCCCATTATGCTGAGTCCAGCAGCTGTCACACAGCCCAAAGACTGCGAGATTAGAGTATGGAGCCTCTTATGTGGCGCTGGTGCTCTATATGACTTCATCAGGATATCTTCAAAGTCCATGGCAGTGGTATTAGTGGCTAGGTGGTGGCTTTGGCTCTGCAGTTGGTCAAATGATGCTACCTCTAAGTTACGGCTGAGCAAACTCTAAGTGTAGGTTGCTCTTTCAGGCAGACCTGGAGAAGCTGGTGAAAGACCTTGGAGAGGTTTGCCCACAGAAGTCTCCTGGAAGACGGCTCAGGAGTGTTAGGAATGCCTCTCACAGGGCCTTGAGTACAACATGGAGATAACCTCAAGCTACTAGGATTCCAGGTAGGACCATCTCATCCTATAAGTCTAAGAAGGGTCTGCCTTTTTGGAGCTCTCAGCATTCTTGAGGTTCAGCTGAAGCTCCTTCTGGAGTAAGAAAACCCCACAAAGCAAACCAGTGGGTCCATTCCAAGATACTATCAGCCTTTTGTCTCTGAATGGACCCACATCAGATCAGACCAATGGGTCCTTGAGTTCAGTCAGAGTTACACACTAGAGTTTTCAGAGCCTCTATGGAACGATTTGTGGAGTTTCCCTGAAGCTCCCTGCTCAAGCAGATGACAATTGAGGCGCCACCAGCAGGCTCCTCTACCCGTGTCCTCTGCAGAGCAGGGCCAGGGGTGTTATTTCATTTACTTCATGATGCTCAAGAAGGGAGGTTCCTTCTGGCCCATTCTGGACCTGAAGGCAATGCCACATTCTGAGTCACTTATTTCTGCATGGAGACCATTAGATTAGTCATTGTATCAATACAGCAAGGAGAACGTCTAACCTCTCAGGATTTTGCCGAGGCATACATTCCTGCTCCCATCTGGTCTTCAGTCCTGCAGAGTTGCTAATTCAAATTTGCTTTCTTCAAAATCTTCCACTTCATATTTCAGAGACTCATCAAAGAAGTGGAGTGGAGTGCCTCTGAAAAATCCAAGTTATTAATGTCCCTTTTTAATGTACACTACCAAGTTTAAATTACAATGTGAACCGCTTTGACTGAAATGATAAAGTGGTATAAAAAACCTATTAATAAAGACATCAAAGAAATGCATCACAAAATAACACTTATCTGAAAAAGCCACATTCCCCAACGCTGCAAGTGATGCCGTCCAAGGTGTTTTGCCACTTCTTCCTCAAGGGGAGCACTATTCAGAATTTGATATCTCTTGTTACAGCAACTCTTCAAACTCTTCAAACTCTTCTCCATGGAGGACTGAAGGCACAGGGTGAAAAAGTTTCTATATAGAGTTGAATAATTGTAATGAAATTGTGAATAGTTTTTGAATAATTAAATACAAAGAACTTTAAAAGAGCTTTAAGGAGTTTTTGAGGATCGCTGATGCGGTAATAATCAACAAAGTAACCGAAGCATTAATTGCAAAATGGTCTATTGTTGATGGTCTGAGATCCTTTTCTCCTTTTTATATTTATTTTATTTATTTACTTATTTAACAGGGGTTTTTTTATACCACTTTATCATTTCAGTCAAAACGGTTCACATTGTAACTTAAATTTGGTAATGTACATTAAAAAAGGACATTGATAACTTGGATTTTTCTGAGGCACTGGAGGGTTAAGTGATTTGCCCAAGGCCATAAGGAGTGCTAGTGAGAATCAAACCCTGGTCTCTTGGTTCCCAAGCCAGTGCTCTAACCATTTGGCTACTTCTCCACTCCACCTTTTCTCCTTCATATATCTTCTATGAATTGAGCTCTTTTTGATTTTTATGTGGAATGAATACTGCTGCTGCTTGACGTTCATATTTTCACTCATTCATTCTGATACCTGACTTTTACAGGAGCTATATTTATCACATTCATATAGTGGCAAGGCAGAGTGAGAAAAGAGCAAGGACATATAAGGTGGCTGGACACAGTCTGTTGGAGAACAGACAGATGCTCGAAACTGCAACTACAGTACTATTAGATATACAACCTGTTTCAAGGTTGTACCAGTGGGCTGTGTGTGAGCTGGGGATGTTACTAACCAGAGACCCAGGGAAATAATCTTCTGATTAGATTAACATTGAAGGCTAAAGTCTGTGACTTTGAAGCAGTTATTCTGTATTAGAACAGTGAGCTAAAGCTTAGGGCAGATTTTCAAATGCAAGCCTAACACTGAAAGTTTGCTCCTCGATGCTGTAAACAAGAGCCATGCAAATAGGCTGTGTGTAAA
The DNA here is from genome assembly GCA_033557465.1 of Ichthyophis bannanicus. NCBI lineage: Eukaryota > Metazoa > Chordata > Amphibia > Gymnophiona > Ichthyophiidae > Ichthyophis > Ichthyophis bannanicus. Next base: position 1,372,887,774 of record CM066032.1, on the reverse strand, counting down.
AATCAGTGCTAACATGGGAGAAAACGTGCACATGGCAGAAGCTGCATCTCCACCATATGATGCAATGTTATTCTGTGCACAGCAATTTTGCAATAGAAAATTTTCACATACCTGATCATTTTCTTTCCTAGAATCCTATAAAACCAGTCCAGAGAGGTGGGCTATACTCCCTTGCCAACAGGTGGAGGCAGACTTGAACAACATGACTGAAAAACTTAACAGCTATGAACATTAGCAATCAACCATATATCGAAGGAAACACTCGGAACAAGTACTTGGTTATCTTACCACAACTGACTCTGCGTTAGGCCAAGACACTGATAACGCCATCAAAGGGCAAAAAATGGCAGCAGGGCTTCCGAAACTGTAGGGAGAGTCGCTCAGGGCAAGACCTGGACTGGCCTAGCAGAATTCAAGAAAAGAAAATGATCAGGTATGGAACATTTCTCCTTCCTCATCATCCTGTTAGACCAGTCCAGATGAATGGGATATACTCAAGCAGTAAGGACCCAGGGTGGAAAGACTATAAAGCTCTGGAAAGACCTGCCCTGCCAAAAGTGCCATTCACTCCAGCCCCCACATGCAAACTGTAATGCTTCACAAAGGCACTCAGAAACGACCAGGTGCCCTCTGGAGACACCAAGGTAGAATATTCCCAGGAGGCGGCCTGTGCCCTAGTCGACTGAGCTCTGACTCCTTCCAGCACTTGCTTTCCAGGCAGCAGCTATGCTGATCTAATGACCTCCTTAATCCAGCAGGCAACTGAGTTGGCAGCTGCCTGTCTTTTTCTTGGACCACTGAACAGAATGAAAAGATGGACCGATTGTCAAAAAGAACTAATGATCACCAGGTATCTGGAGTGGATCACCAGGAGTGGAGGAGTGGCCTAGTGGTTGGGGCAAGGTACTTCAGGCCGGAAGGTCGGGGGTTCAAATCCCACTAGAGGACAGCAACCTTGGGCCGGAAGGACTGAGGTTTCTAGTCCCACAGGTGCTCCTTGTGGTCTTGGGCAAGCCACTTAACCCTCCATAGCCCATGTTCCCTGTAAAATAGTTATCTCCAAGTTAAAATTGCCCTGTTCAATGTAATTTCAGTTTGTTCAATGTAAACCGCACTGATGCAGAATAGCACGGTATATAAGAGAATGTAAATAAATAAATAATCTGAGTAGCGTCCTCCTCTCATCCACAGACAGAGTGATTTGTCCGAAAGTCCTCTTCTGAGGAGGAGGGCAGGATGACTGTCTAATTTAGAAGAAAATGAGATAGCATCTTTGGGACAAAGTATGGCACTGTTCTCTTTGAAATGGAAGCCATGGAGATGACCAAAAAGGCTCCCAACAGGACAAAGCTGCAACTTCGACACTCACCTGGAGGATGCAATAGCCATTCGAAAAACCACCTTAAAGGTAAAATCTTTGAGAAAGATCCTATGAATGGGATCAAAAGGGGGCCCCTTCAATGCCTTCAACACCAGAGGAAGACTACAACGAGGAACCACTAGGTGCACTGGCAGATGAGACTGTAAAAAAGGACAAACAGCGATGATGTTTGTCTTCCCAGGCTCCAGGCCTTCAGGATTTAATGTTAAAAAATGCAAGGTCATGCATTTGGGCTGCAGCAATCCAAGGGAGCAATATAGTATAGGGGGTGAAGTACTTTTGTCCACTAAAGAAGAGCGGGACCTAGGCGTGGTTGTGTCTGATGATCTTAAAGTAGCTAAACAGGTAGAAAAGGCGACAGCAAAAGCTAGAAGGATGCTTGGGTGCATACAGAGAGGAATGCCTAGCAGAAAAAAGGAGGTGATAGTGCCTCTGTATAAGTCTTTAGTGTGGCCTCATTTGGAGTATTGTGTGCAATTATGGAGACCACACCTTCAAAAGGATATAAACAGGATGGAGTCAGTACAGAGGGTGGCTACTAAAATGGTTAGTGGTCTTCATTATAAAGCATATGTGGACAGACTTAAGGCTCTTAATATTGTACACATTAGAGAAAAGGCGGGATAGAGGTGATATGATTGAGACGTTTAACACTAGAAGCCCCAAAAGGAATTTTACCTAGAAACCCCAAAGTGCGTCAATTGATGCATTATCACGACGACTGCGTTTAGCATGAAATGCAGATGTGAATTAATGTGAAGTTACTTATTTGTTAAATATGTGCAGTATGTGACGTCATTACATGACATCATCGTGTGTTTATTGTTTGTAATGTCGGAGTAAAACTGTAAACCGTGATTGAGATTCGCCACCTAGTGGGAACATGAATTTATACCTAGAAGCCTCAAAGTACGTCAATTGACACATCCAAGACAATTGAGTGCGTCAATTGACGTACTTTGGGGCTTCTAGGTATAAATTCATTTTCCCACTAGGTGGTGCATCTGTCATTAATTTTCGATGCCCATAGTTCAACATCTTGACCTTGCTAACAAAGTCATGGAACATGACTGACATGGTTCTAGCAGTGACGCTGGTATACAACTTCGAAGATGCATTTGCGTCAATTGACGCACTTTGGGGCTTCTAGTGTTAAATACTTCCGTGGCTTAAACGCACAGGAGGAGAGCCTCTTTCGATTGAAAGCAAGTACTGCTACAAGGGGACATGGGATGAGGGTGAAAGGGGATAGATTCAAGCGTGATATGCGGAAATATTTCTTTACGGAAAGAGTGGTGGATCCGTGGAATAATCTCCCAGTGGAGATGGTAGAGATGAGGACAGTATCTGAATTCAAAAAAGCATGGGACAAACACAGAGGATCTCTAAAGGAAAAAGGGGGACTGTTGTAGTTGTTGATATGGAAGGACAGACTAGATAGGCCATGTGGTCTTTTTCTGTCATCATTTTTCTATGTTTCTATTGTCACCAGCTCTCCTTAAACCCCCGAGTAGAGGTTAAGGGAGTGGGTTTTTCCCTATTGAAGTAGCTACTTTACAGATCCGGAAGCAATGCCCCTTGGGAAATGTAGTCTCTTCACCAAATCAATAAGGAGCAGTTGTGGAAGAAGTGGTTAAGCAACCAAAGGATTTTATTTCCCCTCCCGGGGTGGATTTTACCATGAACAGAAAACACAATCCAGGTATTTACTGGTATGTGGACAAACAAAAGTTCCTTAACAGAAAAAGGCTTTCTTCAGCATTAACCAAAGGTGAAAACAAACATTCAAACAAAACCACGCTGTTTCCTCACAGCTCTCTGTTTCCACAGACTATCAGTGCTGTACTCTCTTTTAAAGCAGGCTTTCAACGTAATGAAACTATTCCATTGGCCAGAGATAATGTACAGTCCATAATATCAATATTTTCTCCAGTATCAATACACTCTGGTTCACAGTCCATCAATTCTTCCTGGTTGTAAGGAAATGTTTGTACTGGCACTGCTGATGCCACGCCCTTTCCTACTGCTCCAGGTTTTACTTGGTATGCCTGCGTTAAATACTGGCTTCCACACAGATTATCAGGCCCAGTATTCCTTTCCCAGCACCAACCCTCTGGGTACAGACAGTCACTGTAATTATTTACATTCAAGCCTTTTGGCTTACCTTTCAGCCTTACTGGTGGAGGTTTTCTCTGGGGCTTTAGAATAGCTGTAGGTTCCCCAGCTAAGCCCTGCTCAAAGTATTTCACTTGCCTCCCTAGCTTTCTCTCTCTTCCGTGCTCCCCTGGATATTGCAGATAATCCCCTCTGCCCTTGTTATATCCTTTCCTTGGGGTTTCTTCTCTTCTCCTCAAGAAGAAATCTGTCTCCCCTTTCCACAGAGACTCTGGCTTACTCTGGGCATAGCTGTCTTCAGGGTAGCTCTCAATAGCTTCTCTCTCCAGCTCATATGCCTCACTTCCTTCTTCTTCATTACCTTCTCTGCCTTCGTTACCTAACTCCATAAGCTCAACTGAACTTTCTTTAATAGGGTGAATTCTAGGGCAGTGCTCAACTCCACCCCCTAGCAGGTGTCTTGCATTACCTCGTGACTCATTCCCTGAATGATAGCACCGGTTTCTCTTGCCTCTGTGTTTGGTTCCCACGGTAACCAGGAGCCATGTGCTTTTGTTTACAGCTCAGCCCTACTCCTGTTCCTGGCTTTTTAGCTTTATCTAACGGGCTGGAAGGACCCACTGTGTCACACTATGTTACTATCCAATGTGGTGTTTCCAGAGGCATCCTGTATATCAGAAGACTGAAACCACCATGCTAGCTGATCCCTGATCTTCTGGAGGAGAGGAAGGGTCTCCTCGTCGAACAGCTGACAATAGGGAGACCAGAGAGACAACAGATGTCCCTGTAGAGGCTGCATGTGTGTTCTAGTCCAAAGGACTAGCTCCACAGTTGATGCTATGAAACCTAGGAGTTGAAAGTACTCCCAAGCCCAAGGAGGAGGCTGTGCACAAAACTCCCTAAGCTGACTCTGTAGCTTGAGTGACCTCGCCTGTGTGAGGAAGACCCAATCCAAGAGAGTGGTGAATCAAGCTCTGAGATACTCCAGATCTTGAAACATATTCAGGCTTCTCTTCCAGTAATCAATCACCAATCCCAGTCATCAAATCACCAGGACTATGACCTCTCTGGACTTTTCCAGGGAGTTGGAGAGAATAATCCTTGTCCAGATATGGGTGAATCCAGATTCCTTGTTTGCACAGGAACACAATGACCACCACCATGATCTTTGAGAAGATGCAAGGAGCCAATGCCAGGCCAAAGGCAGAACCCAGAACTGAAAGTGGCAGCTCAGGAACACAGTAGCAGAGAAACTGCTGGTATGGCTTCCAGATGGAAATATGAAAATATGCCTCGGCGAGATCTAGGGAGAGAGGGAACTCTCCCTTGCTGAATAAAGGCAATGACCAATCTGATACTCTCCATAAAGAAATGCAGGATTCTTGAGTTTGGTACTGACCACTTTCAGGTCCAGAATAGGCCAGAAGGAACCTCCCTTCTTGGGCACCAGGAAGTACATGGTACAATGCCCCTGACCTTGCTTTGAGGAAGATATGGCTACAATAGCATTGTGGAACATGTGTGTCTTTTTGGGAACCTGCTAGGTACTTGTGAGCTGGATTGGCCACTGTTGGAAACAGGATACTGGACTTGATGGACGTTGGTCTGACCCAGTATGGCATATCTTATGTTCTTATAACTGCAGGGGGTAATGAAGAGTTTCTTTGACTGCCACCTGCTTGAGCAGGAAACCTTCTACAAAGGTGTCCCTTAGAGGCTCTGCAAACTCCAGCACATATCCTTGACCTAGAATCTTTAGGACCCTTAGTCTGATGTGATATGGGTCTATTCTGAGAGACATAGCCTGAGTCATCCTCCAACCGGCTGCACCTTGGAAGGGACCCGCCAGATCTCATTGCGGGAGCTTACCGACTCTGGTGGGAGCTGACGATAAATCTTAAGATCACTACAAGCTTCAAAAGAACTGCCCCTTCTTGGACCTAGGTCCATAGGTGGAATAGGCTTTTACCTGGAATCCTAGCAATCCAAGAGCATCTCCAAACTCCAAACAAGACTCTTTTAAGAGGCAGACCTAGCGCTCCTGGGCCTGTCTTCCCACTGTCTTTGAGAACAAATCTTCCCAAGATCCTTTACCAACTTCTCAAGATTCTCCCCAAAAAGCAACATGCCCTTGAAGCTTTCCACCAAGCCTGTGCACGAGGTTATTTGGGTGTCCAAAGCTGAGGCCACAAAGACATCCTTTATTTTTTTTAATTTCATTTTAAATATACTTACAATGCAGACATACAGGAAATATGATCCATATACCTCCAGACACCACCAATCAGCTTTGGCCAGCAACGGCATTAAACCGCCACTTCAGGAGTGCGCCCGGGACAGAGATCAAGCAGATGGCAGCGGAGGGAGTGAGCGGGAGCTCCTCCTCACCTCCAGGCACCACCAATCAGCTTTGGCTAGCAATGGCATTAAACTGCCGCTTCGGGTGCAGGCCCGCGCCTGAGGCGTAGGACCGTGCGGGACCAAGTAACGGCTGCTTTATGTTTGATTCTGTTTTAAAGGTAATTTAAATGTAATGTATTGTATGCAATGTTTTTCCCTGTGTTATGTACTCCCATTTCCCACTACTTTGATGTAATGGTAAAGTGGTGTATGTTTCCCTTACCTCTGTATAACCTAGTATTGTATTGACCGCTTTGATTGAAGGAAAAAGCGGGATACAAAACTCGTCAAATAAATAAATAAATATACATCAACTAAAGGCATCTCCACAAAAAAAAGAAAACAAAGCATATCCATTAGTCCACATCTTGGGAAGATAAACAACAAAATAAGGAAAACTCATATCAAGAAAAAATAGGAGACAACTCCAAGTCAGCCACAATACTTTTTTTATCTACCTTCAATCTTATTCCACCTCTGCCTGCTTCTCCCTATCTGCTAGAAATGCCTCTTGCAGAAAACCTGAAAGATAAATTTAGATCCCTGCAATGTGACTAAACACTTGCAGGGATACTTTAGAAAAAGAGATGCTCCAAGGGTCAAAACACTCGGCCTCATGGTCAAAAACGCCCTTATACGCAACTGAGTGGCCCTTGAGACATCAGGAAACAACTAAATACGAGCACCACAAAAAAAACAAAAGCCTTATTCTTAAAGTAACTTTTAAATACTGAAGTCTTGTCTTGTTCTGCAAGAAATGTAACTAACAAAGTAGCCCTGGTGGAGATCACATCCTGCGAGTCCTCTAAAAACTGTGTAAGATCAAATTCTGGTTGGGACTGGATTATTCTCAGCCCCTCTGAGGACTCACTAGATATCTTCCCATCAGGCAAATAGTAGATCTTGGAGAATGCCATCGAGTCAGCACTGGATAAACCCAATACTTCCTTGAGGTATGTCTGAAACAAGACTTCAGGGGAAAGCAAATGACAATAAGGAAAAGTCAAACAACGGATATGTTTAACTCTTAAACTATTCTCAAACATTTCCAAACTACGATGTTCTATAAGACTATCCTTAATATGCGAAGCACCAAGGGCTTGCAGGGAGGAGCAGTGATTTTCACACTCGGGAACTTCAGTAGCTAAGAAGCCCACCTGCTCCTCAACTTTACTCAGCCATGTGACCGTTTCTTGTGAAAGCGCACAAAGCTGAGAAACAGTATTCACTAACGTCTGCTCAGTCCTCATTATCACCCTCCAGATATCCCCTAGAGAGACCTGTGAATCAGGCTCACCCTGGTTATCCACTGGTATGCAGACAACAGCTTTAAACTGTCCCGAGGAAATCATTGGCATACTCTGAAGTATAGAATGAGGACCGCCTGTTGGGTCAGGTGACATCATCCCAGAGGGGGGAACCAGTAGTGAGCGTTCCAAAGATGCACCTGAAACCTGTAAGGAAGCAAGCACAGTACCTGCAGATGGAATAGTGTCCTCCTTAGATTTCAAATATTTGCCATGGGGCCCATAACAGCCCCCACTACTATCGCCAGTTTCTTCTTATGCTTCCCCATATATAGCGCCACTCAACTTCTTACACACTTGTACTCCCCTTGGTGCTACAAAGGGGCTCACAAGGGGCCAGAAATGCCCCTTGTGACTTGTCTCTTTGGATGCGCCATGACCGCACACCAATGACCGCGCGACTAGCGCCCCATCAAGATTATACAAGCCCTTGATGTTGGGGCAGCCCAGGGATCTGCCTGCCTCCTCCTCAAAATGGCTGTAGCAAAAGTACCTACCGGTATTACAGGGCACTCAGCAATTCTTTATACAGCCCCCGACGACGTCAGGACAGCCCGGGGATCAGCCTGCCTCCTCCTCCAAACTCGGCTGCAGCAAAAGTAACTCCCAGTATTAAGGGCACTCGGCAGTTCTTTATATAAGCCCCTGATGACGTTAGGGCAGCCAGGCAATCGGCCTGCCTCCTCCTCAAAACGTGTCTATAGAGGAGGGGTGAGGAAAGAAAAGGGCCTATGGGAAACAACAGGCCAATTACTAGAAGGCCTGTATGAAAACCCCGGTTTTTAGACCAGTCTTAAATTTCTTGTAGGAGGATTCGGCACAGAGCTCTGCAGGCAGGTAGTTCCAGAGGTAAGAGGCCTGGAAAGTAAAATAACAGAGCAAAGGTTTCTAAGGGAAAAGTGCATTTACTGGGAACTGTTAAGAGATCGCTGGGGTACTCCACTGTTCACCTTTCTCCATTGAGAAAATTGGCCATTTAGCTCTACTCACTGGTTTCTTTCTATCTTTTAACCAGTTCCTGATCCAAAATAAAGCATAGTTACTCACCTGTAACAGGTGATCTCTGGGAACAGCAGGAATATAGTCTTCACATATGGGTACGTCGGTACCGACGGAGCCTGCGTGGGAACGCTCCCCATCGTCTAATTAGAAAGCTTTTGGGAGCATCCCACAGCGCCTGCGTGCTGCCTTCCCGCCTTTCCCAACTGCCTCTCTCCAGTTGAGTTTTAAAGCTGAGACAAAGAGAGAGAGAGGGAAAGGGAAAGAGATAGAGAGATACAACTCCTAGGGGAGGTGGGTGGGTTGTGAAGACTAAATTCCTGCAGTTCCCGGAGATCACCTGTTACAGGTGAGTAACTATGCTATCTCCTGGAACAAGCAGGAATGTAGTCTTCACATATGGGGACTCCCTAGCTTTAGATGCCAGGGAGAGACCCCAGAAGTTGTGTGTCCTTGAACCAGGGCTCCACTTCCCCCCCCCCCATGGATCTCTGGCATCCAACAGGGATGGCGGGTAGGAGTTGATTAGGTATGGTACAGGTGTTGAAGAACAGCCTGACCAAACAAGGCATCCCGGCGGGAGTACTTGTCCAAGCAGTAATGGGCTGTGAAGGTATGAACCGAGGCCCAGGTGGCTGCTCGACAGATGTCATCGATAGACACAGAGTGCAGAAGAGCCATTGTAGCTGCCATGGCTCTCAAATTGTGAGCTGTGACATGGCCCTCCAGAGGAAGATTCTTACTCTGATAGGCAAAGGAAATACACTGAGCAATCCAGTTAGATAGTGTTCTCTTGGAGACTGGAAGTCCCAAATGAGAAGGATCAAAAGCAACAAAGAGTTGAGAGGACTTTCTATGTTGCTGTGTTCTTTGTAAGTAAAAGGCTAAAGCTCTTTTACAGTCCAAAGTATGAAGGTTCCTTTCTGCATTTGATGCATGAGGCCTTGGAAAAAACACAGGTAGGTAGACCGCTTGGTTTAGATGAAAAGGCGAGACCACCTTGGGCATAAAGTGTAGATGAGTCCTAAGGACTACCTTGTCATGATGGAACCTTGTATAAGGTGGACCAGCTACTAGTGCTTGCAACTCACTGATGCGACGTGCTGATGTGATTGCAATGAGAACGATAACTTTCCAAGAAAGGATTTTCAAGGAGGTAGTAGCTAAAGATTCAAAAGATGGCTTCAAGAGCTGCCCAAGAACCAGGTTTAAGTCCCATGCCACCGGTGGTGGCCTAAAGGGAGGCTTAGTTAGAAGAAGGCCTCTCATAAATCTTGCTATAAGGGGATGAGAGGAAATAGGCTGTCCATTTAGAGGCTTAAAGGGAGCTGCAATAGCACTCAAATGGACTCTTACTGAGTTAGTCTTAAGTCCTGCATTGGATAAATGAAGGAGATACTCCAGCAATGATTCCAGAGGTATCGCAAGGGGGTTAAGACCCTTCTGCAAACACCATATGGTAAACCTTTTCCACTTGAAAGCATAAGAGCGTCTTGTGGAAGGTTTCCTGGAAGCAAAAAGAATATCTTTTACTTGCTGAGGGAGATTAAGATCATGGAGATCTAGGCCTTCAGCAACCAAGCCCTGAGATGTAGAGACTGGGGATTAGGATACCATAACATTCCGTCCTCCTGAGATAGGAGATCTGGAGCAGACCCTAACTCCAGAGAGGGAGCTTGAGAGAGATGTAGAAGTAGAGGGTACCACACCTGCCGTGGCCAATGTGAAGCTATGAGAATCATATGACCTTTGTCTCTCTGAAGCTTGAACAGGGTTTTGGGAATTAGGGGAATGGGTGGAAAGGCATACAGGAAGTCTTGACCCCAGTAAAGGAGGAAAGCATCCCTGGCCTGAGCCCCCTGAGCCGGAATTCTGGAACAGAACCGGGGAAGTTTGGCATTCCACGGACTTGCAAAGAGGTCTATGTCCGGGGTTCCCCAAATTTGAAAAATCTTGTCCACCTGGTCCGCATGCAGAGACCACTCATGTGGAAGCAGAACTCGACTGAGTATGTCTGCCCAAGAGTTTTGTATGCCTAGAAGATACACTGCCAGGAGATGAATCTGATGCTCTCTGGCGAGGGCCCATAGACGCAAAGCTTCATTTCAAAGCGACAGAGAGCCTGTTCCCCCCTGCTTGTTCACGTAGAACATGGCTATTTGATTGTCCGTATGAATGAGGACTGTCTTGTAGCTGAGCAGGGTGTGGAACACTCGAAGAGCAAGGAAGATTGCTCTGAGCTCCAAGAGATTGATATGTAGATGAGTCTCCTGTGGAGACCAGGTGCCTTGGGTGGAGAGGTCTTGCAGATGAGCTCCCCAACCCATAGGAGAAGCATCTGTTGTGAGAGTTGCTTGGGGTAAGGGTTGTTGAAACGGGGACCCCAGCAACAGGTTTTGAGTGGACTTCCACCACTGGAGGGACAAAATAAGGCGACTTGTGTTTTCTATTTTGTCTGACAGGCATCCTGATGCTTGGGTCCATTGAGTGGATGAAGTCCACTGGGCTGCCCTCATATGGAGGCAGGCATAGGGAACCACATGCACAGTAGATGCCATGTGGCCTTCTAGTTGTAGCATTTCTTGGGCAGTGAGATGAGTCTTTAGCACTGCTTGAGAAGCTAACTGCACCATGCGAAGGCAGCGGGCCTGGGGGAGATAGGCCCTTGCCTTTCTGGTATCTAGCAAAGCTCCTATGAACTCTAAAGACTGAGTGGGAGTTAGACTGGATTTTGGGATGTTTATTACCAGACCCAAATACTGAAGGATACGCATTGTGCAGGATAGAGAAGTCCTGGCCTCTGATTCTGTTGGGTCTCGAATGAGCCAGTCATCTAAGTAGGGGAAGACAAATATCCCTAGAGTGCAGAGAAATGCTGCTACCACAGCCATGCATTTCATGAACACTCTTGGTGCTGAGGCCAGGCAAAAAGGAAGCACCCTGTATTGGTAGTGCTTTCCTTGGAAACGGAACCGAAGGAACCATCTGTGAGTTGGATGGATGAGAACATAGGTGTACGCATCCTTGAGATCTAGAGAACAAAGCCAATACTGACTCTGAAGGTATGGCAGCAGAGTTCCCAGAGAAATCATCTTGAATTTCTCTTTGACCAGGAATTTGTTCAACTCTCTGAGGTCCAAGATAGGTCTGTATCCCCCTGTTTTCTTTGGGATAAGGAAATAGGGGGAGTAAAACCCTGTACCCTGCTGATGGATGTGTACTTCTTCTATTTCCCCTTGGGCAAGAAGCATAGTGACCTCCAGACCTAACAGGTTGATGAGAGAGGTCGGAGAATTGAACTGCCTTATCATTGTGGGAGGGGGCATGCTTGAAAAATGAAGCTTGTACCCCTCTTTTATGATGGAGAGTGTCCAATGCTCTGCTGTTATTTGCCCCCATCTGGGGGCAAAGTGACACAACCTTCCTGCAATGGTGGAAGGCTCTGGTCCCATGAGAGCCAGGAAGGCTAAGTTCTCTAGCTGAAAGTCAAAGGCCTTAATGGAGGCTGAGACTGCTGGGACGGCTGAAGCTTAGCAGTCTTTGCTTTTCTTTGTTTGGGTGATTGCTGACCTTTTATGACAAGCTGACCTGCAGAACGTCCATGCTGAGAATAAGCAGGATAATATTTCTTCTTTTTAGAAAAGAATGGCTTCTTAAAAGATTTCTTTCTTGCAGGATCAGCTGTGGACTTGGACAATCTATCCAAGGTGGAGTTGTCAGCATCCAACTCATTGGCCTTTTCCTGCCAATCTTTACCAAACAGGTTTTCACCAGTACAAGGAATATTTCCCAGTTTGTCTTGTACCCAGAGCTCCAGATCAGATGCCTGGAGCCAAGCAATTCTACGTGCACCTATGGAAATGGCAGAGGTTCTGCTTATGCACTCAAAACAGTCAAAAGCTGCACAGTTGACAAATTTAGAAACATCTTGGGCATGTTTGACCAATGTGAGAAAATCCTGTCTTCTATCCTCAGGAAGAAGAGGACTCAAAGCCTCTAAATCACCTGTGACTTCCTTCAGGAACATTCCCATATATAGACTATAGGAACTGATCCTGGCAGAAAGCATGGAAGCTTGGAAGACACGACGTCCAAAAGCATCCAAAGTTCTGTACTCACGTCCTGGAGGATTAGAGGCATGCCTCTTTGCACTCTTGATCCTTCTCATAGCTGATTCCACTACAATAGAGTGGTGAGGAAGCTGAGTTTTCTGGAACCCAGGACAAGGAGGGACTCGATACAAAGTATCCAGTCTACGAGAATAAGGAGAGGTGGTAAGAGGTGTCTCCCACATTCTTAACATGAGATCATGCAAGATCTCATGGATGGGCAAGGTAGCTGCCTCCTTAGGAGTTTTAGGATATTGTAAAATTTCCAACTCCTTTGCTCTGGGCTCTGTTTCAGGTGCCACAGTAATGGACAGACCTCGAGCCACCTCCCTGATGAAATCCTGAAAGGAAATGTCCTCTGGAGGAGACATCCTGCGTTTAGGGGAGGAAGGCTCCTCTGGGAGAAGTATTCCCGCATCGACAGAACTGTCAGAATCCTCAGATTCCTCTGAGGACTCGAAGTACTTTCTGTCAGGATGCTCTTGAAGAGCCCGATATCCGTACCGACCGAAGTCGGTACCGAGGGGAATCGGTACCGGTGTAACGGTACCGGAAGGCATCGCATGACTGGGTACCAGTAAAGCGGATGCCGATGTTGATGCCGATGCTGTCGGTACTGGTACCGACACCGGTGCCGGAGTCGGTGCCGGTACCGTTTGAACTGTCTGATGCGGTTCCGAGGGTGTTGATGCCGCAAGGAGAGCCGCCAGACTGCACTCAATAGCCAGGACCCTCTGGTCTATCGACGCTGCCGATGCCTGGATGTCGGTACCGGAGAAGACCGCCGGTACCGCAGAGCATGGCACCAGTAGTTCTGCCGAGGTCGAGGCCTCGAGAACATCCTGGAGCCCCGATAATGCTTTGGAAGCCGAAGCCTCCCACCGGGGCAATTTTGCCAGAGCAGAATCCTCAAGGGCAACGCCAGAGGCATCTTGATGCTTAGAAGGAGATCTACCCTTTGAGGACCGGCTAGACTTATGTTTAGTTACCTGAGATCCACGGGAGGAAGACGAAGCCCTAGAAGATGTCGATGCCACCGAAGCTGCATCAGAGGGAAACAGGGTACTGAGCTTGGCAGCTCGGTTCTGTCAACCTCTCTTGGACATCATGGCACAGGCCATACACTCCGAGATGGAATGGTCAGGACCTAAACATTTTAGACACCAGTCATGGGTGTCTGTGACGGAGATGGTACCACCACACTTGGTGCACTTCTTAAAACCCGAGGAGGGTTTTTCCATTATGGAAAAAATGTTGGGCCTAAGGCCCAAAATGGCACGTGCACCTGGAAAAAAAAATGGGAAAAGTACTAAGAATTTTTTTTTTTTTTAAAGAAAGAAAGAAAAACCAGCAGTACCGGTAAAGCGTCGAGGAAGGCAGACGCGACCACAAAAAAGAAGGGAAAATTTCTGCGGTGACAGGAACACGACCTGCTGGCTCCGCGGAAAACGAACAACTGGAGAGAGGCAGTTGGGAAAGGTGGGAAGGCTGCATGCAGGCGCTGTGGCATGCTCCCAAAAGCTTTCTAATTGGACGCTGGGGAGCATTCCCGCGCAGGCTCCGTCGGTACCGACGTACCCATATGTGAAGACTACATTCCTGCTTGTTCCAGAAGATTACACTGCCTCCTATACCATAACTTTTTAATTTTTGCCTTGATAAACTGGAAGACTGGATGTTCAAATGGTAAATGAAATTACACAATGCAAGGTTTATACATTAGGAGCCATCACCTAGGAAAAGGATTAAGGCGTTATCGTGGATCACACATTGAAGCCCTCTGCCCAGTGTACAGCGGCAGTCAAGAAAGCAAATAGAATGCTAGGAATCATAAGGAAAGGAATGGAGAATAAAACCAAGGATATTATAATACCTCTGTATCGTTTCATGGTGCGACCGCACCTTGAATATTGTGTACAATTCTGGTCGCCGTATCTTAAAAAGGATATAGTGGAATTAGAAAAGGTACAGAGAAGAGCCACCAAATGATAAAGGGGATGGAAGGATACCCCTATGAGGAAAGGCTTAAAAAGTTAGGGCTCTTTAACCTGGAAAAGAGACAGCTAAAGGGAGATATGATAGAGGTCTATAAATTTATTTATTTATTTATTTGCACATATTTATACACCACCCCTTCCAGAGATCAGGGACAGTTTACATCATAACAGCTTAAACTTTTACAAGGAACAGTATTTGTGAACTTTATACAATGAACTGAATAGACACATAAAGTGGTACTTAGAGATACAACTTCTAACTATTTACATAGCTATGTACAGGTATCAGTCATAATAGTAAGAACATCAAATGATTTCAGGAATAAAATCAACGGGTTCAGATCAGAGGCTAATGGGAGGGAGGGGGAGGGGAGGGGGAATAGGGGGGGACAAAACAGGGACGGGGGAGGAAGAGCGTGTACGCGGGCGGAACATCTTATGTGTTGCTGGTGTTTGTGTTGGTAAAATGTTCTTTAAATAGGTGTGTTTTTAATTGTTTACGGAATGAGTTCAGGTCTCTGATCCCTCTTAGTGCTTCGGGGAGGGCATTCCACTGCAATGGTGCTATGTATGTATATGTCCTATTGCTGGTAGATTGTTCAGTGTTGCGTATTGTATGGGGCACTATTAGGCTGTTTTGGTTTGGGGTTCTTCTGGGTATGTTAGATGGTTGCGTTTCAATAAGTGTTGAGAGATGGGAGGGTGCTACGTTATGAACCAATTTGAATGTGGTCATTAGAATTTTATATCTTACTCTTGATGTGATTGGAAGCCAGTGGAGCTCAAAAAGAATAGGTGAAATATGGAAATTACACTTACCTGGTAATTGTTGATCCTTGAGGAACTCCAGTTTAGTTCTGGGTTGTGTACCTCCTCCTGCAGCTTGGAGACTGGGTATGTCAAAATCGTGACATCACTGAATGTAGCCTGCTGGTATCTCCCATCAGCCCCAGTGAACTACTGACAAAGCAGACTCAAAAGGAGCAACAAATAATTAGCTATAATTTAACTCTAAGTGAAAAAACCACAAGAAGCGATAACTAAACCATCAAATCTTAAAAGAAATGGGACCTCCTTTCCTTTGTTTTCTTCTTTTTTTTTTCCGTTAACATTTCCCTTGCACATTTACTTTCCCTGTTCCACCCCCTAATCCACTGAAGAGAGAAGGAAGTGCAACAGACTAGAGATTAATACTCACTGCAATCCAGAGACCGAAAGGATTTCTCCACTCCTCGAAACTGATGCTCCTCCCCATCTGAAAATAACTTTTCAACTGATCACTCCCCGGGCGGGAATGAGGACTAAACTGGAGTTCCTCAAGGAACAACAATTACCAGGTAAGTGTAAGGTGAAATTAGACTTACCTGCTAATTGTTGTTCCTTTAGGAACTCCAGTCTAGTCCTGAGCATCTGGGGTCTTTCTCCTCCTCCAGCAGCTTGGAGACTGAGAAACGTCATCCTTTTGATGACACCAGTATAAATATCCAGGATCCGCCTCCTGACTCCAGTAACCTATTGACAAAGCAGACTCACTGGAGCAACAATTAAGTAGCAAACTGTACCCATAAATATTTGTCTTTATCAAGGGGGAGTGGTCTAGTGGGAGGAGTCTAGAGGGAGGAGTGGTCGAGTGATCTAGTGGGAGTAGTCTAGAGGGAGGAGTGGTCTAGTGGTTAGGACAAGGTACTTCAGGCCGGAGGGCCGGGGGTTCAAGTCCCACCTGGGGACAGCAATCTCAGGCCGGAGGGACTGGGATTTCTAGTCCTATAGGCACTCCCTGTGGTCTTGGGCAAGCCACTTAACCTTCCATTGCCCATGTTCCCTGTAAGTATTAACGTATGTGTGTCATATCCCCTCGTGTTAAATGTATCCCCCAATTGACCGCTTTGGCCCGGTGAAAAGCGGAATATAAATACAGCTAAATAAATAAATAAAATAAATATCTGAACATAACTGAACTGGTAACTTAATAAAACAGGATCACCTCGGCTAACAAACCTCTGAGCCCTTTTAAGAAACTTCAGCAAACTCCCCAGCCATGCTGAGAGTCCTATTCCCTGCCACACCAGAGTTAGGTTAAAGCTACACACCCCTAATGTAATCTTCCCCCCCTCGGGACATAATCTGAATCCAAATTCATTTAGCTTACCTGTTTATCTAGCATTTGCTTCAGGCTATCGTCCAAGAAAAAATAGGGAGGGATACAGGACTAGACTGGAGTTCCTAAAGGAACAACAATTAGCAGGTAAAGCGTAGTTACTCACCTGTAACAGGTGTTCTCCAGGAGCAGCAGGAATCAGTCCTCACATATGGGTGATGTCGGCGCCGACGGAGCCCTCGCGGAGCAATTTTCCCCAGCTTTCAAAGAAAGCCTTTGGGAATTGCAGCGCGCATGCGCGGTCCCCTTCCCGCCCAAGGGTGCCATCTTAGCCAGTCAGATGACATAGCTAAAAGACAGCATAAAAATTTGCAAAAAAACTAAAGCAGATGATTGCAACCCCAAGGGGAGGAGGGAGGGTTGTGAGGACTGATTCCTGCTGCTCCTGGAGAACACCTGTTACAGGTGAGTAACTACGCTTTCTCCAGGACCAAGCAGGAAGTCAGTCCTCACATATGGGACTCCCAAGCTTAAGGCTACCGGAGACCCTCAGCACAAAAATGAGCTCCCTCTAGCTCAGCAGCACAGAAGGAAGGAATCTTCACTGAATTATTACCCACCGGTAGCCCCCATCCGGGATGGAGGGTAGGAGTTGCTCAAACCTCGAAGAGATTTCGGAGGACTGCCTGTCCGAAAGCACTGTCCCTGCGGGACTCCCTCTCGAGGCAGTAATGGACCGCAAAAGTCTGGCTCGAAGACCAAGTAGCGGCCCGGCAGATGTCTGCCAATGGAACAGAGCGGAGGTAAGCCACTGACGTAGCCTTCGCCCGAACACAATGAGCCGTGACCCGACTTTCTAACGAGAGTCCGGCTGCCCCATAAGCCCAAGCGATACAGTCAGCAACCCAGATGGACAGAGTACGCTTGGAGACAGGGAGCCCCAATTTATTGGGGTCAAAAGACACAAAAAGCTGAGCAGCTTTACGGTGCTCCCGCGTACGGTCAAGGTAGAAGTTTAACGCCCTTCTACAGTCCAGGGTATGCAGGACCATTTCAGCTCGGCTGGAGTGTGGCCTGGGAAAGAAGGTCGGAAGTACCACCTCCTGATTGATGTGAAAAAGGGAGACCACTTTTGGAAGAAATTTTGGGTGAGTCCGTATGACTACCCTATTTTTGTAGAACCGAGTGTAAGGGGGATCAGACACGAGGGCCTGCAATTCACTTACGCGTCTAGCGGAAGTGAGGGCTATCAAGAATAAGGTTTTCCAAGAAAGAAAACGGAGAGAACAGGTAGCCATAGGTTCAAAAGGCGGACAGGTGATCCGCTGTAAAACCACATTCAGATCCCAGTCAGGTGCTGGCGGGCGCAGAGGTGGTTTAAGTAGAAGGAGACCTCGGAGAAACCTTGCCACGAGAGGGTCGTTGGAAAGAGGTCTGCCGTCCACCGGCACATGATGTGCTGAAAGAGCACTGAGGTGAACTTTGACGGAGTTGGACTTAAGTCCCAGATTAGAGAGGTAGAGCAAGTACTGCAAGATCACCGACACCGAGCAGGAGAAGGGATCCTGAGACTGCTGGGTACACCAAACGGAAAAACGACGCCATTTAAGGGCGTAGCATTTGCGGGTAGAAGGTCGCCGGGAAGCTAGGACGACCTCTTCCACTTCCGCCGGCAGCAGAAGGGGAGCCAGGACTACCCTTTCAGCAGCCAGGCCATCAGATGTAAAGATCTGAGGTTGGGGTGTAGCAGGGACCCTTGATCCTGTGTCAGGAGGTCTGGTTGAAACCCCAGAGGGAACGGAGCCTCCACCGCCAGTTGCAGCAGGAGTGGAAACCACGGCTGTCTGGGCCACCAAGGAGCTATCAGGATGATGGAAGCTTTGTCTCGGAGAGCCTTGAAAAGAGTACGAGAGATTAGCGGTATGGGAGGAAAGGCATACAGAAGGCTTTTCGACCATGAGAGTAGAAAAGCATCCGCCGCTACTCGAAGGGGATGCGGCTGCCGAGAGCAGAAGCGAGGAAGTTGCCGGTTGAAGGGACTGGCAAAGAGATCCATCGTGGGGAGGCCCCACTTCAGAAAAATTTTCTGAACTACCAAGGGATCCAGTCGCCACTCGTGCGGCTGGAGGATTCTGCTGAGTTTGTCCGCCAGGCAATTTTCTTGGCCTGGGAGATAAACTGCCTTGAGAAGAATGCCGTGGCTGACGGCCCAAGAGCAGAGCCTCTGCGCTTCGCGACAGAGAAGGAAGGAGCCCGTGCCTCCCTGTTTGTTCACGTAGAACATGGCAACTTGATTGTCCGTCTGGACAAGGACTGACCGGTGAGAAGTCAGGTGGGAGAAAGCCTTGAGAGCCAGACGAATTGCTCTGAGCTCTAGGAAGTTGATCTGCTGCGCAGACTCCCACGTGGTCCAGAGACCTTGAGTACATGCCCCTTGGCAATGCGCTCCCCATCCCAGGAGAGAAGCATCGGTCGTCAGTACTTGAGCAGGCGGAGGAGATTGAAAAGGCATTCCGAGTACCAGGTTTGGCTGATGAAGCCACCACTGAAGAGAAGAGGCCAGCGGGTCGGAGATCTGCACTAAGTCGGCTAGGCCGCCCGTGGCCTGTTGCCACTGCTTGCGAAGGCACCACTGAGCAGGCCTCATATTCAGGCGGGCATTGGGGGTCACGTGGACGGTGGAAGCCATATGGCCGAGTAGTCTCAGGAAGCGCCTGGCCGAGACCAGGGACTGGCTGTGAAAACGGCTGGCTAGGTCCATGAGCCGTTGAGCCCTGTCGAGAGGCAGGAAAGCTCTCGCCTGAAGAGTGTGCAATCTTGCGCCGATGAACTTGAGATCTTGCGAGGGGAGCAAAGTGGACTTTGCGAAGTTTATGACAAAGCCCAAGTACTGGAGAAGAGTCACAGTGCGGTGTGTGGCTTTTGTGACTTCCGGAGAGGACGATGCTCTGATGAGCCAGTCGTCTAGGTAAGGAAAGACATAGAGGCCCTGAAGCCGGAGATAAGCCGCCACCACCGCGAGACATTTTGTGAAGACTCGTGGTGCGGAGGATAGGCCAAAGGGCAGTACTCTGTACTGGTAATGATTTCCTGCCACCACAAACCTTAGGTATTGGCGGTGGCTTGGGTGGATAAGGATGTGCGTGTAGGCATCCTTTAGATCCAAGGAGCATAGCCAATCTCCCTGCTGGAGGTAGGGCAGAAGGATTCCAAGGGTAAGCATTTTGAACTTCTCCCGCACGAGGAACTTGTTGAGGTTGCTCAAGTCCAGGATGGGTCTGAGGCCTCCCGTTCTTTTTGGTATTAGGAAATACCTGGAATAAAAGCCTTGACCTCTCAGGTGGTGGGGCACCGGATCCACAGCCTGTTCCTGAAGAAGACTTGCTAACTCCTGAAGGAGTAAGTCCCTGTGCAGAGGGAGTCGTGGAGGCTCTCCCGGGAAATAGGAGGGAGGGACCTGGTGGAAGTGGAGAAGATAGCCTTCTCTCACAACATGAAGCACCCAGGCATCTGACGTGATGTTGGACCACCTGTGGGCAAAGTGGACCAGCCGGCCTCCTGTGCTGGGAGAGAAACCAGCTGAGGGGGAGAGGCTATGCCGATGAAGTCAAAAACCCCCACCCTGCTGAGCAGGGGCCGGTGGTGCAGGCTTGGGGGCTTGCTGCCTACGGGACCCGTTACCCCGTCCCTTGGCCTGCTGACCCTGTTGGGGAGCTGCGGAGGCCTGATATTGAGGGTAGTTTATAGGCAGCCGCCTTTCTCGGGTAAAAGGACTTCTTTCCCGAGCCCTTCTTCTTCTGGGAAGGGGCAGAGGTCTTCCTAGAGAGCCTAGTTCTGGTGAGAGTCTCCGTCTCGATTTGCGCAGCCTTCTCAGCCATGGGCTTGCCAAAGAGGTTCTCACCTCGGCAGGGGACATCGACCAACTTGTCCTGCACCCAGGGTTCAAGGTCAGACGACTGAAGCCAAGCCTGTCGGCAGGCACCGATGCCGGCTGCGGCCACTCGAGCCGATGCTTCAAAGCCATCATAGGCTGCTCGAGAAATGAATTTGGAGCAGTCTCGAATTCCAGTGGACAAGGCTAGGAACCTCCGCAAAGGTTCCTCGGACAGCCCAGCAGAGAATCCGGCTATCTCTTTAGCCAGGTCTCTAAGGTACATGCCCATGTAGAGCTGGTAGGTCTGGACCCGACAAGCAAGCATAGAGCCTTGGAAACACTTCTTACCGAGGCCATCCAGGTTGCGGGCCTCCCTGCCGGGAGGCACCGAGGAGTGCATCTTCTGGCTCTTGAGCCTATGCATGGCCGATTCCACCACCATGGAATGGTGCGGTAGCTGTGCTTTCTGGAAGCCAGGGCTCTTGCGGACTCGATAGATGGAATCGACCCGCTTGCTTAATACCGGCGACGATGCCGGACTCTCCCACATGCGGAAGAGTAGTCGTTCCAGCATGGGAGGAACCGGTACAGTAAAGTGCTCCTTTGCTGGAGAGTCGTACTGAAGGGCGTCGAGCTCTTCGGCTCGAGGCTCCTCCTCGGGATCCGCAGGGAAGGCCAAAGCCTTGGCCATATCCCTGACGAAGTCCGAGAACCGGGCATCCTCCGGGGGGGACTGTTTCCGAGGTTCGGACTCAGGGGAGTCTGAGGGGACACACCGAGTCCGAAAAGAATCAGGTGACTCTTCCTCTTCAGATTCACAGGCCGACTCTGAGGAGGAATCGGTGGGGTCGGTTCGGGCGGGCGGAGGCGTCGGCCGCCCCGACGCCGAGGGAGTCGGCGTCGACGACCTCGGTCCCGAACGGGAGGCCGAGGGAGACCTCGACCGAGGATCGACTCGAGCCCGCATGGACTCGAGGATCGGATCGGTCTCCGGGGTCGACTTAGACGTCGACGTCCCGGCGGTCAGGGCAGAGGCGCCAGCGAGGCTAGCGATCAGTGCCCGCTGCTGGTCCATGAAGGCAGACAGTCTGCTCTCCAAGGCCGTCAACCTGAGTCCGACCTCAGGTGACCCAGCAGCCCCCGACTCGGGCCCCGACGGCGTCGGGCCCGACGTCGGACCCCTCGGAGGCGAGTCCACGAGGACTACAGGACTTACCCGAGCAGGCGTTTCCGATTCCAGACGAGGTCGCTTCGAGAGACGATCCTGCTCCAAAGACCCGGGACGGCTATCGGGGCTATGCGACCTGGCCCTCGCGGAACCAGGAGCGTCCACCGACGCCGCCCTCGCGGGTTTCGCCTTCCGATGATGATCCCCGGAGGGAGAACCTCTGTCGGAGGAACTCCGGCGATGCTCAGAGCTGGAGCCTCTGGACGCCGAGGCCTCCGATGAGGTCCGGGTACGGGTGGGATCTGCGAAGATTCTTTCCCGCTGATGCCGCCGACTCCGTAAAGCTTTGGAGGACATTTTGCTGCAGGCCCCACAGATCAGTTCCTCGTGATCTGGGCCGAGGCAGCGGAGGCAATGATCGTGTGTGTCAGTGAGCGACATATTTCTGTCACACTGAACACACCTTTTGAAGCCACTGGCAGCCATCGGGGGAAAAAGGGCCCCTGCAAGGTCAAAGGACCGGGCTGCCAGCGAAAAACCGAAAAACGAAACTGACAAGAAAAATCATAAAAACCGAAAAATAAGAGAAGGACTCGCAACGGCGTCGCGAGTCCGGGCAGGAAAGGGACCGGCGTCGAACCGAAGAAAAAAGAGAAAATAAACGACGAAAATCAACTTTTTCTGCGGGGACAAGAAGACCACGTCTGTAGGGCTCCGCGGAAAAAAGAAGACTGGCTAAGATGGCACCCTTGGGCGGGAAGGGGACCGCGCATGCGCGCTGCAATTCCCAAAGGCTTTCTTTGAAAGCTGGGGAAAATTGCTCCGCGAGGGCTCCGTCGGCGCCGACGTCACCCATATGTGAGGACTGACTTCCTGCTTGGTCCTGGAGAAGTCTAATTTCACCTTCCTTAACGTCACTCCAATCTAGTCCTGAACATCTGGGGATGTAAGAGAGCAGTGAAAACAAATCAACAGGAGGGACCCACTAAACCAGCCTGAAGCACCGCCGCTCCAAAACAGGCATCCTTCTCCGCCCGCACATCCAGGCGATAATGCCGGATAAAGGAATTCAAGGAAGACTAAGTAGCCGCTCTACAAATCTCCGCCACCGGCACAAAACTGTACTCTGCCCATGACGTGGCTTGCGCCCTAGTCGAATGAGCCCTAAGCCCCTCCGGAACCAATTTACCTTTAAATAGATATGCAGACGCAATCCCTTCTTTCAGCCACCTAGCAATGGAAGCCTTTGACGCTGCTTCCCCTTTTCTCGGACCACCAAACAACACAAACAACCTATCAGATCTACGAAAAGACGCTGTCGTTTTCAAATATGTCTTTAGCGCCCTTCGAATATCCAGACGATGTAACTGTGGTGACACACCTGCGGAGCCCTCCGAAAACACTGGTAGCGATACTACCTGATTAACATGAAATGAAGAAACCACTTTGGGCAAGAAGGACGGCACCGTTCTCAGAATCACCTTTGACTCTGTAAAAACTAGAAAAGGCTCTCTACAGGACAATGCTTGCAACTCCGAAATTCTTCTGGCCAAAGCAATAGCCACCAGAAAGACCACCTTAAGGGTAAGATCTTTCAAGGATGCTCTCGACAGCGGCTCGAACGGCTCTCGTACTAAAGCTTCCAAGACTAAATGCAGATCCCATGTGGGCACAACCTGCCTCCGTGGCGGTCGCAACAGCGAAACCACTCTCGAAACGCTTGACATCCGGGTGCCCCGCTATCACTTCACCTTTTATCTTACCTCTATAACAGGCGAGGGCCGCCAACTGCACTCTGAGGTATGCAGCTGCCAAACCCTTGTCAAAACCCTCTTGCAAAAAGGCCAATACCTGAGGCACCGTAACTTTAAAAGCGCTAACCTGCTTGTCCACATACCATGCTTCAAAGACACGCCAGATCCGAACATACGCCAAGGAAGTTGACCTCTTCTGAGCCCTCAACAGAGTTGCTACTACCGCCGCTGAATAACCTCTCGCCGTCAACCTTGCCCTTTCAATAGCCAAGCCGTAAGCGAGAACCGATCTACCTGAGGCATGACCAGAGGTCCCTGAGTTAACAGGTCCCTCCGAAACGGAAGATGGCACGGGCGATCTACCAGGAGTCTCATCAGGTCGGCGTACCACAGGCACCGTGGCCAGTCCGGTGCAATTAGAATCACGCGCCCCCTGTGGCGCTCTATGCGCTGCAGCACCCGTCCTATTAACACCCAAGGGGGAAACACATACAGGAGGCCTCCCACCGGCCAAGGCTGAATGAGCGCATCGAGAACTTCCGACATTCTTTCCCGTCTTCTGCTGAAGAAACGACTGACTTTTGCGGATTGAAAAGTTGCCATGAGATCCATTATTGGTGGGCCCCAACGACGCACCACTAGGTCGAACACTTGGGGATGAAGACCCCACTCTCCTGGATCCACTCGTACCCGACTTTAAAAAAATCGGCCTCTACATTCTCCACTCTGGCGACATGCGCCGCAGACAGAGCGAGCAGATGACACTCTGCCCACTCCAACAACCGATCGGCCTCGGTCTCTAGCGGAACACTGCTCGTGCCCCCCTGCCGATTGATATACGCTACCGCCATCGCATTGTCGGAAAACATATGAAATGCTTTCCCCTATAGATCGCCCTGAAACTCTACCAGCGCCAGAGTCACCGCCCGCAACTCCAACCTGTTGATCGACCAGGCCTTTTCCTGCTCTGTCCAAAACCCCTCTGCAAACTGACCCTGGACATGAGCCCCCCAACCGGAGAGACTGGCAACCGTTGTCAGGGAAATCCAGTCCGGGGCTTCCAAGGGCATTCCCTTCTCCAGATTTCCTGGACGCAACCACCAGCGAAGGGAGTGCCGTGTCTCCTGTAGGCAGGGCAATACATGAGACAGCCTGTCTTCTTGGTGTAACCACCGTCTGAGTAACACTCTCTGCAATGCTCATGTGGGCCCTCGCCCAGGGCACCACCTCGAGGGTCGCCGCCATCGTCCCCAGCAACTGCAGATAGTGCCAGGCCGTTGGACTTCGGTTGAGCAGAAAACGGCAGACCAACTTTCTCAGATTCTGAGCCCTCTTCTGCGGCAGAAACACCTTTCCGACCTTCGTATCAAACTGAGCCCCTAGATACTCTAGCCTCTGTGATGGACTCAATCTGCTCTTGGCCACATTTACTACCCATCCGAGCTTCTGTAAGAAGGCCACCACCCTGGCAGTAGCCGCCTTGCTCGCACCCTCGGATTTCGCTGGAATCAACCAATCGTCTAGATAAGGATGCACAAGGACTCCCTCTCGTCGCAACGCAGCGGCCACTACCACCATCACCTTGGTGAAGGTTCTCGGGGCTGTAGCCAGACCAAAAGGCAATGCCTGAAATTGAAAATGCCCCATCGGGACGGCAAATCTTAGGAACCTCTGATGCTCCTGCCGAATGGGAATATGGAGATAAGCTTCTGACAAATCGAGAGACGTAAGAAACTCTCCCTGCCTTACTGCTACAATGACCAATCTCAAAGTTTCCATCCGAAAATGGGAGACTCGAAGACAGTGATTTACCTTTTTGAGATCGAGAATCAGACGATAAGTACCCTCTTTCTTTGGTACCATGAAATAAATGGAGTATCGACCGCAACCGCATTGGTCCGGCGGTACTTGAGAGCGAGTAGCCTTTCCAAGGTGTCTTTTACCGCTGCGTACTTGGAGCGTGCTTTGCACGGGGATTGCATGAACGAATCGGGCACTGGACGTTGAAGCTCCAACGCATAACCCTCGCGGATGACCTCCAACACCCACTGATTGGACGTGATCTGGACCCAGGCAGGATAAAACTCCCGCAGGCGACCTCCTATCGGTACCTGCCCCGCCTGGGTCTGCCTGGCTTCATTGCGACTTCAGGAGACCGGAAGCCGAAGAGGCTGCAAATCCTCTGCCTGCCCCCCTGAAACCTCAAAACCCTTGGCTACGATAGGGAAACCGTCCTCTTTGTCCCTGACCAAACCTGGGAGAACGAAAACGTCGAAAATCCCTCTGTTA
Organism: Ichthyophis bannanicus; assembly: GCA_033557465.1. NCBI lineage: Eukaryota > Metazoa > Chordata > Amphibia > Gymnophiona > Ichthyophiidae > Ichthyophis > Ichthyophis bannanicus. The sequence continues at coordinate 1,372,862,283 of CM066032.1, read as the reverse complement.
ACCTCTACCAGTCGGGACCTGACGACCCTGTTTCAGCTTATCCTCCGACAATCTGCGGCCCTTGGACTCCCCCAAATCCTTCACCAGCTTATAGAAACATAGAAACATAGAAACATGATGACAGAAAAAGACCACAAGGCCCATCTAGTCTGTCCTTCCATAACAACAACTACAACAGTCCCCTTTCTACCTTTAGAGATCCTCTGTGTTGGTCCCATGCTTTTTTGAATTCAGTTACTGTCCTCATCTCTACCACCTCCACTGGGAGACTATTCCACGGATCCACTACTCTTTCCGTAAAGAAATATTTCCGCATATCACTCCTGAATCTATCTCCCTTCACCCTCATCCCATGTCCCCTCGTAGCAGAACTTGCTTTCAATTGAAAGAGGCTCTCTTCCTGAACATTTATGCCACGGAGGTATTTAAACATCTCAATCATATCACCTCTATCCCGCCTTTCCTCTAAGGTGTACATATTAAGATCCTTAAGTCTGTCCTCATATGCTTTATAATAAAGCCCATTAATCATTTTAGTAGCAACCCTCTGCACCGACTCCATCCTGTTCACATCCTTTTGAAGGTGCGGTCTCCAGAATTGCACACCATACTCCAAATGAGGTCGCACCAAAGACTTATACAGAGGTATTATCACCTCCTTTTTTCTGCTAGCCATTCCTCTCCGTATGCACCCAAGCATCCTTCTAGCTTTTGCCGTCGCCTTTTCTACCTGTTTAGCTACTTTAAGATCATCAGACACAACCACGCCTAGGTCCCGCTCTTCTTTAGTGGACAAAAGTACTTCACCTCCTATACTGTATTGCTCCCTTGGATTGCTGCAGCCCAAATGCATGACCTTACATTTTTTAACATTAAATCCCAGCTGCCAAATTCTAGACCATTCTTCAAGCTTAGCTAGATCCCTCCTCATGTTATCTACACCTTCCTGGGTGTCTACTCTATTACAGATTTTGGTATCATCTGCAAATAGGCAAACCTTACCCGACAGCCCTTCCGCTATATCACTAACAAAGATGTTAAAAAGAATCGGACCAAGGACAGATCCCTGGGGCACACCACTGGTAACATCCTTCTCCTCAGAGTGAGCTCCATTTACTTGTACTCTTTGTCGCCTCCCACCCAACCAATTTCTAACCCAAGCAGTAACTTTAGGGTCCATCCCTAGGGTGCTCAGTTTGTTTATAAGTCGCCTGTGAGGAACAGTGTCAAAGGCTTTACTGAAATCTAAATACACCACATCTAGAGCTCTCCCTCGGTCCAACTCCCTGGTCACCCAGTCAAAGAAATCGATCAGATTTGTCTGACAAGACCTGCCTCTGGTGAATCCATGCTGCCTCGGATCCTGTAATCTGCCGGACTCCAGAAACCTCACTATTTTCTCTTTCAGCAGCGTTTCCAATAATTTACTCACCACTGAAGTTAAACTAACCGGCCTGTAGTTTTCAACCACATCCTTACTTCCGTTTTTGTGTAAAGGCACCACATGAGCCTCTCTCCAGTCCTTATCTAGATCTTCACCAAAAAGTAGCTTTCCCCTAAACAGAAGCTTACTTAACCTTGACTTGGAGGAACCATCTGCTGCCCAATTCCGCAGCCAAAGACAGCACCTAGCCGCTACCGCAGATGCCATGCTATTTGACAACCCGCGAACCAGGTCATAATGGATATCCACCAAATACGCCGCGCCCATCTCTATTCTGGCCGCCTCCGTGGCCGTGTCCCCTACCTGATCTCCCTGAAGGTGCTGAGCCCAACGAAGGCAAGCCCTGGCTACCCAAGCTCTACATATGGACGCTTGAAGTGACAAGGCATTCACATCAAATACTTGTTTCAGCAAGGTATCCAATCTTTTATCTTGCGCATCCTTCAGAGCTGTGCTCCCTTCTACTAGGATGGTAGTCTTCTTAGTCACCACTGAGACTGTCGCATCCACCTTAGGGGACTTAAACAACTTGCGGTCTTGTTCTACTAATGGGTAAAGCCGAGCCATAACCCTAGAGCCCTTCAGGCCAGCCTCAGGCATATCCCATTCCGCTTGTATCATTTCTCTAATCACTCTGTGCACCGGAAAGGCCGTTTGAGACTTCCGAAAAGCCTGCAACAATGGGTCTTCCAAGGCGGCATCCTCCGCCGGACCCCCTGCCGGCATATTGAGTGCCTTAAGCATCTCGGATATGAGCACCGGTAACTCATCCCTTCTGAAAATTCTAACCACTTGGGCCTGATCTTCCTGCTCAGGAATTTCTCCTTCCTCAAAATCCTCTTCCAAACCTAAGTCCTGCTCCAAGTCCTCCGAACGGACCGCCTCTGATGCCACGGACTGATCAGGCCGGTCTTTGTCGGAGCGCACTCTCTTTGCCGGAACTCCTATGCCAGCTGAGCTCAGAGGTGACCCCGGCCTCTTTTCACCAAGGACTCCTACCGTAGCCCCGGCCGCGTCCTTCCTCTGCGTTCCCCCGAACGCTTGCTGGATTAAAGACACGAATTCCGTGTGAGGAGAGGAGGACGCTACTCACTGTTGTGTGCTCCGCTGCTGCTTCTCCCGACTGCGTTGGAGTGCTGGTTCATCACAGCGGCGCCTGCCCCCTGACGTCATCTTTGGGGGTTTTAAGATCAGATCGCTAAGCGGTACGCGATAGCGGTCGCGTTTTAAAGGGGCGCGTTATTAAGGGGCTTGCTCCTTATGCGCTCCTTTGGCGCTTGAGGAGCATGGGAGCTGATTTATGGTCCTGCAGAATGGGTAGAAGGAAGAAACGACCTCTGAATGTAAGTACTGATAATCCATCTAAAGCGGTAAAGATTGCTGGTCCGATGGATCGACACCTTGTTGCTTTAAACAGTACTGTGGGGGAGGTTGTTGTTGCAGCTCCGTCTCAGCTCCCTAGTAATGGCTCCTCTTTATTGTTGGGGGTTAGTATCTCTTCCCCCTCTGCTGCCTTATTTGACACTGACCCGGTGTCTTCCTCTCCTCTGAGGAAAGATGTGCCTTTGCAAGTGGACTCGTTACCTTCTTCATCGGTGTTTGGGCCATTGATGGGTATCGAGAGAGTTCCACTACCTCGGATTCTATCAGCCCCTGAGAGCTCTGCAGTGGCACAACGGGACGGTGTTTCTATTCTCCCTGGAGCGTCACAGGATGTATCTCTTTCTGATGTATGGAACGTTCTCACTAGGATTGAGTCTTCACTGAATTCTGTCGTTTCACAAACGTCGGACTTCTCTAGAGACTCAGTGGCGAAATTTTCCCAACATGATTCCCAGATAGATATCTTAGAGGGAAGATACCAGAAGTTGGAAGCTCACTGTGTTATGTTGCAAAATTCTTCTTTATCTTTTATGAAAGACAGTCTTATTCTCCATGCCCAACAAGAGGTTTTGGAGAATAGTCTGCGTGCTTTAAATTTGAGGTGTTTAAATTTTCCTCATACTAGGTTTATTTCTCCTCAAATTCTTTTTGATAAGTATTTGGTAGACATTTTGGGATATCAAGTAGATAATAAGCCATCTGTGATTAAATTGTTTTATATTCCTGTTAAAGGGGCTTCCTCGGCGGAAGGTTCTGCTGGCTTAGCCCCAGTTACCTCTCATGAATCCTTGGATATTTCTGCTTATATTGAATCATCCCAAGATAATATTTCAACTAGAGCTACCCTTCTGGTGTCTTTTGCCTCGGAAGTAGAAAAAAATGCTGTAATGCGTTTATATATTTCCTGAATAAAGCATCCATTTTCTGTGGTGAGAGGGTTAGTATCTTTCCCGATGTCTCCAGGAAAACTCAGCTACGTCGCAAGGCTTTTTTGTTGTTGAAGCCACGCGTCTTAGCCCTTGGTGCCACGTTTTTCCTCAAATTTCCATGTAAATGCATTATTACTTTGAAAGGCGCCAAGTTTGTTTTCCTGGAGACATCGGCATTAGAATCTTTCCTTCTATCTAATGGTGCTCTGGTTTCTTAAATTATTTTCTTTATAATTCTTGACAGCAGATAGTTTATAAAAGAGTTTGATTAAATTGAGTTAGCATCCTCCTCTATTTGTATGCTCCTCTTGACGTGGACTGTATTATGGATACCATGTGCTTTTTTGTTTAGTATTTTTATTTCTTTGATTATGTTTTTCTTGGATATCTGTAATTTTCCTGGTATTTCTCAATAAAGAAATTTAAATTCAAAAAAAAAAAAAAAAAAAAAAAAAGACACAAATTCCGGCGAAAAAATTGCTGCCAACCCCCCTGGAACCTGTACCTGCGGGGATGGCGTAACCGGTGTGGACGACGGCCCCGCCACCGGTTCCAGAAGGGGCTCTGCTGAAGACTTTGCCTTCTGGATACCCAAAGTGCTGGTACCCCCTGTACGGACCTCCAGCTCTTCCTCTAGCCCCTGCTCCATTGAGACTGCCTCCTGAGTACAGCCCCTGCACACACCTGCCTCAGACACTGCTCCCCTTCTAGAACCACAAACTAAACAGTGTGGCCTCGAAGGCATGCTGTCCGAGCAGACACTGAGGGTACTCTTACATGCAGACCTGTTGAGTCACTCCTACGTGCCCCCTGTAAAGTACGGCCAGAGTGACCAATGACAATCTTTTTTTTTTCCCCCAAACGTGAATAAACTGCTTCCCAGGAAGATCCCCACAGCTTATCTGCAGTCAGAATCCCAAAAAGAAGCTTCCTCTCTAATCCAGACGTCTGCCAATCACACTTGATCCCCAACGGCGATTTTCTTTCCCGCGCCGCGGCCTACCCCGTTCTGCACACACGGTCCTGCCTCCCGCTCTGCCAACGATCATGGCCCCCTTACCTTGAAAATGTGCCTGTCCACTCTGTTCCCTCTCCCCGTGCTCAACCGGGATCGCGGCTTCAGCGTCGGGGGAGAGCCGGAACGACACCTCAATTGCAGCCGCGAGCTGCTGGAATGAGCCCTCAGCGCTTCAACGGCAATGCGATCCTGTGATCTTCGTAGCGTGCTTTCTTTTTGCTGCCTTTAGACTTTCGGCTCCTCACCCATAACAGTGGGTTCGGGAGCTGGAGCCTTTTTCTCTCTTTCCCCCAAACCTACCCGATGTCTGTAACCTCGCAAAGAAAGACAGATAGGGGGGGGGGGGAGGGTCGGAAAGGAATAAGCAGCTCAGCACAGCACCGCACCGCTTTACTTCCCAACTACCTTCAGCCAATCTGTTAAATGAAAACTTCAAAGAAAACGCTTTTGCTAACCCCACTAACAACCACTAACAACAACCACTTAATTGAATCTCTAGTGAGCCCCTATTTCTGGTCTCACCAGCCCTCCAGCTGCTTGGAGACTGAGATAACTGGAGTCAGGAGGCGGATCCTGGGTATTTATACTGGTGTCATCAAAAGGATGACATTTCTCAGTCTCCAAGCTGCTGGAGGAGGAGCAAGACCCCAGATGTTCAGGACTAGACTGGAGTGACGCTAAGGAATTTCCATTTCCTTATCGTTCCTCCAGTTTAGTCCTCCACCTCTGGGATATATCAGAGCAGTAAACATTGGGAGGGACTTTTCCACCCGGATCGTAACACCACCGACCCGAAACAGGCATCATTTGCTGCCATACCGTTCAAGCGGTAGAGTCTACTGAAAGTATGAAGAGATGACCAGGTAACCCTCCTGCCAATCTCCAATGGCGAGACTAAGTCGTGTGCTGCCTAAGACGTCACTTGCGCTGTAGGAAAATAAGCCCGTGTGCTCTCTGGCACCTGACGACCTTGCAAACTGAGTGCCGACGCGATAGCTTTTCGGACTTATCTAGCAATAGAGGCTTTGACAGCCGCTTCCCCTTTACAGTGGCCGCCGAAGATCCTGAAAGCCATACAGCCTTACAAAAGACCTCTGAGACTTTCAAAGACTGCCGCAACACTCTCTTTATCCTCCGCGACGAAGATTACAGCTGAGCAGCTCCCCTCTGCAGAGCCTACCTTTGAGAAATGGAGAAACCACGTAGAGTAAACAAGGATCGGAACTGATCGCATCTCCTCTTTTTTTTTTTTCTTTTTTGGAAAAGAACAAGCACGTTTCTAGGCAAGAACAGGCCTGAAAACTCGACCCTTGGCGAACCGAGCAAATAGTCCCCAAGAGCACTAATTCTAAGACTAAATCCTAGACCGAAGACTGGAGCAAGGGCTCGCAGGCTCTCAAGTCAACGTCCCCAGGCCATAAATGAGAACTCTCGAGGGAGACTCCCATTCTGCGAGAAGACCGTTGCCTGCAACCAAGGAAAAACTGAGAATCGACCCAACCGAAACCCAGGAGGGTCAACAGATTCGCTGTTGCGGGCAGTCGCTGAGGCTTCCCATCCGGGAGCCTGACAGGCCAGCACCCTTCGGACACCTCGGCTGAACTGGCACCAGCGACACAATTCTTCCCCGAAGTGCCTTAATGAGATGAACTCCTCGCCCTATGAGCGCCACAGGGGATGGTCCTAGCAAAGCTGGACGACGGGTATGGTTGCATCAGGGCATCGACTCCCTCTGACATCGTCTCTCGTGTTCAGTTGTGAAAACGATTCGCCCTGGCCGAATGTAAAGTCGCCAAAAACCATGAACGGAGGCCCCTCACCTGACGTCTAACTGTGCGAACACTTTCGAAAGAAGCTCCTCTGAGCCAAATCCGTCATCACCAAGTCTGTTCCTGCAACGCGCGCCTCCAGAAGCGCCTGTAGTCGAGGCTCCACCAAGATGAACAGAGCCTTTGAACGCTCTCCCATGGCTGCACTGCCTGTGCCCCTCCTTCCGTTTTAGGGAAGGCAGTGTTGCGAAATCGGACAGCCATCGCTCTGTCCGATCCTTCACTGCGGATTCTAACGCAGCAGCGCCTGAGCTACCGCCCTTCCGCTCCAACTGGTTGCACTATCAATGGACCCCCTGTTCACCCCAAACATCATGTGCGAAAAAAAAATCCTTGCAAATATCTCCCCAGCCTGCAAGACTCGCATCTGTCAACCTCGGAGGTTACTGCGGAAGTTCCAGCGACCAGCCCCCCCGCAAGATCGTTTGGGACTAGCCTCCCCCCACCCCCCTGAGAGGAGAATGCCTTATCTGCACGGAACATAGAAGACGCTTGCTCAGAAATAATTCTAGTGCAACCATCATCGTAATAAAGACCTTAGCAAGAAGCGCTTCCGAGTTAGCCCATAATAAGGACTATTGCCTTAATAACGATCTTTGTGAAGAGCGCATGCGAGCTGGCCCACGGAACAACCTCCCGAGACGCCACCACCGTCTTGAGCAGCCGCAGATAGCTCCAAACTGGTGTCAGCGGATCCACCAGACTACCTGCATACTAGCTGTTAAAGAGCCTCAACTCTCCAATCTGGCCGGAACACTGCTCCCCAATGGTAGCTGAACCATAACCGCAAGTACTCTAGGACTGGAGGCAGAATAAACGACTGCTGACCGCATTGACTACCCCGCCGAGAGCCTGAAGAAATGTCATCACTCCATCCGCAGCCCGGACACTCTCGGCCCTGGCCTCTGGTCTCTGGTCTAATCAGTCAATCGACGAGACAAGGGAGAAATAAGATTTCTTCTTTCCGTGGAGCTGCCGCAACATTACCCTAACCTTGGTGAAGGTACGCAGAGCCGTAGCCAAACAAACGGTAAGGTTTGAAATGAAAATGTGTAGACATACTTCCGTAAGACCTAGGGAGGTTAAGGACTCCCCTTGTGGGACCGCCATCGCTACCAATCACCCCAGTTCCATTCAAAGTGAAACGCTCTGGGACAGCGATGTACTATCTTGAGATCTAGAAGAATGGGACCTGTCTTTCTTGTGAACCATGAACTAAGGAGAGCCGCGCCTGAAGCCTAGAAACCTCTACGGCCCCAGTATCAGCGCTCCAAACCGCCAAATATGATCCCAAGCTTGCCGAATTGCAGATGTTCTCTGGCAAAGAGAGATAAACTAATCTAGTCCCGGGCAAGCAAATTATAGGGATGCCCTACGCGTATTATCTCTAACGCTCAACACTCTGCCGATATCCAGACCCCGGTCAGAAGAAACTCCCGCAGACTTCCTGTTATGGATTTAGCTGCCCCTTGGACCCGGCTTGCTTTATTGAAGATTTTGGGCTGTCGCGGAAGAGGTAGCTGAGGAAGCCCCTCCTGCTCTTTGAAAGCCCCGAGACTCCTGTGCTCAGAAAGTCAAAGTCCCCCGCTGCAACACTCTCAAACGAGCAGGTACTCACTGACCATGGACAGAAGGACAGATCTGAATTGCTCTCTATCTAGTATTTTTTTACCCCGATACATTTCTTGCATCCCAGCACCACTGGCATTCCACAGAAGCGAAACTGCTACTAACCTATATGCCGTTTTCTTTTTGGGGGGGGGGGGGGTGTTCCTATCTCTGACTGCTTATCAGACCCTTCCGAGGAGAAACACCAAAGTATCAACCGTTTAGATCACCTGATCAGTCACACAACACACTGAAACTTGCGCGACAACAACCATGGCCTAAATGATTAGGCCTTTCTCTATATGTCTACCTAAGGCCATTGTACACTGAATACGTTTTGAGCCGTGAAAGACAAGGAATGAGTAAGGATTAGGTGGAAATCACACCCCTCGAAACCATCCTATACCATGCACTGAGGCCTGGCCGACATGGTGAGAAGAGCTGGGAACGCTCCCCAGGAATCCCTCTGAAAGCGGGAATGAAACCGGATCTCCGGTACAGTGCCTTTCCACAGGCTAAGGTCCACCGCCTTTGATGTACATAAAAGAAAAGAAAATCTAATCCCATTAACCAAAACGAAAGAGAAAACTGCAAATGGTCCCCTAGAAATGTTTCAAAAGTCCCGTTTGACTAGATGATCGTGCTTTCCAAACGGATTACAGCATTCCTTTGTGTCATCCTGTACTTTTCAAGGTACCATACTTTGTGATGCAAGCAGATTTGACTTGATAGCTTAATTTCTGATCGCCAAATAAGCAGTGACTTGTCATCTGCCGAAAATTGGCGTACCAATTTCAACCCAACTCTTTTTGCAATAAACCGTGACACTTAGATGACAGCTTCCTTGCAAGCGCACATATTGCTAACACAGAACCATTAACATTGTCCAATTCAATTGTCCCCATTTTGAATTAATTACTAGATAGCAAATAGCAATTTAAAACAGAGTAGGTCTGCGGATGAAAAGGAATTTGATATTATATTTTCTGCCTAGTACAAATGGTAATATACAGTCATATGCTAAATTGGTGCGCTAGGCTTATTAAAGCAAAACCAGCTATATGCTAGACCCAAGCGCCGGTTGCAAAATTTATAGAATTGATGTCGGCTGTTGTATCATTATATAGCAACATACAGCATTACACATTTATACCGGTATCACAAATATTGAAAAATAAACTAAGTGTATAGTAGCTTGTTAAACTATCAGTAGGGTTGAAACATGCTCTTTCAATGGAGTTACTTTGAATATACTCCAATTTTTTTATTTTTTTTTAACGTTTTTAGTGAAATCGTAAAGTAACAAGAAAAGCCTATAAGCTGAAATGAAAGAACAACCCCTTATTTCCTTTTTCTTTTTTTTATAAAACAACTAAAATAAATAAGACGCAATACCTTAAATTAAATTAAACCTAAATTACACGTGGAAAGTAAATTAACCTGCTAGACTAGTCTGTTCCCAAAAAGGACCGAAACTGTGGCCATGGTAAGGGAAAGAAAAAACTTAGCCTCGTGCCTGCAAAAGCGCGAGAATCAACGGCTCAGGCTTCCGTCAGGCTGTTACAGCGCCACAACACCCCCGATTGAAGCAGAGACTATTAAATGCACTTATAATATCTCCACCGTTGCCACAGGCCAGTCAGAAAAGACGTCTGCCTCACATCCTTAAAATGCGCGGGAGAAACGGCCCGCGACTCCTCAGGCGTGAATCACCGCCAAACACTTTCGATTAGGACCGGAAGGTCTTCTAGCACTTTAGAAGCACGTTGGGAAACTTACCCGGCTTAGGGCAGAATTTGCCCCCTACTGAGTCTTCCGTCTCTCCGGACGGTTGCCCTGTGATCTGCGGTGCTGCTCTGATGCACAGAGCAGCTACCACCGAGAGGGCCTTCCTGTAGTGGCTGCTTCTGTCGATTCCAAAGAAAATTAACGCGGGGCAGCACTGCTGCTGAAAAGGCAGGGCTTCGTGCTGCTGTTTAACTCCCCTCCGTCCAAACTAGGAGGGGAGATCAGCACCGACGAACGGAGGGACTTGAGATAGAAAGGGATAACGCCGGCCTGGTACCCCAAGTCGATCCCCCTGGCCTCCAAAAATCTTTTTTTTTTATTTTTTATTTTTTTAACTACTTAAGCTCCACATAACTGGAATTAAATCAAATTAAATTAAATTAAAGTATAGTAAGAAAAGGAAATATTAACCCTATGTCACTAATGCTGTCTATCTTTCCTCTAGTGAGCTCAGCACCTAGGCTCACTACGCCCTCCTGCTGCATGGAGACTGGACACACTGGGGCTGATGGAAGATACCAGCAGGCTACATTCAGTGATGTCACGATTTTGACATGCCCAGTCTCCAAGCTGCAGGAGGAGGTACACAACCCAGAGGTGGAGGACTAAACTGGAGGAATGATAAGGAAGTGTTCAGAGAGTCTTGTTTTCAATATGATTCTGGTCATGACGTTTTGGGCCATTTGCAATATGTTTAATGGTATTTTGGGTATTCCTTGCAGGAGGCTATTACAGTAGTCAAAGTGGGGTGTTATTAGAGCTTGTACTACTGTTCTGAAGTCAGATAGCTCAATGAGGTTTCGCAGGGGTTGTACTATCCTTAACTTATAGAACATGGTTTTGTTTAGTAGTTTTAAGTGAGGTTCCATGGTAAGATTTTTATCCAGTGTGACTCCAAGATATTTAACTTCATGTTTGACTGGGAATTGAATGTTATTTAAGCGAATTGTTGATGGGGGGTTGAATTCTGTTTTTTTTTATATGAACATCATTTCTGTGTTTTTGAAATTGATACTCATATTGTTCTCTTGTAGCCAGGTTTGAGTTTCTTTCAAGCAGACTTGTGTTTTATCGTAAGTTGGATTACTTATGTCCAATTGGGTGTACAACATAATGTCGTCAGCATATATGTGATACTCTATTTTATGTTTTTTGAATATTGAACAGATTGCATTTATGTACAAGTTAAATAGGATGGCAGACAGTGCAGATCCTTGGAGTATACCCTGGGTTTGAGGGAATGTGGCTGACACTTTGTTTTCAATTTGGACGTATTATACGCGGTTCGTTATGTATGAAGCGAACCATTTGAGAATGTGTCCTTTTATGCCTATGGAGTCAAGTCTTGTGATAAGGGTTTTGTGATTCACATTGTCAAACGCTGCAGTTATATCCAAGAAAATGAGGATGAATGCTTTTTTGGCGTTCTCCATTCCCTGGATGATTTTGTCAAACAGGACTAGTAGGAGTGTTTCAACTCCATGGAAAGGATGGAATCCATATTGTTGTTCATCCAGGGCGTCTGTTGTGTCTATGAATTCCTGGAGCTGGCATTGAACAGCTTTCTCGATGGTTTTAGCTACAAAGGGGATGCTTGAAATTGGTCTGTATGCGGCCGGATCTTCTTTGTTTAGGTTTTTATTTTTTAATATGGGACGGATTACTGATCTTTTGAGATCAGTTGGCATGATTCCCTGCTGGAGAGATTGGTTTACTATATGTAAAAGGTAGAGGGCAATTTCAGATTTTGTTGCTTTGATCCATGAAACTGGAATGGAGTGGAATGGGTAAATGTAGATCAATTGTTTATACCAGGGGTCTCAAACCCCAGTCCTAGAGGGCCGCAAACCAGTCAGGTTTTCAGGGTATCCCTAATGAATATGCATGAGATATATTTGCATACACGTGTATCTGTCCTTGATCCGATTCTTTTTAACATCTTTGTTAGTGATATAGCGGAAGGGCTGTCAGGTAAGGTTTGCCTATTTGCAGATGATACCAAAATCTGCAATAGAGTAGACACCCAGGAAGGTGTAGATAACATGAGGAGGGATCTAGCTAAGCTTGAAGAATGGTCTAGAATTTGGCAACTGGGATTTAATGTTAAAAAATGTAAGGTCATGCATTTGGGCTGCAGCAATCCAAGGGAGCAATACAGTATAGGAGGTGAAGTACTTTTGTCCACTAAAGAAGAGCAGGACCTAGGCGTGGTTGTGTCTGATGATCTTAAAGTAGCTAAACAGGTAGAAAAGGCGACGGCAAAAGCTAGAAGGATGCTTGGGTGCATACGGAGAGGAATGGCTAGCAGAAAAAGGAGGTGATAATGCCTCTGTATAAGTCTTTGGTGCGACCTCATTTGGAGTATAGTGTGCAATTCTGGAGACCGCAACTTCAAAAGGATGTGAACAGGATGGCGTCGGTGCAGAGGGTGGCTACTAAAATGATTAGTGGGCTTCATTATAAAGCATATGAGGACAGACTTAAGGATCTTAATATGTACACCTTAGAGGAAAGGCGGGATAGAGGTGATATGATTGAGATGTTTAAATACCTCCGTGGCATAAATGTTCAGGGAGAGAGCCTCTTTCAATTGAAAGCAAGTTCTGCTATGAGGGGACATGGGATGAGGGTGAAGGGAGATAGATTCAGGAGTGATATGCGGAAATATTTCTTTACGGAAAGAGTAGTGGATCCATGGAATAGTCTCCCAGTGGAGGTGGTAGAGATGAGGACAGTAACTGAATTCAAAAAAGCATGGGACCAACACAGAGGATCTCTAAAGGTAAAAAGTGGACTGTTGTAGTTGTTGATATGGAAGGACAGACTAGATAGGCCATGTGGTCTTTTTCTGTCATCATGTTTCTATGTTTCTATCTTATGGATGCCAAAGTTGGACAGTGAAAAAGATAGACAGGAAGAAAATTGATGACTGTGAATTAAGGTGCTGGCAAAGAATACTGTATATACCATGGACTGCCCAAAGAACAAACCAGACAGTACTAGAGGAGATCAAACCAAAGCATTCTTTAGAAGTTTAGATGACAAGACTGACTTTCATACTTTGGACACATCATGCGAAGAGAAAGACATCATGCTTAGTAAGGTTGAAGGTGAACGCAAAAGAGGAAGGCCAACAATGAAATGGATCGATATAACAACAGCAACTATGGATACAGAGTAGTTACTCACCTGTAACAGGTGTTCTCCAGGAACAGTAGGAATCAGTCCTCAGATATGGGTGACGCTGGCACAGACGGAGCCCGTGCGGAGCATTTCCCCAGCTTTCAAAGAAAGCCTTTGCTCAGTCAGATGACATAGCTGGCTTTTTGGTTGTGAGGCCTGGTGAGGCTGCCCCGAGTAAGTCTGGTAGTGGTTGGTCTGGGGGTAGCCCTTTTTTCTCGGGAAAAAGGGCTTTTTCCCCAAGGTTTTTTTCCTGGGGAGAGTTGAAGTTTTTTAGGACAGCCTCTGTCGGGTCACTACCTAGGCCTCAATTTCCACAGCCTTATCAGACATCGGTTTCTCAAATAGGTTCTCACCATTGCAGGGGACATCCAGCAGCTTTTCCTGTACCCACTGCTCCAGGTCCAAGGTCTGTAACCATGCCTGGCGCCGGGCACTGATGCTGGCGGCTGCTACCCTGGCTGCAGACTTGAACCCATTGTAGGCGGCTCAGAAGAGGAATTTGGAACAGTCCCACATGCCGGCTGCTAGGGACAGAACCTTTGCAGAGGTTCCCCGGCGAGGCCTGCCAAGAACCCCGAAAGCTCCTGTATCAGGCTCTTAATGTACATCCCTATATACAACTCATATGCCTGTATTCAGCACCCCTGGTAGCTCTTGCATCCCATGGCGTCGAGGGCCCGAGCTTCCCTGCCGAGGGGAACTGAGGAGTAGGTCTTTTGACTCTTCAGTTTTTTGCATGGAGGACTCTACCACCATGAAGTTGCGGCTTATGGAAACCAGGACCCTTCCAGGCGCTGATTGGCCAGGCGCTGAATGACCACCAACAGCGAGGCTGGAGACTCCCACATCCTGAGGCGCAGCCTTTCGAGGATGGGTGGAACTGGCATGTGAGAGTCTCCTTGGGAAGGAAATCATATTGTAGGAAAGCACAGTTACTTACCTGTAACAGGTGATCTCTGGGAACAGCAGGAAAGCACAGTTACTTACCTGTAACAGGTGATCTCTGGGAACAGCAGGAATAAGGCTTCACATATGGGTATGTCGGTACCGACGGAGCCTGCGCGGGAACGCTTCCCAGCGTCCAATCAGAAAGCTTTTGGAAGCATCCCACCACGCCTGCATGCTGCCTTCCCGCCTTTCCCAACTGCCTCTCCTCAGTTAAGTTTTAAAGCTGAGACAAAGAGCAAGAGAGAGAGAAGGGAAAGATAGAGATAGATAATACAACTCCTAGGGGAGGTGGGTGGGTTGTGAAGACTTATTCCTGCTGTTCCCAGAGATCACCTGTTACAGGTAAGTAACTGTGCTATCTCCAGGAACAAGCAGGAATGAGTCTTCACAAATGGGGACTCCCAAGCTAAGATGCCTGGAGTCCCAGCATGTTATGGATTGGAACATGCAACACCTCATATGGCCAGGCATCCTCAGGATGGTGGGAAGGAGTTGAAACAGAAAGGTGCTGTAAAAGACAGCTAACCTAGCATAGGACTGCAGACAAGAAGTCCCTGTGTGGATGACAATTATCATCAAATATATTGAAATGAAATATTGCAATATGGACCTCCCCTAACAGGATTGTACAAAGTATGGAGGTTCATGAGCTCTACTGGGGATCCAGTAGAGGAACCTCAAGGAGGACCTCACTGCAAAAGTAGAGGTAATAAACCTGTAGGAAAACACAATGGAGGTCAGAAATTCTGAAAGGTAAGAGGTAACCCCAGGGGTAAACTGGGGTAGTACAAAAACTGTAAGACGTCAGCGGAAGGCTTTATGAAAAAAGCCCAAACTCTTTTGGCTACAGAGTGGCTCACTCATAGGAGCAAAAAGAGGAAAAGGATGACTGATTTGGACAAACAGGCCTAGTCCTTGTGGGAAGAAGGGGTATGGAAAACCCTTATATCCCCAAAGAAAGGACAGATGCCCGAGGTGTTAGCCTCAGAATAACTGAAGATCTGCAATGTCTTTCCTAACTGATGTCAGGTAGGAAAACTACTGGAACATGGAGAGCTTCAGAGGTACCTAAACCTTTAAGGGTATGGTAGAAAAGTTGTTAACTACCACTGGAGTAGTTGTGTGTGTAGCACCCCAAACATGCTGGGACAGCATGGTATGGGTAGAGCCCAACTGTCAGAATCATATAGAGACATATATATCTATATGAGCATAGACAGTCAGATAGATAAGTATGTAAATACATATCTACCTATAATAAATATCTCGACAGATGTATATATATTATATATATATAAATATAAGAATATATATCTATAGTGAGATATAGAAGGGCAAAACATATACACACACAAATGATATAATTGTCTGCAGTTAAGCAGAGATGTGCCTATAGAAAATATATTCACATAGGGGATGTGAAGAGGAAAGACTCATCTAATAACAAGAAGGTGGAACCTACTTGAGAAGATATATAGAGAATCTATTCCCCCTGGTTATGATGGAAGAAGTCAGGGGAAAAATCTCCCTGACAAAGAACAGACTAGATTGCTGCAAGAATGCTAGTCAGTGGAATAACCAGGATGGTTACGTGAAAAGCAGAGGATAATATCAGTCTGCAGGCAGCAAATCCCGAGTCCTCCAGAACTCTGGCATGGTAAATGGACAGAAGACGCCTAGGAATGAGATACCATGTTGACCTACTTGAGGGGCAAAAAGGGTATCATGTGTTCTTTAGCTAAATATGCGCTGTCCATGAAGGATTAGGATACCATGAGGACGAGCTGCAAGGAAAAAGAGAGCATATTCCCGGTGGGAATCCTGAGGACCAAACGAGGGAATTGAACAACTCTTTAAGTTTTCACGTAAGAGAAGGCCCATGTCCTTTGCTTTAGAAAGGAGATAATAGGGTAGGAAGAACCCTTCCAGTCATGAGGGGCATGACTGAGGGAGCCTTTTCCAACCATCTAGGATAGCTGTTTGAGGAAATCCTAATGCTCTCTAGCAAGGGCCCATAGTGGAAAGCTTCTCTGTAAGATTGCAGAGAGCATAATGCAGGAGAGTTAGGAGATAGAACTGGCTGCCCAGTATCTAGGTCGACTATGCTGCCAAACCCAAGGGAATTGGAGATGGCAAGAATAGAAAACAATCTGAGAAGCCTGTAGTGATAAGATTTGCCAAGAAAGATAAACCTACTGTCTTGGAGTCACTACTAAGGCCAGAAAGAATATAGTGGAGGACAACTCTGGATGCTTGTGGGGAAGAACCAGTGGTCCGATCACTAGGGCTCCTGCATGGGCAGCTGCTAGTAAGACATCAGAAAGAAACTTCCTGTTAAAAAACAGAAAGAACAGACAGAACAGGAGTAAGAAAACTCTGGACCTGTCTGAAAGCTGCCCCAAAGCAAAAAAGAAGAAGGAGTTAACTCAGAGAGGAAAACTCCACACTGGAATAGTGACAAAACTAGAAAGGCTGAAGAGAAGCCCTCCAGTGTAATAGTACCACTCTTACAGGGGAATGCTTGATAAGAGGGTAGAGAAGATGGAGCTGAATAGAGACTTACAATGTGGTAAGTCTGTAGAAAGGAAAAAATTCATGCTGGTACAGAAAACTATCATTTGATAGTTGTTAAACCTCTTTCCCTAGCAGGAAGAAGAGGAAAAGCTGTGACCTATAGGCATGAACATCCTAAGAGCTCGTATGACAAAGAAAAATGGATGTCTTGTGAAAAGAGATCCATGCCTAGAGTTTAGAATGAAGCAGTGGAAGGCTTCTACTGAGAAGAGGCCAACTGCAGGTTCTAAACCCCAAGAGACACAAAAAATATATGATTAATCAGAAACCCTGCGGATGCTGGGTTTGCTGAGCCTGGTGAGAGTTTGGATTCTTCAGACCAGGGCGATGTTTCCCCTGTTTGGGAACATCTGTGTGATGGGCAGGAGATGAATAAAACCTTCTCCCCCTAGGGGAAGAAAGTTTGGTAAGACATTTCCAACCTACTGGGAAAGAAGAGGGCGTAGAACAGCCCTTAGAACAGGGGTCTCAAACACGCGGCCCGCGGGCTGCATGCGGCCCGCAAGAGACCTTTGTGCGGCCCGCGATGCATAGGGGGAAAAAAAAAACACCCCGGCTTCTGCTGCTGCCGCTGCCGTGGCCGGCAATAGCAGCAATATCGCAAGTCCCGCGGGTTCCGTTCCCCCCCCCCCCCTTCCTTCCTGCTTGCCTGCCAGTTCTCCGCTTCGGCTTCGCCTTTCAGAGCCGCGAAGGGAGAGCTTCTCCCTCGCGACTCTGTTCAGCCCGCTGGGGCAGAGTCGCGAGGGAGAAGCTCTCCCTTCGCGGCTCTGAAAGCCAAAGCCGAAGCGGAGAACTGGCAGGCAAGCAGGAAGGAAGGAAGGAAGGGGGGGGGGAACGGAGCCCGCGGGACTTGCGATATTGCTGCTATTGCCGGCCACGGCAGCGGCGGCAGCAGCAGCAGAAGCTGGTTTTTTTTTAAAGTTTAATTTTCCCGGGGGGGGGGGGAGGGAGGGAGGGAGCAGGACTTGATGGGGGGAGCAGGACGGGGGGGGGGAGCAGGACTTGATGTGGGGGGGGGCAGGACTTGATGGGGGGGGGGGAGCAGGACTTGATTTGTGGCTGGGGGGGTAGGACTAAAAATGGGGTGATGGGGGTTAGGACTGGTAATGGACAGATGGGGGTTAGGACTGGAGGTGGTCTGATTGGGGGCTAAGACTGAAATGGGGTTATGGGGGGGCTAAGAATGAAGATAGGGCGATGGAAGGGTTAGGCCTGGAAGTGGGCTGTTGGGGGGCTTAGGACCGATAATGGGCTAGGGGGGGGGGGGCTAGAACTGGTAATGGACTGGGGGGGGGGTGCTATGACTGGAAATGGGCCGAGTAGAAGGGGGAGCTTGAACTGCAAATAGCTGATGGGGACAGGGTCTTGGAATGGTAATGGGCTGAGTGGAAGGGGGCTTGGAATGGAAATGGGCTGATGGGGAGGGGGGCTTGGAAAGGAAATGGGCTGTGAGGGGAGGGAGCTAGGACTGGAAATGGGCTGATGATGCGGGGACTAGAAGGGAGCGGATGCTGGGTGGGGCAGGAGCTAGAAGGGAGTTGATGTTGGGGGACGATTAGAATGGGATGGGGCTGGGAGAGTGAAATGGAGAGGGGAAATATATTTTGTGTGGGAGGGAAGAAAAATCTACAATTGGCCGGGTATTGGGAGAGTAAGTGGGGATTGAGGATGGAGGGGTAAAATTTGAGTGGATGAAATAGGAATGAGGAAAGAGCAAAAGGAGAATGATTAGTATGTTAAAGCAGATGTAGAGAGAATGGAAAAAAACTAGGAAAGAAGAAAGAACAAATGGACAGCAGACGATGGAGAGTTAGCAGAAGACACAAAGAAACCAGAAGAAAGTGAATGGAACAATTGCAACTGAAAAAAAAATGCACAAAAGGTAGAAAAATATCTCTTTATTTTGAATTTATTAACTGAAATATGTCAGCTCTTGGAAATGTGCATCTTTAACGTCTGCACTTTATTTAATACAAGAGGAAATCAATGTATAGTTTTATTTCTACAGTGTTGTACATTCTAAGTTTGGCTTTTGGGGTTCCCAGTTTAATTGTCTTCCTGTTTCTAAATTGTGATTCCTTGTTCGGTGATGGTGTATGTTCTGCATGTGTAACTGAGCTGAGGTATTCTGTTTATGTAATTCCTATTTGACATTGCCACTTGTTCTCTTTCCCGAGTAGGTCATGTATTGTTATTCTCTGAAATGTGTTGATTTAATATTTGCAGTGTTGCCTTTTGATAGTTAGGGTATGGTGCTTTGTGAGTCCTGGTAGTGCTGTTAGGACACGGCAGGTTTGCTATGGGTTCTAAATGAGCAGTGTTTCTAGTAGTTCCTAATGTGCCTGGCGGTTGGCACTGGTTTATAGTAATGTAGAAATCTTTTAGTCTTTCTTTATCCATACACTCATTAAGAGGCATGTTTACTAAAAGTTAGTGTATGGTAACATTATGCAAATATTTATGCAAATGATGCCCTTATGCAAATGAGGCCTGCGTCTTGTGCGGCCCCCGGGTTACTCTACAAGTCCTCATTTGGCCCTCAAAGCAATTTGAGTTTGAGACCCCTGCCTTAGAAACAGGTAAGTCAGTGAACCACTGAGTAACCTGATGTAAAGACTCCCTATTGAAGAGATTTTCTCCAGTTCAAGGAGTATTACCCAGTCTTTGTTGTGCCCATTTGTCTAAGTCTGAAGCTTGGAGCCAGGCTCTACGTCGTGCCCCTATAGCTATAGCAGAAGTCCTGCTAACAGACTCAAATGAGTCCAGGGAAGCACGAGTAAGAAACCAAGAGATATTTTGAATATGACTAAGCAGTGAGGAATAGTCTGCGGGTTCTGAAAGAAAAGGAGTCAAAAAGATGCAATTTCTTTGTGACCTCCTGAAGAGATAGACTCATATAAAAATATATGAGAGAATTCTTGCTGAAAGCATGGATGTCTGGAAGGTTTGACGTCCAAAGGCATCTAGTGTCTTAGACTCACGACCTGGCGGAAAAGAAGAGTGCTTTTTCTTACTCCTCACCCGCCTCATTGCTGATTCCACTACAATGGAATGATGAGGAAGTTGAGTCTTTTGAAAACCTGGAGAGGGGGGCACCTGATATAGGAGATCAGTTGCTCTGGAAGGTGGGAGTACCCTTAAAGGTGCTTCCCACATTCCTAGAAGAAGATCCTGCAAGGAATGATGCAAAGGAAGCATTATGTTTTCCTTTGCTTCGGTAGAAACAGAGCCTTGTGTAGGATCATGTCCAGGGATAGAGATGGCAAGAGATCTTGCCATATCCCAGAGGAAACTCTGAAAAGAAGGATCTCCAAAGAGAACCTCCCTTGGACAGGTTAGATCTGAGGAACTAGCCTGGGCACCGAAGGATCTATCTGCACGGTGGATGGACGCTGGTACTGGAGGTCAGGATGGACGCTGGTACTGGAGGTCAGGACCAGTGACAGTCAGTAGCACATCGTCCATGCCAGGTATCGACTCCAAACTTGGTATAGAAGGGAGCGATCCTGTTGAAAGAAGCATGGAAGGAGCTGGCCACGATGCTACAGTGGATACCGGTACCGATATCGGTACCAATGTCGGAACCGAACCAGACACAGACATCGGAACAGCCATCGGTGACAGCTCAATCGGTACCGAGGTAACCGAAAACTTTCGGCAGTCACCCTCGGCACCGAGCCTCCGGTATCGACAGGTCGCGGTACCAAGGCATGTCGGAACCGCGTCTTCCAGACTAGAGATCGATTCCAAACTCGGCATTGAGGATAATATAGACCTCGGTACCGACTTCGGTACCATGTCTGATACCGATGGATGAAACCCAGCCGGTGGCAACCCAAACGGCATCGGAGGAACCGAGAATTGTGGTCCGAAACATCGGAACCGAGCCTTCAGTACCGACGGGAGCCGGTACCAAGGCGAGTCGGTACCCAGTCCTCCAGACTGGAGATCGATTTCAGACTCGGCATCGAAGGAAGCGAGTTTATCGATGCATGTCTGGAGGGTACTGATGTCGGAGGTAGTATCGGTGCCGGTACCGATACTGGAAAGTCAGTCTGGAACGTATGCATCGGTCCCGTAGGTACCGAGGACGCCAGACAACGATCCCTGGTGAGTGTTTCGTCCAACACCAGTGCCGATGCCGGGATATCGGTACCGCTCGAAGCGGATGCCACCACCGGACACGGCTCAGGTATGTTCTGTGGGGGGTGAACCCCAGGAACAACCTGAAACACCACATAGGCTTTGGAGGCCGAAGACTCCCGCCGGGGTTTTGAAGCCAATGGGCCCTCGAGGGCAAGGCCGGAGCCGTCTACATGCTGTGCATGAGACCTACCACTCGAGGGTTGGCTAGTCTCAACAGACTGTTTGTGGGTTACCTGATCCTGTGTAGAAGAAGAAATGGTCGGTGCCCTGAAGTTGGAGGGGAACCTCATATCGAGGGAAACTCGATGTTGAAAACCTCTTCTCACAATACTGTTGCCCGAGGGCTCCGGAGGAAAAAGGTCAGGACCCAAACAGCTTAGACACCAATTTTGGGAGTCTAAAAATAAAGTTGTACTGCCACAGTTTGAACATTTCTTGGAGAAAGTGGCTGGCGGTTCCATGAAGGACATGGAGAGGCCTGGAAGGCCTGAAAAACCGTAAGACACTCAGAAGAAAAAATATTCCCTAAAAGGAAAATATTTTACAAGAAAACAGAAAGAAACACCGGCGGTACCGGTGGCATCGGGGAGACAGCCGCGACCACAAGAAAACTAAAGAATTAAAAGAAGAATTTTCTACGGTGACAGGAGGACGTCCTGCCGGCTCCGCGGAAAAACAAAAACTGAGGAGAGGCAGTTGGGAAAGGCGGGAAGGCAGCACGCAGGCGTGGTGGGATGCTTCCAAAAGCTTTCTGATTGGACGCTGGGAAGCGTTCCTGCGCAGGCTCCGTCGGTACCGACGTACCCATATGTGAAGACTCATTCCTGCTTGTTCCTGGAGATTAAGTCTTCACATATGAGTACATCGGTACCGATGGAGTCCGCGCGGGAACGCTTCCCAGCGTCCAATCAGAACGCTTTTGGAAGCATCCCAACATGCCTGCGTGCTGCCTTCCCGCCTTTCCCAACTGCCTCTCCTCAGTTAAGTTTTAAAGCTGAGACAAAGAGAGAGAGAGAGAGAGAGAGAGCAAGGAAAGGAAAGATAGAGATAGAGAAATGCAACTCCTAGGGGAGGTGGGTGGGTTGTGAAGACTTATTCCTGCTGTTCCCAGAGATCACCTGTTACAGGTAAGTAACTGTGCTATCTCCAGGAACAAGCAGGAATGAGTCTTCACATATGGGGACTCCCAAGCTGAGATGCCCAGAGGGAGTCCTAGCATGTTGCGAGTCTAGAAAGAGCCATGCTATACCTCAGGATCTCAGCCATCCTGGGGATGGAGGGTAGGAGTTGAATACAGAAAAGGAGCTGTGGAACAGCTGGGTTAGAACAGGGCTTCTTAAGGGGAAGACCCTGTATAGAGGGCATTTAGCAGTAAAAATTGTGATATGGGCCTCCCTTGTTGGCATTGCAATATTCTATTGAGGTTCATATGGATCTGTTAGAAGAGCCAGTGAAGAACCTCAAGGAGTACCTCACTGAGAAGTAGAGGTAATAAAAGTAGAAAAAACAAGTGGAGGTCAGAACCCTTCAGGGTGGAAGTAGCCCCAGGGGAAGAACTGGGGTAGTATAAGAGGTAGAACTTCAGCGGAAGACGCAGAAGGTACTAGTACAGAAAGCTTAAGCTGTTTTGGTCCAAAAGCAGTACAAATGTAGGACCAAGGGAAAAATGAGTCTGACCCAACTGGACTGGCAATGGAAGCAGTCCATGCAGGAGAGAAAGGGTATGGAGACCCTTGCATCTGATAAGAAAGTAAGGATAGACTTAGGAGCTCTAAGCATTTTAGATTAACTGAAGCTCCGCAATGTCTTTCCTAAATGGGGTCAATTAGGAAAGAAAAAGGTACATGGAGAGCTTCAGGAGTACCTAACCCTAAAAGGTTAGGATAAGGAAAAAAAATAAATTTATTAATTACCAAATGAAGTGGTTACAAGTGTAGAACCCTAAGTATGCTGGCACAGCATTGATAGGGGTAGTGCCCATCTGTCAGGATCATATAGGAATGTAAGGATATCTAAACCTAAACAGAAAGACAAATAAGTATGTGGATACATATCTACCTAAAAATATATATCTCACTGGATCTATAAATCTATATACATCTAAATATATACACATATAGGGGATATATGCATATATATAGAGAGAGATATGTATGGGCAGAAGAGAGACAGATATATATATATATATATATATATATATACAGAGAGAGAGAGAGAGAGAGAGAGAAGTTACTCAACTGTAACAGGTGTTCTCCAGGAGCAGCAGGAATCAGTCCTCACATATGGGTGTCATCGGCACCGATGAAGACCCCAGCGGAGCATTTCCCCAGCTTTCTATGAAAGCCTTTGGGAATGCAGGCACGCATGCGCGGTTCCCTTCCCGCCTAAA
This sequence comes from Ichthyophis bannanicus, assembly GCA_033557465.1. Classification (NCBI taxonomy): domain Eukaryota; kingdom Metazoa; phylum Chordata; class Amphibia; order Gymnophiona; family Ichthyophiidae; genus Ichthyophis; species Ichthyophis bannanicus. The sequence goes on along the minus strand of CM066032.1, from coordinate 1,372,839,044 downwards.
GGTGCCATCTTACCTCAGTCAAATGACATAGTTAAGAACAGCACACAAAAATGAAAAAATAAACTATGTACAACTGCAACTCCAAGGGGAGGAGGGAGGGTTGTGAGGACTGATTCCTGCTGCTCCTGGAGAACACCTGTTACAGGTGAGTAACTACTCTTTCTCCAGGACCAAGCAGGAAGTCAGTCCTCACATATGGGTGACTCCCTAGCTCTGGGCTACCGAGGAACCCAGGCTGAACAAGAGTACTCCCTCTAGCCTCAGCAGCAAAGAAAGGCTTTTCAAGGACACAACCTCCACCGGTAGCCCAACAGAGGGCAGGAGGGCAGGAGTTGCCTAAACCTCAAAGAGATTCCGGAGTACTGCTTGGCCAAAAGCACTGTCCCTACGGGACTCCCTCTCCAGACAGTAATGGGCCGCAAAAGTCTGGCTTGAAGACCAAGTTGCAGCCCTGCAGATGTCTACCAAGGGCACAGAGCGGAGATGAGCCACTGAGGCAGCCATTACCCTGACACGATGGGCCGTGACCCGACCCTGCAAAGGAAGGTCAGGTGATACAGTCAGCCACCCAGATGGACAAGGTACGCTTGGACACAGCCAACCCCAACTTATTAGGGTCAAAGGATACGAAGAGCTGAGTAGCCCTCCTATGCCCCTGCGTACGGTCAAGGTAGAAGGATAAGGCCCTCCTACAGTCCAGGGTATGCAGGACTGCTTCAGCCTGGCTTGCATGAGGCCTAGGGAAGAATGTCGGAAGAACCACCTCCTGATTGAGGTGGAAAAAGGAGACAACCTTTGGGAGGAACTTTGGATGAGTCCTGAGGACTACCCTGTTCCTATAAATCCTGGTGTAAGGCCTATCACAGACCAGGGCCTGAAGCTCACTCACTCGCCTAGCCGAGGTAAGGGCTATCAGGAAGAGTGTCTTCCAGGATAGGAAGCGCAGTGGAAAAGTAGCCGTCGGCTCAAAAGGTGGGCGAGTCAGTTGCTGCAAGACCACATTCAACTCCCACTCAGGGGAAGGGGGACGGATTGGAGGCTTGAGCAAAAGCAAGCCCCTGAGAAAGCGGGACACCACGGGGTGACCTGACAGAGAATGTCCCTCCACCAGTGAGTGGTGAGCTGCTAGAGCTGAGAGGTGGACCCGAACAGAATTGGACTTAAGTCCCTGATTTGATAAATGCAGTAAGTATTGAAGCACTACTGGCACAGTACAGGAGAAAGGATCCTCTGTACATATTCATAAATGACCTGGAAAGTGGAATAATGAGTGAGGTTATCAAATTTGCAGATGACACAAAACTATTTAAAGTTGTTAAAACCCAAGAAGGGGCAGAGGTCTTCCTAGACAGCCTTGTCCGTGTAAGGTGCTCTGTTTCGAGCTGAGCGGCCTTCTCGGTCATGGGCTTGCCAAAAAGGTTTTCACCTCGGCAAGGGACATCGACCAACTTGTCCTGAACCCATGGCTCGAGGTCTGATGACTGCAGCCATGCCTGGCGTCGAGCCGCGATGCCGGCTGCCGCAACTCGGGCCGAAGCCTCGAAGCCATCGTAGGCGGAGTGGGACATGAACTTCGAGCAGTCCCGAATCCCCAAGTTCAAGGACTTGAATCTCTGCAAGGGTTCCCTGGAGAGTTCAGCAGAGAACCCGGCCAACTCCTTGGCCAAGTCCCGCAACTACATGCCCATGTACAGCTGGTAAGACTGGACACAGCAAGCAAGCATCGAGCCCTGAAAGCACTTTCTACCGACGCCATCGAGGTTCCGGGCCTCCCTGCCGGGGGGGGCACCGCAGAGTGCATCTTCTGGCTCTTCAGACGATGCATAGCCGATTCCACAACCATGGAATGGTGTAGTAGCTGTGCCTTTTGAAAGCCAAGGCTCTTCCTGAGTCGATAGATCGAGTCGACTCGCTTGCTTAGAACCGGTGCCGAGGCCGGTGCCTCCCACATCCTGAAGAGGAGCCATTCCAGCATCGGAGGAACCGGGACAGTAAAGGCCTCCTTCGGAGGAGAGTCATACTGCAGGGCCTCGAGCTCTTCAGCTCTTCCTCAGGGTCCGCCGGAATAGCCAAGGCAGTGGCCATATCCCGGACGAACTCCGAGAACCGAGTATCCTCCGGAGGGGATCTACTCCGGGGCTCAGACTGCGGTGAGTCCGACGGGGCGCACCGAGTCTTGAACGTATCGGGGGACTCCTCATCCTCCATCTCCCAGGCGGACTTGTCTGACGAGGAGTCAGGGTCCGACCCCGTGGGGCCCTGGAGCAGCCGCCCCGAGGCCGGAGGCACCGGCGCCGACGCCCTCGGTCCCGAGCAGGAGGTCGAGGGAGACCGCGACCGAGGTCGACTTCGAGCCATGATGGACTCGAGTATCGGCTCGGTCTCCGGGGTCGACTTCGAAGTCGATGTCCCGGTGGTCGGGGCAGATGCGCCAGACAGGCTGGCCGTCAGTGCCCGCTGCTGCTCCATGAAGGCAGACAATCTGCTCTCCAAGGCTGTCATCCTGAGACTCAGCTCGGGAGACGCAGCAGCCACCGACTCGGGCCCGGCGCCGTCGGCTCTCTGGGAGGAGAGTCCTCGAGGACTACGGGGCTTACGTGTCCAGCAGACTCCAGCTCCACACGAGGAACTTTGGCAGGCTTCTCTTGTTCCACGGGCCCGGGCGACGGTCGGGGGTCTTAGACCTGGCCCTCGAGGAGCCAGGGACCTCCTCCGATGACGCCCTCACGAGCCGCTTCTTCCTCTTGCGTTCCCGGTCGGGGGACCCCCTGTCTGAGGAGCTCCGACGGCGCTCGGGATCCGAATCCCGAGATGTCGAGGCCTCAGACGAGGTCCGGGCCCGGCCAGAGGCTAAGTCCGAGAAAAGCCTTTCTCTCTGCTGCTGGCGACTTCGGAGTGCCTTGGAAGACATCTTCCCACATGGTCCACACGACTTAGGGTCGTGATCAGGACCGAGGCACCGAAGGCAGCAGTCGTGTGTGTCGGTGAGAGACATTAACTTCTTACACCGATCACACTTCTTGAAACCGCTGGAAGCCATCGGGGAAAAAAAGAGTCCCCGCGACGTCAAAGGACCGGCCTTCCAGGGAAAAAGCAAAAAAGGGCGCGAACGCCAGCTACGAAGGGCAAAAACCGAAAAGAAGGATCGGGCTCGATACCGGCGTACCGAACCCTGCGGGAGGGGAACCGGCGTCGAACCAGGAGAAAAAGCAGCGAGGATCGCCGAAGAACAATCAACTTTTATCCGGGATGACAGGACACACGTCCGGTGGGCTTCTCGGAAAAAAAGAGACTGAGGTAAGATGGCACCTTTAGGTGGGAAGGGTACCGCGCACGCGTGCCTGCATTCCCAAAGGCTTTCATAGAAAGCTGGGGAAATGCTCCGCTGGGGCTTCATCGGCGCCGATGACACCCATATGTGAGGACTGACTTCCTGCTTGGTCCTGGAGAAATTATATATATATATGAATATGTAGGCATATAGACACATGTCTCCAGGTATGTGGATGGAGAGATGTCTATAGAACCAGATCCCCTCTAGGGATATGGGGAGAGAGAAAGATTCATCTGAAGCAAGAAGGTTGATACCTGCTCGAATAGATGCATAGAGAATCCTCTTTCCCTGGTTATGACTGGCAGAGTCAGAGGAATGGTCTCTCTGACAAGAATGAGTCTAGATTCCTTTCAGAATTTGAGCTCTTGAATAACCAGGATGGTCTACGTGAAAAATGCAGAGAACAACTTCAGTCTACAGGCAGGAAGTCCAGATCTCTCCAGAACTGCAGTATGGAGAATGGATAGAGGACACCACTGGAGGAAGATACCATAGTGACCCGCCTATGAGGGCAAGATGGGTATCAGGCGTCCTTTAGCTGCCACTGAAAGAAAATGATCTCTGACGAGAAGACCAAAGGAGATATGGGCCAAACCAGGGAATTGGCCCTTCTTTAGGTTTTCACGTGATGAAAGGCCTGAGCCTTATGTCTCAAAAGAGATTTAAGATGAGATGGAAAGGGTAGGGAATACCTACCAGTCATGAAACGTGACTGGGGAAACCCCTCCTAACCATCTGGGGGTATCTGCGAGGCAAGATACTAATGCTCTCTAGCAAGGGCCCATAGTGCAAAGCTACTCTGTAGAGTTGCAGAGAGCATGCTGCAGGTTGGTTAGAAGAAAAGACTGGCTGTGTAAAGCCAGTAGTTAAACTATTCAGCCAAGGACAAGGGGGCGAAGAATAGAAGTTAACCAACCAGACTGTGATAATAGGGTTTCCCAAACAAGGTTGATAACCTGTTTGGGGTTTAGCACTAAGACTAGAAGGATTGCTAGTTGAGGAGAACCCCTGGTTGTGTAGTGAACAGAACCAGTGGCTTAACCACTAGGAATTGCTGTATCTGCAGCAACTACCAGGGCAGCGGAGAAAAGTTCCTTCCCCCCCCCCACCCCTTTTTTTAGATTGGGAAAAAGAAACAACAGACATAGTAGGACCTCCTCTTGTCTGATGAACTGCCTAAGGTAATAAAGGAGGAGAGAACTCTGGAAGAGAGAATCCCCCAGTGGAACAGGTAGAGGACCATAGGGGCTTACCAGTAGAAAAGAGCCACTCTTACAAACCAAATGTTGTAGTAAGAGGGAGGTAAGACAGAGTTGAAGGAGACTGACTATGTAGGAAGTCTCTGACAGGTAAGATGATACATACCAGTACAGGGAAAACAACTGTCTTATTGATAGTTGTCACTTCTCTTTTCCTCAAAGAGGAAGAGAAAAACCTGTTAAGTATGGGCATGATCATCATAAGACTCTTAGAGTTAAAGAAAAGATGTCTCATGAAGAGATATCTAGGAAGGTTAGGATAAAATTAGTGCAGATACTTCAAGTGAAAAGAAGCAGACTGCCACTCTAACCACCAAGCAAGAGGGTCAATGCTATTGGAAACCCTGCGACTGCTGGGTCTGTTGACCCTGTTGAGGTTGTGGATTCCTCAGACCAGGGCGATGTTTGCCCTGTTTGGGAACATCTGTATGATGGGCAGAAGATGGATAAAACTTTCTCCCCCTAGGGGAAGAAAGTTTGGGAGGACATTTCCTACCAACTGGGAAAGAGGAAGGCATAGAACAGCCTCTGGAAACAAGAAAGTCAGTGGTTAACTGAGCAACCTGGAGTAAAGACTCCCTGTTAAAGAGATTTTCTCCAGTGCAAGGAGTATTTCCCAGTCTTTCTTGTGCCCATTTGTCCAAGTCTGAAACCTGGAGCCAGGCTTTATGTCGTGCCCCTATAGCTATAGCAGAAGTCCTGCTAACAGACTCAAAGGAGTCTAGGGAAGCACGAGTAAGGAATCTAGAGATATTTTGAGCATGACTAACCAGTAAGGAATAGTCTGCACTTTTGGGCTCTTGAAGAAAAGGAGTCAAAAACAGTAATTTCTTTGTGACCTCCTCAAGAGATAAACCCATATAGAAGATATATGAGAGAATTCTTGCTGAAAGCATGGATGCCTGGAAGGTTTGGCGTCCAAAGGCATCTAAAGTCCTAGACTCACGACCTGGCGGATAAGAAGAGTGCTTTTTAGTACTCTTCACCCACCTCATTGTTGATTCTACAACAATGGAATGATGAGGAAGTTGAGTCTTTTGAAACCCTGGAGAGGGGGGCACCTGATATAGAAGATCAGTTGCTCTAGAAGGTGGGGGTACCCTTAAAGGAGCTTCCCACATTCGGGGGTATCGGTACAGCTCGAAGCGGATGCCACCACCGAGCATGGCTCAGGTATGTTCTGTGAGGGGTGAACCTCAGGAACAACCTGAAACCCCACACAGGCTTTGGAGGCCGAAGTCTCCCACCGGGGTTTTGAAACCAGTGTATTCTCGAGGGCAAGGCCGGAGGCATCTCTATGCTGTGCATGAGATCTGCCACTCGAGGACTGGTAGCCTTAACAGACTGTTTTTGGGTTACCTGATCCTGTGTAGAAGAAGAGATGGTCGGTGCCCTGAAGTTGGATGGGGACCGCGTATCGAGGGGAACTCGATGCTGAAAACTTCTTCCCACAATACTATTGCAGGAGGGACACTCCGGAGGAAAATGGTCAGGACCCAAGCAGGTTAGACACCAATTGTGAGTGTCTAAAATTAAGTTTGTACCGCCACAGTCTGTACATTTCTTGAGGATAGTGGCTGGCGGTTCCATGAAGGAAAGTGAATAGGCCTAGCAGGCCTAAAAAACTGTGAGGCTCTAAGAAGGAAAAAGTATTCCTTAAAAAGGAAAAAAATTTTACAAGAAAGAGAAAAGAAACACCAGCGGTACCGGTGGCGTCGGGGAAGGCAGCCGCGACCACAAGAAAACCAAAAAATAAAAGAAGTATTTTCTGCGGTGACAGGAGGATGTCCTGCCAGCTCCGCGGAAAAACGAAAACTGAGGAGAGGCAGTTGGGAAAGGCAGGAAGGCAGCATGCAGGCGTGTTGGGATGCTTCCAAAAGCGTTCTGATTGGACGCTGGGAAGCGTTCCCGTGCGGACTCTGTCGGTACCGACATACCCATATGTGAAGACTCATTCCTTCTTGTTCCTGGAGATCTAGTGCTCCTTGGTGCGAGGGTCTCCTCCGACTGTGTCTGGATCGAGAGCCCGGGTCATGTCACAAACGATGTTGTGAAAGGCCACATCCTCAGGCAGGGAATGGCATCAAGGCTCTGGGGGAGATGGCTCGGAGGGAACGTCCCAGTGTCAGGGGGTCTCCAGCGAGGCCTCGTCCTCAGTTTCCCAATCGGAGGTCCAAGGGCATCGAGGAGTCAGCCTCGGGGGAAGTTCCGAGGAAACGGATCCCCCAGGAGGACCTGGGGTTCCAGAAACTCACTGGGGAGGACCGGATCCCCGAGGAGCGTGATCGAGACCTCGATCGATGCTGAGGACCTACCCGAGGCTTGTGGTGCTCGGTGCCAAGTTCGACACCCGGAGGCAGGCCCGGTGTCGGGGCCAATGATGCTGGGGGGGCCCGACATCAATGCCCGCTGCAAGTCCAAGATGGAGGAGAGGCTCTGCTCCATGACCGCCATGCAGGACAAGAGGCTCGATGCGTGTGCAGCTCCCAGCGTGGACACTGAGGGTCTCAGGTCTGACGCCGGCACTCCAGAGAATGCATCCTCAAGGAGGGCTATAGGCTCATGGGTCCTGGAGCGGTCTCTGCCAGCCGAGGACTCTTGTCTCGAGACTTTCTGAGGGCACTGCTCGGAGCTGCCCGAGTCCAGGCAAGGGACTTTGCCATGTTTCATTGGAGGCATCTCCTTTGGAACCTTCTTCTTTTTAGCCTGGGGCTGCGCCAGAGGAGCCACCGCCGCAGGACTCCAAGAATGCCCGAACCTCTCGCAAAAGGCCAGCATCAGGGCTCAGCAATGTGGAAGCTGGGGGCAGAGTCAGATCTTGGGAACAGCTTCCCCTGCAACTCAGAAAGCCTCCTATTCGTTTTAGGGGTCATGCCTGGCACCAATTGCAAGTGGAACTGTCATGGTCTGGGCCCAGGCAGCGAATGCAGCAGTCATGGGTGTCAGTGATTAAGATAGTCTGACTGCAGCAGTCGCACTTCTTGAAACCCACCGGAAGAACGGTGGGAGAACTGCCAGCCGGGACTGACGAGCCCCGGGCAAAAAATGGCGTGAAGGCCGATCGAGGGAAAACTTTGAGAAAAAAGGAAAAAAAGGGAAGAGCCAAGACCACCGTCTCAAGGCAAAAAGGAGACCGGTACAGCAGTGGTGCTTTTTCTGGGAAAGTATAGGACTACGTCCATTGGGCTCTGTGGAAAAAAGGAGACTGAGCAAGGTGGCACCCTTGGGCGGGAAGGGGACCACACATGTGTGGTTGCATTCCCAAAGGCTCTCTTTTGAAAGCTAGAGAAATGCTCCATGCGGGCTCCATCTGTGCCATCACCTATATGTGAAGACTAACTTTCTGCTTGTTACTGGAGAATACATTGAAACCCTCTGCCTAGCGTGCAGTAGCGGCCAAGAAAGCAAATAGAATGCTATAATCATAAGGAAAAGAAAGGAGAATAAAACCAAGATTATTATAATGCCTCTGTATCTTTCCATGGTACAACCACACTTCGAATATTGTGTGCAATTCTGGTCGCCATATCTTAAAACGGATATAGCAGAATTAGAAAAGGTACAGAGAACAGCCACCAAAATGGTAAAAGGGATGGAAGGATACTTCTATGAGGAAAGGTTTAAAAGGTTAGGGCTCTTCGCCTCAATGTCTATAACTCTGTCCTTTCCGGTATCCCTCAATCTCAGCTTTATAGGCTCCAGTGCATTCAGAACATGACTGCCCGTTTGCTCACACCTTCCACCCGTTTTGACCATGTCACTCCTCTCTTTCTGCACCTTCACACTGGTTACCTGTTGACCACCGTATTCGCTATAAGCTCCTTACCCTTGTGCACCAGGTCTTTTACACACACAGCCCTCAGTATGTGTCGGACTTCATCCAATCTTACACCCCTAGTCATGCCCTCCGGTCAATTCACATAAACCGTCTTCATCTCCCTTCTCCCTCTCAAGCCTACTTGCACTCTACTCGCTCCTCAGCTTTTTTCTTCATTGGTCCCGCACTTTGGAATTCACTCCCTTCGTCTCTCTGCCTTGAACAGAACCCCCGTACCATTAAAGCACGCCTGAAGACTCACCTGTTCTCCTCAGCCTCTGACCTCCTTACCCCTCCTGTGAGATCTTTTCCCCATGCCCACAGTGTCTCTGTTCCCTCTGTCTGGTATGTATGGTCTACTACTCACTGTCCTATTTATATTGTAATTTCCTTTCATTTTCCCTGGCCCTTGGCCATGCTTTTGACTTACAGTAATTGTACACCGCTCTGTTATTATAATGAAGGGCGGTATATCAAGTCTAATAAACATAAAAGAGACAGCTGAGGAGAGATATGATAGAGGTCAATAAATTAATGAATGGAGTGGAACGGCTAAAAGTAGATCAATTGTTTACACCATCAAAAATTAGAAAGACTAGAGGACACGTAATGAAGCTACAATGTAACCCATTTAAGACTAATAAGAGAAAATATTTTTTCACTCAACACGTAATCACACTCTGGAATTCATTACCGGAGGATGTAGTAAAAGATGTTAGTGTAGCTAGGTTTAAAAAGGGTTTGGACAAGTTCCTGGTCCATAAACCATTATTTGTTAGTGATACTGCAGAAGGGCTGCCGGGTAAGGTTTGCCTCTTTGCGGATGATACCAAAATCTGTAATAGAGTAGACACTCAGGAAAGCATAGTTACTCACCTGTAACAGGTGATCTCCGGGAACTGCAGGAATTTAGTCTTCACATATGGGTATCGTCGGTACTGACGGAGCCTGCACGGGAACGCTCCCCAGAATCCAATAGGAAAGCTTTTGGGAGCATCCCACAGTGCCTGCATGCTGCCTTCCCGCCTTTCCCACCTTTCCCAACTGTCCCTCTCCAGTTGAGTTTAAAGCTGAGACAAAAGAGAGAGGGAAAGAGGGAAAGAGAGAGAGATAGAGAGATACAACTCCTAGGGGAGGTGGGTGGGTTGTGAAGACTAAATTCCAGCTGTTCCCGGAGATCACCTGTTACAGGTGAGTAACTATGCTATCTCCAGGAACAAGCAGGAATGTAGTCTTCACATATGGGGACTCCCTAGCTGTGGATGCCAGGGAGAAGGCCCCAGAAGTTGTGTGCCCCTGTGAAAGGGCTCCACTTCCCCCCATGGATCTCTGGCATCCTACCAGGGATGGTGGGTAGGAGTTGATTAAGTATGGAACAGGTGTTGAAGAACAGCCTGACCAAACAAGGCATCCCGGCGGGAGTCCTTGTCTAAGCAGTAATGGGCTGTGAAGGTATGAACCGAAGCCCAAGTAGCTGCTCGACAGATGTCGTCAATAGACACAGAGTGAAGATGAGCCATAGAGGCTGCCATGGCTCTTGTAAGCTGTGACATGGCCTTCAAGAGGAAGGTTTTTACTCTCATAGGCAAAATATATACACTGTGCAATCCAGCTGGACAGTGTTCTTTTGGAGACTGGAAGTCCCAAATGAGAAGGATCAAAAGCAACAAAGAGTTGAGAGGACTTTCTATGTTGCTGTGTCCTTTGCAAGTAAAAGGCCAAAGCTCTTTTACAGTCCAAAGTATGAAGATTCCTTTCTGCATTTGAGGTGTGAGGCCTTGGAAAGAATACAGGAAGGTAAACCGCTTGATTTAAATGAAAAGGTGACACCACCTTTGACATAAAGTATGTCCTAAGGCAGGGGTCTCAAACTCAAATTGCTTTGAGGGCCAAATGAGGACTTGTAAAGTAACCCGGGGGCCGCATAAGACGCGGGGCCTCATTTGCATAAATATTTGCATAATGTTACCATACACTAACTTTTAGTAAACATGCCTCTTTAATGAGTATGGATAAAGAAAGACTAAAAGATTTAGAAACAAGAAGACAATAATTAAACTGGGAACCCCAAAAGCCAAACTTGGAATGTACAACAACACTGTAGAAATAAAACTATAAATTAATTTCCTCTTGTACTAAACAAAGCGCAAACATTAATGATGCACATTTCCCAGAGCTGACATATTCCAGTTAATAAATTCAAAATAAAGAGATATTTCTACCTTTTGTGCATTTTTTTCAGTTGCAATTGTTCCAGCCACTTTCTTCTGGTTTCTTCATGTCTTCTGCTAACTCTCCATCGTCTGCTGTCCATTTGCCCTTTCTTCTCTCCTAGTTTTTTTTCCATTCTCTCTCTGCATCTGCTTTAACATACTAATCTTTCTCCTTTTTCTCTTTCCTCATTCCTATTTCATCCACTCAAATTTTACCCCTCCATCCTCAATCCCCACTTACTCTCCCAATACCTGGCCAATTGTAGATTTGTCTTCTCTCCCAGACAAAATATTTTTCCCCTCTCCATTTCACTTTCCCAGCTCCATCCCATTCTAATCCTTCCCCAACATCAGCTCCCTTCTAGTTCCAGCCCCACCCAGCATCCGCTCCCTTCTAGTCCCCCCATTAGTCCATTTCCAGTCCTATCCTAGCCTCACCATCAGCCCATTTCCAATCCTAGCCCCCCATCAGCCCATTTCCAATCCTAGCTCCCTCCCCTCACAGCCCATTTCCATTCCAAGCCCCCCTCCCCATCAGCCATTTGCAGTTCAAGCCCCCCTTCCACTCAGCCCATTTCCAGTCCTAGCAACCCCCCCAGCCCATTACCAGTCCTAGACCCCCCATAGCCCATTACCAGTCCTAACCTCCCCATAGCGCACTTCCAGTTTTACCCCCCATCACCCCATTTTCAGTCTTACCCCCCCATAGCCCATTACCAGTCATAACCCCCCTGCCAATAGCCCACTTCCAGCCCTAACCCCCATTACCCCATTTCAGTCAGCCCTTCCATAGCTCATTACCAGTCCTAACTCCCCCCATCAGCCCACCTCCAGTCCTTCCTAACCCCCACCTGCCCATTTCCAGTCCTAGCCCCCACCATAGCCCATTACCAGTCATAACCCCCCTGCCAATAGCCCATCTCCAGTCATAACCCCCCCCCTGCCAATAGCCCATCTCCAGTCATAACCCCCCCCCCTGCCAATAGCCCATCTCCAGTCATAACCCCCCCCTGCCAATAGCCCATCTCCAGTCATAACCCCCCCCCTGCCAATAGCCCATCTCCAGTCATAACCCCCCCTGCCAATAGCCCATTTCCAGTCATACCCCCCCCCTGCCAATAGCCCATTTCCAGTCATACCCCCCCCTCCCTGCCAATAGCCCATTTCCAGTCATACCCCCCCCTCCCTGCCAATAGCCCATTTCCAGTCATACCCCCCCCTCCCTGCCAATAGCCCATTTCCAGTCATACACCCCCCCCCCAGGTAAATTAAAAAAAAACCTGGCTTCTGCTGCTCAAGCAGCAAAATCAGCTGTCCTGCGGCCCCTTCCCCTGTGCCCGGAGATCCGAGTCTGCTCTATCAGCGGCGTGCTTTTCAAGCCGCGAGGAGAGGATTCCCCTCTCGCGCGGCTTGAAACCGCGCGAGAGGGGAATACTCTCTTCGCGGCTTGAAAAGCACGCCGCTGATAGAGCAGATTCGGATCTCCGGGCACAGGGGAAGGGGCCGCAGGACAGCTGATTTTGCTGCTTGAGCAGCAGAAGTCAGGTTTTTTAAAAAATTTGACAATTGATTCTGCCGCTGCCACGGCGGCAACGGCAGAAGCCAGGGTTTTGGGGTTTTTTTGTTTTCCTCCGTCGCGGGCCGCACAAAGTTGTCTCGCGGGCCGCATGCGGCCCGCGGGCCGCGTGTTTGAGACCCCTGACTACCTTATCATGATGGAATCTTGTATAAGGAGGATCAGCCACCAATGCTTGCAATTATGTTTATTTGAATTTGATATACCGCTCAGGCCGAAGCATTAGAGCGGTTTACAATAATATATCATTTGTGGAAATATGAAAGGAACGCCATTTGTAAGATAGGACAGAGTAGAGGACAGAAACAGACAAAAGGATAGGCAAAGAAAAGAAAGGGAACAGCAGGTTACCATAATATATGCGTATGACAATCCAGGCCACATATTCAATGCTCATTTCAGGGCCAACGCCTAAGGGCCAACGCCTAAGGGCCACGCCAAAGGGCCCTCTGGTGAGGCCCTCAGGCGCGGGCCCGCAAGGCGTGGGCGCGCCGGTGGAATGGCGGTTTAAAAGCCAATGGAGTGGGCAGGCTCTGTGGAGGGAGGTGGAGCTCCCGCTCTCACCTCTGATGCTGTCTGCTGCTCTCCCCTCACAGAACACGCTGGTGGAATGGCGGTTTAAAAGCCAATGGAGTGGGCAGGCTCTGTGGAGGGAGGTGGAGCTCCCGCTCTCACCTCTGATGCTGTCTGCTGCTCTCCCCTCACAGAACACGCTGGTGGAATGGCGGTTTAAAAGCCAATGGAGTGGGCAGGCTCTGTGGAGGGAGGTGGAGCTCCCGCTCTCACCTCTGATGCTGGCTGCTGCTCTCCCCTCACAGAACACGCTGGTGGAATGGCGGTTTAAAAGCCGATGGAGTGGGCAGGCTCTGTGGAGGGAGGTGGAGCTCCCGCTCTCACCTCTGATGCTGGCTACTGCTCTCCCCTCACAGAACACGCCGGTGGAATGGCGGTTTAAAAGCCAATGGAGTGGGCAGGCTCTGTGGAGGGAGGTGGAGCTCCCGCTCTCACCTCTGCTGCTGGCTGCTGCTCTCCCCTCACAGAACACGCTGGTGGAATGGCAGTTTAAAAGCCAATGGAGTGGGCAGGCTCTGTGGAGGGAGGTGGAGCTCCCACTCTCACCTCTGATGCTGGCTGCTGCTCTCCCCTCACAGAACACGCTGGTGGAATGGCAGTTTAAAAGCCAATGGAGTGGGCAGGCTCTGTGGAGGGAGGTGGAGCTCCCGCTCTCACCTCTGATGCTGGCTGCTGCTCTCCCCTCAAAGAACACGCTGGTGGAATGGCAGTTTAAAAGCCAATGGAGTGGGCAGGCTCTGTGGAGGGAGGTGGAGCTCCCGCTCTCACCTCTGCTGCTGGCTGCTGCTCTCCCCTCACAGAACACGCTGATGCGAAGTGCTGATGTGATTGCAATGAGAAAGATGACCTTCCAGGAAAGGAATTTCAAAGAGGTAGTGGCTAATGGTTCAAAGGGCGGTTTCATGAGCTACCCAAGAACCAGATTTAAGTCCCATGCCACCAGTGGTGGCTTAATGGGAGGCTTAGTTAAAAGAAGGCCTCTCATAAATCTCGCTATGAGAGGATGACAGGAAATAGGTTGTCCATTTAGAGGCTTGAAAGAAGTTGCAATAGCACTCAAATGAACTCTCATTGCATTGGTCTTAAGCCCTGCATTTGATAAATGAAGGAGATACTCCAGTAATGATTCCAGAGGTATCGCAAGAGGGTTAAGACCCTTCTGCGAGCACCATATGGTAAACCTTTTCCAGTTAAATGCATAAGAGCGTCTTGTGGAAGGCTTCCTGGAAACATAAAGGATATCCTTTACCTGCTGGGAAAGGATATCCTTTACCTGCTGGGAAAGGTTAAGACCATGAAGTTCTAGGCTTTCAGCAACCAGGCCCTGAGATGCAGAGACTGGGGATTGGGATGCCACAGCATCCCGTCCTCTTGAGAAATGAGATCTGGAGCAGATCCTAACTCCAGAGGCGAAGCTTGAGAGATATGTAGGAGCAGAGGGTACCACATTTGCTGTGGCCAACGTGGAACTATGAGAATCATATGACCTCTGTCTCTCTGAAGCTTGAACAGGGTCTTGGGAATTAGGGAAACGGGTGGAAAGGCATACAGGAAGTCCTGACCCCAAAGGAGGAGGAAAGCATCCCTGGCCTGACAACCCTGAGCTGGAATTCTGGAACAGAACCAGGGAAGTTTGGAATTCAGTGGACTTGCAAAGAGGTCTATGTCCGGGGTTCCCCAAATTTGAAAACCTTTGGCCACCGGGTCTGCATGGAGAGACCATTCGTGTGGAAGCAGAACTCGACTGAGTCTGTCTGCCCAAAAGCTTTGAATGCCTGGAAGATACACCGCAAGGAGATGAATCTGATGATCTCTGGCGAAGGCCCATAGTCACAAAGCTTCATTGCAGAGCGACAGAGAGCCTATTCTGCCCTGCTTGTTCACATAGAACATGGCTACTTGAGTGTCTGTTTGAACTAGGACTGTCTTTTAGCTGAGCTGGGTGTGAAATACTCGAAGAGCAAGGAAGATTGCTCTGAGTTCCAGGAGATTGATTCGGAGATAGGCCTCCTGTGGAGTCCAGGTACCCTGGGTAGAGAGGCCTTGCAGGTGGGCTCCCCAACCCACCTGTGAAGCATCTGTTGTTAGAGTGGCTTGGGGTGGGGGTTGCTGAAAAGGAGACCCCACCAAAAGGTTTTGGGGTGACTGCCACCATTGGAGGGACAAAATAAGGCGATCTGAGTTTACTATTTTGTCTGACAGGCAACCTGACGCCTGAGTCCACTGGGCTGCCCTCATATGGAGGCGAGCATAAGGAGCCACATACACGGTGGATGCCATGTGGCCTAGCAACTGTAACATTTCCTGAGCAGTGAGGTGAGGTTTTAGCACTGCTTGGGAAGCTAACTGCACAATGCGAAGGC
Organism: Ichthyophis bannanicus; assembly: GCA_033557465.1. NCBI lineage: Eukaryota > Metazoa > Chordata > Amphibia > Gymnophiona > Ichthyophiidae > Ichthyophis > Ichthyophis bannanicus. The sequence continues at coordinate 1,372,823,909 of CM066032.1, read as the reverse complement.
AGCGGGGCTGTGGAAGGAAAGCCCTTGTCTGTCTGGTATCCAGCAAAGCTCCTATAAACTCTAGGGATTGAGTGGGAGCAAGGTTGGACTTTGGGAAGTTTATGACAAGTCCCAAATACTGAAGGATGCACATTGTGCGAGAGGGAGCAACTTTGGCCTCTAGCTCAAATGAGTAAGGGAAGACGAATATTCCCAGGGTGCGGAGAAATGCTGCCACCACAGCCATACATTTTGTGAACACCCTTGGTGCAGAGGCCAGGCCAAAAGGAAGAACCCTGTATTGGTAGTGCTTCCCTTGAAACAGAAAGCGAAGGAACTTTCGGCGAGTTGGATGGATGAGAACATGAGTGTACACATCCTTGAGATCTAGAGAACAAAGCCAATCCTGACTCTGAAGGTATGGCAGCAGAGTTCCTAGAGAAATCATTTTGAACTTCTCTTTGAAGAGGAATTTGTTCAATTCTCTGAGGTCTAAATTAGGTCTGTGTCCTCCTGTTTTCTTTGGAATAAGGAAATAGGGGGAATAAAACCCTGTACCCCGTTGGGGAATGGGTACCACTTCTATTGCCCCTTGAGCAAGGAGCACAGTAACCTCTTGACCTAACCGGTCGTTGAGAGAGGTCTGAGAATTGAACTGTCTTACCATTGTAGGAGGGGGCATGCTGAGGAAATGAAGTTTGTACCCCTCTCTTACAATAGATAGAGTCCAATTTTCTGCTGTTATCTAACCCCATCTGGGGGCAAAATGGCACAACCTTCCTGGGATGGTGGAGGGTTCTGGGCCGTTCAGGGCCAGGAAGGCAAAGTTCTCTAGATAGGAGTCAAAGCCCCTGTGGAGGCTGAGTCTGCTGAGCCGGTTGAGGCTTAGCTGCTTTTGTCTTTCTTTGCCTAGGTTGTTGCTGCTGTCCCTTTTGGGCAGACTGACCTAAACGATGCCTCTGTTGGGTATAGGAGGGATAAAACCTTCTTCTTACTGAAAAATGGTTTCTTAGAGGATCAGCTGTAGATTTAGACAATCTAAGCAAAGTGATATTGTCAGCATCTATCTCATTAGCTTTTTCCTGCCAATTCTTGCCAAAGAGATTCTCTCCTCTGCAAAGGAATATTCCCCAGTTTGTCCTGTACCCAAATTTCCAAGTCAGATGCCTGAAGCCAGGCAATCCTACGTGCACCTTTGGCAATGGCAGAGGTTCTGCTTATGCATTCAAAGCAGTCAAAGGCTGCACGATTCACAAACTTGGAAACATCCTGAGCATGTTTGACAAGAGCAAGATAATCTTGCCTTTTATCATCAGGAAGGAGAGGGCTCATAAGCTCTAAATCTCCTGAGACCTCTTTAAGGAACATTCCCATATACAAGATATATGAACTGATCCTAGGAGAAAGCATGGAAGCCTGGAAGGATCGACGTCCAAAGGCGTCAAGAGTCCTACACTTACGTCCTGGAAAATTAGATGCATGCCTTTTTGCACTCTTTATCCGTCTCATGGCTGATTCCACCACCATGGAATGGTGTGGTAATTGAGTCTTCCGAAACCCAGGACAAGGAGGAACTCGATACATGGTGTCGAGTCTTCGAGAGTGAGGAGATGTGGTTAGAGGTGTTTCCCACATCCTTAACATAAGATCATGCAAGATCTCATGAATAGGTAAGGTAGCTGCCTCCTTGGGAGCTTTAGGGTATTGTAGGATTTCTAATTCCTTTGCCCTAGGCTCTTTTTCAGGAGCCACTGTGATGGAAAGACCTCGGGCCACATCTCGGATAAAATTCTGAAAGGACATATCCTCTGGTGGAGATATCCTACGCTGAGGAGAAGAGGAATCCTCAGGAAGAAGTACTCTGGTATCAGCAGAGCTTTCAGAGTCTTCAGACTCATCCGAGGATTCTAAGTATCTCCGATCCGGGTGATCGTGCAAGGCACGGTACTGGTATCGATCGAAGTCGGCATCGGAGTGGTCCGGTATGACTTGTCGATGCCGGATACAGACGCATGACTCGGTCCCGATAGAATATCTACCGATGTCGATGCAGTCGGTGCCGGTACTGGTTGAATAGCCAAGAATCTCTGGTCTAGACACTGCCGATGCTTGGGTATCGGTGCCAGATGAAGCGGCCGGAACCCCAGAGCATGGCACCAGTAGTTCTGCCGAGGTTGAAGCCTTGAGAACATCCTGGAGTCCTGTTAGTGCTTTGGAAGCCGAAGCCTCCCGCCGGGGCAGTTTTGCCAGTGAAAGTCCCTCAAGGGCAATGCCAGAGGCATCTAGATGTTTAGAAGGAGATCTACCCTTTGAGGACCGGCTAGATTTATGTTTAGTTACCTGAGATCCATGGGAGGAAGATGAAGCCCTGGAAGACGTCGATGCCATGGAGGCTGCATCGGAGGGAAAAAGGGTGCTGAGCTTAGCAGCCCAGTTCTGTCGACCCCTCTTGGACATCATGGCACAGGCCATACACTCGGAAATGGAGTGGTCAGGACCTAAACATTTAAGACACCACTCAAGGGTGTTGGTGACGGAGATGGTACCGCCACACTTAGAACACTTTTTAAAACCCGAAGCGGGTTTTTCCATTCTGAAGGAAAAAGTTGGGCCTAGTGCCCAAAATGGCGCGTGGCACCTGAGGAGAAAATTACTGGAAAAGACTCCAGAAAGAAAGGGGGGTTTTTTTTGAAAAAAATAAAGAACCACCGGCGGTACCAGTGTAGCGTCGAGCGAAGGCAGACGCGACCACAAAAAAGAAGAATAAGAAGGGAATTTTTTCTGCGGTGACAGGATGTGCGACCTGTTGGCGCCGCGGAAAACGAAGAACTGGAGAGGGACAGTTGGGAAAGATGGGAAGGCAGCACGCAGGTGCTGTGGGATGCTCCCAAAAGCTTTCCTATTTGACGCTGGGGAGCGTTCCCGCGCAGGCTCCGTCGGTACTGATGATACCCATGTGTGAAGACTACATTCCTGCTTGTTCCTAGAGATGGAGTAGATAACATGAGGAAGGATCTAGCTAAGCTTGAAGAATGGTCGAGAATTTGGCAACTGAGATTTAATACTAAAAAATGCAGGGTTATGCATTTGGGCTGCAATAAGGAAGCAGTACAGTATATGGGGTGAAGTACTTCTGTCCACAAAAGAAAAGCAGAACCTGGGTTTGATTGTGTCTAACGATCTTAAAGTTGATAAACAGGTAGAAAAGGCGACGATAAAAGCTAAAAGGATGCTTGGTTACATAGTGACAGAAATGGCCAGCAGAAAAAAGGAGGTGATAGTGCCTCTGTATAAGTCTTTGGTGTAACCTCATTTGGAGTATAGTGTGCAATTCTGGAGACCACACCTTCAAAAGGATATAAACTGGTTGGCGTCGGTACAGAGGCTGATTACTAAAATGGTTAGTGGTCTTCGTTATAAAGCATAAGAAGATAGACTTAAGAATCTTAATGTGTATACATTAGAGGAAATGTGGGATAGAGGAGATATGATTGAGATGTTTATATATCTCTGTGGCATAAATACAGAGGAGAGCCTCTTTCGATTGAAAGCAAGCTCTGCTACGAGGGGACATAGGATGAGGTTGAAAAGGGGATAGATTCAGGAAATATTTCATTACAGAAAGAGTGGTAAATGCATGGAATAGTCTCCCAGTGGAGGTGGTAGAGATGAGGACAGTATCTAAAATCAAAAAAGCATGGAACAAACACAAAGTATTTCAAATGGAAAATGGGGACTATTGTAGTAGTTGATATGGAAGGGCAGACTAGATAGGCAATGTGGTCTTTTTCTGCCGTCATGTTTCTATGACTCAGGAAATCCACTGCTTACCCCAGGACAAGCATTGTGGAACCTGTGTACCTTTTTGGGAACCTAGTACAAAACACGTGGTTGAGGTAGGAAGGACTCTTTTATTGACTGTGAATAACCCAAATAGCCCGACACAGGCCGTGTTTCGACTTTACTTCATCAGGGGCTTTTAGGTATGCTACATCCATAAATAAACATAAATAATATAAAACACAAGTACCATCGCAATTATAAATCAACAACACTCAAAATATTACTAAATAACTAATTAAAAAATTAAAACCTTAAAAAACATTTCAAACTTCAGGCTATATATACTCTCATCATACTAACATTTAAAAACACATAAATTAATATGATCATGCTGGAATTATAAATTATAAAATTAAAATTTATGAATACGTAAATATTAACAAATGAATCATAAATAGATAAATAAAATAAATTATAATAAAACTGACGATTCATGAAAACATATCCATAAATAAATAAATTAGATAAAAAGTATTAAAACTGACGATTCATGAAAAGGTGTCCATAAAATCCATATATATACACCTTAATCCTATGACAAGTTCAACACATTAGCTGTATATACTAAATGAAAGAAAAAGAGAGAAATGAATTATTTACTCATACAGTATAATCTCAAAACCCGGGAGTACAAAGTGTATGTAAACCATCCATTTGTTAAATTTATTATACTAATGTTCTTAAAACTAACAGAGGAGCAGGAGTGAGTGAGGAGAACTACGTCTCTTAATTCCACAATCTTCTCATACATAAAGTTACTATTTGGAATGTAAAAAAATATAAAATATAAAATGTGTGTGATGTTTCTTTTTAGAACCAAACAAAGCAATATATACTACATTCCGATCCTTACATACCAACATTAAATTTGTGCATCTAAAACCCCTTGCATACTTCTATGTATTTACAAACAGCGGGGGCTAAACGTATCCTTTTCATCTTCCACTGTGAACTGCCCATTTTAAACAAACCTATACATCCTTCTAAAAATTAACTTTCTAGAGGGTTACCTTATTGTATAGTTTGCTAGGTAAACCTTCAGACATTGCTGCGCTTCAACTGCCTGTCTGATATTTTCGCCTTCACTGCTATCACTAAAAACGCCCGCATCTGCGCTGTGGTTAAAAGCGGGAAAACTGACGTCATACTCGATGAGTCATTAGTTGCTAGGTAGAATACCAGCCTCTTTACTGTCCAAAGACAGATCATTCTCAATACCCCTCGATTACACTTTTTATTTTCAAATGAAATAATTAAGAATGAATAAAAATGACTCGTTCTTCAACCTCTATCTCATTATCCAATATATAACATAAAAACTTTTAATCTTTATTAACGTAGCCAAAGAAAATTATCAGTATTTCTAGATGACATTAATCATTTACTATATTTCACAAACGGGCCCATCTTACACTCTTATGTAATGAGACGCTTTTAAATATACCTCACTTTTCCAGGGGGATTAAATATACATTTTAAAAATGTTTTTAAAAATATGAGCATTTTTATTCATAGCGTTATCATCTACTAATACTGTACTTCCCTCAAGTAAAGTCGAAACACAGCCTGTGTCGGGCTATTTGGGTTATTCACAATCAATAAAAGAATCCTTCCTACTTCAACCACGTGTTTTGTACTGGGTGTCTTAGAGTGACGTGGTATAGTGCTCCTTTGGTGGACCTTTTTGGGAACCTGCCTGGTAGTTGTGACCTGGATTGGCCACTGTTAGAAAAAGGATACTGGGCTTGATGGACCCTAGTCTGACCCAGTATGGCATTTCTTATGTTCTTATGGTTCATTGACACACATAAATCATTGAAAATTAGTGATTTATGTGCATAACTTTCCATGGTTCCTTATAAAATTATTCTCTATAGGTGTATAATTAAATAAGATCAGATGTCCACTCAACTCAACAGGTCATTTTCAGGATCCATTTTTTAAAAAATGGACTGTAACAGTTACAAAGGGATCTTGTTAATAAATTAAAGGAATACTGACACGTGCCAGCAATAAGATCCATTTTAGCACTACCTCAATAACCCATCAGATGCAAAGTTTACAAAGTAAATGATGTTTCAACGTTCCTCATCTGGTAGTTTTGAACTGATGAAATGTTATGCTGCGACTAGGCAGCTTTGCATCTGTCAGTCAGAATTCAACACCACCTATAATTAAATTAAAAAGAAAATTCTCTCTCTTTCCCTCCCTTAACTAATGGGCCATTTTTTTATATAAACCCTGAAATCATTAAAAGAAAAGCTCTCCTGCTCACAATTGAATGTGGCTTATTTTCAAACCTGGTGAAAGTGTCCAGTAGTAATACAGTGAGTAAAAGATCTAACTAGGTCGAGCTCTCCTGACTGCAGGAAGCTTTTGTTTCTTGGAAGAAGTGGTACTCCATCAAGCCATCACAGGTAGCCCTCACTCCTTTACCCCTAACAGTACAAATAGATCTGTCCAGAAACCACAGGGAGTTTCTCATACACAAAGCTTTGGAGCGTAAATGTTTTTTTTAAAAATGGAGGAGCAAAAAACATATCCCTTTTCTATTTGCGTTCCTGTGCTCTAACTAGGAATTTATAGATAAAGAGAATTTAAATTTAGAAAAAGATCCAATGAAGAGAAAAATGCACCATTAAAAACTATAAACAGCTTCACATACTTGGTTGGCAGGATTTTTTTTTTAAATCCAGCTAATATTTTTGGATCAAAAACTAAGGATTGCAAAGACTTTTCTCACAAAAGTATATAGGATATTTCTTAGTCATTTCTGTGTATAGGGAAATTTGACCACAAAAAAAAAGGAAACAGCTGTGATACACATTTAGTTAGTACAGAGAGAAAAAGTATGTTTTCAATTGCTAAATTATCATAGACAGTTAATATCCCACTATATGTGGCTTTATGTTAAGTCTTCTTTTCGGTAAACATCACATTTGTTGATCATGGCTGCAGCGAAATAAAGACTTTATGATATGTAGAATATTTTCTAGCAATGTCTAACAAACCAGCACTTCAAAATAAAAAGCATAAAAGGCTTAGTAAACTATTAGATGAAACGGAAAATAATAGCTGCTATATACTAGAGAAGCTATTCAGGAAATTGTGTGAGTTCTTTCACACCAATTAAAAAAAAAGAGATTACAAAAAACAATTTTAATTCAGCACTAAAATGTTAGCTTCATTCCTGAAAAGGTTTCCAAAAATAAGTTACCTGGATAAAGCTGATATGAGCCACTGTGATGCCATCTGACCAAGTGCTTCAAATCATTCACTGAAAACCAGTCATATGAATCCATACCAAACTCAGCTATACTCTCCCAGCATACACTGGGCAAAGTTTCTAGCCACATTTTCTGACATTTTTGCTGTTTTATAATTCTTCAGGGTCAAAGTAAATTACTTGTCTAACCATTTCAGCCAGGCTGGTGCACTGTTTGAGCAAATTGATTCTTTTTTCCATGGCCTCAAGCAGAGGAAGCTGATCGCACACTTAACAAAGCTTTATAAAATGCTACCTAAATAATTTAAAAGAGAGAACCTTGGACCTGTGGTTGATAAAACAATCTGAATTATTTATGCCATAGAAAAACACAGCTAGCTGTGTCCAATAGAGTGCACAAACTAATAACAGGTCTACTATAGCAAATAATTTCACCTAATTGTAGTATGATTTTAATAGCTATGTGCAAGTATCCAAAGACTGTTTCAGGAATTTCATGAAGTAAAAGCATTTCATATAATATTTTAAAACAAAACAAGTTCTAAACTGCTCTTTATATAGCTACAGTATTAAACTTTCAAATGCTTTTTATGTAAAAAATCTCTCACTTACTTGTTGGTTTGACAGGCCACACCTTGCCAACAAAACCTAGAGGATAGTCACAACATGGACAACTACCCATAGGATCGCCAGGAGTTAGCACATACTTGATAGCACACAATAACAAAGGTTCCCTATGTCTATACTGAATTTCTGTATATGAACAAATTTTACATACAGTACCTGATAATTTTCTTTCCTGGAATCCCTTGCCAGCAGGTGGAGGAAGACTAACAATTCTCAGTGATGTCACAACTAGGTATATCTTCTGGTGCAGCACTCAGAGTAGCCAGTATGACACTTACAAGCAATAAGGAAGACTGAAAAACTCATTAACTATTAATGTAAGTCAACCATAAATTGAAACAAACATTTTGAACAAGTATTTGGCTCTCTTAACAAAGTTGACTCTGTGTCTAGCACAGGACCGGCCCGGCCACTAGTTTAACCTAGGCAGTCTCCTAGGGTGGCAGACCTCCGTGGGTGGCACAGCACACATAGCCTGCCATCCCCCTGTACTGAGCCAATCCATGCTGGGCTACTGCCTCCTGCTGCCGCTGATTCCAGCATTGGTGTCAGCTCAGCAGCAGTGGCAGGCCATGTGTGCCGAAACACATGGCCTGCCGCTGCCGCCGAGCCACACCTCAACCTCGTCACCAGAATCAGCAGCAGTGTGGCTCAGCATGGGGAAGGAAGGGGCATCACACCAGGGCTTCTGCCTAGGGCAGCCCTGTCTAGCAGAGACACTGACGATGCCAACAAAAGACAATCAAATGGCACCAAGGCTTCCAAACCTGTAGGAAGAATCTTCTGGGAGGGGTCCTGGACTGGACTAGCAGGATTCAAGGAAAGAAAATGATCAGGTATGGAAAGTTTCTCTTTCCTTATTATCCTGCTAGACCAGTCCGGGCAAGTGGGATGTAACCAAGTAGTCAGGACCAAGGATGGGAGGAAGATGATGCTCTGGACCATACTGACCTGGCAAAGGTGCCATCTGCTCTGGGTCCCATATGCAGCCTGTAGTTCTTCACAAAGGTGCTCAGACACAATTAGAAAGCCATCCTGCAGATATCCTCTGGAGATACCAAGGCGGACTGCCCATAAGGAGGCCTCTGTCCTAGTGGAGTGAGCTCTGACTCCTTCCAGCACTTGCTTTCCAGACAACAGGTGTGCTGATCTAATGGTCTCATTAATCCATATGGCAAGTGAAGAATTGGTAGATGTCTGTCATTTTCTGAGACTGTCAAATAGAATGAAAATATGGTCTGACTGCCAAAAGTAGTTAGTGATCTCAAAGTATCTAAGTAGCGCCATCCTCATGTCTACCAGATGCATAAAGGGATCTATCTGAATGCCCACTTCTGAGGGTAGGATGATGGTCTGAGCTAGATGAAAAGGAGGTAGCACCTTTGGGAGAAAGGATGGCACAGTCTGCAAGGAAATGGAAGTGGGGAAGATGGTCAAAAAGGGCTCCCAACAGGACAAAGCCTGCAACTTCGACGCTCACCTGGCGTATGCAATAAACATAGAAAAAAACATCTGAAAGGTCAAATCTATGAGACAGGCTGTATGAATGGGCTCAAGCATGGCCTTTTCAACATCTTCAATCACAGAGAAAGACTCCACTGAGGAACCACGGTAGCAAGCCAAGACCACGATCTGAACTTTAAGGAAGTTCAGAGTTGAGCCAAGCTCTGGCCCAGACCAGACTGTAAAGAGGACTCCAGTCCTTGAAAGGAATACCACCTCTCAAAAACCCTCCAAACTCTCACATAAGCTAAGGAAATCAAGGTCCTATGAGCCTCAAGAAGGAGTATCCATTACCGTCCCAGAGTAGTCTCTCTTGGACAGCCTACACCTCTCAAGTGCCAGGCCATAAGTGAGAAGAGAGCAGGATCCTCAATTATCAGACACTCTTGCCATTCTCTTGATGTAACAGGAGATGCCAACAGACTCATGAAATCTATGTATCAAAGCCTGCATGGCCAGTCCAGGGCCACTAAAATCACCAAGCTCAGATAAGCCTGAATCCTGCATAAGAGGTGGCTCACCAAGGGTCAAGGGAGAAAGACATATAGAAGCCATTCTGGAGGCCACACTTGAAAGAAGGCATCCATGTCCACTGCCCGTGGGTCCCTGCTGCAGCTGAAAAAGTATTCCACTTTGGCATTCTCCTCAGTGGCCAACAGATACAATACCAGAAAGTCCCACCTTTGCTCTATGAGACTGAATACATGAGGGTTCAACTCCCACTCTAAGGGATCCACAGTGTTCTGACTGAAGAATTCGATCTGCACATTGCTGACCCCAGCTATATGGGCTACCAACAGAGCAATCAGATGTCCTCTGCCCAACAACACAGTTCTGTTATCTCGAGAGCCATCCCGGCACTTTGAGTTTGTGATAAGGAAGCTTATCATAGTTCAGGAAGAAATAATACAAGAGGTGAATTGGCTCTGAATAAGCAACCTGTGCTGGCTGGTAAAAGCACTAAAACAGATTGTTCACCTAAAAGACTACCAGACCCAGAATGCACTGGTTTACAGAAAGCCTCTAGGAGAGCTGAAATAGGGAAACGTGTGCCTAATCAGGGAAGCAATGATGTAATCCCTAATCACCCATCTCCTAGGGCAGGGCTTGATTCAGAACACCTGGACTGTGCTAGGGTGGAGTGTCCATCTAGGCACTTTAAAGCCAGAAGAAATTCTTCAGACAGAGAGAGAGAGCAAAGAGAACACAGGGAGCAATGGTGGCAAAGACGGTAAGAGAAGGAGAGACAGAGCCTGAGCAGAAGGAAGAACAGCAAGACGTCCAGGAGGTCTAAGAAAGGAGCCCAAGGCAGTACGTATGCTGGGAGAGATTCCTGGGACAAGCATTCTTCATTGGACTGGAAGAAACCAGAGGCTTGGAGATATACAGCCAGGAACCCTCGGACAGCACCTGTAAGGGAGACGGCTGCATCTACAGAAAGAAGGAGCTCTAATACCTATTTAAGGAGGTATGAGAAAAGAGACCTAAAGTCCAGAGATTCTGACTGGACAGCTGGGCACAGAAGCTTTGCTACCTACTGGCCAAAATACCCAGAGAGGAAACCTAATGACAATGTGATCTCAGGTATGAACTCTGATCTGTTCCCTAGCTTTGCACAAGGAAGACAGCAGGGAAACAGTTTCTATCCTGGTAGAGATCAGTTAGAGAATTCCTCTGAGCCAGTGTATGAAAGTGATCCTATGACATTTCAAGAGCAAGGGGAAATATCAGATGAGAAAGTGGAATGCATGGATTGCTCTCTTTCTAGGCTGCTGTTCTAAAGTAATCCGCAGTTGAGCATCAAACACCAAAAGGAACTGTACTGTTTTTTTTTAACTTCCCAGAAAAGGTTTTTTGAGAGAAAGCTTTGGGGAAAGTTGGAGCCACGTGGAGAGTTGACCAGCAATGGTTTGCAGCTGGTTAAGCACCTGTGATTAGAGCAAGGCACAAGTGCACGTGGGACTTTGGAAAGAAAACTTCTTCACTGTGTGAAAGGAAGAAAGTTGTTTTTTTTTGATAAAGAGAATTTTCCTTTTGGGTTTATTTTTCATTCCAGCACTGCTAAGAAAGTTTATTAGCAGGGGCTAGAAGAAAGACCTTTTCTGTTCCATCAAGGTCTTTACTAAGTTGTTGCATAAGTAATTCAGTTGCCTTATTTGTTTTGTTTCCTGAATACAATTCCTGAAGAAATTGTCCTGTTGATGTTACCAAGCATATCTGTGCAAGGGAATAACTCCCCATAAATAAAATCTGTTTTCTGCTTTACACTCGAGCAACTACAATTCATTATTCTTGTTGAACGGCTAGTTTTGTGTGAATGAACTACAAGACCCACAATCCTTTGCAAGTCAAGTAAATTCCTGTCTTTGCCAAGATTGTGGAATTTTCACAACAAGCACCCCGTTTACAAGTTCCACCTTGCTTGTTGACAAATGCCATTGCCATGGCATTGTCCAAAAAAGCACAGACTGCCTTGCCTGCTAATAAGGACTGAAACCTCAGGACAGCCAAGTGGATTGCTCTAGCCTCCAACCTGTTGATTGATCAAGAGGCCTCTTGAGAAGACTGTAGGCCCTGTACCATCTTGACTTAGACAATGAACTCCCTGGCTCTTTAGGCTGGCATCAGTAGTGACTACCACCCAATTCAGTGCTTCCAGAGACATTCTGCACATCAGATAGTGAAACAGAGACCATCATGTCAGCTGATCCTTGATCTCCCTGGGGAAGAGGAAACATTCGGTCAAACAGCTGAGAACAGGGAGACCAGAGAGACAGCAGATGCCTCTGTAGAAGATGCATGTGTGCCTTGGCTCAAGGGAAGAGCTTCAAGATCGATGCCATTGACCACAAGAGTTGAAAGTACTCCCAGGGCAGAGAAGAAGGCAACAAACAAACCTCTCTGAGTTGGTTCTGCAGCTTGAGTGACTTCTCCTGTGTGAGGAAGATCTGACTCAGGACAGTGCCGAATCAAGCTCTGAGATATTTCAGATCCTGGGAGGGATTCAGGCTGCACTTGGGGAAAATTGTTCACTAATCAGAGTCATTCTAGCAATAAAATCACCAGGGTTGCCTTGTCTCTGGACTTCTCCAGTGGGTTGGAATGAATCAGCCAATTGTCCAAGTATGGGTGAACCTGGATCCCTGGTTTGTGTAAGACTGCTCCAAACACCACCATTACCTTCAAGAAAGTGTGAGTAGCCAAGACCATGCCAGAGGGCAGAGCTTGAAAAAGAAAGTGGCGGCCCCATGATCACTGCAGTTTTCTGGGTCATGCCACATCTTAGTAAGTGAAACCGATGTTTCTGTAGCTTTCTTCAGAGTGAAGTGATTATGCAATGGATGTCAGTGGTTTTCAAACTGGATTGGTGGGTCTGAAGTGGGAAATTTGAATTTTAGCAGGAAAGCTCATTGAAGAAAAGGAGAGAAAATACAAGTATGAGGGAGGGGGCATGGCAAGATGGCAGCCTGAATATAAAAGGATCTGTGGCTCTCTCTATCAACGGACAACAGAAAAGCAAAAGCAAAGACCAGGAAGATTCACTCCGCAACTGGGGCTTTTGCATTACCTGGTCCGATTTATCATCATGTGCTTTACGGAGAGCCCCTGGTATCGACCTCTGGAGCGGGTCTGGCGGCATCGATATCGCTGTTGGTGAACCAGATGTCCTTCTCGAACATTCTCTCTTTCTTCCTGGAAGAGCATCATCCCATACCCAAGCATGACGATACTTGTGGCTACAGCTCTAGCAAGCCGCTGCTGGAAATCAGCAAAACAGGGTTTGCTATTTGAGGGAAAGCTACTCCTAATGGTGTCAGTGTGTTAGCTGCTTTGGACCAGCGGATAGCTCCCATGGGGGTGTCTGAGGGGCAAAGGAATCTGTTTTGGACAGTGTGAGCACTGAAGGTGTCCCTAACAGCACATTCAGGTTTACCTATTTGTTTTTCTCCTGCTATTACTCTTTCAAGGCCCGAGCAATTTACCCTGGAAACCATATAGGATGCTACTGTGAATTTAACTGATTACTATTTCTGGAAAATCTCATCAAGTCCATCTTAACCCTTTCATGGCTGCTGTTGCCATATGGCAACCTTCAAATTTTCCCCCAGATTTTTCACTGGATTCTATATTTCCAAAAAATCCGCACACTGTGTGCGAAATGTGATGTGTATCTGTGCTTGACATCTGAAAAAAACTGTTATTTAAACTATCACACCCAGCAGTAAATGAAACTGATGCCAAGACTGTTTTTAATTTTCAGCCATTCAGGACCGTAGTTGCCATATGGCAACAGTAAATATTGTTTCTTAGAAATAAACCTTTTTAAAAAAACTTTATATTCTGCATCATTTAGCTCAAATCTTAATAAAAAAAAAAAACAGAAAAAAAAGTTTCAGTTAAAAAACAATTATGTGAACGCGAAAGGGTCCGATGAAGAGGAAGACAGTGGCAGTAAGCTGGTGATGGGGGTGCTCACAGTGAACCAGATCTCTGAAGGCAGAGTTAAAGAGCTGATTCTGAGAGTTAAAGGAGGACATTGCTGGGGTCAAAGAGGAACTTGTAGTCTTAGTGGTTGAGCTTAAGGAAGAGTTGTGAGTACCTGGCCACAAGCTGAATGAGAATGAGGAGCGGATGGAGGAGTTGGGGAGGTTCTATGAGGGTGTGGAGGCAAAGGTGGCAGCATGAGACACCGAGGAGGAGAATTTGTTGCTTAAGTTGGAGGATTTAGAGAATAGATCCTAAAGAAATAAACTACGCATTAGGGGCATTCCAGAGGAGCTAGAATTCACAGACTGCAAAAAGGTGGTGGTGTTGGCATTTCACGAGATCCTGAGCAGGGATGATGAGGCAGATCCAGTGACTGAGATTAAACTGGATAGAGCACATCGAGCCCTCAGGGTAGCCAAAGAAAACCTGCCCAGGGACATTCACATTAAAATCATGCAGACAGATGACAAAGAGAGGATTGCAGCTAAAGTGAAGACTCTCAATAAGTTTGATTGACAGGGATATACGGAGGCTGTGTATGTGGACCTTGCAGCAGTCATTCTTCAGAGGTGGAAGGCTCTGGGAAGTGTGACACCACAGCTGCAGAAGGAGGAGTTGAGATACATGTATCTCTACGGCAGATTTCATCTCTTTCCCCTTGTCAAATCCATGCTCTTTCAGGGCACTTTTAGATCCTAATCCTTTGTTCTCCTTTTGTCTCCTTACCCTTTCCAACTGTACCCTTGTTTTTATCTATTGTACTGTCTGTCTTGATTAGATTGTAAACTCTGATGAGCAGGGACCGTCTTTTATATGTGTCTGTACAGCACTGCGTACGCCTTGTAGCTCCTCCCTCTGTGCTGAAGATCAGACTCGCAGTGATTTAAATTTAAATCCGCTGCAGGAGCTGTGATCCAGACGGCCAGCCTGCACGACTCTCCAGTGTGCACGGAAGGGAGGTAAGCTCCTCCCTCCATGCTGAAGATCAGATCCACAGTGATTTAAATTTAAGCCTGCTGCAAAGGGCCCTTTGGCTTGGCCATTAGCCCGGGCCCGGAGGAGTGGGATCCCTCCTGAGTTTGCACTCAACCAATAACCCCAAGATCACAATTACAGTCCACCTAACCCAACACAAATGGAGACCGCACCAAAACAAGGCAAACAGCAGATATTTATATGATACCTGCTTCTGACTCAGTCTACATCTTTTCATACCCCATACTAAAAGCCAACCACAACATTCAATGAGACTAAAGTTTCAAGCAATCATGTTCAACCACCATTCCTACACAATCCTCCTACAGGGAATCATCCTATTGACTAAATCCTCTACTACTCTAACAACCAAGATCCAATACATTCCAATTGTTACCAGAACCCAGCATCAACAACCCTACAACACACATCACAACCCTTGGTGCAGAAGCTCCAACAGGCTTATACAAATACACCCTTTATTACACTCCCCTAGCAACCCAGGAACCACTCACAACACCCAGCATTACCTGACATGCACGCTTATCAACGCAAGCTCAGTATGCAAAAAAAATCCCAATCATTACCAACCTCCTCAATACAGACAAACCAGATCTGCTCTGTATAACAGAAACCTGGCTATAAACAACAGACACTGTACTCCTCAACCAACTGAAAACAAGCGACTACACAATTTTGAGCTGCCCGAGAGTAAGAGGAGGAGGAGTTCTAATCCTCGCTAAAGCCAACCTAAAATTCCAGATCACAACATCCACATGCACAGATGAATTAGACATCTTGTCAATAACAAACAACTGCCTCTCAATATGCTTATTATACAGAACCCCATCACCTAACACCAACGATCTTGCCAAAATACTGGGGACAGCATGCAAGAACACCACACAAAGCAGACTTCTTATAATACTAGATGACTTCAATCTGAACATGCTCCCCAGAAACCAAGCAAACACCCATAGTCAGACCACACCACGATTAACCTTTCCACCCCACACTACTCTTACACCCACAGTAAAAACACTATACACACCACGAAATGCAGGTTCCATAAATTTGACAAAGAAGCAGTCTTGGAGGAAATCATACCCCGTCCCCCCACCCTCTAACCCAACACACCTAACATTGATATGCTGATCAGAAACTGGAATCAAACGATAAGTGACACATCATCCACATCACTGACAAGATCCACACCAAAACACAAGCCAAATGCAACCTGATACATAAGAGAACTCAGAAACTTAAAAGAAGAACTGAACAAAAATGGAGGACTTCTAAACAACCAAAATTACAAATGAGCTTCATACAGAAGCCATAGCAATACCATATCATGGTCAATACTGCAAAGAAAAATCATCACACAAAAATTTTATTTATTTATTTATTTAGTAAACACTTATATACCGCTACTTCCAGCGATCAGAAGCGGTTTGATTATAATTTTGGGATTTGTCAAAAATCAAGACAGAAAAGTTGGGGCATAGATAGAGAGAACAGGGGTAATACACAGCACACATAGTAGGGTCTAAATATAGACCTTAATGTACTAACATACATTTACAAAAGAGATTATCCTTCATCTATTTACATTTTTACATACAGCTATTCTATTCCTCTTTATCATCTTGGATTTACATCTGGTCGTAGTGACAATTGAACAGATGCGTTTTCAATTTCTTCCTGAAGTCAAATATGTCTTTAATTGCTCTCAGCTCGTGTGGTAGGTGGTTCCATAAAGTGGGGGCAGAGAAGGAGAACGCTCTGCGGCTAGTACTGACTTTTACATGTCTGATGCTGTTTGGAACAATTAGTGTGTCTGAGTTGATGGTTCTCCTACTTCTGGTGGTTGGTTGCTCGGAGATAAGGGTGGAGAGGAATGAGGGGGCCAGGTTGTGTATTAGTTTGAACGTAGTTACCAATGTTTTGTATTGAATCCTGGCAACGACTGGTAGCCAGTGCAGTTCCATCAATACAGGTGTGATATGTTCAGTGACGCTTGATCGCATGATGATCCTTGCCGCGACGTTTTGTGCCAATTGTAATATATTGGTCGTTTTCTTTGGTAGACCCTGTAAGATGGCGTTACAGTAGTCTAGGTGAGGCATGATGAGCGCTTGTGCAACCGACCGGAAGTCACATGGATCAAGTATATTCCGCAGGGGTCGTAGTACTCTAAGCTTGTGAAAGATGGCTTTGTTGGTGTTGCTGAGGTGTTTTTCCATTTTTAGTTTGCTGTCGATTGTGACTCCTAGATATTTAATTTCATTTTTAGTGTTGTAAGTATTGTTGCACAATGTGATTGTTGGAGGTGGTTCGAAGTCAGGTTTACTGGATATAAACATTACTTCCGTTTTCTTGTGATTAATCAACATATTGTTTTGTTTTAGCCATCCCAACATCTCTCCCATGCAGGTTTCAAGCTGAGCGTAATTCGGGTCTGCGGCCTCTAATTGGGTGTACAGCATGATATCGTCTGCGTATATGTGGTAGTTAATGGCATATTTCCTGAATATTCCACTGAGGGGTTGCATGTAAATGTTAAAAAGTAGTGCCGAGAGTGCTGAACCCTGTGGTATGCCTTGAGTTTGAGTGAAGGTTTCAGCTTTTTCTCCGTTGAATTGGACCTGCGGCTTTCTGTCCGTTATGTAGGAGGAGAACCATTTCAAGGTGGTTCCTAAGATTCCAATTGATGCCAGCTTGTTAAGGAGGGTTAGATGATGGACAGTGTCGAAAGCAGCAGAGATGTCGATGAAGATGAGAATAAACATTTTCCTTCTGTCTTCCAGGCCCTTGAGGAGGTTGTTAAACAGGGCCAGAAGCAGGGTTTCGACCCCATGATTTTTTCTGAATCCGTATTGCTGTTTATCCAGGGTTTCATGGTCATCGAGGTGGTCTTGCAGTTGGATGAGGGCTGCTTTTTCAATGATCTTTGCTAGGAAAGATATGCTGGAGATTGGGCGGTAAGATGATGGGTCTTCTTTGTTTAGCGAGTTGTTCTTTAGTATCGGTCTAATTATGGACTTTTTGAGCTGGATGGGCATGATTCCTTGGCACAGTGATTGGTTCACAATGTGTGAGACCCGGTGGACAATATCCTTTTTTGCTGCTTTAATCCATGTAGCTGGGCAGGGATCAAGCAGGGAGGTGGTGGTATTGATACTGGTTATTATTTCAATCGCTTGCTTATCATCAATTTTGTGAAATTCGTTCCATGAGCTCACTGAACCACCCAAGAGAGCTATTTAATATTGCGCGATCCCTAACCACAACCAAGAGAAACCTGACAACACTCCTCACCCACAAGCACTGGCAGACTTTTTCCAAAGTAGAATGGAACCAACTGATAATATACAACACACACTGCTAGACAATAATTCCATCAATAATGGATAACTTTCAACCCTATCTCTGAAAAGAACATAGAACACATTAACAGCAGCCTCAACACCACTATCTTACCGCTGGATCCATGCCCAGTCAGTTGGATCAAGATAGCCAGATCTGAGCTGTCTCCAATTATCTGCAAAATGGCACAAATCTCACTCGAATAGGGTTTCCTATCTAAGGAACTAAAAGTAGTAATTAGGCCTTACCTGCTAATTAGTGTTCCTGAAGGAACTCCAGTCCAGTCCCTTTCCTCTGGGTTGTACTCCCCTTCCAGCAGCTTTGGAGACTGAGTATGTCACTCTTTTTAGGATATATAAAGCACTGGCACCTCCCACCAGCTCCAGTATCCTATTGACAAAGCAGACTTAAACGGATAGACAATTAAGAAAAGAACAAATAACTGTAACCAATGTGAAACTCAAAAGCTAACGCTTATTCCCCTTCCCGGTAGGAACTCCCCCCCCCCGAGAAAGGAGGCGGCTTACCTGTAAGCGCCGACACCCGTAACACTGAACAGCAGGCACCCACCGTGCCTGTCGAATGTGCCCCGCTTCCAAAGACCTCCACAAAAGCCTCCCGAAACGGCCACTACACCTGCCCTTCCAAGTCTTTGGGCCGGTAATACTTTAACGTCAGACACTGGGCGGGATCAGGGACTGGACTGGAGTTCCTTCAGGAACACTAATTAGCAGGTACGGCCTAATTACTTCTTCCTAAGTGTCCCTCCAGTCCTGTCCCTTTCCTCTGGGATGTAACAGAGCAGTTCAAGTCTGGGAGGGGCCTGCAAGACGGGACCGAAGTACTGCTCCTCCAAACACGGCATCTCCTGCTGCCTGAACATCGAAGCGATAATGTTTCGCAAAAGTATGAAAGGAAGACCAGGTCACCGCCCTACAAATGTCCAGCGGTGGAACTAGACTAAACTCAGCCCAGGAGGCCGCCTGAGCCCTAGTGGAATGAGCTCGGAACCCCACCGGAACCCGCTTTCCCTTCAAAATGTAAGCCGAAGAAATGGCCTCCCTGATCCACCTAGAAATGGAAGCCTTAGCTGCCGCTTCGCCCTTACGGGGTCCCCCATACAACACAAACAACCTCTCAGACTTGCAGAACGCCTCCGTGCGATGCAGATAGAGCTTCAAAATCCTGCACACATCCAGCCGGCGCAACTTTGCCTCGACTTCCCCCTTACCTCTCTCAGCAAAAGAGGGGAGGGAAACTGACTTATTCAGATGAAACGGCAAAACCACCTTGGGCAGAAAGTAAGGAACATCCTCAGTACTACCTTATCCTTCAAGAAGGATAGGAAAGGCAACCGGCACGACAACGCTTGCAACTCCGAAACACGCTTGGCCGAACAAATAGCCACGAGAAAAACTACGTTAAGAGTCAAGTCTTTCAACGAGGCACGCCCCACGGGTTCATATGGCTCTCCCGCCAGAGTATCCAGTACAAGATTAAGGTCCCAAGGCGGAACAAACGATCGCTGATGAGGCCTCAAATGCCGAGCGGCTCTTAGGAACCGGGACACATCCGGGTGCTCGCCCAACGCCTTCCCCTGAATCTTGCCCCTGTAACAGGAAATAGCCGCCAACTGCACTCGCAGGGAACTGGCCGCCAGGACCTTCTCAAGACCCACCTGCGAGAAATCCAATACCTCCGTAACCGAGACCGCCATCGGCCGTTTCTGTAGGCTTTCACACCAGTCTTCAAAAATGTGCCAGATTCTCACATAAGCCAGGCAAGTCGACCTCTTATGTAAAGTCAAGATCACCACTCCGGAATACCCTCTCTTATGCAGCCTTGCCCTTTCAATAGCCAAGCCATAACGAGAACTGATCCACCTGTGGCATTCGCACAGGACCCTGCACCAGAAGGTCGTCCCTCACTGGAAGACGCCAAGGACAATCGACCAGAAGCCGAACGAGGTCGGCAAACCACGGTCTCCGAGGCCAGTCTGGGGCTACCAGAATCACCCAACCTGGGTGAGTCTATCTGCTGGAGGACCCTGCCTATGAGTGCCCAGGGAGGAAACAAATACAGGAGCTCGTCTGTGGGCCACTTCTCGACCAACGCATCTAGGCCCTCCGACATCCTTTCCTTCTTTCTGCTGAAGAATCGGATTGCTTTGGCTGACTCGCAATGCGCCATCAGATCCATGATAGGAGGCCCCCAACGGCGCTCCAACTGCTCGAAAACATCCTGGCAAAGCTGCCACTCACCAGGATCCACCCTGCACCTGCTGAGGTAGTCCGCCGTGACGTTTTCTATTCCGGCTACGTGTTGTGCCGATAGGGTCAGCAGATGAGCTTCGGCCCATTCCATCAGACACTCTGCCTCCTCCCCCAATGGAGGGCTGTTCGTACTTCCCTGACGGTTGATATAGGCCACCGCCTTTACATTGTCCGAAAGTACCCGGACCACCTTCTGGCAGACCCACTGCTCGAACGCCCTGAGAGCCAAAGCCACTGCCCTCAATTCCAGCCTGTTGATGGACCACTGGGCTTCCTGGGCACTCCAGAGACTCTGTGCAAAGTGTCCCTCGCAGTGGGCCCCCAAACCAGACAGACTGGTGTCCATCGTTACCTGTATCCAACTCGGTGACTCTAGAGGCATACCCTTCTCCAGGTTTCCTGGATGGAGCCACCACTGCAAGGCTCCCTTGATTGCTGGGGGACAAGGAAGCGTCATCGACAAGGGATGGCGCTGATGGGACCAATGTCAAAGGAGTGACCGCTGAAGTGGACGCATGTGGGACCTGGTCCAAGGTACCAACTCTAGCATCACCGCCATGGTCCCCAGACCCTGCAGATAGTGCCAAGCTGAGGGTGTCTTCCTGGCTAAGAACCCGCACACCAGGTGCCTTAGATCTCTTGCTCGCTGAGCCGGCAAAAACACCCTGGCCACACCGGTGTCGAACCGCGCTCCTAAATACTCGATCTCTTGCGCAGGGATCAATTTGCTTTTCCCCAGATTGATTACCCAACCAAGACTTCTCAGGAGCTCGACTACCCTTGCCGTTGCCGTTACACTCTCCTCTCTGGACTTGGCACGGATCAACCAATCGTCTAGGTATGGGTGGACTAGAATCTTCTCTTTGTGCAGTGCCGCCGCCACTACCACCATTACTTTGGTGAAGGTACGCGGGGCTGTCGCCAGGTCAAACGGCAAGGCCTGAAACTGAAAGTGACCTCTTGGCACTGCGAACCGCAGAAACTGCTGATACTAATACAATGGCACACCTCAATCAGCCAAAGCTACATGAAATCCCTCACTGCCATTCCACATACTAATATATGGCCTGTAGCCTGTAGAATCCATTGCTACCTCATTGCTTGTAAAACAACATATGCTGCATAGCCTGTAGAATCCTTGCTACCTCATTGCTTGTAAAATAACATATGCCGCTTGGCCTGTAGAATCCATTGCTACCTCATTGCTTGTAAGATAACACATACTGCATAGCCCCTCTCTGTTCCTCTTCTATGGCTCCACATCACATTGTCTTCCTTTTCTTCATATTCCCTAACCGTTTCCCCACCTACCAGCACCTTCAACTCCTTCACTCCTCATTCCCCCTTTACCACCCTCACTTCCCCCTCCATTACGTCTTCTAACCGATCATCAATTCTTGAGCTTCATCGCACTCTCCCTCTCATTCAACCATCTCCTCTCTGTCTAAGGCAACCTCATCCTCGTTTCCACCATTCTGTCTCCTCTCTATCCCATACTCTGCTACTCCTTCTCCTTCTCTCATCCGGAGATATCAACCCCAATCCTGGCCCCCCTAGATTTCTGTCTCACTCTGAGAAGAGATCTCCACGCAACATGTCTAATCTTATCCATATCCCTCTCCTTTCCCCTTCCATTCTCCCTTGCTCATGTGCCTTGTGGAACGCACACTCTGTCTCTAATAAACTTGCTTTTACTCATGATCTCTTTATCTCTAATGCTCTACATCTTCTTGATCTAACTGAGACCTGGTTCCTCCCAGATGATACCGCATCTACCTCTGCCCTCTGCCATGGGGTCTATCAGTTCTCCCACACGCCTCGTCCCACTGGCCATGGTGGTGGTGTTGGGTTTCTACTTTCTCCCTCTTGCCAATTCCAACCCCTCCTGCTGCCTCAGTCTCACTCCTTCCTCTCTTTTGAAGTCCACTCCATCTGCCTCTTCACTCCACTTCCTCTCCGGGTAGCTGTTATTTATTGACCTCCTGACAAGTCTGCTTCTACCTTTCTCTCTCACTGACTTTGACTTGTGGCTTTCTTTCTTTCCGGACTCCTCTTCCCCCACTCTTATTCTTGGGGATTTTAACATTCATGTCGATAACCCCTCTGATCCTCATGCTTTAAAGCTCCCCTCCATTACCTCCTCGTTTGACCTCCAACTTTGTTCTGCTTCCCCCACTCACCAGCTTGGCCACTGCTTGGACCTGATATTTTTCTCGAGTTGCTTACCCTCGAACGTCTATATCTCAGTTCTTCCCTTATCTGACCATCAACTTTTAAGCTTTAATCTTCATCACCCGCTGCCTCGGCCTCATCCTGTCTCCTCCAACCTATTCAGAAACCTTCATGCTATTGATCCCTTGGCTCTCTCTTCCACCATTTTGTCATCTCTTTCTTCCACTATGTCATCTAAGTCTGTTGATGAGGCAGTAACTTCCTATAATGCTGCACTCTCCTCAGCTCTGGATGCTCTCGCTCCACCCACCCCACGTCCTGTGAGACGTTCTGCACCCCAGCCCTGGCTTTCATCCACTACCCGCTATCTACGTTCCTGCGCCCGTTCTGCTGAGCGTGCTTGGCTCAAATCCCGCTCCCCTGCAGACCTTCTACACTTCAAATTCATGCTTGTCTCTTTTCAATCAGCCATAGCTCTTGCCAAACAAGACTACTATGTCCATCTGACTAACTCTCTTGCCTCTGATCCTTGCCGTCTCTTTACTACTCTAAGCTCTCTCCTCAAAGTGCCTCCTCCTCTGATCCCTCCCTCCCTTTCTGCCCAAATCCCGGCTGACTATTTCCATGACAAAATCCACAAGATTGCCCTCCAATTCCCCACAAAGTCAACTATTTCCCCTCCTCCCCCTCTCCATTCCCAATTCTCCCCCCCCCCTTGCTACCCTCTCTTCCTTTCCTGTGATCTCTGAAGAGGAAACTGCACACCTTCTTTCTTCCTCCAAACTCACCACCTGCTCCTCTGATCCTATCCCCACCCGTCTCCTAAGCCCCATCTCCTCCACCGTTGTCCCTTCCATCTCTCATATTCTCAACCTATCGCTCTCCACTGCAACTGTCCCTGCAGACTTCAAGCATGCTGTGGTCACACCTCTCCTCAAGAAACCCTCACTTGATCCCACCTGTCCTTCTAATTATCGACCCATCTCTCTCCTTCCCTTCATTTCTAAACTACTTGAACGTGCGGTTCACCGCCGCTGCCTCGACTTCCTCTCCTCTCATGCCCTTCTGGATCCCTTACAGTCTGGCTTTCGTCCTTCACACTCTACTGAAATGGCTCTTGCCAAAGTCTCCAGTGACTTGTTCCTGGCAAAATCCAAGGGCCTTTACTCTGTCCTCATCCTTCTTGATCTCTCTGCTGCTTTTGACACTGTTGACCACAACCTTCTCCTCGATACCCTGTCCTCGCTTGGTTTTAAGGGCTCTGTACTATCCTGGTTCTCCTCCTATCTCTCCCATCGCACTTTCAGTGTGTGTTCTGGTGGCTCCTCCTCCTCTGCTACCCCACTCCCAGTTGGTGTACCCCAAGGATCTGTCTTGGGTCCGCTCCTTTTCCCTCTCTATACCCAGTCCCTTGGTGCGCTTATCTCTTCCCATGGCTTTCAGTACCATCTGTACGCTGATGACGCCCAGATCTACCTCTCTATGCCTGAACTCTCTCCGGCAATCCAGACTCGGATCTCTGCCTGCCTTTCTGAAACTGCTGCCTGGATGTCTCACCACCGCTTGAAATTGAACATGGCCAAGACTGAACTTCTTATCTTTCTCCCTAAAACCTCCCCTTCTCTTCCTCCTTTCTCAGTCTCTGTGGATAGCTCTGTACTCCTTCCTGTTTCCTCAGCCTGCAATCTGGGGGTTATCTTTGACTACTCGCTCTCTTTCTCCACACACATCCATCTCGTAGCTAAGACCTGCCGTTTCTTTCTCTATAACATTAGCAAAATCCGCCCTTTCCTTTCTGAACACACTACTAAAACGCTTATCCACTCCTTAATCACCTCCCGTCTCGACTACTGTAACCTACTCCTTGCTGGTCTCCCTTTGAATCATCTCTCTCCCCTTCAATCTGTTCAACACTCTGCTGCGGGGCTAATCTTCCGCCAACCTCGTCATGCCCATATCACTTCTCTTCTCAGGTCGCTTCACTGACTCTCTATCCGTTTCCGCATCCAGTTCAAACTTCTCCTGCTGACCTATAAATGCATTCACTCTGCCGCTCCTCAGTACCTTTCTTCTCTTATCTCTCCCTACGACCCCTCTCGGGAACTCCACTCTTCTAACAAACTGCTTCTATCTGTGCCCTTCTCTTCTACTGCTAACTCCAGACTTCGCTCCTTTCACCTTACTGCACCTTACGCCTGGAACAAACTACCTGTGTCTGTACGCCAGGTACCTTATCTAACCCTCTTCAAATCCAGGTTGAAAGCTCACCTCTTCGATGCTGCTTTAGGATCTTGACTCACCTGATCTCCTTTTTCTTTCCCCTTGTTTTACCCCTGCCTACATCGTCTGTGTTTTGTCTTGACTAGATTGTAAGCTCTGATGAGCAGGGATTGTCTCTTACATGTCTGTGCAGTGCTGCGTATGACTGGTAGTGCTATACAAATGCTCAGTAGTAGTAGTAATAGTAATATGCAAATACGCTTCCGTGAGGTCAAGAGATGTTAGAAACTCTCCCACCCGCACCGCTACAATTACGGACTTCAGGATCTCCATGTGAAAATGAGGGACCCGAAGACAACGATTGACCTGCTTCAAGTCGAGAATTGGCCGAAAGGAGCCCTCCTTCTTTGGTACCATGAAGTAGATGGAGTATCGACCGGAACCACACTGGTCTTTTGGCCCTGGCACCACTGCTCCCAAATCCAAAAGCCTCGACAGCGTCTCCTCCACCGCTGCTCTTTTGGGCAGAGACCCGCGAGGAGACTGCACGAACAATGGGAGAACTGGCCTCGCAAATTCCAGAGCATAGCCTTCCCGTACCACTTCCAAGACCCATAGGTCAGAGGTAACCCGGACCCAAAGCAGAGAGAAACTGCTGCAGACGTCCCCCCTCTGGCAGAATTCCTGCCCGGGCCCCCGTTGTTTCATTATTGCTTCCTAGGGCCGGAGGAGGAAGAAGAGGCCCCAAAGTCTCTCCCTGCCCCCCAAACCCCTGGAAACTCTGCCCTCTCGAGAGGTAACGACCCCTCTGAAAGGGGAATAAGCACGCTTCTCGAAACTTCCGAGCCTCCTGCGGCTGAGACCGCATCGGAGCCCGAGCATGGCTCTGCTTAGGCTTGTCCTCTGGGAGCCTGCCTCCCTTGGACTCACCCAGTTCCTTCACCAACTTGTCCAGCTCTTCCCGGAAAAGCAGCCTACGCTTAAATGGGAGTCTGTTAAGAAGGGGCTTTGAAGAACTATCTGCTGCCCAGTTGCAGAGCCAAAAAGTTAGCCGCCACTACCAAATTTATTTATTTTTATTTATTTAACTGTATTTATATCCCGCTTTTCACCGGTTCAAAGCGGTGTAACAAAAAAAGGGGGGGGGGGGGGGTAATCAGTCATAGGGTAGGGCCATCACCAGGAGGGCAACACTGATGATTTCAGGAAAGGATGGACATAGACATGGACGAGGTAACATAATTTTGATCATAAGTTCTTGATGAGTGGGTTAGGGGATTGGACAGTTATTTGTGGGAGTTTGTTTCTGTTTTGAGATATTCTTGGAATAAGATGGTTTTTAGCTGTTTTCTGAATGACAAGAGATTGCTGTTATTCTTGATGCTGGTTGGTAGAGAATTCCAGAGGGACGGAGCATAAAGTTCAAAGGCTCTGTTGCAGGTCCGTTGTGTGCATTTGGTTCTTTTGTGAGGGACGGTGAGGGAGTTGCTGGAGGTCTGTCTGGTTGTCTTGCTGTGGGCTGGACGAGACAGGAGGGTGCGGAGCTGGGTGCCTTGTGTTTGGTGGATGGCTTTGTGGGTGAGTAGAATAGCTTTGTATTTAATTCTTGCTTCAAGGGGAAGTATGCGTAGGTCCCTCAGAATTGGGGTGATGTGGTCTCGCTTCTTTGCATTTTGAATGATTTTTGCTGTGGTGTTCAAGGCAGTTCGGAGGGGGTTGGTCTGTGTGGCGGGTAGTCCGTGGTAGATTATGTTGCAGTAGTCCAGATGTGGGAGCGTCATAGCTTGCATTACTGTCCTGAGGTTCAAGGAGAGGTCAGAGACGTTGTACCGTTTTAGCTTTGTGGAATATAGTTCCGGTGGTTTTAGAGATTTGTTGCTTGAGGGTTAGAGCTTGGTCAATGATAATGCCCAGATATCTTATTTGTGGCTGTATCCGAATTTGTGTGGTTCCCATGTTGAGGTGTGTAGGTGGCTTGAAGTCCGGGTCTTTTGTTACTATGAGAGCTTCGGTTTTCTTTATATTAATAGGCAGGTTGTTCTCTTGTAGCCAGTTGGATACATCGTTGAAGCATGCTGTTAGATGTTCATTTGTTGGATTTGTGGTTGTAATTGGGGCATAGAGCATTGTCGTCAGCATATATGTGGAAGTTGATGTTGTGGGTGCGTATGAGCAGAGCGGTCGGAGGTAGATGTTGAAGAGCATGGCTGATAGTGTGGATCCTTGAGGCACTCCTTGATGTTGCTGGAAGGGGGGCGAGGTTGAGGTGCTGGTGCGGATTAATTGCTGTCTGTTAGTTAGGAAGGATTGGAACCACTGGAGTACGGTATCTTTAATCCCAATTGTTTGGAGTCTGCATAAGAGTATGATGTGGGAGATGGTGTCGAAGGCTGCTGATATATCTCGGAAGATCATGGCGTATCCGGAGTGTTTTGCCTAGGTTCCTATGATGAGGGTGTTCAGCAGTGTGGTCATGAGGGTCTCGACTCCATGTAGCGGATGGAAACCGTGTTGTTGCGGGTCCAGTATGTTGTTGATGTCTAAAGCCATGTTCTTCGATAAACTTCTTATCAGATCATATTGGCTATCCGCCAAGTAAGCTGCACCCGACTCAATTCTGGCCGCCTCTCCCAGCGACTTGCTCGGGGAGTTGCTAGTAGACTGTATCTGTTACGACCACTGCAGACAAGCCCTGGCTACCCACGCACCACATACCAAGGCCTGACGTGCCAGGGCACTGACATCAAAGGCTTGCTTCAACAAAGTGTCCAGCTTTCTATCCTGGGCATCCTTAAGGGCCGCACTGCCCTCCACTGGAATGGTAGTCTTCTTGGTGACCGCCAACACTGCCGCATCCACTTTTGGTGAGCGCAGCAACTCTTTCTCCAACTCCGGCAAGGGTTACAAGCGCGACATAGACCTGACCCCTCTTAATGCGGACTCCGGCTGATCCCATTCCTACAGAATCATCTGCCGGACCACCTGGTGGACAGGAAACACCTTCTGAGACTTCCTAATCGCATCTTCCAAGGGTTCCTCCTGCGCTGGAACCCCTGTGGTAATATTGAGAACTTTCAAGGACTCATCAATCAGAGCCAGTAACTCCTCCCACTGGTACACCCGAAGAATCCTAGCCTGCTCTTCAGGAATCTCAAGCTCCTCCTCATCTTCCCCCAACTCCCGATCCGTGACCTCTTCATCCAGAGTCTCCGACATGGGGGAGTGG
Source organism: Ichthyophis bannanicus (assembly GCA_033557465.1). NCBI lineage: Eukaryota > Metazoa > Chordata > Amphibia > Gymnophiona > Ichthyophiidae > Ichthyophis > Ichthyophis bannanicus. Next base: position 1,372,796,011 of record CM066032.1, on the reverse strand, counting down.
GGAATGTCCTCCTGCAAGGGCCTAGACCGCTTAAGTGGAACCGTCTCCTCTTATCCCTTGTCCTCCGGCCCCCGCTTAGCCACGCGCCCCTGTGTTGCTATCTGCCCATGTCCTCCTTGCTGACGGAGACAGAATGCTTTGTGCAGAAGCAGAACAAATTCTGGGGAATACCCCTCAAGGCCTTCTCCCTCCAACCCTCCTGCCGAAGTGGAGGGCCCGGGCTGAGGGAGAGAAGGGACCGGCTGCTCCAAACCAGGAGACCTAGGAGATCCTGAACCGAGGATTGCCTTTAGGGGCGCTTCTAACTCCTGGGAGAGTGAAGAAAGAGGACCTTGAGACCCACTGGCCTGTATCCCCTGCTCCACTGAAGCTGCCAACAGCGTGCAGCCCCTACACACACCGGCTTCCAACGCCGCCCCCCGCCGGGTCCCACAGACCAAACATTGCGGTCTCCCAGGCACAGTGACGGACCCTTCAACTCACCAAATTCCAATATGTATATAAATATATATCTCTATATATCTACCTAAACCTATATAAATCTAATATATAGATATATTTATAGATATATACCTATGCATAGATGTACAAATATTCCACTAAAATGCATAGCTTACAAAGTTACATCAACTTATTCTCTTTTTTTTTTTTAATGAACAAGATACTTGTTAACCAGCAGGAAAAAAACCAAGCCAGAAAAAAGCCCTCCCCCCCCCCGACAAGGCGTTTTGGCCTAAAAATGCGGGAGCTGACTTGGGCTGCAAGCCTCCGCCTCCCCGACCTGTTCCCCGAAGGCGGGAGGCTCCTACGAGGCCTGAGTCAGCTGCCGTGAGGCTGCAAAGCCACCCGCGCAACGCTGCTTCTTCGGGCTTCCTGCCCTGAATCTTTCTCAGCTCCTCCTCCGGCTGTGCTTGGCCTTCTCTCCCTCGCACTCAGCCGCCGGCAAGGGCTTTGGCTGCGAGGCAGGAAGACAGGCGTGGTGGGCCCTGCTGCTGCAACAGCTCTGGCAGCACTGAGACCCTGCCGGAATCACCGAAGGCTTTTTTTTTTTTTTTTTTTTTTAAGTCAGTCCGCCGCAGCCTCCTCCAAAACCCTGGGCCCTGACAATTGAAGGGAGGGGGGTGGGAGGAACTTCACTAAAACCCCAACAAAAATAAAGAAAAATATATATAATCACCCAGGAGGGTTAAATAAACCAAATTAAAGCAATAAAACCCAGATCCTAACTGTCTCTCCAAGAAGCCTATCCTTTGGCTTGCTGCTCTCTCCAGCGTTTGGAGACCGAGTATACTGGAGCTGGTGGGAAGTGCCAGTGCTATATATATCCTAAAAAGAGTGACATACTCAGTCTCCAAAGCTGCTGGAATGGGAGCACAACCCCCAGAGGAAAGGGACTGGACTGGAGGGATGCTTAGGAATTGGCTTTGTTCCGACCTATTCTAAAAAATCCCACAGCTCATAAAGGAGAACCTGCCTCTTACAGGCCCATCTGCAGCCTCCCTTTCATCTCAAAAATAACTGAATGAATAGCATTGCAGCAACTTCAGAGCCATATTGACAAGCATGCTCCACTAGATAAACACAGACATGGATTTAGACCATGCCATGGGGTAGAAACACTCCTGACATCACTACTAGATACAATAGCAAGAGGCATAGAGAAGCTTAACCGTGCATACATCCTAATCTTTCTAGACAAAGCCGCAGCATTTGACACCATTCCACAAAAACTCCTACTTGCAAAACTATAAGCCATTGGAGTCAGTGGTACCCCACTCAAATGGATTCAGTCATACTTGTCAGACCGTCACCAACAAGTATGCATAGGACCAAACAAGTTAGTGCCATACAGACAACACAAAGGAGTTCCAAAGGCTCTGCGTTATCTTCACTACTCTTCAACGTATTCATGCAACCCATATGTACAATATTCCATAAACACGATATTCACTACAGGATCTATGCAGATGATATTGTGATGTTTACATCTTATGGCATTCTTACTCCAAATCTAAGCAAAATAAAAGTCTGCTTCCAAGAAATCTCACAATGGCTGCATGAATCCAGGCTGCAGATCAACTACAAAAAAACAGAAGTGATCTATATTCTCTTCTCCCCCCCCCCCCCCCCCCACTCCCCAAAACACTCAGAATCCACAACAATTAACTAGAAACAAAGCAGGAGGTGAAATATCTGGGTATAACAACTGAGCAGCAGCTCAATTTCTCCTTTCACATCACCAGAACCACAAGAGCTACATACCACAAAATAAAAATACTCCTCATCCTTCAACCTCTACTAGCAATGTCAGACTTCCACTCAGTATAGGCCCTCATCTTCCCCCTCCTGGATTTCAGTAACAGCATATACCAGGGGCTCCACAAACATGCACTTCATCAGCTACAAGCACCATAGTAAAAGCAAAAAACAACAACTATATTACCCCAATTTTAAAAGATCTACACTGGCTACCTGTATTCAGCTGAATTAAATATAAATCAATAATGAACATATTCATAACCCTACATGACCAATCATCACCATACCTAAAGTCCCTCATCCGAACACTAACAACCACCAGAGAAAGGTGCAGATGTAATCAGAACTTACAGAACTTGCCAACAGAAATAACGCAGGTAAAGCACAGTTACTTACCTGTAACAGGTGATCTCTGGGAACAGCAGGAATAAGTCTTCACATATGGGTATCGTCGGTACCGACGGAGCCTGCGCGGTAACGCTCCCCAGCGTCCAATCAGAAAGCTTTTGGGAGCATCCCACAGCGCCTGGGTGCTGCCTTCCCGCCTTTCCCAACTGTCTCTCCTCAGTTGAGTTTTAAAGCTGAGACAAAGAGAGAGGGGGAAAGGAAAGATAGATACAACTCCTAGGGGAGGTGGGTGGGTTGTGAAGATTTATTCCTGCTGTTCCCAGAGATCACCTGTTACAGGTAAGTAACTGTGCTATCTCCAGGAACAAGCAGGAATGAGTCTTCACATATGGGGACTCCCTAGCTTTAGATGCCAGGGAGAGACCCCAGAAGTTGTGTGTCCCTGGGACAGGGCTCCACTTCCCCCATGGATCTCTGGCATCCTATCAGGGATGGTGGGTAGGAGTTGATTAAGTATGGAACAGGTGTTTGAGAACAGCCTGACCAAACAAGGCATCCCGGCGGGAGTCCTTGTCCAAGCAGTAATGGGCTGTGAAGGTATGAACCGAGGCCCAAGTGGCTGCTCGACAGATGTCGTCAATAGACACAGAGTTCAGATGAGCGTTTTGAGGGGACTTCCACCACTGGAGGGACAAAATGAGGCAACTTATGTTTGCTATTTTGTCTGACAGGCAGTCTAATGCCTGGGTCCATTGGGTGGATAAAGTCCACTGAGCTGCCCTCATGTGAAGGCGAGCATATGGAACCACATGCACGATGGATGCCATGTGGCCTAGTAACTGTAACATCTCTCGAGCAGTTAAGTGGGGCTTCAACTCTGCTTGAGAAGCTAACTGCACCAAGCGAAGGCAATGGGCCTGGGAGAGATAGGCCCTTGCCCTTGTCGTATCCAGCAACGCCCCTATAAACTACAGGGACTGAGTAGGGGTCAAATTGGATTTTGGGATGTTTATTACCAGCCCTAAATACTGAAGGATACGCATTGTGCAGGTTAGAGTACTCTTGGCCTCTGACTGAGTGGGAGCTTGAATGAGCCAGTCGTCCAAATAAGGGAAGACGAATAGTCCCAGAGTGCGCAGAAATGTAGCTACCACTGGCATGCATTTTGTGAACACCCTTGGTGCAGAGTCCAGACCAAAAGGGAGCACTCTGTATTGATAGTGCTTCTCATGAAAAAGGAACCGAAAGAACCTTCTGTGAGTTGGATGGATGAGAACATGGGTGTACGCATCCTTGAGATCTAGAGAACAAAGCCAATCCTGAGTCTGAAGGTATGGCAGCAGAGTTCCCAGAAAAATCATTTTGAATTTTTCCTTGACTAGGAATCTGTTCAATTCTCTGAGATCTAAGATGGGTCTGTAGCCCCCTGTTTTCTTTGGAATAAGAAAATAGGGGGAGTAGAAACCTGTGCCCTGTTGTTGAAGAGGCACTTCCTCTATTGCCCCCTGGGCGAGAAGGGTGGCAATCTCCTGCCCCAACAGGTTGAGGAGGGAGGTTGGAGAATTGAACTGGTGCACTCTTGTGTGAGGGGGCAAGCTTGAAAAATGAAGTTTGCATCCCTCTCTTATGATGGAGAGTGTCCAATGCTCTGCTGTAATTTGCCCCCACCTGGGAGCAAAATGACATAACCTTCCTGGAATGGTGGAGGGCTCTGGTCCTTCCAGAGCCAGGGATGCTAAGTTCTCTAGCAGAAAGTCAAAGGCCCTGAGGGAGCTGAGGTTGCTGGGCCGGTGGAGGCCTAGCAGCCTTTGCTTTGCTCTGTTTGGATGATTGCTGACGTTTGGTAGGGAACTGAGCTGCAGAAGATGCCCGCTGACCATAAGCAGGATAAAATCTTCCCTTTTTCGGAAAAGGTGCTTTCTTGAACAACCTTTTCTTAACAGGAGCAGCTGTGGACTTGGATAGTCTATCCAAGGCAGAATTTTCAGCATCCATCTGATTGGCTTTTGCTTGCCAATCTTTACCAAACAGGTTTTCAACTGTACAAGGGATATTTCCCAATTCATCTTGAACCCAGATCTCCAAATCAGATGCTTGAAGCCAAGCAATTCTACGTGCACCTATGGCAATAGCTGCTTACACATTCAAAGGAGTCGAAAGCTGCACGGTTGGAGAATTTGGAGATATCTTGGGCATGTTTGAGCCAAGTGAGAAAGTCCTGTCTTTTATCTTCAGAAATGAAAGGACTTAAAGTCTGCAAATGATCAGTGACTTCTTTTAAGAACATTCCCATGTAAACACTATAGGAATTAATTCTCGCAGCAAGCATGGAAGCTTGGAAGACTCTTCTTCCAAAAGCATCCAGGGTTCTACATTCACGTCCTGGAGGATTAGAGGCATGTCTTTTGGCACTTCTAATCTTTCTCATAGCAGACTCAACCACAATAGAGTGGTGAGGAAGTTGAGTTTTATGGAAACCAGGACAAGGAGGGACACGATACATGGTATCCAACCTGCGAGAATGAGGGGAGGTGGTCAGAGGTGCTTCCCACATCCTCAACATGAGATCATACAAAATCTCATGAACAGGCAAGGTAGCTGCCTCCTTAGGAGTTTTAGGATATTGTAAAATATCTAACTCCTTGGCTCTGGGTTCTGTCTCAGGGGCCACCGTGATGGAAAGGCCCCGAGCCACCTCCCTGATGAAGTCTTGAAAAGACAAGTCCTCTGGAGGAGACATCCTTCGTTTAGGAGAGGACTCCTCCTGTGGAAGAAGCATCACTGCATCGACCGACTCTTCAGAATCCTCAGAGTCCTTAGAGGAATCGAAGTATCGCCTGTCCGGATGCTCTTGCAAAGCCCGATACCCATACCGACCGGGATCGGTATTGGGAATAACCGGTACCGGGGTATCGATACCGGAGGGCTTCAGAGGACAGAGTACCGGCATAGCGGACACCGATGCCGATTTCGATGCCACCGGTACCGGGATCGGTACTGATGGCGATGCTAGAGCCGGTATCGGTGGGGTAGTCTGTTGCGGTACCACAGGGGTCGATGCCACAAGGAAAGCCGCCAGACTGCGTTCGATGGACAGAATCCTCTGATCCATCGACGCCGCCAATGCTTGGAAGTCGGTACCGGTGGAAGCCACCGGTACCCCAGAGCATGGCACCAGGAGATCTGTTGAGGCCACGCCATCAAGATCATCCTGGAACCCCGATGATGATGCTTTAGAGGCCGAAGCCTCCCGCCGGAGTAATTTTGCCGGTGCAGATTCCTTGAGGGCAATGCCAGAGGCATCTCGATGCTTAGAAGGAGATCTACCCTTCGAGGACCGGCTGGATTTATGTTTAGTTACCTGAGATCCATGTGAGGAAGAAGAAGCCCTGGAAGACGTCGATGCCACCGAAGCCACATCAGAGGGAAACAGGGTACTGAGCTTGGCAGCTCGGTTCTGCCGACCTCTTTTAGACATCATAGAACAGGACATACAATCTGTGATGGAATGGTCAGGACCTAAACATTTTAGACACCAGTCATGGGTGTCGGTGACGGAAATGGTACCGCCACATTTTGTGCACTTCTTAAATCCTGAGGCAGGCTTTTCCATGTTAAGGAAAAAGGTTTTGGGCCTAAGGCCCAAAACGCAAGTGCACCTGAAGAAAAAAGAAACGGAAAAAAGTTGTTTTTTTTTAAACAAGAAGAAAAGAAAAAGACCGGCGGTACCGGTAGAGCGTTGAAGAAGGCAAACGCGACACAAAAGAAATAAAGAAGCGGGCTTCTCCATGAGGAGAAAAAATGTTCAGGCCTAAGGCCCAAACCGAAAATGCACAGTTGAAGAAAGAAAAGGGTTTTTTTTTTTTTTTTTTTTAAGAAAGAAAAAAAAGACCGGCGGTACCGGTCTGACGTCGAAGAAGGCAGACGCGACACAGAAAAATAAAGAAAAAAATAAAGAAATTCTTCTGCGGTGACAGGAACACGACCTGCTGGCTCCGCGGAAAAAGAAGAACTGAGGAGAAACAGTTGGGAAAGGCGGGAAGGCAGCACGCAGGCGCTGTGGGATGCTCCCAAAGGCTTTCTGATTGGACGCTGGGGAGCGTTCCCGCGCAGGCTCCGTCGGTACCGACGATACCCATATGTGAAGACTCATTCCTGCTTGTTCCTGGAGATATCAAAATACTCACAGCAGAGCCTTCTCCACTTATGCACCTGATCTATGGAATGCACTCCCCAACAACCTTGGAGAAACACACAACCTAACAAAATTCCGGAAAGAATTCAAGACATTCCTATTCAAAGAACACTTCAAGGACTAAATGGTGTATCCCCATGGAGCAACAAAACTTGCGGATACTTATCCCCCTTTCAAAAGGTACCAACCTTCCACTTGACTCCTCCCTTCCATTCCTCCCAACAATACACAATCTTTGTTTTACATAATTGCAGTTATTTGAATATGTTACAGTCTATAGACCGTAGTTACCAAATGTAATTGTTCTGTTCAATGTTACTAAGGTTCTATGTAAAACAGTTAATGTTTTGTTCTCTTTAAACCACTGATTCCCAGATAAGGCGGTATAAAAAAAAAGGAAAGAGAAAAATAAATAAATAATTAGTAGTTACCAAGGGCTGTATCCTTTTGGTCTGGCATCTACAAAAAGAGGTTGCACCTGGAAGGTCTGGAACTATGCAGAGGCGTTGGAAGTGCTCAAGCAGGCCAAAGTGGCGACGGATGGATTGGAGTGGCCGGAGAAGACTGCATGAAGAAATATGGCAGATGGACTGTGGTGGCCAAAGGAGGGGCAAAGAGAAAGAGGAAAGGACTGGTGAAGGATGTGACTATCTGAAAACTCTTGCTCAAGTGGACATTGGACTGCGATGTTTTGGTGAAGTTGGGGAGGGGGGTGAATGTGGGGTTAAGTATGATTTATTCTAGAATGAGTTGTTCTGTGTGGGGTGTACATGGGTAAGCAAAGGGGAAGAGTGTGGCTTGATGAATCAGTGGGGAGAGGGTAGGTGTGGTAAGGGGTGTGAAAGGCAAGGAGAGGGGCTGGGTGAGTTGAGTTACTAATTCTAGTAATTCGTCTTTGGAAGGAGGCAGGGTTCATGGCTGGGGAGGCAGGGAGAGAAGGAATAGGGTTAGGGCTGGGGGGAGGACTGGGGGGAGGGGGAGGAGATGAGGGAATTAGATTAGGGTTAGGGGGAAGAGGCAAAGCGGAGTGGGTCAATACATCAATTAATGCCAAAGGGTTAAAATTTGTGGCAGAAGTGGAGGCAGTTGGTGAGGAAAGGAGAAAGGCTAAGGGCAGATTTTTTGTGTGTGCAGGAAACACATTTGAGTGTCCATCAAGAGAAAAATTTGGTGAGTAAGCATTTCCCAAAGTTTTTTTCTGGCGGGGAACTAAGATATGCCAAAAAAGGGGGGGTGAGCATTTTGGAAGGAGGGGAGAGGATAGTGGACATGAAGAGAGTGGTGAAGGACAATGGAGGCCGGTATCTCTATAGGTGTGCTTGGGGGGGTAGGGGGAGGAGGTTGTTGTGGCTTGTATTTAATGCCCCAAATGATAAACAGGGAATTTTCTTTAATGAGGTTGGAAAGAAATTATTTGAATTCAAAGATCTACCTATTATCCTGGGTGGGGATTTCAATCTCATTGTAGACCCAAGAGTAGATAACAGTGGTGGAGCTCATATGGAAGGAGGGTGGGAAAGGGTGCAGCTGAGGAAATAGCGTAGTTACTCACCTGTAACAGGTGTTCTCCAGGAGCAACAGGAATCAGTCCTCACTTATGGGTGACGTCGGCGCCGACGGAGCCCTCGCGGAGCAATTTTCCCCAGCTTTCAAAGAAAGCCTTTGGGAATTGCAGCGCGCATGCGCGGTCGTCTTCCCGCCCGAGGGTGCCATCTTAGCCAGTCAGATGACATAGCTAAAAAAGACAGCATAAAATTATTTGCAAAAAACATAAGCAGACGATTGCAACTCCAAGGGGAGGAGGGAGGGTAGTGAGGACTGATTCCTGCTGCTCCTGGAGAACACCTGTTACAGGTGAGTAACTACGCTTTCTCCAGGACCAAGCAGGAAGTCAGTCCTCACTTATGGGACTCCCAAGCTCAAGGCTACCGGAGACCCTAAGCACAAAAATGAGCTCCCTCTAGCTCAGCAGCACAGAAGGAAAGAATCTTCGCTGAATTATCACCCACCGGTAGCCCACATCCGGGATGGAGGGTAGGAGTTGCTCAGACCTCAAAGAGATTACGGAGGACTGCCTGTCCGAAAGCACTGTCCCTGCGGGACTCCCTCTCGAGACAGTAATGGACCGCAAAAGTCTGGCTCGAAGACCAAGTAGCGGCCCGGCAGATGTCTGCCAGCGGAACAGAGCGGAGGTAAGCCACTGACGTAGCCTTTGCCCGAACGCAATGAGCCGTGACTCGATTTTCTAAGGAGAGTCCGGCTGCCCCATAAGCCCAAGAGATACAGTCCGCAACCCAGGTGGACAGAGTACGCTTGGAGACCGGGAGCCCCAATTTATTGGGGTCAAAAGACACAAAAAGCTGAGCAGCTTTACGGTGCTCCCGCGTACGGTCAAGGTAGAAGTTTAATGCCCTTCTACAGTCCAGGGTATGGAGGACCGTTTCAGCTCGGCTGGAGTGTGGTCTGGGAAAGAAGGTTGGAAGTACCACCTCCTGATTGATGTGAAAAGGGGAGACCACTTTTGGAAGAAATTTTGGGTGAGTCCGTAGGACTACCCTATTTTTGTAGAACCGAGTGTAAGGGGGATCAGACACGAGGGCCTGCAATTCACTTACGCGTCTAGCGGAAGTGAGGGCTATCAAGAACAGTGTTTTCCAAGACAGAAAACGGAGAGAACAGGTAGCCATAGGTTCAAAAGGCGGACAGGTGATCCGCTGCAAAACCACATTCAGGTCCCAGTCAGGCGCTGGCGGGCGCAGAGGTGGTTTAAGTAGAAGGAGACCTCGGAGAAACCTCGCTACGAGAGGGTCGCTGGAGAGAGGTCTACCGTCCACCGGCACATGATGTGCCGAAAGAGCACTGAGGTGAACTTTGACGGAGTTGGACTTAAGTCCCAGATTAGAGAGGTGTAGCAAGTACTGCAAGATCACCGACACCGGGCAGGAGAAGGGATCCTGAGACTGTTGGGTACACCAGACGGCAAAGCGACGCCATTTAAGGGCGTAGCATTTGCGGGTAGAAGGCCGACGCGAAGCCAAGACGACCTCCTCCACCTCTGCCGGCAGGAGAAGGGGAGCAAGGACTACCCTCTCAGCAGCCAGGCCATGAGGTTGAGAGACCTGAGGTTGGGGTGTAGTAGAGACCCCTGATCCTGGGTGAGGAGATCCGGTTGTACCCCAGAGGGAATGGATCCTCCACCGCTAATTGCAGTAGGAGCGGAAACCACGGCTGTCTGGGCCAGCGAGGGGCCACCAGGATCATGAAGGCTTTGTCTCGGAGAACCTTGAAAAGAGTCCGAGAGACTAGCGGGATGGGAGGGAAAGCGTACAGAAGGCTCCCCGACCATGAAATTAGAAAAGCGTCTGCCGCAACCCGAAGGGGGTGTGGCTGACGAGAGCAGAAGCGAGGAAGCTGCCGGTTGTGAGGACTGGCAAAGAGATCCACCGTGGGGAGGCCCCACTTTAGGAAGAGCTTCTGAACTACCAAGGGATCCAGACGCCACTCGTGCGGCTGGAGGATCCTGCTGAGTTTGTCCGCCAGGCAATTCTCTTGGCCCGGGAGATAAACTGCCTTGAGGAGAATGCCGTGACTGACGGCCCAAGAGCAGAGCTTCTGTGCCTCCCGGCAGAGGAGGAAGGAGCCCGTGCCCCCCTGCTTGTTCACGTAGAACATGGCAACTTGATTGTCCGTCTGGACAAGGACGGACTGGTGGGAAGTCAGGTGGGAGAAAGCCCTGAGAGCCAGGCGGATCGCCCTGAGCTCCAGGAAGTTGATCTGCTGAGCAGACTCCCACGTGGTCCAGAGGCCCTGAGTACGTGCCCCTTGGCAATGTGCTCCCCAGCCCAGGAGGGATGCATCCGTGGTCAGCACCCGGGTCGGCTGAGGTGACTGGAAAGGCATTCCGAATATCAGGTTCGGCTGCCGAAGCCACCACCGGAGAGACGAGATCAGCGGCTCGGAGACGCGCACTAGGTCTGCTAGGCCGCCTGTGGCTTGTCGCCACTGCTGGCGGAGACACCATTGAGCAGGCCGCATATTCAGGCGGGCATTGGGGGTCACATGGACGGTGGAAGCCATATGGCCGAGCAGTCTCAGGAAGCGCCCGGCGGAGACCAGGGGCTGGCTGCGGAAAACGGTCGGCTAGGTCCATGAGCCGTTGAGCCCTGTCGAGCGGTAGGTACGCTCGTGCCTGAGGAGTGTGGAGCCTTGCACCGATGAACTCGAGATCCTGTGAGGGGAGCAAAGTGGACTTTGCGAAATTTATAACAAAGCCCAAGTACTGCAGAAGAGTCACCGTGCGGCGTGTGGCGCTGGTGACCTCCGGAGCGGACGCCGCTCTGATGAGCCAGTCGTCGAGGTACGGAAAGACATATAGGCCGTGAAGCCGGAGATGGGCCGCCACCACTACGAGACATTTTGTGAAGACTCGCGGCGCGGAGGACAGGCCAAAGGGCAGTACTCTGTACTGGTAATGATTTCCTGCCACCACAAACCTTAGGTATTGGCGGTGGCTTGGGTGGATGAGGATGTGTGTGTAGGCATCCTTTAGATCCAAGGAGCATAGCCAATCTCCCTGCTGGAGGTAGGGCAGAAGGATTCCAAGGGTAAGCATTTTGAACTTCTCCCGCACAAGGAACTTGTTGAGGTTGCGCAAGTCCAGGATGGGTCTGAGGCCCCCTGTTCTCTTTGGTATTAGAAAATACCTGGAATAAAAGCCTTGACCTCTCAGGTGGTGTGGCACCGGTTCCACCGCCTGTTCCTGCAGAAGACCTGCTAACTCCTGAAGGAGTAATTCCCTGTGCAGAGGGGGTCGTGGAGGTTCTCCCGGAAAATAGGAGGGAGGGACCTGGTGGAAGTGGAGAAGATAGCCTTCCCGCACGACTTGAAGCACCCAGGCATCTGCGGTGATGCTGGACCACCTGTGGGCGAAGTGAACCAGCCGGCCTCCGGTGCTGGGAGGAACCAGCGGGGGGGGAGAGGCTATGCTTTGTGAGTCAAAAACCCCCACCCTGCTGAGCAGGGGCTGGTGGTGCAGGCTTGGGGGCTTGCTGCCTACGGGACCCGTTACCCCGTCCCTTGGCCTGCTGGCCCTGTTAGGGAGCTGCAGGGGCCTGATAATGGGGGTATTGTTTGTAGGCAGCCGCCTTCCTCGGGTAAAAGGACTTTTTCCCCGAGCCCTTCTTTTTCTGGGAAGGGGCGGAGGTCTTCCTAGAAAGCCTGGTCCTGGTGAGAGTCTCAGTCTCAATTTGCGCAGCCTTTTCCGCCATGGGCTTGCCAAAGAGGTTTTCGCCTCGGCAGGGGACATCGACCAACTTGTCCTGCACCCAGGGCTCAAGGTCTGACGACTGAAGCCAAGCCTGTCGGCGGGCACCGATGCCGGCTGCGGCCACTCGAGCCGATGCTTCAAAGCCATCATAGGCTGCCCGGGACATGAACTTTGAGCATTCCCGAATGCCAGTGGACAAGGCTAGGAACCTCCGCAAGGGTTCCTCGGACAAACCAGCGGAGAATCCGGCTAGCTCTTTAGCCAGATCCCGGAGATACATGCCCATGTATAGCTGGTAAGTCTGGACACGACATGCGAGCATAGAGCCCTGGAAACACTTCTTACCAAGGCCATCCAGGTTACGGGCCTCCCTGCCAGGAGGCACCGAGGAGTGCATCTTCTGGCTCTTAAGACGATGCATGGCCGATTCCACTACCATGGAATGGTGTGGCAGCTGTGCCTTTTGAAAGCCAGGGCTCTTGCGGACTCGATAGATAGAATCGACCCGCTTGCTCAGGACCGGCGAGGAGGCCGGACTCTCCCACATGCGGAAGAGTAGTCGTTCCAGCATAGGAGGAACCGGTACAGTAAAGTGTTCCCTCGCGGGAGAGTCATACTGGAGGGCGTCGAGCTCTTCGGCTCGAGGTCTTCCTCGGGATCCGCAGGGAAGGCCAAAGCCTTGGCCATATCCCTAACTAAGTCCGAGAACCGGGCATCCTCCGGGGGGGACTGCTTCCGAGGCTCGGACTCCGGTGAGTCCGAGGGGACACACCGAGTCCGGAAAGAATCAGGCGACTCTTCCTCTTCAGACTCCCAGACCGACTCCTACGAGGACTCGGTGGGGTCGGCCCGGGCAGGGCGCGGCGCCTGCCGCCCCGACGCCGAGGGAGTCGGCGTCCTCGGTCCCGAACGGGAGGCCGAGGGTGACCTCGACCGAGGATCGACTCGAGTTCTCATCGACTCGAGGATCGGCTCGGTCTCCGGGGTCGACTTGGACGTCGACGTCCCGGCGGTCGGGGCAGCGGCGCCAGCGAGGCCAGCGAGCAGTGCCCGCTGCTGGTCCATGAAGGCAGACAGTCTGCTCTCCAAGGCCGTCAACCTGAGTCCGAGCTCAGGTGACCCAGCAGCCCCCGACTCGGGCCCCGACGGCATCGGGCCCGACGTCGGCTGTCGCGGAGGCGAGTCCAGAAGGACCACAGGACTTACCCGAGCAGGCATCTCCGACTCCAGGCGAGGTCGCTTCGTGAGGTGTTCCTTCTCCAAGGACCCGGGGCGGCTGTCGGGGCTATGCGACCTGGCCCTCGCAGAACCAGGAGCGTCCACCGACGCCGCCCTCGCGGGTTTCACCTTCCGACGATGGTCCCCGGAGGGAGAACCCCGGTTGGAGGAACTCCGGCGACGGTCCGAGCTGGAGCCTTTGGACGCGGAGGCCTCCGACGAGGTCCGGGTACGGCTGGGGTCAGCGAAGATTCTATCACGCTGATGCCGCCGACTTCTCAACGCTTTTGAGGACATTTTGCCGCAGGGCCCTCAGATCAGTTCCTCATGATCCGGGCCCAGGCAGCGGAGGCAAAAGTCGTGTGTGTCAGTTAGTGACATATTTCGGTCACACTGACCACACCGCTTAAACCCACTGGCAGCCATCGGGGGAAAAAGGGCCCCTGCGAGGTCAAAGGACCGGGCTGCCAGGGAAAAATCGAAAACGAAAGCTGACAAAGTCAGAAAAACCGAAAAAAGTAAGAGGACTTGTGACCGGCGTCGCGAGTCCGGGCGTGAAAAAGATCGGCGTCGAACCGAAGGAAAAAGAATAAAATAATGAAGAAAAAATCGACTTTTTCGCGGGGACAAGACGGGGACGTCTGTAGGGCTCCGCGGAAAAAAGAAGACTGGCTAAGATGGCACCCTCGGGCGGGAAGACGACCGCGCATGCGCGCTGCAATTCCCAAAGGCTTTCTTTGAAAGCTGGGGAAAATTGCTCCGCGAGGGCTCCGTCGGCGCCGACGTCACCCATAAGTGAGGACTGACTTCCTGCTTGGTCCTGGAGAATAAGAGATAGCTTGGGACTAGTGGACATTTGGCAGGTTTATTACCCCAGGGCTCGCAGGTATACGTTTTACTCTGCTGCACATGGCTCATTTAGTTGGTTGGATATGGCTTGGGTGAATAGCCAGTTGGCAAATCTGGTGGGGGATGTTGAGATGGGCCCCATAAAGTGGACGGACCATGCGCTAGTGAGCATCCTCTTAACTTTTGGGATGGAGAAGGGTGGGCTGCACTTCTGGAGTTTAAATGATTCACTTTTGAAAGAGGAAGTCTATGTGGAGCAAATAGGAAAGGTGCTGGAACAATACTTACAGTTTAATTTGGGGGAGGGAGGTGGCTTTGGGAACAGTTTGGGATGGGCTGAAAGTTAGGGGGCATTTTATCAGAGTTGCAGCGGGAGTTCATAAGCATAAAAGGAAGAGGGAAGAAGAGATGATAGAGAAGACCTCTTTCAAACCCTAGTTTTGAATGTTGTGAGAAGTTGCTTCTTCTCCTTGTGTCATATAAACTCGATTAGGCCTTATTTAGATGCTAGAACCTCAAAACAGTCATTCATTTCCTTATAATCAACAAATTAGACTACTCTAACTTCCTTTTAGCAGGTGTCTCTAAATCCCAGCTCCAATGTCTTCAAAACATCACTGTCAAACTGATTTACAATGCTAAAAGATCCGACCATGTTACCCCATATCAGATTCAGTTCAAAATTCTCTTCATGCCACATCAAGCTTTTTATTCAGGTCTTCCCTACTACCTTCATGTGCAATTTACTCCTGACACTCCATCTCATGCTTCACTTCGTTAATCAGAATCTCCTCATCATTCTGACCAAAACCACTCCGCACCTCGAAACTTACAAAGGCTTTGCTTTCAGTTGTATTGAGCCTTCTCTCTCTGGAATGCTCTTCCAGTGCACCTTCACCTTGAATCATCACATACCAAATTTAAGACCAGATTAAAAACCTGTCTCTTCATACGTGCCCTTTTTTTTTATTAGGAATTTCTATTTAATACAGCAGAAACAAGTACATAGAAATATGCGAAATACATCAAAAGAAGAAAAAAAAAGGATCATATCCCAAAGGATTACCCAAAAAAATACTTCGATTAGACTACATCCAGGAGGGCAGAGGGCAACAATAACCTAGAGCAAATTACTTTATCAAGCTCTAAATTCCCAGATCCCAATAAGAAAACAAAAACACATATAATATACATAAGAAACCTACCCTTAGGTGCCACTACGTACCCCACCTTTCCTGCTCTTCAAAGAAACCCTCTAACTCAGCTGTTCTCAACCTGTGGGTCGCGACCCCCATGGAGATCACCACAGGATTTAGCAGGGGGTCGCCTCACTCCGCCAAGTTAAAAAAAAAAATTTAAAAAGCGCACAAGTTGCTGCCGCTGCCGAGTCCACTTCTCGGCAGCGGCAAACTCACCACCTCCCTTCTAATGCAGCCGCGGCTACCTGCCTCTTATGGAATCGCGGCTGGGCCTGTAAAATCGTTGCGGAGCCTTCCTGTCTCTCGATGGGCTCCGTGCAGCATTGTCCTGCCTCCAAAGGAAGTTGTTTACCACTTCCTTTGGAGGCAGGACAATGCTGCACAGAGCCCATTTAGAGACAGAAAGGCTCCGCACCAGCTTCACAGGCACAGCCACGGTTCCCTAAGAGACAGGGAGCTGCGGCTGTAGAAGAAGGAGGCAGACATGGACAGATGGGGGGCTGACATGGAGGGACAGAGGGGGGGCTGACATGGATGGAGGGGGGGCTGACATGGATGGAGGGAGGGAGAGAGGCTGATATGGAGGGAGGGAGGGGGAGGGCTGACATGGACAAAGGGGAGAGACGGGGGGACATACTGCACAGACAGGGGATAAATGCTGGACAGAGGGGAGAGACAGTGCGGGATAGGATTATAATGGGCTGATGGGGGAGCTAGCACTGGTAATGGGCAGATGGGAGGGCTAGGACTGGTAATGGGTGGATTAGAGAAGGCTAGGACTGGGAATGGACTGATCAAGGGGGAGGGTTGGGACTGGTAATGGGCTGATAGGGGGGTAGGACTGGTAATGGATTGATGGGGGGCTAGCATTGGAAATGAGCTGATCGGTGAGGTTAGGACTGGAAATGGGCTGATTAGAGGAGCCTAGCACTGGTAATGGGGTTGAGGGGGGACTAGCACTGGAAATAAGCTGATTAGGGGAGGCTAGGACTGGTAATGGACTGATGGGAGGCTAGCATTGGAAATGAGCTGATTGGGGGGCTATGACTGGAAATGGGCTGATTAGTGGAGGCTAGGACTGGTAATGAGCTGATGGGAGTGTAGGAATGGTATTGGGCTGATTAGGGGAGGCTAGCACTGGTAATGGGGTTGAAGGTAGACTAGCACTGGAAGTGAGCTGATTGGGGGGCTTCGACTAGGAATGGGCTGATTGTGGGGAGGGGAGGATAGAGCTGCTGGCCCTGGAAGAAAACTGGGTGCTAAGGCTACAAATGGGCTGATATGAGGGGATGGGAGAATGGAACTGGAAGGGAGTGGATCTGAGAGGGGCTGCCATGGTATCTGTACTAGAAGGGACTGGTCAGTGGGGAAGGAGGGGGACTGGAAGGGAATGGACACCAGTGGCAGTCATGGGAATGCAAGTTGACATTGGAAGGTACTGGGAGTGAGGACTGGAAAGGGGCTGATACTGGGGAGGGTTACTGGGACTGGAAATAGGCTGATGGAAAGAAGTAAAGAAAACGAAAGAAGAGATAAGAAATGGCAGATGGACCATAGACCACAGAAAGAGAGCTAAGAGAAGACAGGAAAGCAGAAGCCTCAGATCAGGACCAGTATGATCAGAGAATAAATTGGTCAGACAACAAAGGTAGAAAAAATAATTTTATTTCATATTAGTGATTAGACTACAAAATCATAATAATTTTGAAATCAAATATTGTTACTGGTTATTGAGATTAATTATTGTGGTTTAAATAAGTAAATTTTATAAATAAAAACATAATGCAAAGGCCTATAATATATTAATAATTCAACAAATGATTACAGCGACAATGCATTAATGGTAAAGGAAGAGAGATGCATTTGATTTTATCATTGGGAGTCATCAGAAATTGACCAATGGTAAAAGGGGTCACGCTACAAAAAAGGTTGAGAACCACTGCTCTAACTGCTGAGGGTCCATATCAACATAACGGACGCCCAGCAGATATATCACACATTTACAAGGAAATCTCAAATAAAAAGTGGCTCCCAATGTTATCACCCGGGGTTTTAACTGAAGAAAACTCTTACGTCGAATTTGAGTGGCCCTAGCCACATCTGCAAAAACCTGAACCAACTGAACACAAAATGCAACAGACTTATACTTAAAATAGAACTTCATAACCTGAGATTTCTTAGTATCAGTGGCAAAAGAAACTACCAAAGTGGCCCTCCCAGGAATATCATCCACTGACTGTTCCAAAAATTGGGATAAGTCAATGGAAACTGGAGAAGAAACTGGAGAAGACCCCACTGGTATTCTAACTGGCTTATCCGGCAAGTAATGTATCTTATCCACATCTTCCATTTTCAAACATTCCTTAAAGATTTCCGCAGCAAAATTAATGGTGAAAGATAATGAATTTTAGGAAAATTAAGAAATCTTAAATTTTTACTACGTATCACATTATCCAACAATTCAAGCCACCCATGTAAGAGCAGGGCATCTCTCATCCCTGCCAAACTGGCTGCCTGAACATTGGAGAACTGACGATCCAATCTAGATAATCCATTGCTTAGTTGAGCAAGGACCACATCCTGTTGCTCAAACTTAGCCAGTTTTTCTAAAGAGGTTGTTGCTATCTGATCAAAAACAGTTTTAAGATACTGATTTGTCTGAGCAACCATTGTCCACATATCCATTAAAGTAACAGAGGCAGGGACAGACCCCAGCGAAGATTAAGGAGCCAAAGAAACATCAAAATGTAAACATGATGGCATAAGAACCAAAGAAACATCAAAGGGGGGAGACACTGAGGGATTAAACTCAGGGATAATCAATCCCGAAGTCTGTTCCCTCTCACCCAGTGGCTCCAGGGCAGTTAAAGGCTGTGGAGGTGGAGTTCGAGCAATGGGACTTTAAAGTAGCCCCCATCTCAGAGGGTGAAGATGAAAATAGCTGCGTGGGAGAACTTGCCTGGATTGTTGCAACAGAAGCAGAAACATGTCTATCCATAGGGCCCACGATTTTACTCACAGTTGCTGAGCTCCCAAAAGACACCTGCCCCTTGTTCTTCCTTTTATATGGCATCCCTCCAAGTCAACCTCCTAACACCGAACTGACAACGATGGGACAAGTCCCTTTGTTTCGTGTCCCTTTGTTGAAATGTCCATGGCCGCACAGAAAAGCCCTGGTTTTTAAAGAGGAGGTGCAGGCAGATGACACCAGAAAATGGGTGGAGCCACAACTCCCATGCCGAACTCCGGGCTTCAGGCAGGCTGGAACCAACACCCACTGCTCAACTGCGATGTCTTCAGACTCCAGGCAGGCACCCTCTGCTCCCCCACACGTGCCTTTCAATGATGCTCAAGACCTATTTTTTGCCGCCTTCTAATCCCCTAATTCCCATATGTGTCTGGTATTTGTTCAGCAATTGTCCTGGCTGATATTGTTCTCCTACTATATCTCTCTAATGTACCATGTCACTGTTTGTCTGTTAATATGTTGTCTCCTATGTTTCCTTTTTATGGACTGTAAACTGCTTAGATGTGTCCACTTCAGTAGTATAAAAATGTGACAAATAAACAAATAAATAACCAACCAACAAACCAAATTGGAAAGGACCCATCAGGGAGGGAAGGCGAAGGGAGCTTTAAAGGGACATAGAAGGAACTCGAGTGAAACTTACAAGGTTTGTGCCAGGCTAGTGGTATTTGATTTGGAGAGAACTCGGCAGGCCTATTTTGCCTACGGGTACAGAGCCAGCAAGTTGTTGGCCCAGAGGTTCAAGGAGCAAGCAAGATAGCAGCATATTGTCAGTATTCGGAATGTTAAAGGGGAGCTAGTGGGGAGTTCTAAGAATATTCGCCGGTCTTTAAGGAATATTATATTCAATTATATAAACGGGAGGTGAAGGGTGGGGAGGATAAATGTGAGGTGTATTTGAGAGGGTGCCGACTAACCAGGTTGGCTGAGGAGGATAAGGAAAGGCTTAATAGGCCTATTACAGAGGGGGAGGTATTGGGTGTAATTAACTCTATGAAAGTGGGGAAGGCACCAGGGTTGTATGGGTAGACTGTCAAATTTTATTGCACGTTTCGGGGCGGTTGTGTGGGGTGCTTACACAAGTTTTTATTAAGGTAATGCAAGAGGGGAGAGTGCCAGGGTCTATGGGGGTGGTGGATATAGCAGTGTTACCTAAACCAGGTAAGGATCACATGGTGTGTAATTCATATTGGCCTATTTCTTTAATAAACTTGGACGCGAAGCTTTTAACAAAAGTGCTGGCAAGTCGGTTGCAGCAGTTTATGCCAAAGCTCGTGAAAGCAGATCAGGCGGGTTTATAATGGGCAGGCAAGGGAGTGATAATATCCAGAAGATGCTTAATTTGATTTGGCAGGTGGGAAGGGATGGGCAAAGTACCTTGTATATGATAGTAGATGCGGAAAAGGCCTTTGATAGGGTTGAATGGGGGTTTATGTTTAAAGTTTTAGAATGGATGGGGTGAGTGAATGCTTCATTCAGTTGACTCGGGAATTGTATACATCCCCGACGGCTCGTATTTGAATAAATGGAGGCATTCTGAGGAGCTTAGTTTGGAAAGGGGTATAAGGAAGGGCTGCCTTCTATCGCCACTACTCTCTGCTGTTGTCATCAAGCCATTGGCGGAGGAGGTCAGGAACCAGGTTGATACAATATTCAAATGGGTGGGGATCACTTTAAAAGAGCCCTTTTGCTGACAAGGTCATTTATTTTATTTAACAGGTCTTTTATACTGCTTCATTATTTCAGTCAAAGCAGTTTACATTGTAACTTAAACTTGGTAATGTACATTAAACGGGGACATTGATAACTTGGATTTTTCTGAGGCACTGGAGGATTATGTGACTTGACCAAGGCCACAGGCCATATCTTTACTGTGGAGTGGAGTGGAGTGGCCTAGTGATTGGGGCAAGGTACTTCAGGCTGGAAGGTCAGGGGTTCAAATCCCACTAGAGGACAGCAACCTTGGGCCGGAAGGACTGGGGTTTCTAGTCCCACAGGTGCTCCTTGTGGTCTTGGGCAAGCCACTTAATCCTCCATAGCCCATGTTCCCTGTAAAATAGTTATCTCCAAGTTATAATGCCCTGTTCAATGTAATTTCAGTTTGTTCAATGTAAACCGCACCGATGCAGAATAGCGCCGTATATAAGAGAATGTAAATAAATATACGAGAGCCCCTAATGTCATTGCCAGTACTTATGGATGAAATACTAAGCTACAGCATTGTGTCAGGGTATAAAATGAATATGGAGAAGACTCAGGTGTTAGGACAGAAAATCCCTGACCACCCCACCCAATCAGGAGACTACAGAAGACTCTCTCCACCCACAAGCCCTGACAGACTTCTTTCAACACAAAATGGGACCATCAAACAACATACCCCCTACTACGTCTGACATCACACCCCCATGACTTAATGGACAATCTTCTACACCATCTCCAAAAGAAACATTGAGACACAATGAGCAACCTTAATACAACAACTTCACCACTAGATCCATGCCCTATCAGTTGGATCAAGATGACTAAATCTTAACTGTCCCTCTTCATCTTCAGACTTACACCAGACTTCACTAGAACAAGGTATCCTCCCAATTTCTTTGAAAACAGCTTCAGTCCGACCTATACTAAAAACCCCTAATGCTGACAAAAAAGACCCTGCCTTATACAGACCTATCAGTAGCTTACCCTTCATCTCAAAAATCATTGAAAAAATAGTGCTGCAGCAACTCCAAGCCCATGTAGACAAACATACCCCACTAGATCAACATCAGCACGGATTCCGACCACACCATGGGGTTGAAACTCTCATCACATCCCTCACTGACACAAAGGCAAGAGGCATTGACAAGATCAACCACACATTTATCCTAATCTTCCTAGACATCACCGCAGCCTTCGACTCTATTCCTCACAACCTCCTACTCGCCAGACTAGAATCCATAGGAGTTGGAGGTACCCCCATCAAATGCATCAATCGTACCTCTCAGATCAACAACAACATGTATGCGTGGGAACAAACACATCAAACACATACAAACACAAGGGAGTCTCACAAGGGCGTCTCACAAGGCTCTGCACTATCATCACTTCTATTCAACATTTTCATCCAACCCATATGCACCATCTTTCACTAGCACAACATTCAGTACAGAATTTATGCAAACGGCATCATGATGTTCACATCCTATGAAATCCACAACGCTAACTTTCATAACATTTCTTCATGCTTCCAAGAAATATCACAATGGTTGCTCGATCACGGACTACAGATGAACCACAAGAAAACAGACATCCTACATATTTCCAGAAACAGATCACTCTTAGCTCCCAAAAGCATCAACATTCATAACACCGAACTAACAACCAAACAAGAAGTAAGATACTTTGGCATAGTTTTGACCAACAGTTCATCTTCACCCCCCACATCAACAAAACAAGACAATCAATATATCACAAAATAAGGACACTACGCAACCTACAACCTATTCTAGCAGCTTCCGACTTCCACTCTGTACTCCAAGCGTTCATATTCCCCATATTCTGCAACAATATATATCAAGGACTCCCCAAAAACACCCTCTATAAGCTGCAACTAGCATAAAACACTGCAGCATTCAACCTTACCAATACCAAAAAGACTGACCGCATCACACCCATTTTGCAAAACCTTCACTGGCTACCTGTACACAGCAGAGTCAAATATAAGTCATCAATGATCATCTTCAAGGCATTACATGGACAATCCTCAACATACCTACAATCTCTCATCCGCACACCGACCCCAAACAGAATGAGATGGAAATGTAACATCAACTTCCTCGACTTCCCAGCAGAAATAACTTGTATAAACAAGAACACCTGCATAAGAGCCTTCTCCACTTATGCACCTGACCTGTGGAATGAGCTCCCCAGCAACCTAAGAAAAACTCAAGAGCTAAAGAAATTTCGCAAGGACCTTAAGACGTTCCTATTTAAGGAACATTTCACACCTAAGCATTGCCCCCGGAGCATCAAACACCCTCAACAACCCAGTGAACACTCATTCATGTCCAACTTTGCAATCCTCCCATCACGTCTGTCCCTCCCCCCCCCCCCACCCCCATGCATAGTTTGCTGTATATAAAGTTCAACTATCTTTAAATTTCAACTTATTTATCGAAATGTTCAATGTAAACCTGTTTGAGTGCTTGTTCCTTGTAAACCACCTTGATTACCAGATAAGGCGGTATAAAAAAAAAACAGTTAAATAAAATAAATAAATGATACCCTTTGACACAGATTTTTGAATTGTGTATGCAGAATTCCAGCAGGAGTATAGAGTTAAGATGTAACCAAGATTATCTCAATTTTAGAAATGGTTTAAAAAACTGTTTAATCAATATTGAGTTGTGATAGACTAAAACAATATGAACGTTTCAAATGTAAGGGGTAGTTGAACAAAAAGGATCAATTTTTGCCTTTTCTGACGTTATGTTTATTGTATTTTACAAGGTGTTGGGTGGCTTTTAAAATGCCTACTTTTTATTTTTTGTTTTTAAAGTATGTTTTTATGATGCTCTGTGTTTTAAAAATTGTACATTTCCTAGAACTGTCAGAAATTATAGATGATAAAATAAAACAAGTTGACAGAATGGCAATTACCTAGAATAAGAGAAGACCATCCCTATTGAATTTTATCAGTCAAAAGGGAAGCTGGTCAGATCAAATCTCAAGCTTTTATTCTGTAGCCCCCAATATGTGGAATAAACTTCAAAAAACAATATGAAAATAGAAAACAATTTTTTTAGATTCAGATGTTTAGTAATGACTAAATTGCATAAATTTGCTGTTATTTCTTAAATGTGAGTTAGCTGTTATGTTAGTGTACTCAATTTTTTTATGCTTTTGCTGTAATTTATGTATTGTTTTAGTGATTATTTTTTTTAAGTTTTTGGTGTACTTTAATATTAGAAATTTGTACATTTGGATAGATGATCCATAACTGTAATAATCTCTCCATCATCATATTCGAGTATTCTAAGCACCCAATTGTTAACTCTCAAATATCAGCTCATTTTCATTGCCTGCTGAAACTAGGGACCCTATGTACTAAAAAGCACAGTTACTTACCTGTAACAGGTGATCTCTGGGAACAGCAGGAATTAGTCCTCACATATGGGTACGTCGGTACCGACGGAGCCTGCGCGGGAAAGCTCCCCAGCTTCCCAGAAGGAAAGCTTTTGGGGCCTCCCACTGCGCATGCGCGCTGCCTTCCCGCCTTCCTGACCAACTCTCCTCAGTTCGAGTTTAAAGCTGAGACAATAGAGAGAGGAAAGGAAAGAGAGAGAGAGAGACAACTCCTAGGGGAGGTGGGTGGGTTGTGAGGACTAATTCCTGCTGTTCCCAGAGATCACCTGTTACAGGTAAGTAACTGTGCTATCTCCAGGAACAAGCAGGAATGAGTCCTCACATATGGGGACTCCCTAGCTGAGATGCCTGGGAGATCCCCCTCATGTAAGGGTATGAGACCCTGTAGGGTTGCTCGTCTTCCTATGGATCTCAGGCATCCATTCAGGGAAGGTGGGCAGGAGTTGTTTAAGAATGGAACAGGTGTTTGAGGACAGCCTGACCAAATAAGGCATCCCGGCGGGAGTCCTTGTCCAAGCAGTAATGGGCTGTAAAGGTATGAACCGAGGCCCAGGTGGCTGCTCGACAGATCTGATCAATGGATACAGAAAGAAGATGAGCCATAGAGGTGGCCATGGCTCTCACATTGTGAGCAGTGACATGGCCCTCCAGAGAAAGGTTTTTACTCTGGTAAGCAAAAGAGATACACTGAGCAATCCAATTGGACAGGGTTCTTTTAGTGACTGGAAGTCCCAAATGGGAAGGATCAAAAGCAACAAAAAGCTGGGAAGACTTTCTATGTTGCTGTGTCCTGTGGAGGTAAAAGGCGAGAGCTCTTTTACAATCCAGAGTATGAAGGGCCCTCTCTGCATTAGATGCATGAGGAGCTGGAAAAAAGATAGGTAAAAATACCTCTTGATTAAGATGAAAAGAGGAGACCACTTTAGGCATAAAGTGGGGATTGGTCCTAAGGACCACCTTATCATGATGGAATCTTGTATAAAGTGGATTAGCCACTAGGGCCTGCAGTTCACTGATACGGCGAGCCGAGGTGACTGCAATAAGGAAAATAACCTTCCAGGAAAGAAATTTCAAGGAGGTTGAGGCTAAGGGTTCAAAGGGTGGCTTCATAAGCTGACCAAGAACCAAGTTTAAGTCCCATGCCACCGGAGGAGGTCTAATGGGAGGTTTAGTTAACGTTAGGCCTCTCATGAATCTTGCAATAAGAGGATGAGAGGAAATAGGTTGTCCATTGATAGGTTTAAGTGATGCTGCAATAGCACTCAAATGGACTCGTACTGAATTCGTCTTGAGGCCTGCATTGGAGAGATGCAGGAGATATTCTAATAGAGAATTCACAGGTAGTGCGAGAGGGTCAAGACTCTTTTGAGCACACCAAATGGAAAATCTTTTCCATTTGAAAGCGTAAGAACGCCTAGTGGAAGGCTTCCTGGAGGCATGGAGGATATCCTTCACTTGTTGAGAAAGATTGAAGGCTTGAAGGTCTAGGCCTTCAGTAACCAAGCTCTGAGGTGAAGGGACTTGGGGTTTGGGTGCCACAAAGTTCCCTCCTCCTGGGACAGAAGGTCTGGAACAGCTCCCAAGTCCAGGGAGGGGGCTTGGGAGAGCTGCAGAAGTAGAGGATACCACACTTGGCGTGGCCAGCGTGGAGCGATGAGGATCATAGATCCTTGATCCCTCTGGAGTTTGAACAGAGTCTTGGGAATCAAGGGAATGGGTGGAAAGGCATACAGGAAGGCCTGACCCCAGTGAAGGAGGAAGGCATCCTTGGCCAGAGCCTCCTGACACAGAATTCTGGAACAGAAGTGGGGAAGTTTGGCATTCCACGGACTTGCAAAGAGGTCTATGTCCGGGGTCCCCCATTCCTGGAAGATTCGGAGTACCTGATCCTTGTGCAGGGTCCATTCGTGTGGGAGCAAGACTCGACTGAGTCTGTCTGCCCAAGAGTTTTGAACTCCTGGAAGGTATACTGCCAGAAGATGGATTTGATGCTCTCTGGCGAAGGCCCACAGTTTTAGAGCTTCGTTGCAAAGCGACAGAGAGCCAGTCCCTCCTTGTTTGTTTATGTAAAACATGGCTACTTGATTGTCCGTGTGAACAAGGACTGTCATGTTGTTGAGGAGGGTATGAAAAACTTTGAGAGCAAGGAAAATTGCTCGGAGTTCCAAAAGATTGATATGAAGGGTGGCCTCCTGTGGAGACCAAATGCCCTGAGTGGAGAGGTCTTGAAGATGAGCTCCCCAACCTGTTTGGGAGGCATCTGTTGTGAGGGTTGATTGGGGCAACAGTGGCTGGAAGGGAGCCCCCAACAACAGATTTTGGGTGGATATCCACCAATGGAGAGACCAAAAGAGACGTTTGGAGGTTGCTATTTGGTCTGAGAGAGCTCCCGATGCTTGAGTCCACTGGATGGACAAAGTCCATTGAGCTGCTCTCATGTGTAGGCGAGCATAAGGTACCACATGCACTGTGGAGGCCATGTGGCCCAGTAGCTGTAGCATCTCCCTGGTCTGTCTGAAAAATTACTGTCACCCCTTCCTTCTCATAAATGAACTTGGTTAGTATCTACAAAGCACTCAGTAGATTCTAACCAAGTTCTTGCTCCTTTCCTTTGGAACTCCCTTCCAGTGTTTCTTCAAGAGGAGCTTCCCTGAATGAAATTTAAAGTGAATCTTAAAATATGTTTCTAATACTTTGGTTTTTGGCACCGATATTGCTGCAGAGACTCCTGGGCGCAGAAGATGGATAAGATTGGTGGTTGCCACATGAAGCTACAATAACTGTGGTTTCCTTCTTCTCTTGCTTTTCTTTAGCCTACCATTCTGCCTGTTGCATTTCCTTGCTCTCCTGTTTTTAATGGAATCCTCTGTTGTATTTCTTGATTTTACATACACTATTGTAAACTGCTTTGCTCCCATTAACAAGATACTGTATAGGAGGTTTAATAAACACGCACAAACAAACATGTACAATAATATCGCCCTCAGGACATAAGGATAGGATTCCTACCTCTTCCCCCTCCCACGGTTCTGCATTCAACTTTCAGTAATGAACAAGAGGTGCAACTCATGAGAAATCACTGATGAAGCATTTATATATGCACTTTTAAGCTCTCTTAATTCAACCACGTCCCCAGACCAAGATTCAAAAGGAGGAGGAAATAGCCAATGCAATAAAATGGGGGGATAAGACATTTTTCAGATATATTAGTGAGAAGAGGAAGGACAAAAGTGTCAGACTCAAGGGTGCAGGGGAGGAACATGTAGAAGCTGATAAGGATAAAGCGGAATTGCTTAACAAATATTTCTGTTCTGTGTTCACAGATGAGGAACCAGGAGCAGGATCTCAGAAAACACCCACAAACAGGAACAGAAGCGAGGGACATCTTGAACAATTTTCAGAAGACTGTGTTCGTGAGAAACTAGCTCAACTTAAAGTAGACAAAGCGATGGGACCAGATGGGATACACCCTAGAATACTGAGGGAACTTGGGGACGTTCTAGCAGCTACACTGACTGACCTTTTCAATGCCTCGTTGGAGTCGGGAGTGAGGCTCATGTGGTGCCTTTACACAAAAGCAGAAGTAAGGATGTGGTTGAAAACTACAGGCCGGTTAGTTTAACTTCAGTGGTGAGTAAATTATTGGAAACGCTACTGAAAGAGAAAATAGTGAGGTTTCTGGAGTCCAGCGGATTACAGGATCCGAGGTAGCATGGATTCACCAGAGGCAGGTCTTGTCAGACAAATCTGATTGATTTCTTTGACTGGGTGACCAGGGAGTTGGACCGAGGGAGAGCCCTAGATGTGGTGTATTTAGATTTCAGTAAAGCCTTTGACACTGTTCCTCACAGGCGACTTATAAAGAAACTGAGCACCCTAGGGATGGACCCTAAAGTTACTGCTTGGGTTAGAAATTGGTTGGGTGGGAGGCGACAAAGAGTACAAGTAAATGGAGCTCACTCTGATGAGAAGGATGTTACCAGTGGTGTGCCCCAGGGATCTGTCCTTGGTCCTATTCTTTTTAACATCTTTGTTAGTGATATAGCGGAAGGGCTGTCGGGTAAGGTTTGCCTCTTTGCGGATGATAACAAAATCTGCAATAGAGTAGACACCCAGGAAGGTGTAGATAACATGAGGAGGGATCTAGCTAAGCTTGAAGAATGGTCTAGAATCCAGCAGCTGGGATTTAATATTAAAAAATGTAAGGTCATGCATTTGGGCTGCAGCAATTCAAGGGAGCAATATAGTATAGGGGGTGAAGTACTTTTGTCCACTAAAGAAGAGCAGGACCTACGCGTGGTTGTGTCTGATGATCTTAAAGTAGCTAAACAGGTAGAAAAGGCGACGGCAAAAGCTAGAAGGATGCTTGGGTGCATATGGAGAGGAATGGCTAGCAGAAAAAAAAGAGGTGATAATGCCTCTGTATAAGTCTTTGGTGCGACCTCATTTGAGGTATAGTGTGCAATTCTGGAGACCGCACCTTTAAAAGGATGTGAACAGGATGGAGTCGGTGCAGAGGGTGGCAACTAAAATGATTAGTGGTCTTCATTATAAAGCATATGAGGACAGACTGAAGGATCTTAATATGTACACCTTAGAGGAAAGGCGGGATAGAGGTGATATGATTGAGATGTTTAAATACCTCCCTGGCATAATTGTTCAGGGAGAGAGCCTCTTTCAATTGAAAGCAAGTTCTGCTACGAGGGGACATGGAATGAAGGTGAAGGGAGATAGATTCAGGAGTGATATGCGGAAATATTTCTTTATGGAAAGAGTAGTGGATCCATGGAATAGTCTCCCAGTGGAGGTGGTAGAGATGAGGACAGTAACTGAATTCAAAAAAGCATGGGACAAACACAGAGGATCTCTAAAAGTAAAAAGGGGACTGTTGTAGTTGTTGATATGGAAGGACAGACTAGATAGGCCATGTGGTCTTTTTCTGTCGTCATATTTCTATGTTTCTAGCTGTGATAGGCAGAAGGTGAAGTATGTACTCAAGAGGCAAACAGGTTTCAGAGGACTGCCTGTCTGAAGGCTAAGTTTCTCGTTGTTGAACGATCCAAGCAGTAGTGTCTGGTAAACATATGAATGGACATCCAAGTAGTTGCTCTGCAGATATCCTGGGTGGAGACTGCAGACAAACTTGCTACAGTGGTTGCACCTGCACATAATTGATAGGGCCGAACTCACCCTGGGGCTGGTAAGTGAGCTTTGGCATAGCAGAAGGAGATACAGTCATCCAGGGTTGTTCAGATTAAAACTGATAAAACGTTGTGAGGATGATCTCAAATCTTTGGTTGCAGGAAGGCTATGTCAGAGGAGGGAGGTATCAGACCTGCATGCAAGAGAGGAGTCGGAAAGACCCATGTGGTTTTTTTTCAATTGGAGATCAGGTCTGCTCCGCTGCTGCCACCGCCACTGCCAAGAGAACCCATAAAGCTGCAGCAGGCAGCGTGGGGGGAAGCCAGCTGGACATGAAAGTTTGGGGTAAGATGCTCAGCATAGGGCAAATGTGATGGGGGGCACCAGATGTGCAAGTTGCAAAGGGCGCATTTATGGCTTGGTATGGCCCTACATAAAGGTAATAAAGTAGTGCTCATTTGCAATCCAAGGTATGGAGGGATTGTTCTGGCGAGTATATCTTAAAATCAGGAAAAAAGGCAGGAAGTACAATGGACTGGTTCAAGTGAAACTCCAATACAACTTTAAGGAACTTAGGATGTGTCCTTAAGAGCACTTTGTTTTGAAGAAACTGTATATGGCGTGTAATGCACGAGTGCTGGAAGCTCACTGATTCTCTGTGCAGAGGTTATTGCCACAAGGAAAACTGTTTTCCAAGTAAGGTATTTTAGAGAAGCTGTTCAGAGGGGTTCAAAGGGAGCTTTCATGAGTTCTGCTAAAGCTACATTCAGATCTCATGCCGAGAGAGGTGGTTCGATGGGAGGTTTGGTGTTCATGAGGCCTTTCATAAACCTCGAAGTAAGTGGATGAATTCAGATAAGTTTGTCCTCCACCAGAACATGGGAAGCCGTTATGGCGGAGATGTGATAACTGATGGACATGGTTTGCAGGCCAGAGTTAGAGAGATGCAATAGGTAGGTATGGACCTTGTCCAGAGGACAGTGAACAGGGTCCTGATGATGTTCTTTCGCCCAAAGTGGGATCATTTTCATTAGTATGACAGCCAAGTAGTCTGTTTTTTTGATGCAGTAATCACTTCTAGCACCTCCATGGGGAAGGAGGTAGCTATTGATGAAGTATTTGGATCTTCCAAGCTGCTAATGAGAGGCTGCGGAACTCAGAGGTGCGGCCCCTGCATCGTCATGGCAAGAAGGTGCAGAAACCAAGCCTGCCATGGCCACTGAGGTGCAATGAGGATGACTGATGCTTTGTCCTGGCATATCCTGAGAAGAACGCAACTGATGAGTGGAAAAGTAGGGAAGGCGTACGAGCCGGTGACTCCAAAAGATGGCAAAAGCATCATGTGCCCATCGGCAAGGACTTGGTTGGATGGAGCAGAACAGCCTGCATTTGGCATTTTCTGCAATAGCAAAGAGATCTATCTCTGGAGTGACCCAATGTGTGAAGAGTGTGTGGACTACTGAAGGGTTGAAGGACCATTCGTGAGGGTCCAGGTGCCAATTTAGTGAGTCCACTAATTGATTTTTTTCTCCCGGTAGGTAGGTTGCTCTGAGTGAAATAGTTATTGAACATGGAAAGAGCCAGAAGCGTGTGGCTTCCTGACACAGTCAAAGGGAACCTACTCCGCCGTGTTTGTTGATGAAGAACATGGATACCTGATTGTCTGTTTGTATCAACAGGATACTGTTGGTGATTCAATGTCTGAAGACATGATGCTGAGTCACATCAGTATCTTAGAGCATAGTAAACTGCCCGAAGCACTAAGACACTGATGTGAAGAGTGCATTCTTGCCGTGATCAAAGCCTTTGCGTGGACAGGTGAAGTAGGTGTGCCCCCCAGCCATAGGTGGATGCATCTGTTGTTAAAGTGAGTCGAAGTTGAGGTGGCAACCCACTGCTAGGTGTGATGTGGTGGTCCACCAGCGCAAACAGTTGTGAAGGTAGAGGTTTGTACCTGTGGACAATAGGATTTTTGTCCATAGAGACTGCGTGTGTTGATTCTAGTGTGCTCCAAGATGCCACTGAAGAGATTGTATGTAGAGTTTTGCAAGTGGTACCACGTGTACTGAGGCTGCCATGTGACCCAATAATTAAAGCAGGGTGCAAGCAATCGCAACTCAAAGGTGAAGTAGCTAGCTGCTAAGATATTGTAGGAGTTTGAGTCTGTCATTGGGAAGGAAAACCTTGCCCTTTAGTGTATTTATGTGTGCCTCAATGAAAGAGAGATTTTGTTGAGGATTTAGCTGAGAGTTTTGTTCATTTATTAAAAAACCCGTGACCTGAAGGATGGCAATGGTATCTTCACCGTGTGGCTTGTCACTGCTGCGGAGGGCCCAGATATGTGCCAATCATCGAGATATGGGTAAACGTAGTGTCCCTGTCGCCGTAGATGGCCTGCAACCAATAGACATTTTGTAAATACACAGGGCATGACAGAAAGGTCAAAAAAGGAGTATCTTGTATCGGTAGTGTTGACTTTTGAATTTGAAACAGAGGTACTTCCAATGCAAAGGGTGAATGGGAATGTGAGCGTAGGCATCTTTCAGGTCCAGAGAGGTAAGCCAGTTGTTTTGAATGAGCAGGGGAAGGATTGTACTGAGAGAAGTCCTTTTTAATTTTTCTCTTATGATGTAACAATTGAGGTCCCAAAGGTCTAAGATGGGATGTAACCCTCCCGTCTTTTTGGGAATCAGGAAGAAACACAAGTAGAAACTTTGGCTGCGCTGTTTGTGGGGAACTATTTCAATGACTTGATTGCATAGGAGCTTGGTAACTTCCTGTTCCAGGACCTCTAAGTGTCGAGCCAAAGCTGTGGGCAAGTTGAAACAGGGATGAGGAGGTGGAAGATATAAAAAGTCGATCTTGTAACCCCTTTCAACAGTGTTGAGTACCCACTGATCCATCATTATGGAATACTAGACCTCTCTAAAATGCTGAATTCTGCCTGCTACTGGTAAACAATCAAAAACTGGGAGAGGGTTTGGGGGGCAGGAGCTGGTTTGGAGGGTTGCTTCCTGTTCTGCTGCCTGGATCGCTGATGGTAAGATGATGCAGCAGGACGTTGTGCTGGTTGTCTGGAATACGGCCGATATTTTCGGCAAAAATAAAATTGCTGAAAATACTGATAATGGTAAGCCCTCTGGTAGTGAGGAAGTTGAGAGCGTCTGAGTTGTGATGCTGGTTCTACTGGCTGGGCAGCCAATTCCCCGACTGTGGACGAATGGTCTTTAACCTCTGAGGCTGCTTCTTGTACTTTAGATCCAAAAAGGCTATTTCCTTGGCATGGCGCATCTGCAAGACAGTCGTAAAGGTTCTTACGAAGTCCAGATACCCTGAGTCAGGATGTGCGTCTGGCTGAAACAGCTGTGGCGACGGAGCATGCCATCGAATCAAAGACATCATAGGTGGTATAAATGATATGATATAGAGACTCATGTAAATTAATGAGAAGTTGAGCTTGCTCATCTACTATTAAGGCTTGAGTATCATCCAGCTGTAAAAGGAGATCATGGTGGTAAAGCAGAATCTAGAGCTGATGTGCTAGACACTCTTAGCAAGAAGACTACTCTGATAGGTCTTCTAACAGACAGCATCAAGTGTTTTTTTGTTCTTTGCAGGGTGGTGTCTGTAAAGTCGATTTAGAGGACTTATAACTTTTTAAGTACAGCTTCGGAGACCACCAATTGATGAGGCAGTTGCTGGTGGTCAAACCCTGGCGCTGATAGTACCTTATATTTGAGGTCAAGTTGCCAGGAGGTAGCATATACTGAAGTGGGATTTGTTCAAATGGAGGATTGTAGATCTTGAAGGATTTGGTGAAGTGGTAGGGCTAAAACCTGCTTTGGTGCACTGCAAGCTGTAAGTATAGACTGGAAATCATGCTTATTGGTAGGAATTTGAGTCACTCAGAGCCAACTTTCTGTATGAATTTTGGATAAGAAAGATCTTCGGGCACATCTTCCAAAGGCTCTGGCAGTGCCAGGGGCTCAGGGAAGTCTTCATTCATCCTGCAGCTAGTGTAAGAGACACTGAGCAGCGAACAAGTGTCACCCTCTAGTGGTGTGGATGTCCACATTGCTATTTATTTATGTATTTATTTATTTTATATACCGCTTCATCTAGGTAATCAAGGCAGTTTACATGGAACATTTTCAACTACTGCATGAGGCAGCTTACAGAGAACAGTTACAAATAACATTAATGTTGTTAAACTATTTACGCAAGACATAATCCTTACTGTATATGGGATGGTACATTAGAATTATGCAAAGCATGTGTTATAACAGTTAGGTTAAGGGATGATGTTCAGTGAGATTGTTGACCATGAGTATTTATGTGGTCTATGGGAGATTGCAGACTACTTACCAGTGTGAACAAAGATGAATATTTTGAGATGTTTTCTGAATTGTGTTAAGTCTTTGATTTCTCTTAGAGGGTTAGGTAGCTTGTTCCATAGGGCTGAGCGTAGAAAGAGAATGCCCTGTTTGTTGTGGATTGATTTACTATCACAGAGGGCAATCTT
The DNA here is from genome assembly GCA_033557465.1 of Ichthyophis bannanicus. Lineage (NCBI taxonomy): Eukaryota > Metazoa > Chordata > Amphibia > Gymnophiona > Ichthyophiidae > Ichthyophis > Ichthyophis bannanicus. The sequence goes on along the minus strand of CM066032.1, from coordinate 1,372,762,858 downwards.
GGATGTCCATGATGTCTGGGACCCATAGGTGTGTCCACTAACATGCTGAGTGCAGGGATTCAGGGGTTTGCAGAGGCAGCACTGAGAATGACTGTGCTATCTTGAACAAACTTCCGTAGTAGTGACAAGAGGGAACAGTTAGGGCTTCTGGTCCCTGCTGGCTGTGGTTGTTCAGGTAGAGTAGGAGCGTTTTGCCTCTGTGTTTTCCGAGAGAGCTGCCCCAACTCTGGAGGGTCAGGCAGGCGAGGGCGCTTAGGTGCCTTACTTGCTAAGCTGTCTCTGTCAGTAACAGGGTGCTTAAGATGTTTAGTCTTAGATTCTGTCTTACCTGCAGATGTGTTTTCTGTCACCACTTTCAGAAGCTGAGCAGGTGAAGGACTGGAGCCCCCAGCCTGAGTACTCAGGCTTTAGGTAGACTGTGACGACAACGCTGCCAGTAGAGTCTGCATCCAGACACACGGTTGCCTTAGGAAGCCCTGATAGTGCTCGGTCTGGGCCCGATGGGGCAGGGCTCATTGCAGACTGTTGGTCTGACATTTAAAATCTTGTTCCATCAGCATTTGATGAAAAAATATAGGTGCAGGGATAAGAGGTTAGAGGCAGCTTCAAGAGCCTGCCGTGTACCCAGTCAGCAGCCTTGCTCCGTTTTTGTTTTGTTTTTTAAAGAAAGAAGAGCTTCACAGCTGGGAGCTAGGAGCCACGAGCCGCAGCCTCAGCGTTTCAAAAGAAAAAACTCAGAGAACAATCCGCGGGGCCAAGCCAAAGTAAAAGATACAAAAATAAAAGTAGTTGCGGTGAAAATACTTGATCTGAATGTGCTTTTGTTTAAAAAAGAAACCTGAAGTAACACTGGAGGAGGGGAGAGCCACAGCAACCTAGTTCGTGGTAGAAAAATAAACTGTCTTAGGTGAGAATGTCGGCGGGTAGCTACCATGCATGTTTACAGAAGTCCAAAGGACATCTCAGCTGGGAAAGAGCCCAGCACACGGGTGCCATCAGGGACGGCAGCATGGAGTGTCCCTGCATCCCCCGGCTTGTCTGCAGAGAAATATAACACAGATAAAGATGCTACTGGCTTGGCGTGCTCGACTGGTGCATGCTAAGGAGTGTGCCCTCTTTAACTTGACACCTCAGGATCACATTTCCTTTAAAATTACCTTCCATAATGTCGAGAATGGGATGGAGCGCTCGATACAGAAGTCGAAGGGACTGCAGCGTCCCAGTGTTATCAGCAAGTAGCTAAAGTGTGGCATGCAATAGGGCTCACAGTTCCACTCTTAGGTTTACATAATTCCATTAGTGCATATTTAGAATACACAGTACCCGCATACATTGCACCTGCATGAAGATTTAAGAATGCAAGCCCCACATGGAGCTTTCCTCGTCTGACCTAACTCCATCCACTTTCTTCATGACTAAAAATACACAAGTTTTTATCTACAGTGAGGGAAGTCAGTAATCAGACTGATTTTTTTACATGGGCAACACACACATAAAATTATCTGATTATTGCACCTTTAAAGTTTTACAGTTAATAAAATTACCTTACAAATACACCTCTGTCTGCCATTTTCTTATCAAAAGCAGAACAACAGGAGGGGGAGAGATTTATAATTTCTAAGAGATAAAGACACTCTAATTATGGATTTATCTTACATCCTTCTTCTCAGGTCTTACATAGGTGTCTGGTCCTGAGACTCCCTTTAACGAATTTGGTTTTCAGGATGGCCATAATTAATATGCATGAGATCTCTGTATACAACTAGGTCCCTCCCCTCAATTTGCTTCATGTCTTTCAGCAGTAGCTCAAGGTGAGTTATGCTCAGGTACAGTAGCTATTTTCCTGACCTCAGAGGGCTTACAATGTAAGTCTGTATCTGAGGCAATGAAAGTTAAGTGACTTGCCCAAGGTCACAAGGAGCATCAATGGGATTTCAACCCTGAATTCTCTCTTTCTAACCACCAGGCTGCTACTCCTTTCTAGTTACTATCTTACTCCAGGGCAATTGAGCCCTACGGTATGCACAGATTTATATATCTGATTTTCCTCCAAACTCCACATAAGTAATATAGCAAAATCAGGATTGGATTCAGCATGTTCAGTCTAAACTGGAGTGAGATGGCAACCCTCATAATCTAAAGGCATCCCAAAAATCAGATTGACTAAGGCAGGACCCTATGAAGGACTAGGTGGGGAACCACCACCTTGAACAGTAATTTCACTTCAACAGAAATTACAGATTTCATGCCAAGAGTTACAGTACTATTATCTCAACAATTTATTGCCCAGAAAGGACAATCATTTACAAGTTAGCACTCATCCTTAAAGACAGCCCCAACAAATATTCATTTGTCCTCAGAGAAATCTGTGATCTACAGATTCTAATTGCAACAGCTCACAGGTTAACAAACTAAGGCAAAGTAGCAGTAACAACCTGTTTTAACATGTATGTCCATGAAGACACATTAACAAAGCCAGGAGTCATATAATAAACAGTAGAGAATTCTGCCCAGGTAGCCATGCTAGGGGTACAAAGCAGCAGCAATTCTGCATCCACTGTATCTTACTGAAACAGCTGTGAGTAAGCATGAAACTACTACTATTGATCATTTGTATAGCCTACTGCATTCTAACATACCTGCAGAGCTGTGGGAAGCACCAACGTGAATATCCTCATGCAAACAAATACAGTCCACAAGCTCAAGCTGAAACAAACCAGACTATTTCACTGCTTTAAAGACCCAATGTATTTTACTATTTCCCCACAAATACACATAAAACTCATCTTACCTCCATCAGAGACAGTGGCAGACTGCAAGGAAAGAGAGACAGACATGAGTTAACACTTCATGACAACTGAGAGAAGCAAAAAATTCACAGTGTTACTGCAAGAAAGCAAAGGCTCAGATTAAACTGAGCAGGATATTAAATCAAGAATAAAAGCTGTCTCAGGTGTCACAGAAAAGACAGCCATTTTAGGAATGAATCAACAAGATTAGCAGTTTCCACTCCCACACCTGAACTCCTCCCAAGATTTAAAAAAAAAAAAACACCACCCTTCAGATCCTCCAAATTTGAATTCATTAAAAAGTCAGCCTCACAGTTAAAAAGAAAGTTTCCTGTTAAAAATACTTTATTTTCTCATTTTAATGGGCAACATGCTACATAATGAAATTAACTTTTATGTCTTTGACTAAGTACACAAAAATACACCCTTATTTCAAGTCTCTTCAGTATGTTTATTTAGGAAATTTGCTCTTAGGTAATAATCTACTTATCCTTAAAAAGTTTTTAATACTGTTCAAGCTGGAGTAGGCATGTTCTTTTGGCCTATCAGAGGGAAACGGCTTACTCCCAAGTAGTAAAGAATAGGCGCTTAAAAGTGGGTGAATTGCCAACTTTTAACATGAACAAGAGGTTGGTACGGATTGATAAAGATGGTCCTATTACACTGGATTCTATTTAGTTGACTGAGCAATGGCAACTTCCTGGTTTTCTGGCCTCAATGTAGTAAGGGTTACATTAGAACATTGCGCTAAGCTTCAGCGCATGGTATTTCAGGGCTAGATAAATCCCAGGCGTCAGGTTGCCATGGCAACTAAATATTACCCTCCGGTGACTGGGATTTCCTTACTCTGAACTCCCAACAGATCAGAGCTTCCTGGTGTTGTGCACCACTTGACTCTCTGTGAGTTAGAGCCAGCGCGGTGCAAGAAATTCCCACTGGTCTTGAGAGACTTGACATCCCTAGACCAGCGTAGGAGTTCCTGTACTAACTCGCAGAGAGCCACTTAGTGCACAGAATAAGAAGCTCCTGTTGTGCAGTGGCAGATGAGTAGACCCTGTGATAATAGTTGTACCACCAATACCTCTTCTCTCACTCCAGACTCACCAGTAAAATCCTGTTTCCTTGCAGCATGATCACTCCAATTGCATAGTTCAGCTTTGCTGCAACCCCTGCAGCTGCATAGTCACAACCCTAACTTCCTGGTTTACAGCCTGCCTGAGGCAGCAGTGACATTGTGCACTTACCCCACTGACTGGAACGTCTAACAGCAATCGTGTTCCCTGCAGCGCTTCTTTTGGCCTAAACCAGCTAAACATAAGCTGTCATATGACAACCCAGATACATCTTACTTCTGGGTTTGTAGCTGTATCCAACCCAATCTCTGTTCCATTAAAATTTCCCTTGGCCAAAAAATGTGAAACACAACCCTGTACCTATCCAGTCTATATAGGCCTGCTGGTTTGAACAGATCAATGCTGTACCGGTCAAACTCCAATGTACCCAGACAACTCTGTTGCAGTTCTACCTAGGTATTCACTGAGAGCAGTAAGAAGTTGTTTGTTTGTTTTTTAAATATGCATCCACATTCATTACACTGACCAGAGGGGAGAGGTGGCTTGCCTGCTTGTGACTGGTTTCTTGGTGGTGAGGGTTAGTGGGGGGGAGGAGGGGGGAATCTAGTTGGTTACATGGGGAGAGGGGGTGACTATTTGACTAGGTTCCTAGGTGGTGAGGATTAGCTGGGGGGAATACAATTAGCTACATGGAGGGGGTGGCCTTGTGGGGAGTGTCTGGCTTTTTAGGTGGTGAGGGTTAGCAGGGGAGATGTGAGTTTGGGGGAGTGGCTGACTAGCTTCCTGGGTTATAAGGGCTAGCAGAGGGAAGTGTGGCCAAGTGGGGGAGGAGGTAGATGGTGGAATGGGGAGGCAGACTAGTGGTGAAAAGAAGGATGAGAAAGAGACAGACTGGGTGGTGACAAGGTAAAGATATGAGAGGGGGGATTCTGGGTGCAGGCCCAACCTATCCACTAGGCAGCTGCCTATGGCAGCAGATCTCTGTGGATGGCAGGCCTGTGTTTTGGCACACATTGCCTGCCCTCCCCCATCGCGTGCCGAGCTGCCCTGCCCTCTCCCCCCCCCCCCATGCTGAGTCACCCCTCTGCCGCTGATTCCGGCAACAGGGTGGGGGAGGGACGGCTAGGGTTGGCGGCAGATCATGTGCTTCGGCACACATGGCCTGTAGCTTCTGAACCACTGAAGTTATGTCAGAGGGGGGTCCAGAAGCAGCAGGCATGTGTGCTGAAGCACATGGCCTGCCACTGAGCCGAGCCACACACCCCCAACCCCGCTGCTGGAATCAGCGGTAGCACGGCTCAGCACAGGGGGGTTCGGCATGTCCGGGGCTTCTGCCAAGAGCAGCAGAAACCTTTGGGCTGGCCCTGACTGGGTGGTGATGGTGAAGGGGGCTGCTAGCTGTGCAGTTTGGCCACTGACCTGCAGCAGTGCATTAAGGGTTTAATTTACTAATCCTTCTTTTACCTTAGAAGTGGAATGGGGAAACAGCCATGGTAAATCAGGCTCTAAAGGAGCTCCAGTAGACCTTGAAATGGGTTCCTCTCCTTCACCCCTTTTCTTCAATTTTGGTGGAGATAAGAAGATGGGCAGTGGGGAGGTCTCAGTCTCTGGCACCTGCATTTTTTGGGCTGCCTTCTAAATTTTAAAAATATTTGTTGAGGTTTCATGCAGATGCTAAAAAAAGTTTTTCTCCTGATGCAGTAAACTAATGGAATGGAAATTACAGCTGTCTTAAAAAGTGTGCATTGTCAGAAAAATAGTGCATTTGACAGTGCTGGTATGCAGCCATATTTTGTATCATCAGTAAATATCTTTTCCTGTCAAAATATAAGCAAGTGGATTGTCACCTACACAAACAGGAAAAACAACAAAAAAAAATTCCCATGCCCTACCTCTTCTCCACAAATTTTCCTGGTGACACATTGGCCCCAGACCACTCTTCTTCCACTAAATCTCCCAATCCCTCCATGACCACCTGGATCCCCACCTCCCCAGGGATATCTGGTCCAGGGAACCCTTGCTCTTGGCCCCCTCTCCTGGCAATGCAGATGCTGGCAAGGGCACTCTGAATCAGGGAGGCGCTCAGTCACAGAGACTCCAGAAGTGGTCTGGGTCCCTCCTCTCCCTTCCCTCCACCAAACAACCTCCAACTGTTGGAAGGCAGGAGCAACACCAACTCATTCCTGCCTCTAGTGCCATCATCTTTCAAAACCACAGCACCTGACTCCTAGCGGTGAATTGGTATGCACAGTTAGGGTCAGTCACCAAATAAGGCAATACATGTATTTTGCATACCCATTGCGCAACCCTTAAGTTCAGAGATTTTTGGGTGATTTCCCATGCTATTTCTTTATATATTGGGAGTAAGATTACCATGGAAATATCAAGAATAAACTGTCATGCTAAAGGATAGGGCAGCTTACTGCCTCAGCCCCCCTGGGTCTAGGATTGCCAAATGGCTCCAGATGCACCAGACAGGCTTGATCCAGTCCTATGTTTACCCTATTGCATTCAGGGACTTGTAGTATTGCATTTCTTATGGAGTGCAATAGAGAAATCAGAACTACATATCCCTATCTACATCAAGCTTGGGTGTTGTTTAAAAATACTATCTTGGAAGCGCAGACCAGCTGTATTCCACGCTTTAAGAAAAGTGCAAGGAAGTCCAAAAAACTGACAGCATGCTTTAAAGGTGAGGTCAGAGAGACTGTTGTTGCCAAAAAAGCATCTTTTAGGAAATGGGAAGCCAAATGACGAAAACTGGAACAGCACTGAAGAAAACCCGTGATCTGGCCACAATACCATGGCTCTTTCGGTCTCTGGTCACTCAAGCAGTGAGAAAAAAGCAGAGAGCAACACAGAACACAATCACACACAAAGTGCTACTTTTCTTTGAGCTCAGAGGGAAAACAACAGAAGGTCCATGGACACAGCACAGTTCCACCTCTGTTGAATTCAAAGTCTTCCTCCTTTGAAGCTCTTTTTATTGAAGAGAAAAGGGGAAGTAACACAGTCATTAAGCATAAACATGACATAACACAAGGTATCACTAGAATTCTTTACAGAGTAAGAGCTGTTTACAGTGTATTAGATTAAATTTACATGATTATGACAGAATTATTTATAATTGCAGAGTTGCAGAAATTATGCTGTGCCAGCAGGGACCTATAGCTGATTGTACAATGAACTATGGTTGTGCAGTTCATAGCCTGTGTTTACTCTTTATGCTTGCATTAACAATGTTCTCAAACTATTTTAAAAACAGCTACACAAAACTCATGATCATGATATCCCCACTCCACCCAAGAGGAAGTAGGTGAAAGGGCAAACTCGTGAGTGACAGTCATTGTTAAAAGGTTCTTCTATCAGCACATCCCAGAGATCTGCATCAAGAAATTCATCCATCTTCAATTACATATTGGGGATTCTGGTATCCCCTTTACCTGTCCATTCCTACAAGCACAAGCACTGGCAAGTTAAATGTAAGGCATTGATAAAGCAGGCAAAGAGAGAATTTGAGAAAAAACTTGCTGTGGAAGCAAAAACACGTAATAAAGACTTTTTCAAGTACATTCGTAGCAAAAAACCCGTGAGAGAGTCAGTTGGACCATTAGATGATAGAGGGGGTAAAAGGGGCAGTAAGAGGAGACAAGGCTATAGCGGAGAGACTGAATGAATTCTTTGCTTCGGTCTTTACTGAGGAAGATGTAGGGATGTTACCCATGACTGAAGTGGTATTTAAAGGTGCGGAAGAATTGAAGGAAATATCGATACACCGGGAAGATGTATTACAACTATTTGATAAACTGAAGAGTAGCAAATCACCTGGACCGGATGGTATACATCCAAGGGCGTTGAAAGAACTAAAATATGAGACCTGCTATTAATAATCTGTAAACCATCATTAAAATCACCTGTAATACCTGAAGATAGGAGGATCACCAATGTAACGCCAATTTTCAAAAAGGGTTCCAGGGGTGATCCAGGAAGCTACAGACCGGTGAGCCTGACATCAGTACCGGGAAAAATGGTAGAAACCATCATAAAGAAGAAAATTACTGAACATGAAGATAGTCATGGCTTAATGTGAGACAGCCAACATGACTTTAGACAAGGAAGATCTTGTCTTACTAATTTGTTATATTTTTATGAAGGTGTGAATAAACAGGTAGACAAAGGTGAGTCGGTTGATATAGTGTATCTGGACTTTCAGAAAGCCTTTGACAAGGTCCCTCATCAGAGACTTTTTTTTTTTTTTTAAATTTAAGTTTTTCTTGAATAACAGAAACAAGTTAAGCAATACAATCAACCACATCCTTACAATATTCAAGGAAAAATTATACATCACAAAGAACATAACACATCAAGGGAGAGCATACCCTAATACCAAGAAAAGATAAATAAGGAAAACAGAAGTATATCAAACTCCACTATGGGGACCAGTAATCTCACCACCCGAACCCTCAACAACCTCCTTTTGATTCAAAAAAGACTGAAGTTGGGTCACATCCGTATACACAGAGGACTGACCCTCAAAAGTAATTACACAGCGGCAAGGAAATTTTAAATAGAAGAGAGCTCCAACAGCCAACACTCGAGATTTTAATGCCAGGAACTGCTTGCGCCGGACCTGGGTAGCCCTGCTTACATCCGGGAAGACTTGCAGCTTTTGACCACAAAAAAGGGACTCCCGATATTTAAAATAAGCACAAAGAACACTTACTTTAATAGACTCAGAACCGAAAGTAACAACCAAGGTGTTACGTTTGGGTATAGTATCCGCGGGGTCTTCCAAAAAAACAGTAAGGTCCTGGCCTACCGCTACATCTAAAGGAAGAGGGGCATCTTCCCCTTCCTTAGCTAGAGGAGGGGAAGATCGCAAAGGCAAATAATATAAATATACGACCTCTATGTTCCCATCTAACTTTAACACTTCAGTAAAATATTTTTTAAGCAAAATATCAGGAGATAACAAGTGGGTAACAGGAAAATTTAAAAAACGTAGATTTTTGGCCCTAGACTGATTCTCAAGCATCTCCAATCGATAATTAGAAGAAGAAATATCCCGAATTAAGGCAAGATTATTATCCAAACAAGATTGGAGTTGAGAATCTGTCTTAGCCAATGACCTAGTAATTGTAACCAATTGTTTATCAGTACTTTGCATTTTACTGACAGTATCAGAGGTAAATTGACAAAGGGAAGACACAGTGGAAGTTAAGCGCGTATCAATATTATTGATAGCAGTCCAAATGTCCTTTAGAGTTACCTCACCAGAACCTGGACTCCTGGTTGTCCCCTCTGAGCTTCCTGGCAAAACAGGTTGTGGCATAGGTGGAACAAATTCCGGAGACAGCTCCAACACCGTAGATGAAAGGGTGGAAGAGGGAAAGGCGGTGGTGTCCTAGAATAGGAGCTCAAAGAGACTCCCTCAGGCGACGATGCGGCAGATAGCTGGGAGATCAAATGTTTATCCATGGGGCCCACCACTTTATCTCCTTGAGCCTTAGCTCCGGGTTTAGTAGACAGTTTAACCTTACGTTTCCCCATGGTAATAAACGTTGATCTCGGCTTCTCAGATGCGCCGAAGGGGCGCCAAAGGGGCGTGCCCTGCCCCTTGAATCACGCCCCTTAGATCACGCCACGCGGGCCGCGACACACAGCCGCGTGTAGAAGCCGCCAGTTTAAATGGAGGAGTGAAGAGGGGTCCTCCTCGGCCGGGACCGCCCTCGTTCTGCCTGCCCGAATCCAAGCAGGGCCTCCAGGCACCTGCTAGCTGCTCCCGCGGCACGAAGACACTGCCGCGTCTGAATCCCGATCAGGTAAGCTTCTCCACCAACCTCCTGCAGCCGCCGGTTTAAATGGAGGAGTGAAGAGAGGTCCTCCTCGGCCGGGACCGCCCTTGTTCTGCCTGTCCGAATCCAAACAGGGCCTCCAGCACCTGCTAGCTGCTCCCGCGGCACGAAGACACTGCCGCGTCTGAATCCCGATCAGGTAAGCTTCTCCCCTCATCAGAGACTTTTGGCAAAATTAAAAAGTCATGGGATAGGAGGCAGTGTACTATTGTGAATCAGGAACTGGTTAAAAGATAGAAAGCAGAGGGTGGGGCTAAATGGCCAATTTTCCCAATGGAAAAAGGTGAATAGTAGAGTACCGCAGGGATCTGTGCTGGGTCCGTCGCTTTTTGACATATTCATAAATGACCTGGAAAAGGGAATAACGAGTGAGGTTATCAAATTTGCAGATGACACAAAACTATTTAAAGTTGCTAAAACCCAAGAGGATTGTGGAAAATTGCAAGAGGATCTTGATAAATTGGAAGATTGGGCATCAAAATGGCAGATGAAATTTAATGTGGACAAGTGCAAAGTTACGCACCTAGGAAAGAACAACTCAAACTATGGTTACATGATGCAAGGTTCCATATTGGGAAAAGTGCTTCCGTCAGTGGCCACTACCCTTGTGTGCAGAGAGATCCGCAATGGGCTCCCCACCCTGACAGGGAAGCATCCATGGTCAGTACCTGTGGGGCCTGGAAGGGCAATCCCCGCAGGAGGTTGCGGTGGTTTTGCCACCAGTTCAGGGACAAACGAAGGTCGGGAAGAACCCTGACGGGGTCCCTGAGGTGTCCGAGGGACTGACTCCATTGGGAGCTGAGACACCACTGGGCCGTCCGCATGTGCAGGCAGGAGTGAGGAACCACATGCGCGGTCGAGGCCATGTGGCCCAAGAGACGTAGCATGGACTGAGCGGTGACCTGGTGGGCACTCTGAACACGAGCCGCCAGAGCCTGGAGGTGGGTGGAGCGATCCTCCAACAAGAAGGCCATGGCCTGCCGAGTATTGAGGCATGCCCCGATGAACTCGAGAGCCTGTGCCGGCTAGAGGTGAAATTTTGGGTAGTTGACCAAGAACCCCAAACTCTCCAAGAGGAGGACAGTGCGTGACATCACTTGGTGGGCCTCCTCCAGAGGAGCCCATAATGAGCCAGTTGTTGAGGAAGGGAAACACAGACACGCCCCTGCATCGAAGGTGAGCGGCGGCCACAACAAGATGGGGCGGATGAAAGGCCGAAGGGGAGCACCCTTTACTGGAAGTGCTTTCCCTGCACCCTGAAATGCAGATACTGCCTGTGTTGGAGGTGGATCAGGATATGGGCGTAAGTGTCCTTTAGATCCAAGTAGCATAGCCAGTCACCCTGCTGGATGAAGGGAAGCAGCACGTCAAGAGATAACATCTTGAATTTCTCCCGCACCAGGAGCTTGTTTAGCCTGCGGAGGTGGAGGATAGGCCGCAGACCCCCCGTCTTTTTTGGGACGAGGAAGTACCAGGAATAGAAGCCCCAACCTCAAAGGTGGGGAGGGACCTTCTCGACTGCCCGTTGGGTTAATGAGGGAGTGTAGTTCCTGCTGCAAGAGCTGGTGTGCGGGGAGTCAAGGAGGCTCTGCTGGGGAGAAAGGGGGTGGCAGCCTGTCGAAGTGGAGGCGATAGCCCTCCCGAATGACCTGGAGGAACCAGGTGTCCCAGGTGATAAGTGCCCATGATGGGGCGAAGTAGAACAGGCGTCCCCCCACTGGCTGCTGCGCTGCCGGAGGGCGAGGGGCCACGCCACTGGCGTCAAAACCCCTGAGGGAGTTGTGGGGTAGCCGGTGTCTGGGCCTTCAGGCACTTTGGTTTACGATGACCCCAGGCAGGCTTCCCCTGCGCGGTAGTGGTTGGCAGAGGGGTAGCCGGGAACTGTGGGTAGCCACGGTACTGGAAGCCTTTCCTGGGAAAGAAGGACTTCTTGGCAGGCTGCTTCTTCCGAGGCAGCGTCGAGGTCTTGCGGGAGAGACGGGTCCTAGTGACATACTCCGTTTCAATCTCCGCAGCCTTCTCTTCCATCGGCTTCCCAAAAAGTTGTTTGCCAAGGCAGGGTAGTCCAGGAGCTTCTCCTGCACCCACTGCTCCAAATCCGAAGATTGGAGCCAAGCCTGACGGCGGGCTCCGATGCCTGCGGCCGCCACCCGAGCCGATGTCTCAGAGCCATCATAGGAGGTTCAAGAAATATACTTGGAGCAATCCGCCACTGATTTCAACAGGATGCAGAATCTGTCGAGGGGATCTCCCTCAAGGCCCGCGTTGAAGCCTCCAAGTTCTTTCGCCAAGTCGCGGAGGAACATACCCATATATAATTGGTATGCCTGGATGTGACAGGAGAGCATGGAACCTTGATAGGCCTTGTGGCCCAGGGCATCAAGTGCTCAGGGCTCTGGACTCTCGGCCCGGCGGGACCGAGGAGTGGGACCGGGCTTTTCTGCTTCCTCATGGCTGATTCCACCACCATCAAGGTATGTGGAAGTTGAGCCTTACGGAAGCCTGACCCTAGCTGCACCTTGTACATTGTGTCAAGGCGCTTCCTCACAATGGGGACCGAGACCGGGGGTCTCCCACATGCAGAGCAATAGCCGAGATAGGATCGGCGGCACTGGTGATTCCCTTGGCGGGGACTCGCACTGAAGAATATCAAGTTCCTCAGCATGAGGGTCCGAGCCATATCCCGAATAAACACCAAAAAGGAGGTGTCCTCAGGTGGTGAACGCTGCTGGAGACCAGGCGGCGAGGGGTCCGACGGAAGATCTCGGTGTGTGCGGGTCTCCAGGGATGTGTCCTCATCAGATTCCCAGTCCAAGAAATCGGTCGAGGGATCTGAGCCGGGCAGTTCGCCCTGTCTGATGGCCAGCGACCTGGAGCCAGAAGCCCTGGACAATCTCGCTCCTGAAGAACGGGAGAGCGAGCGAGACCGATGTCGAGGACCCTCACGAAGCCCGTGGCTCTCGGGGGTTTCCTGGACAGATTTAGGTTTCCCATGCAAGGGACCCGCGGTTTCCGGACGCAAGTCAATGAAGCTGGCCATGAGTGCCTGCTGGGAAGCAATGAACGCAGAAACGCTGCATTCTAGCACCAGCATACGGGACTCCCATGCAGGCGTGGGCCCCTGGGATGCCGATACCAGGGTCACCGGATCGGGCATCGAGGAGGAGAGGGGGTCCTCACCGGGACGGCCCTCAGGAGACTGGGCGCCTTCGCGAGAGGCCTCCGTTTCCTCTGTGAGGTACCTTGCAGGGCTGCTCCTTGTCCGACTATCGGGAACGCCGAATGGGGCTAAGCGACTGGGCGTGGAAGGGCTCGTGCTTTTCGGGGGCCCCAGACAGTGACTTTGAGGCCTTCTTCGTTTTGTGCGGTTCCACCTCGGAGGACCCTTGGTCTGAATGCCACCTGGAATGCGTTGCTGCAGGGGGAGAGCCCACCAGAGGGGAGACGACCGAGGGTGCCACGGGGGACTCCGAGGCAGCCTTCCGAAAAATGTCTCGGCTGAGCAGGGCCTTAGAAGACATTTTCTTACCGAGCGAACAGAGCTCTGGGTCATGGTCGGCTCCCAGACACCTTAGACAACAGTCATGAGTGTCCATAAGCGACATGTTCCTAGAGCATCTATCGCATTTTTTAAACCTGGTGGAAATGGGGGCAAAAATGGCCCCTGCGAAGACCCACGCGGCCAGCGGTTGGAAAGAAAAAAGGGTGCGAAGTCCGTAAAGAAAAAATTTAGGAAAGGTATCCCCGCAAGTTCCAAACGAGAGCAAGGGGAGGACCAGTGCAACCAGAAAAAAGAGATGCAGCCTGTTAAGGCGAGGAAACAAAAACTTTATCTGAGGGACAAGGACGTGCATCCGAAGGGCTCCGCAGAAAAAGGGAGACTGAGCAAGATGGCACCCTTGGGCGGGAAGAGGACCATGCATGCGTGGTAGCAATCACAAAGGCTTTCTTTGAAAGCTGGGGAATTGTTCCGTGTGGGCTCTGTCGGTGATAAGTGAGGACTGATTTCCTGCTTGTTCCTGGAGAATGCTAGGTATCATAAGGAAAGGAATGGAAAATAAAACAAAGGATATTATAATGCCTCTGTATCGTTCCATGGTGCAACTGCACCTTGAATATTGTGTGCAATTCTGTGTCCGAAGAAACCAGCACTCCGGTAGCCTCAACACAGAAGGGTCGGAGGGTAGGAGTTGCCTAAACCCCCGAAAAGGTTACGGAGCACAGCCTGGCCGAAGGCACTGTCCCGTCGGGACTCTCCTTCCAGGCAGTAATGCTCTGCAAAGGTATGGACTGAAGACCAGCTGGCAGCTCGGCAAATGCCCACCATTAGGACAGAGTGCAAGTTTGCCACCGAAGCTGCCATGGCCCTGACATGGTGCGCCGTGACGCAGCATTCCAGCGGGAGCCTCACCTGTTCATAAGTGAGTGAGATACAGTTCACCACCCATGTGGACAGCATATGCTTGGTCACCGCCTCCCCCAGCCAACTGGGGTAGTAGGAGATGAAAAGATGAGGAGCTTTGCGGTGGCCCTGAGTGCTTTGGATATAGAAGGACAAAGATCTCTTACAGTCCAAGGTGTGCAGGACCATTTTCGCCTGACTGGAGTGAGGTTGTGGAAAGAAAGTAGGGAGCACCACTTTCTGGTTGAGATGGAAGGGCGATACTACCTTCGGCAGGAATTTGTGGTGCGTGCGAAGCACCACTCTGTTCTTGTAGAACCTGGTATAAGGCGCCTCCGCCATGAGGGCCTGAAGCTCGCTAACTCTGCGAGCGGAAGTAAGTGCAACCAGGAGAACCACCTTCCAAGAGAGGTAGCGAAGGTGGCAGGTAGCCAGCGGCTCAAAGGGCGGACGAGTGAGCTGCCACAACACCACGTTGAAGTCCCATTCGGTTGCCAGAGGGTGAACCGGGGGCTTCGATAAGAGCAGACCCTGAAGAAAATGGGTCACCAACGGCTGGACCGAACGGGGCTAATCACCCACCGGATGGTGGTGCGCCGCCAAGACACTAAGGTGCACGCAGACGGAGTTATTGAGCCCAGAATGAGAGAGGTAGAAAAGGTACTGTAACACCAGAGCCACCGGACAGGAGAAAGGGTCAGCCACATGGCCGGCGCACCAAACAGAGAACCTGCGCCATTTGAGGGCGTAAGCCTTCCTAGTAGAGGCCTTGCGAGAAGCCAACAGAATGTTCTCCACTTCAACCAGAAGGTTGAAAGGAGCCAGAGTCACTGTCTCAGCAGCCATGCTGTCAGCGACAGGGACCCCAGGTTGGGTGCAGGAGAGAGCCCCCTTCCTGAGATAGGAGTCCCAAGGTGGTCCCCAGGGGGATAGGGGTCTCCACCGTCAATTGTAGAAGCAGCGGGAACCACGGTTGCCTAGGACACCGAGGATGTATCAGGATGAGAGAGGCCCTGTCGCTGAGGGTCCTGAACAAGGTCTTGGCGATCAGCGGGGTGGGAGGGAAGGCGTAGATGAGGCCTCCTGACCATGAGACCAGGAACACATCCACTGCCATCCTGGAGGGGTGGGCCTGCAGGGAACAGAAGCGGGGAAACTGAAAGTTGTCTGGGTTGGTGAAAACATCCATCACAGGTTCCCCCCAGAGCCGAAAAAGCAGACTGGCTACTCTGGGGTCCAGCTGCCACTCGGGCAGCTGGAGAACTCTGCTGAGGCTGTTGGCCAGCTGGTTGTCCTGACCGGGCAGGTACACTGCCCGCAGAAAGATACCCTGTCGGATTGTGTATGAGCAGAGGGCCAGAGCCTCCTGACAAAGGGTACAAGACCCCGTGCCCCCGGACATTGATTCGCTGGGTGCTCTCATCCGGTGACCAGTTACCCTGAGTGCGGAGATCTCTGCAGTGGGCTGCCCAGCCGAGCAGGGAGGCATCCATGCTGAGGACTTGGGAGAGGCTTGGGGGCCTGAAAACTCAGGCCTGCCTCGAGATGCTGGGCAGACTGCCACCAGACCAGAGAATCTGCCAATTGGCAGCTCATGGAACCCCTGCCTAGGAGGCACCAGTGGCCTGAGACCACTAGTCCTGGAAACACCACTGCATTGCCCTCATATGGAGGCGAGCATCGGGGGTGACATGGATCGTGGAGGCCACGTGCCCGAGGAGACGCAGGAAAAGCTGAGCAGGAACCGAGGGACAGCACTGTACATCCCACGGCAGAGTCCTGAAATTATCGGCTCGGTCCCTGGGCAAGAAAGCCTTCGACTGGAAAGTGTCGATCTTTGCCCCAATGAACAGACGCTGTCGGGAAGAGGTGAGACTCGGGGTTATTTATGACAAAACCCAAGTGCTGTAGGACCTGGATGGTGCGTGTGGTAGCCTGCTGCACCTCTGAGGCCATGCCTCCATTTATGAGCCAGTCGTCCAGATAGGGAAAGACAAAGACCCACTAGAGCCGGAGGAAGGTGGCCACGCCCACCAGGCATTTTGTGAAAACTCTTGGGGTAGAGGCTAGGCTGAAGGGGAGCATCCTGTACTAAAAATGCCTGTCTCCCACTATGAATCACAGGTACTGGCTGTGGTTGTGGTGGATAAAGATATGGGTATAAGCATCCTTGAAGTCTAAGGGTCATAGTCAGTCTCCCTGCTAGAGGTATGGCAGCAATGTTTCAAGGGAGAGTATCTTGAACTTCTCTCTCACCAGGAATTTGTTGAGGTTGTGCAGGATGAGAATGGGCCTTAGGCCCCCTATCCTTTTTGTCATGAGGAAGTACCTGGAGTAGAACCCCTTGCCCTTGAGATGGTGGGGCACCGGTTCCACTGCTTTGTCCTCAATAAGAACTGCCAACTCCTTCAGAAGAAGGTCCCAATAGAGGGGAGACCAGAGGGGCTCTCCCGGGAAATAAGGGGGAGGTGTCTGAGTCAGATGGAGGATGTAACCCTCCCTGACCACCCGAAGTGCCCAGGAATCGGTGGTGATGGACATCCATCTGTGAGCATAGAGGGCCAGACGTCCCCCTGTGGGCTGATGATCTCCTCGGGATAGATAAGCTATGCTCAAGGAGTCAAAAGGTCCCCCATGGCTGGGCTGGGGCCGGTGCCTGGGGTTTTGGAGCCTTCTGCTTACGTGGGCCATGCCCATTTCCCTTGGCCTGTTGACCTTGTTGGGGTACCGGGGAGGCCTGATAAGGTGGGTAGTTTCGGTAAGCAGCTCCCTTCCTCGGGTAAAAGGACTGTTACCTGAGCCCTTTCATTGGGGAGGGGCAGTGGTCTTTTTAGAGAACCTGGGTCCTCATCATGAACTTGGTCTCCAGCTCAGCAGCCTTGTCGGTCATGGGTTTGCCAAAGAGGTCCTCTCCTTGGCAGGGGACATCGACCAATTTGTCCTGAACCCACTACTTGAGGTCGGACGACTGTATCCAAGCTTGGCGGTGTGCACCGATGCCAGCTGCGGCTACTCAGGCTGCTGACTAGAACCAGTCACAGGCCGCTCGAGACATGAATTGGAGCACTCACGGACTGCCTTGGCCAGGTTCTTGAACTACTGCAAGTGTTCCTTGGAGAGACTAGCCGAGAACCCAGCGAGTTCCTTCGCCATGTCTCTCAGGTACATGCCCATGTAGAGCTGGTTGGCCTGGATTCAGTCGATGAGCAAAGAGCCCTGGTAACACTTTCTGCCGAGGGCGTCCAAGGTACGGGCCTCCCTGCCGGGGGGCACAGGGGAGTGTATCTTTTGGCTTTTCAGCTGACGCATGGCCGACTCCACCACTATGGAGTTATGCAGCATCTGTGACTTTTGGATGCCCGGGCTCCGGTGGACTCGATACATCGAGTCGAGCCATTTGCTCACCACCGACACAGAGGCTGGTGTCTCCCACATTTGGAGCATCAGCTGCTCCAGGCTGGGAGGATGGGCACCCTGAGCAATTCCCGCGAAGGGGCCTCATACTGGAGGATTTCCAACTCATCCACACGAGGGTCCTCCTCCGACTTGGTCGGGAATGCCAGGGACTTAGATATGTCCTCGGGCAGGGACCGTTGTCAAGGCTCCAAGATGGGAGAGTCAGAAGGAACATTGTGGTGGCGATGGGTATCGGGAGACTCCTCATCCTCCATCTCCCACTTGGAGTAGTCCGTCGAGGACTCGTAGGAAGGCTGCTTCATGGGCCTTGAGGCATCCGATGCCCTGTGGCCAGTGCCCGGTAAACTTGTCGGGGAGATGACCGCGGTCCCATTGAGCGGGACTCAGATCGCGACCTCGGCTGAGGATCGGCTCGGCCTCCGGGGACGTCTTAGACATCGAGGGCCCGGTGGCCGGGGCGGATGAACCAGTTGTGCCAAACAGCGCCCACTGCTGGTCCATGAAGGCAGACAAACTGCGCTCCAGGGCCGCCATTCTGGACTCCAGACCAGAAGGCTCCGCAGCCTTTGGTGCAGCCACTGAGGGACTCGGGCCTGATGCCAGCTCCCCCGAAGGGAAATCCTCGACGAGGATGGTGTCTGGGGACAGAGGCCGGTTTGCAGTCGGATCCTTCCGGGGGACCTTTGCAGGCCGCTCCTTCTCTGACGCCTCAGACAAACGTCTCAGACTGCGGGACCGGGCCCAGGGAGCACCTGGCTGGTCGGAACCGTCCAAAGACGCCACCTTTGAGGGTTTCTTCTTCTTCCTGGGTTCCCTCGAGGGAGACCCCTTTTCTGGGGACCCACGACAAGGCTCGGGTTCAGAAGATTCCACCCGAGATGAGGCCCCGGCCTTCGGAGGCATCGGGGACTCGGGGAAAAACTTATCGTGCTGCTGCTAGTGGCTCTTGAGGGCCTTGATGGACATCCTCTTGTAGAGACTTCAGGCTGCCAGGTCATGATCTGGCCCAAGGCAGTGGAGACGGCAATCGTGTGTGTCGGTCAAAGACATGATTTTAGAGCACCGACCACACTTCTTAAAGACACTGGTAGCCATGGGGGGGAAAGTACCCCTGCGAGGTCTTAGATTCTCTGGGCTGCCAGTGGGAGAAAGAAGGTGTGAAGATGCCAGAAAAGAAAAAGAACGAAAGACTACAAAAATAGACCGAACCTGATGCCAAGGCACCAAGGTCGGTAGGTGAGAAGAGTACTGGTGCAATACCAGAGGCAAGTGTGAAACTCGGAGAGAGAAAAATCAACTTTTTCCAGGGACAAGCAAGACAACATCTAAAGGGCTCCGTGGAAAAAAGGAGGCTGAGCAAGATGGCACCCTTGGGCGGGAAGGGGACCACGCATGAATGGTGGCATCTCCCAAAGGCTTGCTTTAAAAGCTGGGGGCATGCTTCCACAAGGGCTCCTTGGGTGCCAACATCACCCGTATGTGAGGACTGACTTCCTGCTTGTTCCTGGAGAAGAAAGAGATCTATAAATTAATGAATGGAGTGGAAGAGGTAAACATAGATTAGTTGTTTACGCCATCAAAAAGTAGAAAGACTATGGGACATGCAATGATGCTACAATGTAACCCATTTAAGAGTAATAAGAAAAATATTTTTTCACTAAATGCATAATCAAACTCTGGAATTTGTTACTGGAGGATGTAGTAAAATATGTTA
Organism: Ichthyophis bannanicus; assembly: GCA_033557465.1. NCBI lineage: Eukaryota > Metazoa > Chordata > Amphibia > Gymnophiona > Ichthyophiidae > Ichthyophis > Ichthyophis bannanicus. Next base: position 1,372,743,608 of record CM066032.1, on the reverse strand, counting down.
GTCTAGCTGGGTTTAAAAAAGGTTTGGGCAAGTTCCTGGAGGAAAAGTCCATAAACCATTATTAAAGAGAACCCGGGAAATCCACTGCTTACCCTAGACAAGCATTGTGGAACCTGTGTACCTTTTTGGGAACCTGACAGGTACATGTGACCTGGATGGGCCACTGTTGGAAACAGAATACTGGGCTTGATGGACCTTGGTCTGACTCAGTAAGAGAATTTCTTATATTCAGTTCACAACAATTGTCCAAGTGTTAATTTTCACACACTTGAATTATTGCAGTTGTTTACAAGTAATTATATCTGTCTTACTCCATATGCTCTAGCTTATACCTTATGTTTTTCATAATCTGCTTTTTTAGTAACCCCTTTGCTGACATTAACATCATTTAACAAAATCCGTGAAATGGCGTTCACTTATATGAGTCCATCCATTTGGAATGAATTATATTTTGAAGGCCAGAGTTACAAAGATTAACTTTTGTTCACAAAATTATAAAAAACTTTTATTGAAACCTTTTGCCATATATTTTAGATGAACCTATCTCGTTAGGTATTTTTTAATACATTTTCCAAGGGCGGAGTAGGTTTTATTGGCATGCTGTTTCATTTACTATGTATTGGAGTATTATTTGAATATGATAGATTTAGGCATAAATAAGAAATTATTTGTTTAGGAGTGTAAAGTTGTGCATCAAATCTGATGTCTTTATTCTTTCCAACCCAATGGAAATTGGAAGATTTCTACAAAAGAGGTTGAGAAATATCTGTCTAGGGGCAAAATAACTCTGAAAATTAACAAAATAGGATGAAACTTGGCATGGAGGAAGAAACTGTGAAGAGACACAAAGTTCAAAAATGGACCAGATAAGACCAGGAGTTGCAGAGAAATAAGACCCTCTCCCCCTCCCTCTCCCCGCCATAAAAGAAAAATGACCCACTGCATGTCTATGAGAAAAGAAGTTCCAGCACAGAAACTTACCTACAGTGAAATATAGCACTTAGGGAGTTGCTCCGTTCAAATTGCCTCTCTCCTGTTCTCAAGCCTCCCCAAATCCCAAACTGCACATAGTGTGCTCAGCCCTTTGTTGTCTCTCTTCAAAGTGTCTCTAATGCCCCACAATATCATCTCCATCAATGTTCCCTCTAATTTTCTGTAGGCTGTGTGCGCATAAAATCTCAGCAGTGTGCAGCTTTTGAAGGAAGGTTAAATTTTTGTGTGCCACATAACCACACTCGGAGTTATATACTTTAAAATTTGACTACACGTCAGAATACAGTATGTACACCACATTGATTTTAATCAAATTAAATAAAACTAGACGATTACTAAATGAAGCGGGAAATTTCTAGTAATTACAATCATAACTTTTAAATTTTAAGATGTCTGTGTTGTTTTCTATCAGAATCAGAGCTGTAATTTTTGTGTGCTCTGTTGTAAAGTATGTGCGCTTGCTCGGCGAGGTGTGTGCGCGCGCACACGCGCACAGCTTAGAGGGAACAGTGATCTCCATCCCCTCTTCTTGAGGAGTTGGGAGTGAAGAAGGTGAAGAGGGGCTAGAGATGACATTGTGGGGCATTAGAGTGTAATCTTGTGGACTTAGTCATGGAAATAGTCAGCCAAAGTCTAGGCAGAAAGGGAAGGAGGGGTCAGAGGCAGAGGCACTTTGAGTGGCCTAGAGTGGGAAGAGTGGCCTAGTGGTTGGGGCAAGTTATCTCAGGCCAGGTGTTTGAATCCCGCTAGTGGACAGCAACCTTGTGCCGGTACGACTGGGGTTTCTAGTCCCACAGGTGTTCTTTATGGCTTAGGCAAGCCACTTAACTCTCTGTTGCCTCAGGTACAAAAACACAGATTTTGAGCTCTTTGGGGACAAGGGAAAAATATATATACAGTACCTTGAATGTACATCGCTTTGACTAGTAGAAAAGCAGTATATAAGTCTAGTTAAATAAACCAACCTCTGCCACCATTTTTTCCTTTTCTGAGATCTCCAGAAGGAAATCACACATCTTCTTTCCTCCTCCAAACTCACTACCTGCTCCTCTGATGCTATTCTTACCCATCTATCTCCTAAGCTCCATCTCCTCCGCCGTCATCTGTCATATCCTCAACCTTTCATTTTCCACTACAATTGTTCCTTCAGCCTTCGAGCATGCTGTGGTTACACCTCTCCCCAAGAAACCCTCGCTAGACTCTACTTGGCCTTCTAATTAATCGATTCATCTCCCTCCTGTCCTTTATTTCTAAACTACTTGAATGTGCAGTTCACTGCCATTGTCTTGACTTTCTCTCCTCTCAAGCCCTTCGGGATCCATTGCAATCTGGCTTTCGTCTTCTATATTCTACTGAAACGGTTCTTGCCAAAGTCTCCAGTGACTTGTTCTTATCCAAATCCAAGGACCTTTACTCAATCCTCATCCTTCTTGACCTTTCTGCTGCTTTTGACACTGTGGACTACCACCTTCTCCTCGCTTGGTTTTAAAGGATTTGTTCTTTCTCGATTCTCTTCTCATCTTTCCCACCGCACTTTTAGTGTTTGTTTCTGGTGGACCCTCTTCTACTGCTATCACTTGGTGTACCTGAAGGATCTGACTTGGGCCCACTCCTTTTCTCTCTTTATACCCAGTCCCTTGGTGCACTCATCTCCTTACGTGGTTTTCAGTATCATCTTTACGCTGATGACTCTCAGATCTACCTTTCTACACCTGAAATCTCTCTGGGAATCCAGGCCCGAACCTCTGCCTGCCTATCTGACACTGCTGCCTGGATGTCTCACCACTATTTGAAATTGAAAATGGCCAAAACCAAGCTTCTTATCTTTCCCCCTAAACCCACCTCACACCTTCTTCCTTTCTTTATTTCTGTAAATAACATTCTACTCCTCCCTGTTTCCTTGGCTAGTAACCTTGGAGTCATCTTTGACTCCTCCCTCTCCTTCTCCACACACATCCAATTGATAGCTAAAACCTGTCGTTTCTCTCTCTATAACATCAGTAAAATTTGGCCATTCCTTTCGGAACACAATACTAAGATACTTATCCACACTTTAGTCATCTTCTGTCTAGACTACTGCAACCTCCAACTTGCTGGTCTCCTTCTGAATCATCTCTCTCCCTTTCAATCTGTTCAAAATTCAACTGTGCAGCTAACCTTCCGCCATTTTCGCTATGCTCATATAATCCCTCAAGTCTTCATTGGCTCCCTATCCATTTCTGTATCCCATTCAAGCTTCTCCAACTGACCTATAAGTGCATTCATTCTGCTGCTCCTTACTACTTTTCCTCTCTTATCTCTCCTTACATTCTTCCTCAGGAACTTCACTCTTCTGGCAGAACGTTTCTATCTATGCCCTTATCTTCTACTGCCAACTCCAGACTTCGATCTTTCCACCCTGCTTCTCCTTATACCTCAAACAAGCTACCTGAGTCAGTACATCAGACTTCATCTCTGGCCCTTTTCAAATCCAGGCTAAAAACTCATCTCTTCAAGGTCACTTTTGGATCTGGATCCGCAGTCTTCTGCTCTCCAACTATGTGTTTCCTTACCATTCCCTTAGACATATTCTTGTCCCCAGCTGTTATGTTGTCTGTCTTGACTGTAAACTATGATGAGCAGGGACAATCTCTTACATGTCTCTGTACAGTGCTGCATACTCTTGTAGCACTATACAAATGATCAGTAGTAGTAGTAGTAGTGCATCCACCTTTTAAAACTACCCCCTGCAATTGCCCCCTTCTCCACTCCTAAAATGCTACCACCTCAAAAAATTGTAACCCACAACTCCACCGCAGCCCTGGAATCTGCCCCTAATCCTAAAAACTGTCCTCTGCAAACTGGCTCCACCAACAAAAATCTATCCCCTGCAACAGACCCACCATCCCACCAACTGCCCCACTCCAAAAAATAGTAATTACACTTACCTGGTAATTGTAGTTCCTTGAGTGACGACAGCTTAGTCCTCTATGTATGGGTAGTGCACCTCCTCCTGCAGCATGAAGACTGGACCAATCAAAACTCAGCATCACTGGATCCAGCATCCTGGCTTTCCCTTGTCCTCCAGTGAACTACTGTCAAAGCAAACTCAAAGAGATAGCTAACCTTTAAGAAAAATGCAAGAATTTAGTATGTCACGTAATTTGCGAAACCTTTTTTTTTTTTTTTTTGCGTTAAATGAGACCTACAAAAGGCACATTAGACTGCATCCATCCCTACAAGAAGGGAAGGAAAAAACCAAAAACAGCCAACTGAGGGTCCCGCGCCTGCCGCACCAGAAGCAGTCAGCGAGAGCAAAAAAGCCAAAGAAGAAATACCTGAAAGACTCACCTGTAAATACTGACTCCCGTACCGAATGCGTGCCGAGACAAAACAGTGTCCCAAGGGAGGGAAAGAGGACTAAGCTGTCATCACTCAAGGAACTACAATTACCAGGTAAGTGTAATTACTATTTCCTTATCGTTCCTCCAGCTTAGTCCTCTACGTATGGAATGTAACAGAGCAGCCTTAACGGGAGGGATTCCGCCAACCGGCACGCAAGACCGCGGAACCAAAACAGGCATCACGTGCCGCCAAGACATCAAGACGATAGTGCTTACTGAAAGTGTGGAGGGACGACCACGTCGCCGCTTTACAAATCTCCGCCGGCGACACCAAGCTATATTCCGCCTAGGACGCAGCTTGAGCTCTTGTAGAATGAGCCCGCAATCCTAGCGGTGCAACACGCCCCTGCAACAGATAAGCTGAGACAATCGCCTCCTTAATCCACCGAGAAATAGAGGCTTTCGCTGCCGCCTCACCTTTCCTGGAACCGCCGAACAGGACAAACAAACGATCCGACTTGCGGAAGGCTTCGGTGACCTTTAAATACCGACGCAAAACTCTCTTAAGGTCCAAACGACTAAGACCGCGATCAGAGGCCTGCTCCCCGACGCATGCAACACCGGGAGCGACACCACCTGATTCAAGTGAAAAGGAGAAGACACTTTAGGCAAAAAGGAAGGCACTGGCCTTAAAACCACCTTCTGATCCGAGAAAGACAGGAAAGGTTCCCTGCAAGAAAGAGCTTGAAGCTCAGAGATGCGCCGCGCCGAACAAATCGCCACAAGAAACACAGTCTTAAGGGTCAAATCCTTCACCGAAACTCGAGAGAGAGGCTCAAACGGCGCGGCGGAAAGCGCGCGCAAGTCCAAGTTGAGATCCCACGGAGGGACGGAAACGCGGCGCGGAGGGCGCAGTCGAGAAACCGCCTTCAGGAAACGGATCACATCGGCATGGGTACCCAGCGCGACTCCCTGTATTTTACCTCTGTAACAGGAAAGAGCCGCGAGCTGCACACGCAAGGAACTGGCGGCCAACCCTTTATCAAAACCGTCCTGCAAAAAATCCAACACCACTGGAAGAGGGGCCGTAGCCGCCCGAACCTGACACCTGGAACACCAATCCTCAAAAATACGCCAAACCCGGACATAAGCCAGCAAAGTGGACCTCTTTCGGGCTTGAAGCAACGTCGTCACAACAGACGTCGAATAACCTTTCTTCCTCAGCCGTGACCTTTCAATAGCCAGGCCGTAAGAGAGAATCTCTCCACTTGCGGCATGCGAAGAGGACTCTGAAACAACAGATCCAGAGCAAGCGGAAGCCGCCATGGAGAATCGCTTAACAACCGTACCAGGTCGGCATACCAGGGACGACGGGGCCAATCCAGTGCTATTAACAATACCCGTCCCCTGTGAGACTCGATCCGCTGAATCACCCGCCCCAGAAGAGGCCACGGGGGAAACACATAAAGAAGGCCGGTGGCGGGCCAAGGCTGCAAAAGAGCATCGATGCCCTCGGACATGGGCTCCCGCCGACGGCTGTAAAAACGAGGCGCCTTCGCGGATCGAAAGGTGGCCATCAGGTCCATCACCGGCTGACCCCAACGACGCACTAACTGTTGGAATACCGCAGGATTCAGCTCCCATTCGCCGGCATCCACGTGAACTCGACTGAGAAAATCCGCCGTGATATTGTCCTTCCCGACAATGTGCGCCGCTGATATCGTCTGCAACCGGGGCTCTATCCACGCGAACAGCAACTGGGCTTCCGCTTCGAAGCCCGCGCTTCCGGTACCGCCCTGCCGATTTATGTAAGCCACGGTCGTGGCATTGTCCGAGAGAACTCGAACCGCTCGGTGCGTTACCTGGAGTTCGAAGCTTTGCAGTGCCAACCGAACGGCTCTCAGCTCTAAACGATTGATCGACCAACCGCTCTCCTGCTGGGACCAGCGACCCTGCGCCACTAGCTCCCCGCAGTGCGCGCCCCAGCCCGTGAGACAGGCATCCGTCAACAGTGGAATCCAGTCCGGCTGTTCCAGGGGCATCCCCGCTTGGAGCGAGGATGGGCGCAACCACCACCTCAGATCCTGGCAAACCGTCCGCGGGCAGGGAAGACGCTTGTTCAACGAATCGTTCTGATTGGACCAGCGACGGAGCAAGGCCCTCTGCAAGGATCGCATGTGGAAGCGAGCCCAAGGCACCACTTCCAAGGATGCCGCCATCATCCCCAACAGTTGCAGATAGTGCGAAGCTGATGGAGCTGCAGCCCTCCGAAAGCGGCGCACGAGAGACTGGAGAGCTAGCACTCTCCGTTCTGGGAGAAACACGGCACCCCTGCAAGTATCGAATAGTACCCCCAGGTACTCGAGCGACTGAATCGGATCCAAGTGACTCTTGTCCGGGTTGACTACCCAGCCGAGAGACCGTAGAAGCCCGACGACCCTCGCTGTGGCCGTCTCGCTCTCCGAGCGAGTTTTTCCGCGTATCAACCAATCGTCGAGATAGAGATGAACCAGTACCCCCTCCTGACGTAAGGCAGCCGCCACCACCACCATCACTTTGGTGAACACCCGAGGAGCGGTGGCCAGCCCGAATGGCAACGCCTGGAACTGGAAGTGACCCCACGGAAGTGCGAACCGGAGATACTTTTGATGGGACTCCCAGATAGGTATATGGAGATAGGCCTCAGACAGGTCGAGAGAGGTAAGAAACTCGCCTTTGCGGACCGCTACAATGACGGACCGCAGGGTTTCCATTCGAAAATGTGGAACTCGAAGACAGCGATTCACGCCTTTGAGATCTAAAATGGAACGAAGAGCACCATCCTTCTTTGGCACCACAAAATAAATGGAGTACCTGCCGAGACCATACTCCGCCGGCGGAACAGGAACGACGGCCCCTAACCGGAGCAAGCGATCGAGGGTCTGGCGAATATGAGCGGTCTTTACAGGGCCCCGGCAGGGAGACGCCACAAAGGAATCGAGAACGGGTCTAGCAAGATCTAAGGCGTACCCGTCCCGAATAATCTCCAAAACCCAGCGATCGGACGTGATACGGGTCCAAGCAGAGAGAAACTGCCGAAGACGACCCCCAATCGCAGTTAACTCCACCTGGACCCGCAGCCCTTCATTGGGGCTTGCGAGCGACGGACGGAGCCGCGACAGCAAATCCTCTAGAGGCCCCTCGGAAGCCTTGAAAACTGGGAGATCTCGAGAGATACCGGCCTCGTTGCAACCCCACAAAACGGGGCGACCGAAATCGACGAAAATCTCGAAACTGACCCCGAGGGGAAGGAAGGGACCTCCCTCTCTTCGGGCGATCCTCCGGCAGGCGGCCGCCCTTAGATTCGCCCTACTCCTTGACCAACTTATCAAGATCCTCTCCAAAGAGCAGCTTGCCTTTAAAAGGCAACTTGCCCAGGCGAGACTTAGAAGAAGCATCCGCCGCCCAACTCTTTAACCAAAGGGCTCGGCGAGTCGCTAGCAAAGAACCCATACTATTAGAAAGCGCCCGGATAAGGTCATAATGGACATCCGCTAGATACGCCGAACCAGACTCCAAGCGCTGAAGCTCGGCCAAGTCCTCGGCTTCCGCGGGCGCCGCCTGTCGAAGACACTGAACCCAGCGAAGGCAGGCGCGAGCAACCCAAGCGCCACAAATGGAGGCCTGTAACGCTACAGCGTCCGCTTCAAACGACTGCTTCAACAAACCGTCCATTTTTCGGTCCTGAGGCTCCTTCAAGGCCGCGCTACCCTCAACAGGGATCGTGGTCTTCTTAGTAACAGCCGAGACTGCCGCATCCACCTTATGCAAACGAAACCGGTCGAGATCCTTGTCTGACAACGGATACAGCTTATGCATGATCTTTATCCCCTTGAGACCAGATTCGGGGGCATCCCACTCTGTTTGTATCATCTGGTCAATGACCCGGTGCATGGGAAAAAACACCTGTGTCTGACGGACAGCCTGAATGATGGGGTCCGCACCATCGTCCTCCTCAGCCGACGGTGCTGGAACCAGCCCAAGAGTCTGAAGCGCCTCAGAAAGGAGTGCAGGAAACTCCTCTCTGCGAAAGACACGTATGATTTTCGCCTGATCTTCTGGCTCAGGGAGCTCGCCTTCTTCTAAGACCTCCTCCTCCATGTCCAACTCAGGATCTTCTCCCTCTATCCAATCCGAATCAGACAACATGGGCCCCTGTAGGCGCGGCCTCTTAGCCGCTCGTACGCCGGAGTAACCACAGTCCTTCGCAGAAGGTTGTGCGACCGTTACCTGCTCCGAAGGGGAACCCAGCGCAACCCCCTGACGCCTGCGACAAAGCGCATGATGCATCAATAAAATAAAATCGGGAGAGAAGTCTTCCAAGAGGGAAGCACCTCCGAGATCAGCTGGCGCCCCCGCGCCTACAGAAAGAGCGGGGGCCGTCCCCGAGGGACCTTCCAAGGGCGAGTCTGTTGCCATAGGCGCGGCAGTGGACGGGGAAGAAACCGTCAATGAAGTCTCCAGCCGCTGTTCCATACTGAGGGACACGGAGGCACAGTGCTGACAGACGCCCGTCTCTGCAGAAGCGCCCATCCGCGATCCACAAATGACACACAGGGACCCCGCTGGCATGGAAGCCAAAACACCCTGCTCCCCAGGGGGGAAGAAAGAGATCACCGGCGCCCAGGCTACAGAAAGAGGGAACGCGGACCCTCAGAAGAATCAAGCCCCTAGCCAGACACAGTGTGGCTGCCAGCAAGGAGAGCTTCTTCCTTTTTTTTTTTTTTTGTTGTAATAGAAATTGAGCCAAACGCAGGCAGGCTGCTCAGCACGGTAAAAATTAACTCCTAGCAGCCCAAAACAGTCCCGCCGAAGGGGAGAGCCCAGAAAAAGGGAAAATAAAGAAATAAAGGAAAGAACAACGGAAACCCCAAAAATAGGGTCAGCGGACAGACGCCTGCGGCTCCGGGACAGCCCACCGCGGCCGCATGAACCACGTTGAGGAGAGAACCGCGAGGAACAAAATGGCCGCGGTTACTCACCCAGTGGAGGCGCGGGAGAAATTTGGCGCCAAAAAGAGCAGCCCGGTCAAGGCCCCGACGAAATAGCCCGCTCCTGTCCAGAAACAAAGATTCGGGCAAAAGAAAACCGCTCTGAAAACAAATGCAAAACAAAGAAAGAAATAAAGGAAAAAGCGCGATCACGTCAAAGACAGGGCCCATTGCACAAATCGTGCCTGCTCTCGAGCAGCCCGTCGGCACTTGCAACGCACAGAGTCCTACCTTCCAGGAACTGTGGCGCTGGACAGCCGCCGCAGGAGCTCTGCCCCGAACAGCCTTGGGCACAGAGATCCAAGTAAAAGTCAAAAGAAACTGCAAGCGGCTTTTGGCTGAGCAGGAGAGGGACCTCAGCTGAGCCCCCCTCCTCCAGAGTGCCGGTTTCCACTGAAAATTAAAGAGACAGGTACTCCTTTCCTATAAAAAACAAATAGAAACCCCAATAGGGACCAAATAAAGTAAAACCAAAAGGTTAGCTAGCAACTAAGTCCTAAACTGACTGACTAGTGAGCCCAGCCAGGCTCACAAACATCTTCCTGCTGCATGAAGACTGGACACACTGGAGGACAAGGGAAAGCCAGGATGCTGGATCCAGTGATGCTGAGTTTTGATTGGTCCAGTCTTCATGCTGCAGGAGGAGGTGCACTACCCATACGTAGAGGACTAAGCTGGAGGAACGATAAGGAAACACCCTCTTTGCAACTGCCCTACCTCAATGAACTAAGCCCACTACCAAATAATATCCCCCACATATATTTATACACACACAAACATATATACAGGGAATACAAATAATTCCTTAGCCATGATGTACTGCACGTTAAATTATTCAGATTACATTTCATTTTCTTTGTTATTTCTACTGGAAAATCTACTAAATGAATTGCTCTTTTTTCTTATTGATTGCTATGTGTTCTGGCAATATCTGTTGTCATGGGAAATGCTACATTAAGACAGCAACAAGCTCAAAATGTACCTTAGGGCCAAAGTTTAGGGAGGCACTGTCCAATCTGCTCAGGACTCAAGAAGTTAGGCTTGACAACCGACTGGCTTTCTTCAGAATTCTACTCATTTTTACATGAATGTTTGGAAGTTAGAAAGATGTTTAACAGACGTTTTCCAAACTCTATCTGCAGATCTCTAATCTTCCCCTCTATGTGAGTGAGTCTGCCCTGCTTGCTTCTAGTGTAACTAGCAGCACAGACTGTGGGTAAAATCAAAAGAATGGGAAGGCTGTGGGAGTGGAACATCGTAATGCTACCCTAGTCACAAGAAGGGCGTGGCTAGTGGGGGGGGAATTCCTATAGTGTAAAAATTACTTTTCTGCATGTGGTATGAGTTGGAAGGGAAATTAACCCCCCCCCCCCCAAAAAAAAAAGTGCCAATGCATTTCTGTGGAAAAATCAGTATCAACAGCTGAAGCATACAAATACAGATTAACAATAACACAGTTATCTTTCAAGCATCCACCTCAACTTCCCGTCACAGACACATAGAAAACCAACATAGATATAAATACATACACAATACACCCACGTACTAAGATGCCCGCACACACACATGCAAGCATGTACAGACACACATACAAACAAACAAGCTGGCACACAAACATGAACATACATACTGTACAAACATGCATACAATATACAGCTCACAAAATACACATACAAACACAGATACAAGAGACATACACACACGCGAATGCATGCAGAGGGGTTGGAAAGAACCCATGAGCCCTGTTCTGCATGCTTTCCCCACTTGCTATTGATGGGAGGAGTGGCTCAGTGGTTGGGAGAGGTTACCTTAGGCTGGAGGGCAGGGGGTTCAATTCCAGCATGGGGACAAGTAACCTCAGGCCGGAGGCAGGGCCGGCCCATCCATTAAGCAAGAATGTTTTTTGCACAGGGCCCCGCTTTTCAGGGGGCCCCGCGCAAAAAACATCTTGCTTCAGCCCAACTAAGTTAAAAAAACCACAAACCGGCTGCTGCTGCCGCTGCCGCCGTGGCAGCGGCAGAATCCAGCATCCCGCGGGGCCCCCCCTGCCCTGCAGAGTCTTCCATGTGGCCTCAGCGTCGGCTGTCAGAGCTGCACGAAGAGAGAGAGCTTCTCCTCTCACGGCTCTGTTAATCCTGCCGCGGAGCCGATGGGATTTCCCATCAGCCCCGCGACGGGATTAACAGAGCCGTGAGAAAGGGAAACTCTCCCTTCGCGCGGCTCTGAAAAGCCCGCGCTGAGGCCGCATGGAGGACTCTGCAGGGCAGGGGGGGCCCCGCAGGATGCTCGATTCTGCCGCTGCCAACGTGGCAGCAGCAGCCGGTTTGTGGCTTTTTTTAACCTAGCGGGGCTGAGGGGGGGGGGGGGGGGGGGTGAGGACTGGTAATGGGCTAGGGGGCGGTTAGGACTGTTAATGGGCTATGGGGGTTAGGACAGGTAATAGGCTTTGGGGGGCTAAGACTGGAAATGGGCTGATGGGGGGGTTGGACTGGTAATGGGCTATGGGGGGTTAGGACTGGAAATGGGCTGATGGGGGGTTAGGACTGGTAATGGGATATGGGGGGTTAGGACTGTAAATGTGCTGATGGAGGGGTTAGGACTAGTAATGGGCTAAGGGGGGGCCTAATACTGTAATTCGGCGATGGGGGGTTACAACAGGTAATGGGCTGTGGGGGGGGGGGGCTAAGACTTCAAGTGGGCTGATGGGGGGGCTTAGGACTGGTAATGGGCTATGGGGGGCTAGGACTTGAAATGGGCTGATGGGGGGGTTAGGACTGGAAGTGGGCTGATGGGGGGGTTAGGACTGGTAATGGGCTATGGGGGGGCTTAGACTGGAAGTGGGCTGATGGGGGGGTTACGACAGGTAATGGGCTGTGGGGGGGCTAAGACTACAAGTGGGCTGATGGGGGGCTTAGGACTGGTAATGGGCTATGGGGGGGCTAGGACTGGTAATGGGATGGGGGGGTTGCTAGGACTGGAAATGGGCTGAGTGGAAGGGGGGCTTGAACTGCAAATAGCTGATGGGGAGGGGGGCTTGGAATGGAAATGGGCTGAGTGGAAGGGGGGCTTGAACTGCAAATAGCTGATGGGGAGGGGGGCTTGGAATGGAAATGGGCTGTGAGGGGAGGGAGCTAGGACTGGAAATGGGCTGGGGGGGGCTAGGACAGGAAATGGGCTGATGGAGGGGCTAGGATAGGACTGGAAATGGGCTGTTGGGGGGTGCTAAGGTTGGAAATGGGCTGTGGTGGGGGCTTGAATTGAAATGGACTCATGGAGGGGCTAGAACTGGAAGTAGGCTCATGGGGGGTTTGGATTGGAAATGGGCTGAGTGCAGGGGAGCTAGGATTTGACATGGGCTGATGGTGGGGCTAGGAAAGGACTAGAAATGAGCTGATGGAGGGACTCGGATAGGACTGGAAATGGATGGGGGAGCTAGGATTGGAAATGGGCTGATGGGGGGCTAGGACTAGAAATGGGCTGATGCAGGGACTAGAAGGGAGCAGATGCTGGGTGGGGCTGGAACTAGAAGGGAGCTGATGTTGGGGGAGGATTAGAATGGGATGGGGCTGGGAGAGTGAAATGGAGAGGGAAAAATATTTTGTGTGGGAGGGAAGACAAATCTACAATTGGCCGGATATTGGGAGAGTAAGTGGGGATTGAGGATGGAGGGGTAAAATTTGAGTGGATGAAATAGGAATGAGGAAAGAGCAAAAGGAGAAAGATTAGTATGTTAAAGCCGATATAGAGAGAGAATGGAAAAAAAACTAGAAGAGAGAAGAAAGGACAAATGGACAGCAGATGGAGAGTTAGCAGAAGATACGAAGAAACTAGAAGAAAGTGGCTGGAACAATTGTAACTGAAAAAAAATGCTCAAAAGGTAGAAAAATATCTCTTTATTTTGAATTTATTAACTGGAATATGTCAGCTCTTGGAAATGTGCATCATTAACGTCTGCGCTTTGTTTAGTACAAGAGGAAATTAATTTATAGTTTTATTTCTACAGTGTTGTACATTCCAAGTTTGGCTTTTGGGGTTCCCAGTTTAATTATTGTCTTCCTGTTTCTAAATTGTGATTCCTTGTTTGGTGGTGGTCTATGTTCTGCATGTGTAACTGAGCTGAGGTATTCTGTTTATGTAATTCCTATTTGACATTGCCACTTGTTCTCTTTCCCCAGTAGGTCATGTATTGTTATTCTCTGAAATGTGTTGGTTTAATATTTGCAGTGTTGCCCTTTGATAGGTAGGGTATGGTGCTTTGTGAGTCCTGGTAGTGCTGTTAGGATACGGCGGGTTTGCTATGGGTTCTAAATGTTCCCCAAAAACTACTTGATTTCCACCAAACTCTAAACAGCTGATGTTGTGCTCTTACATGCATAAGTGTTCTATATTATTAATTTTTGTCGGATAACTCACCATTGAGCAGGAATCTTCCTACTCTCGAAGTGAGCCCTCCTTTTTAATTAAAGTTTTAAAATTGACCCGCTACAGGTCAGAAAACCAGGTGCTACAGCACTAACAAGCCGTTGCTCCTATACCGCTAAAGTGAAACGCTTCTCATCAACAAGGATCTAGCAACTATCACTGATGAGTTCAAATTGTGCTCCCCGAGCATTAGTATCTTGTAAAAGTACTTATCTGAAATAAGGCCGAACTCATCCGGCAATATTCAAAAGGATCATATTGACAAAAGCCAATGAATAAGTATTTGGATTTTTCGTCTGCGTTCAATATTCCCGGAAGGCATGAACATGGAAATCGATTGGTGGAGTTTAAGAATGTGATTGGTTGTGCTGTGAGAGAAATTACATCATTGGGAGGTTATTCTGACGTCACTTTTAGAGCCTTTAAATAAGAACTATTATGCTGGTATGGTTCATTCGCCTGAGGAAGAGCTGCAAAGCTGAGCGGCTTGAAACACTGATTGGTGTTGCATTGAATCATACAATGCCTTTACTGTTTCGGTGGAAGCATTTGAATCGTACAATCCCCTTTTGGTTGGCAAGGAGAAGTTTCGACTGCTGCTTGAGAATTGAGGCTCCCGAATCGAGTATTCAAATACTTATTCATTGGCTTTTGTCAATATGATCCTTTTGAATATTGCCGGATGAGTTCGGCCTTATTTCAGATAAGTACTTTTACAAGATACTAATGCTCGGGGAGCACAATTTGAACTCATCAGTGATAGTTGCTAGATCCTTGTTGATGAGAAGCGTTTCACTTTAGCGGTATAGGAGCAACGGCTTGTTAGTGCTGTAGCACCTGGTTTTCTGACCTGTAGCGGGTTAATTTTAAAACTTTAATTAAAAAGGAGGGCTCACTTCGAGAGTAGGAAGATTCCTGCTCAATGGTGAGCTATCCGACAAAAATTAATAATATAGAACACTTATGCATGTAAGAGCACAACATTAGCTGTTTAGAGTTTGGTGGAAATCAAGTCGTTTTTGGGAGATATTGTTGGGTTGATTTCAACGGGTGTAATAGGATTTTACTTAATGGGTTCTAAATGGGCAGTGTTTGTAGTAGTTCCTACTGTGCCTGGCGGTTGGTACTGGATTATAGTAATGTAGAAATCTTTTAGTCTTTCTTTATCCATATACTCATTAAGAGGCATGTTTACTAAAAGTTAGTGTATGGTGGCATTATGCAAATATTTATGCAAATGAGGCCCCGCACCGAGTCTTCGCACATGGCCCCGCACCCCCCTTGGGCCGCCCTTGGCCGGAGGGAGTGGGATCTCTAGTCCCATGGCCAATCCTTGTGGCCTTCGGCAAGCCACTTAACCCTCCATTACCTCAGGTACACTTAGATTGTGAGCCCTTCGGGAACAAAAAGTACCTGTTAGTATATACATACATGTAAACTGCTCTGATGCACAAATAAAGGGCAGTATATCAAGTACCTTAACCATAATCAGTTGATAGAACCACAGGTGATTTAGCAGATTCAAGGAGATAAGTATTAAAATGCATTAAGAGGGTAACACATGATTTTTACCAAATAAGATTTGCCACTTTGGTCAGATCAACAGTCCATCAAGCTTGGTATCCCGCTTCCAAAAGAGGCCAATACAAATCACAAATATCAGGCAGGATCTTAAAAGGTTGAGAGATTCTATGCTGTTTATCCCACGGATAAGCAGTGGATTTTCTCCAATCCATTTTAATAATGGTTTATGGACTTTTCCTTCAGAAACTTTTCCAAACTTTTTTAAACTCGAGCTACACAGTTAAATTACGCATTGAGTGAAAAAATATATTTTCTGATTAGCCTTAAATGTACCACTTTGTAGCTTCATTCTGTGCTCCTAGTCTTTAAACTTTTTAAAGGGATAAACAACCAATTTGCATTTACTCTTTCTACTCTGCTCATTATTTTATAAACCTCTATCATATCGACCTTTCAGCCATCTCTTCCCCAAGCTGAAGAGCCCTTATCTTTAAGCCTTTCCTTATAGAGGTACCCTACCATCCTCTTTTATCATTGCGGTTGCCCTGCTCTGTACCCTTGTTTCATTCTCCATTACTTTCCTTATAACTCCTAGCATTCTATTAGCTTTCTTTGCTGCCACTGCACACTGAGCAGAACATTAACATTTTCCACAATGACATCTAGATCCTTTTCTTGGGTAACATAGTAAATGATGGCAGATAAAGACCAGTATGGTCCATCTAGTCTGCCCAGTAAGATGGCAAGAGTAGGTGCACCTGCCGCTCCATACAGGCCACCCCTCCCCATGCCTTTGTTTAGGAGTGAACCCACCGCTCCGTGTAGGACACCCCTGTTTGTTGAGAAATTAGATAATTAAATTTAATTTGATTTTATCATGTTGCTGTAAAGGGATCCAGTGTCTGTCCCATGCCATTTTGATTTCTATCACTGTATTTGCCCACACCACTTCCATCGGGAGGACATTCCAAGCATCTACCACCCTTTCAGTGAAAAAGTATTTCCTGACATTGCCTTTCAATTTACCACCTTGCAGCTTCATTTTATGCCCTCTAGTTTTACAGCTTCCCTCTCTTTGGAAGAGGTTTGTTTGTTCATTATTTCTCTAAGTATTTAAAGGTCTGAATCATATCTCCCCTATCCCTCCTCTCCTCCAGAGTATACATATTTAGGTCTTCAAGTCTCTTCTCATAAGGCTTCTGACGCAGGCTCCAAATCATTTTGGTCGCCTTCCTCTGAACAGTTTCCAGTCTTTTTACATCCTTTGCAAGATATGGTCTCCAAAACTGAACACAGTATTCCAAGTGAGGCCTCACCAGTGACTTATACAGTGGCATTAGTACCTCTTCCTTTCTGCTGGTAATTCCTCTTTGTATGCAACCCAACATCCTCCTGGCTTTTGCCACCACCTTGCCGCACTGTTTTGCCACCTTGAGATCCTCAGAAATAATCACACCAAGGTCCTTCTCCTGGTCCGTGCACACCAACCTCTCGCCCCCTATCACGTAAATTTCCCTTGGATTTCTGCTTTCCAAGTGCATGACACTGCACTTCTTTGCATTAAATCTTAACTGCCAAGCATTAGACCAGTCTTCCAGTTTTTGTAGATCTTTCCTCATTTTATCCACTCCCTCAGGGGAGTCCACTCTGTTGCAAATTTTCGTGTCATCTGCAATAAGATAGACCTTTCCATTCAGTCCTTCAGCAATATCACTCACAAATACATTGAACAGTGCCGGGCCCAGGATCGAACCTTGGGGCACCCCGCTAATCACCCTCCTTTCAACCAAGTGTGCTCCGTTTACCATCACCTTCTGTCGTCTGTCAGTCAACCAATTTCTGATCCAGTTCACCATCTTGGGACCCATCCCCAAACTACTGAGTTTATTGATAAGCCTCCTATGAGGAACAGTATCAAAGGCTTTGCTGAAATCCAGGTAGATGACATTCATCGCATGCCCCTGATCTAGTTCTCTGGTCACCCAGTCAAAGAACTCAATCAGATTTGTTTGGCAAGATCGTCCTTTGGTAAAACCACGTTGCCTCAGATCATGCAATCTGTTGGTTTTGAGAAAGTCCACTATTCGCTCTTTCTGGAGCACCTCCCTTACTTTTCCAGCCACCGAGGTAAGGCTCACGGGCCTGTAGTTTGTCACTTCTTCCCTGTCACCACTTTTGTGAAGAGGTACAACTTTGACCCTTCTCCAGTCCTGAGGAACTTCTCCTGTTTCCAAGGATCTGTTGAAAAATCCTTTAACGGCCCTGTAAGAACCTCTCTGAGCTCTTTCAGTATCCTGGGATGTATCCCATCCAATCCCATGGCCTTGTCCACTTTCAGTTTTGCAAGCTGTTCTAACACATCATCTTCTGAGAATGGTGTGGTATCTACTTCTTTCCCATTTTTATATTTGGGAGTCACAGGTGGTCCTTCTCCAGGATTTTCTTTAGTAAAAACAGAGCAGAAGTATTTGTTTAGCAATTTCGCTTTTTCAATGTCACTTTCCACGAGTCCATTCCCAGCACTTCTGAGTCCTGCAATTTCACCTCTGATTTTCCTCCTCTCCCAAATATACCTGAAGAAAGTTTTGTCGCCATACTTCACATCTTTAGCCATCTTTTCCTCTGCCTTTGATTTTGCTTTCCTGATTTCACTTTTTGTCTCTTTTAGTTTGATACTGTATTCCTTTCTGTGTTCCTCTGTTTGCAAGCTTTTGAATTTTGTGAAAAATTAGCGTTCCAGAGTAGACCTTCATGGATAGCAAATGGCTTTCAAGAGCCAGGCCATAAGTGAGAAGGCAATAAGATCCTCCATCACCTGGGGCCCCTACTGTTGGAAGCCCCTCTCTTAAAGAAACAAGAGAGCATTTTCATGAACAGGTTCAAGAGATCTGCATACCATTGCCTCAGTGGCCAGTTCAGAGCCACTAGAATCACTCAGACCATGTAAGATTGAATTTTGCGCAGAAGACAGCTCACCAAGGGTGACCGGAGGGGGGGGGGGAGACACATACAGCAGCCCTTCTTGGGGCATGCCTGAAGGGACACCCAAGCCTGCTGCCTACAGATCCTTCCCTCAGATGAAAATGTCATCCACTTTGGCATTCTCCTAAATGGCCATCAAGTTGAACACTGGAAGGCCCCACCTCTGCACTATGAGGTCAAACGTGTGAGGGCTTAACTCCTACTTGCTTGGATCCAAAGAGTTCTGACTCAAGAAGTCGGCCTGCACACTGTCGACACCTGCTATGTAGACAGGGCAAAGACATAGTTCTGCCACTCTGGCACTACAAGTTCCTTGTCGCTTGTTTACATATGCTACAGCTATGGCATTGTCATAGACCACATAGACTGCTTTGCTAAAGAGAAGCCGGAACTTCTGTAGCACCAGGTAGATGGCTCTGGCCTCCAACTGACTGATTGAATAGGAGGCCTACTGGCGGAACCAGAGTACCTGAGCAAACTGGCCTAGAAAGTGAGCTCCCCAGCTTTTAATGCTGACATCCATGGTGACAATGACCCAATCTGGTGTTTCCTGGAGCATCCCATCCATCAGATGGCAAGACAGCAGGCACTATACTAACTGCTCCTTGATCTCCCGGGGGAGAGGAAGGTTTTGGATGAATAACTGAGAACAGGAAACCAGTAAGACAGGAGAGGTCTCTGGAGTGGGTGCATTTGTGTCCTAGCCCAAAGGACCAGCTCCAGGGTTGACATCATGGACCCTAAAAGTTGGAGGTAATCCAAAACCCGGGGAGCTGACTGAGCATAAAACTCCCTGAGATGATTTTGCAACCCCTCTGACACGAGGAATACTCAGCCCAGGAGTGTTGAACTGAGCCTCAAGATACTCTTAAGTCTTGGGAAAGAATCAGGCTTCTCGTGGGCTGATGATCACTAACCCCAGGCTTTCTAGCCAACAAATCACCAGGGCAGTGTCATCCCTGGACTTCTCCCAGGAGTGTGACCAAATCAGCCAGTTGTCCAGATACAGGTGAACCTAGATCCCTTGCTTGCACAGGACTACCGCTACCACCATCATGATCTTCGAAAAAGAGCAAGTAGCATGGTCAGGGAAAAAAGATAGAAGCTGGAAATGAAAAATGGCAGCCCAAGATGCCAAACAGGAGAAATTTCTGGTATTGCTCTCGGATAGGAATGTGAAAGTACGCATTGCCAAGATTCAGGGAGGTTAGAAACACCCCTTGCTGGACTGATGCAATGACTGACCTGATGGTCTCCACGCAAAAATGAGGGACACTCAATTTGGCACCAATCACCTTCAAATCCAGGATAGGTGGAAGGAATCTACCTTTTTGTGTATAACTGGATGGAATAATGCTCTTAGCCCTGGCTCTAATAGGGGCACAGGTTGAAAAACCTGCAACTGCAGAAGGCACTGAAAGGTTTTCTCAATCACCACGTGCTTGATCAGAGAGCTGCAAAGCGACTCCACAAAGGTATCCCATAGAGGTCTGCAAACTCCTGCACGTAACTCTGACTGAGTACCTCGAAGACCCATTGGTTTGACGTGATATGTGTCTGCTCAGACAGAAACAGCTGGAGTCACCCACCTACTGGCTGTAGCTAAGAGGAACATGCTGAATCTCAGTGCAGGAGTTTAATAGCTCCACAGGAAGCTACAGTTGAGTCCATAAAATGCTGCAAGTTCCAAAAGGTTTGACTCTTCTTGGGCTTATACCCAGAGGACAAATAGGACTTATCTGGACCCCTAGAAGCTTGAGGGCATCTCCATACTCCATGCTTGGCCTTATGAGAGGCATCCCTAGCACATCTGGGGTGATGTTCAGGGAGTTGCTGTTGGCAAATTTCTCCAAGGTCTTTCACCAGCTTCTCCAGGTACCCCCAAAGAGTAATATGCCCTTAAAGGGGAGTTTGCTCATGCACATCTTGGAGGCAGCATCAGCTGACCAACTGTGGAGCCACTGCTACCATAAACTTGAAGGTGATCGTGATCAAATCATATACAGCACCAGCCACATAAGTGGCCCCAGACTCCAGTCTCACAGTCTTCAGGCTGTCTGGTAACTGCTGGACCCAGCACATAGCACCTCCTGAGCATATGGCGGAGGCCACACAAAGAAGATTCCTTGAGCACATCACCATCTTCCACCAGGATGGCTGTGTGCTTTGTCACAACTATAATGAAGGTGTCCAACCAAGTGAGCCCTAAAAGCTGAACCAGCTTGCCCTGGGACAGATGGTACACCTGATCAAGGACCTTAGGGCCTCTAAGACCCAGTTTGGGAGTCTCCCACTGGGAGACTACAAGCTACTACATAGGCTCAAGGAGGAGAAAAAAACAGAAGGGTGCCAAATAACTTCCAGAATAGTATCAACTTGAGAAGCTTGCACAAGGGCAGGATCTAAAATATGCAAAGTCACCATAGTGTCCTATCAAAAAGGCAGACCACAGTTTGATCTTCACCTTCCTCCTCTGACTCACCTTCTGGAAAATAGGATTTCTCATCCACATCCCAAACAACCCCTGTAAGGTTGGGCTCCCAAAGGAATGGATGGGTGAAAGAGCAAAGCAGGGGCACTTAGACCCTTTGCCACCAGCAACAGAAGTGCGCCTGGGTGCCCCCCTAGCAGAGGCCTGGGCCCTGTACCCCCATGAAGGGGGCTGCCAAAACTAGCAATGACTGAAACCAACCTATGAGCT
This sequence comes from Ichthyophis bannanicus, assembly GCA_033557465.1. Lineage (NCBI taxonomy): Eukaryota > Metazoa > Chordata > Amphibia > Gymnophiona > Ichthyophiidae > Ichthyophis > Ichthyophis bannanicus. The sequence continues at coordinate 1,372,722,633 of CM066032.1, read as the reverse complement.
GTTTCAGGAGCTGCTGTTCAAAGCCATCTGAAAAAAGAGTTCTGCGTTCAGAGGGCCCAAAAGGGACTGCTGGCTAGAGCCTTCTTCACCGTGCTCCCCCTCCACAGAGACCATGTGGCCGTCCAAAATGGGAGACTGAGAAGAGATATCAGAATTGGCATTAGGTCCCAAAAGTGATGCAAAATTAGTACCAGAGATAACACCATCATACACGGGGCAAAAAGAGACAGTCATGGAGCAGAGCCAACAGGAGACACAAGCAGCACAGCACCAAACACTCAGTATCGCAGCAGAATGCCATGTGACAAAAACTTTAAAAAAACAAAAAGACGACTGCCAAAAAAGCTGCAAAAACCATGTCAAAAGATGAACCCCAAAGAGGGAATTCCTTATATATGTCAGGCCGACTGTAGAAATCTAAGAAGAATGGCCTCAGCTGCTCCCACAGGCCTGAGAGGCCAAGCTGCTGGAGATATTTTTTTTTAATTTGAAGCTGCTTTCTTACAGGCAGCCAAAAAAAGACAAATGCGGCCAATTGAAACCAATGGATACTAGGAAACAAAAATCTGAAAAAAATACAAGATATCAATAGATAGAGGGCAGCAAAAGAGAAGGGGAGGCATAGGTGTAGTCTGAATGTTTCATTTGGGGGGGGGACAAAAAATTGAGTGACAGTTGCATGTTCATATGCATATTATCTTTAAAAAAAAAGATCAGATAAGAAGCAAAGGGGCACAGTGACTCCAGGAGTCGCAGTGCCCCTATGATGCTTGGTATAATACTGTGGTATGGGGTCACCATGCCCTTTTCAATTTGGTGACTACCATACAGTCACCAAACAGAAAGGCACACAGTGATCCTGCCAAACAGTACTATATCACACAAAGGGGCACAGTGATCCCACCATGCAATGCCTAAAAACAAAAGGGCACAATGACCCCCCACATAAACAACTTTAATACATGGATCCAAACCTGGTGCAAACAAGAAGGATTTAGATATATAGGCGAATGGGGAAACAGATGGATCAACAAGAGGCTATATTGTGCTGATGGACTACATCTCTCCGTCGCAGGGAAAAGGATCCTGAGTGAAAACTTCAGGCAGTATGGGAACAGGCATTTAAACTAGGGAAAGGGGGTGACAGCTGGAGAAGGACAAGTTCAGGACATCACTCCCAGCAAAAGCATAATAACATTGGAAACAGCTACACTTTTAAACCACACATCAATGGCAAGTAAAAAGAAGTGTGTAGAACAAAATCCATGCAAAATACAGGCAAGTCAGTCAACAAATGCTGGAAAGCAATGAGCATAAATGCTCAAAGCCTAACCAACAAAATTCCTGACCTGGAAGCCTTAATGGTGGAGATGGATTTGGACATTGTGGCCATTACAGAAACATGGTTTAATGAGTCACATGAATGCGATATAGCCATAGCTGGTAATAATCCATTTAGAAGAGATAGAGAGGGTAGAAAAGGAGGAGCAATATTAAAGCTGCTGAAATGTGGGGAAAAGAAGAAGCACTGTGGATTGTTTTGGAAAGAGGAGATGGCACTGTCATCTATACTGGTGTAGTCTACAGGCCTCCAACTCAAACCAAAGAAATTGATTATTGATATTGCAAAGATAGCCACGAAGGGGGAAGTCATCATATAGGGTGACTTTAATTTACCCGATGTGGACTGGAGTATTCCTTCTGCAAATCTGGAAAAAAGTAAAGAAATTGTGGATGCCTTCCAAGATGCATTACTTAGACAAATGGTCATGGAACAGACCAGGGAAAGCTCAATGCTTCATTTAGTGCTCACCAACGGAGATAGCATGTCAAATGTCTGGGTGGGTGCCCATGTGAGCAGCAGCGATCATCACACAGTGTGGTATGAGATAAAAGCTAAGGCGGAGTCCAATCACAGCAAACTCAAAGTCCTAGACTTCAAAAACGCTACTTCAGTAAAATGGCCAAGTACCTGAAGAAGGAGTTGGCAGGCTGGGAGGGGATAAGGGAAGTGGAATTGCAATGGGCTAAACTAAAGGAGGCAATAAAAGGGGCAACAGATACATATGTAAGGAAAGTAAATTTTTAAAAAAAGGAAAAGGAAACCTATTTGGTTCTCAAAAGAAGTGTCTGCACTAATAAAGGCAAAAAACACAACTTTCAAAAAATACAAAAGTTCGCAAACAGAGGAACACAGAAAGGAATACAGGATCAAACTGAAAGAGACAAAAAGAGAAATAAGAATAGCAAAATCAAAGGTAGAAGAAAAGATGGCTAAAGATGTTAAGTGTGGCGACAAAACTTTCTTCAGGTATACTCGGGAGAGGAGAAAAGTCAGAGGTGGAATTGCAGGACTCAAAAGTGCTAGGAACGGATTTGTGGAAAGTGACATTGAAAAAGCAAAAATGCTAAACAAATACTTCTGCTCTGTTTTTACTAAAGAAAATCCTAGAGAACGACCACCTGTGATTCCCAAATATACAAATGTGAATTGAGTAGATACCGCGCCATTCACAGAAGATGATGTGTTAGAACAGCTTGCAAAACTGAAAGTGCACAAGGCTATGTGACCAGATGGGATATATCCTAGGATACTGAAAGAGCTCAGAGAGGTTTTTACAGAGCCATTAAAGGATGTTTTTAATAGATCCTTGGAGACAGGAGAAGTTCCACCGGACTGGAGAAGGGCTGATGTGGTATGTCTTCACAAAAGTGGTAACAGGGAAGAAGTGACAAACTACAGGCCAGTAAGCCTTACCTCAATGGAGGGATAAGTAATGGAGGCGTTCCTGAAAGAGCGAATACTGGACTTTCTCGAAACCAACAGGTTTTATGATCTGAGGCACATGGTTTTACCAAAGGTAGATCTTGCCAAACAAATCCAATTAAGTTCTTTGACTCGGTGACCAGAGAATTAGATCAAAGGCATGCGGTGGATTTCATCTACCTGGATTTCAGCAAAGCCTTTGATACTGTTCCTCAAAGGAGACTTATCAATAAGCTCAACAGCTTGGGGATAGGTCCCAAGATGGTGACCTGGATCAGAAATGGACAGACAACAGAAGGTGATGGTAAATGGAAATCACTCGGATGAAAGGAAGGTGATTAGAGTTGTGCCCCAGGGTCTGGTCCTGGGGCAGGTATTGTTCAATGTATTTGTGAGTGATATTACTGAAGGACTAAATGGAAAAGTTTGTCTTTTTGCAGATGACACCAAAATTTGCAACAGAGTGGACTCCTTGAGGGAGTGGAGAACATGAGGAAAGATCTACAAAAGCTGGAAGAATGGTCCAATGCTTGGCAGTTAAAATTTAATGTGAAGAAGTGCAGTGTCATGCACTTGGGAAGCAGAAATCCAAGGGAATTGTATATGATAGGGGGCGAGAGATTGGTGTGCACGGACCAGGAGAAGGAACACAGAGTGATTGTTTTTGATGATCTCAAGGTGGTGAAACTGTGCGACAAGGCAGTGGCAAAAGCCAGAAGAATGCTGGGTTGCATTCAAAGAGGAAAGGAAGAGGTACTAATGCCACTTTACAAGTCGCTGGCGAGGCCTCACTTGGAATATTGTATTCAATTTTGGAGACCATATCTCGCAAAGGATATAAAAAGACTGGAAATGATTCAGAGGAAGGCGACCAAAATGATTTGGAGCCTGCGTCAGAAGATTAATGAGAAGAGACTTAAAGACTTAAATATGTACACTCTGGAGGAGAGGAGGGACAGGGGAGATATGATTCAGACCTTTCATGGTCAAAAGAGTATTAATGAACAAACAAACCTTTTTCCAAAGACGGGGAAGCTGAAAAACTAAAGGGCATAACACGAAGCTGCAAGAGGGTAAACTGAAAGGCAATGTCAGGAAAAGCATAGTTACTCACCTGTAACAGGTGATCACCGGGAACAGCAGGAATTTAGTCTTCACATATGGGGTATCGTCGGCACCGACAGAGCCTGCCCGGGAACGCTGTACCACAGGGATCTGTGCTGGGTCCGCTGCTTTTTGACATATTCATAAATGACCTGGAAAGTGGAATAACGAGTGAGGTTATCAAATTTGCAGATGACACAAAACTATTTAAAGTTGTTAAAAACCAAGAGGATTGTGAAAAATTGCAAGAGGATCTTGATAAATTGGAAGACTGGGCATCAAAATGGCAGATGAAATTTAATGTGGACAAGTGCAAGGTTATGCACCTAGGGAAGAACAACCCAAACTATGGTTACGCGATGCAAGGTTCCACATTAGGAACCACCACCCAGGAAAAAGATTTAGGCGTCATTGTGGATACCATGTTAAAACCCTCGGTCCAGTGTGCAGCGGCGGCCAAGAGAGCAAATAGAATGCTAGGTATGATAAGGAAAGGAATGGAAAATAAAACAAAAGATATTATAATGCCTCTATATCATTCCATGGTGAGACCGCACCTTGAATATTGTGTGCAATTCTGGTGGCCGTATCTTAAAAAGGATATAGCGATTTTAGAAAAGGTACAGAGAAGAGCCACCAAAATGGTAAAGGGGATGGAAGGATACTCCTATGAAGAGAGGCTAAAAAGGTTAGAGCTCTTTAACCTGGAAAAGAGACGGCTGAGGGGAGATATGATAGAAGTCTATAAATTAATGAACGGAGTGGAACGGGTAAACGTGGATCGATTGTTTACCTTATCAGAATATAGAAAGACTAGGGGACATGCAATGAAGCTGCAGGGTAAACTATTTAAGACTAATAAAAGAAAATATTTTTTCACTCAACGTGTAATCAAACTCTGGAATTTGTTACCGGAGGATGTAGTAAAGGCTGTTAGTGTAGCTGGGTTTAAAAAAGGTTTGGACAAGTTCCTGGAGGAAAGGTCCATAAACCATTATTAAGAAGTGACCGAAGATATCAATGCTTGATCCAGTACAAGCATTGTGGAACTTGTGTCTCTTGGGGAAACTGCTAGGTACATATCACCTAGATTGGCCACTGTTGGAAACAGAATACTGGGCTTGATGGACCTTGGTCTGACCCAGTATGGCATATTTTATGTTCTTATGTTCTTATGTTCTAACGCTCCCCAGCGTCCAATAGGAAAGCTTTTGGGAGCATCCCACAGCGCCTGCGTGCTGCCTTTCTGCCTTTCCCAACTGTCCCTCTCCAGTTGAGCTTATAGCTGAGACAAAAGAGAGAGGGAAAGAGAGAGAGATAGAGAGATACAACTCCTAGGGGAGGTGAGTGGGTTGTGAAGACTAAATTCCTGCTGTTCCCGGAGATCACCTGTTACAGGTCAGTAACTATGCTATCTCCAGGAACAAGCAGGAATGTAGTCTTCACATATGGGGGACTCCCTAGCTACACAGGCCAGGGAGATGGCCCCCAGAAAGTTGTGTGCCCTTGTGAAAGGGCTCCTCTTCCCCCCATGGATCTCTGTCATCCTACCAGGGATGGTGGGTAGGAGTTGATTAAGTATGGAACAGGTGTTGAAGAACAGCCTGACCAAACAAGGCATCCCGGCGGGAGTCCTTGTCTAAGCAGTAATGGGCTGTGAAGGTATGTACCGAAGCCCAAGTAGCTGCTCGACAGATGTCGTCGATAGACACAGAGTGAAGATGAGCCATTGAGGCTGCCATGGCTCTCACATTGTGAGCTGCGACATGGCCTTCAAGAGGAAGGTTCTTACTCTCAAAGGCAAAAGATATACACTGTGCAATCCAGTTGGACAGTGTCCTTTTGGAGACTGGAAGTCCCAAACGAATAGGATCAAAAGCAACAAAGAGTTGAGAGGATTTTCTATGTTGCTGTGTCCTTTGCAAGTAAAAGGCCAAAGCTCTTTTACAGTCCAAAGTTTGAAGGTTCCTTTCTGCATTTGAGGCGTTTGGTTTAAATGAAAAGGCGAAACCACCTTTGGCATAAAGTGTGGATGAGTCCTAAGGACTACCTTATCATGGTGGAACCTTGTATAAGGAGGATCAGCCACCAACGCTTGCAATTCACTGATGCGACATGCTGATGTGATTGCAATCAGGAAGATAACTTTCCAGGAAAGGAATTTCAAAGAGGTAGTGGCTAATGGTTCAAAGGGCGGTTTCATGAGCTGCCCAAGTACCAGATTCAAGTCCCATGCCACCTGTGGTAGCTTAACAAGAGGCTTCATTAAAAGAAGGCCTCTCATAAATCTCGCTATGAGAGGATGAGAGGAAACTGATTGTGCATTTAGAGGCTTGAAAGAAGCTGCAGTAGCACTCAAATGGACTCTTACTGAATTGGTCTTAAGCCCTGCATTTGATAAATGAAGGAGATACTCCGTGTAATCATTCCAGAGGTATCGCAAGAGGGTTAAGACCCTTCTGCGAGCACCATATGGTAAACCTCTTCCACTTAAATGCATAAGAGCGTCTTGTGGAGAGTTTCCTGGAAGCATGAAGGATATCCTTTACCTGCTGGGAAAGGTTAAGAACCTGAAGTTCTAGGCTTTCAGCAACCAGGCACTGAGATGCAGAGACTGGGGATTGGGATGCCACCGCATCCCGTCCTCTTGTGAGAGAAGATCTGGAGCAGATCCTAACTCCAGAGGCGGAGCTTGAGAGAGATGTAGGAGCAGAGGGTACCACAGTTGCCGTGGCCAACGTGGAGCTATGAGAATCATATGACCTCTGTCTCTCTGAAGCTTGAACAGGGTATTGGGAATTAGGGGAATGGGTGGAAAGGCACACAGGAAGTCCTGACCCCAATAAAGGAGGAAAGCATCCCTGGCCTGACAACCTCGAGCCGGAATTCTGGAACAGAACCGGGGAAGTTTGGCATTCAGCGGACTTGCAAAGAGGTCTATGTCCGGGGTTCCCCAAATTTAAAAAATTTGGGCCACCTGGTCTACATGGAGAGACCATTCGTGTGGAAGCAGAACTCGACTGAGTTTGTCTGCCCAAGAGTTTTGAATGCCTGGAAGATACACCGCAAGGAGATGAATCTGATGCTCTCTGGCAAGGGCCCATAGTCGCAAAGCTTCATTGCATAGCAACAGAGAACCTGTTCCGCCCTGCTTGTTCACATAGAACATGGCTACCTGATTGTCCGTTTGAACTAGGACTGTCTTGTAGCTGAGCTGGGTGTGGAATACTCGAAGAGCAAGGAAGATTGCTCTGAGCTCCAGGAGGTTGATATGAAGACAGGCCTCATGTGGAGTTCAGGTACCCTGGGTAGAGTGGTCGCGCAGGTGGGCTCCCCAACCCACCTGTGAAGCATCTGTTGTTAGAGTGGCTTGGGGTGGGGGTTTCTGGAGACCCCACCAGAAGGTTTCTGGGTGACTGCCACCATTGGAGGGACAAAATAAGGCGATCTGAGTTTGTTGTTTTGTCTGATAGGCAACCTGACGCCTGAGTCCACTGAGTGGATAAGGTCCACTGGGCTGCCCTCATATGGAGGCGAGCATAAGGAACCACGGAGTAGAGACACTGTTGACCACATTAACCAACACACTCATCAGTGGACTAGACGACATTAACAAGGGCTTCGCACTAATATTCCTCGACATATCTGCAGCATTTGACTCGGTTGACCATGAAATACTACTAACCCGCCTATATGACAAGGGAATCCACGGCCTAGCATGGAAATGGTGCAAATCATACCTGGAAGACCGCTTGCAACACGTCCGGACTATTACAGGCACATCAGAACCTTTCCAGCTAAAACAAGGAGTTCCACAAGGCTCATCCCTATCGGCACTCCTATTTAACATTCACATGCAGCCCCTGTGCGATATCACTCGATCCTTTGGCATTTCCTCACTGATCTACGCAGATGATGTTCTACTATTCACTCCATTCAATGTCAAGCTCCCAGATTACACATCTTTAGTAGATTGCTTTAATGCAATAGCAGACTGGTTACTCACGCAGAATATGCGAATAAACTACAAAAAAACCGAAGTACTGATTGTCACGAAAAACAGAGAATTCGCACCCCCGGAGACCCTAAGAGTACGAGATGCACACCTCCCAATCAAGCCCTCCATAAGATACCTTGGAGTGATACTGGACTATCGCCTAAATTTTAAAGAACATATCAACCGCACCGTGAAAACCATTTATTTCAAGATAAAGACCCTACGCCATCTAAAAAATATGCTTGACCCAGACAGCTTCAGAACTATATTCCAAGCCATAGTCACACCCCACTTCGACTATGCGAATATAATACTCCATGGTCTCCCAAAGAACTCACTAAATACATTACAACTAGCCATGAATGCCGCAGCCCGGGTATTATACGGTGCTTCAAAGAGCGATCACATAACACCCATCCTAATGGAGCTTCACTGGCTCCCTATATACTGCAGAATAACATATAAAGCCCTTATCTTGACCTTTAAAGCAATAAATTCTATAGCTCCATCATCAATTTCGAAACTCCTCCATCACACTCCCAACACCAGATCTAGGAGGTCAGCAGCGGCAAATACCCTAACTACACCACATGAGGCCACAAAATACAAACGATCAACAACAGACAGGGCTTTCGCGTACTACGCACCCAGATGTTGGAACAACCTACCTCCCAACATTAGAGCTATTACTGACCTCAAACAATTTAGAAAAGCCATAAAGCATCACCTCTTCATTCTACATTTCCAAAGCACATCATCAACCCTCTAACACTTTCAGATAAAGTGTAACCGCCCTATTTAAGATGATGAAAAGAAACTCTATCCCGTGTATATAGGTCCTATACATGCTACAAATATGTACATAGTTTCCCTAAGTTATAATCCCAGTTGTATATTTCCTGTTATATGTAAACTCACCACAGTCTGTTGATTGAAATGAGTATTCCTGTTTAATGTAAACCGCGCTGATGAAAAAGAGTGCGGTATAGAAGAAATACAAATAAATAAATAAATAAATAAATAAACATGCACGGTGGATGCCATGTGGCCTAGCAACTGTAACATTTCCCGAGCAGTGAGATAAGGTTTGAGCACTGCTTGGGAAGCTAACTGTACAATGCGAAGGCAGCGGGGCTGTGGAAGGAAGGCCCTTGTCTGTCTGGTATCCAGATGAGCTCCTATAAACTCTAGGGATTGAGTGGGAGCAAGGTTGGACTTTGGGAAGTTTATGACAAGTCCCAAATACTGAAGGATGCACATTGTGCGAGACAGAGCAACACTGGCTTCTGGCCCTGAAGGGGCTCGAATGAGCCAGTCGTCTAAGTAAGGGAAGACGAATATTCCCAGGATGCGGAGAAATGTTGCTACCACAGCCATGCATTCTGTGAACACTCTTGGTGCAGAAGCCAGGACAAAAGGAAGAACCCGGTATTGGTAGTGCTTTCCTTGAAACAGAAATTGAAGGAACTTCCTGTGAGTTGGATGGATGAGAACATGATTGTACGCATCCTTGAGATCTAGAGAACTACGCCAATCCTGACTCCAAAGGTATGGCTGCAGAGTTCCTAGAGAAATCATTTTGAACTTCTCTCTGAACAGGAATTTGCTCAATTCTCTGAGGTCTAGAATGGGTCTGTGTCCTCCTGTTTTCTTTGGAATAAGGAAATAGGGGGAGTAAAACCCTGTACCCCGTTGGGGAATGGGTACCTCTTCTATTGCTCCTTGAGCAAGGAGCATTGTGACTTCTTGACCTAACCGGTCATTGAGAGGCGCCTGAGAATTGAACTGTCTTACTATTGTAGGAGGGGCATGCTGAGGAAATGAAGCTTGTACCCCTCTCGTACAATGGACAGAGTCCAATTTTCTGCTGTTATCTGACACCATCTGGGGGCAAAATGACATAACCTTCCTGGGATGGTGGAGGGTTCTGGGCCGTTCAGGGCCAGGAAGGCCAAGTTCTCTAGACAGGAGTCAAAGCCCCTGTGGAGGCTGATTCTGCTGAGCCGGATGAGGCTTAGCTGCTTTTGGCTTCCTTTGTTGCCTAGGTTGTTGCTGCTGTCCCTTTTGGGCAGACTGACCTGAACGATGTCCCTGCTGGGTATAGGAGGGATAAAACTTTTTCTTCTTGCTGAAGAATGGTTTCTTAGAGGATCTTTTCCTCGCAGGATCAGTTGTAGATTTGGACAATCTATCCAAAGTGATACTGTCAGCATCTATCTCATTAGCTTTTTCCTGCCAATTCTTGCCAAAGAGATTCTCTGCTATGCAAGGTATATTCCCCAGTTTGTCCTGTACCCAGACTTCCAAGTCAGATGCCTGGAGCCAGGCAATTCTACGTGCACCTATGGCAACAGCAGAGGTTCTGTTTATGCATTCAAAGCAGTCAAAGGCTGCACAATTCACAAACTTGGAAACATCCTGAGCATGTTTAACAAGAGCAAGATAATCTTGCCTTTTATCATTAGGAAGAAGAGGGCTCATAAGCTCTAAGTCTCCTGTGACTTCCTTAACCCTTCGAAGGCCTACTTTAAATTTTTAATCCACATTCTGCAGCCGGGTTAATTTTTGCATATTTCAGGAAAATTGTACCCGTCGTATTCAATATGTTCTAATAGTGATTTTGCTTCTGCTATGGTCATATATTATATACCATTTGATAGGAATATTTAGTCAAAATTTTGGATCCCGAGAGTTTTGGGCTCGGCCTGGAAAGGGGAACATCCCCATATACAAGATATAGGAACTGATCCTAGCAGAAAGCATGGAAGCCTGGAAGGGTCGACGTCTAAAGGCGTCAAGAGTCCTACACTCACGTCTTGGAGGATTAGATGTATGCCTTTTTTGCACTCTTCATCCGTCTCATGGCTGATTCCACCATCATGGAATGGGGTGGTAACTGAGTCTTTTGAAACCCAGGACAAAGAGGAACTCGATACATGGTGTCGAGTCTTTGAGAATGAGGAGATGTGGTTAGAGGTGTTTCCCACATCCTTAACGTAAGATCATGCAAGATCTCATGAATAGGTAAGGTAGCTGCCTCCTTGGGAGCTTTAGGGTACTGTAGGATTTCCAATTCCTTTGCCCTAGGTTCTTTTTCAGGAGCCACTGTGATGGAAAGACCTTGGGCCACATCTCGGATAAAATCCGGAAAGGACATATCCTCTGGTGGAGACATCCTACGCTGAGGAGAAGAGGAATCCTCGGGAAGAAGTACTCTGGTATCGGCAGAGTCTTCGGAGTCTTCCGACTCATCCGAGGATTCGAAGTATCTCCGATCTGGGTGATCATGCAAGGCACGGTACTGGTACCGATTGAAGTCGGTATCGGAGTGGTCCGGTACCGACTTGTCGATGCTGGAGAGAGACGCATGACTCGGTCCAGGTAGTATACCTGCCGATGTCGATGCAGTCGGTGTCGGTACCGATTGAATTGTCTGAAGGGGTTTCAGGGGCATCGAGGCTGTGAGAAGAGCCGCCAGACTGCGTTCAATAGCCAAGAATCTCTGGTCTATCGACGCTGCTGATGCTTGGTTATAGGTGCCGGTTAAAGCGGCCGGAACCCCAGAGCATGGCACCAGTAGTTCTGCAAGGTTGAAGCCTCGAGAACATCCTGGAGCCCCGTTAGTGCTTTGGAAGCCGAAGCCTCCCGCCGGGGCAATTTTGCCGGTGATAGTCCCTCAAGGGCAATGCCAGAGGCATCTCGATGCTTAGAAGGAGATCTACCCTTTGAGGACCGGCTAGATTTATGTTTAGTTACCTGAGATCCATGGGAGGAAGATGAAGCCCTGGAGGACGTCGATGCCACGGACGCTGCATCGGAGGGAAAAAGGGTGCTAAGTTTAGCAGCCCGGTTTTGCCGGCCCCTTTTTGACATCATAAGAACATAAGATATGCCATACTGGGTCAGACCAAGGTCCATCAAGCCCAGTATCCTGTTTCCAACAGTGGCCAATCTAGGTCATACGTACCTAGCAGTTTCCCCAAAAGACACAGGTTCCACAATGCTTGTATTGGGTCAAGCATTGATATTCTGGGTCCCTTTTTATAATGGTTAATATTCAGAGATATACAGTAGAACTCAACCTTCCTCTTCCAGGACCATGTCCCTTCTGCTAAATGTCACTCCATCATTCCACAGGCGAGGCACTCTGAAATAGAGTGGTCAGGACCTAAACATTTGAGGCACCACTCATGAGTGTCAGTTACGGAGATGGTACCGCCACACTTAGAACACGTTTTAAAATCTGAAGCAGGTTTTTCCATTTTAAGGAAAAAAAATTGGGTCTAGTGCCCAAAATGGCGCGTGGCACCACAGAAGAAAGTTACCGAAGAAAGACTCCAGAAACAAAGGGGGGTTTTTTTCAGAAAAAAAAGAGAAGAACCACCAGCGGTACAGGTATAGCATCGAGGGAAGGCAGATGCGACCTGTCAGACGGCTGCCTGGGTGAGAATCTTCAGTCTTGTCAAGTGCATATATCTATATGATTTGCAAGGTATTGTGGACAATGTAGTTCATTCACACCAGACACAGCTGCTGACAATAATTTAGTTGTGCTCTTGGGTAAAGCCAATAAGATATTTATTTATGGGGTTATTTCTCCCAACACAGATATGCTTGGTAGCACATAAAATCAGGTAACTTGCTTTCAGTGTTAACTTGGAAAAACAAAGTCAAAATCAGGAAACAACAAATGAAAAGCCACAAAGCAAGAAACAAACTGTTCTTTTCAGGTTAACTTCTGATTATTTCCCACATAGATACAGAAGTGATTCTCTCCTAGCTCACAAGCAATTAGGTAAGGCTTAATTGCTAGCAGTTATCCAGCTGAAACCCCTTAGCTGGCTTGCTTTCTACTGTGTGGGTCAAATCTTGCTTCAGGAGCTTTTCTGGGTAGATTAAAGAACAAATTTGTATTTCTTTGTGATGGTTGCTGTACTTTATAACAGAAAGTTATCAACGGAGTTCGGATAGAGAACAGTCCATATAAACAGGATCCTCATCTGCTATTATTCCCCCTTGTTCAACAAGCATGGGTTCAATATCATGGATTGGCACAGATGAATCTCTCAATGGAACATTTTCAGGAGAATACTTGTTTCCCTGCTGTCTTTCAAGGTTATAGCTAGGGCATAGATCAGTGTTCATACCTGAGCTTCCATTGCTGCTAGAGTTCCTCTCTATATAGCCTGGCCAGTATGTAGTCCAGTTCTTATGTCCAGCCTTCCAATCCAGATCCCTGGACACTGGATCTCTCTTCACATACCTTCTGGCACGGGTCTTAGGGTCCCTTCCACGTGCAGCCGTCTCCCTCACAGGTAGCGTCTGGAGATTCCTAGCTCTGCAGCACCATTCCTCTGGCTTTCCCCAGTCCAATGGTGTATGCTGGCCCTTGAAATGTCTCCCAGTATACGTACTGCTTTGGACTCTTCTAGACCTCTCAAAGGCTTTTCTCTTCCTTCTTCCAAAGGGTCTCTTTCCCTCTCTGTCCGTCCGGTTTGGCTTCTGCTTCTGATGATCCTTCAGATGAAACTGATGATCCTTCTCTGGATATCCAAGGTGATCATGAAGATGGTCATCTGTAGAATAAACTCTACTCTTATTCTGCTTAGATGAGAGCTCCTCCCTAACACAGCGCAGCTGTGCTGAATCAGGCCCTGCCCTTTGAGATGAGTGCTTAGGGATTACCTCATAGCCCTCCTGATTGAACACACATTTCCCCACTTCAGCTCCTCTAATGGCTGCTGGAAACCTGGTGCATTCTGGGACTGGTAGTCTTTTATGGGAAAATTCTGTTTTCTTATTTCTACCAGAACTGACAGGTTGCTTGTTCAGAGTCACTTCACCTTTTCTATAGCTCCTTCTTGAGCTATGATAAGCTTCCTTATCACAGACCACAAAAAAGAAGTATAAGAAGGGAATTTTTTGCGGTGACAGGATGTGCGACCTGTCGGCTCCGTGGAAAACGAAAAACTGGAGAGGGACATTTGGTTAAGACGGGAAGGCAGCACGCAGGCGCTGTGGGATGCTCCGAAAAGCTTTCCTATTGGACGCTGGGGAGCATTCCCGCGCAGGCTCTGTCGGTGCCGACGATACCCCATATGTGAAGACTACATTCCTGCTTATTCCTGGAGATTACTTTTTCCCTGAAAGGGTGGTGGATGCTTGGAATGCCCTCCCGATGGAAATGGTAGCGGCAAATACAGTGACAAAACTCAAAATGACATGGGACAGACACTGGATCCCTTTATAGCAACAGGATAAAATCAAAATAAACATAACTATCTTTTATATCTCAACAAATAGTGGTGACCTACACGGAGCAGTGGTTACAGCCCTAAACAAAGGCATGGGGAGGGATGACCTGCACGGAACGGCAGGTGCACCTTCTCTTGCCGCCTTGCTGGACAGACTAGATGGACCATGCTGGTTTTTATCTGCCATCATATACTATGTTATTGTGTTACTACAGTATTATACCAAGCATCAAGGGGGTAACGTACCCCTTTTGTTTTCATTCACTGTATGGCAGGGTCACACTGTGCCCCTTTTCTGTTTGGTGACTGCTGATGGGCCCCACTATACAAACACAAAGGGGGCACAGTGTTACCTTGTCATACAGTGACTAAAAACTAAAAGAGGTACAGTGCCCCTTTGATGCTTGGTATAAAACTGCAGGGTGGGGTCACCTGTTTGGTCCCAACATACAGTCACCAATCAAACAGAAAAGGAGCACTGCGACCCAACCATACCCTTTCCACCCCACAAAAGAACAAAAAGGGCCATTGTGGGTTGACCAATGGTGGATCCATGGTGGGGAGGGGGGAAAGGGTGGGAAGAGAGAGAAAGATACTTACCAGGCAACTGGTAGGCAGATCTAGCAAAGGCAGCAGGGCCCCAAAGATTAATGTAAGCCTAGCTAGCAGCGATCTTCAACGGCGGTGATCCTGGGGGGCACCAGCAGCAATCGCAGCGGCGGTGATCCTTGGCAGTGGCAATCTTCGGCAGCAGCAGCAGCAGCAGCAGCAGCAATCTTCGACAGCATTGGTATCAGCAATTCTCAATGATGCTGGTATCAGCAGAAGCAATTTCAGCGGCTGTGCCCAGGAAACAAGAAGATTTAAATCTTCCTTTGGCTGGGATTGGCTCCTCCAGCGCCATCCTCTGCCGCCCCAGATTTGCTGTCCCCAGCGCCGCTCTCTGCTGTCCCGGATTGGCTGCCCCAGCGCGGCCTTCTTTTGCCTCGAATGGTTGCCCCAGGCTCCTCTAGAGCCACTCCTTCCCTTCTTCAGCTCCTTTGTGGGGACAATGTCCCCTATTCACCTCCTAAATTATGCCCATGAGGGGGGCCTGAGCCCAAACTTCACCCCACCTCCTCTGGAGCCCCACAGGAACATTGCTCAACATGGGGCAGCTGTTGGCTCAAGAAGACAGGGCCGTACCCAAGCTTTGAGCAAACATTGGGCCTGCAGATCTCAATCATACAGGACCGTGGTCTGGGCAATAGGGAAATAGGCCTATCTTCACTACTCAACAATCCACACGCACCTTGCTATCTGCTGAAGGCAGACAATACTGGCTTCTCTCAATGCTGTACCAGAGGATATATTAGTAATGGCATCACTGAAAGTTACTCAAGTCTGACTCCACCTGCTGGCTGGGGAGCATAACCCACTTGTCTGGACTTGTCTAGCAGAATGATAAGGAAGAATGCATTTGGATCTAACGTGATCATACACTAAACCCTTTTGGTATGCTTAAACATATGAGTATCCTTTAGTACATACTGTATACCCCTTAATAGTGGAAATAGTTAAGCAGAAGATGTATTCAACAAATATAATACCTGAAAATGAATGAATTATATATAAGAATGAAAAAGGAGGATTTTAATAACTTACTTTCAAATGCTAACTGAACTGTTTAAACAAAACTTTTGCAGCACTGCTATAACATCAGCACTCCAAAAAAGCCAACCCCAAATAACACAGAAACTGAACTATCCAGTCCAGCTGCAACTTGCCTGGAACGGTCTGAGGCAGGAAACTGCAAGATCCAATTAGGCAACAAATACAAAGGATATAATACCAAGCCTCTGATTTTATAAATAAGGATTAAATGCAAACACTGAATATTCATGTGACAAAGTACTAAATAATATATAGTGCAACCCTGAAAGACTTGAATTTGGGTATAGATATGTGAAGTATGTCTAACTTTCCTTGACCACCCCACTTTTGTATTCACCGCATACTTCTACATGCCTTCTCCACACTAACAACTGACAAATACTAAGAAACAGATCACAAGCTGGGAGACACTGTCAGAACATGTCAATGTGTTTCTGTAGAAAGTGAAAACTTGCACACAATGAGACCGAAGATTCCTAACCAGCAGAACACTCCCCGACTTTAAATTGAAAGTTAACCTCCGAATCAAAACACCAAAGACTGCACGGAATGAATACATGTACGATTTCCTAAATCTTATGAGGGTGGGGGGGAGGGGGGATAATCATCATCAGTAGCTAGCCCTTGCTGCTGAACTTTAAACACAAATATTCAAAGCTGAGGCCATATCCGGCCACTGGCATTGAATATGCAGGTCATTCAGTTAGCTATGGCAGCAAATGTTAGGTCAGCCTTTAAAATGCCTTTCACTGGTGTTGGATAACTGGCTAGCAGTTGAATACTGCCACTAGCCAGTTATCCCTGGGTGCCGCCTCCACTCTCCCCACTCCCCTCTCCTGGAACGATCTGATGCTAGCCGGCTAGCATTGGGGTGTTTAGTGGTGGCACTTAACCACTTGGAATATCGGCCCCTATGTTTTCTGGATGAACTATGCATTTATGATTTGTAATTGTATTGTTTGCTGTTGCTGTGTTTTGTTTGTGCTTGTCATGAAGTGCTTTATATACTTATTTGTTTTATTTATGAATTTATGATTGTTGTTGTTAAGTGCCGTCGAGTCGGAGTTGACTCATGGCGACCCTCTGGATAGCTATCCTAAATTGTGTTTGGTCTTCAGTCAGGCGGCTCATTGTTGACAGACTGGTACCCATAGCTGCTGTTATTGTATCGATCCATCTCATTGCTGGTCTTCCTCTTTTGCGTTGACCTTCTATCTTGCCAAGCATGATGTCTTTCTCTAATGATCTCTCTCTTCGCATGATGTGTCCAAAGTATGAAAGTCGAAGTCTTGTCATCTGAGCTTCTAAAGAAAGCTTAGGTTTGATCTCCTCTAGTACCGACTGGTTTGTTCTTCGGGCAGTCCATGGTATACACAGTATTCGCCGCAAGCACCATAATTCAAAGGCATCAATTTTCTTCCTGTCTGTCTTTTTCACTGTCCAGCTTTCATATCCATATGATGTTATTGAAAATACCATGGCTTGAACAAGTCGAATCTTTGTATGGAGAGAGACATCTCTGCTCTTGAGAATCTTATCTAGGTCTTTCATAGCCATTCTGCCAAGAGCAATGCGTCGTTTGATTTCTTGATTTCTTGACTGCTTGTTGCTTCTTTATTGATAGTTGATCGAAGTAGGTTAAAGTTGTTCACAATTTCAATTTCTTCTCCTTCAACGATGAACCTGTTGATTATGCCAGTTGTCATGATCTTTGTCTTCTTTACATTAAGGTGCAGGCCCATTTTGAGACTATGTTCTTTGATTGTGAGAAGCAAATGTTTCAGATCATCTTCACTTTCAGCCAGTAATGTAGTATCATCAGCATAGCGAAGGTTGTTGAGTCTTCCACCAATCTTCACACCTCTGTTGTCTTCATACAATCCTGCTTCTCTGATGATTTGTTCTGCATATAAATTAAACAGGTAGGGGGAAAGTATGCAGCCTTGTCTTACACCTTTGCTTATTTTAAACCATTCTCTTTCTCCTTGTTCCGTTCGAACTGTTGCTTCTTGATCAATGTACAGATTGCGCAAGAGAACGATCAAGTGTTCTGGTATACCCATGCTTCTTAATGTGGCCCAGAGTTTCTCATGGTTTACACAGTCAAAAGCCTTGCTATAGTCAATAAAGCACAAATAGATATCCTTTTGGTATTCTTTAGTCTTTTCAAGGATCCATCTCACATCCGCAATGATGTCTCTCGTTCCTCGCCCTTTCCTGAACCCTGCTTGCACTTCAGGTAGTTCTTGTTCCAGGTATGGTTGTAGTCTATTTTGAATAATCTTCAGTAGAATCTTGCTGGCATGTGGGATCAGAGCGATTGTTCGATAATTTCCACAGTCAGTTGGATCACCTTTCTTTAGTATTGGTATAAACACAGATCTTTTCCAGTCAGTTGGCCATGATGTTGTCTTCCATATTTCTTGGCAGAGCCTTGTAAGTATGGTAACAGCTGCATCAGATTGCTGCAATACTTCTATAGGAATGCCATCAATGCCTGGTGCTTTGTTCTTTGATAAGGCTTTCAATGCTGCTTCAACTTCTTCTTTCATCACCAATGGTTCCCGATCATAAGGTACAGGTTGAAACGGCTGTTGGTCCACTTGATCTTTATCATATAAAAACGCTGTATATTCCTTCCACCTTTTCTTGATCTTCTCAGCATCATTCAACATAGAACCTTGAGCATCTTGTAACATTCCAATTCGAGGCTGGAACTTTTTCTTTAACTCTTGTAGCTTTAGGAAAGCCGATCTTGTTCTTCCTCTAATAGTTTCTGCTTCTATTTCCTTGCATGCGTCGTTGTAGTACTTTTCCTTGTCCTGTCTTGCTGCACGTTGGAAATCTCTGTTGAGTTCTGCAATTGTCTTTCTTTATGATTTATAAATGTGTATTATTGTTATCCTCTGATTTCATAGATATGATAGAATATAAATTATTTTAATAAATAATAAATTTCAGTTCTAAAATTGTAAGGAATTCAACACACTTGTTAGCATCACTTTAATAAGGCAGAAAAATTAGGAAAGCTCAGTCACTTGAGCTCAAGTACAACACTATGGAGCCAATGTATTAGGCCACATTAACAATTGTTTTAACATTAGCATTATCTACAGAACCCTGTATTAAACCTGGTGATTTGTGATAAACAATGCCAATGTGTTAGTGCTGCTAATGTATACTTTAGAGGAAAGGCGGGATAGAAGTGATATGACTGAGAGGTTTAAATACCTCCGTGGCATAAATGCACAGGAGGAGAGCCTCTTTCAATTGAAAGCAAGCTCTGCTATGAGGGGACATGGGATGAGGGTGAAAGGGGATAGATTCAGGAATGATATGCGGAAATATTTCTTTACAGAAAGAGTGGTGGATCTGTGGAATAGTCTCCCAGTGGAGGTGGTAGAGATGAGGACAGTATCTGAATTCAGAGAAGCATGGGACAAACACAGAGAATCTCTAAAGGAAAAAGGGGACTGTTGTAGTGGTTGATATGGAAGGGCAGACTAGATAGGCCATGTGGTCTTTTTTTTTCGTCATGTTTCTATGAGAAAATACCTTGAGTACCCGGGGGTACACTAGAGTAAGTCTTCTGACTCTTGAGCTTCTGCATCGAGGTTTCTACCAGCATGGAGTTGTGGGGCAGTTGGGACTTCTGGAAGATAGTAGACGGTGTAGAGGCATCGGCTAATTACTAGCACCGAGGCCGGGGTTTCCAACATCCGCAGGAGCAGATGCTCGAGGATGGGTTGCACCGGCATTGAGAGAGCCTCCCTTGGCGGGGACTCGTACTGGAGAATTTCCAGTTCCTTGGTTCGCAAGTCCTCCTCTGATTCGGTGGGGACCGAGAGTGTGGGAAGGGAAGGGAACCATACATATGTGGTAGCATTCCCAAAGGCTTTCTTTGAAAGCTGGGGAAATGCTCTGCGTGGGCTCCGTTGGCGCCGATGTCACCCATATGTGAGGACTGACTTTCTGCTTGTTCCTGGAGAAATCTGAGATAGAAAGTAGCCCCAAGAGCAAAAACCTAAGCTGCAAAAAGGCTTTGCACCGAAGTTCTATGGCCTTTGCAACATCCGGGAATATATTAATAACTTGACTAAAAAAGAAACAGATTTAAAGGATAATATAACTTCAAAATGAGACTCTTGTCCTGTTCTGAATTCAAAATAACTAACAGCATAGCCTGCTAAGGGGCATTATCCTGAGAAGTCTCCAAAACATTACTGTATTAGGACCAAGCTATCCTGGGGAACAATTCCATCAAAGCCTTCCCCAAGTTATTCTCTAACCTCTCTTGATAAGTAATATATATTAGAAACAGAGAAATGTAAAGTTAAAGGAAAACTGAGTGTATTCTTCTTAAGCAACTCAAAAGGGGAAAGAAGACGAACAGTAAGAAAATTCAACAATCAAAGGTCGTGATCCTGCTTCATTAAAAAATAGGAGGAAAAGCAAAAGTGAGGAATTATGTGCTTTTTAGAGCCAGGTTCAAAAAGATTTTCCCCTATAGACACAGAATAGAAAGAAAAGCCTTAGTAAATCAAGGTTTAAGTCTTACATAATACTGAGTAAACTAAAAGAAAATTAAGGCATGTCTTTTCCTTTACAGTAACTATTCTAGATCTTACTGTCAATTTGCCTCTTGCTTGACTGAGATTCTTTTTTTATGTATTATTCTTGTCTCTTTATTTGGTTTCTCCAAATATCTTAAATTTACACATATTTTGTAATAAAACTTGCACATGGTGAGGGTAATTTAACAGGATGCTTAGGGTTAAATCAATAGAGAAGTGCCTATTTTAAGATAATCTTATAAAGACACACAGGCATTTTTATCTTTATAAAGTACTAGCCCATTCAAACCTACCAAATGTACTACTACAGGTATCACTCGGTCTCTGATGTCTCCTTGCCTCTTCAAATATTCCTTAGTGCTTGTCCCAGGCATAGGTGCATGGTTTCAAGTGCTACTCACTATCATGTGAATATTAGGTTTGAGTCTAAAGAACATTTGAACATATTCTCAAGTGCTTCATTGTACAGTCTGTTTGATATATATCTATATCTATCTATTTATGTATACATATATGTATATACACACATACACGTGTATATATGTACTGTATACACACACACGTTTAGTATTTTACTATTAAAAATCTGGTGGACATGCACCAAGTTGGCCCAGTTCTGGGAGATGGTGAAAACTTGGATATATGAGATAGTGGGGGTGGTGGTAGAGCTGGACCCTTGCACTTACCTGTCATGATGGGGCAGGCATTGGGGACTGGGGTGGGAAAGAAAACAGATAATGGCATGTTTGAGAGCGGCCAAATACGAAAGAGCACATAAATGGAAGCAAGTAGAACCCCCTTCAGAGGAAAATTGTGAGGGGCATTGCGTCAAGTGGTACTAATGGAAAAGATAAAGGCGCACCATAGAATGTGCCTGGAGAGCTTTCAGAAGAAATGGAGCACGGTACTTGAAAATATTAAGCAAGTGGGAGGGAGGAGGGAGGGGTTTAGAGGGAGATGGGGGGTTGGGGGCACTGTTCCCTCTAAGCTGTGCGAGTGTGCGCGCGCACACACCTCGCCGAGCGAGCGCACATACTTTACAACAGAGCGCACAAAAATTACAGCTCTGGTTCTGATAGAAAACAACACAGACGTCTTAAAATTTAAAAGTTATGATTGTAATTACTAGAAATTTCCCGCTTCATTTAGTAATCGTCTATTTTCATTTAATTTGATTAAAATCAATGTGGTGTACATACTGTATTCTGACGTGTAGTCAAATTTTAAAGTATATAACTCCGAGTGTCGTTATGTGGCGCACAAAAATTTAACCTTCCTTCAAAAGCTGCACACAGCTGATATTTTATGCGCACACAGCCTACAGAAAATTAGACGGAACATTGGTTGGGGGATATAAAAATGTCAGAAATTGATATTTTAGGATATGAAAATATGCAACGTTATTTTGTTTGATTATCAGTATTGTTATGATAATGGCTATCAATAAAAAGTGTAAATTAGACTTACCTGCTAATTGTAGTTCCTGAAGGAACTCCAGTCTAGTCCCGGAAACTCTGGAGTTGTGATCCTCTTCCAGCAGCTTGGAGACTGATCAACGTCATTCTTTGATGACACTGGTATAAGGACTCAGGCACCGCCTCCTCCCTCTCCAGTAACCTATTGACAAAGCAGACTCACCGGAGCAACAATTAAGTATAAGAAAAAACACATGTAAACCAACTATATGAAAACTGAACCCTTTAAACACTGTACCAATATAGTCATGACCTTGAAATTCACCTGTGAAGGCCCTCTCTTCCCTTCTTTTGGAAGAACTTAAATATCAAATGTTATCTACTTTCCCCCACCTGAATGCGAAGCCGCGGCATGCACCGCTGTCTCTTACCTGTAACATCTTCCGCTTCAGGCTCCAATTCAGGCAAAGATACGGGACGGGGTCCGGGACTAGACTGGAGTTCCTTCAGGAACCACAATTAGCAGGTAAGTCTAATTTATACTTCCTTATCGTCCCTCCAGTCTAGTCCCGGAAACTCTGGAGAAGTGACAGAGCAGTAAAAGAACTCACCGGGCGGGACCTGCCAGACCAGCCTGAAGCACCGCCGATCCAAAACAGGTATCCCTACTCGCCTGCACATCCAGACGATAATGCTTGACAAACGAATTCAGGGAGGACCATGTCGCTACCTTACAAATCTCTACCGGCGGCACAGACTTGTACTCTGCCCAAGACGCGGCCTGCGCCCTAGTCGAATGAGCTCTTAAACCTTCAGGAACCTCCTTTCCCTTCAGTAAATACACCGACGCAATCGCCACTTTTATCCATCTGGCAATGGATGCCTTAGACGCCGCCTCTCCTTTGCGAGGCCCCCGAACAACACAAACAGCCTATCCGACCGCCTGAACTCCGCAGTTCTACTGAGGTACCTCTTAACGCCCTCCAGACGTCTAACCAATGCAACTGCCGATCCGAGGACCCATGCGAATCCGTGCGGAAAACCGGCAAGGACACCACCTGATTCAGATGAAAAGGAGACAGCACCTTTGGCAAAAAGGACGGCACTGGTCGCAAAACCACCTTCGACTCAAAAAAGGTCAAAAAAGGCTCCCTACACGACAGCGCCTGTAACTCTGAAATCCTCCTCGCTGACGCAATAGCCACCAAGAATGCCACCTTCAACGTCAAATCCTTCAACGTTGCCTCTGCCAAAGGCTCAAACGGACGCTTTCCTAAACCTTCCAAGACTAATTGCAGATCCCAGGTAGGCACTAGATTCCTGCACGGAGGCCGTAACAGACTTAACGCCTTCAAAAACCTCTTCACATCAGGAAGAACTCCCAACGCTTGGCCCTTAACCTTCCCCCTGTAACAAGAAATCACTGCCACCTGCACCCGTAAGGAAGCGGCTGCTAACCCTTTTTGAAAACCGTCCTGCAAAAACGCTAAGATCTGAGGCACAGACGCTCACAACGCCTCACAATGCCTGTCACCACACCAAGCTTCAAAAATTCGCCACACTCTAACATACGCTAACGAAGTAGATCTTCTACGCGCACCTAGTAAGGTGGACACCACCGTCTCCGAGTAGCCCTTAGCTCTTAACCTTGCCCTTTCAAGAGCCATGCCGTAAGCGAGAACCGAGCTACCTGAGGCATGAACAACGGACCCTGCACCAGAAGGTCCTGCCTGACTGGCAGTCGCCAAGGTTCTTCTACTAACAATCTCCTGAGATCCGCATACCATGGCCTTCGCGGCCAATCTGGCATGATCAGAATCACTACTCCCCGGTGACGTTCGATGCAACGCACCATGCGTGCGATTAACACCCAGGGCAGAAACACGTAAAGTAGCTGACCCACCGGCCAGTCCTGGATGAGGGCATCCAGCCCTTCCGACATTCTCTCTCGCCGCCTGCTGAAGAACCGACCGACCTTTGCAGAGTGGAATGTGGCCATGAGATCCATTATCGGCACCCCCCAGCGCTGCACCACCATGTCGTACACCTCTGGATGAAGGCTCCCCGGGGTCTACCTTTACCCGACTTAAGAAGTCGGCCGCCACATTGTCTACTCCTGCCATGTGCGCCGCCGACAGCACCTGCAGATTTTCCTCGACCCACAGGAACAAGCGATCCGCTTCGTCCTCCAAAGGAGCAATGCCCGTGCCCCCCTGTCTGTTGATGTAGGCCACTGCAGTCGCATTGTCCGAGAACACCCGGATCGCCGCCCCTCTCAGATATCGCTGAAAACTTAGCAGCGCCCGGAACACGGCACTGAGTTCCAATCTGTTTATCGACCAGGACCTCTCCTGCGCTGACCACTGATCCTGCGCAAATCTGCCCTGAAAATGCGCTCCCCAACCGACCAGGCTGACATCCGTAGTCAGTGGAATCCAATTCGGTGTTTCCAACGGCATTCCCCTTGTCAAGGACTCCGGACGCAACCACCACTGTAACGCCTCCCGAGTCTCCTCCGGACAGACCAGCCACCGAGACAGCGGGTCGTTTTGGTGAGACCACCGTCTGAGCAACACCCACTGCAGCGGTCTCATATGTGCCCTCGCCCAGGGCACCAACTCAATCGCCACCGCCATCGTTCCCAGGAGCTGTAAATAATGCCATGCCGTGGGACGTGGTCTGTCGAGAAACCTCTGCACCAACTTCCTTAAAGCAACTGCTCGAAGCGGAGGCAAAAACACTCTCCCTGCCGCCGTATCGAACCTTGCCCCCAGATACTCGAGATTCTGAGATGGAACCAGACTGCTCTTGGCCATATTGACGACCCAGCCTAACCTCTGAAGGAAGCTGATGACCTTGCCCATCGCCTCCTCGCTTTCCTTGCGGGACTTTGTTCGAATCAACCAGTCGTCGAGATACGGATGAACCAGAACCCCATCCTTTCTCAACGCCGCCGCCACGACCACCATGACCTTGGTAAAAGTGCGTGGCGCAGTGGCTAGACCGAACGGTAACGCCCGAAATTGAAAATGCCCCACTGGCACCGCGAACTGGAGGAATCGCTGATGCTCCGGGCGAATCGGAATGTGCAAATATGCCTCGGCTAAATCGAGCGACGTCAGAAACTCCTTTTCTGACTGCCATGATGACCGACCGCAGTGTCTCCATACGAAAATGGGAAACTCTGAGACACCGGTTCACTCTTTTCAGATCCAAAATGGGCCGATAAGTCCCTTCCTTTTTTGGAACCACAAAATAAATGGAGTAGCGACCTAAGCCGCAAAGCTCTGGAGGCACCGGCACAACCGCTTTGAGCTCCAACAATCTGTTTAACGTCTGTTGAACCGCATCGCGCTTTTGACGCGCCTTGCAAGGGGACATGACAAAAGAATCGGTCACCGGTCTCTGAAACTCCAACGCATAGCCCTCTCGAATCACTTCTAACACCCACTGATCTGCTGTAATTGCGGCCCAGGCAGCATAAAATTCCTGTAGACGACCTCCGACTGCTACCTCTACCTGGGCCTTCCTGACTTCACTGCGGCTTTTTGGTACCCACAGAGGAGGCTGCAAATCCTCTGTTGGCCCCCCAGAAACCACGAAACCCCTGGTTTCTATAAGGGAAACGCCCTCTCTGAGCAGGAGGAAACCTGGACGTCTGCCAACGACGAAAATCTCTCTGTACGCCCCTAGACAGGGACGGAAACCTCCCCGGTTTCTGCTTGTCCTCGGGCAGCCTACCCCCTTTGGACTCACCCAAATCCTTGACAATCTTGTCCAAATCCTCTCCAAATAGAAGCTTTCCCTTAAAAGGAAGCTTACTCAACCTGGCCTTAGAGGAGGCATCCGCTGCCCAATTGCGCAACCACAGATATCTCCTCGCCGCTACCACCGAGGCCATACTGTTCGATAGCCCCCTGATAAGTTCATAATGAATATCTGCGAGGTAAGTCGCTCCAGACTCCAACCGAGCCGCCTCATCCAGCGAGTCCTGCTCACGATCTCCATGGATCTGCTGGGCCCAGCTCAAACAGGCTCTTGCCACCCAAGCCCCACAAATAGATGCTTGAATGGAAAGCGCATTCACCTCAAACACCTGCCGCAACAAAGCATCCAGCTTTCTGTCCTGAGTATCCTTGAGCGCCACACTCCCTTCTACGGGAATGGTCGTCTTCTTAGTCACCGCTGACACCGCCGCATCCACTCTCGGTGACTTAAAGATCTCCTTATCCTGCTCCACCAGGGGATACAAGCGAGACATAACCCTAGAACCCCTAAGGGTAGCTTCAGGCATGTCCAACTCGCCTTGAATCATTTCCTTGATCACTCTATGCATAGGGAAAGCTCTTTGTGTTTTCCGAAAGGCCTGCAGAAGTGGATCCTCCAACGCCGTCTCTTCCCCTGGTCCCGATACCGGAACATTCAGCGCCTTCAACGTTTCCGAGATGAGAGCGGGCAACTCCTCTCTACGAAAGATCCGCACCACTCTGGCCTGATCCTCCTGCTCTGTAATCTCACCTTCCTCCAATTCCTATTCCAAGTCCGGATCCTGCTCACCTTCCATACACAAATCCTTGGAACATCCAGACAGACTCTGCTTCTCAAACTCCCCTCGTGCTCTCTTCATCAAGGACGCCAAAGCAGCTACCGACAGTGGAGTTCCTGGCCTCTTATGTCCCAGGCTCCCAGCCATGGGACCGAGCCCAGCCGCCGATGACGACTCCTCCCTGGATGCACCACCAAACGCCTTCTGGATCAGAGCCACAAAGTCTGGGGAGAAAATTGAAGACAACTCTCCTGGAAAGGATGCCTGAGCCACCAGCCCATCAGGCCTCGAAGATGGACCCGGTACCGGATCATCCAGCTCCACTCCAGGAGACCGAGGACCCTCAAGAGGCCCGTCCTGAACCTCCCCCGCATCCACAAGCTTCTGATCCACCAGGGCTGCCTGGCTACAGCTCTTACACACCCCGGCCTCTGACACCACTGACCTCTTCACGCCACAGAGCAGGCATAACACCTTTCCTGGCATATTGGCTCCTCTGTCTCACTGACCTGCTGCCTGGCCTGGACCCCTCCAGAAGACAAACTCCCTTTCCCAAGGAACCCCAGCAGCAGTTCTTCCAAACGAACCCCGAAAACCCGGGCTGTTTTTTTGGGGGTTTTTTTAACTCACACCAATGAGCAGGACCCCGTGGGAGCTGAATCCCACCAGAAAGAATTAAAACCGAAGCTCCAGGAGCAAGCTACAAGCGCTTGTTTCCCCGCTCCCGCTGCCGGCGTTTTCCCGCCGAAAACAACCACGCAACGCGGCCTGCTTCCTGCCCTGGCGGTATGAAGGCACTCGCTGATAAGAAGAAATTGAGGGCTTACCTGCTGCCCGATGCAAGTCTTAGCCCTGCATCCTGTCAAGAGACTGCCCTCTGCGAACTGATTCTCGCCCTCGGGCCAGACTTTCCCGATGCAGAGAACCGGCAGGTAAAGACAGCAGTGCAGCCGCGTCTTCTCTCACTTCTCCTGCCCAACCCCCCAGACGCAAACAGGCAATCACTTCTGTGAGGCGTCGGGAGAGGGCTGCCGAGCATAAGCACACTTCTGCCCCAGCAGATTCGCACCCAGGCTCTTCCTCTTTCACCGGAGCCCCAAACCTAGCCCCCGATTAGGAAGCCAGAGAGGGAGGCCCTTCACGGTCAAATTTAAAGGCACAGACCCTTAAAATTTGAACACCCCCCTCAACCCGAGCAGACTATAATTTCCTCTGCAAATCAAACAAACAATCCAAATAAACAAAACAAAGAAAACCCCCAATTTAGTACACTCTAAAACCTTAATTGCTCCTCTAGTGAACAGGGACTCCGGCTCACAATCTCCTAGCTGCTTGGAGACTGATCTAAACTGGAGAGGGAGGAGGCGGTGCCTGAGTCCTTATACCAGTGTCATCAAAGAATGACGTTGATCAGTCTCCAAGCTGCTGGAAGAGGATCACAACTCCAGAGTTTCCGGGACTAGACTGGAGGGACGATAAGGAATTTAAAGTTAAAAAAATATATATATTTTTGCCATGGGCATTAGCGATTTAACTGGAAGCAAAAGGGGTCATTCTGAGGCACAGATAGTGGGAATGGATGTCCCAATTGGGTAGGTAGACGAGGGTGGGAAAGGGACAGATTGGGAGCGGAGTTAGGGCAGGCAGTGGGCTGTCGTCGGCCCCGGACGTACAGGGCCAATTCTAATGTCAACCCTGTACGTCTGGGGCCGGCAGCTTGCACGAGGAACTTATTCCACCTCGGAGGTGGAATAGGTTCCCCAGTTGGCAGGGATCAGCAGGCCCGGGCCTGGGAAGCAGCGGGAGGGGCAGAGGAGATTCCCTGCAGCCCAACCCTGAGGGCCTAAGGAGGCCAGATCGGGAGTCGGGCTGCGGGGAAATTGCAGCTGGCGGTCAGGGATTGCGGCTTTTCAATGGAGCTGCGGTGCCATGGCTCCATTGAACTGCCCTGACTGAGTTAGCTGGGGAAGGCCTGTACGTGCAGGCCAGACAGAGTCGGGGCCCCAGCCTGAACTTACAGGCCTGTTCGCGATTCTGATGTGCCCCGCGGGATTAGAATCATGATTCCCTCTGTGTGTCCGGTTCAGACCCGGCGCACAGAGGGCCGGGATGTGCAGATCAGAATCAGGCCTAGATTATTTAACTTCACATTTCAGATCCAGTCATAATTTTTAAGCTGCATGATTTAGTGCTATGCAAATGAAATTTTAACCTAAATGGAAACTGTACATCTCTTCTATAGTTTGTAAGACATAAGAACAGCTCACACTATGTTTTGGAACATTGGGGCTTGTTTACAAAGCTGCGGTAGCGGTTCGCGATCGTTATCAGAGCTGCGGCCCCATTGATTTTAATGGGGCCGCGGCTCCGATAACGACCGCGAACCGCTACCGCGACTTTGTAAACAAGCCCCATAGTATCAATTTTGTTGCTGGAATAAGAAAATGTAGTACAAATGGTGTGATAGCCCATAGGCCACATCTACGCATACTGTGATTGTTAAATAAACTTTGTAGTGAGGTAGGCTATGGCCTAGCATAGCCTGCTACTATGAAAGGCCTGTAAGTTAGGCCTGGATCCTAACTCCCATTATAACTAGAAAAGAACCAAAAATCTGTGGAAAATGAGAAAGCTGTTTTAAACTGCTTAATAAGGAGTTTTTATGAATCCATAAGTCTTCTATTATTCTCTTGTGTGTGAAAGAACAGAAATGTTACAGTATATGCATTCCAGAAGCCGAAGTTAACCTTGCAGTAGAAAAGTAACGAGATTCAGAACTGCACCATTGTTAGAGCACTCCTAAGGGAGGGGGCCAGTTGCTAGGCTCCGGAGGGATTTCTAATTGGACAGGTGCAGGGAATGTAAGACCAATGAGAAGTTTGCATGTATCAAGTTAGAACCAATAGAAAGCTTTCATGTATCAAACTGAAAAAGAGGTATAAATGGTTATGTCTCTGTATAAACTGGCGCTCAGTTCCTTTTGAAGCTATGACTGACTGAGCCATGTGCACAATAAACTGGCTTGGATCTTTGAACAGACTCCTGGTTTTATTTATTGCATGCTTATCAGCTGCTACATATTCTTGGTGCGTTGGCCGGGAATGTGTGAGCGGGGGATGGTATGCAAGTAAATATACCACGATTTCTCGCCTCAGAGGTTTGGTCCGGTTGGAACCATGTCTGTCCGACCGCAGGGGAACTTCTCCGGCGCCGCCTATCCTATTGTATCGGAGAGGGTTCCGCCTTGCCTCGGCAGGCCACTGGGTCCAGCTGGCCAACACCTCTCGAACCCGAGGGGAGTCCAGGATTCAACCCAAGGAGGGATTGGTTGCGCAGCGCATTGGCTACCGGATCCGGTGAGTAGTAATCTTTCTGGTTTTTAGTCAGTCCGTTTTGGGGACGTCTCGCAGGAGGTTGCGCGAGACTAATTTGGTTTCAGGTAAAGAGAAGCTGATCACTTCTCAGGGCGGTCCTAGTACCCCTGCATGAGTATGCGCGGGGCGAACCCACTGACCCTTTTGGTTTGGTTAATTTTGGTTTAGTCAGTCAGCCCGGGAATTTGGAATTGCTACCATGTTTGTCTGTGTTGTGTGTGAATGAGAGGTCTTTTGAAATATAGACCAAGCGAGAGCGGATTCCTGAAGTGTCTGTCTGGATCTGTTTGTTGGTTGTATCTGATTTCTGTTATCTGTTAAAACCGTGGGTTTCCCTTCTGTATAATGTAAGAATATTCTGTTGGGTAATTTGGGAGTCTCTTTTAAGTGCAGCTTTTGAGCTGTTTCAGGTTTCCCCAGCACGGCATGAGGCTCTAGCAAGCAGAAGGGGTGTGGCTTTCACACAGCCTGCAAAAGGAATGTCTTGAGAGACAGTCAGAGAGACAGTCAGAGAGAGGCTGCCAAGGGATTTCTTCTGGGGATGGAGGCATTGCCGAGAAGAAACTCCCGATTGAGAAGTCTCTTGTTTGTTTAAAATAAAGGATTCATTCTAGGAGTGATGTCTAAATTGTTATGAATGGGAAGATCTTAGAATGTTTTAACGACACAAAACAAAATTGAATTGCTCGCCATGTTAAGTCCAGTAAGTTTTGGAAGAACGTAAATGATACAATTACATTCAAACAAGTGAATTATTTCATAAAACTATTAGAGACAGAAGAACATTAACAGCTGTGATAACTGCAGTGATTCAGGAGTTCCTTTGTTTTTGAAGTGTACCATTGCTGCCTTTTCCTTTCTGGAAGTGCCTGGTTTAGCTCTGCATAACACTGTCAGCATACATTTCATGCAGCTATGGACTCTGTTTAATTCAGTCTAAACTCTGACCCCTGGGTGACGTCAGTCTCTAGGACCTGGCTGCAGCCCCTCCTTGCTAAATCAAGATGGGTAGACCTTAAAGGGAGTGGCCAAAGACAATAGCAGACCTCAAGGGGAACTGCTGGAGAGGCACTATAAAGGACAGACACACTTCCTGTCCCTCTCTCTCTCCCTCCTTCATCGGACAGGTTTGGACACTACCATGAGGCTCTGATACTCAACTCCCTTCACCCCTCCCCCTCTCTCTCTCTCTCTACCCACATGTTCTGGCCTACCATGCGGCTCTGACCCACATGTTCTGGCCTCTATCTCTCTCACACTTCACACATGCACACACACAGATTCATTGATACACACTGAAACAGCTCTGTAACAATCACTATATACCTCTGTTCAATACCTATGGATTAAGCCTATTTGTACATAAAAACCTTTCTCCAAGCCACACCTGTTTGCTTGTCTTATTACAATACCCTCCTGCGTCTGTGAAGTGAAATGAACCCAGGACCAAGCGGAGACTAGACCAGAGATTACATATTCAGAGATTACATATTCAGAAGATTACATATTGGGGGCTCGTCTCTCGGAGTTCACAGCAGATCTCCAGTTGGGTAAGTAATAATTTTGTATAATACATTAAGTAGATTTCAGACAGAGTGAGACAGGAAAATCAATAGCCCTTGTGACCATTTACAATTTTGTTTTGTGGGTTAGACAAGGTGAGACTTTTAGTGTCAAAAGGCTCTGTAAGAATCTAGAATTTTAAGGACATGACACAGAGTGGCTTGCAATTGTCTTATTTTTATGTATAGGCTTGCTACAGATTTTATATAGTATTTGAGCTGCTAAGAAAATACAGAGTTACACAGTTAAATATTCCCTCATAGAGTACAATATACATCTTTCCTGGTAACACTAATGTACCCTCCTGTCTATTTGACTTTTATTTCTCTCTCTTGTCAGTATATATCTTGGTGTGAGCAGGAATATCTGACAATGTTAATCTTTCTCCCTTTTAACTTCTATTTCTCTGTCTCCTGTCAGTAACTATCTTACTGAGAGCAGGCTTGCAGCTGGCTGCAACTGATACAATTCTGTTAATCTACTCCACCCTGTTAAATAGGTGTGAAATACCTTTTAAGTTAGCATTCCTCCTTCTAAGGTTACACATTTTAGATAGTCCAACTACAGCCTTTCTGCAGTATCTAATATGGAAGCATTTGATTTTAAAGAACTTACAGAAATTCTAATTTCATATTGTAAGAGAAAAGGAGGTCCATATGAAGGGGAATTCCCTGACTCATGGTATAATATTCAAAACGAATGTTAAGCCATGATCATGAATTCAAAAAGAAAACAAATAAAAGAAAATGCCTCTTCATCCAGGGCATGTACAGGGGACTAATTAGCATGAAAAAAGAAACTCTGAACTGACTTCTCAGTGTAGCCAATTGATCAAAGAACTGGAGGAGGCACAAAGTTGTATTTCTATTCAGAGAACTCAAGTGATTCAAGCCACAAATTCTTTTATAACTGTTAGTGAACAATTAGAAGCACTTAAACTTGAATTGAGGCACATTAAAGATCAAGTGGCCTCTGCAAGAAAGTCAACACCTACCCCTCCCTCAGCACCATATGCCTATGAGCCATGCATACCAGCTAGAGAGAAACAAAAGAACAAAGATACACCCATTCCCTATGCCTATGACACACCTTATCAGCAACAAAAGAATACTAAAGTATGCATAGTTGGACTGAGGAATGGCAAATACACAGATGAATCACAGCAGGAAAATTCAGATAGTTTATCTCAGCCAGAACCCAGCAATCTCTGTCAGGAGAATAATTCAGATGACTTAGACATGGCAGCCAGTACAGAACTAAAAGCACCAGTTAAATTAATGTTCCAGGAAAATTTAAAAGATAGAGATATTGAAAAAATAGTTGAGAAAATTGGCACTATGCCTCTTAATGTAAATCAGTGGGTTAAATGGGCGATTGATATTCTGATTCACTGGGGTCTAGGGAAATACAGAAGAAAACAATCAGACTTTGATAGACTTATGCATCTGGCTCTAGGGCCTCACTATTACAGGGTTGGCTCTCTCACTCACCCATACCAGTTGGTTAAAAGGGGTACTGAGAAACTATTTCACTGTTCCCCAATGCAAGTATTTAAAATTATTTCACCTTTACCAGATGATACACTGGAACAGTTTGCATATAGAGCCTGGATTTTAAAAGCAGTTCTTAATGAGCAGGAGTCCTGGCCCAAGGCAGAGGATTATGGGGAGAGCATGCATAAGGAATTTTTATTAGAATTGCTATCCCCTGAGATTACAAAACACCTTCTGTTATTTTCTGAAGACCCTGAAGCAACCCCTTTTGATACTCTAATGCTCAGAATTGGGTCTGTTTGGAAGACCCAGCCCTCGCAGGTCATTACAGTATCAGAGGCACGGAAGTGGCAGGCCAATGAATCCTCTCAGTACACAAGAAACACAGACAGAGGACACACACCTTGGAGAGCACATGGCAAAGGTACTTTTAGAAACTCCTCAGGTTACATTCCTTTTCAGGAACTCAAAGCACAGAGAGATGGGCTAGAAAAGGAGAAATCTAAATGGGAACAAGACAAACATACACTGCAGATAGAAATAGATAAATTAAAACAGGATTTACAAGCAGCTCAGGACAAACACAAGGCTAGTGCATAGGGATGTCCTGACCTCTTGAGTTCAGATATCAAAATGTCTCAAGCCTTCATAGCCCAGCCTGCCTCCTTTATCTCAGCAGAGGACTCAATTCCAGAGCCTCTGGATGATGAAATGGATACAGGCCCAGGACACAATTTAAGGCTTGTAACACCCTTGATACTGGACTCTTGTGCACGCCCCAATGGTATTAGTAGAGTAGGGGGTCAGGATAAATTAGCTTTGATTGACACAGGGGCTGGAATTAGTTTTACTAACAGAGCTTCTCCCACTGCAGATCAGAAAAATATGGAAATTGATGAAATTCAAGGAATTAATGACACAGCTTCCAAATGTGTGGCTATCCCAGTTAAATGGGGTATCCCTGTGCACAGTGAGCAAAACAAGGAAATGTTGGAAACCACTGCCTCCACTATAGTGAACACACCAAAAGAAATAATTGGAATTGATGTTCTCAACCAGTTAAATTTGGTGGTGGATATGGCTAATCTTAAATTGTGGCAGTATTCAGGAACTTCAAGTGCTTCTAAAACTTTAGTGCATGAGGTCATTCCCATGCAGTTAGCAACTCAGTGCACTAAGGCAGCTCAACAGTATGATCTGTGTGTAATTCCCTCAGAAGTGGCTGATATTCCAGTCTGGGCTCAAGACAAGTTAGATTGTGGGAAAATGCACACAGAAATACTGTTGGAAGGTGAGGATCCTCTACCACAAAAGCAATACCCAGTACCTCATCAGGCTATAGAACCAGTGACTAAAATTGTGAAGATACTGGAGGAGAGAGGTCAGATTAGACCTATTTCTTCCACATGCAATTCACCAGCCTGGCCGAAACAGTGTGCATGGACTGTGCCTCCACAGGGATTTAAGGATTCACCATCAATATTTCATGATTACATGAAGGAAGCCCTGTCACTAGTGTCTTGCAGAGATGAGACCTAGACCAAAACTCCCCTTTGGAACTGCACAGTGGGAGGGACCATACTTAGTTACTGATACCTTAGGCCCAAGCCTATCCTAATGCACGATAACCAGCAGTACTGGAAACACATCACCCAGTTAAAACCATATGGGTAATATGTGTTTTATCAGTCTTTGTTTTCAGCTACCACCTGAAGACAGCACGGACAGCTGCTTTATGAAGACAGCACGGACAGCTGCTTTCTGAACAAAAGTCGCTTGAGGACGGTAACTATTTACTCCTGCTGTATAGTTGACATGTGTTTAATAGTTATGTAAATAAGTAGTTAGTTATGTAAATAAGTAGTAAAAATTATTATTATTATTTTTTTTTGTTTTGTTTTGTTGTGAAATAGTATAAGTGGGGAGCATTAGTTTACTCCCTAGTAGAGTGAAACAAGTTTGCTTTTATTATGTCTCGGTTTGCTGTTGTTCTTGTATCTGCTCTCTTCCACTCAAGTCTCATTACAGGAACTATCATCCGAATATGCACGATTGGCTGGGCTAACTCCACAAGTGGGGTATATCGTTATCAAGAAATACCCCCACCGTTCCCGGAAGGAAAGGATCTGGTCATCCTGAGTTTCTGTTCAGTACAGGACAAGCCAGTGTTCTATTCATTAAACATCACTCAAGTACAGTGGGAGCCACCAGTTTCCACTTCTCTGGAAAGGACACAAGAATTGAGGGCACGCCCAGAACGTTACTTTCTAGGTCCTCCTGCTTTGATTTTGTACAATATTTCCTGTCAGGACAGAGGTACCTGGAAAATAACTTATACATGGGTTTTGAGTGATCAACAGCACATCACTGAGACTTCATTCCTTTTGGATGTATCTTGTTTACCTACTACCCCTCATCCCACCCCTCCCACCACTTCTGCTCCTCCTGTACTCTACCTTTCTGATATCCACCTATTTCAGGAAGGACATCCATTTCAGATTAAATATGATGCACCACACGATGTTTTATATGATGTGGAATACCATTTTCTTACTTGGCATCTATTTCCCAAATTGTTTCTAGTTACTCACAAATATCCAAATTGCTCTCAGTTTGTTGCCAACCACATACAAATGCTCAATACTTGGTTTGATATGCGGTCAGTAACACCCAGAGCTAAGCAATTTTGACACAAGCGTGAATTAATTGATACAATTTTAGGTGGCACAGGGACTGCACTGGGTGCCCTTAATATAATTGATATAGAGGTGCTCCGTAATAAAATGGGATCCACTGCTCAGCATGCTGCTGATGGTTTTACCTCACAACATATTATTAATGAAGCTTCCTCTAAACTGTCCAATGTAGTTGTAGATACCTTTGTTCTTATACACTTTTGTTTTCATCTGTTCTTTCCCCAGAAAGTCTCTTTTTCAATTGCTCCCAGAATGCATGACATTCGCCTTCCCAAGAACACTTTGTTGTACAGTTCAAACTATTTACCAAACAATACCTGGTGCAGTCATACACCACTGGTCTCCCTCACCATTAATGGGACAACTTATTCCACACCGCTGGTTACCAATGACTCTATGGACATTCCAGACTTTATCTCATATGCTGTGCATCCATTACCACTTGGCATGGGAGAAGAGACACTACATAAACTGCTCAACTTTACAGAACTCCATGCCTATATGGATCACCTTAAAACAAAATCCACTGAAGTGAATCACACCATCGCCTATGAGAATGGACACATTCAACAAATTGTTGGACACTTGCTACAAGATGCTCATGTGTCTGGGTGGGAATTGTTATTTGGTTACTCACCTACTGCTGATCATGTCTTTAATGTTTTTATTCACCCTATTATTATTTTAACTGCTGTACAAATATTGCTATGCATTATTGTAATTTTCTTGTGCTGTAAGATGAAAAAAATGTACATTTCCTTGCAGCGCATGTCATACAGAACAACAACATTTTAAGGTAGTTACACTGAACCTCTCCAGCATCCACCCCTACATCCAGGCTAACTTGGCCTGCTAATTTGGCTAATTCGGTATTTCCTATTACACTGAATACCAGAGTCAGCTGCAGTCTAGTATTGCTTCCTATCCTCACTCATAGCATCCTGGTACCGTTTGGTTTTAGCCTCCTTAAAAATTCCTGCAGACCTTATGCACTGTTCACTCTCTCTAAGACGGGTATGTAAGTGGCATATTGGGTTCCCCCCCCCAGTAGTGGCTGCTCAACCTAAGACACGAGGTTTGGACTCATAAGGAGACCTGTTTATCTCTAGAACACTAGAGACAGTACTAGAGACAGTACTGTGCAGGACAGGGGACCTGCTAGACATAGCAAGGTATTTAATACAGGAGGTATTCGACGAGCTGCCTACTATCAGGTAATGGCAGCTGGGACAGGTACCACAGGTTTGCTTCCACCAATTCCAGGCACAAATAATAAATAAAAATAAAAAAGGTGTGGGAGATGTCAGCATACATTTCATGCAGCTATGGACTCTGTTTAATTCAGTCTAAACTCTGACCCCTGGGTGACGTCAGTCTCTAGGACCTGGCTGCAGCCCCTCCTTGCTAAATCAAGATGGGTAGACCTTAAAGGGAGTGGCCAAAGACAATAGCAGACCTCAAGGGGAACTGCTGGAGAGGCACTATAAAGGACAGACACACTTCCTGTCTCTCTCTCTCTCTCCTTCATCGGACAGGTTTGGACACTACCATGAGG
The DNA here is from genome assembly GCA_033557465.1 of Ichthyophis bannanicus. Lineage (NCBI taxonomy): Eukaryota > Metazoa > Chordata > Amphibia > Gymnophiona > Ichthyophiidae > Ichthyophis > Ichthyophis bannanicus. Next base: position 1,372,685,642 of record CM066032.1, on the reverse strand, counting down.
CTCTGATACTCAACTCCCTTCACCCCTCCCCCTCTCTCTCTCTCTCTCTCTCTCTCTCTACCCACATGTTCTGGCCTACCATGCGGCTCTGACCCACATGTTCTGGCCTCTATCTCTCTCACACTTCACACATGCACACACACAGATTCATTGATACACACTGAAACAGCTCTGTAACAATCACTATATACCTCTGTTCAATACCTATGTATTAAGCCTATTTTTACATAAAAACCTTTCTCCAAGCCACACCTGTTTGCTTGTCTTATTACAATACCCTCCTGCGTCTGTGAAGTGAAATGAACCCAGGACCAAGCGGAGACTAGACCAGAGATTACATATTCAGAAGATTACATACATGCTGACAAACACTTGCACAATTTATGTTTTTTTTTAATTAGTCTTTATGGTCCCTGAAACTGCCCTGCCTAGAGTTCATTCCTGAAGCTGATCGACACAAACAAGAGAGGGAAAATTAAGGGAACTTCTTCCATGTTTAAGTTTTTTTTTGTTCCTTCAGCACAGCATGAAACTGGCTAGCGGAGAAAGAAGGGGCGTGTGTCTGTACAAAGGAATGTTCAGTATCAGTTAACCCTGTGAAGGCTTAATTTCAGCGTTCTGTAGCTGGGTTATTATTTCAGGAAAATTGTACCTGTTTTACTCAATGTGTTTTAATAGTGATGTTCCTTCTGCTAAGGTCATGTATTATATATCATTTAATAGGAATGTTTAGTCAGAATTTTGAATCCCGATAGTTTTGGGCTTAGCCTGGAAAGGGTTAAGTTCTTATTAACCCCTTTCGAGTTCCTGTACTTGTACGGACCAAGTGAGACGAATTTCTGTAGGGCTACAGGTATAATGCATTTGTGGGCTTAGCTTTGTTTTGTGTTATTTATGTTCCAACCTTCAGTAAGTACTGTAATGGTTTAAATAGGAAATGATAGAGAAATTCAGGAAACTGCTTTTGTTTTCCCTTTGTCCTACGAAGTAGAGGTTAAGAACCATTCCGAGCCAGTAGTACCAGATCGCGACTTGAAAGTGATTTAAATCCTGAGTGGATAAGGAGTTCATCGTGTTTGAATTCTAGTTCCTGATATACTGCAGCAAGCACCTCATAGAAGACATACTTATTGTTAATAAAAATAAGATAGAAAAAAAAATAAATGTATACGTATTCTAGATATCCACCCACTTTATGGAAAAAGTATTCGGAATGTCTTTTGAATATCTGCTTCCTAAAACTGTAAGATTTAAAGTAATTTCTTTTGCAGGGACATGCTGATTACGGCTGGCAGTTAGTTTTCATGCCAAGTAATTTTATTCCAGTCATACGTAACAGATATGTGGCCGTCATGTTAGGAGCTATAGTTCTTTCTGTTGGGATTGTTGTTATAACATGTTGCAAAATAATAGTTTTATATTTTAAGGACTTTATCTAAATTGTTCTTATTTAGAATGAGCACACACATTCATTATGCTTAGTGCACAGGGAAATGCAGCCCGCCCCCTCTGTCTGTAGACAAGCACATGGGGGGGAGGGGGCCTATTTTGTTGAAATGTAGCTGTCTCTGTCCCTATTAGAAATGCTCTGCGAAAGGGGGGTGGCTAGTGTTAGTTACTTCATGGCCCCATAGTTTCCCGTGTTTATCAGATTGAACAGAGAATGTTCCCTGATCAGTTCCCCTACATAGGAAATCTTTAAAAAAAAACAAAAACCTGCCCGTTTATTATCTTTATAGGCCAGTTCCCTCAGCTCTTCCACCACCCCGAGCAGAGCGGGGGGGGGGGGGGGGATGCCTCCCTGCAAATGTCACCTCCGTAGCAGGAGGACGTGCACCCCCTCTTGACCAAAAGCCCCGGCACAGTTTAAAGTACTCAGAGTAGGCCACAGTCCACCGATGATTCATTTGCCAGTTCAGGGTCACTCACAGCTAGCGCCCAAGAACATGAAGTGGAACCCAGACAGTCCCGAGTGCCGTATGCCTTCAGAAGTACAACTACCAGTAAAAGGGGAGGGTCACGTTATCCCATTGCACTAGGTCCAGGGCCAGCTTTGCACTAGCCAGCTGACCAGCTTTGTTTCTGCCACTGATTTACTGAACTGAAAGCTGCATTATGCCTCCTACACTGAGAAACCATAGGATTTGATTGAACTAACAGTATTATGCAGACCCATCAGCCTTGATGGCCCCCAAGTGGGATCCAAATAGTGCAGGCAGCCCTCACTATATACCCCATGCGATCCAGCAGCCCAGGAGAATTTGCATTTTTGTCAGTCAGTCCCAGAGAGATGTAAGACGAAAATTACAGAAAATGAATGGATTTGCGGGTATGAATACAGCACAGTTAATGAAAGTTGCTCAGAAAGTTTGTGAATTGTGGAAATGAACGAGACAGAGAAAGTGAACGAAAGATGAAGAAGAAGGCAGATCTTCTTGCTGCTGCTATAACTGAACGACGTGGAGGAGGTTTTCCTAATCAAAGGACCAGAGGACGTGGAAGAGGCCGCGGAAGCCAGAGGCCTCCATTAGGTGCAAATCAGTGTGCCTACTGTAAGGAAGAAGGACATTGGAGTAATGAATGCCCGTATCTTGACTCCACTCCCAGGAGGTGAGGGAGTACTTGTTTTTAGAAAGAATAAACCGAGCACAGTGTTCCAGCAGGAGAGGGAAGAAGCCCTTGAAGGAGTGGCAGTGGCAACGGGCTATGACCTGGACGACATAGATGAAGACTAGGCCAGACCGGACTCCAAGTTTCCCTGGGTCCCCAGGAGCCTATGGTCAGTCTGAAAATAGGGGACCAATATATGGACTTTATGGGGGATACAGGAGCAGAATACTAAAGCCAGTAGCCCCTTTGTTTTCTTGATGCATCACCATTGTCAGGGCTACTGGGGCTAAGGCCACAAAGCCTCTTCTGCAGAACCGCATGTGTGAACTAGGGGGACAAAAAATAACGCACCAGTTCTTGTATATGCCTGAATGCCCTATTCCACTTCTGGGCTGAGATCTGCTTGCAAAGCTCCAGGCACAGATATCTTTTGCTGAAAGGGGAGAAATGCAAATGACTGTGAACCCAAAGCCTGCTGGATTGATGGTGCTGACTGTTCCCCGAGAAGAAGAGTAGCGGTTCTATAGTGCATCTCCAATCAAGCCAGATAGTTCCTGCATACCTACCAACCTCATAGCCCCACCTGAAGTATGGACAGAAGATAATCCACCTGGCCTAGTGAAGAACATAGCCCCTGTCATTGTCACCCTCAAGCTGGGAGTGGAACCAGTGCATGTGAAGCAGTATCCTCTCCCTCGACCAGCCATTGAAGGAATCCACTGCCATTTGATGAAACTGCTGAAGTATGGACTTCTCAAGGAATGTCAGTCACCTTGGAACACCCCCCCTTCTCCCAGTCAAGAAACCTGGGACAGGGAATTACCGCCCAGTACAAGATCTGAGGCGAATGAATGATGCAGCTGAAACTATACACCCTGTAGTACCAAACCCTTACACTCTCTTGGGACTGATCCCTGCTGAGGCTGCTCACTTTACCGTTTTGGACCTGAAAGATGCCTTTTTCTGTGTGCGCCTAGCCCCCACCAGTCAACTTTTGTTTATTTTTGAATGGCAAGACCCCACAACAGGAAGGCGGGGCCAACTCACCTGGACTAGATTACTTCAAGGATTCAAGAATTCACCTACTCTCTTCAGTGCTATTTTAAATCAAGATCTTTCCAGCTACTATGTGAACCCAGGAGAGTCACAAGGAAATGTTCTTGGAGTGTTGACTCAATCTCATTGGATCTTGGCAACGACCAGTAGCCTATTTGTCAAAACAATTGGATGTAATTGCAAAAGACTGGCCCCTTGTTTGAGAGCTGTTGCAGCTACAGCCCTCCTAGTGAGCAATCTTCAAGTTACTGTACCACACTCTGTTCTAACCATTATGAAACACAAAGGAAACTTCTAGCTAATTCACGAATGTTGAGGTATTAGAGTATGCTGTGTGAAAACCCCCAGATACAATTGAAGGTCAGTCAAGCTCTGAATCCTGCTACATTGTTACCAGTTGGTCTTGAACCCCCTGATCATGACTGTTTAGAAACTATGGACACTATATTCTCAGGTCACCCTGATTCGACTGATGTTCCTTTGGAGAACCCTGGACGGACTTTCTTTGTAGATGGAAGCAGTCTTGTCATCATTAATGGACATTGTTGTGCCAGATATGCAGTAGTGACCCTTGATCTGGTAGTTGAGTCCTCAGCCCTGGCCCCAGGAACTTCAGAACAGAAAGCTGAAATGACAGCTCTTGCTAGAGCACTAACAATAGGAAAAGGGGCTCTGTCTAAATTTGCACCCAGATTCCAAGTATACCCTTACAACCTTGCATGCACATGGGGCCCTGTACAAAGAATAAGGGAGGATAACTTCAGGAAGCAAGTCCATTAAGTATGGCCACAAAATATTGATATTATCAGATGCATACTGCCTACAGATTTAAGAATTTAGAAAAAAAAGTAGAATGTATGAATAGAACCCTGAAATCTCAGTTGTCCAAACTTTGCCAAGAGGTTTACCTAAAGTGGCCCCAGGTTCTTCCTATAGCCCTTCTTAGGATATACTTAGCCCCTGCTAAGTCTTTAGGAGTTTCCCCTTTTGAGATTCTGTATGGGCGACCGTATAGGAAATAAAGGGAGATATGGAACAGATAGGATCTGAAATTACTAGACAAGAACTATTGGTTTTAAGTTCTGTTTTGCAGAGTCTTCATACGTGGGTACAAGACCAGCTGCTCATCCATCTAACAGAACCCCTGCATCCTCTCAAGCCTGGAGTCTCGGTGTGGATCAAAGAGTGGAGAAAGACACCGTTGACACTGCAGTGGAAGGGACCTTATGTTGTCATCTTGTTAACCCCAACAGCAGTTAAAGTTGCAAAACTCGAACCCTGGATTCATCACAGTTTAATAAAGTCAGCAGCCATTGATAGCAATGTAGAAAGGAAGGCAGCTACGAAAGTATTAGCTATGTGGCGATATCACCCTATACACCCCATAATGCTGATGCTGTTACACCAGTATGATGTGTTAATTAACTAATGGTTGATTTAATTCTCACCCTTTCTCACTTGAGGGTGAGAATAATCAAAGGGGGGAATGAGGTAGGCTATGGCCTAGCATAGCCTGCTACTATGAAAGGCCTGTAAGTTAGGCCTGGATCCTAACTCCCATTATAACTAGAAAAGAACCAAAAATCTGTGGAAAATGGGAAAGCTGTTTTAAACTGCTTAATAAGGAGTTTTTATGAAGCCATAAGTCTTCTATTATTCTCTTGTGTGTGAAAGAACAGAAATGTTACAGTATATGCATTCCAGAAGCCGAAGTTAACCTTGCAGTAGAAAAGTAACGAGATTCAGAACTGCACCATTGTTAGAGCAATCCTAAGGGAGGGGGCCAGTTGCTAGGCTCCGGAGGGATTTCTAATTGGACAGGTGCAGGGAATGTAAGACCAATGAGAAGTTTGCATGTATCAAATTAGAACCAATAGAAAGCTTTCATGTATCAAACTGAAAAAGAGGTATAAATGGTTATGTCTCTGTATAAACTGGCGCTCAGTTCCTTTTGAAGCTATGACTGACTGAGCCATGTGCACAATAAACTGGCTTGGATCTTTGAACAGACTCCTGGTTTTATTTATTGCATGCTTATCAGCTGCTACAGTAGGACATGCTATAAAGTTTCTTAAACTGGTTAAGTAATAACTAAAACATAAGTGGGGCCTATTTACTGAGCAATGCTAAGAAGGTGCAACTAATGTATGTTAACAGCCAAAAATTAAGGCACATTGGAGGTAATTTTATAAAGTCATTAGCATGCATATAAATCAATTCTTTCTAAATACAGACCGGCATAAAAGTATGTACTTTGACATAAAGTTTTTACAATCAGGTGTAAGTGATTGCGCCTACATTCAAGCCATATTGTCTGTCACATAATGCTAATATTTTACAAAGACATGTAAGCACCTCTCGTCTTTATAAAATAGTGCCTAAGTAGATACCTCTGTAGGCGCCAACCCATGGCATCCTGTTAAAAGATTATCCTCATTAAGTGCAAAACATCTCTGTTAAATGTTGGGGGTGTTTTCAGCACTTTGGGGAAGGTAGTCATGCAGTTAATCCAGAACAATTATTGCTACCATGCATTAATGGTTTGGCCAATAATGCCGAATACCGTAAGCTACACCTGTGCCACGTCATCTCCACAGTTAATGTGGAATTTGTTGCCATATTTTTTTTTTATTTTAACTCTTTATTGGTATTTATAAGAACACTCAGGTATATACATAAATGAGAATATGAAATTATGGGATCACATAATACAACAAAAACAAAATATAGTAGAACTCTTACATCATAAAGAAAATACATTATCCCAAAAATTAGTCCACAATATAAATTAGGAGGCAACAGGAAATAAATCAATCCCACCATTTACACTCCTTACAAGAGTGAAACAATGTAGAAAAGAAAAAAAAAAGCAGGCTAAGACTTATGCGTCAGCCGTAATGGGCCCCACCTCTACCCCAACCTCATCCCTTGCACATATAAATTCTGAGAGCTGTTTAGGATCAAAAAAAGGAAATTCTTCCCCTGGTAGGAAATATAACACCTAGACAGATACTTTAACACAAAAGACGCACCCAAGGAGATGGTCCTGGCTCGAAAGGCCAAGAATTCCTTCCTCCTTAATTGGGTTACTCATGACAAATCAGGAAATATACGGACATTTGAACCTAAGAACTTCTCATTAATATTCCTAAAAACAAATCTAAGAATTAAAGCTTTGTCAGCTTCCAAAGCCTGAGTCACAAGCATAGTAGTTCTTTCTGTAACCACGTCTAGAGAATTTTCAAGGAATCCTGTCAGGTCCCCGATACCACTCACAGAAGTCTCCACATTCCTCCTCCTTGCTTCACCGCTGTTAACCGACAGATATTGTGCCCTAGTAAGTGGGGGTAGATGCTCCATTGGTATTTTAAGCACCCCTCTTAGATACTACCGCACCATTTCCACTGGAGACATGAGAGGGGACCTTGGAAAATTTAATAGACGGAGATTGTTCCGTCAAGCTAGATTTTCAAGGTGCTCAGTTCTCCTTATCAGCACAGTCCTTTCTTTCATCAGAACTACATGCTCCTCCTTAAGATGGACAATATCCTCTTTAACTTGTACCAAAGAACCAGCTTGTAGCTCCAGATTTTTAGAAGCCTCCAACTTGATATTAGATATCTTAGTACTTACGGAACCCACCACAGTAGAAAGGGTAGTTGTTAGAGCAGCTATGGCATCCCACAGCGCTTCTAATGTAATAACTGCAGGCTTTTCAAACCGACTAACCAACATCAGCCCACCTCCAGGCTCCACCTGCCGTGGAAATGCCATGCGAGAAAACGGAGCATCCATGTCCCATCTCTCTGGCAGACTATCCCCACCAGAGTCCAGGGCTGACCGTTGCAGGACTTGTCTCTCATCGCAGGGCAATGGTGTGCTTTCCCGAAAGCCCAGCAACACAGAGAAACAAGCACCATCCCGAGATGTTGCACTTCCGGGTTGTGTCGGGGCGGCCCGCTGATCAGGGGATAGACTCACCCCTGATGCGCCCAGCATGGAATCCTCCTGCCGTGCTGTCAAAGATGCCGCTAATGACCCAGCGGCCGTGAAACCGCAGTGCTCCAGTGTTCTCTGGCCGACGACGGAAACTTGCGGTGGAGCTGCAGGGAAGCCCGCTTGTTTTTTTTCTCCGTCCCATTTCAAATAGAACAGGAGTTCACCGCCCAAACAAAAACACACCGGAACAACGCAGAGCGGCTGCCAGGCGTCAGGTACCTGCCGCCATCTTGCCTCCTACTCCGCCCATGTTGCCATATTTTAATTACAAAGCACAGACCTTACCATTTTCCACCCATACCATGCTCCCTCATAAAAAGTTTGTAATTAAGTGTCTAATGCAGCAATTAGCACACATTAACAGTTAATGCATTGTGTTAGCTGTTAGTATAATGCTATATTTTTAATACCTATTAAAAGTCACATTAAATATTTAATGCAGCTTAGTAACTGGGCCCCTGTGTGCCTTAAAAAAAACAATGATGCTTAAAGTGGCAACACTGTGTGTTTATTTTTTTCACATTTCTCATCAAATTTAATAAAGGGATTTTAAAATATTTTAAAATATTTACATATTGTCCATTCTTTTACTAGTACTACTACTTATTATATAGAGCTACAAGGCATACACAGCACTGTAAAGAGACATGTAAGAGAGCGATCCCCTGGCCCAGCTCCCATCAGGTGCCAGGAAGAGAAACATCCTGATATCGCAACCCTGCGCTACAATGGCTCTGATTCTGCAGCCGAACCACCCGGAGCATGAAAACCTAAGCAGCAGGCAACAGGACCCAGTGGAGAGTGTGACAAGGCAGAGGCTCAGAAACAGGAGAAAATGGGTTTAAATCACTTTCTGTCACCTCAGAGGCTTAGAGAGGCAGGACAGGAAGGGGTTAAGTTTCCTGCACACAAACATTCTCTGCAGAGAAGAGCAGGGAAAGAACCACACCCTAGCTCTAGGCTAACCCAGAGACATAGCCAATCAGGGAGGTGGGCGGAGTCAGACCGGATTGGGCCACTCGGCACTCATAACCAGGAAGCAGCAGTTAGCAGTAGAGTCGGATTCGGAGGCAGAGAGAGATCCAGACTCGAGAGAGGAATCAAGGAGGAGAGGAACTGGTTACAGAGCAGTGCAAGCAGAAAGGCTGAGCCCAGAGGAAATAAGGAGAGAACCAGGGAAGGGAGAGTTCCTGCAGGTGGTCCTGGAAGAGGGACAGGCAGACCTCAGCTCCATGAGAGAGAAAACCCTGGAGGTGACCTAGAGCTGGATTCAGAAGCCTGGAATACTGACTTGGAGTCAGGGGAGTTCCCCAGAGGCAGACGCTGCAAAAACCAGGTCAGAGCAAACTCTTCTAAGCCTTGTAAAGTAAATAGCTTTGAGAGAAGTCGGTCTATAGGAACTGACAATAGACTGCTTGCTAAAAGAGGCAGGGGTAAACCAGACCCTGAATATATACCTGAAGTTAATAGAAGGAAGAGGGGCTATAGGAAAGTCCCTGTGAGAAAGCTACAAACATTTCCATGGTATAGACAGCGTGATCTAAGCCCTAGTTCAGAGGAGCACACACCTGCTTGCCAGCAAGAGGCTAATTGGCAGCAATCGTGCAGAGAGCTAAGGGAACCCTTTGAGAACCAAGAGGAAGCAATGGAATTGGGTGCTCCATTATCTAGTTCCAGTGAGTCAGAAATGGAGTGTGGAATTTGCATGTTAGAGTGAAGAACCATAAGTATTCCTAATTGATGATTGAGTGCTGAGAAGCCTTAAGCCAATGTTCTAGAACTTGCATGAGAGACAGCAGCGTTCTAGTGAATGGAATGAATCAAAGCTTCATGTGGTACAGCTGTGAATAGAAGGCAATATAGAGAAACTGCTCCTACACAAGAAGGCAGTCATTAATAAGCCAGAGTTGTGGAGATTGCCATTTCTATGGTAAGCTGTTTGACACTAGAAAGAAGTACAACAGGAGAAAGATTCTTTATTACCAGTAGATACTGAGAAAGCAGTACTAGAAGATTGAAGCCCTGTTGTAATAATGAAGCTGGAAGAATGATGAAAGTTTGTAAATATTTTATGTGTCCCTGAGAAGTATCAGGAGAAGCTATATAAACACTTGAACTTTTATTTGGTACAGAAGGTTACCATTATACTTCTGTGGCGGGGGAGTAAGTCCTGTACGGTGTCCTTTGCTATACTTTGTGCAAATACCTTATGCATGAATAAAGCATTACTTACTTTGGAAACCCAACCTTGGCTGTCGTCACTCACTCCACAACTACAGTAGGAAGGCTTCAGCACTAACAAGGACTCTTTTAAACTCACCCCACTGTGTGGCTCACATCCCCTTGGCCTGCTTACGCCACAGGCTAGGCGGTGCGTTGTCACAAGAGGCAGTAAGCTCCACCTCTCTGCCCAATCATCTCCTTCGGTGGCAAATTCAAAAGTGAAAGTCCTCCTAGGCACGCCCGCACCTGAGGGCCTCGCCTTTGGTGGGGAACTAGACAAAGATTCTTCCGGCAATAACCTAGACAGGACAAAGCACAGGCAACAAAAATCGGCCGCATCAAACAATCGAGAACACCAGACACCTCATAATAAAATTGGAAGCTAGGTCATCGAAATCCACTCCTCCACTGAGCCATCAAAACCTGAGGAACCTTGAGCTCATCAACTTCATGCCAAAAGGTACCTTCACTTAACCAAACAATAGATAATCTACAACTCAACATCTTCAAAAAGCAATCAAACATGCTTTCCATCTATGCCTCAATCTACATCGCCCTGGCAATCCTTGCACTATGCTGCACATCTGAAACAATTTTTTTCAGACCCTCGCACGCTTCTCTAACCACACCTCATGATCTCTACAATAAAGATCTTCCATTGAGACATTCACAACCTCATACAAATTCCAAGATTCCAACACCCCATCACCACCACACCATAGAAGTCCACCAGCACACAGAACCTGAAATGCGTGCTCATCAATGCATGCTCAGTCTGCAACAAAATACCTATAATCAATGACTTCATCACAACCAACAATTTAGATATCCTCTTTGTCACCAAAACATGGCTCACAGAAACTGACACAATACTTCTAAATCAGCTGAAGCCCCACAACTATTCGATATTCCATTGCCCACATTCACACAGAAGAGGTGGAGGAGTCCTCATAATAACAAAATCTCATCTCAACTTCAACAAACTCAATGCAGACAGCACAGAGGGAATAGACCACATCTCCATAACAAACAAACAACTGACCTTCTGTCTCATATACAAATCCCCATCTACACCATCTAATGATTTATCAAATATTCTGGGAATCCTAGTTGAGAATTCATGACCGATCAAGGACCTCATACTCCTTGGAGATTTAAACCTCCTCTCAATCGCTGCCCAACAGGCTGCTGCATTCTTAGAAGTAATGCCTGCAATGGAATTCATCCAAATGGTACGAACACCAACACATGAAAAGGTAGAATACTGGATCTCATCTTCACCACTCCAAAACAATGCACAGTGCACTCTCCCTCCCTCCTGCCCTTCTATCTGTCCCATGGTCACACCATTCAGTAATAAATTTCCAACTAACCTGCTCCACTACAAACAGCCATATCTACTCAAATCCAACTCCAAGACGCTTCAAACTCTTCGATAAAAAATCCTTCTCGGATGAAGTACTCCCTCTCCTGGGCACACAATCATCTGACATTGCACTCTAGTACTAAACTGGAACCAAGACATTGGTAATGCAGCACAAGAACCACCAATTCAACGTTCCACCAACAAATCTCAAAAAACACAATGGTACTCAACTGAACTCAGAGACCTCAAGAGACAATTACAAAAGTCAGAGCACAAATAGAGAAAATCAAAACTAACACAAGACAGAAATTCATACATGTTACTATTAATAGAATACCATGCAGAAACGGCCAAATGCAAAAAATTTACTATAAAAAAATTATAAATAAATCAATCAACCAACCAACCAAAACAGCTCTTTGAGATAGTAAGGAATCAAATAAAACCCCCTCCCTCATCATCCGCGGATGCCACCCCTCACCCACAGGATCTTGCAAACCACTACTAAAGAAACAACTCACTACAATCGCTACCTCTACAGATAAAGCATAGTTACTCACCTGTAACAGGTGTTCTCTGGGAAAAAGCAGGAATCAGTCCTCAAATGTGGCATGCCGTTGGCACCGATGGAACCCTCCAAGAAGCATCCCCCCAGCTTTCAAAGAAAGCCTTTGGGAGAAGCCACCACGCATGCGTGGTCCCCTTCCCGCCTAAAGGTGCCATCCTGCTCAGTCAGATGACATAGCTAAAAGACAGCAAAAAGAAAAGATGGTAAAGGAGCAACTCCAAAGGAAGGAGAGAGGGTTGTGAGGACTGATTCCTGCTGTCCCCGGAGAACACCTGTTACAGGTGAGTAACTACGTTTTCTCCAGGAACAAGCAGGAAGTCAGTCCTCACATATGGGACTCCCCAGCTACAGGCTACTGAAAGCCCATAGCAAAAACAGTACTTCCTCATGAGGAGATGCAAGCAGCAGCAATTGAGTCTGTGCCCACACACCACAGTAGAACCCCTCTGTCCGATGAAACCAGAACTCTGGTAGCCTGAACACAGAAGGGTCAGAGGGCAGAAGTTGCCTAAACCCCGAAAAGGTTATGGAGCATAGCCTGGCTAAAGGCACTGTCCCATCAGGACTCTCTTTCCAGGCAGTAATGAGCTGCGAAGGCATGGACTGAAGACCAGATGGCGGCTCGGCAGATGTCCGCCATCGGAATAGAGCACAAGTTTGCCACCAAAGCCGCCATAGCCCTGACAATGCGCCGTGATGTGGCATTCCAGCAGGAGCCTCGCCTGCTCATAAGTGAGGGCGATACAGTCCGCCACCCATGTGGACAGCGTACACTTGGTCATTGCCTCCCCCAGGCAACTGGGGTCGTAGGAGATGAAAAGTTGAGGAGCTTTACGGTGGCCCTGAGTGTACTGGATATAGAAGGACAAAGCTCTCTTAGAGTCCAAGGTGTGTAGGACTGTCTCCGTCTGACTGGAGTGAGGTCATGGAAAGAAGGTAGGGAGCACCACTTCCTGGTTGAGATGGAAGGGCGATACTACCTTCGGCAGGAATTTGTGGTGCGTGCGAAGTACCACTCTGTTCTTGTAGAACCTGATATAAGGCACCTCCACCACAAGGGCCTGAAGCTCGCTAACACTGCAAGCGGAGGTAAGCGCGACCAGGAAAACCACCTTCCAAGAGAGGTAGCAAAAGTGGCAGGTAGCCAGAGGATCAAAGGGCAGGCAAGTGAGCTGCCCCAATATTACGTTGAGATCCCACTCGGTTGCTGGAGGGTGAACTGGGGACTTTGATAACATCAGGCCCCGAAGAAGACTGGTCACCAACAGCTGGACTAAGACGGGCTTACCATCCACAGGATGGTGGTGTGCCACCAAGGCACTCAGGTGCACGCGGATGGAGTTAGACTTTAGCCCAGATTGAGAGAGGTGGAGAAGGTACTGTAACACCACAGGCACCGGACAAGATAAGTGGTCAGCCCCATGATCGGCGCACCAAACAGAGAACCTGAATAATTTGAGGGTGTAAGCCTTCCTAGTAGAGACTTTGCAAGAGGCCAGCAGAATGTCCTCCACTTCAACTGGAAGGTTGAAAGGGGCCAGGGATACCCTCTCAGAAGCCATGCTGTCAGAGACAGGGACCCCAGGTTGGGGTGCAGCAGAGAGCCCCCCTCCTGAGATAGGATTCCGGGGCAGTCCCCAGGGGGATGGGTGTCTCCACCGTCAATTGTAGAAGCAGCGTGAACCACGGTTGCCTGGTCCACCAAGGAGCTATCAGGATGAAAGAGGCCCTGTTGCGGAGGGTCCTCAACAAAGTCTTGGCTATCAGCGAGGTAGGAGGGAAGGCGTACAAGAGGCCTCCCGACCATGAGACCAGGAACACATCTGCTGCCACCCTGGAGGAGTGGGCTTGCCGGGAGCAGAAGCGGGGCAACTGAAAGTGGTCCAGGCTGGCGAACAGGTCCATCACGGGTTCCCCCAGAGCCGGAAAAGCCAACTGGCTACCCTGGGGTCCAGCTACCACTCATGGGCTGGAGAACTCTGCTCAGCATGTCAGCCAGCAGGTTGCCCTGACCGAGCAGGTACATTGCCCACAAGAGGATACCCTGTCAGATTGCAAACGAGCAGACTGCCAGAGCGTTCCTGACAAAGGGTACGAGACCCATGCCCCCTTGTTTGTTTACGTAGAACATCGCCACCTGGTTGTCCTTCTGGACCAGGACCGACTGGTGATGCAGGTGGTGACAGAAGACTCTCAGGGCTAGGTGTATGACTCGGAGCACCAGGAAATTGATCTTCTGGGTGCTCTCGTCCGGTGATCAGTTGCCCTGAGTGCCAATGATTACATGGTGAGGACCCTTGAGGAGGCTGGGGCTTGAAAAGGAATGCCCGCCTTGAAATGCTGGGGAGACTGCCACCAGACCATGGAATCCGCCAATTGGCGGGTCACTGAAACCCTGTCTCGGAGGCGGCAGGTGGCCTGAGACTACTTGTCCCGGAGGCACCGCTGCACCGCCCTTATGTGGAGGCGAGCGTCAAGGGTGATATGGACCGTGGAGGCAATGTACCTGAGGAGGCGCAGGAGAAGCCAAGCGGGCACTGAGGGACGGCATTGTACATCCCGAGCCAAAGTCCTGATGACGATCTGCTTGTCCCTGGGCAAGAAAGCCTTCGACTGGAGCGTGTCGATCTTTGCCCCAATGAACTCTAGACATTATGTCGGGAGGAGGTGAGACTTGGGGTAGTTTATGACAAAACCAAAATGCTGTAGGATCTGGATGGTGCGTGCGGTGGCCTGCTGTACATCTGCGGCCGTGTCTTCCCTTATAAGCCAGTCGTCCAGTTAGGGAAAGACGAAGAACCACTAGAGCCAGAGGAAGGCGGCCATGACCACCAGGCATTTTGTGAAAACTCTTGGGGCAGAGGTTAGGCCGAAGGGAAGCACCCTGTACTGAAAATAACTGCCCCCCACGACGAACCACAGGTATTGCCTGCGGTTGGGTTGGATAAGGATGTCAGTATAAGCATCCTTGAGGTCTAAGGAGCATAGACAGTCTCCCTGCTAGACGTATGGCAGCAATATTCCAAGAGAGAATATCTTGAACATCTCTCTCACCAAGAATTTGCTGAGGTTGTGCAGATCGAGGATGGGCCTTAGGCCCCCTGTTCTTTTTGGCACAAGGAAGTACCTGGAGTAGAACCCCTTGTCCTTGAGATGGTGGGGCACCAGTTCCACCGCTTTGTCCTCGAGAAGAACTGACAACTCCTTCAAAAGAAGGTACCGGTGGAGAGGAGACCTGAGGGGCTCTCCCAGGAAATAAGGGGGAGGTATCTAAGTCAGCTGGAGGAGGTAACCCTCCCTCCCTCAAACTCTGGAATTTGTTACCGGAGGATGTAGTAAAGGCTGTTAGTGTAGCTGGGTTTAAAAAAGGTTTGGACAAGTTCCTGGAGGAAAGGTTCATAAACCATTATTAAGAAGGGACCCAGGATATCAATGCTTGACCCAATACAAGCATTGTGGAACCTGTGTCTTTTGGAGAAACTGCTAGGAACGTATGACCTAGATTGGCCACTGTTGGAAACAGGATATTGGGCTTGATGGACCTTGGTCTGACCCAGTATGGCATATCTTAGGTTCTTATGTTCTTATGACCACCCGAAGAGCCCAGGAATCAGAGGTGATGGATATCTACCTCTGGGCATATAGGGCCAGACATTCCCCTGTGGGCTGCTGATCTCCTTGGAGTAGAAAGGCCATGCTTAAGGAGTCAAAAACTCTCCCCTAGCTGGGCTGGAGCCTGGGGCTTTGGAGCCTTCTGCTTACGCGGGCCATGCCCATGTCCCTTGGCTTTCTGACCCTGCTAGGGAGCCAGGGAGGCCTGATAAGGTGGGTAGCTTTGTTAAGCAGCTCCCTTCCTCAGGTAAAGCATAGTTACTCACCTGTAACAGGTAATCTCTGGGAACAGCAGGAATTTAGTCTTCACATATGGGTATCGTTGGTACTGACGGAGCCTGCGCAGGAATGCTCCCCAGCGTCCAATAGGAAAGCTTTTCGGAGCATCCCACAGCACCTGCGTGCTGCCTTCCCGCCTTTCCCAACTGTCCCTCTCCAGTTGAGTTTAAAACTGAGACAAAAGAGAGAGGGAAAGAGAGAGAGATAGAGAGATACAACTCCTAGGGGAGGTGGGTGGGTTGTGAAGACTAAATTCCTGCTGTTCCCGGAGATCACCTGTTACAGATGAGTAACTATGCCATCTCCAGGAACAAGCAGGAATGTAGTCTTCACATATGGGGACTCCCTAGCTGCAGATGCCAAGGAGAAGGCCCCAGAAGTTGTGTGCCCTTGTGAAAGGGCTCCACTTCCCCCCATGGATCTCTGGCATCCTACTAGGGATGGTGGGTAGGAGTTGATTAGGTATGGAACAGGTGTTGAAGAACAGCCTGACCAAACAAGGCATCCCGGTGGGAGTCCTTGTCTAAGCAGTAATGCGCTGTGAAGGTATGAACCAAAGCCCAAGTAGCTGCTCGACAGATGTCGTCCATAGACACAGAGTGAAGATGAGCCATAGAGGCTGCCATGGCCCTCACATTGTGAACTGTGACATGGCCTTCAAGAGGAAGGTTTTTACTCTCATAGGCAAAAGATATACACTGTGCAATCCAGCTGGACAGTGTTTTTTTGGAGACTGGACGTCCCAAATCACTAGGATCAAAAGCAACAAAGAGTTGAGAGGACTTTCTATGTTGCTGTGTCCTTTGCAAGTAAAAGGCCAAAGCTCATTTACAGTCCAAAATATGAAGATTCCTTTCTGCATTTGAGGCGTGAGGCCTTGGAAAGAATACAGGAAGGTAAACCGCTTGGTTTAAATGAAAAGGTGACACCACCTTTGGCATAAAGTGTGGATGAGTCCTAAGGACTACCTTATCATGATGGAACCTTGTATAAGGAGGATCAGCCACCAACTCTTGCAATTCACTGATGCGACGTGCTGATGTGACTGCAATAAGAAAGATGACCTTCCAGGAAAGGAATTTCAAAGAGGTAGTGGCTAATTGTTCAAAAGGCGGTTTCATGAGCAGCCCAAGAACCAAATTTAAGTCCCATGCCACCGGTGGTGGCTTAATGGGAGGCTTAGTTAAAAGAAGGCCTCTCATAAATCTCACTATGAGAGGATGACAGGAAATAGCTTGTCCATTTAGAGGCTTGAAAGAAGCTGCAAAAGCACTCAAATGAACCCCCACTGAATTGGTCTTAAGCCCTGCATCTGATACATGAAGGAGATACTCCAGTAATGATTCCAGAGGTATTTCAAGAGGGTTAAGACCCTTCTGCGAGCACCATATGGTAAACATTTTCCACTTAAATGCAAAAGAGCATCTTGTGGAAGGCTTCCTGGAAGCATAAAGGATATCCTTTACCTGCTGGAAAAGGTTAAGACCGTGAAGTTCTAGGCTTTCAGCAACCAGGCCCTGAGATGCAGAGACTGGGGATTGGGATGCCACAGCATCCCATCCTCTTGAGAAAGGAGATCTGGAGCAGATCCTAACTCCAGAGGCGGAGCTTGAGAGAGATGTAGGAGCAGAGAGTACCACATTTGCTGTGGCCAATGTGGAGCTATGAGAATCATATGTCCTCTGTCTCTCTGAAGCTTGAACAGTGTTTTGGGAACTAGTGGAATGGGTGGAAAGGCATACAGAAAGTCCTGACCCCAATGGAGGAGGAAAGCATCGCTGGCCTGACAACCCTGAGCCGGAATTCTGGAACAGAACCGGGGAAGTTTGGCATTCAGCGGACTTGCAAAGAGGTCTATGTCAGGGGTTCCCCAAATTTGAAAAACTTTGGCCACCTGGGCTGCATGGAGAGACCATTCGTGTGGAAGCAGAACTCGACTGAGTCTGTCTGCCCAAGAGTTTTGAATGCCTGGAAGATACACCGCAAGAAGATGAATCTGATGCTCTCTGGCGAGGGCCCATAGTCACAAAGCTTTGTTGCAGAGCGACAGAGAGCCTGTTCCTCCCTGCTTGTTCACATAGAACATGGCTACTTGATTGTCCGTTTGAACTAGGACTGTCTTGTAGCTGAGCTGGGTGTGGAATACTCGAAGAGCAAGGAAGATTGCTCTGAGTTCCAGGAGACTGATATGGAGATAGGCCTCCTGTGGAGTTCAGGTACCCTGGGTAGACAGGCCTTGCAGGTGGGCTCCCCAACCGACCTGTGAAGCATCTGTTGTTAGAGTGGCTTGGGGTGGGGTTTGCTGAAAAGGAGACCCCACCAAAAGGTTTTTGGGTGACTGCCACCATTGGAGGGACAAAATAAGGCGATCTGAGTTTCCTATTTTGTCTGACAGGCAACCTGACACCTGAGTCCACTGAGTGGATAAAGTGCACTGGGCTGCCCTCATATGGAGGCGAGCATAAGGAACCACATGCATGGTAGATGCTATGTGGCCTAGCAACTGTAACATTTCCCAAGCAGTGAGGTGAGGTTTTAGCACTGCTTGTGAAGCTAACTGCACAATGCAAAGGCAGCAGGGCTGCGGAAGGTAGGCCCTTGTCTGTCTGGTATCCAGTAGAGCTCCTATAAACTCTAGGGATTGAGTGGGAGCAAGGTTGGATTTTGGGAAGTTTATGACAAGTCCCAAATACTGAAGGATGTGCATTGTGCGAGAGAGAGCAACCCTGGCCTCTGGCTCTGCAGGGGCTCGAATGAGCCAGTTGTCTAAGTAAGGGAAGTCGAATATTCCCAGGGTGCGGAGAAATCCTGCCACCACAGCCATGAATTTTGTGAACACCCTTGGTGCATGGCCAGGCCAAATGGAAGAACCCTGTATTGGTAGTGCTTCCCTTGAAACAGAAAGTGAAGGAACTTTCGGTGAGTTGGAAGGATGAGAACATGAGTGTACGCATCCTTGAGATCTAGAGAACAAAGCCAATCCTGACTCTGAAGGTATGGTAGCAGAGTTCCTAGCGGGCCTCGTTTTAATAAACAAGTTGCCTATCCACCCTACGTCTCCTGCTCTTTGTGTTTGCCTGTGTAGCAGAGTTCCTAGCGAAATCATTTTGAACTTCTCTTTGAACAGGAATTTGTTCAATTCTCTGAGGTCTAAAATGGGTCTGTGTCCTCCTATTTTCTTTGGAATAAGGAAATAGGGGGAGTAAAACCCTGTACCCCGTTGGGGAATGGGTACCTCTTCTATTGCCCCTTGAGCAAGGAGCACAGTTACCTCTTGACCTAACTGGTCAATGAGAGAGGTCTGAGAATTGAACTGCCTTACCATTGTAGGAGGGGGCATGCTGAGGAAATGAAGCTTGTACCCCTCTCTTACAATAGACAGAGTCCAATTTTCTGCTGTTATCTGACACCATCTGGGGGCAAAATGACATAACTTTCCTGGGATGGTGGAGGGTTCTGGGCCGTTCAGGGCCAGGAAGGCAAGGTTCTCTAGATAGGAGTCAAAGCCCCTGTGGAGGCTGAGTCTGCTGAGCCGGTTGAGGCTTAGCTGCTTTTGTCTTTCTTTGCCTAGGTTAGGTTGTTGCTGCTGTCTCTTTTGGGCAGACTGACCTAAACGATGTCCCTGCAGGGTATAGGAGGGATAAATCTTTTTCTTTTTGCTGAAGAATGGTTTCTTAGAGGATCTTTTCCTCGCAGGATCAGCTGTAGATTTAGACAATCTATCCAAAGTGATATTGTCAGCATCTATCTCATTAGCCTTTTCCTGCCAATACTTGCCAAAGAGATTTTCTCCTGTGCAAGGTATATTCCCCAGTTTGTCCTTTATCCAGATGTTCAAGTCAGATGCCTGGAGCCAGGCAATCTTACATGCACCTATGGCAATGGCAGAGGTTCTGCTAATGCATTCAAAGCAATCAAAGGCTGCACGATTAACAAACTTGGAAACATCCTGAGCATGTTTGACAAGAACAAGATAATCCTGCCTTTTATCATCAGGAAGGAGAGGGCTCATAAGCTCTAAATCTCCTGTGACCTCTTTAAGGAACATTCCCATATACAAGATATAGGAACTGATCCTAGCAGAAAGCATGGAAGCCAGGAAGGATCGACGTCCAAAAGCATCAAGAGTCCTACACTCACGTCCTGTAGGATTAGATGCATGCCTTTTTGCACTCTTTATCCGTCTCATGGCTGATTACTCTACCATGGAATGGTGTGGTAATTGAGTCTTCTGAAACCCAGGACAAGGAGTAACTCGATACATGGTGTCGAGCCTTCGAGAGTGAGGAGATGTGGTTAAAGGTGTTTTCCACATCCTTAACATAAGATCATGCAAGATCTCATGAATAGGCAAGGTAGCTGCCTCCTTGGGAGCTTTAGAGTATTGTAGGATTTCTAATTCCTTTGCCCTAGGCTCTTTTTCAGGAGCCACTGTGATGGAAAGACCTCGGGCCACATCTCGGATAAAATCCTGCAATGACATATCCTATGGTGGAGATATCCTACGCTGAGGAGAAGAGGAATCCTCAGGAAGAAGTACTCTGGTATCGGCAGAGCTTTCAGAGTCTTCAGACTCATCCGAGGATTCGAAGTTCTCTGATCCGAGTGATTGTGCAAGGCACGGTACTGGTACCAATCGAAGTCGGCACTGGAGTGGTCCGGTACCGACCTGTCGATGGCCGGATAGAGCGCATGGTAGAATACCTGCCGATGTCGATGCAGTCGGTGCCGGTACCAGTTGAATTGTCTGAAGTGGTTTCAGGGGCATCGAGTCCGTAAGAAGAGCTGCCAGACTGCGTTCAATAGCCAAGAATCTCTGGTCTATCGACGCTGCCGATGCTTGGGTATCGGTGCCGGATGAAGTGGCCGGAACCCCAGAGCATGGCACCAGTAGTTCTGCCAAGGTTGAAGCCTCGAGAACATTCTGGAGCCCCGTTAGTGCTTTGGAAGCCGAAGCCTCCCGCCGGGGCAATTTTGCCAGTGAAAGTCCCTCAAGGGCAACGCCAGAAGCATCTTGATGTTTAGAAGGAGATCTACCCTTTGAGGACCGACTAGATTTATGTTTAGTTACCTGAGATCCATGGGAGGAAGACAAAGCCCTGGAAGAAGTTGATGCCACGGAGGCTGCATCAGAGGGAAAAAGGGTGCTAAGTTTAGCAGCTCGGTTTTGCCGGCCCCTTTTCGACATCATCCCACAGGCAACACACTCTGAAATAGAGTGGTCAGGACCTAAACATTTGAGGCACCACTCATGGGTATCGGTGACGGAGATGGTGATGGTACTACCACACTTAGAACACTTTTTAAAACCCGAAGCGGGTTTTTCCATTCTGAAGGAAAAAGGTTGGGCCTAGTGCCCAAAATTGCGCGTGGCACCTGAGGAGAAAATTACTGGAAAAGATTCCAGAAAGAAAGTTTTGTTTTGTTTTATTTTAAAAAAGGAAAGAAGAACCGGCGGTACCGGTGTAGCGTCGAGAGAAGGCAGACGTGACCACAAAAAAGAAGAATAAGAAGGGAATTTTTTCTGCGGTGACAGGAAGTGCGACCTGTCAGCTCTGCGGAAAACGAAGAACTGGAGAGGGACAGTTGGGAAAGGCAGGAAGGCAGCACGCAGGCACTGTGGGATGCTCCCAGAAGCTTTCCTATTGGACGCTGGGGAGCGTTCCCGCGCAGGCTCCGTCGGTACAGACGATACCCATATGTGAAGACTACATTCCTGTTTGTTTCTGGAGATAAGGACTTTTTATCCAAACACTTCCGTCGGGGAGGGGCAGCAGTCTTTTTAGAGAGCCTGGTCCTTGTCATGAACTCTGTCTCCAGCTCGGCAACCTTGTCTGTCATTGGTTTGCCAAAGAGATTCTCTCCTTGGCAGGGGACATCGACCAATTTGTCTTGAACCCACTGCTCGAGGTTGGACAACTATAGCCAAGCTTGGCGGCATGCACTGATGCCTGCCACGGCTACCTGGGCTGCTGACTCGAACCCGTTATAGGCCACTCGAGACAAGAATTTGGAGCATTCATGGACTGCCTTGGCCAGGTTCTTCAACTGCTGCAAAGGTTCCTTGGAGAGACCAGCTAAGCACCCGGTGAATTCTTCAACAGGTCTCTCAAGTACATGCCCATGTACAACAGGTAGGCCTGGATGCGGCAGATGAACATCAAGCCCTGGTGGCACTTTCTGCCGAGGGCGTCCAAGGTGTGGGCCTACCTGCCAGGAGACACCGAGGAGTGCATCTTTTGGTTTTTCAGTCAACACATGGCCGACTTCACCACCATAGAGTTATGTGGCAGCCATGATTTTCGGAAGCCTAGGCTCCGGCGGACTTGATACATCGAGTCGAGCTTGCTCACCATCGGCACCGAGGCCGGTGTCTCCCACATTCGGAACATCAGCTGTTCCAGGATGAGAGGGATAGGCACCGTGAGCGATTCCTATGGAGGGGCCTCATACTGGAGGATTTCCAACTCATCTGCCCGAGGGTCCTCCTCCAACTCGGTCGGAAAGGCCAGTGCCTTAGACATGTCCTTGACAAAATCCAGGAAGCCTATGTCCTTAGACAGGAACCGCAGTCGAGGCTCCAAGAGAGGATAGTCAGAAGGGACGTTGCGGTAGCGATGGGTATCGGGGGACTCCTTGTCCTCCGTCTCACACTCAGAATAGTCCATCGAGGACTCATAGGAGGGCTGCTCCATGGGCCTCAGGGCCCCCGAGGCCCTGCGACCGGTGCCCGATAAACTTGACAGGGATGACCGTGGTCCCGTCGAGCGGGACTGAGAGCGCGACCTCGGCCGAGGATCGACTCTAGCCCAAAGGACCCCGAGGATCGGCTCGGCCTCTGGGGACATCTTGGACATCGAGGGCCTGGTGGTCGGGGCAGATGAACCAGTCATGCCAGACAACATGCCTGTTGCTGGTCCATGATGGCAGACAAACTGTGCTCCAGGGCCGCCATTCTGGACTCCAGACCAGAAGGCTCTGCAGCCTTCGGCGTGGGCACCGAGGGACTCGGGCCCAATGCCAGTTCCCCCGAAGGGGAATCCTCAATGAGGATGGTGTCTGGGTATCGAGGCCGGTCCATGGTCGGATTCTTCCGGGGGACTTTCGCAGGTCACTCCTTCTCCAACTCCTCAGACGAATGTCTCAGACTGAGGTACTGGGCCCGGGGAGCCCCCGGCTGGTCGGAACCATCTAAGGATGCCACCTTCGAGGGTTTCTTCTTCTTCCTGGGTTCCTTTGAGGGAGACCCCCTTTCTGAGGACTCATGATGAGGCTCGGTTTCAGAGGGTTCTGCCTGAGACATCGGGGCCTCAGACGAGGCCCTGGCCTTTGGAGGCATCGGGGACTCGGGGGAAAAACTTATTGTGCTGCTGCTGGCTGCTCTTGAGGGCCTTGCTGGACAACCACTTGCAGAGACCGCAGGCTGCTGGGTCGTGGTCTGGCCCAAGGCAGCAGAGACAGCAGTCGTGTGGGTTGGTCAAAGACATGATTTTAGAGCACCGATCACACTTCTTAAAGCCACTGGTAGCCATGGGGGGAAAAAGTATCCCTGCGAGATCAAAGACTCTCCGGGCTGCCAGCGGAGAAAAAGGCGCAAAGACGCCAGAAAAGAAAAGAACAAAAGACTACAAAAAATAAACCGAACCCGACGCCGAGGCACAGAGGTCGGTAGGCGGGAAGAGTACCTGTGCAATACCGGAGGTGAGTGTGAAACTCTGAAAGAGAAAAAAATCAACTTTTTCCCGGGACAAGTCCGACAACATCTGAAGGGCTCCGCGGAAAAAAGGAGACTGAGCAAGATGGCACACTTGGGTGGGAAGGGGGCCATGCATGCGTGGTGGCATCTCCCAAAGGCTTTCTTTGAAAGCTGGGGGGATGCTTCCGCGAGGGCTCCATCGGTGCCGATGTCACCCAATATGTGAGGACTGACTTCCTGCTTGTTCCCGGGAATTCCTACCACTAATACCAACAACACCTGGTCCTCTTTTAACCCTATCAACGAAGGAGACATTGAACATACTATTACCACATTACATTTAACCACATCACCATCTGACCCATGCCCAGTACACTGGGTTAAAGCCTCCAAAGAAGAACTTAGTCCAAGTCTGCTGAAAATTGTCCAACTTTCTCTCCAGCAGGGCTATATGCCCAAACAACTCAAATCCTCCTCCATCTGTCCCACTTTAAAAAACACAAACCTCGATTCCAGAGATCCTACAGCATATAGACCCATAGCAAGTCTTCCATTCACGACAAAGATAATTGAAAAAATCATTCAACAGCAACTACAGGACTATATTGACACCTTTGTCCCACTGGACCCACAGCAGCACAGCTTTAGACCCCACCATGGAATCGAAATGCTCCTCACTTCACTCTTAAACACACTGACTAAAGGAACACAGAAATTACACCAAGGATTTATTCTAATATTTCTGGATATTTCAGCAGCTTTTGATACCATCAATCACAACACTCTCCTGCAGAGACTCCAGTCCATTGGTATAAAGTGTTTCCACTCATACCTCTCCGACCGACAACAAGTCAAGAACAGATGCAATTCATCCCTCCACTTTTCACAAACCCAAGGCATCCAGCAAAATCAGTCCTCCTCTTCAATATTTACCTTCAACCATTATGTTAAATTATCCAGTCACACAATATATCCTTTCATATCTATGCAGACGATATAACGATCTATGCACCATTTGATACCAACAAACCAGAATACGATAGAACAACAAGCTGCTTCTCAGACATATCACACTGGTTGTCTAGCAAATCCCTACAAATCAATTGCAAGAAAACCAAAACACTATTCATAACAAAAGATGTTAAGTTCAAAGTACCAACCTCAATAGTGTTAAACAATACAATTATGAATATAAAACAAAGTCAAATACCTGGGCATTACTATTGATCAGCAACTAACACTGAAACCACATATAAATGCTGCAACAAAACTAATATACCACAAAATCCGAACCCTCTGAAACCTCCACCCCCCACTACCTTTCAAGCTATCATAACACTGCACTTTGACTATTGCAATTCCATTTATGAAGGACTACATAAAGCCACATTGATTCCCCTCCAAACGGCACTGCACATTACTGCACACATGATTCAAGGAGCGTCAAAGTATGATCATATTATACCAATTCTAAATCAACTCCACTGACTTCCATTACTCAGCTGAATACGCTATAAAATCCTACTCCTGATCTTCAAAATTATCCATAATCAATCATCACACTACCTCCAATCTCTACTAAACTCCTCCAACACAAACAAGACAAGAAGACTAAACACAATAAACATCCTAAATATACCACATGAGAAAATCAAAAGCACTCAATGTGCCTGCAACAGGGCATTTGAATTATATGCTCCAACAATCTGGAACTCTACCAGGAAATCGCTGAGCTACCAATAAACTCCCCACATTCAGAAATTTCTCAAAATCTACCTATTTACTGAACATTTTGGCTTCATCACATAATTCCTCCCCCCTCATCCATCCCCCTTCTCCCCCCGGCAGAAAGCAAATAATCTGTTAATACATATAACCTGTAGATAAAACCTCATACTTCAATGTAAATAAGTTCCTCTGTTACAGGTAATAAGTTAGTGTTGCATTTGTTCAATTTTGAAAGTGTAGTTACTCACCTGTAACAGGTGATCTCCGGGAACAGCAGGAATTTAGTCTTCACATATGGGTGACATCGGGTACCGACAGAGCCAGTGCGGAAAGCTTCCCAGCTACCAATAGGAAAGCCTTTGGGAGCAGTCCACTGCGCCTGCACTGGTGCCTTCCCACTCTTCCAACGCACTCTCCTCAGTTGAGTATGTAGCCGAAGAAAAGGAGAGTAGAGAAGAGAGAGAACCCTACAACTCCACAGGGAGGTGGGTGGTTTGTGAAGACTAAAATCCTGCTGTTTCCGGAGATCACCTGTTACAGGTGGGCAACTACACTATCTCCATGAACAAGCAGGAATGTAGTCTTCACATATGGGACTCCCTAGCTCCCAGATCTGAGGGTAGGACCCGGTGAACGTTGGACAGGGTCATTGACCTCAACTTCTCCGTCACGGAGATCTGGTCAGAGTGGGCGGGGGGTAGGTGTTGTATCTTTGTCCCAAAGGGACGCTGAAGGACCGCCTGGACAAAGGCAACATCCCAGCAGGAGTCCTTGTCCAAGCAGTAGCAGGCTGTAAAAGTATGGATAGAGGACCATGTAGCAGCTCAGCAAATCTCAGCAATGGGTACTGCATGTAAGTTGGCCACAGAGGCCAACATTGCCCAAACATTGTGAGCAATAACGTGCCCCGCAAGGGAAAGTCCTGCCTTGTCACAAGAGAAAGAGATGCTGTCTGATATCCATCGTGACAGAGAACATTTGGTCACTGGGAGACCCAGGTGTGCCGGGTCAAAAGACACAAAGAGCTGAGAGGTTTTTCTGAGGTTTTCTGTTCTCTGGAGATAGAAAGCTAGGGCCCTCTTGCAATCAAGTGTATGCAGGGTTGCTTCCACATGGGAGGCATGTGGTCTTGGAAAGAATTCATGGAGTATGACAGATTGATTGATATGGAAAGGGGAGACCACTTTCGTGAGGAAGTGGGGGGGTGTCCGTAGGACTACCTTGTCGTGGTGGAAATGCATGTATGGGGCATGAGCTACCAGGGATTGCAACTCACTGACACATCTGGCTGAGGTCAGAGTGATGAGGAAGAGTACTTTCCAGGATAGATAGCGGAGATGCATGGTTGGTAACGGCTCAAGGGGCGGTTTGAGAAGTTGAGCTATTACCATGTTGAGATCCCACGCCACAGGTGGTGGGTGAATAGGTGGCTTGGTGAAGAGTAGACCCCTCATGAATAGTGCCACTAGAGGAGCTGTGGAGATGGGTTTGCCATCCACAGGGTTATGAAAAGCTGAGATAGCACTAAGGTATACTTGAACGGAATTCGATTTAAGGCCTAGTGAGGATAAATGCCAGAGATAGTGCAGAAGCATAGGAACTGATGCTTTGAATGGATTGTGAGCATTCTGAGAGCACTATGTAGCATATCTACACTACTTGTAGGAATAAGCCTTTCTGCTGGAGGGTTTTCTGGAAAAAAGGAGGATATCCTTGACCTCTGCAGATAGAGGAAGATCTTACAAAATTATGCTCTCAGGAGCCAGACCATTAGGCGAAGGGATTGGAGATTGGGATGGAGGAGTGCTCCGCTGTCCTCTGAGAGGAGACCCAGCCTGAATCCCAATGGAATCGGTGAGATCTGTGCCAGATATAGTAGGAGGGAAAAATATGGTTGACGAGGCGAGTTCGGGGCTATAAGTATCATGGACCCCTTGTCTGTTCTTAGTTTGAAGAGAGTTTTTGGGATTAGGGTGATGGGGAAAAACGCATACAGAAGTCCCCGACCCCAGTGGATCATGAAAGCGTCCAATGTCAGACTGAGTCTGGATGGTATCTTGGAGCAGAACTGGGGAAGCTTGGTGTTCTGCGGAGTGGCAAAGAGATCTAGCCATGGAGTTCCCCAGAGTTGGAACAACTCTGCCGCCGTTGTCAGATCGAGAGACCATTCGTGGGGTTGCAGGATACAACTCGGTTTGTCTGCCAGAAGATTGCTCTCTCCTGGAATGTAAACTGCACATAGGTTCATGTGGTGTCGAATGGCAAAGTCCCAGAGTTCGCAGGCTTCCTGACATAGAGGGAGAGATCCCATTCCCCTTGCTTGCTTATATAAAAAATTGCCACCTGATTGTCTGTCCATATGAGGATAGGACTGTTGGAGAGTTGATGTTGAAAAACATGGAGAGCTTTCATGACTGCTCGAAGCTCCAAGAGGTTTATCTGCTGTATGGACTCTTGTGCTGTCCATAGACCCTGTGTGGAGGGAGACTCCATATGTGCTCCCCAACCCGGTTTGGAAGCATCTGTCATCAAAAGTATGTTTCGGTTGGGGAGTCTGAAAAGGTGAACCTGTGAGTAAATTTGCTGAGATACACCACCACTGGAGCGAGTCGGCCATGGGAGATGTTATCTGGATCATATCCTGTAGTTTCCCTGTGGCCTGAGTCCACTGCATGGAGAGAGTCCATTGTGTCTGACCCATGTGGAGCCTGGCATAGGGGACTACATGCACTGTGGAAGCCATGTGGCCTAGTAGTGTTAGAAAGTAGTGTGCTGAAGCCTCTTGGCTTTGTTGCATGCTTGTGGCTAATTGTATTAAGCATTCCATGCGGTCCACTGGGAGAAAGGCCTTGCACTGCCTGGTGTCTAGGGCGGCTCCTTTGAATTCCAACCTTGGAGGTGGAATAAAGTGGGATTTTGGGAAGTTTATCACGAAGCCAATGGATTGCAGAAGTGCTAGAGTCTTTTGCTGAGACGAGTCGAGTTCTCCAGGGGAGTCTGCCTTTATTAGCCAGTCGTCTAAGTAAGGAAAAACATAGATCTTGTTGTTTCGAAGATGTGCTGCCACGATGGCCATGCATTTCGTGAACACTCTTGGTGCAGATGCCAGGCCGAAGGAAAGAACCCTGTATTGATAATGGGCTCTTTGACATGTGAACCATAGATACTGCCTGTGGTTTGGATGTATCAGGATATGTGTATAGGTCTCTTTGAGGTCTAGGGAACAAAGCCAATCATTTTCCTGGAGGTAAAGTAGGTCTCTAGGGGGATCTTGAATTTTTCTTTTACCAGGAATTTGTTTAGATTCCTGAGGTCCAGAATGGGCCTGTAGCCTCCGATTCACACACCGCAGGGCCTTCAAATACTAAACTCAATGCTCACACTTCATCTTGTTCATTTAGTCCGAACATCCTCTGAGTGGTGAAAATAATTCTCATAACACAGTGCGACACAACGTTGCGTTTCAGGCCTCTGAACCTCCTGGCCTTTCTTCAAACTCATTGCATAACAGAAGCATCATTATGTTATCCCTTCCTTTTAATGGCCCAATAAGGTCATGTGGTATCCAAACACTAAGAGGGCAGTGGCTGTCTTCTTAACCTCTATATAATTAACTCACTTTAATTATATCAAACTCCACCAATCTTGGGATAAGTTCAGACCATCTGGAGCTACGGATTTCAACTGATATATCCAAAATTGTTCCCGATACTGCAAATGGGACACATGATCCCCTCCTCTGATCTTCTCCGGTACATGATCCAATATACGCCAATGCAAATCCTGAAATGTGTGATGGTATTCATCACAATGAAGTGCCACTGGCACTGTCGACACTTTTGAATTGATCCGTGAGCAATGCTCTTGTAAGCGCTTCTTCATTAATCATGTTGTCCGCCCCATATAAACTTTATTGCAGGGACATATCAAAATACTACAAATGACGTAAGACAAGTAGTATAATATCTACTATGAAAGTACCGTTTAGTAACAGGATGTTCCCAATGTATTCCTTCCATGCACCATTCCTCGAAGATTCTCCACACCCTGACATAGGCTAGGTATGTATAAAATTTACAGGCCTTCAAAAGTGTTGAAATTATTGAGCTGAGTAGCCCTACTTTCTCAACCTAGTCCTCTCAAAGGCCAGCCCTTAAGAGAGAATCGAGCCACATGAGGCATTAGGATGGGACCCTGCACCAGTAGATCCTCCTGAATTGGTAGACACCACAGAAGATCGACTGTTAACCTGACCAGATCAGCATACCACAGTCTCCATGGCCAATCAGGAGCGATTAGAATGACCAGACCTCAGTGCACCTCGATTTGCTGCACTACTCTCCCTATCAGGACCCACAGGGGGAAGACATAGAGGAGACCTTCTGCTGGCCATCTCTGCAGCAGCATGTTAAGTCCCTCCAACATTCACTCCCTTCTGCTGTAAAACCAGTCCGTCTTGGTATTCTGGAAAGTCGCAATAATTTCCATGATCGGCTGACCCTAGCATCGCACCAACAGCGCGAAGACTACCTCATTGAGTGTCCACTCCCCGGGATCCAGACAGACCTGGCTGAGATAGTCCATGGTCACATTGTCCTTGCCGGTCACATGGGCCGCCGAGAACACCTGGCCTCTGCCCATTCCAATAAGGGCTCGACCTCCTCTTCTAACTGTGTGTTGCTTGTGCCCCCTTGTCAGTTGATGTACACTACTGTGGGGGCACTGTCTGAGAACACTCGCACTGCCTTTCTCTGAAGGAAGGGCTGGAACCTCTGCAGCGCCAGGTACACTACTCTCATCTTCATCCGGCTGATCGGCCATGCACTTTCCGACATGGTCCAGACATCCTGGGGTATGTGAGCTTCGCAATGCACCCCCCATCCCGACAAGCTGGCATCCGTCGTTAAAAGGATCCACTGCAGGGTCTCTAGAAGCATCCCTGCCATCAGCTTGTCCAGACTCAACCACCAATGGAGCAATGCCCGGACTGGTCATGGGCAGGGTAATGGCTGAGAAAGCTTGTGGTGCTGAGCCGACCACCTCTGCAGCAGTGCCCGCTGCAATGGTCTCATGTGCATGTGTGCCCAGGGCACCAACTCAATCGATACTGCCATCGATCTCAGCATCTGCAGATAATGCCAAGCCATCGGCGCAGCCAGGCAGAGAAAATGGCATACCTGAGACAGCAGCATGACCATCTTCTCCAACGGCACAGACACTTTGCTTATGTTCATCTGAAACCTGGTACCCAGATACAACAAATCTTGAGATGGTTGGAGACGGCTCTTCGCCAAATTTATGACCTAGCCTAGACTTTGCAAGAAGAAGATCACACACTCCATGGCTTGCAGGCTCTCCTCATGGGACTTTGCCAGATGAGCCAATCATCCAAGTAGGGATGCACCAG
The DNA here is from genome assembly GCA_033557465.1 of Ichthyophis bannanicus. NCBI lineage: Eukaryota > Metazoa > Chordata > Amphibia > Gymnophiona > Ichthyophiidae > Ichthyophis > Ichthyophis bannanicus. The sequence continues at coordinate 1,372,655,098 of CM066032.1, read as the reverse complement.
AACTCCTCCTTGTCTGAGCCCTGCTGCCTCCACCACCATCACCATCACCTTGGTGAATGTACACGGTGCAGATGCCTGGCCAAATGGCAAAGTCTGAAACTGGAAAAGACCTATTGGCACCGTGAAACACAGGAATTGTTAATGTTCTGGCCGAATGGGAATGTGCAAGTAAGCCTCCATAAGATTAAGGGAGGTCAAGAACTCTCTATCTCTGACTGCCATGACAACCGAGCGGAGTGTCTCCATGTGGAAGCGGGGTACCCTTAGGCACAGATTCACATGCTTGAGATCCAATATGGGTCGGAAAGAACCTTCTTTTTTGGGTACCACGAAGTATATGGAGTACAGACCACAACTGTGTTGATCTAGTGGCACCTCCACCACTGCCTGCAGCGCGATTAAACGTTGCAGTGTGTCCCGCATAGCCTCAAGCTTCTGCGGCACCTTGCAAGAATTGACAAAGGCGTCCGAGAGAGGCCAGCAAGATCCAGTGCATAGCCCTCTCGGATAATGTTGACTATCCCTGGTCAGTAGTGAGCCGACTGCCCACAGGATCTAACATCCCCTGGACCGCCCTGACATCATTGTGCCTTCTTGGTAGCTGTGACCGCAGAGGAGAAGAAACCTCTGCCTGATTCCTGAAAATCCTGAAAGGCTTGTCCTGGAGCAGGAAACCATCCTCTCTAGTAGGGCACAAAATGAACCTCCCGAAAATGCTAGAAGTCTCTCGACTAACCACTCACCGGGGTCGCGGAACGTTCTGGCTTCTGCTTATCCTCAGGGAGTCTCCCACCTTTGGATTCTCCGAGATCCTTCACCAACTTATCCAGTTCCTCTCCAAAGAGAAGCTTCCCCCTAAAGGGAAGCTTGCTCAACCATGTCTTGGAAGAGACATCTGCCGACCAGTTTTATAACCACAAGTAGCGGCGAGCGGCCACCACCGAGGCCATACCCTTGGACAGGCCCCTAATAAGATCATGAAAGGTGTCCACCAAGTATGCCACTCCAGACTCCAGCTTCACTGCCTCCGGAGGCAACAGATGGGAGTCTCCTGCACTGTCCAACACCACTTGCGCCCATCGAAAACACACATGGAAGTAGAGCAGCAGCCTAATGGTTAGAGCTCTGGCTTGAGAACTAAGAGACCAGAGTTCAATTCCCACTAGCACTCCTTGTAGCCTTGGGCAAGTCACTTAACCATCCATTGCCTCAGAAGAATCCAGGTTATCAATGTCCCTGTTTAATGTATATTGCCAAGTTTAAGTTACAATGAAAACTACTCTGACTAAAATGTAAAGCAGTATAAAAAAAATCCTGTTAAAAGCTCTGTAGACAAATATCTGAAAAGACAATGCATTAATATCAAACACCTGCTTGAACAGAGTCTACAACTTTTATCTTGCACATCCTTAAGGGCTGATCCTCCCCCTATGGGAATGCTGGTCTTCTTTGTGATGGTTGAATCTGCTATATCCACCAGGGAGAGCGGAAGAGTTCCCTTGCTTGATCCGGGAGGGGATACAAACAAGTCAACACTCGGGTACTTTTCAGGCCCACCTCTGGCATGCCCCATTCATCCTGAATCATCTTCTTGACCACTCAATGGAGCGGGAAAACTAAGTCTTTCTCACAGCTTAGAGCAACAGATTTTCCACCAGGACACTCACCCCCATGTTAAGGGCTTTTGCAGAATGCTGATCAGAGCCGACAGCTCCTCCCTGCAAAAAACGTGCACAATGCGAGCCTCTTCCCCTTAAGGATTCTCCCCTTCCTCGAGCTCCATAGGTTCCATTTCTACATCTTCACCTTCTGCATCATCCAGCTCTCCAGAATGGGTAGTCCCCAATCATTCCCCACTCGTCTTCTGCTAGAGCCAGGCTCCCCTTCCGCTCTCACTCCGGAGGGGGATTCCAAACAACCTCGCTTCCTAATCTTCTCTGGAAGCCCAGTGACTCATCATCCCCCCATTGTTTCAAGCAAAAACAACAAGCAAAAAGCCTTATGCATGAGGAGGACAAATTCAGATGAAAAACCTGCTGGGAGTGCTCCCGCCGATAAATCATTAGAAGTAGAGGGCTTGGGAGACTCAAGGGGCTTCTTCTTTATGATGGTTTCTACCATTTTTCCCAGTACTGATGTCAGGCTCACCGGTCTGTAGTTTCCTGGATCACCCCTGGAACCCTTTTTGAAAATTGGCATTACATTGGCGATCCTCCTATCTTCAGGTATTACAGATGATTTTAATGATGGTTCAAAGATTATTAATAGCAGGTCTCATATTTTAGTTCTTTCAACACCCTTGGATGTATACCCTCCGGCCCAGGTGATTTGCTACTCTTCAGTTTATTTAATAATTGTAAAACATCTTCCCGATGTATCGATATTTCCTTCAATTCTTCCGCACCTTTAAATACCACTTCAGTCATGGGTAACATCCCTACATCTTCCTCAGTAAAGACCAAAGCAAAGAATTCATTCAGTCTCTCCGCTATCGCCTTGTCGCCTCTTAGTGCCCCTTTAACCCCTCTATCATCTAATGGACCAACTGACCCTCTCACAGGTTTTTTGCTACAAATGTACTTGAAAAAGTCTTTATTTTGCGTTTTTGTTCCGCAGCAAGCTTCTTCTCAAATTCTCCCTTTGCCTGCCTTATCAATGCCTTGCATTTGACTTGCCAGTGCTTGTGCTGTTTCCAGGTTTCATCGTTTGGCTCTTTTTTCCATTTCCTGAAAGATGCTTTTTTGGCAACAATAGCCTCTCTGACCTCACCTTTAAACCATGCTGGCAGTTTTTTGGACTTCCTTCCACTTTTCTTAAAGCGTGGAATACAGCTGGTCTGGGCTTCCAAGATAGTATTTTTCAACAACACCCAAGCTTAATGTAAGTCTTTAACCTTTGCAACTGCTCCTTTTAGTTTTTTCTGAACTATTGTCCTCATTTTATCATAGTCTCCCTTTCGAAAGTTAAAAGGAAGTACTGTGGATTTCCTTACTATCCCTCCTCCACTAATTAAATCAAATGCGATCATGCTATGATCACTATTGCCAAGTGGCCCAAACACCCTTCTCTTGCACTAGATTTGGTGTTCCACTAAGGACTAGGTCTAATATGGCTTCCCCTCTGGTCGGTTCATGAACCAGCTGCTCCAAGAAGCACTCATTTATAGAGAAATATAAAACAACTATATGTCTAGATTTTTCCATTAAGTACTAAGAGGGTAATTTTATAAAAATACATCTATGTCTGAAGAGCAAGTAGGTGCCTAATTGTACTCTGTTTTGTAAAGGCATCTAAGCTCCTTTGTCTCTCTATTAAATACTAGCACAAATCCTAAAGAAATGGCAAGTAAAACCCACGTACACATATATACCAGCTATAGAGCAGGTGTTAATGTATCACACGTATTTTAAAAATTATGCGTGTAAACTGCAACTCTGCCAATGCTCCAACCAAAATCTGACCCCAAATATGCCTTCATCGATGCTGTATACAAGTACTATACATGTGTTCTATCACTGCATAGTGTGGTGATGCGGGTGCAGCACAGCCCTGGGAAAAAGAAAAAAAAGAAGGTTTTTTTCATAAGTGGGGGATGGGCTCACCAAAGCATAGGTCCCAAAGTGAAAGTAAAACTGAAACACACACTTGCAAAGCTAGCCTGAAGCCACACCCAGTCTCCAGGGCAACTGCAGGGAGAGAGAGGGTGGGGCTAGAGAAGGAAGTAGGCTGCCAGGCATTTAAAATGCGTCAGTCAGCAAGTGAGAGAGTTCAGCAGGGAGTCCAGGAAGTTCAGCAAGGAGTTGAACAAGGCCAGAGAGTTCAAGGAATCCAGAGAAGCCAGGAGAGGAAACAGCACTGCAGGGCTGATAGACCTGGGGATTCCAAGAGGACCAGCCAGAACTGCCAAGGCGAGTGGCAGGGCCAGAGGAGAGAAAGGAGCTTGGGAGAGGTTCAGAATTACAGTTCTGACTTGGAGGCAAGCAGCTCAAACTCTGAGCAAGAAACCAAACATTTCAGAAAGCCTAGTAAAGGAAGGGCTTCAGCAAGCAAGGTAAAACAAACAGCACCTTTTTGTGATTTGATAAAGGGAAGAAAGGTTAATGTTTCTGACACAGTTCCAAAGGGAAAAGGGAATCTCCAATGGGAGAAACTTTTTAGGCTTTTAAAGAAGGTGAAGCTAGAAATCCCTGAACGTGTTCCAGACCCTGAGCCTTGCAGCACAGAGGAGGAAATGGAAGTTGAATTGTACCAAGAGAATTCAGATTCCTCTGATGAGTCCATGGAATGTGCTTTCTGTATGAGCAATGCTTAGAAGTTTTATTGATTGCTGTGAAGAGATGTTTGTGCCAGGTAACTGCCATTGAGAAGGGCAGATAAAAAGGAGAAAACCTCAGTTTTAGAAACAGCCATTCTATTAATGCTGTGTGAGTGTTAAACTGCTGTTTAGTTCCGAGCTAAGAAGCAGCGTGTAATCACAAGCCTGTTTGTATCAGCTGTGAGAAACTAAGAAGAGTAGCTGGACTGTGCATACAACAGTGAGTTTAAACTGTTTTGCTTTAGTGGCAAAGAATCTGTTTTTCAAAGGCTAAGAGTGAAGAAACTGCTTTAGCACATCTGAAGTATATTTTTGGAGAAGCTTTATGTTTGGAGAAAATATCCTTTTTCTGTTGATGTTTTGGGAACCTTTTGCCAAGGCTTGTTGCTAACTTGATGATGCAAAGAAAATAAAAATTTATAACAAATTTTTCCTGTGTCGGCCTAATCCACTTGGACTGCTTTTAAGCCCCCACAACTACACATTAAGGGCCTCAGCTACTACGCTGGAGCAAAGACACAAGTATGGCCCGTCGCCCCTACTAGGCAGCCGCCTAGTAGTAGCACAGGGCGGCGCCACAATAGCCATTGCATATATTTGTACATGCAGGGTAATTTTACAAAGCTAATTTACGCATGTAAACTGCACATAATGCACAAAATGTCTTTATAAAATTACCCTCCATATATTTACAAAATAAACAAAAATTTTAGAGCCTGACATTCAAAGATATTTACTCTGTTTACAGAGCTGTAAATCATATAAATGTCCCTAAGCAGGCTATTCAGTGGCAATAAAACTCTGAATATCCCCAAATAATGGCGCTATACACCCCAATGCTAACCGCTTTGGCGTTCCAGCGGCAGTACCTGGGAATAACCGTGCAGCAGTAATATTCAGCCATTGCCTAGTTATCCTTCATTGGCAAAACTTAAGCACGGCAAAAGCTGCCCTAATTTTCACTGCTGGAGATAACCAGGCAGTGGCTGACTATCACCGCTACACAGTTAGCTTCTGCACCGTATGCGGCTGTGCGGTGATCCCGAATATTCAATGTCGGTGGTCGGATATGGCCCTGGACTGAATATTTGGGGTTAAAGTTTGGTGGCAACACTTATAGCCATCACAAATGAATATTGGGCCCTTAATATTTTGTTCACACACAAAGCACAGTTACTTACCTGTAACAGGTGATCTCTGGGAATAGCAGGAATAAGTCTTCACATATGGGTACGTCGGTACCGACGGAGTCTGCGCGGGAACGCTTCCCAGCATCCAATCAGAACGCTTTAGGAAGCATCCCAACACGCCTGCGTGCTGCCTTCCCGCCTTTCCCAACTGCCTCTCCTCAGTTAAGTTTTAAAGCTGAGGCAAAGAGAGAGAGAGAGCAAGGAAGGGAAAGATAGAGATAGAGAAATGCAACTCCTAGGGGAGGTGGGCGGGTTGTGAAGACTTATTCCTGCTGTTCCCAGAGATCACCTGTTACAGGTAAGTAACTGTGCTATCTCCAGGAACAAGCAGGAATGAGTCTTCACATATGGGGACTCCCAAGCTGAGATGCCCAGAGGGAGTCCTAGCATGTTTCGAATCTAGAAAGAGCCATGCTACTCCTCAGAACCTCAGGCATCCTGGGGATGGAGGGTAGGAGTTGAATACAGAAAAGGTGCTGTGGAACAGCTGGACTAGAACAGGACTTCTATAGAGGAAGACCCTCTAGGTTGCTGAACTCTGTAACCTCCTCAGGTTCAGAAACTGCTAACACCTAATCAAGAGTTAGTGGGCCTGTTTCCTGAGTGCAGTTGAAGCCTGCATAAAAAGCTCCTGTGCCCTGCCCTTTTGAGGCTTTCCTAACCAGGGCTCCACACATCAAACAGTAAGTAAGGATTTGAGGGTTTCTTTGTTTGGGTTTTTTTTTTTTATTACATTGCTAGCTCTCTGACTGGGAGCTCTTAAAAAGGGTTTTGTGTATATTTTTTAAAGCAAGGTTACTTTCATTTTTGCTGTTTTAGGGGAACGTTTACTTGAGCACAGTAGGTTGCTGAATTCTGTAACCTCCTCAGGTTCAGAAACTGCTAACACCTAATCAGGTGTTAGTACCCCTCCCTACCCACCCCGACTCCCACCCACCCCCAGTGAGCAGTCTTGCTTTATAGGGCACCTCCCCCTTTAACAAATCACAGTGAATTGGACCAGCACATTTTGAATATAATTAAAGAGATTTAACTGCTTTTTCTTTGAAAGGACAGCTGCGAAACCGGCTGGTACTTGGTAGATCTCTCTCTTTTTCTTTAACAGATACCTAAGCTCCACAAACAGGACAATGGCTGGGAAAAATCGTATTGCTAAAGCTGTTGCCCCCGTTACAGCTTCTGCCTCGGTCCAGACAGAGGTCCTAATGCCAGTTGAGGAACCGGTTCCATGTGCAGGGTGCCTGCATGCTGAAGCTCTGAGGAAACAAGTGGAGGAACTCAGAGAGGAGGTGGCGAGGCTGAGGAGCATTCAAGACAGTGAGAAGTACATTGATGAGATGCTTCTTGCAGCAACCAGGCTCTCCAGCACAGGAGAAGATGGGTGCCAACAGAATGTCGATGGTTGGACAAAAGTCACCAGAGCCTGCAAAATCACCAATCCAACTTCTCCAGCCCTTGAATTGAAGAATCATTATGCAGCCCTGGAAGTGGAGGAGGTGAAAGCATCCCTGGAAAGGGAAGAACCAGAGTTCAAGTACCCCATAGTTGCGGAATCAGTGACCAGAAGGAAACGAAGGGTAGTGGTGGTTGGAGACTCTCTTCTGAGGGGTACTGAGGCGTCCATCTGCCGACCAGACTTGATGTCCAGAGAGGTATGCTGTCTGCCTGGTGCCAAGATCCAAGATGTTACGGAGAGTTTGCCGAGACTCATCAAGCCCACTGACTATTACCCAATGTTGCTAATCCATGTTGGAACAAATGATACTGCCAGGTATACCTCGGAACGTATCAAAAGTGACTTCATGGCTCTGGGACAGAGGGTGAAGCAGGTAGGTGCACAGGTGGTGTTCTCTTCAATCCTCCCTGTTGAGGGTAAAGGCCAAGGCAGAGAGGCTCGCATCCTGGAGATGAATGCATGGCTGCGTGGATGGTGTCTTCGAGAGCGTTTTGGTTTCCTAGACCATGGGATGCTGTTCCAAGGGTTGCAGAGCAGAGATGGCATCCATCTGTCCAAGAAAGGTCAACGCATCTTTGGTAGTAGACTGGCTAATCTACTGAAGAGGGCTTTAAACTAGATTCGTTGGGGATGGGTAAAGAAAGCCCCCAGGTAAGTGAAAGCCCCCAGGTAGGTGATACATTAAATACCTTTATGGAAATGGGTAACAGGGGTAACATATGGAAAGCAGTGTGTATTAATGCCCGTAGCATGGGAAATAAGATCCCTGAAATTGAAGCTTTGGTGGGAGTGGCTGACTTGGATTTAGTGGAAGTTACAGAAACATGGTTCACAGAAAACCATGACTGGGATGTAACTATACCCGGCTATACTTTATTCAGAAAGGACAGGGTAGGAAGAAGGGGAGGAGGAGTGGCACTATATGTAAAAACTACTATTAAAGCTTTGGAATTACAGAGCTTAAAAGGGAGAGAGGAGGCATTGTGGGTTAAACTAGAAAGAGGGAAAGAGAAATCTATTTGCATTGGTGTGATATACAGACCTCCCTCACAAGAGGAAGAGGTGGACAGAGAGTTAATTGAAGACATACGCAGCATTGCTAGGAAAGGGGAAGTGCTACTGCTAGGAGATTTCAATATGCCAGATGTTGTTTGGCACATTCCTGCTGCAGTATCATCTAGAAGTAAGGAGATCCTGGATTCTCTACAGGGAGAACTATTCAAGCAATTGGTAACAGACCCCACACGTGAAGGGGCCATACTGGACTTGGTGCTTACCAATGGTGAAAGTGTTTCTGATGTTGTAGTGGGAGATCATTTTGCATCCAGTGATCACCAGATGGTGTGGTTCAATATTAGGACTAGGGCTGTTAGAATCCATTCCAAGGTGAAGATCTTAGACCTTAGGAAGACTAACTTTGTGAAGATGGGCCAATACCTCAGGGAGTCGTTAGTGGGATGGGAACAGCTGGGGGATGTAGAAAAACAGTGGGCAAAACTGAAAGGGGGTATTTTAAAGGCAACCAACCTTTTTGTTAAAATGGTAAATAAAGGCAAAAGGAACAGGAGACCGCTATGGTTTTCGAAGGAAGTAGCTGAAAAAGTGAAGAAAAAGAGGGAGGCCTTCATGAAATACAAGAGATCACAGAGAGAGGAAGACAGGCATCTGTATTTGGAAAAACTTAGAGAAGCTAGCAAAGTAGTCAAGAAGGCAAAGATTCAAAAGGAGGAGGAAATAGCCAATGCAATAAAATGGGGGGATAAGACATTTTTCAGATATATTAGTGAGAAGAGGAAGGGCAAAAGTGGTATTGTCAGACTCAAGGGTGCAGGGGGGAATATGTAGAAGCTGATAAGGATAAAGCGGAATTGCTTAACAAATATTTTTGTTCTGTGTTCACAGATGAAGAACCAGGAGCAGGACCTCAGAAAACACCCACAAATAAGAACAGAAGCGAGGGACATCTTGAACAATTTTCAGAAGACTGTGTTCATGAGAAACTAGCTCAACTAAAAGTAGACAAAGCGATGGGACCGGATGGGATACACCCTAGAATACTGAGGGAACTTGGGGACGTTCTAGCAACTCCACTGACTGACCTTTTCAATGCCTCGTTGGAGTCGGGAGTGGTGCCAAAGGACTGGAGAGAGGCTCATGTGGTGCCCTTACACAAAAGCGGAAGTAAGGATGTGGTTGAAAACTACAGGCCGGTTAGTTTAACTTCGGTGGTGAGTAAATTATTGGAAACGCTGCTGAAAGAGAAAATAGTGAGGTTTCTGTAGTCCGGCGGATTGCAGGATCCGAGGCAGCATGGATTCACCAGAGGCAGGTCTTGTCAGACAAATCTGATTGATTTCTTTGACTGGGTGACCAGGGAGTTGGACCGAGGGAGAGCTCTAGATGTGGTGTATTTAGATTTCAGTAAAGCCTTTGACACTGTTCCTCACAGGCGACTTATAAACAAACTGAGCACCCTAGGGATGGACCCTAAAGTTACTGCTTGGGTTAGAAATTGGTTGGGTGGGAGGCGACAAAGAGTACAAGTAAATGGAGCTCACTCTGAGGAGAAGGATGTTACCAGTGGTGTGCCCCAGGGATCTGTCCTTGGTCAGATTCTTTTTAACATCTTTGTTAGTGATATAGCGGAAGGGCTGTCGGGTAAGGTTTGCCTCTTTGCGGATGATACCAAAATCTGCAATAGAGTAGACACCCAGGAAGGTGTAGATAACATGAGGAGGGATCTAGCTAAGCTTGAAGAATGGTCTAGAATTTGGCAGCTGGGATTTAATGTTAAAAAATGTAAGGTCATGCATTTGGGCTGCAGCAATCCAAGGGAGCAATACAGTATAGGAGGTGAAGTACTTTTGTCCACTAAAGAAGAGCGGGATCTAGGCGTGGTTGTGTCTGATGATCTTAAAGTAGCTAAACAGGTAGAAAAGGCGACGGCAAAAGCTAGAAGGATGCTTGGGTGCATACGGAGAGGAATGGCTAGCAGAAAAAAGGAGGTGATGATGCCTCTGTATAAGTCTTTGGTGCGACCTCATTTGGAGTATGGCGTGCAATTCTGGAGACCGCACCTTCAAAAGGATGTGAACAGGATGGAGTCGGTGCAGAGGGTTGCTACTAAAATGATTAATGGGCTTCATTATAAAGCATATGAGGACAGACTTAAGGATCTTAATATGTACACCTTAGAGGAAAGGCGGGATAGAGGTGATATGATTGAGATGTTTATTTATTTATTTATTTATTTAACAGTTCTTCTATACCGCTCTATTTTAGATCAGAGCGGTTTACATTTAACATCAACTATACAACACAAGGAACTTTGAGTTGTATTTACAATAAACAGGGAGATCAACTTGGAAGTAACTGGGGGAAACTATGTACCTCCGTGGCATAAATGTTCAGGGAGAGAGCCTCTTTCAATTGAAAGCAAGTTCTGCTACGAGGGGACATGGGATGAGGGTGAAGGGAGATAGATTCAGGAGTGATATGCGGAAATATTTCTTTACGGAAAGAGTAGTGGATCCGTGGAATAGTCTCCCAGTGGAGGTGGTAGAGATGAGGACAGTAACTGAATTCAAAAAAGCATGGGACCAACACAGAGGATCTCTAAAGGTAAAAAGTGGACAGTTGTAGTTGTTATGGAAGGACAGACTAGATGGGCCTTGTGGTCTTTTTCTGTCATCATGTTTCTATGTTTCTATAGAGGGCATTTAGTAGTAAAATACTGTAATATGGGCCTCCCTTGTTGGCATTGCAAAGGTCTACTGAGGTTCATATGGATCTGTTAGAAGAGCCATGGAAAAACCTCAAGGAGTACCTCACTGAGAAGTAGAGGTAATAAAAGTAGAAAAAAAACAAGTGAAGGTCAGAACCCTTCAGGGTGAGAAATAGCCCCAGGGGAAACGGGTAGTATAAAGAGGTAGGGCTTCAGCGGAAGACGCAGAAGGTACTATTAGACAAAGCTTTAAGCTGTTTTGGTCCAAGAACAGTACAATCCTAGGACCAAAAGAAAAATGAGTCTGACCCATCTGAACTGGCAATGGAATTAGTCCATGTAGGAGAGAAAGGGTATGGAGATCCCTGTATCTGATAAGAAAGTAAGGACAGACTTAGGAAGCGCTAAGCTTTAGATTAACTGAAGTTCCGCAATGTCTTTCCTAAATGGGGTCAATTAGGAAAGAAAAAGGTACATGGAGAACTTCAGAGGTACCTATCCCTGAAAGGTTATGGTAAGGAAAAAGTTTGTTAATTACCACAGGAAGTGGTTATATGTGTAGAACCCTAAGTATGCTGGCACAGCATTGATAGGGGTAGTGCCCATCTGTCAGGATCATATAGGAATGTATGGATATCTGAACCTAAACAGACAGATAGATAAGTATATGGATACATATCTACCTAAAAGATATATCTCACTCTCTCTCTCTCTCTCTCTAATATATATATATATATAATGTAGATATATATATATTCCTAAATATATACACATATAGGGTATATATGCATATATATATAGAGAGAGAGAGATTTTATTTATTTACATTCTCTTATATACCGCACTATTCTGCATCAGTGCGGTTTACATTGAACAAACTGAAATTACATTGAACAGGGCATTATAACTTGGAGATAACTATTTTACAGGGAACATGGGCTATGGAGGGTTAAGTGGCTTGCCCAAGACCACAAGGAGCACCTGTGGGACTAGAAACCCCAGTCCTTCCTGCCCAAGGTTGCTGTCCTCTAGTGGGATATGTATGGGCAGAAGATACACAGATATACATATATATATATATATATATATATATATATATGTATATGAATATGTAGGCATATAGACACATGTCCCAGGTATGTGGATGGAGAGATGCCTATAGAACTAGATCCCCCTAGGAATATGGGGAGAGAGAAAGATTCATCTAATAGCAAGAAGGGTGATACCTGCTTGAATAAATGCATACAGAATCTTCTTTCCCTGGTTATGACTGACAGAGTCAGAGGAATGGTTTCCCTGACAAGAAGGAATCTAGATTCCTTTGAGAAATCGAGGTCTTGAATAACCAGGATGGCCTACGTGAAAAATGCAGAGGATAACTTCAGTCTGCAGGCAGCAAGTCAAGATCTCTCCAGAACTGCAGTATGGTGATTGGATAGAGGGCGCCAGTGGAATAAGATACCATAGTGACCTGCCTATAAGGGCAAGATGGGTATGGAATAACATACCATAGTGACCTGCCTATAAGGGCAAGATGGGTATCAGGCGTCCTTGAGCTGCCACTGAAAGAAAACTATCTCTGGCGAGAGTCCAAAGGAGATATGGGCCAAGCCAGGGAATTGGCCATTCTTTAGGTTTTCACGTGATGAAAGGCATGTGTCTAATGTCTCAAAAGAGATTTTAGATGAGATGGTAAGGGTAGGGAACACCTACCAGCCATGAGAACATGACTGGGGGAACCCCTCCTAACCATCTGGGGTTATCTGCTAGGCAGAATATTAATGCTCTCTAGCAAGGGCCCATAGTGCAAAGCTACTCTGTAGAGTTGCAGAGAGCATACTGCAGGTTGGTTAGAAGAAAAAACTGTTTAAAGCCAGTGGGTAACTTAACTATTCTGCCAAGGATAAGGGGGCAAAGAATAGAAGTTAACCAACCAGTCTGTGATAATAGGGTTTCCAAACAAGGTTAATGACCTGTTTGGGGTTTAGCACTGAGGCTAGAAGGATTGCTAGTGGAGGGGAAACCCTGGTTGTGTGGTGAACAGAACCAGTGGCTTAACCACTAGGAATTGCTGTATCTGCAGCAACTACCAGGGCAGCGGAAGAACATTTCTTTTCCCTCCTTTTTTAGATTGGGGAAAAAGAAACAACAGACATAGTAGGACTTCCTATTGTCTGATGAGCTGCCCTAAGGTGATAAAGGGGGAGACAACTCTGGAAGGGAGAATCCCCCTGTGGAACAGGTAGAGGACCATAGGGGCTTACCAGTGAAAAAGAGCCACTCTTACAAACCGAATGTTGTAGTAAGAGGGAGGTAAGACAGAGTTGAAGGAGACTGACTATGCAGGAAGTCTCTGAAAGGTAAGATGATATATGCCAGTACAGGGAAAAAACTGTCTTATTGATAGTTGTCACTTCTCTTTTCCCCAAAGAGGAAGAGGAACCTGTTAACTATGGGCATGATCATCCTAAAGACTCTTAGAGTAAAAGAAAAAATGTCTCGTGAAGAGATATCTAGAAAAGGTTAGGATGACATTAGTCCAGATACTTCAAGTGAAAAGAAGCAGACTGCCACTCTAACCACCAACCAAGAGAGGTAATGATGATCTATTTGAAACCCTGCAACTGCTGGGTTTGCTGACCCTGTTGAGGTTGTGGTTTGTTCAGACCAGGGCGATGTTTCCCCTGTTTGGGAACATCTGTATGATGGGCAGAAGATGGACAAAACCTTTTCCCCCTAGGGGAAGAAAGTTTGGTAGGACATTTCCTACCAACTGGGAAAGAGGAAGGCGTTCCTCTGGAAACAGGAATGTCAGTGGTTAACTGAGCCACTTGGAGTAAAGACTCCTTGTTAAAGAGATTTTCTCCAGTGCAAGGAGTATTTCCCAGTCTTTCTTGTGCCCATTTGTCCAGTCTGAAACCTGGAGCCAGGCTTTACGTCGTGCCCCTATAGCTATAGCAGAAGTTCTGCTAACAGACTCAAAGGAGTCTAGGGAAGCACGAGTAAGGAACCTAGAGATATTTTGAGCATGACTAACCCATAAGGAATAGTCTGCACTTTTGAGCTCTTGAAGAAAAGGAGTCAAAAACAGTAATTTCTTTGACCTCTCCAAGAGATAAACCCATATAGAAAATATATGAGAGAATTCTTGCTGAAAGCATGGATGCCTGGAAGGTTTGGCGTCCAAAGGCATCTAAAGTCTTAGACTCATGACCTGGCGGATAAGAAGAGTGCTTTTTAGTACTCTTAACCCGCCTCATTGCTGATTCTACAACAATGGAATGATGAGGAAGTTGAGTCCTTTGAAAACCTGGAGAGGGGGGCACCTGATATAGAAGATCAGTTGCCCTAGAAGGTGGTGGTACCGTTAAAGGAGCTTCCCACATTCGTAGAAGGAGATTCTGCAAGGAATGATGCAAAGGAAGCATGATGTTCTCCTTTGCTCTCCCAGAAATATACAGGGATTCTGTATTCCCTTGTGTAGGATCCTGTCCAGGTATAGAAATGGCAAGTGATTTTGCCATATCCAGGAGAAAAGCTTGAAAAGAAAAATCCCCAGAGGGAAATCCTTTTGGACAGGGGATTTTTCTTTTCAAGCTTTTCTCCTGGATATGGAGGTAATTGCAATTAGGAAGATGACCTTCCAGGACAAAAGCTTTAGGGTTGTAGTGGCTAAAGGTTCAAAAGACGGTTTCATGAGCTGCCCGAGAACTAGGTTTAAATCCCATGCCACCGGTGGTGGCCTGAAGGGAGGCTTTGTTAATAGAAGACCTCTCATAAATCTTGATATGAGTGGATGAAAGGAAATTGGTTGTCCATTTAGAGGCTTATAGGAAGCTGCAATTGCACTAAGATGGACTCTTACTGAATTGGTCTTTAGACCAGAATTTGATAAATGAAGTAGATACTCTACTATCAATTCTAAAGGTATCATAAGGGGGTTTATCCCCTTCTGTGAACACCATATAGTAAAACGTTTGCACCTGAAGGCATAAGAGCGTCTTGTGGAAGGTTTTCTAGAAGTCTGAAGGATATCCTTTACCTGTTGGGAAAGGTTGAGATCCTGAAGGTCTAAGCTTTCAGCAACCAGGCCCTGAGATGCAAGGACTGGGGATTCGGGTGCCATAGCATTCCATTCTCTTGGGAGAGGAGATCTGGAGCATAGCCTAACACCAGAGGTGCAGCTTGAGAGAGATGTAGAAGCAGGGGATACCACGTTTGGCGTGGCCACCGTGGCGCTATGAGGATCATACGACCTCTGTCTCTCTGAAGCTTGAAGAGTGTTTTGGGGATGAGGTGAATGGGTGGGAAGGCATAGAGGAAGTCGTGACCCCAGTGAAGAAGGAAGGCGTCCCTTGCCTGGCAATTCTGAGCTGGAATTCTGGAACAGAACCGGGGAAGTTTGGCATTCAGTGGACTTGCAAATAGGTCTATGTCTGGGGTTCCCCAGATCTGAAATATCTTGGCCACCTGGTCTAGGTGGAGAGACCATTCGTGAGGCAGCAGTACTCGGCTGAGTTTGTCTGCCCAAAGGTTTTGAATGCCTGGAAGATACTGTATACCACAAGAAGGTGAATTTGATGCTCTCTGGTGAGGGCCCATAGTCGTAAAGCTTCGTTGCATAACAACAGAGAGCCTGTTCCCCACTGCTTGTTCACGTAGAACATAGCTACTTGATTGTCCGTTTGGACTAGGACTTTCTTGTAGCTGAGCTGGGCATGGAATACTCGAAGAGCTAGATAGATTGCTATGAGTTCCAGGAGGTTTATGTGAAGACAAGCCTCCTGTGGAGTCCAGGTACCCTGGGTAGAGAGATGATGCAGGTGTGCTCCCCATCCCACCTGTGATGCATCTGTTGTTAGGGTGGCATGGAATAGGGGTTGCTGGAAAGGAGACCCCACTAGAAGATTTTCCAGTTTTTGCCACCATTGGAAGGACAAAATCAGTCGTTGTGAGTTTGATTTTTTATTTTTATTTATTTACATTCTCTTATATACCACGCTATTCTGCATCAGTGCGGTTTACATTGAACAAACTGAAATTACATTGAACAGGGCATTATAACTTGGAGATAACTATTTTACAGGGAACATGGGCTATGGAGGGTTAAGTGGCTTGCCTAAGACCACAAGGAGCACCTTTGGGACTAGAAACCCCAGTCCTTCCGGTGATATGTTGTCCGACAGATGCCCTGTGACCTGTGTCCACTGGGCTGCTCGCCTATGAAGGCGAGCATAGGGAACCACATGAACCATGGATGCCATATGTCCCAATAGTTGTAGTAGTTCTCGAGCAGTTAGGGAGGACTTCATCGCTGCTTGAGAAGCGAGCTGCACTATGCGAAGACAGCGTGGTTGTGGGAGAAAAGCCCTTGACTGTCTGGTATCTAAACGAGCTCCTATGAACTCCAGGGACTGAGACGGAGCAAGTTGGGATTTTGGGAGGTTTATGACCAATCCCAAGTACAGGTAGTCGTCGACTTACGACCTATACGACTTACGACTGATCGACTTTATGACCGGTTTTCTGGCTCCACCTTCTAATGCTCCCTCCCTCTTCTAAACCCATGGCTGAGGGGCCGCTCCATAGTCTAGCACTGAGCAGCGGAACATATTGTTCTTGGAGGCCTCCTCAGCACCGAAGCCGCGTATCTCCAGCTGAGCGCGAAGAGTGAGAGTTGCATACTGGCATTGCAGAACCCTTTCTGAGGAAGGTAAAAGCTTTGGCCTCAGACATGTTGCTGGCGGTGTCCGCATCAATGGCCTCAGACATGTTGCTGGCGGTGTCCGTATCTTCTTTTTTATTTTGGTTCCGGGGAGGAGAGCAGCCAGGGCAGAGAAGGGTGAAGAGGCCTATTTCCCACCGGAGCCTGCGGCCACATGGCAGATGCTCTTACGACCGACTTACGACCAGTCTGTCGGAACCTGACGCGGTCGTAAGTCGACGAATACCTGTATTGAAGGATTCGCATTGTGCGAGACAGTGCAGAGCTGACTTCTGGAACCGTGGGGGCTCGAATGAGCCAGTCATCTAAGTAAGGGGAAGACGAATATCCCCCTAGGGTTCGCAGAAATGCAGCTACTACTGCCATGCATTTCGTGAATATTCTTGGTGCCGAAGCCAGACCAAAGGGAAGGATCCTGTATTGGAAATGTTTTCCCTTGAAAAGGAATCGTAAGAATTTCCTGTGATCTGGATGGATCAGAATGTGAGTATATGCATCCTTTAGATCTAGAGAACAAAGCCAATCCTGACTTTGAAGGTATGGCAGAAGAGTTCCCAGAGAAATCATTTTGAACTTTTCTCGGAACAGATATTTGTTCAATTCTCTGAGGTCTAGAATGGGTCTGTGTCCTCCTGTTTTCTTTGGAATAAGAAAACAGGGGGAGCAGAACCCTGTACCCTGTTGAAGAATGGGCACCTCCTCTATTGCTCCTTGAGCAAGGAGTGAGACCTCTCGCTCCAGTAGATTGTCTGTAGAGGTTTGGGAATTGAACTGTCTTACAATTGTAGGAGGGGCATGCTGTGAAAATGAAGCTTGTACCCCTCTCCCACAATGGATAGAGTCCAATTTTCTGCTGTTATTTGGTGCCATCTGTTGGCAAAATAACACAACCTGCCTGGAATGTTTAGGGGTTCTGGACCTTTCAGAGGCAGGAAGGCTAAGTTCTCTATGAAGGAGTCAAAGCACTTGAGGGGGCTGGGCCTGTGGAGCTGGTTGAGCTCTAAGGCCTTTTGGCTTCTTTTGTCTGGATTGTTGTTGTTGACCTTTCTGGGCAACTTGACCCTGAGCTTGCCCTTGTTGGGTATAGGACGGATAAAACGTCCTCTTTTTGATGTAAAAGAGTAGTTACTCACCTGTAACAGGTGTTCTCCAGGAGCAGCAGGAATCAGTCCTCACTTATGGGTGTCATCGACGCCGATGAAGCCCCAGCGGAGCATTTCCCCAGCTTTCCATGAAAGCCTTTGGGAATGCTGGCACGCATGTGCGGTTCCCTTCCCGCCTAAAGGTGCCATCTTACCTCAGTCAAATGACACAGCTAAGAACAGCACACAAAAATGTAAAAATTAAACTATGTACAACTGCAACTCCAAGGGGAGGAGGGAGGGTAGTGAGGACTGATTCCTGCTGCTCCTGGAGAACACCTGTTACAGGTGAGTAACTACTCTTTCTCCAGGACCAAGCAGGAAGTCAGTCCTCACTTATGGGTGACTCCCCAGCTCTGGGCTACCAGGAACCCAGGCTGAACAAGAGAACTCCCTCTAGTCTCACCAATACAATAAAGGCTTTGCAAGGACACACCCTCCACAGGTAGCCCAACCAGAGGGCAGGAGTTGCCTAGACCTCAAAGAGATTCCAGAGTACTGCTTGGCCAAAAGCACTGTCCCTACGGGACTCCCTCTCCAGACAGTAGTGGGCTGCAAAAGTCTGGCTTGAAGACCAAGTAGCAGCCCTGCAGATGTCTTGCAATGGAACAGAGTGGAGGTGAGCCACTGATGCAGCCATTGCCCTCACACGGTGGGCCGTGACCCTACCCTGCAAAGGAAGGTCAGCTGCCTTGTAAGCCCAGGTGATACAGTCAGCCACCCAGATGGACAAGGTACACTTGGACACAGGCCTCCCCAAGTTATTGGGGTCAAAAGAAAGGAAGAGCTGAGAAGCCTTCCTGTGACCCTGCATACGTTCAAGGTAGAAGGATAAGGCCCTCCTACAGTCCAAGGTATGGAGAACTGTCTCAGCCTGACTTGCATGAGGCCTAGGGAAGAAAGTAGGAAGAACCACCTCCTGGTTGAGGTGGAAAGAGGAGACAACCTTAGGAAGGAACTTAGGGTGAGTCCTGAGGACCACCGTGTTTTTATAGAACCTGGTGTAAGGTCTATCACAGACCAAGGCCTGAAGCTCCCTCACTCTCCTAGCCGAAGTAAGGGCTATCAGAAAGAGAGTCTTCCAGGAAAGGAAGCGTAGAGGGCAAGTAGCCATAGGCTCAAAAGGTGGGCGAGTCAGCTGCTGCAAGACCACATTAAGCTCCCACTCAGGAGCAGGAGGACTATGGGAGGCTTGAGCAGAAGCAAGCCTCTGAGAAACCTAGACACCAAAGGGTGCACAGACAAGGAATGGCCCTCAACTAGGGAGTGGTGAGCTGCTAAAGCAGAGAGGTGGACCCGAACAGAGTTGGACTTGAGACCCTGATTGGACAAGTGCAGCAGGTACTGAAGCACTACTGACACAGTACAGGAGAAAGGATCCTCAGCACGTAGCTGACACCACACAGAGAATCTTTTCCACTTGAGAGCATAGGTCTTCCTAGTGGATTGTTTCCTGGAGGCTAGGAGAACTTCCTCAACCTCGGGAGGCAGGCCCCAGGGAGCCAACACTACCCTTGCAGCCTCCATGCCATCAGATTGAGAGCTCTGAGATTGGGATGCAGCAAGGAGCCCTGATTCTGAGAGAGAAGGTTGGGTTGCAATCCCAGAGGCAGAGGCAGATCCACTGCCAGTTGAAGCAGGAGGGGGAACCAAGGCTGCCTCGGCCACCTGGGAGCTGCCAGGAGGACTGAGGCCCTGTCTCGGAGAATCTTGAACAGTGTTCGGGCCACCAGAGGGGCAGGAGGAAACGCATAGAGTAGGCCCTGAGTCCAGGGAATCAGAAAAGCATCTGCTGCTACTCTCAGAGGATGCGGTTGCCTGGAGCAGAACCTTGGCAGCTGGTTGTTCAGTGGACTGGCAAACAGGTCTATGGAGGGAAGCCCCCATTTCAAGAAAATCTTTTGAACCACTAAAGGATGTAGCTGCCACTCGTGTGGTTGCAGAATCCTGCTCAATCTGTCGGCCAGGGAATTCTCCTGGCCTGTAAGATAGACTGCTTTGAGGAGCATGTTGTGTTTCTGGGCAAAGGAACAGAGGTCCTGGGCCTCCTGGCAAAGGGGCTGGGAACCAGTTCCGCCCTGTTTGTTCACATAGAACATGGCTACCTGGTTGTCTGTCTGGATCAAGACAGACTGTTGTGCCAGGGAAGCAGTAAAGGCCTTGAGGGCCAAGCGGATAGCTCTAAGTTCCAGTAGGTTGATCTGCTGGGACGCCTCCCAATGAGACCACAAGCCCTGGGTGCACTTGTCTAGGCAGTGTGCTCCCCAACCCTGCAGAGAGGCATCGGTGGTCAGTACCACTGAATGAGGTGGGATCTGAAAGGGCACCCCCACCAGCAGATTGGGGGGGGTGTAACCACCAGTTGAGGGAGGCCAGGAAACGGTGGGACACTCTGATCCTGTCTCTGAGACTGCCTGAGGCTTGTGACCACTGAGTCCGAAGGCACCACTGGGCAGGCCTCATATTGAGCCTGGCATTGGGGGTCACCTGTACTGTCGACGCTATGTGGCCCAGAAGCCTGAGACAGAGTCTGGCAGAGACCAGGGACCTGTGCAGAAACGTGCTGGCGAGGTCCATGAGCCTTTGTGCTCGGTCCACTGGTAAGAATGCTCTTGCCAGCTGAGAATCCAACCTTGCTCCTATGAACTCCAAGTTCTGGGAGGGGAGCAAAGTGGACTTTGCGAAGTTGATGACAAAGCCCACCTTTTGGAGCAGTTCTATGGTCCTGTTGGTGGCCTGTTGAACTTCTAGGGAAGTTTGGCCTCTGATGAGCCAGTCGTCTAGGTAAGGAAACACAAAGATGCCCCGATTTCTCAGGTAGGCTGCCACCACTGCCAGGCACTTGGTAAACACCCTGGGAGCGGAGGTCAGTCCAAAAGGCAGTACTCTGTACTGATAATGGTTTCCTCCCACAAAGAACCTGAGGTACTTTCTGTGGTCTGGATGAATAAGGATGTGAGTGTAAGCATCCTTTAGATCTAAAGAGCAAAGCCAATCTCCCTGCTGGAAGTAGGGCAGAAGTGTTCCAAGAGTAAGCATCTTGAACTTCTCTTTCACTAGAAACTTGTTCAGGTTTCTGAGATCCAAAATGGGTCAAAGACCACCGGTTCTTTTTGGCACCAGGAAATACCTGGAGTAAAACCCGTGACCTTGCAAGTGGGGAGGCACAGGCTCCACCGCCTTGTCCATTAACAGACCTTTTAGCTCCTGGAGGAGAAGGGCTGTATGCAGGGGAGGACGAAAAGGTTCCCCTGGGAAGTGTGGCGGAGGCAGTTGGTGAAAGTGCAGGGCATAGCCTCAATGGACTATGTCCAGCACCCAACTGTCTTGGGTTATCAAGGGCCACTTGTGGGCGAACAAGGCTAGGCGGCCTCCTGTGCAGGGTTGGGTCTGCAAGGGAGGTATGGCTATGCTCAAGGAGTCAAAAACCCCCACCCTGCTGAGTGGGAGCAAGGGCTGCAGGCTTGGGGGTCCTCTGCCTACAGGGCGCATTACCCTGGCCCTTGGCTTGCTGACCCTGGGGGGCAGCTTGGGCAGCCGGATATTGTGAGTACTGTTTGTAGGCAGTGCCCTTCCTGGGGTAAAAGGACTTTTTACCCGAGCCCTTCTTCTTATGAGAAGGGGCAGAGGTCTTCCTCGACAATCTTGTCCTCGTGAGGTGCTCTATCTCGAGCTGAGCGGCCTTCTCGGCCACAGGCTTGCCAAAAAGGTTTTCACCTCGGCAAGGGACATCGACCAACTTGTCCTGAACCCATGGCTCGAGGTCCGATGACTGCAGCCATGCCTGGCGTCAGGCCGCGATGCCGGCTGCCGCTACTCGGGCCGAAGCCTCGAAGCCATCGTAGGCGGCGCGGGACATGAACTTAGAGCATTCCCGGATCCTCGAAGACAAGGACTTAAAACTCTGCAAGGGTTCCCCGGAGAGACCAGAAGAGAATCCGGCCAACTCCTTGGCCAGGTCTTGTAAATACATGCCCATGTACAGCTGGTAAGTCTGGACACGGCAAGCAAGCATCGAGCCCTGAAAGCACTTTCTACCGACGCCATCAAGGCTTCGGGCTTCCCTTCCAGGAGGCACCGCGGAGTGCATCTTCTGATTCTTCAGATGATGCATGGCCGATTCCACAACCATGGAATGGTGTGGTAGCTGTGCTTCTGGAAGCCAGGACTCTTTCGGAGCCGATAGATGGAATCGACTCGCTTGCTCAAAACCAACGCCGAGGCCAGTGCCTCCCACATCCGGAAGAGGAGCCGTTCCAGCATCGGAGGAACCGAGACAGTAAAGGCCTCCTTCGGAGGAGAGTCATACTGCAGAGCATCGAGCTCTTCGGCTCGAGGCTCCTCCTCGGGGTCAGCCGAGATAGCCAGGGCAGCGGCCATATCGCGGACAAACTCCGAGAACCTAGTATCCTCCGGAGGGGATCTACTCCGGGACTCAGACTCTGGTGAGTCCGAAGGGACACACCGAGTCTTGAAGGTGTCAGGAGACTCCTCGTCTTCGGTCTCCCAAGCAGACTCGTCCGATGTCGAGTCGAGGTCCGACCCCGAGGGGCCTCTAGGCACCTGCCCCGACGTCGGTGGCACCGGCGTCGAGACCCTCGGTCCCAAACGGGAGGTCGAGGGAGACCTCGACCGAGGACGACTTCGAGCCGCAAGGGACTCGAGTATCGGCTCGGTCTCGGGGTCGACTTCGAAGTCGATGTCCCGGTGGTCGGGGCAGATGTGCCAGACAGGCTGGCCATCAGTGCCCGCTGCTGATCCATGAAGGCAGACATTCTGATCTCCAAGGCTGTCAACCTGAGACTCAGCTCGGGGGACGCAGCAGCCCCCAACTCGGGCCCCAGCGGCGCCGGGCCCGACGTCAGTACTCGGGGAGGCGAGTCCACGAGGACAACAGGACTTATGTTTCCAGCAGACTCCGGCTCCATGCGAGGAACTTTAGTTGGCTTCTCCTGGTCCACGGGCCTGGGACGACGGTTGGGGGTCTTAGACCTGGCCCTCGAGGGCTCAGGGACCTCTTCCGACGCCGCCCTCGCGAGCCGCTTCTTCCTCTTATGTTCCCGGTCGGGGGACCCCTTGTCCGAGGAGCTCCGACGCCTCTCGGGATCGGAATCCCAAGATGTCGAGGCCTCAGACGAGGTCCGGGCCCGGGCAGAGGCCGAGTCCGAGAAAAGCCTTTCACTTTGTTGCTGACCACTTCGGAGGGCCTTGGAAGACATTTTTCCACATGGCCCGCACGTTTTAGAATCGTGGTCCGGGCCAAGGCACCAAAGGCAGCAGTCGTGTGTGTCGGTGAGAGACATTATCTTCTTACACCGATCACACTTTTTAAAACCACTGGAAGCCATCGGGGAGAAAAGGGTCCCCGCGAGGTCAAAGGACCGGCCTTCCAGGGAAAAAGAAAAAGAATTGGCGCGAGCGCCTAGCCACTAAGGGCAAAAACCGAAAAAGGAAAAAAGGGATTCGATACCGGTGTACCGAACCCGGCGGGAGGGGAACCGACGTCGAATCTGAGAAAAAAGCGAAATAACGCCAAGAAAAAACTTCTCTTTTCCAGGAAAAAAAGGACACACGTCTGATGGGCTTCACGGAAAAAAAGAGACTGAGGTAAGATGGCACCTTTAGGCGGGAAGGGAACCGCGCATGCGTGCCAGCATTCCCAAAGACTTTCATGGAAAGCTGGGGAAATGCTCCGCTGGGGCTTCATCGGCGTCGATGACACCCATAAGTGAGGACTGACTTCCTGCTTGGTCCTGGAGAAAGGGTTTTTTTATAGGGTTTCTTTCTGGCTGGAGTAGCTGTAGATTTTGACAATCCATCTAAAGTGATATTGTCAGCATCTATCTCAATAGCCCTTTCTTGCCAATTCTTGCCAAAGAGGTTTTCTCGTGTGCAAGGGATGTTTCCCAATTTATCCTGTACCAAAATCTCCAAGTCTGATGCCTGAAATCAGGCAATCCGACGTGCACCAATGGCAATAGCAGAGGTTCTGCTGATGCATTCAAAACAGTCAAAGGCTGCACAATTTACAAACTTGGAGACATCTTGAGCATGCTTGACAAGAGTAAGGAAGTCTTGTCATTTGTCATCAGGGAGAAGGGGGCTCATAAGCTCCAAATCTCCTGTGACCTCTTTGAGGAACATTCCTACATATAAAATATATGAGCTGATCCTAGCTGAAAGCATGGAAACCTGAAATGTTCGACGCCCAAAAGCGTCAAGAGTCCTGCATTCATGACCTGGAGGATTGGATGCATGTCTTTTTGCACTTTTCATCCTACACATGGCTGACTCTACTACCATTGAATGGTTTGGCAGCTGAGTCTTTTGAAAACCAGGACATGGTGGAACTCGATACATGATATCGAGTCTCCTAGAATGAGGAGATGTGTCAGAGGTGTCTCCCACTTTCTGAGCATCAAATCATGAAGGATTTCATGAATGGGCAGAGTGGCTGCCTTAGGAGCCTTAGGGTATTGGAGAATTTCCAATTCCTTTGCTCTAGGTTCTTTTTCAGGAGCTACCGTGATTGAAAGGCCTCGGGTGTTGGGGAGAAGAGGAGTCTTCCTGGAGAAACACTCTGGTACCGGCAGAATTATCAGAGTCATCGGAATCAGAGGATTCGAAGTATCTCTAATCCCAATGTTCATGCAAAGCACGGTCTCGGTATCGATCGAAGTCGGTATCGAGTTGGTCTGGTACCGATCTGTCGATGCCAGCAAAAGTCGGCATGGGAGAAATTCCCACCGGTGCCGGTACCGTTGGTGCTGGTATCGGCATCGGTACCGGTGTCGGTACTGGTGCCCATTGAACCACCGGTGTCAATGATACCGCAGCTGTAAGGAGAGCTGCAAGACTGCGCTCGATAGCGAGGAATCTCTGGTCTATTGACGCTGCCGATTCCTGGGTATCGGTACTGGTAAAAGCAGCCGGAACCCCTGAGCATGGCAGCAGTAGTTCTGCCAAGGTCGAAGCCTCAAGAATATCCTGGAACCCCGTTAATGCTTTGGAGGCCAAAGCCTCCCACCGGGGCTGTTTTGCCAGTGCAGTTTCCTCAAGGGCAATTCCAATGGCCTCTGGATGCTTTGAAGGAGAGCTACCCTTTGAGGACCGGCTCTTATGTTTAGTTACCTGAGATCCATGGGAGGAAAACGAGGCTCTTGAAGACGTTGATGCAATGGACCTGGCATCCGAAGAAAAGAGGGTACCGAGCTGTTCTGTCTTCCTCTTTTAGTCATCCCCATACAAGAGAGACACTCAGATGGAGAATGGTCAGGGCCTAAACATTTGAGACACCAGTCATGGGTGTCTGTGACGGAGATGGTACCGCCACACTTAGTACATTGTTTGAAACCACTAGCTGGTTTTTCCATCTTTTAGGAAAAATGGGGCCTAATGCCCAAAATGGTGCCTAGCGCCAAAAAGAAAACGTTTCTGAAGAGAAACAGTTCAGAAGTATATATATATATATATATATATATATATATATATATATATATATATATATATAATTCTTTTTTTTAGAAAGGAAGAAAAAAGAACCGGCGGTACCGGTAGTTGTCGTGCGGAGGCAGACGCGACCACAAGAAAACAAGTTTAAAGAAGAAATTTTCTGCGGTGACAGGGAATATGTCCTGTCGGCTCCGCGGAAAACAAAGAACTGAAGAGGGACAGTTGGAAAGGCGGGAAGGCAGCGCGCATGTGCTGAGGGATGCTCCCAAAAGTGTTCTTATTGGACGCTGGGGAGCGTTCCCATGCAGGCTCCATCGTTACCGACGATACCCATATGTGAAGACTACATTCCTGCTTGTTCCTGGAGATAACATTACATAGTTTGATTAAGCAAAATACACAGAAAACATAACGTCATTAGTTCTGTTAGGGAGGGGGGATGGGCAAAGGGAGGGGTTAATAAGCGGAACAGACCAGTAGATCACTGAATCCATCCGCCTACAGTACTTCATATGAACAGATCGTGAAAGTACTCTTTTTTTTACATTTTCATAAATATCAATTTTTCAAACATTCCAAGTTAAAATTAGTATTTTTCCAACACAATTTCCATTCATATCCCCCCTCCCCCAGAGAGCCTCCCATTCCAACTCTGTCATCATCTTCATCCACCGCTCAAAACCATCCCTTTAACACCTAGACCACCAGAATCCTGCTTTCAACTCCCTTTTCCATGTTGTACAGTATATATTTATCTAATTTCAACCACTCCTCCCCATCCAATACATATATATCTTTCAGCATATCTGTTAACTTTTCCATTTTTCCCTACAAACCCACAGCCTGTTCTGCCAATCATCCACTGAAGATACGTTTTCTTGTTTCCAATGGGAAGTAATTTCATATCTAGGCAATGCCATTCTCCCTAACCTCTTTGCTCTTTAACTTTCTCGGCATCGTGACCAATAATAACTACTTAGAGCAATGTGGCACACCCCCCATTCATTTCTACTCTAATACTCTCCCAGTATCCCTTAATTTTTGTATAGTGCCACCAAATATGCATGAAATCCCCTCTTTCTCCAGAAAACAGTCCATAGACTTACTGGTGGATAATATCCCCTATATAATATTTTATAGATGTTCTTTTTTATGAGAGTGCTTATACATTTGTCTGTACAGTGCTGCGTATGCCTTGTAGCGCTATACAAATGATCAGTAATAGTAATAGTATTTTCCCCATTCCTTGAAATATTCTCTTCCATTTTTCCACCCATTTCTTCCTAATATTCCTTTCTCATTCCAACATAAAATTGTGTTTATGAAAGTCTTTTTCCCCTGGGTATTGATAAAATTTGGTTACTGCCCCCTTCAATCCCCTCAAGAAACCCCATACAGTAAAGTCCTCCAGGCCAGCTGCCTTCTCCTTCCCTTCCCCACCCCCCATTTCCTTAGGTAGTGTTGAATTTGCATGACATACAGAAAATGTTCCACCTCTTCAACTCATATAGTTCCTGCATTTCTCTAAAGAGAATCGTTTCTCCCATGCCCACTAACTGCCCATATGTTATCAGGCCTTTCTCTGCCCACCTTCAAAATATCCCTTACTCCCTTCCCTTCAAAAACTCATAATCTAGTCTCACTGGCATCAGTAAGAACCTTTCCTTCCCCATTGCTTTTATCCTTTACATCTCCACCCATATCTTTAATAAATGCTCAGTGAATGGGTTAACCTCCTTTCCCCACCAAATGTAATGCTTTAACTATATCCCTACCAATCCTCCCTGCTCAATCTTTACATAATATTTTCCCCTCCTCCACTTTCCACTCTGTTAGATGTTTTAACTGCCCCGCGAGGTAATATCTTGGACAATTTGGGACAGCCAGTCCCCCTCTCCCTTTCTCTTATATAGAATACTCCTCACTACCCTTGGATTCTTGCACCCCAAATATATTTCCCAATTACCTTCTGTAATCTACTGTATATAGCACTCTTTTTGGTACCTATATTGGTAGAGACTGAAAACAAAAGAGCAGTCTCGGCATTCATTTTCACTGCAGCTATTCTACCCCACCAGAATAGGTACTCCTCATTTATTTATTTATTTAACAGCTTTTCTATACTGCTTTATCCTATGGTCAAGGCGGTTTACATTGAAACAGAACTTGATACATTGTAACAGGGGTAAGAAACTTGGAGGGAGCCTAATACATTGTAACAGGGTAATGTAACCCTAATCTCTCGAGCAGAAATAACTCGCATATACCAGAACACTCGCAAAAGCCTCAGGGAAACGCAGGACCTAAAAAAAAATTTGCAAAGACCTCTGATCATTACTCTCCCTGCAACAGTCCATTGGACACTCTCAAATGTCCTCCCCTACAATTCTCTCACCCCCCCCCCCCCCTGCCACGGGCCCCCACCCCTTCTTCTCTACATAGTTTGTTGTACATAAGTGCAACTGTTAACACGTTTCTACTGTAATTCAACTAAATGTTCGATATAAACCTTTTGAGTTCTTGTTCCATGTAAATCACCTTGATTCCCAGATAAGGTGGTATAGAAAAACAGTTAAATAAATAAAATGAACTTGGAAAGAGTTTAATATTAGAGGGGAATCAATGTTCATGAGAGGGGGAGAATAAGGAGGTAGGGGAGGGGGAAAATAAGGGGGGAGGTGAGGGAGGACGACAAGGGACAGAGGCTGTTGTATGAAGGGATTATGTCCTGTCCTCAGTGAAGTAGGCTGTAAATAGGTGAGTCTTGAGGGCCTGTCTGAACGTTAAGTCTTTTGTGGTCTGGAATTTGCATGGATTCAGTTCCAGAGGGAAGGTGCATATAGGGAGAAGGCTCTTCTGGATGTGGTGGTGCTGGATCTGGTGAAAGACGCTGGCATTTATATAGAACCCTCTCTATTTAATTAATTTTTTACAATTGAGTTCATATAATTTAGAGGTGTCCGGGCTAATTTCTATCCCAAAATATCTAATCTGACTTCTTCCGCAGCAAAATGGGAACACTTTTCAATCTCTGCACTTCCTTTCTCCCCTACCATGAAGTTCAAAATCTCTTTTTTATCCATATTCATCTTGAAGCCTGGCAAATATTCAAACTGCCTCATCTCTCTCGTTATTATGGTCAGTGTCACTCCCAGATATTCAACATACAGCAATATGTCATCTGCAAAGAGGGCTCTCTTATGCTCCCCTTGCTGTACTCTTATACCACATACATCCTCATTCTCCAGTAGATGACTAGCCAGGGGCTCTACTGACAAAGCAAAGAGCAATGGGCAAAGTGGGCACTCCTGCCTCATCCCTTTCTCCAGAATCAGTTCTGATGTATATCTCCCATTGACCCATATCCTCGCCTTTGCCTGCTCATATAATTTTTTTACCCACCCTATAAATATATACCCCCATTCCCATTTTAACTAACTCTCTCCATAGAAATTCCCAGTTTAACCTATCTAATGCTTTTTCAGCATCGGCAACCATCAGTAATACCGGGATCCTCCCCCCTCTCGCTGTCCATTATCAGTTGTAGCATTCTCTTTATTTTATCAGCAGCCTGCCTAACCTCATATAAAACCCATTTGGTCTTGATAGATCAATTCTGGCAAGGCTCTTGCCAACCTTTGCACCAATATTTGGGCCCACATCTTTAAATCTTCATTTAATAATATAGGCCAATACAACCTGCAAGTTGTTGATCCCTACCAGGCTTGGGCAGTACCATAATTCCCATCCCTGCCATAGATCTGGGCAAAGGGCTCCCCTTAAGCAAAACAATTAAACAGATTGATCATTTTGCCCACAAATTCCTCTTTGATATTTTTATAACCCTCCACCTTCCCAGACAATCAATCCAACCCAAGTATATTGTTAGTCGGTATCATTCCAATTGCCCACTCCACCTCCAACTGCAATACTGGTCTCTCTATCCCTTCCTTCACTTGCTCTGTTAATTTGGGAAAGTACAAGTATTTAGCAATTTCCTCCTCACTCCCTTTCCCATCTCTTCCATACAACTTCTTAAAAAATCGGAGAAACGACTCTCCAATCTCCCCATCACCGTAAACTATATCTTATTCTTTTTCCCTTCTATCTTTTGTACATTTGCTGTATACACCAGGGTTCTGGCTAATAATCAACTTTATTTGTTACCATGTTCATACAAATTCTGTCGCAATCTAATTAAATAAAAATCTCTCTTCCAATAGCATTTCCTGCAGTTTTCTTCTCTCCTGTCATAACTGCCCCCCCCCCCCCCAAAAAAAAAATCCTTCCCTTGTAGGTCTCTCCTTATTTATTTTTTCCAGTCTTAACAGATTTTCCAAACACTCCATTTTGTTCTTCTTCCTTTCCCTTTTTTTCCTCACCCCCCATTTTATTTTATTTATTTAACAGTATTTTTAAACCGCCTTATCTTATTAATCAAGGTGGTATCACAGCAAACAATCGGGTAAAGTGAGTGTGTTAATCATGCAGTGCGGGTGAAATTTAGTTGAGTGTGTGTTGTATCGTGTGCTGGATTTGGGTGAGCTATGTACAAGGTGTGGTGTATTGTGTGCTAGAGTGGTTTGAGCTATTTTACGATAACTCCCCTGATTATTACCTTCATAGTATCCCACGCTATCCCCAATCCTACTTCCTCATTATCATTTTTAGCCCAAAATTCTCTTAGTATATTTTCTACTTCTTCAACCACTCTCCCATCTTGCAGTAAAGATTCATTCACATGCCAAAATCTATTATTTCCTAGCCCTATTCCCTGCAGTTTCCTCCAAACTGGAGCATGATATGAGAAAGCCATGGTGCCAATACCTGTTTCATTCATTTGTATGAAAAGATTATGGCTGACAAATAAGTAATCAGTTCTCATATAATTAGCATGAACATGCTAATAAAAAGAATAATCTTCGTCTTTGGTGTTGTAATCCACTAAATTCAACTTTCGTAAAAACTGTTGTAGACTCTACTTTTGGAACTTTTATCCCCCCCTTCTTCCGAATGATCCCAATAGCAATATTACAATCACCATCAACTATCATCATGCCTTTCAACAAACGCTAGCAGTTCTTGCTGCACTAAATGAAAAATCTTACCTAATCCCAATTGGGAGCATACAAGCTGACCAATGTTAGTCCCCATGCCACCCTTTCACCATTAAAACATCTTCCCTGCCATCTTTATATATGTCAGCCACCTCAAAGAAAAGGTTATCCCTCACCAAAATCACTACCCCAGCCATCTTCCCTCCCCCTTTAGCCACAAAGAAATATCACTTTGCATACCCCTCAATTCTCAGCAACCTCTCATCCACTGCCCTTAAGTGTGTTTCCACTTCAAGCAACAATTCCTTGAATATCATCTGCCTTTTCCTGGTGCTATTAAGCCCATGCATATTCCAAGATCCTACTCACACTTCCTTCCCCATTAATTCAGCTAATCTTCCCCCTCCCCTTTTGCCCCTCCTTTTGGCTATCTGTTCCCCCCTTCCCCACACACGCCTCTCTCACAATCATCTCTCCAGTATAACCACCAAACTAGTAGCCAAAAGCAACTCCACGGAGAGGTGGAGGGGTTGTGAGGACTTATTCCTGCTGTCTGCAGAGAACACCTGCTACAGGTAACTACAATCTCTCTGAGGACAATCAGGAAATAAGTCCTCACATATGAGACTCCCAAGTTACATGCTACTTAACACAAAAAACAGCCCAACTGGGACAACAAACTGGAGAACCAAAACAAACAGCATGGGTAGTCCCTCTCAGGGACTCGATTGATTCAGCGTTCCCAGCATATATCGACACCGGGAAGACTTTCAGTAGCCTGGATGGACAGAAGGGCTGGTGGGAAGGAGTTGAACCTAAGTCCCAAACAGATGCCAGAGTATGGCTTGGCCAAAGTTATGGTCGCACCATGGAATGATACAGAAGCATTTTAATATCCTTGGTTTTGTTTTCCATATGATTCCTACCATTCTACTTGCTTTCTTGGCTACCATTGCACACTGGGCAAAGGGTTTATTTATTTATTTATTTAGCTGTATTTATATCCCGCTTTTCACCGGGTCAAAGCGGTCAATTGGGGGATACATGTAACACGAGGGGATATGAGACACATACACTAATACTTACAGGGAACATGGGCAATGGAGGGTTAAGTGGCTTGCCCAAGACCACAAGGAGTGCCTATAGGACTAGAAATCCCAGTCCCTCCGGCCTGAGATTGCTGTCCCCAGGTGGAACTTGAACTCCCGGCCCTCCGACCTGAAGTACCTTGTCCTAACCACTAGGCCACTTCTCCCTCAACGTATTATCCATGACGCCGCCTAAATCCTTTTCTTAGGTGGTGGTTCCTAATCTGGAACCTTGCATCGTGTAACAATAGTCTGGGTTGTTCTTCCCTAAGTGTACAACTTTGCACTTCTCCACATTAAATTTCATCTGCCATTTGGATGTCCAGTCTTCCAATTTATCAACATCCTCTTGCAATGTTTCATTAATCCTCTTGTGTTTTAACAACTTTGAATAATTATGAGTCATCTACAAATCTGAAAACTTCACTCATTATTCCCATTTCCGGGTCATTTATGAAGATGTTAAAAAGCAGTGGGCCCAGCACAAATCCCTGGAGTACTCCACTATTCACCTTTCTCAATTGAGAAAACTGGTCATTTAGCCCTGTTCTCTGCTTTCTATATTTTAACCATCTTCTGATCCACAATAGTACACTGCCTCCTAACCCATGACTTTTTAATTTTGCCAAGAGTCTCTCATGAGAGGCCTTATCAAAGGCTTTCTGAAAAGACAGATACACTATATTGACTTTGCCTACCTGTTTATTCACACTTTCAAAAAAATAACAAAATAGTAAGACAAGATTTTCCTTGGCTAAATCCACGTCGGCTTTCTCCCATTAAACCATCACTATCTACATCAGCGGTTCTCAACCTCTGGGTCGCGACCCCCACGGGGGTCACCACAGGATTTACCAGGGGTTGCCTCACTCCGCCAAGTTAAAAAAAATAAAAAAGCACACAAGTTGCTGCCGCTGCCGAGTTCACTTCTCGGCAGCGGCAAACTCACCACCTCCCTTCTTCTGCAGCCGCGGCTCCCTGCCTCTTAGGGAACCGCGGCTGTGCCTGTGAAAATGTTGTGGAGCCTTCCCATCTCTCAACGGGCTCTGTACAGCATTGTCCCGCCTCCAAAGGAAGTGGTAAACAACTTCCTTTGGAGACGGGACAATGCTGCACGGAGCCCATCAAGAGACAGAAAGGCTCCGCAACGGCTTCACAGGCACAGCTGCGGTTCCCTAAGAGACAGAGAACCGTGGCTGCAGAAGAACAGGGCAGTAGCAAGCAGACATAGGGAGAGGGGAGGAGGGGGCAGGGAACCTGCAACAGGGCTGACATGGAGGGAGGGGGCTGACATTGACAGAGGGGGGCTGACATGGAGGGAGGGCTGACATGGAGGGAGGGCTGACATGGATGGATGGATGGAGGGATGGATGGAGGGAGAGAGGGGTGCTGACATGGACAGAGGGGGGCTGACATTGAGGGAGGGAGGGGGCTGATAAGGACAAAGGGGAGGGAGGGGGCTGACATGAACAAAGGGGAGAGACAGGGGGACATACTGGACAGACAGGGGATAAATGCTGGACAGAGGGGAGAGACAGTGCGGGTTAGGATTATAATGGGCTGTTGGGGGGCTAGCACTGGTAATGGGCAGATCGGTGGGGCTAGGACTGGTAATGAGTTGATTAGGGAAGGCTAGGACTGGGAATGGATTGATCAAGGGGGGGGTTGGGAATGGTAATGGACTGATGGGGGCTAGCATTGGAAATGAGCTGATCGGGGAGGTTAGGTCTGGAAATGGGCTGATTAGAGGAGGCTAGGACTGGTAATGGACTGATGGGGGGTAGGACTAGTAATAGGCTGATTAGGGGAGGCTAGCACTGGTAATGGGCTGAGGGGGACTAGCACTGGAAATGGACTGAAGGAGGCTAGCATTGGAAATGAGCTGATCGGGGAGGCTAGGACTGGTAATGGGCTGATGGGGGGGGGGGGGTAGGACTGGTAATGGGCTGATTAGGGGAGCCTAGCACTGGTAATGGGGTTGAGGGGGGACTAGCACTGGAAGTGAGCTGATTGGGGGGGCTTCAACTGGAATGGGCTGATGGTGGGGAGGGGATCTGCTGGCCTTGGAAGAAAACTGGGGGCTAGGGCTACAAATGGGCTGATGCGAAGGGATGGGATAATGGGACTGGAAGGGAGTGGATGCTGAGAGGGGCTGCCATGGCATTTGGACTAGAAGGAGCTGGACAGTGGGGAAGGAGGGGGACTGGAAGGGAATGGACACCAGTGGCAGTCATGGGAATGCAAATTGACATTGGAAGGTACTGGGAGGGAGGACTGGAAAAGGGCTGATACTGGGAAGGGTTACGGGGACTGGAAACAGGCTGATGAAAAGAAGTGAAGAAAACAAAAGAAGAGATAAGAAATGGCAGATGGACCACAGACCACAGAAAGAGAGCTAAGAGAAAACAGGAAAGCAGAAGCCTCAGATCGGGACCAGCATGATCAGAGAATAAATTGGACAGACAACAAAGGTAGAAAAAATAATTTTATTTCATATTAGTGATTTGACTACAAAATCATAATAATTTTGAAATCAAATATTGTTACTTGTTGTTGTGATTAATTATTGTGGTTTAAATAAGTAAATTTTATAAATAAAAACATATTGCAAAGGCCTATAATATATTAATAATTCAACAAATGATTACAGCGACAATGCGTTAACGGAAAAGGAAGAGAGACACATTTGATTTTATCATTGGGGGTCATCACAAGTTGACCAATGGTAAAAGGGGTCGCAGTACAAAAAAGGTTGAACCACTGATCTACATGTTCAGTAATTTTATTCTTTATGATGGTTTCTACCATTTTGCCTGGTATTGACGTCAGGCTCACTGGGTCTGTAGTTTTCTTTATCACCCCTGGAACCCTTTTTAAAAATGGCATTACATTGGCCATTCTCCAATCTTTAGATACTACAGATGATTTTAATGATAGTTCACAGATTACTAATAGTCGGTCTGCAATCTCATATTTCAGCTCTTTCAACACCCTTGGATGTATGCCATCTGGTCCAGGTGATTTGCTACTCTTCAGTTTATCAAGCAATTGTAATACATCTTCCTGGTTTCTTTCAATTCTTTGGATACATCATCTTTAAATACCATTTCAAGCATGGTTAACTTCCCTATATTATCTTCAGTAAAGACCGAAGCAAAGAATTCATTCAGTTTCTCTACCATGGCTTTGTCCTTCTTTAGCCCTCCTTTTACCCCTCTATCATTTAAATAGTCCAACTAACTCTCTCACAGAGTTTTTGCTATGAATGTACTTGAAAAAGTTTTCATCATGTGTTTTTGCTATTATGGCAAGTTTTTTTTCAAATTTTATCTGCCTGCCTTATCACTGCTTTGCATCTAACTTGCCAGTGCTTATGTTGTTTCCCTTTTTCATATCAAGGAGAGCCCCAATGAATTTGAGGTGCTCTGCAAGTTTCAGGTGGGATTTCAGGTAGTTGATTACAAAGCCCAGCTACTCCAGAACCTTATTTATTTATTTAGCTGTATTTATATCCCGCTTTTCACCGGGTCAAAGCGGTCAATTGGGAGATACATTTAACATGAGGGGATATGACACACATACGCTAATACTTACAGGGAACATGGGCAATGGAGGGTTAAGTGGCTTGCCCAAGACCACAAGGAGTACCTATAGGACTAGAAATCCCAGTCCCTCCGTCCTGAGATTGCTGTCCCCAGGTGGGACTTGAACCCCCGGCCCTCCGGCCAGAAGTACCTTGTCCTAACCACTTGTCCTAACCTTGATGGTATGCTGCAAGGCCTGGCAAACCTCATCCGGAGAGCAGCCTCTTGCCAACCTGTCGTCCAGGTAGGGGAAGATGAAAATCCCCTACACATGGAGAAAAGCAACTATGACCGCTAGGCACTTGGTAAAAACCCTGGGAGCTAATGCAAGTCCGAAGGGAAGAACCCTGTATTGATAGTGCCTGCCGCTGATGATAAAGTGGAGGTATTTTCGGTACATGAGTGAATAAGAATGAGGGTGTAGGCATCTATTAGATCCAAGGATCACAGCCAATCTCCTTGCTGGAGGTAGGGAAGCAACATTCCAAGGAATACCATTTTGAACTTCTCTCTAACCTGGAAACGATTTAGATTGCAGAGATCTAGAATGGGTCAGAAGCCATTCGAATTTTTGGGGACCACGAAGTATCAGGAGTAGAACCACTTTCCTGCCTCAGATGGCGAAACCAGTTCCACCGCCCTGGCTTCCACAAGGTTGGTCATTTCCAACTGGAGAGGTTCGCGATGGTGAGGATCCAGAAGACATTCCCCTGGAAAGAACGGAAGGGGGGTCTGCTCGAAGTGTAGGAGATAACCCTCCTTCACTAACTGTAATGCCCAGGTTTCAGTGGTGATGCTGAGCCAACTGTAGGCAAAGAACTGGAGACACCCCCCAATGTGCTGTGGAACTGGGTCTGAAAGAGAAGGAAAGGCCGTGGTCTGGAGTTAAAATCCCCCTCTCCAGGCTGTGGCTGAGAAGCTGGTTGGGAATTTGGTGTCTTAGGCCTATGTTGTTGTCTTTAGCCTTCACCCTTAGCCTGCTGCCCCTATGGGGACACCTGATAGGAGTGATACGGGGGATAAGCACCGTAGGCGTTCTTCTTCTTTGGGTAGAAGGACTTTTCCCCCAAAGTCTTCTGTTAGGAAGGGTCAGCAGTCTTCCTGGAAAGCCTGGTCATGGTGAGTAATTCTGTCTCCAATTCAGCAGCCTTTTCCGTCATGGGTTTGCCAAAAAGGTTTTCTCTCCAGCATGGGACATCAGCCAATTTGTCCTGAACCCATTGCTCCAGGTCTGAGGACTTGTAGCCATGCCAGGCAGCGGGCATCAATGCCCACCGCAGTCACTCTGGCCACAGGCTCAAAGCTGTCATAGGCTGCCCGAGTCACAAATTTAGAGCAGTCCTTGGTTTTACTGACGAGGCTCCAGAAGTGCCCTAGATGGTCACCGGAAAGCCCAGCCGAGAATCCATCAAGCTCCCCTGCCAGATCTCTCAAGTACATGCCCATGTACAGCTGGTATGCTTGTATACGGGCCATGAGTATCGAGTCCTGGTAGCACTTCCTACCAAAGCCATCCATAGTATGGGTCTCCTGACCCAGGAGCGCTGAGGAATGCATCTTAGTGCTCTTGATGCGGAGCATAGCTGACTCCAACTCCATGGAGTTGTGAGGCAGTTGTGTTTTCTAAAATCACGGGTGTTTGCAGACTCAATACATGGAATTGAGCTGCTTGCTCACTGTAAACAAAGTAAGTGGGGTCTCCCACATCCTCAGAAGGAGCCGCTTCAGAATGGGTTGGACAGGGACCGTGATGGTCTCCTTTGGCAGGGTGGGATACTGAAAGATCTTGACCTTCTCCACTCAAGGCTCTTCCTCTGCCTCCAGGGTAAACGGCAAGGCCTTTCTCATGTCCCTCACAAACTCCAGGAAGGAGAGGTCCTTGGGAGGGGATCTTCGATGCTCCAGAGGAGGGGAGGGATCCAAGGGCACATCTCGGTGCCTCGCTGTCTCCAGAGATTCGTCCTCAGTCTCCCAGTCGGAGTCCGAGTCACTGATGAACTCGAAGTACCGATGGGATCGAGGGCTCCATTGATGATGAGATGGGGTCCTCGGTTCTTGATGTTTGGAACTGGAGGCAACGGAGGAGATGGGCTACACTGACCAGGATTGGCAGCAGTCTCGGGATCCAGAGGAAACTGCAAAGGTTTCGAGGATCGGCTGCACCTCAGCTAGCAAGGCCTCTGCAATGGATGGGGCCATCAATGGCACCAAGGAACCGGAGTTACCCAGCCCTCAGGAGTGGGGGGGGGAGGGGGGGTTGCACTATGAAGACAGCCAGGCTGCATTCAAGCTAACATCCTCTCCACCAGTAGGGTGGCTCTGCAGCTGCCGATGTCCGCCCCGATGCCGGCTCCTTTGGCAGAGACTCCATGAGGGTTATAGCCTCGGGAGAAACGTGCTGAACCTCCAAGGTCTCAGGAAGCAACTCCTCCAACCGGGGCAACTTGGAAGGCCGCTCCCAGCCTTCGCCCTCGGAATCGCGTCGAGGGCTCCGATGCCAATGACCAGAGGTTTTCCCTCTAGTATTGGCATTGCCCTTCGACACCAACTCTGACAGAGTCCATTCCTTCTAGAGGCGCTCCTCATTGAAGGAGAGCTGCCGGTCCGATGTCCCGCAACCTCGAAGCTCGGAGGTCGCCCAGTCTCCTTTCAGAGCCGATGCCTCATATGGAGTCTTCGAGGATGTCAACGCAGAGGTCGATACCGGGGATGGTGTCGAGGCCTTGGAATCTAACGATTCCCCCTGCTTTTCTTGGTTCTTGAGACCCTTGTGTGTCATCTGCAAGCACAGAGAGAAAGTAGAAGGCTCATGGTCGGCTTAGAAACATTGAAGGCATGAATTGTAATGGTCGGTGATTGAGATGGTCCAACCACACTGAGTGTACTTTTTAAAGCCACTGGTTGGGTTTGACATGGTTGAGAAGATGGCTCCCACCAAGTCAAAGGACTCCAATGTCCTCACCAACCAGGGGAGTATGAGAAAAAAATCCATGCACCAAAAAAGAAAATGAAAAGAGACCCAAAGGAAATACACGGCACTGAAGGTCATCAGGATTAATAAAGACACGAACTGACAGTACTGGAATGGCAAAAACTGATGGTTAAAAAATTAACTTATCTCTGGGATTCAGATGGACATCTTAAGGGCTCCGCAGAAAAATTAGACTCTGTCCTTCAGGTGGGAAGAACGGCATGCATGCATGGCATACATTCCAAAAGCTTCCTTTGGAAGATGGGAAGTGTTCCCGTGCGAGCTCTGTTGGTGGCATCACCCATATGTGAGGACCTACTTCCTGCTTGGTTCCGGAGAAAAAGAAGTAGAGATGTACAACGATGACCCTAATCATGGGAAAGCAATAAAGATCCAACAGGTAGCATGAGTTGGGAAGTCAAAAAAGTATTAGGCTTGATAAATCCTAGGCATCAAGTTGCCTAAAAACAGAACCCTGGCTCCTCCCTGGATTTCATTCTGTCACTGCCAATACCACCAAAGAAAGCAAGATTACATGTATCTTGCATCCATCTCAGTTTCCAATAGCTTTAAAATGCATGGCATGGGATTATCCAGTGTAAGTCTTGCAAGACTTGAGACTACAAGATTTATACCAGAATGTTTGTAACGCACATCTTAAAGCTAATGAGAGTCATGATAGATGCAAGGTACAGTAGCTGCTAGCTGAGTGACTGCCTTAGAAATAAGGGGGGGGGAAGAGGAGGAAGAATGACTGACAGAGGGGTGCACAGTGACTGGATGAGGTGGTACCTGGGAGTTGGAAAGGGGGGGGGGATGCACGGTGACTAGCTTAAAGGGTACTTGGGGAGGTGAGGAATGGGTGAAATGAGTGACTAGCTGAGGAAGTGGTGGGGAGGTGGTGAATGGCTAAGGGGGTGCTTGAGAGGTGACAATGAAGGGTGACTGACTGAAGGAGTACCTGAGAGGTAGGGGATGAAGGGCAATTGGCAGACAGAGTACCTGGGAGGTGGGTGGGAGGTGAGGGCTTATTGGCTAAGGAGATGGCAAGGTGAAGCATGACAATTGACAGAGTGCCTGGGAGATGGGTTTAGAGCAGGGCCAGCCCCAGAGTTGGTTCAAGGTGTTGGCACCCTAGATAGACCTTAAGCCTTACACACACCCTTTGGCTGTCAAAATCTATTGTTTAGCTCTGAATACTCTGCTATTTGCTGTGCTGCAACACCCTCCCCCCAAAAACAGAACTTGCTACTCTAGGCAATCATCTAGTTTTTCTAATGGTCAGGCCGGCCCAGGGAGAGAGTGAAGGGAGACTAATCACAAGTAAGGGGTTGGGATTGTTGGAGAGGTGGAGAGACAGTGTGAGAGACAGAGAGAGAGATTGGGTAAGGACAATGTGCATGGGTCATGAACATGCTGCTAACAGCGTGTGGTGGTGGGGGAAGGTAGAGAGAAATCATTTGCTTCTACTGGCACTATGCAGTGTCACAATAGGGGCATGATTTACTAAGCTGTCTTTCTTTTTTTTTTAAAGACACGGAATGGGAAAGACAGCTTTAGTAAATCAAGCCCTAAAGGAACTGTAGTAGACTTCAGAAGAGATCCGCCCCCCTCCCCCCACTCCTCAACTTCAGTATACACAACAGTGAGGGGTGGGAATAGGACTCAGCCACTGGATCTTAGGTTTTTGGTCAAAACCTGTAGGAGTATAATAGAGAAACAGTAGCTAGGAAGAACAGAAGAACAGGCATGCCTTGATAGAGATCACAGGAAAAGCCAAGTCTTCACATGTTTTCTGAAACACGAGATGCACCAAAGATACTATACATAAGCAAAAAAAAATGTTCTAGTATAGTTTTAGTCTGTTTAAGTGAAAATAATAGTGTTACGAAAACAAATGATGTGATGGGTTAAAGAAAATAGATTCACCATGAGATACCAACAGTGGACAGGGAACAAAACGTTTGCAGGGCTCACACCACGGCTTGAATCTCATTTACATTGACATGCAATGTACATGGAACAGAAGAGCAAATGTTTTTTCACTAATAGGCGTGCTGCAAATCAGATCTTTGTTCATTCTTGCAAATGTATTCAAGCCAACTGCTAGTCTTTGAAAACTATCATTAAAAACCTTTGCATGAGCGCATTTTGGCTTATAAAAGAAATAGCAGCTCACCAGCAGAGCACTTTTTGCCAATTAACACACTGCATGGATTATTTCCTCACATCAG
This sequence comes from Ichthyophis bannanicus, assembly GCA_033557465.1. Classification (NCBI taxonomy): domain Eukaryota; kingdom Metazoa; phylum Chordata; class Amphibia; order Gymnophiona; family Ichthyophiidae; genus Ichthyophis; species Ichthyophis bannanicus. The sequence continues at coordinate 1,372,615,160 of CM066032.1, read as the reverse complement.
GAAATATTAATGAAACATTTTATAAGTAGAAAACTACACTCTAGTTACACTGTCATTCAGACACAGTATGTATCAGGTGCTGAGAAAATCTGGAAACCAAGAGCCATAGAGGCTGCCATCTTCAAAGAAAACTTCACTTGCCCAATTCACTTGCCCAATACTGAGCAGACCTTTAGTTGTTTGCAGGTAGATTCCCCATAGGCCATTTATCTCTGGCAGACATGTTTAAAATCTGGCATAGATGCAATTCCATGCTAACTGTGCATCCGCGGGTATAGACGTGCCTGCGTTTCTGGAATCGACTGATAAATGTGTTCGGTGCGGCACGTCCAACATGCTGTTCAGATGGCCCATGCACAGATTCAAAGTGAGAACTGCGCACAGATGCAGGCACAGGCCATGTAGTGAAGCAGAGAAACACGTCCCCGGCTAATATTACAGGACACGGGTAAATGCCAAAATGGATTTGGATGTCCCTGTGCTCAGTTGCCCATCTCCATAATATACCCATGGATGGCTCTAATGGCACATCTCCTCAGTCAAAACATGCTGACAGTATTTTACTAATGCAAACTAGACATAAATGCTGATGCAAACTAGACTATATATACTAGTCTTTTTCATGACCAGAAAAATGCTAAGTAATTTCAGTGCACTCTAATATATTAGAAGATAAAGCAAATATTAACATATTTGTCATGACATACCTTGCATCAAAAATTACTTAACAGTATAAAAATGCTTCAGTTATTCTTGCATTGGTTATCTCTTAAAACACTCTTTAAAATGCTAAGTATGGACTTTTACCAGTTTCAAAATAACCTAAACTAAGGTGAAATTAGACTTACCTGCTAATTGTTGTTCCTTAAGGAACTCCAGTCTAGTCCCGAACCTCTGGGGTTGTGCTCCTCCTCCAGCAGCTTGGAGACTGAGAAACGTCATCCTTTTGTGATGACACTGGTATATCCTCACAGGATCCGCCTTCTCACTCCAGTAACCTACTGACAAAGCAGATTCACTGGAGCAACAATTAAGTAGTAAAAACACTACTAAAATCTTAACTACTGAACTAAAACTTTTTAGGGAGAAATTACCCCAACAACCTTCCCCCTATTCCATATTAACTTTATTAGAAAACCATTTAGGCCTGCCCTCCCCCTTTATGGAGGATACTGACCCAAGCATAATCCCCAAGCCTAGAAGCTTCTTACTCTTACCTGTTATGTCTCATTTGCTTCAGGCACTAGCTCACAGATAATCAGGGAGGGATACGGGACTAGACTGGAGTTCCTTAAGGAACAACAATTAGCAGGTAAGTCTAATTTCACCTTCCTTATCGTCCCTCCAGTCTAGTCCCGAACCTCTGGGGATGTAACAGAGCAGTGAAAGAAATCAACGGGAGGGATCTGCTAGACCAGCCTAAAGCACTGCTGATCCAAAACTGGTATCCCTTTCCGCCTGAACATCCAGACGGTAATGCTTAACAAAGGAATTCAAAGGAATTCAAAGAAGACCAGGTAGCCGCTCTACAAATTTCCACCGCTGGCACCAAACGGAACTCAGCCCAAGACGCCACTTGCGCTCTAGTGGAATGAGCTCTTAGCCCTTCTGGAACCGCTTTTCCCTTCAGAACATAAGCGGACGCTATGGCCTCTTTAATCCACCTGGCAATGGAAGCCTTTGATGCTGCCTCTCCTTTTTTCGGCCCTCCAAACAGGACAAATAGTCCATCCGACTTGCAGAAACCCGCCGTCCTTCAGATATTTTATTTATTTATTTAACAGTTTTTATATACCGCACTATTCATCATCAGTGCGGTTTACATTAAACAACATATTACCTAGACAGGATAAAACTGACATAGGTTTACAGATAACAGGGAATATAAACTGGGTATGAACAGGGGAAAACTATATACATTTAAACAGGTAACATCGTGGCCTGATATTTACAGAAAAGCAGCACTTTCCGCAGTTCTATTACCTCTGTTCTGGGTTATAGCTATGAGAGAGGCAATTAAGGGTGGTCAGGCGGAAGGCAATGCTAAGGCAGGTAAGGTAGGTTGAAGTGCAAAGTGAATAAATAGTGCTTAATGGCCTTTCTAAATTGAATGATGTCCCTGATTGATCTGATGCTGGGGGGGGAGTTTGTTCCAGCATTTGGGAGCATAAGACACAAAAGCTCTGTTAGTAGTTAGTTGCGTCCATTTTGTGGAATTACTAGGAGTAACTAGTGTGTTTTCGGCTACTAGTCTCCTGGATCTATTGTTTGGTGCATGGGTGAGGAGATTTGAGATCGATGCAGGGGATATTTTATTAATGGCCTTGAAAGTGATGAGGAGAGTTTTATATAATATTCTGCAGCTTATCGGGAGCCAGTGTAAATCCATTAGGATCGGTGTTATATGATCTCTCTTTGAAGCACCGGACAAGATGCGGGCCGCTGCGTTCATCGCCAGTTGAAGTGGACTTAGTGTATTCTTGGGGAGGCCATGCAGAACGATATTCACATAGTCGAAGTGAGGTGTGACTATTGCTTGGAAAGTTGTACGGAAATCTTTGGTCTCCAGCATGGGTCTCAGGTGGCGCAGTGTTTTTATCTTGAAGTAAATTGTCCTTACGGTGCTTTTTATATGCTCCTTAAGATTAAGTTGTTGATAGAGTATCACACCGAGATACCTTATGGTGGCCTTGATTGGAAGTTCTGCGTCTCTTACTATGAGGGTTGGTGGGGGAGAAAATCGCTTGTTTCTTGTGGCTATGAGGACTTCGGTTTTCTTGAAATTTATTCTCATGTTCTGATTGAGGAGCCAGTCAGTTATTGCAATGAAGCAGTTGATTAGCGCTGAGTAGTCAGGATTTGAGACGTTGATCGGTGTGAAAATTAGCACGTCGTCTGCATATAATAGGCAAGATATACCGAAGTCTCTGGTGATTTGGCAGATTGGCTGCATATATATATTAAAAAGCAGCGCAGATAAGGAAGAGCCTTGGGGTACTCCTTGCTTCTGTCGGAAGGGCTCAGATGTATTGTTGCCTATACGGACCTGTTGCCATCGATCTTCTAGGTATGATTTGCACCAGTCCCAAGCGAGACCTTGGATGCCTTTTTCATGGAGTCTAGCTAGAAGAATCTTATGGTCAACTGAGTCAAATGCCGCCGATATGTCAAGGAAAATCATTGCGAAGGCCATCTGTATGTTTGTCAATCCCGCATATGAGTTTGTTGAATAGCGAAGTCATGAGTGTTTCAACTCCATGAGCTTCTCTGAATCCGTGTTGGCATGGGTCCAACGGGGCTGATGTGTCTATATGATGCTGGATCTGCCTCTGAGTCTCCTTCTCAAGTATTTTGGCTAGAAAAGGAATACTAGAAATTGGACGGTAAGACTCTTCCTTCTTTGGATCCATCTGGTTGTTCTTTAGCAGTGGACGAATTGATGTCTGTTTAAGGGCAGCAGGGAAAACCCCAGTTAGGTAGGAGAGTTTTGCGATCCTAGCTATGCAAGGGCTAAGTTCAGCACGCAAGGTTTTGATCCAGTGTGCTGGACATGGGTCATTCGGTGCTGTGGTGGTATTTATGACGGCAATAATGTCTTCGATGGTTTTTCTTGATGGAGGTGAAAATTTAACGAGTGAGGTTTGAGTCTGGGGGGATTGGGTCAGAACTTGTAATGAAGTTGTATTCGTTTTGACTAATTTGGATTGGGTGAAGTTGGCATATAGTTGTGGTTGTATGAATTCTTGTTGCGGTGGCGACGGCTCTTTGGTTAGCGTTTTTACTAAATTGAAGAGATCACGTGGTCTGTTTAGTGTTCGACTGAGTAGTTCAGAATGGAACTCTTTCCTTGTAGCCCAAGTTAGTTCGCGATGAGTTTTCAGGTGAGTAAGGTATTCTTCTTGGTCCCAGGAGTTATGGGCACCTCTCCACTTTCTCTCTAGCTTCCTTAGTTGAAGTAGAGATGTTCGTAGCTCTGGAGAGAACCATGGAGCATCCTGCTTTTTATTGGGACGATTACTGGGTGGCAGTTTCTTGTGTATGGTTGGTTGTTGGGCGTACTGATAGAGGGTGTCATTCCAGTTGGTGATCATTTCATTCAGGTTGTCCGTTGGCTGGGATAATTTTGGTAGAGCTTGCTTGGTGAGCACCTCTATGTCCAGCGGCTTAAATCGCCCTGAATTTGCTGTTGTTGTGACTGGTTGGATGAGTGTATTTGGATCTGCTGGTATCCGAAATGTAATCAAGCTATGGTCTGACCAAGGGACTGGGGTGATAGAGAGTTGAATTTGTCTACTTGTGCTTGTGACTGCTGGTGGAATGAATATAAGATCAAGGATGTTCCCTCGTTGGTGGGTAGGGTTGTTTACGATTTGCTTGTATCCAAGGTCTGATAAATAGGGAGGTGCGTTCAATCACAACAGCATAATTGGTGGTTTTCTTAGTTTATCATTCTGTGGACTTCACAAAATACAAACTACAAGCTGTTGATTTCCAAGGTCTCAGACTCATATGGTATATGGATTAAGATGCCCGTGTGACCTTTGGTACATCAAAAAAACACTGCGCCCCTTGAAGGTTCGATTACGTGAGCACAAAAGTCGTCTGAAATGCGCTAAACTGGAAGCACCTGTTGTTTCACACTGCATAGAGCTTGGGCATACTTTTTTTCAATTACGGTGTATAGTGCTTGAACATGTGTGGAGAAGTGCTGGTGGTAGGACAGTTGATGAAACCCTACTGAGGAATGAGCAGCGTTGGATTTTTTGACTTAATACAGTGTCCCCTTCAGGTTTGAATCAAGAGATAGATTGGGCAGCCTGTATCTGAAGAGCACGGCATGCTGATGAACACTAGGAGTCTTTTGAATGGCCATTGTGCACTACGATGTAAGTGGAGTGGGTGTGGATTAGCTGCTCGTGCATACTCTCAATGAATCCTTTCTATGTAAGTTTGCACAATTAGAAACGAGACGAGTAGCAAGCTATATAAGCCCACCCCTAGTAGGTTATCCGCATGCGCGGCGTTTTGGTGAACAGCTGATGGTTGAAATTGCTAAGCTTCAAATTACAAGCTATAACGCGGGCGGCATCGGATTTTCTAAGTAGGCTCGTGAGGGGGTTTTTAAGGATTTTATTTTTGGTATAGAGTGGAGGAGACTTGTCACATTTTATTTTTGTATTTTTCACAGAACATTTGAGCAGTATTTATCATACGTATTCCCCTGAGGAAACCGATAGCAGTGAAACGCCTCAACGGTGCCCTGTAAGAGTGTCGGGACTGAGATTGGAATGCTCTGAAGAGATAGCGTTAGATACCTGAAGCTAAGTATTTGGAAAAGAGATTATATCCTAAGTATTTGGAAAAGAGATTATATTGCTTGATCCATGAAGCAATTACTGTTCTGTTATGTATCACATTGTTCTGGTAAAGCACTGCACTATTGATTTCCTGCATAAAGGTCGTTGATGCTATATGAGCATTCTTTGGCTAGGCTTGCCGGCTGGTTTGCTGTCAATGAGTCTGAGACCTTGGAAATCAACAGCTTGTAGTTTGTATTTTGTGAAGTCCACAGAATGATAAACTAAGAAAACCACCAATTATGCTGTTGTGATTGAACGCACCTCCCTATTTATCAATCATACGTTCAGTAAGAGACCTTATATCTGTTAGTAGTTTATGTATCCAAGGTCTGTCATTGCATCCAGGAAGGTACTAGATAAATCCTGATGTAAGGAGGCGAGGTTAAAGTCACCCATCAACCAATTTGATTTGTTAGGGTTATCAGGGTTGCAAGCCAAGTTGATTATGGCAGAGAGATCATCTGATACTGCGTTTGGTGCCGAGTAAATGAGATTGATAGTGTTGATTCTATTTGCAATAGTTATAGTGTCTAGGTGCTGTGTGCTCCTGGTTAGGGTCACTCGGTATTGTAGTACAGATTTTGCTATTATGAAAACTCCTCCACCTCTTCTATTATCTCTGTTACAAGAGAAGAGAGAGAAGTTGGGGGGGGGGGGTGATTTGGTTAACTAGGACAGGGTCTGAGTCTGAGAGCCATGTCTCAGTGACCATTAGTAAGTCTAGGTTGTGGTTGGATATTAGGTCTGTAATGGCTGGCCATTTGTTGCGGACAGACCGTGCGTTGATAAGTGCACACCTGAGGTCATGTTGCACGTCATCTTTGTTGGTCTTTGTGTTGGTGGTGAAATCCAGTGTTATGTAGAGCAGGTGTGTCTGCCTCCTATATTGTAGGTTTGGCTGAGGTTGGTGATAATTGTAGTGGTGTTTTCTATTTGATCCTAGGAGTACTGGGATAGGATTGTGGTCATGTATGATTGCATCAGAGTCATGGATAGTCATGGCAATGGTATAGAGGAGAGCGAGGGTTAGGGTCGAGGTAGGCATGATTAGCTTTCTGTGAGGTTCTCTCTGGTGATTGAATATAGCGTCACAATAGGACCTGGGGTATACAGGGTTGACTTGGGATACAGGGAGTATGTCAAGTATGGTGCTTTCTCAATATCTATATGAGAAAGTAATGAAAGAGAGAGAGAGAGAAAGGGACTAGGATACAGCTTTTGTGAGAGAACTTATAAGTACATCACTGTTGAAACATTGTTATAGTAGTAGAGACAGCGTTATTACAAGGTGCTGGTTACATTAGAGATACTTAGTTAAGCAGTTAATTACATCTCTTTTACTGTTCATCTGATAGTAATAGTACAACACGTCGTAGGTTAAGAGTTATTGCCTGAGTAGTTAATATCTAGCATACTTATTTCTAAATTACCTCGCAGGTTAACTTACAGCAGCGGAGTGTCTCTGATTAAGGGGAGACGGTAATAGGCTGGAATAGCGTTCATATAGATTCGGCATACCCTCCTTTGTGGGCACTTCATCAGTGTTTCCTTGGCACGCTGATAGGACTCCGAGAACCCGATCTGAGGGCTGTTGAAGTAGACATTTGGGTGCTGATGGAATGTAATCAGGAGGCAGCAGAACACAGGCGGTGTATGAGAGCAGGATCTCATGGGCCTGCACAGTCAGGCCCGCACAGTCAGGCCTGTGCCTAAGGGCCGCACCAAAGGGCCCTCTGGCGAGGCCCTCAGGCGCAGGCGCGCCCGACGGCGCTCTTCTTTTGAACAGTCCGTTGGCTGCCCCGATTGGGCAGCGGCTGATGGAGGGGGCAGCCCTGTATCCCCGGCTGGCTCGATCCCTGCCGGGAGAGCTGGAGACGAGCCGGGATGCAGAAGGGCTAGAGGCCACGCAACCGACGGCGCTCTTCTTTTGAACAGTCCGTTGGCTGCCCCGATTGGGCAGCAGCTGATGGAGGGGGCGGCCCTGTATCCCCGGCTGGCTCAATCCCTGCCGGGAGAGCTGGAGACGAGCCGGGGTGCAGGAGGGCTAGAGGCCACGCACCCGGCGGCGCTCTTCTTTTGAACAGTCCGTTGGCTGCCCTGATTGGGCAGCAGCTGATGGAGGGGGCGGCCCTGTATCCCCGGCTGGCTCGATCCCTGCCGGAAGAGCTGGAGACGAGTTGGGGTGCAGGAGGGCTAGATATACTTCTTTAAAGCTCAACGAACGTCCAAGAGATGAAGCTTTCCAGTGAAAGAACCCTCTAGCTTCTCACTGAACATCAGCAAAGACACTACCAAATTCATGTGAAAAGCCAACACTACCTTGGGCAAAAATGACGGCACGGGCTTCAAAACCACCTTGGTATCATAAAAAGCTAAAAAAGGTTTCTTACAGGATAAAGCCTGTAATTCTGAGATTCCTCTAGCCGAACAGATAGCTACCAGGAACACCACTTTAAGAATAAGGTCCTTCAATGAAGCTCTCGACAAAGGCTCTAACGGCTCTTGTCGTAACGCCTCTAACACGAAAGGGAGACTCCACTTCGGTACTACCTGTCTAAGTGGTGGTCTCAAAAGAGATACCGCCCTTAAAAACCTCTTGACATCTGGATGACTACCTATGCCTTTTCCTCCTATCTTTCCTCTATAACAGGACAACGCTGCTACCTGTACCCGCAAAGAAGCAGCAGCTAAGCCCTTATCCAAACCATCTTGTAGAAATGCCAGCACCAGCGGAATTGACGCTCTTAAGGCCTCAAACCGCTGTTCCACACACCATGCTTCAAATATCCGCCAGATGTGAACATATGCTAGAGAGGTAGATCTCTTCCTTGCCTTCAACAAAGTGTCAATCACCGATGCAGAGTAGCCCTTCTTCTTCAACCTAGCCCTCTCAATAGCCAAGTCGTATGCGAGAACCAATCCACGTGAGGCATGTGCAGTGGACCCTGAGACAACAGATCTGTCCGAAGAGGAAGACGCCATGGCTTCTCTACTAAGAGCCTCCGCAGATCCGCGTACCAAGGGCGCCTTGGCCAATCCAGCACTATCAGCATCACCTGTCCTTTGTGCTGTTCTATGCGCTGTAGCACCCTTCCTATTAACATCCAAGGTGGAAACACGTACAAGAGCTGCTCTTCCGGCCAAAGCTGTATGAGAGCATCCAGGCCTTCTGACATCCTTTCTCTTCTTCTGCTGAAATAACGCTCTACCTTCGCTGACTGAAATCTCGCCACGAGATCCATTACTGGCATTCCCCAACGTCACACCAACATCTCGAACACCTCCTGATGAAGAACCCACTCTCCCAGGTCCACCTTCACTCGACTCAAGAAGTCGGCCTCTATACTGTCCACTTTCGCTACATGTGCTGCCGACAAAGCCAGTAGATGCACTTCAGCCCAAGCGAACAAGTGTTCGGCCTCGGTTTCCATCGGGATACTGCTGGTACCTCCTTGGCGATTGATATAGGCCACCGCCGTCACGTTGTTGGAGAACACCCGAATGGCTCTGCCGTGAAGATAAGGTTGAAACTCCTGTAAAGCTAGCGACACCGCTCTCAACTCCAACCTGTTGATTGACCAGGCCTTTTCCTGAACAGTCCACTGACCCTGTGCGAATCTTCCTTGAAAATGAGCTCCCCAGCCCAAGAGGCTGGCGTCCGTCGTTAGGGGAGACCAAGAAGGCGCTTCCAACGGCATGCCCTTTTCCAGACACCCCGACATTAACCACCATTGAAGAGCTGTCCGGGCCTCCAGCAGACACGGCAGCCTTTGCAACAAAGGGTCGTTTTGATGTGACCAACGTCTGAGCAACGCCCTTTGCAAAGGTCTCATGTGCGCCTTCGCCCACGGAACGAGTTCTAGGGTCGCCGCCATGGTCCCAAGCAACTGCAGATAATGCATGCCGTGGGAGCAGTTCTGCTCAGAAATTATCTGATCAGCTTCCGCAATCCCTGTGCTTGTTGTGGTGGCAGAAATACTCTTCCCGTGTTTGTATCGAACCGAGCCCCTAAGTACTCTAACCGTTGTGATGGAACCAACTTGCTCTTTGCCATATTGACTACCCAACTGAGACTCTGTAGAAATGCTACCACTCTGGCTGTAGCAGATTTGCTTTCGGCTCTGGACTTCGCTCGGATCAACCAGTCGTCTAGATAAGGGTGCACTAACACCCCTTCCTGTCTTAACACCGCCGCTACTACGGCCATTACCTTGGTGAACGTCCGTGGCACAGTAGCTAGACCGAACGGCAAGGCCCGGAACTGAAAATGTCCCAGAGGAACCGCAAATCTGAGAAATTTCTGATGTTCCTGCCAAATAGGAATGTGTAAGTACGCTTCCGACAGGTCGAGGGAAGTAAGGAACTCCCCCTTTCCTTACTGCCATGATCACCGACCTCAGAGTTTCCATACGAAAATGAGATACGCGCAGACGATTTACTCTTTTGAGATCTAGAATCGGCCGAAAAGTCCCTTCCTTTTTCGGGACCAGGAAGTAAATGGAGTACCGACCTAAGCCGCATTGGTCTGAAGGCACTGGTATTACTGCGTTGAGGTTGAGCAGTCTCTCTATTGTCTCTCTCACTGCAGCGCTCTTGGTCGGCGCCTTGCATGGAGACTGTACGAACGAATCCTTCACTGGCCGCTGAAACTCCAACGCATAACCTTCTTGAATGACCTCCAGTACCCACCGGTCTGACGTAATCTGGACCCAGGCAGGGTAAAAATCCGATAGTCGATCCCCTACGGGCACCATATCTACCTGGGTTTCCCTGACTTCATTGCGATTTCCGCAGATTCGCAGAGGAGGAAGAGGCACCGAAACCTCTGCCCGCTCCCTGAAAGCCACGAAACCCCTGGTTTCTATTTGGAAAGCGTCCTCTCTGTGATTGATTGAATCTTGGGAAATGGAATCGATGAAACTCCCTCTGCTGACTCTTGGATGCAGGAGTCGACCGTCCCTGCTTCTGTTTGTCCTCAGGAAGTCTATCTCCCTTGGACTCCCCCAGATCCTTTCCCAGCTTGTCTAAATCTTCCCCAAATAGGAATTTTCCCCTGAAAGGGAGCTTACTTAACCTGGACTTAGAAGAACCATCCGCTGCCCAATTGCGCAGCCAAAGGTACCACTGAGCAGCTACCACCGATACCATGTTTTTCAATAACCCTCGAATGAGGTCATAATGGATCTCCGCCAGGTAAACTGTTCCAGACTCCAGTCTTGCCGGTCCCCTGGCCGTGTCTTTTCCCTGCTCGCCCTGCTCTCGCCACCCATGCTCCACAAATAGCTGCCTGAATTGACAGAGCATTGACATCAAAGATCTGCTTCAACAACGTATCCAGTCTCCTGTCCTGGGTATCCTTGAGTGCCGCACATCCTTCTAAAGGAATAGTAGTCTTTGTAACCGCGGAGATGGCGGCATCCACCTTAGGAGACTTAAACAATTCTCAATCCTGGTTCACCAGCGGATAAAGATGCCCCATAACTCTGGACCCTTTTAAAGTTGCCTCTGGCATGTCCCACTCTTCCTGGATCATCTCTTGCACCACTCTGTGCACCGGAAAAGCTCTCTGATTCTTTTGAAACACTTGCAGCAACGGATCTTCTAAAGTAGTATCCTCCACTGGACCAGGAGCTGGCATATTAAGCGCCTTTAGAGTCTCTGAAATGAGCATCGGCAACTCGTCTCTCCGGAACACGCGGACCACCCTAGCTTGGTCCTCTCTATCCGTGATCTCTTCTTCCTCCAAATCATTGTCTAATTCCACGTCAAGATCTCCTTCGTCAGAATGAAGCCCCTCCAAGGCTACCGACTGTTCCTTCTGCTCCTTTTCCATCCTGGCCCTTTTTGCCAGACTTCCTGCTGCCCCTACACTCAGAAGGGTTCCAGGTCTCTTCTCTCCCCCCTCCCCGTCCGTAGATCTTGTTATCAGCCCATCCTGCCGTCCTCCGAACACTTGCTGAATAAGCGTAACAAACTCTGGGGGAAAAATTGCCGCCAGCCCCCCTGGTAAGGGCACTGCGCTAAAGGGAGATCAGGAGCGGAAGAAGGTCCTGCTACCGGCTCCCTCAGAGGCAAGTCCAGGGAAACGGGATCCTGCCAAGCTACTGGGGGTCCTTGAGCGTCAGTTCCCCCCTCCAAGGTGTGCTCCATAGCCTCTGCCTCTTGGACGCACCCCCTACAGACTCCTGTCTCCAACAACGCTCCTCTTCTAGTTCTGCAGACTAGGCACTGCGGTCTAGAAGGCATCCCATTTGAGCGCTGTCACCGAGTCTCAGCACTGCCAAAATAATAAGTCTAAGCTGAAAAACGAAGTCACTTGTCCAAATACAACAATTCCTTTTTTCTTTTTTTTTTAAACAGTGTGTAACCCTCACTTGGGAGCCCCGAACCTGAAACTAAAATTTAAATGCAAAACCGAAGCTTCCTGACGAAGATATGAGGTCCTGAACCAAGGCCGCTGCGGCGCTTCCCGCACTGCCACCACACGGTTAGGCCTGCTTCAGCCCATGCGGTTCACTCTCTCTCTCCTCCCCCCCCCCCCCTTTGCTTTAGCGATCCGGCACTTGTACCTGTACTTGTCAGCCAAGGTCTCCGCTTGTTGTGGGCCGCGTCTGTTCTCACCGCTCCACCAACCTGCCTCAATTTAGCGTCGGGAGCCGGTCAGAGCCAGGGAAATAAAGAGAGAGAGCCGTTGCCCACGGCCGGATACCTCCTGGTGTGCTTCACAGCGCCAGCAGGCACCGCGTCTGCATGCACTGACTGACTGACAGCCCAAAGCTCTGGTTCCTCACCCTTTCAAGTGGGTTCGGGAACCGGAGCCCTGCTATAACCGACCACGGATTTTCTTCAATTTACAGCCCCAAATTATCGCAGGTAAGAGAAAGCAGAGGGGGAGGGGGGAGAAGGAGGAGGGGAGGCCTCAGCTTAGCCTTAAAGGAACAAACACCCTCAAATTAAAGCTTTTTCTTTTTCCTTCTTCTTGTACTTTTTCTTTTCCTTTTTCCTTATCTCTTATAGGACAATCTAATCCTAATCCCTATCCTTCCTTAATTGTTCCTCCAAAGTGAGCGCAGACCTCCAGGTTCACCAACCTTCCAGCTGCTTGGAGACTGAGGTAACTGGAGTGAGGAGGCAGATCCTGTGAGGATATAATCAGTGTCATCACAAAAGGATGACGTTTCTCAGTCTCCAAGCTTCTGGAGGAGGAGCACAACCCCAGAGGTTCAGGACTAGACTGGAGGGACGATAAGGAACTTTGTAATTCCCCAAAGGTTGCATGATTCTGCTGAGCTACAAAAGTATGTTCTTTTAATGACTATGGCTTTCTGACTATGGCATCTGTTTCCCACATATCTGCGTACTGGTATTTCTCACAGCAGCTCTCTACATGTGGCTACACTTGTCCCATACTATGTCCACTCTCTGTCTTGGCTTATTTTGGTCTGTAAACATCTGCTATCTGTGGGGCTACCCTGCCTGTCTTCCCACAGTCTGCTTTGTAGCAATACTCCCCTAGTCAGGCCTGTGTGGGCATGGGGGATCCCTGTGCCATCATACCAGGTAGCCAGCCTCCAGATATATCACCACTCTCACAGCTTGCATAGATCCTGGAATGGGTAAGGATGTAGGCCTCATGGCACAATCTGGGGAATGTTGGCACAACATCAGTCATGTCTCCCAGTGCCTGGCACAGCTGATGTATGGCTACCCTATCACAGTGGAACCTGGTGACACTATGGTCATCCTTCAGGTCCAGGTACTGGCAAGGCGTTCATGTCCTCCCTTGTAACCCTCAAACAATACACACAGACACACACACACACACTCTCTTACTTGCAGCATCAAATTATAGAACACAGCAGAAAATTTTATAAGTCCTGGCCTTATTCCACATCTTTAGCAGGAATAATGGACGTGTCTCCAGGAAAGGCCATAAATGTACACGGAGCTTTCGAGAATACGGTATACATGTCTCTGTGGCTGGCCATGCCCCCGTTCCACCCCCTCGGGGACACATGCGGACATAGCACAGTTACTTACCTGTAACAGGTGATCTCTGGGAACAGCAGGAATAAGTCTTCACATATGGGTATCGTCGGTACCGACGGAGCCTGCGTGGGAACGCTCCCCAGCGTCCAGTAAGAAAGCTTTTGGGAGCATCCCACAGCGCCTGCGCGCTGCCTTCCCACCTTTCCTAACCGCCTCTCTCCAGTTCGAGTTTTAAAGCTGAGACAAAGAGAGAGAGAGAGGAAAGGAAAGATAGATAGAGAGATACAACTCCTAGGGGAGGTGGGTGGGTTGTGAAGACTTATTCCTGCTGTTCCCAGAGATCACCTGTTACAGGTAAGTAACTGTGCTATCTCCAGGAACAAGCAGGAATGAGTCTTCACATATGGGGACTCCCCAGCTAGAGATGCCAGGGAGATCTCCAAAGTTGTGAGTCCCTGAGAAGGGCTCTTCCTCACTCCATGGATCTCGGGCATCCAACCAGGGATGGGGGGTAGGAGTTGATTAGGTATGGAACAGGTGTTTGAGAACAGCCTGACCAAACAAGGCATCCCGGTGGGAGTCCTTGTCCAAGCAGTAATGGGCTGTAAAGGTATGAACCGAGGCCCAGGTGGCCGCTCGACAGATTTGGTCGATGGACACAGAGTTTAGATGAGCCATAGAGGCTGCCATGGCCCTCACATTGTGAGCTGTGACATGGCCCTCCAGAGAAAGGTTCTTACTCTGGTAGGCGAAGGAAATACACTGAGCAGTCCAATTGGACAGAGTCCTCTTAGAGACTGGAAGTCCTAAGTGAGAGGGATCAAAAGCAACAAAGAGTTGAGAGGACTTTCTGTGTTGCTGTGTCCTTTGTAAGTAGAAAGCAAGTGCCCTCTTACAATCCAGGGTATGAAGATTCCTCTCTGCACTTGATGCATGAGGTCCTGGAAAAAAGACAGGTAAATACACCTCCTGGTTCAGATGAAAAGGTGAGACCACTTTAGGCATAAAGTGTGGATTAGTCCTGAGGACTACCTTGTCATGATGGAACCTTGTATAAGGAGGATTAGCCACCAAGGCTTGCAGCTCACTGATACGGCGAGCTGAGGTGACTGCAATGAGAAAAATAACCTTCCAGGAAAGGAATTTCAAGGAGGTAGTGGCTAAGGGTTCAAAGGGTGGCTTCATAAGTTGGCCAAGAACCAAATTCAAATCCCATGCCACTGGAGGTGGTCTAATGGGAGGTTTAGTTAAAAGAAGGCCTCTCATGAATCTTGCAATAAGAGGATGAGAGGAAATAGGATGTCCATTGAGAGGCTTAAGGTATGCTGCAATAGCACTCAAATGGACTCTTACTGAATTCGTCTTAAGGCCTGCATGGGATAAAATGCAGCAAATACTCTAGTAAAGAATTCAGAGGTAATGCAAGAGGGTTAAGACCCTTCTCTGCACACCAAATGGTAAACCTTTTCCATTTAAAAGCATAGGAACATCTAGTGGAAGGCTTTCTGGAAGCATGAAGGATATCCTTCACTTGCTGAGACAGATGCCAATCTTGAAGGTCTAGGCCTTCAGCAACCAGGCTCTGAGATGAAGAGACTGGGGATTTGGGTGCTATAACGTTCCCTCCTCCTGGGACAGGAGGTCTGGAGCAGATCCCAAGTCCAGGTAGGGAGCTTGAGAGAGATGAAGAAGTAGAGGGTACCACACTTGGCGTGGCCAACGTGGAGCTATGAGGATCATAGACCCCTTGTCTCTCTGAAGCTTGAACAGTGTCTTGGAAATTAAGGGAATGGGTGGAAAGGCATAGAGGAAGTCTTTCCCCCAGTGGAGGAGGAAGGCATCCCTGGCCTGAACTCCCTGACATGGAATCCTGGAACAGAACCGGGGAAGTTTGGCATTCCACGGACTTGCGAACAGGTCTATGTCTGGGGTTTCCCAAATTCGAAAGATCCTGGCTATCTGGTCCCCATGGAGGGACCATTCATGTGGAAGCAGAACTCGACTGAGTCTGTCTGCCCAAGAGTTTTGAACCCCTGGAAGATACACTGCCATGAGATGAATCTGATGCTCTCTGGCGAAGGCCCACAATCTCAAAGCTTCGTTGCAAAGTGACAGAGAGCCAGTCCCGCCCTGCTTGTTCACGTAGAACATGGCTACTTGGTTGTCCGTATGGATGAGGACTGTCTTGTAGCTGAGCAGGGTGTGGAAGACTCTGAGAGCTAGAAGAATTGCTCTGGGCTCTAAGAGGTTGATATGTAGAGATGTCTCCTGTGGAGACCAGATGCCCTGGGTGGAGAGATCTTGTAGATGAGCTCCCCAACCCTTTGGGGAGGCATCTGTTGTGAGGGTTGCTTGGAGTAGCAACTGTTGAAAGGGGGACCCCAGCAACAGATTTTGAGTGGACTTCCACCACTGGAAGGACCAAAAGAGGCGACTGGAGGTTGCTATTTTGTCTGACAGGCAACCTGATGCCTGGGTCCATTGGGTGGACAGAGTCCACTGAGCTGCCCTCATGTGAAGGCGAGTGTAAGGAACCACATGCACGGTGGATGCCATGTGGCCTAACAGTTGTAACATCTCTCGAGCAGTTAAATGGGATTTTAACTGAATTTGAGAGGCTAACTGCACCAAGCGTAGGCAACGGGCCTGGGGAAGATAGGCCCTTGGAGTTGTGATATCTAGCAAGGCCCCTATGAACTCCAATGACTGAGTAGGGGTGAGTTGTGATTTTGGGATGTTTATTACAAGTCCCAGATACTGAAGAACACGCCTTGTGCAGGCTAGGGAAGTCTGGGCCTCTGACTGGGATGGTGCTCGGATGAGCCAGTCGTCCAGATATGGGAATACAAATATTCCTAGAGTGCGTAGAAATGCAGCTACTACTGCCATGCATTTTGTGAATACTCTTGGAGCAGAGCCCAGACCGAAAGGAAGCACTCTGTATTGATAGTGCTTTCCCTGATAAAGGAACCTTCTGTGTGTTGGATGGATGAGGACATGGGTGTACGCATCCTTGAGATCTAGAGAACAAAGCCAATACTGACTCTGAAGGTATGGAAGGAGAGCACCGAGAGAAATCATCTTGAATTTCTCCTTGCATAGAAACTTGTTCAATTCTCTGAGATCTAATATGGGTCTGTAGCCCCCTGTTTTCTTTGGAATAAGAAAATAGGGGGAGTAGAACCCTGAACCCTGTTGAAGAAGGAGTATTTCTTCTATTGCCCTTTGGGCAAGAAGGGTAGCAATCTCATGACCCAGAAGGTCGAGGAGAGATGTTGGAGAATTGAACTGTCTCACCATAGTGTGAGGAGGAAGGTTTAAGAAATGAAGCTTGTACCCCTCCCTTATGATGGAGAGGGTCCATTGCTCTGCTGTGATTTGTTCCCATCTGGGAGCAAAATGAGCTAACCTTCCTGGAATGGTGAGAGGCTCTGGTTCTTCTAGAGCCAGAAAGGCTAAGTTCTCTAGTTGTAAGTCAAAGGCCCTGAGGAGGCAGAGGCTGTTGGGCCGTAGCAGTCCTTGTAGTCTTAGGCTTGGCTTGTTTAGGTTGTTGCTGTCGCTTTGCAGCAAAACGACCTGTAGAAGATGCCTGGAGACCATAACCAGGATAATATTTCCCTTTTTTGGGAAAGAAAGTCTTTTTGAATAACCTTTTTCTAGCAGGAGCAGGAGCAGAAGTAGACTTTGAAAGTCTATCTAAGGCAGAATATTCAGCATCCATCTGAGTGGCCTTTGCTTGCCAATTCTTACCAAAAAGGTTTTCACCTGTACAAGGAAGATTTCCTAATCCATCCTGGACCCAGGGTTCCAAATCAGAAGCTTGCAACCAAGCAAGTCTGCGTGCACCTATGGCAATAGCCGAGGCTCTGCTGGCACACTCAAAAGAGTCAAAGGCTGCACGGTTGGAGAATTTGGAAACATCCTGGGCATGTTTAAGCCAGGTGAGAAACTCTTTCCTTTTATCTTCTGAGATAAAAGGAGATAAGTTAGCAGATGATCTGTAACTTCTTTTAGAAACATCCCCATATAGAGACTATAGGAGTTGATTCTGGCAGTAAGCATATTGGCCTGGAAAATTCTCCTGCCAAAAGCATCTAAGGTTCTGCATTCTCTTCCTGGAGGATTAGATGAGTGTCTTTTTGCACTCTTTATCTTTTTCATAGCAGACTCCACCACAATAGAGTGGTGAGGAAGCTGAGTCTTATGAAAGCCAGGACAAGGAAGAACACGGTACATGGTGTCCAACCTGCGAGAATGAGGGGAAGTAGTAAGAGGTGTCTCCCATATGCCCAACATGTGATCATAAAGGATCTCATGAATTGGTAAAGTAGCTGCCTCTTTAGGAGCCTTAGGATATTGTAAAATATCTAATTTCTTGGCTCTAGGCTCTGGTTCAGGGACCACTGAAATAGAGAGGCCCCTGGCCACTTCCCTAATGAAGTCTTGAAAAGACAAGTCTTCTGGAGGAGACATTCTTCTTTTTGGAGAAGAGGGCTCCTGAGGAAGGAGTACCGATGCCTCGACAGAAGCCTCTGATTCATCAGAGTCCTCGGAGGAATCGAAGTATCGCCTGTCTGGATGCTCTTGCAGAGCCCGATATGCGTACCAAGTGGTATCGACATCGGGATGGGCATCACAGGACAGGGTACCGCTGCAGTCGACACCGAAGCCGATGTCGATGCAATCAGTACCGGCACCGGAACCGATATCGGTGCCGGTGCCGGAACCGCCAACGGAGTTTGTTGCGGTACCGGAGGTGTCGCAGCTTGTATGAATGCCGTGATGGCACGCTGCATGGTCAGAATATTCTGATCCATCGACGCAACCAATGTCTGGATGTCGGTACCAGTGGAGACCACCGGTACCCCAGAACATGGCAACAGGTGATCGGTCGAGGCCACGCCATAGATGTCAACCTGTGACCCCATAGATGAAGCTTTGGAAGCCGGAGCCTCCCGCCGGGGTAATTTTGCAGGTGCAGGATCCTCGAGGGCAAGCCCGGAGGCATCTCGATACTTAGAGGGAGATCTACCCTTCGAGGACTGGCTGGACTTATGTTTGGTTACCTGAGATCCATGGGAGGAAGACGAAGCCCTGGAAGATGTCGATGTCACCGAAGCTGCATCAGAGAGAAACAGGGTACTGAGCTTTGCCGCTCGATTCTGTCGACCTCTTTTAGACATCATGGAACAGGACTCACAAGCGGTGATGGAGTGGTCAGGACCCAAACATTTTAGACACCAGTCATGGGTGTCGGTGATAGAAAGAGTACCGCTGCACTTCGTGCACTTTTTAAACCCGGAAGCGGGCTTTTCCATGAGGAAAAATCTTCTAGGCCCAAGGCCCAAAAGAAAAAATTGCATAGAAGTGGGAAACGGTAGTTTTTTTGTTTTTTTTTTAAAGAAGAAAAGACCGGCAGTACCGGTCCGACGTCGAAGAAGGCAGACGCGCGACCAAAGAAATAAAGAAAAATAAAGAACTTCTTCAGCGGTGACAGGAACACGACCTGCTGGCTCCGCGGAAAAGAAGAACTGGAGAGAGGCGGTTAGGAAAGGCGGGAAGGCAGCATGCAGGCGCTGTGGGATGTTCCCAAAAGCTTTCTTACTGGACGCTGGGGAGCGTTCCCGCGCAGGCTCCGTCGGTACCGACGATACCCATATTTGAAGACTCATTCCTGCTTGTTCCTGGAGATCCCCATTCAAACAAGATAAATGTGCATGGGTGTCGTGTACTGGAATACATTCGTAGATGTTTTCGGCACATAAATGTCTCTAGCGCACATCCAAATGCTTATTCAGCTTCTAGAATGACCCTAATAGTGTGTAATATGTATTAACCAACTAAATGTCACATAAGTAGTGAATATAAAAGCTGAACTGCATCTGGAGAGAAACACAATTGTTCTAAATATCAAGAAGTAGGCATCTGAAAAACAAAGAAATTATTAATTCCTACTCTTTCGGAAACTGCAGAGGAAAAGTTTTTTAATTCATTTTTATTTCAAAAATATTATATAAAGGGAAATGTTTCTGTTCAGCAAACTTTCAGATTAATCATGCCAAAAGGAATCATTAAGAGATGATTTTATAACAGCATGCCTATGTGAGAAGTCCAAACAGGTACCTATCTTAAGTCTATTTGCCTTTATAAAATACACTCCCAGATCCAGTTCCCATAGCACACAACGCATGAAATTTATACCTGCTCCAAAGAAGGTGCAATTTGCGAAAGCAGTCTGCACATGTACACGCCTATTTTATAAATGCACACAACACTGCAACTTCGCCTCTGCTTCACTAAAACTATGGCCCTACTACTACAGATCATTTGTATAGCACTACAAGGCGTACACAGTGCTGTACGGACATGTGTGAAAGATGGTCCCTGCTCATCAGAGCTTACAATCTAGTCAAAACAGACAACATAACATCTAAGGACAAGGATATATCTAGGGGAAAACCTAGGAATGCCTACACACAGATCATGTAAAAGTACACATGCTCTTTATGTGTGCATATTTCCTATATACATACATATGCAATCACATTTTAGAAAATCCCTTTTCTTCACGTAAAACAGGATTTACATGTAGAAAAAAAACTTTATATAAAATTACCTCCTAAATGATTATCCTAAATGAGGCGATTTTCTTGAGCATGTAATTTGCTTCTTGAAATTAATGTTTGATGAAGCTATATACCTGGAATTTGTTGCTTTATTTTGGGAAGTCTCCACTAATCCTCAATATGTCCTCTCTGTATCATCAGTAAATTTATATCTAAATAATATGGGCATGAAACAACACATTCCATAGAATAATGAAAGAAATAAGTGAATGGAAGGAAAAGACCTCAGTGCTTTATGGCCGATATGTTGGCCTTTGCTTTTCACCATCACATATTTCATTATTCAATGTGTCGTTTCATGTCCAAACACAGATCTCCTCTAAAGGGGGAAAAAAGGGGACTGACAAAAAGAGAAGATCTCTAAAGGGAGAGAAAGGAAAAAAGGACCGTAGTACTTGATATGGAAGGGCAGACTAGATAGGCCATATGGTCTTTTTCTGTCATCATGTTTTTATGTTTCTCGTTTAGATATAAATTCGATGAGGATATTTATTTATTTATTTTATTTTATTTAGACAGTTTTTGTATACCGCCTTATCCTTCAATCAAAGCGGTCACGACACAATTGGGGGATACATTTAACACGCGGGGATATGAGACACATACACTAATACTTACAGGGAACATGGGCTATGGAGGGGTAAGTGGCTTGCCCAAGACCACAAGGAGCATCTGTGGGACTAGAAACCCTGGTCCTTCCGGCCCAAGGTTGCTGTCCTCTAGTGGGATTTGAACCCCCGACCTTCCGGCCTGAAGTACCTTGCCCCAACCACTAGGCTACTCCTCCCAGAGTTCGCTTGGAAACTGGTAATCAAAGATGACTGGAGTCAAAGGCAACAAAAAGCTGAGAAGCCTTTCTATGTTGCCTAGTTCTCTGAAGGTAAAAAGCTAAAGCTCTTTTACAATCCAGAGTATGAAGATTCCTTTCTGCATTAGAGACGTGAGGTCTAGGGAAGAATACAGGAAGGTAAACCGACTGGTTTAAATGAAAAGGCGAAACCACCTTTGGCATAAAGTGAGGGTGAGTCCCAAGAACTACTTTATCATGGTGGAATCTTGTATAAGGAGGATCAGCCACTAAAGCTGATGTGTCTTGCAGAAGTGAGAGCAATTAGGAAGATTTTACAAGAAAGAAACTTTAGAGATGTAGTGGCTAAGGGTTGGAAGGGCGGATTCATGAGCTGCCCAAGGACAAGATTCAGATCCCACACCACGGGTGGTGGCGTAATGGGAGGTTTAGTTAAGAGCAGACCTCTCAAACCTCGCTACAAACGGTTGAGAGGAAACAGGTTGTCCATCCAAGGGCTTGTGGAAAGCTGCAATGGCACTAAGGTGGACCCTTACTGAATTGGTCTTAAAACCGGAGGATGATAAATGGAGGAGATACTCCAGTAAAGCCTCCACTGGTACTGAAAAGGGATTAAGTTCCTTTTTTGAACACCCGATAGAGAACCTTTTCCACTTAAAGGCGTAGGCCCACCTTGTGGAAGGTTTTCTTGAAGCCAAAAGGATATCCTTAACCTGTTGAGAAAGGTTGATATCCTGAAGTTCTAGGCTCTCAGCAGCCACGACCTCAGGAGTAACAACTGAGGATTCGAGTGCAATAGTGTCCCATTCTCCTGGGAAAGAAGATCAGGAGCACATCCCAACTCCAGAGGCTTGGCTTGAGAGAGATGTAAAAGCAATGGATATAAAG
The DNA here is from genome assembly GCA_033557465.1 of Ichthyophis bannanicus. Taxonomy (NCBI): domain Eukaryota; kingdom Metazoa; phylum Chordata; class Amphibia; order Gymnophiona; family Ichthyophiidae; genus Ichthyophis; species Ichthyophis bannanicus. Next base: position 1,372,593,489 of record CM066032.1, on the reverse strand, counting down.
GGTATATAATGATATATAGTTGAGAGCAGTATTCTCCTGAGGTACAAATTATTTTTTGGTTCCACTAATTCTCAGACATCCAAGGCAGCAATCATGTTGATGGAATGGTTAATAATTGTGTCTCCCCTACATATGTGTAACTAATTACTTAAGTTATAAGAAAGCGTATTCCACAAGCTTTGTCCCATACCATTGCATGGGCACTGAATTTTATATATATTAGAAGTATGCAAGTGGCGGGAGGGAAGGGGGGAGGATGCATGATCTTGTTTGGGAGCATGATGAACAGTGTGCCAGAACAGCTGTAGCCTTTAGAGAGAGAAGGGGAGAGACACAGATCTACAGTGCAGCCAAATGAACTGTGAATGGGTGTGGTGGGGAGGAAGAAAGGTTAGTGGGGTTGGGGGAGAGGGGAGTGAGTTGGAGGTAGGGGAAGGGAAATTTAATGATAAAATCAAAATGTTATCAGGAATCTCTTGTGGTTTTCAGCTAGTAAGAACATACTATTGGGTGGGCATGAATTGCTATTTCTTTAGAGATATGCATTTTAAATATAATCATTCACCTTATCAAAGCCAAGCTCAAGACATGTACAAAGACTAGGGTGCACTTCATGATGTTAAGCAGCGGCACATTTGAAACAAATTAGAGAAAAAATGTCTTCACTCAAAGCACAATTAAGCTCTGGAATTTGTTGCCACAGGATAATATGGTGAAAAGAGTTTTAAAAAAAAAGTTGGACAAGTTCCTTGAGGAATAGTCCATAAACGGTTATTAACCAGAGGTCAGCAGCATGGACTCCATCTACTCTTTGGGATCCTGCCAGTACTTGCTACTTGGATTGGCAACTGTTTGGAAGGATACTGGGATTGGTCCACTCTAGTGCGGCTGTTCTTACGTTGTTACAATTCAGGAACTAGACCACCATGAGTGGTTTAAAAAATTGATTAAATTGGGGAGGAGCACATAATTGTATGGATGCCTGAAAAATTTTATCACTCCTGATGTACATTATACAGCTTTTACAAGAGAATGCAGTGCTCAACAGAAACTCCAGCACAGTAGAGAAAACAAAAATAACAGGAAACAGTGGCAATTTAGGATTGCCTTATACTATGGCATATTAGCCGTTACGAGCAGAAAGACTGTGCCAATGACAAAAAGCTAAAGAGTAAAACTAATATAGTGCAGGTTCAAGTGACAATGTCTCAACCTGTAACATCTTTCTTTCTCAGAGAACAGCCTGAGTAATATTATATGCAAAGTCTCGGAGACAGCAGCAGAACCCCTTTTCTACTGGAGGGGACAAACAAACCAATCTCCAGCCCTGCCTCCAAGCTTTCTATTCCTGATGCTGTGTTGGGCAAAATATTGGCGAGGACATGGTCCCTGTGACACACCCCTTTTCCTCTATCTATGGCCTGCAAGATACCTTCCTTCCCATGACGCTTCTATTTAAAGCACATTAGCACTGCAGCAGATTTTATGACAGCCAAGGGACACCTTCCTGTTACACCCTGATTTGAAGTGAGATAAATGGAGAGATGCAGGAAGGATCAGGAAAAGAGTAGTTACTCACCTGTAACAGGTGTTCTCCAGGAGCAGCAGGAATCAGTCCTCACATATGGGTGTCATCGGCGCCGATGAAGCCCCAGCGGAGCATTTCCCCAGCTTTCTATGAAAGCCTTTGGGAATGCAGGCACGCATGCGCGGTTCCCTTCCCGCCTAAAGGTGCCATCTTACCTCAGTCAAATGACATAGCTAAGAACAGCACACAAAAATGAAAAATAAACTATGTACAACTGCAACTCCAAGGGGAGGAGGGAGGACTGATTCCTGCTGCTCCTGGAGAACACCTGTTACAGGTGAGTAACTACTCTTTCTCCAGGACCAAGCAGGAAGTCAGTCCTCACATATGGGTGACTCCCTAGCTCTGGGCTACCGAGGAACCCAGGCTGAACAAAAGTACTCCCTCTAGTCTCAGCAGCAAAGAAAGGTTTTTCAAGGACACAACCTCCACCGGTAGCCCAACAGAGGGCAGGAGGGCAGGAGTTGCCTAAACCTCAAAGAGATTCCGGAGTACTGCCTGGCCAAAAGCACTGTCCCTATGGGACTCCCTCTCCAGACAGTAATGGGCCGCAAACGTCTGGCTTGAAGACCAAGTTACAGTCCTGCAAGGGCACAGAGCGGAGATGAGCCAATGAGGCAGCCATTGCCCTGACTCGGTGGGCCGTAACTCGACCCTGCAAAGGAAGGTCAGCCGCCTTGTAAGCCCAGGTGATACAATTAGCCACCCAGATGGACAAGGTACGCTTGGACACAGCCAACCCCAACTTATTAGGGTCAAAGGAAACGAAGAGCTGAGTAGCCCTTCTATGCCCCTGCGTACGGTCAAGGTAGAAGGATAAAGCCCTCCTACAGTCCAGGGTATGCAGGACTGCTTCAGCCAGGCTTGCATGAGGCCTAGGGAAGAATGTTGGAAGAACCACCTCCTGATTGAGGTGGAAAGAGGAGACAACCTTCGGGAGGAACTTTGGATGAGTCCTGAGGACTACCCTGTTCCTATAAATCCTGGTGTAAGGCCTATCAAAGACCAGGGCCTGAAGCTCACTCACTCGCCTAGCCGAAGTAAGGACTATCAGGAAGAGTGTCTTCCAGGAGAGGAAGCGTAGTGGGCAAGTAGCCATGGGCTCAAAAGGTGGGTGAGTCAGTTGCTGCAAGACCACATTCAACTTCCACTCAGGGGCAGGAGGACGGATTGGAGGCTTGAGTAAAAGCAAGCCCCTGAGAAAGCGGGACACTAAGGGGTGACCCGACAGAGAATGTCCCTCCACCAGTGAGTGGTGAGCTGCTAGAGCTGAGAGGTGGACCCGAACAGAATTGGACTTAAGTCCCTGATTTGATAAGTGCAGTAAGTACTGAAGCACTACTGGCACAGTACAGGAGAAAGGATCCTCTGTACGTAGCTGACACCACACAAAAAACCTTTTCTATTTGAGAGCATAGGTTTTCCTAGTGGACTGTTTCCTAGAGGCTAGGACAACCTCCTCAACTTCCTGAGGTAGGCCCCAGGGAGCCAAAACTACCCTTGCAGCCTCCAGGCCATCAAATTGAGAGCTTTGAGATTGGAGTGCAGAAGGGAACCCCGCTCCTGTGAGAGAAGGTCGGGTTGCAACCCCAGAGGCAGTGGGGGATCCACCGCCAGTTGAAGTAGAAGTGGAAACCAAGGCTGTCTCGCCACCTGGGAGCCACCAGCAGGACCGAGGCCTTGTCCTGAAGAATATTGAAGAGAGTTCGGGCCACCAAGGGCATGGGAGGAAACGCATACAGGAGGCCCTGAGACCATGGAATCAGAAAAACATCTGCTGCTATTCTCAGAGGATGCATTTGCCTGGAGCAGAACTTTGGCAGTTGCTTGTTCATTGGGCTGGCAAAGAGATCTACCAAAGGGAGACCCCATTTTAGGAAGATCTTCTGAACTACTGAAGGATGCAGCTGCCACTCGTGGGGCTGCAGAATTCTGCTTAATCTGTCGGCCAGGTAGCTGTCCTGGCCTGGAAGGTACACAGCCTTGAGGAGAATGTTGTGCTTGAGGGCAAATGAACAAAGGTCCTGAGCCTCCCGACAAAGGATTCTGGACCCAGTCCCGCCCTGTGTGTTCACATAAAACATGGCTACTGGGTTGTCTGTCTGAACCAGGACAGATTGATGAGCCAGGGTAGGAGAGAAAGCTTTGAGTGCTAATCGAATAGCTCTGAGTTCGAGGAGATTGATCTGCTGTGCAGCTTCCCAAGGAGACCACAGGCCCTGGGTGCACTTGCCTAGACAATGAGCTCCCCAGCCCTGCAGGGAGGCGTCTGTGGTCAGTACCACCGTGTACCCAGGAATCTGAAAAGGCACTCCCTTTAGTAGATTGGGTGGGTGCAGCCACCAGTTGAGGGAGTTCAGAAATTGTCTGGACACCCTTATCCTGTCCTTGAGGCTGCCTGTGGCCTGTGACCACTGAGTCCGAAGGCACCACTGTGCAGGCCTCATATGGAGCCTAGCATTGGGGGTCACATGCACTGTCGAAGCCATGTGGCCAAGCAGCCGCAGGCAGAGTCTGGCAGAGACCAGTGACCTGCTGAGAAACTGATTTGCCAAGGCTATCAATCTTTGGGCTCTGTCTGCTGGCAAGAAAGCCTTTGCCAGCAGAGAGTCCAACCTTGCTCCTATGAACTCCAAGTTCTGGGAGGGGAGCAAAGTGGACTTTGCGAAGTTTATTACAAACCCCAGGCTTTGAAGAAGAGCAATAGTTCTGAGGGTGGCTTGTCTGGCCTCCTGGCACGTCTGACCCCTGAGGAGCCAGTCGTCCAGAGAGGGGAAGACAAAGATTCCCTGATTTCTCAGGTAGGCCGCCACCACTGCCAGGCATTTTGTAAAGACCCTGGGAGCGGAGGTGAGGCCAAAAGGCAGTACTCTGTACTGATAATAGTTTCCTCCCACAATGAACCTGAGGTACTTTCTGTGGTCTGGATGAATGAGGATGTGAGTGTACGCATCCTTTAGATCTAAGGAGCATAGCCAATCTCCCTGCTGGAGGTAGGGCAGAAGTGTTCCAAGAGTAAGCATCTTGAACTTTTCTTTCTCTAGGAATTTGTTGAGGTTCCTGAGGTCCAGAATAGGTCGAAGACCACCGGTTCTTTTGGGCACCAGGAAATACCTGGAGTAGAATCCGTGACCTTGCAAGTGGGGAGGCACAGGCTCCACCGCCCTGTCCACCAACAGACCTTGAAGGAGAAGGTCTGTGTGCAGGAGAGGCCTTGGAGGCTCCCCTGGAAAGTATGGAAGAGGCAGTTGGTGAAAATGCAGTGCATAGCCCCTGTGGACTATGTCCAACACCCAACTGTCCCCGGTGATGAGGGGCCACTGGTGGGCAAAGAGGGCGAGGCGACCTCCTGTGCAGGGTTGGGATAGCAGGGACGGAGAGGCTACGCTCAAGGAGTCAAAAACCCCCACCCTGCTGAGTGGGAGCAGGGGCCGGAGGCTTGAGGGTCCTCTGTCTACGGGGCCCATTACCCTGCCCCTTGGCTTGCTGACCCTGGGGTGCAGCTTGGGTAGCCTGATATTGAGGGTACTGTTTGTAGGCAGTGCCCTTCCTCGGGTAAAAGGGCTTTTTACCCGAGCCCTTCTTTTTATGAGAAGGGGCAGAGGTCTTCCTAGACAGCCTTGTCCGTGTAAGGTGCTCTGTTTCGAGCTGGGCGGCCTTCTCGGTCATGGGCTTGCCAAAAAGGTTTTCACCTCGGCAAGGGACATCAACCAACTTGTCCTGAACCCATGGCTCGAGGTCCGATGACTGCAGCCATGCCTGGCGTCGAGCCGCGATGCCGGCTGCTGCAACTCGGGCCGAAGCCTCAAAGCCATCGTAGGCAGCGTGGGACATGAACTTCGAGCAGTCCTGAATCCCCAAGGACAATGACTTGAATCTCTGCAAGGGTTCCCCGGAGAGTCCAGCAGAGAACCCGGCCAACTCCTTGGCCAGGTCTCGCAAGTACATGCCCATGTACAGCTGATAAGACTGGACACGGCAAGCAAGCATCGAGCCCTGGAAGCACTTTCTACCGACGCCATCGAGGTTCCGGGCCTCCCTGCCGGGGGGCACCGCGGAGTTCATCTTCTGGCTCTTCAGACGATGCATGGCCGATTCCACAACCATGGAATGGTGTGGTAGCTGTGCCTTTTGAAAGCCAGGGCTCTTCCTGAGTCGATAGATCGAGTCAACTCGCTTGCTTAGAACCGGCGCCGAGGCCGGTGCCTCCCACATCCTAAAGAGGAGCCGTTCCAGCATCGGAGGAACTGGGACAGTAAAGGCCTCCTTCGGAGGAGAGTCATACTGCAGGGCCTCGAGCTCTTCAGCTCGAGGCTCTTCCTCAGGGTCCGCCGGAATAGCCAAGGCAGTGGCAATATCCCGGACGAACTCCGAGAACAGAGTATCCTCCGGAGGGGATCTACTCCGGGGCTCAGACTGCGGTGAGTCCGACGGGACGCACCGAGTCTTGAACGTATCGGGGGACTCCTCATCCTCCGTCTCCCAGGTGGACTCGTCCGACGAGGAGTCAGGGTCCGATCCCGCGGGGCCCTGGAGCACTGGCGTCGATGCCCTCGGTCCCGAGCGGGAGGTCGAGGGAGACCGCGACTGAGGTCGACTTCGAGCCATGATGGACTCGAGTATCGGCTCGGTCTCCGGGGTCGACTTCGAAGTCAATGTCCCGGTGGTCGGGGCAGATGCGCCAGACAGACTGGCCATCAGTGCCCGCTGCTGTTCCATGAAGGCAGACAATCTGCTCTCCAAGGCTGTCATCCTGAGACTCAGCTCGGGAGATGCAGCAGCCACTGACTCGGGCCCCGGCGGCGCCGAGCCCGACGTCGGCTCTCTGGGAGGAGAGTCCTCGAGGCTACGGGGATGTCCAGCAGACTCCGGCTCCACGCGAGGAAGTTTGGCAGGCTTCTCTTGTTCCACGGGCCCGGGGCGACGGTCGGGGGTCTTAGACCTGGCCCTCGAGGAGCCAGGGACCTCCGACGACGCCCTCGCGAGCCGCTTCTTCCTCTTGCGTTCCGGGTCGAGGGACCCCCTGTCCGAGGAGCTCCGACGGCGCTTGGGATCTGAATCCCGAGATGTCGAGGCCTCAGACAAGGTCCGGGCCCGGCCGGAGGCTGAGTCCGAGAAAAGCCTTTCTTTCTGCTGCTGGTGACTTCGGAGTGCCTTGGAAGACATCTTCCCACATGGTCCACACGACTTAGGGTCGTGATGAGGACCGAGGCACCGAAGGCAGCAGTCGTGTGTGTCGGTGAGAGACATTAATTTCTTACACCGATCACACTTCTTGAAACCGCTGGAAGCCATCGGGGAAAAAAGAGTCCCCGTGAGGTCAAAGGACCGGCCTTCCAGGGAAAAAGCAAAAAAGGGCGTGAACGCCAGCCATGAAGGGAAAAAACCGAAAAGAAGAATCGGGCTCGATACCGGTGTAACGAACCCAGCGGGAGGGGAACCAGCGTCAAACCGGGAGAAAAAACAGCGAGGATCGCCGAAGAAAAAATCAACTTTTATCCGGGATGACAGGACACACGTCCGGTGGGCTTCTCGGAAAAAAAGAGACTGAGGTAAGATGGCACCTTTAGGCGGGAAGGGAACCGCGCATGCGTGCCTGCATTCCCAAAGGCTTTCATAGAAAGCTGGGGAAATGCTCCGCTGGGGCTTCATCGGAGCCGATGACACCCATATGTGAGGACTGACTTCCTGCTTGGTCCTGGAGAATATAGACATTACCTGCGAGACACAGATGCCTCCAGAACGCTCACTGATTTTCTATGCAGTCAGTGACAGATGTTTGAATTAAGAGTCCTCAAAAGCAAGTATCAGAAAAGGCCGCCAGAGAAGAGGGGATCCACCTCAGTAAATATGGAAGTGCTTGTAAATGGGCCCCTCCCTCCATCAGCCCCCTGCACAGTACAGGGTGCTTGGGTAAATTTACTTTACTGTATGCAGAGGAAAGGAGGTTTGCCTCATGCTGAGTTGCTCTAGCTAATCACAGACTCCCAACTCAATTGGGCAGATAATTTGGCCCCATACATTCATTTAATTATCTACTCACTGAGAACAGCTGAATTCACAGACTTACTAAAGATACTTCATTTGAACCCTGTAAGCAGGTGAGAGCACACAAAAATGACTGATGTTAAGGAGAAAGAAAACTATCCATTATGAAACAGCAATTTATACTTATTATCAAACTGTTCTGCTGCTTTAATTAAGTGCCATGAGCTATCACCAAATCTCATCCTAACAAAGAAAACAACACGAAGCAAACTGCTCTACCAGCAACACCTACTGTCATATACTAGACATGCAGGATTCTAAAATCTTTTTCCAACTGCATAACTTGTATTGTTGAATTTCTTTTCCTTATCCTAAGTACACAATTCAAGATGGTTTTTTCCATCTGTAACTAATTGGAGAGCAAATAACTTCTTTGATTGTCATGTTCTACATTATTAGAAGAGTAAGAGGAGACTTTTGCATCCCATTCTGTGAACAAATATCAATTATAATGCTTATTTTAGCTATATAACAAAAGTAATCACTTCAGATATGCCTATTAAATGAAATATGAAATTCCAATGTGAACAAGCTAGGAAGTCAACATGCCCAACGTGATTGTGTTTTATAAAAGGAAAGCCCTCAAGTACCATCTTTTCAATAAGTACCTCATAGAACCCAACCTCACCCACCGAGACAGAGATGCAACCCACTAAGCAAATATATGGTTTCCCAACAACATGCCAAGAAAGATTCTCTAACCCTTAGTGGTGCATTTGTTTCTATAGAATTCATGATCATACAACCTTATGTAGCAATATTTGTAAATAGTTTACAAGCTTATGTAGCAAGTTTTTGTAAATAGTTTACCCCTGTTATCTAAGTTACTTGCCCTGTTATCTGTAAACTCATACATGTTAACTGTACTGAGCGTTTCTGTTCCATGTAAACCGCGCTGATGCTGAATAGTGCGGTATATAAGAGAATGTAAATAAATAAATAAATAAATAAATAAATTGCTACTTTCAAATCAGATAATACTTATTTTTATAGCACTACCAGATGTGTGCAGCACTACATAATGGTGATCAATAGTCAGGAATATTAAGTCCATGCCCTAAAGAGCTTCCAATCTACATGAATATCTGAAGCAACAGGAAAGCAAAGTGACCTGCCCATGAATGTCAGTGGGAGAAGTGAAATTTTAACTTGGTTCCCAGCTAGTGGTGTATATTTTGCCTAAGCAGACTCACAGCAAGTGAAAGCCCAGTAAAGAAAGGGACCCACTGACTTACATACAGTACTAGGGAGAAGGTGGAAGAGCATGGCAACACTGTACTTATTTATTTATCCAGTTTTCTATACCGCCTTATCCTTCAATCAAAGCGGTAGGCAATGGAGAGTTAAGTGGCTTGCCCAAGGCCACGAGGAGTGCCTATAGGACTAGAAACCCCAGTCCCTCCGGCCCGAGATTGCTGTCCCCAGGTGGGACTTACTTTTATCAGTTGCCGTGGGGCCTCGCAACATAAAATTAGCCTGAATACCACCACCAACCCCATCAGGCAGCTAGAGAAGTGCTTAAGCGTATCATCTGTTTCTGCTTGGGACCAAGTCTCACAGTAAGGGTGGCAAAGAGTATGGCATTCAGAACTAAACAATAAATTCTGACAGCCAGAAGGCTTAAGGTTTGCCTAGTGTGCCAACACCTTGAACCAACTCTGAGGCCAGCCCTGTTGAACATAGATGTCAGGAGGACACACGGCAACACTGTTAAAGGTAAGTAACTGCATTTCTGCACACTGTTTCCTCCTATTAACCTAAACTGCAGTGGTTCTCAACCCAGTCCTCTGGGACCCCCAGGCCAGTCAGGCTTTCAGGATATCCACAATGAATATGCATGAAAGAATTTATTGTTTAGCTCTGAATGCCCTGCTCTTTGTCACCCTTACTGGGGGTCCAGAGGACTGGGTTGAGAACCACTTTTCTAAAGCCTTGCAGAAGAGGCCTCAGCAAAATTTTATTTGGGGGGCTCCAAATCTGACGTTATGCACCATTCACAGCTCACTGCTTTTAACTACTAGGCTAGAATATTTACTCAAGAGGGTGCTTTGCTGTAAATGAGGTTCTATTTATATTCTCATTGTATCAAATCATTTCTATCCAATCCTGAATTAAGATGTTCGGGCCTCTGACATCCAGGATAATCTTAGCCACTGCTCATATTTGCTGTTTAATCCAGTATACTATTTGCTTTGGGTCTGCTTTTACCTATCATGCAAGCAGAGTAAAATGAGTCAAACAAAAACCATGGGTCTTTTTAATACATGGTATGCATTCATCAATTTCAAAACAACTTCTTTTTGCCTTGAACGTAAGCAAATGAAAACAACATACTAAATTTCCAAAAATGGCAACTAGTACCAGGTGTCTGATTAACCGTACACTGAGGTTCATACTGAAAAATTCAATGGGAGACAACCTTATTCAGTTAACACACTCCATATTTTCAGCCTACATCTCAACAGTCTGAATACACCCAGATAAAGCTAACCAGGTAGTTTTAGAATAGCATTTATCTCCTCATGTTACCTGGCTAACTATGTCCAACTAGTGAAACCATACCTCAGGAACACCCCCAGCACCACCCGTTTCTATCTAAGTACATTTTGCGTGTGACAACTTTTGAAATGGTTATTGAGGGTGAGGCGATTTTTAACTATCTAGCAGGTCGATGCAGAAAGCTAGCGTGGGCTTTACGAGCCCATAATGCCACATTTAAGCACATTTTAAGATCCTTTTTTCATGCAGGAAATAGACGTAAATGCTGACGGTAAAACTAGCACCCAATTAACACCACCCGTATTTAAATCTATTTAAATGAAGCCTAATTATTCAAATGTATTTCAATCAGCTGGGCTGGTATGCAAATCATGGCTACACCTGATGCAGAGACAGGCGTAGAGGAGTTTGCAACTAGCCATACCACAAAATTTTTACTTCAGGCTCTGAGTAGAAATAAACCTCTAACGTTGCCCCTGCCAGTATTTTGATGGTACAAGGTGCTTTTCCAGATGTCTAAATCATCTTCTCCTTAGATGATCAGGCATCGGGAAAAGCCCCTGATGCCATCAAAATACTGGCAGGGGCTGTACCTACAAAAAAAATCCTTGGCGCTCCCCTCCCCCCAACAGTACGAGACAAAGCGCTAGCCTCCTGCAGCTCTGTAAATGTGTTAAACAAAATCAGGTGTTCCTGCTCCCTGTACCCAGCAATAGGCCCTTATGAGCATTTTTGTAGCGGAAACTACGTTTTCATATTAATCTTATTTTGGCAGTCTTTGTTAAACAGTAAGAAAAAACATATGCAAATTATCCACCAGTGCCTGAAGAGTAAGCCAAACTAACAGACTTCTTGTACACAAGTGTTTGGCTTGCTCTCCCAGTTTAATGATGTGGTGGCTGATTTGCATGCGCAAGGTTACCGCGGAGGGCATTTACATACCCTAACCTTCTTGCGTCACACATTAAAATGTGTGCGCGCTGTCAGGAACGTAAAAAAAAAAACAAAACGATCCAGCGCGGGTCTAGCACTGGCTTTCTGCATCAGCCTGAAGAGTTGTTTAGCTAACTCCCAAAGTTAGCCACACAAACCTTTTGGGCACTGACCTCTGTATACATCTATAAAAAGGGCCATCTGCTTCCTATCTGATGGAAGGTCTGGCACCACTATAATCATCTGCCATGTAATTAACTTGGTAATTAACTATTCTTATATCAGCTCAGCAACAGACAACCTAGTCAGTCACTAGTCTATGTGAATTCAGTCCTCAAAACTGGAACTAAAAAAGAGCAAGTTTTAAAATAAACTTTGGAAGTTTGCAAAAACAAATAGCACTAGAGCAAATGTCTGCATATAGTTTTCACAATATGTACTTCTGGCAATCTTTTAGAGATGTGAAGATGCATAAAATGCAGAGTTACCACAGCTCTTTTGTTGCCCTACACTTAAAACACTAACTTATATAAATATGCACAGTATCAGAAATAAACAGAATTCCAAAACACCCACAGAAAATCTTAATTAAATTTCAAATAGAAAACTGTAATTGAAAACTACAGCACTGGTTTCTAATTTTCTTTTGCTTACAACTTCAAGTAACATATCTCAAACCTCGAAATTCTGAACGGGCTCACAGCACATTTCTGTTTCCTCATTCTAAACAAAAAGAACAAGAACTTACAGACACTGGATTTACAGTACAGGTTTTCTCCATGTACATGTCCTTGAGAAGTATTTCTTTCATGGTCCCTTAGTCTTCACACATCTGGCCATCAGGTACCTGCCTTAGCTACAGCCCTGCATCTTCTGTCCCAGACTACCACCCTTCACATTCTCCTCCCCCCTTTCAGTATACTCCCCGCCCAGGCTACATGTTTGTTCAGAACAAGCTGCACTCCCACAACTACTTTCCTGACCTCAAGCTTTGAAATTTTTGTTTAGGCAGGTTCGATATAAAACAATGAAGTTTCCAAATAGATGAGAATCTATGATATGCATTCACACAAGCTCAAAGATCTTAAGGGTGGACCGTTTGGTCTCCTGGTTATAAATCTAGAGAGATTACATACATATTGCTTTGCAAATGAAAGAAGCAACACATAATGTTATTTACCTTTTTTCACTGTAAGATATCATTTTTGAAATAAGTAAGCAAATCATCAAATTCAATAAATTAAACTAAACTTTGTTGCCTCTGTAAGGATACAGATAAAGAGGAGGCAATATGAGGACAATTTTTCAAAGGAATTTGCTTGGATACAGGAGCGTCATGGATCCCACCCTTTTATGACCGGCCTTCGGCAGATCACACTCACCCTGGATCATCCGTCATACTACTCTATGTGCTAGGAAGACTTTCCATGATTTCCGCACCGCCTGGAGCAGCAGATCCTCCAGCGCCTCTTCCTCTGCCAGGAGCTTAGCGGGCATATTCAGAGTCTTGAGGAACTCCAAAATGAGCGCTGGCAGCTCCTTCCAGCAGAACACCCGAACAATTCGGGCCTAATCCTCCTGTTCTTGGATCTCTCCTTCTTCCAATTCCTCCTGACAGATATAGCTCCGTGTTGAGGTCATCCCCATCCAGCCCCTCTGACAATGGTGATTGCTGCCACTCCTCTGAGCCTCTAGCCCACTTAGTCACCACTGCCCCTGACTTGTGCTCTTTTGCATCAGACGCCCTCTTAGTTCCACGTTCTGGAGCTGAGGAGCCACTTGCCAAGCCCCATTGATGTAGCCAAATGCCCTATGCAAAAGTAAGACAAACTCTGGTTAGAACTACCCCAGGAGCCCTATTGCTCCCTAGGCTTGAGGGGTGGATGGTCCGGCCATCGTGCAGGGGCCGGGGCCTGCATCAGTTGAAGTTAACACAGCACCCCTCCCTCCCCCCCCCCCCACACACACTTCCAGAGTCTCTTGCAACCGGGAGGGACTCTCCTGCCTCATCTCGTCCTGCAGGTTGTGCTCCAATGACCTAGCCTCTTACATGCAGTCTAGGCAGACGCCTTCGAGACCGCTCCCCATCGGATACCACATATCTTGAGGATTTTTAGATTGTGCTGCCATTTTGTACCGCAAAGCTATGAAATGGATCACATACTGATCCAATCAGACTCTGACACTTTCTCTGAGTAAAAGTTTATGTTTTTATTATAAATAATAACAATGGCTGTAAGGAGTACAGCTTCCCTTACAAACAATATCACAAATTTAGTAGGTTCAGAGTCTGGGCTAAGAGACAAAAGCTGATCATGTCAGGTTTCTCACTGACCATAGACAGATGGAAGGATTTCATTTATTCCTATCCACTGTCTCTGTCTGTCTGGTTATATACATTTCTTGTATGCTGGTGCTTCCTGTTTCACAGTAGCTACACAAGCTACTCGGCCCTTTTTCGTGCTTATCTTTCTTTTATTTCTGCCTCTGACTTTTTTGCATGATCCTTCTTAGGAAAAAGTCACAATGTCTCAACAAACTGTCACTCACATCTCCTGACCCACCTGACCAGGCACAACAGCACTCTGAAATCTGCCCAGCAACTAGTTAGGCTTTTCCCACAGGTCTGCATCAAGTCATTGTGCACTGAATAGGATTTGAGCTGTATAACACCAGGAATGCTTAAGGATGCGGTATGAAGAGTGGGTTCACCCCCCTTGATACCATCACATACCAGGCACTGCAGTCTGGCCGGCATGGTGGGAAGGGCTGCGGGTACTCCCCAGGAATGCCCTCAATCTGTACCCGGGTAGGTAGAATGATCCCTAGGACAGTGCACCTCCACGGGTTCAGGCACGGAGCACTAGAGTACCTGAACTAAAATAAAATAAAATAAAACCAATTTACCAAAATCTAATTAACAGAAACGTAAATTTAAAGGAAACGGAAAATGGCCCCCTAGGAAGAAGCTGTGCTGTCCTGCTTTATTCTCCGGTGGCTGCCTCTCCCAGGCATCCAAAACACAGTGGGGAGGGGTTAAAAAGCATGCGGGCCTGAAGAAGAAGAAATTGTGCCTAAACACAGCGGGAGGAGTTTCCCTCGCCACTGCAGGCTCCCAAACACACGGCAGCAGGCTGCTCTCTTGTCTCCTCATGTTCCAGCGGTTGCTAGGGGTTCCTGCTGTCCTCCCCCCTGCCGTTCTTACCTTGGAGCTTCTTTGCCGTGTGGCTTTTCTACCCCTCATACTCAGTCTTCCTTCCCGGCTTCGGGTTAAGGGGGTAACTTGGGGCTGCTGGCTTTCACTTCCATCAATCCACTTCTGCCCCTGCAGCCGCTCCTCACCCGCTAACGGGTTCGGGAGCCACCAGAAATCAGGCCTCCACAGAACTCCCCCCTGAAATCCTGGAGGGAGGAGGTGAGAAGGAATATCCTCCAAGCCCTGTTGTCCCCCGGGTTCTTTCTGATCTGTCCCTGTTTTTTTTTTTCTTCATTTCTTTTCTGCCTTTAAAAACAAAGAAACTTGCACCTTAACAGGGGAAATAAAAAGGAAACTCTAACTAAACCTATCTCCTTAGTTGTCCCTTCAGTGAGTCCAGCACCCTGGCTCACTACCTCCTCAGCTGCTTGGAGACTGAGCATACAGGGGCTAGTTGGTGGTGCCAGCTGTATAAGTACACTGGTGTCATCAAAAAGAGGGCATGCTAGGTCTCCAAGCTGCTGGAAGATGTACACTACCCAAAGGTGCGGGACTGGACTGGAGAGACTATAAGGAATAATAAATTGCTAAAAACACAGCACAGGAAAAAGCCAAAATGGGAGTTCCAAAAAAAGATATTAAGAGAGAAGGGAGCCTATGCCCAACTTGCCAAGCTGCACCCCCTCCCCCCCCCCCCCCCCCCCCGGGCTCTCCTGCTCCTTTTCCGGCTCAACAGCGCTTGTAACCCATAGGAGACAATGTGGACATAGGGTAGTTATCCACTCTAGGAAGTATGCCATGTACCCATGCTCCGAGCCATAAGGCAAGTAGCATGCTCGCTAATGCAAGAAGTTTCTTGCTTTAATCCTGTAACCTTATACTTATAGGTTACATGTTGCATGTGACCCCCTCTCTCCTAACCCTGGAGATCTGCTTAAGTCATAGCTAAGCTCAAAGTGCTACTCTGACCCTACTGGTCATTAGCAGAGCCCCCAGTCTTTTAGGTATTCTTCCTCCCTTCCTCCTTGGTCAGAATTCTCCATATTGGGGCTCAAACAAGCCGGACACTTGCCCCTCTCTCCCTTCCACCCCTGCAAAATCATTGTCTTTTTTATGAATTTAGCACCCAGCTTACTGTGGTTTACATCAATTTACAAGCCTCTCCTGGAGATGACTGTGATCTGAAGTAGTGACTACAGACAGACCTTTCTGCAATTTTCACCATTAGCAGTGCCATCTCTGTGCCAGGGTCACTTTACTCACATAACCCCTCTTCTCAAGTCATTTCATTGGCTCCCTGTTGCTGACTTACAAATGCATTAATTCTGTATCTCCTCACTACCTCTCCTCTCTTCTCTCTCGCTATCCCCACCCCTACCCCAAGCAACTCCACTCATCAAGCAAATCACTGTTATCTATGCCCTTATTTTCTACTACGAACTCCAGACTCCATTCCTTCTGCTTTGAATAGGAGGAATAGGCTACCTGAGTTGGTACATCAGGCTCCATCCCTGGTCCTATTCAAATCCAGGCTCAAGCTCATCTCTTCAAAGCTGCCCTTGGTCCAGATCCCTCATCCTCCCGTCTTCACCCATTTGTATTTTAATCATTTCCCCAAGAATTCCCTTATCCCTGGTTGTTCTGTTTGTCTGTCTTAGCAGGGTGCTAAGCGGGGACTGTCTGTTTTTGAATACTTGTATAGCGCTGCATATGCCTAGTAGCATGCTACATAAATGATAAGTAGTAGTAGTACTGTCAGAGATGCATTGACAGGAGAAGGGGGAAAAAAACCTTCCCCCTGAGGCTATCTGGTCCAGGGCACCCCTGGCCAGGACATTCACCACAAGAAGGCCCTCAACCACAGAGTCTCTGATGTTGTGTCACCGTCACCCCTCCCCCACCCATGAACCTCTAATATTTACTTGTTTCCAGAGAGGTATCCAGTGGCACCCTCTTCCTTTTGTTGCTTTCTTGAAAAATGGCAGTGCCTGATCCCCCTAGCGGTACACCAGGATGCAGTGCTAGGGGGTCAGCCTACCAAATAAGTGAGTTTTCCCTTATTTGGCAGGCTGAGCCCTAATAGTGCATCCCGATGTATAGTTAGAACAAGATCCTAAATAAGCAGGAGCAGGCTCCACTTTGGCCAGGTGTTTGGTGCTTCATAGTTTGGCACCCTAGGGAGTTGCTTGGGAGTCATCTAGTTTTTCTTCTCTTAGGCTCACCTTCAGTGAAAACAGTGTTCAGAATCACTGCAATAACAATGAGGCTAAAGAGTGTGTGAAGTGGCTAAGAAAATGTGAGTGAGTTAATTTTCTAAAGTGTCACCTGCCTACTGATTGCAGTTGAGCATTTCTGCAAGCTATGAAACAAACCTACAGACCTTGTACATGCCTCCTGAGAATATAGCTGTGCAATTTCTTTGTCCAACTACAAAACCATACACCTGAGATATAGTATAATAAAACACCAATGAGAGCCACAAAGACTCTCTCACCACTAAAATCAAAAACATTTTACCCCCTTAAAACATACTACCCACCCCTACCCGCAAAACAATCTCCTTCAAAGTAGGTTCTAATGTCCCCCTCGCCATACCCAAAGAAACAGTTTCTTCCAGCTTCTCCTCCCCTTTCAAAATAGCTTTCTGTCTGGTTCTTCATTTCTTGCATTAAAAATGGCTTTTCCACCCCATTCCACACATATATAAAAACAGTTCATGAAGAACATGGTATAAACAGCCAAGGGCAAGAATTTGCCATCCCTCAGGTTAACAAAATATATTTCTGTTATGTCTTCACCAATATATATGACTGTTTATTTTTATTCATGAGTACAAGCAATGTGGTTTACAAAACTCCTCAAATCAAAGACAAAGGATGAAGAAAGGAACTCCACAGCATATACAGGAAAGACGAAATAGTGAGAACAGTGTTGAGGGGAGTTAGCGAGGGCAAGCACTGGGGGAGGGAAGGAGTTGCTCAGCCAGCAAAGACCCAATACCCATATTAGGAAAATTTAAAAACTGACTCAAAAAGATTATTGTTAGTGCACTATTATCATATAGGATACAGCACCACCTGCTGGCTTAATAAGCCAACTGCATCTTCTATGTAAGAACTTCTGATACATATTCTCTACAATGCTTACCAAGTTTTTTTTGCTTGGCTGTGACCCAATTTTGTAGCAGAAAACATTCCCATGATTCCAGCCATACTTCTTCTGTGTCTCATGCAACACTGACTTCTAGCGTTGGTCAATATTGCCGCTACAAGCCAAACCTCCCTCCCACTGAACCTGCACAGGCCAATGATACCACTATACCTTTTATTTTTTGATGCCACTATACCTTTTATTTTTTTTCCTGCTGTGGTCACAGCCCCAAATAAAGATTCTGCAACCCTATTTGGGATCATAACCCACAGTTTGAGAACCTCTGCACTACCAGTTTCAGCTTGCAGACATGGGATGTGCATGCTGCAAGTTTTTCATTTTTTCCCAAACCCACTAAGCTGAAGCTGCTCAGGGCACAGAGTGTCTGGGTGAAAAAGCATAAAGAAAAAGCAGTAGAACAACAGGACTGCAGTAATCCAAGATGCTCTGTGACTAAAGGACCCTGAAAGTCCAACTGCAATGGGCAAGGGTGGCTGGGTGATCCAAGGACATTCTCCTCAATTGAAAGCAAGTTCTGCTACGAGGGGACATGGGATGAGGGTGAAGGAGGATAGATTCAGGAGTGATAGAAACATAGAAACATGATGACAGAAAAAGACCACAAGGCCCATCTAGTCTGTCCTTCCATAACAACAACTACAACAGTCCACTTTCTACCTTTAGAGATCCTCTGTGTTAGTCCCATGCTTTTTTGAATTCGGTTACTGTCCTCATCTCTACCACCTCCACTGGGAGACTATTCCACGGATCCACTACTCTTTCCGTAAAGAAATATTTCCGCATATCACTCCTGAATCTATCTCCCTTCACCCTCATCCCATGTCCCCTCGTAGCAGAACTTGCTTTCAATTGAAAGAGGCTCTCTCCCTGAACATTTATGCCACGGAGGTATTTAAACATCTCAATCATATCACCTCTATCCCGCCTTTCCTCTAAGGTGTACATATTAAGATCCTTAAGTCTGTCCTCATATGCTTTATAATGAAGCCCATTAATCATTTAGTAGCAACCCTCTGCACCGACTCCATCCTGTTCACATCCTTTTGAAGGTGCGGTCTCCAGAATTGCACACCATACTCCAAATGAGGTCGCACCAAAGACTTATACAGAGGTATTATCACCTCCTTTTTTCTGCTAGCCATTCCTCTCCGTATGAACCCAAGCATCCTTCTAGCTTTTGCCGTCGCCTTTTCTACCTGTTTAGCTACTTTAAGATCATCAGACACAACCACGCCTAGGTCCCGCTCTTCTTTAGTGGACAAAAGTACTTCACCTCCTATACTGTATTGCTCCCTTGGATTGCTGCAGCCCAAATGCATGACCTTACATTTTTTAACATTAAATCCCAGCTGCCAAATTCTAGACCATTCTTCAAGCTTAGCTAGATCCCTCCTCATGCTATCTACACCTTCCTGGGTGTCTACTCTATTACAGATTTTGGTATCATCCGCAAAGAGGCAAACCTTACCCGACAGCCCTTCCACTATATCACTAACAAAGATGTTAAAAAGAATCTGACCAAGGACAGATCCCTGGGGCACACCACTGGTAACATCCTTCTCCTTAGAGTGAGCTCCATTTACTTGTACTCTTTGTCGCCTCCCACCCAACCAATTTCTAACCCAAGCAGTAACTTTAGCGTCCATCCCTAGGGTGCTCAGTTTGTTTATAAGTCGCCTGTGAGGAACAGTGTCAAAGGCTTTACTGAAATCTAAATACACCACATCTAGAACTCTCCCTCGGTCCAACTCCCTGGTCACCCAGTCAAAGAAATCGATCAGATTTGTCTGACAAGACCTGCCTCTGGTGAATCCATGCTGCCTCGGATCCTGTAATCCGCCGGACTCCAGAAACCTCACTATTTTCTCTTTCAGCAGCGTTTCCAATAATTTACTCACCACCGAAGTTAAACTAACAGGCCTGTAGTTTTCAACCACATCCTTACTTCCGCTTTTGTGTAAAGGCACCACATGAGCCTCTCTCCAGTCCTTTGGCACCACTCCCGACTCCAACGAGGCATTGAAAAGGTCAGTCAGTGGAGTTGCTAGAACGTCCACAAGTTCCCTTAGTATTCTAGGGTGTATCCCATCCGGTCCCATCGCTTTGTCTACTTTAAGTTGAGCTAGTTTCTCACGAACACAGTCTTCTGAAAATTGTTCAAGATGTCCCTCGCTTCTGTTCTTATTTGTGGGTGTTTTCTGAGGTCCTGCTCCTGGTTCTTCATCTGTGAACACAGAACAAAAATATTTGTTAAGCAATTCCGCTTTATCCTTATCAGCTTCTACATATTCCCCCCCCCCCCCTGCACCCTTGAGTCTGACAATACCACTTTTGCCCTTCCTCTTCTCACTAATATATCTGAAAAATGTCTTATCCCCCATTTTATTGCATTGGCTATTTCCTCCTCCTTTTGAATCTTTGCCTTCTTGACTACTTTGCTAGCTTCTCTAAGTTTTTCCAAATACAGATGCCTGTCTTCCTCTCTCTGTGATCTCTTGTATTTTATGAAGGCCTCAATCTTTTTCTTCACTTTTTCAGCTACTTCCTTCGAAAACCATAGCGGTCTCCTGTTCCTTTTGCCTTTATTTACCATTTTAACAAAAAGGTTGGTTGCCTTTAAAATACCCCCTTTCAGTTTTGCCCACTGTTTTTCTACATCCCCCAGCTGTTCCCATCCCACTAACGACTCCCTGAGGTATTGGCCCATCTTCGCAAAGTTAGTCTTCCTAAAGTCTAAGATCTTCACCTTGGAATGGATTCTAACAGCCCTAGTCCTAATACTGAACCACACCATCTGGTGGTCACTGGATGCAAAATGATCTCCCACTACAACATCAGAAACACTCTCACCATTGGTAAGCACCAAGTCCAGTATGGCCCCTTCACGTGTGGGGTCTGTTACCAATTGCCTGAATAGTTCTCCCTGTAGAGAATCCAGGATCTCCTTACTTCTAGATGATACTGCAGCAGGAATGTGCCAATCAACATCTGGCATATTGAAATCTCCTAGCAGTAGCACTTCCCCTTTCCTAGCAATGCTGCGTATGTCTTCAATTAACTCTCTGTCCACCTCTTCCTCTTGTGAGGGAGGTCTGTATATCACACCAATGCAAATAGATTTCTCTTTCCCTCTTTCTAGTTTAACCCACAATGCCTCCTCTCTCCCTTTTAAGCTCTGTAATTCCAAAGCTTTAATAGTAGTTTTTACATATAGTGCCACTCCTCCTCCCCTTCTTCCTACCCTGTCCTTTCTGAATAAAGTATAGCCAGGTTTAGTTACATCCCAGTCATGGTTTTCTGTGAACCATGTTTCTGTAACTGCCACTAAATCCAAGTCAGCCACTCCCACCAAAGCTTCAACTTCAGGGATCTTATTTCCCATGCTACGGGCATTAATACACACTGCTTTCCATGTGTTACCCCTGTTACCCATTTCCATAAAGGTATTTAATGTATCACCTACCTGGGGGCTTTCACTTACCTGGAGGCTTTCTTCACCCATCCCCAACGAATCTAGTTTAAAGCCCTCTTCAGTAGATTAGCCAGTCTACTACCAAAGATGTGTTGACCTTTCTTGGACAGATGGATGCCATCTCTGCTCTGCAACCCTTGGAACAGCATCCCATGGTCTAGGAAACCAAAACGCTCTCGAAGACACCATCCACGCAGCCATGCATTCATCTCCAGGATGCGAGCCTCTCTGCCTTGGCCTTTACCCTCAAACAGGGAGGATTGAAAAGAACACCACCTGTGCACCTACCTGCTTCACCTTCTGTCCCAGAGTGATATGTGGAAATATTTCTTTATGGAAAGAGTGGTGGATCCGTGGAATAGTTTCCCAGTGGAGGTGGTAGAGATGAGGGCAGTAACTGAATTCAAAAAAGCATGGGACAAACACAGAGGATCTTTAAAGGAAAAAAAGGGGACTGTTGTAGTTATTGATATGGAAGGACAGACTAGATAGGCCATGTGGTCTTTTTCTGTCGTCATATTTCAAAGTTTCTATGTTTCCTTAGAAAAAGGACCATCTGGGGTGCTGAAGAGAGTTTTCTCAATCCTCAAATCAGCTGTAGTGGTGAATAATAAGAATGTTTGGTAGCAGTGCTTTTTGCTCTGTTCTGACAGACAGTCTCAATGAATAATTCGGGGTAAATTCCAAAGAGAAAATAGCTATGAATCCTTTATCTCCAGAGTTCACTCTGTCACATTCTTAATTTACGGAGCGAGTACTCTGTCTTCCAGAACTCTGAGTCAGACAACAGCAGGTTTTTGAAAGACCTAAAGGTGGAATTTTACTTGCTGGATAATGTCCTTTCCCTGAGTCCTATTAGGTCAGTCCAGAGAAGTGGGCTTTGTTCCCCTACTGGCAAAGGTAGAGACAGAGATAAATCCAGAGATGTCAGATGACCTCATCCTGTAATATATCTAGAGCAGCTAGAGGGCATACTAGCTCAGTATTCGTACCCAAGCCATGGATAAGAACCACTGGCCACACAAGCCCCAACAGTCCAAAGAACAGAACTATATACAGAACACCTTGCAGGCAGGTCAACCAAGAGGAATACAGCCCACAGGAAATAGCAGATGATCACAGATCAGATCAGATCACAGCAGGTCATACCAGAACATATCAGCTTGTAGAAATCATAGCAGATCCCAAGGGCGTATCCTGAACTGGCCTAGAAGGACTCGAGGAAAGGACATCATCAAGTAAAGCGTAGTTACTCAGCCGCTTTTAGCGGTGATCTCCAGGAACAGCAGGAATTGAGCCTTCACATATGGGTGATGTCGGCACCGATGGAGCCCACGCGGGAACACTCCCCAGCTTCCTATAGGAAAGCTTTTGTGAGCATCCCACTGTGCCTGCGTAGCTGCCTTCCCACCTTTCCAACTCTCCTCCTCAGCTGGGTTTGTAGCTGAGATAAAAGGAGAGAAGGAGAGAGAGAGAGAGAGAGAGAGAGAGAGAAAGAAATACAACTCCTAGGGGAGGAGGGTGGGTTGTGAAGACTCAATTCCTGCTGTACCTGGAGATCATCTGTTACAGGTGAGTAACTACGCTATATCCAGGAACAAGCAGGAATGTAGTCTTCACATATGGGACTCCCTAGCTAGGAGATGCCAGGGAGATGACCCCAGAGAAAGCAGTGAAACACAGGCCTATGTGGGTCATGTATCCTCCCAAGGATCTCTGATATCGAAACCCGGGACGGGGGGGGGGGGGGGTAGGAGTTGATCTAAGTCTGGAAGAGATGCTGGAGAACAGTCTGGCCAAACAAGACATCCCGGCAGGAGTCCTTGTCCAGGCAATAATGGGCCGCAAAGGTGTGGACAGAGGACCAGGTTGCTGCTTTGCATATTTCATCAATTGCCACTGAGCGTAGGTTTGCCATGGAGGCAGCCATTGCTCGCACATTGTGTGCTGTGACATGACCGTCAAGAGTAAGGCCCTTACTCTCATAGGTAAAATATATACAGTCTGCAACCCATTTGGAGAGTGTCCTTTTGGAAACTGGGAGACCTAGGTGACTGGAGTCAAAAGCAACTAAAAGCTGTGAAGCCCTTCTGTGCTGCTTAGTCCTCTGTAGATAAAAGGCCAAGGCACGCTTGCAATCCAGAGTATGTAGACTCCTTTCTGCACTAGAGGCATGAGGTCTAGGGAAGAAAACAGGAAGGTAAACAGATTGGTTTAAATGAAAAGGCGAAACGACCTTTGGCATAAAGTGAGGATGACTCCTAAGGACTACCTTATCATGGTGGAACCATGTATAAGGAGGGTCAGCCACTAAAGCCTGGAGCTCACAGATGCATCTTGCAGAAGTGAGGGCAATTAGGAAGATAACTTTCCAAGAAAGAAACTTCAGGGATGTAGTGGCTAGGGGTTCGAAGGGTGGCTTCATGAGCTGTCCCAAGACAAGATTGAGATCCCATGCCACAGGTGGTGGCCTAATGGGAGGCTTAGTTAAGAGAAGACCTCTCATGAAGCGTGCTACAAGCAGCTGAGAAGAGACTGGTTGTCCATCAAAGGGCATGTGGAAAGCTGCAATGGCACTTAGGTGGACCCTTACCTTATTGGTTTTGAGTCCAGAGGAGGAAAGGTGGAGGAGATACTCAAGTAACGCTTCCATGGGAATGGAAAAAGGATTAAGTTCCCTTTTTGAACAACAAATTGAAATCCTTCGCCACTTAAAGGCATAAGCACGCCTTGTGGAAGGTTTCCTTGAGGCCAATAGGATATCCTTCACCTGTTGAGAGAGGTTGATATCCTGGAGTTCTAAGCTCTCAGCAGCAACGCCATCAGGTGTAAGGACTGGGGGTTTGGGTGCAGAAGCATCCCGTTCTTCTGGGATAGGAGATCCGGAGCACATCCCAACTCCAGAGACTTGGCTTGAGAGACGTAGAAGCAGTGGATACCACGCTTGTCATGGCCAAAGCGGTGCTATGAGGATCATGTAGCCCCTGTCTCTCTGGATCTTGAAAAGAGTCTTGGGGATAAGGAATGGGAGGGTAGGTATATAGGAAGTACCCACCCCAGTGGAGGTGGAAAGCATCCTTCGCCTGACTGTTCTGAGCAGGTATTCTGGAAAAGAATCGGGGAAGTTTGGCATTCTGAGAACTTGCAAACAGATCTATATCTGGGGTTCCCCAACTCTGAAAGATTCGAGTAATCTGGTCCGCATGGAGAGACCACTTGTGAGGCAGTAGTACTCGATTTTGTCTGCCAGTAGATTCTGTTTGCCAGGGAGATACTCCATTTGTAGGTGGACCTAACGGCATATAGCAAAAGACCATAGATGTAGGACTTCATTGCATAACACCTGAGAACCTGTTCCACCCTGCTTGTTCAAACAGAACATGGCCACTTGGTTGTCCGTCTGGACTAGAACTGTTTGGGTGCAAAGGTGGTCTTGGGACACTCTGAGAGCACTGTGGATGGCTCTGAGTTCCAACAGATTTATGTGAAGTTGAGCATCCTGCTCAGTCCAAAGACCCTGAGTGGAGACATTGTCCAGATGAGCTCCCCAACCCAATTTGGATGCATCCGTTGTCAAGGTAGCTTGGTGTGGTGGCATCTGAAAAGGTGACCCTACAAGAAGGTTTTCTGGTGATTGCCACCATTGGAGGAACAAAAGTAGATGTGCAGAGATCATGATTTTGTCCCCTAGACGACCTGATACTTGAGTCCACTGCGAAGCAAGGGTAAATTGGGCTGCACGCATATGCAGACGAGCGTAGGGAACCACATGTACAGTGGAAGCCATGTGGCTCAGCAACTGAAGTATTTCTTGAGCAGTTAGGAAAGTTTTCATAGCTGCATGAGAAAGTAGTTGAACTATTTGAGCGCAGCGGGCCTGTGGTAGAAAAGCCCTTGACTGCTGTGTGTCTAGGAGAGCCCTTATGAACTCTAAGGTTTGAGAAGTGGTGAGTTGGGATTTTGGAAGATTTATTACAAATCCCAAGTGCTGAAGAACCTGCATTGTGCGGGAGAGAGCAGAGCTGGCATCTGGAATTGACGTTGCTCGGATGATCCAGTCGTCAAAGTAAGGGAAGACAAATATCCCTAAAGTTCTTAGGAATGCTGCCACTACTGCCATGCATTTTGTGAAGACTCGGAGCCGAAGCCAGGCCAAAGGGTAGAACCCTGTACTGGTAATGTCTTTCTTGAAAGCGAAATCGAAGAAACCTCCTGTGTTCTGCGTGAATAAGTGTATATGTATACGCATCCTTTAGATCTAGAAAACAAAGCCAGTCCTGACTCTGGAGGTAAGGGAGAAGTGTTCTGAGAGAGATCATCTTGAATTTCTCTCGGGGCAGGTACTTGTTTAATTCTCTGAGGTCCAGGATGGGCCTGTATCCTCCTGTTGTCTTTGGAATAAGGAAGCAGGGGGAGTAGAAGCCCAGGCCTTGTTGAGAAAGTGGCACTTCCTCTATTGCACCCTGAGCGAAAAGTGTGGTAATCTCCTGGCACAAGAGAGTGGTAAGAGGGAGCCAAGAGCTGAACTCTCTTGGAGTAGATGGAGGAGGCATACTTTGGAAGTGAAGTTTGTACCCCTCTGCCACTATGGAGAGAGTCCAATGCTCTGATGTTATCTGGTGCCACCTTTAGGCAAAGTAACATAGCCTGCCTGGAATATTGACTGGCTCTGGAATTTCCAGAAGCAGGACAACTAAGTTCTCTAGAAAGGAGTCAAAGACCTTGTGGAGGCTGGTTCTGTTGAGCTGGCTGAGCTCTGGGGGCCTGAGCCTTCCTTCGTTGCTTCGGTTGTTACTGTCCCTTCTGGGAAGCATGGACCGGACAGTGCACAGCATGGGTATAAGAAAGATAAAACTTATTTTTCTTGTTGGAAAAGGGCTTCTTTATAGCCTTTTTCTTAGCTGGGTTGGCAATGGTTCTAGAAAGTTTATTGAAGGTTGTATTCTCGGACTCCAGTTGAGAAGCCTTGTCCTGCCAATCCTTGCCAAAGAGATTTTCCCCTGTGCAAGGAATATTTCCCAGCGTATCTTGCACCCACTGCTCAAGATCAGATGCTTGTAACCAAGCAATCTGACATGCACCAATGCAGATAGCAGAAGTCCTGCTAATACACTCAAAACAATCAAAGGTTGCCCTGTTCATGAATTTGGAAACATTCTGGGCATGTTTTACAAGTGTCAGGTATAATCAGTCCTCTTATCATCAGGGAAAAGAGGAGCCATTAGTTCTAAATCTTTAATCACCTCCCGAAGGAACATACCCATGTAGAGTATGTAAGAACTTATTCTGGCCGATAACATGGAGGCCTGAAAACATTGACGACCAAAGGCATCGAGAGTTCTTGCCTCGCGGCCCAGAAGATTAGAAGAATGTGTCTTGGCACTCTTGATTCGATGTACTGCCGATTCCGCTACCATTGAGTGGTGTAGTAACTGCGTCTTCTGGAAACTGGGACACTGCGGTACCCGGTACATGGTATCGAGTCTCCAAGAATGTGGAGACACCATTAAGAGTGTTTCCCACATCCTAAGCATGAGGTCATGCAAGATCCGGTGAATGGGTAAGGTAGCAACCTCCTTAGGGGCTGCTGGATACTGAAGAATTTCAAGTTCTTCAGCTCTCGGTTCCTTCTCGGAGGTCACCATAATGGAGAGGCCCCAAGCCACATCCCATATAAAGTCTTGAAAAGACATGTTCTCCGGAGGAGACATACGGCATTGTAGGGAAGGAGAAGGATCTTCTGGAAGAGCCTCCCTGGTACCGATCGAATCATCAGAAGAATCGGAATTGGAAGACTCGAAGTATCGACAGGCTGGGTACTCCTGCCCAGCCTGCCAATGGTATCGATCAAAATTGGCATCGGAATGCCTCGGTACCGGACCTTCGATGCCGGACACTGACTCCAGGGCCGGCATGGGTGGTAGCATAGAGAGCGATGCAATGGTCGATGAAGATACATTCGGCATTGGTGCTGGTACTGATAACTGCAGAACCAATTGTAGAGGCTTTAACGGTACCGATACTGCTAGCAAGGCCACTAAACTCCACTCAATGGCCAGGATATGCTGATCCATGGAACCAGCCGATGCCTGGGTATCGGTACTGGAACAGCAGGCCACGACCCCAGAACATGGCACCAAGAGCTCTCCGGAGATGGAAGCCTCGGGAACATCTTGGGACTCCATTGGTGCTTTGGAGGCAAGGACCTCCCGCCAGGGTTGTTTGGCCGGTGTATTCTCCTCTAGGGCAAAGCCTAAGACATCTCAATACTTAGAAGAAGATCTACCCTTTGAGGCCCGACCAGTCTTGGAAGAAGACTTAGGTCTGGTTACCTGAGATCCATGGGAGGAAGATGAAGCCCTGAAGGACTTGTATCCGTGGCAAAGAGGGTGCCGAGTTTCACAGCTCTATTCTGCAGGCTCCTCTTTGTCATCTTCCTGCAGAGGAGACATTCAGCTGGCAAATGGTCTGATCCCAAACATTTAAGACACCAGTCAAGGGTGTCGGTAGCAGAAATAGTACTGCTACATTTGGAACACTTTTTGAAACCACTAGTTGGTTTCTCCATTTTGAGGAATAAAGGGGGCCTAAGACCCAAAATGGCGCCTAAGCACCTGAAGTGCAAAGACCCTCAGAGAAAAACAGAAGTTTTTCTCCTTGTTTTTTTTTAGAAAAAGAAAACAGAAAGAAAGAAAAGAAAAGAAAAGAAACACCGCAGATGCCGATGCTAGCGTCGACGGGAAGGCAGACGCGACCACAAAAGAAGTAAGTTTTCTGTGGTGACAGGAATTGCTCCCTGTCAGCTCCACAGAAAACGAAAAACTGAGGAGGGAGAGTTGGAAAGGCAGGAAGGCAGCTAACCAGGCGCAGTGGGATGCTCCCAAAAGCTTTCCTTTAGGACGCTGGGGAGCGTTCCCACGCGGGCTCCGTCATCACCCATATGTGCAGACTACATTCCTGCTTGTTCCTGGAGATATTTATTATTTATTTATTTAACTGGTTTTATATACCACTTTATCATTTCAATCAAAACGGTTTACATTGAAACTTAAACTTGGTAATGTACATTGATAACATGGATTTTTCTGAGGCAATGGAGGGTTAACTGACTTGCCCAAGGCCACAAGGAGTGCTAGTGGGAACTGAAACCTGGTCTCTGGGTTCCCAAGTCAGTGTCCTTAACCATTAACCATTAGACTACTCCTCCACTCCTTCTATATCATCCTGCTAGACCAATCCAGACCAGTGGGACATACCAAAACTACGCCTTTCACTGGACTAGAAGAAGACATGGCAGCCATCAAAACCTTTGCATGGAAGGCCCTGCCCGCCCATGCTTGGACATGTAAGCGGTAATGCTTGATAAAGGTGAAAAGTGATGCCGACTGACAAATGTCTAAGAGAGCAACAGAGCTACACTTTGCCCAGGAGGAAACCTGAGTCCGTGTGCAATGCACACGCGAACCCTACAAGACCAGCCTGTCCCACTACAGATAAGTCAAGGCTATCATCTCCTTCATCCAGCAGCCCAAGGAAGACTTCGGGGCCGCTTCGACCTTACAGAGGCCTTCAAACAGGACAAAAAAGTCTGTCTAAGATTCAGAAGCAGTTAGTGCCCTTCAAGTGTGTAACACACACCCATCTAACGTCCACCAGGAGGAGGCCTTTATACTTCCCCTGGCATTGTTCTTTCAGGAACATAGAAACATGATAGCAGAAAAAAGCCATATGGCCTATCTAGTCTGCCCTTCCTTATCACCCACAATATTCCCCTTTTTTTCCTTTAGAAATCTTCTGCGGTTGTCCCATGCTTTCTTGAATTCAGATAGTGTCCTCATCTCTACTTCCTCCACTGGGAGACTATTCCACGCATCTAACACTCTTTCCATAAAGAAATATGTCCGCATATCACTCCTAAGTCTATTCTCTTTCACCCTAATCCTATGCCCCCTCATAGCAGAGCTTGCTTTCAGTCGAAAGAGGCTCTCCTCTTGTGCATTTATGCCACGGAAGGATTTAAATGTTTCTGTCATATCTTCTCTATCCCACCTTTCCTCTAACGCAGTGGTTCTTAACCTGGGTTCGATCGAACCCTAGAGGTTCGGTGAGTCAGTCTCAGGGGTTCGGCGGAGGTCAAGACACAAGACACGCACCCGACTCATATGATTCGTGATGACACGCCCAGCTTGGCCATCATTGGCTGCAGGTGATCACGTTACATTGCTTGGCCAATCTGTGCTGCAGGGAATTTGGTGCACTCAGTAGTCGACTTGTGACTGTCGTGACGGTATGTCGTGTGATTTCTTTCTTAATATTTTAATCCATACTAACTATGTCGAGCAAAAAAAGAAAGTGGTCGGACGAATATGTACAACATGGATTCGCATATATAACAAAACGTGATGGGAGTCAGCGTCCTATCTGCATGATTTGCAATGCCAAGTTAAGCAATTCTAGTCTAGTCGGCAAAACTAAAGGAACACTTCCTTAACCTGCATGGAGATGGGGAATACAAGAACACAACGCTTGCTGAATTCAAGGTGAAGAGAGCCAGATTCGATGAAAAGGCTACTCTGCCTGCTCTCGGCTTTGTACCCATCAACAAACCGATCCTCACAGCATCGTACGAAGTTGCTTACCTGATCGCAAAGCAGGGCAAACCACACACCATTGGTGAAACACTCATAAAACCAGCTGTGTTGAAGATGGCAAATCTGATGCTTGGAAAAGCAGTCGAAGTTAAATTATCCCAAATTCCTCTTTCAAATGACACCATCAGCGACAGAATAAAGGACATGAGCAAAGACATCTTGGCTCAAGTAGTTGCAGATCTGATTTCAAGCCCGGCAAAATTCAGCCTCCAACTCGACGAGACCACAGACGTTTCTAATCTAACTCAGCTTGCTGCATTTGTGCGCTATGTGAAAGACGACATGATAAAGGAAGATTTTTTTATTTTGTAAGCCTCTTACAACAACAACTAAGGCAGCCGATGTGAAGAAACTTGTGGATGACTTCTTCAGAGACAACAATCTTTCGTGGGATATGGTTTCTGCAGTTTGTATAGACGAAGCTCCAGTCATGTTGGGAAGAAAGTCTGGTTTTGGTGTGCTAGTGAAAGCCGATGCACCACACATCATTGTTACGCATTGTATTCTGCACAGGCATGCGTTGGCAACAAATACCTTGCCTTCAGAAATAACAGAAGTATTAAAAATTGTAGTGGAATGTGTGAACTATGTGTGAAATAGTGCACTGAGGCACTGCATCTTCAGTGAGCTGTGTAAAGAAATGGGCTCTGAATTCGAGGTACTTCTGTACCATTCTAACGTTCGGTGGTTATCCCGGGGACAGGTGCTGAATCGTGTTTTTGCCATGCATGTGGAATTAGCCCTGTTTTTGCAAGAGCACCAACATCGTCATGCAGATTGCTTCAAAAATTCTAAGTTCATTCTCATTTTAGCGTACATGGCTGATATATTCGCATCTCTCAATCATCTCAATCAGCAGATGCAGGGTGGTGGAATCAACATCATCAAAGCGGAAGAAAACCTGAAGGCTTTTCAAAAAAAGCTACCGTTATGGAAACAACGAACAGAGAACGATAACTTTGCAAACTTTCCCCTGCTGGAGGACTGTGTAAGTAAGATCGAAGATGTGTCTGGAATCGGAGACATTTCTGTACCCACGGAACTGAAGCAAGCAATTGCCACGCACTTAGATGAGCTTGCAAAGTCTCTCAACGGATACTTCCCTACAAGAGAGTCATATCCAGCATGGGTGAGACAGCCGTTCACGTTTGGTGTTGAGACAGCAGATGTCAATGATGAATACCTCGACGAAATCATTGAAATTCAGCAGAGCCAGGTTCAACAGCAACTCTTCAGAACAACAACGCTCTCAACGTTTTGGTGTCGACAAATGGTAATGTATCCTGTTATTGCTAGGAAAGCCCTGGAAATTTTTATACCATTTGTTACAACATATCTTTGCGAGCAATCCTTTTCGAGGATGCTGGACATAAAAACGAAGAAAAGGAAAAGACTTTGCTGTGAAAATGACATGAGAGTGGCACTTGCCAAGGTGAAGCCACGCATTTCTGAACTGGTCTCTCAAAGGCAATAGCAGAAGTCACACTGATTTGCAGTAAATATTCATTATTATTGTAGCGGTGTAGCCTGATGGAAATTAGGTGATGGGTGTGTGTTAAAATGTTAAAAATAATAAATAGCATAAATACAATAAGTTCATTATTGGAATACATAAGGTTAAAAATTAAAACCATTTCAGTGTGGTAGTATTAAAAAAGGTCATGTCTTTGTGAAAAGTTATGTATGTAATTTGTTGTGAGTTCATGCATTGTATTGGTTTTGTTCTTTGAACAGTGATGTTAATGCACGATTCATTTTGTGAACCAGTAAAACATATACCTATGTCTTGAATTTGAAAAAAAATCATATTTTATTTTTCAATAAAGGGTTCGGTGAATGTGCATATGAAACTGGTGGGGTTCAGTACCTCCAACAAGGTTAAGAACCACTGCTCTAACGTATACATATGCTGTCCCCATATGCTTTATTACAAAGACCACTAACTATTTTAGTAGCCACCTTCTTCACCAACTCCATCCTATTTATATCCTTTTGAAGGTGTGGTCTCCAGAATTGCACAAAATACTCCAAATGAGGTCGCAGCAGAGACTAATACAGAGGTCCTATTACCTCCTTTTTTCTGCTGGCCATTCCTCTCCCTATGCAACCAAGCATCCTTCTGGCTTTCGCTGACACCTTTTCTACCTGTTTAGCCACTTTAAAATCATCAGAAACAATCACACCCAGATCTCATTTTGCTTTAGTGGACAGAAGTACTTCTCCCTCTACACTGTACCGCTCCTTTGAATTTTTGCTGCCCAAATGCATGACCCTGCATTTTTTAGCATTAAACCCCAGCTGCCAAATTCTTGATCATTCTTCAAGCTTAACTAGATCCCTCCTCATGTTATCTACACCTTCCTGGGTGTCTACTCTATTGCAGATTTTGGTATCATCCGCAAAGAGGCAAACCTTACCCGACAGCCCTTCTACAATATCACTAACAATGATGTTAAAAAGAACCAGACCAAGGACCAAGGACAGATCCCTGCAGCACACCACTGGTAGCATCCTTCTCCTCAGACTGAGCTCCATTTACCTGTACCTATGTTGCCTACCACTCAACCAATTTCTAACCCAGTTACTTTAGGGTCCATCCCTAGGGTGCTCAATTTGTTTATGAGTCATCTGTGCAGAACGGTGTCAAAGGCTTTACTGAAATCTAAATACACCACATCTAGCGCTCTTCCTCACTCTCCCTCAATCCAACTTTCTGATTACCCAGCCAAAGAAATCAATCAGATTTGTCTGACAAGACCTGCCTCTGGTAAACCCATGCTGGCTCAGATCTTGTAATCCACTGGACTACAGAAAACTCACTGTTCTCTTTTTTAGCAGCAATAATTTACTCACCACAGAGGTTAGACTAACTGGCCTGTAGTTTTCAACCTCATCCTTATTTCCGCTTTTGTGTAAAGGCACCACATGTACCTTTCTGCAGTCCTCTGGGACCACTCTTGACTCTAAAGAACCACTGAAAAGGTCAGTTAGTGGAGTCACTAGAACATCCCCAAGTTTCTTCAATATTCTCGGATGTATCCCATCCGGTCCCATCACTTTGTCTACTTTTAGTTTAGGCTAGTTTCTCACGAACACAGTCTTCTGAAAATCATTCAATATCCCCTTCACTTCTGTTCCTATATGTGGGTGTTTTCCGAGGTCCTGCTCCTGGGCCTTCATCTGTGAACACAGAACAAAAATATTTGTTAAGCAATTCCGCTTTCTCCTCTTCAGCTTATACATATTCCTTCCCTTCTCTTTTGAGTCTGACAATACCACGTTTGCACTCCCTCCTCTCACTAACATATCTGAAAAATATCTTATTCCCCCATTTTACTGCATTAGCTATTGCTTCTTTTTGTATCTTTGCTTTCCTGACTACCTTCCTAGCTTCTCTTTTTCCAAATATAGATGCTTGTCTTCGTCTGTCTGTAATCGCTTGTATTTTATGAAAGCCACCTTCTGTGTTTTCACCTTTTCAGATACTTCTTTTGAGAATCATAGTGGCCTCCTTTTCCTTTTATATTTACAAAAAAGTTTGTTGCCCTTAAAATATCCCCTTTCAGTTTTGCCCATTGCTGTTCCCATCCTGCTAACGACTCCTGAGGTACTGTCCCATCTTGGCAAAGTTAGTTTTCCTAAAGTCTAGGACTCTCACTTTTGAATGAATTTTATCAGCCTTAATCCTAATACTGAACCACACCATCTGGTGATCACTGGATGCAAGATGATCTCCCATTATGACATCACAAACACTTTCCCCATTGGTAAGCAGACCACCTGGTTGACATGCTAATCCGATGCCACTTTAGGCAAAAGGAAATACCAGATCGTAAATACACAGTCTCTTCTGAAAAGACAAGGATCTCAGTACGACCAAGTCTGCAACTTCAAGATACGTTGCCGAGCAGATTGTGACCAAAAAAGCAGCCTTAGGGGATAAATCCTTGAGCATAGCTCTCCACAAGGACACAAATGGCTCTGCCACCAAGACCTGAAGAATCAAACTGAGAACCCATAAAGGAACCACTGAGCACATGGGGTGATGCAAGTGCTCAACTCCCTGTAGGAAATGGGCCATATCCAGGTGCGAGGGACAGAGCACACCCCATCACCGGCCCTCTAGAACAAGTCAAGGCCACGATCTGAACCCTCAGCAAACTGAGGGAAAGGCCCTAGTCAAATCCATCCTGAAAGAAGGAAGGTGGAGCTGACAAGTCTGTCGTATTAGGACGAACACGGTGCTCAAGACAGCAGTACTCAAAAAGACGCTAGGTGTGCACATAGGCGAGACAGAAGAGCCTCTTCTCACGTTCAGAAGCATGGAAGCCACAGCAAAAGAATGGTGCTAAGCGTTGCTTCTGAAGAGCAAAACCATAAGCAAGGCGGAAGTGGGACTGTCCAGCAGGACTGGCCCCTACCTCAAAAGCCCCTGTGCCAAGGGAAGGCACAGGTGGCTGCCCTGCCAGAAGCACAGCATATCCCCTTATCATGGGCTCCTCATCCAAGCAGGTAACACCAGTATCACTGGACCCAGTGCCATCCACCAGATTGCCTCCCACTTGGCTCCAGTGGCCCTTGGCAATGAGCTCCCCAGCCGAATAGGCTGGCATCCAGAAGTCACTGAATATCATTCAGGGAAAGGATTTTTCAGTAGATGAGCAGGCTGCTCCCATTATTTCAGGCTGGTACCTCCAACGGGGGAAGAGGAAACTTCATACTGAAGTCCAGTGAAGGAGGAGACCAGCGGGACAGCAGGGACCTTTGCAGTGGACGCAGGTACACTCATGCCCAGTGGTCCATCTTGATGGTCGCTACCATCAACTTTAGGAGTTGGAGGATGTCCCAGAGCTTGGGAAGCTGCTGCCTCCAAAACACCATCAACTGAGAATGCAGCTTCTCTTCCCTCTTCTCAGGCAGGAAAAACTTTCCTGAGCCATTGACAAACCATGCTCCAGGGTATCTAACAACTCTGTAGGCTCCAGGAAGCTCTTGTTATAGTTTATCATCCAGCTCAGATTCTCCAGAAGTTGCACGACTCGGACCAACACATGAAGTGCTCTGCACGCAACCTGGCGCGAATAAGCCATCCGTCCAGGCATAGATGCACACCAAATCCCTTTGCAGGGCAGAGACAGCCATCACCATAATCCTGGTGGATGTCCTCAATGCAGTGGAGTGGCTGAAGGGTAGAGCACCAAACCAGAAGTGTGAGCCAAGAACAGAGAAGTGGAGAAAACACTGCCAATCCTCGGGGATGGGAAGTGGAGTGGAGGA
Source organism: Ichthyophis bannanicus (assembly GCA_033557465.1). Lineage (NCBI taxonomy): Eukaryota > Metazoa > Chordata > Amphibia > Gymnophiona > Ichthyophiidae > Ichthyophis > Ichthyophis bannanicus. The sequence continues at coordinate 1,372,558,654 of CM066032.1, read as the reverse complement.
GTGGCCTAATGATTAGAGCACTGGCTTGGGAACTCAGAGACCAGGGTTCAATTCCCACTAGCACTCCTTGTGGCCTTGGGCAAGTCACTTAACCCTCCATTGCCTCAGAAAAATCCAAGTTATCAATATCCCTGTTTAATATACATTACCAAGTTTAAGTTACAATGTAAACCGCTTTGACTGAAATGATAAAGCGGTATATAAAACCTGTTAAATAAATAAAATAAAAATGTGGAGAGGTACACCTTGATCAAGTCCAGCAATGCAAGACACATTCTCCTCGCTAGACCTTTCTCAAAACTGAAAGATCCTTAGGTGAACACTGATGATCCAAGATCAGGCCCTTGAGAGTCAAGATCAGATGGATGAACCTAGCCTTCTTTGGCACCACAAAGCAAATGGCATCCCAGCCCCTTATCCCTTTCGGCAGGTGGCACCAGAATTACAGCCTGGAGACTGAGGAAGCTCTTGAGGAGTCTCCAGGCTGTAATTCTGGTGCTACCTGCCGAATGGTAGCTCTCCTGGATGCAGAACAGCATGGAGAAATCAAGAAGCCATTGGGATGGGGGTCCTTGCATCCCAGAACATAGCCAAACTGAATGATGTCAAGTTCCCACTAGTCAAAGTTTATATAGGCCAATCCTATCATTGTGTCTGAGGGGGGAACCCAGATTTGGAGGAGGAGGGAGCCTCGTGGGTCCCACAAAAGGACTGGGCCCAGAAACGGGAGTTAAGGAAAGGGAGTATGGCCTCTCCAGGTGATCCTTCTGAGAATCCCTGAACACCCTAGACTCCAGCGGGGGGAGCGAGGTGAACGTCATGCCGAAGAGAAGCCACACTTCAAAGGCGCTTTAGGTCTATCCTCTAGATGACGATATGGTTTGGATACTTCCAGCTCCTTGACCAACTTCTCCAAGTCCTCCCCAAAGTGAAGCCCAAAGCCAGTAATGTGCCCCCATGGAAAAGGCAATATCCTTTGCTATCAAATGGACCAAAAAACATACATGGCATCTGCCAGAAAAGCAGCAGCTGATTCCAGAAGCACTGAAGTGTCATCTCACGGGAGCAACTGGATCCAATGGAATAGGGCATGAACCGTTAGTCCTCCACAAACTACTGTCTGGAGAATGAGAGAGGCAACCAAAAACTGGCATTTTGGAAAGCTTTGACATTGCGATCCACTTAGTCCTTGAGGGCTGCACCACCCTCTACCGGAATGGTGGACCGTTTAGCAATGGTCATCACCTGCACATCCACCTGGGGCAACCACATTGAGGCAGCGAGGTCTTCCCAAGGAGGGCATAGAGCCAACTCACGATCCTGCCCCCTTTCAGTAGGGTAGCAGTAGAATCCCAATCCATGTGCATCATGTTCTTCAGGACCTCCAGAAAAGGAAAGGCCCTGGAGGACTTTCTCATCCCCCTGCCAGAGGGGGTACACTTGTGGCTCCTGCTCCACCAATGCAGCATCCAAGAGCCGCAGGGCAGAGGAAACTTGATCAATCAAGGCCACCAGCTTCTCTTTCTGAAACAGATGAACAATGAGAGAATCATCCTGTTTATCTGGCTGATCCCCCAGAATGCAAGGCAGGATCCTTGGCACAGGACAGCTGAACAGAGCACCCAAAATCCATTCTCTTCCAGGGGAGGCCACTGCAGGGGTTTGCCTACCCTGTAATGAAAGACCTTCCTTCAAGTGAGAGAAGAAGGAATAAGAGAGTCTCGAGGTAGACAGGTCCAAACTGCCATGCCAGAAGGACCATGCTTGTGGAAGAAAAGAGGAGAATTCTGGCCAAACATTTGCCAGCCTCTGGCCTGTCTTCATAGCGGGAGGCAGCTCAGTCACTGGGGAATCCCACTGAGAAGATTCTGGCAGGCCAAGCTCCAAAGAACAGGCAGAGAAATCTTAAGTCGGGATGCGCTCTCTCTCTCTCTGGCTGACCCCCACTGCTACCTGCAGAGCTGAAGAGGCAGAAAAAAGGTCCATATCCATCAACTAAAAGATGATACTTCCAAAAGGTGAGCAAAAGCCTCCATGCTAAGTTGCAGAGGGAGGGCAAAAAGGCAGAGTTTCCTCCCAGAAGACAAGCGCTTACGTCAAGCAGTTCAATTTCCTGAAAGAAATACCTCTACTTCCATCCAAACAAGATGCGCTGAGTTAAGTTGTGCTTATAGTGCGCACACAGAAGCACACTGTATTAAGAAGATAGCACTCCAAAGCATGCGCTCATGGCACGCAATGAAGGCACGCCCTCACGATGCACAACCAAGTGCACAGATATCATGAATACCAATGTACATAGAGAGGAACCTGGGTTAGAGCAGTCAATCACCAGTACAAGGCAGGAAATGGCAGAGACAAAAAAATATGAGTATCAATGGTTCCAATCCCTGACCCAACAATCACCCCAAGGACAATATTGAAGAAGCACAGAAGAGAAATTTGGCACAGAAACCAGAACTTGAATCTGGTACTCACCCCTGGGGAGCCCAAGCAGCAACAGTGCTGGGCTCAATGCTGCTTCCCCACTGCCAAGGCCTGCAGCCACATACCTCTTGAATTTTCATGCCATCTTTAGGGGACAGCCAGGTGAGGAGAAGGGAAAGGGGGCAATGAAGCTGTGCAACAGATTCCTCCAGATCAAACAACTCTGGCTGTTCAATCGGCCTTTAATAGGATAAGGACAGGGAACTGAACCAACACCCCTCCTCCTTGGAAAATCCAGGAGGGATCAGTTTTAAGGGTGACCCAACGGATGCCTCCTTAGTCAAGCTCAAGTGAGGAAGTCGTCCCTAAGAGCGATTTACTCGTGAGCTAAATCAATCTTTCTCAAAGTTTTCACAGAGCTGCTCCAATGGATCCACACTCTGCTATAGACAGAGAAATACTGAGATAGTATGTCCTCTAGCTGTTCTAGATATAGTACAGGATGGGATATGAGAAAAACAGGAGTTTTCTCTGTCTCCACCTCTGCTGGTTGAGGGTACACAACCCACTTGTCTGGAACAGACTAGCAGGATGATATGGGATTATTTTTTGAGGCATAGGCTAACCAACCAGACTGGTGACCTAGACAAAGAAGGTAGAAGAAAGGAAGGCAGATGTCATTTGGGGGGGAGGGGGGCCCTAAGGGAGGGAGAAAGGTATCCCTAGCCATCCTCTAATGGAAGAGGGTGAATAGATTAAATTGATAGGATCAAAAATGAGCTCTACTACTACTACTACTACTTATCATGTCTATAGCACTACAAGGTGTATCCTAAACTTAGATTGCTAAAGGAAAATGTGCAACTGTGAGGTTTGGCACCAGAGGCGAGCCATCTAGTACTGGGTTTGTCCAATTGTGCAGCCATTCCAGTATAGGGAGCAGTATCTCTGCAAGACAGACAATGTATAAATATGCATGGAAATGCAATAAAGACAATTTTTGAATTTAATGAACCCCATTAAAGGTTGTAGTTGTGATCCCCACTGTTCTTATCCCCACAGACACTATTAAATGGGATCAGCAGTGAAAGAGATCTAACAGCTATGGCAACTTCAATTCTTGCAGCAGTCAAGTTCTTGGCAGGCATGACCTACAATTCAGCAACTCTGTTGGCAAAATTTAAGGCTTGTAGAAGTCTCAGTAACAAGAGGCCTTCCACTCAAACAATGATCATTAGACTTCTCCTTGCAAATGCAAATGCAATGTGTGCCTTCGAGTCAGTCCTGACTCCTGGCGACCCAGAAGCTCCTGGGTTTTCTTGGCAGTGTCACCAGAAGTAGATTGCCAGGCCTTTCTTCCGAGGCAATGGAGGGTTAAGTGACTTGCCCAAGGCCACAAGGAGTGCTAGTGGGAATTGAACCCTGGTTGCTTGGTTACCAAGCCAGTGTTCTAACCACTAGGCTACTCCTCCACTCCAGAAGCAGAGTGGCTATGCTCTCCAGGAAGGAGTCAAAAACCAGGTACTGGTTGTGGCTGTGCAACTGGTTGAGATTTAGAAGCTTTTTGCTTCTTGGGTTGGCGAAGGCCCTGCTGAAGCTGCTCTTGTTGCTAAGGCTGGTAAGCAGTAGCAGGTGGGTCATAAGGGTAATATCTCTTCTTCTTAGGATAGAAAGATTTATTTGGATTTGACCTCCTCTTAGAGGCTTGAGGGTGAGATCATGTGTCTCAATCTCTCTAGCCTTTTCCCTCCAATCTTTCCAAAGAGATTTTCACCAGAACAGGGAATATTAGCCAATTTATCTTGGACCCACTGTTCAAAATCCAAGGCCTGTAACCAAGCAATCCTGCGAGTACCGATGCAGACTGCTGAAGTTCTGCTGGATGACTCAAAGACAACGAAAGATGCTCTGGTGAGAAACTTGGATGTATTCTGATTTTGCATGATTAAAGACTTGGAATACATTCTGTTTGTCATCAGGAAGGAGAAGTGCAAATGTCTCCAGATCCTTAGACACATCCTTCAGGAACATGCCCATGTAGAACATGTAAGAGGTAATTCTAGAAGTGGGCATGCATGCTTGAAAACATCGACAGCCAAAGCATCGAGAGTTCTGGCGTCCTTGCGTGGAGGCATGGAAGAGTGATTCTTCGAACTCTTGAAGCGGCGCATTGCTGATTCCACCACCATAGAATGGTGTGGGAGTTGAGGCTTCTGAAAGTCTAGGCATGCTGGAACATGGTACATGGTATAGAGTCGTTTGCTGATAGGCGGAACAGTTAGAGGAGTCTCCCACATGCAGAACATTAGATCCTGTAAGATGCAATGCACTGGTAAAGTGGCAACCTCTTTAGGTATTAAAGGATTTCCAATTCCTCTGCCCTCAGTTCCATCTCCAATGCCATGGTAATTTGTAGCTGGCTTTGCTTTAGAGGCGATCTTTCAGTTCAATTATTGAGCACTTGATACAGGGCTGCCGACGCCCGAAACATGCATGTCGTGCTGTGCTGAACTAATTTGAAGTCTTCTCGCCTTATTTCACAGATAAGTGTGTTTTTGCACTATTTTCACTCCTTTTTGCTTGTTGCTTGTTCAATAAAACGGGCCCGTTCGACGCTGAGGAGGGAGTTTCCTTCTCCCCTCTCTTGTCGATCTGGTCCCGACAAAAATTTGGGCTTACAAGCTTATTGAAAGTGTTGGGGGAATCCTTGTGGTTTTCCCAATGACTCTCGGCTTTGGATGGTAATTTGTAGGCCTGCTGCCATATCCCTAATGTAAAGACATATCCTCTGGCAGGGATCTATGCCACTCATGAGGAGGGGATAGGTCCGAAAGAATGTCTCTGCTTTCTCAGGAGTCTACAGATTCGTCATCGGAGTCAGAGGAAGTAGAGTCCGAGTCTGACAAGAAGTTAAAATATCGATGATCTTTTGCTTTATCTCAATACTTCCCTGATGTCGAGGCTCAATGTCAGTACCGACGATCGATCAGTGCAGCATTGAAAGCCTGCTGGTACTGACAATGTCCATCGGTTCCAGAGGGGGCATCGGAAGGAGAGGATCCCCCGATGCAGGTTCAGTACCGAGGGTTCCAGCAGTGCGGCCAAACTCATCTTGATAGCCAGTATGCGCTGCTCGAGGGAGCTGACCGATGCCTGGGTGGAATCGCATACGGAGCTCTGCACTATCCTCCCAGAGCATGAAACCAGTAGCTCTTCAGAGGTTGATGCCTCGGGAGCATCCTGGAGCCCCTCTTGTGCTTTGGAACACAGGGCCTCCTGCCAGGTCCGTTTGGCAGGCCAGTCTGCATTGGATGCACCCTTCAAATTATTGGAAACACTGCTGAAAGAGAAAATAGTGAGGTTTCTGGAGTCCAGCGGATTACAGGATCCGAGGCAGCATGGATTCACCAGAGGCAGGTCTTGTCAGACAAATATGATTGATTTCTTTGACTGGGCGACCAGGGAGTTGGACCGAGGGAGAGCTCTAGATGTGGTGTATTTAGATTTCAGTAAAGCCTTTGACACTGTTCCTCACAGGTGACTTATAAACAAACTGAGCACCCTAGGAATGGACCCTAAGGTTACTGCTTGGGTTAGAAATTGGTTGGGTGGGAGGCGACAAAGAGTACAAGTAAATGGAGCTCACTCTGAGGAGAAGGATGTTACCAGTGGTGTGCCCCAGGGATCTGTCCTTGGTCCGATTCTTTTTAACATCTTTGTTAGTGATATAGCGGAAGGGGTGTCGGGTAAGGTTTGCCTCTTTGCAGATGATATCAAAATCTGCAATAGAGTAGACACCCAGGAAGGTGTAGATAACATGAGGAGGGATCTAGCTAAACTTGAAGAATGGTCTAGAATTTGGCAGCTGGGATTTAATGTTAAAAAATGTAAGGTCATGCATTTGGGCTGCAGCAATCCAAGGGAGCAATACAGTATAGGAGGTGAAGTACTTTTGCCCACTAAAGAAGAGCGGGATCTAGGCATGGTTGTGTCTGATGATCTTAAAGTAGCTAAACAGGTAGAAAAGGCGACGGCAAAAGCTAGAAGGATGCTTGGGTGCATACGGAGAGGAATGGCTAGCAGAAAAAAGGAGGTGATAATGCCTCTGTATAAGTCTTTGGTGCGACCTCATTTGGAGTATAGTGTGCAATTCTGGAGACCGCACCTTCAAAAGGATGTGAACAGGATGGAGTCGGTGCAGAGGATGGCTACTAAAATGATTAGTGGGCTTCATTATAAAGCATATGAGGACAGACTTAAGGATCTTAATATGTACACCTTAGAGGAAAGGCGGGATAGAGGTGATATGATTGAGATGTTTAAATACCTCCGTGGCATAAATGTTCAGGGAGAGAGCCTCTTTCAATTGAAGGCAAGTTCTACTATGAGGGGACATGGGATGAGGGTGAAGGGAGATAGATTCAGGAGTGATATGCGGAAATATTTCTTTACGGAAAGAGTAGTGGATCCATGGAAAAGTCTCCCAGCGGAGGTGGTAGAGATGAGGACAGTAACTGAATTCAAAAAAGCATGGGACCAACACAAAGGATCTCTAAAGGTAAAAAGTGGACTGTTGTAGTTGTTGATATGGAAGGACAGACTAGATAGGCCATGTGGTCTTTTTCTGTCATCATGTTTCTAATGAGTCTCAATGCCGATGAAGGGATTTACCTCTGTAATTGGTATCGGTCCTCAATGCCTATGCCAATTACTTAGACTTATTTTTATGTTTGGACTTTGAGGAGATCTCAGAACCATGAGAGGAAGCCGATGTCATCATCGACGATGTGGAAGCCACTGAAATCGAGTCCAGGGCAAACAGAGAATCTTACTTTCTGGCTCTGTTCATTAGGCCTTTTGTGGTCATTTGCTTGCACAAAGGACAATCACCTGGAACATGGTTAGGTCCCAAACATTTTAAGCACCAGTCATGTTTATCAGTGACTGAAATAGTACCAAAGCATTTGGTATATTTTTTGAAACAACTGATATGTTTTTCCATCTTGGTAGAAAAATAGGCCAAGGCCTAGCTGGCGGTCAAAACCACCCAAAAATGAAATAAAAAATAAAAAATAAATATTCGTTGAAAAGAAAAGAAGAACATTGGGGCCGGTGAGGGCACTGGCATCAATGGAAAAGCAGAGCACAGAATTTTCACCAAAAAAAGAAACATTTTTGGGCAGTCACAGGAAAGAGACTTCCTGCTGGCTTCGCGGAAAACAAAGAACTGAGGAGAGAAGTTGGGAAGGTGGGAATGCAGATGCACAGGCACAGTGGATTGCTCCCAAAAGCTTTCCAATAAGATGCTGGGGAGCATTCCCATGTGGGCTCCATCGGTACCAACATCATCCATATGTGAAGACTGCATTCCTGCTTGTTCCTGGAGATAAAGTTGTATACTGCCATATGTCTAAAAAATCTCAATGGCCCCTACTTCTTGAACGATAGTTCCGTTATGAAAAAAGAAGTCGTTCACTGTAATCCTAACACTGGACTAGAGAAACTGAACTATAGTCCTCAAAAATGAAGTATACAAAAATTTCTTTGAGGTCTCAGCTAAAACAGTGGCATAGCCTTTCAGACTTACGTCATAATATGGCTAATTGCCTATTCACATCAGTGACCTCCTCAGAAATAAAATCAGAACCCTGAATCGCTATGGGGTTTTGCTTCAAAACAAGCTCTTCTCAAAATGTTGTAAAGTAATATCAGCGAAAATGGTATAATCTGCTTCCCCAAGTACAAAGGGTCTGTGCTCTTATTCCACTTCTTTCATTTCTTCTGATCCCAAGTGAAGGGCCCGGGCCATCAGGTGAAGGGCCCGGAGGTTGGGGTGCAGGAGAGTACCCTGATCTTGGGTCAGAAGATCGGGCTGAAACCCCAGAGGAAGAGGGGTGTCCACCGCTAGCTGCAGGAGCAGAGGAAACCAGGGTTGCCGCAGCCATCGGGGCGCTATCAGGATCACGTAGGCCCCGTCCCGGACAACCTTGAATAGCGTCCGGGACACCAGCGGTGTGGGAGAAAAGGCATACAGTAGGCCTGTGGACCACGAAATGAGGAAAGCATCCGAAGCTACTCTGAGGGTATGCGGATGCCGAGAGCAGAACCGGGGGAGCTGCCGGTTCAGGGGGCTGGCAAAGAGGTCCACGGTGGGGGAGCCCCACCGGCGGAAGATTTGCTGGACAACGCCGGGGTTCAACCTCCACTCGTGGGGCTTCAAGACCCGGCTCAGCCTGTCGGCCAGACAATTTTCCTGCCCGGGCAGGTAAACAGCCTTGAGGAGGATGTTGTGGTCGACTGCCCAGGAGCACAGTCTCCGTGCCTCCTGACAGAGCAGGAGGGAGCCCGTGCCCCCCTGTTTGTTCACGTAGAACATGGCCACCTGGTTGTCCGTCTGCACCAATACAGACTGAAGCGAGGTGAGGTGAGAGAAGGTCCGCAGAGCTAGGCGGATCGCCCGCAGCTCCAGGAAGTTGATCTGCTGAGCCGCCTCCCAAGGGGTCCAAAGGCCCTGAGTGCGTGTTCCCTGGCAATGCACTCCCCACCCCAGGAGAGAGGCATCTGTCGACAGCACCTGGGAAGGTGCGGGAGACTGAAAAGGCATACCCAGTACCAGGTTGGGCAGGTGAAGCCACCATTGCAGAGAGGAGACCAGGCGTTCGGAGACCTGTAGAAGGTCCGCCAGACCCCCTGTGGCCTGATGCCATTGAGTGCAAAGACACCACTGGACAGGCCTCATGGGTAGCCGGGCGTTCGGTGTGACATGGACCGTGGAGGCCATATGACCGAGCAGCTGCAGGAACCGTCTGGCCGGGACCGGGGACGCGCTGTGGAACCTGCCGGTCAGAGCCATGAGCCTGTCGGCTCGCTCCCGAGGCAAGAAGGCACGAGCTCGCAGAGTGTCGAGCCGTGCCCCTATGAACTCGAGATCCTGAGAGGGACGCAACGTGGACTTCGCGAAGTTTATGACGAAGCCCAAGTGTTGAAGCAGAGCCACCGTGCGCTGCGTGGCCTGAGCGACCTCCATGGCCGACTGCGCCCGGACGAGCCAGTCATCCAGGTAGGGAAAAACGAACAGGCCCTGAAGTCTCAGGAAAGCCGCCAACACTGCCAGGCATTTTGTGAACACCCTGGGGGCGGAGCACAAGCCGAATGGCAGCACGCGGTACTGATAATGTTTCCCTGCCACCACAAATCTGAGATATTGTCGGTGGTCCGGATGAATAAGGATGTGAGTGTAGGCATCCTTTAGATCCAAGGAGCATAGCCAATCTCCCTGCTGGAGGTAGGGCAGCAGGATTCCAAGGGTAAGCATCTTGAACTTTTCCCGCTCCAGGAACTTGTTGAGGTTGCGTAAGTCCAGAATGGGTCTGAGGCCTCCTGTTCTCTTTGGAACCAGGAAATACCTCGAGTAGAACCCTTGACCCCACAGATGTTGGGGCACTGGCTCCACAGCCTGCTCCCCCAGCAGACCCTGCAGCTCTCGAAGGAGCAAGTCTCTGTGCAGAGGGGGCCTTGGAGGTTCCCCTGGGAAGTAGGGGGGGGCACCCGGTGAAAATGCAAGAGGTAGCCCCTCTGAACCACCTGCAGCACCCAGGAATCGGATGTTATGGCTGACCACCTGTGGGCAAAGTGGATCAGCCTGCCTCCCATGCTGAGCGAAGGACGCGGAGGGGGGGGGGGAGGCTATGCTGGCATAGTCAAAAAACCCCACCCTGCTGGGCAGGGGGTTGCGTAGCGGGCTTGGGGGCCCTCGGCCTACGGGGCCCATTTCCCTGACCCTTAGCCTGCGGGCCCTGAGTGGGAGCCGCTGATGCTTGGTATTGAAGGTGGGGTTGCTTATAGGCAAGCACCTTCCTCGGGTAAAAAGGTTTCTTCCCCGGCCCCTTCCTCTTCTGCGGAGGAGCGGAGGTCTTTCGGGACAGGCGAGTCCGAGTGAGAGTCTCGGACTCGAGTTCTGCCGCCTTGTCAGACATGGGCTTGCCGAAGAGGTTTTCACCGCTGCAGGGGACATCGACTAGCTTGTCCTGTACCCATGGCTCGAGGTCAGATGACTGAAGCCAGGCCAGCCGGCGGGCACCGATGCTGGCTCCGGCCACTCGGGCCGATGCCTCGAAGCCATCGTAGGCCGCCCGAGAAATGAATTTCGAACACTCACGAATGCTAGTGGGCAAGGCCTGGAACCTCTGCAAAGGTTCGTCGGAGAGCCCAGCCGAGAACCTTGCGATCTCTTTCGCCAGGTCTCGGAGGAACATGCCCATATACAGCTGGTATGTCTGTACTCGGCAGGCCAGCATGGAACCCTGGAAGCACTTCCTCCCGAGGGAATCCAGGCCTCGGGCCTCCTTACCCGGGGGCACAGAGGAGTGCATCTTTTGACTCTTAAGCCGATGCATTGCCGATTCCACAACCATGGAGTGGTGCGGCAATTGCGCCTTCTGGAACCCGGGGCTCTTGCGGACTCGATACATCGAATCGATCCGTCTGCTCAACACCGGCGTTGAGGCCGGATTTTCCCACATGCGGAAGAGCAGCCGCTCCAGCATCGGAGGGACCGGCACAGTAAAGGCCTCCTTCGGGGGAGAGTCGTACTGGAGTGCCTCGAGCTCTTCCGCGCGAGGTTCCTCCTCGGGATCCGCGGGGAAAGCCAAAGCCTTGGCCATCTCCCGCACAAAATCCGAGAAGCGCGTATCCTCCGGAGGGGATCGCCTTCGAGGCTCCAACTCGGGTGAGTCGGAGGGGACCCACCGGGTCTGAAAAGAGCTGGGCGACTCGTCCTCTTCCGTGTCCCAGCCCGACGCCTCCGTGGAGGAATCGAGGGGCTCCGTGCGGGCGAGGGTTCGTCCCGACGCCGGCGTCGACGACCTCGGTCCCGAACGGGAGGCCGAGGGAGACCTCGACCGAGGATCGACTCGAGCCTGCATCGACTCGAGGATCGACTCGACCGCCGGGGTCGACTTGGGCGTCGACGTCCCGGTGGTCTGGGCAGATGCACTGGCGATGCCGGTCATCCAAGCCCGCTGCTGGTCCAAGAAGGCAGAAATACTGCGCTCCAAGGTCGTCAATCTGAGGTCAAACCCAGAAGACCCGGCAGCCACCGACTCGGGCCCCGACGGCGTCGGGCCCGACGTCGGTTCCGTAGGGGAGTCCAGGAGGACAATAGTACTCACGTGTCCAGGTGGCTCCACCTCGAGTCGAGGGAGCTTAGAAGGTCTCTCCGCCTCCGAGGACTCAGGGCGGCTGGCGGGGCTATGTGACCCGGCCCTAGAGGGACCAGGTGCGTCCTCCGACGACGCCCACGCGAGTTTCCTCTGCCGACGATGCTCCCGGCCAGGGGACCCCCGTTCAGAGGAACTCCGACAGTGCTCGTGCCCGGAGTCACGAGACGTCGACGCCTCCGACGAGGTCCGGGCCGGACCGGACTCGGGGTCAGAGAAGATTCGGTCCCTTTGTGATTGCCGACTCCTCAGCGACTTGGAGGACATCTTGCCGCACGGACCACAACTCCCGGAATCATGGTTGGGTCCGAGGCAACGGAGGCAGAAATTATGCGTGTCTGTAAGAGACATTAATTTAGAACAATGATCACATTTTTTAAACCTGCTGGCAGCCATCGGGGGAAAAAGGGCCCCCGCGAGGTCGAAAGACCGTGCCTCCAGGGGTGGAAAATTAAGTGGCGGGAACACCAGTAGAATCGAAAACATAAAAGAATGTGAACGGACTCGATAGGGAAAAAATCGAGGCCGGGCAGGAAAAGGACACGCGACCGAGAAAAACAACAAAGAATTAATCAACTTTTTCAGCGGTGGTAACAAACTACGTCTGTAGGGCTCCACGGAAAAAAGAAGACTGAGCAAGATGGCATCCTTGGGCGGGAAGAGGACCGCGCATGCGCGCTGCAATCCCAAAGGCTTTCTTCGAAAGCTGGGGAAATTGCTCCGCGTGGGCTCCGTCGGCGCCGACGTCACCCATAAGTGAGGACTGACTTCCTGCTTGGCCCTGGAGAATACATTTAAACATTTACTGTCGCCTCCTCCCCCGCCTAAGCGGTTGCCTATAGAGGGGAGGGGGCTGCACTTTCAATGTCCCTTTATATGGGCTCCCAGGGCAAAGGCTCCTGGGGGTTGTAGTTGCTTGGGCACTTAGTTGTAGTTGCAATAAATGATTAAGCCGAGGTTTGAAAGCAACACAGGAAATTTTTATTTTTGCCTCCTTTGTTTTAAGGAACTTCCAAAGAAGCTTGGCCCAACATATAATAAGAAACTTTCGCCACAAGAAATTAACTTCTGTATAAACTTTTGCACAATTACCAATTGCCTTTGCTTTCCTCAACAAGGCAATGGTTTCTTCATTCAAAAACAAAGATATCACTTTATAGTCCTTTTAAAACACAGCAGCAACTCTAATTAAAACTTTCTTAGCCTCTTCACAGCACACATTCAAATACCATAAGGCTGGGATTCCTTCAAGCTTATAGTTCACAGGTTTCTCACTTTACCCTTCTGGATAAAGCACAATCCATGTCACAATCAGATAGATCCGGTTCAATATTACAATCCTCTATTTCCATAAACTCACATTCAGGGCAGTCAGGGTCTGCAGCTTCCTGACTAGCAACGGCTGGAGACAGCGTGGGCTTGACTTCCTCAAGCAACTTAACAAGCTGTTCCCACCGAGACCTCTCTCTTGACTTAGGGCTGTTATCAGGGCAGGGGAGATCTTTATCTCGTAGCAAGCTGTTTAAAAGTTTCAAAGAATTCAGGTTCTCTCTATCAACAGGTTTCCTTACCAGCTTTCCCCGAGGTGAGACTCTTGGACTCAGCGTTTCCTGGAAAGTCCCTGTAACTGAGTCACTGCAGACTTTCTACAGCACTGGCTCCGGTCCAAACTCTGGTGCTGGCTATGAGGAGACTCTTCCCTCAAGCTGTCATCTGAGTACCTTTCTCTGGACTCTCTGCTAGAATCCTTACTTGCAGTTTCTTTCAGGATTCCTTCCACCACTGTTTCACTGCTACTTTCTCGGCTGTGCTTGCTGCATGCATTAGCCCTTCTGTCTCTGTCTCGGTTCCTGCTTCCTTTTCTCTTCCCCCTATCGAGCTCCTCCCTCCCTGTTCTCTGGGGCTTAAATGATTGGGGCTGGCCTGTATCCTTCCACCCCGCCCCCAGCAGTCTCTCATTGACTTCCTCCGTTGCTATGGAGCTGGGGCATGGCCTTAGGACAGCAGCTTTAGACAGGTTTTTTTCTTTCCTAGCTAGACTTTTAAAGTGGCAGTTCCCTGCACTTTCTTTCTGCTTGGAGGAAACTGCTAGTGTTTTCCCTATTTCCATAGGCTCTGGGGTAGCTTTGTCACCACATTACATAGAATAGTTATTACAAACCAAAATGGTTTAACTATTTACAGTTACATGTATATGAATCTTGTGGGCTATTGCCCAGGTCCATAGGGCTAACGCCTTTCTGCATAATGGGCGAGAGCCTGTTCCTCCTTGTTTGTTTATATAAAACATGATCACCTGATTGTCGGTTTGTACCACATGCACTGTTGAGGCCTTATGGCCTAATAATCGTAGGTAAGTCCTGGCTGTCACTGTTGACTGCAGCTGGATATGAGAAGCTAGGGCAAATAGTCTGATACGTCTGTCTTCTGGGAGAAAAGCTCGAGTTTGAACAGCATCCAGATGAGCTCCTACAAATTCCAGATTTTGAGATGGAACTAGGTGTGACCTTGGATAACTGATAACAAACCCGACGTCTTGTAGGATGTGGATGGTTTGCTGAAGGGCAACTGTAACTGATTGGGCGGAATCTGCCTTTATCAGTCAGTCATCTAAGGGAAGATGAAGATTCCCAAGGTCCTGAGGTAGACTGCGATGACAGCCAGACACTTTGTGAAGGCTCGAGGTGCTGAAGACAGTCCGAAAGGGAAGACTTGATATTGATAATGTTGGTTTTGAAAGACAAACCTGAGGTACTTTCTGTAGTTTGGATGTATGAGGATGTGAGTATATGCATCCCTTAGAGCCAAAGAGCATAGCTACCGTATTTTTCGGACCATAAGACGCACCGGACCATAAGACGCACCTGGTTTTTTGGGGTAGAAAAATAGGAAAAAAAAAATTCTGAACCAAAATTCTTTCTACACTCAGCACCCAGTTTCTTTTTAAAAGTTGTTCCCATCTGGAACGACAGAAAAGTAAACCGAGTGGAAATGGTTAAGGTAGCCTACGCTTAGAGTTTCTACTGTCCAAAGTGGTCTTGTATCAGAGCAATCAATCAAACTTGAATGGCAACAAAAAATCCTATGCTCTACCACGTAATGTCTTACGAGTTTCTTAAAGGTACCAGATTTTAAAACATGAAAGGGCTTCTTTATCTGTGGGTCTCAGACTTACAACGGCACTATCTACGGAGATCAAGTCTCCAATATTTGTGCTTGTTCGCATCAACGACCCATTTATTATTTTGCCCCTTTCTTCAGTTAAAAATCCATCTACAGCATGATTATGATCAATATTGCACTTAGCTTGTTGTCTGATGGGAGTTATGTTCTGTTGTTATGATCGCGCTGTGTTCTCTAAGTGTCCCGACGCTGTTTGTGAAGCGCCTCTGCGTTTCTCATTGCGGTTCTTCAGGAGACCTTTAAATCGCTACTGCTGTATCAAAAAACAGAAGCAAACTTAAAAATCCTGCCTTAAGAAACACTATTGTATTAAAACACCTGGTCCACTCTTTTTCCAATTTCTCTCAATGTCTATATACTCTCAAAACAGCCTACCTAGTTTCATGCTGCCCGCGTGAAAAAGCCAAACAATCTCTCTCTCACAGAGTTTCAGTTTACTGCCAGACGCCGCGCATGCGGGCCTGAGGATCTTCTCCGTCATTTAAATCTCTCATTAGCTTATCCCGTCCCCCAGTTTCATATGTGTGTAATACGTAGATCTTATCACGGCCTTCTTGCGGTAATCGACATTACACTCCTGGTTCATTAATAGGTTCCTTAATAAGCGATTATTAAGTTCATAGAGGGGAGCAGTAATAGAAGGAACCTATTAATGAACCAGGAGTGTAATGTCGATTACCGCAAGAAGGCCGTGATAAGATCTACGTATTACACACGTATGAAACTGGGGGAGGGGATAAGCTAATGAGAGATTTAAATGACGGAGAAGATCCTCAGGCCCGCATGTTTGGCTTTTTCACACGGGCAGCATGAAAATATATAAGGTAGGCTGTTTTGAGAGTATATAGACATTGAGAGAAATTGGAAAAAGAGTGGACCAGGTGTTTTAATACAATAGTGCACAGCGTGAGGGACAAACTTGCTCTTTAAAGCGAAAAATTCTTCTATTCGCACCATAAGACGCAGGCACTTTTCCTCCCACTTTTTGGTGAAGAAAAAGTGCGTCTTATGGTCCGAAAAATACGGTAATCATTTGCTTAGAGATAAGGAAGAAGAGTTCCTAAAGAGATCATCTTGAACTTTTCTTTGACAAGGAATTTGTTGAGATTCCTGAGATCCAAAATGGGTCTGTATCCACCTATTTTCTTTGGAATTAAGATGTAACAGGAGTAGAACCCTAGACCTTGCTGAGCCAGAGGAACCTCCTCTATAGCTCTTTGAGTTAATAGAGAGTGGATCTCTGATTAAGTAAGGAGGTGTGATGGTGGTCCAGGCCTGGTGGCCCTACAAAATGAGTTGGTGGTGTGCTCTGGAAACGAAACTGAAGGCCCTTGCTGATTAACTGCAGAGTCCAGGGTTCTGAGGTGAGGAAGGCCCATCTTTTGGCAAATTAGGCTAGTCTGTCTGGGATTAGTGGAGGGGTAGGCAACCTTATTGGATAACTGGCTATGTTCTTTAAGAAAGAGTCAAAATTTTGAGTGGCCTGAGATGAAATGACAGGCTGTGGTTTTGCCACCTTGGGTTTTCTAGGTTGCTTGGGAGCCTGTTGCCTATGCTGTGTTTGAGGAGCAAAATATGAATAAGAAACTTTTTCTCTTTGGATAGAAGGGTTTTTTAGATGCAGATTTCTTTTTTGAAGGATCTGCTGTCTTTTTTGAGAACTGCTTCATTGTGAGGTCATCATTCTCTATTTCCCCTGCTTTCTCTCTCCAACGTGGAGTGGAGGAGTAGCCTAGTGGTTGGGGCAAGGTACTTCAGGCCGGAAGGTCGGGGGTTCAAATCCCACTAGGAGGACAGCAACCTTGGGCCGGAAGGACTGGGGTTTCTAGTCCCACAGGTGCTCCTTGTGGTCTTGGGCAAGCCACTTAACCCTCCATAGCCCATGTTCCCTGTAAAATAGTTATCTCCAAGTTATAATACCCTGTTCAATGTAATTTCAGTTTGTTCAATGTAAACCGCACTGATGCAGAATAGCGCGGTATATAAGAGAATATAAATAAATAAATAAATAAACGTTGTCCAAAGAGGTTTTCCCCATTACAGGGGATGTTGATCAGTTTAGCCTGGACCCACTGTTCCAGGTTAGAAGCCTGGAGCCAGGCTGCTCTTCTGGCTCCAATGCAGGCTGCAGCTGCTCTGCTACTAGCCTCAAAGGCATCAAAAGCAGCTCTCATTAGGAACTTTGAAGTATTCTGTGTATGGGCTACTAATACCTGATGAGCTGGTTGCTTATCAGTGGGTAGTAGAGATGTGAACTCTGCTAGATCTCTAGAGATGTCCCTTAGAAACATACCCATATAGAGCATGTAGAAATCTATTCTGGAGGCCAGCATAGTTGCCTGGAAAGTCTTTCTGCCAAAGGCATCGAGGGTTCCTGGGGGAACAGAGGAGTGATTTTTCTGGCTCTTAATTCTCCTCATGGCAGGCTCTATCACCATGGAGTGGTGAGGAAGTTGTGGCTTCTGGAACCCTGGAGATGATGGAACCCTATAAAGGGTATCTAGGCGTTTGCTAATAGCCGGTGTTGAGATGGGGGTTTTCCACATTCTAATGAGCACGTTTTTCAGGATATTGTGCACTGGGAGAGTTGCAGCTTCTTTGGGTGCCGAGGGGTACTGAAGGATATCAAATTCCTCCGCCCTCGGTTCCGTCTTGGTGACTACCAATACATCGAGTGCCCTGCCATGTCTTTAATAAAATTTTGAAAGGACATGTCCTCTGGTGGTGACTGTCGATGCTCATATGGGGGTGATGGATCCAACGACAGATCTCTATGTGCACCGGAATCGATGGATTCAGGTACCGAGACATTGGAACTGTTATCGGAATCCAGCAAAAAAAATCTAAATAGTCTGTCAGGTCCTCAATAACCTCGATATTGTGCAGATGGAAAACGCTGCGAGGATCGCAGTGGAGCCAATTGCATCAGGGCTTGGTATCGGCAGTTCCAAAGCATTTGCATACAAGCTTTTTAGAGGCTGTATTTTATTCATATTAATCTGGCTATCGGAGGCAGGGGTAATTTGTAATCTTTATGCTCTATCTGCTCTGTGCTCAAGGGCATTTGGGCTACTTTTATCTTTATTGGAACCTCTCTGCTGATATTTTTTATTTAACCGGTTTTCTATACTGCCTTATCCTTCAATCAATGCCTTAACTTCAATCTTTTGCTAGTATCCTTCAAGGATACATTGTTCCGAACCATGCACTCTCGGCGACTGTCGGCTTTCCCCTATTATCTAGTTTAAAAACTGCTCTATCTCCTTTTTAAAGGTTAATGCCAGCAGCCTGGTTCCATCCCGGTTAAGGTGGAGCCCATCCCTTCAGAAGAGCCCTCCTTTCCACCAGAATATTCTCCAGTTCCTAACAAATCCAAAACGCTCATCCTTGCACCATCGTCTCATCCATACACTGAGACTCCGGAGCTCTGCCTGCCTTTTGGGTCCTGCGCGTGGAACGGGAAGCATTTCGGAGAATGCTACCCTTGAAGTTCTGGATTTCAACTTCCTACCTAAAAGCCTAAATTTAGCCTCCAGAACCTCCCTATCACACTTTCCTATGTCACTGATACCAACATGTACCAAGACAGCAGACTCCTCCCCAGAACTATCTGACCTTGTCTACGTGGCGCGTGAGGTCTGCTACCTTCGCACCCGGCAGGCATGCTACCAGGCGATCCTCATGTCCACCAGCTACCAGCTCTCTACATGGCTAATGATCAATCACCAACTATAACGGCTGTCCTAACCCTTCCCTCATGGGCACATGGCCCTGGAGAAACCTCTTCGGTGCGAGAGAGTTTTACATCACCAGGAGGACAGGTCCTAGCTACAGGATCATTTCCTACTGCACCAGGGTGATGCTCTCCTGTCACGTGACCTCTCTCTTCCATGGCAACATGGATGCTACCAGACTGCAGATGGGATTTCAGTACTATATCTCTATAGGTCTCATCTAAGTACCTTGCTGTTTTTCTTATGTCCTCCAAGTCTGCTACTCTAGCCTCCAGAGATTAGACTCGTTCCCTGAGAGCAAAGAGCTCTTTGCACCTAGTGCACATGTAAAACGCCTCACCAAATGGGAGAAAATCATACATGTGACACTCGATGCAAAAGACTGGAAACCTCCCATCTCGCTGCTGGTCTGCTGTCTGCATCTTAGTTTTAAGGTTTTGTTTAGGTATTTAAGTTCTTTACTTACTAAGGATTGCTGGGGATACTTATACTAATAAAACTATACCTAATAGGTTTAATGTACTTTGTTCACCCGAAGTTTAATTAATCTCAGGTCCTTAATGTATGCCTGATTAGGATAAACAGCTGCACCTGAGAATGAATATGGTGCCTCCTTTCCTTTAAGAGGTTTAAGGACTTATAAAGCTATGATTATCCAAGGGGTGGGTGGGTGTCGGGGAGGGAGAGAGGTAAAGAAGACTTATTAAAAGCTGGCTGCTACACAGTACCTTGTCCTGTGCTTCTAAGATAATCTGTGACCAATTTCCTGGGTGATTCACACAGCCCTTGCTTGGATAGGGGGAGTCGGGTTCTAAATTTAACTAGAAAGCTCTCTGCTCTGTTTTCAATTTAAACTGAAAGCTCTTTGCTGTTGCTAGGCCCTGACTGAGTATTAAATTTAAATTAGAAGCTCTCTGCTGGGTTTTAAACTTAAACTGAAAGCTACTTGTTGAGTTTTTAATTTAACTAAAAGCTCTTTGCTGATACTAGGCCCTGACTAATTTAACAAATACACTGGATTCACAGATTAATCAGCTTTAATCTAAAGAATTACTTTTTCACCAAGATTTAGAAAAATTCCCAGAAGTAAATACTTACAACTGTAGATCTCTTTCCAGAGGTAGCAGATCCTTTTTGTAGTCCTTTGAAAGCTGGGGAAATGCTTCTGCGCAGGCTCCGTTGGCACTAATGTCACCCATATGTGAGGACTGACTTCCTGCTTGTTCCTGGAGAAACAGTTCTCCCCTCTTCCAAAGTTCTTCACTCTGGGTTCACAGCAGTACTACAAGTCTGCTGACCAACGTGGAAACACCCCAGCTCCTACCTTCTCGTAAGGCCTCCTTAGAGGCAGATGGTCACGCCATACTCTGGAACACCTCAGGCTCTTCTCTCTCTCTCACTCCCCAGGTCCCTTACTTCCTGGGATAAAGCCTGGAGCCTGGCCACACCCTTCCCAGGCATTATCCAGCCTTCTTCTTAAAGGGACAGAGGTTTACAGTGCAATACCTCACTTGTGCTAGACTTGGCTGGGGAGTTTCCCTGTGGGGGATGGAGTGTTTCCAAAACACTCCATCACATACATCTTCACCAATATAAAAATGCAAGGTGGAACCCAATCCAGTTTGAGGCACTTATTGGTAAGGAATCTAATAGTTTCTACATATATTCACCTGTCAACATAATAAATTTGCTCCACATAAAGCTAGCCTGAGAAAGCCACATCTCCCAGTACTTTACCTCTACTAACAGATTCAGAATGTAAAAATACTACTGTCAAGCCACCACCACTCGCCTCTAGCTTAGAGGGGTGTGGTTAATAGAGGAACTTTCTGCTATCCGCTTTTTCAGCTTTTTCAAACTATTTCCCCGAAGTGCTCTCTGGGAAATGTAGTCTCTGTTTAGCTGAATGGGTGCATCAGGCAAAAAGTTGTAGTCAGGCTCAAAGAGGTAAGGCAAATGACAGAAATTTATTTTATACACAATGGTTCGTTCATACCACATACAGGATTATTTGTTCAGGACTCTTTGAAGTAGAGCATTGTCCAGAAAACAAATCCCAAACACAAAAATGGCTGTTTAAAGGTTCTCTATAGTTCAGGATACACAGTCTTTAACAGCACGGATATTGCATTTCCTTTTTAGCCTTGCTGTCTAAAGCACAAAAACAAAATCACATTTAAAGTCTGTGGTAGTTTAGCTTCTATTCAGCTTCAAACCTTTCTTGGTTACCTTCCACGTAACAAATATAATCCAGGGCAACAGAAAGCTTTGTTCTAATAGCTACTTTAGCTTACCCCAGTGTCCTCATTTCAGCAGCAGGTGATTAACAAGCTTATCACAGTTCCAGGCTTGCTCCTTAGTCCCTGTAAACTTCCCCTTTACAAACACGAGGGAATCACGGCCACCCTGCTTGTGGACTATGGGTACCTTTTCCTGGAAGACTTCTTTCAGGACTGGCTTGCTTTCTCTACGTTCCCAGGTTTAACGCTTGGCAAAAGGAACAGTCCATGGGAGTGTCCTCATCATTCAGCTTCACCTCAGGCTCTCCCAGCTGCATAGGTTCTGACTCCCCGTCTTGCTCACAGTGCTCAACTAACAGCCTCCCGGGGAATCTTGGAGTCTCTCTTGTTCCAGCCTCCAAACTCTCCTGCAGACGTGCTATATGCCAATTAGCACTCTCTCCTCCTGGAAGCTCATTTCCTCTGCTCTGCTCAGCACCAGTTAAGCTTCCTTTGCTTGTGTCTGTGCCTCTGCTCATGTCAGCCTGGCTTCCTGCTTCTCCTCCCCTTCTCTCATACTCTGGCCTAGGTTTATACTGTCTCAAAACTCCAGTCAGGGACTGAACCAAACCAAAAAGCAGATTAGATAATATGAAGGAAATGCAAGATGTTTGCACACCAAGGAACTAAAAGAAAGAGCACCGTTTATAACACCAAATTATAACATTTTTATTTTGTTCTTATGAACTGCATTATGGTTCTTGCTTTATTTCTTTTTGAACATATATTTTGCATCCACAGAACCCCTTCCCTCAACAATGAGTGCAGAGCAGAACCAGGACATTCACCCACGGAACTCAATATCTTAAAAAAAAAAAAAATCTGATTCAGACCATCTCACTAACAACAAACAACATTCTCCAGTACCAGGCATACTGTGAACTAATACAAAACCCTACAACAAAGTCACTGAGGATCTGCAGAGCAAACCTACTGTACCATACTAGCTCAACTTCCAAAACTCACATAAGGAGCCTACCCAAAAAAAGCTAACTGTAAATACTGCAATGGGCCCTGGAACTTCCAAACACGTATTTGAAAAGCTGAACAATTTAGATTACTACAGAACAGATCCCTACGTACAAACTCTATGTTAACAGAACACCTGGCGGCCACAAACTCAGAACACAGACCCTCACCAAAGTACAGAATAAGTGACCATAACCTAATAACAAACATATATAGATAAAAATTAAACAAACCGCAAAAAGTCAGATTCTGCATACAATGCAATGCCAGAGAAAGAGATGTACTTTATAAAATATGAAGATAGCACCAAGACTGCTCATTAAATTGAAAATAAAATTCTCTTCTATCTTTATTGTCTGACCATTTTATTCTTGATCATGCTTGTCCCAATCTGAGGTTTCTGCTTTCTTCCATCTCCTAGTGCCCCCTCATCCATCTACTTTCTCTCAGGGGCAGCATGATGGTGATGCAGAGCCATGTACGGAGATTCATTGCAGCATTATTTGCATAAATTTAGCTTGCTTTATTTTAAAATATTTATGCTACCAATCTAAAACCCTAGGTAGCCTCCAAACATATACATGCAATTTAGCAAAACAGATGTTACAACAAAACACATAATTAAAAAAACATTAAATATGATTAATGAAAAGCCACTTGCACAGCCCCCACCCCACTCCCCCCCCCCAATCAGACCATCACCAATCTGCACATCATATTTATTTTGCTATGACCAGATTATTGATGAGGAGGGAAGAAATACAATGAGAAACTAATCCTGGTAGCCATGAATTCGAACATTAGATTGGATTGTGCTAGAGCTGGAAAAGTCCGGAACTCAGCAGTGGTAAACCTATCAGGCTACTAAACAAAATTAAACACGTTCCCTTAAAATTTGAAATTTCCTTTAATCTGACCTGACAAAATATTTTAAATTTCAGTCTGGCAGCATAAAGAACACAAAACTGCAAATCTCAAAGACAATATATTCCAGTCCCTCCCCCCCCCACCAACACCCTAAAGCACCTCCATTTCCATAAAAACAGGAGCAACTTGGCGCCCCAACACAGTACTTCCCACCCTCTGAAAAACAAGAGAGACTTTGTAACCAAGAAGGTTACTCCTGAAACTGCACACTGGACCAGTATGGTGTTAATGTAAATATATATTCTGCAAAAGAAAAAAGGAAATGCAAGATGCTCGCACACCAAGGAGCTAAAAGAAAAAGTGAGAACGATGGCACTGTTTATAATGCAATGCCTTCGAGTCCATGCTAACTCCTGGCGACCCAGAAGCTCCTGGCTTTTCTTGGCAATGAGACCAGAAGTAGATTGCCAGGCCTTTCTTCCACGGCAATGGAGGGTTAAGTGACTTGCCCAAGGCCTCAAGGAGTGCTAGTGGGAATCAAACCCAAATTATAACTCATTTTATTTGGTTATATACTGTGTTATGGTTCTCGCTTTTTCTTTTTGAATATATATTCTGCATACAAAGAAACCTCTCCCTCAACAATGGGTGCAGAGCAGAAGTAGGACATTCATCCACAGAACTCAATATATTACAAAAAAATCTGATTCTGGTCATCTCAACAACAACAGACATTCTCCAGTACAAGGCATATTGGGAACTAATATAAAACCCTACAAAATTCACTGAACACCTACAAGGCCAAATCTACCATACCATACCAGGATAAACTTCCAAAACTCACATAAGGAATCTACCTAGAAAAACGACACACTATAAAATACTGCTGTAATCCCTAGAACATCCATACACCTATTTGAAAAGCTGAACAAGTCAAATTACTACAGTACTGTATAGATCCCTATGTACAAACTCCATGTTAACAGAGCACATGGCCTCAATTACACACTCAGAACACAGACCCTCACCAAGTACAGAATAAGTGACTACAAACTAAAGTTAAAATAAAAATATGTAGACAAAAATTAAACTGAATCCACAAGAAGCCAGACTTCGCATGAAGTGCAACATCAGATAAATAAGAGATGTAGTTCCCCATAAAGGTCGTGCAAAGTCCAATCACTAAATTGAAAAAAAAATATTTTTTCTACCTTTGTTATCTGATCATTTTATTCTCTGATCATGCTGGTCCTGATCTGAGGCTTCTGCACTCCTGTCTTCTCTCAGCTCTCTTTCTATGGTCTGTATCCATCTGCCATTTCTTGTCTCTTCTTTTGTTTTCTTCACTTCCTTCCATCAGCCTATTTCCAGTCCTAGTAACCCTCCCCAGTATCAGCCCCCTTTTCCAGTCCTCCCCTCCCAGTACCTTCCAATTTCAACCCCCTTGTATTCCCAGGACTTTCACTAGTGTCCATTCCCTTCCAGTCCCCCTCTTTCCCCACTTTCCAGCCCCTTCTAGTCCAAATACCATCCCAGTGCCAGTGTTCCCTCCCTTCCAGCCCCCACCCCCATTACCCAGCCACCTACCAGTCCCATCACAAGTGTCAGCTCCCTTCCATCCCCCTCCAGTCCCATCCCCAGATGTCAGCTCCCTTCCATCCCTCTCCTCCCTTCTCTAGCATCATCACCCTTCCAGCCCCCCTCCAGTACCATCCCCAGGTATCAGCTCCTTTCCAGCCCTCTCCTCCCCCTATGTCAGCCCCCTTCCAGCACCCACCTTCCCCTGTCAACTCCCTTCCAGCCCCCTCCTCCCCATGTCAGCCCCCATCTCCCCCCCATGTCAGCTCCCTTGCAGACCCCTTTCCCTTGTCAGTTCTCTTCCAGCCTCCTCCTCCCACAGTGTCAGCCCCCTCCTACCCCAGTGTCAACCCAGTTGCAGACCCCACCTTCCCCTCATGTCAATTCCCTTCCAGCCCCCCCCCCGTGTCAGCCTAGTTGCAGACCCCACCTGTCCCTTGTCAATTCCCTGCCAGCCCCCTCCTCCCCCCATGTCAGCCCCGCTGCAGATCTCACCTCCCCCTCATGTCAATTCCCTTCCAGCCCCCTCCTCCCTCTGTGTCAGCCCCATTGCACACCCCACCTTTCCCTTGTCAATTCCCTTCCAGCCCCCTCCCCCCGTCTGCCCAGTTGCATACCCCACCTTTCCCTTGTCAGTTCCCTTCCAGCCTCCTCTCCATGTCAGCCCACTACCAGCCCCCACCTTCCCCCATGTTAGTGCCCCTGCTGCAGACTCACCTTCACCTTTTCCTTGCAGCCACACTCCCTGCCTCTTAGAGAACAGCGGCTGTGCTGGTGATCTGCAGTTCTTGCGAAACCAGTGTGGAGCCTTCCCGCCTCCGTGCAGCTTCATCCTGCCCCAAAGGAAGTTACTGGGTGGACGAGAATTCCCTCCTTTCGGAGTGCCATTGCCACAACCACCATGATCTTGGTAAAGGTATGAGGAGTCGTGGCCAGCCCGAACGGAAGGACCCGGAACTGAAAATGTCCCCACGGAACCACAAAGTGGAGGTACTGTTGATGAGCTGGTCGAACAGGAATGTGAAGATATGCCTCCGTCAGGTCCAGAGAGGTCAAGAACTCCCCTTCCCTGATCGCAACTATGATGGATCGTAACGTTTCCATGTGGAAATGGGGAACCCGAAGGCACCGATCCACATGTTTGAGATCAAGGATGGGCCGGAAGGACCCTTCCTTTTTTGGCACCAAGAAAATAGATCGAGTACCGACCGCAGCCGCACTGGTCCCTGGAGACGAGGACTACCGCTCTTAACTGCAGTAACCGCATCAGTGTCTCCTTCATAGCCGTGGCCTTGGCCGGAGCCC
This sequence comes from Ichthyophis bannanicus, assembly GCA_033557465.1. Classification (NCBI taxonomy): domain Eukaryota; kingdom Metazoa; phylum Chordata; class Amphibia; order Gymnophiona; family Ichthyophiidae; genus Ichthyophis; species Ichthyophis bannanicus. Next base: position 1,372,533,094 of record CM066032.1, on the reverse strand, counting down.
TGCAGGGGGAAAGAACAAAAGACTGACCCACCGGATGCGCTAGGTCGAGGGCACAGCCTTCCCGGATGACCTCCAGCACCCAATGGTCGGACATGATTCGGGCCCAGGCAGGGAAGAACTCCCGCAACCGACCTCCCACGGGAAGACTCCCCACTTGAAGCCCCCTCCATCTCATTGTGTTCTCTTTGAGCACGAGGAGGAGGAGGAGGAGGGGGAGGAGGGGTGGAACTAAAGCCCCTCCCTGCTCCTCGAAAACCCCAAAAGCCCTGAAGGAAAACAACCCCTCTAAAAGGGCGCAGATCGAGGGTTCCAAAATCTCCTAAACTCCCGTGGCTGCGTTCGAGCCGGGAGGGAACAGCGGGACTGCTTCTTCTTGTTCTCTGGGAGATGACCGCCCTTAAACTCCCCCAGCTCCTTTACCAATTTGTCCAGATCCTCCTCGAATAGTAGCTTCCCCTTGAAGGGAAGCCTGCCTAATCAGGATTTAGACGAGCTGTTGGCCGCCCAATTTCAGAGCCAAAGATAATGGCAAGTCGCCACCAGTGAAGCCATGCTCTTAGAGAGACCCCTAATGAGGTCATAATGGGCGTCCACGAGGTAGGCCGCTCCCGACTCGAGTCGAGTGGCTTCACCCGTCGAATCCTCTGACAGGTCACCTGGGAGTTGGATTCTTTGGGCCCAGCAGAGACAGGCCCTAGCCACCCATGCCCCATAAATCGAAGTCTGTAGCAAAAGGGTGCTGATATCAAAAGCTTGCTTCAGCAACGTATCCAACTTTCTATCTTGGGAGCCTTTAAGGGCTGCGCCGCCTTCCATTGGGATAGTCATCTTCTTGGTCACGCGGATACTGCCGCATCCACCTTCAGGGACCGAAGGAGCTCTCGCTCCTGACCTGGCAAGGGGTAGAAGCGCACCATAATACGTGAGCCCCTTAGCCCTGCTTCTGGCAACTCCCACTCATGATGGATCATCTGCTTGACCACCCGATGGACGTGAAAAACCTTGTGTGTCTTCCAGACCATTTGAAGCAATGGATCTTCCAGCGCTTCCTCCTCAGCCAGAAAGCCTGTAGGCAAATTGAGAACCTTCAAGGATTCTCCAATGACAGCCAAGAGCTCCTCTCGATGAAAGACTCTGACAATCCATGTTTGCTCCTCTTGCTCTGGAATCTCACTTTCCTCCAGCTCTTCCTCTTCTTCCGGAGCATCCAAAGCCGCGTCTATGTCCATACCCTCCAGCCCCTCGGACTGAGGAGACTGGTCTCCCCAAAGATCCGAACCGTCTGCCCTTTTGGAAAGCTCCATTTCTAACTCCAGGGGCCTCGGGGGCGCCTGACGCTTAGGGGGCATGACCTCCTCCCGCAGGGCCGGAGCGGACCCTTGCTAACGTAGACAGTATGCCTTGTGAAAGAGAAGGACGAACTCTGGCAAAAAACCTCCCCAGTCACCCCCCCACCCCAAACTCCAGAGAGGCGAAGGATCCAGGACACGGCTGGGAATCAGCTTGTGTTTCCGGTAAGGAGTGGCAAGAGACCGAAGTCCCCCCTTCCCAGTCCAGGAGAGCTCCAAGATCTTGGGACAGGATCAGACCTCTCTCAGGGTCTCCAGTCGCCTATTACTCCTGCTCTACTGAAGCCACCTCTTGGGTGCAGCCATGGTATACCCCTGCATCTGAGACTGTCCCTCTGCGGGTACCACAGACCAAGCACTGTGGACGCCCTGGCATAGTCCTCGGCTTCAAGATGACGGAGAGAAGAACCCCCCCCCCCCCAGAAGGAGTATCAATCCACACGGAGGGGCCTCCCCCAAAGCACTACCTGTTCCTTCTTCTCTTCTGCTTATCCTTTTTTTTTTTTTGCTTTAAAACTAAAAGCAGCTAAACTACGGGGAAAGTACGGCCCCCTGCCGCAGCCTGATCTCGAACCGGAAAAAAACAAAACACCAAAAAGGGCGCACTTCCCCTGCTGCTTACCTGCACTGCCGCACTTAAGAAAAAAAAACACTGCTGCACCATAACAAGGCCGCTCTCACCATGCGGTCCGGCGTGCAAAATGTAGGAGAGCCGAAAGGAAGCAGGATTGAAACTCTCGCCGCTCCCGCTCTCAACTGCGATGACTGGCTTCGGTGACAGGCCCAAGTACTCTCCCTGACTTACCCTCACAACTGGAGGAAACTGTTCTGGGCTGCCGCTCCCGCGCTCAGCCGCACCAGTGGGTTTCAGCGACGGGACAGCTCCGGCATTGTCTGAGGCCCCTCCTACCCCTAAAGGATGCTGCCGCGGTGCAATTTTCGTCTCCCGGCTCCTCACCCATGAGCAGGTTCAGGAGCCGGCACACAGACCCTGGTCCTGTCCCAAGGGCCTCCAAAGCCCTGGGGGAAGAGAACAAGTGAGTGGAAGAACCTCCGAACTGATTCCGACCCCCAGGAACCAGCCCCTCCCCCCTGTTAACTGCTCTGAAATTAACAGAAACCAGGGAAAAACAACAAAAAGACAAAGGAAAAAACAATCCTAAACTTAGCTTTCCTTAGTTGTTCCTCCAGTGAGCCCAGTCCTGGCTCACTGCTACCTCCAGCTGCTTGGAGACTGAGCATACTGGAGCTGGTGGATGTGCCAGCAGTATATATAGGTGGAGGTCATCAAAAGGATGAGGTGCTCAGTCTCCAAGCTACTGGAAGTGGAGCACAACCCAAAATTCCGGGACTGGACTGGAGGAAGGCTAAGGAACACATGTTAGGACCACGTGACCAGCAGGCACACAGTAGGTAAAAACGCTATTAATGCATGCAGAAAACATCGGGAAACCCCCACACTGCACCAAAAGTCATCAGCGGTCTACCCCAAATTGCATCCCAGGAAGACGGAATCGGGAGTCACCAACAAGGACAATGATGAGATCAAACCTTGGTACTCAGTCCCTGAGAGCAGCAGGCAGAGGATCTGTGCCAAGCTCAGCTCTACGCCCCTGAAACTGTATTACTGGCTGGATCTGCAATGCTGCATTTGAAGTGGCTGGCAGGCAGACCCTCAGAGCCTTCTGCAATCTTCAGGAAAGAAAAGGGTGGGACAAAAGAGGAGGGAGGGGGCGCTGAGCTTGTGTGAGGCTGTGGCACTCTTCCAGATCCTACCAAATCCTTCCAATTTTGTGGCTGCTCAACAGGCTCTTATTATGAAAAAAGCATAGAGCTTAACCAATTTTCCCTCCTCCTATGGCTACCGAAAAGACCGCAGTCTAGTGGAGCCTCCCATATCACGCTCAAGTGAGAGAGTCACCTTTGTTTTTCAAGGTGGTTGTTCACAAGCGTTTAATCAAATTTTTCTTCTCAATCCTCTGATTTTCTTCAGAGAGGAGAAAATCCATCCACCATCTGCGGAGACAAAGAAATACTGGAAGGACCTCTGGTGGCTGAGGCGAATAGAGGCATAGGAGTGATGTAATTGAAACTGGGCTTTTCATTGGTTCTTTGTCTCCACCAATCTGCTGGTAAGGGAACACAACCCACTTGTCTGGACTGGTCTAGCAGGATAATATGGAAAATCTGTTATCTTTGTCACATGCTAATTAGTGAGTTGCGCTATATAGCAAGATTACTCACATGAGTTAGGTGGGATCTGGGGTGGCCAGTGGACCCAGTAGCCACCCCATGTTTAAGACTATTTAGACCAGCCAAGCCAGGCCAGAGCACCTCTGGACCAGGCACCCTGAGACTCTTGACTAGACAGCCAACCAATCATGCTGCTGGGACCAATAATACTTACTTGGTCCAGGGAGGCATCCAACAGTGATCACCTCTTCCTGCTGTCAACTTGGAAGCACTGGTAGGCGCAGTCTCCCAATTAAGGGACTGCCTCTCTCATTGGTAAACACTGCCTTATTTGGTAGACTAATCCCAAGTGGTGCATCTGGACCTACTGTTGGGGGGGGGGGGGGTCAGGCGCCATCATTTTCCAAGATGGTAACAAGAAAAGGAGGATGTTGCTGAATGTCTCACCAGACTAGGAATGGTCCAGGAGGGTCCAGCAGCATGGAAGCTCTCTGATCAAGGATTCTGGACCAAATAGCCCGGGGGTTGGGAATCAGGGAGTCCAGTACCCACTAAGCCACCAGAAGGATTTTGCAGGGTGGGGTGGGGTAGGGGACAGAGTCAAGGAACCCAGGTTTTTGAACATGAGCTAATTCCTACTCACACCCTGAGAGGAAGAGAGACATTTACCTCCAATGCAGTAAACAGCAGATTATTATGTTGGTGTGCACTGTTTTCTTGTCAGCACACCAATTTTAATACCATGATCATTGGCATGCCCTTGGTTTATTACATTAGAAGTAAAAATCGGTTATATATAAATACATATACACACACACATTGCTTCAAAAGTGTGAGACAGTATAATATGTTTACCATAACATAAAGCCTTTACAAAACATCAAGAAAGGTTCCATGAAAGCAAATATTTTGAGAAGTTTTTGAAAAGAGAAAATGTAATCTCACAAAAGAGCTTGAAACGTTTAAAAAACTGAAAAGAAGTCTAATTAGCTAGGATATAATCACTGAAATGTACATTTTATGAACACCTAAAAGAAGAAGCCGAATTATAAACAAATTTGATACCAATAAAAAGAAAAAGGAAAAAAAGGTTGTGAAATTCAACTTGTTGACCAGAAAACTCAGATAAGACAAATGCCCTGGCCATTCAACAGTATCCTTGAGGTACAAGGAATGTTGCATGATTAGTCAAGGGCCACACAGTCAATGATAGAGGGGAGTCCAGAACTTATATACCGGGATTTCTCCTGAATAACAGTCCAAGGATATTATTTCAACCACAAATTGTCTTTCTATTTTTTGTGAATACAGTACATGTTTTAACCTCATCAACTGGTTTGGACTATAAATGCTGTAAATAAATAAATAAACACTACTCTCACTAAACCTTCAAGACATGCTTATTTACAAAAGATCTCAGAACAGTTATTATTTGGACTGTATTTCTTTTTCTAAAAAAATCCTTCATAGAGTACTTTCTAAATGTTTGCTTTGTGCTTTTCATGAAAATGTTTATGTTTCTATTGCTCTTAACAATGAGTGATCAACTATACTCTGGGGAATTATGCAATTATATGTGCACATAATTTTCCTCATAATTAATGAGTGCGTGCAAAACCACATAATATTGCATAAGTTTATTCAAGCCAGGGAGAGGTGGAGCTAATAGTTTAAATGCAGTTGGCGTGTGACTTTGCTGCATCACACAGCTCTTCCAGAGTGCTATCAGCATGGTACCGAAGTCCTGTGCTGTTTCTGTGAAACTGAACAGTGCAGAATTTCGAGCACCACACTGATTACATCTGTTAGGTCCGCATGATGCAGCTAGGCCATGGCAACAGCTGCATTCAAACCAGAGAGCGGTTGATTTTATTTTCTTGCTTTAAATATCCAAGTTCTCCAGCAGAGGAGAAGATGGGAGCCTACAGAATCACTAAGGTTGGACATGAGTCACCAGGGCCTGCAGAAACATCAATCCTGCTCTTTCAGCCCTTGAAATGAAGAACCATTATGCAGCCCTGGAAGTGGAGGAGATGAAAGTATACCAGGAAAGGGAAGAAACAGAGCTTGAGCACCCCAAAGTTGCAGAATCAGTGACCACAAGGAAGCAAAGGGTAGTGGTAGTTGGTGACTCTCTTCTGAGAGATACTGAGGCATCCATCTGCCTACCAGACTTGATGTCCAGAAAGGTATGCTGTCTGCCAGGTGCCAAAATCAGAGATGTTAAGGAGAGTTTGCCGAGACTCATCAAGCCCACGACTATTACCCGATGTTGCTCATCCATGTCGGCACAAATGATACTGCCAGGTAACCCTCTGAGCGTATCAAAAGTGACTTCATGGCTCTGGGACAGAGGATGAAGTAGATTGGTACGCAGGTGGTGTTCTCTTCAATACTCCCTGTTGAAGGTAAAGGCCAAGGCAAAGAAGCTCGCATCCTGGAGATAAATTCATGGCTGTGTGGATGGTGTCATCAAGAGCATTTTGATTTCCTGGACCACAGGATGTTGTTCCAAAGGCTGAAGAGCAGAGATGGCATCCCTCTGTCCAAGAAGGGTTGATATGTCTTCAGTAGAAGACTGGCTAACCTACTGAAGAGGGCTTTAAACTAGATTTGTTGGGGATGGGTGAAAAAAGCCCCCCAGGTAAGTGAAACATTAAGTACCTTTATGAAAATGTGAAAAAGGAGCAACATATGGAAAGCAGTGTGTATAAATGCCCATAGCATGAGAAATAAGATCTCAGGTGTTGAGGTTTTAATAACAGTGGCTGACTTGGATTTAATGGCAGTAACAGAAACATGGTTCACAGACAACCATGACTGGGATGTAACTAAACCAGGCTATACTTTATTCAGAAAGGACAGGGTAGGAAGAAGGGGAGGAGGAGTGGCACTATATGTAAAAAATGATATTAAAGCTATGGAAATACAGGGCTTAAAAGGGAGAGAGGAGGCACTGTGGGTTAAATGAGAAATAGGGAAAGAGAAATCTATTTGCAATGGCCTGATATACAGACCTCCTTCACAGGGAGAAGAGGTGGATGGAGATTTAATAGAAGACATACGCAGCATTGACAGGAAAGGGGAAGTGCTACTGATAGGAGATTTCAATATGCCGGATGTTGATTGGCACATCCCTGCTGCAATATCATCTAGAAGTAAGGAGATCCTGGATTCTCTACAGGTAGAACTATTCAGGCAACTGGTAAAAAAATCCACACATGAAGGGGCCATACTGGACTTGGTGCTTACCAACGGTGAAAGTGTTTTTGATGTTATAGTGGGAGATCATCTCGCATCCAGTAATCACCAGCTGGTGTTGTTCAGTATTAGGACCTACAGCTGATAAAATCCATTCAAAAGCGAAGGTCTTAAACTTTACGAAAACTAACTTTGCCAAGATGGGCCAATACCTCAAGGTGTCGTTAGCGGTATAGGAACAGCTGGGGGATGTAGAAAAACAGTGGGCAAAACTGAAAGGGGACATTTTAAGGGCAACCATCCTTTTTGTTAAAATGGTAAAAGGTAAAAGAAAAAGAAAACCGCTATGGTTTTCAAAAGAAGTAGTTGAAAAGGTGAAGAATACGAGGGAGGCCTTCAAGAAATACAAGAGACACACGCAGAGATGAAGATAGGCATCTATATATGGAAGAATTTAGAGAAGCTAGCAAAGTAGTCAGGAAAGCAAAGATTCAAAAAGAGGAGGAAATAGCCAATGCAATAAAATAGGGGGGGGAGACATTTTTCAGATATGTTAGTGAGAAGAGGAAGGGCAAAAGTGGTATTGTCAGACTCAAGGGTGCAGGGGAGGAATATGTAGAAGCTGATAAGGATAAAGCAGAATTGCTTAACAAATATTTCTGTTCTGTGTTCACAGATGAAGAACCAGGAGCAGGACCTCAGAAAACACCCACAAACAGGAACAGAAGTGAGGGGCATCTTGAATGACTTTCAGAAGACTGTGTTCATGAGGAATTAGCAAAAACGTAAAGTAAACAAAGTGATGGGACCAGATGGGATACACCAGAGAATACTGAGAGAACTTGGGGACATTCTAGCAGAAACCCTGACCGACCTTTTCAATGCCTCTTTAGAGTCGGGAGTGGTGCCGGAGGACTGGAGGGAGGAACATGTGGTCCCTTTACACAAAACCAGAAGTAAGGATATGGTTGAAAACTATAGGCCGGTTAGTATAACCTCTGAGGTGTGTAAATTATTTGAAACTCTGCTGAAAGAGAAAATAGTGAGATTTCTGGAGTCCAACATACCGGATCCAAGGCAGCATGGATTCACCAGAGGCAGATCTTGTCAGACAAATCTGATTGATTTATTTGACTGGGTAACCAGGGAGTTGGACCAAGGGAGAGGCCTAGATGTGGTGTATTTAGATTTCAGTAAAGTCTTTGACACCGTTCCACACAGGCAACTTATAAACAAATTGAGGACCCTAGAGATGGATCCTAAAGTTACTGCTTGGGTAAGAAATTGGTTGAGTGGGAGGCGGCAAAGGGTACAGGTGAATGGAACTTACTCTGAGGAGAAGGAGATTACCAGTGGTGTGCCCCAGGGATCTGTTCTTGGTCCGATTATTTTTACCATTTTTGTTAGTGATATTGCGGAAGGGCTGTCGAGTAAGGTTTGCCTCTTTGCGAATGATACCAAAATCTGAAATAGACACCCAGGAAGGTGTAGATAACATGAGGAGGGATCTAGCTAACCTTGAAGAATGGTCTAGAATCGGACAGCTGAGATTTAATGTTAAAAAATGCAAGGTCATGCATTTGGGCGGCAGCAATCCAAAGGAGCAATATAGTATAGGGGGTGAAGTACTTCTGTCCACAAAAGAAGAGTGGGACCTAGATGTGATTTATCTGATGATCTTAAAGTAGCTAAACAGGTAGAGCGTACTGTGGTAAGGAGAGTGCAGCCCAACCAGGAGAAAGTGAAGGAAAGAAGAATTTTTCCTCTTTGCAGGGGATGGGCACACAGAATCACATAGTCCACAGCAGAAGCCCGGAGAGAAACCTAGAAGGCAGAGCTAGCTGTAAGCCACGCCCACACTCCAGGTCAACCATAGATAGGAGTGGGAGGTACAGGTGGGCGGGGCCAGGAAGGGAGTTGCCCTGCTCAGTGTTTAACTTGAAGCAAACAAACACAAGAGATAGAGACGGTTGGAGCCACAGTGGGAGACACGGTTGGAGCCACAGTGGGAGACACAGCTGGAGACACAGTTGCAGTCCAGGTCCAAGTGGGAGTTGCAGCTCAGGTTCCAGTCCAAGTTCCAGAAGGCACAGAGAGAACAACACTGTAGCCAAAGGAGCTCTGCAGCCAAGGAGAGCAGCAGAGGAAGGAACAGCTATAAAGGCAGCCAAAGAAGGTACAAAGAAAGCCACAATAGTCAGAGCGGAAGCCCCAGAAGGCACAGGGAAGGTTCTAGGGAGAGAACCACCTACCCTGGCAAGAGAGCGGGAAAAAGAAGGGTGGCCTTGGGAAGGCTGGAAGAGGGAAGCTTTCACTCCTCGGGAAGGGGGTGGGCCTGCAAGCCGCAGAAGCCCCAGAAGGTGAGGGGAAAGTTTTACCCAAAGTCTCTGCCCTGCTCGGAGGCAGAGGGAGCCCTGACCAGCCGAAGTTCCAGCCAAGAGAATACGGCCCCAAAACCCCAAGGTAGGAGAAGGGAGGCAGTAAGGCCTTCAAAGTATGTTTCCGGTTCTGACTCAGATGAAACTGTTGTACCCAGGAAAACACAGTGTAGAAAGAAATGTTTCACCAGGAAGGTTAAACAAGAATACCCCCTAAGAGATCTGCCCGGAGAAGGGAGAGCAAGGAAGTGGGAGAGGTTGTTTGACCTGTTGAAATCTTTAAAGCAGAAAGTCCCTGAGCGTTTCCAAGCAGAACCCTGTTATAGCTCAGCCGAGAGCATGGAGGTTGAAGCCAAAGAGGGTGATGTAACTTCCAGTGTTTCAGAGATGGAATGTGATGTATGCACTAAGATGAATTAGTATAAGTCAGAAACAGTTGAACATCAAGAAGGCTACTGTAGATCTGAAGGTAGTTCAGAAGCTGGAGGAAAGGAGAGAAAGAATCCTATAATTAAAAGGCCTAAGAGTCTTGCCTTCGAAGCTTAACTGCAGTAACACAGTTAGGGTTGAACAGCTGAAACTGTCGGTGTTTGAAACAGCCTTGAATAAGCTGACACCCTGTATGGAGAGTTTGGTAAAAGGCGTATTCCTTCATGTGCTGAAACGTTAAGCAGTTAAAGGAATGGACAGGAACTTTGTATAGTTGAGTTCGCTGTTACTCTGTTTTGGACATTTGTTTACTGGAGAAGTTATCCGTTATTTTTCTTTTGTCTGGAGAAAATGTGCTTGAAGAATTTGTGTCCACTGACCAGCAAGGAAGCTGAATAAATTCCTGTGCGCTTTGATAAACCACTTGGCTCATTATTCCTCACACAACTACAAGCTTAGGAAAAGATAAGAGGTGGTCACCCGTCCCTACTAGGTGTCCGCCTGGTAGGGGCGCGAGCGCCACAGTACTTACTCACCTGTGACAGGTGATCTCTGGGAACAGCAGGAATTTAGTCTTCACATATGGGTATCATTGGTACCGACGGAGCCTGCGCGGGAACGCTCCCCAGCGTCCAATAGGAACGCTTTTGGGAGTATTCCTCAGCACATGCGCGCTGCCTTCCCGCCTTTCCAACTGTCCCTCTTCAGTTAGGTTTGTAGCTGAGTGAAAGGATACAGGGAGAGAGGAAAGAGACAAAGAGATAGACAACTCCTAGGGGAGGGGGGTGAGTTGTGAAGACTAAATTCCTGCTGTTCCTGGAGATCACCTGTTACAGGTGAGTAACTACGCTATCTCCAGGAACAGCAGGAATAAGTCTTCACATATGGGTACGTCGGTACCGACGGAGCCTGCGCGGGAACGCTCCCCAGCTTCCCAAAAAGAAAAGCTTTTGGGAGCACCCCACAGCGCCTGCGCGCTGCCTTCCCGCCTTTCCTAACCGCCTCTCCTCAGTTCGAGTTTTAAAGCTGAGACAAAGAGAGAGAGAGGAAAGGAAAGAAAGATGGAGAGATACAACTCCTAGGGGAGGTGGGTGGGTTGTGAAGACTTATTCCTGCTGTTCCCAGAGATCACCTGTTACAGGTAAGTAACTGTGCTATCTCCAGGAACAAGCAGGAATGAGTCTTCACATATGGGGACTCCCTAGCTAAGATGCCTGGGAGATCCCCAAGGTTATGAGACCCTGGGAAGGGCTCTACCTCCTCCTATGGATCTCAGGCATTCATCCAGGGCAGGAGGGAAGGAGTTGATTAAGAATGGAACAGGTGTTTGAGAACAGCCTGACCAAACAAGGCATCCCGGCGGGAGTCCTTGTCCAAGCAGTAATGGGCTGTGAAGGTATGAACCGAGGCCCAGGTGGCCGCTCGACAGATTTGGTCGATGGACACAGAATTTAGATGAGCCATAGAGGCTGCCATAGCCCTCACATTATGAGCTGTGACATGGCTCTCCAGAGAAAGGTTCTTACTCTGGTAGGCGAAAGAAATACACTGAGCAACCCAATTGGACAGTGTTCTTTTAGAGACTGGAAGTCCCAGATGAGAGGGATCAAAAGCAACAAAGAGTTGGGAAGACTTTCTATGTTGCTGTGTCCTTTGCAAGTAAAAAGCAAGAGCTCTCTTACAATCCAGAGTATGAAGATTCCTCTCTGCACTTGATGCATGAGGAGCTGGAAAAAACACAGGTAAATATACCTCTTGATTAAGATGAAAAGGTGAGACCACTTTAGGCATAAAGTGTGGATTAGTCCTAAGGACTACCTTATCATGGTGGAACCTTGTATAAGGCGGATTAGCCACTAAAGCCTGCAGTTCACTGATGCGGCGAGCTGAGGTGACTGCAATGAGGAAAATAACCTTCCAGGAAAGAAATTTCAAGGAGGTGGTGGCTAAGGGTTCAAAAGGTGGCTTCATGAGCTGACCAAGAACCAGATTTAAGTCCCATGTCACCGGAGGAGGCCTAATGGGAGGTTTAGTTAAAGTTAGGCCTCTCATGAATCTTGCAATAAGAGGATGAGAGGAAATAGGCTGTCCATTGATAGGCTTAAGGGATGCTGCAATAGCACTCAAATGGACCCTTACTGAATTTGTCTTAAGGCCTGCATTGGAAAGATGCAGGAGATATTCCAATAAAGAATTCAAAGGCAGTGCTAGAGGGTCAAGACCCTTTTTAGTACACCAAATGGAAAACCTTTTCCATTTGAAAGCATAGGAACGCCTGGTAGAAGGTTTTCTGGAATCATGGAGGATATCCTTCACCTGCTGAGAAAGATTCCAACCTTGAAGGTCTAGGCCTTCAGCAACCAAGCTCTGAGGTGAAGTGACTTGGGGTTTGGGTGCCATAAAGTCCCCTCCTCCTGGGACAGAAGGTCTAGAGCAGCTCCCAAGTCCAGGGAGGGGGCTTGGGAGAGATGCAGAAGTAGAGGGTACCACACTTGGCGTGGCCAGCGTGGAGCTATGAGGATCATAGATCCTTGATCCCTCTGGAGTTTGAAGAGAGTCTTGGGAATCAAGGGAATGGGTGGAAAGGTATACAGGAAGCCTTGACCCCAATGAAGGAGGAAGGCATCCTTGGCCTGAACTCCCTGACACGGAATTCTGGAACAGAACCGGGGAAGTTTGGCATTCCACGGACTTGCAAAGAGGTCTATGTCCTGGGTTCCCCATTCTTGGAAGATTCTGAGTACCTGGTCCATGTGCAGGGACCATTCGTGTGGAAGCAGAACTCGACTGAGTCTGTCTGCCCAAGAGTTTTGGATTCCTGGAAGGTATACAGCCAGGAGATGGATTTGGTGCTCTCTGGCGAAGGCCCATAATCTTAGAGCTTCGTTGCAAAGCGACAGAGAGCCAGTTCCTCCTTGCTTGTTTATGTAAAGCATGGCTACTTGATTGTCCGTGTGAATGAGGACTGTCTTTATCTTTATCTTTATTAAAACACTTGATAGACCGCCCAGGCCAAAGCATCAGGGCGGTGTACAATCGTAAAAAATGACAGCCGCTGGAAAAGAAGGGAAGAAAGGAACGCCAAAAAATGACAGGACAGGAAGAGAGATAGTAAAGAACAGAGAGAGGACAGTAAGAACGCAAGAGGAACAGAGGGGGAATGAGGGGAGGAGGAGGAGGGACATGGGCAAATTTAAAAGGGATGGGGGGCGCAACTAGGGGGATAAAACACCATCGGTGGGGGAGAGAGCATGGGAAAATTAAGGGGGCTGGGGGGCGCAACTAGGGGGAAGAGCACCATCAGTGGGGAAGGGGAGATCGAAAGCCTGACAAAAAAGGTGTGTCTTGAGAAGGGCCTTGAAACGAGTGTAAGACAGTTTGGTACGGAGTGAGAGGGGAAGAGAGTTCCAAAGGGCGGGACCTAAGAAGAAGAAAGCGGAGTGTCGAGTGGATTCGAGGCGGGCCTGTGTAGGTGAGGGAAGGAAGAGACGATTGCCGTGGGATGAGCGAAGAAGGCGAGGAGAGGGCTGAAGATAAATGATATTGGCTAAGTATTGAGGGGTATCAGAGTGAAGGGCCTTGTGAGCAAGGATAAGAAGTTTGAACATAAACCGGAACTTGATAGGGAGTCTTGTAGCTGAGGAGGGTATGAAAGACCTTGAGAGCAAGAAAAACTGCTCGAAGCTCCAAGTGGTTGATATGAAGAGAGGTCTCCTGTGGAGACCAAATGCCTTGAGTGGAGAGGTCTTGTAGATGAGCTCCCCAACCTGTTTGGGAGGCATCTGTTGTGAGGGTTGCCTGGGGCAACAACTGTTGGAAGGGAGACCCCAGCAACAGATTTTTGGTGGACATCCACCACTGGAGAGACCAAAAGAGACGTTTGGAGGTTGCTATTTGGTCTGAGAGAGCTCCTGATGCTTGAGTCCACTGGTTGGACAAAGTCCATTGAGCTGCTCTCATGTGAAGGCGAGCATAGGGCACCACATGCACTGTGGATGCCATGTGGCCTAGCAGTTGTAGCATCTCCCGGGCAGTTAAGTGGTTCTTTGACTGAATCTGGGAGGCTAACTGTACTAGACGTTGGCAACGGGCCTGGGGAAGGTAGGCCCTTGCAGTGGTAGTATCCAACCAGGCCCCTATGAACTCTAGGGACTGAGTGGGGGTGAGTTGAGACTTTGGGAGGTTTACCACAAGTCCCAGATACTGCAGAATGCTCCTTGTGCGGTTCAGGAAAATCTGGGCCTCTGACTGAGATGGAGCTCAGATGAGCCAGTCGTCCAGGTATGGGAATATAAATATTCCCAGAGTGTGTAGAAATCCAGCTACTGTTGCCATGCATTTGGTGAACACTCTTGGAGCAGAGGCCAGACCAAAAGGAAGCACCCTGTATTGATAATGTTTTCCTTGGAAAAGAAAACGGAGGAATCTTCTGTGAGATGGATGGATGAGGATATGTGTGTACGCATCCTTGAGATCTAGAGAACAAAGCCAATCCTGACTTTGAAGGTATGGAAGAAGAGTGCCCAGAGAAAGCATCTTGAACTTCTCCTTGCATAGAAATTTGTTCAATTCCCTGAGATCTAAAATGGGTCTGTAACCCCCCCCCCCCCCCCCCGTTTTCTTTGGAATCAGAAAATAGGGGGAGTAAAACCCTGACCCTTGTTGAAGAAGAGGAACTTCCTCTATTGCCCCTTGGGCAAGAAGGCTAGCCACCTCCTGACCTAGAAGGTCGAGAAGAGATGTTGGAGAATTGAAGTGTCTCACCATGGTGTGGGGAGGAAGGTCTGAGAAATGAAGTTTGTAGCCCTCCCTTATGATGGAGAGGGTCCACTGCTCTGATGTAATTTGCTCCCATCTGGGAGCAAAATGAGTTAACCTTCCTGGAATGGTGAGAGGTTCTGGCTGTTTTAGAGCCAGAAAGGCTACGTTCTCTAGCATCAAGTCAAAAACCCTGAGGAGGTTGGGTCTGCTGAGTTGCAGCAGCCCCTGTAGACTTAGGCCTGGCCTGTTTAAGCTGCTGACGCTTAGTAGCAAAGCGACCTGTAGAAGATTGTTGGCCAGAAGCAGAAGAGAATCTGCCCTTTTTGAAAAAAGACTTCTTGAAAGGCTTTTTCTTGGCAGGAATGGAGGTTGACTTTGAAAGTCTATCCAGAGCAGAATTTTCTGCATCCATTTGGGTGGCTTTAATTTGCCATTCTTTGCCAAACAGGTTTTCACCTGTACAGGGAAAATTCCCTAAGCCATCTTGGACCCAAGGTTCTAAATCAGAAGCTTGGAGCCAAGCAATCCTGCGAGCAGCTATGGCAATGGCCAAAGTTCTGCTGGCACCCTCAAAGGAGTCAAAAGCTGCACGGTTGGAAAACTTTGAAATGTCCTGAGTATGCTTAAGCCAAAGAAGGAATTCTTCCCTCTTATCCTCTGGAAGAAGAGGGAGGAAAGTGTGCAGTTTATCTGCAACTTCTTTTAGAAACATACCCATATAGAGACTATAGGAGTTGATTCTGGCAATGAGCATACTGGCTTGGAAGATTTTCCTACCAAAAGCATCCAAAGTCCTACATTCTCTTCCTGGAGGGGCAGAGGAGTGTCTTTTTGCACTCTTTATCCTCTTCATAGCTGACTGCACCACAATAGAATGGTGAGGAAGCTGTGTTTTATGAAAACCAGGACAAGGAGGGACACGATATATAGTGTCCAATCTTCGAGAATGAGGAGAGATAGTGAGAGGAGTCTCCCATAAGTCAATCATGTGCTCATAAAGAATCTCATGAATTGGCAAGGTGACTGCCTCCTTAGGAGCCTTAGAATAACCTAAAATGTCCAATTTTTTTGCTCTAGGCTCTGACGCAGAGGTAACTGAAATAGAGAGTCCTTTAGCTACTTCTCTTATGAAGTCTTGAAAGGACAAGTCCTCTGGAGGAGACATCCTTCTTTTTGGAGAAGAAGGTTCCTCAGGAAGAGGTATAGATACTTCAGGAGACTCCTCTGATGTATCAGAATCTTCAGAGGAATCAAAGTATCGCCTGTCAGGGTGTTCTTCTAAAGCTCGATATGCGTATCGAGCGGTATCGACATCGGGCGTCATCGGTGCCGGCTCGGTACCGATGAGCATCCCTGAACAGGGAACCGCTGTAGTCGGCATCCTGCTTGATGTCGATGCAGTCAGTACCAGTACCGGTACCGGTGCTGGTGCCGGTACCGGAGCCAATACTGACAACGGGTTTCGTTGTGGTATCAGCGGCGTCGCAGCTTGAATAAAGGCCGCGATAGCCTGCTGCATGGATAGAACACTGCGATCCATCGACGCCATGAATGTCTGGAATTCGGTACCGGAAGCTTGCGCCGGTACCCCAGAGCATTCTAACAGGTGATCGGTCGAGGCCGTGCCATCGATGTCAACCTGTAACCCCATAGGAGGAGCTTTGGAAGCCGGAGCTTCCCGCCGGGGTTGTTTTGCCGGTGCAGGATCCTCGAGGACAAGCCCGGAGGCATCTCGATGCTTAGAAGGAGATTTGCCCTTCGAGGACCGGCTGGATTTATGTTTGGTTACCTGAGATCCATGAGAGGAAGTAGAAGCCATGGAAGATGTCGGTGCCACTGAAGCTGTATCAGAGGGAAACAGCACATGGAGCTTAGCTGCTCGGTTCTGTAAACCCCGTTTAGACATCAAGGAGCAGGATGGACATTCAGAAACGGAATGGTCGGGACCCAAACATTTAAGACACCATTCATGGGTGTCGGTGATAGAAATAGTACCGCTACACTTAGTGCATTTTTTAAACCCGGAGGCTGATTTTTCCATGAGGAAATTTACTCGTGAGGCCTAAGGCCCAAGGAGGAAAAACACACTAAGTGAGGGAAAAGTATTAAATTTTTTTTTTTAAAAAAAAGAAAGAAAGACCGGCAGTACCGGTCTGACGTCGGGGAAGGCAGACACACGACCAAAGAAATAAAATAAAATAAAGAACTTCTTCAGCAGTGACAGGAACATGACCTGCTGGCTCCGCGGCAAAGAAGAACTGAGGAGAGGCGGTTAGGAAAGGTGGGAAGGCAGCGCGCAGGCGCTGTGGGATGCTCCCAAAAGCTTTCCTTTTTGGGAAGCTGGGGAGCGTTCACGCGCAGGCTCCGTCGGTACCGACGTACCCATATGTGAAGACTCATTCCTGCTTGTTCCTGGAGATTGTAGTCTCACATATGGGGACTCCCTAGCTGAAGATGCCAGGGAGATTGCCCCAGGAATCTGCCACCTATAGTAAGGTGGGCCATGCTTCCTCCCATGGATCTCTGGCATCCCACCAGGGTTGGTGGGTAGAAGTTGAATTAGGTCTGAAAGAGATTTTCAAGAACAGCTTGGCCAAAGAAGGCATCCCGACGGGAGGCTTTATCTAGGCAGTTGTGGGCTGTAAAGGTGTGTACCGAAGCCCAGGTGGCTGCTCGACAAATGTCATCAATAGACAAAGAGTGAATGTTAGCCATAGAGGCTGCCATGACTCTCACATTATGAGCTGTGACATGGCCATGAAGAGGAAGACTCTTACTCTCATAAGCAAAGGATATGCATTGTGCAATCCATTTGGATAGAGTTCTCTTGGAGACTGGAAGTCCGAAATGACTAGAATCAAAAGCAATAAAATGTTGAGAAGACTTTCTATGTTGCTGTGTACTTTGTAGGTAAAAAGCCAAGGCTCTTTTACAATCCAAAGTATGAAGGTTCCTTTCTGCATTAGAGGCATGAGGCCTCAAAAAGAATACAGGAAGATAAATTGATTGATTTAAATGAAAAGGCAAAACCACCTTTGGCATAAAGTGTGGATGAGTTCTGAGAACAACCTTATCATGGTGAAACCTAGTATAAGGAGGATCAGCCACTAAAGCTTGCAATTCACTAATGCGACATGCAGAGTTGATTGCAATTAGGAAGATGACCTTCCAGGACAAGAGCTTTAGGGTTATAGTGGCTAAAGTTTCAAAAGGCGGTTTCATGAGCTGCCCGAGAACTAGGTTTAAATCCCATCCTACCGGTGGTGGCTTAACCCTATCAAGGCTCCCTTTAAATTTCTAATCCACATTCTGCAGCCGGGTTAATTTTTCCATCTCTCAGGAAAATTGTGCCGGTCTTATTCAATATGTTATAACAGTGATTTTCTTTCTGCTATGGTCATGTATTATATACCATTTGATAGAAAAATGAGACAGCAACACAAATATGTCTAACTGAAGGCTCAAAAACATGAAAATCGGTGCACTTTATTTATAAAAGCAATCGTTATTAGTTGCATACATTCGATTTAATTTTAACTGATCATAACAATTACAAGTTATTTAAGATCTTCATTATTATGAAAATATGCAAAACATGGTGCAGCACAGAGAGGTACATTTCCACAGTCAACACAGTGATATTTAGTTTCAACACGTTTACGATTGTCACCAGCAACATGTCGATGTCCGAGACTCTCATTGCACACGCGACACTGTCGAAATACGGTAGTTTTCTTCTCAGTTGGTGGAATGAGATTAGGGAAATGTCTAGCAGTCAAGTGAAATGGGGAAACACCAGTACTTGGTCGGCCACCAGCATCACATGCACTAGCATCAGGACCAACTGCTTCAATGATAGCCAAGATAAGCTTCATACGGAAGTCAAGTCCTGTCACTTTCTCCTCTGGGTGGGACTTGCTCCAGAGTATCTGAGCATTGAGTACTGCTATATCCAACAGATGAAAGGCAACTTTCTTGTACCACTTTACAGTTTTGCGCAGAAAAGCATAATGCTCCAATAACTGATCTGTTCTGTCTACACCGCCCATTATGTTGTTGTAGTCAACGATAACTTGTGCCTTTCGAATTGGCTGATCATTACGATCTCTTTTTCCAGTGTCAACTACAGAGCCATCATGACAGTTGGACAACATTGTTACATAATTCTTATCATACCAGCAAAGTGCTAGCAGTTTATCTGTTGTACGATATGTGACATCTCCTCATTTCAATTTGTTTCCATCTACATTTAGACGCAGGTCAGTAGGCATACCAACTCGACTGGATCGTACCGTTCCAAAGCAGGATGTTGCTCGGTCATACAGATCCATACAGAGTTCTGGACTGTTGTAGTAGTTATCCACAGCCAATCGATAGCCTTGATCAAGCAGTCCATCCATCAGATTCAGCACAATACAGTAGCTACTTCCATGTAAACCATCACTTAGAACTGCATCTTGACCTGAGTATAGCATATACTTCCAGGTGTATCCACTACGTAACTCACACAGCTCATATGATTTGATGCCAAATCTTGAGCGTTTTGTAGGTATGTATTGTTTGAAATATAACCTTCCTTTGAAAAGCAGTAGAGATTCATCAATTGAAATGTCTTGTTCCAGGATATAAACAATTTGGAATCGCTTTGTGATAATGTCATAGAATGGACGAAGCTTCCAAATGCGATCACTCTCGGGTTTCTGTGTTGCATTGTTTTGAAAGTGAAGGGCCTGTAATATTCGCTTATATGTATTTCGGCTCATTACTGATGGAAAGAATGGAGTTTCTAACAGTAGTTGACCTGACCAGTACAAGTCGATCATAGGCTTCTTGATTATTCCCATAGCCATTGTCAACGCCAACATTCTCCATATAGCATTATGGTCAACGTCTTGCCATTTTCTCATTCGGGCATGAGGCTTGTCAACTGGTATTTCAGCACACAGTTCTGCTGCATAGCGATTTGTCTCAAGAACAATCATTGAAATTAGTTCATCTGTAACAAAGAGCTTGTAGAAGTCCAATTTAGTTGCATTGACACCCATACGTTTGGCTATGCCTGGTTGTGCAATGAAAGGAAACTGACGGATGTCTTTTGGAGTTGTTTTCCATGGAAGACTGCTTCTTCTTGTCCGTACTTGTGATGTAGTTGCATTATCGCCACGGTCTGCAGTATGACAGCAAAGCTTCCCTCTGCCAAGAGGATTTATATTTACAGATGGTTCAGCCGCGGCCACAACTGTAAATGAAAATGTTTTATTATAGTTGACATTTTTCAAACTGAACAATTTATCAATATAAATGTGACATTTAGGGGTATGTTTACTAAAGTGCGGTAAACGTGACTAACGCGCGTTATACGACGTTAACGACCGTAAGTGCCGTATAACACGCGTACCGACGCGCTAATGACCGTTAACGTGATACTACGCGCGTTAAGCATAGATAACGATCGTAAAGTCCCGCGGCGCGTTAAAACAGCGCAGAAGGTGGAGAGTGGGCGGAGAGAAGGGGTCAATGGGCGGAGAGTGGGCGGGGAGAGGCTCCCCTCACACTAACGCGCTGAATTCCTGAGCTCAATTCCAACGCGAATGAAAACCTGTCGTTAAAGGCATTTAAAAGGAAGAGAAACCATTTCCGTCAGCAATGTACAGAAAAACCAGGGAAACCCACAAAACGTGAGCAGTGTGATACATGTGCACAGAACAAAATTTCACATACAACGTTAAAAATGACCACAAGAAACAGTTTAAAAAGCATAATTCAGCTGGGCAACAGTGATAGCAATGGGCAACAAGGAACAACACTCCCTGGAAAGCACCAAATAAAAAAGAAATGATGTGTGGAAGGGTCTACGCCCCGCAGACCCGTTCAAAGATCATCTCATTGTAATGGAGCTGTCCTGGGAGTGCTGTGTAATGTTGCCCAGTGATATCATTGCTGCCCAGCTTGGCTATGGGTGTGTGCCCCTTTTATGAGGTCTTTTCTGAGGTTTAGGTACACCTTTGTCTGCAGACAAGGTAAATGAGGCCACAGTAAACCTGTTGCAGAGCAGGGTGTCTGACCCATCAGGCCGGTTTAACTAACACCAGGGACTGCACTGTCTCTGTGGCCACAGTGTGGTGCAACAGACACAGCCAGTGCCTGTACGACCAGAGGGTCACAGGTTCAAATCCCAGCTGGGGCTCCTGCCAACCCAGTCCCCATAGTTTTACCCACCACTAAACAGTGATAGTAAAGATACTCCTTTATTGCAGAGAACATACTGTGGTGAGGAGGAGGCAGCCCAGCATGAAAATAAAGGAGAAAGAAGAACTTTTTCTTCTTCTCGGGGGATGGGTTCAGTAGAACACATGCATCACAGCAGAATCCCTGAGAGAAACCAAGAGGGTAGTGCTAGGCTTAAGCCACTCCCAGACCTCATGACAACCTCAGGCAAGAGTAGGAGGTACAAGTGGGTGGAGTCAGGAAGGGAGTTGCCCTGCTCAGCGTTTAAGTTTGAGAGAACAAACAAAGTGAGCAGAAGGGCCAGGGAGGCCAGGAACTCCAGAAGGGCCAGAGAGGCAAGGAACTCCAGAAAGGCCTGGAAAGCCAGAAAGGCCAGGAACTCCAGGGAGCCAAGGAACTCCAGAAAGGCAGAAGAAAGCAAACACAGCAGAACCAGCAACCATGAAAGAAACAGATACAAAGTGAGCAGCAGCAGAGACAAGAGCAGCCAGCACTGCAGCCCAGGAAGCTACAGGGAAGGTTCCAGGCAAAGGACCAAACAGACTGGCTACAGGGAGAAAGAGAGAAGGTTGGCTTTAAGGAAGCTAAGGCAAGAGTGCTTGGACTCACCGGAGGAAGGGTCTATCTGCAGGCAGCAGAAGCCCCAGGAAGGGAAGAGGAGAGCTTACCCTGAATCACTGTCTAGCTCAGAGACAGAGGGAGTGCCAAGCCGGAGAAGCCTCAGCCAGGAAGGTGCTGCAACCAGACTCCAAGGTAGGAGAGATAAAGCCATAAAGCCTAAACCCTGTATTACATGCTCTGATTCAGAAGAGAGGTTAAAGCCTAGGAAAACCCGGAATAGGAGTAAGGGTTTTGCCAGGGACACTGAACAGGAAGAACCCAGT
Source organism: Ichthyophis bannanicus (assembly GCA_033557465.1). Classification (NCBI taxonomy): domain Eukaryota; kingdom Metazoa; phylum Chordata; class Amphibia; order Gymnophiona; family Ichthyophiidae; genus Ichthyophis; species Ichthyophis bannanicus. The sequence continues at coordinate 1,372,511,671 of CM066032.1, read as the reverse complement.
GAAATCCTACCAAAGGGAGAAAGGGTCATTCAGTGGCATAGGCTATTTAATCTGCTAAAGAATATTAAGGATAAACTGCCAGAACGCTTACAAGCATTGCCAAGTTACAGCTCAGTTGAAAGCATGGAAGTAGCAGGCCAAGAAAGTGACCTAACTTCAGTTTGTTCTGAGATGGACTGTAATGTGTACATGAAGGCTGAGTAATGGAAGCCTGAGAAAGGAAAGAAGTGAAGCTTGTGTAAATATCTTTATTGCAACACTGGTTACAAGTGTTACCTTAAGACAGGGGTCTCAAACTCAAATTGCTTTGAGGGCCAAATGAGGACTTGTAAAGTAACCCGGGGGCCGCATAAGACGTGGGGCCTCATTTGCATAAGGGGCCTCATTTGCATAAATATTTGCATAATGTTACCATACACTAACTTTTAGTAAACATGCCTCTTTAATGAGTATGGATAAAGAAAGACTAAAAGATTTAGAAACAAGAAGACAATAATTAAACTGGGAACCCCAAAAGCCAAACTTGGAATGTACAACAACACTGTAGAAATAAAACTATAAATTAATTTCCTCTTGTACTAAACAAAGCGCAAACATTAATGATGCACATTTCCCAGAGCTGACATATTCCAGTTAATAAATTCAAAATAAAGAGATATTTTTCTACCTTTTGTGCATTTTTTTCAGTTGCAATTGTTCCAGCCACTTTCTTCTGGTTTCTTCATGTCTTCTGCTAACTCTCCATCGTCTGCTGTCCATTTGCCCTTTCTTCTCTCCTAGTTTTTTTTCCATTCTCTCTCTACATCTGCTTTAACATACTAATCTTTCTCCTTTTTCTCTTTCCTCATTCCTATTTCATCCACTCAAATTTTACCCCTCCATCCTCAATCCCCACTTACTCTCCCAATACCTGGCCAATTGTAGATTTGTCTTCTCTCCCAGACAAAATATTTTTCCCCTCTCCATTTCACTTTCCCAGCTCCATCCCATTCTAATCCTCCCCCAACATCAGCTCCCTTCTAGTTCCAGCCCCACCCAGCATCCGCTCCCTTCTAGTCCCCCCATTAGTCCATTTCCAGTCCTATCCTAGCCTCACCATCAGCCCATTTCCAATCCTAGCCCCCCATCAGCCCATTTCCAATCCTAGCTCCCTCCCCACACAGCCCATTTCCATTCCAAGCCCCCCTCCCCAACAGCCATTTGCAGTTCAAGCCCCCCTTCCACTCAGCCCATTTCCAGTCCTAGCAACCCCCACTACAGCCCATTACCAGTCCTAGACCCCCCATAGCCCTTTACGAGTCCTTACCTCCCCATAGCGCACGTCCAGTTTTACCCCCATCACCCCATTTTCAGTCTTACCCCCCCCATAGCCCATTACCAGTCATAACCCCCCTGCCAATAGCCCACTTCCAGCCCTAACCCCCATTACCCCATTTCAGTCAGCCCTTCCTTAGCTCTTTACCTGTCCTAACTCCAGCGCTCTGCCCACCTCTTGTCCTTCCTAACCCCAACCTGCCCATTTCCAGTCCTAGCCCCCACCATAGCCCATTACCAGTCATAACCCCCCTGCCAATAGCCCATCTCCAGTCATAACCGCCCCCCCCTGCCAATAGCCCATCTCCAGTCATAACCCCCCTGCCAATAGCCCATCTCCAGTCATAACCCCCCCTTCCAATATCCCATCTCCTTTAATAACCCCCCCCCGGACAATAGCACATTTCGTAATACCCCCCCCCTGCCAATAGCCCATTTCCAGTCATACCCCCCCCTGCCAATAGCCCATTTCCAGTCATACCCCCCCCCCCTGCCAATAGCCCATTTCCAGTCCTACACCCCCCCCCCCCCCCGGTAAATTAAAAAAAACCCTGGCTTCTGCTACTCAAGCAGCAAAATCAGCTGTCCTGCGGCCCCTTCCCCTGTGCCCGGAGATCCGAGTCTGCTCTATCAGCGGCGTGCTTTTCAAGCCGCGAGGAGAGTATTCCCCTCTCGCGCGGCTTTTTTTTAAAATTTGATAATTGATTCTGCCGCTGCCACGGCGGCAACGGCAGAAGCCAGGGTTTTGGGGTTTTTTTGTTTTCCTCCGTCGCGGGCCGCACAAAGTTGTCTCGCGGGCCGCGTGTTTGAGACCCCTGCCTTAAGAGGAGAAGAATAATCCTGTATTTTGCTTTGACCTGAATGTGTACATTTGCTTTGAAAATTTTGTCAACCATTTTGACACGGATGCTAATAAAATTCCTGTGTGCTTTAAAACAACCACTCGGTTCATAGTCTCCTTGGCACAACTACAATCCTTGGGAAAGAGGAATTGTGATGGCTTCCCGTCCCTACTAGGCAACCGCCTGGTAGGGGCGCATCCGCCACAATACGCATGGCCTATATTTTACCACACCAAACACAGACACCAGAAACAGGCACATTACCTAAAGCAGAGTCCCGCAAATGCAGTCCTGGAGGGCCCCACACCATTCCGGCTTCATGCTGCCTCCAATAAAGATGCCTGTGCTGCATAGCTATGCACCACCCCCATGGTATGCAGATGCAGCTCATGCATATTCACGAGTGACAGCATGAAAACCCGAACAGTGTCTGGAACACCAGGACTGGAGTTGGGAAACTCTGCCGTAAAGCAGCAGCCAACAGGGCCACCCACCCACCCACAGGCCCCATTGGCCAATGCCTCCTGGAGAGGCAAGACATTGGGCCCTGCCTGTATCCCCCAATACTAGCAGTTGCAAACCTTAGCAATGCCACCCTACACCTGGGTATATGGTACAGAGCTATCAAACGTTACCTATGATACCTGGCAGATATCAATTCCTACGTTAAGCACAGTTTGCTCATTGAGCTCCACCATAACAATCATTCTGATGTCTGCGGTGTGTGCTGCAGGTCTGGTCTCTGACAGTGTTCACCACCCTGGGGAGTGACCCCCCAACAGCCTTGTGTACCATATCCATGTCTGTACTATGCCCATGACTGGTGTGGTGGGTATGGCTGCTGAAAACCTCTATAGAAGCACAATGCTGGCATAGGTGTGGGGGTGGCTGTCTGTCTATCCAGTGTGTGGTGGCTGCAATCACCTTCCACAGTCCACACTGCCAGCAATGTTGCAGTATTGGGCTGCCAATGTGCATAATGAGGAGCAAGGTACCATGGGTATAGGCCGGACAGGGTGGCCTGGCCAGGGTGCATCTGCACAGGGCATAGGGCAGTGACAGGCACATTGTAGTGCCCGGCCACCACCTACACAGACAGGGTGACCTCAGTATATCCTGCTGAGAGATCACTCTCACCCTGACTGTGCAGTGACCACAGCATGGCTAGGCACTCCCATGGTCCGATCCAGTATTTCTCTCATGTGATACATATGGGTTTCCTTTTGGGGCCCAGTCACTGATGTATCTGCTTGCTGTGTATGCTGACATCCCAGTTCTGGGTGCAGGCATCTCCACTGGGCACTAGCAGACTGTTTGCAGCTGGTAGGTGTTGTGATGGAGTGGCTTGCAGGGTGCAGTGGCTGATGGCTTGCACCAGGGGAATATCAGATAGTGGTGGGGTGCAGCATACCATAGCCAGGCCTAATGTCTGTTTGCTATTGTGTTATGGCTGTGTACAGAGCTGCATTGACTGCCCTGTGGGGTGTCTGTTCCTCAGCAGGACTAGGGTTAATGTTCCCCTCTACTGCCACCTTTGCAGGGAGGTAGAATGTGGATCTTTTGATAGGAGCACCTGTTTGCCACCCTCAGCCCTGGGGGAGGGGGGTGGTGGTGCAGGGGGGCTACACCTGACTGAAACAGACAGAGATGTCCAAGGTGTTCCTGCAGAAACTACCTATCTCACACAGTAACACTGCTTTGGACCTGCGCCATGGCCTCTTTCAGCCATGGACGGTGCTGTGGACCTAGTGCTGGGCGCCTCACTGCACCCTCAGGGTGAGCACAGTACCCGCACAATGTGACGGTGTGTAGCTACTCTGTGCCAGTACAACACACGGTCAGTTCCCCCTACCAGGCCGAGGTGCTGTGGGGGTGCATTCCCCATGGTGTGTATCTGTGGACAGCTGATTTGCATGTGCAGTGCATCATGGGTGTGACTGGCACAATCCAACCCTGTGAAACCCCAGCACCTGCTCACAGGCTCTGATAAACCATAGGCCATCACACGTACATCTGTTGGCATAATGCATAGGTGCAAGACACCCTACAGAGTCTGTAATATAAGATGCCCACACTGGTAAAAAAACACACGTACCCACGCACGTAAGAACACACGTGCCCACGCACGTAAGAACACACGTACCCACGCACGAATGTACGCGCGCAGCTACGCACGGGGCTACGCACGTACCAACGCACGCAGCCTCGCACGCACCAACGTACGTGGCTAGGCACACTCCGAGGGTGTGTTTCTGACACCAATACTCAACGTAACGAAAAACAAGCCTCCTCATTCCCTCTGTAATGTACAGGGTGATGCCTGGGACAGCCTTCTGCGTTAGGCACACTGGGGACTCGAACCCATGCTGCCTGTCACAGCGGTCAGTACCGTAACCATTGTGCTACAGCTCTGTTTCAGTGCTTTGTGTCTGTACGTCTTCTTACGATTAACGCGCAGTAACGCACCACCGTGCCCGGTAACGCTCGTTAATTTTGTGAACGCGCGTTAGTGGTGACGATGTACCGCCCATGTCCTTATTTGGGGTTTCTGTCACTACCGTGGCTCCTAACGCGAATTGCACTAACGCAGTTTAGTAAACATACCCCTTAGTGTTTTGTTATACCTAAAGACATAGCTGATATATAGGTGACATAAATAATGTCTGCAAATAATTACTAACCTGGAGGTTCAGCTGCGGCTGCTACTGAATCTGGGTCACTGTCATCCGAGCCTTCAAAGTCCACATTTTTTGTGAAAACCTCTTCAGTTTCATTATCAATGACATCTTCGCCACTGCTATTACTGTTACCATCACTTTCTGTGAGAAACCTAATGACTTCAGCAGCTTTATATCGTTCTTTTCGCATTCTTTTACCAGCTGACTCCATCTTGTTTACTTTGCTTGTTTACTTTTAATTCTAAATGACCTATTGCTAATGACCTATTTGCAGGTTGTTTTCTGGCTGTTTTGGCCTGGTGTATAAATAGAAACACTAGCACAACTTTCTTTTCATCAGTCCAAATGTGTGTTGTCATTAGCTTCCGGTATTTCGCTCATTAATATTTAGTATCTGCGTCATTGCGCCAATCCCGAATATTTCGGGCTCGGCCATTTGGTCAGAATTTTGGGTCCCGAGTATTTCGGGACCGGCCTGGAAAGGGTTAATGGGAGGCTTTGTTAATAGAAGACCTCTCATAAATCTTGCTATCAGTGGATGAGAGGAAATTGGTTGTCCATTTAGAGGCTTATAGGAAGCTGCAATTGCACTAAGATGGACTCTTACTGAATTGGTCTTTAGACCAGAATTTGATAAATGAAGTAGATACGCTAGTATCGATTCCAAAGGTATCATAAGGGGGTTTAACCCCTTCTGTGAACACCATATAGAAAAACGTTTCTACTTGAAGGCGTAAGAGCGTCTTGTGGAAGGTTTTCTAGAAGCCTGAAGGACATCCTTTACCTGTTGGGAAAGGTTAAGATCCTGCAGGTCTAGGCTTTCAGCAACCAGGCCCTGAGATGCAGGGACTGGGGATTCGGGTGCCATAGCATCCCGTTCTTGGGAGAGAAGGTCTGGCGCACACCCTAACTCCAGAGGTGCAGCTTGAGAGAGATGTGGAAGCAGGGGATACCACATTTGTCGTGGCCACCGTGGCGCTATGAGGATCATACGACCTCTATCTCTCTGAAGCTTGAAGAGTGTTTTGGGGATGAGGGGTATGGGTGGGAAGGCATAGAGGAAGTCCTGACCCCAGTGAAGGAGGAAGGCGTCCCTTGCCTCGCAATTGTGAGCCGGAATTCTGGAACAGAACCGGGGAAGTTTGGGCATTCAGTGGACTTGCAAAGAGGTCTATGTCTGGGGTTCCCCAGATCTGAAATATCTTGGCTACTTGGTCTAGGTGGAGAGACCATTCGTGAGGCAGCAGTACTCGGCTGAGTTTGTCTGCCCAAAGGTTTTGAATGCCTGGAAGATATACCACGAGAAGGTGAATTTGATGCTCTCTGGCGAGGGCCCATAGTCATAAAGCTTCGCTGCATAATGACAGAGAGCCTGTTCCGCCCTGCTTGTTCACGTAGAACATGGCTACTTGATTGTCCTTTGGACTAGGACTGTCTTGTAGCTGAGCTGAGCATGGAATACTCGAAGAGCTAGATAGATTGCTCTGAGTTCTAGAAGGTTTATATGAAGACAAGCCTCCTGTGGAGTCCAGGTACCCTGGGTGAAGAGATGGTGCAGGTGTGCTCCCCATCCCACCTGTGATGCATCTGTTGTTAGGGTGGCCTGGAATGTGGATTGTTGGAAAGGAGACCCCACTAAAAGATTCTCCAGTGATTGCCACCATTGTAGGGACAAGATCAGTCGGTGCTGGTACCGGCATTGGTACCGGTGTCGGTACCGGTGCCCATTGAACCGTCAGTAGCGATGTCAACGGTACCGCAGCTGTAAGGAGAGCTGCAAGACTGCGTTCGATAGCAAGGAATCTCTGGTCTATCGAAGCTGCCAATGACTGGGTGTCGGTACCGGTAGAAACGCCCGGAACCCCTGAGCATGGCACCAGTAGTTCTGCCGAGTCGAGGCCTCGAGAACATCCTGGAGCCCCGTTAGTGCTTTGGAGGCCGAAGCCTCCTGCCGGGGCTGTTTTGCCGGTATAGTTTCCTCAAGGGCAATGCCAATGGCTTCTCGATGCTTAGGAGGAGATCTACCCTTTGAGGACCGGCTCTTATGTTTAGTTACCTGAGATCCATGGGAGGAAGACGAAGCTCTGGAAGATGTCGATGCAATGGACATCGCATCTGAAGAAAAGAGGGTACCGAGCTTTGCAGCCCAGTTCTGTCTTCCTCTTTTAGTCATCCCCATACAAGAATGGTCAGGGCCTAAACATTTGAGACACCAGTCATGGGTGTCAGTGACGGAAATGGTACCGCCACACTTACTACATTTTTTAAAACCACTAGCTGTTTTTTCCATTTTTCAGGAAAATGGGGCCTAATGCCCCAAATGGCGCCTAGCACCAAAAAGAAAAGGTTTCTGAAAAGAAACACTTCAGAAGTATATATTTTTTTTTTTTTAAAAGAAGAAGAAAAGAGAACCGGTGGTACCGGTAGGCGTCGCGCGGAGGCAGGCGCGACCACAAGAAAAACAGTTTAAAGAAGAAATTTTCTGCGGTGACAGGGTATGTGACCTGTCGGCTCCACGGAAAACGAAGAACTGAAGAGGGACAGTTGGAAAGGCGGGAAGGCAGCACGCATGTGCTGAGGGATGCTCCCAAAAGCGTTCCTATTGGACGCTGGTGAGCATTCCCGCGCAGGCTCCGTCGGTGCCGATGATACCCATATGTGAAGACTACATTCCTGCTTGTTCCTGGAGATAAACGGCAACGGTGAAAGCTAGAAAGATGCTTGGATGCATAGGGAGAGGAATGGCCGGCAGAAGAAAGGGGGTAATAGTGTCTCTATATAAGTCTTTGGTGCAATTCTGGAGACAGCACCTTCAAAAGGATATAAACAGGTTGGAATCGGTGCAGAGAGTTGCTACTAAAATGGTTAGTGGTCTTCATTATAAAGCATATGAGGACAGACTTAAGGAGCTTAATATGTATACTTCAGAGGAAAGGTGGGATAGAGGTGATATGCTTGAGACATTTAAATCCCTCCATGGCATAAATGTACAGGAGAGCCTCTTTCGACTGAAAGCAAGCTGTGAAACCTTGAGGTGACATAGGATGAGGGTGAAAGGGGATAGACTCAGGAGTAATATGCGGAAATATTTCTTTACGGAAAGAGTGGTTAGATACATGGAATAGTCTCCTAGTGGAGGTGGTAGAGATGAGGACAGTATCTGAATTCAAAAAAGCATGGGACAAACACAGAGGATCTCTTAAGGAAAAAAGGGGACTGTTGTAGAGGTTGATATGGAAGGGCAGATTAGATAGACCATGTGTTTTTTTTCTGCCATCATGTTTCTATATTTCTATGTATAAAGGGATCCACTGTGTCTGTCCCATGCCATTTTGAATTACATCATTGTATTTGCCCCCACCACCACCATAGGGAGGGCATTCCAAGCATCCACCAGCCTTTCAGTAAAAAAAGTATTTCCTGATGTTGCTTTTAAGTTTATGTCCTTGCAGTTTCATTTTATACTCTCTAGTTTTATAGCTTCCCCTTCTTTGAACAAGGTTTGTTTGTTCATTAATACCCTTTAAGTATTTAAAGGTCTGTATCATATCTCCCCTGTCTCTCCTCTCCTTTAGAGTATACATATTTAGGTCTTCGAGTCTCTTCTCATATGTCTTCTGGCACAGGCTCCAAATCATTCAGGTCGCTTTCCTCTGAACCATTTCAAGTCTTTTTATATCCTTTGTGAGATATGATCTCCAAAACTGAACACAGTACTCCAAGTGAGACCTCACCAGCGACTTCTACAGGGGCATTAATACCTTCTCCTTCCTGATGGTTATTCCTCTCTATGCAGTCTTCTAAGAAATGTGATTTTACACAATGTGCCCTGAAATGTCTGGTTATTGTTAAGCTGACTGATTTCACTAAAATGGTTCCTTCCCTCTTGCTGTGAGTTTTTTCTAATTTGTAACCCCCGCTAGTCTGTGGGTTCCTTTTGGCGGCTAAGCACATGGCAAGAATGCGGGCACAGCTTAGAAGAAGGGGTACTAGTCTTTCAGTCTCAACTCTTGGGAGTAATTAGAGTTTCTGATACTGGGCTGCCTTTGACATCTGCACTCACTCCAATTCCCTCTCTCAATAATAGAGTCCAGGCCAAAAATTTGATGGGGATTTTTAGTCTGTTTGGTTTTTAGTGAGAATTTTGAAAAAAGCAATTACACTTTACAAAAGAAAACCTTAAAGATAAAAGCACAAGTAATAGAAAATCAAATTAAAAATATACTAGGTCGAGCCCACATCAGAGGAAATGGACATCTATTAAAAAAGGAAATACATTTATTTTCTAGAAATTAGGCAAAACATGCCACATATAGAGGAACACAAAATTCTATTGAACTTAAACCAGCCCACCTACAATCACTTCTTTCTATCTAACAAGGATTTTTCTAAATGGGAAACATCTTGAAACACAAAGGTATCCCCTTGCAAAGTAATTATACATTTTCAAAGGAACCATAGATAAATAGTAGCCCCCAAAATTAAAGCCTGAGATTTTAAATCCAAAAATTTCTATGAAGCTGCATGCTCCTTGTAACATCTGGAAAAACATTTAACTTCTGACCACAAAATAGAAAGCGTAGTTACTCACCTGTAACAGGTGTTCTCTGGGGACAGCAGGAATCAGTCCTCACATACAGGTGACATCGGTGCCGACTGAGCTTTCAAAGAAAGCCTTTGGGAAATGCACCACACATGCGTGGTCCCCTTCCCGCCCAAGGTGCCATCTTACCTCAGTTTAATGACATAGCTAAGACAGCAAAATTAAAATGCAGTAAAGAAGCAACTCCAAGGAGAGGAGGGAGGGTTATGAGGACCGATTTCTGCTGTCCCCGGAGAACACCTGTTACAGATGAGTAACTACGCTTTCTCCGGAAACAAGCAGGGAGTCAGTCCTCACATATGGGACTCCCCAGCTACAGGCTACTGAGAACCCATACAAAAAGTCACAGGTGACCAGAGAAGGCAAGCCATGAGCTGCAGCAGTTGAGTCCCAACTGGGAGACTCTCACAAGACCCAAGTGTCCGGCAGGGAACAAACACTCCAGTAGCCTGAACACAGAAGGGTCAGAGGGCAGGAGTTGCCTACACTCTGAAGAGATTACGGAGTACAGCCTGGCCGAAGGTGCTGTCCCATCGGGATTCTCTCTCTAGGCAGTAGTGAGCTGCGAAGGTATGGACCAAAGATTAGGTGGCAGCCCAGCAGATTTCCGTCACAGGTACGGAACGCAGATTTGCCACAGAGGTAGCCATGGCCCTGATGTGGTGCACCGTAACCTTGTGGTCCAGTGAGATTCCAGCCTGCTCATAGGTGAGGGCAATGCAGTCTGCCACCCAAGTGGACAGAGTTCACTTGGTCACTGGAAGCCCCAGTTGACTGGGGTCATAGGAGACGAAACGCTGAGGTGCTTTGTGGTGGCCCTGAGTCCATTGCAGATAGAAGGATAGGGCCCTTTTACAATCCAGAGTATGGAAAACGGTCTCCGCCTTTCCGGCGTGAGGCTTCGGGAAAAAGGTGGGGAGCACCACCTCTTGATTGAGGTGGAGGGTGGACACCACCTTTGGCAGAAACCTGGGGTGTGTGCGGAGCACCACTGTTCTTGTAGAACCTTGTGTAGGTGGCTCTGCAATCAGAGCCTGGAGCTCGCTGACCCTGCGAGCTGACGTGAGTGCCACGAGAAAGACAACCTTCCAGGAGAGGTACCGCAGGAGGTAAGTAGCCAGGGGCTCAAACGGCGGCTCAGTGAGCTATCAGAGCACCACGTTGAGATCCCACTCCGCCATTGATGGGCGGATGAGGGGATTTGGACAACATTAAGGTTTTCGAGCTCTTCTTGCATTCCACCTCTGGGGAGTTCCTCTCAGAGAGGCCGGACTCCAAAGCTGCCCGGACTCCGAAGCTGCCCAGCTGCTTGATGGACCTTGGTCTGACCCAGTATGGCATATCTTATGTTCTTATTAGTGTAGCTGGGTTTAAAAAAGGTTTGGACAAGTTCCTGGAGGAAAGGTCCATAAACCATTATTAAGAAGGGACCCAGGATATCAATGCTTGACCCAGTACAAGCATTGCGGAACCTGTGTCTTTTGGGGAAACTGCTAGGTACGTATGACCTAGATTGGCCACTGTTGGAAACAGGATACTGGGCTTGATGGACCTTGGTCTGACCCAGTATGGCATATCTTATGTTCTTATGTTCAGACATCGCGGGGTACTGAGGTACCAGAGGGGGCCCTTGAGTATGGTATCGACGGGGAATCCGGCGCAGAGTCGGATCTATGGAAGAACTTCCCCTGCTCAACTAACGGCTCTTGATGGCCTTTAAGACATGGATTTGCAGAGGTCGCAGCCCAAGTTGTCATGGTCTGGCCTGAGACAATGGAGGCAGCAGTCACGTGGGTCGGTGAGGGACATCATCTTACTGCACCAATCACATTATTTGAAGCCATTGGAGGCCATGGGGAAAAACAGGCCCTTCTACCTGGGCAAGGGTCCGAGGCCTACTGGTCAAAAAGCACTAGTCAAATGACATCTCGAGAAAAACCAAGAAAAAAATAAGAAAAAGAACCTGAGGAGCGACGCCGAGACAAGCTGGCTCAGGGGCAGAAAGAGGAACCGGTACGTGTACCGGAAACAGTATAATTGTAAAACAAAAAAGAGAACTTTTTCCAAGAAAACAGGACAGACATCTAGTAGGCTCTGCAGAAAAAAAAGAGACTGAGGAAAGATGGTACCCTTGGGTGGGAAGGTGACCACTCATTCATGCTGCATAGAAACATAGAAATATGATGACAGAAAAAGAGCACATGGCCTATCTAGTCTGTCCTTCCATATCAACAACTACAACAGTCCCCTTTTTACCTTTAGAGATCCTCTGTTTGTCCCATGCTTTTTTGAATTCAGATACTGTCCTCATCTCTACCACCTCCACTGGGAGATTATTCCATGGATCCACTACTCTTTCTGTAAAGAAATAGTTCCGCATATCACTCCTGAATCTATCCCCCTTCACCCTCATCCCATGTCCCCTCGTAGCAGAACTTGCTTTCAATTGAAAGAGGCTCTCTCCCTGAACATTTATGCCACGGAGGTATTTAAACATCTCAATCATATCACTTCTATCCCGCCTTTCCTCTAAGGTGTACATATTAAGATACAGAGGCACTATCACCTCCTTTTTTCTGCTAGCCATTCCTCTCCGTATGCACCCAAGCATCCTTCTAGCTTTTGCCGTCGCCTTTTCTACCTGTTTAGCTACTTTAAGATCATCAGACACAACCACACCTAGGTCCCGCTCTTCTTTAGTTGAAAAAAGTACTTCACCCCCTATACTATATTGCTCCCTTGGATTGCTGCGGCCCAAATGCATGACCTCACATTTTTTAACATTAAATCCCAGCTGCCAAATTCTAGACCATTCTTCAAGCTTAGCTAGATCCCTCCTCATGTTATCTACACCTTCCTGGGTGTCTACTCTATTGCAGATTCTGGTATCATCCGCAAAGAGGCAAACCTTACCGACAGCCCTTCCGCTATATCACTAACAACGATATTAAAAAGAATCGGACCAAGGATAGATCCCTGGGGCACACCACTGGTAACATCCTTCTCCTCAGAGTGAGCTCCATTTACCTGTACTATTTGTCGCTTCCCACTCAACCAATTTCTAACCCAAGCAGTAACTTTAGGGTCCATCACTAGGGTACTCAGTTTGTTTATAAGTCGCCTGTGAGGAACAGTGTCAAAGGCTTTACTGAAATCTAAATACACCACATCTTGGGGGGCTCTCCCTCGGTCCAACTTCCTGGTCACCCAGTCAAAGAAATCAATCAGATTTGTCTGACAAGACCTGCCTCTGGTGAATCCATGCTGCCTCGGATCCTGTAATCCGCTGGACTCCAGAAACCTCACTATTTTCTCTTTCAGCAGAGTTTCCAATAATTTACTCACCACCGAAGTTAAACTAACCGGCCTGTAGTTTTCAACCACATTCTTACTTCCATTTTTGTGTAAAGGCACCACATGAGCCTCTCTCCAGTCCTTTGGCACCACTCCCGACTCCAACGAGGCATTGAAAAGGTCAGTCAGTGGAGCTGCTAGAACGTCCCCAAGTTCCCTCAGTATTCTAGGGTATATCCCATCCGGTCCCATCGCTTTGTCTATTTTAAGATGAGCTAGTTTCTCACAAACACAGTCTTCTGAAAATTGTTCAGGATGTCCCTTCGCTTCTGTTCCTGTTTGTGGGTGTTTCTGAGGTCCTGCTCCTGGTTCTTCATCTGTGAACACAGAACAGAAATATTTGTTAAGCAATTCTGCTTTATCCTTATCAGCTTCTACATATTCCTCCCCTGCACCCTTGAGTCTGACAATACCACTTTTGCCCTTCCTCTTCTCACTAACATATCTGAAAAATGTCTTATCCCCCCATTTTACTGCATTGGCTATTTCCTCCTCTTTTTGAATCTTTGCCTTCCTGACTACTTTGCTAGCTTCTCTAACTTTTTCCAAATATAGATGCCTGTCTTCCTCTCTCTGTGATCTCTTGTATTTCATGAAGGCCTCCCTCTTTTCCTTCAGTTTTTCAGCTACTTCTTTCGAAAACCATAGCGGTCTCCTTTTCCTTTATTTATCATTTTAACAAAAAGGTTGGTTGCCCTTAAAATATCCCCTTTCAGTTTTGCCCACTGTTTTTCTACATCCCCCAGATGTTCCCATCCCACTAACGACTCCCTGAGGTATTGGCCCATCTTGGCAAAGTTAGTCTTCCTAAAGTCTAAGATCCTCACCTTGGAATGGATTCTAACAGCCCTAGTCCTAATACTGAACCACACCATCTGGTGATCACTGGATGCAAAATGATCTCCCACTACAACATCAGAAACACTTTCACCATTGGTAAGCACCAAGTCCAGTATGGCCCCTTCACGTGTGGGGTCTGTTACCAATTGCCTGAATAGTTCTACCTGTAGAGAATCCAGGATCTCCTTACTTATAGATGATACTGCAGCAGGAATGTTCCAATCAACATCTGGCATATTGAAATCCCCTATCATTAGCACTTCCCCTTTCCTAGCAATGCTGCGTATGTCTTCAATTAACTCTCTGTCTGCCTCTTCCTCTTTGAAAGTTGGGAGATGCTTTCTCACGGGCTCTGTCGGCGCCGACATAAATGAGGACTGACTTCCTGCTTGTTCCCGAATATCCTTATTCTTAAAATAAGCTTTAAGAGTTTTAAGTTTAACTGCTTCAGAAGAAAAAGTAACCAAAAGTTACGCCTGTAAATGGTATCTGTAGAGGCAGGAAGATCCAGGAAGGCAGGAAGATCCGGACTTCAGATGGCTGACGTACATCCAACCGCCCCCCCCCCCCTCCTCCTTCTAGGGGATTAACACCCTGAGATTTGTTAGGGATAAAGTAAGCCTGTACCACATCAATATCATCAGAAAATTTTAACACTTCAGTAATGTATCTCTTTAGCAATATCTCTGAAGAGACTAAATGAGTACAAGGAAAGATAAGAAATCTTAAATTCCTGGCTTGGAGAGAATTTTCAATTGCTTCCAGTCTGCCATAAATAGTAAGGGAGTCTTTAAGAGTCACATTAGTTTGCTGGAAACTTTGCACCCCAGAATCTATCTGCTGCAGAGACCTATCAATAGAAAATACTTTACCATCCAAATCTTGCAATTTAACAATAGTTTCCTGAAAGGAGACACAGAGAAAACAGTTGAGCCTAACTTAGAATAAATGGGCCCAGTATTTCAAAGGAATTTACACGGTTTAAAAACCATGTAACTGTAAACCGTGTAAATGCCGCTATAGAGCGATATTCAGTGGCACTCACCCAGTTAGTGTAGCTGAATATCCCTCGGTTCCACCGCTACATGCCCTGATGCTATCCATGTAGAATAAGGGCGTGTGATAAGCATTCTGAGTCAGAGCAAAGACAGCACCCATTGCTAACTGGGCAGCGGTGATAATGAATCGCTGCCCGGTTAGCAACCCGAGGGTAAAGATAGGCATGGGAAAACTTTGACTATCTTTACCCATGGGAGCTAATCAGGCAGTGGTTCAATATCACCGCATCCCGGTTAGCTTCTGTGCCATGTGGAGCATTGAGCCAGACCCAGATATTCAATTGCAGTGCTCAGATATGGCTCCAGATTGAATATCCGGAATTAAATTTCAGTGGTGACAGCTATGCATCTTAGAGGCACATAGCCATCAGAACTCAGTATCGGGCCCAATGCTCTTAATAGCCCCCCACAAGTCCTTAAGGGTAACCTCCCCCTCCAAAGGAGAATCGAGGAAGTATGGAAGACTCCCAGGACACCACTGGCTTGGAAATTACCACCTGAGGCTCTCTGCAAATTCCCAAGTGGGAGACTCATCCTCTACTAAGGTAAATGACAAAGGGGAATGTGGGTGGACAGCAGGAATAAGTCCTCACATATGGGTGACATCCCCAATGGAGTCCCTCGTGGGAATGCTCCCCAGCTTCCATTGGAAGCTATTGGAAAACTCCATCGACAAAGCGCGCCTGCCTTCCCCAGCACCATCTTATTAAGATGGCGCTGCAGCAGGCAGGAAGGGGCACATGTGCGATGGAGCCTCCCAACAGATTCCAATGGAAGCTGGGAAGCGTTCCCGCACGGGGCTCTATCAGGGACATCACTCATGCATGAGAACTTACTTCCTGCTTGTCCAAGGAGAATTGATACAACATGCCTGTCTATGGATCAAACAGTTTTAACAGCTAGTAAAGTGGAAGACTAAAACTTCATTCCACCTTTGTTCTTCCTCTTCCCTAAAGAACCAATACTCACTCCATGGCCAGATAAAAAGGAAAAAGACTGTCTCATGTTCAAATCTCTGCCAGGGTCCACCGGTGCTCTGAAGGGGCTCCAAAGGGGCGTGACCTGCCCCTCTGTGCACACTGCTTTGGGTCACAACCCATTGCCTTGTGTATGTGGTGGCAGCTTTTATGGGCCTCAGGGGGCTTTCTGATGATGTCACTGGGTTTGCCCTGCGGTGCCTGCTCCACACTCTCACCGATGGCCCAAGGGCACATCGCCAGACAAAGCAGGCTTCTCTCACAGGCCAATAGACAGGCCCTCCAATGCTCCACCTTCAGTCCAGATGCCAAATCCACCTTGTATTCTGCAGCGACAGCTTTTATGGGCCTCAGGGGGCCTTCCAATGAGGTCACTTGGTTTGCCCTGCGTTGCTTTCTTCATGCTCTCACCGACGGCCCTGCAGGCACAATGCCATATACAGTAGGCCTCTCTCACGTGCTGATGGACAGGCCCTCCAATGCTCCTCCTTCGGTCCAGATGCCAAATTCGCTTGGTATTCTGCGGTGGCAGCTTTTAAGACCTACAGGGGCCTTCCAATGTCGTCACTGGGTTTGCCCTGCAGTGCCTGCTTCATATTCTCACCGACAGCCCCACAGGCACAACACAGACACAGCAGGCCTCTCTCATGGGCTGATGGACAGGCCCCTCCAAAACTTCTCCTTCAGTCCAGACGCTAAATCCCAGAAATGTGGAGTTTTGAACCAAAAAGGTTTACCTAAAATTACTCAAGAGTCACTGGTAACAACAAAAAAAGGTATTAGCAGAGATTAGAAAAAGATATACAACAAGCAATATAAATCTTTTCTCTTTGCTCTGTGGTTATCTCTGATAGAGGTACAGTGAAAGAATATAGTGCAAGAGGAGAAAATTCTCTGAGCTGGAGGTTGCTGTAGATACAAGTTCCCGATACAGGACCTAGATAGCTCCTGGCTCTGGTGTCACTGGGTTTCCAGGATGTTCCTCTGGATCCTCTCCTTTTCTGCTTTGGATCAACAAATCTCAGATGTTTCGTTACATCTGTTCTGTACTGTCTGCGCTTGCTCCTCTCCTTTGTGAGCATGGGATGTGCTGGCAGTGCTCACCAGGGCACAATGGATGTTGGATGCAAGACCTAAGCAACCTTGGGTAATCACCAATCCCACTGCTCTTTCCAGCTGCTCTGCCTAACCAGTTGGATCCATCTTGACGTACAATAGCTAGACCAGCCAAAGACAAAGAGGTGTGGTCTTTGGAATGGTATTTTCATAATGGTTGAATTTTTCCTTCCAGCATAATGACACCAAGAGAGTAACCTCCCTGTTCTGGAAAATTGCCAGTACACTTACAGGTCAAAGTACAATACATTTGTAGGACCACTAGAGGTCTCTGCTGTTTAGAGGAGCAGAACGTAAGAGGTCTCTATATAACTAACATTGCTGGAACTAACCAAAGCTAAAAGGACTTGTGCTGATAAAAAACACGTAGAAGACAATAGCTTTTGCACTGTCATTTGTAGCCGCTCTCTAACTTCACCTCTACTTGTTTACACACTCACTTTTTGCAGTGAAGAAATGAAAGTAAAAGCTTCGAACAAGACCTATTTATCAAAATGTCTGGAGACAGAAGAGAAACACACTGTTTCTTATTGCCTTTTCATTGTGCAGTAACCGTGTTTAAACAGAAGAGATGCTTTGGGTCATCCAACTTGCAAAATTAGGTTTTCATTGTTGACAAAAATTACAAACTAAGCTTACATTTGAGCAGGACTTGGCATTCTTGAAGATTCAAGCAAAGTCAACCCATGCAAATCAAAGTCTGCCATAAAGCGTAGTTACTCACCTATAACAGGTGATCTCCAGGAACAGCAGGAATTTAGTCTTCACATATGGGTAACGTCAGTACTGACGGAGCCCATGCAGGAACACTCCCCAGCGTCCAATAAGAAAGCTTTTGGGAGCATCCCACTGCGCCTGCGTAGCTACCTTCCCGCCTTTCCAGCTCTCCCTCCTCAGTTGAGTTTGTAGCAGAGATAAAAGGAGAGAAGGAGAAGAAGACCACCTACAACTCCTAGGGGAGGAGGGTGGGTTATGAAGACTAAATTCCTGCTGTTCCTGGAGATCACCTGTTACAGGTGAGTAACTATGCTATCTCCAGGAACAAGCAGGAATGTAGTCACATATGGGACTCCCTAGCTCGGAGATGCCAGAGAGATGACCTCAGAGTCGGCTGTGGATCACAGGTATAACTAAGGAGGTCATGTATCACCCAAGGATGTCTGGTATTGAAACCTGGGATGGAGAGTAGGAGTTGATCTGAAAGAGATGCTGGAGAACAGCTTGGCCAAACAAGGCATCCCAGCGGGAGTCCTTGTCCAGGCAATAGTGAACAAAAATTGCTGCTTTTCATATCTCATCAATCGCTACAGAGCATAGATTTTGCCATAGAGGCAGCCATAGTCTGAACATTATGTGCAGTGACATGACCCTCGAAAAAGTCCTGCCCTTTCATAAGCAAAGGAGCTGCAGTCTGCTATCTACCTGGAAAGAGTACTTTTGGATACTGGCAACCCCAGGTGACTCGCGTCAAAGGAGATGAAAAGTTGGGAAGGTTTTCTGTACTCTCAAGTTCTCTGGAGATAAAAAGCCAAGGCACATTTTCAATCCAGATTATGAAGTGTTGTCTCTGCCCTAGAGGAATGAGGTCTAGGGAAAAAGACAGGAAGGTAGACTGATTGGTTTAAATGGAATGGCGAGACCACCTTCGGCATGAAGTGAGGATGAGCCCTAAGGATTACCTTATCATGGTGGAATTGTGTATAAGGAGGGCCAGCCACCAAAGCCTGGAGCTCACTAATGCATCTTGCTGAAGTGAGGGCAATAAGGAAGGTGACCTTACACGTGAGAAACTTTAGTGAGGTAGTGGCTAGAGGTTCAAAGGACGGCTTGAGAAGCTGTCCTAAAACAACATTAAGATACCATGCCACTGGAGGGGGCTTAATGGGAGGTTTAGTTAATAGAAGACTCCCTCATGAAGCATGCTACAAGCAGCTGAGAAGAGATGGGCTGGCCATCTACGAGCATGTGAGAGGCCACAATTGCACTTAGGTGTACTCTTACTGAATTGGTTTTGAGTCCAGAAGAAGATAGGTGGAAGAGATACTCAAGTAATGCCTCCACCGGAGCTGAGAAGGGGTTAAGATCCCTCTCAGAACATCAGAGAGCGAATCTACACCACTTGAAGGCATAGGAGTGCCTGGTGGATGGCTTCCTAGAAGCCAAAAGGATGTTCTTAACCTCCTGGGAAAGATTAACATCCTGGAAGGCTAAGCCCTCAGCAGCCATGCAGTGAGATGGAGGGACTGCAGTTTGGGATAGAGCAACATTCCCTCCTCCTGAGAGAGGAGATCTGGAGCAGACCCCAGATCTATGGGTTAAGCCCTAGACAAATGTAGAAGGAGAGGATACCACGGCTGTCGTGGCCAGCATGAGGTTATGAGTATCATGTAGCCCCTGTCTCTCTGGAGTTTGAAGAGAGTCTTGGGAATGAGGGGAATGGGAGGGAAGGCATATAGGAAGCCCTGACCCCAGTGGAGGTGAAAAGCATCCACCTGCTGGCTGTCCAGTGCAGGAGTCCTGGAACAGAAGCGAAGAAGCTTGGCATTCCGAGGACTTGCGAACAGGTCTATCTCTGGGGTTCCCCAGATCTGAAAAATATGAGCGACCTTGTCTGCATGGAGAGACCACTCGTGGGGTAGAAGGACTCGACTCAGTTTGTCTGCCAAGACATTGTGTTTGCTCAAAAGATACACCGCATGCAGGTGAATGTGATGCTGTATGGCAAAAGACCACAGATGCAGGGCCTCGCTGCAGAAGGTCCAAGAGCCTGTTCCGCCCTGTTTGTTCAAGTAGAACATGGCTACTTGATTGTTCGTCTGGACTAGAACTGTGCGGAATCGAAGATGATTCTGCAACACTTTAAGAGCATTGTGAATGGCTCTGAGCTCCAGCAGATTTATGTGGAGTTGTGACTCCTGATGAGACCAGAGCCCCTGAGTGGAGAGATTATCCAGATGAGCTCCCCAACCTAATTTGGACACATCCGTCATCAGGGTACACTGATGTGCTGGCATCTGAAAAGGTGACCCTACCAGGAAGTTTTCTGGGGATTGCCACCACTGAAGAGATGAGATTAGGCCGGTAGAGACCATTATTTTGTCTCCGAGGCGACACAATGCCTGAGACCACTGGGAAGCCAGTGTCCATTGAGCTGCGCGCATATGTTGACGAGCATATGGAACAACATGCACCGCTGATGCTATATGACTCAGAAGTTGTAGCATTTCTCAAGCAGTGAGAAAGTTCTTGAGGCATGTCTGAGATGCTAAGTGATGTTGAGTGCAGCGGAGTTGGGGCAGAAATGCCTTTGATTGTCTAGGAGAGCCCCTATAAACAAGAGGGGACGAGTTGGGACTTTGGAAGATTTATCACAAATCCCAAGTGTTGCAGCACCTGCATGGTACGCGAGAGGGAAAGGCTGGCTTCTAGAGAGGTGCTTGCTCAAATGAGCCAGTCTTCTAAGTAAGGGAAGACAAATATCCCGAGAGTCCTTAAGAATGTGGCTACTACCACCTTGCATTTTGTGAAGAGTCTTGGGGCAGAGGCAAGGCCGAAAGGCAGGACTCTGTATTGATAATGGATGTGGACAGGCTCTGGAATCTCAGAAAAAATATATAACCGAATTGCTCCACTTTAACTTACAGCTGAGTCTTGGGTGTTCATACTATTATTTCTCATAAAGCTTTCCTTACCCAATATGTAGTCTCAGATTACCACGGCACTGATCGTCACTAAATTCAATGAAAATCGACGTGCCTAGAAAACATCAATGACTACTGGGTTGATTACTCTTTTCCGTTTGAGTATATTATATGGCTTTTTTGTGTGATGCTAATTGACACCCCCTATATTACTTTTCCCTTGTGACAAAAAATATATATATTCATGTTAATAAGCTTATCTTTTGATGTTTTCAAAACCACTAAACTTTAGTGGTGCTACTTCTTCTCCTTGATGAAATAAAGCGTTTTTGTCTTGTCTCAACGCCTCACTTGGCGCCTACGCGTTTCACTCTCATGCGAGAGTTTCTTCAGGAGATCTGTATACAGACAAAAATAGCGTTGAAGATATATATCCACATAGGTTATTGTGCTGTTTTTAAAAAACTAATCCTAACGTGCTAACATTAAAAGTGTTAAAAACTGTGTTTTAAAAAACAGCTAGTCAACATTTCATACCTGTTTTGTTCTTTTTCTACCTACTCTCTGTTAACTGCTGCCCACGTCTCTCTGTAGTTTTCCTTGTCAAGAACGCCGCGCATGTGGACTTGTGCTCACCATCTCCTTTTAAAGTTGTCAGCTGATCTATCGAAATTGGAAATCATTTGCATACTTGCCATTCTATACATGCATTTAAACCTGATGGTTGGACGGTGTTTAGTGAAAAAATCCAGCGTTGTTCATAAAATAGCAAAGTTTCATCCAGCGTTTTTCCTTTTTTAGGTTTATAAATTTGATCAATGCAAAAGCATCTGAGGTGCAAAAAATCGTGGTTCATTTCCACGCAATGTTGCACTAAGGGTGCCGTCATGACCTTGTTTTTCAACCGGCTCTTGTGTTCTTCAATACGGACCTTAAACATTCTGCTGGTCTTACCAATGTATAATTTTTGACAAGGGCATCTGATTGCATATATAACTGATGTCGTAGTGCATGTAGTGGTTTTTTTAAGTATATACTTTTTCCTTAGATGGGTGAACTCAGTTACTTCTTCGGTAATCTGACAAATAGTACATTGTCCACATGCTGTGTGACCTAGTAATTGTGAATCTTCGTTTTGTACTTGAGGAATGAATCCTTTGGTTGACCTCAATTGTTCTTTCAAATTGTTATTTCTTTGCCAGACACATCTGATTATATTCTCCGTTAACCCCGGGACTGTTCTTAATATATGCAAATTCTTTGTGACAAGCCTCTGAATTCTGTAGCTGAGAGGAGAAAATTTCGTAACGAAATTTACACTATCATCCGACTTGTTTTTATTAGTGGGACGTGCTAGCCAAGTTCTGTCATTGTTTAAGGCTCTTTTATATGCCCTTGTTGTAATATGTTCGGGATAGCCTCTATCAATGAAATCTTTAATCAGCTGTTTGGATTTGCTTTTAAAATCAGACGTTCCGAACAATTCCGTCGGAATCTCAGGAATTGCGAAAACGGGAGGCTATTTTTTAATTTTATAGGGTGTGCACTTGTATAGTGTAGAAATGTGTTTCGGGTTGTAGGTTTTCTATATACTGTGGTTTCCCATCTTGCTGGCCCTTTAACCACTGTCAAATCCAGGAAGATTATTGTTTGTGGAGCTATGGTATGAGTGAACTTAATGGCAGTATTACAGCCATTTAACCAAGCGACGAATGCCATAGCTGACTCAGCTGACCCTTTCCAAAGTACAAAAATGTCATCTATGAAACGCGTCCATAGTATAATTTGTGAAGCGCATGGAGATGCTTTTAGCCATTCTTGCTCAAATTCCCCCATAAATAAATTTGCTATTGACGGGGCACAAGACGCCCCCATGGCAATTCCTGATTTTTGCAAATATATATTGTTCTCAAAGTGAAAAAAGTTTTTTATTTTTTTTTCTTTCTTTCTAGAGAGATTGGAACAGCATAATCAGTGGGCGTCAGAAGCAGATATATTACTCATGACTCTAGACATTACGGCACTCTATACAAGTATACCTCAACGAGAAGCTCTTAGTACAGTGGAAAAATCATTACGAGGCAGGGAAGACCTGTCTGATATCCATATCTTATTTTTGCTGAATTTGTCTCAACTGGTTATTGAAAAACATTTTTTTCACTTTGAGAACAATATATATTTGCAAAAATCAGGAATTGCCATGGGGGCGTCTTGTGCCCCGTGAATAGCAAATTTATTTATGGGGGAATTTGAGCAAGAATGGCTAAAAGCATCTCCATGCGCTTCACAAATTATACTATGGACGCGTTTCATAGATGACATTTTTGTACTTTGGAAAGGGTCAGCTGAGTCAGCTATGGCATTCGTCGCTTGGTTAAATGGCTGTAATACCGCCATTAAGTTCACTCATACCATAGCTCCACAAACAATAATCTTCCTGGATTTGACAGTGGTTAAAGGGCCAGCAAGATGGGAAACCACAGTATATAGAAAACCTACAACCCGAAACACATTTCTACACTATACAAGTGCACACCCTATAAAATTAAAAAATAGCCTCCCGTTTTCGCAATTCCTGAGATTCCGACGGAATTGTTCGGACACGTCTGATTTTAAAAGCAAATCCAAACAGCTGATTAAAGATTTCACTGATAGAGGCTATCCCGAACATATTACAACAAGGGCATATAAAAGAGCCTTAAACAATGACAGAACTTGGCTAGTACGTCCCACTAATAAAAACAAGTCGGATGATAGTGTAAATTTCGTTACGAAATTTTCTCCTCTCAGCTACAGAATTCAGAGGCTTGTCACAAAGAATTTGCATATATTAAGAACAGTCCCGGGGTTAACGGAGAATATAATCAGATGTGTCTGGCAAAGAAATAACAATTTGAAAGAACAATTGAGGTCAACCAAAGGATTCATTCCTCAAGTACAAAACGAAGATTCACAATTACTAGGTCACACAGCATGTGGACAATGTACTATTTGTCAGATTACCGAAGAAGTAACTGAGTTCACCCATCTAAGGAAAAAGTATATCCTTAAAAAAACCACTACATGCACTACGACATCAGTTATATATGCAATCAGATGCCCTTGTCAAAAATTACACATGGGTAAGACCAGCAGAATGTTTAAGGTCCGTATTCAAGAACACAAGAGCCGGTTGAAAAACAAGGTCATGACGGCACCCTTAGTGCAACATTGCGTGGAAATGAACCACGATTTTTTGCACCTCAGATGCTTTTGCATTGATCGAATTTATAAACCTAAAAAAGGAAAAACGCTGGATGAAACTTTGCTATTTTATGAACAGCGCTGGATTTTTTCACTAAACACCGTCCAACCATCAGGTTTAAATGCATGTATAGAATGGCAAGTATGCAAATGATTTCCAATTTCGATAGATCAGCTGACAACTTTAAAAGGAGATGGTGAGCACAAGTCCGCATGCGCGGCGTTCTTG
Source organism: Ichthyophis bannanicus (assembly GCA_033557465.1). Classification (NCBI taxonomy): domain Eukaryota; kingdom Metazoa; phylum Chordata; class Amphibia; order Gymnophiona; family Ichthyophiidae; genus Ichthyophis; species Ichthyophis bannanicus. Next base: position 1,372,487,776 of record CM066032.1, on the reverse strand, counting down.
ACAAGGAAAACTACAGAGAGACGTGGGCAGCAGTTAACAGAGAGTAGGTAGAAAAAGAACAAAACAGGTATGAAATGTTGACTAGCTGTTTTTTAAAACACAGTTTTTAACACTTTTAATGTTAGCACGTTAGGATTAGTTTTTTAAAAACAGCACAATAACCTATGTGGATATATATCTTCAACGCTATTTTTGTCTGTATACAGATCTCCTGAAGAAACTCTCACAAGAGAGTGAAACGCATAGGCGCCAAGTGAGGCGTTGAGACAAGACAAAAACGCTTTATTTCATCAAGGAGAAGAAGTAGCACCACTAAAGTTTAGTGGTTTTGAAAACATCAAAAGATAAGCTTATTAACATGAATATATATATTTTTGTCACAAGGGAAAAGTAATATAGGGGGTGTCAATTAGCATCACACAAAAAAGCCATATAATATACTCAAACGGAAAAGAGTAATCAACCCAGTAGTCATTGATGTTTTCTAGGCACATCGATTTTCATTGAATTTAGTGACGATCAGTGCCGTGGTAATCTGAGACTACATATTGGGTAAGGAAAGCTTTATGAGAAATAATAGTATGAACACCCAAGACTCAGCTGTAAGTTAAAGTGGAGCAATTCGGTTATATATTTTTTCATTGAATCCATAGCTCCAAAAAGACCACATACATTTATTGTATCTCTGGAATCTCAGAGGCAGAATGGCTATGTTCTCCAAAAAGGAGTCAAAGACCCTGAGGAGGCTGGGCCTGCTGAGGTGGCTGTGACTTAGGAGTCTAAGCCTTCTTTTGCTGCTTTGCTGGCTGCTGCCCCTTCTAAGGAGCATGGTGTTGACACTGTACAGCAGGGGTGTAAGAAGGATAGTACTTCTTTTTATTGAAAAAAGTTTTCTTTTCTGCTTTTTTCCTAGCTGGGTTGGCAGTAGATCTAGATAGTCTTTTAAGTGTGGTGTTCTCGCATTCTAATCCTTGGCAAAAAGGTTTTCACCGTTGCAAGAGATATTACCCAGCTTATCTTGAACCCATTGCAATCCGGCGTGCACCGATGCAGATGAATAAAGTTCTGCTGATGCACTCAAAACTGTCAAAAGTTGCCCTGTTAACAAACTTTGAAACATTCTGAGCATGCTTTACAAGGGTGAGAATCTGCTCTATTGTCATTAGGGAGAAGAGGAGCCATTAACTCCAAATCCTTAGCCACCTCTCTAAGGAACATACTCATATAGAGTATGTAGGAACTGACCCGGACCGATAACATGGAGGCCTGAAAATATCGACCAAAGGCGTCAAGAGTTCTCGATTCCCTATCTGGAGGGTTCAAGGAATGTGTCTTAGCACTCTTTATTTGACGCATTGCCGATTCCACCATCATGGAATGGTGTGGCAATTGCGTCTTTTGAAAACCGGGACACTCCGGTACCCAGTACCTGGTATCGAGTCGTCGGGTATGTGGCGAGATAGTAAGGGGTGTCTCCCACATACAAAGCATAAGGTTGTGAAGTATGCGATGGATAGGGAGCGTAGCAACCTCCTTTGTGGCTGTAGGATATTGAAGAACTTCAAGTTTCTCCAATGTCACTGTTATGGCCAGACCCCGAGCAACATCGCAAATAAAGTCTTGAAAAGACGTGTCCTCTGGAGGGGACATGTGACATTATAGAGACGGAACTGGGTCTTCCAGGATAGTTCTCATGTCCCAGGTATCGGCCGATTCATCATCCAACGAATCGGAATCTGAAGAGTCAAAGTATCGATGGGCAGGGTGTTCCCATTCTGCATGTACTCGGTACCGATCAAAACCAGTATCTGAGGCTTGCAGTGCCGGAACCTCGGTACCAGAAACGGATTTGAGGGCCGGCATGTGCGGCAGCGTGGTAAGTGGCAAAAAAGTTGATGCAGGTTGTGTCAGTACCGGAGCCGGTACTGATGCCTGCGGAATCGACTGTAAAGGTTTTAATGGTATCAAGGCCGCCACTAAGGCCGCAAAGCTCCGCTCGATGGCCAGGATATGTTGATCCATGGAGCTTCCCGATGCTTGGGTATTGGTATCAGAATTGCGGGGCACGATCTCTGAGCATGGCACCAGGAGCTCTCCAGAGTTGGAGACCTCGGGAGCATCCTGGGACCCCACAAAGGCTTTGGAGGAAAGGTCCTCCCGCCGAGGTTGTTTGGCCGGTGTGTCCCCCTCCAGGGCAATGTCCAAGGCATCTTGATGCTCAGAAGGAGATCTACCCTTGGAGAGCCAGCCGGTCTTCGATGAAGACAGGTTTCGATACCTGAGATCCTTGGGAGGAAGATGAAGCTCTCAATGACGTCAATGCTAAAGATACTGCATCGGAAAAGAGGGTGCCGAGCTTCGCAGTTCAATTCTGTAGGCCTCTCTTTGTCATCTTCCTACAAAGAGAGGCCTACAGACGGTTGATGATCCGGTCCTAAACATTTTAGACACCAGTCATGGGTGTCTGTGGCCGAAATGGTACTGCCACATTTGGAACATTTCTTAAAACTACTGGATGGTTTTTCCATTTTGTCTGTGACAAAAGGGGAGACCTAAGCCTAAGATGGCATCGATGCGCCTGAAGAAAAGAAGTAATTCTTTCCCTCACAGAAGTTTTTTTGGGTTTTTTTGTTTTTTTTAAGAAAGAAAGAAAGCACCGATGGGAGTCGGTACCAGCGTCGACGGGAAGGCAGATGCGACCACAAAAAAATAAGAAAGGACAAATTTTCTGCGGTGACAAGAATTGCTTCTTGTCGGCTCTGCAGAAAACGAAGAACTGAGGCGGGAGAGTTGCAAAGGCAGGAAGGCATATACACAGGCACAGTGACCCAAAAGCTTTCCTACTGGACGCTGGAGAGCGTTCCCGCGCGGGCTCCGTCGGTACCGACGTCACCCATATGTGAAGACTACATTCCCGCTTGTTCCTGGAGATAAATGCATATTTTTGATTCATATCAGGTTACAGTGCCGTAGAAACCCAGACAAAAATCCAAGCCAAGAAACAGTATGACAAACCAATATTTAGGATGGCAGACAGCCAACCTGCACAACCCCTCTATTAGCATCAAGCCACAGGCTGAAAGCTGCATGTATAATGTGGATATTTCTAGCTTACTTCTAAACAATATCCTGCATTGTGGTCCATGTGTAACATTTTTCTCCTAATTCAACCATAACTGCATGTTTAAACAAAAAACCCCTAAAATACATTTTGTTTCAAGTAAATAGGGCAAAATACATCCAGCTTTCAGCCTTAAACAACATATAGTATTCATTAGTCATATGGTACCATTTATGATGTAATTTCACATTTATATAGTTTGTGTGTGAGGGCTACCTTCCACCAGAACTAAAAACCCATTCCCATTAACTATAACCAGAAAAATAAAAAACAATTAAAGAAATATATTAAAATTACCGCAGTGAAAGAAAAAAAAATCTTCAAACCTTTAGAGTAACAATAAATACTGAACACTGAAATACGATTTAAAGTGATATTTAAATAGATTATAATACAATTGCTTTAAATTTGGGCAGCTGTTAGAACAAAATTAGGTACCTTTCTGTTCCTGCTTTATATCTCATCCTCAAGGATAAGTTAATCATTAAAAACGTCTCTTAATTTGATAATTAGGTAAAGGTTATACCAATCATTATCATAAACTTGAGTAGAAAACCATATCGCATACACACCAAATCCATACCTTTTCACACTTACTTTCCAAGATAAACCGTCCAGACTGGAAACTAACAGAAAGAGAATTAGCAGATAAGACAAACTGCTCTTCTGTTATTTTTCTGCCAGACTACACTATGTACTGATAACCCCCAACAGAGCTATATTTGAGTGAGTGGGTAGGTGGATGGATGAGTTAAATTATGGTTTGCAGAATTATTCTTCTGACCTAACACCTATCAATCTGATCGCATTTAATAAATGTACATACATGAGTGGAAAATTCTATTATAACTCTCTTCTGGTCTGAGGTCTTCTGCATGAATAGCGAGGTTACTTACCTGTAACAGGAGTTCTCCGTGGACAGCAGGATTAGTTTCCACACCTGGTGATGTCATCTGATGGCCCCATGGATACGGAAGTGCTCTCCTAGAGCTCAGAAAGGCAAGCTTTTCTGAGCATGTGCTGGTTGTCCCCATCCCCGGGCCCACCACTATCTTGCTCAGTTCGTACCGAGCTTACATCAGTTTCACTGCCTGGGTAGGGATATGGCCTGTCTCAACGGCATGGTGGAGTGAGCCACAGCGCCTTCATTCGTAGGGGAAGTGGTCAGGAACATATGGCTGACTAATCCTGCTGTCCACGGAGAACCCCTGTTACAGGTAAGTAACCTTGCTTTCCCCTAAGATAAGCAGGAAGAGTCAGCCACACCTGGTGACTCACCAGCACGGCTGTGGCTGCCTCAGGCTGCAGAAGGAGGAAGGCCTTGGTCCTACAATAAGACCCTTTACTAAGCCACAACATCTTCAGTTACAACTGGGGTTGTTTATTGGGGCCTTTCATAGATAACTATGCACTGATAGCAGCAATTGGCTCGATGCCTTGAGCAATGAACAGTCAGCAACCACAATAATTGCAACGAGCAATCAACAGTCAACAACAATTGGCTCGGCAAGCAAGCAACAGCCAACAGATATCAACAGTCAACAGAGCTTATTGGCCACTAGGCCAAGGCCAAGAGCAGAGAGGACCAGTTGTTACTCCGGGCCGGGGTCAGGCCCATCCTTTGGCCAGGCTCCTGCCTCCAGGACAGAACGCCCGAATGAGCTGTCAGTCAGTGTCAATCGTTTCAGGCAACAATGCCTCTGAAAGGTGTGTGGCAAGGCCCAAGTTACGGCCTTGCAGATGTGGTGTAGCAGGATTGCGTTGAGGTTTACCAGAGTGATTGCCATGGCCCATAGCTGGTGGGCCTGGACATGTGCTGGAGGGTTGGTGCCCACCTATGAGTAGCAGTAGGCAATGCTTGCAGTGATCTACTGGGACAGTGTTTGCTTTATAACCAGCCATTCGGGTCTGTTGGGGTCGAAGGCCACGAAGAGTTGGGGGCTCTTGACAGGTCATTGCAGTGCGTGCTAGATAGCTGCATAATGCACATACACAGTCGAGGGTGTGGAGGCAGCGTTCCTCTGGACTGTCATGTGGCTCCGGGTAGAAGGTAGGGAGTTCGATGGTCTGGTTGATATGAAAGGGCGAGGCCACCTTGGGTAGGAATTTCGGATGGGTCCGCAGTGATGCATTGTTCGGGTAGAGCAAGGTGTAGGCGGGAGTGTGCAACGAGTGCCTTGAGCTTGCTCACCCTCCTGGTCAATGTAATGGCGACGAGGAACAATGTTTTCTATGTGACGTACTTGAGCGGCACCCGCTCCAGTGGCTCGAAGGGTTCCTTCATGAGATGCTCTAGCACCATGTTGAGGTCCCAGGAGGTTATCAGCTTCACCGGGGGCCGCAAGTTGGCGAGGCATTTCATAAAGCACGAGACCAACGGGTGTGTGGAGATAGGTTGGCCGTCGAGGTGGTCGTGAAAGGCCGCGATGGCAAAGAGGTGGACCCTGATGGACAATGTCTGTAGACCAGCCTGCATGAGGGTGACAGGTATTGGAATACTTGTGGTAGGGGGCAGGAGAGGGGGCTGACTCCTGATGCTCTGCATTATGCGTCGAACCGGTTCCATTTCAGTATGTATGAACATCGAGTTGACTCCCTTCGGGCAGCTAGGATGACTTGCTGGACTTCGCCTGTGAGGTTCATGGCAGATAGTCGGGACCTCTCAACCTCCAGGCAGTTAGTGCGATGGGAGAGAGATTGGGGTGCATGGTCCTCCCTTCATCCTGGGTGATGAAATCTGGTCATTTCGGCAGGTGCACTGGAGGGCTCTCGGCAAGACAATGGAGGTAGGGGAACAATATCTGTCTTGGCCAGTATGGTGCAATGAGGATCACTGTGGCCCTGTTGGTGATGGTCTTCTGCAGAACTTTGGAGATGAGCAGCGTTGGGGGGTAGGCGTATAGCAGCTTGCGGCTCCCCCAGTTAACGTGGAACACGTCAGCTGCTATTCTCCATTCTGCCAGGTGTTTGGTGCAGAATTCTGCACACTTTCCGTTGGCAGGGTGTGCAAAGAGATCCACCTGCGGCTGGCCCCACCTCTGGAATAGGGTGGCTGCGATCTCCGGGTGAAGGGACCATTTGCGTGGTTGCAGCTGGTGACTGAGTTTGTCCGCCAAGTGGTTGTGTTTGCCGGGAAGGTAGGTAGCCAGGAGGTGGCAATTCTTGGACCTTGTGATGTTCCAGATTACATGCGCTTCCCTGCATAGGGACAGTGACATCATGCCGCCTTGCTTATTAATGTAGAACATGGCGACTTGGTTGTCCATTTGGACCAGTACCACCTTGTTGGTTATTCACAGTTCGAAGGCTTGAAGGCGTACCTGATGGCCCTCAGTTCAAGCAGATTGATGTGGAGCTAGCCTTCTAACCCAGTCCATGTTTCTTGGGTGTGCAGGTGCAGGAGGTGGGCACTCCACCCCCGCTTGAAAGCATCCGTGATGAGGTCTGGTGGGGGTTCCTTGAAAGGTCTGCAGTTAGTGAGGTGTTCTTTGTGCATCCACCAGGCAACTGAGGCCTATGCCTTCTGATCTATGTCTATCCACTGCAACATGGGCTGGGTCCGCTGTTTCCAGCAGCTGCGGAGGTGACATTGGAAGCCTCTCATGTGGTGTCTGACGAGCCGGATAACATGAGTGGTTGCCACCATGTGTCCCAAGAGGCGCAAGAGCATCCTGGCTGATACATATTTGGCTGTCGAGATATCCCAGGCCAAGGATGTAATGGTGCCCACCCGAGCCGATAGGAGGAAAGCTTTCACTTGGTGGGTACAGAGTATCGCGCCAATGAAGTCCAAGATTTGTGTAGGTCAAGACTGCAATTTCTTGAAGTTGACCAGGAGACCAAGAGTGGATAGGAGGGAGGTGCTGCTGTGTACAGCTACCTCCGCTGCCGGTCTGGAGGGGGCAGCTATCAGCTAGTTGTCCAGGTAAGGAAAAACACAGACACCAGATCTCTGGAGGTGAGCAGCCGCCACTCGATGCACTTTGTGAATACTCTTGGAGCCAGAGAGAAACCAGAAGGGAGTACCTTGTACTGGTAGTGTTTGTCCATGATATAGAAGCGCAGGAACTTCCTATATGTTGGGTGGATGGGGATGTGGATGTAGGCATCCTGCAGGTCCAGCAAGGCCAGTCAATCATTCTGTGGTATGAGAGGAAAGATAGACCCTAGGGAGTACATCCTGAAGCATTCTTTGTGGATGAACTTGTTGAGATGACATAGGTTGAGGAATGGGCGCACCCCTCCAGACTTCTTGGGAATCAGGAAGTACCTGGAATAAAAGCCTCATCCTGTTTCTCCATGGGGTATGTGCTCTATCGCCTGGGCGTCCAGGAGGGCTTTGATCTCTAGGGATGCAGTGTCACAGAGGTGGTCTGGTGTGCAGCTGAGAGGGATGGATTTCTGTTGTGAGGTTGTCATGAATTGTATCCGGTAGCCTTGGTCGATGATTTGTAGCACCCACTTGTCTGTGGTGATGTTTTCCCAAGCTTCTTTGAAGAAGGTGATGCGCCTCCCTACTGGCAGAAGTGTGGGTGCCATGCTTTCAAAAGGACAGGGTGCTCTTCCCCGAGGAGATCATCGCTTGTTTCTGCTGTCTGAGCTCCTTTGGGCGTGGTTTTTGGTTGTAAGGCTGATAGGCCAGCTGGAAGGGTTGATACTTGGAATGTTGCAGTTGCCACTTGTGGTATAGCTGGTATGTTTTGGATGGGTAGGGCTTATAGTAGTAAGACCCCTTTGATTTTCTGGAGCTGGAGCTTTTGTGTGGACCATCGGAGGCTAAGGTCTGCAGCATGTTGAAGTGATCCTTCATATTATTCACAGTCTCTTTCACCTTTGCTCCAAAAAGGTTGTTGCCGGCGCAGGGTGTGTCCACAAGGCACTCATGCGTGTCCTCCTGCAGGCCTGAGGCTTGAGCCCAGGCCATGCGTCTGGATGCGATGACTGTTGTGGCCCCTCAGGATACGACATCAAAGGTAGAGCATATGAGATGCTTGCTGCACTCACTCAGGTCCCCCAGGAGGGGCGAGACGGTTGCCTTGGACTCTAGGGGCAGTCCCTTTGTGGCTTTCTTGAGACTATCCAGGATGGTGTCAAGGTATAGCACCTGCTGGAATTGATGTGGGCAATCTTTGCGTTCAGTATGGTCACCTCGTAGGTCTTTCTCCCATGGTCGTTTAGGAGCTTCTGGTCCTTGTTGGGGGGGGGCGCGTTGGTATGAGTGCAGGAGCTCTTCACCTGCTTTAAGGTGGACTCCACCACTATACATTGGTGCAGCAGTTGGCTCCTGTTGAATCCTGGAGTCAGCTGCACTTGGTATTTAGCGTCCAGTCTGCATGATGTGGCAGGGATGGATGCAGGTATCTGCCAATTGCGGATGAGGGTGTCCAGCAGGAGGCGGTGAATCGGAGTGGAGATCACTGACCTGGGCGCATCGAGGTATTTCAGGAGTCCCAGGACTTCACTCCTGGGGTCCCGGGTGTCTGCAGGGGCAACAGCCAGGCGTGAGGACTGGTTTGCAGGAACCTGGGATAAGTTAAATCCTCCAGGGGCGATGGTGGGAGAGGCAGAAGAGGAGAGGGCTCCGAGGGGGTCTCCCTATTATCGACTGGAGGGGAGCAGCTGCACCTAGAGATCAGCTCTGCTGCCTCCTCCACCTCGCTATCCGTAGAGAGAGGCCCCAAGGAGAACCTGACTGGTGAGGGTGACTCTCGTGGAGGTGGTGTCCGTGGATTTAAAGCTGGTGGCTGTAGCAACTGTGGTGGTTGGATGCTTGCGTGGGGAAGTTCTGTGCTAAAAAGCTCCTCCATAGATCCATGATGGCCATGGGTGGGCGATTTGGGTCGAGCACCACAGGGTAAGCAGGAGTCGTAGACCTGTGCTGTGCATAACTGGTGCTTTCCCTCCGCTGACTCTTACAGGGGCGCTGTAGGAAGTAGGAGAGAGAGAGCTGCTGGACAGACATCTGGATCGTCGGTGTCTGTGTCTTCTCTGTCCTCCAGCTACTGCTGCCACTGTAAGATCTTCTGCTGGCGTGGATGTGAGTATGCTGCCCATGCCAGAATTGAGGAGAGGGTGATTGCATGGTACGTGGAGGGCTGGCCCAGTTGATCTCCCGGTTGGCATGATGACAGCTGACGTCACGGTGTCATTGGCTAATTGCACAGTCCGTGAGCGGAGACTGGTTTCTAGTGTGGGGTTCAGTGTCAGAGCAGGGAAGCCTTCGGGGATCCTTGGCTGCACATACCTAGGTCGAAGGGGCAACAGGCACATGCGAAGGAGTTGTTGATGCCAGGCCGAGAATAGAGGCCCCTGGAGGCATAACCTGGGCTGCGGCCAAAGGAGGCACAGTATCCTGTATGGCAGTGGCCATGCTGTTACTCCCTTCACCTCCTGCTGGCTACTTCTTTTTCATGTGGACACTAGGTTGAGCTGTGGAAGAGGATGCTGGAGACATGGCCTCAGAGGGTGAGTCTTTCCCGGAGAGGAAGTCCTGCAATGTGTGGTTGCGGGAGCGGCTGGCCCTGGGGAACATGCGGGCACAGTGAACGCAGTCCTCCATGCAGTGGTCCTTCCCCAGGCAGCGCACACAGCAGTTGTGGGTGACTGTGGAATTAAGTTTCTTTGGGCATTTCTTGAACCTGGGTTTAATGCTCTTTTCCTGTTTTTCTTTGGTTTTCTTTCCTTATTTTTCTTTATCCATATTGGTTAGTTAGATTAGGACAGCTGATATTCCACCCATGTGGCAAGGTGGAAGAACAAGAACTGAGCCAGGTAGGGGCGGGCCCAGGGGTGGGGGCAACCAGCACATGCTCAGAAAGGCTCGCCTTTCTGAGCTCTAGGAGAGCACTTCCGTATCCATGGTGCTGTCAGATAACATCACCAAGTGTGGCTGACTCATCCTGCTTGTCCTAGAAGAAAGCAGCTTTGCCTGGGCCAGTGCCAGGAGCCAGGTCACCTAATCTATCATTCACCCAGACTAAGTTGCTATTCATGCAGAGGGACTGAGACCAAAAGAAAGTTGCAACTATGGTGGGCTCTGGACCAGAACAGAGCCTCAATGGACCAGGGTAACAATAAATCTGTTGATGCAGGAGACCAGGGGCCAGAGGAGAGTTGCTGCAATTGTAGTCATTACACCAGAAGGAACTACTACTTTTGTTAGTTCAGTAGGCTCGGCCTGACAGGAGCAGCCACCGTCATTGTGGTAGGTCCTGAAGCCAGAAGGATCCACCAGTTCTGCAACTGTGGTGGGCCTGGAGTGAGCTGCGGCAGCCTAGGGTTACTCCCTAACATTGTGGGGGGGAGGGAAAACTGTGTTGCTGGCAGTGCATAGCAGGAATGATTTTTTAGTGGGGGCTGGAATTAACATGGGTGGGCATAAGGCAGTGCAAATATTGATACCGCCTCCAGTTTCCTCTCATTTCACTGTTCTGCTGCTGCTGACTGGGTAAGCTTGATGCCAAAGTGGTGGGGCCATAGCCCATCCAAGCCTACCTTTGGCTACACCCCTGGCTGCTAGCTAATTGAGAGAAGAATTTGTGGAGAGGGTGAGTTGTAAGCTTTAAACCCCTTACCTTAAGAGACCAGCAGAGAGGAGCTGCTAACAACTGTCTCGATTTGATCTACGTTAGGCTTGCCCCTCCTACAGCTGCTACACACAGATGAAGGGCTACACTGCTTTGGAACCTCCAAGTGCCAGAAGGGTTAGTATTTTGGCAATATGGGCAAATGGGAAGATCAAGCCAACAAAAAAAACAGATGAGAGGCATGTCCATCCTCTTCAAAGACCAGAAATCACTGTACAGGAGAAACAAGGAAGTGAATCCCCCTTTCAGCTGGAGTATCCCTTAGCTTTAGTGTTAGAATTTCTCCACCTCTAAATTTCAGAATGGGAGTTTCCGCTGAGGTTTTAGAAGCAGCTGTGATGACTCTCCCCTTTGGACTTTCCGGCCGTATTTGACTCAGCAGAATGAGCTCAGAGTGACCTCAGCTGTGGTCCTTCTCCCCAGGGTGATTTCTCTACCCTCGGGTTTGGGGCCAAACTTGTGAATTGTCTCTCCAGGCAACAAGAAAGATACTTCCTTGATAAGATATCTAGAGATTTGTGACTTGAACTGAGGCCACACTACAAGGGTTTGGTACACAATTAAGTGTTTTTTCTAGAGAGACTGTAGATAAGCTAAACGAACATGAGAAGAAAGTCAGACAAATGGAGTCTTGGCTTAGTTTGCAAGCTCAATTATGTTCCCTGAAGAATATAGGGCTGTCTCATATTAAGGGAGTTTGCATACTAGTAGTTGATGATCTGTACCACCAGGTTTTGTCTTTGTTAATGTTACAGAGCTTTTCCATCGTTGACTTCCACAGATGTAGTCAATTTGATTTTTATACAATCCATTGGGTGAAGTCCATGTGTACAGTCGCCGCTTGTGTTGCTGGAAGAAGGTGTTGGAAGAAAGCGAGAAGTCTCTACAAAAGGTGAAAAAACAAAAACTGCTAAAATGGATGACAGAAGAAACTCTGAAAATTGCCCAGACACGCAGAGAAGCTAAAGCCAGGGAGAAAGAAAGACAATCGCAGAACTCAACAGAGATTTCCAACATGCAGCAAGACAGGACAAGCCAAAGTACTACAATGACGCATGCAAGGAAATAGAAGCAGAAACTATTAGAGGAAGAACAAGATCGGCTTTCCTAAAGCTACGAGAGTTAAAGAAAAAGTTCCAGCCTCGAATTGGAATGTTACAAGATGCTCAAGGTTCTATGTTGAATGATGCTGAGAAGATCAAGAAAAGGTGGAAGGAATTTACAGAGTTTTTATATGATAAAGATCAAGTGGACCAACAGTCGTTTCAACCTGTACCTTATGATCGGGAACCATTGGTGATGAAAGAAGAAGTTGAAGCAGCATTGAAAGCCATATCAAAGAACAAAGCACCAGGCATTGATAGCATTCCCATAGAAGTATTACAGCAATCTGATGCAGCTGTTACCATACTTACAAGGCTCTGCCAAGAAATATGGAAAACAACATCATGGCCAACTGACTGGAAAAGATCTGTGTTTATACCAATACTAAAGAAAGGTGATCCAACTGACTGTGGAAATTATTGCACAATCGCTCTGCTCCCACATGCCAGCAAGATTCTACTGAAGATTATTCAAAAGAGACTACAACCATACCTGGAACAAGAACTACCAGTGGGACACTGTGATACCTGGGTACAAACTATATCGTAATGACAGAGCTGATCAAATTGGTGGAGGGGTTGCGCTCTATGTTAGAGAGGGCATTGACTCAGAAAGGATTAAAGTTTTGCAGGAAACAAAATCTGCTGTAGAATCTATATGGATTGAAATTCCATATAAAAGGGGGAAGGCAGTGGCAGTAGGGGTGTACTATCGAGCGCCTGGCCAGAATGACCAAATGGATGATGAAATACTCAAAGAAATCAAGGAAGCTAACAAAAGTTACAGCGCAGTAAAAATAATGGGTGATTTCAATTACCCCAGTATCGACTGGGTCAGTGTCACGTCAGGACATGCTAGGGAGATAAAGTTCCTAGATGAAATAAATGACTGCTTCTTGGAGCAGCTGGTTCATGAACCAACCAGAGGGGAAGCCATATTAGACCTAGTCCTTAGTGGAACACCAGATCTAGTGCAAGAGATAAGGGTGTTGGGGCCACTTGGCAATAGTGATCATAGCATGATCGCCTTTGATTTAATTAGTGAAGGAGGGATAGTAAGGAAATCCACAGTACTACCTTTTAACTTTCGAAAGGGAGACTATGATAAAATGAGGAAAACAGTTAAGAAAAAACTAAAAGGAGCAGTTGCAAAGGTTAAAGACGTACATCAAGCTTGGGTGTTGTTGAAAAATACTATCTTGGAAGCCCAGACCAGCTGTATTCCACGCTTTAAGAAAAGTGGAAGGAAGTCCAAAAAACTGCCAGCATGGTTTAAAGGTGAGGTTAGAGAGGCTGTTGTTGCCAAAAAAGTATCTTTCAGGAAATGGAAAAAAGAGCCAAACGACGAAACCTGGAAACACCACAAGCACTGGCAAGTCAAATGCAAGGCATTGATAAGGCAGGCAAAGAGAGAAATTGAGAAGAAGCTTGCTGCGGAAGCAAAAATGCGAAATAAAGACCTTTTCAAGTACATTCGTAGCAAAAAACCTGTGAGAGAGTCAGTTGGTCCATTAGATGATAAAGGGGTTAAAAGAGCACTAAGAGGCGACAAGGCGATAGCAGAGAGACTGAATGAATTCTTTGCTTCGGTCTTTACTGAGGAAGATGTAGGGATGTTACCCATGACTGAAGTGGTATTTAAAGGTTCGGAAGAATTGAAGGAAATATTGATACATCGGGAAGATGTCTTACAACTATTAGATAAACTGAAGAGTAGCAAATCACCTGGGCCGGATGGTATACATCCAAGGGTGTTGAAAGAACTGAAATATGAGATTGCAGACCTGCTATCAGTAATCTGTGAACTATCATTAAAATCATCTCTAATACCTGAAGATTGGAGGATCGCCAATGTAACACCAATTTTAAAAAGGGTTCCAGGGGTGATCCGGGAAACTACAGACCGGTGAGCCTGACGTCAGTACCAGGAAAAATGGTAGAAACCATCATAAAGAATAAAATTACTCAGCATGTAGATAGTCACAACCTAATGGGAGACAGCCAACTTGGCTTTAGACAAGGAAGATCTTGTCTTACTAATCTGTTATGTTTTTCTGAAGGAGTGAATAAACAGGTGGACAAAGGTGAGTCGGTTGATATTGTGTATCTGGACTTTCAGAAAGCCTTTGACAAGGTCCCTCATCAGAGACTTTTGGCAAAACTAAAGAGTCATGGGATAGGAGGCAGTGTACTATTGTGGATCAGGAACTGGTTAAAAGATAGAAAGCAGAGGGTAGGGCTAAATGGCGAATTTTCCCAATGGAGAAAGGTGAATAGTGGTGTACCCCAGGGATCTGTGCTGGGTCCGCTGCTTTTTGACATATTCATAAATGACCTGGAAAGTGGAATAACGAGTGAGGTTATCAAATTTGCAGATGACACAAAACTATTTAAAGTTGTTAAAACCCAAGATGATTGTGAAAAATTGCAAGAGGATCTTGATAAATTGGAAGACTGGCATCAAAATGGCAGATGAAATTTAATGTGGACAAGTGCAAGGTTATGCACCTAGGGAAGAACAACCCAAACTATGGTTACACGATGCAAGGTTCCACATTAGGAACCACCACCCAGGAAAAAGATTTAGGCGTCATTGTGGATACCATGTTAAAACCCTCGGCCCAGTGTGCAGCGGCAGCCAAGAGAGCAAATAGAATGCTAGGTATGATAAGGAAAGGAATGGAAAATAAAACAAAAGATATTATAATGCCTCTATATCGTTCCATGGTGAGACCGCACCTTGAATATTGTGTGCAATTCTGGTCACCGTATCTTAAAAAGGATATAGCGATTTTAGAAAAGGTTCAGAGAAGAGCCACCAAAATGGTAAAGGGGATGGAAGGATACTCCTATGAAGAAAGGCTAAAAAGGTTAGGGCTCTTTAACCTGGAAAAGAGACGGCTGAGGGGAGATATGATATTAGTCTATAAATTAATGAACAGAGTGGAAAGGGTAAATGTAGATCGATTGTTTACGTTATCAGAATATAGAAAGACTAGGGGACATGCAATGAAGCTACAGGGTAAACTATTTAAAACTAATAAAAGAAAATATTTTTTCACTCAACGTGTAATCAAACTCTGGAATTTGTTACCGGAGGATGTAGTAAAGGCTGTTAGTGTAGCTGGGTTTAAAAAAAGGTTTGGACAAGTTCCTGGAGGAAAGGTCCATAAACCATTATTAAGAAGTGACCGAAGATATCAATGCTTGACCCAGTACAAGCATTGTGGAACTTGTGTCTCTTGGGGAAACTGCTAGGTACATATGACCTAGATTGGCCACTGTTGGAAACAGAATACTGGGCTTGATGGACCTTGGTCTGACCCAGTATGGTATATCTTATGTTCTTACGTTACCTGAAGTGCAAGCAGGGTTCAGGAAAGGGCGAGGAAAGAGAGACATCACTGTGGATGTGAAATGGATCCTTGAAAAGACTAAAGAATACCAAAAGGATATCTATTTGTGCTTTATCGACTATAGCAAGGCTTTTGACTGTGTAAACCATGAGAAACTCTGGGCCACATTAAGAAGCATGGGTATACCAGAACACCTGATCGTTCTCTTGCACAATCTGTACATTGATCAAGAAACAACAGTTTGAACGGAACAAGGAGAAACAGAATGGTTTAAAATAAGTAAAGGCGTAAGACAAGGCTGCATACTTTCCCCCTACCTGTTTAATTTATATGCAGAACAAATCATCAGAGAAGCAGGATTGTATGAAGAGAACAGAGGTGTGAAGATTGGTGGAAGACTCATCAACAACCTTCGCTATGCTGATGATACCACATTACTGGCTGAAAGTGAAGATGATCTGAAACATTTGCTTCTCACAATCAAAGAACATAGTCTCAAAATCGGCCTGCACCTTAATGTAAAGAAGACAAAGATCATGACAACTGGCATAATCAACAGGTTCATGGTTGAAGGAGAAGAAATTGAAATCGTGAACAACTTTAACCTACTTGGATCAACTATCAATAAAGAAGCAACAAGCAGTCAAGAAATCAGACGACGCATTCTCTTGGCAGAATGGCTATGAAAGACCTAGATAAGATTCTCAAGAGCAGAGATGTCTCTCTCCATACAAAGATTCGACTTGTTCAAGCCATGGTATTTTCAATAACATCATATGGATGTGAAAACTGGACAGTGAAAAAGATAGACAGGAAGAAAATTGATGCCTTTGAATTATGGTGCTGGCGGCGAATACCGTGTATACCAGGGGTCTCAAACTCAAATTGCTTTGAGGGCCGAATGAGGACTTGTAAAGTAACCCGGGGGCCGCATAAGACACGGGCCTCATTTGCATAAGGGGCCTCATTTGCATAAATATTTGCATAATGTTGCATAATGAGTGCATGGATAAAGAAAGACTAGAAAATTTCTATATTACTATAATCCAGTGCCAACCGCCAGGCACATTAGGAACTACTACTAACACTGCCCATTTGGAACCCATAGCAAACCCCCCGTATCATAACAGCACTACCAGGACTCACAAAGCACCAGACCCTACCTATCAAAAGGCAACACTGCAAATATTAAATCAATACATTTCAGAGAACAATACATGACCTACTGGGAAAAGAGAACAAGTAGCAATGTCAAATAGGAATTACACAGAATACCTCAGCACTGTAGAAATAAAACTATAAATAATTTCTTGTACCAAAGCACAGACATTAATGATGCACATTTCCCAGAGCTGACATATTCCAGTTAATAAATTCAAAATAAAGAGATATTTTTCTACCTTTTGTGCATTTTTTTTCAGTTGCAATTGCTCCAGCCACTTCTGGTTTCTTCGTGTCTTCTGCTATCTCCATCGTCTGCTGTCCATTTGTCCTTTCTTCTCTCTTCTAGTTTTTTTCCATTCTCTCTCTCTACATCTGCTTTAACATACTAATCTTTCTCCTTTTGCTCTTTCCTCATTCCTATTTCATCCACTCAAATTTTACCCCTCCATCCTCAATCCCCACTTACTCTCCCAATACCTGGCCAATTGTAGATTTGTCTTCTCTTCCAGACAAAATATTTTTCCCCTCTCCATTTCACTTTCCCAGCTCCATCCCATTCTAATCCTCCCCAACATCAGCTCCCTTCTAGTTCCAGCCCCACCCAGCATCTGCTCCTTTCTAGTCCCTGCATCAGTCCATTTCCAGTCCTATCCTAGCCTCGCCATCAGCCCATTTTCCAATCCTAGCCCCCCATCAGCCCATTTCCAATCCTAGCTCCCTCCCCTCACAGCCCATTTCCATTCCAAGCCCCCCTCCCCATCAGCCATTTGCAGTTCAAGCCCCCCTTCCACTCAGCCCATTTCCAGTCCTAGCAACCCCCCCAGCCCATTACCAGTCCTAGACCCCCCATAGCCCATAACCAGTCCTAACCTCCCCATAGCGCACTTCCAGTCTTACCCCCCATCACCCCATTTTCAGTCTTACCCCCCCCATAGCCCATTACCAGTCCTAGTCCCCCCATAGCCCACTTGCAGTCGTATCCCCCATCACCCCATTTTCAGTCTTACCTCCCCTCATAGGCCATTACCAGTCCTAACCCCCCAATCAGCCCACCTCCAGTCCTAACCCCCATCACCCCATTTTCAGTCCTAGCCCCCACCATAGCCCATTACCAGTCATAACCCCCCCTGCCAATAGCCCACTTCCAGTCCTAACCCCCATCTGCCCATTTCCAGTCCTAGCCCCCACCATAGCCCATTACTAGTTATAACCCCCCCCCAGCCCATTACCAGTCATAACCCCCCCTGCCAATAGCCCACTTCCAGTCCTAACCCCCATCTGCCCATTTCCAGTCCTAGCCCCCACCATAGCCCATTACCAGTTATAACCCCCCCCCCAGCCCATTACCAGTCATAACCCCCCCCCCTCCCCCTCTGCCAATAGCCCACTTCCAGTTCAGTCAGCCCCTCCATAGCTCATTACCGGCCAACAAAAAAAACCCCAAAACCCTGGCTTCTGCTGCTGCCGTTGCCGCCGTGGCAGCAGCAGAATCAATTGTCAAATTTAAAAAAAAAACTGACTTCTGCTGCTCAAGCAGCTGTCCTGCGGCCCCTTTCCCTCTGCCCGGAGATCCGACTCTGCTCTATCAGCGGCGTGCTTTTCAAGCCGCGTCGAGAGTATTCCCCTCTCGCGCGGTTTTTCAAGCCCGCGCGAGAGGGGAATACTCTCTTCGCGGCTTGAAAAGCACGCCGCTGAGAGCAGAGTCGGATCTCCGGGCAGAGGGAAAGGGACCGCAGGACAGCTGCTTGAGCAGCAGAAGTCAGTTTTTTTTTTAATTTGACAATTGATTCTGCTGCTGCCACGGCGGCAACGGCAGCAGCAGAAGCCAGGGTTTTGGGGGATTTTTGGTTTTCCGCCGTCGCGGGCCGCACAAAGTTGCAGCCCGCGGGCCGCGTGTTTGAGACCCCTGGTGTATACTATGGACTGCCCGAAGAACAAACCAGTCGGTACTAGAGGAGATCAAACCTAAGCTTTCTTTAGAAGCTCAGATGACAAGACTTTGACTTTCATACTTTGGACACATCATGCGAAGAGAGAGATCATTAGAGAAAGACATCATGCTTGGCAAGATAGAAGGTCAACGCAAAAGAGGAAGGCCAGCAGTGAGATGGATCAATACAATAACAGCAGCTACGGGTACCAGTCTGTCAACAATGAGCCGCCTGACTGAAGACCGAACACAATTTAGGATAGCTATCCAGAGGGTTGCCATGAGTCGACTCCAACTCGACGGCACTTAACAACAACAACAACAACATATTAAGGGCAGCTCTCTTAAAGGCTGATGCAGAAAGCCGGTGCTAGACCCGCGCTGGATCGATTTTTTACATTCCTGACAATGCACACATTTTAACATGCGATGCAGGAAGGTTAGGGTATATATATGTATGCTGCGGTAACCATGCGCATGCAAATGAGCTACCGCAGCATTAAACTGGGAGAGCAAGCCAAACACATGTGTACAAGAAGTCTGTGCTAGTTTGACTTGCTATCCTGGCACCGTGTGGCTAATCTGCATATCAGCATCAACAGTATTTTGATGGCATCCTGAAAAGCCCCTAAGGCCATCAAAATACTGTTAGAGGCTGGTGCCTGACAAAAATCTCTGATGTCCCAGTGGCCCCTCCCCCCCAATAGTATTTTGATGGCATCGGGGACTATCACGGCATCAGGAAAAGCCCCCGATGCCATCAAAGCACTGTCGGGGGAGCGCCTGACATACGGAGCGAAAGTGGTCCTGTTCAAGTAAAAGTCGAAGATTTTGCAGGAACTTCATTTTGCAATATACTTTTTTGATTGATTTGCTGATGTGGAACTGGAAAGTGAGTCTCTGATTAAGGTATATTATCTCGCTCTTTACTGGGATTGATCTTTTTCCTATTGGTAGGTTATCAGGGGGGGTTAAATGTGATGTCTCTCGCAATTTATGAGGGCTTCTGATTTATTGTAGTTGATTTCCTGATTGCGTTGTATTAACCATTCTGTGACTGCTGTCGTGTAGGCTGAGATGGCGGAGTAGCCGGGTTTTTTTATGTCTAGGGTGGAATATATCATTAATTCATCTGCATATAGGTGGTAGTGTATGTTGTGCTCTTGTAATATTTTGTATACTGGCTGTATGTAAAGATTGAAGAGGTGAGCTCAGAGTGCAGAGCCTTGTGGCAGACGTTGATTCAGTGGGAAAGGTCTGGACGTATTGGATTTTATCTTGACTTGTGATCTTCTATCAGATAAGTAGGAATGAAACCAAGCGAGCGGTGTGTCACTTACTCCTATTTTGATTCGTCTGTCCAGAAGTATGGAGTAAATTATAGAATCGAAGGCAGATGTTATGTCTATGAAAATGAGGATGAAGCCTTTTCTGATGTCTTCAATTCCTTTGAGTACAGTGTTCAGAAGGGATGTTAATAAAGCTCCACCCCATGAAGTTCTTGGAAACCATGTTGTTGCGGGTCGAGTGAGAAGGTAGTATTGATGTGGTCTTGTAGCTGGCGTTGGACTGTCTTTTCAATTAATTTGGCTAAGAGCAGAATGCTAGATATCGGGAAATACGAGACAGGAGGCAGCGTTCATAAGCATGCTCTTCCTGCATCGCACGTTAAAATGTGTGCGTTGTCGGTAACATAAAAAGTCAATCCAGCGCGGGTCTAGCACCGGCTTTCTGCATCAGCCTTAAGAGAGCTGCCCTTAATATGAGACAGCCCTACATTCTATATTAGTCTTTCAACAAAGGAGTGTTAGTGAATAAATTAATATTTATTAATTTCTCTTAGGCTCCAGCTACCTGCACTTGTCTTCTAGGTGGGAGGAGCTGAGATCCAGCTTTCCCTCTAAACTTGGAGAAACTTTTAGTTTATTTTAAGGTATATGGGGAGGTTGGATTTAGGGGCTGCTAGTCCACCAGGTGATTTTTTAAACTTTATTTTAAGGTACAGTGGGGGGTTGGATTTGGGGGTTGCTAGACCACCAGGTTATTTCTTTTAGTGGGGAATTCAGGGCCGCTAGACCACCAGGTGATTATTTTTAATTTTGTTTTATTTTACTTTGGGGTGGGGGGTGCAGGGGCCACTAGACCACCAGGTACTTACTTTCTGTCGGGGTACCAGCCCCTGACAGTGTTTTGATGGCATTGGGGCTTTTCCTGATGCTGTGATAGTCCCTGATGCCATCAAAATACTATTGGGGGGAGGGCCACTGGGCCACCAGAGATTCTTTTTGTCAGGCACCAGCCTCTAACAGTATTTTGATGGCCTTAGGGGCTTTTCACAATGCCATCAAAATACTGTTGATGCTGATATGCAAATTAGCCACACGGTGCCTGGAATTCTACATGGTTCCAAATGTGCAATCCATGCCTTACAACTGGCACAAAACGCAGCAACCTAACTAATCACTAGAACTAATAAATATGCCCACATCACACCCATACTCGGAATCTCTCCATTGGCTCTCCATAAGTGCAAGCATAAAATATAAGGCAATAATGATAGCATTCAAAATTCTTCACAATCAAGCTGCAGGTACTCCCTTGCAACCTCGACAATATCTACGGGCACCTCTCGGAATGCATTACATAAAGTGTTCAAACTCTACCTACCATCCCTATGGAACTCTCTTCCACACCAACTTAGAGCAACCACTGAGATTACAGACTTCAGGAAACACTTGAAAACCCATCTATTTACCGAACACTTCAATACCATACAAGTCAAGTAACTGTACTGGCCATAGCAGCATACAGACAATGCTCTAAGCATCTGTAAGAGCTCAAGCTCCCATGTAAATAGTTAAAATGTTATCTGCAAGCACTGCTGATATTTGATATTGTAAATAGTTTTGATGAAAAGTTCCACGTAAACAAAGTTATGTTCACTGTAAACCGCCTTGAGAACATGAAAGGCGGTATATAAAAAATGTTAAATAAATAAAAATAAATATATAAAGCATTCCACAACAGTGTATGTGAAAGTGTGTGTCTGTGTGAAATTTTCCATACCTGTTATTTGGCAACTAAAATGGTCAGTGATCTTTGTTATAAACCATATGGATTACAGACTTAAAAATCTTAATATGTATACGTAAAAGGAAAGGCGAGATAGAGGAGATACGTTAGAGACTTTAAATACCTCAAGGCAAAAATGCATGAGAGTCTCTTGAAATTAAAAGTAAGCTCTGCAATGAGAGAGCATAGGATGAGGGTGAAAGGGAATAGACTCAGGAGTAATATGCAAAAATATTTCTTTACGGAAAGAGTGGTAGATGCGTGGAATAGTCTTCCAGTGGAGGTAGTAGAGAAGAGGACAGTATCTGAATTCAAGAAAGTATGGGACAAAACACGGAAGATCTTTAAAGAAAAACAAGGGACTATAGTAGATGATATGGAAGGGCAGGCTAGATAGGCCATATGGTCTTTTTCTGCTGTTGTGTTTCTATGTTTTTTCCTTTCCTTGATACCTGCTAGACCTGTTCAGATGAACTAGTTATGCACCACAACCAGAAGGAGCACAGCAGACAACTGTCAGTGACATCATCATCTGTATAAGTGGTGGTGCAGCACTGGAAGTTGCCAGTATGTTATTTCCCAAACAGATAAGAACATAAGATATGCCATACTGGATCAGACCAAGGTCCATCAAGCCCAGTATCCTGTTTCCAACAGTGGCCAATCTAGGTCATAAGTACCTAGCAGTTTCCCCAAAAGTCACAGGTTCCTCAATGCTTGTATCGGGTCAAGCAGTGATATCCTGGGTCCTTTTTAATAATGGTTTATGGACCTTTCCTCCAGGAACTTGTCCAAACCTTTTTTAAACCCAGCTACACTAACAGCTTTTACTACATCCTCTGTTAACAAATTCCAGAGTTTGATTATACGTTGAGTGAAAAAATATTTTCTCTTATTAGTCTTAAATAGGTTACCCTGTAGCTTCATTGCATGTCCCCTAGTCTTTTTATATTCTGATGATGTAAACAATCGATCTACGTTTACCCGTTCCACGCCATTAATTTATAGAGCTCTATCATATCTCCCCTCAGCCGTCTCTTTTCCAGGTTGAAGAGCCCTAATCTTTTTAGCCTCTCTTCATAGGAGTATCCTTCCATCCCCTTTACTATTTTAGTGGCTCTTCTCTGTACCTTTTCTAATAACACTATATCTTTTTTAAGATACGGTGACCAGAATTGCACACAATATTCAAGGTGTGGTCGCACCATGGAATGATACAGAGGCATTATAATATCCTTTGTTTTATTTTCCATTTCTTTCCTTATGATACCTAGCATTCTATTTGCTCTCTTAGCCACTGCTGCACACTGGGTGAAGGGTTTTAACATGTTATCCACGATGACGCCTAAATCTTTTTCCTGGGTGGTGGTTCCCAGTGTGGAACCTTGCATCGTGTAACCATAGTTTGGGTTATTCTTTCCTAGGTGCATAACTTTGCAGTTGTCCACATTAAATTTCATCTGCCAACTGGATGCCCAGTCTTCCAATTTATCAAGATCTTCTTGCAATTTTCCACAATCCTCTTGGGTTTTAACAACTTTAAATAGTTTTGTGTCATCTGCAAATTTGATAACCTCACTCATTATTCCCTTTTCCAGGTCATTTATGAATATGTCAAAAAGCAGTGGACCCAGCACAGATCCCTGGGATACTCCACTATTCACCTTTTCCACTGGGAAAATTAGTCATTTACAGTAAGTTAGGTTAGATTCACAAACAGTACAACAGCAGCAGCCCTATTTTCCAACAGGAAAAAAACTCTCTGCAGCCTTTGGATAAATTCACACAGACTAAGAGACAGAAGGGATTCCCGGCTCACAAGCCAAAATGTCCATGGATGGATCCTGGAATGGTCTAGCAGGAATCAAGAAGAGGAAATTAACAGATGTGGAAAATTTCACCTTCCTTACCCTCAGTCTCCCTCTGCTGGTAGGAAGGCATAACCCACATATCTCGACTGGATTGGAGGGTGATGAGGAAACCAGAGTACAGTCAAACCTCGGTTTTCATTTGCCCCGGTTTTCATACGCTTCGGTTTTCAGCGTCTTTTTTGACTGAGATTTTGTCCCGGTTCTCATACATCGCTTCAGTTTTCAACGTCTTTGACTGAGATTTTGTCCCGGTTCTCGTACATCGCCTCGGTTTTCGTAAAGTACAGTACTGTAAATACATACACCCTCGCGCTGCACACCGGTCTGTATACACTGCCAGAACGCCCACACGGTCCCGGCAGCACTGCCCCCTGGACTCACTGATCGCCAGCGTGATGAGAAGCGAAAGCCAGCTGAGCACGTAAATGAAACACATCCTCGAGCCTGGTCAGAGTTAGAGAGGCAAGGATTGCACAGAAAGGAAGGCCCCGATCTCGTCCACCGCCCCCTCAGGCTCGGAGGTAGCAGGGAAGAAAAGCTGTCAACTTAAGCAGGAGATGTTGCATGAATGTGGGAGGCAGTTCTTTCTCTTGCAGGGTATGTCTGAAGCTATATCATTAAGATTTTCTGCCATTCTGAAGCATTGAGCAGATAATGTAAAGGTATTTTAATGGGCTGAATCCAATGTGATTCCGAAGAGAGCTGGGCACAGCAGCTTGTCAGGGGTGGCTAAGGCCAGATGTTAACATACTGTACTGTACAGTACTGTACTTAGCTTGCTTTACGTGATGTTAAATGTTCATTTATCCATTTCATTAGTCATTTATATTTATTTCTCATTGTTTTCTGTATGTAAAAATATAGTTATTCTCTATAAAATGTATTTTTTGTGAATATTTTTGGGTGTCTGGAACGGATTAATTGGATTTACATTATTTCTTATGGTAAATATTGCTTCAGTTTTCATACGTTTCAGTTTTAGTCAGACTTTTTCGAACGGATTAATCATGAAAACCGAGGTTTGACTGTAATTTCCCTGCCATCCTTCAAGAACACTGTCCTCTGTATAGGCACTTTTTGCCTTTGGGGATAAGCATTATCAATCTACCTTCTCCTCAGGCAGCCTGCTAAACTTGGATAGGTACCTTGGAATGGCCTTGCTGGTTGTTGGTCAGAGGATGCTAAAAGCCCTTTTTGAGCAGAATAGCCTCCCCAAATTCAAATCTGCCTTCTTGTCTCTCTCACTCTCTTTGCCTCAAAAACCATGACTGACAAACCACTCACCTGGTCTACAAACTTAAATCTGACCCAGTAAATAACTTCAGTTTCCTTGACATCATTCCCTTCTCCGATTGAAGAGCAATTTTCCAGAAGACACTGAACACTTCTTTAGACCAGTGGTTCACAGCTTCTTTTATGCTTCAGCACATCTAGAACTGTGTTCACTGTGCCATGTACACCATCACCGTCCCTTTCTTCTCCTTGCCCTATCTAGCATCCACACCTCTCACCACAGTACCTGGAATCATCATTTTCCCTGTTCTCCCTTCCAAACCCTTGGCATCATTGCTTCCCTTCCCAATACACTCCCAGCCTCCTGCCTTCTTCAGCATCAGAAATATCTTCCCTTTTCTCCCAACCCCTGGCATCAGTACCATCTTCCATTCAATCCATTAGATGGCTTCCTGCTGCTGCCACTTTCTCTGCTAGCTTCCTTCTTGGTCAAAACTCTGGAAGGCCGCATAGTTTCACAAGATCTGCCAGTCCTGCATGGTTCAACCTTCAAAAGGAAGCAGCTGCAGCAGAAGCACTGCTTGCTGATGTTGTTGCTGGCAGAAAGCCATAGCACAGGTGATCGGGGCAAAAAAGAGAACAAGATTTTGCCATTGATAGTGGTGGCAGTAAGCTATCTTCTACTACTACTTATCATTTGTATAACGCTACAAGATGTAGATATAGATATATATAGAGATATATATATAGATATATATTGTGATGTAGAGACCCCTACCGAACCCATGGCGATAGAGAGAAAGGAAGATTCCACCTTTGAAACTGACAGGCAGCTAGAGCACATGGCTCACTGTTTACATAGAAAGGGTAAACAGGGAAAGACAGGAGCTGAATTGACACGCCCAGACTCTGACGTAATAACAAGCCCCGAGCTTAATCAAGCACACCTGTTCAGGGTGGGAGCAGAGCCAAGCCCAGGGGAACAGAATTATAAAACATCGTCATTAGCTCTCAGGAGGGCAGAGAAGAGAGCCACGGGGGCAGAGAGAGGAGCCGCGAGGGAAGCAGAGAAGGAAGCAAAGCCAGGTGGAGAAGTAGCAGATAAAGGCTGGAGCAGAAGCCAGAGGGCAAGCTGGAAGGGTAATTGCAGCTTGGACGGCAGTTGGAGCCGTGGCAGTAGAGAGAGTTGGAGTTCTGGCAGAGAAGCAGCTCAAGGAAGGAAAGACAGGAGAGAAGAGAGAGCTCCTGTAAGGCAGGCTTGGAGAGGCCCAGAAACTCCAGGGAGTTGGAGACCTGATAGAGAAACTTTTTACCGGTCTGTGAGAAAAGCCAGCAGACTTGAAGGAAGGAAGGCAGACCAGGAACTTGCTGGAACGGAGAGAGCAGGGAGCTCTGCAATCAGAAGGGAGCCTTCAGAGTTTACACAGGTGGGAGCCCAGCACAAAAACCTTCCCATATAACTGCCAAGAGTTAGAGGAGAGCCACAGAAGAAACTCCAGTGCAACAGGTATAAAGGGAAAACACCTGGGTACAGAGAGGGAAGTTATTTTAAATCCCTTAGTAACCGTCTGCAAACAAACACTGCCAGCCCTGATATAGAGGATATGCAGATAGACTCTAATGTTGAGGACATAGCAGATATGTGAATGGATTGCACGCTGTGTTTGGCTGACCACATTGAGTCACTGTGTTAAAACCTGGAAGTAAGAGTGCTGAGTTAACAGCAAAGAAAAAGGAGGTATTTTTCTTTGTTCCAAGAAGCTGTTTATTTTCAGTTTGTACTACGAGCACTGTATTGTTTTGGGAACCAGAGAGTGAAGAAGCACTTACCTTAATTGTATATAATCCTCATGCTAAACTCCTGGACACTGTTCTTATTTGTTCTGCACCGAAG
The DNA here is from genome assembly GCA_033557465.1 of Ichthyophis bannanicus. Lineage (NCBI taxonomy): Eukaryota > Metazoa > Chordata > Amphibia > Gymnophiona > Ichthyophiidae > Ichthyophis > Ichthyophis bannanicus. The sequence goes on along the minus strand of CM066032.1, from coordinate 1,372,461,446 downwards.
TTCTGTTTGTGAGGGGAATAAATCCTTGTCATTTTGCCTTAAACACTCGGACTACAACTGCTTCTTTATCAGAGAGCTAAAAAGGGACTACAAATCCCAAGAGGCCTTGCAAGAGCCCTAGCTGTAGTCTCACTTTCCGCATAGAGAAATTATCATGGCAGACCAACCCTCTGCGCCCTAGGCGGAGGGATGGCCACGTGGTGACAAGTGGCGTAGTATTTAGGATTTCGTGTGGAATATAAGGACATTTAACTGTGAAACACACCAGGATATACACTGGAGGATTTACCACAAGAGCACCGAGGAACAAAAAAATTCTGCTAAGCTGTGGGCTGAAGAGCAGTGGGAGATACCGCTGGCAATATCAGCCAGAAGGACGGAGGAACAGCAGAAGGACTCCTTTCTCAAAGTTTGAGTCTACACCGTGCTCAGGTAACGGGTATTTGGGCACGGGTGTGTAGGATTCGTGGGAGGAAGGAGAGCTCTTGTTCAGCATATGACCTAGACAGGTTTAAAGGAAGTTGTTGTGCCGCACTTGGTGGGCTTTTTCTTTCTTTTCTCTCCTCTCTACAGAGAAGTCCTGAAGATGGAGCTCCAAGAAGTTTTACGCTGGATGGCCAACCGGTTTGAAAAACAAAGGAAGATGGCCGAGCGCACCCAGGAACAAGCTGCTGCAGCCATGCAGGCACAGCAAAACCCTATCATGGACTTGTTAGAAGCTTTGCTGGCTGGTAAAAAGGCGACGGAACCAGCAGGACTCTTACCTACTTGTGTGGTAGGACCACAAGACTGTGGAGCTTTAACTTGTGGACAGTTAACGGTAGATGATGATATCGATGACTTCATTGATGCTTTTGAGAGAATTGCATTTACAGTGAAGTGGCCGCCAGAGCAATGGGCGGTAAGGCTCGCTACATCCCTAACGGGAGAGGCCTTAGCGGCCTATAAAGCCATGCCCGCTGCTCTTGCGACTAGCTATGAAGAGCTTAAGAAGGCAATCGGGGATAGGTTGGGATTAACACCCATGGTATATAGAAGAAAGTTAAGGGATACTAGGCTAAGGCCTAATGAAACGCCCAAAGCTTTGTTCCACAGGATAAGGAGCTTAGCATGGAAATGGCTCGCTCCTGAGGGCAAGACCCTCGAGTCTGTCATAGACACTATTGTCCTGGAACAATTCATGGAGGCGGTTCCTCAGGAAATAAGATCCTTTTTGATCTTGCAAAGTTGCCAGACCACCGCAGAGGCAGCCCTCCTTACCGAACGTTATCTGGAGGCAGAGTTGGCTGGTAAGCCAAGAGGAGGCGCTCTGCGTACATCTGGGTCAGTCAACTTTGGAAAATCAGAGAAGGAACTAGGAACCAATGTAAAAGGTGTAACCACTGGTTTGCCTCAGCCAGAATGGAAATGGGAAAAAAGTAAATGTTATAAATGTGGAAAAGCAGGTCATTTACAGAAAAACTGTGTATTGTGAACAGCACTGATAACAGCCAAGGAAAAACAAGTACAAGAAGGTTTTCTGTTAAAGGAAGAAGTTAATGGTGTTTTGGCCAGTGCGTTGCTCGACTCGGGCGCTGACCAGAGCATGGTCTCAAAGAAGCTCTGGCAGGCCATAGAAACCTGCATCGGGTCAGTACCGAGCCGATCAGAAGGCAGGCTTAAAATCCACTGCATACATGGTGCATCCTCCTTCTATCCCTTATACAAGCTCTCAGTGAAGGGATTAGGAACCCAAAAAGAGGTCCTAGTGGCCGTAGTCCCCAAGCTTCCCCATGATATTGTGCTGGGTAGAGACTGGCCCCAGTTTAGTAGGGGGATGGAGAAGGGCCTACACACCAAGACAGGCATGGTCTCTACTAGGTCCCAGGCAGGAACCTCAGAAATGAAAGTTGAACAACCTGTAGAGATCGATGAACTCCCTGAAGAGAGGGATGAACCCCCAGAGGATGAGGGTGGACAGGCAGAAGAGGCACTGGAGGAGCTTCCTATACATGAGGACCTGATTAACGCCCCTTCCAAGAGGACTAGGAAAGGGACAGAACAGTCAAGTGATCCAAGGGTAGAAGCCCTGGTAACAACCGTTCCCAGTCCCCTATTTGGAAAGCCCCGAAAGACAGCTTTGCGGTCAAAGGACCACATAGAGGTTATACCACCAGTTAAACAAAAATTTGTTCTGAAATTCTGCAAAGTATCTGCTGAGGCGCAGAGCCCGCAGAGAGCCTCGACCGCAGCTGCTATGATTTATTCAGTGCTGAAGAGGCCGTAATTCCGAAGCAGGGGAAGGCCTTGATTGACACTAGCCTGAAAATGCAAATGCCCGTGGGTTGTTACGGCCGAATAGCGCCACGCTCAGGTTTAGCCTCCAAATACTTTATTGATGTAGGCTCAGGAGTTTTAGACCCTGACTACAGGGCGGTAGTTAAAGTGCTACTTTTTAATTTTGGGAGCGAAGATTTTAGAGTGAAGAGGGGTGATAGAGTGGCTCAACTTATCTGCGAACGCGTCAGATTCCCCTTCTTGGAAGAAGTACCTTTGCTGGCCCCTACAAGTCGGGGAGCAGGGGGATTCGGGTCCACTGGGCAAAGCGAAGTAAAGGGCCTGACTTCCACTTCCGAAGAAAAAGTGGAGGAAGTCCTAGGTCCGCAGCTGGTGGACTGTAAAGGGAACCCAGAGCCCAGAGTAGGTGCAGAGCTTTCCCTGCAGCAGAGGCAGGAGTTAGCTAGAGTGCTAGCCAAATTCACAGATGTCTTGACACCAGTACCGCGAGAGACTAATTTGGTGGCACACGAGATTATCACCCCACCAGGGAAGGTGATAAGGCAACGCCCTTATAGACTACCTGAGGCCAGAAAGAAGGAGGTCGTGACCCAGGTCCGAGAGATGCTTAGTATGGGCATTATAGAGGAGTCAAAAAGTCCTTGGTGCAGCCCTGTCGTCCTCATACCGAAGCCAGACAGGACCCTTCGTTTTTGTATTGACTTCAGGCAGGTGAACAACATCTCCCAGTTTGACGCCTATCCCATGCCTCGTATTGAGGAGTTGCTAGACCGGCTGGGCCAGGCACGGTATCTGACCACGTTTGATATGACAAAAGGCTATTGGCAGATACCGCTGGCCCGCAGGTCAAGGACGAAAACTGCCTTTAGTACGCCCATAGGGTTATTCCAATTCCGAAGGATGCGTTTCGGCTTACATGGAGCGGCGGCAACATGCCAGAGGCTAGTCGACCATGTTTTGCGGCCCCACCAGGAGTACGCGGTAGCGTACATGGATGATATTATTATACATAGCACCAGCTGGGCCCAACACCTGCCCAGGATAGAAGCCGTCCTCAGAGCCATGCGGCGGGCAGGGTTAACGTTGAATCCGGGGAAGTGCCTATTTGGAGGTGAAGAAGTAAAGTACCTCGGCCACATGGTGGGGAAAGGTATGGTCAAGCCCCTGCTAAGTAAGATAGACAGTGTGAAGAACTTCCCCCGACCAATGAACAAGAAGCAACTTAGAATTTTCTTGAGCCTCATAGGCTATTATAGACGATTCATCCCGCGCTTCGCTGAGGAGAGCGCCATTTTCACAGATATGCTACAGAAAAACGCTCCGAATAATTTAAAATGGACCCGGAGGCTGAGAGGTTCTTCATATTGTTGAAGGGGAAGCTCTGTAAGGCCCCGGTGCTACGCGGAGTAGACTTCGGGCTACCCTTCGTGGTCCAAACGGATGCGTCAGAGACCGGATTGGGGGCGGTCTTGTCACAGGAGTTTGAGGGTACTGAGCACCCCGTTATGTACCTCAGCCAAACGTTGTCCAAAGTGGAGTGTAACTACTCTACAATAGAGGAGTGTTTGGCCATTAAATGGGCAGTAGAGGCCCTGAGGTTTTACCTCACAGGATGCAAGTTTCTATTAATCACGGACCACGCACCCCTTAAAGTGGTTAAGCCACATGAAAAACCACAACGCTCGTCTGACTCGGTGGCATCTAGCGTTACAAGCCTTCAATTTTTCAGTACAGCACAGGGCAGGAAGGCTACATCTTAACGCCGATGCGTTGTCACGGATTACGTGCTTGGCGAGCGGGGCTTCGCCAGCCCGTAATAGCTTAAGGGGGGGATATGTGATGTAGAGACCCCTACCGAACCCATGGAGATAGAGAGAAAGGAAGATTCCACCTTTGAAACTGACAGGCAGCTAGAGCACATGGCTCACTGTTTACATAGAAAGGGTAAACAGGGAAAGACAGGAGCTGAATTGACACGCCCAGACTCTGACGTAATAACAAGCCCCGAGCTTAATCAAGCACACCTGTTCAGGGTGGGAGCAGAGCCAAGCCCAGGGGAACAGAATTATAAAATGTCGTCATTAGCTCCCAGGAGGGCAGAGAAGAGAGCCACGGGGGCAGAGAGAGGAGCCGCGAGGGAAGCAGAGAAGGAAGCAAAGCCAGGTGAAGAAGTAGCTGACAAAGGCTGGAGCAGAAGCCAGAGGGCAAGCTGGAAGGGTAATTGCAGCTTGGACGGCAGTTGGAGCCGTGGCAGTAGAGAAAGTTGGAGTTGTGGCAGAGAAGCAGCTCAAGGAAGGAAAGACAGGAGAGAAGAGAGAGCTCCTGTAAGGCAGGCTTGGAGAGGCTCAGAAACTCCAGGGAGTTGGAGACCTGATAGAGAAACTTCTTACCGGTCTGTGAGAAAAGCCAGCAGACTTGAAGGAAGGAAGGCACGCCCTTTGACCAGGAACTTGCTGGAACGGAGAGAGCAGGGAGCTCTGCAATCAGAACGGAGCCTTCAGAGTTTACACAGGTGGGAGCCCAGCACAAAAACCTTCCCATATAACTGCCAAGAGTTAGAGGAGAGCCACAGAAGAAACTCCAGTGCAACAGGTATTTTAAACCCTTGCTGTATAGAGTTGTATAAAGGGAAAACACCTGGGTACAGAGAGGGAAGTTATTTTAAATCCCTTAGTGACCGTCTGCAAACAAACACTGCCAGCCCTGATATAGAGGATATACAGAAAGACTCTAATGTTGAGGACATAGCAGATATGCGAATGGATTGCACGCTGTGTTTGGCTGACCACATTGAGTCACTGTGTTAAAACCTGGAAGTAAGAGTGCTGAGTTAACAGCAAAGAAAAAGGAGGTATTTTTCTTTGTTCCAAGAAGCTGTTTATTTTCAGTTTGTACTACGAGCACTGTATTGTTTTGGGAACCAGAGAGTGAAGAAGCACTTACCTTAATTATTGTATATAATCCTCATGCTAAACTCCTGGACACTGTTCTTATTTGTTCTGCACCGAAGTTCTGTTTGTGAGGGGAATAAATCCTTGTCATTTTGCCTTAAACACTCGGACTACAACTGCTTCTTTATCAGAGAGCTAAAAAGGGACTACAAATCCCAAGAGGCCTTGCAAGAGCCCTAGCTGTAGTCTCACTTTCTGCATAGAGAAATTATCATGGCAGACCAACCCTCTGCGCCCTAGGCGGAGGGCTGGCCAAGTGGTGACAATATATATATATATATATATATATATATATATATATATATATGAGATAGCCCCTTCTCATCAGAGCTTACAATCTAATCAGGACTAACAGCATCACAAAACTGGGGACTAGAATATGGTAAGATATACCTAACTGGTGAATATTGCTGTATTCCCTGTGCAGGTCATAACATTCTCATGGCACAGCAGTTGGAAACTTCTGCTCTAGACAGAACCCAGGGCTGCATGGATTGCAGAGAAAAGACTAAAAAAAGTCTCACCCTCTGCCTCAATAGTGAAATTAGACCTCAGCTGTTAATTTTCTTTCCTGAAGTTCCTCCAGTCCAGACTAGAAGCTCAAAACCTTTCCCTTAAGTAGCTTGTGCTCCCCTACAGAGCCAATATGAATCTCAGAGAGCAGCAGAACAGAATCCCAAAACCCCAACAGCTCAACCAGCCCTGTAACAAGTCATGCATGCACACTTGGCCATCGAATAGCTCACCTTGTCTTCAAGAATTGATTCCTTTTTTGTTTTTGTCAAAACAGGACACCTCTCCCCCAGACCGGAATCTGCAACAGGTAGAGCAAACCATGCAACATCACAGTGGAACCCCCCAGAACCACAACAAAACAAAGGGAGAACTGTCACAACCAACTGGCCCGAAGGTAACCTGTTCCAGCTAACAGCATCTTTAGAATAGCCCCAATACCAGAAAGACAGAACTCAAGGTCCAGGAGGGTCCTGGACTGGATTGGAGGGACTCCAGGAAAGAAAATTAGCAGATTATGTCTAATTTTACCTTCCAGTTTGTCCCTCAAGTTCAGTCCAGACACATGGAATGTAACAAAGCAGTAGAATCGCAGGGTGGGTAAAGAAACTGCAGTCTGTAACATTCAAGCCCCGAAATCTGCGCCCTGACGGGCCTGGACATCCAGTCAGTAATGATGACAAAAGGAATGGAGCAACAATCACATCGTCGCCCTGCAAATACCCTGTGGCAGAATTCTGCCTGAGGCCACCTGTGCCCTAGTAGATTGAGCCTAGAGCCAAAACTGTACCACGTACCCCTTCAGAAATTACGCAGATTCAATAGCCCCTTGAATTCAATGGGAAATAGATACCTTGACCGCCACCTCGCCCTTGCAAGGTCCACCAAAAGGCAAAAAGAGGCGCTCTGAGCGCCAAAAGACCTCTGTTACCTTCAAATACTGCTTAAGTGCCTTGCAGACATCGAGTAAGCATAAATCCCTAGACTCAGCTGAGTCCAGGGGAGCGGCAAAGGCTACCAAGACCACCACCTGATTAAGGTGTAACACCGAAACGACTTTCAGCAAGAAGAAAGGAACCAGACAAAGTATCACCCTTTCCTCTGTGATCACCAAATACAGCTCAACTCCAAGACATAACGCTCCAGGCAATAACTATCAGAAACACTACCTTGAGGATCAAATCTTTCAAGGAGGCTCTTGACAGAGGCTCAAACGGGGCTCTTGCAAACGCAGAAAGGACCAAGTTAAGGTCCCAGGACAGAACTGGGGGATAGTATGGCAGTCTCAAGTGCTTAACCCCTTCAAAGAAAATGGACTACATCCCAGTGAGAGGGAAGGGAGAAACCCTGTACCTGGCCCCAGAAACAAGCCAGGGCCACCACCTGCACCTTCAAAGAGTTAAACATCAGACCCTTTTCAAGGCCATCCTACAGAAAAGCCAAAATATCTTGAACAGCGGTCTGTGGGGGCTGCACATCTCTCTTATTTTATTTATTTATTTACCCAGACTTTTATGCTGCCTTATCCTTCAATCAACGCAATTTACATTGTAACAAACTTGGCACAATGAACTAGAACAAAGGGGGTTGGCATGCAGGGAAGTTAACAAGATAGAATCTTTTTACAGTTGGTTTGACTTATTTACAGTTTGCGCAAGTTATTTACAGTTTGGGCTGGTTATCAGAAAGCAGTTCTGTTGATCTGACGGGTTTGGGATAGAGCAGACCGGTGTATCTGCTAGACTATGTAATGTTTCCGTAGTGCTCCATGAAACAGGAGGGTCTTAAGTTTCTTTCTGAAGTCTTTGATATGTCCAGAGGCTCACATTTCATCAGGGAGAGTCTTCCATAAGCCAGGTACAGCTGAGGAGAGCGCTCTTCTGGAAGTGGACTGTTTGCTTTTCTGGTAATCTGTGGGTATAGTAAGCATATGTTTGTTATTGTTTCACCTGGGACACGTGCCTGGATCTCTTATGATCATGTTGTGTAAGATGTCTGCTGAGAAGTGGAGGAGGATTCTGAAAAAGCTTAGTTACTTCACCTATAACAGGTGATCTCTGGGAACAGCAGGAATTTAGTCTTCACATATGGGTATCATCGGTACGGACGGAGCCTGTGCGGGAACGTTCCCCAGCATCCAATAGGAACGCTTTTGGGAGCACCCCTCAGCACATGTGCGCTGCCTTCCCGCCTTTCCAACTGTCCCTCTTCAGTTAAGTTTGTAGCTGAGTGAAAGGATAGAGAGAGAGAGGAAAGAGACAAAGAGATAGAGAGACAACTCCTAGGGGAGGTGGGTGGGTTGTGAAGATTAAATTCCTGCTGTTCCCGGAGATCACCTGTTACAGGTGAGTAACTATGCTATCTCCAGGAACAAGGAGGAATGTAGTCTTCACATATGGGGACTCCCTAGCTGAAGATGCCAGGAAGATAGCCCCAGGAAGGTGCCACCCTAGAAAGGTGGGAATCCTTCCTCCTTTGGATCTCTAGCATTCCACCAGGGTTGGTGGGTAGGAGTTGAATTAGGTCTGAAAGAGATTTTGAAGAACAGCTTGGCCAAAGAAGGCATCCCGACGGGAGGCTTTATCCAGGCAGTAGTGGGCTGTGAAGGTGTGTACCGAAGCCAGGTGGCTGCTCGACAAATGTTATCGATAGACACAGAGTGGAGATTAGCCATGGAGGTTGCCATGGCTCTCACGTTATGAGCTGTGACATGGTCCTGAAGAGGAAGACCCTTACTCTCATAAGTAAAGGATATGCATTGGGCAATCCATTTAGATAAAGTTCTTTTGGAGACTGGTTGTCCCAAATGACTAGGGTCAAAAGCTATAAAACGTTGCGAGGAATTTCTGTGTTGCTGTGTTCTCTGTAGGTAAAGGCTAAGGCTCTTTTACAATCCAAAGTATGAAGGTTTCTTTCTGCATTAGAGGCATGAGGTCTCAGAAAAAATACAAGAAGATAAATTGATGAATTTAAATGAAAAGGCAAAACCACCTTTGGCATAAAGTGTAGATGAGTTCTAAGAACAACCTTGTCATGGTAAAACCTAGTATAAGGAGGATTAGCCACTAAAGCTTGCAGTTTACTAATGCGACTTGCAGAGGTGATTGCAATTAGGAAGATGACCTTCCAGATCAAAAACTTAAGGATTGTAGTGGCTAAAGGTTCAAAAGGCAGCTTCATGAGCTGCCCGAGAACTAGATTTAGATCCCATGTCACCGGTGGTGGCTTAATGGGAGGTTTGGTTAATAGAAGACCTCTCATAAATCTGGATATGAGTGGATGAGAGCAAATTGGTTGTCCATTCAGAGGCTTATAAGAAGCTGCAATTGCACTAAGATGGACTCTTACCGAATTGGTCTTTAGACCAGAATTCGATAAGTGAAGGAGATACTCTAGTATCGATTCTAAGGGTATGCCAAGGGGGTTTAATCCCTTCTTGGAGCACCATATAGTAAAACATTTCCACTTGAAGGCATAAGATCTTCTTGTGGAAAGTTTCCTAGAAGCCTGAAGGATATCCTTTACCTGTTGGGACAGGTTGAAATCCTGGAGGTCTAAGCCTTCAACAACCAGGCCGTGAGATGCAGGGACTGGGGATTCGGGTGCCATAGCGTCCCGCTCTTTTGGGAAAGGAGATCTGGGGCATGCCCTAACTCCAGAGGTGTAGCTTGAGAGAGATGTAGAAGCACTATGAGAATCATGCGACCCCTGTCTCTCTGAAGCTTGAACAGTGTTTTGGGGATGAGGGGAATGGGTGGGAAGGCATAAAGGAAGCCCTGACCCCAGTGAAGGAGGAAGGCATCCCTTGTCTGACAATTGTGAGCCGGAATCCTGGAACAGAACCGGGGAAGTTTGGCATTCAGTGGACTTGCAAAGAGGTCTATGTTTGGAGTGCCCCAGAGATGAAATATCTTTGCCACCTGGTCCAAGTGGAGGGACCACTCATGAGGGAGCAGTACTCAACTGAGTTTGTCTGCCCAAAGGTTTTGAATGCCTGGAAGATATACCACTAGAAGGTGAATTTGATACTCTCTGGCGAGGGCCCACAGTCGTAAAGCTTCGTTGCATAACGACAGAGAGCCTGTCCCGCCTTACTTGTTCACATAGAACACTGCTACTTGATTGTCCGTCTGGACTAGTACTGTCTTGTAGCTGAGCTGGGTGTGGAATACTCGAAGAGCTAAATAGATTGCTCTTAATTCCAGGAGGTTTATGTGCAGACCAGCCTCCTGTGGAGTCCAGGTTCCCTGGGTAGAGAGATGATTCAGGTGTGCTCCCCAACCTACCTGCGATGCATCTGTTGTTAGGATGGCCTGAAAAAGGGGTTGATGAAAAGGAGACCCCATTGTCAGATTTTCTAGGGATTGCCACCATTAGAGGGACAAAATTAGTCGTTGAGAGTTTATTATTTTGTCCAATAAATGACCTGTGGCCTGTGTCCACTGTGTGGAAAGGGTCCACTGAGCTGCTCGCATGTGGAGGCGAGCATATGGGACTACATGAACTGTGGATGCCATATGTCCCAGCAACTGTAGTAGCTCTCGAGCAGTTAGGGAGGATTTCCCTGCTGCTTGAGAAGCTAGTTGCATTATGCGAAGACACCGGGCTGTGGAAGGAAAGCCCTTGCCTGTCTGTTATCTAGACAGGCTCCTATGAATTCCAGGCATTGGGAAGGAACAAGTTGGGATTTTGGGAAGTTTATTACCAACCCCAACTATTGGAGGATTCGCATTGTGCGAGACAGTGCAGTGCTAGCCTCTGCAACTGTAGGGGCTCGAATGAGCCAGTCTTCTAAGTAAGGGAAGACGAATATCCCCAGGATTCGTAGAAATGCAGGTACTACTGCCATGCATTTCATGAATACCCTTGGTGCTGAAGCTAGACCAAAGGGAAGAACCCTGTACTGGAAATGTTTTCCCCTGAAAAGGAATCGTAAGTATTTCCTGTGATCTGCATGGATCAGAATGTGAGTATATGCATCCTTTAAGTCTAGAGAGGAAAGCCAATCCTGGCTTTGAAGGTATGGCAGAAAAGTTCCTAGAGAAATCATTTTGAACTTCTCTCAAAACAAGTATTTGTTCAATTCTCTGAGGTCTAAAATGGGTCTGTGTCCTCCTGTTTTCTTTGGAATAAGAAAATAGGGGGAGTAGAACCTTGCATCCTGTTGAAGAATGGGTACCTACTCTATTGACCCTTGGGCAAGAAGTGTTGAGACCTCGTGATCTAACAGATTGTTTGCAGAGGTTTGAGAATTTAATTGCTTTAGAATTGTAGGAGGGGGCATGCTGTGAAAATGAAGCTTGTACCCTTCTCCTACAATAGACAAAGTCCAGTCTTCTGCTGTTATCTGATGCCATCTGTTGGCAAAGTGGCATAAACTGCCTGGGATATTGGGGGGTTGGGGACCCCTCAGAGGCAGGAAGGCTAAGCTCTCTAGGAAGGAGTCAAAGCCCTTGAGGGGGCTGAACCTGCAGAGCTGGTTGGGCTCTGGGGCCTTTTGGCTTCTTTTGCTGTCTAGTTTGTCCCTTTTGGGCAACCTGACCCTGAGATTGACTCTGCTGGGTATAGGAAGAATAAAATTTCCTCTTTTTGCTGAAAGAGGTTTTTTATAAGACTTCTTTTTGGCTGGAGTGGCTGTAGATTTCGACAATCTATCAAGAGTAGTATTGTCAGCATCTAACTCATTAGGCTTTTCCTGCCAGTTCTTGCCGAAGAGATTCTCTCCTGTGCAAGGAATGTTGCCTAACTTGTCCTGTACCCAAGTCTCCAAGTCTGATGCCTGAAGCCAGGCAATCCGTCGTGCGCCAATGGCAATAGCAGAGGTTCTGCTGATGTATTCAAAGCAGTCAAAGGCTGCACGATTTACAAACTTGGAGACATCTTGAGCATGCTTAACTAGAGCAAAAAAGTCTTGTCTCTTGTCATCTGGGAGAAATGGGCTCATAAGCTCCAAATCTCCTGTAACTTCCTTGAGGAACATTCCCATATGCAGTATATATGGACTGATCCTAGCTGAAAGCATGGAAGCCTGAAAAGTTCAGCGCCGAAAAGCATCCAGAATCCTGCATTCATGACCTGGAGGATTGGATGCATGCCTCTTTGCACTTTTCATCCTACGCATGGCTGACTCCACCACCATTGAATGGTGTGGCAGCTGAGCTTTTGAAATCCAGGACATGGCGGAACTTGATATATAGTATCAAGTCTCCTAGAGTGAGGAGATGTAGTCAGAGGTGTCTCCCACATTCTGAGCATGACGTTATGCAGAATTTCATGGATGGGCAGAGTGGCTGCCTCCTTTGGAGCTTTAGGATATTGGAGAATTTCCAATTTCTTTGCTGTGGGTTCCTCTTCAGGAGCCACCGTGATTGAAAGGCCCTTGGCCATATCACGAATAAAATCCTGAAAAGACATGTCCTCTGGAGGTGACATTCTGCGTTGGGGAGAAGAGGGATCCTCTGGGAGAAACCCTCTAGTACCAGCAGAATTGTCAGAGTCTTCAGAATCGGAGAATTTGAAGTATTCCTGACCACGATGCTCATGCAAAGCACGGTCCCGGTATCGATCAAAGTCGGTACCGAGTTGATCCGGTATCGATCTGTCGATTCCAGCCAAAGATGGCGTGGGAAGAATTCCCACCAGGGCCCGTACCGTCGGTACCGGTACCGGTGTCTGTAACAGTGTAGGTACCGGCATCGGTGTCGATGTTGGTACCGGTGCTCGTTGGACCAACAGTACCGCAGCTGAGAGAAGAGCTGCGATGCTGCGTTCGATAGCGAGGAACCTCTGGTCTATTGACGCTGCCGATGTCTGGGTATCGGTACCAGTGAAAACGGCCGGAACCCCTGAGCATGGCACAGGTAGTTCTTGCTAGGTCAGGGCCTCGAGAACATCCTGGAGCCCCATTGATGCTTTGGAAGCCGAAGCCTCCCGCCGGGGCTGCTTTGTCAGTGTGGTTCCCTCAAGGGCAATGCCAATGGCCTCTCGATGCTTAGCAGGAGAGCTACCCTTTGAGGACCGGCTTTTATGTTTAGTTACCTGAGATCCATGGGAGGAAGAGGAGGCCCTTGAAGATATCGATGCAATGGATCTGGCATCCGAACAAAAGAGGGTACCGAGCTTTGCAGCCCGGTTCTGTCTTCCTCTTTTAGTCATCCCCATACAGGAGATACATTCAGATGGAGAATGTTCAGGCCCTAAACATTTAAGACACCAATCATGGGCATCAGTGACAGAAATAGTATCGCCACACTTAGTACATTTTTTAAAACCACTAGTTGGTTTTTCCATGTTTTAGGAATATGGGGCCTAGTTCCCAAAATGGCACCTAGCACCAAAAAAGAAAAGTTTCTGAAGAGAAACAGCTTAAAGTATAAGGTGTTTTTTTCTTTTCAGAAAAGAAAAGAACCGGCGGTACCGGTAAGCGTCGTGCGGCAGGCAAACGCGACCACAAGAAAACAATTTTAAAGACGGAATTTTCTGTGGTGACAGGGTATGGATCCTGTCGGCTCCGCGGAAAACGAAGAACTGATGAGGGACAGTTGGAAAGCCGGGAAGGCAGCGTGCATGTGCTGAAGGATGCTCCCCAAAACGTTCCTATTGGACGCTGGGAAGCGTTCCCGCGCAGGCTCCGTCGGTATCGACGATACCCATATGTGAAGACTACATTCCTGCTTGTTCCTGGAGCTTGCTCAGTATCGCTTTGAACTTGGCACCAAGCCTTAAAAACGCCAAACCGGCACATAGTCCAGGGAAGTAGAATGCTTTCACGCTTGCAGCAAGGTATCAACCACCTTGGAGACATACCCTTTAAGCCTCAAGTGGGCCTTTTCAAGAGCCAAGCCTTAAGCAAGAACTGATCCACATCTGGCATCCGGACAGAGCCCTGCATCAGAAGGCCTGTCTCATGAGGAAGGGGGAGAAGCTCAGTCACCTGGAGCTGCACCAGGTCTGCATACCACCAATACCACATGCCCCTTATGAACCTTGACCCTCTGCAGGACGCCCTTGAACATTGGCCAAGGAGGAACAAGTAGAGAAGCTTGCCTCAGGGCCATGGCTGGACTAACACATCAAGGCTCTCCACCATGTGCTCCATGTACTCCCTGCACCTGCTGAAGAAACTGGAGGTCTTGGCATTCGCCAATATCGCCATCAAGTCCATCATGGGAATACCCCAGTGCTCCACTATCAGCTGGAATGCCGTCTCGGATGAGGACCACTCTCCCAGGTCCAAGAGATGATGGCTCAAGTAATCCGCCTGAACACTGTCTGTCCTGGCCACATGTGTCGCTGACCACAAAAGCAGATGGGCCTCCACCCACTTCCGCCGCCACCAGTGAGCTCAGAGTGCCTCCCTGCTGGTTGATGTAAGCCACAGTTGTGGCACTGTCAAACAGCACCCTCACGACCCACCCCCAAACCGTGTAAAGGAAAAACTCCAGGGTCAAATGAACTGCCCTGGTCTCCAGGCGATTGATAGGCCAGATGCTCTCCTCCAGAGACCATTGTCCCTGGGTCATGTGACCCTGGCAAAAAGCCCCCCAACCCAAGAGACTGGCATCCGTCATTAACACTACACAGTCCGGGGTCTCAAGGGGCACCCTGTCCGCAATGTGGGTTGAGTCAAGCCACCAGTCCAAACTCTCCCAGGCTCACCCTGGTAAAGCAACGTGAACCTCCATCGATTGTACCTGCAGGGACCATTGCGCCAAGAGCGCCACCTGGAGGGATCGCATGTGGAGTAGAGTCCAGGGTACTAACTCCAGGGAGGCCATCATGGAGCCAAATACCTGCAGGAAGTCCAAAGCCCTCAGGCAAGGAATTGCCTGCAACCTCTGTACCTGCCTCTGCAGCTTCTCTATCCTGCCCTCAAGCAGAAATACCATCCCCCATTGTGCATAGGGGACAGATGACTCTTGACGAAATTCATGACCCAGAGTTCCTGCAGCCAACAAATCATGCAGGATGTCACCTCTCGGCTCTCCTGCAAGGATTTCGCTCGACTCAACCAATAGTCCATATATGGGTGCACCAGAATACCCTGCAGGGCCGCCACCACCACCACCTTGGTGAAAACCTGAGGGGTGGCGGCCAGCCTTAAGGAGAGGGCCTGGAACTGAAAATGCTCCTGTGGAACATCAAAATGTAAAAGACACTGATGCTCCAGACGAATGAGGATATGCAGATATGCCTCGGAAAGATCCAAGGATGTCAAGACCGCCTGTTGCCAGACGGCCACAATGATGAACTGCAGGGACTCCATGCAAAAATGCAGAACCCGGAAGGCCCCATTTACCCCTTTCAGACACAGAATAGGGTGCCAGGAACCCTCCATCTTGGGCACCACAAAGTACATGGAGTAACACCCCATCTCCCACTCTTCTGGGGGCATGGGCACTATGGCCTCAAGCCATAGAAGGCAGTCAAGGCCGGTGAATTGCGACAGCACCACACTGAGGTCCCACTCCACCACTGGTGGGCAGACAGAAGGTTTGGATAACAGGAGACCTCACAAAAGTGTGTCACGAGAGGGTGGATGGAAAGGGACTTGCACTCGATAAGGTGGAAGTGCGCTGCGAGTGCATGCAGGTGGACCCAGACAGAGTTGAACTTCAATCCTGCCTGGGACAAGTGAAGCAAATACTGCATTACAAGCTGCACAGAGCAGGAGAACGGGTTGACCCATTGCTCTGCGCACCACAGTGAGAATATGCGCCATTTGAAGGCATAAGCCCATCTTGAGGAGATTTTACGGTAGGCCAGGAGGACCTCCTCCACCTTCCCTGAAAGACTGAAAGGAGCCAAGGCTACCCTTTCAGCAGCCAGGCCATTAGTGTCAAAGATCCCAAGTTGGGTTGTAGGAGGGAGCCTTCCTCTTGTGACAGCAGCCCCGGGGCCCTCCGCAGGAGGACCGGGGGCATGTGGATAAGCGAAGGAACAGTGGGAACCACGGTTGTCTGGGCCACTGAGGGCTATTAATATCAGAGATGCCCCATCGTACTGAAACTTGAAGAGGGTCTTAGCAATCATCAGCATGGGCGGGAAGGTGTAGAGAAGGTCCCCCTCCCCCATCCACAGGATGAGGAAGGCATCCGCTGCCACCCAGGATGGGTGTGGCTACCTGGAGCAGAATCGGGGCAGCTGCGTGTTGGCTGGACTGGTGAAAAGGTCCATCTGTGGAGTCCCCCAAAGATGGAAGAGCCAACAGGCCACTCTGGAGTCTAGCTGCCACTCGTGCGGCTGGAAGATCCTGCTCAGCCTGTCCATCAGGACGTTGTCCTGGCCTGGTAGATACATCGCCCATAGGAGCATCCCATGACGGTTTGCATATGAGCAGAGAGCTATTGTCTCTTGGCAGAGGTTGTATGACCCCATGCCCCCCTGCTTGTTGACATAGAAAATCACCACTTGATTGACTGTCTGACCAGCACTGAATAGTGCTGCAGGTGGTGACGGAAAGCTCAGAGGGTCAGGAATATGGCTCGAAGCTCCAAGAGGTTGATCTGCTGAAGACTGTCCGTCTTCGACCAACTGTCCTAAGTGCACAGGCTGTCGCAGTGGGCTCCCCAGCTCAAGAGGGAGGTATCCATGGTTAGGACCATCTGAGGGTTGGGGGCCTGGAAAGGCATCCTGGCCAGAAGGTGCTGAAGGGACTTTCCACCAGGCAAGGGAGTTGGCCAGTTGGTGTATCATCACCACCCTGTCCCACAGACAGCCTGTGGCCTGGATCCACTGGGAGCAGAGACCCCACTGAGCCACCCTCATGTGAAGACGGTTCTCCGGGATGACATGAACTGTTGACGCCATGTGGCATAGAAGGCAGAGCAGAAGGCAGGTAGACACTGATTGTTGGCGTTGCACAGCAGCAGCTAGCGCCCTGAGACGATCGGCTCTATCCCAAGAGAGGAAGGCCTTGGCCTGAACGGTGTCCAGTCTTGCCCCTATCAACTCCAGGCACTGTGTCGGGAGGAGATGGGACTTTGGGTGGTTTATTATGAATCCCAACTGTTGTAGGATGAGGATGGTGCATGCTATTGCATGATGTACCTCTGCAGCCGTGCGGGCCCTTATAAGCCAGTCGTCCAGGTAGGGAAAGATGAAGACTCCCTGGAGACAGAGGTAGGCTATGACCACCATTAGGCACTTGGTGAATACTCTGGGTGCTGAGGCCAGCCCAAAGGGTAGTACCCTGTACTGGTAGTGGCCACCTCCCACCACGAACCTGAGGCTGGGATGGATGAGGATGTGTGTGTAAGCATTCTTTAGGTCCAAGGAGCATAGTCAGTTTCCCGGCTGGAGGTATGTCAGCAGTGTTCCAAGAGAGAGTATTTTGAACTTCTCCCTCACCAGGAACCTGTTTAGTTCCAGCGGGACCAGACTGGGCTGGAAGCCTTTGGTCCTCTTGGGTATGAGGAAGTACCAGGCGTAGAACCTTTTGCCCTCGAGGTGTGTGGGCACCAGTTCCATTGCCTTGTTTGAGAAGAAGCATAACAAGCAAGTGGCGATTGGAAATCACAGATGCTTTTATTAACAGAAACCCCTATGTATTTCGGCAACAGCCTTCTTCAGGGGGTACACATCCTCAAAAGAATAATATAATATATGAATATAAATGAGAACATGGTTAAGAAATAGATTTTGGTCACTTTAGATATATCTTCACTTTATACCAATATTCCTCAGAAGGCTGCGCTTGACATTATTGCCTATGTTCTTGTCCAAAGAGATCGGCCTGTACATATTCCTACGATTTTCTTGACTCAGATGGCTGCCCTGGCAATAATAGAGAATTTTTTCTGTTTTAGAGGTATTTTTTACAAACAAATCAAAGGTGTGGCCATGGGTTCCTCCATGGCCCCAGACGTGGCTAATATATACATTGCCGATTTTAAGAAGTATCTCATGAGACACCCCTTTCAAGCACAGATTAAATTATGGAAACGTTCTATAGACGATGTTCTGATGATCTGGGACGGTCCCGAGGCCCAGTTATTTGACTTCTTTGAATGGCTGAATTCCCTAGATGACAATTTACAATTTGAAGGTACTTACAGCTGAGCCAGATTGCGTATTTGGTCATTATCATAAAGAAGAGTGAATATGGCTTTACGAGGGACCTCTTTTGTAAGACTACAGACAGGAATTCATTATTAAGATTCAACAGTTTCCACAATAGGGCTTTAAAACAGAATCTTCCAGTTAGCCAATTCCTTAGAATACGACGACTCTGCACACTTGAACAAGACTTAGAACGCAACGCCAGAGAGATGAGCGCAAGATTTGAAGCGCATGGTTACCCTAGGGAATGATTTGAAAGGCCTATGATCGTGCTAAATCCTCAGATAGGGAGGCTCTTCTCCATGGTTCTAATTGAGTTATACAAGACAAGGCTGTCTGTGTGATTACATTTTCTAGCTTATCCAGAGATATTGTTAATATCCTAAAGCAAGAATGGCGCCTCTTGGCTACCTTACCTACCTTTGCTTCCAGATAATTGACTATTGCTTACAATGTAATCAGAATTTGGCTAATATTCTGATCCCATCAGCCTTGTCTAAACCCAGAATGATTTGCAAGATAAAAGGACACTTCAAATGTGGGAGATGTTCCGTTTGCCCTAATGCTTAGTCACAAAGTCTTTCTTCCAGCACCCTATGTCACAAAAAAGGATTTTTATGCAACACTACAAATGACATATACTGTATATTATTCAGTGCCCTTGTGACTTATTGTACGTAGGGAAGACTAAAAGACCTGTCAAAACATGTATAATCAAACATAAGAGTTGTTTACAGAGATGTGTACAAGACAAACGGTTAGGTGGTTCTTCTCAATCCAGTGCATCACTAACTACAGACCTTAAGTTTCTGGTTTTCAAGGCTGTGGAACTCCATTGGCGGGGTGGTGTTACTAACAGAATCCTTCTCAGACTGGAACAACGCGACATTTATGAATTAGAGACCCTGGAACCCAGTGGTCTCAATCAAGAGGTTAACCTCTCAGTTTTTCTCTGAGCCCGTCTCCTTTGTGCTGTTTTTTCTTTTTAAAGTTTTTTTGATTCATATTTTTATTCCCCCTTATTTTAATTATGTTCCCTTATTTATTGCCTCTTATTCGTTTTTATTCGGTTTCACCGAGTTCCTTTGGCCTTTCTAACTGTTAGCATTCTCTGTCACTGCCTTGCATACAGGCCATTCTCTTTTCCTTCCATTTCCCTTTCCTTTCCTTCCCTCCCCTCTTTCCCCTCCCTTTTTTCCCTTCCTCCCCCCTTCCCTCTCCCCTTTCCCTCTTCTCCCCCTCCCTTCCTTCCCCTTCCCGTGACCGAGGGATCTCTCGAGGTTAGTTGTGCTCAAGGATGGGCTTGATATCCACGAAATTCCTTGAGGTCGAGGGCCCGGTATTTGGGAGTGATGACCCGGCAGAGCCAGGCATTAGAGCCCACTGCTGGGCCACAAAAGAAGACAGGCTGTGCTCCAAGACCGCCATCCTGGTCTTGAGGCCAGATAGCTCCGCAGCCTTCGAGGTGGACACTGAGGGGCTCGGGCCCGATGCTGGCTCCGTTGAGGGGGTCTTCAACCAAGATGGCCTCGCAGGTCCAAGGCCGGTCGTCAAATGCCAACGATTCCCAATGGAGTATTTTGGTCGGCCGCTCCTGCTCCTTCCTCTTGGACTCACGGCGAGGACTGCAGGTCCAAGACCCATGGGGCTTGCCCACTTTTCCAGGCGCATCCTCCAATGTGATCTTCTAGGGTTTCCGGCTCTTCTTGGGTTGTTCCTCTGGGCTCCGGCTGGAGGACCCACAGCCTCGGGGTTCTGAAGCAGCCATGTCTCTTCTGAGGTTCTGGAGTGGGCCCTGGTGCACGGTGTTGCTGGAGACTTCGATGCAGAGTCCGTCTTATGGAAGAAGGACTCCCGCTGCTGCTGATAGCTCTTGATGGCCTTGGAGGTCATCCTTTTACAGAGACTACAGCCCAAGGGGTCATGGTCTGGCCCTAGGCATTGGAGGTAGCAGTCATGTGGGTCAGTGTGTGACATGGTTTTGGTGCATCGACCACAATTTTTAAATCCACTGGCCGAAGCCATGGTACGGAAAATGGCCCCTGCAAGGGTGAAAACCTCTGGCCCAGTCAGGGACAAAAAAAGGCATGAAGCCCGTCGAAGTTCTCAATGGAAAGAAAAAAAAAAAGAAAAAGGAACCTGAGACATGATGCTGAGGCAGCGAGCTCGGCTCGGGGACAGGAAAGGGAACCGGTGCGCAACCGGAGAAAGGAAAAATCAGAAAAAAACCGAATACTTTTTCCAGGGAAAATAGACACACATCCAGTGGGCTCCATGGAGAAAAGGAAACTGAGGCAAGATGGCACCCTTAGGCGGAAAGGGGACCACACATGCACGGTGCATTTCCCAGAGGCTTTCTTTGAAAGCTGGGGAGAAGCTACCGTGTAGACTCCATCGGTGCCAATATCACCATATGTGAGAACTGGCTTCCTACTTGTTCCCGGAGAACATTTTGAATTTTTCTTGGACCAGGAATTTGTTTAGGTTCCCGAGATCCAGGATGGGCCTGTACCCTCCTGTTTTCTTTGGAATGAGAAAATATAGAGAGTAGAAGCCCATCCCTTCTTGAGGGGTAGGAACTCTTTCTATAGCACCATGAGATAGCAGGGTGGACAACTCTTCCTTCAAGAGTGTGCTTTAAAGGGGGTTTGTGGGAAAGTCCCCTGTGAAGCTGGTGAGGAGTAAGTCTTGGAAGTAAAGTAGATACCCCCTTTGGATGATGTTGAGAGCCCACTGTTCTGAAGTGATGAGTCTGCCTTTTATGTTCAGAGGCTGGTGATCCTGCAAAGGCAGAGTAGCAATGCTCTATAGGAAACAGTCAAAAACTAGGTGCAGGTTGTTCCTAAACCACTGGCTGGGGGCTTAGGAGCCTTGAGCTTCTTTGGTTGGCGAGGGCCCTGCTGGTGTTGCTGTTGCTGCTGAGGTTGGTAAGCAGCTGCAGGTGTGTAGGAAGGATAATATCTCTTCTTATTTTTTTTTATTTTTTTTTAGAGTAGAAAGACTTCTTGGGAAAAACCTTCCTTTTGGAGGGATCAGCCATTTTCCTGATAGATAAACATAACCCACGCATTTGGATTGGACTGGAGGGACAAACTGGAAAACAGTGGTTGCGGATCCTGGGATGCTAACATTTTGCTTTGGGGGTTTCTGTTGTTGTTTTTAAAGAGATCAGGATTTGCCTAAAAGTGCTCACTGAACCAATCCACAACAGACAGATCCAATATATTTTCTGGCACCTTCTTGAGTCCCCAAAAGTCCTACCCAGAATTTAATAGTTGCTTGTACTCTCTGACATCATGAGGTCTCTAATGGCATTCAGAATTTCCACCACACTATAGACCAGGGAACATTAGCAGGGCACATTTGTTCCTCACACTCAGGGAACTGACAGTCCCTACAATACTTTTATATTTTTTTCCTCCATGACAAAATAGATGAAAGCTCCTCTGTGAAAATTAATTAAGCCAATATTAGAGAGCACTTCCTGAGCAGTCTTTTCCTTCAGGAGAGCATCCCAGGAACACCCTTCTTGCCAAAGTGTTCTATTTTGGGCACAGAGTATCTATCCACAGCCCTACACCACCTCCACTTGATCCCACAATTATGGGGCATATTACAACCTTGAACTATATAGCCCCATAGCCCCTTTGAAGTTCTGAAGTACACACTCTGCGGTGGTCTTGCCATGAATCACCAAAGTTTTTGTTTATTTTTTTAATTTAGGATTTTCAAATTTAACAGTCCAAATTAAAGCAAAGAAATTCTCAGTGCCATTACAGAAATTATTAAGTAAACACAATCACAAAAATAAACAAGGTTTATGAGAAGTAACACACGTTAAGGGAGAGAAAAACTGAAAACATCAAAGATAAAATCAAGTAATATAGAGGATAAACATTACAGTTACAAACAAATCAATTGGATTCCATTTTATTCAAACTCCTGATCAAATCTAGGTAATATTATGGTCAATCAGAAACTTTTCTAGATGCATAGGCTCCATAAATACATAATTGTTCTCCTGAAATGTAACAAGACATTTACAGGGAAACCTTAGGAAAAAAGTACCTTCTACTGCTAATAATGTAGCACACTGGGCAAGAAATAGTTTTTTCCTAATCTGAGTGGCTCGGACCATATCTGGAAAAAGAAAAAGGTTTTGACCACAAAAGACAAGGCCTTTCTTCCTAAAAATAACATTTAAAATCTTCTCTTTTACATTGACAAAAGAAACCACATTAGTAGCATGAGAAGAAATTCCATCCTTGGAATCTTCCAAAAACTGCTTCCAATTTGCAGAAAATATTGAAACCAAGTTATCCAGCTCTCCATCTACCTTATCTATCTTATGAGTTTTGAAGAAATATAAAAGATTAGAAACCAAATATCCTCAGCATTAGAAATAGCCAAAACGTCTTTAAAATATTTTCTAAGCAAAATTTCTGGGGATAACAGCCAAGAAATAGGAAAATTCAACAATCGCAAATTTCTATTCAAATTTGCATTTTTCTACTCTTCAATATTAGCATGCAACATTAAACTATCTTTAACCGCTGACACACCAGTGGATTAAAGACAGAACATTTAGTTCTGATTCAGCGACCTGCTTTTCCAAAGTAGAAATTCTGTCATGTAAATGATGACAATTTTTAACCGAATCCTGTGAAAAGGAACAAAGCTGAGATATAGTCCCCTTTAACAGAGATTCAGTTCTTGCAACAATCTTCCACACATCTGTTAAAGATATAACTGATGAAAGACCCTCAGAGGTAGAGGTGTGACATACAGGAAATATCACAGCTTAAGGAACTTTCACAAGAGGAGATGCCGAAACAGAAGGAGAGATTTTAATCATACCTGATAAATCTCCTTTCCTTGAGTCCTGCTATATCAGTCTAAATTAATGGGTTATGCCCCCTTAGCAGCAGGTGGAGGCAGACTTGAGCAACTTTCCCTGATGTCATCAGCAGATATAACCATTGGTGCATTACAGAAAAAGTCTTCCCAAGCAGTAAAAACTGAAAAACTCAGAGAAAAAATTCAAAAAATGATTAACAAAAAACTATTGGAACAATCTGAACTCAGATTTTGCTGTCTTACTGTGTGTCTTACTGTGTGTCTTGTGATCAGGCTCTAAAAGGAAAAAAAGGGACTATAGTAGTTGGAATGGAAGGGAAGGTTGGATAGGCCATATGATCTTTTTCTGCCGCCATGTTTCTATATTTCTATTGCAACAGCTAAGACTTGAAAGGCAGTCAGATTTCCCAACCCACAGCACTGTCCTTCCAGTGCAGTTGCTGGTCTGGTCTAGCCAGGCCCGTCTTTTGCCAGTGTGAGGCCCCTGGCACCTGGCGGCCTGCAGGGGCCCCGGATAGCCCGGATCCCACATGTTGAGTCCAGCTGCCCATGTCATGGACTCCTCACTAAAGCCTGGGCCTGATGCTGTTTAGTTTCTGAGATCAGCTGTGATCAGGCTCACTCAAGGTATGTTTCATGGGCCATAATATTAACAATACAAGAATAAACAGAAATTATTAGAAAGGCCCTACCATAAATAAAAAACAAAAATGTCATTGCCACACATTAGTACATTTAGGATATTCTAAAGGTTTGTAAATGACACTTTGAGTGCTTAAATGCACAACAGTAGGACTTGGTAAGCAGAAGGACATATGCTTTATGCTCTCCAAGAAATAAAATAATCAGAATAAAAATGATTGCGCTTACTCTTAACAGGGAAAGCACAGTTACTTACCTGTAACAGGTGATCTCTGGGAACAGCAGGAATAAGTCTTCACATATGGAATGAGTCTTCACATATGGGTACGTCGGTACCAACGGAGCCTGCGTGGGAACGCTCCCCAGCGTCCAATCAGAAAGCTTTTGGGAGCATCCCTCAGCGCCTGCGTGCTGCCTTCCCGCCTTTCCAACTGTCTCTCCTCAGTTGAGTTTTATAGCTGAGACAAAGAGAGAGAGAGGAAAGGAAAGATAGAGAGATACAACTCCTAGGGGAGGTGGGTGGGTTGTGAAGACTTATTCCTGCTGTTCCCAGAGATCACCTGTTACAGGTAAGTAACTGTGCTATCTCCAGGAACAAGCAGGAATGAGTCTTCACATATGGGGACTCCCAAGCTAAGATGCCTGGAGCCCTAGCATGTTGGAGATTGAAACATGCTACACCTCATATGGCCAGGCATCCTGAGGATGGAGGGTAGGAGTTGAAAAAGAGAGGAGCTGTAGGAAACAGCTGACCTAAGATAGGACTACAGGCAAGGAGTCCTTGTATGTATGATAATCATCATGAAATATATTGAAATGAACAATCACAATATGGACCTCACCTACTGGATTGCAGGAAGTAGAGAGGCTGATAGAATCTACTAGGGATCCAGTAGAGGAATCTTCAAGGTGACCTCACTGAAGTGTAGGTGAAGGTCAAAATCTGGAAGTGACAGGTGACCCCAGGATTCAACTGGGGTAGTACAAAAACGGTAGGTCTTTAGTGAGAAGCTTTATGGAAAACGCTGAAAACTCTTTTGGCTACAGAGTTACTCATAGTTAGGAGCAAAAGAGGAAGACTGACCGATTTGGACAAACTGGCCTAGTCCTTGAGGGAAGAAGGGGTATGGGAAAAACCCCGTATTCCCAAGAAAGGACAGATGTCTGAGGAGTTGTAACCTCAGATCTACTGAAGATCCACTATGTCTTTCCTAACTGATGAGAGGTAGGAAGATATTGGAGTATGGAGCTTCAGGGATACCTGAACCTAGGGTTATGGTAAGAGCTGTCAGTACCACAGCAGTGGTTGTGTGCATAATAGCCTAAACATACTGTGGAATAGTATGAACATGTGCAAGCCCACTGTCTGGAACATATAGGAAGGAAAAAACCTTTATGAGCACAGACAGTTAGAGAGATAAGTATGTAAATACATATCTACCTATAAGGAAGTATCTCGACAGATACACACATATATTTATGTATATATATATATGTGTGTAGATATATATATATAAGGGTATATATATATAAGGGTATATATATATATATATATATGTGTTTATGGCGAGATCCAGAGGGGCATAACATATGCACACGCAGCTGACAGACATATGTATCTACAGAAATGTATATAGACATATGTACATATATGAATATATAGGTCTAAAGATAAATATCTGCAATTAAGCAGACAGAGATATGTCTATAAGAACATTCACATGGGAGATGTGAAGAGGAACGATTCATCTAATAACAAGAAGGTGGAACCTACTTGAGAAGATATAGAGCATCTGTTCCCTCTGGTTAAGATGGAGCAGGAATGCTATCCAGTGAAATAACCAGGATGGTTGCGTGAAAAAACAGAGGATAATATCAGTCTGTAAACAGCAAGTCCTGAGTCCGGTAGAACTCTAACATGGTGAATGGACAGAAAACGCATAGGATGAGATACCAGGTTGACCCACTTGAGGGACAAAGGGGGTATCATGCGTTATTTAGTTAAATATGTGCTGTCCATGAAGGATTAGGATACCATGAGGACAAGCTGCAAGGAAAAAGAGCATATTTCCTGTAGGAATTGAGTAACTCTTTAGACTGTCATGTAGGGAAGGCTTATGTCCTTTATATTAAAAGGATAGAAGGGTATAGAGAACCCTCACAGTCATGAGGAA
Source organism: Ichthyophis bannanicus (assembly GCA_033557465.1). Classification (NCBI taxonomy): domain Eukaryota; kingdom Metazoa; phylum Chordata; class Amphibia; order Gymnophiona; family Ichthyophiidae; genus Ichthyophis; species Ichthyophis bannanicus. The sequence continues at coordinate 1,372,435,972 of CM066032.1, read as the reverse complement.
TGACTGAGGAAGCCTTTTTCAACCATATAGGATAGTCATTAGAGAAAAAAACCCATGCTCTCTAGCAAGGGCCCATAGTGGAAAGCTTCTCTGTAGGATTGCAGAGAGCATTATGTAGGAGAATTGGGAAATAAAACTGGCTGTTGGAAAAAACCAGCTGCCACTTCAACTATGCTGCCAAATCCAAGGAATTGGAGATGGCAGAAAAGAAGATAGTGAAAATAAGTTTGAAGTGATAAGGATTATCCAAGACAGATGAAGCACTATCTTGGAAGCACTACTAAGGCTAGACAGAAAGTAGTGGAAGACAAGACTGGAACTTGTAGAAAAGTACCAGTAGTCCAATCACTGGAACTCCTGCATGGGAAGCTGCTGAATAGGACAGCAGAGAGAATCTTTCTGTTTTTAACAGAGAAAACAGACAGAACAAGAGGAGAAAATCCTGTCCCTGTCTGATGAGCTGCCCAGATAAAAGAAGGGAGTTTACTCAAGAGAAAAAACTCCACACTGGAATGGAAAGGAAGACTAGAAAGGCTAAGAAAGCCTTCCAGTGGTATGGTACCACTCTTACAGGGGAAACCCTGGAAAAGAGGGTAGAGAAAAATAGGAGCTGAAGGGTGACTTGCCATATGGTAAGTCTGTAGAAGGAAAAAAATTCATGTTGGTACAGAAAAACTATCATGGGATAGTTGGTAAACCTCTCTTCATGGCAGGAAGAGGAGGAAAACCCTGTGACCCATAGACATGAATATCCTGACAGCTCAGCATACCTAAGAGCAAGTGGATGTCCTGAGAACAGGAATCCATGTGTAGAGAGTTTTAAATGAAAAAACAGTGAAAAACGTCTGCTGAGAAGAAGTGAACTGTAGGTTATAAAGAGATTAATCAGAACCCTATTGCAGGGTTTATTTTGCCTGGCTAGAGTTTGGATTCTTCAGACCAGGGCGAGGTTTCCCCTGCTTGGGAACATCTGTATGATGGGCAGGAGAAGAGTAAAACCTTCTCCTCTTAGGGAAAGAAGGTTTGGTAGGGCATTTCCTACCTACTGGGGAAGGAGAAGGCTTAGGATAGCCCTCAGAAACAGGGAAGTCAGTGGAGCACTGAGCAACCTGATGTAAAGACTCCTTATTGAAGAGATTTTCTCCAGTGCAAGGAGTATTACCCAGTCTTTGTTGTGCCCATTTGTTCAAGTCTGAAGCTTGGAGCCAGGCTCTACGTCGTGCTCCTATGGCTATAGCAGAGGTTCTGTTAACAGACTCAAAGGAGTCTAGTGAAGCACGAGTAAGAAACCAAGAGATATTTTGACTATGACTAAGTAGTAAGGAATAGTCTGCAGTCTTGGGCTCTGAAAGAAAAGGAGTCAAAAGATACAATTTCTTTGTGACCTCCTGAAGGGATAGACTCATATAAAAAATATATGAGAGAATCCTTGTTGACGGCATAGATGTTTGGAAGGTTTGACGTCCAAAGGCATCTAGTGTTCTAGACTCACGACCTGGTGGGTAAGAAGAGTGCTTCTTCTTACTTTTCACCTTCCTCATTGCTGATTCCACCACAATAGAATGATGGGGAAGTTGAGTCTTTTGAAACCCTGGAGAGGGGGGCACCAGATACAGATCAGTTGCTCTAGAAGGTGAGGAAACCCTTAAAGGTGCTTCCCACATTCTTAGAAGAAGATCCTGCAAAGAATGATGTAAAGGAAGCATTATATTTTCCTTTTCTCCAGAAGAGCCTTGTGTAGGATCATAGCCAGGGATAGGAATAGCAAGGGATGTTGCCATGTCAAGAAGAAAATTCTGAAAAGAAGGATCTCCAATGGGAACCATCCCTGGACAGGCTAGACTTGAAGAACTAGCCTGGGCACCGGAGGATGTACTTGCCCGGTGCAGAAAAGGATCCCTAAGGGATGGATACTGGTACTGGAGGTTATGACCTGAGACAGTCAGTACTGCATCGTCCATGCCAGGTATCGACTCCAAACTAGGTATAGAAAGGAGCGACCCTGGTGAAAAAAGCATGGAAGGAGCTGGTCCCGATGTTACTGCAGGTACCGGCACCGATACCGATACCGGTAGCTGTGCCGGAATCGGAGGCGATACCGACATCGAAGCAGTCATCGGAGGCTGCTCAAGCGGTACCGAGGTAACCGAAAACCTTTGGTGATTACCCTCGGTACCGAGCATCCGGAACCGGTAAGCGTCGGTTCCGAGACACGTCGGTACCCAGTCTTCCAGACTAGAAATTGATTCCAGACTCGGCATCAAAGGAAGCGAGTCTATCGATGCATGTCTAGAAGGTACTGACGTCGGTGGTAGTATTGGTGGTGATGCCGATACTGGAAAGTCAATCTGGGACGTATCGATCGGTCCCGAAGGTACCGAGAACGCCAGATGACGATCCCTGGTGAGGAGTGGATCGCTCAACACCAGTGCCGATGCCGGGGTATCGGTACCGCTCGAAGCGGATGCCACCACCGAGCATGGCTCAGGTATGTTCTGTGAGGGGTGAGCCCCAGGAACAACCTGAAACCCCTGAAGGGCTTTGGAGACCGAAGACTCCCGCCGGGGTTTTGAAGCCAATAGACTCTTGAGGGCAAGGCCGGAGCAGTCATCATGCTCAGCATGAGACCTACCACTCAAGGATTGGCTAGTCTTAACAGACTGTTTGTGGGTTACCTGATCCTGTAGAGATGAAGAAGAAATGGTCGGTGCCCTGACACTGGAAGGGAACTCGGTATCGAGGGAAACTCGAAATGGAAAATTTCTTCTCATAATATTGTAGCCTAATGGCTCCAGAGGAAAATGGTCAGGACCCAAACATGTTAGACACCAGCTCTTGGAGTCTAAAAACAAAACTGTACTGCCACAGTTAAGGCACTTCTCAGGAAAAGAGGGTGGCAGCTCCATAATGGAGAGGCCTAAAGGCCCAAAACGTTTAAGACAGAAACTGAGGGAAAAAATATTCCCTGAGTTTAAGAAAAAGAAAAAACACCGGTGGTACCGGTGGAGTCGGGGAGACAGCCGTGACCACAAGAAAACAAAGAATTAAAGAATTAAAGAAAAAATTTTCTGCGGTGACAGGAGGACGTCCTGCCGGCTCCGCGGAAAAACGAAAACTGAGGAGAGACAGTTGGAAAGGCGGGAAGGCAGCATGCAGGCGCTGAGGGATGCTCCCAAAAGCTTTCTGATTGGACGCTGGGGAGCGTTCCCGCGCAGGCTCCGTCGGTACCGACGTACCCATATGTGAAGACTCATTCCATATGTGAAGACTCATTCCTGCTTGTTCCTGGAGATCATGGTAAAGTAAACACAAAAAAACTTGATTTTCCAAACTCTGCTGCTTCAAGTCAACGAAAGTGAGCAGAGCTTATGGATTCTAGAATCCCTGAGCTTATTCTACTGCCAAAACTCAACCCCTTCACTTAACACGTATAGAAGGAAACCTTTCTCAAGCAAACTAAAAAAATCTACGAAACCAAACAAATAAGATATATGGATGGAAGGAATCAATTTTAGAAAGAAAAGCAGTGGGGATTTATGGAATTTAGCATATCTGTCAGATGAAGTATTAAACTCTGCAAAAAAGCTAAAGCCTAAGAAGCAACGCTCAGGTTCTCTCACCACCTCCGAAGGTTTGCTGAGTTGGACTGGAGATTTTTATTTATTTAAAGTCGGACAGAGTCTGGAAACGCCAGGTGCTGCTAACCTGAGAGTTAACGACGACGAGCCCCTGCATCGCTCTCCTCCTCCCTCCAGCTGAGCCGAGACCCAGCCGGAGGAAGTGAGGGGAGAGGGAGGGTGCACGATGATGCAACTGGCTGCCGATCTTTGATTAAAATCTCTCCTTCTGTTTCGGCATCTCCTCTTTTCAAGGACTAGAAAAAGGGACTGCTACTTCTGGAGAGAGATCTGCAATTGTGAGTATATACTTCTGGGAATTTTCTGAAAGGACTTCTTTGTATTAAAGCTAATTAATCTGTGAACCCAGTGTTTTTTGTTAAATCAGTCAGGGCCTAGTAGCAGCAGTTTATGTTTAAATTTAAAACACAGAAGAGAACTTTCTGGTTACATTTCATACCCAGCAGAGAGCTTGTAGTTTAAATTTAATAGTCTCTCCTGGCCTAGTATCAGCAAAGTACTTTTAGTTTAAATTTAAAACACAGAAGAGAGCTTTCTGGCTGAATTTGGAACCCAGCAGAGAGCTTGTAGTTTACATTTAATACTCACTCAGGGCCTAGTATCACCAAAATACTTTTAGTTTAAATTTAAAACACAGAAGAGAGCTTTCTGGTTAAATTTAAATTTAGAACCCAGCAGAGAGCTTGTTATTTAAATTTCATAATAAGTCAGAGCCTAGCAGCAGCAAAGAGCTGTAATTTAAATCAAATCAGAATATAACTTAGCATAAAAGCTTTATAGGTACTTACACGTCTTAAAGGAAAGGAGGTGCTCTCAGGTGAAGCTCGTTATCCAAATCAGTCATACACCAAGGACCTGAGATTAATTAAGCTTCAGGTGAACAAGGTATATTAAGTGTATTAGGTACAGTTTTATTAGTATAAATATCCATAGCAACCCTTAGTAAGTAAAGAACTTAAAGCTCTAAACACAAGCTTAAAAATAAGATGCAGACAGCAGTCCAGCAGCGAGATGGGGGCTTTCCAGTCTTTTGCATTGAGTGTCACATGAATGATTTTCTCCCAGTTGGTGAGAGGTCTTACATATGCACTAGGTGCAAGGAGCTTTTTGCTCTCAGGGAACAAGTCCGTTCTCTAGAGGCTAGAGCAGCAGACTTGGAAGACATAAGAAAGACAGAGAGGTACGTAGACGACATCTACAGGGATATAGTCCTGAAGTCCCACCTCCAGTCTGGCAGCGTCCCTGTTGCCATGGAGGAGAGAGGTCACGTGACAGGAGAGCATCACCCTGGTGTGGCAGGAGGTGATCCTGTAACTAGGACCTGTCCTCCAGGTGATGTAAAACCCTCTCGCACCGAGGAAGTTTCCCCAGGATCATGTGCCAATGAGGGAAGGGTTAGGACAGCCGTTATAGTTGGTGATTCGATCATTAGGCATGTAGATAGCTGGGTGGCTGGTGGACATAAGGATCGCCTGGTAACATGCCTGCCTGGTGCGAAGGTAGGGGACCTCACGCGCCACCTAGATAAGGTCTTACTAAGATAGTGCGGGGGAGGAGTCTGCTGTCTTGGTACATATCGGTACCGAAGACATAGGAAAATGTGGTAGGGAGGTTCTGGAGGCCAAATTTAGGCTTTTAGGTACAAAGATGAAATCCAGAATTTCCAGGGTAGCGTTCTCCAAAATGCTTCCTATTCCACGCGCAGGACCCTTAGCAGAGCTCCAGAGTCTCAATGCGTGGATGAGAAATGGTGCAGAGATGAGGGGTTTGGATTTGTTAGGAAAAGGGGAACATTCTGGGGAAAGAAGGGGCTCTTCCGAAGGGTTGGGCTTCATCTTAACCGGGATGGAACCAGGCTGCTGGCATTAACCTTTATAAAGGAGATAGAGCAGCTTTTAAACTAGATAATAGGGGAAAGCCGACAGTCGCCCAAGAGCGCATGGTTCGGAAGAATGTATCTTGAAGGATACTACCAAAAGCAGAGAGGTTCCAAAAAAGAGTAAAGTAGCCCAAATGCCCTCGAGAATGGAGCAGACAGAGCTTAAAGATCCCAAATTACCCATGCCTACCAATAGCCAGATTAATATTAATAAAATACAGTCTCTAAAATGCTTGTATGCAAATGCTAGAAGTCTAAACAATAAGATGGGAGAGTTAGAATATATAGCACTAAATGAGAAGTTAGATATGATTGGAATATCAGAGACATGCTGGAAGGAGGACAACCAGTGGGACACTGTGATACCTGGGTACAAACTATATCGTAATGACAGAGCTGATCAAATTGGTGGAGGGGTTGCACTCTATGTTAGAGAGGGCATTGAGTCAGAAAAGATTAAAGTTTTGAAGGAAAAAAAATTTGCTGTAGAATCTCTATGGATTGAAATTCCATGTAAAAAGGGGAAGGCGATGGCAGTGGGGGTGTACTATCGACCGTCTGGCCAGAATGAACAAATGGATGATGAAATGCTCAAAGAAATCAAGGAAGCTGACAAAAGTCACAACAGAATAATAATAATGGGTGATTTCAATTACCCCGGTATAGACTGGGTCAGTGTCACAGCAGGACATGCTAGGGAGATAAAGTTCCTAGATGAAATAAATGACTGCTTCTTGGAGCAGCTGGATCATGAACCAACCAGAGGGGAAGCCATATTAGACCTAGTCCATAGTGGAACACCAGATCTAGTGCAAGAGATAAGGGTGTTGGGGCCACTTGGCAATAGTGATCATAACATGATCGCATTTGATTTAATTAGTAGAGGAGGGATAGTAAGGAAATCCACAGTACTACCTTTTAACTTTCGAAAGGGAGACTATGATAAAATGAGGAAAATAGTTAAGAAAAACTAAAAGGAGCGGTTCCAAAGGTTAAAGACTTACATCAAGCTTGGGTGTTGTTGAAAAATACTATCTTGGAAGCACAGACCAGCTGTATTCCACGCTTTATGAAAAGTGGAAGGAAGTCCAAAAAACTGCCAGCATGGTTTAAAGGTGAGGTCAGAGAGGCTGTTGTTGCCAAAAAAGCATATTCCAGGAAATGGAAAAAAGAGCCAAATGACAAAACCTGGAAACAGCACAAGCACTGGCAAGTCAAATGCAAGGCATTGATAAGGCAGGCAAAGGGAGAATATGAGAAGAAGCTTGCTGCGGAAGCAAAAACGTGAAATAAAGACTTTTTCAACTACATTCGTAGCAAAAAACCTGTGACAGAATCAGCTGGTCCTTAAGATGATAGAGGGGTAAAAGGGGCACTTTAAGGCGACAAGGCAATAGCGGAGAGACTGAATGAATTCTTTGCTTCGGTCTTTACTGAGGAAGATGTAGGGATGTTACCCATGACTGAAGTGGTAATTTAAAGGTGTGGAAGAATTGAAGGAAATATCGATACATCGGGAAGATGTATTACAACTATTAGATAAACTGAAGAGTAGCAAATCACCTGGGCCAGATGGTATACATCCAAGGGTGTTGAAAGAACTGAAATATGAGATTGCAGACCTGCTATTAGTAATCTGTGAATTTTTATTAAAATCATCTGTAATACCTGAAGACTGGAGGATCACCAATGTAACGCTAATTTTTAAAAAGGGTTCCAGGGATGATACGGGAAACTACAGACCAGTGAGTCTGACGTCAGTACCGGGAAAAATGGTAGAAACCATCGTAAAGAACAAAATTACTCAGCATGTAGATAGTCATGGCCTAATGGGAGACAGCCAACATGGCTTTAGACAAGGAAGATCTTGCCTTACTAATCTGTTATGGCTTTTTGAAGGTGTGAACAAACAGGTGGACAAAGGTGAGTCAGTTGATATAGTGTATCTGGACTTTCAGAAAGCCTTTGACAAGGTCCCTCATCAGAGACTTTTGGCAAAACTAAAAAGTCATGGGATAGGAGGCAGTGTACTATTGTGGATCAGGAACTGGTTAAAAGATAGAAAGCAGAGGGTAGGGCTAAATGGCCAATTTTCCCAATGGAGAAAGGTGAATAGTGGTGTACCCCAGGGATCTCTGCTGGGTCCGCTGCTTTTTGACATATTCATAAATGACCTAGAAAAGGGAATAACGAGTGAGGTTATCAAATTTGCAGATGACACAAAACTATTTAAAGTTGTTAAAACCCAAGAGGTTTGTGAAAAATTGCAAGAGGATCTTGATAAATTGAAAGACTGGACATCAAAATGGCAGAAAACTGGACAAGTGCAAAGTTATGCACCTAGGGAAGAAGAACCCAAACTATGGTTACACGATGCAAGGTTCCACATTAGGAACCACCACCCAGGAAAAAGATTTAGGCGTCATTGTGGATAACATGTTAAAACCCTCGGCCCAGTGTGCAGCGGCGGCCAAGAGAGCAAATAGAATGCTAGGTATCATTCGCTTCCAACTCTCTCGTATTACCGAAGGCAATCACGAAGTGCTCTCAAGCCACTAGATCCAGAGCCTTTTCCTACTTTTCACCATCATGCTGGAACGCTCTACCATCAGGCATCAGAACCATCAGTGATCTCTCCCAGTTCAGAAAAGCACTGAAGCATCACCTATTTCTGCAGCACTACGATGTTTTGGATACCCCCTCATACCAACCCACCACCACACCCCAGGCCAACAACTTAAACCCATGCACTTCTCATTCTTAATCTGTAGATCCGTAATCTCACTTTGCACCTCCTCTCACCAAGAGAAATGTACCTAGTTTCACATAACCCTACATATAGCTGCATTTATGTTTTATGTTTTATGTTTTATTACACTTGATAAAAACCGCCTTTCATGGAAAGCAAAGCGGTGTACATTTAAAATTCAATAAAAGGAGGCCAAGGCCAACGGAAAAGGAAAAGAAATACAATGGTTGACAGGACAGCTAAAATCAAGAGAGACAGGACAAGACATAGACAAGGAGTAAGCTGGGAGGAACGAAAGGAGGGCAGAGGTATCATACAAAAGGAGAGGGAACATTAAACGCCAAGGAGAACAGATGTGTTTTTAACTGTTGTTTGAAGCTGGTGAATTGTGGATCAAGACGGAGAGCGGGAGGGAGGGCATTCCACAGGGCAGGAGCGGCAAAAAAGAAAGCGGAGGAGCGGGTAGATTGCAAGTGAGCACGAGAGGGTGCAGGAAGGGTAAGACGGTTGAGGTGAAAGGAACGGGGAGTGTATTTAGGAGAGTGAAAGAAAAGAAGGTCTGTTAGATATTGAGGAGTGCTAGTGTGAAAAGCTTTGTGAGTCAGTATCAGAAGCTTGAAAGTAAACCGGAAAGGTATAGGCAACCAGTGAAGGTGAAAAAGCAAAGGAGTTATGTGATCCCAGGGAGAGGAACAAGTGACCAAGCGTGCAGCAGTGTTCTGGATACGACGGAGACGGGTAAGTTGAGATTTTGGAAGACCGATAAAGAGGGAGTTAGCAAAGTCTACCCGAGACATGACTAAGGATAGAACCAAGGTGACGAGAGCTGAGGGGAGAGAAAAGGACGAATAGAACGGATCTGACGAAGAAAAAAGAAAGATGTGGTAGTGACATGTGATATGTGAGAGTGAAAGGATAGATCAGAGTCAAAAAGTACACCGAGGTACCGGAAGGTGGAGACCAGAGGTACAGGGGAACCAGAAAAGGAAGGAGCCAGAGTGGGGGAAGGACCTCCGTGAGTGAACCAGATCGCAATAGTTTTAGCAAGATTCAAGTGGAGACAATTGGTAGAGAGCCAGCCAGCAACAGCAGTGAGACATGAATCAAGAATAGAGAGATCAGGACAGGAAGGGGAAGTGTGATGGAGCAGTAGAATGTCATCTGCGTATAGAAAAGTAGAAATACCAAACTGCTGTATCAGGGACGCAAGGGGGGCTAGGAAGAGGTTAAAGAGGAGAGGAGCAAGAACTGAACCCTGAGGGACCCCACAAGAGAGAGTGTAAGGATCAGAGGAGGAAGAGGAAGGGGAAGGGGAAAGGACCGCGCAAGACCTAGAAGATAGAAAGGAGTGAAACCAGTGAAGTACAGTGCTGCAAAGGCCAGCATCCCGAAGCCGGTGAAGAAGAAGAGAGTGGTCAACTAAATCAAAGGCAGCTGAAAGATCCAAAGCAACCGCCACCGAGATGTCACCACGATCATGTGCTACATGTAAAGCGTTGGTGAAGGCAAGAAGGATAGTTTCAACACTGTGACCGGAACGGAACCCAGACTGACGGGGGTGAAGGAAGTTAATAGAGTCGAGGTGATGGGATAGCTGGGCAAAAAACAAATTTCTCCAAGAGTTTAGAAAGAAAAGGAAGATTTGAAACAGGACGATAGTGAGCAGGAACCAGAGGATCAAGTGAAGTGTTCTTAAGAATGGGGCGAATTAACGCGTGCTTCCAGGATGACGGGAAGATCCCAGTGGAAAGACTAGAGTTGAACATAGAGAGAATGAAAGGAAGAAAGCCTAGAGAAGGGGTTAGTAGCCAGGAGGAAGGAATGGGATCAAGAGAACAGGTGGTTTTCTTGGAGATAGAGAGAAGATGAAGAAGCTCAGGGGGAGTGATTAGCTCAAAAGAGGCCCAGAAGTGAGAAAGGCAAGAGGTAGGAGGGGGGGAGGGAACAGGGGGCGGAGAGGTAATGGGGGGAGGACAGGAAGGCAAGGATGATCGTAGAGAAGAGACCTTGTTGCTGAAGAAGGAAGCGAGTAGTGATGGAGGTGGAAAGGAAGAGACTACTGGAGTGGAAGGAGAAGCCTGAATGGATGTAAGAGTACGGAGAACAGAGTAGAGGTGCCTAGTCTGATTCGGGGCAGTAGAGATTGCAGTTGAAAAATAAGAACGCTTGGCGGAGTGCACTTGTGAGCGGTAGAAGGAATGTTGAGCGTGGAAGGTAGATAAGGTCGCTGGGGAGGGAGATTTGCGCCATAGCCGTTCTGCCCTACGAAGTTGGGAACGGAGGAGTCGGAGACCGCTGTGATACCATGTGTGAGAGGAATGACGGTGGCTAGAATGAGGACGGAGAGGGGCAATAAGGTCAAGAGCAGAGGAAAGTGACGAAGACCAGAGGATTGCTTGGGAATTGGGGGATAGTAGAGAAAAGTCAGATGGAAGGAGATCTGTAGCCACAGGAAATTGCAGGAGTGTATGGGAGTTAAGGACACGACGTAGCTGTTGTGGCGGTGACGGAGAGGAAGTGGGGGAGGTGGAAGACTTTGCTGGACCGAAGCATGAGGCGGAAAGGCAGACGTGGTCCGACCAGGGAAGGGAGGTGGAGTGGATGTTTGATAGAGAAAAAGTGGAGGAGGAGGGGGTGAGGAGTAGGTCAAGCGTATGACCTGCCTGGTGAGTAGGAAGAGTAACATGCTGTGTCAGAGAGAGATCATGAAGGAGAGTGAGGAAAGTATGTTCCCTACAGGAAGAGGGGGCATCAACGTGAAGGTTGAGGTCTCCTGCAATGAGGATCTGAGGAAAGGCTAAGGTTACATCTGTAAGAGTTAACAAGAGGGCATCCCAGAGTTCCGAGCGAAGAGCAGGAGGAGAGTAGATAAGAAGGATATGGATGGCGGGTGAAGTATGAAGGCGAAGTAAGAGAGATTCCGGGTAGTGCAACAGAGAGGAGGATATCTGTGTGTACTTAAGTGATGGATGGATTAAAGCAGCGACCCCACCACCTGGGCGACCGGGGCGAGGAACGGAAATGGCCGAGAAACCAGGTGGCAGACAGCGGGCGAGCAAAGCATCCTCGCCGTCTTTGAGCCAGGTTTCTGTAATAAGAATGAGGTCGAGAGAGAGCTGAAGAACGAGGTCCTGAATGAGAAGGGTCTTATTGCGCAGGGACCGACAGTTGACCAGACCAAGAGAGAGATGAAACTGTGAAGGGTTAGGAGGGAGACAAGATTGAGAAGGTGAAGGAAGTGTGGAGACAGAGAAGGGACAGAGATGGAGATTTGCGGTACAGCGAGAGCGGTAGCGGAGAGGCTTCAGTGGCCTCCTGCCCCAGAGAACAGGGATAGAGGCCATGGGAGAATGAGAATATAGGAAAGGGCAGGCAGAATAATGTACCGATCCACCTACCAGCCCTAGATTAAAAGCAGATCCAGGGGAGCAATGCAATGACGTAGAAAGAAGGACAGGATTGAAGAACTGAGAGGGAAGTAATACAGAATGTAAAACACTAAGCCAGAGAAAAAGCACGGGAAGTCCTCTGCGGCCGGAGCGGCCCCAAGGAGGGCACCTAAGGAGCACTCCTTCGGTGCGCGCCCCAGTCGCGCGCCGCGGCGACGGGCGCCGCAGGCGCCGATGTTTTATACTGTAGGGGCAGCGTACCTCGCTGAGCAGGAGAGCTGGGAGTGACTTCCGGAAGGGCCGAGGCCCAGGAAGGAGCAGGTGAGAGCAGGCCCGATTGGAAAGGGCACACACTCGCTGAGCAGGAGAGCTGGGAGTGACTTCCGGAAGGGCCGAGGCCCAGGAAGGAGCAGGTGAGAGCAGGCCCGATTGGAAAGGGCACACACTCGCTGAGCAGGAGAGCTGGGAGTGACTTCCGGAAGGGCCGAGGCCCAGGAAGGAGCAGGTGAGAGCAGGCCCGATTGGAAAGGGCACACACTCGCTGAGCAGGAGAGCTGGGAGTGACTTCCGGAAGGGCCGAGGCCCAGGAAGGAGCAGGTGAGAGCAGGCCCGATTGGAAAGGGCACACACTCGCTGAGCAGGAGAGCTGGGAGTGACTTCCGGAAGGGCCGAGGCCCAGGAAGGAGCAGGTGAGAGCAGGCCCGATTGGAAAGGGCACACACTCGCTGAGCAGGAGAGCTGGGAGTGACTTCCGGAAGGGCCGAGGCCCAGGAAGGAGCAGGTGAGAGCAGGCCCGATTGGAAAGGGCACACACTCGCTGAGCAGGAGAGCTGGGAGTGACTTCCGGAAGGGCCGAGGCCCAGGAAGGAGCAGGTGAGAGCAGGCCCGATTGGAAAGGGCACACACTCGCTGAGCAGGAGAGCTGGGAGTGACTTCCAGAAGGGCCGAGGCCCAGGAAGGAGCAGGTGAGAGCAGGCCCGATTGGAAAGGGCACACACTCGCTGAGCAGGAGAGCTGGGAGTGACTTCCGGAAGGGCCGAGGCCCAGGAAGGAGCAGGTGAGAGCAGGCCCGATTGGAAAGGGCACACACTCGCTGAGCAGGAGAGCTGGGAGTGACTTCCGGAAGGGCCGAGGCCCAGGAAGGAGCAGGTGAGAGCGTGAGAGCAGGCCCGATTGGAAAGGGCACACACTCGCTGAGCAGGAGAGCTGGGAGTGACTTCCGGAAGGGCCGAGGCCCAGGAAGGAGCAGGTGAGAGCAGGCCCGATTGGAAAGGGCACACACTGGAGAGACACAAAACAAGCCACAAATAACTAGCAAGCCAGCAGGAGAACAGCATAGAGAGGAGAATTTAGTTGCTTTGTACATAGTTATCATGTTTCACTGTTCAAGAAACCTGTTTAATGTATATCCAAGTTTATTTTACCTGTTCATTGTAAGCACAGATCAATTAATTGAGACGTGTGGTTTTTATGTTCACTGTAAACCGCACTGATGTCAAATAGCGCGGTATAAAAGAAACTGTAAATAAATAAATAAATAAAAATAAGGAAAGGAATGGAAAATAAAACAAAAGATATTATAATGCCTCTATATCGTTCCATGGTGAGACTACACCTTGAATATTGTGTGCAATTCTGGTCGCCGTATCTTAAAAAGGATATAGTGTTATTAGAAAAGGTTCAGAGAAGAGCCACCAAAATGGTAAAGGGGATGGAAGGATACTCCTATATAGAAAGGCTAAAAAGGTTAGGGCTCTTTAACCTGGAAAAGAGACAGCTGAGGGGAGATATGATAGACTAATAAAAGAAAATATTTTTTGACTCAACGTGTAATCAAACTCTGGAATTTTTTACCGGAGGATGTAGTAAGAGAAGTTACTCACCTGTAACAGGTGTTCTCCAGGAGCAGCAGGAATCAGTCCTCACATATGGGTGACGTCGGCGCCGACGGAGCCCCCATGCGGAGCATTTCCCCAGCTTTCAAAGAAAGCCTTTGGGAATGCAGCGCGCCTGCATGGTCCCCTTCCCGTCCAAAGGTGCCATCTTGCTCAGTCTGATGACATAGCTAAAAGACAGCAAAAATCAAAATAAAATATATGACTGCAACTCCAGGGGAGGAGGGAGGGTCGTGAGGACTGATTCCTGCTGCTCCTGGAGAATACCTCTTACAGGTGAGTAACTACTCTTTTTCCAGGACCAAGCAGGAAGTCAGTCCTCACATATGGGACTCCCCAGCTCTAAGCTACCGGGAACCCAAAGCTGAAAAAATGGCTCCCTCTGCAGAGCCTCAGCATCCATGATAAGAATATCCTCTGAGAACGCCCCCATACGGTAGCCCAACACAAGGGCCGGAGGGTAGGAGTTGCCTAAACCTCAAAGAGATTGCGGAGTAACGCCTGTCCGAAAGCACTGTCCCTTCGGAACTCTCTCTCGAGGCAGTAGTGGGCTGCAAAAGTCTGGCTTGAAGACCAAGTAGCGGCCCGGCAGATGTCTGCCAATAGAACAGAGCGGAGATGAGCTACTGACGCGGCTTTTGCCCTGACATGGTGGGTCGTGACTCGACCCTGCAAGGAGAGGCCGGCTGCCTTGTACGCCCAGGGGATACAATCTGCTAACCAAGTGGACAAGGTATGCTTGGAGACAGGCAACCTCAGTTTATTAAGGTCAAAGGAGACGAAGAGCTGAGTAGACCTTCGGTGCCCCCACGTACGTTCTATGTAGAAGGACAACGCCCTCTTACAGTCCAGGGTATGAAAGACTGTTTCAGCCCAGCTGGTATGCAGCATGGGAAAGAATGTCGGAAGAACCACCTCCTGGTTGAGGTGGAAGGAGGAGACAACTTTTAGAAGGAACTTCGGATGGGTCCGTAGGACCACCCTGTTCCTATAGAACTGTGTGTACGGTCTATCAGAAACCAGAGCTTGTAGTTCACTCACATGTCTAGCTGAGGTAAGAGCTACCAGGAAAAGAGCCTTCCAAGAAAGGTAGCGTAAATAGCAAGTAGCCATCGGCTCAAACGGTGGGTGAGTAAGTTGTTGCAAGACCACGTTCAAATCCCACTCAGTGACAGGTGGACGAATCGGAGGCTTGAGCAAAAGCAGGCCTCTGAGGAAGCGGGACACCAAGGGGTAAACCGACAGAGACTGTCCCTCCACCGGTGAGTGGTGTGCTGATAGAGCACTGAGGTGGACCCGAACAGAGTTGAACTTAAGGCCCAGGTCTGACAGGTGAAGTAGGTATTGTAGTACTACTGGCACAAGGCAGGAGAAAGGATCTTCATTGTGCTGAGCACACCATAATGAAAACCTACGCAACTTGAGGGCATAGGACTTTCTGGTGGATTGCCTCCTCGAGGCCAAGACCACCTCCTCAACTTCCCTAGGTAGAAGCAAGGGAGCTAGCACTATCCTTTCAGCAGCCAGGCCATCAGATTGAGGGATCTGAGATTGGGGTGTAGAAGGGAACCATGATCCTGAGACAGGAGACCGGGTTGCAACCCCAGAGGGAATGGAGTTTCCAAAGCCAACTGCAGAAGAAGTGGAAACCACGGCTGCCTCGGCCATCTGGGGGCTACCAGAATCACTGAGGCCTTGTCCCGGAGAATCTTGAACAGAGTTCGGGCCACCAGGGGCGTGGGAGGAAAGGTATACAGGAGGCCTGTAGACCAAGAGATCAGAAACGCATCTGCTGCCATTCTCAGAGGATGCGGCTGTCTGGAGCAAAACCTGGGCAGCTGACGGTTCAGTGGACTTGCAAAGAGATCGATGGATGGAAGTCCCCATCGTAGAAAGATCTGCTGAACCACCAGTGGATGCATCTGCCATTCGTGAGGCTGGAGGATCCTGCTTAGTTTGTCTGCCAAGAAGTTCTCCTGACCGGGTAGATAAACTGCTTTGAGAAACATGCCTTGTTTGACTGCAAAGGAGCAAAGGGCCTGCGCCTCCTGACACCAGAGCCTGGACCCTGTGCCCCCTTGCTTGTTCACATAGAACATTGCGACCTGATTGTCTGTCTGAATTAAGACAGACTGGTGAGAGAGGGCATGATAAAAAAGTCTGTAGAGCTAAGCGGATTGCTCGCAGCTCCAAAAGATTGATCTGCTGTGTGGCCTCCTGAGGAAACCAGAGGCCTTGAGTGCACATGCCCTGGCAATGTGCACCCCAGCCCTTTAAGGAAGCATCAGTCGTCAGCACCCTTGTGTGTGCTGGGGCCTGAAAGGGTACCCCCCTGAGAAGATTTGGGAGATGTAGCCACCATTGCAAGGAGTTCAAGAGTGGTCTGGACACCTTTACTCTGTCTCGGAGGTCGCCATTGGCTTGCACCCACTGAGCTCTGAGGCACCACTGAGCCGCTCGCATGTGCAGGCGGGCATTCAGGGTCACATGCACCGTGGATGCCATGTGGCCCAGGAGCCGCAGAAAGTGTCTAGCGGAGACCTGAGGATTGCTTTGGAACTGGTTGGCCAAGTCCATTAGCCTCTGGGCCCTGTCCTTGGGCAAGTAAGCTCTTGCTTGTAAGGTGTTGCCACCAGGTGCCCCTAGTGGTTGGTTGGAGTAAGGGCATCTGGCGCATTTAATTAATTTTTAAGGAGTGATTGACCTAAAGGACCTAGAGGATTCTGGTTCTTGTAGTACAGAACTCCTTATGAAGAACGATTCAAGCCAAAGTGTAGAGTAACAAGGCTTTATTTCCCCGGTCAACGCTAAGGTCCAGTAAGACACAAAGAAAGTAAATACAGTCCTTCTCTTTAACAAAAAGGTTCCACCAACATTTCAAACAATCAACTGTTGTAGGTTTCACAGTTAAGTATAAGTCTGGGCTAAGGCTTCTTTTAAATCAAAACAAATTAATATATCAGCAGAGAAATGGTTACAAACTTCACCATCAGCAGAGTTCTTCTCTCTCTATAAATCCTGCAGGGAATTCATGCTAGCTGCTGAACAAAGATTACATTCCATCGGCTCCTCCTGAGGAATGGGAATACTGTTTTCATATTCAAAGTCCATTGACTCGGGGTCACTGCCCTCCTCAGATGAATGATAATTTTCACTCCCTGTTAACTCCTCACAGGGATTCCTTTGCTTCCCATAAAACTCTCTTAAGCTTTGGGGAAATGCTTTTAAAAGGTCAGTTTTACTTCTTCTCCCCTTATAAAGTTTAACTCTTTGAACAGGGTTTTCATCAGTAAAACTTTCTCTTAGAATTAAGGATTTTGCATACCTTGGCTTCTCTAAGCTGCCACACCCAGAGCTCTCCTTGTAATGTGCTTTCTCAGGCAGACAAGCTGTTCTATGCAGTGCTCTGCTTTCAGGGCTATCAGGCAAACCAGGTATGGATTTCCACCCTTTGTGGTTCTTAGCAAAGGTATCTCTGTGGTAGGAACTTCCCCTCCTTGTTCCTTGCTGGTTTGATACAATGAACTTACTTGGGCTAGGAGAGTTGCTTTTATCCGGCAGACTGCTTCTTCTGTTTGCTTTGCTATGGACTCTGTCCCAATATGTTTGGCCTCTCTGGACTCTATCCCTTTGAGTGAAACTCCTTTGGATTCTGTCCATTTGAGTTGGCTGCTCGTGGAAGCTGTCCTGTTCCAGGTTCCTTTTCCCACAGCTATCCAAACTGCTGCTCCAGACTGTGCTCCGTCCTGAGCCTCTTGCTGAGCCTCTTGCAGTAATACTTGCTGTGCTTCTGGCTATGTTCCTGGTTAGGCTACTTTCGCCACTCCTGTTGCTTCCATGGCTCTCCTTGCTGCTTTGCCAGCTCTTACTACTGCTCTCCTTGCTGCCTTGCCGGCTCTTACTACTGCTCTCCTTGCTGCCTTGCCGGCTCTTACTACTGCTCTCCTTGCTGCTCCTCTCTTCTACCATCTGGTTTCCTTTATAAAGGGATTTTTGGTTTGAACACTTTGGGCTTGATCTCAGGTGAAACTGCTTGCTACTAATGCAATCAGTGTCAGAGCACGTTGCTTCTGGCTCTGTGGAACTGCTCATACGCCCTCTGGCTGTGCTGCGCTGGAACTGCGCTCTCTGCATCTTCTCAGTTCCATGTAAAACAGGGTTTTTTTCTAAAACTATTTCCTTCATAGGTTCCGCGTTATGACAGTGTCTAATCCTGCCCCTATATACTCTAGGTTCTGTGAGGGGAGCAAAGTGGACTTTGCGTAGTTTATGACAAAGCCCAGATGCTGAAGAAGAGAGACAGTGCGAAGAGTGGCTTGTCTGGCCTCCTGGAGAGACTGACCTCTGATAAGCCAGTCGTCCAGGTATGGGAAGACAAAAATTCCCTGATTTCTGAGATAGGCCACCACCACCGCCAGGCATTTGGTGAAAACCCTGGGGGCCAAAGATAGGCCAAAGGGAAGTACTCTGTACTGAAAATAGTTTCCTCCCACCACAAATCTGAGATATTGTCTGTGGTCTGGATGGATGAGAATGTGCGTATAAGTATCCTTTAGGTCTAAGGAGCATAGCCAATCTCCCTGCTGGAGGTAGGGCAGCAGTATCCCAAGGGTAAGCATCTTGAACTTTTCCCTCTCCAGAAACTTGTTTAGGTTTCGCAAGTCTAGGATAGGCCAGAGGCCTCCTGTCCTTTTTGGTACCAGAAAGTACCTGGAGTAGAAGCCTTGCCCTTTCAGGTGGTGAGGCACCGGTTCCACCGCCTGTTCCTTTAGAAGACTTGCCAACTCCTGAAGGAGGAGGTTTCTGTGCAGAGGGAGTCTTGGAGGCTCTCCTGGAATGTAGGAGGTGGTATCTGGTGGAAGTGGAGCAAATAGCCCTTTTGGACTATGCTGAGGACCCAGGTATCCCCTGTGATGGCTGGCCACCTGTAGGCATACAGGGTCAGCCGACCTCCTGTGCTGAGTGGAGCCAGCTGTGGAGAAGAGGCTATGCTGTGGGAGTCAAAACCCTGCTCCCTGCAGTGCAGGAGCCGGAGCTGGCGGCTTGGGGGTCTTCTGCCTACGGGGCCCATGCCCCTGCCCCTTGGCCTGCTGGCCCTGTTGGGGAGCTGGAGAGGCCTGATATTGAGGGTAGGTTTTGTAGGCAGTATCCTTCCTCGGGAAAAAGGGCTTCTTTCCCGAGCCCTTCTTTTTCTGAGAAGGGGCAGAAGTCTTCCTGGACAGCCTTGTCCTGGTGAGAGTCTGAGTCTCAATTTCTGCAGCCTTTTCAGTCATGGGCTTACCGAAAAGGTTTTCACCTCGGCAGGGGACATTGACCAACTTGTCCTGTACCCATGGCTCCAGGTCTGATGACTGTAGCCAGGCCTGACGGCATGCACCGATGCCGGCCGCTGCTACCCGGGCCGAAGCCTCGAAGCCATCATAGGCTGCTCGAGAGATAAACTTTGAGCACTCTCGAATACCTGTTGACAAAGCCTTGCACCTCTGCAAAGGTTCCTCGGACAGGCCAACTGAGAACCCGGCAATCTCCTTTGCCAGGTCTCGTAGCTACATGCCCATGTACAGCTGGTAGGTCTGGACACGGCAAGATAGCATAGATCCCTGGAAGCACTTTCTACCGAGGGCATCCAGGTTCCGGACCTCCCGCCCGGGGGGCACCAAGGAGTGCATCTTCTGACTCTTCAGACGGTGCATGGCCGATTCCACAACCATGGAGTGGTGCGGTAGCTGCGCCTTTTGGAACCCAGGGCTCTTACGAACTCGATAAATGGAATTGACTCGTTTGCTAAGAACCGGCGTCGAGGCCGGTGCCTCCCACATACGGAAGAGCAGCCGTTCCAGCATCGGAGGAACAGGTACAGTAAAGGCTTCCTTCGGAGGAAAATCATACTGGAGGGCATCAAGCTCCTTGGCTCGAGGCTCCTCCTCAGCGTCTGCAGGGAAGGCCAAGGCCTTGGCCATGTCCCTCACGAAGTCCAAGAATCGGATATCCTCTGGGGGGGACTGTTTCCAAGGCTCGGACTCTGGTGAGTACGAAGGGACGCACCAGATCCGGAAGGTGTCCGGGGACTCCTCATCCTCCGTCTCCCACTCCTCATCCTCCGAGGAAGAATCGAGCGGCTCCAGCCATGCGGGCCTCGGTGCCACCCGCCCCGACGGCGAGGATATCGGCGTTGACGACTTTGGCCCCGCACAGGAGGTTGAGGGGGACCTTGACCGAGGATCGACTCAAGACTTCGACTCGAGGATTGGCTCAGTCTCCAGGGTCAACTTAGACGTCGCGGTCCCGGTGGTCGGGGCAGATGCACCGGTCAGACCGGAGATCAGCACCCGCTGCTGTTCCATGAAGGCAGCCAAGCTGCTCTCCAAGGCCGTCAACCTGAGTCCAAGCTCAGGAGACTCAGCAGCCCCCAACTCGGGCCCCGATGGTGTCAGGCCTGACGTCGGCTCCCCCAGAGGAGAGTCCACGAGGACAACTGCACTTACATGACTTACACGAGTTAGCTTGGAAGGCCTCTCCGACTCCGAGAGCCCAGGGCAGCGGTCAGGGCTACGCGACCTGGCCCTCAAGGAACCAGGAGCTTCCACCGACGACGCCCTCGCAAGCTTTTTCTTCCTTCTGTGCTCCCAGGAGGGAGACTCCCTTTCAGAGGAATCTCGACGGCGCTCGGGGTCAGAATCCTGAGATGTCGAGGCCTCTGAAGTCCGAGCCTGGCCGGATGCGGAGTCAGAGAAAATTTTCTCACGTTGATGCTGACAGCACCGAAGCACCTTTGACGACATTTTGCCACACGGGCCACAGGCCAGCGGGTCATGGTCAGGCCCGAGGCATCGGAGGCAGCAGTCATGTGTGTCGGTGAGAGATATACGTTTCTTGCACCGATCACACTTTTTGAACCCGCTGGCAGCCATCAGGGAAAAAAGGGCCCCTGCAAGGTCAAAAGACCGGGCTGCCAGTGAAAACACAAAAAGAGCGCGAACGCTAGTCACGAAGGACAAAAAACGAAAATCACAACTCCGGTGTACCGAGCCCAGGCGGAAAGGGGAACCGGCGTCGAACCGAATAAGACGTCGAACCGGCGTCGAACCAGATAAGACAACGCAAAAATCGCAGAAAAAATCAACTTTTTCCAGGTGACACAAACTCATGTCCATCGGGCTCCGCGGAAAAAGAAAGACTGAGCAAGATGGCACCTTTGGGCGGGAAGGGGACTGCGCAGGCGTGCTGCATTCCCAAAGGCTTTCTTTGAAAGCTGGGGAAATGCTCCAAACGGGGGCTCCATCGGCGCCGACGTCACCCATATGTGAGGACTGACTTCCTGCTTGGTCCTGGAGAAAAGGCTGTTAGTGTAGCTGGGTTTAAAAACGGTTTGGACAAGATCCTGGAGGATTGGTCCATAAACCATTATTAAGAAGGGACCCAGGATATCAATGCTTGACCCAGTACAAGCATTGTGGAACCTGTGTCTTTTGGGGAAACTGCTAGGTACGTATGACCTAGATTGGCCACTGTTGGAAACAGGATACTGGGCTTGATGGACCTTGGTCTGACCCAGTATGGCATATCTTATGTTCTTATGTTTTTATAAATCATCGAGCTCTCTGGCGCTGATTTGGCCGCCGCTCCTGGGCACCCCGCATCCTCTTGGACAGCTTGGAGCCCATCCCTCGCACATTGTTGAAACCCTGCCAGAAGGGGATGGGGGAGAGTGGCAGGGGGAGGAGCGGGAGCAGCCGCTGGAGTCGTCCTGCGCTTCTTCTGTCTGTCTTTCCCTTGCTTCTGGCATCAGGAAGTAGTTAGCAGCGAGCGAGCCTTGGATTTCAGCAGGCGCTGAAGTTTGCATTCAGCCCAAGCTCTGCTCACGCTATTCTTTCCCCCCTCCAGGAGATTTTCAGACAACCTTTTGCAGTCGGAGCCCAGCGCAGATCCTTCTCGCAAGTACTTTTGCAGCCCAGCTGCTGGAGCGTGCGGGGCCCCTGGCACAGTGCCATAGTGCCAATCCATAAAGACGGGCCTGGGTCTAGCAAGACTCAAAGAAAAGAGATCATCAGATATGACTAAAATCTCGAATTCCTTATCATCCTGCTAGACCAGTCCAGGCAAGTGGGATGTACCCTAGCAGCCAGGACTTTAGATGAAAGGAAGACGACACAAAAGGAGCCTTACCAAAGGTGCCCTTTAGCACTTGCTCCTACGTGCAACTGGTAGTGCTTCATAAAAGTACTCAAGGAGGACCAGGTAGTTGCTTTACACATGTCCTCTGGAGACACCAAGGCATACGCAACCCCATAAGGAGGCCTGCGACCTAGTCAAGTGAGCTTTGACTCTATCCGACATTCACTTCCCGGCCAGAAGGTACGCTGAACCAATGGTCTCTCTGATTCAGCGGGAAATGAAGAATTTGGCCACCACCTGACCCTTCCTGGGGTCAAGTACAAAGAGATGATGCGATCACCAAAAGTTACTTACAGCTATTGGAGCAAACCTCTTCTCACATAGAGGAGACGTAGAGATGGATCCAACCAGAGGTCCTCCTTTGCAAAAGAGGGCAAGATCACGTCCTGATTTAGGTGACAATGGGAAATCACCTTGGGGAGAAGAAAAGATAGAACTGTTCGCAAGGAGACTGAAGTCATGCAGATCTGTAAAAAGGGCTCCCAGCAGGACAAAGCCTGTAGCTCCGAGACCCATTTGGTGGAAACAATATCCACAAGAAAAATCACCTTAGGAGTCAAATCTTTAAGAATTGCCTTGCAAATGGGTTTGAAAGGCAAACCCTTCAGCGCCTTCAACACCAAAGATAGACTCCACTGAGGGATGTGCAAATGTGCTTAGTTACCCTAAGGAAGCGAGCCACATCAGGGTGGGTCAACAAGGACCCACCTTGTACCCATCCCCGGTAACACCACCACCTGAATCTTGAGAGAGTTCAGGGCCAAGCCCTGATCCAACCCTACCTGTAAAAAAAGATTTTCATGGCCACAATATTTGCTTTTCTAACTTTCAGGGACTGAGAAGCATATCATCTCTCAAATCACATCCATACCCTGGCATAGGCTAAGGAGGTAGAGGCCCTATGGGCCTTGATTAGAGTAGAGTATTGACAACCATGCCTGAGTAACCACACTTAACTAGTCTGTCCCTCTCAAGGTCCAAGCTGTAAGCAAGAAGGAAGCTGGGTGTTCCATTACAGAGGAGGTCCTTCTCCTATGGGAGTTGGAGCAGAAGTCCCATCTGAAGAGGCCATCAGGTCTGCATACCATGGCCTGTGCGGAATATCCGCAGCGATTAGAATCACTAGGCACAGATGCGTTCAAATCCTCTAGAGGAGGTGGCTCACCAAAGGTCATGGGGGAAAAAAGCGTAGTTACCTTAACAGGTGTTCTCCAGGGACAGCAGGAATCCGTCCTCACTTATGGGTGACGTCGGCACCGACAGAGCCCACGTGGAGCAATTCCCCAGTTTCCAAAGAAAGCCTTTGGGATTGATGCCATGCATGTATGGTTCTCTTCCCACCCAAGGGTGCCATCTTGCTCAGTCAGGTCCCTTAGCTCGAGCCCTACCAAGCAGATGGCAAGGGAAGGACAAAAATCCAGCAACTCATCAGGGGAGGTGGGAGGGTAGTGAGGACTGATTCCTGCTGTCCCTGGAGAACACTTGTTACAGGTGAGTAACTATGCTTTCTCCAGAAACAAGCAGGAAGTCTGTCCTCACTTATGGGACTCCCTAGCTACAGGCTACCAAACCTGTAACCAAAAAATGCCTCCGTGAGGCCGTGAGCAGAAGCCGATGCCCGAAGCACTCGGTAGCTGTGAAGAAGGGTCGGAGGGCAGGAGTTGCTTATACCCCGAACAGGTTACGAAGTACAGCCTGGTCGAAGGCGCTGTCCCAGCGGGACTCCCTCTCCAGGCAGTAGTGGGCAGCAAAGGTATTCGTGGAAGACCAAGTCGCCGTCCGGCAGATGTCCATCAGGGGCACGGAGCGCAGTGAAGCCACCGAGGCTGCCTTAGCCCAGACCCCATGTGCGGTGACTCGACGATCCAGTGGGGTGCCTGCCTTCGCATGGGCAAAAGCAATGCAGTCCGCCACCCAAACCGAGAGGGTGCACTTGGTGACTGCCTGTCCCGGTCTGTTGGGATCATAGGTCACAAAAAGCCGGCCAGACTTGCGATGAGTCTGGGTAGGCTGCAAGTAAAAGGTGAAGGCCCGTCTGCAGTCGAGGGTGTGGAGAGCCGCGATGCCTGGTCGGCGTGGGGCCTCAGAAAGAGTCGGCAGGACTATCTCCTGGTTGAGATGGAAGTCCGAAACGACCTTAGGCAGGAATTTAGGGTGGGTACGGAGGACCACCCTGTTCCGATAAAACCTGGTGTAAGGGGCATCAGCCATGAGAGCCTGGAGCTCACTGACTCGGCGGGCCAAGGTCAGCGCCACCAGGAAGGCTACCTTCCAGGAAAGGTGCCAGAGCGAACACGTCGCCATTGGTTCGAAGGACAGACGGGTGAGCTGCATGAGCACTACCTGCTTGGAAAAAAGTGACCATGGCAAAAATCACTCCACCAGGAAAAAAAACGGACAACCTGAAAAGGGAATTCCTGCACCTGTCAGGCCAGTTGAGGAAATCTGAATAGTGCCTCCCCAAAGGACTAAACAGGCTGTGAAAGCCCTACTCCCGGCTTAGAGCTAATCTGCCCTTTTTTTTTTTCTGAAGATGCTTTATGCAGCAAGATAGACAACTGAGCCTAAAGAAAACAATGCAGAAAAAAGACACAAAGGAAGAAAAAAAAAGGACCCACTTGGACCAAAGGGATCCAAGGATACGAAGGGGACAGGGTTCTGGACCCATCTTACCAGCCCTCCTCAGGGTTCCCAAAGAGTCCAGCTGCTCCTCCACAGCTCACCAAGAGCCAGTAAACTGTGCTGGATCCTGGGTGGCTGTCAGCTGAAGTTCCAAAGGAATTAAAGAATTTTCTGCAGTGACTGGATTTGCTTCCTGCTGGCTCCATGGAAAACGAAGAACTGAGGAGGGAGAGTTAGGAAGGCAGCTACCCAGGCACAGTGGGATGCTCCCAAAAGCTTTCCTATTAGACGCCAGGGAGCGTTCCTGTGCATGCTCCGTCAGTACCAACAACACCCATATGTGAAAACTACATTCCCGCTTGTTCCTGGAGATAAACAGCAATGGGAGTAGGAAATTGCATGGAGAAGAGTGAGGGATATAGTGGGTGCAATCTGAGAAAGAAAACTGCTGATCTTACCAAATTCGCTTACACGACGACACGAGGAGACAGGCGTGGATGAGGAAAGATGACGCAGAAAGATGGGAAACATGCAAAAACAGTAGAGGTGGGAGACAATGAAGGGCAATGAGAGGTGGAGGAGTCGACCTTGATAACAAAAGCAGAAATGTGTGAATGGTTTTAGGACCTTAAGAAGGAGCTATGGGAGGTAAAAGCAGAGATTCATGGGCTCGTTAAGGAGCTCCGAATGGAAGTGGCAGAATTAGGCCTACGAGTATAAGACTGTGAGGAGAAGACAGAGGGGACGCAGGAGGAGATGGACAATTTGCGGAGACTCATGCAGGAGATTGGATCGGAAAAAGATATGTTGGTGGTTAAGGTGGAAGACATTGAGAACCGCGCATGGCGATCTAATATCCCATTGAGGGGAGTCCCCGAACATGCGGACTATGGGGATGCCATGAACATGGCAAAAGACATATGCCTGCACATTCTGCATGAGGAGGGAGAAAGCAGCGATAGGCCAGAGATAAAAATTGAGAGAGCGCATCGGGCGTTTGGGTCATTGACTCTGCAGTGCCCACGGGACATTATTCTGTGTCTCCATGAATATGCTGTGAAGGAGAGAATAATGAACAGAATGAGAGCCTTGAAGCAAGTACAATGGAAGGAGTGCATGGTCACGGTATATAACAATTTATCATCAGTGACAATGGCAAGGAGGAGAGACTTCCTCATAGGAGACTTATCAATAAACTCAACAGCTTAGGGATGGGTTCCAAGGTGGTGAATTGGATCAGAAATTGGTTGACTGACAGACGACAGAAGGTGATGGTAAACAGAACTCACTCAGATGAAAGGAAGGTGATTAGTGGTGTGCCCCAAGGTTTGGTCCTGGGACCGGTACTGTTCAATATATTTGTGAGTGATATTGCCGAAGGGCTGAATGGAAAAGTCTGTCTTTTTGCAGATGACATCAAAATTTGCAAGAGTGGACTCCCCTGAGGGAGTGCAGAACATGAGGAAAGAGCTACAAAAGTTGGAAGAATGGTCTAATGCTTGACAGTTAAGATTTAATGTGAAGAAGTGCAGTGATATGCATTTGGGAAGCAGAAATTGGATGCAATAGGGGGCGAGAGATTGGTGTGCACGGACCTGGAAAAGGACCTCGGAGTGATTGTTTCTGATGATCTCAAGATGGCGAAACAATGTGACAAGGCAGTGGCAAAAGCCAGAAGGATCCTGGGATGCATACAGAGAGGAATTACCAGCAGAAAGGAAGAGGTACTAATGCCACTGTACAAGTCGCTGGTGATGCCTCACTTGGAATATTGTGTTCAGTTTTGGAAACCATATCTCGCAAAGGATATAAAAAGACTGGAAGCGGTTCAGAGGAAGGCGACCAAAATGATTTGGAGACTGTGTGAGAAGACTTATGAGAAGAGACTTGAAGACCTAAATATGTACACTCTGAAGGAGAGGAGGGACAGGGGAGATATGATTCAGATCTTTAAATACTTGAAGAGTATTAATGAACAAACAAACCTCTTCCAAAGACGGGGAAGCTGTAAAACTAGAAGGCATAACATGAAGCTGCAAGGGGGTAAACTGAAAGGCAATGTCAGGAAATACTTTTTCACTGAAAGGATGGTGGATGCTTGGAATGCCCTCCTGATGAAAGTGGTGGGGGCAAATACAGTGACAGAATTCAAAATGACATGGGATAGACACAGTGGATCCCTTTATAGAAACAGGATAAAATCAAAATAAAGATAACTATCTCTTATATCTGAACATAAGATATGCCATACTGGGTCAGACCAAGGTCCATCAAGCCCAGTATTCTGTTTCCAACAGTGGCCAATCTAGCTCATATGTACCTAGCAGTTTCCCCAGGGGACACAGGTTCCACAGTGCTTGTATTGGGTCAAGCATTGATATCCTGGGTCCCTTCTTAATAATGGTTTATGGACCTTTCCTCCAGGAACTTGTCCAAACCTTTTTTAAACCCAGCTACACTAACAGCCTTTACTACATCCTCCGTAACAAATTCCAGAGTTTGATTACACGTTAAGTGAAAAAATATTTTCTTTTATTAGTCTTAAATAGTTTACCCTGTAGCTTCATTGCATGTCCCCTAGTCTTTCTATATTCTGATAACGTAAACAATCAATCTACGTTTACCCGTTCCACTCCGTTCATTAATTTATAGACTTCTATCATATCTCCCCTCAGCCGTCTCTTTTCCAGGTTAAAGAGCCCTAACCTTTTTAGCCTTTCTTCATAGGAATATCCTTCCATCCCCTTTACCATTTTGGTGGCTCTTCTCTGAACCTTTTCCAAAATCGCTATATCCTTTTTAAGATACGGCGACCAGAATTGCACACAATATTCAAGGTGCGGTCTCACCATGGAACGATATAGAGGCATTACAATATCCTTTGTTTTATTTTCCATTCCTTTCCTTATCATACCTAGCATTCTATTTGCTCTCTTGGCCGCCACTGCACACTGGGCCGAGGGTTTTAACATGGTATCCACAATGACGCCTAAATCTTTTTCCTGGGTGGTGGTTCCTAATGTGGAACCTTGCATCGTGTAACCATAGTTTGGGTTGTTCTTCCCTAGGTGCATAACCTTGCACTTGTCCACATTAAATTTCATCTGCCATTTTGATGCCCAGTCTTCCAATTTATCTAGATCCTCTTGCAATTTTCCACAATCCTCTTGGGTTTTAACAACTTTAAATAGTTTTGTGTCATCTGCAAATTTGATAACCTCACTCGTTATTCCACTTTCCAGATCATTTATGAATATGTCAAAAAGCAGCAGACCCAGCACAGATCCCTGGGGTACACCATTATTCACCTTTCTCCTATTCTCCAAATAGGTGTGACCTACACGTAGAGGTGGGTACACCCCTAAACAAAGGCATGGGGAGGGGTGACCTGCACAGAGCGGCAGGTGCACCTACTCTTGTCGCCTTGCTGAGCAGACTACATAGACCATACTGGTCTTTATCTGCCATCATATACTATATTCTATGTTACTATAAGGCTACAACGAGGACAGTATCAATACAGGTGGTTACATCCATCAGGAATTGCCTTCACTGTACTGTAAATGGAATTACAGGCAAGACCCCTGCAGAGGCTGTATTACACTTGAAGGAACTAGGAATTACTGATATGGAGGCAGTGAACAAAGGAGTAAAAGCTACCTCCCCCACCCCCAAGAGGCCGCGATGGAAGTCGGTTCCTGCTCGGGGCAATAAGAAAATGAACAAGGAAGCCCTGGACGCAAAAGCATCTCAAGAAGCTGGATGAGTGTGGAGACTAAGTGCAGGTGAATTCGCTGGCCATTTAATAGGCAGCTATCAGTTGAGGAGAAAAAGAGGAGCTGCGAGGAGAACATGATTATGGGGGTATATATAAAGTTGTAGTTAGTTATGACTAATGTGTTGACAGTTAGTAGCAACTTGGGAGTGGGGGCTTTATGGGGAAGGGGGAATGGAAGGAGATATCTTGTTGAAGGGAGGAAGACGAAGTGGGGGGAGGGAAAGTGGAGGGAAGGGAAGTGTTGAATGAATGAGGGGATGAGGGGTATGGATTAGAGACAAGATAGGAAGGGAGGGTGGGGGAATGATAGGAGGGTGGGTAAGGCAAACGGCGAGTCACTACTCTATGAGGAGGGAGGACCCCAAGGACGGTGGGGAAGCAGGGGACAAAATGGAAGGGGGTGGGGGTGTGGAACTGAGAGGGGGGTGCGGGGATGGGGGGTTTAAGATTTAATGTGTCTTGAGTATGTTTAAAGTTGATAAGTTGTAATGATATTACAAAATGCAGATGGTTGTGGATTTACTAGCACAAAATGAAAATAAACAATTATAAAAAAATGATCATACATAAAATTATATTATAAATAAATCTTATATAAATAACACATTAAGAATCAATAAAGTAAGTGAAAGCAAATTAAAATGAGAAGGCAGAGAACATTACTTTGCAAAGTCATGCAAAATCAATTAAATTGATGCAGTATCAAATCTGTATAAAAATTAAATGTAAGGGAAACAAGTAAGTTACTGAGGGCTGTTAAGAGGGCTAAAAAATAAAAGGACAATCAAATAAATTCATTTTAAAATGTTAAAGGAATGTATGTCAGAGGTTGATTTATAAAACACTGATTAAGAGCATAATAGTTGCCCCACAACTATGGAACGCCCTACCTCCTCATATTCGTCTCATTTCAGATTTGGACACCTTTCGCAAAGAAATTAAAACACACCTAGTCTATCTTGCTTTTGACCATGTACTTAAAACCTTGCCCATCAATCTAATGCTCAAGTTTCTTTCAGACTGTAAATAGTTATGCTACTGTGTATGATCTCTTAATGATCTCTTATTGTAAATAGTTATTTGTTTCTTGTTCACTTGTTCTATGTAATTCTGCTACATGTTCTATATAATTTATGTAAACTGTTCTATGTATAATGTTGTTATCTTGTAAACCATGCTGATCATAAATAGTGCGGTATAAACCAAATAGATAAAATGATAAAACATATATAAAAATGTATATATATTTAAAAAGCTTGTATCTAAAAGCTCAACATGATCTTCAAATCATGACACTTCTGCTATACGTGCCACATACAGACTCCAGTCATGCTAACTTGTAATGTATTTTTAAGATACTTTTTTAAACATACCCCCTTTTTTACATAGCGTTTTACAATATTAATAAATTGATCTCCATATTTTGATTTTTATGCTCGACGCTATTGTCTGACTAGAGTAGTGCAGCTGAAAAATATGCCGCACTCTCCTGGTAGAGCACATATGATTGGTATTTTCTACATTCTACGCTTATCTTGTTCAGATTCTCACACAAGATCACAAGTTATTCCACTACATAAGCGGCACTATGTTTATTTTGCACATTGAGGGTGATCTCTCTTTTCCATGTTTATTTATGTTTTTATGGTTTTATTCCTTATGTTTCATTTCTGCATATATTTTGCTTACATTTTATGTCTATTTTAATCATTTTGATGCTTTTAATTAGCATTCTGTTACTTTTTCCATTTACCATTCTTAATGCCGATATGATGGCGTTTAGTTTGTTTATCCATCCACCATGGTAACCTGTGCTTGGCACCAAAATTTACTTTTAAATGCCAGTCCAATGCGTTAGCTCCCCTGATTCTAAAAAGACGCCTTGTTCCTAACACTGATCTAGACGTCTGGATACCAGAGTTTATTTGAGAAATTTCCTTGTTTAGGTATCTTTATCTTTTATTTATATGCCAATCATTCTAGCGGTATGAGCAGGACACTTGCTATTTTGATTATTTATTTAACTTTTTTTATATACCGTTTTTCTGCAATTCAAAACGGTTTACAATGAACAATATGTAACAGTGTATGTACAGCTGTTTTGCATGGAACAAAAACAATTTGAACAACTGTTGAACATTTACAACAGAACTATTTACATTAGCTGGGGGGTAAGAAGGGGATAAGTAGGAGGGGAGGGGTGGGGGTAGGGTTTTTGGCTTGTTTGAATGAGAGATAATTTAGGTTAGGATATGAGTTAGGAATGGGGTTCTAGGGTTTAAGGGGCAGGGAGAAGTATTCAGAAAAGAGGAAGGTTTTTAGCATTTTAAGGAATTCTGAATGGTCATTACAGCCTCTTAGGCCAGGGGGGAGGGCGTTCCATAAAGAGGGGGCATAGAGGGAGAAGGCACGATTGCATGTGGATTCAGTGCACTTTTTTTTGTACTGGAATGCTTAGGATGTTTGTTGTATTTGATCTACAAGGTCTGGTGGAGTTTAGTTTTGAAAGGAGTGAGAGTAAGCATGAGGCGGATTCATTGTGTAGAACTTTGTGAATTAAGGTAATGATTTTAAATTTTATCCTAGCTTGTATAGGGAGCCAGTGGAGGCCCTTTAGAATGGGGGTGATGTGTGCTTGTTGTGGTGATCTTGTTATTAGACGCGCAAGGGTATTTTGTGCCATCTGGAGGGGATGAAGGGTGATTTTTGGGAGACCATGGTATATAAGGTTACAGTAGTCAAGGGTCGAGGTTGTTAAGGCCTGGCAGACAGTTCGGAAGGCGTCTGAGTTTAGTAATGGACAGAGATTCCTTAGCGTTCGTATTTTGAAGTATATGGAATTAGTTGTTCTTTTTATCTGTTCATGAAAAGTTAGGTTTTGGTCTATAATTAAGCCTAGGTATTTGACTTGAGTCTTTACTGTGATTGTGCAGTCTCCAAGGAGAATAGAGGACGGCGGAACAAAGGATGGGTTGGAGGAGATGTGGATGGCTTCTGTTTTGGCTTGGTTGATTATAAGGTTGTGTTGGTAGAGCCATTGTCTTATCTTAGAAAAGCAATTGCTGATGTTGGTGAGGTTTGGCTTGGATATGTTAAAGCGTGTAAAGAACATTATATCGTTGGCATATACAGTCAAACCTCGGTTTTCATTTGCCCCGGTTTTCATACGCTTCGGTTTTCAACGTCTTTTCTGACTGAGATTTTGTCCCGGTTTTCATGCATTGCTTCGGTTTTCAACGTCTTTTCACTGAGATTTTGTCCCGGTAGCAGGGAAGAAAGAAAGCTGTCAACGTAAGCAGGAGATGTTGCATGAATGTGGGAGGCAGTTCTTTCTCTTGCAGGGTACGTCTGAAGCTATATCATTAAGATTTTCTGCCATTCTGAAGCATTGAGCAGATAATGTAAAGGTATTTTAATGGACTGAATTCAATGTGATTCCGAAGAGAGCTGGGCACAGCAACTTGTCAGGGGTGGCTAAGGCCAGATGTTAACATACTGTACTGTACAGTACTGTACTTAGCTTGCTTTCAGTGATGTTAATGTTCATTTATCCATTTCATTACTCATTTATATTTATTTCTCATTGTTTTCTGTATGTCAAAATATAGTTATTCTCTATAAAATGTTTTTTTGTGAATATTTTTGGGTGTCTGGAACGGATTAATTGGATTTACATTATTTCTTATGGGAAATATTGCTTCAGTTTTCATACGTTTCGGTTTTAGTCAGACTTTTTCGAACGGATTAATCATGAAAACCGAGGTTTGACTGTAGTTGATATTGTATGTGGTATTCTTGGAATATCTTGCATATAGGTTGGCGAAAGATGTTAAAGAGGAGTGCTGAGAGGCTTAAGCTTTGGGGGACTTCTTGAGGGAAGGTGAATGGTTGGGAGATTTTATTACCAATTCGTACTTGTTGTGTTCTATTTTCAAGGTATAAAGAGAACCAGTTTAGTGTTGTGTCTTTAAGGCCTATGTCGTAGAGTCTGTCAAGGAGCTGTCTCTGGGGGAGGGAATCAAAGGCTGAAGATATGTCTAGGAAGATTAGTATACATCCTTGGTCGGGAGATTGGATGAATGTTATCACCGAGTCGAGGAGGGAAGTGATCAGGGTTTCCACACCATGGTTGATTTTGAAAGGATGTTGGAAAGGATCGAGGGGGGAGTGGTCATCAATGTAGTTCTGTAGCTGGTTTTGTACAAATTTTTCGGTTATTTTTGCTAGTAGGGGGATACTTGAAATTGGCCTGTAGGATGCTGGTGATATGAGGTCGCGTTTGTTCCTTTTCAGGTTGGGGCGGATGGAGCTGTTTTTCAGTGGGGCAAGCATGATTCCAGTTTTAAGGGAGGTTGTAACCATGGATTGAATGAAGGAGCTTAGTGTTTCCTTTGTATTTTTAATCCACGTGATAGGGCAAGGATCAAGGGCAGAGGTGGTGGTGGTAAGGTTTTTAATGATATCTATTATGTTTTTAAGAGATGGAGGGTCAAACTGGCTCCATGTTGTTGAGGGGGTTAACTTGGAGGTTTGGGTATGTGTATGGATACTGGTTTTGGATGAGGGTGAAGCGTATTTAGAGTAGAGATAGTCTGCTATGGTTTGCGGAGAGATTTTATCTCCCAATTCTTGGTTTGGAGTATCTTTTAGTAGGGCTTTGGCAATGGAGAAAAGTTCCCTAGGTTTATTTATGGTACATAGGATTATGTTCTCATTGTATTCTCTTTTCTGTTTTTGAGCTTCGTTGCAATAAGTGCGGAGCTTTTCAGAGTAGGAGGTGAGGCTAGATGGGTCACGTAGTCGACGCAGTGGCGTTCGAGGCCGTTGGAGTACTGTTTTTAGATTATGTAGGGCTGTAGAGTATCAAGTGCTCTTTTACGGTGTTTCAGGGTGTGCGGCTTGGGGGGTACTTGTGGCACTGTGGTCAGAATGGTGTTTCATCTGTTGATTTGAGTATCTAAGTTGACTTCGTTGTCGGGTGTTGATTCTAGTTGGGGTATTACTTGTTTTAGAATTAGGTTGATGTCGAATTGTCTAAATTTACAGGTCTGTGGAGGCATGGGAGGAATGGTATTTTTCTTGTGATTGGGTGGAAAAGAGAATAGTATCAGCGAATGATCTGACCATGGAACAGGGTAGATGGTATGTGGAATGTGGAATGTGAGAGTTGGCTATAATATTGTGTGGAATGAATATCAGGTCTAAGGTGTTACCCTTGTTGTGAGTAGGGGAGTTGAAGATTTTGGTAAAGTGTAAGATTTCCATGGCTTCTAAGAAAGAGGCGGCCTGATTTTGTATGGTTGATGAGAGGTTGAAGTTACCTAGGATGATGAGGGGATGTGTAGTGGATTGTGGGGTGCAAGCTGATTCGAGTATTGAAGAGAGGTCTAGGCTATCAGATTGGGGTGCTCTATAAAGTAAGCATATGGTGAGTGAATAGTTTCTTATTATCTCACATTCTAAATAACGCTGTGTTTTAGGTCATTTTCTCTTGACGGTGCTTTTTCTATTGATTCTCCGTCTCACGTTCACCTGTGTATTTGGGAGCACATTCAGCGCAAATAACAAAAATGCCCCTATTCATTCCAACATAACATAGTACTATCTTTTTCAACACAATTTATCAGAAGTTTTAAAATGTATATGTTACTCTTAGCAATCTTATTTATTTTCCTCACTCAGCTCCATAGGGACATCCAATGTTTCTGGAGCTCATAGCATCATCATTACGCAATTTGGTATTCGGTCCCACATCCCACAATTTCTCAGCACTATTGATATCTAAGTTCGGATGATTGCCTCCTTTCTTATTTCCTGGATATTACAATATCATTAGGATGTAACCATTAGTTTTATGAACTGATAAAAGATCTGAAGATCATGTTGAGCTTTTAGATACAAGTTTTTAATATATGTATACCTTTTTATATATGTTTTATCATCTATTTATTATGCTCTTAATCAGTTTTATTCTGGTTTATAAATCAACCTCTGACATTCCTGTAACAATTTACAATGAATTTATTTGATTGCCCTTCTTTTATTTTTTAGCCCTCTTAACAACCCTCAATAACTTTATTGCTTGTTCCCCTTTGCATGGTATATATACATAGTTAATTCTTATACAGATTTGATACCGCATCAATTTAATTGATTTTGCATGGCATGGCATGGCAAAGTAATGTTCTCCGCCTTATCTCATTTTAGCATGTTTTCACTTACTTTATTGATTCTTAATGTGTTATTTATGTAAGATTATGGTGAAATTAGGACTTATCTGCTAATTGGCTTTCCTTGAGTATCTCCAGTCCAGTCCCAACCTGTGGATCGTCACATCTCACCAGCAGCTTGGAGACTGAACATGACAATGCTGATGAGATCACCTCTCATCGGAAGTTGCCATCACCTACTAGCCCCAGTATTCTATTGACAAAGCTGAACTCATAGGAGCAACAAATAAGAAATTCCTTGTGAAAAACTGATCAAACTATCTCTCCCCACAACAGGCAGAACACCTCCCCTGTATGGACTGAATAGCCATACAAACTAAACTTTGCATTTCATTTTTTTTAAACATCTGCAACACTAATCTGCTTCGAAAAGAAGGGCCACGGTACCCCCCAAAGGAGTCCCGCCTTGCCCCAAAAAACATGCCTACCAATCCCGAACTACAGCATGTAGGTGACTTTCTTCTGGCCCAGGATCACCAATCCACACTACACTGTAGAAAGCCAGGGAGGGTCCAGGGCTAGAATGGAGGTACTCAAGGAAAGCCAATTAGCAGCCAAGTCCTAATTCCATCTTCCTTATCGCACCTCCAGTCCAGTCTCGACCTGTGGGATGTACCATAGCAGTACTAACCTCGGGAGGGACCTGCGAGACTGGCCTGAACCACCACCGCACCGAACCTTGCATCTCTTGTCACCTGGACATCCAAACTATAATGCTTCACAAAGATATGTAAGAATGATCAAGTCATTGCTCTACAGATATCCACTGGCAGAACCAGACTAGCTTCTACCCAAGACGTGGCCTGTGCCCGAGTCGAATGAGCCCGCAAGCTCTTGGCAACTCCCTCCACTTCAAAAGATAGGCAGAAGAGATGGCCTCCTTTACCCACATGGAGATGGAAGCCTTGGAGGCCGGTTCTCCTTTGTGCAGCCCCCCCAAACAGGACAAACAACCGGTCTGACTTTCGAAATGGACCCATCCACTTCAAATAACGCCTAAGCACTCTGTGTACATCTAGAAGGCAGAGTTGGGCTTCCTCCTTTGATGCCCCCCCCCCCCTCCGCGAATACCAGGAGTGACACCGGTTGATTCAAGTGAAAAGCCGAGACCACTTTAGGAGGAAAGAGGGCGCCGGCCTCAACACCACCTTTTGTTTAGATATGGAAAGGGCTTGTGACATGAAAGCACCTGTAGCTCCGAAATCCTTCTAGCTGAACAGATTGTCACCAAAAATACAGTCTTCAAAGTAAGATCCTTCAGGGTATAACTGCCTAACAGCTCAAAAGGCATCTCCGCCAATGCAAACAGAACCAGATTGAGGTCCCAAGGCGGTACAATCACTCTCATCGGCGGCCGAACCTGTTTCACCGCCCTCAGAAAATGGACCACATCTAGCTGGGCAGCCAGGGGCACCCCCTGGAGTCTTCCCCAATAACAGGTGAGGGCTGCCACCTGCACTTGCAAAGAATTTCACGTCAGACCTTTATTCAACCCAGCCTGGAGGAACGCCAGCACATCTGATGTCGAAAGAGGCCTACATCCACGCTCCTCATCAGTTCTTGAAGTCGCACCATACCCTCACATACGACAGAGTGGTGGAATGCTTCCCGGCCATCAACAAAGTGATGATTATTGAGCGGAATAGCCACATTTCTTTAACCACGCCTGCTCAAGATCCAGGCTGTAAGCGAGAATCGATCCACTTGAAACATCAAGACGGGCCCCTGTGAGAATAGGTCGGCCCAAGCCGGTAGCTGCCATGGACGATCCACCATGAGCCGAATCAGGTCCACATACTATGGCCTCTTCGGCCAATCTGGGGCTACGAGAACGACAAGATCCCGGTGTGCCTTGAACCTTTGCACTACTCAACCTATCCGCCCCCGCAGAAGGAACACATACAGCAGCCCCCACTTGGGCCACTGCTGCAGCAATTCATCGAGACCTTCCGATATACGTTCTCTTCACCTGCTGAAAAACTGAGTCATCTTTGTGGACTGCTAAGTCACCATCAGGTCCATGACCAGCTCTCCCCAACACTGCACTAACTGCATAAGCGTATTGAGGGTCCATTTGCCAGGGTCAAGGTGAAAACAACTGAGATAATCTGCTGCCACATTGTCCTTGCCAGCTATGTGCATGACTGAGAGCATCTGTAAGTTGTTCTCTACCCAGTCCATCAACGGAGCAATCTCGCTTTCCAGCTGCGCACTGCCAGTTCCTCCCTGCCGATTGATGTATGCCACTTGATAGCATTGTCAGAAAATGCTCTTATGCCTTTCCTTGCAGCAATCTGTGAAACTCCTGTAGTGCCAGGAAGACCACCCTCATCTCCAGCCAATAGATGGGCCACCTGCTCTCTTCCGGCGACCAACGGCTTTGTGCTATCTGACCCTCGCAATATGCTCCCCATCGTGAAAGACTGGCATCCACCATCAATGCCACCCAGGGAGGAGCCTCCAGAGGCATCCCCGCCAAGAACTTGTCCTGCCAGAGCTACCACTTTAAAGCCACCCTGATTACTCACAGGCAATGAGGCATCCACGTTAGCATATGTCGCTATACCAACCATCTCTGCAATAGAGCTCTCTGCAAAGGTTGCATGTGCGCCCATGCCCATGGAATCATCTCGATGGATGCCACCACTGAGCCCAACATTTGCAAATAATGCCAAGCCATCAGACTCTTCATATGGAGAAACTGTTGAACCCGCATCTTCAAGGAGCATACCCTGTCCTCTGGCAGCAACACCTGGCCCTTGTCCGTTTGAAACCGGGCCCCCAGATAGACTATATCCTGTGACAGCTGCAGCTGGCTCTTGGCAAAATTGACTTCCCAGCCAAGATTCTGTAGGCAAGCAATGGCTCTCTTAGTGGCCCGTGCGCTTTCCTCCCCAGATTTCACTTGCACGAGCCTGTCATCTAGATAAGTGTGTACCAGAATGCCTTCCTGATGGAGCGTGGTGGCGACCACTACCATAACCTTGGTGAAAGTGCAGGGAGCAGTTGCTAGGCCGAAGGGCAATGTCCAAAACTGAAAGTGACCCATGGGCATCGCGAAGCGTAGAAACTTCTGATGCTCGCAATGAACAGGTAAGTAGGCCTCCGACAGATTGAGGCATGTCAAACTCTCTGGACCTGACAGCCACAATGACCGACCAGAGGGTCTCCATGTGAAAGCGCAGGACCTTTAGACAGCGATTCACATAATCGAGATCCAAGATAGGATGAAGAAACCCTCCTTTTTGGGGACCACAAAGTACATGGAATATCGACCACAACTGCACTGGTCTTGGGGCA
The DNA here is from genome assembly GCA_033557465.1 of Ichthyophis bannanicus. Lineage (NCBI taxonomy): Eukaryota > Metazoa > Chordata > Amphibia > Gymnophiona > Ichthyophiidae > Ichthyophis > Ichthyophis bannanicus. Next base: position 1,372,398,317 of record CM066032.1, on the reverse strand, counting down.
CTGGCACTACAGCCTGCAGAGCCTGCAGTCACTAGAGGGTGTCCCACATGGCTTGAGCTATGAGTGAAGCCTTGCAGGGAGAGAGAACGAATGCCTCCGAGAGAGGCCGAGCAAATTCAAGTGCGTAGCCCTCTCGAATGACTTCTAGCACCCACTGGTCAGTAGTGATCTGGGCCCAAGCGAGATAGAAATCCCGCAGTTATCCCCCTACAGGCACCACTCCAGCCTGGGCCCCCACCACTTCATTCTGGCATAGAGGCACCAGAGGAAGGGGCATAAAATCCCCTACCTGTTCCTCTAAAGCCTCTGAAGGCTGTAGGGCTGGTGCCTGTTCAGAAACGAATGTGAACCAAACAGCATAGCTTCCTGATACAAGATGGATGCCGTGGCCTGCTCAGAAATTGTTCTGAATCATACAAGATGGAACACTTTTCTGCTGTGCCATCAGTAAACTCTGCAGATCAAGCAAGTCGGCAGAATCACTGTTCATGCCTACGTGCTAGAGAACATGCTCTCATCCAGAGACTGTGCCACTGGGCCTAGGATTTGCAACTATGTATGCACTTGCATACCAACATCTTTCATGCACCATGGACCTTTGTTTGGAGAAGGACCACCTGATCATTGTTACAGGATTCGCTGAAGATGACATACCAGCCAATCATCATGACATGATGAGGGGGTCAGGACAAAGAATTATATGCTGGAGAGACACACGGCTTCTGCACTTTTCCTGGACTGCTTCTACACTCTTTTTATGCAACTGCTTCTGGGACTTCTGCACATTTAGACTTCTGATATACTGCTTGGGAACTGTAACCTAGCCTGTCTCTGGGAATTTGTTTTCTGCAGTTCTTAGTCCTACTGCCTGCCTGCCTCAAGGATGAAGACTAACTTCGGGATGGAGTGAATCTCTCCCACAGACCTAAAGCTTGGTGTTACCATGCAACTCAGCTCTACTGCCTGTAGCTGACGTTGGACCTCTGCCATACTTTGACTTTGTTCCATACTCAAGACAATTTCTTGGACCTAGCCATAAGCGTTCTGGTAGGAGCTAAGGTACTGGTCTTTAATTCCCCCATGAAGTTGGGGCTAGCTTAGACAGATAGATAATGTACTGTACGTCTGAGTGCAGAGTGAATCAGTGACGTTGGTTGCTAAAACAGAGATTAGGTATTTTAGTAACTGTAATCATAGGGCTGCATAACGTACTACCTTAGAAAACTAATTTATGCTAATTCGGCACTATTTTTCTATCAGCAATAAAGTCTAATTCATATATAAAAACAGGCTTGGTTCTTGTATTATCATGTGGTTTGTTTGCCAGGTAGTCCTACAGAATCCTGGGAGAAGCAGTTTTCCCTAGACATATCGAGTATTTATACATGTGTATTTATCTTCTACTAACAATATCGTCTACAAGGCCCGTCTCTGGGAGGGAAACCACTCGCTCTGGTAAGGGGCAAAATGGACTGCGTGGAACCTCCAAAAATCTTGTGACTGACCCCACACAGGGGCCGAGGTCCTAACCATCTTCTGTTTATCCTCGGGCTGTCGATCACCCTTGTACGCTCCCTTCACCAACTTGTCCAGAGCTTCCCCGAAAAAGAGCTACCCCTTGAATGGAAGCTTACTCAGATGGGACTTGGAGGAGACATCTGCCAACGTAACAGAGGTAACGCCGCACCACCACAACCAAGACATACTCTTGGATAATCCTGTAATCAAATCATAAAATGCATCTGCCAAATAGACTGCATACTCTAATTTAGCCGCCTCCGGAGGCAGGGAATGTGAATCTCCTGCTGATTCCACGATTCCTTGAACCTATCATAAACAAGCACGCATTACAAAGGCTCCACAGACCGACGCCTGCAAAGTCAGGCATTAATATCAAATGCTTGTTTGAGTAAAGTCTCTAGATTCCTGTCCTACACATCCTTAAGGGCCGCACTGCCTTCCACAGGGATGGTGGTCTTCTTGGTAACCACCAACATCGCCACATCCATTTTGGGCGACTGGAAAACCTCTGTCTCCTGATCTGGTAAAGGGTACAATCTGGTCATTGTTCTGGTACCCCAAAGACTGGCCTCCGGAATGTCCCATTCGTCCTGAATTGTCTGCTTGATCATACGATAGAGGGGGAAACACTGACTGCAGCTTCCAGACGGCGTGGAAAAGGGAGTCCTCTAAGAGTTCTTCCTCCAGCGGAACATCTGCTGACATATTAAGAGCCCTTAAGAAAAGAAACAATCAACGCCTCCAGTTCCTCCCAACGGAAGATGTGCACGATTCTGGCCTCATCACTTTGCGGGATTTCCCCCTCTTCCAACTCGGCAGATTCCGCTGCCAATTCTGCCTCTCCGTCCAGGTTCCCCTCCTCATCTAAATGGAGGAACCCCGTATCCTCCCAAGAGTCCCCTTACACACACCTCTGATGAGGTCCGGGCTTATCATCAGCCTGCCTGCCAGACAGGTCTTTTGAAAAACCCTTCTTTTTCGCTTTCTCCAATGACACCAGAGCGTCTCTTTCCCCCCACTGCCTCATACAAAAGGCCTTATGCATCAGAAGGACAGATACAGGAGAAAAAGAACCATGGACTGCTTCAGTGCCAGAATCCTTAGAGGTTGAGGGCCGGGAGATTTGCAATCCGTGTCTCGTAGATCCAAGAAGGGCCGAGCAGGGCTGCCCTCTCTAAGGCAGCTGCCTTCCCTGCCTCCAAAGCAGGCATATGACCTCTGCAGAAGACTGAGAATGGGCCCCTGATTTACCCAAGGCCCCCTCCTTTCCAGTCCTCTGTGATGTTTCTGCAATGAGACCTTCTTCTGCAGATCGAGACTCTGGCTCACAGCTGCGCCAAAAACTGGCCAGCGACACAGAGCCCTGAAGAGAACCGCAAGCCATACAAGTGGCCTTAGTTGGCAGCCTACTAGCCACCAGCCTCCGTCCCAAAAAGAACAATTCAGTCCTTAGACCCCTGGGACTGATCCGTCCTTTATTTCTCCTTTTTCTTCTTTATTTTTTTTCAAGCCACCCTATGAGAAAGGGAGCCAAGACCAGAAGAAAAAGTAGCACCAAAAGCTAAAAAAAATAATAAAACGCAGTGAAGAATGCCTCAGCGTCCAAGCCTGCCAAAAATCTTTTCCTCCACTATATGATACTGGGACTGTCATCAAAATGGTGGCACTTCCCGCATTCAGCGGGCGCCTTGCTCTACCACGTGGCCGAGGCCTCTCCTGCTCCTGGTTACCTGTCCAATATTGCCTCTTCTGTCTCATCTACTTTCCCCATTACTTGTAGTATACCTCAGGGTTCAGTTTTTGCCCCCCCTTATGATCAACATTTTCTTAGCCCCATTGAATGTTCTTATTCAACAAACTGGTATCTGTACATATTACTATGCAAATGGCATTCTATTACGTTCCCAAGCACATCCATCTGTTCTTGATCTTTCTATACTCAACAACTGTCTCTCCCAAGTTGCTCTCTGGTTAAAACCTAACCACCTTAAACTTAACACTTCTAAAGCTTCAGCTACTTGGCTCACTGGCTGCTCTTCTGCTCCATCCACTGCTTCTCTCCTTGGTGACACACTCCTTATTTCTCTGCAGTCTTCTTATAAATACTTTGGGGTCACCCTGGACACTGCCCTTACCTTTCACGACCATATCAGTTCGGTGGTGAAACCTTCTCTCTTTGCTCTATGTCAACTCAGAGCCATCCGTTTCTTTCTATTTCTTCCTTTACCACACTCCTTATCTCTTTCATCCTATCCTGCTTGGATTATTGAAATGTCATTTCCTGTCGGTCTCCCCCACTTTCAACTTTGCCATCTTCAAACTGTTCCGAATACTGCCCTATGTTTACTAGCACACGCCTCCAAATTTCAATCACCTCACTCTGTTGTTTCTCCACTTTCACTGGTTACCTGTCCAATATTGCATCCAGTTTAAGATCCTTACTTTGCCCATAAAATGCTGCACTCTAGAATACCCCCCTACCTCTCCTTTTCTATTATCCCCACGCACTGCCGTGACTTGTGCACTCTATTTATAGCAATCATCTCTATTTTCCCCTGCATCTCATGCACAGTAAGAATCCACCTGGCACTCTGCTTTCTACTTTATGGAACTCACTCTCCTCTGATCTTCATTTTGAACTGTCCTACGCTAGATTTAAATCTCTTCTCAAAACCTACCTATTCTGTCTTGCCTTCAACCTGGGTCCTCAGTAATATGGATCCTGCATCCTTTGCCTCCTCTGCCTGTGATATCTTCCTCTGTCCTACCCCTCCCTGCTTTTTGTTGCTACATGTAAGGCTTTGTCTATGCTTTCCTGTCTTTACTCTGGAGTCCCTCTTTTTTTATGATTTTAATTTTGGAGGCTATCCTCCTGTAGATGTTATTGTAGATCACTCTGCTGACCCGAAGGGCACTATAGTAAATTTTATAAACCATAAATACTTTTTATTTTAAAACTCAGTTACTCTAAGCCATGCATCCCCAGAGCTCCTCTAAGCAAACGGGCCAAAATGGCTGCTGTTCCTGCCAATTCCCAACCTGACATCACCGAGAATGACAGAGTCTGGCCACGCAGACTTTCCTCAAAGAAACGGCTCCAGAAGCAAGCATCCACAACTCAGCACCAGATAAAGCATGACCATTACTTCCTAAAGCTCGGTACCTAAGTGCTCGAACTGGGGCCCCAACCATGCATCTTTTGCGCCTAAACTAAGTGGCCCAGCTGCTACAGCCCCATACTGTCATGCTAACTTCACAGAAAATGCTAGCCCTATGACAATGAGCACATCTCTTCTGTGCTAGCCAAAAGGGTTACATGCTGCCCCTCTCGCCACTGTGATGGCCTCCTGCCGATGCCAGAGCCAACTGAAAGGCTGCTGCCCCTTTAGAAAAAAGGGTGGGAGTTTCCCTGGTAAATTGCTCTCCACAGCTGTACCTCCCGCCACAGCATAAATGCTGTCAATCCGAAGCAAGGCACTCCCTCCAGCTACGACCTATCAAAAGCATGACTCCAAAGCTGCAGACCCAGTGAAACAATGCCCCAGCACCTGCGGCCTTGGCCTCCATAGCCCAAAAGGCCTGCACCAACATTGGCACTGCTCCGAAGATAGTAACAACCACCAACCACAGACCTTCAGGGTCTTGATACAAAACAGACCGCTAACTGGAAGCTACCAGGATTTTGTTTTTTCCAATATTTTTCTTTAGGCTATACATCCCTCAGCCTTCCGATTCATGCCCAAAACAGTGGGAGAGTGACCAGAAGTCACCAGGGTCTGCACTCCAGGGCCCTGTAGTCCGTTTTACCACTCTAGTCCAGCCCACTGTAATTGCATCCAGATTGCATGGGTGTAACGACCTCCATCTGCTGGAGACTGAGAAATACTGGTCAGAGGAGGGTTGCATAGGACCATTATATGATGACATCATCAAACTAGTGAGTCTCCATCTCCATCTGCTGGTAGGACTGCCTAAACCCAAGCGTCTGGACTGGAATGGAAACATGAGGAGGAAATCTTCTGTTGACATCATAGAAAGTTGCTTGTCTGCATCCACCTGCTGGCAAGGGGGCATAGCCCATTCATCTGGTCTAGCAGGATGATAAGGACATTTCAATTGAGAAGTCTTTCCCAGACTCTTCTAATACTGCCATTCTTGAAGTTGCAGGAGATAGAATAGGGAAACACGCAGAGGAGCTCAAAGAAGCTCCTTCCAGGGAGGATTCTAAAGAGCAGACCCATGAACATGGTTCGGTACAAGATGTTTGTCCATCGGGCCCTGTGCCTTTGGTGTAGACGACAACTGGTGTTTTCTTTACCTTTTCTTTTCCTTTTGGCAATCAAATACTACTCACGGTTAATTAGTAAATCAGATAAGATTATGACCTGCTCCGAAGAGGCTCCAAAGGGGCATTATTTATCCCTTACGTCACACTCCTTTGGGTATGACTGCGGCCAGGCACACACAGCGACATATCGCAGCTCACACAATGATTTAATGTGTTCAGAAAGCAGAAAGAGGTAAGCTAGATGTCAAAAATGGTAATTACACTTACCTGGTAATTGTTCTTCCTTGAGGGACGACAGTTTAGTCCTCCACCTCTGGGTTGTGCACCTCCTCTGCAGCTTGGAGACTGGGCATGTCACAAAAATGTGACATCACTGGATGTAGTCTGCTGCTCTCTCCCATCTTCCCCAGTGAACTATTGACAAAGCACACTTAAAGGAGCAACAAATAAGTAGCTAATAAAAAAACATTCTAAGTGAACGTATAACAACTACTTTATACAAGAGACGTTCCCGTCTCGGAAGGTAGGCTTTTCTTCTTGTGCCCTCGCCTTCCGCCTGCGCCAAAAAGATAGACCAGAAAGAACCAGAAGAGACAAAGAGAAACAAACCATCTACCTACCGGTAATCTCACCCTTCGACCGGCTGAACCTCCACTGCTTAGCTCTATACTACCCCGGGTGGGAATGAGGACTAAACTGTCGTCCCTCAAGGAAGAACAATTACCAGGTAAGTGTAATTACCATTTCCTTATCGGTCGTCCAGTTTAGTCCTCCACCTCTGGGATGTAACAGAGCAGTACTCATTGGGAGGGACCCTTCCAGCCGGCTTGCAACACCACCGCCCCAAATACAGCATCCTTTGCTGCCAAGACATCAAGGCGGTAGTGTTTACTGAAAGTGTGAAGCGACGACCAAGTAGCTGCCCTACAAATTTCCACAGGCGACACCAAACTGTGTTCCGCCCAGGAAGCCGCTTGCGCTCTGGTAGAATGAGCTTGCAATCCAGCTGGCACCTGTCGCCCCGACAACAGATATAAGCCAAAGCAATCGCTTCTCTAATCCATCGAGAAATGGAGGCTTTCGCCACCGCCTCTTCCTTACGGGAACCACCGAACAGAACAAACAGACAGTCGGATTTGCGAAAAGCCTCTGAGACCTTCAAATACTGACAAAACACTCGCTTTAAGTCCAAGCGACGCAATCCCCGATCCGTCGCGACATCTTCTAACGAACTCAGCACCGGAAGGGAAACCGTCTGGTTTATATGAAACAGAGAAACTACTTTGGGCAAAAAGGAGGGAACCGGCCGGAGCACCACCTTTTCCCTAGAAAACGACAGAAACGGTTCTCTACACGACAACGCCTGTAACTCAGAAATTTGCCTTGCTGAGCAAATGGCTACCAAAAACACCGTCTTCAAGGTTAAATCCTTCACGGACGCTTGTTGTAAAGGTTCAAAAGGCTCCCTAGCCAGAGCTGCCAAAACCAAGTTGAGATCCCACAGAGGAACCACAGTCCTATGAGAAGGACGTAACCTTATTACTGCCTTAAGAAAACGCAACACATCAGCATGTGCACCTAGGGCTATTCCCTGCACCTTGCCTCTATAACAAGCAAGCGCGGCTAACTGTACCCTCAAGGAACTGGCCGCCAGACCCTTTTCGAAACCTGCAGGAAGCTCAAAATCACTGCAACGGACGCGGTCGCCGTGTGCACTTGCCTCCTGGAACACCAATCCTCAAATATGCGCCAAATGCGAACGTATGTGAGAGACGTAGATGACTTCTGTGCTTTAAGTAAAGTCACAATGACTGCCCGAGTAACCTCTTTTCTTTAAACACGCCCTTTCAATGGCCAGACCGTAAGCGAGAACCGATCCACTTGAGGCATCCGCAGAGGCCCTTGAAGTAGCAGACTGTCTGACGTCGGCAATCTCCACGGATCCCCGTCGAGGAGGCGAATGAGGTCGGCATACCACGGACGCCAACAACACTCTTCTCGGGTGAGCCTCGATCCGCTGTACTACCCAACCTATGAGCACCCATGGAGGAAATACATAGAGGAGACCCGACAATGGCCAGCGTTGCAGCAGGGCGTCGATGCCTTCCAACATCCTTTCTCGATGTCTGCTGAAAAACCGACTGGCTTTTGCTGAGTGAAAGTTTGCCATGAGATCCATGATTGGCGGCCCCCACCTGTGCACCACCAGCGCAAAGACCTCCGGATGCAATTCCCATTCGCCGGCATCCACCTGGACTCTGCTGAGAAAATCCGCCATCACATTGTCCTTCCCGGCAATGTGTGCCGCCGAAATCGCTAACAGCCGAAGCTCGACCCAAGCAAAGAGTGCCTCTGCCTCTTCTTCCATCGCCGTACTTCGTGTACCACCTTGCCGATTGATGTAGGCCACCGTTGTGGAGTTGTCCGATAGAACTCTTACCGCCTGACCCCACACCGTCCCCTCGAATGCTTGCAATGCTAATGCTACCGCTCTGAGTTCCAATCTATTGATTGACCATGTGCTCTCCCGAGCTGACCACAGACCCTGCGTGAAGAGCTCCCCGCAATGTGCTCCCCATCCCGCGAGGCTTGCATCTTTCAACAATGGTAGCCACTCTGGCTGTTCCAGGGGCATCCCGGCCTTCAATGACTCCAGAAGTAGCCCCACTTCAATGCTCGTCGGACCCCGAGAGGGCAGGGCAGTCGTCTGCTCAGCGGGTCGGCTTGATGAGACCAGCAGTGAAGCAACGATTGCTGCAATGGCCTCATATGAGCCCTGGCCCAAGGCACCACCTCCAAGGACGCCGCCATCATACCTAACACCTGGAGGTAATGCCAGGCCGAAGGAACCGGTGTAGTCCTGAACTGGCGCACCACTTGCCGTAGAGCTTGGACCTGCCGATTGGGCAGAAATACCATTCCCCTCTGAGTGTCGAATTGCACCCCGAGGTACTCAAGGATCTGGGACGGAATAAGATGACTTTTGCTCGCATTGACTACCCAGCCGAGCTTCTCCAAAAATTTCACCACCTTGTCTGTAACTTGTACGCTCTCGGCTCTGGACTTTGCTCGAATTAAGCAATCGTCGAGATAGGGATGAACCAGAATACCTTCCTTTCGCAACGCCGCCACTACCACCACCATGATCTTGGTGAACGTTTGCGGCGCCGTTGCGAAACCGAAGGGTAACGCCTGAAACTGATAGTGCCCCCACGGCAAAGCAAAGCGGAGAAACTTTTGTTGACCCGCTCTGATCGGAACGTGTAAATATGCCTCCATGAGATCGAGGGTTGTCAAGTACTCACCTTGGCGTACCGCCACAATGACGGACCGCAATGTTTCCATCCTGAAATGCGGTACCCGAAGACAGCGGCTCACCCCTTTTAGATCTAAGATCGGACGAAGCGACCCGTCCTTCTTTGGCACCACAAAATAAATTGAGTATCGACCCCTGCTGTAATCTTCCTTGGGCACCGGGACGACCGCACCTAAGTGCAACAGCTGATTCAGTGTGCAACGGACTGCCTGAGCTTTCTGATGACCCCTGCAGGGCAACTGCACAAATGAATCCCGAATGGGCAGCGCAAACACCAGCGCATAACCCTCCTGGATGATTTCTAACACCCACTGGTCAGTCGTTATTTGGACCCAGGCAGGAAGAAAGTTCCGAAGTTGCCCGCCTATCAGCAACTTCCTGCCGAGGTCCCCCTCACTTCATTGTGTTTTTTGATTGGCTGTTGAGGCTGCCACTGCAAATCCTCTACCTGCTCCCCGAAATCCCCGGGTCCGAGGCGCAAATCTTCCTCTTTGGAATCCGCCCATGTGAGAAGTCCGAAATCTCCAAAAATCTCTAAAGGAACCCCGAAAAGTCGACACAGACTTCCCGTGTTTGGGCTTATCCTTCAGCAGCCGGCCACCTTTAGACTCCCCTAAATCTTTTACCAACTTATTGAGATCCTCCCTGAACAACAACTTTCCTTTGAAAGGGAGCTTACTGAGACGCGCCTTGGAAGAACCGCCCGCTGCCCAATTCCGCAACCACAGGGGATCAGCGAGCGGCAACAAGCGACGCCATACTATTAGCCAGGGCTCTGATTAAGTCATAATGAACATCTGACAGATAAGCCGACCCCGACTCCAGGCGGTCCAGCTCTCTCAGGCACTCTTGCTCCAACTGAGCAGACTGTCTTAAATGCTGCGACCATCGAAGAAAAGCTCTTGCCACCCACACCCCACAAATGGAGGCTTGTAATGACACCGCGTTGGCCTCAAAGGATTGTTTCAGCAAACCATCCAACTTTCTATCCTGCGCATCCTTCAAGGCTGAGCTGCCTTCTATTGGATTAGTGGTTTTCTTAGTCACCGCTGACACCGCTGCATCAATCCGCGGGGACCGAAACCTCTCCTTGTCTTCATCTGCTAACGGATACAGTCTATTCATAATGCAAACTCCCCTGAGCCCTGCCTCCGGCTGATCCCACTCATCCTGTATCATTCTGTCAACTACCTTGTGAATGGGAAACACCACCTGTGTTTGTCTCACTGCCTGAATAATTGGGTCTTCACCATTGTCGTTATCCACAGGCTGTTCCGTGGCGAGCTTAAGCGTCTGAAGGGCCTCGGTGATAAGCGCTGTCAACTCCTCCCTTCGGAACACCCAAATAATTTTTGCCTATTCCTCTGGCTCAGGAATCTCTCCATCCTCCAACTCTTCATCTCCACCTTCCAGGTCGACCTCGTTCTCCTTGGACTCCTGCCCCTCCAACTCAGAAATCGAGGGCTCCCGAGTCCTTGCTCGTTTTGGCGGTCACAAAGAACTGGCACTCGGCTCAGCCGGACCTGGCTGTTGCGGCGCCACCGATAGCGACAGGCCCTCCGGCACCTTTCCTTGCCATCGCAAACAGAACGCCTGATGCATAAGCAACACAAAGTCAGGGCAAAAATCCCAGTCCCGCCGTCAAAGGATCCCCAGGCGGAGCGGTTGTTGCCTTGAGCCCGGCCTCTGGCACAGGAGACTGCAACCCCTCCGCATCCAAGCCAGTCGAGGACTCTTGAAGATCCTGACCTACCTTAACCTCCATTTGCTGCTCCACGCTGGTAGACACCTGTGTACAGCCTCAGCAAATGCCAGAGTCGGCGATAGTTCCTCTATGGGTACCGCACACTACCCATTCAGGGCGCGAGGCCATTGCCTCCGTAACTGAATTATTCCTTTTTTTTTTAACTTAAACTGTTCTCTAATTATCTGTTTTGTTTTGTTTTTAAATAGCCAGGGCAGCAATCAAAGAACTCTGACCAGTAGTAGAAATGAAGCGGCTCTGCCTCCTGATCCAGGAAGCAAAATGGAACCATCTGAGGAAAAAACTCCCCACAATAGAACCTGCTATAAAAAACCCCAAAGAAACAGAAAGGCAACTGAAAAAATAAATTAAAGGAAAAACAAAGAAAGAATTAAGCATCCAAAAAATCAAAGTGCCTGTAATTGAAGGGAATTGAGTGCCGCGGAATGCAGCTGCCTGCATGAAAAAAGGCACGCTGACAAAATGGCTGCCGCTGCCTGTCAGAGGTAGAAAAAGGCACAAAAAACCTTTGGTCCCTGCTCAGCGCGTCTGCAGCCGTCCCCCTTCACAAAAAATCAGCTCTTTTTTCCCCTACTCACAGGACGAGCCGAAATCCATGCCCCCGGCACCACGGCACTGCAAACCACACGGCTCAGCTCCGCTGCAGAGCGGGAAGCGGATGGGCAGACTTCCGGCAATGAATTCAAGTGCAGCTGCAGAATCACGGCAGCTCCATGCTGCCGGAGCCCAAAATGGCTCTCCATTCTGCTGAGCTCTCCCCCGTAGTGATCAGGGGGGAGAGATCGATACCGGCAGAGAACTGAAGAGGAGAAAATAAAGGCAGACAGGGACAGCAGGACCAGGCAGAAGAGGCAGCACTCTTCCTCAGACTTTTTTTTTTTAAGGTACAGCCCCCCCCCAAAAAAGGACAAAATACAAACTAGGGACAAATCAACCCAAAAAGAGAAGAAACCTAATCTAACTTCTCCTTATCTGCTCTCAAGTGAGCCCAGCACTTAGGCTCACTACGTCCTCCTGCTGCATGGAGACTGGACACACTGGGGAAGATGGGAGAGAGCAGCAGACTACATCCAGTGATGTCACTTTTTTGTGACATGCCCAGTCTCCAAGCTGCAGGAGGAGGTGCACAACCCAGAGGTGGAGGACTAAACTGGAGGACCGATAAGGAATTGCTTCATATCAGCACCTGGTGCTGCCAAATGGTGCCTGCTTCCTCCCAGCCTGAATCGCCACTCAGACCAGCTTCTCTCACAAGTACCACAGCTCCCATGGAGATATAAAGTGTCCCAGTAGCAGAAAGATTAGGTCAGCCAAAGTGTTGAAACTGCCACAAATCAAGAGCCGGTGCTGCCCAAATGGTACCTGCTTTCTCCCAGCCCAAATTGCTGCTCAGATCAGCTTCTCTCATCACCACCATGGTTTTCTACACAAGCCTTGGTTGCATCATGGGAACCTTCAGCCTGCTACATACAGATCCTATATCTGCAATCAACAAAGACATGGATGATGGGAGGAAGAAGGCATCATGGAAACTCTTTCCAAACAGCGGGTGGTGCAAAAACCTATTTTGCAAGGCCTTCCCAAATGCACACTACACCCTCTGCAACTTGCCCTTAATACCACCGCAAGAATCCTAACCAAAGCATCTAGAGTTGAACATATCACCCCAGTTCTTAAACAACTCCATTGGCTACCCGTCGCAGAGCGCATAAGATATAAAGCACTTCTCACTATATTCAAAATCAACCATGGACTATCAGCTACATATCTACAATCTCTCATTAAAAACACGCCAAATACCAGACCCAGAAGATCAAGCACTCTTAACATGCTACACATCCCTTCAACAATTACCAAGACAAATAAAGCAACCTCCAAGACATTCACATTATTCGCCCCAACCCTCTGGAATATATGCCAGTAAACCTATGTTCCGCAAATGACCTAACAGACTTTAGAAAACAGCTAAAAACCTACCTCTTCATTGAACACTTTGCTGACCCAACCTAATCACCAGAATTGAATAGACCTTCTATTGGACACTTTGCACACATTATACACCCAGCTCAGCTAATCAACCTGATTGGCCTACATAACCTCCCATAATGTCCTACTCAGCTCAATGTAATATAGTTATATGTTCATAATGTTACGCTATTAATTCCTGTTCTTTTATGATGTTATATTAACATTCTTCTATGTAAAGCCCTGTTGGCCCCATTGTTTTATGTAAACTGCTTAGAATTGGAGATATAGTGGTATAGAAAACTGTCAAATAAATAAATACATAGTAGTATTGGACAGAGACATAACAGAATAAAACCTTAAGGGGATGAAAGAGCTCCCAAGGAACAGATAATGTGGTGTTTTTTTGTTCAGGTGTTATTGCTACTTATAACTATGGCTTTTTTATAAATTTATATTTTGTTTCAATCATTTATTTTCATTCGCCCCAAAAAACCTAACCTCTCCCATTCATTACTAGCAAATATGATTCACTGAAATTCTGTCAAGATAAATTCTTTAAAAAGAAATATGATGCAAGCATTCTTAAAATATATTAATAAAAGTTACTTTGCTACTGAAACCCTTCCCTTCATAAGGACAGAATTAAAAATAAATATTACCTCAAGCTCATCGAGTGAACGAGTTGTGCTTATTCTTTTTGATCTTCCAAATGATCTTCGAACTGAAGTGTGCTGAGAAACCTGGGATAATCCATTTCCTTGCCAAAACTTTGAACTCTAAATAATATTGAGAAAAAAATCATATCATTTTAGATGGTGCCTCATCATAAATCAGGAAAAAATATTTATTCTAAAAATGCATAATATTTTTTATTTTCATTTAACTCATGCCTTTCCAATAATGGTTCAAGGAGATTTATGTTTGGATAGAGTAGGCAGTTTCCTGTCCCAGAGGGCTTACAATCTAAGTTTGTACCTGAGGCAATAGAGGCACCAGAGTCACAAGGAGCCACAAGGTTTTGAACCCTGGTTTCCCAGATTCTAGCCTACTGCTCTAACCACTAGGCTACTCCTCCACTCTTAAGTCACTTTAATCTGCTTTACATCATAAAAACTAGTTGGTGAAAATCATAATTGCCATCACTATGCTTATGTTTACCTTTATTTGATATACCGCAAATCTGCAAGCAAGCCATGTGGTTTACAATAAAATACAATGGAAGCCAGGAAAAGAACACCAATTACACTGACAGGAAAGGTAAGTAGAGAAAAAAACGAGAGAGTGGGAAGGATCAAGATTCAAGATACAAGGAAAAGAGATGGAAGAGAGGGGGAGGGGGGATTTGTCTGTGCCAACTAACTCAGGAGGATACCATGGATGTTCCAAATGCCGACTCAATAGCAACTATATTCAACTCGCTCTCTGGATAGCTAAAATCATAAGCTTAGGACAGCAAAAAGGTTAGCTATCCAGACAGTAGACTGAACTTCACAGCTTTCTGAATAGCGCTAGTGCATGCTGTCAATACGTTACAGCGGATGTACTTACTTAACACCACCTCAACGAGTTGTGTAAAGGGCACCCATGGTAATAGCACGGGTCCAGTGCCATGGTGCACTTCCACATATTAGTAAACATGCCCCTGGGCATGGGACATTTACTGTGCTGCCTTGTGCTATCAGCAAGGCGCACTTAGCGCGCAATAAACCCTACGCTAACCATTAGCACAATTTAGTAAACATACCCCTTAATTTGTTGTTCTGCATGCAATAAAAGCTTATAAAACTGCCCTCAATGTGGGTTTAAATTTCTGTTATTCCCACTAATTCTTGGGGTCAAACACATGCAAACATCACACATTTTAGTAAACATGCCATAAATATGAGACACATTATATGGCTTTTCCTCAGTAATGGTTTTCTTCTTGCCACTTTGCTATACAGGCAATGTTTCTGGAGAAATTTTGAAATGGATAAACAGTCAATATTTTCCTGAGTCTCAGGCAGGGTAATGTTAGATCACACAGTGACCTTCCTAAACAGTTTTTTTACCCCACAGTTACTGTCTTAGGAGGGATGGCCTGATTAAGACAGTGTCTTAGTGGTATCAAACTGTTCCCACTTTACAGTACCCCAAGGGATAAACAAACATAATTGAAATTATTTTATACTTTTCTCCCAATCTGTATGTTTGAATAACTTTGCCAAAGAGGCCTTTCAACAACTCCAGGTTCAGCATGTTTGGCCCTTAGCTTCAGACTCACTTTATACAATAGAAGCAGCTTGATTCTTCATCCAGGGGCATTCAAATCAACTCGATTACTCTGATTAAACATTTTACATACTTGCTAACTCCTTTCCTAGCATCCTGCTATACCAGTCCAGATGAATAGATTATGATGCCTTGCTAGGAGGTAAGGTGACATTTTACTTACAGTTAATGTTCTTTCTTTGAGTCCTGCTAGACCAGTCCAGACAAGTGGGTTGTATTCACCTACCAACAGATTGGTGGAGACAAAGAACCAATGAAAGTCCTAGGTTTCAATGACATCACTCCTAGGCCTCTATTCACTTCAGCCACCAGAGGTCTCTTCAATATTCGTCCCAAAGCATATGGGAGAAACATGGCAAGCCTCACACAACCTCAATCGTGAGCAACAGTTAGTAATCAACAATACAGAACTATGTACAAGAAAGCATAAACAGAAGGCTGTCCGTAGAAGATGAACCTGCAGAATCAAGTATAAAAATCATAGCGGACCCAAGGGTACCAAAACAGAAGAACAGAACAAATGCAGTTTCAGGGGAGCCCTGAAATGGTCTAGCAGGACTCATGGAAAGAACATTAACTGATAAGTAAAATGTCACCTTTCGTATCGTCCTGCAAGAGCAGTCCAGACAAGTGGGATGTACCAAAGCTACAACTCTACTGGGTGGGAAGAAGACACAACAGCTTGCAAAACCCTTGAGCCAAAGGCCATGTCCATGGAAAGTGATGCCCACATTGCTGCCAACAAATATTTGCAGGGGCTACTGAGCTCCGCTCCACCCACAAGGATGCTTGTGCTCGGACAGAATGAGCATGCAAATCCACCAGAACCGGCCAGTTTCGCAGCAGATATGCCGAGGCAATGGCTCCTTAATCCAGCACCCCAAAGTCAATTTAGCTGCCACATCATCCTTGCACGGGTCAGCAAACAGCACAAAAAGATGGTTGGACTTACGAAAGGAATCATAACCTCCAAGTACCAGAGAAACACCCTCTGGACATCCACAATGCAAAGATCCTTATTCTTCTCCCTACACTGCTCCTTAGAGGAGGAGGGCAGGCAGAAAGGACCTTAGGCAAGAAGGAAGGCACAGACTGAATGGAAACAGTCTCCTTTGAAAAAGACAGATAAGGATCTTGGCAAGAAGAGCCTGCAGCTTGCAAATCCACCTTGGGGAATAAATCTCAACCAAGATAGCCATCTTCAGCATCAGATCATTCAAAGTAGCACGCTTCAATGACGAAAAGGGTGCCGCCATTAGGGCCCTGCATTTCCAATGGCCTTGGGCTGTACAATCTTGGTAATGGGCTCCCCAGTCTGAGAGACTGGCATTAGTCATCAGAAAGATCCAGGAGAAATTGTCCAACAGCACGCCTTTCCTCAGATGACAGGGATGCTGCCACCACCGCAGGCTGGTCTTCACCATCATCGGGAGCAGGAGCCTGTGCTCTAATTCCTTAGAGCTCGGGGAAAGACCGCTGGAGAGGCCACATGTGAGCACGCGCCCATGACACTATCTCTATGGTTGCCGCCATGAATCCAAGGAGCTGAAGAGAATCCCAGACTCTGGGAACCTGTTGTGCAGAACAGCATCAAGCAATCCAACAGGCTTTTGATTTTCTTCTCTGGCAGTAAAGTTTTGACCACGTCCATGTCAAAATGTGCTTCCAGGAACTACAGAGACTGGGAAGGCAACAGCTGGCTCTTTCCCCAATTGATCACCCAGCCGATGCTTTCCAAAAAGGACACTACTCAGGATGCTACCTGAGATGCTTCTGAAAGGGAAAGGGCCCAGTTGAGCCAGTCATCCAGATATGAATGGACATAGATCCCTTGGTGTCATGACCATGACTTTTTAGAACATTCTTTGGGCAGTGGATAGCCCGAAAGGGAAGGTGGCAGACTGATAGTGAGAGCCAAGCACGGCAAAGCGCAGATAATTTTGATGATCTGCCTGGATCAGGATATGAAAATATGCCTCAGCCAGATTCAGAAAAGCAAAGCACTCCCCTCAGTGCACTGCTTGAATCACAGAGCGCAGTTTCCATGCAGGAGCACAGGATGTGCAAGTGCTCGTTGACCCCCTTGAGATACAGAATGGGCCAGAAGAAACCGCCCTTTTTGGGTACCATGAAATAGCTGGAGTATCTGCTCTTGCCCAACTCGTCCGGGGGGACAGGTACCACGCCTTTAGGTGCAGCAAATTGTTCAAGGTGGTCCACACAGTGGCACTTTTGATCACAGACCCACAAGGGGAGATGATGATAGCATCCGGAATCGGCTCTTTGCATTCCAGGACATAACCAAACTGAATAGTGTCTAGCACCCAGCAATCCTTGGTAACCAGGCCCCATTTCTGGGGGTAAAAAAAAGGTGAAGCCCGCCTCCAACCAGAGGAACCAGGGAATAGCCCCTCAAACCTTCACTGTGCAGCCCAGAAGGGCCCTCTTCTCAGAAGACCCAGTCCCTGGGTCCACGTGCTCCAAAAAAGGACCGAGAACCAACCCACAACCCAGAAGCAGAGGGGAAGAAAGGTTTTACAGGTCGGTAACAACAAAAGACCCAAGACCCAGAGGGATCTGACCAACACGCCATCAATAGATGGGCAGAGGCTAATGAGAAAGGGACACAGCCCACTTCACAGGCCTCCTTGACCTTTCTTCCGGAAGGCAGTAAGATTTTGTCTCGCCCTGGTCCTTCACCAGCTTCTCCAAATAGGCTCCAAAAAAAGGCTTCCCCTTAAAAGCCAGTTGGGCCAACCATGCTTTGGAAGATGAATCTGCTCCCCAGTGCCAGAGCCAGATCCAATGCTGTGACACCATCATCAGGGCACCATTCCTGGTCACCAAACGTACAAGGTTATACATGGCAACAGAAACGATGGCTGTAGCCGACTCCAAAAGAGGAGTAGTATCATCCAGCAGAAGAGACCGAATCCACTGGAGCAGGGCTCGAGACATAAGACTGGCACATACGGCCAGCTGCAAAATAGCAGCTGTCACAGTGAACTGGCTCTTCAACAATAAATTCACCTTACAGTCCAGAAAATCCTTTAAGGCCGAGCCGCCTTCTACAAGAATGGTGGTCCATCTGGTAACCGCCATGACCTGCACATCCACCCTGAGAATGCCAAAACACCAGACACACTACTTCTCTGGGAGAGCACAGATCTTACACACCCATTACCCCTTAGGCAGAGAGTCGGAAGAGTCCCATTCTGACTGTATCATTTATTTATTTTATTTATTTATTTACATTCTCTTATATACTGTGCTATTCTGCATCAGTGCAGTTTACATTGAACAAACTGAAATTACATTGAACAGGGCATTATAACTTGGAGATAACTATTTTACAGGGAACATGGGCTATGGAGGGGTAAGTGGCTTGCCCAAGACCACAAGGAGCACCTGTGGGACTAGAAACCCCAGTCCTTCCAGCCCAAGCTTGCTGTCCTCTAGTGGGATTTGAACCCCCGACCTTACGGCCTGAAGTACCTTGCCCCAACCACTAGGCCACTCCTCCACTCCATATCCTTGATGGCATCTGGGTACGGCAAGACAGTAATGGATTTCTGGACCCCTTAAAGAAGCGGGTGTTCCTTCAACTCCTGCTCTGTGCCAGAAGTATCCGTCAAGCTCAAAGCAGATGAGACCCTAGCAATCAACACTGCCAGCTCCTTCTTCCAGAATAGATGGATCACTCTGACCTCTTCACAATCTTCTGATGGTGAGAGTATTTCATCCACATCAGAGCCTAGTACCAAGCCATCTGAATCCGAGCCATGGTCCAAAGCTCGGACAGCTCCCAGCTGTTTCTCATCTCCAGGAGGCGCCCCTCACAAGGGACGTATAGCCAAAGGCAATCAAATAGGGCTTCAACTCTCAGCCTGCCCTGCATGAGACTGCGCCAGGAGGCACCCAGAGACCGCAGGGTCTGAATTTACATAGCAGAAGGACTAGGCCTGCGACAAAAAGAGAAAAGAATTCTTGGGAGGACAATCCAGAGTCTGGAAGCTCTCTTCTTGGAAATGACACTCCAACACCAGGGGACACACTCACCGCAGATCCCCTAGAGGACAAGGAGTGACTCACAATACGGTCGCCGGACTCTCCAGCCAGCTGGTTATCCTTAGCCATAGTGCCATCCATCACCTCCTGCCCTGACGCAGTCAAGGCTGGACTAATTGCATCCCCTGGCTGAGAGGGGGAGCAGACCCTCCAGGGATGATTCAGAATCTATCATAGAAGAAGAGCAGAGACCAGAACCCGGAGACAAAGTACTTCACTTCCCACAGGTCGAACATTGTTTCCTGGAAGCAGACAGAGAGTTAAGGTAAGTATCACAACAGCATGTGTGCTAAGGCCATGGTGGCTCGAAAGCAGGCATTAACTACACTTTGACTGGGGCGCATGTTAAAGGCACTAGGGTAGGAACATGCCTACAGACCACGTGACCGCCTGGCACACAATAGGAGAAAACACTACTAACGCATGCAGAAAATGACAGGAAATCCCTACACTGCGCCAATGGTCATCAGTTGTCCACCCCAAATTGCATCCCAGGAAGACTGAATCAGGAGCCCCCAGCAAGGACAATAATGAGGTCAAGTCTTGGTACTCACTCCCTGAGAGCCCCAGGCAGAGAATCCATGCCGGGCTCAGCTCTACTCCCCTGAAACTATTTTACTGGCTTTGCAGCACTGCATTTAAAGTGGCTAGCAGGCAGATTCCTCTGAGAGCCTTCTGAACTCTTCAGGAGAGAGCAGGGGGGGGGGGGCAATGCAGGAGGGAAGAGGAGTAGGAAGAGGGCATTGAGGTTGTGTGAGGCTGCTGTACTCTTCCAGATCCTTTCAAATCTTTCCAATTTTTGACTGCTCAACAGGCTCTTATCATGATAAGCACATGGAGATGAACCAATTTTCCCTACTTCTATGGCTACCTAAACGATTTCAGTCTAGCGGAGCCTCCCACGTCACACTCAAGTGAGAGAGTCACCCTCGAGGTAGTCTTTCACGAGCGTTTAATCAATCTTTTCCTCTCAATCTTCAGATTTTCTTCAGAGAGACAAAAATCCATCCACCATCTGCTGGAGACAAAGAAATACTGAAGAGACTGTGGTGGCTGAGGTGAATAGAGGCATAGGAGTGATGTCACTGAAACCTGGCTGTTCATTGGTTCTTTGTCTCCACCAATCTGCCAGTAGGGGAACACAACCCATTTGTGTGGACTGGTCTAGCAAGATGATATGGAAAGGCAGATTAAAGCAACTTTCAGTTATGTCATCAAAATATATATCTGCTGGCAGTAAGCAAGACTGAAAAACTCAGAAAAAAATCAAAATGAATAATATTTGTAATCAACAATCCCTATTTGAAACAATTAACTTGAACAAGTATTTGGCTTTCTTACCACAATGAATTCTGTATCAGAACATAATACTGACAATGCACTAAAGGGCAACCTGACTCTAAAAACCTGCAGAAAGTCTTCCAGGGTAGGTTTCTGGGCTGGTCTAGGAGGATTCAAGGAAAGAAAATTATCAGGTAATAAAATTTCTTCTTTCTTTTCACATCCTCCTAGAGCAGTCCAGATATATGTGACGTACCAGATATATGTGATGACCCGATGAAAAGCGGTATATAAATGCAGTTAAATAAATAAAAATAAAATAAATAAATAAATGTACCTAAGCCATAAGGACCCAAGATAGGAGAAAAACACCACTATGGACAGAACAGCCCTGTCAAAAGTGCCATCTTCTCCAGCTCCCACAGGAAATCTCTAGTGCTTCATCAAAGTGTTCAGAAAAGATCAGGTAGTTGCCTTGCAAATGTCCTCTGGAGGCACCAAGACTCCTCCTAGAAGAAGGCCTGTGTCCTAGTGGAGTAAGCTCTGCTTCCACCTGGCACATGCTTTCCAGCCAGACGGTGTGCTGAACCAATGGCTTCCTTAATCGAGTGGGTGATCAGTGACTTCATCATTGCCCGTCCTTTCCCTGGACCATTGAGGATGAGAGACTATTCGACAATGAAAGGAATAATAATCTGCAGGTATCTGACTAATACCCTCCGAACATCTATCAGACGCAGCGAAGAGTCCGTCCAAAGATCCTCCTCCAAGGAGGGCAGCAGAATGATGGACTGATTAAGGAGAAAGGGAGACAGCATCTTTGGGAGAAATGAAGACACAATCCGCAAAGAAACAGAAGTCATTGAGAAGACAAAAAAAGGCTCCCTATAGGACAAGGTTTGCAGCTTTGATACCCGCCTGGCGGTGCAATAGCTACCAGGAAAGCGACTTGAAAAAGGTCTTACAAATCAGCTCAAAATGGCCCCCTTTCAGGTCCTTCAACACCAAACAGATATTTCACTGAAGAAAGTTGAAAGCACTGGTGGATGAATCTGCTTCACTCCCTTGATGAAGTGGAAGACGTCAGGGTGCACTACCAAGGACATCCCTTGCATGCGGTCCATCTGAACCTTGAAAGATTTCAAGGCTAACCAGAGATGTCCAGACCAGACAGTAAGAAGTGCAAAAAACAGTAACTATATCTGCCTACCTGGCCTCCAGGGCCTCAGAGGAACACCACTTCTTGAAAACCATCCAGATTCTCATACAGGCCAAGGAAGTAGAGGCCCTCAGGCCTTGAGAATGATGTCCATCACCTCTCCAAAGAAGCCCTTCTTAGACTGCCTACAACTTTCAAGGCTGTAAGCAAGAAGGAAATAGAGTCATCCATTCCCAGGGCCTTTGCTTCAGAAGGAGCCTCTCTTGAAAAGCAAGAGACAGGATTCCACCAACAGACCAAAGAGATCCGCATACCATGCTCAGCTGCGACTGAATTTCACATAGGAGGCAGCTCACCAATAGCCACAGGGGAAAGACAGCCAGAAGTCCCTTCCGGGGCCATTCCTGAAGCAGGGCAGCTAAACCCATCACCCAACGGCCCTTCCTGCAGGTGAAAAAAATTCTCCAAGTTCTTATTGTTGGGTCTTACCAATTCTAGAAGAGCCACAGTTGAATCTCAAAATCATCAAGAGCTCCAAAAGGGGGCTAGGACCATTAAGAGGTACAGTCCCTACCCAAACACTTGGAAGTCCAAGGGCATCTCCATGCTTCATGTAAGACCCTGTGAGAGGAAGTCCTAAACACCTCTAGGCCTGATTCCTAGGAGCCTCTGGACCTCTCCAAGGTCTTCACCAACCTCTCCAGATCCACCTCATTAGAACCCTACCCTTAATAGGAAGTTTGCTCAGCCATAACTTGAAGGCAGCATCAGCCAACTAACTGCTGAGCTAAAGCTACCACCTAGGTACCTCTGCCATTATGGATTTGGAAGATACTGATCATCAGCCACACAAGCAGCTCCAGACCCCAGTCTTGCTAGAGGGTCAAGTGACTTCCCAAGATCACAAGGAGCAGCAGTTAGACTTGAACCTATCCTCCTTGCTTCTCAGTCCAATGCTCCAACAATTAGACCACTTCTTGGTTGTCTAGCCTAGGGACTGTAAGGAAGATGCTAGATCCAGCTTAAGAAGGTTTAAGCCACTCGGCCTGCACATTGCATCTCTCCCAAGCCAAGGCATATCTAAGGAGG
The DNA here is from genome assembly GCA_033557465.1 of Ichthyophis bannanicus. Classification (NCBI taxonomy): domain Eukaryota; kingdom Metazoa; phylum Chordata; class Amphibia; order Gymnophiona; family Ichthyophiidae; genus Ichthyophis; species Ichthyophis bannanicus. The sequence continues at coordinate 1,372,375,591 of CM066032.1, read as the reverse complement.
GCCTCAACCCCTCTGACTAGGGCCGTCCCAACCATTAGGAAAACTAAGTGCTAGAAACCTCTGGCTAGCAGTGCTGGACATACAGCAAGCTGTCAACTCCAGGTGACAGGTGCGTTCTTGAGCTCCAAGCAAATGGTGGCTCTACAGATATCAGACAGACAGGCAGGCCACAGGCTAGGGGAGACAGGCCTATCTCCAATGATGCACCAGTCCACACAGTTTGACACCTGCTGGAGACAGGCAAATGCAGGCTTCTCTCAGAGCTACACCAGCAGATATACCTAGTGATGACATTACTGAAAGTTGCTCAAGTCTGCCTCCACCTGCAGGCAAAGGAGCATAACTCATGGCTGGACCAATCTAGCAGGATAAGGAAGGGCCTAATATTCAAAAAGGCTGATATTCAAACAACAGCAGACAGCTGCAGCATTTAAATATTGATGGGATATTCAGTGGCAGTATCAGTAAGAGCTGCCGCTGAATATCTTGGCTCAGTGGAACTTATCTGGTCAGAGTGATATTCAGCCGGCACTTATCTGGATTGCAGCTTATGCCTCTTTTTCATGTGGCCTAAATTGTCCAGATAAATGCCAGCACTTATCATGGACCACCCCTGAACTAACCATATAGTGCCAGGTCAGTCAATAGAGATTTTCAGTGGCACTATCCAGATAGTGCCACTGTATATTGTGGTCAGCACCCTTATCTCTATAGCCTCTTCTCAGCCATCTGGCTAAGGGTTTCAAATACTGGCCTGCATATTTCAAGATAACATTCTCATTAAAAACATTATCTTGGTTCCTGATCCACTTAGTCTCCCTATGTGTCTCCTTACCTTCACCTAGTTGTATCCTTGTCCTCAGCTGTTGTACTGTCTATCTTGACTAGATTGTAAGCTATGATGAACAGGGACCATCTTTTATATGTATCTGTACAGCACTGCGTACGTCTTGTAGCGCTATATAAATGTTCAATAGTAGTAATAGTAGAAGTCATTTCTTGAAGCCATCTATAAGTTTCGTACATCTGTCTGCTGGTAGTTTCTCCTACTCTTCAATTGTAATTTGTTCCAGCTCATGAATGTTTCCGGGATTCCTTTTACCAATGGCAGATTTCAGCGTGTTCCAAAGGTTCTTGATTAGATTGAGATCAGGACTCATTGCTGGCCAGTATTTTTGTCGGAATATTTGTCATGGGGCGCCATATCTCTTGAAACAAATTTTCCTTTTAATCATTTAAAGGTTTACCAAACATTTGGTAAACCCAAACTGAAAGTGTATTATACATCTGGGTTCACTAAATGTTTGGTAAACCTTTAAATAATTAAAAGGAAAATTTGTTCCAAGAGGCATGGTGCCTCATGACAAATATTCCAACAAAAATACTATTCACCAGTTAGATAAAATTTGGTCTATATTTCTTTTTCTTTTTGGGGGGGGGGGGGGGGAATAATCATGTCATGGCAATGTCCCAGTTTTTATACTATTTTCTTTTTTAGAACATAAGAACATAAGATATGCCATACTGGGTCAGACCAAGGTTCATCAAGACCAGTATCCTGTTTCCAACAGTGGCCAATCTAGCTCACAAGTATCTTGCAGTTTCCCCAAAAGACACAGGTCCCACAATGCTCGTATTGGGGCAGTGAAAATTCTGGGTCCACTAATAATGGTTTATGGACCTTTCCTCAAGGAACTTGTCCAAACCTTTTTTAAACCTGGCTACACTAACAGCTTTTACTACATCCTCCGGTAGCAAATTCCAGAGTTTGATTACACATTGAGTGAAAAAATATTTTCTCTTATTAGTCTTAAATAGGTTACCCTGTAGCTTCATTGCATGTCCCCTAGTCTTTCTATATTTTGATGGAGTAAACAATCGATCTACATTTACCTGTTCCACTCCATTCATTAATTTATAGACCTCTATCATATCTCCCCTCAGTCGTCTCTTTTCAAGGTTGAAGAGCCCTAACCTTTTTAGCCTCTCTTCATAGGGGTATCCTTCAATTCCCTTTACCATTTTGGTGGCTCTTCTCTGTACTTTTTCTAATAACGCTATATCCTTTTTAAGATACGGCGACCAGAACTGCACACAATATTCAAGGTGTGGTCGCACCATGGAACGATACCGAGGCATTATAATATCCTTTGTTTTATTCTCCATTCCTTTCCTTATGACACCTAGCATTCTATTTGCTCTCTTGGTTGCCGCTGCACACTGGGCGGAGGGTTTTAACATGTTATCCACGATGATGCCTAAATCTTTTTCCTGGGTGGTGGTTCCTAATCTGGAACCGTGCATTGTGGAAGCAACAGCCAGGAAAAAGATTTAGGTGTTGGCCTTGTATTATTTGATTATTTTATGTGTCAAATATCTGTGCATATATAGTCCAAAGCCATATTACTAGCCGCTTTTTTTTAGGAGATATTGGACATTACAGAGTCGAACTGCAAGGGTGCCAATAATACTGGCCACAACTGTGTTTCCTTACTATTCCCTTAGACATATCCTAGTCCCCAGTTGTGGTGTTGTGTTGTCTATCTTGACTAGATTTGTCTCTTATGTCTCTTTATAGCGTTGTGTATGCTCTGTAGTTCTATACAAATGATTAATAGAAGTAGTAGCAGTAATAGTAATATAGTCTAAGTGCTGCTGCAGAACAGACACAAGAAATCATCAGTGTGGAGTAAAGTGTAGTTACTCACCTGTAACAAGTGTTCTCCGGGGACAGCAGGAATCAGTCCTCACTTATGGGTGACGTCGGCACCGATGGAGCCCACGCAGAGCAATTCCCCAGCTTTCAAAGAAAGCCTTTGGGATTGCTGCCACGCATGCATGGTCCTCTTCCCGCCCAAGGGTGCCATCTTGCTCAGTCAGATCGGTTAGCTCGAGCCCTACCAAGCAGATGGCAAGGGAAGGACAAAAATCCAGCAACTCATCAGGGGAGGTGGGAGGGCAGTGAGGACTGATTCCTGCTGTCCCTGGAGAACACCTGTTACAGGTGAGCAACTACGTTTTCTCCAGGAACAAGCAGGAAGTCAGTCCTCACTTATGGGTCTCCCCAGCTACAGGCTACCGAGCCTATAACCAAAAAATGCCTCCGCGATGCCATGAGCAGAAGCCAATGCCCGAAGGAGCCCAAGTCCTCAGGTCGAAGCCCTCGGTAGCCGTGAAGAAGGGGCGGAGGGCAGGAGTTGCTTATACCCTGAACAGATTATGGAGTACAGCCTGGCCAAAGGTGCTGTCCTGGCGGAACTCCCTCTTCAGGCAGTAGTGTGTGGCGAAGGTATTCGTGGAAGACCAGGACGCCGCCCGGCAAATGTCCATCAGGAGCACAGAGTGTAGCGAGGCCACCGAGGCCGCTTTGTCCCCAACCCTGTGCACGGTGACTCGACGACTAAAGGGGCACCCGCCTTTGCATGAGTGAAAGCAATGCAGTCCACCACCCAAACCGAAAGGGTGCATTTGGTGACTGCCTGCCCCGGTCGATTGGGATCGAAGGTCACAAAGAGCCGGTCAGATTTGCGATGAGTCTGGATGCGCTGCAAGTAGAAGGCGCGAGCCTTTCTGCAGTCGAGGGTGTGACGTGCCACCGATGCTTGATCGGCGTGGGGTCTCAGGAAGAAAGTCGGCAGGACTATCTCCTGGTTAAGATGGAAATCCGAGACAACTTTAGGCAGGAATTTAGGGTGGGTACGGAGAACCACCCTATTCCAGTAGAACCTGGTTTAAGGAGAACCAGCCATGAGAGCCTGGAGCTCACTGACTCGGCGGGCCGAGGTCAGCGCCACTAGGAAGGCCACCTTCCAGAACAGGTGCCGGAGCGAGCACGTCGCCAATGGCTCGAAGAGTGGATGGGTGAGTTGCATGAGCACCACATTCAGGTCCCATTCCGCTGGAAGAGGACGGATGGGCAGCTTGGAAATCAGAAGACCACGCATAAAGCGGGAGACTAATGGCTGCCCCAAGAGGGGCTTTCCCTCGATGGGGAGGTGGCTCACCGAGATGGCGCTCAAGTGTACCCTGACATAGTTCGACTTCAGCTCTTCCTTCGAGAGATGGAGCAGGTACTGGAGAATCAATCGAATGGGGCACAAGAACTTGTCAAATCTGGAGCCCCGTGCACCAGACCAAGAAGCGCCTCCACTTGAAGGCATAGGCTCATCTAGTGGAGTCCTTTCTCGAGGCGAGGAGGACTTCCTCGATCTCCTCCGGAAGAGCCTGTGAGGCTAGGAAAACCTGTTCAGCCGCCAGGCCATGAGGGATAAGGAGGCTAGGTTTGGGTGCTGCACCCACCCCTCCTCCTGTGTTAGCAGACCCGGGGCAGACCCAGGGGAACAGGAGGCTCCGTCGACAGTCGGAGCAGAAGCGGAAACCAAGGCTGCCGAGGCCACGAGGGGGCTACGAGGATCAACGATGCCTGATCCAGCTGAGCCTTCAAAAGGGTTCTCGCAATGAGAGGGAAGGGAGGGAATGCATAGAGCAGACTGGATGACCAGTTCAGAAGGAATGCATCTGGACTCTCCCTGTTTGGGTGTGGTACTGGGCCGCAAAAGTGGGGAAGCTGCGTGTTCTGGGGACTGGCGAAGAGGTCTATCACCGGTGTCCTCCAGCAAAGAAACAGCCAGCCCGCTACACCTGGATTCAGCTGAGCCTGTCCACCAGGACATTCTCCTGACCCAGAAGGTAGGTTGCCTTGAGGGACATATTCCGTCGAACAGCGAAGGAGCAGATGAGAACTGCTCGGCAGAGGGAGCACGATCCCGTACCTACCTCTTTGTTGACGTAGAACATCGCCACGCGGTTGTCGGTCTGCACAAGGACCGACCTCCCACTGAGGTGGTCCTCGAAGGCCCTCAGGGCCCACCGAATCACCCCGAAGTTCAAGCAGGTTTATCTGCTGCTGAGACTCCTCGGGCGACCACTGTCCCTGTGTGCACAGTGGCCCGCAGTGGGCTCCCCACCCTAATAGGGAACCGTCTGTAGTCAGCACCGCATCATGCTGAGGGGCCTGGAAGAGCAATCCCTGGAGGAGGTTGCGGGGGTTCTGCCACCAGCTCAAAGACAAGCGGAGGTCGGGAAGGACCCTGACAGGGTCTTTGAGGTGACCGAGAGACAGGCTCCATTGGGCGTTGAGGCACTACTGAGCTGTCCGCATGTGCAGGTGGGCATGGAGGACAACATGCATGGTAGAGGTCATGTGACCCAGGAGACATAGCATGGTCCGAACTGTGACCTGGGGAGTGCTTTGGACCCAGGCCACCAGGGCTCGGAGGCGGTCAGGGCGGTCAGCTGGTAAAAATGTGGTCGCCTGCTGAGTATCGAGGTGCGCCCCGATGAACTCGAGTGCCTACACCGGCTAGTGGTGAAACTTTGGGTAGTTGACCAAGAACCCCATACCATAAAAGCACCAGCCCTGAAAAGAAACCACCTTTTTACTCCTGTTCGGGCTCACAGGGCTAACCACCTACCAGGAAACCTTGACCCCCCTGGTCTTGGCAAAGGCGCTGGGCCAAAAACAAAAAACTCAAGGATTCTCTCCTGAAATACACCTCCGGTCCCCACAGTGACTGAGGAAACTGGAAAAAGGCAGGGCCATCGAGGCTGCGGTAAAAGGAAAGTGTGCTGCCCCCTTCCAAAGCCCCGAAATCAAAGGCACCCTAGCCCGAAGAATCCGGGACCAGGGAACCACGACGGAGCTCGTGCGACACGGTCTCCGAGCCTACAAAATGGCCGCCGCAACCGAGCTGGCTGGAAAAAGGGGCGCCAAAAAGCACACACACACAGCACTGACGCCGACGGGACCGCCGCCCGACGCGAACAGTGCTGCCTAAATAGCCTCAAACAACTTTAAAAGAAACTTACCCCTCTTCGGCGGAGCTCCAGCCCCCGCGGTTCCTCTGATGCAGTCTGTGAGGACACCGCCGTGCGAGCCTCCCGCTAGAGCACTGACACCGCTGGGCAGCTCCCCGTCCTTAACAATCTTATGGGGACAAACTGCCCCTGCTCCTGAACAGAGCTCTCCTCCGTCCTGTCTAGGAGGAGAGATCTGAGGGGGACTGAATCTAAGCTCCCCAAGGCTCCGGTGAAGGAGGGCAGGCAGAAAACGGCAGTGGAAACAAACTTCACCGCAGGAGCAGCTGTGCTCTTAAAGTGACAGCTTCCTCTAGCAAAAAAGAAAGGGTAAACAGACAGAAACTTAAAGAAAAACACCCAAACCAATTTAGACTAAGCTACTCTATCCTAATGCTTCTTATCCGTTCCTCCAGTGAGCCCAGCACTCTAGGCTCACTACGTCCTCCTGCTGCATGAAGACTGGACACACTGGGGATTATGGGAGTTGACAGCAGGCTATATCCAGTGACATCATTGATTTGACGTCCAGTCTCCAAGCTGCAGGAGGAGGAGCACAACCCAGATTTTATTTATTTATTTTATTTTATTTACATTCTCTTATATACCGCGCTATTCTGCATTAGTGCGGTTTACATTGAACAAACTGAAATTACATTGAACAGGCCATTATAACTTGGAGATAACTATTTTTTACAGGGAACATGTACAGATGTAGAGAATCCAGATGTAGAGGACTGAACTGGAGGAACGCTAAGGAATTTACTGTTTTCTCATTTTCTATAAAGAAAGCTTTAATTAATCAGGCACTTCCAATGAGCACCTGATGCAACTTCTCCATTTGCTTCACGTATCACCATGGTCTGGTAATAAATGAAGCAAAAATATAGTCACTTTCCATAGCCTCCCTAACTCTATCTTCCCCAGATATCTCTCACTATAGCCCCCACACCTTACCTTCACCAAGGGGTATGTTTACTAAAAAGCAGTAGCGGCTTTCGTGCAATATCGGAACCACAACCCCATGGGGCCAGAGTTCCGAGATCGCACAGAAGCCACTACTGCTGTTTAGTAAACATACTCTCAAGTCTCTCTCTCCATAGCCCCTGCACCCAGTCTTCACTAAGTCTTCCATTTCTCTCTCTCATATAATCCCCCACATTTATTTATGGCCTCCCCAAGCCTTCACCCAGTCTGTCTCATATTTATTTTATTTATTTAACAGTTTTTTATAAACCGCCTTTGGTCCACGGCAATTTACATTTAACAACAATATACAATCTAGTCCCCCCAGTCTCTCTCCCCGTACCCCTCAGCCTTCACCCAGTTTCTCTCGTATCGCAACCACCCGCCCCCGTCTTCACCCATTCTCTCTCTGATCCTCCCCTTCCCCTGGTTTCTCTCTCCTCTCTGAGCCGCCTTCATCATGTGTCTCTCTCTGAGCCCTACCCCCCCCCCCCCCACCCAGCTTCTCTTACTCACCAATACTGTCCACTTGCTATTTAGATATTCAGTGATAAATTATGTGCTGTTAACTTCTGCTCAAAGGGGATGCCACAAAGACATCTCAGAGAGGTTCTGCAAACTAAATACTCTCTAATCCTCCTTCAAGGATCTCCAGAACCCATTAGTCCAATGTGATGTGGGTTCATTCCAAAAAAACAGATGGAGAAACCCTCCAACTGCCATTCCCTTGGAAAGAGCCAATGGATCTCATTGCAAGGGCTTACTGCTTCTGGAGGACGTCCCTACTGAGTCCTAAGACTACTGGGACCACCAAAAGGACTGCCTCTCCTTGGGCTTAGAACCATAGGAAGAAAAGGCTGTGCAAGAACCCTTATCGGCTCAAAGGCATTGCCTATGAGAGGAGCCCTTTGACCCTCTGGGCCTTTCTTCCGAGTCACTCAGAGCGAGCTTCTCCTAGGTCTTTTAACAGCTTCTCCAGGGCCTCCCCAAAGAGCAGCCTACCCTTAAAACCGCTTTGACCCGGTGAAAAGCGGGATATAAATGCAGCTAAATAATAATAAATAATAATAATAATAATAAAAGGGAATCTTACTGAGTTGCAGCTTGGACATGGCATCTGCTGCCCAATTCAAAAGCCAGAGCACTGATGGGTCACCATAGCTGCTGCTGTAGCAGCGAAGTGCAGACAATGAATAAATCCAGGAGTCGATTTACAGGGTCCAAGCCAATTTATTGTGCACAAGGCCCAGTTAGTCAAGCTTCAAAAAGGACTGAGCAAAGTTCTTACAGAAACATATTCATTTATACATTTCTTTTCAGTTTGATACATGCAGACTTTCTTTTGGCACCAACGCCCCCTGCATTTGTCCAATCGGAGATCCCTCCTGGGCCTAGCATCCAGCTCTCTCCCTTAGGACTGTTCTAACAATGGCACAGTTTCTAGGTTTGGATACTTCTCTACTGCAAGGTCGTTTCTGGCTCTAGGAATGCAAGTATTGAAACATTTCTATCTTCAGAACACAAAAGAATAATGAAGGACTTATGAATTCATACAAAACTTCTTATTAAGCAGTTTAAAACAGTTTTCTCATTTTTCACAGATTTTTGGTTCTTTCTAGCTACGATGGGGGTTGGAATCAGAGCGTAGCTTACAGGCCTTTCATATTTGCAGGCTATCGTAGGCCATAGCCTGCCACATTCCCCTCTTTGATTATTCTCACCCGCAAGTGAGAAAGGGTGAGAATTAAATCATACATTATACTGGTGTAACAGCACCACCTTGGGGTATAGGGTAATATTGCCACATAGCTAATATTTTCGTAGCTGCCTTCCGTTCTACAGTATTGTCAATAACTGAGGTTATCATGCGTAAGCAAAGGGGTAGGAGACATGGGAGCAACAAGCATACAGCTAATATAAGTAATACAATAAACACAAGGGTCTTCAGACCACCTAACCATGAAAACGCTGAACCAAACCACCCATCGAGCTTCAGGCCATGCCAGGTCTGAACAGGCACATATGCTTGTGTTCGCATTTGAGTAGCTATATCTTCAACAACGTGCCCATTATTATCAATCTGCAAACAACAGTTGGTTAAATTCAATTTTCCACACACTCCACCTTCAGCTGCTAACAAATAATCTAGAGCTAAACGATTCTGATAAATAGCTGTGCGCATTTGTGTACTTTGCTTAGCCAAAAGCTTTGCTGGTTTCATTAGTTATAATTTCAACTACAGCTTGCAAGCGTATAATACGATTTATCATATAAACAGGGGTACGATATCCCCATGTCCCATCTTGCTCCCAAGTAGCAGGTCCATAGTATGAAATGATTCTCTCAGGTGGCCACGCCTCATCATTCCATTTGTCCCATTGGCCTATTTTCAAGGCCTCTCGTTTCTGTCGACTCTTGTACATTGGAAAACCCAGTTGTTCTCCATGGGACATAGGCAGAAGGAAGGTCGTATGGTTCCTAATGCACATGCTCCTCCCCAGTGGTGAGGAAGCCTCGCATATGCTCGGGTTCCACAAATCCAGTACAGTCCAGGTGGTGCTTGCCAGGTATTATAAGATGCTAAATTAGTCCAGATGCTGGCAAGATTAGGGAAACGGACTAAAGGGTTGGTGGGCTCTGGAGCGTTGATTCCTGAACACCAGGACATCTTCCTCGTGGTACTGTTGTAGAACTTCTGATTGAGACAGACCAGCTGTCCAACCTCCATGTTAAACTGTGGTCCAGAGCAAGCAAAACACAAGTTACCAACAATGGGGTGGGCCAGTACCCACTCACTAGTAGTATTATGTAAATCAGTCTGATTATAAGGAATAGAATAGTTCACTTCTTGCGCCTCCCAGGGCCATTGGTCTCCCATCTTAGTTCCTCCACAGAAGAAGCAGTCTGAAATGTGGAGACTAGATGCTACTGCCCCAGCAAGCTCAAGGAACAAGTTTTGGGAGGCATGAGGGATCTCAAACTCTGCTTTCATAGCTTCATAAAAAGAGTGATGTATTCAATAAGGTGCAGATACATGAGTCTTAGTATTCAGCTGTATATGTATAAAAGTTCCAGGATTTATACCTCCTCCTGCTATTCGTAACCCAAATCTATACCCCTGCTTCCACTGGCTGGGGTTAAGTATGATGAGCCGTAAAGGATTACAGGCATCTTTCTTACACTTCTGAGGCTCCGGCAATGATAATTTTTCCAAAATGGCCACTCGTTTATCTCCATCTCGTCCCATAGGCGCACCAGTCCAAGTAGCATAATACACGCATTCCCACTTGGGACAGTAGTAAGCATCTTTAGATGATGTGCTGTAGACGGTTGGGGAAGATTTCCCAGTACACTTTCCCCATCCGTATGCTCCTTCAGGACACATATATTTATCATCATAGTAGTAGGCTTGCTCCCAATATCCACACTTGTGATAGGCATTTCTGTTTATCACCTCACAAGCATCAAAACTCAGGGTAACATGCTTCGTGGGATCAGGGAGCTGTCGTGTGGCATTTATGAGGGCTCCATCCTCATCATTCCATCGTATCTCAAGTACATAATAGGAGGGATTCTGCCGGGGGTTATAACAAGTCTTACTTTTTCCCTTCGTACAGATATTTAACTCTGTACCATTATACACACACCGGCTCACTATACCAGTGCAAGTATAGTAAGAATGATAAAGTAAAGTCCGAGTGACCTTCAGTCCAGTTCGGGTGGTAGTTATACAAGCTGCACAAGGGGGTAAGGCAAAAGTCTTTTCCAGGAATCCCAGGGTTATTACCCCCATAAAACAGTAGTAAAGGAACATCATGATTACAGTCTTTAGAGGTCAACTGAAATATCGGGTACGATGAGCTTGTAGAGTCTTTTCTTATTCTCTGCTTTAACTGCTACCCTTACGCGACAGGGGTAGGATGATAGAATCTAGAGACTCTTACAGCGCTGGTTGTCTTCGCAATGTAAGTCGCAATGGAGTCTCAGGGTCATTTACTGAAGTCCATTGACCAGGTTCAGGAGCAGCTGCCGGCTTCACTCGACTGTGATGGATCCAGGGTTCGAGTTCTGCAACTTTTACTGCAGTTGGGGTTGACAAGATGACAACATAAGGTCCCTTCCAATGCGGCGCCAGCGGGTTGGTCGCCTTCCTCTGAACCGCTTCCAGCCTTTTTATATCCTTTGTGAGATACAGTTTCCAAAACTGAACACAATATTCCAAGTGAGGCCTCACCAGTGACTTGTACAGTAGCATTAGTACCTCTTCCTTTCTGCTGGTAATTCCTCTCTGTATGCAACCCAGCATCCTTCTGGCTTTTGCCACCACCTTGTCATCATCAGAATCAATCACACCGAGGTCTTTCTCTTGGTCCGTGCACATCAATCTCTTGCCCCCTATTGCATACAATTCCCATGGATTTCTGCTTCCCAAGTGCATGACACTGCACTTCTTCACATTAAATCTTAACTCCCAAGCATTAGACCATTCTTCAGGCTTTTGTAGATCTTTCCTCATGTTATCCACTCCCTAAGGGGAGCGCACTCTATTGCAAATTTTGGTGTCAACTGCAAAAAGACAGACTTTCCCATTCATTCCTTAAGCAATATTACTCACAAATACATTGAACAGTACCGGTCCCAGGACCGAACCATGAGGCACACCGCTAATCACCTTCCTTTAATCCGAGTGGGTTCCATTTACCTTCACCCGCTGTTGTCTGCCAGTCAACCAATTTCTGATCCATTTCACCATCTTGGGACCCATCCCCAAGCTGCTGAGTTTATTGATCAGCCTCCTATGAGGAACAGTATCAAAGGCTTTGCTGAAATCTAGGTAGATCACATCCATCGCATGCCCTTGATCTAGTTCTCTGGTCATCAGATTTGTTTGGCAGGATCATCCATTGGCAAAACCATGTTACCTCGGAACATGCAACCTGTTGGTTTCGAGAAAGTTCACTATTTGCTCTTTCAGGAGCACCTCCATTATGTTTCCCGCCACAGAGTTAAGGCTTACTGGCCTGTAGTTTGTCACTTCTTCCCTATTACTACTTTTGTGGAGAGGTACCACATCAGCCCTTCTCCAGTCCCGTGGAACTTCTCCTGTCTCCAAGGATCTATTAAAAACATCCTTTAAAGGCCCTGCAAGAACGTCTCTGAGCTCTTTCAGTATCCTGGGATGTATCCCATCTGGTCCCATAGACTTGTCCACTTTATGTTTTGCAAGCTGTTCTAAGACATCATCTTTTGTGAATGGTGTGGTATTTATTTATTTTATTTATTTACATTCTCTTATATACTGCACTATTCTGCATCAGTGCGGTTTACATTGAACAAATCGAAATTACATTGAACAGGGCATTATAACTTGGAGATAACTATTTTACAGGGAACATGGGCTATGGAGGGTTAAGTGGCTTGCCCAAGACCACAAGGAGCACCTGTGGGACTAGAAACCCCAGTCCTTCCGGCCCAAGGTTGCTGTCCTCTAGTGGGATTTGAACCCCTGACCTTCCGGCCTGAAGTACCTTGTCCCAACCACTAGGCCACTCCTCCACTCCATTCCCATTTGTATATTTGTCAATCACAGGTGGTCCTTCTCCAGGATTTTCTCTAGTGAAAACAGAGCAGAAGTATTCATTTAACATTGTTGCTTTTTCAATGTCACTTTCCATGAATCCATTCCCAGCACTTTTGAGTCCTGCAAGTCCACTTCTGATTTTCCTCCTCTCCTGAATATACCTGAAAAAAAAGGTCTTGTCGCCACACTTCACATCTTTAGCCATCTTTTCTTCTACCTTTAATTTTGCTATCCTTATTTCTCGTTTTGTCTCTTTTAGTTTGATCTTGTATTCTTTTCGTTCCTCTGTTTGCGAACTTCTGAATTTTGTGAAAGCTGTGTTTTTTGCCATTATTTGTGCAGCCACTTCTTTGGAGAACCAAATAGTTTCCTTTTTCCTCTTGTTTTTATTTACTTTCCTTACGTATGTATCTGTTGTACTTTGTATTATGTTTATGTTTTATGTTTATGTTTTATTTCATTTGATAAAGTACCGCCTTTCAGGGTAGGCAAAGCGGTGTACAATAAAACCAAATTAAAAGAAGGCCGAAGCCAACGAAATGGAAAGGAAATACAAATTCTTAATAGGAAAGCAATAAAACAGGAGAGACAGGACCAAAAAACATAACAGAAAACAAACACGAGGAAAGCAAGGATAGGACACGTGGGATTCACACGAAGGGAGAGGGAACATCAAACGCCAGGGAAAAGAGGTGAGTTTTCAAGTTCTGTTTAAAAGTGGGGTGGTGAGGTTCCAGGCGGAGTGAGGAGGGGAGGGAGTTCCAAATGGCGGGGCCGGCAAAAAAGAAAGCGGAGGAACGGGTAGATTGTAGATGGGCACGGGAGGGGGAGGGGAGAGCGAGGCGGTTAAGGTGGAAGGAACGAGGAGTGTACCTGGGAGAGTGAAAAGAAAGAAGGTCGGTTAAATATTGAGGGGTACCTGTATGAAGAGCTTTGTGGACCAGAATGAGCAGTTTGAAGTGAGCACGGTAGGGAAAAGGGAGCCAGTGAAGACGAAATAGTAGGGGCGTTATGTGATCACGGGGGGAGGAATGGGTGACCAAGCGGGCAGCAGTATTCTGGATCCGTTGTAGGCGGGACTGTTGGGATTTAGAAAGACCGATGAAAAGTGAGTTTGCGAAGTCGACCCGTGATATAACCAAGGATAGCAATAAAGTGGTGAGCGCTGAAGAGGATAAGAAAGGGCGAACTGCACGAATTTGTTGGAGGAAGAAAAAGGAAGATTTGGTGATATGTGATATATGGGAGTGGAAAGATAGGTCAGAATCAAAGTGAACCCCAAGATACCGAAATGAAGAAACTAAAGGAACAGGAGAACCAGAGAAAGAAGGGGCCAGCGTGGGGGGAGGGTTGTTGTGGGAGAACCAGATGGCAATAGTCTTGGTGAGATTAAGGTGAAGACAGTTGTGAGTCAGCCAGTTCGCCACAGCGGAGAGACAGGAATTTAACGTGGAAAGGTCAGGACAAGAAGGGGATGTGTGGTGTAGCAGAATAATGTCGTCAGCGTAGAGAAAGGCAGATAATCCGGACTGTTGAATTAAAAGGGCCAAGGGGGCTAAGAAAAGGTTAAAAAGAAGGGGAGCCAGGACAGAACCCTGAGGAACCCCACAGGAAAGAGGGAAAGAGTCCGAGGGAGGGGTAGAGGAGGATGGTGACAGGACAGCACAAGTACGAGAAGAAAGAAAAGAGTTTAGCCCATTGCAATTCCACTTCCGTTAACCCCTCCCACCCTACCAACTCCTCCTTCAGGTACTTGGCCATTTTACTAAAGTCAGCATTTTTGAAGTCTAAGACTTTGAGTTTGCTGTGATTGGATTCCACCTTGGTTTTTATCTCAAACCACACTGTGTGATGATCACTGCTGCTCACATTGGCACCCACCTGGATATTCGACACGCTGTCTTCATTGGTGAGCACTATATTCCATCACCATTTGTTTAAGTAACGCATCTTGAAAGGCATCCACAATTTTTTTTACTTCTTTCTAGATTTACAGAAGGAACACTCCAATCCACATCGGGTAAATTAAAGTCACCCAATATGATTACTTCCCCCTTCGTGGCTATCTTTGCAATATCAACAATCAATTCGCTATCCATTTCTTTGGTTTGAGTTGGACTGTAGACTACACCAGTATGGTTGATGGAGACAGGAGATGGTACTAACACAATCCACAGCGCTTCTTCTTTTCCCCACGTCCTCTGCATTTCAGCAGCTTTAATATTGCTGAATAGCAAGATCTGCTACGAGGGGACATAGGATGAGGATGAAAGGGGATAAACTCAGGAGTAATATGTGGAAATATTTTTTTATGGAAAAAGTAGTACATCCGTGAAATAGTCTCCCAGTGGAGGTGGTAGAGATGAGGACAGTGTCTGAATTCAAAAAGGCATGGGACAAACACAAAGGATCTCTAAAGGAAAAAAGGGGACTGTTGTAGTGTTTAGTATGGAAGGGCAGACTAGGTAGGCCATGTGGTCTTTTTCTGCCATCATGTTTCTCTGTTTCTATCGCATGGAGAGGCAGAGGATAATGAAATACCAAGAAATGCAGATAGAGACCAAGAAAATGTAGCAGAAAGATACAGAAATATTTTACATTGTGTTGGGTGCCACAGGCTTCATAAAGTGTAGTTACTCACCTGTAACAGGTGTTCTCCGGGGACAGCAGGAATCAGTCCTCACATATGGGTGATGTCGGTGCCGGCGGAGACCGAAAGGTAGCTTCTCCCCAGCTTTCAAAAAAAGCCTTTGGGAGATGCCACGCATGCGTGATCCCCTTCCCACCCAAGGGTTCCATCTTGCCTCAGTATGATGACATAGCTCAAAGGCAAAAAATGACACAAAATGCAACTCCACTGGGAGGAGGGAGCGTTGGGAGGAGGGAGCGTTGTAAAAACTGCTAGGTACATATGACCTAGATTGGCCACTGTTGGAAACAGAATACTGGGCTTGATGGACCTTGGTCTGACCCAGTATGGCATATCTTATGTTCTTATGATTACTGCAGTCCCCAGAGAACACCTGTTACAGGTAACTACGCTTTCTCCCGGAACAAGCAGGAAGTCAGTCCTCACATATGGGACTCTCTAGCTACAGGCTACCAAAAAACCTGTAAAAAGCCACGGGTGACCAGAAAGAGGTGAGACGTCAGCAGCAGCAGCAAGAGTCCTTGGTAACACACCCATAAGCGGCCCAGGTGTCCAGGGAGGAACCAGCACTCTGGTAGCCTGAATACACCAAGGGCCAGAGGGCAGGAGTTGCCTACATACCGAACAAATGATGGAGTACTGCCTGGCCAAAGGCATTGTCCCAACGGGACTCCCTCTCCAGGCAGTAGTGAGCTGCGAAGGTATGGACTGAGGACAAGGTAGCGGCATGGAGATTTCTGACAGAGGAACAAAACTCTGGTTTGTTACAGATGCCGTCATGGCTCTGACACTGTGCGTCATGACCTGGCACTCTAGTGAGAGCCCAGTCTGCTCATAGGTGAGGGCAATGCAGTCCGCCACCCAGGTAGACAGAGTACGCTTGGTCACCGTTGCCCCTAGCCGACTGGGGTCATAAGAAATGAAAAAGCTGAGGCTTTGCGGTGGCCCTGGGTACTTTTGAGGTAGAAGGACAGGGCCCTCTTACAATCCAGAGTATGAAAGACGGTCTTCGTCCTCCTGGCATGAGGCTGCAGAAAGAAGGTGGGGAGCACCACCTCCTGACTGAGGTGAAAATGGGACATAACCTTGGGAAAGAACTTGGGGGTGCATGTGGAGCATAACCCTGTTCTCATAAAACCTCATGTAGGGTGGATCTGCTACCAATGCTTGGAGCTCGCTGACCCTGTGAGCAGACATGAGTGCCACCAAGAACACGACCTTCCAGGAAAGGTACTTTAAGTGGCAGGTAGCCAGAGGCTCAAACGGTGGGCAAGTGAGTTGTGACAGCACCATATTGAGGTCCCACTCCGCCACCAGCGAGCAGACAGGAGGCTCGGAAAATAAGAGACCCCGCAGGAAGCGGGTCACAAGAGGGACTTGCCCTCGGTAAGGTGGTGGTGCACCGCAAGTGCACTCAGGTGGACCCTAACAGAGTTGGACTTCAGTCTTGCCTGAGGCAGGTGAAGCAAATATTGCAGCACAAGCTGCATAGAGCACAAGAATGGGTTGACCCATCGCTCCCCGCATCACACTGAGAATCTGCGACATTTGAAGGCATAAGCCCATCTTCTGGGAGTCTTACAGGGAGGCCAGAAGAACCTCCTCCACCTCCCCTGAAAGGAAGAAAGGGGCCAAGGCTACCCTTTCAGCAGCCAGGCCGTTAGCATCAGCGACCCCAAGTTGGGGTGTAGGAGAGAGCCCCGGGACACTCCCCAGGGGGACCGGGGATGCCGTGGATAAGTGAAGAAGCAGTAGGAACCATGATTGCCTGGGCCACAGAGGGGCTACTAGTATCAGAAATGCCCTGTCGTGCTGAACCTTGAACAAAGTTTTCGCAATCAGTGGTGTGGGTGGAAAGGCGTAGAGAAGATCCTCCATCCACGGGATGAGGAATGCATCCGCTACTACCCGGGATGGGTGTGGTTGCCTGGAGTAGAAGTCGGGTAGCTGGATGTTGGCTGGACTGGCGAAAAGGTCCATCCGTGGATCCCCCAGAACTGAAAGAGCCAAAAGGCCACTCTGGGTCTAGCCGTCACTCGTGTGGCTAGTTGACTCTGCTCAGTCTGTCCGCTAGGGCATTGTCCTGGCCTGGCAGATATACCACCCATAGGAACATTCCATGGCAATTCGCATACAAGCAGAGAGCTACTGCCTCTTGACAGAGGGTGTACGACCCTGTGCCCCCCTACATGATGACGTAGAACATCGCCACTTCATTGTCCATCTGGACTAGCACTGAATAATGTTGCAGGTGATGATGAAGGCTCGGAGGGCCAGGGATATGGCTGAAGCTCCAAGAGGTTGATCTGCTGCTAACTGTCCGGCTGCAACCAACTGCCCTGAGTGCAGAGGCTGTCGCAGTGAGCTCCCCAGCCTAAGAGGGAGGCGTCTGTGGTTAGGACTCTCTGTGGGGTAGGGGCCTGGAAGAGAGTCAGTCAGCTGGCAGGTTGCCATCATCCTGTCCCGCAGTCAGCCTGGGTCCACAGGGAGCAGAGGCCCCATTGAGCCGCCCTCATGTGAAGTGTGGATGCCATGTGACCCAACAGGCAGAACAGGAGGCGGGCAGACACCAAGTGTCAGTGCTGCACAGCAGTGGCAAGTGCCCTGAGGCAATCAGCCCTGTTCTGAATGAGAAAGACTCTGAATGGTGTCCAGCCTTGCCCCTATACTCCAGACATTGTGTGGAGGAGGAGATGGGACTTTGGGTGTTTTTTCATGAACCCCAAGTGCTGCGGGATGAGGACGGTGTGCGCCGTTGTGTGTTGCACCTCTGCGGCTGTGCGGCCTCTTATGAGCCAGTCAGCCAGGTAGGGGAAAACAAAGGTTCCCTGGAGACTAAAATTGGCCGCGGTTACTTTCAGGCACTTGGGGAATACCCTCAATGCAGAGGCCAGTCCAAAGGGTAGCACCCAGTACTGGTAATGGCCGCCTCCTACCACGAACCTCAATTATTTCCTGTGGTTGGGATGAATAAGGATGTGTGTGTATGCATCCTTTAGGTCCAAGCAGCATAGACAGTCTCCCAGCTGGAGGTATGGCAGCAGTGTTCCAAGGCAGAGCATTTTGAACCTCTCCTTCACCAGAAAACTGTTTAAATCCCGCAGATCCAGAATAGGTCGAAAGCCTCTCCAGTCCTCTTGGGTACGAGGAAGTACCGGGAGCAGAACCCTTTGCCTCTGAGGTGTCCAGGCACCGGTTCCACCATCCTATCCTCCAGAAGAACTGCGAGCTTCTGCAGTAGTAAGGTCTGGTGGAGAGGAGTCCTGGAGGGCTCTCATGGAAAGAATGGAGGGGCATCTGTGCCAGGTGGAGGAGATAACCCTCTCTCACCACCTGCAGTGTCCAGGAGTCAGTGGTGATGGATGGCTACCAGTGGGCATAGAGAACCAGACGCCCCTCTGTGGACTGCTGGGCTGGGCCTTCTGGGGTAAGACAAAGGAGTCAAAACCCCCACCAGGCTGGGCTGGAGCCGGTGCCTGGGGTTTGGGAGCCTTAGGCTTACGAGGGCCATGCACTTGTCCCTTGGCCTGCTGCCCCTGTTGGAGAGCTGGGAAGGCTTGGTAACAAGGGTAGTTTCCATAAACCTTCCTTTTCTTCAGGTAGAAGGACTTTCTACCCGAAGGCTTCCGTCGGGAAGGGTCAGTGGTCTTCTTTGAGAGCCTCGTCCTTGTCAGGAAGTTGGACTCCAACTCTGCAGCTTTATCAGTCATTGGTTTGCCAAAGAGATTTTCTCCCCGGCAAAGGACATCGATCAGCTTGTCCTGAACCCATTGCTCCAAGTCGAAGGACTGTAGCAAAGCCTGGCGTCAGGCACCAATGCCTTCTGTAGCTACTCTAGCCCCCGACTCAAAGCCTTCATAGGCTGCCCAAGTCATAAACTTGGAGCAGTCTCTGACACCCGAGGCCAAGGTCTGGAACTGCTGGAGGGATTCCTCGGAAAGACCAGCCGAGAACCCAGCAAGTTCCCTCGCCAAGTCTCTCAAGTACATGCCCATGTACAGCTCGCTCGTATGCCTGGATTTGGCCAATGAGCATCGAGCTCTGGTAGCACTTCCTACCCAGGGCATCCAAAACACAGGCCTCCCTACCCGGGGGCACCGAGGAGTATGTCTTTTGGCTCTTGAGGCGACACATGGCCGACTCCACCACCATGGAGTTGTGTGGCAGTTGTGCTTTTTGGAAGCCAGGGCTCCAGCAGACCTGGAACATCAAGCCAGCTATCTCCTCACTATGGGGCACAGATGCGGGAGTCTCCCACGTGTGTTCCAGGATCGGGGGAACAGGCACTGTGAGGGCCTCCTTTGAAGGGGCCTCGTACTGGAGGATCTCGAGTTTGTCGATCTGAGGGTCCTCCTCCGACTCTGTGTTGAAGGCTAGTGCCTTGTCATGTCCCGCAAGAAGTCCAGGAAAGCCATATCCTCGGATGTGGACCGATGCCGGATCTCGAAGGGGGAGACTGGTCGGAAGGTACAGCCCGGTGATTATGGGTATCTGGGGATTCCTCGTCCTCTTTCTCCAGTCATATTTGTAGTTGATGGATGTGTCAAGGGTGATCCAGGCTCAGGCCCCAAGCCCAATGGCCCCTGCCCCCTGGAGGCCCTGTGGTCAGAGCTGCAGGCACTCATTGGGGATGACTAGGTCCCAAGGACCGGGACCGGGATCAGTGTTGAGGAAAATCTCGAGGCTGGAGGCACTCGAGGATCGGCTCGACATCCAGAGAATTCCTTGAGGTCGAGGGCCTGGTAGTTGGGAGTGATGACCCAGTAGAGCCAAGCATCAGAGCCCACTGCTGGGCCATGAAGGCAGACAAACTACGCTCCAAAACGACCATCCTGGTCTCAAGGCTAGATGGCTCTGCAGACCTTTGGCATGGGCACCAACGCCAACTCCGTCGAGGGGGAATCCTCGTCCAGGATGATCTTGGGGGTCTGAGGCTGGTCACCGGATTCCGACGATTCCAGTCGGGATATTTTTGTCGGCTGCTCCCGCTCCTTCCCCTCAGACTCGCGATGGGGGCTGCGGGTCCGGGGCCTGTGAGACTTGCCCACTTTCCCAGACTCGCCAGCTGACGTGGTCTTCGAGGGTTTCTAGCACTTCTTGGGCTCAGCTTACAAATTTCAGGTGGCTATCAAAAGCTAATTGAGACACAAGAGCAGCATTTAAGGAGGCTAATCTCAAATTGGCATAGGCTCACCATCAGGTTGCTGGCTTGCATTTGTGAACGTCTGATTAAGGAGAAATTTTATAATACCTGCTAATTTTCTTTCCTTCAACCATACTAGACCAGTTCAGATATGTGGGTTATGCTCCTTTACTAGCAAGTGGAGGCAGACTTGAGCAACTTTCAGTGATGTCATAACTTGATATAGTCTCTCATGCAGTACTGAGAGAACTCAGTATGAAACTTCCCAAACAGTAGCAAGACTGAAAAACTCAAAAACGCATAATATCATTAAGCAACAGAACAAGTTTATACAAATAACTTGAGCAAGTATTTGGCTCTTAATACACTGAAATCTACATCAGACCACAGTACTAGCTAGGCATTCCACAGCAGCCGGACTCCCAAACCTGCAGAAAAGTCTTCCAGGGTCGGTCCTGTACTGGTCTAGTAGGATTCAAGGAAAGAAACTTTGCTAGACCAGTCCAGACATATGGGATATACCCAAACAGTCAGGACCACTGTTCCCTCTAAGCTGTGCGCGTGTGCGCGCGCACACACCTCACCGAGCGAGCGCACATACTTTACAACAGAGCGCACAAAAATTACGGCTCCGATTCTGATAGAAAACAACACAGACATCTTAAAATGTAAAAGTTATGATTGTAATTACTAGAAATTTCCCGCTTCATTTAGTAATCGTCTATTTTCATTTAATTTGATTAAAATCAATGTGGTATACATACTGTATTCTGACGTGTAGTCAAATTTTAAAGTATATAACTCCGAGTGTCGTTATGTGGCGCACAAAAATTTAACCTTCCTTCAAAAGCTGCACACAGCTGATATTTTATGCGCACACAGCCTACAGAAAATTAGAGGGAACATTGGTCAGGACCCAGGGTAGAAGGAAGACAACACTCAAGACACACTATGCTTCCAAAGGCATCATCTATACCACCAATCCCTACGAGCAACTTGTAGTATTTCACAAAGATATTCATAAGTTCTGTTCAATGTAACAACTCACTATACCTGTTAAAATGTAAACTGCTTTGACCTGGTGAAAAGCGATATAAAAGAATAGTTAAATAAATATATATACTATACAAAGATCAAGTAACTGCCTTACAGATGTTTTTTGGAGACGCTGCCCAGGAAGAGGCCTGCATCTAGTGTAGTGAGCTCCGACTCACTTCGGCACATACTTACCATCCAGAAAGCATAGTTACTCACCTGTAATAAGTGTTCTCCGGGGGCAGCAGGAATCAGTCCTCATATATGAGTGACATCGGCACCAACGGAGCCCGCACGGAAGCATTTCCCCGGCTTTCAAAGAAAGCCTTTGGGCGATGCACCATGCATGCGTCGTCCACTTCCCACCCAAGGGTGCCATCTTGCCTCAGTGGTGTTGGGGGGGAAAGCGTACAGGAGGCCTCCTGTCCACAGGATGATGAATGCATCCACCACTACCTGCAAAGGATGTGGCCTATGGGAGTAGAAATGGGGCAGCTATGTGTTGTCCAGGCTGGCAAACAGGTCCATCTGGGGATGCCCCAGAGCCAGAACAGCCGCAAGACTACTGCTGGGTCCAGGTGCCACTCGTGCAGTTGAAGGACTTTGCTCAGTTTGTCTGCCAGGACATTGTCCTGGCTTGGGAGGCAGACTGCCCTTAGGAGCATCCCTCTACATATAGTGTAGGAGCAGAGGGCTACCGTGCACCCCAGCCCATTAGTGAGGTGTCCGTGGTGAGGACCTTCTGGGGGGGTGGGTGCTTGGAAGGGCATCCCAGCCTGAAGGTGACCTGGGTTCTGCCCCCATCTGAGGGAGCCTGCAAGTTGGCGGGTCACCTGTACTCTGTCCCTGAGTCTGCCTGTGGCTTCAGTCCACTGAGAGTGGAGGCACTACTGGGTTTATTTATTTATTTAGACAGTTTTGTATACCACCTTATCCTTCAATCAAAGTGGTCACAACACAATTGAGGGATACGTTTAACATGAGGGGATATGAAACATACGCTAATACTCACAGGGAGCATGGGCAATGGAGGGTTACGTGGCTTGCCCAAGACCACAAGGAGCACCTGTGGGACTAGAAACCCCAGTCCTTCAGGCCCAAGGTTGCTGTCCTCTAGTGGGATTTGAACTCCGACCTTCCGGCCTGAGGTAACTTGCCCCAACCATTAGGCCACTCCTTCCTCATGTACCGAGGGTTGCTCTCATGTACACGTGCTCTCATGTACATGTGGGAATTTGGGATCACGTAGACCATGGAGGCCATGTGCCCCAGGAGGCGGAGAAGCCGGGCAGGTAGTGCCCTGCGCTGCTGCACCTCTGCGGCTAATTCCTGAGGCGCTCTGACCTCTCCTAAGGGAGGAAGGCTCTTGCCTGGAGGGTATTCAGCTGTGCCCCTATCAATTCTAGGCACTGTGCCAGAGTGAGGTAGGACTTGGGGTAGTTTATGATGAAACTTGGGTGCTGCAGGGTGTTTATGGTGCACTGGTGGTGCATTGTGCCTCTGCAGCCATGTTCCACTTTATGAGCCAATCGTCCAGGTAGGGGAAGATGAAGGCCCCTTGAAACCTGAGGTAGGCTGCATCACCACGAGGCACTATATGAAGACCCTTGGTGATGAAGCCAGAACAAAAGACAGTATCCTGTATTGGTAGTGCTGCCCGCTCCCACCATGAACTGGAGGTATTTTCTCTGGCTGATGTGGATTAGGATGTGAGTGTCGGCATCCTTTAGGTCCAAGGAGCAGAGCCAATCTCCCTGCTGGAGGAATGGCAGCAGTGTTCCAAGAGAGAGCATCTTGAACTTCTCCCTGACCAGAAACCTGTTGAGCTCTCGTAGGTCCAGGATGGGTCTGAGGCCCCCAGTCCTCTTGGAGACGAGGAAGTACCTGGAGTAGAAGCCAGTGCACCAAGATGTTCTGATACTGGTTCTACTGCTTTGTCCCAGAGTAATCCTGCTAGCTCAGTGAGAAGCAGGGTCTCGTGAAGGAGAGGCCTGGTGGGCTCTCCTGGGACGTATGTGGATAGTGCCCATGTAGGAGGAGGAGGAGGTGACCCTCGTTGACCACTTGTAACACCCAGGCATCGGTGGTGATGGCTGTCTATCTGTGGGCAAACAAGGCTAGGCACCCTCCTGTGAGCAGCAGAGGATCCCTGGGGGTGTGGGGGTCGCACCCTGGCAGTCAAAGGTTTTCCCCAGGCTGGACCTGAACTGGTGCCTGGGGTTTCAGGGCTTTTACTTTCTGGGACCATGTCCCTGGCCTTTTTGTTGCTGGGCCTGCTGAGGGCCCAAGAAGGTTTGGAAGTGCAGAGCCCATTTCTTCCTCGGGAAGAAGGGCTTTTTCCCCGGAATCTTCTTTCGGGGTTGCCCTGAGGCCTGCTTTGGTACACACGCTAGTGTTTCCCACATCCGGAGGAGGAGGCGGTCAATGATCGGTGGCACTGGGATTGTAAGGGTTTCCTTCGGAGGTACCTCATATTGGAGTATCTCCAATTCCTCGGTTCGCGGGTCCTCCTCAGTCTCGGTGGTGAGAGCCTTGGCCATATCCTTCACAAAATCGAGGAACACAACATCCTCGGGTAGGGAGCAGCATCAGGTCATCAGGGAAGACGGATCCGAAGGCACATCACAATGTTGCCTCATGTTAGCGGACTTTTCATCCTCGATCTCCCATTCGGACTTGAAATCGGAGTACGAGTATGACGCCACACGATCACCTCACTTGAGACCACTCCATCGGTCCGAGCTGCGGGCGCTTGCCAAGGAGGACTGCTGTCCCGAGGAATGGGACTGGGACCTCGACCATAGCCGGAGGCTCTCTCGAGGTCAATGGACTCGAGGACCGGCTCGACGTCTGGGGAAGCCCTCAATATAGAAGATCTCATCGTCAGGGCGGATGAACCAGATGAGCCGGACATAAACACCCGCTGCATAGCCATTAGGGCAGATATACTGCTCTCTAAGGCTATCATTCTGGTCTCCATGCCAGTTGGCTCCGCAGCCTTTGACGTGGACACCACGGACTTCGGGGCCAGCATCAGTACTGTCGAGAGAAAGTCTTCGATGAGGATGACCTCAGAGGCCCGAGGCCGGTCGGTGAGAGCCGACAACTCCTTGCGGGACAACTTGGAGGGCCGCTCCTGCCCTGACCCCTTGGATTCACACCTGGGACTGCGGGACCTGGGGTGGGATTTCACCTTCTTTCTGGATCCGTCCTCTGAGGTGGCCTTCGAGGATTATTTCTTCTTATGCTCCACCTCCGGGGACTTCCACTCAGAGGAACCGTGGTGATACCGGAGACTCCGAGGCGGAGTCGGACTTATGAAAAAATTTTTCCTGCTGCCGATGGTGACTCTTTAAGGCTTTGGGGTCACTGTTTTGCAGAGCTTGCAGTCGGAGTCGTTGTGCTCCGGGTGAAGGCATCAGAGGCAGCAGCCATTGTGGGTCAGTAAGTGACATCACTGCCACACCGGTCACACTTTCTGAAGCCACTTGAGGCCATCGGAAAAAGGGGGTTCCCGCCTCCCAGCAAGGGTCCTATCCTTCGGCTGAAAATGGGCGCGAACACCGGTCGAGGTGGACCTCAATGAAAAAAGTAAAAAATGGATAGACAAATCCGAAGAGCGACCCCAAGGTGAAAGAGCTAGTACACAAACCGGACAAAATTTAACTATAAGAAAATCAGCCTTTTTCCGGGGGAAAGAAGGACAACGTCAGAGGGGCTCCGCAGAAAAAAGGAGACTAAGGCAAGATGGTACCCTTGGGCAAGAAGTGGACCACACATGCGTGGTGCATCTCCCAAAGGATTTCTGGGGAGATGCTTGCACAGGCTTCGTCAGTGCCAACATCACCCATATGTGAGGACAGACGTTCTGCTTGTTCCCGGAGAATGTACACTGACCCAATGGCTCTCTTAAGCCAGCAGGCAATATAGGATTTGGTCAAGGAGGACAAAAGATGATCCAGCCAGCAGAAGGATTTAGCAATTGCCATGTATCTGATTAATGCCCTCCGCATATTCCATAGACGCAGTGAGGGGTCCTTTCAAAGATCCTTCTCTGAGAAGCAAGACATAAAAAGTCTGGTGAAGATGAAAAGGGGGACAAGCACCTTTGAGAGAGGGACAGCATAGTCCACCAGTAGACAGAAGCCGTCAAGATGACCAAGAAAAGTTCTCTGCAAGATAAGGCCTGGAGCTTGAATAACCGCCTGGCAGATGCTATAGCCCCAGGTAAACCACCTTAAGTGACAAACCCTTGAGAGAGGACTTACGATTGAGTCCAAAGAGGGACCCTTTCATTGTCTTCAACATTAGAGAGATATAAAACAGGGAACGCATGCGAACGGAAATGTTTCACCCCCCCCCCCGAGGAAGCATGAGACATCGTGTTGCACGGCCAGTAAAATCCCTTGGATATGAATACCATAACACATCAGAACTGCCACCTACCTGAACATTAAGTGTTCAGGACCAAACCCCAATCCAGGATGGACTGCCAAAGAGGTTCTCACATAATGTAAGGATGCAGAGGTCCTCTGGCCATAAACAGGGTGTCCACTGCTGCTTCAGAGTAGTTTATTTAGCAGTGCTTATATACTGCTTATCACCGGGTCAAAGTGTTATATATTCAGGTATGGTATATATTTCCCTTGTCCCCGAAAGGGTCACACAATCTACATTTTGTACCCGAGGCAATCTATGGTTTGTACCTGAGGCAATGGAGGGTTAAGTGCTTTCCCAGGGCCACAAGGAGCACCTTATGGCCACAACGAGTGCCGAGGTTGCTGTCCTTCTTGGAGAGTCTATGCCACATCAAGGGCCAGGCCATAAGCGAGAAGGGAGCAGAAACTTCCATTACCAGGAGCCCTCACCACAGTAGGCCCTTCTCTTGAGACAGCAAGAAAGGATGCCCCAGCCACTGGATCAAAAAATCTGCATACCATGACCTGTGAGGCCGGTCCGGGGACACTAAGATCACTAGACCTGGGTGGGCTTGAAAACTGTGCAAAAGATGTCTCACCATAAGGAGGGAGACATACAGCATCCCTTCTCAGGGCCGCTCCTGAAGTAGGGTATCCAAGATGGCCATTTTGTTCTAGCCATTGGCTGAGAACGTATCCCAGAGGGTGTTCCTTTCTTCCTGGAGACTGTCCAAGTCACAGACTCTTAGGGCCCTAACAGCATAAGAACATAAGATATGCCATACTGGGTCAGATCAAGGGTCCATCAAGCCCAGTATAGTAAACAAATTCCAAGCTGCTTATCTCAGGGGTAAGCAGTGAATTTCTCTGGTCCTCTTTAATAATGGTTTATGGACTTTCCCTCCAGAAATTTGTCCAAACCTCTTTTAAACCCAGCTACACTAACAGCTTTTATTACATCCTCTGGCAACAAATTCCAGAGTTTGATTACACATTGAGTGAAAAAAATATTTTCTCCCATTAGTCTTAAATGTGTTACATTGTAGCTTCACTGCATGTCCCATTGGCTTTCTACTTTTTGAAGGAGTAAGCAATTGACCTATGTCTAGCCATTCCACTCCACTCTTTATTTTATATACCTCTATCATATCTCCTCTCAGCCGTCTTCTTTACAAGTTAAAGAGTCCTATTCTTTTAAGCCTTTCCTCATAGGCTCATCTCTATACCTTTTCTATTTCTGCTATATCTTTTTTAAGATATGGCAACCAGAACTGCACACAATATTTGAGGTGCAGTTGCACCATGGAGCGATATAGAGGTATTATAATATCCTTGGTTTTATTCTCCATTCCATGATTCCTAGCATTCTAATTGTTTTCCTGGTTGCTGCTGTACACAATGTAGTATCCACGATGACACCTAGATCCTTTTCCTGGGTGGTGGTTCCCAATGTGGGACCTTGCATCATGTAAACGTAGTTTGGGATGTTCTTCCTTAAGTGCATAACTTTGCACTTGTCCACATTAAATTTCGTTTGCGATTTTAATGCCCAGTCTCCCAATTTATCAAGGTCATCTTGCAATTTTTCACAATCCTCTTGTGTTTTAACAACTTTGAATAATTTTGTGTCATGGCTGCTATTCAAATGATTCAGAAAGTCGTAAAGATTTTCCAACCCATGCAGCCAAATGACAAATCAATCCACAAAAACAGCAACCAACCACCACCACTAGATGACAACCCCATGACAGAACAAAGATTTGTGGTGCTCCCCTATGTCTAAGAAGTAACAGATAGCACAGGTAAACTGCTTAAAAAGAACATCAGAACAATGTATCATGCACCACAGAAGCTGGCATCTTCACTCACACGAATTAAGGATTGCATCCTCCTCTTCCAAAGCACTGCAGTCTATGAAATTCCATGCAGCTGTGGTCAATTGTATATAGGTGAAACAGGATGCGCCATAGAAGAAAGGCTACAAGAGCAGAAAAGACATCATAAACTGTCTTTACATGTATCTGTACAGCGCTGTGTACACCTTATGCGCTATATAAATGATTAGTAGTAGTAACAGAGAAATCTGCTGTAGCTCTCCATGTGATAGAAACTGAGATTGATTTAAGGGAGACTGCACTAAGGCCAAGCTGCAGACTCTCAATCACACACACACACACACACAGGAGCCTCATCCACATCTGTACAGCCTGCCTCAAGCCTCCTTCACTGCCAGCATACAGCACCGGATCTCACCCGCAGCTTAACACAAAGGAGGTAAGCCCCTCCCGCTGCCGAGGTGATCCATCGGCATCCTTCCGGCCACACTAAGACCTCCAAAGGGCCTCCACCACTGCTCCCAACCATGCTCACCGAGACTGTAGTGACCGGCACGCCAAAAGAAGGAACCCTGACAACCCGCAGCCACAAGACAGATACACTCAGTTTCCACTCACTCAACAGCAAACATGAATCTCATATGTATATGACTCATCCTATTGGGACTCTCCATGCTCACACTGCAAGGCGCTGCAACACAGGTGACCGAACTCTGCACTATTCCTATAATTCGCAAAGTAGAACTGAGCCACCCAGACCATGGGGCTCACACGACAGAAAACCAAGATGCCTCTTCCCTATCAATCTAGAGAACTATCACACCCCCCCCCCCCCATGCTCACACTGCCAGCACCATCACCTGTACCCTAATAAACACTGGCTCTGCCTGCAACAAAATCCAGACCCTCTCTGACTGTATCGCTGACGATGGGATAGACCTCATGTCCATCACGGAAACATGGCTTACTGATAATGACGTGCTGCTTAATCAACTAACACTAACACAACTGGCCGCGCCTCACAAACTAGAACCTAAAATTTACAACCATCAATACCAGCTCCTCACCAGGTATGGACATTCTCACAATTTCCAACAATCACCTCACCATCTGCTTAGCATATACGTAGAGCCCCACACAACAAGACCGATGACCTTGATGCACTACTGGATATAATTTGCTCCAACACGTCACACCGAAAGCACCTCATCTTCCTCAGGGACCTAAACCTCCCCTCAGCCCCTACCGGCCGGAGCACAGCATTCCTTCAAGCAATGAACGACCTGCAATACACTCAAATCATCATCACATCTACACACTCAAAAGTCCTCGACCTGATCTTCTTTCCCACCCCCCCTGCTCATCTCTCCCCAGCACATCCCACCCACCCACCACATCCCCCATCCCCTTGTCAGACCATCATCTCAGTACATTCTCAATACCCCACCTACACATCATCTACCCCCCACAGAACAAGGCTTCTACTACTAGAAGATTCATCACCTTTTGCTATCAGCCATCAGGACCATTCCACCAGAAGCCAACCTCGAGACTTTGATCGACCAATGGAACTTCATCATATCCTCAGCTACTACAGCACTCCCTCGACCTCAACCCCCTAAACAGCGTCATCGCACTCTATGGTATTCTACTGAGTTGCAAGAGCAGAAGCGCGCACTTCACCATATCAAGCGCCAATGGAGAAAAAACAAGGTCCTGAGCTACATGCCAAGTACCTGGACCATCTCAAGGCATAGTGCAGCAGCAGCACCATCAAGCACAAATAGGAATATCATAGCAACATACTTCTCCGCACTCTCAATAAATCGAGAGAGCTCTTCGAACTAGTAAAATCCTTCACCAGAGACCCCATCCGACCTCAACAGGGGAGCTCCCTAAACCCCCAAGATGGCAGACTTTCTAAAGTCTAAGTACAGCTCTTCCATGCTCACCACACCCTGCCTTCCACCATCAGGAAGTCCTCTCGGGACCACTCCACCCTGGACCACCTTCAGAGATATAACCCCTGAAGAATTTGACGCCATAATCTCGCACATCAACACTACCACCTCCTCTCTGGACCCCTGCCCGGTTTCATGGGTAAAAACAATGAGATTACACTTCCTTCCACTCCTATGTTCCATCCTTCGAGCTTCCTTGTCACAGGCCAACCTCCTCACCCTCCTCTCCTTCAAGCAAGTCTCTGTCAGGCCAACCTCCCCCCCCCCCCACCTCTTAAAGAAACCCCACCTGGACCCAACCTCACCTATCTCATACAGGCCCATAGCTAGTGTACCCTTTCTTGCAAAAATTGTAGAAAAAGCAGTCCAGATCCAACTTCAGGAATACATCGATCAACATGCTCCCCTCAACAAGCACCAACACGGGTTTCGCCCCAACCACATCGCTGAGACCCTGTTGACCTCTCTTATATCATCCCTCATCCTCAGGACCGAGAAGACCTCCAGCAGTTTTATACTGCTATTTCTGGATATATCTGCCACGATTGACACAGTATCTCACCAAACACTGCTAAACCAACTTAACAGCATTGGAGTGCAAGGACAGTCTCTCAAGTGGATTCACTCATACCTCTCTCACCACACACAATGGATACAAATTGGACACCGCACATCATCCCCCTACACCCTCAATGATCCGCACTCTCATCCCTACTCTTCAACATTTACATACGGCCCCTATGCGCAACCATTCAGAACTTCAACGTCAGCTATCAAATCTATGCTGACGACATGATATACATGCCATTCTCTACAACTGCTCCTGACTCTGTGGCACTTACTACCTGCTTCAAGGAAATAGTCAACTGGCTTCTATACAACCTGGCAGTCAACTTCAGCAAGACAGAAATCCTCCACATCACAAGGGACCCCACATTCACTCCACCCACCTCCATCAAATTCAATAACACAGAGCTCCAAGTCCGAACCCAAGTCAAGCACCTTGGCATCACACTGGATCAGCAACTGACTTTCCAGCCCACATCCGGAAAACCACTAAGGCCGTTTACTTCAAGCTCAAAATGCTACGCAACCTACACCCCCTCCTCTCTACTGAGTACTTTCGTGCAGTATGCCAAGCTTCCATCACTCCCATTCTTGATTACTGCAACTCCATATACAGCAAGGCCTCCCCAAATCCACCATCCTTCCTCTACAGCTAACTCAAAACACTGCCGCACATACTATTTATGGAGTCTCCAGACACAGCCATGTCACACCCATACTGAGGCCGCTACACTGGCTACCTTTCACTTCTAGAATTAAACACAAAATCCTCACCATCATTCACAAAGCCCGCCGAAACACTACCTCTGAACAGCTCCAAGTGTTAATCAGTACTCCCAACACTAACAGGTCGCGAAGGTTGACCACACAGAACCTTTTTGACCTGCCCTCACGAATCTGTAAAAGCACACAATATGCTTACCTAACGGCCTTTGCACTGCTCTGCCTCCCACATTTTGAAGCATCCAATCACCTCAGACCTTTAAAAAGCACCTCAAGACATACCTCTTCCAGGAGCACTACGGCACTGAGCAACCTACCGACCATCCAACTCACAACATCCCTCCCGCCCCTCCTCCGCAAACACCCACTCAGCATCCCTCCCCTTTGCATGTTCCTTCCCATGCAAGAAAGGTATAGCTGTCCGTTTTCCTAGCTCTGGTCATTTACAATGCTAACGTCTTATGTAAACAGTTATCACCAATTTCACCAATTACCCGCACCCTGTTTTTGTACATCGCACTGCCTACCCTTGTTCATTTATTTATTTTGAGTGCTTTCTATACCGCTATATCAGGTAATCATAGCAATTTACAATTGAACAGCAAGTACATAGAACATGTTAACAGAATAACTGGTGCTGCAATCAATAATTTACATGATTCAGGAGAAAATAACTTATCTACAATTAACATATAAGAAATGTTATGATGCAAAAGGGTAAGTTCAGGAGGCACTGGCAGGGGAGATAGTTATATTATGGGTTCATATAGTTTGAATAGTAGGGAGAGAGTAGTTATTTATGTAGGATCCGTGTGGAATTGTGGTACGTTTTAACCAAAATGCTCAGTAAAGAACTGAGTTTTGAGGTGGGAACGAAAGGTGGCAAGGTCAGTGATGTTTTGAAGGCTAGCTGGTAAAGCATTCCAGAGCATAGGAGCTTATTGTACCCTTGTTTAATTGTAATCCTTATTACCCGCACCCTGTTTTGTATGCTGCATTGCCTACTCCTGATTATTGTACACCATTTTGACTGGTAGAAAAACAGTATATCAAAACCAGTTACATAAATAAATAAATACAATCAAATTTGATGACAAAAGAATCCTGAATGGCTGGTGGCCAAGGAGGATCAAAGATGTGGTAGAGCTAGCAAGACATCCATGAAACCTCAGTGAGGACAAAGGACTCATCAACAAGCCATGGCAACCTCTCTTTCAAAGAAGGTTTAATGCTACAGGGTCTGGTACCAAAGACCAATGATGTTTTCCACCTTACAGAATTTGAGTTTGTCACAACAATCTTCCTACTAAAATTCAAAATGCCCTGCCTCTAAGATTCCTACTTCCACTTTTCCTGCCTTTTCTCCAACAAACTTTCCCACCAAAATTCATATTTCAAAATTTCTTGCCTTTTTCCAATGAATTTTTCTGCCTCAATCCTACCAATCCAGTTTGAGAACTTCTATATATAAGAACAGAAAGGCACCACATAACCACTTCACCCTGAAGAAAGCCACAGCATGATGGCTGAAACATCTGTTCCACTTACTAAGACATGGCATGATCCAGAAAACTGCAAAAATTATGATACTAGCCATAGAATCCTAAGAGAACATGGTATAGGTCCTCTCAGAGAAAAACAGCCTGAGCTATACCCCAACTGGATACATCCCAGGAGAGACCACCAGAACTCATTGAAGGGAGTTACTGGCTCCCAGTGGAGCCAGAGTTGAGCTTCAAGCTTGCCAAAAACTCTGAAAGGCCTGCCCCTTCTGGAACCAAGACCCAAAGGACTCTCAGAGTTCAAGGGCATCTCTAGGCTCTACACAAGACACTACAAGAGGAACCTTTGTCACCACTAGGCCTTTCTTCTAGGAGTCTTTTTGAGGAGTATTCCCAAGATTTCACTATTTTACCAGGATCACCTTGAGAAACAATCAAAGGGATATCTGCTCAGCCACAGTTTATAGTCAACATCCACCGACTAAATGCAGAGCCAGCACTACCATCTGACCACTATCGCGGCTGCCATGTACTTAGAAGAGGCTCTGAATCAACCTGAGAAAATCACCAGTCACCCAAGTGGTCCGCTGCCATCCTCATAGCCTCTGGGCTGTCTAGCAGAGGACGGATCCATCAGAGGGCTTGTCTCCAGATGTGCACACAGCGATGTCCAAGAGCCTAAAGCAGCATGACAAAGGTATTCTTAAGAAAGGCCTCGACCCTCCAAATCTGAGGATCTTCGAGCACAGTGCCTCCTTCCACATGGATAGTTGTGTGATTAGTCACAACTGTGACCAGGACTCCTACCCCAGGGAACCTCCCCTAAAGGCTGATCCTGGGGCTCAAGGGTAGAGCTGAGACAGGACCTTAGGGTCCCTGGGTCTCAACTCAGGGGTTTCCTCCCAAAATCTCTATGATCAGATAGAGACAAATACAGGATACCCTCCAAGAACAAGGAGGACCCATCTGCTAACCTCATCCTAAAGTAGGCTCTACATACTACAGAGCTGCCAAAATGCCTTGAAAGGGCATGAACAGGGCCAGTCTGTAAAAAAGGCAGATCACAGATAGCCTCACCTTCCTCCAGGGGAACCACATCATCATCCTCAGACTTACCTTCTGGCGTAAAGAAGTTTCTCTTGAGTCCTCCAACCAACCCTCATAAGGGATATAGTTGGGCTACCAGAGGACAGATAAGCACAAGGGCAAAGCAGAGGCCGTGACCCCCTCTAAACTGCTTATGAGAGAGGCGCTTGTGGGTTCTGGGCCCCTAGAGGGGAAGCCTAGGCCTCATACCCCCATAAAAAGGGCTGCCAAACAACTAGCCCAGTTAAAAAACAGCATGTGATCCGTTTACGGAGCTGCAGCACAAACCAGTTGAAAAGAAGAGCCCTAGGGCCCCAGTGGGTCAAGGGCCAATGGGCTTGTGCCTAAGACCTCCTCACCAACTCTGCTGGGCCCAAGCTGCCATATGAAATGGCTGCAGTGCCCAGCAGCAGGAAAAAATAGTAAAGGAGTGGTAAGGGCCACAGAAACTGAATCAGGCCCTGTGCCCCCTGGGGGGGGGGGGGGTCCCAAAATGCCAAATATAAAGTCCTCGGCTTTGCAGCCACAATGGAGACAAAACCAGCTTGGAGTTCCAAGATGCATTGGGTCACCCTGCTAAGCACTGCAGTGGCAAAAGAAAAAAAGAAATGCCAAAAACGCACAAAAAAAAAGAAGGAAGGCCACAGCGAAAACAGAGTTCCAGCACCTGTCAGGCTGATCGAGAAACCTAAGCAGGGAGCCCCAGATGCCCACCCAGTACTGAGAGGTCCAGCTGCTGAACAAAAAACGCTCTCTTAAATTGGAGCTGCTTTATTGAGAACAGCAGAGAACCAAATACTGCCCAATGAAACCAGTGGGAGAAAAAGAGAAAATCAGAAAAAATATGAAGCATGCAGATAAGGACAGCGAGAGAGAAAGGGGGAGGGGGCTGTGCTCAAATTACCAACTCCCTATGGGGGTGACCCTACACTTCAGGTCTACCAAGTGCTTGGACCCATGAGTAACAATGCTGGACACAGTGTGGCTGTCAACTCCAGGAAATGAGGGCATACCCCGCTCCAAGCAACACTGGGTCTTATGGGCCAAGAGAGTCAGGCCTATCTGCACTGCTGCACCAATCCAAACACCTTGCCACCTGCTAGAGGCAGACAAATACTGGCTTCTCTAAGTGCTACGTTGAGGATATTCCACCTGATGGCATCACTGAAAGGTGCTCAAGTCTGCCTCCACCTGCTGTTAACAGAGCATAACCCACACGTCTGGCTTAATCCAGCAGGATAAGGAAAAACAAGTCGACTGTCCATCATAAGATGGAAACATAGAAGAATTTTAGTACAAAGTTAAATTTCTAAATTTCCCTCAGTCTTCCATCTTTATACCTAGAAACATGTTTATGAGGTATTACAAAGATTAATAATTAAAGTTAATTACAGTTGCAACAAAGCTGTATTTTCTCTGATTTCTCTTATTTGAGTGCTTTATCTTCCTTCTGCTATTTCTTCTTTGACTAACAGCTCTTGTTCTGGATCACAGCTCATCAAAGGAAAGGATGTTAGCTGGAAAACTGTTTTTACACATCACAACTCATCTGAATACTTAGGATAGCTGGGCCTTTATTCTATTATGTTAGGAATACAGGATATGATCTATATAGTTTTACAAATGCTTGGAAAAAAATATTTTCACCTTTTTCAGTGGATGAAAGGTAGTAACTAAAGTACAGTACACTTAATACATACTGTATTGGCAGCTATGGCACTATTTCAAATAAATTTAGGATACATACAGCCATAAGATACATACAGCCATCCTATCTCTGATCAGTCAGAAAGAACAGATGGCAGGTTTAAATGCAAATAGCACAAGTGCCCCAGTACAGGCCTACAGAACAAAAAGGGGATTTAGTATCTCTTTATAAAATTGTTCCTTGACATACATCAAAGTTTTCAGTATGACTGCAAAAAGCTCTGGTCTTATGCTAGAACAATGCTTTCATAGAATGAACTGATGATTTACATATTAATATGAAATGACATGTCAGCAGCAATGTGGCAAAGTGATAAAAATGCCATTGACAATGTCCCCGTGGCAATCTCTCCCCATTTCATGCTACTACAACTACAGTAGTAGCAATCATTTAACGTTACCAGATGTACACAGCACTGTACAAAACCGTATACTCTAAACAAGACACACAAACAAGGTACAAATGGCTTTCTGCTAAAATCACAAAGAGAATAATTGGGATAAACCAGAACCAAGTGGATTATAAACTGGAATTAATTGAAGAAAAACTACAAATAATATGGCCTAAAAAATCTATATAAGAAAAAAAGGAAGTGGGGTGAATGGATATGAAACAGGTGGATGTGCATTTGTAAAAGCAGACTAAACTGCTATGCAAATTAGATACACTTCTTTATCCACACAAGCCACCTAGTAACCCAATTTATAGAGTAACATTGAAAGCGGTAAATTAGAGAAAAAAAGTTAAAACAGGTCACAGAATTCAAATTGTTTAGTTCTACCATTGCCTTCCCTTGCTTAGCTTGAGTCCACACATAGATCAGCCTTGTACTTTCTGGCTCCGCATTTATGGAACTCTCTTTCTTCCAGATCATAAACAAACTGAATTATCCTTCAAAGAGTCCAAAACAAATCTGAAAACATTTTTTTAAAGGATATTCCTGGGTTATCAGAGGCAGAAATAGGGCACTTTGTCAGTAATCTCCTCTATTTTTTTTCTGTGGATTTAATGTTAATAGTTGGCATTCCTGTCTTTTTGATAATGTGTTTTTAATGTAACTGCTTTGTTACATACCCAAATCTAAAGACAGTATATCAAGATTTTTATCAACATAAACTCTTAGTTAAAATCACTGAGTTCAGATTGTGTTCTAGAAGGAATATATATAGATTATAATTGTAACCTCTTCTTTAAACATTTAAAGAAGCCAGATACTAGGAAATTCACTTCCAAACATTCTGTGATACAATATTTTGTTCCTTTAATAGTGAAAATGGAATCTCTGGGTGCACCTTAGTCAAAGTAAAACAAAAAAAAATGTCCAGTATTGGAAAACCTAAAATGTGCGCAAAAGTGGATTCTTTTCAGAAAGACTTTTCATTCCCACAATTCTTTGGGTAATGGGGAAAGTCAAGACATTTTGCTGAGCTGACATTTCTTCCTTCGTTCCTTGCTTACAATAGAGACCTATTCCTAAAGGGGCTTCACTGCAAGCAAGGTAATACTGTGTGGCTCTTGAATACAAACTCTCTGCCTGAGAGCTCTTACAGGGTTTGTTTGTTTTTTTCATTTTTAATAGCTAACTTTTTTTTACTGCTGCATTGCTAATAAATTATAGCTTTAATGCAAAAGGGGAATTTTTTGTGTTCTTAGGCAAAGCTTTTTTTTCTGCTGCTAGAGTTCTTTTTCTTCTCCACTAACCTTGAAGTTCAAAGAGGTAGGCAAACTGACCTTCACTGACCTTCTTGGGTGTTAGATCCCTCCCTTCCCACCCAAGCTCCTATCCACCCACCCCCATATAAGAATTCTTGCTATATAGGGCAACTCCTCAATTAGACTGTTGACAGATTTTTATTGCTTGGTAAGCAAAATCTAGGAAGCAAATAATTCCGCATTTGGATATCTACTGGTTGTTCGTAAGTGCCGTCGAGTCAGTATTGACTCATAACAACTCTCTGGATAGTTGTCCAAAACTGTGTTTGATCTTCAGTCAGGTGGCTCATTGTTGACAGTCTGGCAACCATAGCTGCTGTTTGTTGTATCAATCCATCTCATTGCTGGACTTCCTCTTTTGCATTGATCTTCTACTTTGCCAAGCACGATGTCTTTCTCTAATGATCTCTCTCTTTACATGATGTGTCCAAAGTATGAAAGTTGAAGTCTTGTCATCTGAGCTTCTAAAGAAAGCTTAGGTTTGATCTCCTCTAGTACTGACTGGTTTGTTCTTTGGGCAGTCCATGGTATACACAGTATTTGTTGACAACATCATAATTCAAAGGCATCAATTTTCTTCCTGTCTATCTTTTTCACTGTCCAGCTTCCGCATCCATATGACGTTATTGAAAATACAATGGCTTGAACAAGTCGAATCTTTGTATGGAGAGAGACATCTCTGCTCTTGAGAATCTTGTCTAGATCCTTCATAGCCATTCTGTCAAGAGCAATGCGTCATCTGATTTCTTGACTGCTTGCTGCTTCTTTATTGATAGTGGACAACTTTAACCTACTTGGATCAACTAGTTCAATTTCTTCTCCATCAACAATGAACTTATTGATTTTGCCAGTTGTCAGGATCTTTGTCTTCTTTACATTAAGGTGCAGGCCCTTTTTAAGACTATGTTCCTTAATCTTGAGAAGCAAATGTTTCAGATCATCTTCACTTTCAGCCAGTAATGTGGTATCATCAGCAAAGCGAAGGTTGTTGATATCTACTAAAAGTAAACAATTTCCTATTCTTGAAGGAGCTTTGATTACATAATTTTACAAAAAGAAAACAAAACATTAATCTATATACCCAGACACATAATATCAAAATTTACTAGTGTAAAAGTAATAATTGTTTAGCAAGAAAGCAGGGCTACATACAGCAACATAGAACACCACATAAAGGAGGCTAGCTGATTTTTCTCTTGCAGGACAGCTGAAGAAAAGTTAGAGACTTTGGTAGGTCTCTCTTGTTTACTTCAACAGGTTCCAAAGCTCTACCATCTGAATGACGACTAGGAAGAATCGTATTGCCAAAGCTGTTGCCTCCGTTATAGCTTCTGCATCTGTCCAGACAGCCAGCCTGATGCCAGTTGAGGGACTGGTTCAATATGCAAGTTGCCTGTAAGCTGAAGTCCTCATGAAACATGTGGAGGAAAGAGAAGAGGTGGCAAGGCTGAGAAGCTTTTGAGACAGCGAAAAGTACATTGATGAGATGCTTCTTGAAGAATTCAAGCTCTCCAAAAGAGGTGAAGATGGTATGCTTCAGAATGAAGAGAGTTGGACATGAGTCACCAGAGCCTGCAGAAACGACAATCCAACTCCTCTAGCCCTCAAACTGAAGCACTTGGATTGGCGGAGGTGAAAGCATCCCAGGAATAGGAAGAACCAGAAAACTGCAGAATCAGGAACTAGAAGGAAGCCGAAGGTAGTGGTGGTTGGTGACTCTCTTCTGAGGAGTACTGAGGCGTTCATCTGCTGACCAGACTTGATGTCCAGAGAGGTTTGCTGTCTGCCAGGTGCCAAAATCCAAGATGGTACAGAGTTTGCCAAGACTCATCAAGCCTACTGACTATTATCCCATGTTGCTCATCCATGTTGGCACAAATAATACTGCTAGGTATCCAGCCAAAAGTATCAAGGGTAACTTCATGGCTCTGGGACAGAGAGTGTTCTCTTCAATCCTCCCTGTTGAGGGTAAAGGCCAAGGCATAGAAGCTTGCATCCTGGAGATGAATGCATGGCTGTGTGGATGGAGTCATCAAGAGCATTTTGATTTCCTGGACCATGGGATGATTTTCCTGAGCTGCAGAGCAGAGACAGCATCCACCTATCCAAAAAGGGTCAAAGTGTCTTCTGCAGCAGACTGGCTAACCTACTGAAGAGGGCTTTATACTAGATTAATTAGGTATGGGTGAATAAAGCCCTCAGGTAAGTAAAACATTAATTTTCTTTTTTTTTTTAGTGCCATCAAGTCAGTGTTGACTCATAGCGACCCAGCTACCTCTGGGTTTTCTTGGCAATGTATCACCGGAAGTAGATTGGAACCAGTCAGGAACCGTGGCAGGGGGTTCAAATTAACCTTTATTGATCCACGGATAAGGTGCGCCAACCCAACACAGGCCGTGTTTCGTACACCACTTCCTCAGGGGTTATAGGCTCACTATAAAATATATACATACATGTAAAAACAATAGCAAACAGAAAATGTTGTATAAACATGAATGCAACAGGACAAATAATACTATACCAAAATAATGAAATAAATCTTTAAATAATTAATTGAGAAATAATAAAAAATAAAAAAAATAATAAAAAAGTATATATAAAAAAAACTTTAATAATAATAATAATAAATGATGAATAAATAAATTAAAAGGAATTAAAAACATGTAAACTCACATAATGCGATAACTCACTTACTAAAATTATAGCATATTACATTACAATAAAATTGTACATAATAGTAATGATGACAATAATAAGTTTTAATGAGAAAATTTTTAAAAAAACGAAATATATCAATTATGTATGTATGTTTTTTACTTCTTCAAAATCACGAGAGTTGTGGAAAAAAGGAGAAACAAACGGAGAAAACGAGGAGGAGGACTTAAAACCACAAAAAATAATAGATATTTAAAATTATATTAAAAAATATTAAAAATTATATTAAAGTTTAAAGTGCAATGGTTTAGGCACAATTTTTGGTCCCTCTTGGTTTTTTAATGGTTTTTTAATTGGTTCAATATACATTTTTTGATTATTTATTATTATTATTTTTTTTTCATAATAATATTATTATTTTATTTTATTATTTTATTATATTATTCAATATATATATATATTTTTTTTTATTTTTTAATTTTTCAATTAATTTAATTTATTTATTAATATTTTTTCTAATAGGCAATGTTTGACACACGCTCTTTGGATTCAATTTTTTCACACAATTTTTATATTTTTATTATATATATACTTGTTATTTATTATACACTGTAATCATACCTAATATGTAATACAATCGATTTGTACATAGTTTCCTAAGTTTGCTATAAACTTGAATGTAAATAGTTCCCCAAGTTCTCCTCCATGTTAACTCCCCGTTTTATGTAAACGACGGCCAATGTATCTGGTCAAGTGTTCTATTGTTTTGATGTAAACCGCGCTGATGACAAATAGCGCGGTATATAAGAAATGTTAAATAAATAAAATAAAAATAAATAAAATAAATTATTATTATATTTTTTTATTATGTTTATTATTGATTTATTAATTATTTATTTAATGGTTTAAAGCATATTTTTATTTAATGGTTTTATTCAATTGGTTAATGTTTTATTTCATTTGGTTTATTTGTTTTTTTTGTGTGTCACAACAAGGTTATCAGCGGTTTTGCGATTGTGTCATCCCCCGAGTTTAAAGTGCAGTGTTTTGGACTTCCGGCGGCGCATGAGTGAGTGAGGACGTGCTCGCTGCTCGCTCCGGGGCCGCCTCATCTTTCACCCTTATACTTTGCTAGTAATACCCGAGCGCGGTGGGGGACACGGTCCTGCATTGCAGTCCTGATATAGTAGTCCACCGTGGCAGCGAAAACACAGCGAAAAATGCCTCCACCGCCGAAGAAGGAACGGGAGAAATCTTCCCGCGCTGGGGCCGCGATGCCTGGCGGTGGTAGCCCAGCCTCCCCGGGGGCGGAAAGCATGGATTCTGCCGCAGACGGCCTGGCGAGGGAGGTAGTGAAACTCTTAGAACCAAAGTTTGATCGTATACTTACCAAACTGGATTCGGTGAGCTCGGTGCTGGAGGAAATGGGACAAAGAATAGAGGAGGTGGAACGCCGCGTTTCCACGCTGGAAGATGAGGGGAACTGCAGGTCCAGAGAGCACGAGGCGCAGCGTGTACAGCTTGCAGCCTTAGCGGAGAAGATTGAGGACCTTGAAAACCGCTCCGGAGGAACAATATACGGATCGTAGGGATCCCGGAAACAACTACCGATGCTCAGCTGCTGCCCCTGGTCGAATCCTGGCTGCCCAAGTCCTTGGGCTTAGACGAATTAGTAGGCCAGCTGAAAGTGGAGCGCGCGCACAGATTGGGGCCGCGCCTTGATTCGCGCCCACGGCCGCGGGTGGTGATTGCCAAAATTTTGCATTTCCAGCATAAGATGCAACTCCTCCAGGCTTTTCGGCAAAAGCGAGAGCTACACTTTGAAAATCACCACCTCCTGCTCTTCCAAGATTACTCTGCAGCGGTAGCGGCTAAGCGGAAGGAGTTCGCGCCGGTTTGCTCTGCTATGTTCCGGAGAAAGATGAGGTTTACATTAGCCTTCCCTGCTACCCTGCGAGTATCCCACTCTGGCACCAGTCATGTCTTCACTGTGGCTCGGGAGGCGCAATCGTTTTTGGACACTTTGAGTGCTGGATCAGCAGGGTCTCCAGTTCGGGAGGAAAGCGGCTGAGGACTGGACCTAAAAAGCAACTCCCCGCGGAGATCCGGGTATCCCTTGCCAAGATGGGCTGCGGGGCACGACGGGTGCAGGTTCGTTGCTCTGGACCGTGCTCTGGGCTAAATACTGACACTTTGGGACTCTGGAGGGGGGGGGGGGTTGCTTCATATTGTTCTGTCTTTTTTTTTCTTTTCTTTTCTTTTTTTATTTATTATTATTGTCAGTGGGAAATAGCGCGGCCGTATATGCCCCTATATTTCTGTGCTGCCTGGTGGGGATGTAAATTGATGGTTGGAATGCTGTTCAAATGTTTGTTTGCTGTGAGGGGTGTCATATACAGTTACCAGTTCTTAGGAGGGTTGGGGCTGGGGCGGCCTTGGTGCGCCTAGCACGAAGACCGACCTCGACTGTAGGGGTTGGGGGGATTGTTTGTTTATTGGGGTTGGGAGTTGTTCGGTAGGTGAGTGGTAGGCCAGGGACTGGGGCCCGGGGGGGGGATTATGGGGGATGGGGGAAGGGTGGAGGGGGTGAGGCTGAGGAGGGGGGAGGTGGGAGAGGGAGGGGGGGAGGGGGAAGGGGTAGAGGGGGGGAGAGGAAGGAGAGAGGGGAAGAGGGGGGGAGAAGGGGGAAGAGGGGGGGAAGAGAGGGGGGGAGGGCGAGGGGGAAGGGGGGTAGGGGTAAGGAATACTCCACTGCTTGGTAACGGATGGCAGTACTGTGTACCACGGATTTGGGAGGGGCGCCAGGCTGGGGGTGTCCCTCTGGAAAGATTGGGCATGACACTGTGGTGGCAACTTGGCACTGCCCCGGCGCGTTGAAGATAATTTCTTGGAACGTCTGCGGTTTGGGAAACCCCATCAAAAGATATAAGGTACTGCAGGCACTGGCTCGCCACAAATGTGACATAGCATTTCTCCAGGAAACCCACCAGACGACGGTTGAGCATGACAAGCTCTGTCGGAGTTGGGTGGGCCAGGTTTGGGGATCCCCTGCACAGGGGCACAAGGGGGGCGTAGTGATCCTAATTCATAAAAGACTCCGATTTGTAAAGGGGACCGTTCTTGCAGATAATATTGGTAGATCTCTGTTGGTATATGGTCACCTAGACGGTCAACCGGTAATCTTGGGAGGCCTCTACGGTCCCAACGTGACCGCTCCGGGTTTTTACAATGACCTGGCATCTCGGGTGGAGCAACTCCCGGAATGCCCTGTGATCTTAGGAGGGGACTTTAATGGAGTCCTGGATGTTGACCTGGACACCTCTAAGAGAGGAGGTGGACGAGAGAGGGTAGTATCTTCTCAATTGTTGGCGCGGTTCTGTCGAAGATTGGGTATAATCGACCCCTGGCGGGTAATACACCCCTCAGATAGGGACTACACTCACCAGTCTAGGGCCCATGGCACCAGCGCCCGTATAGACTACATAATGATCTCGGGGACTTTGTTTACGCATACGGAGGATGCTCAGATAGGCCCCTCGGAGATTTCAGACCACGCGATGGTATGGATTGACCTGCACTGGGGGCGAGACACGGCTCGCTCACGTCTATGGAAGTTTCCTCTGGAGCTCTACTCAGATGAGCAATTTCGCCAGTTTCTACGTCAGCGATGGGCGGACTTTCTCACTGATCACCATGCGCACGCTGACGATCCCGAATTAGTATGGGAAACGGCGAAAGTGGTACTCCGAGGGGAAATCATAGGTTATACCGCCAGAAGGCGCCGATTGCTGGCCGAGCGCATTTTAATACTTGAACGCCAAAACCACGAAGCTTCGCCGGCGGTGTGCCCATGCGCCTACGACACCAAATAAGAAGTTGTTGTGGGAAACCCAAACTGAATTAAACGAGCTCTTACACCAGCGTGCAAAGAAATCGGTTCTGTTTTATCGATTTCGCCTGCACTGCTACGGGGATAAACCCGGTAAGCTATTAGCGCGATGTTTGAGGGCCCGACGGGGTTCTGCCCATGTAGCGGCATTAAAAGGTGATCAGGGACGTATCCATAGGGAGACTGTAGAAATTGCAGAGATTTTTCGGAACTTTTTTCAAAACCTGTACAAAGCGGCAGCTGGCCCCCCGGAGGAGCTGCAGGATTACCTCGCAGCTATGCCGCTGCCCCAACTCACGGCAGAACAAAGGGAGGCCCTTGATCTACCCCCTACCACACTGGAGATACAATCCGCCATAGCCGCAGCCCAGTGCTACAAAACGCCGGGACCTGACGGACTCGGTGCTGTATTCTATAAAATCCTCGCAGAAGGCGTGGGCCCAGTGCTGCGGGAGGTTTTACCACCAGAACGGAGAGGGGGGCGTTTCGGTGGGGGCGCAATCATGCCTATATCACCCTGATCCCGAAACCGGGGAAAGACCCGACACAGGCGGCAGCTTACCGGCCTATATCCCTATTAAACTTTGATCTCAAGCTTTTTGCGAAAATTCTGGCAGATCGATTGGCGGGGGTATTAGGCCATCTCACTCACGAAGCGCAAGTGGGCTTTGTAAGGGGCCGCCATGCTGTCCGAAACCTTCGGAAGATTCTGGCCTCATTGGAGTGGGTACAAGCACACAATATCCCATCGTTATTGATTAGCTTTGACGCGGAAAAAAGCATTTGATAGGGTGGATTGGGGTTACCTTTGGGGACTGTTACCAAAATATGGCATTGGGGCAGAGTTTTGTAAAATGGTGAAAAGCTTATACAGTACCCCGACTGCAGGTATACTGTGCAACGGCCTCTTGTCACACGATATTCTGTTGGAAAGAGGTACGAGACAGGGCTGCCCTTTATCGCCCCTACTGTTTGTCCTCTCCTTAGATCCGCTGATTCGCACCATCGCAATGTCGGGGGGGATACAGGGGGTGCGACTACGGTCGCAGACCTTCACAATCTCGGCCTTCGCCGACGATTTGTTAGTTCATTTGACTTCTCCGGCCGCCTCCCTGCAAAAGCTTTTGGATGAGTTTCAGAGGTTTGGAGCCTTTGCTGGTTTGCGCATTAACAAAGACAAATCGGCAGCAGTGGATGTCCTAGGACACCTCGGCGGTACTTGGAGTGGCCCATTCCCACTACGGTGGGCGGAGAAGGAATTTACTTACTTGGGAATCACACTGACCGGAAACCCCCAAGATCTATATCGGCGCAACCTAGATCGGATTCTGCGGAATCTGACAATACAATTAAAAGCATGGGAACCCCTCCCGCTATCGCTAACGGGGAGGATAGCGGCGATACAGATGATCATACTACCTCGAATTTTGTATTGGCTG
Organism: Ichthyophis bannanicus; assembly: GCA_033557465.1. Classification (NCBI taxonomy): domain Eukaryota; kingdom Metazoa; phylum Chordata; class Amphibia; order Gymnophiona; family Ichthyophiidae; genus Ichthyophis; species Ichthyophis bannanicus. The sequence goes on along the minus strand of CM066032.1, from coordinate 1,372,330,864 downwards.
CAAACCCTGCCAGTCTGGCTGCTAAGTCGTGACCTGCGTAAAATGGAAGTTTTGCTAAAGAGATTTCTCTGGCGGGGAAAACGGGCGCGTGTCCCGTGGATTCGACTACTTGGTAGATGGAGGGACGGGGGTATGGGCTTGCCGGATTTGAAAACTTACGCACTGGCCTGTCAAGCCAGACACCTTGGGGATTGGTTAGGGGAGACGGAAATATATACTCCAAGGGCGTTGGAGGAGTGTTTAGTAGCTCCTGCGTCCCTCCTAGGGATCCTCCATGGCTCGCACAAAGATTTCCTAGCTTCTCATCGGCAGAGTCCCTTAGTGGTATCGACTCGACGTACTTGGCAACAACTTAACAATTGTTGGCATGCTGAATGGAAGGTGTCTAGCTGGTTGCCGCTGCAGGGGAATGCTCAGTTCACTCCCGGTTCTGAGACTGCGGTGTTTCGGGATTGGTGGCTACGAGGCATCCGGACAGTGGGGCACCTGGTCGATCACGAGGGATCTCCTAAATTGTTCCGGACGCTCAGTCGGGAATATGGTCTCCCTGACTCGCACTGTTTCGCATACATGCAGGCCTCCCACTATGTGGCGTCCCTCCCACGTGACTCGCTACGGGCGTCGCGCTCTGCTCGCATTTTGGAATTTTTCCAGATAGGGGAAGAGCACCCACCCTCGATTTCTAATCTCCGACGCTCTTTGGAGCCATACCGCCCTTTCCCTGATTATAGTAGTGTTGAACAAGCATGGGCAACCGAACTGGGAGGAGATGTGCCGCCAGGGTTGGTGCTGCTGGCCTTGAAGCGGATTGGAAGGCTGGTGCAAGGGGCGCGCTGGCGTGAGATACAATTTAAATGTGTGACTAGGGCTCATTTCTCGCCGAGGCGGGCGTACCGCAGCCGTTTGGAGACGGACGGACCCTGCCCGCGCTGCGCGGAGCCTCTGGCCACTTTACTGCACATGTGGTGGGGCTGCCGAGGAGTGCGGGCCTATTGGGTAAGGATATGCAAATTTCTCCGCACAGTGCTTCAATGTCAGCTTCGCTGGACAGCCTTATTGGTAGTGCTTGACCAGCTGCCGACCCCATGCCCCGCAACATCTGGCGAGTGTTTGCTTGTGCGGAAGGCCTGTCTGGTGGGTAAGGGACCGATCCTTCGTTTGTGGAGGGAACGCCAACTGCCTACCTTTAGTGAATGGCGGAATAGCTTCCACCAACTCATGCTGACAGAGCGTTGGATGGCGCGGGGCAGTGCCAAGCGATGGACAGTGTTTCTGTCGGTCTGGGAGCCATATATTCAACAACTAGGGGCCCATGCCCGAAATGCAGTCCTTCAGGGGGGGAGTTAAACGGGACTGGTCCAATGACGGATCACTAGCTGCCATGAAGTTCTTAGCGATTATTTGATTTTACTAACGAGAAGTGGAGTGGGGGGGGGTGAGTGGGTGGGGAGGGGGGGGTGGGAGGGCTGGAAAGGGGATATACTGTAAAATGTCCATCCATAGTGTCTTCTTACTGATGCCCACGGGGGGGAGAAGAGTGCACACTCCCCGTGGTGCCATATGTTGTAATGTTGTTGTATGAGATGGTGGACCTAAATAAAGTTTCTAAAAAAAAAAGTGCAGTGTTTTTGGTGCAGCACAATACCCTTTAAACAGAAAGGAGCCGTTAATTTGGGTTTTAAATGCCTTTTTTCTCCCGCCAAAATGGCGCCTTTAAAGAAGCACGCATGTGCAGTCACCTGCAATGTCAAAATTAGTGCGAGGTGCCTGGTCCTGCGACAGTATCAAGTGGTTTCCAAGTTTGGACAATTTATCACATGCGGTACGTTTTTAGGCGTTAAGGAGGCATTTTACATTTATCACAGTATTCACAATTCATTGGGCTTCTAAAAGCAACAGGCACACAGAGCCAATACGTGTTTTATTTCATTTTTTACATTTACATTTCTGCTAACATGCGGCGATCAGACGCCTACCATCTCCGGTCTAGCTGGTTCTTGCAATTTAATCGAATCATGTTTTTTAACCACTTCATATTTTATACTGTCAAGTTCATTTTTCTCACATACTATACTCCGTCCTTTTTAATCAATTTACAAATTTTAACTTTCTTTGTTGTAATTAATTTGTAAAACATACCGAATGTGATGAGAGTTTGAAGTTTGAATGCTTCTGCTTCCCGCCAAATAATGAATGGGCAAATATACGGTGAAGTTCTAAGCAGCGTGCGGTGCCTGGTTTATGACAGTACCGAGTTTACTTTTAGGTTAGATAATTCATCAGATGTAGTAATTTTATAAATTATAGGGGTATCCCACATTTGATTAAAGAGAATTTTGTTTTGTCCTTTCCACTGATGCCCTAAAAAGCAATTAGCACATGACAACAGATCACGTTTTCATTCATTTCATTCAATCATGCTATAAGGTAATGGCGGTTGGGCGCCCGTTGTCTCAGGCACAACACAGTGTTGATTTTTATTACACTTTTATTTATCCTGTCGCAAGAACAATTATTTTATGGCTTAAACAGATTCTTACATCGTGCTGCTTGTAAAAATGAAGAAATGGATAAAAGCACTCGGCTGCCGACAGTCATTTGGTTCTTCACTAAGCTTTGCCAGTTTCATAGTCCCGTATTTTTCTTAGCAAGAAGTCTACTCGTACATAATATTTTCACTATGACAGTACTAAATGCTACCAATATGCACATTGGTTAACGTTCAACACACATTATAAGGAAGACGGGCACCCCCCCCCCTTTTTTCCCTTCCCCTCCCCTTCCCCCTCCCCCCCTTCCCCTCTTCCCCCCCCCCCCCTTTTTCTTTTCTTTATATTTTTGGGTTTGCCTGAATCGGCAATGTGCCAGTGGCGGTTTGCATGCTGAATTCTCTTGGCAAAGGCTTTGAATCCTGTGATGTGGATTATGAAAACTAGTATAGCATCAAAAGTAAGACATACTTTATAGCTAACTATCTCTCCAAGTTTAACATCATATAGGATCACCTTGCCCAACGGTTTTATTTTTTCCAGCTGGTGGATTATTGGGCTCCTCTCATCTTCTGATTCTTCTCATTCTATGATGCCCCTCACGCTTATGATTCCCTTGGAAGATAAAGATCTCACTTCAAATTGTCTTTGCCAATGTTTTAACCCTTTTATTGATATTACTTGTTCATTGTTTTGTTTAGTTTTTTCACATACAATCAGACTTGCATCGCGCACCTGAGGCAGGTGAGAATTGTGCCTCTGTTCAGCGAAAGGTCTTTTCTGAATTTGGCTTGGTGCAGTGGTAGGTTGTATCTCTATTATTTATTTATTTCTTCTTATAATTATTTATTTTTTATGGCTAATTGTTTTTAATTTCTTAGTAAAAAAATGTTTTTTAATTTATTGTTATTTATTTCATTTTTTAGTAAAATTCAAACACTATTGATTTTATGTTCACATTATTTTTTGATTATTTTATATTATTTATTTATTTTATTTTATTATATTATATATTATTTATTTATTATTTACTTTCAATTATTTATATATTTTTAAATTATTTTATTTATATTTTTTTATTTCTTTATTTATTTATTATTATTCTATATATGTAAGTGCATATATACATACAAATAAATTTTTTTTTATATTATTATATTATATTACGGTTTTTAACATATTTATTATTTTAATATTTGTATTTATTTTATTTTTTAATTTTTTATTTTAATTATTTTTTATACATTTTTAAGTTTTAATCTTTTACTTTTATTTTGCATTTAGTTTCAATTTCCACATTTTTTAATATAATTTTTAATATTTTTTAATATAATTTTAAATATCTATTATTTTTTGTGGTTTTAAGTCCTCCTCCTCGTTTTCTCCGTTTGTTTCTCCTTTTTTCCACAACTCTCGTGATTTTGAAGAAGTAAAAAACATACATACATAATTGATATATTTCGTTTTTTTAAAAATTTTCTCATTAAAACTTATTATTGTCATCATTACTATTATGTACAATTTTATTGTAATGTAATATGCTATAATTTTAGTAAGTGAGTTATCGCATTATGTGAGTTTACATGTTTTTAATTCCTTTTAATTTATTTATTCATCATTTATTATTATTATTATTAAAGGTTTTTTTTATATATATTTTATTATTTTTTTATTTTTTATTATTTCTCAATTAATTATTTAAAGATTTATTTCATTATTTTGGTATAGTATTATTTGTCCTGTTGCATTCATGTTTATACAACATTTTCTGTTTGCTGTTGTTTTTACATGTATGTATATATTTTATAGTGAGCCTATAACCCCTGAGGAAGTGGTGTACGAAACACGGCCTGTGTTGGGTTGGCGCACCTTATCCGTGGATCAATAAAGGTTAATTTGAACCCCCTGCCACGGTTCCTGACTGGTTCCTGTTACCCACGTGGTAGTTTGCTGTTTCTTTGTGGATCACCGGAAGTAGATTGCCAGCCTTTTCTTCCAAGGCAATGGAGGGTAAAGTGACTTGCCCAAAGTCGCAAGGAGTGCCAGTGGGAATTGAACCCTTGATCTTCTGGGTACTAGGCAGTTGCTCTAACCACTAGGCTACTCCTCCAAAAACATTAAATACCTCTGTAGAAATGGGTAAAAGGGGCAAAATCTGGAAAGCGGTGTACATAAATGCCCGTAGTTTGGCAAATAGGATACCAGATGTCAAGGCTTTAATGGAAGAGTTTGACTTGGATTTAGTGGCGGTTACTTAGACATGGTTTATGGACAACAATGACTGGGATGTAATTATACTGGTCTATACTTTATTCAGGAAGAACAGGGTAGAAAGAAAGGGAGGAGGAATGGCACTACAAGTAAAAAATAATATTAAAGCTATAGAATTACAGTGCTTAAAAGGGAATGAGGAGGCAACGTGGGTTAAACTAGAAAGAGAGAAAGGGAAATTCATTTGCATTGGTATGATGTACAGATCTCCTTCACAGGGAGAATAAGTGGACAGAGAGTTCACAGAAGACATACACAGTATTGCCATGAAAGAAGAAGTTCTACTTATAGGCAATTTCAATATGCCGGATGATGACTGGTACATCCCTGCTGCGGTGTCATCTAGAAGTAAGGAGATCCTAGATTTTCTACAGGGAGAACAATTCCGGTAACTTGTAACAGAACCCTCATGTGAAGGGGCCATACTGGATATGGTGCTTATCAATGAGGAAAGTGTTTCTGATGATATAGTGGGAGATCATCTCGCATCCAGTGATCACCCGATGGTATGGTTCAGTATTAGGACTAGGGCTGACAAAATCCATTCAAAAGCGAGGGTTTTAGACTTTAGGAAAACTAACCTTGCCAAGATGAGACACTACCTCAAGAAGTCGTTAGCAGGATTAGAACAGCTGGAGGATGTAGAAAAGCAATGGGGAAAAATAAAAGAGAATACTTTAAGGGCAACAAACCTTTTTTTCTTAGAAAGGTAAATAAACATAAAAGGAAAAAGAAGTAGCTGAAAAGGTGAAGAAAAAGAGGGTGGCCTTCTTAAAATACAAGAGATCACAGAAAGAGAAAGACAAGCATCAATATTTGGTAAAACTTAGAGAGGCTAGGAAAGTAGTCAGGAAAGCAAAGATACAAAAAGAAGAAATAGTCAATGCAATACATGAGGGAAACAAGCATTTTTCAGATATGTTAGTGAGAGGAGGAAGTGCAAAAGTGATACTGTGAGACTCCAGGGTGAAGGGGAGGAATATGTAGAAGATGAGGATAAAGCAGAATTGCTTAACAAATATTTTTGTTCTGTGTTCACAGATGAAGGACCAGGAGCAGGACCTCAGAAAACATTCACAAATAATAACAGAAGTGAAGGGGATCTTGAATGCTTTTCAGAAGGCTGCGTTTGTGAGGAACTAGCTAAACTAAAAGTAGACAACGTGATGGGGGCGAATAGAATACATCCGAGAGTACTGAAGGAATTTAGGGACAATCTAGCAGAGGCACATGTGGTCCCTTTACACAAAGATGGAAGTAAGGATGAGGTTGAAAATACACGCCGGTAAGTCTGACCTCTTGGTGAGTAAATTAATAGACATGCTAGTAAAAACAGAGGATAGTGAGGTTTCTGGAATCAAAAGGATTGCAGGAACCAAGGAAGCATGAGTTTACTAGAGACAGGTCTTGTCAGATAAATCTGATTGATTTCTTTGACTAGGTGACCAGAAAGCTGTCCGAGGGAGAGCTCTAGATGTGGTCTACTTAGATTTCAGTAAAGCCTTTGACACCATTCCACACAGGAGACTTATAAATTGAGCACTCTAGGAATGAACCCTAAAGTGTAACCCAGACAGAAAATTGGGTTAGAAATTGGTTGAGTGGGAAGCGACAAAATGTTACAGGTAAATGGAGCTAATTCTGAGAAGAAGGATGTTTCCAGTGGTGTGTTGCAGGGATCTGTCCTTGGTCCAATTCTTTTTAACATTTTTGTTAGTGATATTGTGGAAGGGTCGTCGGGTAAGGTTTGCCTCTTTGCAGATGATACCAAAATCTGCAACAGATACCCAGGAAGGAATAGATAACATGAGGAGGGATCTAGATAAGTTTGAAGAATGGTCAAGAATTTGGCAGCTGAGATTTAATGCTAAAAAATGCAGGGTTAAACATTTAGGCTGCAAAAATCCAAAGCAGTACAGTGTAGAGGGTGAAGTTCTGTCCACGAAAGAAGAATGGGACTTGGGCGTGATTGTTTCTGATGATCTTAAAGTGGCTTAACAGGTAGAAAAGATAACGATGAAAGCCAGAAGGATGTTTGGATGCATAGGGAGAGGAATGGCGAGCAGAAAAAAGGAGGTGATAGTGCCTTTGTATAAGTCTTCGGTTAGACTTCATTTGGAATATTGTGTGCAATTCTTGAGACCACACCTTCAAAAGGATATAAACAAGAAGGAGTTGATGCAGAGGGTGGTTACCAAAATAGTCAGTGGTCTTCATTATAAACCATATGGGGACAGACTTAAAGAACTCAATATGTATATTTTAGTGTAAAGGCGGGATAGAGACATTTAAATACCTCCATGGCATAAGTTGAAATTAGGAGTTACCAGCTAATTTTCTTTCCTGGAGTCCCTCCAGTCCAGTCCAGTCCAGTCCAGACACGTGGGTAATGTTCATCCACCAGCAGAATAACTACAAGCTCAAACTTCTCTCTTAAGAAGCCTGTACTCCCCTGCAGAGCCAATATGAACCTCACAAAGCAGCAGCATGGAGTCCCAGAACCTCAGCATCTCCAGCAGCTCTGTAACAAATCGTGCACCAGAACAAACATGCATAGAATGTTAACTCCTACATTTTCCTTTTTTTTTGTTTTTTTGTCTAGTAGCGCCAACACAAGGCATTCCCTGACACCTCCCCCCCCCCCCAAGGTCCGCAACAAAGAGAGCAAACAGTGCAACAGCACAATGGAAAATCTTCTAGAACCACAAAGAAACAAGGGGGGAACCACTACAACCAACTGGACCGGAGGTCACCCGTTCTACTAATCACCTTCTTCAGAACAGGTGCAAGACCTAAAAGACAGAAACCAAGTCATGGGAAGGTCCTGGACTGGACTGCAGGGACTCCAGGAAAGAAAATTAGCAGATAAGGCCTAATTTCACCTTCAAGTTCATCCCACCAGTCCAGTCCAGATGCATCGGATGTAACAAAGGAATACTATCGTGGAGTGGGCAATAAAACTCCAGCCAGCAGCACCCAAACCCCAAAATCCGCATCCTGCCAGGCCTGCACATTTAGTTGGTAATGACGCAAAAAGGAATGGAGCGACGACCACGTCGTCACCTTGCAAATATCCTAGGGAAGGGAAAGACAGAACACCATCCAAGAGGCTGCCTGAGCCCTGGTAGGATGGACCCGCAACCCTGCCGGAACAATGCGCCCCTTTAGCAAAAACGTTGTTTCAATAGCACCCAGAATCCAACGACAAATAGACGCTTTTGCAACCGCCTCATCCTTGTGAGGCCCACCAAATAGCACAAAGAGGCACTCCAAACACCAACACACCTCAGTCACCGGTGGACATCAAGCAAAGGCAGATCCCTAGACTGAGTCGAATCAAGGGAACTGGCAAAGGCCAGCAAGGTCACTGCCTGATTAAGGTGAAACGCCAAAACTACCTTTGGCAAAAAGGAAGGAACCGAGCAAAGGACCAATCTTTCCTTTATCATCACCAAAGAGGGCTCCCTGCACGAGAGAGCCTGTAGCTCTCAGATGGAGCACACCTAACAAATTGCCACCAAAAACATCACCTTCAGTGTCAAGTTTTTCAAGGAAGCTCCTGAAAGAGGCTCAAAGCGGGCCCCCGCGAACATGGAGAGAACTAGGTTAAGATCCCAGGATGGAACCGTGGGATGACAAGACAGTCTTAAATGCTTGACCCCTCAAAGAAAACAGACCACATCACAATGGGAGGCAAGTGACTCAAACTGTACCCGATCCTGGAGACAAGCCAGGGATGCAACCTGTACCATCAAGGAGTTCAAAGCCAAACCCTTGTCAAGTCCATCCTGCAGGAACACCAGAATATCCAGGAGAGCAGCCCCTAGAGGCTGCACCTCTGTCTTCATACCAAGTCGACCATTTAAGATGACTGCTTGGGCCTGGTGGAGGTAGAGCCTTGTGGGGTGGCTCTAGCCACAAACCCCTGGGGCTCTCTTTTTTAATCTGTTTGCACTGAAACTCATGAAACAGCTCATGGGCTGTCATTAGTCTCTGCTAGCTGCTTGACAGCCCTATTTTTGGGGGTCTTATTTATTTATTGCTTTTATATACCGCGCTCTTTAAAATCAGCGCGGTTTACAGGTAACATTTATGCATCTGGGATATCCAGGTCTTAGGTTTAGACCTCCCTTATGGGGGACTCCGTTCCCATGAGTGCCTCTATCATGGACATTTAGAGGGGTCATGGCCCCACCTTTGTCCTTGCATTCATCCATCCATCCAGGAGTTCAGCCTTATCCCCTGTGTGGATTAGTGGAAGAACTCAAGAAAATTATTTTCGCCGGAAGGTTAGTCAGAGGAAGTCAGAGTGGTTTTTCCTGGTGAAAGGCTAGAGTCTCCATGAAATGTCTATTTAGCTGATGAGTCCTCTATGCCTTTTCAGGACATAATGTGGCTCTCCATACGGTGGAGCTTGCTCTCAGGTGAGGTTTGCAGGTGGGTACCCTTTTTTCCTAGAGTTTTCTGGTGTCCTGCTATGTTCATTCTGGTACCTGATCCTATGCAGCAGCACATAGTGTTTTAGGGAGAAAACCCCCAAGATGGGCCCTAAGGCCCTGTCTTGGCCGCACCCTCGGCCCCAGGGCAAGGGAGATTGGCCTTATGAACCCCCTGGAGTGGGAGCTCTTATCTCACCTGTGATAAAGTGCATGACCATCTATGTAAAGGAAATTGGTCTGTTCAAATAATCTCAGGTTCAGAGGTTTGAGGTCCTCCTTAAGAATGCCTTTTCAGCTGCTGCCTTAGGCTCTTGGACAGTGTTGTGTGCAGGCCTGGAGTCAAGCCTTCTGATGATGAATTCAGCTATGGCTGGACAGCTTGGAGACTCCAAGGTTGGTAGTGAACTGCCTAGGTAATTGATGCCCTCTAAGACTTCATTTGAATCTCTTCCAAATCCATAGCAACGGTGGTAATAACCTGTTGATAGCTCTGGCTCTGTACTTGGTTGGTGGATGCTGCTTCAAGCTGCAGATGAGCAAACTTCCCTTAAGGGCTGGTTGCTCTTCAGAGTGAGCTTGGTGAAATGGAGTCCTTGGGGCTCACAGATACTCCTAGGAGATAGACTTGGAGGTGCCAGGAGTACCTCCTCTAGTGTCATGTGTGGAGCTTTGATGCACCCTGAAACAACAGTCTGGATGGGCCTGGTGGTCCTGGGGTCTCAGTTCAGGCAGGGGCAGTCCTTTTGGAGCTTTCAAAGTGCTTGAGTCTTTACTATGGCTCCATTGGGAGCCAGTTATACCCCCAGTGAGTTCTGGTGGTCTGTACCACATCAGACCAGCGGATCCTCAGGGACTTCAATCAAGATTGGAGATGTATTTGCTCCTCCTACAAGACACCTGTCTTCTGACCCTAAGCTCACTGGTTTCCGGTCAGTCTAGAGTTTGAGGCAAAATATTTGAATTATGGACGTGCCTATATGGGACACTCTTGTAGAGTCTCCTGCAGCTCCCCGTATTTGGGCGAGGTTCGAGGAAACTCTGCTACACCTCCCTGCAGTTGCAGGCTATTTTCCTGTGCACTCTGTTGCGAGGCCAGGGACATTCTTCCTTCCGGCATATTCTGGATGTAAAGGCAGTCAATGTCAAACTTGGAGTTCTTCTTCCTGTATGAGAACCATCGGGTCAGTCACTGCTTGGGTCAGGCCTTGCCAAGGCATATTGTCACATTCCCATGGTGGAGCAACTTCAGCAGTTTCTCTGCTTCTGTGTGCTGGGCTGCCCTTTCCAGTTCTGGGCTCTGCTCTTTGGCATAGCCAGGGCTCCTTGTACCTTTTCCAAGGTGATGGTGACGGCATTTCTCTGCAAGTAGGAAATCTGGGCTCTCTAATTCCTAGATGTCTGGCCAATCCAGTTGGACCCATGGGAGAAGTCCAAAATCGAGATAGACCTGGAGATTTACTGGCTGGAAAGGCTAGGGTTAGTGTTCATCTATCCTAACAGCAGCTCATTCTGTCCCAGAATTTGGAGTGCGCCTTGTAGCGCTATATAAATAATTATTATTAGTAGTAGTAGTACCCGAGAGCTTGCTTCTACTCTGTCCTGGATCAAGTTTTCTTCACGACAGAGAGGTCCCTCAAGCTTCAGAGTCACCTCGGGGAATTTTGGGCTTAGTCAGCTCTATGGACCTGGGACTGAACCAGTTTCTCGGGTCCACAGCATCAACCTTTGGAGCTGGTTCCTTGTACCAGGGCACTCATGCGCCTGCTGTAGAGGCCATAGCTGTTCCCAGTTGTTTGACCAGACCCCTTCTCTTTCCTGGGAGATCAAGGAGCAGTTGAGGTGGTGATGCAGTCACTTTTGGCTGAGATGCTGCTGGAAGCACCATATGTTTGTCACCTTGGATGCCTGCTTGAAGGGCTTGAATATACACTGCTTGGGTCAATGGGTCCAAGGACTCTGCTCAACTCAGAAGGTATTGATGATTATCTTCTGGAAGCCAGTGTGATCTGTTTGGCCCTGGAGAGGTCCAGGCTTCTCCTAGTGAGCTAAGTATCCAGGCACTTGGGGTCACGGAGCTGTGGTGTTGGGCAAGCAGCATCTATTTGTCCTAGCTGCAGTGCCTATTGCAGGCATAGATGAGGTGCAGGCCTGCTTCCCGAGTCAGAACTCTGTGGATCCGGGTGAGTGGGAGCTCAGCCCTTATGCATGCGGCCTCATGGTACAGAACTGGGGCCTTCCAGTGCTCACCTTGATGGCCACCCAGAAGGATGCCAAAGTGTGAAGCTTTTCAGCTGCGGGAAGTATCTGTGGATGGCGGGCTTGGTCGCCCTACTTCATGAGTGGCCTCAATAGAGATGCTGTATGTCTCCCTCCCTAAGCCCTAGTGAGCTGTCTTTTACATAGGATTCAGGCCCATCATGGTGATCCTAGTGGCCCCAGACTGGCCTCACAGGCTGTAATACACAGATCTTAGGGTTCCCTCTCCCCTCTTGCTACCTCAGGAGAAGAGCTTCCTGTGGCAGAGGCTTCTGGTAATAGAGGATCCCAGTCCTTTTTTCGCTTATGGGCTGACCTTTGAAAGGTACAGAACCTCCAAGAAAGAATCTTGGGTGTGATATTAGACACCCTGCTTAAGGCCCTAATGAGCCTCTAAAGTCCATAGCTTATGTGTGAGTCAGGACAGCAAGCAATGTCACTATTGTGTCCTTGAAATTTGGGCTAGATCAGGGCGGCCCTAATTTGCTACAGGGGTTGCAATCAAAAGATCTCACTGGCGGTGCTCCCCTGATTTTTGTTTCCCACTTTCTCAAGAAAAGGAAGCAGTTTCATTTGCCTGTGGGCCAGGCTTTGCCTCAGTGGATGTTGATGGTATTGAAAGGGCCTCCCTTTGAGCCCGTTCATAAGACTTTCCTTGGGGATTTGGCCCTTACGGTGGTTTTTTGGTTGGCTATAGCACCCAACAGGCAGGAGCCAGAGCTGCACACCTTGTCTTGCAGAGAGCCTTTCTTGGTCACCTCAACGGTTACTGTCTCCTTGCAATCTGTGCTGCTCTTTTTCCCATAGGTACTGATCTTCTTTCATTTTAACCAGACTGTTGTTCTGCCCTTCTTCTTGGAGCAGGATCTTCAGAAGGACCCCTCGCTGCCTCTGATGGCTGTAGGGAGAGTCATTTATTTATTTAACATGTTTTTTATACCACTTTATCATTTCAGTCAAAGCAGTTTAAATTAAAGAGGGACATTGATAACTTGGACTGGAGGTAACAAAGGGTTAAGTGACTTGCCCAAAGCCACAAGAGGTGCTAATGGGAATCGAACCCTGGTCTCTTGGTTCCCAAGCCAGTGTTCTAACCATTAGGCTACTCCTCCACTCCTCCTTCCAGTCATTCCTTCTTCCAGTCAGCTCATCTTTTTGGCCTCTTTGGTGGTCCGAGGAAGGGATTGGCAGAAGCTAAGTCATCTTTTGCCCACTGGATTCAGGAGATTGTTGAGTCAGTGTACCTTCTGGCTGGTTAGCGGGTGCTGGAAGGAGTCGGCGCTCACTCCACTAGAACACAAGCCACCTCCTGGGCATAGTTCGCCTTGGTATCTTCAAAGGACATCTGCAAAGCAGCTATCTGGTCGTCTATGAGCTCCTTTGTAAAACACCATAGGTTGTATGTGGGAGTCAAAGCGAAAGGTGCATTTCACAGGGCAGTCTTGTCCAGAACATCATCTTCCTTCTACCCTGGATACTGTCCACTTGGATGCATTCCATTCGTCTGGACTGATCTAGCAAGATAAAGAAGGAGAATTTTTGATAATTTTCTTTCCTTGAATCCTGCTATACCATCCCATGATGCGCCTTGGAAGTCTCCTATTACAGGTTGGCAAGCCCTGTTGCCTTTTAATCGCATTGTCTACTACTATTCCTAATCATTTCTATAGTGCTACAAGGCATACGCAGCACTGTACATATAGATGTAAGAGACAATCCCTGCTCATCAGAGCTTATGATCTAATCAAGACAAAACTTGTGCAGCCCCATTCAAGGAGGGGCCATCGGGACGTCCCCGCTAAAGACAGGGTCATTAGGACCCAATTCTGGTCCGCGGGAACAAAACTTTCCACGGGAGCCAAAACTGGGCCCGAGGATGGCCCAGCATGCACCTCCTGCCTGTGGGGACTCCTCTCCACAGGCGCCCCAGACATTCGTGCTCAGGCCCCCCAAATCCCCACCGTCTGACCCACGGCTGGCCTCCCGTGGCCTAGATCGAGCTGCAGGGACTCCCCCGCACCTGGCCCCAGCCCCAGGGGTGGCTCCCCTGCTCCAATTCATCAAAAAATGCTGCTTATACAACCTCTGAGGAGGTATAAGCAGCACTCCCCAGCAGGCCTGGCAGCATGTACAGGGCCGTGACCTGAATCGGCCCTGTACGTGCTGCTGGATAGCCTGCCCCGCTCCGGCCAGCTCTCCCCATCCTGAAGCACAGGACATATGGGGAGAACCGGTGAGGGAACAGAGTCTAGGCGGATTGCGAGACTTAATTTAAAGTATTGTGTGCAATTCTGGAGACAAGACCTTCAAAAGGATATAAACAGAATGGAGTCTGTGCAGAAGGTGGCTACCAAAATGATCAGTGGGCTTCACCATAAGGCATATGGGGACAACTTAAAGATCTCAATATATATACTTTAGAAAAAAGGCAGGATAGAGGAGATATGATAGAAACGTTTAAATATCTCTGTGGCATAAATGCACAGGACAGCCTTTTCCAATTGAAAGGTGAAATTAAGCCTTACCTGCTAATTTTCTTTCCTGTAATCCCTCCAGTCCAGTCCAGACAAATGGGTTATATACGCCAACCAGCAGGTGGAGACGGAGGAACATCACAGCTCCAAGAGATTACACACTGCTAGTTTTCAGACTTTACAATTACCTGAATTTGTTTTAATATAACTTTTAACTGTTGGATATGTTTTTAGAAATATTCTGTCTATATTCCTTGCATAGCCTATAAATCAGATATGAGTGTGCCCTACTAGCCAGGGACACTTGTGATATATAGCTACTTGGAACAGAAGTACACATTTGCTTTTAGATTTGCAGGGACCTGGTCTTCTACCTAAGTCTCCTACTTAATTTTGCAGCAAAGTACTGCTAAATCAGCATGTCGTATGTTCAATGCAATAACTGTGGGGCTTTCATTCTGAAAAGAATCGTTTGGAACCTAAGAACTTGCCCTATATGCCTCAGGTTAGCTGCTATGCATAAAGAATTGACTCTATTAAGGGAAAAATTAGCTGCAATTAAACACACCTCTTCTAGGGTACAAACTGAACAAAATCCACCACCACTCCCACAAAGAATCAAACAGCCCAGGAACAAATGAATCACAGTGGGCTCTGGTAGGTTGTGACCTGTCGTGCAGAGACACCCTATGCATCAAGAGATATCACTGCATAATGCATTCGCTGCCTTGGATAATGAGGGTGCCCAATCCATGAAAACTGAAGTACCCTTAAAAGAGAGAGTCAATGCCCAATTTACTGATAATTCACCAAATATGAAGAAAAAAATCACAAAACAGAAAACTACAAGTACTTGGAGATTCCATCATCAAAGGTACCAACATGGGAACACAGTTCAAAGGAGAGAAGATGGTCAAATACCTCCCAGGCTCTTCAGCCAACAGGAATATGAACCAAATTGTTGTATAGTTAGTGCAGAAAGTGAGCAGTACAAAATTGATGTTGTCATCCACTTGGGTACCAAATGACCTGGCTAGAAACAGTGCCTCTGCAGTTCAAAGGAACTTCCAGACTCTGGGAGAGAAGCACAAGCCCATTGTTAACACTACTGCATTGTTAGAAAGGCTGCATCACATAAACAACTTTAATACATGGCTCCAGAACAGTATACACCGTAGGAGAACGGTTAGAAACAAAGAAAATATTAAAAAGAAAAAGTAAGATGAAAAGGCTAGGATGAACTACTCCAACATAAACTTAAATCCTCCGCAATATGAACTTAAATTATCCCTTTTCTTTATTGTTCTATTGTGGACTGCTAGCATACTGTCACGTTATTGATTGCTTTCTGTTCTTTTGTATTTATTTATTTATTTATTTAACATTTCTTCTATACCGCGCTATTATAATCAGCGCGGTGTACATCAAACAAAAACATACTACAATGCATACAGGCAACATTGAGTTTACAATGAAACAGGAAATTAAACATGGGATAAACCGGGAAAACTATGTACAACTCTATACTATGTACAATACTCTAACTCATTTAGGTGTTACATGTGCATTTGTGGGTGGATAGAACACATGTGATGGTTAGCGGTTGGGCTTATGTGTAGGCTGATCATTTTCTGTTTGTATTAAGGTGTTAGGGCGGCTGGGGCATGTGGGTAGCTTGCCAGTTGTGTGTTTACCTCGGATGGTTTCTGGGTAGCATTTTGTGAACAGGTGATGTTTCAAGGCTTTTCTGAATAGGGCTAGACGTTTGATGCCACAGATTTCATGGGGAAGGGCATTCCAGTTTAAAGGAGCAAATATGGAGAAGGCCCTGTTGGAGGTAGTCTTTGTGCACTTAGTTGTCATCTTGGGGGACTACTAAGGTGTTCATTGTTGTAGGTCTCCTGTTTCTATTTTCCGGGGTACCGTGGATTAGCTTGCTGATTGGCGTAGGGGGGTGGTTATTTAGGGCTTTGAAAGTAAGGACTATTGACTTGTATTGGAGTCTGGCATGTAAAGGTAGCCAATGCAGATCTTTCATGATAGGCGTTATGTGGTCAGATCTTGACGATCCAGAAAGGACTCTTGTAGCTGCATTCATAGCTAGGCGGAGCGGATTTAAGGTTGATTGTGAGAGACCATGGAGGATGATGTTAGCGAAATCCAGATGTGGGAGGACTAATGCCTGGAAGGTTGTTCGGTAGTCGGTGAAATCCAGTAGGGGGCGGAGGTGACGCAGCATTCTGATCTTATGATATATTGCCTTTGTGACGTTTTTCACATGTGTTGTCATATCCAGGTGCTAATCAGAGAGGCTCATGTGGTGCCTTTACACAAAAGCGGAAGTAAGGATGTGGTTGAAAACTACAGGCCGGTTAGTTTAACTTCGGTGGTGAGTAAATTATTGGAAACGCTGCTGAAAGAGAAAATAGTGAGGTTTCTGGAGTCCAGCGGATTACAGGATCCGAGGCAGCATGGATTCACCAGAGGCAGGTCTTGTCAGACAAATCTGATTGATTTTTTTGACTGGGTGACCAGGGAGTTGGACCAAGGGAGAGCTCTAGATGTGGTGTATTTAGATTTCCGTAAAGCCTTTGACACTGTTCCTCACAGGCGACTTATAAACAAACTGAGCACCCTAGGGATGGACCCTAAAGTTACTGCTTGGGTTAGAAGTTGGTTGGGTGGGAGGCGACAAAGAGTACAGGTAAATGGAGCTCACTCTGAGGAGAAGGATGTTGCCAGTGGTGTGCCCCAGGGATCTGTCCTTGGTCCGATTCTTTTTAACATCTTTGTTAGTGATATAGCGGAAGGGCTGTCGGGTAAGGTTTGCCTCTTTGCGGATGATACCAAAATCTGCAATAGAGTAGACACCCAGGAAGGGGTAGATAACATGAGGAGGGATCTAGCTAAGCTTGAAGAATGGTCTAGAATTTGGCAGCTGGGATTTAATGTTAAAAAATGTAAGGTCATGCATTTGGGCTGCAGCAATCCAAGGGAGCAATACAGTATAGGAGGTGAAGTACTTTTGTCCACTAAAGAAGAGCGGGACCTAGGCGTGGTTGTGTCTGATGATCTTAAAGTAGCTAAACAGGTGGAAAAGGCGACAGCAAAAGCTAGAAGGATGCTTGGGTGCATACGGAGAGGAATGGCTAGCAGAAAAAAGGAGGTGATAATGCCTCTGTATAAGTCTTTGGTGCGACCTCATTTGGAGTATGGTGTGCAATTCTGGAGACCGCACCTTCAAAAGGATGTGAACAGGATGGAGTCGGTGCAGAGGGTTGCTACCAAAATGATTAATGGGCTTCATTATAAAGCATATGAGGACAGACTTAAGGATCTTAATATGTACACCTTAGAGGAAAGGCGGGATAGAGGTGATATGATTGAGATGTTTAAATACCTCCGTGGCATAAATGTTCAGGGAGAGAGCCTCTTTCAATTGAAAGCAAGTTCTGCTACGAGGGGACATGGGATGAGGGTGAAGGGAGATAGATTCAGGAGTGATATGCGGAAATATTTCTTTACGGAAAGAGTAGTGGATCCGTGGAATAGTCTCCCAGTGGAGGTGGTAGAGATGAGGACAGTAACTGAATTCAAGAAAGCATGGGACCAACACAGAGGATCTCTAAAGGCAAAAAGTGGACTGTTGTAGTTGTTATGGAAGGACAGACTAGATAGGCCATGTGGTCTTTTTCTGTCGTCATATTTCTATGTTTCTATGTTAATCAAGCGTGATGCCAAGATAACGGATTGTGGATTTGGATTTCAACTCTACATTGTTGGCATGTAGTGATGGGGGAGGTATGAACTTTCTGTTCCTCGTGACGAATAGAACATCAGTTTTGTCATGGTTGATCCATAAATTTTGTGTCAACAGCCAGTCAGCTACAGCTTCGAAGCATCTGATTATTGGGGAGAGCACTGGTTGGTCGATGGTGAACGGCATGTAAAGGAGGATGTTGTCTGCGTAAGCAAGGCATTGTACGTTGAAGGATCGGATCAAAGCACATATCGGCTGCATGTAGATATTAAACATCAGTGCCGATAAGGACGATCCTTGAGGCACCCCGTGTCTGCAGAAATGGTTCTGAGGATGTGTGGCCTGCCTTGACTTGTTGCCACCTATTGGATAGGTAGGATTTGCACCATTCCAGTACTGTGCTTTGAATCCCCTTTTCTTTTAGGCCTTGTAAAAGTATGTCATGGTTCACAGAGTCGAAGGCGGCAGAGATGTCCAGAAAGATGAGGACGAATCCTTGTTGGATGTTGTTTATTCCTGTGACCAATTCGTTGAAGAGGGTTGTAAGGACGGTGTCGACTCCGTGTGCTTCCCTGAAGCCGTGTTGGGATGGATCTAGCGGTGCTTCAGTATCGATATGATGCTGGATTTGTTGTTGAGCAGCTTTTTCGATGATCTTGGCAAGCTGGGGGATGCTCAAGATTGGTCTAAACGATTCAACTTTGGATGGGTCTAGTCTGCTGTTTTTCAGTAGCGGCCTGATAGAGGTGTGTTTTAGACTCTGCGGGAATGAACCCGTTAAAAAGGACTGGTTCAGTATTTTGCTCAGGATTTGGCTTAGGTCGTGTCGAAGTTCTCTGATCCAGCTGGCTATTTGTGCCTATTTTTGCATGTGCAAGATGGATTGTGATATTCTTTATCCAAGGTTCTTGGTTTATTGTAAAATTTAATTAAATATAAAATAAAATAATTAATACATGGCTCCAAATCTGGTGCAAACAAGAAGGATTTAGACATATAGGCGACTGGGGAAACATGTAGCAATAAGAGGCTATACTGTGTTGATGGACTACATCTCTCCGTCGCAAGGAAAAGGATCCTAAATGAAAAATTCAGGCAGTATGTGGACAGGCATTTAAACTAGGGAAGGGAGGAGTGGCCTAGTGGTTGGGGCAAGGTACCTCAGATCGGAAGTTCAAATCCCACTAGAGGACAGCAACCTTGGCCTGGAAGGACTGGGGTTTCTCTAGTCCCACAGGTGCTCCTTGTGGTCTTGGGAAAGCCACTTAACCCTCCATTGCCCATGTTCCCTGTAAAATAGTTATCTCCAAATTATAATGCCCTGTTCAATGTAATTTCAGTTTGTTCAATGTAAACCGCCTTGATATCGTGAAAGGCGGTATATAAGAAATGTTAAATAAAAATAAATAAATAAGGGAGGTGATGGATGGAGAAGAACAAGTTCAGGACGTCACTCCCAGCAAAAGCATAATAACACTAGAAACAGACACACTTTTAAACCACACATCAATGGCAAGTGGGAAGAGGCGTATAGAACAAAATCCATGCAAAATATAGGCAAGCCAGTCAACAAATACTGGAAAGCAATAAGCACAAATACTCGAAGCCTAGCCAACAAAGTTCCTGACCTAGAAACCCTAATGGTAGAAATGGACTTGGACATTGTGGCTATTAAAGAAACATGGTTTAATGAATCGCATGAATGGGATATAGCCATAGCTGGCTATTATCTATTTAGAAGAGATAGAGAAGGTAGAAAAGGAGGAGGAGTAGTCCTATATGTCAAAAGTAATATTAAAGCTGCTGAAATGCAGAGGATGTGGGGAAAAGAAGAAGCGCTGTGGATTGTGTTCGAAAGAGGAGATGGCACTGTCATCCATACTGGTGTAGTCTACAGGCCTCCAACATGGGACAGAGACAGTGGATCCCTTTATAGCAAGAGGATAAAATCAAAATAAACATAACTATCTCTTATATCTCAGCAAATAGGGGTGGCCTACACGGAGCAGTGGTTAAACCCCTAAAAAAAGACATGGGGAGGGGTAACCTGCACAGAGCGGCAGGTGCACTTACTCTTGCCACCTTGCTGGACAGACTAGATGAACCATACTGGTCTTTATCTGCCGTCATATACTATGTTACTATTTCTCAGTTCAGTGTAAGTAGCCTGTGCCGACTGAATTGAGCCAGTGTTTGACCTTCACCAAGCAGAACCATCACACAGAGGTCAAACCCCAATACCACCCAGGTCCACCAGGGACTAGGGGTTACCCCAAAAACATGCTGAAGCATTGCATCCATGGACAATGAACCCATCAGCTCCAAGGCTATTTACGAACCCACGTCCGTAGTTGCCATGCCCACTTATGGAGGCAAATCAGAATTCATTTTGAGATGCTGTCTATATAAATTGTTTTTTTTTTTTCATGTTTTCTTTCAAATTAAACAAAACTATGAAACAGGATGAGGGAAACCGCCTCCACACCTCACCAGGCGAGAACCCGCCATTCACGCGCACACCCGTAACCTTACTCTTCTGTGGAAATGTGCCAGATTCCCAAAAAACTGAATGCCAACGGCTGAAGAACTGTGGCGACTTAGCATTCCCAGTTGTGCTATCAGGTCCATGACCAGCATTGCTCAGTGCTTCATCAGGGACTGGAAGACCACATCTGAGAGGGACCATTCCCCTGAATCCAGGGTGTGGCGACTCAGATAGTCTACCTGCACATTCGTCACCCCGGCTACATAAATTGCCGAGAGGACTGTGAGATGCACCCCCGAAAAACTGGACTGGAGGGACTACAGGAAAGAAAAAGAGCAGGTAATTTCACCTTCTAGGGCGTCCCTCCAATCCAGTCCAGACGAGTGGGACATAGCAGAGCAGTACTAACACCGGGTGGGACCCAGAACCCCTGCGTGCAACACCACTGCCCCAAAACGTGCATCCTGCCGCATCTGTAGATCCTTGTGGTAATGCTGCACAGAGTAATGAAGAGAAGACCAAGTGGCTGCCTGACAAATGTCGAGGGGAGGAACCCTCCCCCTCTCAGCCCAGAAGGAGGCCTGAGGCCTGAGCCTTAATCAAGTGGGCTTGGAGTCCTGTAGGCACTCATCTGCCCTTAAGCAAATAGGCTGACTCAATCACCTCCCGAATCCAAAGGGCGATCGAGGCCTTGGAAGCACTTCCCACTTGTAGGGCCCACCGAAGAGGATAAACAACCTCTCAGAATGCCGGAAAGACTATATCACTGCCAGATAATGCTTCAGGACCCTGCGAACATCGGGTTTTCTTAGAAGGGAAAACGTCATGGAATCCCACTGCCCAGTGAACAAGGGCAGAATGAATGTCTGATTAAGGTGGAAATCTGAAACCACCTTCGGCAAGAAGGAAGGCACTATCCACAGGACAACTTTCTCCTTTGAGAACACCAGAAAGGGCTCCTTGCAGGAAAGTGCTTGCAGCTCCAAAATCCACCGGGTCAAGCAAATGGCCACCAGGAAGGTGACCTTCAGGGTCAGGTCCTTTAGGGCGATCCCAGCAATGGCTCCAAAGGCAGGCCGCCAAGAGCTGAAAGGACCAGAATGAGATCCTAAGCCGGTCGGATAGGCGGTCAGATGTGTTTAACGCCCTGCAAGAAGCGAACCATATTTGGATGAGACGCCAGGGACACCACCTGGACCCATAAAGAGTCGACAGCCAGGCCCTTGTCCAGGCCAGCCTGCAGGAATCCCAAACAACAGACAAAACAACTTGGATTTTTTGTTTCTCTGAGAAACCTGGTTAAAAGAAGGGGAGGTTCCCCTAGTGAACTGCTGTCTCCCCCCAAATTTTTCTGCCTTCTCCCTCCCTCCCTCGGGCTGGACGGCATGGAGGGAGGGTGGCTGTAGCTTATCGTTCTTCCCTGCTGGTTTCTCAGTTGCAGTCTCCTACTCTTCAGTATCCCAAAGCCCTTTTACTCCTCCTCCATCCCTTAACTGTCTTCTCATCTACTGTATTCCACTCCTGCACTTCAACCGCAGTTATGGGATGACCTTCTGTCGACCATTACCGATGCCGTCCTCCAATTCTCCCACCTACTTGTTTTAGGGGATTTTAATATTCATTTTCACTCACCCTCCTCTCCTCGTGATCATGCCTTTGTTACCCTGGTCCGAGATTTAGCACTTGTTCAACACATTATCCCAGCAACTCACATAGCTGGTCACACTCTGGACTTAGTCCTTTCCTCCTCTTCATCCATACTCCAGCTTTTCAACCTTGAGGTGACTCCACTTCCCTGGTCTGATCATGCCTTTATCCAGTTTCATGTGCAGTCATTCTTCTTGCCCTCATCATGCAGCGCGCATACTTCTTCACATCAACAAGCACATCGTTGGGCCCGCCGCATCTCCCCTCAGACTTTAGAGCAATTTCCTGCTGCAGACCAAATTTTCCCTTCTGACTTTTCTCAATTGTCAACTGAACAACAAGTCTCACTGTGGACCTCTTCACTCACGGCAGCTCTATACAGCTCTATATAAAAAACTGCCAGCATGGTTTAAAGGTGAGGTCAGAGAGGCTGTTGTTGCCAAAAAAGCATCTTTCAGGAAATGGAAAAAAGCATCTTTCAGGAAATGGAAAAAAGAGCCAAACAACGAAACCTGGAAACAGCACAAGCACTGGCAGGTCAAATGCAAGGCATTGATAAAGCAGGCAAAGGGAGGATTTGAGAAGAAGCTTGCTGCGGAAGCAAAAACGCGAAATAAAGATTTTTTCAAGTACATTCGTAGCAAAAAACCTGTGAGAGAGTCAGTTGGTCCATTAGATGATAGAGGGGTTAAAGGAGCACTAAGAGGCGACAAGGCGATAGCGGAGAGACTGAATGAATTCTTTGCTTCGGTCTTTACTGAGGAAGATGTAGGGATGTTACCCATGACTGAAGTGGTATTTAAAGATGAGGAAGAATTGAAGGAAATATCGATACATCGGGAAGATGTAATGCAACTATTAGATAAACTGAAGAGTAGCAAATCACCTGGGCCGGATGGTATACATCCAAGGGTGTTGAAAGAACTGAAATATGAAATTGCAGACCTGCTATTAGTAATCTGTGAACTATCATTAAAATCATCACTAATACCTGAAGATTGGAGGATCGCCAATGTAACACCAATTTTTAAAAAGGGTTTCAGGGGTGATCCGGGAAACTACAGACCGGTGAGCCTCACGTCAGTAACGGGAAAAATGGTAGAGACCATCATAAAGAATAAAATTACTCAGCATGTAGATAGCATGGCCTAATGGGAGACAGCCAACATGGCTTTCGACAAGGAAGATCTTGTCTTACTAATCTGTTATGTTTTTTTGAAAGTGTGAATAAACAGGTGCACAAAGGTGAGTCGGTTGATATAGTGTATCTAGACTTTCAGAAAGCCTTTGACAAGGTCCCGCATCAGAGACTTTTGGCAAAACTAAAGAGTTATGGGATAGGAGGCAGTGTACTACTGTGGATCAGGAACTGGTTAAAAGATAGAAAGCAGAGGGTTGGGCTAAATGGCCAATTTTCCCAATGGAGAAAGGTGAATAGTGATGTACCCCAGGGATCTGTGCTGGGTCCGCTGCTTTTTCCCATATTCATAAATGACCTGGAAAGAGGAATAACGAGTGAGGTTATCAAATTTGCAGATGACACAAAACTATTTAAAGTTGTTAAAACCCAAGAGGATTGTGGAAAATTGCAAGAGGATCTTGATAAATTGGAAGACTGGGCATCAAAATGGCAGATGAAATTTAATGTGGACAAGTGCAAAGTTATGCACCTAGGGAAGAATAACCCAAACTATGGTTACACAATGCAAGGTTCCACATTAGGAACCACCACCCAGGAAAAAGATTTAGGCGTCATTGTGGATAACATGTTAAAACCCTCGGCCCAGTGTGCAGCGGCAGCCAAGAGAGCAAATAGGATGCTAGGTATCATAAGGAAAGGAATGGAAAATAAAACAAAAGATATTATAATGCCTCTATACCGTTCCATGGTGAGATAGCACCTTGAATATTGTGTGTAATTCTGGTCGCCGTATCTTAAAAAGGATATAATGTTATTAGAAAAGGTTCAGAGAAGAGCCACCAAAATGGTAAATGGGATGGAAGGATACTTCTATGAAGAAAGGCTAAAAAGGTTAGGGCTCTTTAACCTGGAAAAGAGACGGCTGAGGGGAGATATGATAGAAGTCTATAAATTAATGAACGGAGTGGAACGGGTAAACGTAGATCGATTGTTTACGTTATCAGAATATAGAAAGACTAGGGGACATACAATGAAGCTACAGGGTAAACTATTTAAGACTAATAAAAGAAAATATTTTTTCACTCAACGTGTAATCAAACTCTGGAATTTCTTACCGGAGGATGTAGTAAAGGCTGTTAGTGTAGCTGGGTTTAAAAAAGGTTTGGACAAGTTCCTGGAGGAAAAGTCCATAAACCATTATTAAGAGGGACCCAGGATATCAATGCTTGACCCAGTACAAGCATTGTGGAACCTGTGTCTTTTGGGGAAACCGTTAGGTACGTATGACCTAGATTGGCCACTGTTGGAAACAGGATACTGGGCTTGATGGACCTTGGTCTGACCCAGTATGGCATATCTTATGTTCTTATGTAAATTACATTGGCCTCCTGTAGCCTATCGCTTTCAATACAAAATCTTAATGTTGACTCATCATGTTATATATACCGGCATTACACAATATTTGGTTGACTTAGTGCAATTCCACATTCCCTCTCACAGCCTTCGCTCTATTCATATTAACCGTTTAGTGCTCCCATCTCCCTCCCGTGCTCACCTCCAATCCAGCCGGCATTCTGCATTCTTTTTTCTGGGACCCTCACTATGGAACTCTCTTCCCTCGGCAATATGGCAGGAGACAGTTTTTGTGAAATTCAAAACCCTTCTAAAAACTCATCTTTTTCATCATCCACCATTACCTAATCTCTCTCCTCCAGACCCCTTAAGGTACCTCTCTACTATCCCCCACTCCCCTAAATTTTCTCTTTCTTACTTTTTGTGTTGTTCTCCTTCTCTTTTTCTCTTTCCTGTCATATGCCAACAAGATAGAGCGCCGCCATGCCTGTAGCAAAGTCACAATGACGGGCTAGGAATAGTGCTGGCACATCAACCGAGCCCTCTCAAGAGCCAAGCCATAAGCAAGAATCAATCCACTGCCAGCAAGCTTACTGGCCCCTGTGTTAGCAGGTCTGGGACCAACAGCAACTGCAGCAGCTCATCAGCCAGGAGGAAAAAAAGGATCGATGTACCAGGGTCAACGGGCCAAGCCAGCGCTATCAGCACCACTCGGCCCCCGATGCGCTTCTATGCACTGTATCACCCGCCCTATCAGAGTCCAAGGCGAAAACATGTACAGTAGGCCTCTCCGGGGCCACAGCAATACCAGAGCATTGAGGCCCTTGGCCATCAGGGAGTGCCGATGGCTGAAGAACCGTGGCGACTTGGCATTCCCAGTTGTGCCATCAGGTCCATAACCAGAACCCCCCAGCACTCCATCGGGGACTGGAAGACCACATCTGAGAGGGACCATTCCCTTGGATCCAGGGTGTGGCAACTCAGATAGTCAACGTGCACATTCGTCACCCTGGCTACATGAGTTGCTGAGAGGGCTGTGAGATGCACTTCCATCCACTGGAGAAGGAGAATCACCGCCACCACCACTTGGCAACTCTGAGTGCTGCCCTGATGGCTGATGTAAGCCACCATAGTGCCATTGTCTGACAGAATCCGCACCGCCTTGAGGTGCACCAACAGACAAAATGCTTCCAGCGCTAAGCGCACCGCTCATGTCACCAAGCAATTGATGGGCCTCTGCCTTTCCCCAGCAGACTATCTCACCTACGCCACCTGCATCATGCAGTGTCTGCCCCAGCTGGAGAGGCTCACATCAGTCGTCACCACCACCCAGTCCGGCATCTCCAACGGCATCCCCACTCCTAGGTTCACCGAATCCAGCCACCAACGTAGGCTGATCCGCACTGAGTGGGGTAGAATTAGGCAAATCTCTGTCGACTGCTCGGAGACCAGCGGGCAGGAACCATGCCTGAACAGCACGCATGTGGAGCCAGGCCCACAGAACCAACTCCAGGGAGGCCACTATGGAGCCCAGCATCTGCAAGTAGTCCCAGGCCCACCCCTCGGGGAGAACATGTTCCCTCAATGCAACGATTGCGATGGCCACAGGTGACTCTTATTGTAGCTGACTATGCAACCAAGGTCTAGATAGCTCACTACCATGGGGCGCTGACACTCCTCTAGGGACTTCCTTTGGATCAACCAATTGTCCAGTAAGGGTGGACCAGCACTCCCTGCTTTCAGAGGTCAGCCACCACCATGACCTCGGCAAAGACCTGGGGCACCGTGACGATCCCGAAAAGCAATGCCTGAAACTGGACATGTCCCCAAGGCACCACAAAGCAAAGGATGCACTGGTACTCCCTCCGCAGGGGAATATGACGATAAGCCTTGGTGAGATCCCAGGAGATAAGAAACTCGCCTTGATTGACCATAACAATCACTGAGCACAAGGTTTCCATGCAGAAGCAGGGAACCCTGAGTGTCCTGTTGACGCCTTTGAGATCCAGGATGGGATGCCAAGCCACCTCTCCTTCTTGGGCACCACAAAGTAGATGGAATACCTGCTGAGGCCCTACGCGGCCCTTGGCACCAACACCACGGCCTCTAGATGAACCAAACGCTCGAGCGTTTCTGCCACCGCTCACATTTTCAGAGCGGACCTGCACAGGAAGAACAAGAAGAGGTCTGTGAGGGGCCGAGTAAACTCAAGGGTGTACCCCTTGCGGATGACCGCCAGGACTCAAGCATCCATTGTGAGCTGCGCCCAAGTGGGGAGGAAGCCCCGTAGGTGGCCACCCACCAGCTGTACCCACACCAGGGCACTGGAACCTTCATTGGGTGGGTTTGGTTGTGGCTGGTACGTCAGGGGCGAAGCCTCTGCCCCCCTAGCTCCTCCTCGAAAGGATGAGCCCCGCTGCAAGAAATGAGTCCTCTGGGAGTTCCCCCCACGAGAGGGCTGAAACCCTCGATAAACGCGCCTGCAACCGTGGACCGGGCCATCTGTCCCCGCCTTTGGCTTATCCTCAGGCAGGTGGGGCATCTTGGAACACCCAGGGTCTTCACCAACTTCTCCAAATCGTCGCCAAAGGGCAACAGGCCTGAAAAGGGAAGCTTGGTGAGCTTTGTCATTGAAACCACATCCGCTGACCAGTTGCACAGCCACCACTATGGCCATACTCTGGGTGGAGACCTGCAAGAGGTCATGGAACAGATCTGCCAAGAAGGCCGTCTCAGACTCTGTACAGGCATCAGCAGTTTGGCCAGGAGCCCCAGAGCCGGGCACCTCCAAAGGTTCCTACGACCAGCAGAAACAACCCGGGCCACATAGGCCTCACAGATAGCGCCCTGCAAACCCAGGGCCGATATCTCAAAGGCCTGCTTCAACAGAGCCTCCATGCGGTGGTCCTGTGGATCCTTGAGGGCCACTCCTCCCTCCACTGGAAGCGTGGTTTTCCACATAATCGCCGCCAATCAGGCATCCACTTTGGGCAGGCAGAGCTTCACCTTCTCCTCAGGAGGGAAGGGGTAAAGCCGCATCATGCTGCGCCCCACCTGAAGCCCTGCATCTGGGGTAGTCCACTCTTCATTGATCATGGCCCTCAGGGCCCAGTGGACCGGAAAGGATTGTAGGGGCCTGGGGATAACCTCCATGAGAGGGGCCTCGTCCGAGCTCAGGTCACTAAGCCCTAGCTCTACAATCTGCAACACTGCCAGCAATTCCATAATTAGGACAGGGAGCTCATCCCGGTAGAAGATCCAAACCACAGATGGATCTTCTCCCCCCAGTTAGCTCCCCTTCCTCCAGCTCTTGATGGAGCTCTTCAAGAAGGTCCAAGGGGCCCTCCATGGGCTCCCAAGACAGCAGGGAGGCAGCGGAACCTAACTCAGGGTGGCTGACTGGGGCATTTGGCAGCTAACAATTTTCCCCCCGCCCCGCTGGGGCCCCCACTCACTGCTTCATCAGGAAAGCCTGAAGAAGCAGTAGAACAAACTCCAGGGGAAAACAAGGTTTTCCCACTATTCCCCCAGCTGCTGTAAGGTCCAGTGTCTGATCCCCCATAAAAACACACAAATCTTGTAAGAATGGAGGCCCCAATTCAGCCACAAGGGGCTGCACAGTCTATTCCAACATGGCAGCGGTTTAAGGTCAAAAGCGTGGACTGCCATCATCACTCGCAGCCTCCAGGCATCGAGCAAGTCGTTGATGTCCGCTTTGGACTGTCCCAAGGTCCTCTAAAATCGGCTGCAGCTAATTCCCCCAATCTTCCGCAGCTGTGGCACAGCCCAAGCTCAGAGAGCTGTGCCCTGCAGCTGCCGTACAGCACACACTGGCCCCTCTCCATGCGGCCATGACTGTGCAATGATAATCCCCCAGCTTAAGCAGAGATAAAGGAAACCTTCAGGGCCGAGAGGACTTACCCAGGATGCCTTCCTCCGCAGGAGACCGAAGGGGATCCCAGAATGAGATCTGCCATGTCCTGCGCTCTTTCTGCCCGTTTCAGTTTGTTTTGTTTTGGGGGGTTTTCAAGTAACCTTACTGACTGAAAATAAAGGAGGATCAGGCAGGCTAGGCAGGACAGAAGTGCTTTAACCTACCGGCTACCTCCCAAAGGTTGGGAAGGGGGAAAGGCAGAAGCACACAGAGGGGGCTATGAGGGATAGTGGGTGAGGGACCTGGATTGCACATGTTCAGCACCCCTTGGCCTAACCAAGGCTCTGCAGTCCAACACAGGCTATGTCACACCACCTGCAGTAAAGTAGCCCAAATGCCCTTGAGTATGGTGCAGACAGAGCGTAAAGATTCCAAATTACCCATGCCTACCAATAGCCAGATTAATATTAATAAAATACAGTCTCTGAAATGCTTGTATGCAAATGCTAGAAGTCTAAACAATAAGATGGGAGAGTTAGAATATATAGCACTAAATGAGAGGTTAGATATGATTGCAATCTCAGAGACAGGGTGGAAGGAGGACAACCAGTGGGACACTGTGATACCTGGATACAAACTGTATCGTAATGATAGAACTGATCAAATTGGAGGAGGGGTTGCGCTCTATGTTAGAGAGGGCATTGAGTCAGAAAGGATTAAAGTTTTGCAGGAAACAATATTTGCTGTAGAATCTCTATGGATTGAAATTCCATGTATGAAGGGGAAGGTGATGGCAGTGGGGGTGTACTATCGACCGCCTGGCCAGAATGAACAAATGGATGATGAACTGCTTAAAGAGATCAAGGAAGCTAACAAAAGTTACAGCAGAGTAGTGATAATGGGCTATTTCAATTACCCCGGTATCGACTGGCTCAGTGTCACGGCAGGACATGCTAGGGAGAAAAAGTTTCTAGATGAAATAAATGACTGCTTCTTGGAGCAGCTGGTTCATGAACCGACCAGAGGGGAAGCCATACTGGATCTAATCCTTAGTGGAACACCAGATCTGGTGCAAGAAATAAGGGTGTTGGGACCACTTGGCAATAGTGATCATAGCATGATCGTGTTTGATTTAATTAGTGGAGGAGGGATAGTAAAGAAATCCACAGTACTACCTTTTAACTTTCGAAAGGGAGACTATGATAAAATAAGGAATATAGTTAAGAAAAAACTAAAAGGAGCAGTTGCAAAGGTTAAAGACTTGCATCAAGCTTGGGTGTTGTTTAAAAATACTATCCTGGAAGCCCAGACCAGCTGTATTCCACGCATTAAGAAGAGTGGAAGAAAATCCAAAAAACTGCCAGCATGGTTTAAAGGTGAGGTCAGAGAGGCTGTTGCTGCCAAAAAAGCATCTTTCAGGAAATGGAAAAAAGAGCCAAACGAAGAAAACTGGAAACAGCACAAGCAATGGCAAGTTAAATGCAAAGCACTGATAAGGCAGGCAAAGCGAAAATTTGAGAAGGAACTTGCTACAGAAGCAAAAACACGAAACAAAGACTTTTTCAAGTACATTCTTAGCAAAAGACCTGTGAGAGAGTCAATTGGACCATTAGATGACAGAGGGGTAAAAGGGGCAGTAAAAGGAGACAAGGCTATAGCAGAGAGACTGAATGAATTCTTTGCTTCGGTCTTTACTGAGGAAGATGTAGGGATGTTACCCAAGACCGAAGTGGTATTTAAAGGTGATACTGCAGAGGAACTGAGAGAAATATCACTACACCGGGAAGATGTATTACAACTATTTGATAAACTGAATAGTAGCAAATCACCTGGACTGGATGGTATACATCCAAGAGTGTTGAAAGAACTGAAATATGAGATTTCAGACCTGCTATTAGTAATCTGTGAACTTTCATTAAAATCATCTGTAATACCTGAAGACTGGAAGATCGCTAATGTAACGCCAATTTTTAAAAAGGGTTCCAGGGGTGATCCAGGAAATTACAGACCGGTGAGCCTGACATCAGTACCGGGCAAAATGGTAGAAACCATCATAAAGAACAAAATTACACAGCATGTGGATAGTCATGGCCTAATGGGAGACAGCCAACATGGCTTTAGACAAGGAAGATCTTGTCTCACTAATCTGATATGTTTTTTTGAAGGTGTGAATAAACAGGTAGACAAAGGTGAGTCAGTTGATATAGTGTATCTGGACTGTCAGAAAGCCTTTGACAAGGTCCCTCATCAGAGATTTTTGGCAAAACTACAAAGTCATGGGATAGGAGGCAATGTACTACTGTGGCTCGGGAACTGGTTAAAAGATAGAAAGCAGAGGGTAGGACTAAATGGCCAATTTTCCCAATGGAAAAAGGTGACTAGTGGAGTACCCCAAGGATCTGTACTGGGTCCGCTACTGTTTGACATATTCATAAATGACCTGGAAAAGGGAATAACGAGTGAGGTTATCAAATTTGCAGACGACACAAAACGGTTTAAAGCTGTTAAAACCCAAGAGGACTGTGGAAATCTGCAGGAGGATCTGGTTAAATTGGAAGACTGGGCATCCAAATGGCAGATGAAATTTAATGTGGACAAGTGCAAAGTTATGCACCTAGGAAAGAACAATCCACACTATGGTTACACGATGCAAGGTTCCACATTGGGAACCACCACCCAGGAAAAAGATTTAGGAGTCATCGTGGATAACATGTTAAAACCCTCCGCCCAGTGTGCAGCGGCGGCCAAGAAAGCAAATAGAATGCTAGGTATCATAAGGAAAGGAATGGAAAATAAAACAAAGGATATTATAATTTTATTTATTTATTTTATTTAACAGTTGCTTATATACCGCTACCTTCCACAGATCTGTATCGTTCCATGGTATGACCGCACCTTGAATATTGTGTGCAATTCTGGTCGCTGTATCTTAAAAAGGATATAGCGTTATTAGAAAAGGTACAGAAAAGAGCCACCAAAATGGTAAAGGGGATGGAAGGCTACTCCTATGAAGAGAGGCTACAAAGGTTAGGGCTCTTCAACCTGGAAAAGAGACGGCTGAGGGGAGATATGATAGAGGTCTATAAATTAATGAATGGAGTGGAACGGGTAAACGTAGATCAATTGTTTACACTATCAGAATATAGAAAGACTAGGGGACATGCAATGAAGCTACAGGGTAAAGCACAGTTACTTACCTGTAACAGGTGATCTCTGGGAACAGCAGGAATAAGTCTTCACATATGGGTACGTCGGTACCAACGGAGTCTGCGCGGGAACGCTTCCCAGCGTCCAATCAGAACGCTTTTGGAAGCATCCCAACACGCCTGCGTGCTGCCTTTCCCAACTGCCTCTCCTCAGTTAAGTTTTAAAGCTGAGACAAAGAGAGAGAGAGAGCAAAAAAGGGAAAGATAGAGATAGAGAAATGCAACTCCTAGGGGAGGTGGGTGGGTTGTGAAGACTTATTCCTGCTGTTCCCAGAGATCACCTGTTACAGGTAAGTAACTGTGCTATCTCTAGGAACAAGCAGGAATGAGTCTTCACATATGAGGACTCCCAAGCTAAGATGCCCAGAGGGAGACCTAGCATGTTGCAAATTTAGAATGAGCCATGCTACTCCTCAGAACCTCAGGCATCCTGGGGATGGAGGGTAGGAGTTGAATTACCGAAAAGTGCTGTGGAACAGCTAAACTAGAGCAGGACTTCTATAGAGGAAGACCCTGTATAGAGGACCTTTAGTAGTAAAATATTGAGTGCAATATTCTAATATGGACCTCCCTTGGTGGCATTGTACAAAGTCTATTGAGGTTCACATGGATCTGTTAGAAGAGCCAGTAGAAGATCCTCAAGGAGTACCTCACTGAGAAGTAGAGGTAATAACTGTAGAAAAAACAAGTGGAGGTCAGAACCCTTCAGGGTGAGAAATAGCCCCAGGGGAAACTGGGGTAGTATAAAGAAGTAGGGCTTCAGCGGAAAACGCAGAAGGTACTATTAGACAAAGCTTAAGCTCTTTTGGCCCAAGAACAGTACAATCCTAGGACCAAAAGGAAAATGAGTCTGACCCATCTGGACTGGCAATAGAATTAGTCCATGTAGGAGAGAAAGGGTATGGGAGACCCCTGTATCTGATAAGAAAGTAAGGACAGACTTAAGAAGCGTTAAGCTTTAGATTAACTGAAGATCTGCAATGTCTTTCCTAAATGGGGTCAATTAGGAAAGAAAAAAGGTACATGGAGAGCTTCAGAGGTACCTAACCCTGAAAGGTTATGGTAAGAAAAAAGTTTGCTAATTACTGTAGACGAGGAATAACTCTACTAGGCCCCAAATGTAAATTGGATATAATCAGTGAGGTTGAAGAAACAGCTGCAGATAAACAGACTTATACACCTATGACCTATCCAGGATATGCAGACTTAGAGCTGTCAGATTCAGAGACAGACAGCCGATCAGGATCAATAATATCTATTGGAATAGAACCAAAATCAGCTATACATGAAAACATACATGAAACAGGATTATAAAAACCCAGCTCACTGTAAGCTTAGAAAATATAGGTCTGAAGTACATTTAAAACTCTCTCTTTAAAAGACAGTTCTGCTTTCTCTAGGACATTGAATTTAGCAACTGGAACTTGTGGGATTAGAAAATAGAGTTTGTGTAACAATAGATATTAGGTCAGATTGTAGTTCCTTAATTAAATAGAACAGAGGGTGAGGGTGCTCATCCTGCAAGCGGATAGGCTAGAACAGTTACTAGGTCAGGTTGCACTGCTTTTGTGAAATTGGCTTTAATTCACTTAGTAAATATAACGGATATAGCTTAATAGAAGTCAGCAAATACAATAAGTAACTAATTAGCTTTTACTAATAAAGTGAAATAACAGCGACACCTACTGAATTCAGTGAATATAGTCATGAGACATAACTTCTGCTTTTTATTAATAATGTTGTCTATGTTAGCAAAAATAATGTACACGTGGAATTTGGAAAGTACCAGATGTAATTAAAGATTAACTGAATCAGCTGATATCTCCCAATAAAAGTCAGAGCCCTATCAGACCATCTTTGAAGAGGCTTGATGGATATGTCAAATTAGACTCCATGTGTCTCTTCCCTATACAGCTCAATAGAGATTGATTAATTAATTAATTAATTGTGTCGTGTCTTTTCTTCCTGTTGAACAGTAATAGGGATATAAAGAATCCAGGTATTTTGTGGTGGGATTCCAGACCCCAGCAGGGTAAGAGTCAACAGATTTGTGCCGTGACTCGGATTCCTTTACTTTTCAACAGGACACTTAAATACACAAGCTGTGAGTGAGTATATTAGTATTGACAGATATCTGTGTGAAGTGTAATTACCATGGGAAATAATACAGCTAAGACAGCTGAAAAGAAGCAGAAATCTCAGTTAGAGAATTGGGATGAGAAAGCTCGGGTGATAGCTTTAAAAAAAGGGAGTCCCAATTATGATATGAGGAAACAATTTGGGGATTCCTCGTTAGATTATGTATCTAAGTGGCATTCAGTAACTGCTGGTAATCCTAAATTGCAGTTCCCCTTGGGGGGAACATTTCATGAATCCAAATTGAAGTATTTACAATCTGTGTTAGCATTAAATGAGAATATTCCTGCCAATAGTCATGAATGGATTACCTATAACTTTTGGTGCTCCAGAGCTGCAGAGAAAAGTAAACACACTAATGATTCTACAATTCGGCAGGTTAGAGACCAGGTGTATCGAATGGAAGAGCAAATATGTGTATTAACTAAACAAAGAAAAACTGATAGTGGTAGAATTGAAAAAGTACATAACTGTGAACCTTGCACTTTAGCTTCCGCGCCTCCAGCTTATGAAGAAGAGGTCACTGCACTGGCTATTTCCCTGCCTAGGACTGATGTGCCGGCTGTGGCTGCCAGTCAAGATCGAGTGGCGCCCTCGATCTCACTGGATAGCAAGTCTGGTATCTCTACCCCTGTTAAAACTGACATGTCCAGTGTAGTTGTATCACCTTCTGATGTTTCTTTAAGGGGTGCAGTTGGGGGTGGTGAATTCTGTGCCTCTACCCCTATAGATTCTACCTATAAGCCTCGGACCACTAGAGCTCAGCAATTGACTAAGGATATTATAAAACTTGAGCAGTTAATTGGCATTGAAGCAAGTCACCTTAAGGGCTTAAATACTGTGGAGCAGTTAACACAGTATCATGATCATCTTGTGAATAAAGCTCGTACATTAATTGAACTAATTACAACTGTGTTTGAGGCATTAGATTTGCAGGTAAAACAGCATACTGTAAGTCTGTTGTCTCACAGTAAACGTAAGGAAATTGTAATCGAGGCAATGTCAGCTGTTGCCAAGGGGATTGAATATTGGACCAAGGCTCCATTGAATTCTAATTGTCAGAGTTTACAGTGTTTAACTTTGGAATTGGGTGAATCATTAGCTTTAGACAAAATGAGGAACAAAGTAAAGGTGATTTGCTGGCTCCGTTCCGGGCTTTTCCAAGAGGGGATGGAGGTTTGGTTACCTTGGCAACAAACTGGTCCCCTGCGGAAATTTTTAGCTTAGCTCGATCATGCCCTGATTCAAGGGAAAAGCCTGGTCAGTTTGTAGATTATTGGCGACAGCTAATAACTACTTATGACCCTTCATGGGTAGATCTACAAAATTTATTAAAAGCAGTTTTTCTGAATCCTATAGAGTTAAGGGCAGTCACCCACCCTCAACTGCTAGATAATCAAGCATGGGTGTGGCCCTGTGCTGATCCAGTTATTAATGCTACTGATGCTGTTCAAATGGATGCGTTTAGGGGTCATAGGGATAATTTGTTAAAGGCAATTGAAAAGAAGTGTACCCCAGTCAGGGATTTGTCCAAACTCTTGGATTTAAAGCAGTGTGGGGGTGAAACTGTGGCCCAGTATCACACTCGCTGCTGCCTAGCGTTCAGAGATTTTTCTCCTCAGAATGCTGAGATGGAGGGTTTTGTTTCTATTTTTGTGAATGGACTGCAACCAGAAATAAAAAATATTCTTGAAAATGCTTTGCTTGGATGGTCTACTAAGTCTGCACAAGAGATCCTGGAAGCTGCCTTACATGCAGAAAAGCGAATCCAGAAGCAGAAGGAAGCTGACAAAGGTAAACTTGATCGTCAACGTCAAAAACTTTTAAATTTACAAGTAGCAAGTTATGAATCCCGCTTTCGGGGACGTGGGAGAGCAAGAGGTGGAAGAGGTATGGTACCCTTTAGAGGAAGAGGGCGTGGCAATATGGGAGGACAGCAAGGGGATCGTGCCTGTTATGGTTGTGGGCAAGTGGGCCACCTGATTAGAGATTGTACTAAGCCAAGGGTTACTTTTCCCCAATCTGGGATGCGACAGGATGCTGCTAGATATCCATCTGTCTCATACCCTGTGTCTGCCCCTAACCAGCCTTCAGTGATGACCCAATACTATGCAGAGACTGATGTGGACTATAGTGAGGACTGACTAGGCTTGGTTGTGTGTCCCAACACACAGGGGGAAATACGTGCTACTGTCCTGGGGTATGAATTGCTTTTTCTATTAGATACAAGTGCCTCTACATCTGCCATAGCACTATCCCAGTTACCTCCTCCTCTATTTGAAGCATTACCTACAGCTCCTAAAGTACCTTGCGAAGGAATTGAAGGAAAGACTATAATGCATCAAAAATTATCTGATGTGCCAATTATAGTGGAGGGAAAATTATATCATACAGATTTTCTGGTAGGCCCTACTTTGCCTGTCAACTTGCTTGGTCGAGATTTTTTATCCAGAAACAAGACTGTTATAAGCTGGGAAACTGGCACTTTGACGTGTACCTTGTGTCCCCTGCAAGTACAACAGCCTATAGCTGTGACACCGGCTGTTGCGACTACTCCACCATTGGACACCCTTCCTTCCACCTTGTGGGCGGTACCAGGTGATGATATTGGACATCTCAACATTCCTCCGGTCAAGATTGAAGTACAACCAGGAGCTCCACTACCATATGTGCGTCAATATCCATTGCCTGCAGCGTCGGTGGCTGGAATACGGCCAGTAATTGAAAATCTGCTGTCACAGGGTGTGTTGGTACCCACTTCTTCTCCTTGCAATACTCCTATCTTACCTGTGTTGAAGGCTGATGGTAAGTCCTACAGATTTGTGCAAGATTTGAGAGCAATCAATCGTATTGTCCTGCCGATTTTTCCACTTGT
Organism: Ichthyophis bannanicus; assembly: GCA_033557465.1. NCBI lineage: Eukaryota > Metazoa > Chordata > Amphibia > Gymnophiona > Ichthyophiidae > Ichthyophis > Ichthyophis bannanicus. The sequence continues at coordinate 1,372,294,458 of CM066032.1, read as the reverse complement.
GCCCAACCCTCATGATATTTGGACTCGCATACCATGTGACTCCACCCACTTCTCAGTTATAGATTTAAGCTCCGCCTACTACTCTATAGCGGTGGGGGAGGAGTCGAGGTACTTACTGGCATTCACGTTTGAAGGGCGCCAGTATACCTGGACTACCCTGTCTCAAGGCTACACGGAGAGTCCTGCTTACTTTTCGCAGGCCCTTAAAGCTGCTCTACAAGACTTGGTGTTGGACAAATCTGTGCTGATTCAGTATGTAGATGACTTACTTATTTGTTCTCCTTGTTATGATGCGTGCATTACTGATACTATGTTAGCTCTTGTACATATCTCTCATTTGGGATTGAAAGTGAATCAATCAAAATTGCAATTTGCTGTACCACAAGTAATCTTTCTGGGTGTATGCCTTTCTTCTGCTGGCCGCTCTATCACTGCTCAGAGAATTGGGCCTATTATGTCAATGCCTTTTCCTGCTACTGTACCTCTGATACGCCGCTTTCTAGGCCTTCTAGTGTTCTGTCGCCAGTGGATACCCGATTTTGCTGAACTTGCTGCTCCACTGTATGCCCTGCTTGGCCGTGACGCTCCAGAGGGTATTATAGTTCCTACTGAAGTCCAGCACAATGCTTTCCACTCTTTGCGGCAAGCACTACTGAAGTCACCTTGTCTCTCATTTCCAGACTATAACTTGCCTTTCCGCCTTTATGTAGCTACATCCACTAAGGCTGCTGTATGTGTTTTAGCACAACGCTTTCCTCCTGGACTCAAGCCTTTAGGCTATTTCTCTCAAGCTTTTGATCCTGTTGTTTCTGGCATGCCACCCTGTTTTCAATCTTTAGCTGCTGTGGTATTTGCAATACAGACTACTGACTTCCTTGTTCTCCAACACGAACTACATGTATATACATCTCATTCAGTAGCTAGGTTATTGCATTTAGCTAAGACTCAACCTTTATCCAGTTCTCGTCTACAACTACCACAGGAAGTGGTTGTATGTATAGAACCCTAAGCATGCTGGCACAGCATTGATGGGGTTAGTGCCCATCTGTCAGGGTCATATAGGAATATATGGATATCTGAACCTAAGCAGACAGATAGATAAGTATGTGGATACATATCTACCTAAAAGATATATTTCAACAGATATATATATATATATATATGTATGTAGATAGATATATATTCATAAATATATACACATATAGGATATATATGCATATGTATATAGAGAGATATACATGGGCAAAAGATACACACATATATATATATGTGTGTATCTTCATATACACATATATATATATATGTGTGTATCTTCTGCCCATGTATATCTCTCTATATACATATGCATATATATCCTATATGTGTATATATTTATGAATATATATATATCTACATACATATATATATATATATGTTGAGATATATCTTTTAGGTAGATATGTATCCACATACTTATCTGTCTGCTTAGGTTCAGATATCCATATATTCCTATATACATATGCATATATATATATATATATATATATACATATATATTGTGGTGATGAGGCTACTGACAAGCAGAGAAAAAGGGCTGTTTTTAAAACTTTTTCTTCTGAGCTAGAGCATGGCTCTGACAGGCATTCATTTAAATCAGCACCTAGAGAGAAAAGCCACAGGATTGAGTGTGCTGAGTACAAGCCACACCCTGCCTCCATGGCAACACAGAGTGCAAAGGAGAAACACCTGGGGAGGAGGGGCAAGGAAACGGGCTTCACACTCAAGCATTTAACCTCTCAGAATCAAAGGCAGAGAGAGTTACAGTTGGAGTTGGGCTTGGAACAGAAGCAGAGGTCAGAGCGTGAGCAGGAGAAGGAGAAAGAAAGAGAAAGCCTGAGGAGTCTGACCAGAGGTTTTGGAGCATGGCAGAGAAAGGCTGACCTTCAACACAGAAGGGGTTCTAACAGCAGCTCTCCTAGCAGAGACAGCTATACAGAGTTTGCAAGCCTTGGTGAAGGTAGGAAACCAAACTCTGGGAGAATTGTGGAATATAGTTCAGATAGCAGAGAAGCTACTAAGGATTCAGAAGGGGAGGTTTATCCCTCTAGAAAGCCTGAAAGGAAATCTGTTCCTAGACCCCAGGGAAGACAGCTGAAGCATGTGAGTGTCTTACCCAGAAATATAAAGCTGTGCAGCTCACATAGAAAACCTGAAGGGAGAAAAGGGAATCCCTGGGAGAAGCTGTTTAAACTAATGCAGCAGTTAAAATCTGATTATGCAAATAAAAACCCAGAGCTGTTTCAGAGTGAATGTGAAGATATGGAAACGGACTTAACTGGATTGGAGGAGGATACAGAGTCTCCAATGGATTGCTCAACAGCCTATGTTTTATAGGAGAAAGGCTGACTTGCTAGCTAAAGAGAATATTTCAGAACTGTGATAAATGCTCTGAGGTTTCTGAACCCTGCAAGCTAAAGGGAAAGGATTACAAATGTGTTTTGTTTGAGGCATTAGTTCCTGTATGCTGAAGAAAGCTATATGAGTTTATTATTGTTTCTGTTACTTCTTGTTCATATTCTGAAGAAGATTTGCTTTGCTAAAGTTTGATGATAAAAGAGAAAATTAATAAATTTCCTGTGTATTGCCTAAAACTACTCGGACTGCTTATTGACCACAACTACAAAAGTCCCAGCAGCATTTGCGCTGGTAATAAGCAAGAACAGTTGGCACGCGGCCCCTTCTAGGCGACCGCCAAGACAGGGTGCAGCGCCATAACATATATATATGTAGGCATATAGACACATGTCTCCAGGTATGTGGATGGAGAGATGCCTATATAACTAGATCCCCCTAGGAATATGGGGAGAGAGAAAGATTCATCTAATAGCAAGAAGGGTGATACCTGCTTGAATAGATGCATAGAGAATCTTCTTTCCCTGGTTATTACTGAAAGAGTCAGAGGAATGGTCTCCCTGACAAGAAGGAGTCTAGATTCCTTTCAGAATTCGAGCTCTTGAATAACCAGGATGGCCTACGTGAAAAATGCAGAGGATAACTTCAGTCTGCAGGCAGCAAGTCTAGATCTCTCCAGAAACTGCAGTATGGTGAATGGATAGAGGACGCCACTGGAGTAAGATACCATAGTGACCCGCCTATAAGGGCAAGATGGGTATCAGGCGTCCTTGAGCTGCCACTGAAAAAAAAAATTACCTCTGGCGAGAAGACCAAAGGAGATATGGGCCAAGCCAGGGAATTGGCCATTCTTTAGGTTTTCACGTGATAAAAGGCCTGTGTCTTATGTCTCAAAAGAGATTTTAGATGAAATGGTAAGGGTAGGGAACACCTACCAGCCATGAGAACATGACTGGGGAACCCCTCCTAACCATCTGGGGTTATCTGCTAGGCAGAATATTAATGCTCTCTAGCAAGGGCCCATAGTGCGAAGCTACTCTGTAGAATTGCAGAGAGCATACTGCAGGTTGGTTAGAAGAAAAAACTGACTGTTTAAAGCCAATGGGCAACTTAACTATTCTGCCAAAGACAAGGGGGCAGAGAATAGAAGTTAACCAACCAGTCTATGATAATAGGGTTTCCAAACAAGGTTAATACCCTGTTTGGGGTTTAGCACTGAGGCTAGAAGGATTGCTAGTGGAGGGGAAACCCTGGTTGTGTGGTGAACAGAACCAGTGGCTTAACCACTAGGAATTGCTGTATCTGCAGCAACTACCAGGGCAGCGGAAGAAAATTTCTTTTCCCCCCTTTTTTAGAATGGGAAAAAACGAAACAACAGACATAGTAGGACTTCCTATTGTCTGTTGAGCTGCCCTAAGGTGATAAAGGGGGAGACAACTCTGGAAGGGAGAATCCCCCTGTGGAATAGGTAGAGGACCATAGGGGCTTACCAGTGAAAAAGAGCCACTCTTAAAAACCGAATGTTGTAGTAAGAGGGAGGTAAGACGGAGTTGAAGGAGACTGACTATGCAGGAAGTCTCTGAAAAGTAAGATGATACATGCCAGTACAGGGAGAAAACTGTCTTATTGATAGTTGTCACTTCTCTTTTCCCCAAAGAGGAAGAGAAACCTGTTAAGTATGGGCATGATCATCATAAAGACTCTTAGAGTAAAGAAAAGATGTCTCGTGAAGAGATATCTAGAAAAGGTTAGGATAAAATTAGTGCAGATACTTCAAGTGAAAAGAAGCAGACTGCCACTGTAACCACGAACCAAGAGAGGTAATGATGATCTATTTGAAACCCTGCGACTGCTGGGTTTGCTGACCCTGTTGAGGTTGTGGTTTGTTCAGACCAGGGCGATGTTTCCCCTGTTTGGGAACATCTGTATGATGGGCAGAAGATTGATAAAACTTTTTCCCCCTACCAAATGGGAAAGAGGAAGGCGTAGAACAGCCTCTGGAAACAGGAATGTCAGTGGTTAACTGAGCAACTTGGAGTAAAGACTCCTTGTTAAAGAGATTTTCTCCAGTGCAAGGAGTATTTCCCAGTCTTTCTTGTGCCCATTTGTCCAAGTCTGAAACCTGGAGCCAGGCTTTACGTCGTGTCCCTATAGCGATAGCAGATGTTCTGCTAACAGACTCAAAGGAGTCTAGGGAAGCACGAGTAAGGAACCTAGAGATATTTTGAGCATGACTAACCAGTAAGGAATAGTCTGCAGTTTTGGGCTCTTGAAGAAAAGGAGTCAAACACAGTAATTTCTTTGTGACCTCTTCAAGAGATAAACCCATATAGAAAATATATGAGAGAATTCTTGCTGAAAGCATGGATGCCTGGAAGGTTTGGCGTCCAAAGGCATCTAAAGTCTTAGACTCACGACCTGGCGGATAAGAAGAGTGCTTTTTAGTACTCTTAACCCGCCTCACTGCTGATTTTACAACAATGGAATGATGAGGAAGTTGAGTCCTTTGAAAACCTGGAGAGGGGGGCACCTGATATAGAAGATCAGTTGCCCTAGAAGGTGGGGGTACCGTTAAAGGAGCTTCCTACATTCGTAAGAGGAGATCCTGCAAGGAATGATGCAAAGGAAGCATGATGTTCTCCTTTGCTCTCCCAGGAATATACAGGGATTTTGTATTCCCTTGTGTAGGATCCTGTCCAGGTATAGAAATGGCAAGTGATTTTGCCATATCCAGGAGAAAAGCTTGAAAAGAAAAATCCTCAGAGGGAAATACTTTTGGACAGGCTAGATCTGTTGAAGAACTAGCATTGTCACCCAGGGATCTATCCAATTTTATAGGAGTATAAGATCCTAAAGGGTGGAGTATGGTATCCTTAGAGGATGGTTGCCGGTACCGTAGAAGGTTGGGACCAGTAACAGTCGGTAGCATATCGTCCATGCCAGGAATCGATTCCAGACTCGGTATCAAGGGAAGCGAGCCTGATGAAAGAAGCATGGAAGGTACCGACAACGATGGTAAAAAGGATACCGGTACCGACTCCGGTACCATATCCAATACCGGTGAGGGTTCTAACGGTATCGAAAAAACCATCAATGCCGAACCTGCTTCATCGGAACTGTGCCTTCGGTACCGTCTGGTGTCGGTACCGAGGCGAGTCGGTACCCAGTCCTCCAGACTGGAGAACGATTCCAGACTCTGCATCGAAGGAAGCGAGTCTATCGATGCAGATCTGTAGGGTACCGACGTCGGTACTAGTACCGGTACCGGGATCGATACCGATACTGGAAGGTCGGTCTGCAGCGCATCCAACGGTCCCGTAGGTACCGAGGGCGCCAGACTACGATCCTTGGTGAGGAATGTTTCATCCAACACCATTGCCGATGCCGGGGTATCGGTACCGCTCGAAGCGGATGCCACCACCGAGCATGGCTCAGGTATGTTCTGTGAGGGGTGAACCTCAGGAACAACCTGAAACCCCACACAGGCTTTGGAGGCCGAAGACTCCCACCGGGGTTTTAAAGCCAGTGTGTTCTCGAGGGCAAGGCCAGAGGCATCTCTATGCTGTGCATGAGATCTACCACTCGAGGGCTGGCTAGTCTTAAAAGACTGTTTTTGGGTTACCTGATCCCGTGTAGAAGAGGTGGTCGGTGCCCTGAAGTTGGATGGGGATCGCATATCGAGGGGAACTCGATGTTGAAGACTTCTTCCCACAATACTATTGCAGGAGGGACACTCCGGAGGAAAGTGGTCAGGACCCAAACAGGATAGACACCAATTATGAGTGTCTAAAATAAGTTTCTTACCGCCACAGTTTGAACATTTTTTAGGAATGGTGGCTGGCGTTTCCATGAGGAAAAAAGGGGTAGGCCTAGAAGGCCGGGAAAACCCCATCAGGCACTAAGAGGGAAAAGGTTATTCCCTAACAGGAATAAATTGAAGAAAAAAAGAAAAGAAACACCGGCGGTACCGGTGGCGTCGGGGAAGGCAGCCACGACCACAAGAAAACTAAAAAATAAAAGAAGAATTTTCTGCGGTGACAGAAGGACATCCTGTCGGCTCCGCGGAAAAACGAAAACTGAGGAGAGGCAGTTGGGAAAGGCGGGAAGGCAGCACGCAGGAGTGTTGGGATGCTTCCAAAAGCATTCTGATTGGACGCTGGGGAGCGTTCCCACGCAGACTCCGTCGGTACCGACGTACCCATATGTGAAGACTCATTCCTGCTTGTTCCTGGAGATACTATTTAAGACAAATAAGAGAAAATATTTTTTCACTCAACGTGTAATCAAACTCTGGAATTTGTTACCGGAGGATGTAGTAAGAGCTGTTAGTGTAGCTGGGTTTAAAAAAGGTTTGGACAAGTTCCTGGAGGAAAAGTCCATAAACCATTATTAAAAAGGGACCCAGGATATCAATGCTTGACCCAATACAAGCATTGTGGAACCTTTGTCTTTTGGGGATACTGCTAGGTACGTATGACCTAGATTGGCCACTGTTGGAAACAGGATACTGGGCTTGATGGACCTTGGTCTGACCCAGTATGGCATATCTTATGTTCTTATGTTCTTAAATACTGGCTCAGCTCAGTGGGCCCAGGCTACTTATTCTGAACTGAGAAAGTGTTCATCAGCCTCCACCTGCTGTTTGGCATGCATAACCCACTCATCTGGACTGGAGGAATGCCCTGGAAGAAAGCTTTGCAATGAGGAAGCATAGGATGAAGGTGAAAGGGAATAGACTCTTATCTGCCATCATATTTCTATGTTTCTTAGTTGCTCAAGTCTGCCTCCACCTGCTTGCAAGGGAGCAAAACCCACTCGCCTACACTGGTCTAGAAAGATAAAAAGGAATTACATTTACTACTACTACTAATACTACTGAGCATTTGTATAGCGCTACAAGACGTACACAGCGCTGCACAGACTTGTAAGAGACAGTCCCTGCTCATCGGAGCTTACAATCTATTCAAGACAGACAACACAGTAGGTGTAGACATGTGATACGTCTAGGGAGAATGGTAAGGAAACACAAAGGAGATCAGGTGAGTCAAGATCCGAAAGCAGCAGCGAAGAGGTGAGTTTTTAGCTTAGATTTAAAAAGGACCAGAGAAGGTGCTTGACGTACAGACTCAGGCAGTTTGTTCCAGGCATAAGGAGCAGCAAGGTGAAAGAAGTGAAGTCTGGAGATAGCAGTAGAAGAGAAGGGTACAGATAGAAGTGATGTGCCAGAAGAGCAGAGTTCCCGAGGAGGGGTGTAGGGAGAGATAAGAGAGGAAAGGTAGTGAGGAGCTGCAGAGTGAATGCACTTATAGGTCAGAAGGACAAGTTTGAACTAGATGCGGAAATGGATAGGAAGCCAATGAAGAGACTTCTGATGAGGGGTAATATGAGCATGATGAGGCTGTTGGAAGATTAGCCGCGCAGAAGTGTGTTGAACAGACTGAAGAGGAGAGAGATGATTCAGCAGGAGACCAGCAAGGAGTAGGTTACAATAGTCAACATAGGAGGTGACTAAAAAGTGGATAAGTGTCTTAGTAGTGTGTTCAGACCAGAATGGGCAGATTTTGTTGATGTTATAGAAAATGAAATGGCAGATCTTAGCTAACAGATGGATGTGTGTGGAGAAGGAGAGAGAGGCATCAAAGATGACCCCAAAGTTGCGAGCTGAGGAAACAGGGCGGAGTAGAGAGTTATCCACAGAGACTGAGTGAGGAGGAAAAGGAGAGGGAAAAATAAGCAGCTCAGTTTTGGCAATGTTCAATTTCAAGCGGTGGTGAGACATCCAAGCGGCAATGTCAGAAAGGTATGCAGAGATCCGGGTCTGGATTGCTGGAGAAATTTCAGGTGTAGAGACGTAGACCATAATGATGGTACAGAAAGTCATGGGAAAAGATGAGTGCAACAAGGTACTGGGTATAGAGAGAGAAAAGGAGTGAACCCAAGACAGATCCTTGGAGTACACCAACTGAGAGCGGGATAGCAGCAGAAGAGGATCCACCAGAATAAACACTGAAAGAGCGATGGGAGAGATGAGGAGAACTAGGATAGTACAGAGCCCTTAAAAACAAGCAAGGACAGTGTATTGAGGAGAAGACTGGTCAACAGTGCCAAAAGTGGCAGAGAGTTCAAGAAGGATGAGGACTGAGTAAAGCCCTTGGATTTTGCCAGGAACAAATCATTGGTGACTTTGGCAAGAGCTGTTTCAGTAGAATGTAAAGGACGAAAGCCAGATTGTAAAGGATCCAGGGGGGCTTGAGAGGAGAGAAAGTCAAGGCAACAGCGGTGAACTGCACATTCAAGTAGTTTAGAAACAAAGGGGAGGAGGGAGATGGGTTGATAGTTAGAAGGACAGGTAGGATCAAGTGAGGGTTTCTTGAGGAGAGGTATAGCTACAGCATGCTTGAAGGCTGCAGGGACAGTTGCAGTGGAGAGCGATACGTTGAGAATATGAGTGATGGAAAGGACAACAGTGGAGGAGGTGGGAATAGGATCAGAGGAGCAGGTAGTGAGTTTGAAGGAGGAAAGAAGGTGTGCAGTTTCCTTCTCAAAGATCATAGAATATGAAGAAAGTGTAGCAGAGGTAGAGGGGGAAAGTTGGGAGTGAAGAGGGGGAGGCGGCGAAGTAGCTGACTTTGTGGGGAATTGGAGGGTGATCTTGTGGATTTTATCATAGAAATAGTCATAGTAACATAGTAACAGAGTATATGATGGCAGATAAAGACCATCATGGTCCATCTAGTCTACCCAGCAAGGCGGCAAAAGTAGGTGCACTTGCCGCTCCGTGCAGGTCCCATGCCTTTGTTTAGGGGTGTAACCACCGCTCCGTGTAGGTCACCCCTATTTGTTCAGATATAAGATATTTTGATTTTATCCTCTTGCTATAAAGGGATCCACTGTGTCTGTCCTGTGCCATTTTGAATACTTTCACTGTGTTTGCCAACACCATTTCCATCGGGAGGGCATTCCAAGCATCCACCACCCTTTCAGTGAAAAAGTATTTCCTGACATTGCCTTTCAGTTTACCCACTTGCAGCTTCATGTTTTACAGCTTCCCCATCTTTGGAAGAGGTTTGTTTGTTCATTAATACTATTTAAGTATTTAAAGGTCTGAGTCATATCTCCCCTGCCCCTCCTCTCCTCCAGAATGTACATATTTAGGTCTTCAAAAGTCTCTTCTCATAAGTCTTGACACAGGCTCCAAATCATTTTGGTTGCCTTCCACTGAACCACTTCCAGCCTTTTTATATCCTTTGCGAGATACGGTCTCCAAAACTGAACGCAATATTCCAAGTAAGGCCTCACCAGAAACTTGTACAGTGGCATTAGTACCTCTTCCTTTCTGCTGGTAATTCCTCTCTGTATGCAACCCAGCATCCTTCTGGCTTTTGCCACCGCCTTGTCACACTGTTTCGCCACCTTGAGATCATCAGAAACAATCAAACCGAGGTCTTTCTTCTGGTTTGCGCACGTCAATCTCTCGCCCCCTATCACATAAAATTCCCTTGGATTTCTGCTTCCCAAGTACATGACACTGCACTTTTTCACATTAAATCTTAACTGCCAAGGGTTAGACCATTCTTCCAGCTTTTGTAGATCTTTCCTCATGTTCTCCACTCCCTCAGGGGAGTCCACTCTATTGCAAATTTTCATGTCATCTGCAAAAAGACAGACTTTCCATTCAGCCCTTCGGCAATATCACTTACAAATATATTGAACAGTACCAGTCCCAAGACCGAACCCCGGAGCACACCGCTAATCACCTTCCTTTTATTCAAGTGGGTTCCGTTTACCATCACCTGCTGTTGTCTGCCAGTCAACCAATTTCTGATCCAGTTCACCATCTTGGGACCCATCCCCAAGCTGTTGCGTTTATTGATAAGCCTCCTATGAGGACCAAACAGCATGAGAAGGAGGTCTTCCGCAGAGGGTACAGTGAGAGGAAGTGGAAGCCAAAAACCACAGCCAAACACAGTAAGAGTATCCAAAAGACTTTATTAGCAGACCCAACTAAAAGGTTTCGGCCTGGGGCCTTCTTCAGGGGTATAAAGACAGACACAAACATAAAATTAAAATATGAAAACCCATAATAAAAACCAATCAAAGGTAAAAGCACATTTAAAAAATCATTAAAAAATATATAATACATAAAAAGCGTAGTTACTCACCTGTAACAGGTGTTCTCCAGGAGCAGCAGGAATCAGTCCTCACTTATGGGTGACGTCGGCGCCGACGGAGCCCTCGCGGAGCAATTTTCCCCAGCTTTCAAAGAAAGCCTTTGGGAATTGCAGCGCGCATGCGCGGTCGTCTTCCCGCCCGAGGGTGCCATCTTAGCCAGTCAGATGACATAGCTAAAAAAGACAGCATAAAAATTTGCAAAAAAGAACATAAGCAGACGATTGCAACTCCAAGGGGAGGAGGGAGGGTAGTGAGGACTGATTCCTGCTGCTCCTGGAGAACACCTGTTACAGGTGAGTAACTACGCTTTCTCCAGGACCAAGCAGGAAGTCAGTCCTCACTTATGGGACTCCCAAGCTCAAGGCTACCGGAGACCCTAAGCACAAAAATGAGCTCCCTCTAGCTCAGCAGCACAGAAGGATAGAATCTTCGCTGAATTATCACCCACCGGTAGCCCACATCCGGGATGGAGGGTAGGAGTTGCTCAGACCTCAAAGAGATTACGGAGGACTGCCTGTCCGAAAGCAATGTCCCTACGGGACTCCCTCTCGAGACAGTAATGGACCGCAAAAGTCTGGCTCGAAGACCAAGTAGCGGCCCGGCAGATGTCTGCCAGCGGAACAGAGCGGAGGTAAGCCACTGACGTGGCCTTTGCCCGAACGCAATGAGCCGTGACTCGACTTTCTAAGGAGAGTCCGGCTGCCCCATAAGCCCAAGAGATACAGTCCGCAACCCAGATGGACAGAGTACGCTTGGAGACCGGGAGCCCCAATTTATTGGGGTCAAAAGACACAAAAAGCTGAGCAGCTTTACGGTGCTCCCGCGTACGGTCAAGGTAGAAGTTCAATGCCCTTCTACAGTCCAGGGTATGGAGGACCGTTTCAGCTCGGCTGGAGTGTGGTCTGGGAAAGAAGGTTGGAAGTACCACCTCCTGATTGATGTGAAAAGGGGAGACCACTTTAGGCAGAAATTTTGGGTGAGTCCGTAGGACTACCCTATTCTTGTAGAACCTAGTGTAAGGGGGATCAGACACGAGGGCCTGCAATTCACTTACGCGCCTAGCGGAAGTGAGGGTTATCAAGAACAGTGTTTTCCAAGACAGAAAACGGAGAGAACAGGTAGCCATAGGTTCAAAAGGCGGACAGGTGATCCGCTGCAAAACCACATTCAGGTCCCAGTCAGGCGCTGGCGGGCGCAGAGGTGGTTTAAGTAGAAGGAGAACTCGTAGAAAGAAACCTCGCTACGAGAGGGTCATTGGAGAGAGGTCTGCCGTCCACTGGCACATGATGTGCTGAAAGAGCACTGAGGTGAACCTTGACGGAGTTGGACTTAAGTCCCAGATTAGAGAGGTGCAGCAAGTACTGCAAGATCACCGACACCGGGCAGGAGAAGGGATCCTGAGACTGTTGGGTACACCAGACTGCAAAGCGACGCCATTTAAGGGCGTAGCATTTGCGGGTAGAAGGCCGTCACGAAGCTAAGACGACCTCCTCCACCTCCGCCGGCAGGAGAAGGGGAGCAAGGACTACCCTCTCAGCAGCCAGGCCATGAGGTTGAGAGACCTGAGGTTGGGGTGCAGAAGGGACCCCTGATCCTGAGTGAGGAGATCCGGTTGTACCCCCAGAGGGATTGGATCCTCCACCGCCAGTTGCAGCAGGAGCAGAAACCACGGCTGCCTGGGCCAGCGAGGGGCCACCAGGATCATGAAGGCTTTGTCTCGGAGAACCTTGAAAAGAGTCCGAGAGACCAGCGGGATGGGAGGGAAAGCGTACAGAAGGCTCCCCGACCACGAGATCAGAAAGGCGTCCGCCGCAACCCGAAGGGGGTGTGGCTGACGAGAGCAGAAGCGAGGAAGCTGCCGGTTGTGAGGACTGGCAAAGAGATCCACCGTGGGGAGACCCCACTTGAGGAAGAGCTTCTGAACTACCAAGGGATCCAGACGCCACTCGTGCGGCTGGAGGACCCTGCTGAGTTTGTCTGCAAGGCAATTTTCTTGGCCCGGGAGATAAACTGCCTTGAGGAGAATGCCGTGACTGACGGCCCAAGAGCAGAGCTTCTGTGCCTCCCGGCAGAGGAGGAAGGAGCCCGTGCCCCCCTGCTTGTTCACGTAGAACATGGCAACTTGATTGTCCGTCTGGACAAGGACGGACTGTTGGGAAGTCAGGTGGGAGAAGGCCTTGAGAGCTAGGCGGATCGCCCTGAGCTCCAGGAAGTTGATCTGCTGAGCAGACTCCCACGTGATCCAGAGGCCCTGAGTACGTGCCTCTTGGCAATGTGCTCCCCAGCCCAGGAGGGATGCATCGGTGGTCAGCCCCCGGGTCGGCTGAGGTGACTGGAAAGGCATTCCGAATATCAGGTTCGGCTGCCGGAGCCACCACCGGAGAGACGAGAGCAGCGGCTCGGAGACGCGCACTAGGTCTGCCAGGCCGCCTGTGGCTTGTCGCCACTGCTGGCGGAGACACCATTGAGCAGACCGCATGTTCAGGCGGGCATTGGGGGTCACATGGACGGTGGAAGCCATATGGCCGAGCAGTCTCAGGAAGCGCCTGGCGGAGACCAGGGGCTGGCTGCGAAAGCGGTCGGCTAGGTCCATGAGCCGTTGAGCCCTGTCGAGCGGTAGGTACGCTCGTGCCCGAGGAGTGTGCAGCCTTGCGCCGATGAACTCGAGATCCTGTGAGGGGAGCAAAGTGGACTTTGCGAAGTTTATGACAAAGCCCAAGTGCTGCAGCAGAGTCACCGTGCGGCACGTGGCGTTGGTGACCTCTTGAGCGGACGCTGCTCTGATGAGCCAGTCGTCGAGGTACGGAAAGACATAGAGGCCGTGAAGCCGGAGATGGGCCGCCACGACCGCGAGACATTTTGTGAAGACTCGCGGTGCGGAGGATAGGCCAAAGGGCAGTACTCTGTACTGGTAATGATTTCCTGCCACCACAAACCTTAGGTATTGGCGGTGGCTTGGGTGGATGAGGATGTGCGTGTAGGCATCCTTTAGATCCAAGGAGCATAGCCAATCTCCCTGCTGGAGGTAGGGCAGAAGGATTCCAAGGGTAAGCATTTTGAACTTCTCCCGCACAAGGAACTTGTTGAGGTTGCGCAAGTCCAGGATGGGTCTGAGGCCCCCTGTTCTCTTTGGTATCAGAAAATACCTTGAATAAAAGCCTTGACCTCTCAGGTGGTGGGGCACCGGTTCCACCGCCTGTTCCTGCAGAAGACCTGCTAACTCCTGAAGGAGCAACTCCCTGTGCAGAGGGGGGCGCGAAGGTTCTCCCGGAAAATAGGAGGGAGGGACCTGATGGAAGTGGAGAAGGTAGCCTTCTCGCACGACCTGAAGTACCCAGGCATCTGCGGTGATGCTGGACCACCTGTGGGCGAAGTGAACCAGCCGGCCTCCGGTGCTGGGAGGAACCAGCGGGGGGGGAGAGGCTATGCTGAGCGAGTCAAAAACCCCCACCCTGCTGAGCAGGGGCTGGTGGTGCAGGCTTGGGGGCTTGCTGCCTACGGGACCCGTTACCCCGTCCCTTGGCCTGCTGGCCCTGTTGGGGAGCTGCAGGGGCCTGATAATGGGGGTACTGTTTGTAGGCAGCCGCCTTCCTCGGGTAAAAGGACTTTTTTCCCGAGCCCTTCTTTTTCTGGGAAGGGGCGGAGGTCTTCCTAGAAAGCCTGGTCCTGGTGAGAGTCTCAGTCTCAATTTGTGCAGCCTTTTCCGCCATGGGCTTGCCAAAGAGGTTTTCGCCTCGGCAGGGGACATCGACCAACTTGTCCTGTACCCAGGGCTCAAGGTCCGACGACTGAAGCCAAGCCTGTCGGCAGGCACCGATGCCGGCTGCGGCCACTCTAGCCGAGGCCTCAAAGCCATCATAGGCTGCTCGGGACATGAACTTTGAGCATTCCCGAATGCCCGTGGACAAGGCTAGGAACCTCCGCAAGGGCTCCTCGGAGAGACCAGCGGAGAATCCGGCTAGCTCTTTAGCCAGATCCCGGAGATACATGCCCATGTAGAGCTGGTAAGTCTGGACACGACATGCGAGCATAGAGCCCTGGAAGCACTTCTTGCCAAGGCCATCCAGGTTACGGGCCTCCCTTCCAGGAGGCACCGAGGAGTGCATCTTCTGGCTCTTAAGACGATGCATGGCCGATTCCACTACCATGGAATGGTGTGGCAGCTGTGCCTTCTGAAAGCCAGGGCTCTTGCGGACCCGATAGATAGAATCGACCCGCTTGCTCAGGACCGGCGAGGAGGCCGGACTCTCCCACATGCGGAAGAGTAGTCGTTCCAGCATAGGAGGAACCGGCACAGTAAAGTGCTCCCTCGCGGGAGAGTCATACTGGAGGGCGTCGAGCTCTTCGGCTCGAGGCTCCTCCTCGGGATCCGCAGGGAAGGCCAAAGCCTTGGCCATATCCCTAACGAAGTCCGAGAACCGGGCATCCTCCGGGGGGGACTGCTTCCGAGGCTCGGACCCCGGTGAGTCCGATGGGACACACCGAGTCCGGAAAGAATCAGGTGACTCTTCCTCCTCAGACTCCCAGACCGACTCCGACGAGGACTCGGTGGGGTCGGCCCGGGCAGGGTGCGGCGCCAGCCGTCCCGACGTCGAGGGAGTCGGCGTCGGCGACCTCGGTCCCGAACGGGAGGCCGAGGGTGACCTCGACCGAGGATCGACTCGAGTTCTCATTGACTCGAGGATCGGCTCGGTCTCCGGGGTCGACTTGGACGTCGACGTCCCGGCGGTCGGGGCAGCGGCGCCAGCGAGGCCAGCGAGCAGTGCCCGCTGCTGGTCCATGAAGGCAGACAGTCTGCTCTCCAAGGCCGTCAACCTGAGTCCGAGCTCAGGTGACCCAGTAGCCCCCGACTCGGGCCCCGACGGCGTCGGGCCCGACGTCGGCTGTCGCGGAGGCGAGTCCAGAAGGACCACAGGACTTACCCGGGCAGGCATCTCCGACTCCAGGCGAGGTCGCTTCGGGATGTGTTCCTTCTCCAAGGACCCGGGGCGGCTGTCGGGGCTATGCGACCTGGCCCTCGCGGAACCAGGAGCGTCCACCGACGCCGCCCTCGCGGGTTTTTCCTTCCGACGATGGTCCCCGGAGGGAGAACCCCGGTCGGAGGAGCTCCGGCGACGGTCCGAGCTGGAGCCTTTCGACGCGGAGGCCTCCGACGAGGTCCGGGTACGGCTGGGGTCAGCGAAGATTCTCTCACGCTGATGCCGCCGACTCCTCAACGCCTTTGAGGACAGTTTGCTGCAGGGCCCACAGATCAGTTCCTCATGATCCGGGCCCAGGCAGCGGAGGCAAAAGTCGTGTGTGTCGGTTAGTGACATATTTCGGTCACACCGACCACACCGCTTAAACCCACTGGCAGCCATCGGGGGAAAAAGGGCCCCTGCGAGGTCAAAGGACCGGGCTGCCAGGGAAACCGAAAACGAAAGCTGACTAAGTCAGAAAAACCGAAAAAAGTAAGCGGACTCGAGACCGACGTCGCGAGTCCGGGCGGGAAAGCGATCGGCGTCGAACCGAAAGGAAAAAGAATAAAATAATGAAGAAAATCGACTTTTTCGCGGGGACAAGACGGGGACGTCTGTAGGGCTCCGCGGAAAAAAGAAGACTGGCTAAGATGGCACCCTCGGGCGGGAAGACGACCGCGCATGCGCGCTGCAATTCCCAAAGGCTTTCTTTGAAAGCTGGGGAAAATTGCTCCGCGAGGGCTCCGTCGGCGCCGACGTCACCCATAAGTGAGGACTGACTTCCTGCTTGGTCCTGGAGAAAATATATAATACATTACCAAAGAAGACAAAAGGCAACATCAAAAGGGTGGAACAAACCACTCTTCCCAATCTATGGTAAATAAATAAGCAAAATAAATATAACTTGCTGAACACTCATAAAAAATAGTCCATATGATAAACATGAAAAATAAATAAATATGACATACTATATGTCTCATATATACAAGTGATGTCATGAGGGAAATGCAGTTCATAAAATGTAGAACAAACCAAAACACCTATCCACTTATACCTACAACACAAGAAGATATAAGAACACAAATTGATATGTTATGATGAATAAAATAGTCATAAGAAAGTCATTAAAAATAATATCGAGAAGATGAAAATACACGTAAAAACAATAAACATTTAAAATATGGATGCCAAATAGCATACAAATAGAATAATACATAGTGCAGAAAAAACTGATAAGTAAAACATAGGGTGACGTTAGGATCATGCTAAAAACCCATTGCATAATCACCAAAGGATGTGGAACATTATAATAAAAATCAACGATGTGCCAATATAACTTTCTCAACATCAGAAAAAAGGACCAAAAATGGATGTTTCATAAACACCTAAAAATACAATGTATATGGTACTGCTATAAAAAACGTTGTGAAAAAAATGTGATTGAAATAAAAAGACATGAAACAGTCTGTTGGTGACAGATCCTTAAAGAAAACATCTTTGTAAATGGAAGCGAAGGATGTCAGAATGACTGACTCATGATAAAAGCGATTGGCAACATCGTAAAATATTACAAACAAAAAGGAAACATTAATAAAAATGATCAAAAACGCTGTAAGTGTCTGAGCTATTATATTTATTCAATATACAGCACTACTTCAAAAGCCTCTTAAAACAAAGACCGTAGGAATATATATATCGAAATAGAGCTGCATAAAAACAAAATGCCGTGAAAGACAGCGTGAAAATAAAAAATAGAAATCTGCAGTAAACAAATACATAAAAGAGAACATCTCACAATTGAAAAGAAGGAGAGTCAAGACTCACCATAAAAAGGGGGGGTCAACAAAACTATAAAATATATTAGCAAACAGGAACTTCTATAAAAATGATCAAGATGTGCTATAAAAGTCCCAAAGCTCTATATGTACAGTACAGGGCACTGCTTAAAAAAACACCTTAATCAAGAGCCAAGGGTACAGCCATGGGTGCGGCTATGGCACCAGATATAGCCAATTTATAAATGGCAGAATTTAAAGAGAGTCATTTGAATGGATGTCCTTTTTCTCCTTTTGTTATATCCTGGAATAGATATATTGATGATATCCTTATTTTGTGGAAGGGCACAGATAGTCAGTTACATGATTTTTATCACTGGTTGAACACTTTGGACACCAATCTTGAATTTAAGATGCAATGTAGTTCTACAGAAATACCTTTTTTGGATATTCTTATTAGGAAATTTCCAACTGGTTTTAATACCACAATTTTTCGTAAATCTACGGATAAGAATAAGTTACTCCGTTTTGATAGCTTCCACAGTAGTCACATAGAGAAAAACTTAACAGTTTCACAATTTTTGCGCTTTCGAAGATTATGTACTGATTATGAAGAATTTAAGAATAAATCCTGTGACATGGCTGAGCGCTTCCACGCACGAGGATATCCTATAGATTGCATCAATAAAGGGTTCAGTTGTGCCTGTTCCACTGCTAGACAAGATTTACTTTTACCCAAAAATAAAACCTTAGATGATAAGTTTGTTTGCATTTTACGGTTCTCACACCTTTCTTGAAAAATACAAAAACATCTGAAGACCCATTGGCATATTCTTCAAACACGTTCCTGTTTTCACAACCAACGTTTAACTATTGCTTACAATAGGGAACGCAATCTAGCTGATAAATTGGTTTCCTCCTATATGTCTCCAGCTTTAAGTCCCACTTCTTTACAGAAGGGACATTTTAAATGCAACAAATGTTCTGTCTGTAAACATGTCATTTTGTTGTATGATGTTTTTATACATGAAGACACCAATAGACATTACAAATTGTATACCAGGACTAACTGCTTATCCACACATGTAGTGTACATCATTATTTGTCCCTGTTCTCTTCTATATGTTGGCAAAACTATTTGTGCCATTAAGACACGCATCCAAGAACATAAAAGTTGTATCAAAAGGAAAATTATGACAGCTCCTTTAGTGGAACACTGGAATCAATTCCAACACAGCCTTGATGATCTAAAGTTCTTTGTTATTAAGAAAGTTACTGCTTCCCCTCGGGGTAGGGATCTTGATCGTCGATTAGTTCAAGAAGAGCAGAGGTTTATCTTTCAATTTAATACAGTGGCTCCAGAAGGTTTAAATAAAGAGATCGAGTATCATGCTTTTTTATAAGTAACTGTTTATTTTTATACCCCCCACCCTTCCTCTTTTTGAAGATGGTGTGTTATAGTTTTCATTTGATTATCCACATTTCGTTTTTTTGTAATTTTGCATTTGCGCAACTGTTTTAGGCTGCTACACTTTTCAGAGTTTGCTTGAGGCTTTGTTAGTCATAATGACGTTTGCAGTGGGAAGTTCCACTTTTGTGTTTTACTTTCTCCTTTGTACTTGTGCGACAATTCCTGCCCTGGCAGTGCTGATGGTTATGTTTACTGTTTACTTTTTTGTTTTTATCTTTTAAATTATTTCTCCTCCTCAATTTTCACCCACACACTTCGCTTTTAGGCTGCTGTACCTTTCAATGTTTGCCTTAGCCTTTATCAATTATAATGACGTCTGCAGTGAGAGAATCTACCTCTATGTTTTTATATTTTTCTCTCTCTATTTGTGCGGCAATTTCTGCCTCGGCAGAGCTGATGGTACGTCTGTAGTGAGATATTTTACTTTTATGTTTTTATTTTTTCTTCTCTACCTGCGCTGTGAGTCCGCCTTGGCAGAGCTGATGATAATGTTCATCGTTTTTCATTTTTTCAAATTATGCTTTGTTTTTGCTTATTGCCTATACACTCTACTTTTGGATTTTTCAACTAGTTTGTTTTGTTTTTGTTTGTTGGCCATACACTCCCACCTTTAGGCTGTTTTACCTCTCAGCGGTTATTTTAGGTTATGTCAATCATAATGACGTCTGCAGTGGGAGGTTCTCCTCTTGCGCTTTTATTTTTTCCCCTCTGCACTTGCGCAGCGTTTTACCGCCTCAGCAGTGCTGCTGGTAACATTCTCTGTTTTAATTATGTCCTGTTTTTAGTATGTTCGAGTATTCTTCTTTCTTTCGTGTTTAGAGTTTGCATTTACCAATGTTCACTCCTTGGTCGGTGTATACATATTTTAAACGGCTCTTGATTAAGGTGGTTTTGTAAGCAGTGCCCTATACTGTACATATAGAGCTTTGGGACTTTTATAGCACATCGTTATCATTTTTATAGAAGTTCCTGTTTGCTAATATATTTTATAGTTTTGTTAACCCCCCTTTTTTATGGTGAGTGAGTTATCTTGACTCTCCTTCTTTTCAATTGTGAGGTTTCTCTTTTATGTATTTGTTTACTGCAGATTTCTATTTTTTATTTTCACGCTGTCTTTCACGGCATTTTGTTTTTATGCAGCTCTATTTCGATATATATATTCCTACGGCCTTTGTTTTAAGAGGCTTTTGAAGTAGTGCTGTATATTGAATAAATATAATAGCTCAGGCACTTACAGCATTTTTGATCATTTTTATTAATGTTTCTGTTTGTAATATTTTACGATGTTGCCGATCACTTTTATCATGAGTCAGTCATTCTGACATCCTTCGCTTCCATTTACAAAGATGTTTTCGTTAAGGATCTGTCACCAACATACTGTTTCATGTCTTTTTATTTCAATCACATTTTGTTCACAATGTTTTTTATA
Organism: Ichthyophis bannanicus; assembly: GCA_033557465.1. Classification (NCBI taxonomy): domain Eukaryota; kingdom Metazoa; phylum Chordata; class Amphibia; order Gymnophiona; family Ichthyophiidae; genus Ichthyophis; species Ichthyophis bannanicus. Next base: position 1,372,274,262 of record CM066032.1, on the reverse strand, counting down.
GCAGTACCATATACATTGTATTTTTAGGTGTTTATGAAACATCCATTTTTGGTCCTTTTTTCTGATGTTGAGAAAGTTATATTGGCACATCGTTGATTTTTATTATAATGTTCCACATCCTTTGGTGATTACGCAATGGGATTTTAGCATGATCTTAATGTCACCCTATGTTTTACTTATCAGTTTTTTCTGCACTATGTATTATTCTGTTTGTATGCTATTTGGCATCCATATTTTAAATGTTTATTGTTTTTAAGTGTATTTTCATCTTCTCAATATTATTTTAATGACTTTCTTATGACTATTTTATTCATCATAACATATCAATTTGTGTCCTTATATCTTCTTGTGTTGTAGGTATAAGCGGATAGGTGTTTTTGGTTTGTTCTACATTTTATGAGCTGCATTTCCCTCATGATATCACTTGTATATATGAGACATATAGTATGTCATATTTATTTATTTATTTTTCATGTTTATCATATGGACTATTTTTTTATGAGTGTTCAGCAAGTTATATTTATTTTGTTTATTTACCATAGATTGGGAAGAGTGGTTTGTTCCACCCTTTTGACGTTGCTTTTTGTCTTCTTTGGTAATGTATTATATATTTTTTGATACATTATTGATTTTTTTAATGTGTTTTTACCTTTGATTGTTTTTTATTATGGGTTTTCATATTTTAATTTTATGTTTGTGTCCGTCTTTAGACCCCTGAAGAAGGCCCCAAGCCGAAACATTTTAGTTGGGTCTGCTAATAAAGTCTTTTGGATACCCTTACTGTGTTTGGCCGTGTTTTTTGGCTTCTGCTTCCTCTCACTAAGTCTCCTATGCGGAACAGTATCAAAGGATTTGCTGAAATCTAGGTAGATCATATCCATAACTTGCCCTTGATCTAGTTCTCTGGTCACCCAGTCAAAGAACTCAATCAGATTGGTTTGGCAAGATCGTCCTTTGGTAAAACCATATTGCCTCGGATCATGCAACCTGTTGGTTTCGAGGAAGTCCACTATTCACTCTTTCAGGAGTGCCTCCATTACTTTTCCCGCCATAGAGGTAAGGCTTACTGGCCTGTAGTTTGTCATTTCTTCCCTATTACCACTTTTGTGGAGAGGTACCACATCAGCCCTTCTCCAGTCCCGTGGAACCTCTCCTGTCTCCAAGGATCTATTAAAAACATCCTTTAGAGGCCCTGCAAGAACATGTCTGAGCTCTTTCAGTATCCTGGGGTGTATCCCATCTGGTCCCATAGACTTGTCCATTTTCAGTTTTGCAAGCTGTTCTAACACATCATCTTTTGAGAATGGTATGTATCTACTCCACTCCCATTTGTATATTTGTCAATCACAGGTGGTCCTTCTCCCGAACTTTCTCTAGTGAAAACAGAGCAGAAGTATTTATTTAGCATTGTCGCTTTTTCAATGTCACTTTCCACAAATCTGTTCCCAGCACTTCTGAGTCCTGCAATTCCACCTCTGATTTTCCTCCTCTCCTGAATATACCTGAAAAGTCTTGTCACCACACTTCACATCTACAGCCATCTTTTCTTCTGCCTTTGATTTTGCTATCCTTATTTCTTGTTTTGTCTCTTGTAGTTTGATCTTGTATTCTTTTCTGTGTTCTTCCGTTTGTGAACTTCCGAATTTTGTGAAAACTGTGTTTTTTGCCTTTATTTGTGCAACCACTTCTTTGGAGAACCAAATAGGTTTCCTTTTCCTCTTGCTTTTATTTACTTTCCTTACGTATGTATCTGTTGCACCTTTTATTGCTTTCTTTAGTTTAGCCCATTGCAATTCCACTTCCCTTAACCCCTCCCACCCTACCAACTCCTCCTTCAGGTACTTGGCCATTTTACTAAAGTCATCATTTTTGAAGTCTTTGAGTTTGCTGTGATTGGAGTCCACCTTGGTTTTTATCTCAAACCACACCGTGTGATGATCGCTGCTGCTCACATGGGCACCCACCTGGATATTCGACACGCTATCTCCGTTGATGAGCACTAAATCCAGCACGGAGCTCTCCCTGGATGATTCCATCACCATTTGTTTAAGTAACGCATCTTGGAAGGCATCCACAATTTTTTTACTTCTTTCCAGATTTGCAGAAGGAACACTCCAATCCACATCGGGTAGATTAAAGTCACCCAATATGATTGCTTCCCCCTTCATGGCTATCTTTACAATATCAATAATCAATTCTCTATCCATTTCTTTGGTTTGAGTTGGAGGCCTGTAGACCACATCAGTATGGATGATAGTGCCATCTCCTCTCTCCAACACAATCCACAGCGCTTCTTCTTTTCCCCACGTCCCCTGCATTTCAGCAGCTTTAATATTGCTTTTGAAATACAGGGTTACTCCTCCTCCTTTTCTATCCTCTCTATCTCTTCTAAATAGATTATAGCCAGCTATGGCTATATCCTATTCATATGACTCATTAAACCATGTTTCTGCAATGGCCACAATGTCCAAGTCCATTTCCACCATTAGGGCTTCCAGATCAGGAACTTTGTTGGCTAGGCTTCGTGCACTTATACACATTGCTTTCCAGCATTTGTTGAATGGCTTGCCTGCCTTTTGCATGGGTTTTGTTCTACACGCCCTTTCCCGCTTGCCATTGATGTGTTGTTCAAGTGTCTGGCTGTTTCCAATGTTTTTCGTTTGCTGGGAGTGATGTACTGAATTTGTCCTTCTCCATCAGTCACCCCCTTTCCCTAGTTTAAATACCTGTCCACATAATGCCTGAATTTTCACTTAGGATCCTTTTCCCTGTGGCGGAGAGATGTAGTCCATCAGTGCAGTATACAGCAGTCTCTTGTTAATCCGTGTGTTTCTCCAGTCACCTATACATCTAAAACATTCTTGTTTGCACCAGATTTGGAGCCATGTATTAAAGTTGTTTATGCAATGCAGCCTTTCTGCCCCCTTACCATGAACAGGTAGAACATCTGAGAATGCTATAGTGTTAGCAATGGGCCTGAGTTTCTCTCCCAGAGTCTGGAAGTCCCTTTGAACTGTAGAGGCACTGTTTCTAGCCAGGCCATTTGTACCCAAGTGGATGACAATATCAGTTTTGGAGTGCTCAATTTCTGCACTAACTATACAAACAATTTGGTTTGTATTCCTGCTGGCTGAAGAGCCTGGGAGGCATTTGACCATCCTCTCTCCTTTGAGCTGTGTTCCCAAGTTGGTGCCTCTGATGATGGAATCTCCAATGAGTAGTAGTTTTCTGTTTTGTGATTTTTTTCTTCCTATTTGGTACATTATCAGTAAATTTGGCATTAAGTCTGTCATTTAAGGGCACTTCAGTTTCCATTGATTGGGCACCCTCATTATCCAAGGCAGAGAAGGCATTGTGCAGGGATATCACTTGATGTATAAGGTGTCTCTGTTTTACAGGTCGCAACCTACCAGAGCCCACTGTGATCCATTTGTTCCTGGACTGTTTGATTCTTTGTGGAAGCGGTGGTGGATTTTGTTCAGTTTGTAACCTAGAGGAAGTGTGTTTAATTGCAGCTAATTCTTTCCTTAGTAGAGTCAATTTTTTATGCATAGCAGCTAACTTGAGGCATATAGAGCAAGCTCTTCGGATCCAGATGATTCTTCTTGGAATGAAAGCACCACAGTTATTGCATTGAATACACGACATTCTGACTCAGCTGTCCTAGAAGGAGAAAAGAAAAAGTTGGTGTAACACCTAATTAAAGCACAGAAGTCAATGTATATGATGACTATATAGGCAATGCAACCCAGGGGTGGGTGTGGTGAGGGGTGAGGTGAGGGGTAGAGTGGGCGGGAACTTAAGTGACCCTGGCCAGTAGGCCTTCAATGAACTGAGGGCACACTCAGATATCTGATTTAAAGGCTATGCAAGGAACACAGGCAGGCTGAAGACCCCTATAAACCTATAAACCTATATGCAGCAGGTAAAGGTTTATCAAAAGAAAGGCAATGATAATGTTTGAAAGTCTTGGCTGAGTGTGTAGTCTCTTGAAGTTCTGATAGCAGTCTTGTTCAGGTATTTGGTCAGTGGTAGAGCAGCTTTATTTTAATTAGCCCCTCCCTGTAAGGCAGGCTTGAAACGGACAAATGAAACTAAAAACTTCAAACTGAAATTTTACTGCTATGTATCAGCCTACTAAGCAAAGGTCCCTGTAACCTTAAAATGATACCCTTGCTTGCAAAATTAAGTAGGAGACCTAAGTAGAAGACTAGGTCTAGCTGCAAGTCTAAAAAAAAGTATATGTCTGTTCCAAGTAGCTATATATATCACAAGTGACCCTGGCCAGTAGGCCTTCTATGAACTGAGGGCACATTCAGATATCTGATTTAAAGGCTATGCAATGAACACAGGCAGGCTGAAGATCCCTATAAATCTATATGCAACAGGTAAAGGTTTATCAAAAGACAGGCAATGATAATGTTTGAAAGTCTTAGCTGAGTGTGTAGTCTCTTGAAGTCAGCCAGGGTTTGGGCAGAAAGGGAGGGAGGGGGAGGGGTCGGAGGCGGAGGCACCTTAAGGAGAGAGTTGAGAATAGTAAAGAGACAGCAAGGGTCAGAGGCAAGAGAGTTAATCAGATGGACATAATAGTCTTGTTTGGTGAGTGCTATGGTAGAATGGAAAGAGACAAGCATGAATTTGAAGTGTAGAAAGTCTGCAAGGGAACAGGATTTCAGCCAGGCACACTCAGCTGAACGGGCACAGCAACGTAGATAGCGGGTAGTGGATGAAAGCCAGGGCTGGAGTATAATGCGCCTCACAGGACATGGTATGGGCAGAGCGAGAGCATCCAGAGCAGAGGAGAGTGCAGCGTTATAGGAAGCTACTGCCTCATCAACAAATTCAGATGACATAGTGGAAGAAAGAGGTGATGAAACAGTGGAGGAGAGAACCAAAGGGTCAATAGCATGAAGATTTCTAAATAGGTTGGAGGAGACAGGATGAAGTTGAGGCGGCGGGTGATAAAGCGGGTGATGGTTGGATTAGGGAAGAACTAAGGTACAGAAATTTTAGGGTAAGCAATTAGAGAAAAATACAAGGTCAAAGCAATGGCCATGCTGGTGAATGAGGAGGTATTTAGGTCCAGTATACTTCACACACTTTGTTAGATTTTTTAAGACTACCTCCAAAACTGGAAACAATATTCTAGCTTAGATCTCACCAAACACCTGTACAGAGGCATTATCACCTCTTTTGTTTTTCTGATTGTTATACTCCTCCCAATGCAGCCTAGTATCCTTCTGGCTCTGGCCACCATCTTATCACTCTTATCACACTATTTTATCAATTTGAGATTAGACACAAATCATTCTAAATGCAATGCAATGTGTGGCTTCAAGTAAGTGCTGACTCCTGGTGACCCAGCAGCTCCTGGGTTTTCTTGGCAATGTGACCGGAAGTAGACTGCCACGCCTTTCTTCTGAGGCAATGGAGGGTTAAGTGACTTGCCCAAGGCCATAAGGCATGGTGGTGGGAATCGAACCTTGGTCTCTTGTTTGCCAAGCCAGTGCTCTAATAACTAGATTACTCCTACACGCCAGCCCTCTCTTAATTGGTTGACGTGAGGGCAGTATATCAAGAACTAATAAATGATATCTCCCCCTCCATAGCATGCAGCTCCCTTTTATGCCTGGGATAATTCTGCACAAAAAAAATGGATAATTTACCTGATAATTTACTTTCCTTAAATCCTGTTATACCAGGCCAGATGAACAACAGGTGAAGGTAGACTTTTGCAACTTCCAGTGATGTCATCACTTGGTATATCCTCTGGCACAGCAACAAGAGCAGCAGTATGGCACTTCTCAAGCAATCAGCCAGACTGAAAAACTCAGAACAACTCCGAAACATTATTACATACAAACATCTTTGCCACAAATCAGGAGAGCAAGTATTTGGCTCTCTTACCATGATGAAACTAGTATCAGACCACAGGACCGACTAGACCTTTAATGGCAATCGGACACCCAGACCTGCAGAAAGAGTCTTCCAGGCATCGATATTAACAAAGCGGCCAAAACACAGCGGGCTTCCCAACTTGCAATAAGAGTCTTCCAGGGCAGATCCTGGACTCATCTAGCAGGATTCAAGGAAAATAAGTTGTGAGGTATGTGAAATTTCCTTATCATCCCACTAGACCAGTCCAGATGAGTGGGACATACCCAAATAGTCAGGACAGAGGATGGAAGGAAGATAATACTCAGAACAAACTAATCTGCCAAAAATGCCATCTAAACAACCCTACAAACACCCTGTACGGCTTCACAAAGGCGTTTAACAAAAGCCAGGAAACCTTACAAATGTTCTCTGGGGATACCAGGGTGAACTCTGCCCAATAGCTTGTACTTCTTAGAGTGAATTCTGACTCACTCCTGCACATGCTTACCAGACAGAATGCCACACTGCCCTGACAGCCTGCATAAGCCAGTGTGCAATAGAGGGCTTGACCTCTGCTAGTACTTTCCTCAAACCACCGAGGATGACAGAAGAAAGTCCGACCAGCAGGAGGCAAGAGCAATTGCCATAAATCCAAGCAACTCCCTCCACACATCCACAAGATGCAGCAAGAGTCCCTTTCAAAGCTCCTCTGAGAAGGAAGGTAGATCAACATTCTAGTCCAGAAGAAAAAAGGGGGGGCCACACTCTTGAAAGAAAGAAGTCATAGAACTTAAGGCAAAAAAACTGTCAAGACAACTAGAATGGTTCTCTGAGAGACAAGGGCTGCAGCATGGACACCCCCTAGCAGATGCTAGAGCCTCCAGGACGGCGCCATAAGGAACCTACCCTAAAAGGAGGTCTTATACATGGACCCAAAAAAGGGCCCTTTCAGCAACCTCATTATTTGCAGAGACCCCACTGAGGCCAGAACTGCTTCACCCCTAAAGAAGCAGTCAATGCTGAGGTAAATCCACCAAGGAATTCCTTGGTAGCAATTCCTGTAATACAATAGGACTGCCACCCAAACAGAAATAGCTCAGTACCAAACTTAAGATTAGGACTGGCTGTTAAATAGCTGTAAACTAAGCTAAGAACATAAAGGCCTACCAGGCCTTAAGCAGGGAGGATACTACTGTCCCCAAGCAGCCCTGAATGGAAGGCTTACGCCCACAACTGCCAGATCATAAGTGAGAAGGGCCCTTCATTATCAGGAGCCCCCACTGTCTCTCTTATTGCAGGCCCTTCTCTTGGGGTAATGAGAGAAAGAGGCCACATCCCTTGGCTCAAGAGTCCATGAACCACAGTCTGCAAGGATAATCTGGGTCCTTAGGATCACCGGTTCCAGATGAGTCAAAAGACAGTTCACCAAGGGTTAGGGAGGGAAATATTAATTATCTCTCCTTGAGGCCACTCCTGAAGTAATATATTAAATGCTCTAACCTTTAACTTAGAGATTACGATATATATAAGCAACAAGGTCTCAGACTTAAATGGGGCTATGATTCAGACTTTAACATGCCTGATCCTTACGCACCCTATTGCATCAATGACCTTTAAACATCGCTTAATATTTATTCTGTTTCTTTTGAAAAGATCCAGAACATCATCAAACAAACAAAATCAGCTGTTCACTCTCAATATGGATAATTTGTTTTAAATGAGACAGTATGTGCTTATCTAATATAACGACCCCAACACCAGTTTTCAGCGCCGATGCGTTTCACCGTTGTGAAGTTGCCTCAGGGGATTTAATTAAGCTCTTCAAAATGCAGGTGTGTTAATGATCTATAAAAACCATTCTTAACTACTAATCCACATGCGCGGCGTTGGTTTGGAGAGTTTGACCAGTTTTCAGGAAGACTTGACCAAGGCATCAAAGCTATGCATTCTAAAGGTAAAAGAAACATACATTGTTTGTTGATACAATGCATAAATCCCGTAAGAGACTGTGATAGATTGTATAAGTTTCTTATTTATTTCATTTTGTCAAACAGTGTTTCGAAAATCTGGAACTGACAACGTGCATTTTGAAGTGCTTAACTAAACCCCCTGGGGAAACTTCACAACGGTGAAACGCATCGGCGCTGAAAACTGGTGTTGGGGTCATTATATTAAGATAAGCACATACTGTCTCATTTAAAACAAATTATCCATACTGAGAGTGAACAGCTGATTTTGTTTGTTTGATGCTGTTCTTGATCTTTACAAAAGAAACGGAATAAATATTAAGCGACGTTAAAAGGTCATTGATGCAATAGGGTGCATAAGGATCAGGCATGTTAAAGTCTGAATCATAGCCCCATTTAAGTCTGAGACCTTGTTGCTTATATATATCGTAATCTCTAAGTTAAAGGTTAGAGTGTTTAATATATTTTTTCAACAGATTCATCGCTCTGATAAGTGACCGTAGAGGTAATTTTGTCGAGTACACTCCTGAAGTAAGGCAACTAGCCCACCATCCGTTGAACCTTTCCGCATATGAAATGGCTCCTCACATAGACATATCCCAGAGTGCTATCAAGAGGAGCACTGAAATGCCCCATCTTCTTACTATGAGGATGCATAAGTTAGAGCTGAGCTCTCACGTCACCCAGATCATGAAGTTCTGACACAGAAGGTGGGCCCGCTCGCTGTTGAAACTTATGATGAACACAGCAGACAGGCCAACCAGAAGCTCCTTCACCCACCCATAGAGCTCTAAGACCTTGAGGATCACTCCAGATCCATGAGTTCTGTTTCAGTAGTGGACATACATCACTGCCAGGGCAGTGCCTGAGAAAACACAGCCTTCTTCATCCACCAGAAGAGTCCCGAACCTCTCTGCGGTCAAACTTATTGCCTTGGCTTCAAAGCAGAAGAGCCTCCAGGAGGCCTCCTGACTAGGCCCGTGAGCCAACTGGAATGGACATCATACCCTGACTCTTCAGACTGGCATTTGAGTTGACTAGTACTTCATCCAGTGTTCTAAACGTAGTTCGACCACCTGGTGGTGGAATTACTAGGACTACTCCAACTGCTCCAGGGGAGAAGAAAGGCTTGAACTAACAACAGGGAACATACAGATAAGCAGTTGAGTATGCAACGAGTGCATATGCATCCTGCTCCAAGAAACCAATCCCAAGGTTACAGTCATGAGACTGAGAGCCTGAAGAGCACCAGGCTCATAGAGCTGAGTGGGTATCAATGCTCTGAATCAGCTGAGGCTTGTGTGAACTCTCAATCATGAGTAAGCTTGGCTAAGGAGAGCATGGAATGGACCCCCAGGTACTCGATATTCTGGGAGAGAATAACCAACCCCAGCATTCCTATCCAGAGTTCACCAGGCCTGCATCATCTCTGGCCTTCACCAGAGAGACTGATATGGACCAGACTGATGTTCAAGTAAGGGCAACTCAGGTTCACTGCATGTATGAAAGTGCCACTTCCACCACTATCATCTTGGAAAAGGTACCGGGAGCCACATTTGAGACAAAAGTAAGGCCTGGAACTAGACCAAGAATACAGAAGCGGAGAAAAAGCTAACACTATTCAAAATGGGAAAAAGACAAGATCTTAGAGGTTAAGAGCATTCCTTACCTAACCAATACAATGACAGCTCTGAAAAATCTCATACAAAAATGAGAAATTCAGAGTCCTAAAACAGGCTGGCTCTAGGTCTTTCTGGCTCTAGGTCTAGGACATGCCAGAAAGAACCTGGGTAGTTATGTATCAGAGTGGAGGAGTAGCTTAATGGTTAGATCACTGGCTTGGGAATCAAGAAACCAGGGTTCAATTCCCACTAACAATTCTTGTATCCTTGGACAAGTCACTTAACACTCCACTGCTCAGAAAAATCAATGTCCCTGTTTAATGTACATCACCAAGTTTGACTGAAATGATAAAGCGTTATAAAAAAACTGTTAAATAAATAAATGTACATATCAGCAATAACATACCTGGCCCCACAGCGGAGGGCACAGGAAAATAAACTGCTATTGCAGAAGGTGCTAAAGAGTTTCCTCAATGTCACCCACATGAGCAGAGAGCCATAAGGGATATCTTACTAGGGAGACCCTTAGAAACTACTGCTACAAATAAAATATTTTGCATTAGAATTCCCAAGCTGGTCTGAATCAGAGACTTTAGGGACAGAAGGCAAGCAGCTTGTAGAAGGAGTTACGACATTTCTGTCCTTGATTAAGGACCATGAAGACCCCGCTCCTCCTCCCTTGTCTAACATAGCATTTGTTTGCCCAGAGAGAATAGCTGCACCTCGGGAGGGATCATTGGACTCATTGAGGGTGATTATGGGCTCCCAAAGGAGCCATGGAGGAGACTCTAGCATGCCAAAAGCTCTGATAGGACTACCGCTACTGCAATTGAGGCCTGAAGGACTCTCAGTAGTCAGTGTGCATCTCTAGCCTCTGTACAGGGCCTCAGAAGGCCCCTTGGTACTTCCAGGCCTGTCTTCCTCACCATAGATGAAATCCATTATCTATCAAACTAACAATAGTGCTAGCCCTGGCAACTAGCCAATACCAATGCCATCATCCAGCTGGGAGAAACTCCGCACCAGCCTTAATCAGCAGTAGCCACTTAGGTGGTCTGCTGTAAGCCTCCGAGTATCAGACGTCAACAGAAATCAATGACCATTTCGCCTAACTAATGCTAGGTGTGTTCCAGGAGATGAACCTGCAACCTTGAGAACAAGGGGCCACAGCCACATGGCTGGAGCCACAAGGCTATCGGCAGAGGAAGAGTCCAGCACAAGAGCGCTACACACAGCACTGAGAGTCTAAAGTGGTTACTGCCAAAGCCTTCAAGGACTTCAATCCTCCAGAATTAAGACTCTTTAAACTGTGCAACAGACAGTACCACAGCCCAACTACCCTCCCATCTCGACACATATATAGTATTGAAGTAAAGCCCTGGTGTACATAGTATTGTATATAGCGCATGTTATAAATAGCTCACCAAGAATCAACGACACTCTACACACACACACACACATTCACTGTTCAATGCATGCACACACTAGACAATATTTTATCGATTGTTTGCTGTGTAGACCGCCTTGATTACAGGAGAAGGCGGTATAGAAATCTGTTTAAATAAATAAGACTCTTTACATGCAGCACCTCCCCTCCAGCGTGAGTCATACATTTAGCCACAACCATAAGCATCACTCGCACCCCAGGAGCCTGAAGGGCTGATCCTTCTCTCCTTGGGGCCATGGGAATTGCCAAGAAAGAACCTTAGGACCCCGAGGGCCCAGTTCTGGGAATTCCACAACAAATTTTATGCACTGCTGCATAGGGTCTGGGAGAAGCATGAAGGTAGCAGACCACTGGATCTCCCAAGTATAAAAGGGACTTGCCTGATAAATTTGCCCAATAGGCAGCTATGCAGCTTGCAGAGCTGCTATAGCATCCTGAAAGGGTATAAACAGAGTCCAGCAGAGAAAAGGCAGATCACAGAGATCCTAACCAGCCCCTGGGGGAACCACCATTCCACCCTCCTCAGACTCACTTTCTGGAGACAGTAACTTCACTCAAGTCCTTCAACCAATCCCCGTAGGGGAAGGCTGGCTGCCCAAAGGAACAGAGAAGCACAAGGGCGAAGAGAGGGCTGTGATCCTTCTAGCTGCCCATGAAGAGTGCTCATGGGTTCCTGAAGGAGACATCCAGGCCTCGGGCCCCCACAAAAAGGGCTGCTAAGCAGCTATCCAACTGAACACAGCCCAAGAACTGTTTCAGAAACTGCAGCACAAACCAATCAAGTAGGGTCCCCAGGAGCCATCGGGCATGCAGCTAGGGCCACCCCACTATGTTCTGTCTCTGCTGGACCCAAACTGCCTTCTGAAGTGGCTGTAGTGCCGAAGCCTTTAGGATCAAAGGCAAAAAAACTAAAAGTGCCAGAAAAAAATAAGCAGGGACACGCTGAAAAGGGAGTCACAAAAAGCGAATTTCAAGGCCCTTCAGGCTGAAATGGGGAAACCCAAGTAGGAAAGCCCCAGATGCTCAGGCAAGCCTGGGGAGGTACAGCTGCTTAAGGCCTAGGGGTGAGAGTTTGTGTTATTTGAAGCTGCTTTAGTAAAAGCAGCAGAGAGTCAAATACTGGCCATAGACTTCAATGGGGAAAAAAAGCAAATCAGAAAAAAGTCAGAAATATAAAAACTCAGAAAAACACAGGACATACAGATAAGGACAGCAAAAGGGAAGGGAGGTCTGGGCCCAATTTAACAATTCTCTCAGGGGCCCTGTGGGTCCTCATGCTTCTCTTTGGCCTACCAAGCACTTGTAACCAGTGGGAAACTGTCCCGGATCCTGGATGGCTGTCAGTTCAAGGAGTCAAGGTTACACCCTTGCTCCAAGCACATTGGGCCCTTTAGGACTCAGCCCTAAAGGCTACTGCACCGTAGTGTGGGCCAGGACAGCCAGGCCTATTTGCATTGCTGCACTAGTCCACACACGTTGCCACTTGATGGAGGCAGAACTTATTGGCTTCTCTCAGTACTGCACCAGAAGATATAGCGTAGTTACTCACCTGTAACAGGTGATCTCCAGGAACAGCAGGAATTTAGTCTTCACATATGGGTATCGTCGGTACCAACGGAGCCTGCGCGGGAACGCTCTCCAGCGTCCAATAGGAATGCTTTTTGGGAACATCCCTCAGCACATGCGCGCTGCCTTCCCGCCTTTCCAACTGTCCCTCTTCAGTTAAGTTTGTAGCTGAGTGAAAGGATAGAGGGATAGAGGAAAGAGACAGAGAGATAAAGAGACAACTCCTAGGGGAGGTGGGTGGGTTGTGAAGACTAAATTCCTGCTGTTCCCGGAGATCACCTGTTACAGGTGAGTAACTACGCTATCTCCAGGAACAAGCAGGAATGTAGTCTTCACATATGTTCCCTGTAAAATAGTTATCTCCAAGTTATAATGCCCTGTTCAATGTAATTTCAATTTGTTCAATGTAAACCGCACTGATTCAGAATAGCGCGGTATATAAGAGAATGTAAATAAATAAATATGGGGACGCCCTAGCTGAAGATGCCAGGGAGATAGCCCCAGGAAGCTGCCACCTATAGTAAGGTGGGCCATGCTTCCTCCCATGGATCTCTGGCATCCCACCAGAGTTGGTGGGTAGGAGTTGAATTAGGTCTGAAAGAGATTTTGAAGAAAAGCCTGGCCAAAGAAGGCATCCCGACGGGAGGCTTTATCTAGGCAGTAGTAGTCTGTAAAGGTGTGTACCGAAGCCCAGTGGCTGCTCGACAAATGTCATCAATAGACACAGAGTGAAGGTTGGCCATAGAGGCTGCCATGGCCCTCACATTATGAGCTGTGACATAGCCTTGAAGAGGAAGACTCTTACTCTCATAAGCAAAGGATATGCATTGTGCAATCCATTAGGATAGAGTTCTTTTGGAGACTGGAAGTCCCAAATGACTAGAATCAAAAGCAATAAAAGTTGAGACCTTCTATGTTGCTGTGTTCTTTGTAGGTAAAAAGCCAAGGCTCTTTTACAATCCGAAGTATGAAGGTTCCTTTCTGCATTAGAGGCATGAGGCCTCTGAAAGAATACAGGAAGATAAATCGATTGATTTAAATGAAAAGGCGAAACCACCTTTGGCATAAAGTGTGGATGAGTTCTAAGAACAACCTTATCATGGTGAAACCTAATATAAGGAGGATCAGCCACTAAAGCTTGCAATTCACTAATGTGACGTGCAGAGGTGATTGCAATTAGGAAGATGGCCTTCCAGGACAAAAGCTTTAGGGTTGTAGTGGCTAAAGGTTCAAAGGGTGGTTTAATGAGCTGCCCGAGAACTAGGTTTAAATCCCATACCACCGGTGGTGGCTTGATGGGAGGCTTTTTTAATAGAAGACCTCTCATAAATCTTGATATGAGTGGATGAGAGGAAATTGGTTGTCCATTAAGAGGTTTATAGGAAGCTGTAATTGCACTAAGATGGACTCTTACTGAATTGGTCTTTAGACCAGAATTTGATAAATGAAGTAGATACTCCAGTATCGATTCCAAAGGTATCATAAGGGGGTTTAACCCCTTCTGTGAACACCATATAGTAAAAGGTTTCCACTTGAAGGCGTAAGAGTGTCTTGTGGAAGGTTTTCTAGAAGCCTGAAGGATATCTTTTACCTGTTGGGAAAGGTTGAGATCCTGAAGGTCTAAGCTTTCAGCAACCAGGCCCTGAGATGCAGGGACTGGGGATCCGGGTGCCATAGCATCCCATTCTCTTGGGAGAGAAGATCTGGAGCACACCCAGAAGTGCAGCTCGAGAGAGATGTAGAAGCAGGGGATACCACGTTTGGCGTGGCCACCGTGGCGCTATGAGGATCATACGACCCCTGTCTCTCTGAAGCTTGAAGAGTGTTTTGGGGATGAGGGGAATGGGTGGGAAGGCATAGAGGAAGTCATGACCCCAGTGAAGAAGGAAGGCGTCCCTTGACTAGCAATTTTGAGCTGGAATTCTGGAACAGAACCAGGGAAGTTTGGCATTCAGTGGACTTGCAAATAGGTCTATGTCTGGGGTTCCCCAGATCTGAAATATCTTGGCCACCTGGTCTAGGTGGAGAGACCATTCGTGAGGCAGCAATACTCGGCTGAGTTTGTCTGCCCAAAGGTTTTGAATGCCTGGAAGATATACCACGTGAAGGTGAATTTGATGCTCTCTGGCGAGGGCCCATAGACGTAAAGCTTCATTGCATAACAACAGAGAGCCTGTTCCGCCCTGCTTGTTCATGTAGAACATGGCTACTTGATTGTCCGTTTGGACTAGGACTGTCTTGTAGCTGAGCTGGGCATGGAATACTCGAAGAGCTAGATAGATTGCTCTGAGTTCCAGGAGGTTTATGTGAAGACAAGCCTCCTGTGAAGTCCAGGTACCCTAAGAACATAAGAACATAAGATATGCCATACTGGGTCAGACCAAGGTCCATCAAGCCAAGTATTCTGTTTCCAACAGTGGCCAATCTAGGTCATATGTACATAGCAGTTTCCCCAAGAGACACAAGTTCCACAATGCTTGTACTGGGTTAAGCATTGATATCTTCGGTCACTTCTTAATAATGGCTTATGGACCTTTCCTCCAGTAACTTGTCCAAACCTTTTTTAAACCCAGATACACTAACAGCCTTTACTACATCCTCCGGTAACAAATTCCAGAGTTTGATTACACGTTGAGTGAAAAAATATTTTCTTTTATTAGTCTTAAATAGTTTACCCTGTAGCTTCATTGCATGTCCCCTAGTCTTTCTATATTCTGATAAGGTAAACAATCGATCTACGTTTACCCGTTCCACTCCGTTCATTAATTTATAGACTTCTATCATATCTCCCCTCAGCCGTTTCCTTTCCAGGTTAAAGAGCCCTAACCTTTTTAGCCTTTCTTCATAGGAGTATCCTTCCATCCCCTTTACCATTTTGGTGGCTCTTCTCCGTACCTTTTCTAAAATCGCTATATCCTTTTTAAGATACGGCGACCAGAATTGCACACAATATTCAAGGTGCGGTCTCACCATGGAACGATATAGAGGCATTATAATATCTTTTGTTTTATTTTCCATTCCTTTCCTTATCATACCTAGCATTCTATTTGCTCTCTTGGCTGCCGCTGCACACTGGGCCGAGGGTTTTAACATGGTATCCACAATGACGCCTAAATCTTTTTCCTGGGTGGTGGTTCCTAATGTGGAACCTCGCATCGTGTAACCATAGTTTGGGTTGTTCTTCCCTAGGTGCATAACCTTGCACTTGTCCACATTAAATTTCATCTGCCATTTTGATGCCCAGTCTTCCAATTTATCAAGATCCTCTTGGGTTTTAACGACTTTAAATAGTTTTGTGTCATCTGCAAATTTGATAACCTCACTCGTTATTCCACTTTCCAGGTCATTTATGAATATGTCAAAAAGCAGCGGACCCAGCACAGATCCCTGGGGTACCCCACTATTCACCTTTCTCCATTGGGAAAATTGGCCATTTAGCCCTATCCTCTGCTTTCTATCTTTTAACCAGTTCCTGATCCACAATAGTACACTGCCTCCTATCCCATGACTCTTTAGTTTTGCCAAAAGTCTCTGATGAGGGACCTTGTCAAAGGCTTTCTGAAAGTCCAGACACACAATATCAACCGACTCACCTTTGTCCACCTGTATATTCACTCCTTCAAAAAAACATAACAGATTAGTAAGACAAGATCTTCCTTGTCTAAAGCCATGTTGGCTGTCTCCCATTAGGTTGTGACTATCTACATGCTGAGTAATTTTATTCTTTATGATGGTTTCTACCATTTTTCCCGGTACTGACGTCAGGCTCACCGGTCTGTAGTTTCCCGGATCACCCCTGAAACCCTTTTTAAAAACTGGTGTTACATTGGCAATCCTCCAATCTTCAGGTATTAGAGATGATTTTAATGATAGTTCACAGATTACTGATAGCAGTTCTGCAATCTCATATTTCAGTTCTTTCAACACCCTTGGATGTATACCATCCGGCCCATGTGATTTGCTACTCTTCAGTTTATCTAATAGTTGTAAGACATCTTCCCGATGTATCGATATTTCCTTCAATTCTTCCGCACCTTTAAATACCACTTCAGTCATGGGTAACATCCCTACATCTTCCTCAGTAAAGACCGAAGCAAAGAATTCATTCAGTCTCTCCGCTATCGCCTTGTCGCCTCTTAGTGCTCCTTTAACCCCTTTATCATCTAATGGACCAATTGACTCTCTCACAGGTTTTTTGCTACGAATGTACTTGAAAAGGTCTTTATTTCGCGTTTTTGCTTCCGCAGCAAACTTCTTCTCAAATTCTCCCTTTGCCTGCCTTATCAATGCCTTGCATTTGACTTGCCAGTGCTTGTGCTGTTTCCAGGTTTCGTCGTTTGGCTCTTTTTTCCATTTCCTGAAAGATGCTTTTTTGGCAACAACAGCCTCTCTGACCTCACCTTTAAACCATGCTGGCAGTTTTTTGGACTTCCTTCCACTTTTCTCAAAGCGTGGAATACAGCTGGTCTGGGCTTCCAAGATAGTATTTTTCAACAACACCCAAGCTTGATGTACGTCTTTAACCTTCGCAACTGCTCCTTTTAGTTTTTTCTTAACTGTTTTCCTCATTTTATCATAGTCTCCATTTCGAAAGTTAAAAGGTAGTACTGTGGATTTCCTTACTATCCCTCCTCCACTAATTAAATCAAAGGCGATCATGTTATGATCACTATTGCCAAGTGGCCCCAACACCCTTATCTCTTGCACTAGATCTGGTGTTCCACTAAGGACTAGGTCTAATATGGCTTCCCCTCTGGTCGGTTCATGAACCAGCTGCTCCAAGAAGCAGTCATTTATTTCATCTAGGAACTTTATCTCCCTAGCATGTCCTGACGTGACACTGACCCAGTCGATACCGGGGTAATTGAAATCACCCATTATTATTACTGCGCTGTAACTTTTGTTAGCTTCCTTGATTTCTTTGAGCATTTCATCATCCATTTGGTCATTCTGGCCAGGTGCTCGATAGTACACCCCCACTGCCATCGCCTTCCCCCTTTTATATGGAATTTCAATCCATATAGATTCTACAGCAGATTTTGTTTCCTGCAAAACTTTAATCCTTTCGGAGTCAATGCCCTCTCTAACATAGAGCGCAACCCCTCCACCAATTTGATCAGCTCTATCATTACGATATAGTTTGTACCCAGGTATCACAGTGTCCCACTGGTTGTCCTCCTTCCACCATGTCTCTGATATTCCAATTATATCTAACCTTTCATATTGTGCTATATATTCTAACTCTCCCATCTTATTCTTTAGACTTCTAGCATTTGCATACAAGCATTTTAGAGAATGTATTTTATTCATGTTAATTTGGCTATTGTTAGACATGGGTAAATTGGGATCTTTAAGCTCTGTCTGCTCCATACTTGAGGGCATTTGGGCTACTTTACTCTTTTGTGGAACCTCTCTGCTTTTGGTAGTATCCTTCAAGGATACATTCTTCCGAACCATCCGCTCTTGGGCGACTGTCGGCTTTCCCCTAATATCTAGTTTAAAAGCTGCTCTATCTCCTTTTTAAAGGTTAATGCCAGCAGCCTGGTTCCATCCCGGTTAAGGTGAAGCCCATCCCTTCGGAAGAGCCCCTCCTTTCCCCAGAATGTTCCCCAGTTCCTAACAAATCCAAAACCCTCATCTCTGCACCATTGTCTCATCCACGCATTGAGACTCCGGAGAGCTCTGCCTGCCTTTTGGGTCCTGCGTGTGGAACAGGAAGCATTTCGGAGAATGCTACCCTGGAAGTTCTGGATTTCAACTTCCTACCTAAAAGCCTAAATTTTGCCTCCAGAACCTCCCTACCACATTTTCCTATGTCATTGGTACCAAGACAGCAGACTCCTCCCCAGCACTATCTAAGACCTTATCTAGGTGGCGCGTGAGGTCCGCTACCTTCGCACCAGGCAGGCATGTTACCAGGCGATCCTCACGTCCACCAGCCACTCAGCTATCTACATGCCTAATGATCGAATCACCAACTATAACGGCTGTCCTAATCCTTCCCTCATGGGCACATGGCCCTGGAGAAACTTCCTCAGTGCGAGAGGGTTTTACATCACCTGGAGGAAGGTCCTAGTTACAGGATCACTTCCTGCCACAC
The DNA here is from genome assembly GCA_033557465.1 of Ichthyophis bannanicus. Classification (NCBI taxonomy): domain Eukaryota; kingdom Metazoa; phylum Chordata; class Amphibia; order Gymnophiona; family Ichthyophiidae; genus Ichthyophis; species Ichthyophis bannanicus. The sequence goes on along the minus strand of CM066032.1, from coordinate 1,372,255,683 downwards.
CAGGGTGATGCTCTCCTGTCACGTGACCTCTCTCCTCCATGGCAACAGGGTTGCTGCCAGACTGGAGGTGGGACTTCAGGACTATATCCCTGTAGGTCTCGTCTATGTACCTCTCTGTCTGTCTTATGTTTTCCAAGTCTGCTACTTTAGCCTCTAGAGAACGGACTTGTTCCCTGAGAGAAAAGAGCTCCTTGCACCTAGTGCACACGTAAGACCTCTCACCAACTGGGAGAAAATCATACATGTGACACTCAATGCAAAAGACTGGAAAGCCCCCATCCCGCTGCTGGACTGCTGTCTGCATCTTTGTTTTAAGTTTGTGTCTAGATCTTTAAGTTCTCACTTACTAGGGGTTGCTATGGGTATTTATACCAATAAAACTGTACCTAATACGTTTAATATACCTTGTTCACCTGAAGCTTAATTAATCTCAGGTCCTTAGTGTATGACTGATTTGGGTAATGAGCTTCACTTGAAAGCTACGATTATCCCAGGGGAGGGAGGGAAATAACACTTATTAAAAGAGGGCTGCTACACAGTACCCTGTCTTGTGCTGCTGAGGTAAGCTAAATTCTGATTTGATTTAAATTATAGCTCTTAGCTGCTGCTAGGCTCTAACTTCTTATGAAATTTAAACTACAAGCTCTCTGCTGGGTACTAAATTTAACCAGAAAGCTCTCTTCTGTGTGTTAAATTTAAACTAAAAGTACTTTGCCGTTACTTGGCCCTGAGTGACTATTAAATTTAAACTACAAGCTCTCTGCTGGGTATGAAATGTAACCAGAAAGCTCTCCTCTGTGTTTTAAATTCAAACTTTAATTGCTGCTACTAGGCCCTAACTGATCCAACAAAAAACAGTGGGTTCACAGATTAAGTAGCTTTAATACAAAGAATTCTTTTTAGAAAATTACCAGAAGTATATACTCACAGTTGCAGATTTCTCTCCAGAAGTAACAGTCCCCCTTTCTAGTCCTTCAAGAGACTGGGTAGAGAGATTGTGCAGGTGTGCTCCCCATCCCACCTGTGATGCATCTGTTGTTAGGGTGGCCTGGAATAAGGGTTGCTGAAAAGGAGACCCCACTAGAAGATTTTCCAGTGATTGCCACCAATGGAGGGACAAAATCAGTCGTTGTGAGTTTGATATCTTGTCCGACAGATGTCCTGTGGCCTGTGTCCACTGTGTGGATAGGGTCCACTGGGCTGCTCGCATATGAAGGCTAGCATAGGGAACCACATGAACCGTGGATGCCATATGTCCCAATAGTTGTAGTAGTTCTCGAGCAGTTAGGGAAGACTTCACTGCTGCTTGAGAAGCGAGCTGCACTATGCGAAGACAGCGGGGTTGTGGGAGAAAAGCCCTTGACTGTCTGGTATCTAAACGAGCTCCTATGAACTCCAGGGACTGAGACGGAACAAGTTGGGATTTTGGGAAGTTTATGACCAATCCCAAGTATTGAAGGATTTGCATTGTGCGAGACAGTGCAGAACTGGCCTCTGGAACCGTGGGGGCTCGAATGAGTCAGTCTAAGTAAGGGAAGATGAATATCCCCAGGGTTCGCAGAAATGCAGCTACTACTGCCATGCATTTTGTGAATACTCTTGGTGCCGAAGCCAGACCAAAGGGAAGAACCCTGTATTGGAAATGTTTTCTCCTGAAAAGGAATCGTAAGAATTTCCTGTGATCTGGATGGATCAGAATGTGAGTATATGCATCCTTTAGATCTAGAGAACAAAGCCAATCCTGACTTTGAAGGTATGGCAGAAGAGTTCCCAGAGAAATCATTTTGAACTTTTCTCGGAACAGATATTTGTTCAATTCTCTGAGATCTAGAATGGGTCTGTGTCCTCCTCTTTTCTTTGGAATAAGAAAACAGGGGGAGTAGAACCCTGTACAAGAATGGGCACCTCATCTATTACTCCTTGAGCAAGGAGTGTTGAGACCTCTCGATCCAGTAGCTTGTCTGTAGAGGTTTGGGAATTGAACTGTCTTACGATTGTAGGAGGGGGTTATACTGTGAAAATGAAGCTTGTACCCCTCTCCCACAATGGACAGAGTCCAATTTTCTGCTGTTATTTTGTGCCATCTGTTGGCAAAATGACACAACCTGGAATATTTAGGGGTTCTGGACTTTTCAGAGGCAGGAAGGCTAAGTTCTCTATGAAGGAGTCAAAGCCCTTGAGGGGGCTGGGCCTGTGGAGCTGGTTGAGCTCTAAGGCCTTTTGGCTTCTTTTGTTGTCTGGATTGTTGTTGTTGACCTTTCTGGGCAACTTGACCCTGAGCTTGCCCTTATTGGGTATAGGATGGATAAAACTTCCTCTTTTTGCTGAAAAAGGGTTTTTATAGGGTTTCTTTTTGGCTGGAGTGGCTGTAGATTTTGACAATCTATCTAAAGTGATATTGTCAGCATCTATCTCATTAGCCTTTTCCTGCCAATTCTTGCCAAAGAGGTTTTCTCCTGTGCAAGGGATGTTTCCTAATTTATCCTGTACCCAAATCTCCAAGTCTGATGCCTGAAGCCAGGCAATCCAACGTGCACCAATGGCAATAGCAGAGGTTCTGCTGATGCATTCAAAGCAGTCAAAGGCTGCACGATTCACAAACTTGGAGACGTCTTGAGCATGCTTGACAAGAGTAAGGAAATCTTGACGCTTGTCATCAGGGAGAAGGGGGCTCATAAGCTCCAAATCTCCTGTGACCTCTTTGAGGAACATTCCCATATATAAAATATATGAGCTGATCCTAGCTGAAAGCATGGAAGCCTGAAATGTTTGATGCCCAAAAGCGTCAAGAGTCCAGCATTCACGACCTGGAGGATTGGATGCATGTCTTTTTGCACTTTTCATCCTACGCATGGCTGACTCCACTACCATTGAATGGTGTGGCAGCTGAGTCTTTTGAAACCCAAGACATGGTGGAACATGGTGGACATGGTATCGAGTCTCCTAGAATGAGGAGATGTGGTCAAAGGTGTCTCCCACATTCTGAGCATCAAATCATGAAGAATTTCATGAATGGGCAAAGTGGCTGCCTCCTTGGGAGCCTTAGGGTATTGGAGAATTTCCAATTCCTTTGCTCTAGGTTCTTTTTCAGGAGCTACCTGAAAGGCCTCGGGCCACATCACGAATAAAATCCTGAAAAGACATGTCTTCCAGAGGAGACATTCTGCATTGGGGAGAAGAGGAGTCTTCCAAGAGAAACACTCTGGTACCGGCAGAATTATCAGAGTCATCAGAATCGGAGGAGTCGAAGTATCTCTGATCCCGATGTTCATGCAAAGCACGGTCTCGGTATCGATTGAAGTCGGTACCAAGTTGGTCTGGTACCGATCTGTCGATGCCAGAAAAAGTCGGCATGGGAAGAATTCCCACCGATGCTGGTACCGGCGTCAGTACCGGTGCCCGTTGAACCCCCGGTGTCAATGGTACCACAGCTGTAAGGAGAGCTGCAAGACTGCATTTGCTAGCAAGGAATCTCTGGTCTATCGACGCTGCCGATGCCTGAGTATCAGTACCGGGAAAAGCGGCCGGAACCCCTGAGCATGGCACCAGTAGTTCTGCCGAGGTCGAAGCCTCGAGAACATCCTGGAACCCCGTTGATGCTTTGGAGGCCGAAGCCTCCCACCGGGCTGTTTTGCCGGTGTAGTTTCCTCAAGGACAATGCAAATGGCCTCTCGATGCTTTGAAGAAGAGCTATCCTTTGAGGACCGGCTCTTATGTTTAGTTACCTGAGATCCATGGGAGGAAGACGAGGCTCTTGAAGACCTCGATGCAATGGACCTGGCATCTGAAGAAAAGAGGGTACCGAGTTTTGCAGCCCGGTTCTGTCTTCCTCTTTTAGTTATCCCCATACAAGAGGAACACTTAGATGGAGAATGGTCAGGGCCTAAACATTTGAGACACCAGTCATGGGTGTCAGTGACGGAAATGGTAACGCCACACTTAGTACATTTTTTAAAACCACTAGCTGTTTTTTCCATATTCTAGGAAAAATGGGGCCTAATGCCCAAAATGGCGCCTAGCACCAAAAAGAAAAGGTTTCTGAAGAGAAAAACAGTTCAGAAAGTATATATATATATATATTTATTTTTTTTTTTAGAAAAGAAGAAAAAAGAACCGGCGGTACCGGTAGGTGTCGTACGGAGGCAGACGCGACCACAAGAAAGCAAGTTTAAAGAAGACATTTTCTGCGGTGACAGGGTATGTGTCCTGTCGGCTCCGTGGAAAACAAAAAACTGAAGAGGGACAGTTGGAAAGGCGGGAAGGCAGGGCACATGTGCTGAGGGATGCTCCCAAAAGCGTTCCTATTGGACGCTGGGGAGCGTTCCCGCGCAGGCTCCGTCAGTACAGACGATACCCATATGTGAAGACTACATTCCTGCTTGTTCCTGGAAATATTTTATTTATTTATTTGGTTCTTCTATACTGCCCCTTCCAGAGATCAGGGGTGGTTTACATTTAACACATTACAAAGAACAGAGATTGAACTATTTACATAGATCCATAGGTACATTTGACATGAAGCGAATGATTTATATACATAGTTGTGATGACACTGAAAGCTGCTCATGTCTGCCCTCCACTTGCTGGCAAGGGAGCATAAGTCACTTGTCTGGACTGGTCTAGCAGGATAACAAATAAAAAATTTCCACAGATTTTAAAATTCTCCATAATTTATTTGGAATTTTTTTGATCAGAATTCCTCCATCATGAAGACCAGTGTCTCCTCAATCCAGATAGTATACTACCAGCGTTCCTCCCACCTTATTCTCTCTCCTCTCTAGAGGCTTGTCTCATGCCAAGTCTCTCCACTCCCATGTTCTTGGGTAGATCCCCCCCCACCCCACCCCCCTCCCCCGGACAAAAGCTCTACTCCTTCCTCTCTTGTCTGATGCTCTCCAGGCTTGACTCCCCTCAAGCTTGTTCCCTTCCTGAACCGCTCTAGCAAATCAACCCTGCCCCCGAGTTTGCCCTCTCCCCATCAGGCTCAAAGCCCCCTCTCCTCAGCAAGATCTCCAGTTCTCTATCTCTTCCCTCCAGCTTGCTCACTTGCTCTCCTTAGCTTCTTTATTACACCCCTGTTATTGCCATCATATTCTCTTCCCTCCTAACCCCTGGCGTCAGCAGCATCTTCCTATACATCCCCCATTGATGTCCTCCTACCAACAAAGGAAAGAGACAAATAGTGCCGCTTATCTGCTGCTTCCTGCTCCTCTGTTGGCTTCCTTCAAGGTCAGACTGATGACCCCACGAAGTTTGGACTTCTGGAAGCCAGCAGAAGACCAAGCAGCAGGAAGAGCTGCTCACCGACTCACCCTGCTAGATTGATGCCTCAACCCTCAATCTTCCAGCATGCAAGACTGTTTCCTTCTTCTAGTTGAGGGGGCCACACTAGTTGAGTCTCCTATCTTTCCATGAAACCATGCGGACTGACCTTGCTGCTCTCTGTGCCAAATTCTGCATGGAAAAATATAGAATTCTGTGTGGGAGGGTAATGCTGCATAAGTTCTACATCAGGCAGAATTCTTCCAGGAGTATTTCTTGGAATACTATATCCCAAATGTATAATTCTGAACTGCACTGAATCTTAATTTCCAAGCACTCAAACACTTCAAGCTTTCTTATAATCACTTCTTATTCTCTCTACTCCTTCAGGAATCTCCACACTATATTAAGAGTCAAAACACCCACACAAAAATCATAGACACACATGTATCCAAAATATGTAAATAAAGGAATAACAAACTTACTACCGTTATTCCTAAATTTACAAGGCTGTAGTAAATAGTGCAAGATGGGAAATTTTTCACTAAGGATAAGTTCATACTAGAATGTAGAGACACCTGACATTCACCTTGACATGAAGGATCAGTGTTTAAAGCCTCTTTCCAATGAGAGTGGTAACACCAGCACCCCTATCCCAACATGTGATATCCCACTACCAATTATTTCTCACAAGCAAGATTTCCCCCCCTACCAGCCTAACCATCCCAGTGCCCTCCTTCCACTCCACACCCCCTCCCCCCCAGCATGAGGATTGCTGCCTGCCTTTTCAGTAGTCCTCCACTTGAAATGGCACTTTCACCACACTTTGGCCTGTATCTGTTGATCAAAGGTAAGAATGGGAGAGGGAAGCCTAGCAGGATTTCTCTAATGGGGTAGGAGGAGAGGCTGGAGGGAGGCGACCTTCAAAGAATAGGTAATGAGAGTTGGGCAGTCACACAACATGTGTCTGAGCAATACGCACCTGAATTTCCTCCAACCTGCTGCAGAAGTATTTTCTCGAATTCCAGTTGGTCCAAAATCACAGGGTCAGTTAGTACAGAAGTCTATATTAACCACAGAACGGCTGAGCACAGCCATGCTAATCTAGCACTGCCAAAGTCCAGTATGTACTAATCTAATGAGGTGTAGTTTAAGTCACAATTTAAATGTGCACAAAAAGCCTAAAAGGTTACCTGTTTTTACATTACAAATTTAAAAGAGGTTACTGCATTCTCTTCTAAAATGTACTACATTCTTTTTTTGCCTTTATAGTAACCTCTAACTACATGTGCTTATTTAGACCACAATATAGTTTATTTTCATACTTGTTACTTCTAAAGTATGCTAGAAGATTGTAACCAATATATTATTTACTACATTATTAACTTTAGCTGTGTATAAAGCTTTTTTAGGATGGTACCTTGAATTTAACAACATCTATGATGGTATTTCGTTCTTTATTAAACAAAACCTGAAATTTTTATTTTTTTTTTTGCTTTTTTGGGCATGCATGCAGAAGGATAAAGGTGACATTTTACTTACCAGATAACGTCCTTTTTTTTAGTCCTGCTAGACCAATCTAGACAGGTGGATTGTGACTCTCTACCAGCAGATATAGGGAGACAGAGAAACATTATCATTAAAATCATCAGTAATACCTGAAGATTGGAGGATGGCCAATGTAATGTCAATTTTTAAAAAGGGTTCCAGGGGTGATCCGGGAAACTACAGACTGGTAAGCCTGACGTCAGTACTGGGAAAAATGGTAGAAACCATTAAGAACAAAATTTCTGAACATGTAGATAGTCATGGTTTAATGGGAGACAGTCAACATCGCTTTAGCTGGGGAAGGTCATGTCTTACTAATTTGTTATAATTTTTTGGAGGTGTAAATAAATAGGTAGACAAAGGTGGGTTGGTCGATGTACTCTGAAACACCAGGCCCACTGTTCGCATCTCCAGCCTGTTGATCAATCAAAGGGCCTCCTGCAGGCTCCACTATCCTTGCGCAATGTGCCCTTCACAATGGGCTCCCCAACCGGAGAGGCTGGCATCGGTTATCAAGGGGATCTACCTCGGCAATTCGATGGGCATGCCCCCTTCTAAACTCCCAGGGTGAAGCCACCACTGGAGAGCGTTCTTGGTCCTCAGCAGGCAGGGAAGAATCTTGGACAACTGTTGGCTCTGGTGGGACCACCGCCAGAGCAGAGCTCTCTTCAATGGCCACATATGCGCTCTCGCCCACAGGACCAGTTCAAGAGTGGCTGCCATGGTTCCTAGGACCTGCAGATAGTGCCAGGCTGACAGCTCCGACATTTTCAGAAACTGACACACCAGCCGTTGCAGCCCCTGTGCCCGTTGTTCCAACAGAAAGATTTTTCCCACACTAGTGTCAAAGTGCGCTCCCAAATACAGTCAAACCTCGGTTTTAATGATTAATCCGTTCTAAGAAGTCTGACTAAAACCGAAACGTACAAAAACCGAAGCAATATTTCCCATAGGAAATAATGTAAATTCAATTAATCCGTTCCAGACACCCAGCTCCTGTCACTTCTCTCACCTGCCCGATCGTCCACAGGACAGCAAACACACAGATATTGTACTGTACGGCACTGTAATCTGATCGCTGACTCCGTCTCAACAGCAATTAGCAAGCGTACCCTGCAAGAGAAAGAACTGCCTCCCACATTCATGCAACATCTCCTGCTTACATTGACAGCTACCCTGCTACCTCCGAGCCTGAGGGGGCGCTCCAGGCGGTGGAGAGATCGGGGCCTTCCTCTCTGTGCAATCCTTGCATCTCTGGCTCGAGGATGTTGCTCAGCTGACTTTGGCTTCTCAACACGCGATCGGTGAGTCCGGGGGGGGGGGGTAGTGCTGCCGGGACTGGGCGGGCAGACCAGCGCGAGGGTGTATGTATTGCAGTACAGTATACAGTATAGGTTTTCAGATCTGGCAGCACTGGCTCACCATTCTTGACGAAAACCGAGGCGATATACGATAACCGAGACAAGATCTCAGTCAGAAAAGACGTCGAAAACCGAAACGAACGAAAACTGGGGCACACGAAAACCGAGGTTTGACTGTATTCCAGTTCCTGGGACTGAACCAACTGGCTCTTAGCCACGTTGACCACCCAACCGAGACTTTGAAGGAACTGCTTCGTTGCTCTCTTGCTCTCGTTTCTGGATTTTGCCCGTATCAGCCAGTTGTCAAGATATGGGTGGACGAGAACACCTTCCTCGCGGAACACCGCCGCTACCACCATCATGACCTTTGTGAAATGCCCGAAACTGGAAATTCCGCATCGGTACCGTGAAGTGGAGAAACTGCTGATGTTTCAATCAGATGGGAATGTACAGACATGCCTCCGTGAGATCGAGAGACATCAAAAACTCGCCACTTCCTACCGCTACTATGACGTGTCGCAAAGTTTCCATGTGAAAATGTGGAACCTTGAGATCGAGAATCGGGTGAAAGGAACCTTTCTTTTTGGGCACCACGAAATAAATGGAGTACCGACTGCAACCATATTGTTCTCTGGGAACTGGCACCACGGCCCTTAGCTGCAGGAGCCATGCCAAGGTGTCCCTTACCGCCTCCGCTTTGCCCCGTGCCTTGCATGGAGACTTAACAAAGGCGTGGCCCACTGGATGGGCCCACTCTAGGGCATAGCCCTCCCGGATGACCTCCAGAACCCACTGGTTGGAAGTGATCTGGACCCAGGTGGGGTAGAAATCCCACAGCCGACCTCCCAAGGGTTGCACCCCTACCTGGGCCCCCTTCGCTTTATTGTGATTTCTTGGAACCAGACGTAGAGGCGGCGCAAAACTTCATTCGGCTCCTCGAAAACCTCAAAACCCCTGCCTCCTGGAGGGAAATCTACCCTCTGGTAAGGAATAAAGTGGGATGAAAACGCTTGAAGTCTCACGGCTGACCTCAAGTCAAAGGTGGGGTGCGGCCCTGCTTTTGCTTATCTTCGAACAGGCGTCTCCCCTTGGATTCTCCCAAGTCCTTGACCAATTTATCCAGTTCTTCCCCGAAGAGAAGCTTACTGAGGTGGAACTTGGAGGGACCGTCTGCCGCCCAGTTCTGAAGCCACAGGTACCGGCGAGCCACCACCAACGAGGCCATACTCTTCAAGAGTCCTCTAATGAGATCGTAGTGGGTGATCGCTAGGTAGGCCGCCCCCGACTCCAATTTGGCCGCCTCCCGGGACATGTTCTTACCCGGGTCATCCGGCTGTTGGACCCGTTGCAACCAGCGGAGGCAGGCCCTGGCTACCCAGGTCTCACAGATGGAGGCCTGCATCAAGAGGGCATTGACATCAAATGCCTGCTTCAACAGGATGTCCAGTTTCCTATCTTGGCATCCCTGAGTGCCGCACTCCCTTCTACCGGGATCGTCGTCTTCTTTGTAACTGCCGACACCACCACATCCACTTTAAGCGACCAAAGCAGCTTGAGTTCCTGCTCCGGTAATGGGTATAGGCGCTATATGGCCCACACCCCCCTGAGACCAGCCTCCGGTAGATCCCACTCATCCTAGATCATCTGTCGGACCACTCTATGCACGGGGAACACCTTCTGCGCCTTCCGCACCGCCTGCAGCAGCAGATCCTCCAGAGTTTCATCCGCTGCTGAGAGGCTAGTAGGCATATTAAGGGCCTTCAAGGACTCCACAATGAGTGCCGGCAAATCCTCCCATTGGAAGACCCGTACAATCCGCGATTGTTCATCCTGCTCCGGGATCTCGCCATCTTCCAATTCTTCAACTTGCCAATCCAGCACCATGTCCAAGTCGTCTTCGTCCAGCCCTTAGACAATGGAGAGTTCTCCTGGACCTCCTCCGAGGACCTAGGTCTCTTATTAGCCACTACACCTCTGTCTCGCTCTCCTTCGTGTCCACTGCCCTCTTAACACCTCGTTCCGGTGTCAAGGCACAGCCCACCAACCTCTGTTGGTGCAAGCAAGACACTTTGTGCAGAAGCAGGACAAACTCCAGTGAAAAATCACCTGGGAGCCCCACCATCTCACTGTTCTGTGAGGTGGAGGGAACAGAAATGGCTGCGGGATCAGAGGCTGGCTCCAGAGAGCCCATCACGGCCCCCCCCCCCCCCCGTGTCATGGGGCTTCTGCGAAGGAGAGAGACTCTTATGCATGGACTGGCCCTGGATGTCCTGTTCCAAAGACATCGTCTCCTACGTGCAGCCCCGGCAAATGCCAGCTTTGGAGACCATACTCCGCCGGGTCCCGCACACCAAACACTGTGGCCTGGCCAGGATGGTGGGAAGGATTGCGGACTGCCACTAACTAGGGAGCCCAAACACCACAGGGAAGCCAAGTAACGACACCTGAATGAGCTCCAATAAAAGAAAATGAAACTAAACGAAAATAACTACAGTCAAAATAATTAAATTCAATCAGAGTTAAGTAAGCCAGGAGTTTGCGCCCCCTATTGTACTGACTCAGTGGAGGGACATACAAGCAGCTGCCTATTGCTTTCTCCTCCACGTGCCTTGGAGCAAGCAGATAAATGGGGGAAAAACAGTGCCACGGCAACACTGAACAACGTGCAGGGCCACTGGTGGGAGAACAGTCAGATGCCTCTTCTTTCCTTCCTGCGCGGCTGCTAAACCTCCTTCACGCAGTCTTAGGCCGCGTGCCAATGCAGTGTGCTTTCCCCAATCTGAATCGCGCCTTCCCAGCTCCCGCTGCTTAAATTATTTTCTTTTAGTGTGTACCTCAAAGCCTGCTCGTTTCCTTCTGGCTTGAGAGCACTGTCCCTGTGTATCCACTCCATCATGCGCTCAGCCGCTGTTCACTGGCTTCAGCGCTGAGGGGGCTGGTTGTCTGCTCTGTGGCTCTGTGGTGTAGCCACAGTGGCTCCTCATCCAGTGACATGTTCGGGAGCCGCCTTGAATCACCGGGACACTGAAGTCTCCTCAAAAGCACCCCCTAGCACCTGGTAGGGGAGAAGGGGAGAGGGTCTCCTCCTTCGGATGCACTGTCTGATCCTTTTTAAGTGACCAAAAGCCCTTAAATATCAAGAAAGTAAACTAATTAAAGCAAAAGCTAAACTAAAACTAAACTAAAACTATGCTCCTTAGTTGTCCCTTCAGTGAATCCAGCAACCTGGCTCACTACCTCCTCCAGCTGCTTGGAGACTGAGCATACTGGGGCTGGTAGGCGTGCCAGCTGCTTAAGTACACAGGTGTCATCAAAAGATGACATGCCCAGCCTCCAAGCTGCTGGAAGAGGTACACTACCCAGAGGTGTGGGACTAGACTGGAGGGACGATATGGAATGGACAATTTTCCCAATGGAGAAAAGTGATCTGTGTTGGGTCTGCAGATTTTTAACGTATTCGTAAATGACCTGGAAACGGGAATAACGAGTGAGGTAATCAAATTTGCAGATGACACAAAATTATTCAAAGCTGTTAAAACACAAGAGGATTGTGAAAAATTGCAAGAGGACCTTAATAAATTGGAAGACTGGACGTTCAAATGGCAGATGAAATTTAATGTGGACAAGTGCAAAGTTATGCACCTAGGAAAGAACAACCCAAGCTATGGTTACACGATGCAAGGCTCCACATTAGGAACCACCACCCAGGAAAAACATTTAGGCGTCATCTTGGATAACACATTGAAACCCTCTGCCCAGTATGCAGTGGCTGCCATGAAAGCAATAGAATGCTAGGAATCATAAGGAAAGGAATGGAGAATAAAACAAAGGATATTATAATGCCTCTGTATCGTTTCATGGTGCGATCGCACCTCAAATGTTGTATGCAATTCTGGTCGCCGTATCTTACAAAGGATATAGCGGAATTGGAAAAGGTACAGAGAAGAGCCACCAAAATGGTAAAGGAGATGAAAGGATACCCCTAAGAGGAGAGGCTAAAAAGGTTAGGGCTCTTCAACCTGGAAAAGAGACGGCTGAGGGGAGATATGATAGAGGTTTATAAATTAATGAATGGAGTGGAACGGTAAATGTAGATTGTTTATACCGTCAAAATGTAGAAAGAGTAAAGGACATGCAATGAAGCTACAGCGTAAGGTAGGAAAAAAGCACCTTGGTATTCACCTGAACTTACAGCGTCCCTCCGCCGGTTGCGTCAACTTGAAAAACGATGGCGAAGATCAAGGACAACCGAGAGCCAGGAAGCCTATAACACCCACCTCGACGTTCATAGAACTGCTGTATCTACCATGATGAAACAATACCACTCAGATATTCTACTGAGAGCCATAAACAAACCACGAGAACTATTCAATCTGGTCAAAAATCTGGCAAAGGAGCCCTCCCCCAACCAATCAAATTTACCTGACCCCCAGGAATATGCAGACTACCTTCGCTCGAAGACGAGTCATCACATTGCCCCTGCAAATCACCACTCCCTGGAACATACAACCTCACTACCTCCCATCTCCTCCCCCCTAAATAAGACAGCAGACAACCACCACATTCTTAACTCCTTCTCCCCCCCAACAGCAAGGGAGATCCAAGATACCATCACATGCATTAACACCACCACGGCCCCAAGCGACCCATGCCCGGCACAATGGATAAAGGTGCTAAAATCAGACCTCAGCCCTTTCCTCGCCAAACTAATAGGAACATCCTTCACGTCAGGGATATTCCCACAGGACCTGAAACAAACTTCTATAAGACCCCTACTGAAGAACAAAAAACTTGACCCCACAAAGATGGATTCCTACAGGCCTATATCGAGCATCCCGCTCCTAGCTAAAATCATGGAAAAAACAGTCCAACAGCAACTAACCCATCACATCGAAGACAACGCTCCCCTTGATTACTGCCAGCATGGATTCAGAGAGTCCCATGGTGTCGATACCCTTCTGACTACATTATTCAACTCCCTTACCATCGGGCTCGATAACATCAGGAAAGGCTTCGCCCTTATCTTTCTGGACATCGCAGCCGCCTTTGACTCGGTGGACCACAAGATACTCCTATCTCGCCTCACTGAGAAGGGCATCCATGGCAGTGCTCTAGCATGGTGCGCCTCATACCTGAGCAACAGATGGCAACATGTCCGGTCCGGCTCCTCTTTATCAGACCCTTTCCCACTAGAGAAAGGCGTTCCGCAAGGTTCATCCCTCTCAGCCCTATTATTCAATATCTATATGCAGCCCATCTGCAGCCTTATCCGGTCCTTTAACATCAACTGCCTAGTATATGCTGACGATGTCCTAATGTTCACCCCAATAGACACAGACCACCCAAACCTTGACCAGCTCTCCTCTTGCTTCAATGCCGTCACAGACTGGCTACACAACCAAATGCTCAGAATAAATCTAAAAAAAGACAGAAGTCTTATTCATTGGAAGGGACCAGTCATTCACTCCCCCCTCATCAATCAAGGTGAACAACGCAGAACTCATCTCCAAGACAACGATCAAATACTTAGGCGTAACACTTGATCAGCACCTGGACATGCATGCTCACATAGACAATACCATCAGGACAATCTACCATAAATTACGGACACTACGCCTCATAAAGAACACCCTGGAACCAAATGACTTCAGAACAGTCTTTCAGGCCATAATCATGCCCCACTTCGATTACGCCAACTCCATCCTACTTGGCCTCCCAATGAGCTCGATAAACCCCTTGCAGCTGGCGATGAATACCGCAGCTAGAACCCTCTATGGAGCATCTCGCAGAGATCATATCACCCCCATTCTGAAGAGCCTGCACTGGCTCCCCATTCAATACAGGATCACATTTAAGATCCTAACCATGACCTTCAAAGCAGTCAACGGTATCACCGCAACTACCCTGTCAGATCTGATTCAACCTACACCAGACAACAGATTAAGAAGAGCCACATCCTGCAATACCATCCTCCTTCCAAAAGCCATCACAAAATGCAACAAATCCACTAGAAAGCGTGCCTTTGCTTTGTTTGCCCCCTCATGCTGGAACTCCCTTCCAACAGAAATCCGGACCATAAACAACCTCCCCCAGTTCAGAAAAGCTCTCAAACAGCACCTATTTATACAACACTTTTCTAACTCTGACAGCATCACCTAGACAGTATCACATGACCCTACAGTCTCTCTACCCGATGCCGCCTAACCAATCTCCTACGATAACTCTCCACCTCATCCAACCCCCCCTTAGGGCCTGTATCATAAACTCAGCTATGATGCAATCCCCTCTTGTATATAATGTATAAAGTTCAATTGTTATCCATGCTTAAATTCCCCTTTTGTATATTATGTATAAAGTTCACCCGTTATCCATGTTTAAATTCCCTGTTTTATGTAAGTTCAATGTACGGTTACTCCACATTGTACCAACTTGTTACTTGTAAACCGCGCTGATGCCGAATAGTGCGGTATAGAAAAACGTCAAATAAATAAATAAAATAAAACCCACATAAGACGAATAAGAGAAAATATTTTTTCACTCAACATGTAATCAAACTCTGGAATTCGTTAGCATAGCTGGGTTTAAAAAAAGGTTTGGACAAGTTCCTGGAGGAAAGGACCATAAACCATTATTAAAGGGGACCTGGGAAATCCACTGCTTGTCCCAATATAAGTATTGTGGAACCCGTGTCTTCTGGGGAAACTGCTAGGTACTTGCGACCTAGATTGGCACTGTTGGAAACAGGATACTGTGCTTGATGGACCTTGGTCTGACCCAGTATGGCATATCTTATGTTCTTATGCATGTTGTAACGGCCTCATGTGAGTCCGAGCCCATGGGACCAGCTCTATGGTCGCTGCCATGGACCCCAAAAGCTGGAGGTAGTGCTACGCCGAGGGCCGCACCATTCCAAGGAAAAGACGCGCCTGCTTTCACAACTTATCCATCCTGTCTGCCGGCAGGAACACCCTACCTTCCTGTGTGTCGAATCGTGCTCCAAAGTAGGTAAGATGCTGAAAGAGAGTCAAATGGCTTTTCCCGAAGTTCACCACCCAGCCTAGTCTCTGAAGCAGATCGACCATGCGCCGCATGGCCCTCTAGCTCTCCCCAAAGGACTTTGCTCCGATTAGCAAATCATCCAGGAACAGGTGGACCAGAACAACCTTTTGCCGCAATGCCGCTGCCACCACTACCATGATCTTTGTGAACGTTTGGGGAGCAATGGAAAGCCCAAAGGGCAGCACTTGGAACTGAAAGTGACCCATACGAACCGCAAATCGCAGGTAGCGCTGATGCTCTGCGCAGATCAGGATGTGCAGGTATGCTTCTGACAAGTGCAGAGACGTAAGGAACTCCCTCATGTGGACCACCACAATAACTGAGCGGAGCATCTCCAAATGAAAACGCGGCACCCGCAACACCCGACTTAAATGCTTGAGGTCCAGAATCAGTCAGAAGGTACCTTCCTTCTTGGGGACAATGAAATAAATGGAATAGCGACCAGACCCTCACTGGTCTGCGGACACCGGGGCAACTGCCCCCATGCGGACTAACTTGTCAAGCATCACCCTGACCACAGCTCTCTTTGCGAGGAATTTGCAAGGCAAGACCAGAAAGGCATCGGGAACAGGCTACACCAATTCCAACACATACCCCTCCCAGACAATTTTGAGTACCCTCTGGTCCTGCGTGATGTGGGTCCAAGCAGAGTAAAAGAGACAAAGCTGTCCCCCGATCTTTTCCTCCGCTCAGACCCGCCTTGCTTAATTGGGTCTTCTTGGTGGAGCTGGCCCTGGGAGAGTAGAAGCTCCTGCCAGCTCCCTGTCCTTGAAAGGAGGAACTTCCCCTGGAAGTGTAGCGTTCCCTCTGAAAGGAAGAAAAACGGGCAGCTCGGAACCTCCAAAAGTCCTGCAGCTGTCCCCAGGGAGCACAAAGCATCTTGGACCCCCTCGGCTTATCCTCTGGAAACCAAGCTCCCTTGGTCTCCCCCAAGTCCTTAACTAACTTTTCTAAGGCTTCCCCAAACAGCAGCTTGCCCCTAAACAGCAGCCGAGCAAGCCAGATCTTGGAGGAAATGTCCACTGACCAGTTATGCAGCCACAGTAGGCGTCGTGCCACTACCACTGAAGCCATGTTCTTGGATGTTGCCCATACCTGGTCATAGAAGGCATCCACTAAGTGTGCCACACCAGACTCCAGCATTGTTGCCTCAGAGCCGGAAACCAATTCTGAGAGGTTTTGCGCCCAGCGAAGGCAGGCCTTGGCCACATAAGCCACACAGATGGAAGTCTGAAGCGCCAGCACATTGGAGACCATGCTCAAGCAGGCGCTTGAGGCCAAACTCCGATCCTGCGAGTCTTTGAGAGCTGCCCCACCTTCCACCAGAATGGTGGTCTTCTTTATCACTGTGGTCACTAAAGCATCCACCTTAGGCTGCTTCAGCAAGTGGGTACAGACAAGAGATAGTTCCCCCCCCCCCCCCCCAGACTGGATTCCGGCAGCTCCTACTTCACATCTATCATCTGTTTGATGGTCCTATGCATGGGGAAGAAACCCTGAGGATTTTGGGTCCCCTGAAATAATGGATCTTCCAAGGAGAGCGCCTCAGAGGCTGGGCCGACCAACATGTTTAAAGCCCCCAGAGAGTGAGATATGAGGGCTGGCAGCTCCTCCCTGCAGAACACCCTCACCATTAAGAGTTTGTTTGCATTTGCCATTCTCCAGCTTCTGCCTCAGCCCCATAGGGGTCCTCCCAATCCCCTGAGGCCTTCGCCAAGTTCTCTGAATCCGGAGACCCTGGAGAGAGCAGTTCCTCCATTTGCTCGGGTGTCCCCATGGCCTCTTGGCCAAAAGGATTCCCTCCAAGTCTGTGGGTGCAGTGAGCTCCAGAGCTGCCATGTTAGAGGCCCGCAGTCATGCACTGGAAGGTGCTTCCCAGCCCTGCTTGAGGCAGTGGGCCTGGTGGAGCAGCAAGACAAATTCTTCTAAAAAAGGCATGCCCTGGTCCAAGGGAGCTGGCTCAGAGGATTTTCGGCTCTTCTTAGACTTGCCATGGCCCCCCTAACTGGCGCAGGCTCTGCCTGTGACTTTCTTGCCTCCCTGCAGCTCAAAATGACTGTCTTTCCCACCGAAACAGAGCCATGGGGGAGCAGAGAGACCACATCTTTTTCCGTTGCCGTCACTGACTGCGCTATTCACAGGGCCTCTTCTGCCATCTTGCTCTCCTCAGAGCATAGATAGCAGAGTCCCGCCAGAGAAACAAAGCCCCAGCGCGCATCACAGGCCGCGCACACAGGCTTTCCTAAAGGAATGCCACCGTTGATCCAACACGATGCCCCTGCCTGCAAGGGCCAAGGCTGCCCAGAGCACACTGCAAGGACTGTTCCCTCACAAAGAGGTTCTCCCCCTCCCCCCTGTCAAACTAGACACACACGCAAGACAAAGACACTCACTCACAGGCTAGAGCTCTCACACACAAGGGCAGGCACACAGGCTGATTCAGAGGGAGGGACCTGGGCAGTGGTGGGATTCAGCCGGTTTAGACCGGTTTGCGTGAACCGGTTCCTGCCACGGGCCGCGTTCGCCAATGGCGTCCCGATGCCAGTGCTGCACTGACGGAAATCCCCCACCTGCCAATGGTTTGACAGCATCAGAGGACTGTGGCATTGGGTGAAGCCCCCAATGCCATCAAACCACTAGTGGGTGGGGGAGATTTGGCCACTGGGCCACCACCAAGGAGTTGTTGCCTGTGGTGGCTGCCAGCGGCCCGAGCATATGGCACCAGCAACACAAATGCGTGCTGTGCTGCCACCTGCTCGGTTCTGTCAGTGGCATGATCAGTCCAAACTGATTCCTGTTCAGATCAAATCCCGCAACTGAGGCCGTCACCGTCTCTGAACAGTTTGCAGCTTCTCAGTGCTCCCCGGAGGTGGGCAAGAACAGACAGCCCTGAGCTGTGCCTGCTGGCTCAAATCACAAACCTTTTCTGTATTCTTCCCCCCCCCCCAATAAGTACCCCTCTGTTCTTGCTTCTGACACCACTAATTGAATGTCTTTTTTTTTTGCCTCCAGACTCAGCAGTGCTCTCCTTGTTCTAGTTTTCTGGGGTTTTGAATTTTTTTTTGGTGCCTACAGGCACTGGAGCCCCAGATCAAACTGTACCTCTCACTAACACTGGCTCAATTCTACTCCTGTCCTCCACCAAGGTATTCCTGCAGTTCAGCACAGATGTACAGCTGTGCTCCCCACCTGCTGGAGACTGAACAATACTGACTAGCTTAGTGATGCACAGCACCCTTAATAGATGGCATCAGCAAAGTTTGTCATGCTCAGTCTCCATCTGCTGATTAGGGGGCACAATCCATGATCTGGACTGGACTGATAAGTTGGAAGTTCTTCTTTGTTTAGTGCACGGTGTATGGTGCAGATTGAAGCCACCACTCCAGATTGCTCCAGTTCAGCCTTAAGCTCTCTGGATGTTGAATGTGGTGTTTTTCCAACAGTTCGCACTACCCTTCGAAGACTTCTTGGATTAATTTTCCTCTTCCCACTACATCCTGGGAGGTTCTTGACAGTTCCACAAGCAGAAAACCTCTTAACATTGCAAACTCTAGGCACAGGAATCCCAAGGTCTTTGGAGATGGCCTTGTACCCCCTTGAAGTTTGTTGATAATGGCTTTTCTGACGGTCTCGGGCAGCTCGCTTGTCTTTACTATTGTGAAAATGGAACAGGGAGTGAATGTGGCCATTTTAAACATCAGAACCATCCATCTTTCATTTATTTATTTATGTAGACAGATTTGTATATCACCTTATCCTACTATCAAAGTGATCACATCACAATTGGAGGGTTACCTTTAACATGAGGGTATTTAACAACATTTAATATTTAACATGACGGTATTTAACAATATTTAACATGATGGTATTTAACAACATCTAGTTAGCACAATTGGAGGGTTTTATTTAACATGAGGGTACTTAACAACATTATACAATAAACTGGTATGTCCAGTTGGGAAACTGGGAACTGGTATGTCTAGTTGGTTGATTCAAGTCATATGAGTACTGACAACTGATCACAGGTGCATCTAATTTTACTAGAATGGGAATGTGGTTCTTCTGTTCAAACTGATTTGAATTGTTTATAAGGGTGCCAATAATCATGTCCCAGCAATGTCCCAGTTTTTATACTATTTCCTACTATTTCATTTTTTAATTGGTCTTGTTTTGATTCTTTTGTGTGTCAAATATGTGTGCATATATAGTCCAAAGCCATTTCACTGGCCACTTTTTTTTAGGATGGACATTAAGGGATTGAATTGCAAGGGTGCCAATAATGTTGATCACAATTGTATACATCTCACTTCTACACCACACATCACATATACACACACACACACAGGCAACCCACCTCTTCGCAACACATGGAGGTTCTCCAGCTCTGTAGCACACACACACATTCACCAGAGCCCTACATACACCACCACATCCCACACGTAGGCACACCACCATTGTACCACACACCCACAGAGAAACTTGCTATCTGAAGCTATAACTATTGTTATGTAAAGAAGACACATGGTGTAGAAACTCTGGCACTGGTCTCACAAGAACATGAGACCAGCGTGAGAGAACCGGAAGGAGGAAGACTAGGTCACAAGTATTGGCTCCTAAGATTTTGACCTCACTCCTAAATCCGCACAAGGCCTGGTTTGGAAGGCGATGCCCAAGTCTGGCTTCAACTCGCCGCCTTCTCCTCTTCCAAAAGAGTGGAAAGCAATCAAGAGAACCTGGAAGCTCTAGGATCTGAGTTGCCATGCCAGAAAGACCAACCTTGCTGCAGTAATGAGAAGAATCCCAGGGAAGACACCCAGAAAATGGGAGCTCCCTTGTCAGGCATATGGCCCCTAACCTCGGGGCAAACAGCAGTTGCTGGACCCTTAAGAAAAGAGGAGCAGCCAGAAAAGCGAGCATTGGAGCTCAAAGCCTCAGTCATCCTATTTCACAGCGCCATCTATCACACCCTGACATAAGGATGATAAGGTCAGGTCACCCGTGACTCCTCGATGCAAGACGAGGGAAGGGCCTTCCAAGGGTGTATCAGAAATTTTCCATGCAAGAACTGCAGACATCAAATTTCAGCGATGAGGCTCCCTGCTTTAAGCAGACCAGGCAGTGCTTCTTACAAGTATGAATTTCCACTGGCACAGAGGCCAGGCACACAAGCTCAAAGTGAGCCCAAATGGCACAAAACACCGCGAGCTAAGGATATGCAAACAGTACCAGTACATGCTAGAGCTGCGTGGGCACTAATAGTGCACCCTAGGGTCGTGTGGGCAAGACACCACACATTACAGACATGCACCAGAGGAGGCGCCTAAGTGGCACGGGAAGTGCAATCAACGTGCTCAGGCAGTTGGTCAAGGTAGGAAACACAGACACCACATCAACGGACACCCCAAGTGGCCCAACCAGACTTACACCCCACCAACAGATGAGGTCAGGAACCCCCACAAAAGAAGTCAGACAGGCAAAGACGTAGTCTTCATACTCATCACCGGAGAGCCCCAAGGTAGGTAAAACCGTGCCGGGTTCAGCGCTACTCCCCTGATGCCAGGACTGCAGTCATATACCTCTGAAGTGCCTTTTTCAATCTTCAGGGGAGAGGAGGGGGAAAGAAGAGGGAAGGGGTACTGTTCTTGTGCAAGGCTAAACAATCCTTTCCAACTTCTTTTACAATCGTCTGGCTGCTCAATAGATCCTTAACATGATAAAGACGCAGAGCTGAACTAATTTCGCTCCTCCTTATGGCATCCGAAAACAGCACTGATTTTAAGGACATCTCTAGTGGAGCCTCCCACATCATGCTCCAGTGAAAGAGTCAGCTACAAGGATGGCATTTCATGAGCAAAATTCATCTTTTCTTCTTCACGCTTCCTTTGTTTGTTCAGATTTCATCAGAGCTGAAGAACTTGCATATACCATCTGTTGGCAACTGAAAATACTGAATTGTGCCCCTAGAGGCACAGGTTGATGATGGCATGATGATGTCATAAGAAGCCTCTGGAATATTTCTCTGTCTCCACATTTGCTGGTTGGGGGACACAACCCACTTGTCTGGACTGGTCTAACAGGACGATATGGAAACAAGGTAATTTACTTAAAATAGACACATCACAAAAAAAAGGCATGAAGTTGCAGCATACAGTTTTTTTATCCATAATTTGAATAATGAGGCAAAGAAAATTTTAGTAAGGCGGCCAGGTAGCCTCAATGCTTAACTCTAATGGAGATATCTGATAATAGCTTCTTGAGTAAAAACAAGCTCAACTCCCAAAACCTACAACGACTTTATTGTCAGTCTATTATAAGTAAAAGCAGAGCATGTTCCTCGCAAAATTAAATATTTGAATACATGGATTATTGTGGTTTACTTATAAATATTTAGCCTAAAAAGTCATAACATTTTCACCTGATCATTTATATCAGAAGCAACATGTCACACAAGAATTTGATAAATACATTCAGACTCCTATTTGCTAACACTCAGTAGGTCTTTTCACACATTACCATGCGCTACATTAGCAAATAGCGGCCTCATGGATTCAGCATTGTTTTTCATTTAAACTTTTTATTAGATTACTGTATCATTTACCCTTATCTGTTGATATCTGCTGTTTATGCTAAACACATTTAGCCCCCACACTGAGCCCAGCTGCAACTGCTTGCACTTCCTTAGTTTCAGGGGTCACCATTGCTTGTTTTTAGCAATATCCTCTACATTAAGGATATCTCCCAATCAGTCAACTCTATACATTTGACTGCCCATGGGAGGCTTTACCAATCCTTTCTACTGTTGGCCGGGAAGGTTAGCGAAGTAATTCTGCCTTCCACTGTAGACAACCTGAAACTTCTCTCATTTATACTCAAGAACAAATCAAAGCCCTATTGCCAATTCATACTGGGTGATCTTGCCATCAATATCTGGGAGCTTGAAATAGTAGTACCAACAATCTCTGTATCTCTCCATGGTTATTTTCTAAGTATACACCCCTCATTATGGAGTTTCCTATCAGAAATGTGCTTGTTACTACTCTGGTTTATATTCAATTCTTTTTAGGGTTCTCCGGATGCCTCCACTGATTACTCCTGCATATCCATGTTGCATGAAATTTGAAAAGAACCAGGATATGGGGTGTTAGTGGGTTTCATGGGCTGAGTTCTCCCCAAGACTGCAGAGGATTCTCACAAATAGAAGAGTCTATGTCCATGAAGGCTGGTCCTTTAAACCCATGCTAGAACAGCCTAATTCAGGTAGTTTGCTGCCATCTCTTTCCTATTCCTACCACTTTTCAAAGGAGCACATTGCCACCTTCCTCCCCTCTCCCCCACCCCCAACAGTTTCATCAAGATTCAAGAAATTAAGTACCTGGAGCCAGAGAAAGCAGCAAAGAAGTTTGGCAACAGGAGAACATTCCTTTCCTCTAAATGAAAAAAAAAGGAGGGGCTTGGGCCCCCTCAACCCCCATGATTCCAGTGCTAACAAGTCATTGCCTCTACTCTCTACTTTTACTGCAAGAGTATCCTTGGAACTAAAGGAGCTCAACAGTTACCCTTCCCTTTTAACGAGAACTTTAATCAATTTTCTCTTCACCTCTTCTTGTCACTAGTCTCTTCCTTCACCTAAACTACTACTCAATTTCCTGAGCTAATATTAATACTAGATCTTGTTTCAAGTCAACCAACTTTCACACACCTGCTGATTTACAGGTGTTTCAATGGAAAAGACCCTCCTTTCAGAGGTTAGTGCAGCACATGGACAGAGATGGGCAATGTTTAGGGATAAATATAGGGAACTGTCAACTAGACGCACCTTGAATAAAGCCAAGAAGGCAATACTTCCAGCTTTCCTATGGAGAAAGTTAGCACTTGTATTATAATTGCCTTGAAAGATCACATCGACCATGTGAAAACTGGACCTGTAGAAAGCTAAGGTCTGAAGACTTAACAGAGATAAACACTATGGGGTATATTCCGCACAGCATTAGCGGGGACATAAATCCCCAGCTAAACGTCTGGGGCCGATTCCGGTTCCAAAGCTCCCCACACGTATAGCGGAGATGTGCGGGGAGTTCTGGATGGGGGCCAGAGGGCCAGAGGAGGAGTCTGGGTGGAGTGGAGGCAGCACCCTGACCCCGGACATAAAAGGCCTATTCTAGTGACGGCCCTGTACGTCCGGGCTTGGTGAGTTAGATAGGGGACTTATTCCACCTCGGAGGTGGAATAAGTCATCCCCTCCGTGACATCGGCGGCCATTGTAGCGGGGTCCCCTTGAAGAGGTGAGCTGGGCAGGGGCTTCCCCACAGTCCGATCTCGGCCTTGGAAGGCCCAATCAGGGGTCGGGCAGCAGGGAATTGAGACATTTAAACTGTGCAGTCGATCACGACTCCTGCATAGCATTCAGATGCCATGGCGACGGGACACCACGGCTCCATGCAGGAGCCTTGGCTGGGCTAGCCAGGGAGATGGATAGCCGTCCAGTGGGCCTGAATTGGGGCACGTCCGGGACATCCAGCTAGCTCCACAGGTGCAGAATTAGGGCCAGATCTCGGCCGTCCAGATTTTGGACGTCCGGACAGTCTGGATGTGCCCCGAGTGGAACTGGCCTCCACGGGACCAACATTTACCGTGGATTGGTAAATGTATAGCTTTACTATCTGTAGATACTCAAACACTGTATCGATAGTATTTGGGATGAAAATACATCTAACCACCCTGGCACTATTCATATAGTTAAGGAAATGGAAATACTTAGCCACTATAAAGATAATCATAAGTTTAATTTCAATAGAGGCGGTGGCAGTCAGCAACCCATATGTATATTCAGTGCCATTGACTATACATATTGTGGTGCTGTGCCTCTGCCAGTGTTTACATTAAAACGCTGATCATCGCTGATGAATATTACCCCTATGTCATCACTACACTTGCTGAACAGGCCAATCCTATAAAACTTGGTAGCACAGCTCAGTACCGTCAGGTTCAGAAGTATGGTGGCTATTATGTCCAAAAGAGAATTTTCAAAATATTCAGGTTCAATGCCCAACAGTTTAAGTAGCTTTTAAAGCTTTCAGCCCTAGAAGAGGTTGCCATTCCAGGTCACAACTAATCAGGAAACCAGATTCAATTAATATGATCCTCTCAGGGAAGTGAAATGAAAGTCATCATTAAAACCTTTAACTTTTGCCTACATGTAATCAATCAAAATATAACAGTGTTCTCAAGATACTCAACTGTAGTTTCAATTATGCTATTCCTTTAAATAAGCAAAACATACATAGTCTCACCTTTTTATTCTCTTTTGTCCTTCTACCATTATGTGAGGCTCCAAACATGTTCTGCATCCCGAACACTTTCTTATTCCACTCCTCTTTATGCTTAGATAAGAAAGGTTGAACATAGTTGCCCTCAACTCTGTATCTGTCAGCTGGAATTTTACTCATTGGAGGAGGAAGAGTACCACAGTTTACACTTGACCAACCATCTGTAGAATCTGCATAGGATTCCTGATCACTGGTATTCCCATGCTGCCAGTCCTGCAGGACATGAACAGGTAGCCATCTTTGGTTAGCACTAGCACCAGTGCCCAGCGTATTTGCTTTCTTTGATGGCGCCATTGGACCTCGTGTAGAAACCAAAGGAACTTCAATACGAGCAGAAGGACCGAAATGTTTCTTCAAATTTTGTGATTTATCAGCTTGTGCTTCTAATGGAAAGTTTCCTTCTTGACCATTACAATAACTATTCCAGTGCATCATAGGCTGATTCTGTCCTCTTCCTACTGGATTTTCCCATACACAATTAGGGATATGCTTACTCGGATTACTTCCCAAATCAACCACCAAGACTCTACTGCTTTTTTCTTCTTGGTTGAAATTACCAATTCCACTATCACTGTTACTACTTGTGCTGTTATTCTGATGGGCATCAGCATCTCCATCCAAAAAAGCTCTTGCTCGCATTCCTTCAATCAGCTCCCCCATGTCCCTATAAAGGACAGAGACAAACTGAAGAACAGGTAAAGATGATGTTGGAAATTCTAAACAGCCATTGGTATCTGGATCAGCTGTACATTCAAATTTAAAACGCCTGGCGATGCCTTGGTGAATTTTATGATGAAATAGCTCTGGATCCACCATAAAAACATGACAAGATGTTCTCAAAGCACCTTCATCTTCCTGTGCAAAGCTCAAGTCATCACTGGTCTGCATGGTAACTAGCCCAAAAAACCTTTTATCATCTGGACATACAGCACTGAATGCTAGTTTTTCTGCTGGATACACTGCCACTACACCAGTTTTGTCAGTGCAGAGCTGAACACAGTCATGCATAATCTTCATCATCACCAAGGAATGTATTTTCTGCTCTGCCCGCAGGCGTCTCATGCAGCCACGAATAGCCTGTAAACTGTCATACTCAAGATTAGAGCTTGTGGAGGGAAGCTCAATTGAACCTAGGTACCCTACTATCATGCCGACATTTAGAATGCTTGCATCTAATTCAAAGTCTTCAGGAACTTCCAAGATATTATTAAAAACAGAGTCATCATTTAAAACGTTTGATATTTCATCCCTGGAAAGTAAATCCACATTGCTCTTTATACAGTCCTGTCTGATTTCAAAATTAGAAGCAGATTCTGAAACAGATCTTTGCTTTGGTAAATGATTCTCAGAACTGTCAACACAAGCAGTGGGATTTTCAAAGATCATACTGAAAATTCCTCCTGACTGCATCTCTTCAACAACCTTTTCTGCTCTGTTTATACCCAAGGTTTTAGAGTCCAGCTTAGGCTTCAAACAGCTTTTTCCTTCATAAAAAACAACTTCATCATCACTGGAACATGCATCCAAGTGACCGATTCCTTCTGCAATGACCATATTAAGGACACCAGAGCATTTTCCAATGAGTTTCACCACATCTTCATGTGTAGCTTTCTTCACATTAATTTCATTAACAGCAAATATCTGATCTCCAGCTTTAAGTCCAACAAAATCTGCAGGGCTTCCCTTCATAACACAGCTAAGAACACAAGGTGCTTGCCCAGAAAGGGTAAAGCCATATCCTGCCCTTCCTCTTGCGACCTCCACACATCTTATTCGAAGTCCATTATGTATGCCAAAACCACATTTCAGAGTTTCACTCTGTCGATACATTTCTGTTTATATTGCTGGAAGCGAAGGATCTTTCAAGCAATCTGATGCTGTTTCATCTTCAGGGAAGCTGTAAATGCAGTTGATATATTGACTTCAGCTGATGAGCCTAAAGAAGCAAATAAATGAAAAGTTGACATTTTCTACTATTGTTTTCTAATTTTCTAAATGTGAACTTTTGACGTCCTATATATGTATACTCTTTCTTGGCACTACATTCACATGTATCAAAGATCTGAAGGAAGAGTAGTTACTCACTTGTAACAGGTGATCTCCGGGAACAGCGGGAATTTAGACTTCACATATGGGTGATGTCGGTACAGACAGAACCCATGCAGGAACGCTTCCCAGCGTCCAAATAGGAAAGCCTTTGGGAGCACTCCACTGCACCTGCACGATTGCCTTCCTGCCTTCCCACCTTCCCAACTCCCTCTCTTCAGCTGAGTATGTAGCTGAGAAAGGAGAGTAAATGAAACCGTTCAACTCCTAGGGGAGGAGGGTGGGTTGTGAAGATTAAATTCCTGCTGTTCCTGGAGATCATCTGTTACAGGTGAGTAACTATGCTATCTCCAGGAACAAGAAGGAATGTAGTCTTCACATATGAGATTCCCTAGCTCCAAGATGCCAGATGAAGTGACCTCAGAAGCGGTGGAGGTTCGCCTCGGAATAGGCCCGAAGAGGTCATGGATCCTACATGGATTGCTGGTATCGTCAAAGTCTGGGACAGAGGGTAGGAGTTATATCTAAGTCTGTGCCGGAATACAGCTTTACCAAACATGGCATCCCGATGGGAGTCCTTGTCCAGACAATACTGAGCAGCGAAGGTATGGATGGAAGACCAAGTTGCTACTTTGCAAATTTCGTCAATAGCTATAGAGCGTAGGTTTGCCATTGAGGTTGCCATGGCAGTAACATACCCATCCAGGGAGAGTCCTGCTTTGTCAAAGGCAAATGAAATGCAGCCTGCTATCCATCTGGAGAGCATACGCAGATAGACCCAAGTGACTAGGGTCAAATAAGATGAACAATTGTGAAGCTTTACGATGACCTTGAGTCCTTTGGAGATAAAAAGTGAACGCACGCTTGCAGTCAAGAGTGTGCAGAGTTGCTTCCACTCAAGATGCATGCAGTTTAGGAAAGAAGACTGGAAGGTAACAACTGGTTTAAATGAAAAGGAGACACCACCTTTGGCATAAAGTGTGGATGAGTGCGAAGGACAACTTTGTCATGGTGGAAATGGGTATAGGGAGGGATCCACCACCAGAGCCTGAAGCTCACTAATGTGTCTAGCTGAAGTGAGGGCAATGAGGAAGATTACCTTCTAAGATAGGAATTTCAGGGAGGTCGTGGTCAATGGTTTAAAGGGTGGCTTGAAAAGCTGTGCTAGAATGACACTGCGGTCCCAAGCCACCAAAGGTGGCTGGATGGGTGATTTGGACAGCAGGCGACCTCTCATGAAATGTGCTATTAGCAGATGTGATGGGATGGGCTGTCTATCCGGTAGGTGGTGAGAGGCCGCAATGGCATTGAGGTGGACTCTCACCAAGTTGGTCTTTAGACCTGCCGAGGACAGGTGGAGGAGATATTGGAGGAGTGACTCCACTGGAGCAGAAAATGTATTGAGATCTTTCTGGGAACAGCAGACAGAGTATCTACGCCACTTGAAAGCGTATGAATGTCTGGTGGAGGCCTTTCTAGAAGTCAGTAGGATCTCTTTAACCTCTTGTGGAAGGTCAATGCCCTGTAATGCTATGCTCTCAGCAGCCAAACTGTGAGGCGCACAGACTGTGAATTGGGATGGAGTAGTGAGCCGTTGTCCTGGGAGAGGAGATCGGGCACTGATCCCAATCTCAGAGGCTGAGTCTGAGTCAGACATAGTAGCAGTGGAAACCAAGGTTGCCTCAGCCAGGGAGGGGCTATGAGAATCATGGAGCCCTTGTCAGCCTGAAGCTTGAAAAGCGTCTTGGGAATGTGGGGTATAAAAGGGAAAGCATAAAGCAGACCCTGACCTCAGTGTAGGTGGAAGGCATCCACCTGTTGGTTGCTGGATGTCGAAGTCCTTGTGCAGAAGCGAGGAAGCTTGGCACTCTGCAGAGTAGCAAACAGATCTATGTCTGGAATTCCCCAGGACTGGAAGATGT
Organism: Ichthyophis bannanicus; assembly: GCA_033557465.1. Classification (NCBI taxonomy): domain Eukaryota; kingdom Metazoa; phylum Chordata; class Amphibia; order Gymnophiona; family Ichthyophiidae; genus Ichthyophis; species Ichthyophis bannanicus. The sequence goes on along the minus strand of CM066032.1, from coordinate 1,372,227,159 downwards.
AGGATGTTATATCCGGATGGAGAGATCATTCGTGGAGAAGAAGGATGCAACTCAGCTTTTCTGTCGAGACTTTCCTTTCGATTTCGTTGGCCTTGGGCCCTTTCCAGACTTTTTGTAGACTGTACACCGCCCTGATTGTTACTGAAGGGCGGTTTATCAAATAAATAAACATAAACATAAGACATTGAACTCCTCCGGGAGATACACTGCTCAGAGGTGTATTTGATGAGAAATGGCAAAGGACCACAGGTGAAGAGTCTCCTCACAGAGGGACCATGAGCCTATTCCTCTCTGTTTATTCTTCCTGTTTGTTCACAAAGAACATGGCGACCTGATTGTCTGTCCTAATTAGGACCCGTTGTGCCCTAAGGTGGTTTTGAAACACCCGGAGGGCATTCAAGATAGCACGAAGTTCCAGAAAATTGATCTTGAGGTGTGACTCGTGCATGGCCAGAGCCCCTGTGTAGACAGGTTGCCCAGGTGTGCTCCCCAACCAAATTTGGAGGCATCCATTTTCAGGGTGCAATGAAGTGGAGGCATCTGAAAAGGTGACCCTATGAGCAGATTTTCTGGAGAACACCACCACTGAAGGGATGTGGTTAGAGGGGAGTGACTTGGATCCTGTTCCGGAGACGCTCAAGGCCTGCGTCCATTGGGAGGCAAGAGTCCATTGGGCTGTGTGCATATGTAACCTGGAATTGGGAACAACGTGTACTGTAGAGGCCATGTGCTCGAGGAGCTTCAGCATTTCGCAGGCGCCCTGAGACAGAAGAGAAGACATCTCGTCTTGTAGAAGAGCAGTGAGTGGGGGTTGCATTTGAAATTCCCCAGTGAAAGTGAAGGGGCAGAGTTTGCAGATGTGGGCGTAGTGGCACAGTCTGCCTATGTGGAGGGGGTGGGGGTCCTTCAGAGGCAGGGTGGCAATGTTCTCTAGAAAAGAGTCAAAAATCAGGCACAGACTGTGGCTGTAGAACTGGTTGAGGTTTAGCCACTTGTGGCTTCTTCTGCTGCTTAGGAGGCTGTTGCCTCTTCTATGGGGCTTTACCTTGGTAATGGGAAGCAGGAGGATAAGAGTAGAATTATTTCTTCTTATTGTAGAAAGACTTCCTTGCAGTTGCCTTTTTTCCTAGCAGGGTCAGCTGTTGTTCTAGACAGTCTCTTTAGAACAGTGTTTTCTGATTCTAACTGAGAGGCCTTATTTTGCCAATCTTTGCCAAAAAGGTTTTCACCTGTGCAAGGTATGCTGCCCAGCTTATCTTAAATCTACTGTTCAAGATATGAGGCTTGAAGCCATGCAATTCTGCGGGCACCAATGCAGATTGCTGAGGCCCGGCTTGTGCATTCGAAAGCATCGAAGGTGGCCCTATTGACAAACTTCGATATATTCTGGCTATGTTTGACTAGGGCGAGATAGTCTGCCCTCTTGTCATCTGGAAGGAGAGGAGCAAAGACCTCGAGACCCCTGGACACCTCTTTAAGGAACTTTCCCATGTAGAGGATATAGGAATTGATCCTCGCAGAGAGCATGGATGCCTGGAAGTATCAATGTCTAAAGGCATCAAGGGTTCTCGATTCTCCAACTGGAGGGTTAGAGGAGTGGGTCTTCGAGCTTTTGATTCAGTGCATCGCCGATTCAACCACCATGGAATGATGGGGGAGCTGCGGTTTTTGGAAGCCGGGACACTCCAGTACCCAATACATGGTATTGAGGTGTCGACTGTGAGGGAGACTGTCAGGAGCATAAGATCGTGAAGGACACGATGCACCGGCAGAGTGGCTGCCTCTTTGGATGCTGTTGGCTATTGGAGGATCTCCAATTCCTCCGCCCTTGGCTCCTTCTCCGATGTTACCGTGATGGAGAGACACTTGGCTAGGTCTCGAATGAATTCCTGGAAGGACATGCCTTCTGGAGGCGACATGCTTCGCTGTTGTGGTGGGGAAGCATCCAAAGGAAGATCCTGGGGGCCTCGGGAATAGAGCGGCTCAGCATCCGAAGTGCTGGAATTGGAATCAGAGGACTCGAAGTATCGACGAGTACGGTATTTGCCCAAAGCTTGAAGTTGGTACCGATGTTCTGAGGTATCGGCCTCGGTTAGCCGTTTGGGTTTGATACTGATATTGGTGATGATTTCAAGGGAGGGCATGGGTGGCAGCAATGCCGACGCCATCTGCATTAGCCCTGATGTCATTCCAGCAACTGGTGTCGATGTCGGTATCGGAAAGAGTATTGACGGGCTGGTGTCTGGAGCCAAGGAGAGCTGCTAAGCTCCGCTCAATGACCAGTATGCGCTGGTCTATCGAGGTTGCCAATGCTTGGATATCGATCGCGGGTACTTATACTACCATCCCAGAGCATGGCACCAGTAGCTATCTAGAGGTTGAGACCTCAGGAGCATTCTGGAACCCCTCTGTGGCTTTGGAGGACAAGGCCTCCCACCGGGGCTGTTTGGCAAGCAAATCCACCTCCAATGCAACGCCCGAGGGATCTCGATGCTCTGAGCGAGATCTACCCCTGGAGGTTTTGTCCTGCTTCAATGCAGACTTGTGCTTAGACTTTGAGGATACCTGGGATCCATGAGAGAAGGATGAGGCCCTCAACAAAGTGGACGCCAATCATACCACATCCGAGGTGAAGTGTTCCAAATTTAGAAGCCCGGTTTTGTAGGCCTCGCCATGTCATTTTCTGACAGAGGGGACAATCTTTTGGCTGGTGGTCTGGGCTGAGGCATTTTAAACAGTCATGTGTGTCAGTTGCTGAGATGGTGCTGGCACACTTAGAACATTTTCTGAAACCACTAGCTGGTTTCTCTATGCCTTCGAAGGATGGAAAGGCTAGGGTAGGGGGGGTTGTAAAGGAAAAACTAATATTTAAAAGAAAAAGAAAAGAATAATGGAATTGGTGATGTCTTCAACAGTGCCGGCGTTGACGGGAAGGCAACACTATCCACAAAAAGAGAAGTTTTTCTGCAGTGGCAGGTTTTGCTTCCTGCTGGCTCCACAGAAAACGAAGAACTGAAGAGAGAGAGTTGGGAAGGCAGGAAAGTAGTCGCGCAGGCGCAGTAGAGTGCTCCTAAAAGCTTTCCTATTGGACACTGGGAGCATTCCTGCGCGAGCTCTGTCGTTACAGACATCACCCATATGTGAAGACTACATTCCTGCTTGTTCCTGGAGATTAAATTTTACAAACCTGATAATTCAGGATTCAAAGAAAGTATCTATCCTGCTCGACTATTCCAGACAAGTAGCTTATGCTCCCTTCCCAGCCGGTGGAAGCAGACCTGAAAAACTTTCAGAGATGTCATCACTTGGTATATCATCTGGTGCAGCACTGAGAAAAGCCAGTAAGACACTTACCCAGCAGTAAGCAAGGCTGAAAAACCTTGCCACAATAAAACATGAGGAAGCCTTTGGCTTTCTTACTATAAAAAATTGGAGTTGAACCATGAGACTGACTAAGCCTTTTACAGCATCTGAACCCCCAGACCTGCAGAAAGTGTTTCAAGTACCGATAGAGACCATGAGATCAAAAAAGCAGCAGATTTTCCAAACTGCCTTAAGAGTCTTCCAGGGCAGGTCCTAGATTGATCTAACAGGATTCAAGGAAAGTAAATTCAGGTATGTAAAATTTAACCTTATTAGCCTGCTAAACCAGCCCGGACAATTGTGATGTACCCAAGCAGTGAGGACCCAAGATAAGAGCAAGACGACACTCAGGACAAACTAGCCACCAAAGGCACCATATGTACCAAGCCCCATGAGCATCCTCTATGCAAAGGCATTCATGAAGACCAGGAAGCCTCTTCAGGAATGTCTCCTGGAGACACCAGAGCGCACTGTGCCAAGGAGGCCTGCAAACAGTGAAGTGAGCGCCGAACCACTCCAGCATTCACTTACCAGCCAAAACATACACCGACTTAATGTCCTCTTAAGGCCAGCAAAGAATAGAGGATTGACCTCTACCAATTCTTTCCTCTCATTGTCAAGGAGGAAAGAAAGGATTTCGGCCAGCGGAAGGAATTCACAAATGTCATGTATCTGCACAACACCTCTGCATATCCAGCAGACAACACGAGAGATACTTCTGAAGATTCTTTTCTGAGGAAGGAAGGAACAGGCTGGTCATGACAAGAAAAAAAGGGGCCACAATCTAGAGAGAAGGATAGCATATATCTCAAAACACAAGACGCTGTTGAAAGACCAGAATGGTTCTCTGAAAGACAACAGATGCAAAATGGCTACCACGTGATGGGTATTGGAGTCCCTAAGAAGCCACCGTAAGAAGCCAACTTTGTAGGGAGGGCCTCACATATGGGCTCAAGGAAGGGCCCTCTCTGTTCTCTTCACCTCAGAAAGAGTATTTGAGGCTCAACCAGACACCCAAGCAGACAGAACCGCTCCACTCCTGAGGGAGCAGGTAACAGAGGAATCCCTTGGATGCAACTACTGTAGCAACACAAGGCCACACTCCAAACCTTGAGAATTTAGGACCATGCCCTGGTCCAAACTGGACTGCCATCAGAGTCCTGAGAAGCTAAGGCCTTAGAGGCCCATCGGGCCATTAGTAGGGAGACTATTACTGCTCCAGAGCAGCCCTTCTTGGATTCTTTTGCCACACAAAGACCAGGTCATAAGCAAAAAGGAACCAGGAACCTGCATCATCAGGATCCTTCACCATGGTAGGCCCAACTCCTAGGGTAACAATAAAGAGAGGAGAATGCCCCTAAGATCACCCTGGTCTGTACCCTGGCCTAGGAGGCCATTTAGTGCCACTAGGATCCCCAGTCCTGGAAAGGCCCAAAACATGCATAAAGAACAGTTCACCCAAGGACAGGAAGGGCGACAAAGCATCCCTTTCCAGGCCACACTCGAAAGAGGGTAACCAAGGCTGCCATATGCAGGTCATTCCCGAGGCTGAAACAGCTCCATCTATTGGCATCCACCTGAGTGGCCATCAAGTGGAGCACTAGAGGGGCCTGTCTTCATACTATGAGGTTGCACATGAGAGAGCAGGGCTCTCACTTCACGTGGGCCTGCGAACTTCCAACGCAGAAAAGTGGCTTGCAGGTTGTTGAAAGGGCAAGCAGACAGGGCAAGCAGATGCTTCTCTGTCCAAACACTACCATTCCACAACCTCTAGATCCACTCCAACCACACAAACCTTTCCCTGTTGATGGACTCACACCACCGCCAGGGAAGCCCTGAGAACGCACAGCCCACTTTGCCATTAGAAGAGGCCTGACCCTCTCTACAGCCAAACTGCTCACTCTAGCAGTGGAATCTTCAGTAGAAGATTGCACTGGAGGCCTCCTGAGGGGAGGCCAGACCCCCTGGGCCAACAGGCCCAAGCAATGCACCCCCAGCCCTACAGACCTGGATCCAAGATGAGAAGCACTCCACCTTGTGCTTCCAATGGTACTCTGGCCATCAAATAACAGAATGCGACCAAACACTTCCACTGCACCCAGATATCCAGAGGACAGGAAGGGACTGGTTGAATGATGGGAAACATGAAACGCAGATGGTTAGCAGGAGCTCTGCAGTGAGGACAGATATACCATGGTCCAAGAAATCAGCTCCAAGGTCGATATCAGGCCCAGAGAGCCTCAGAAGTCCCAGACCTGTGGAGGTGATTGAGAATCGCATGCAGAGAGTTAGCTGAAGCTTGAATAAGTTTTATGTTGTAAGGAATTTATCTCAGAAGAATAACAAAGCAACTCTCGGGTACAAGAAATCCTGAGAGAGAACCAGGCTGTTCTAAAGTCGGGCAATCATCAACCCCAGCTTTTCCAGCCAGAGCTCACCTGGCCCATGTCGTGACTGGCCTTCACCAAGGAGACCAAGCTGACCAGCCCAATGTCCAGGTGTAGGCCATTGGGCCCACTACCACCACTACTAGCTTGGAAAGGTATGGGGAGCCATGTCTAAGTCAAAGATAAGGCCCGGCACTAAAGAGGCGGGCAAGAACACAGAAGCAAAGAAACAGGTGATGCTGTTGCACCCTGGAAAAGCAATCCATGTCATGACGAGGTCCAGGAGGTGAGAAGCACCCCGCATCTGACTGCTGCGAGGACAGACCCAAAGGACCTCATAGAAAAAAGGAGAGACAGTTTGAAACAACTAGCTCTAAGTCCAGAGCATACTAAACAAAATCTCCCTTCCTGAGTACTCATGCACCAGGGATAACTTACCTGACCCCACAACCTAGGGCACAGGAAAAATAACCTGCCATTACAGGAGATTCTGCAGAGCTTCCAAAAACAATCACCCACATAAGCAGAGTGCCACAGGGAAACTATATTGGGGAGACTCATATATGCAGTGCCGCAATACACATATGCACATCAGAATTCCCAGGCTGACATGAACCAGCCCTTGCGTGATAGAAGGCAGGCAACTTGTAGGAAGGACTAACCCCTCTCTGACCTTGCCAAAGTCCTCAAAAGGGACAGCCAGCCCTCACTGAGGGGGAATTACTGACTCCCAGAAAAAGCCTTGGAAGCAATTAGAGCATGGCAAAGGCTCCACCCAAACCACCCCTACTACCACTGAGGCCACAAAGGAATCACAGTAGCCAAGGGCATTTCAAGGCTCTATGCACAGCCACACAAAGCCCTTTGGCCCTTCTAGGCCAGTCTTTCAGGTGTCTCAGTGGGCAAGCTTCTCCCTCCCACCCCAGAGAGGACACGATGCTTAAAGGAAACTGTTCCTCTGTAGATTGGAGCTATGATCTGTCAACTAAGGGAAATGCCAGCCTATCAACTGGCCAATACCACCGCTACCATGGAGTTGGTAGACACTGACTAGACTTAACCAGCAGCAGCCACTTAGATGGCCTGTTGCAAGTCTCTTAGTATCCAGCAGGAGACTGGGCTTGACCAACTGGCCAAATGAATGCCAGGAGAACCAGGGAACAAACTTGCAATCTTGAGTAACCCAGGATCAGAGCCATATAGCTGGAGACTCAAGATTACAAGCAGAGGACCAAATCAGACCCTCAGCAGATGATTGGCCTCTAGGTGTGCCCCAGCACCACCCATGAGTCCATGGCAGCTAATGCCAAGTCTTTCTTAAGGACCTCAACGCTCCAAAATGAGACTCCTCATATGCAGCACCTTCCTCCACTGGGACAATCGTGCATTAGCAGGGCCAGCCCAAAGGTTTCTGCTGCCCCAAGCAGAAGCCCCAGCCGCACCGCCTCCCACCCACATGCTGAGCTGCGTTGCCACGCCTCTGCTGCCGCGGATTCCAGTGGTGGGGTTGGGGGGGGACAACTCGGCTTGGTAGTAGTGGCAGGCCATGTGCTTCGGCACACATCGTCTGCCGCTTCTGACCCCCCTCCAACACAACTTTGGGGGGTGAAAAATGGCAGGTCATGTGTGCTGAAGCACATGGCCTGCCATAGGCTCTGCCGCCGAGCCTAGCCTACCCCCAACCCCACCACCAGAATCAGTGGCAGCAAGGGAGGAGGGCGGCAGGCCATGTGTGCCAAAGCACATGGCCTGCCGTGGGCACCGTGCCACCCACAGAGGTCTTCCGCCCTAGGCAGCTGCCTAGGCCAACCTAGTGGATGGGCAGGCCCTGTGAATTAACCGAACTTCTACCCCATGGGCCCAAGAGCTGATCCCTTTCACCTCAGAGTTGAGGGAATGGTCAAGACAGAACCATAAGACCCCAATCTCCCTAACACCCTATGCCCTGCTGCACAGGGTCATAGAAAAATATAAAACACAGGAGGACACCAGATTCCCCAGGTAAGCAGGGGATCCACCTGCTAACCCCAACTGAAAGCTGGCTCCACATCCTACAGAGCGGCCATACTGTCCTAAAAGGGTATTAACAGGGTCCAGAGTTAAAATGGTAGATCACAAGGATCCAAACCGAACCCTGGGGGAACCACCATGCTGTACTCCTCAGACCTACCTTGTGAATGACAAGGCTTCTCTCAGTGCTGCACTAGATGATATAACAACTGATGACATTACTTAAAGGTTGCTCAAGTGTGCCTCCACCTGCTGGCAAAGGAGCATAACCTACTTGTCTGGACTGTCTAGCAAGATGATAAGGAAACAAAATTCAAATACTGTACATGGATAAAACGTCAAGCCAACTGCTTGGTTCTTACTCTTTACTTATACAGTACATGCAATACTGACACAGAGGATCATTATCTCTGACACACAAGTAAAGGTAGACTAATATGGCTTGATTTCTGGTGTAATGCAGTGCATTTTCTACATCTGAATCTCACTTGTACTTAAAGATTTCTACTGGGGATGCTGCTGATGTCACAGAACAAGATGATCGCTTAAACTGGAGCTCCGGCGGGCCGAAGGAGTAATAGGCTAAAACCCTCACCTTACAGCAGCGTGACGGACATCCCAACACCAATAGGAGCTGGAGAACGAGAGTGGATGGTGCAGAAAGTAGAAAAAGGTGACATCCGCAACTATACAATGTCTACGGTGAGCGCACCTCCACGAAAGCCGGCGAATAAAATGGTGGCAGTGACAGCGAAACCGGAAGACGTGGAAAGTACCAGCCCAGGCAAGAAAAAATCCACTGCTAAGGGAGAAGGGAGCAAAAAGACGCTACAACAGTAGCAGAAGATGGCGAAGTAGATTTGCAGAGTGAGATGAGAGCATGGTTCAGGGATTTAAAAGCAGATTTAAATCTAGTGCGGGAAGAACTAGTAAGTGGCATAGAAAGTGTGCACGCACACTTGGGAGATCTCGGACATCGCGTGGAGGAAGTGGAAACGTGCCTGGAAGGGCATGGAGAGGCCACTGCAGCACTAGAACAAAAATGGAAGGAGATGACACAACGGCAAATAGAGGATGAAGAAAAATTTGAGGATCTGGAAAACAGATCTAGATGACACAACCTTTGCTTCTGCGGGATATCTGAAAGGGAGCAGCACCAGGATTGTGCACAGGCGGTACAGAACATAATAAAGGCTTTGCTACAAAAAGAGGGTCTGGAGATAGAAGGGAGAGATCTACAGATCAACAGCCCACAGAGCACTGGGACCACCGGAGCAGGACAAAAATAGAGCCCGCGACATAATCGCATGTTTCCATGACTATGGATTAAGAACTGGTGGCTAGTAAGGCTAGGTTGCATGGATCTTTGCAATGCGAGAACAATACAGATCTAGCCCAGACAACCTTCAAAAGAGGAGAAATATGAGAGACATAATACAGAAACTACATAATGAAAATATTTGTTATGGATGGACATTCCCCTTTGGACTTTCTTTTACAATAAGGGGGAAGCGCTGGAGGTTATCGTGAAGAAGCAGTTTAGGCACTGGGGAAAGGGGGCATAACAGGACTGGCGAGAGAACCAGCAAAAGGGTAAATTAGACTTACCTGCTAATTGTGTTTCCTTAAGGAACTCCAGTCTAGTCCCGACCATAGAGTTGTCCACCTCTCACAGCAGCTTGGAGACTAAGAAACTTCACATCTTTTCTGATGTCACCAGTATAACCAGTCCGGATCCGCCTCCTCTGATCAGTACTCTATTGACAAAGCAGACTCACCGGAGCAACAAGTAAGCATCAACTATGTACCAGAACTGGACCTACCAACTCTAAACTACCGAAGGGAATTCTTAACACCCATTCAAGCCTCCCCCCCGGAACTCCTAAGGATACGTACATGCAAATACTGAGGCATCTTGTGCAACCTTTACAGAAAACAGCAGATGAACAAGAAACACTCCCCCAGGCACTAAACCCCTGTTGTCTTACCTGTCATCAGCGCTAACTGTCATTTCTTCCCCTTCAGGCTGACGAAGACACACAGGCAACCCGGGTGGGATACGGGACTAGACTGGAGTTCCTTAAGGAAACACAATTAGCAGGTAAGTCTAATTTACCCTTCCTTAACGTCCCTCCAGTCTAGTCCCGACCATAGAGTATGTACCAGAGCAGTACAGAAGTCAACGGGAGGGATCTGAGACCCCAGCCTGAAGAACCACTGACCCCACGCAAGTATCCCTTTGCGCTTGAACGTCCAGACGATAATGCTGGACAAAGGAATGCAAGGACGACCAGGTGGCTGCTTTACAAATGTCCAACGCTGGGACATACCGAAATTCCGCCCAAGAGGCCGCCTGAGCCCTAGTGGAATGGGCTCTCAGCCCCTCCAGAACCACCTTACCGCTGAGCAGATAAGCCGACGCTATAGCCCCCTTAATCCACCTGGCAATGGAGGCCTTCAACGCCGCCTCGCCCTTTCTAGGCCCCCCAAACAAGACAAAGAGCCTATCGGATTTGCGGAAACTCTCCGTCCGATGGAGATACTTCTTCAGAGCCAGACGAACGTCCAACAGATGTAACCTCTCCGCCTGGGAACCACTCGACTGGACGGAAAACACCGGCAACGAAATTACCTGGTTAACATGGAATGCAGAGACTACCTTCGGTAAAAAGGACGGCACAGCCTCAACACCACCTTAGAGTCCGAAAAACACAGATATGGCTTCCGACAGGATAAGGCCTGCAACTCTGAAATCCTATGAACCGAACATATTGCCACGGGAAACACCACTTTCAAAGTAAGATCCTTCAAGGAGGCCCTAGACAAGGGCTCAAACGGCTCCTTTTCTAACGCCTGCAAGACAGCGGGGAAGCTCCAATTGGGCACGATCTGCCTACGCACCGGCCTCAGTAACGACACCGCCCGTAGGAAGCGTCTAACATCCGGATGACCGCCCAACTGCCGTCCCCCTATCTTACCCCTGTAACACGACAACGCCGCCACCTGCACCCGCAAGGTAGCCGCTGCCAACCCTTTCTCTAGGCCATCCTGAAGGAATGCTAACACCTGCGGCAGGGAAGCCTGCAGAACCTTGCCCTGCCTCTCCGAACACCAAGCCTCAAACACCCGCCAAAAGCGAACGTAAGCCAGGGAGGTCAAACGCTTTCTCGCCTTCAACAATGTGGAGATCACCAAAGCCAAATAGCCTCTTTTCTTCAGTCTCGCCCTCTCAAGAGCCAAGCCGTAAGCGAGAACCGATCCACCTGAGGCATGCGTAGCGGACCCTGGGTCAACAGATCTGGACGACAAGGTAACCTCCACGGCTTGTCCACCACTAGGCGCTGAAGATCCGCATACCACGGCCTCCGACCAGAACGACCAGCCCCCTGTGCCACTCGATGCGTTGTACCACCCGACCGATTAACACCCACGGTGGAAACACGTACAGAAGGCGCTCTTCCAGCCATGCCTGGATGAGAGCATCCAAGCCCTCCGACATCCTTTCTCTGCACCTGCTGAAAAACCGACTGGCCTTGGACGAGTGAAAGGTTGCCATGAGGTCCATTACCGGCGCTCCACACCGGCGCACCAGCAAATCGAACACTTCCTGATTTAGGACCCACTCCCCCGGATCCACCTGCACTCGACTCAGAAAATCGGCCTGCACGTTGTCCACCCCTGCCACATGCACGGCCGACACCGCCAGAAGATTCTCTTCGGCCCACTCGAACAGCTGCTCGGCCTCTGCTTCCAGCGGAATACTGCTGGTTCCTCCTTGCCGATTTATGTAAGCCACTGCTGTCGCATTGTCGGAGAACACACGCACCACTGTCCCCTGCCGAAACTGAATCAGCGCTAAGCGTACCGCCCTCAACTCTAGTCGATTGATCGACCAAGACCGCTCCTCCTCGGACCAGCGTCCCTGTGCGAGCCGTCCCTGAAAATGAGCTCCCCAGCCGGAGAGACTGGCATCCGTTGTCAAGGGCTGCCACCCCGGAACTTCCAAAGGCATCCCCTTCTCCAGACATCCAGGGTGAAGCCACAATTGCAGGGCTCTTCTTGTCTCCGGCGGGCACGGCAACCTCCTTGCAAGTGGGTCTAACTGATGAGACCACCGTCTGAGCAAAGCCCTCTGCAGCGGTCTCATATGAGCCCGCGCCCATGGCACCAGCTCTAGCGTGGCCGCCATGGTCCCGAGCAACTGCAGATACTGCCACGCCGTGGGGGCCTGGCTGCGCAAGAACCTCCTCACCAGACGGCGCAAGCCGACCACTCTTACCCACGGCAGGAAGACTCTCCCTGCTCCGGTATCGAAGCGAGCCCCCAAGTACTCCAGCTCCTGCGTCGAAACCAACTTGCTCTTCACCACGTTGACAACCCAACCGAGACTCTGCAAGAACGACACCACCTTGCCTGTAGCTGCCTCGCTTTCTGATTTCGACTTTGCCCGGATGAGCCAATCGTCCAAGTACGGGTGCACCAGAACACCCTCCTTTCTCAACACCGCAGCTACCACCACCATGACCTTCGTGAACATTTGTGGTGCCGTAGCCAGCCCGAACGGCAAAGCCCAGAACTGGAAAATGCCCCAGTGGCACTGCAAACCGGAGAAACATCTGATGCTCCTCTCTGATCGGAATATGGAGATAGGCCTCGGACAGATCTAAAGACGTAAGCCACTCCCCTGTTCTTACAGCCAGAATGACCGACCGCAGAGTCTCCATGCAAAAATGAGACACCCGAAGGCAACGATTTACGCCCTTGAGATCGAGAATTGGGCGAAAGGTTCCTTCCTTCTTCGGGACGACGAAGTAAATTGAGTATCGACCTAATCCGCATTGGGGCGGGGGCACGCGCATCACAGCTCGTAGCTCCAACAGCCTCTCTACCGTAGCCTTGACCGCGGCGGCCTTGACCGGCGCCCTGCAGGGAGAGCACACAAACAGGTCTCTTACTGGACGTCGTAATTCCAGGGCATACCCTTCCCGAATGACCTCCAAGACCCACTGGTCGGTCGTAACCTTGGCCCAGGCGTAGTAAAACTCCCGCAGCTGACCGCCTACGGGCACCGACACCTGAGCCAGCCAACCTTCATTGTGACTTTCGCAGGTTGGAAGCAGCGGAGGAAGAAGCCCCGAAGCCCCTCCCTGCCCCCCGAAAGCCACAAAATCCTTGATTCTTGTAGGGAAAGCGCCCTCTCTGCGCCTGACCAAACCTAGGACCCCTGAACTTACAAAACTCCCTCTGCTGGCCTTTGGCCGTGGGAACCGATCGACCGGGTTTCAGCTTATCCTCCGGCAGCCGACCTCCCTTAGACTCGCCGAGGTCCTTGACTAACTTCTCCAGGTCTTCTCCAAAAAGTAGCTTCCCCTGAAACAGCAACTTACTAAGCCGAGCCTTAGACGAAGCATCTGCTGCCCAATTGCGGAGCCAGAGATAATGTCGCGCCGCAACTGAGGAGGCCATACTCTTAGACAGTGCCCGAATGAGATCATAATGAATATCTGCGAGGTAAGCCGTCCCAGACTCCAGTCTGGCCGCCTCCCCCGAACTGTCCTCCTCACCGTTACCCAGCACTCTCTGCGACCATCGTAGACAGGCCCGTGCTACCCAAGCGCCACAGATCGCAGCATGCACCGCCAGTGCATTGACTTCAAAAACCTGCTTCAACAAGGAATCCAACTTCCAATCCTGGGCATCCTTGAGCGCCGCACTGCCTTCCACCGGGATCGTAGTCTTCTTGGTTACAGCCGACACCGCGGTGTCCACTCTAAGCGACTTAAACACTTCTCGATCTTGATCCAGTAGAGGGTACAGACTGCCCATCACCCTGGAGTCTTTCAGTGACGCCTCCGGCGCATCCCACTCTTCCTGAATCATCTCCCAGATCACTCTGTGGACCGGGAACGCTTTCTGCGTCTTCAGAAAAACCTGGAGCAACGGATCCTCCAGGGTAGCATCCTCAGGGGGAGCCGGCGCCGGCATGTTCAGTGCCTTCAAAGTCTCAGTAATGAGCGCTGGGAGCTCTTCTCAGCGAAACACCCGGACGACACTAGCTTGCTCTTCTCTATCCACGATCTCTCCTTCCTCCAGCTCGTCTTCGAGGTCGAAATCGCGGTCCCCGTCCTCCGAGCGCAAATCTACCGAGTTCCCTCCCAGCTCCCCAGGCACATCCTCCGTCCTGGCCTTCTTCGCTGAAGCCTTGAACCCCCCTGCACTCAAGGGCGAAACGGGCCGCTTGCATTCCCGGTCCCTATCCGCAGGGAGTGGAGCCAGGGATTCCCGTGACCCCCCAAAGTCCTGCTGTATGAGGGCCACAAACTGCGGCGAGAAAATCGCAGATAAACCCCCTGGCAAGGGGTCTTGCTGTGCCGGGAAGTCTGGGGCTGACGAAGGCCCCGCCACGGGCTCCCGCGCCGGCTCCCAGCCAGGCTGCTCCTGCGAGGCTACCAGGTCTCCCTGCCCAGCAGCCCCATCCCCCAAAGAATGCTCCATAACCTTAGCCTCGTGCACACAGCGCTTGCAGATGCCCGCTTCAGAGAGGGACCCTCTCTTGGAACCGCAGAGTAGGCAATGGGGCCTAGACGGCATCCCAAGCTCCTTACCGTTTTTTTTTTTGTTTTGTTTTGTTTTGTTTTTTTACTCACGTCGCCGCCAGACCCCTCTGGCAACTCGCCCCTGCAAATATTTTTCCAAATCGAGGCTTCCTGAGCGCGGTCGAAGCAGCCCCAAGGAGTTCCCCGGTAAAACAGACTGCAAAGACTAGAGTGGCGGTTTCCCGCGCCGCGCACCACGGCCTGCCAAACTGAGGCGGTGCAGATTCCCGCCGAATCCTCTACTCGATCCCCCACCCAAGAAAAGGGAATCAGAGACGGGATCCTCTGCTTACCTGAAGCCTAATGTTCAGCTTCTCATCCCGTGCTGCAGGCTCCGGCACTGTCAGCCAAGCCCAGCCACGGAGAGGACTGCTTGTCTGCCTGCTGCGATTGCAGTGTTTGCGGTTCCAACGTCGGTCTCTAAGCACTGATAGGCACCATTTCTGCATGCGCTAGAGACCCGACTCTTCCGGCTGTCGTCCCCCCCACCGGGCTGCCCTGTCAGAACTCTCCTTTTGAGTAATCAGACCAGAGCCCTCAGCAGAGGCAACAGAAAGGCCTATGGTAAAAGAGAGGGGGGGGAGGGGGGAAAAGAGGAGATGAGCAAAAAACACCTCAGCACCGGATCTACCGACTGCCACCGAACTCCCAAGGGATAAGCAAACTGAATAACAGACCAAACCCTTTATCTACACTAGAAAATCTTAATTGTTCCTCCAAGTGAGCAAGACCCCCTGGCCCACCAAACCTCCAGCTGCTTGGAGACTGAGAGAACTGATCAGAGGAGGCGGATCCGGACTGGTTATACTGGTGACATCAGAAAAGATGTGAAGTTTCTCAGTCTCCAATCTGCTGTGAGAGGTGGACAACTCTATGGTCGGGACTAGACTGGAGGGACGTTAAGGAAGAACCCCTTTCTCCCAGGAGAGAACTGCCTCGATGGCAAAGAGTAAATTATGGGAGAAGGAGACTACATCGCCAACCTGGGACCACAGAAACTGATGTGGAAGAACTGACATGACCATAATGAGGGGCTTGCTGTGACCCTGGGCAGCTTTGGACACTCTAGAGCCAGAGATATATGAATAAATAAACCAGGCAACATATGGGGTGAGTAACTTGATGTGTGCTATGACTCCTGAAGACACGGGGGAGCAGGGAGGGGAACAAAAAGGGGAAGAGTGTGAAGGGTTGTTGATAAAGTTGTTTAGGTTAAAGAAATATTGGTAGGATTGGAGAGGGCGGATGAGAGGATGGGGAGGATGAGGAAGGAAGAGAGGGAGGGGAGAAGGAATGAGAAGATGGGGCGTGGGGAGGGGGGAACATGCCTGTCCATCTTGTCACTATGACGGCAACCTCAAGGCACCCAAAATGGTTGTTGGAGGGCATAGGGGAAGAGAAGGGGGAAGGGAGGGTGAGACGATCACTGCAGGGGGAGGGAGGTATTGAAAGCTAACAATGTCTGGGGTGCAGAGCCTGGTGTCTGGTCAAGATGGACGTGTAAGAGCGGTGCTCCGGAGGGCAATTGACAAGAATCCTGATTTCTGCAATATTTAAACAAATAGTTCTTACCTACTTGGATACCATTCGACCCCGGCTATGTCGGGCTCTAAACAGATGCAGTTGGATTTCCAAGTATCTCAAAATGCTAGCGCAAAGAGAACCAAGACGGAACCTCTCTCACCTCACAAGATGGCAGTCATTCGAGAAGGTCCTGAGACCTCGCAGGAGATCTTGGATGAGATTCGGGCAAAGAGTTGGTCAAAGCTAATGGAGAATCGCTCTGTGCAATGCAGGAAGATATCAACGCTTTGAGAGCCTCTTTGGAGTCAAATACGGCTTGTTTGGAGAAGGTAGAGAAGGTGGTGATGTCACATGGGGAGAGGCTCAAGGCCATTGAGGAACAGGCCAAGTTGATACGTTCACTGCAAAGGGAGGTGGAAGACGGTGACAATCGCTCTCGGTGGAACAACATAAGAATCCTAGGAGTTCCTGAGGGAGCAGAAGGTCATGATATGATATCATTTCTGCAGGCCATGATTCCAGGTATATTAAGGTTGCATTTCAATATGCCGTTCGAGATCGAGCGTGCCCAGAGAGTGCCTACTCAGTCCCTGGTCACGGGCAAACGTCCACGCCCAATTATCTTGAAAGTGCTACGTTTTCAGCAAGTATTGCAAATAATGGGAGCAGCCAAAACACTTTCAGCCTTGGAATATCAAGATCATAAACTCCTGTTCTTCCCGAACTTCGCAAAGGCGACAGTGGATTGGAGAAGGAGTCTTTTGGCGCTGCATCCAGCTTGGTTCAACTGAAGGCCCGTTTTGGACTGTTATATCCTGCCTGCATGAAAGTCATACTGCACAACCAGACCAAAACTTTTGATGATCATGGAGATCTATGCGCATTTCTGGAGGATAAGGAGTCAGCGGTGATGCGGTGAAGGTTATATTACATCTTCTACTTGCTACAGTCTGAGGGCGCTTACTATCATTTATTTATTTATTTATTTTTATTTATTTACATTCTCTTATATACCACGCTATTCTGCATCAGTGCGGTTTACATTGAACAAACTGAAATTACATTAAACAGGGCATTATAGCTTGGAGATAACTATTTTACAGGGAACATGGGCTATGGAGGGTTAAGTGGCTTGCCCAAGACCATAAGGAGCACCTGTGGGACTAGAAACCCCAGTCCTTCCGGCCCAAGGTTGCTGTCCTCTAGTGGGATTTGAACCCCCGACCTTCCGGCCTGAAGTACTTTGCCCCAACCACTAGGCCACTCCTCCACTCCATCATGGGCGCTTAACCGGTCTGAGATCCGTGTGAAGGAAATGTTTTGGTAGAATTAGGTGTGTTATTGCGTTTGATCAAATAATGGGGCCTTTTTTTTTCTTTTCTTCTCTCTTTGGGCTATAGATACAGCCATACTTTAAAAGCGCTTAGGAAATTTTTCTACAGTATAAAACTAAATGCTACATTTTGATCTGTTTCTGCAACATATGATTATTAATTCGGAGCTATATTGTCAATATGCTCTCTTTAAGATTTTGTGTAACCGAATGTTAAGGGCATTAACAATCTTTGCTAAGAGGAATGGTTCCCTCTGAATGGTAGGAAAGAAAGTGCCGACATCTTATTGCTGCAGGAGACGCATTTGAAGGTAAGGGAGTTGCTGTAGTCAGAGATCCAAGCCCTATTTTAAGCATTTTCAGCTACCCATCATAAGATTAATGGAGTGGGCATATTAGCATGGATAGCTGTATCCCCATGGTTTTAAAATCCACGTGCTGTCTCTTCCTATCTTCCAAGGGACTTTGTTCGCTCTAGTTATATACAGTAATGTGGTCATCGGTCTGTTTCTTGGTGGGGTCGTCTTGAAGATATAGATATGTCTATCACTCCTAAAGTGAATTATGTCATAGGAATATTACCAGTCTTCCTTACAAGGGAAGTGTAGTATCAAAGTGATAGAACTCTAGTTCAACGTTTATGGAGAATTAACTGCCTAGATTTGTTCTTTGGAAGATAGGGTTTTCTTGAGAGAAAGGGGGATATGTCTTCCTAGTTCTTTGGCCTAATACTATAGCGTTTGCAGAGGCAAGGTTCAGGGGACCGTAGGCATACGTTTAATATACTGCTGAGATTAAGGGTCGGTTTCAGCGAGCAGATGTCAGCACTTTGAGGCAGGTGGTATAGGACTGTCCTAACATTCAGTTTTATTGATTTTTTAATATGGAACCATATTAGGGTGGTGTTGGGATTCAGGGCCACTCTCTCCTGATTTGGAGTCGTTTTTCAATTAGTAATTGGCAGATTGTCTTATAGAAGGAATGTCTGTCTGAATTAGCTCTATGTTGGGAGTGGCCCTGTGTCCATTATCTCTAACTGGAAACATATAATAGATCTTGGTTGAGGCCTATGGTGGTATACCTGTACCTATGCTACTCATGGGTGCAAATACCATAATGTAGCAGTTTCTCTTACATCCTCCTCTTTCTTAAGTGGAAGGGGTTACCAGACAAATCTCCTTATTTCTCTGTAGTATAATGTTTGTCCTTCTATAGCCCTCTGCAGGCCTTGCAGGCTTGCAGATGTTTTATGTTCCTTTCATTTGGCCCTTAATGATCACATGATAATGGGGAGGGACAGGGTGGAGTGGGCTGTGTTCAGCCTTTGACTGTCTCATTTTCCAGAGAAAGATTGCGTATTTTAATTTACTGTAACTTGGTTTTCTCTTTTGTTTGTATTTTGTTGGAAAATATAAATAAGGAAATTAAAAAAAAAAAAGCTAACAATGTCTGCACTTAAAGTGGTATCCTTAAATGTCCAGGGTTTAAACTCACCCATCAAAAGACAAAAATTATATAAGGAAATGGGAAGGCTAAAGGCTACCATTGTCCTACTACTACTACTACTATTTAGCACTTATATAGCGTCACGCACGCAGCACTGTACATTCAAACATACAAGAGACAGTCCCTGCTCAACAGAGTCTTGCTCATCAGAGCTTACACTCTAGTCTAGTCGCAGCAATACAGGGCATAAGTCAAATCGGTGCAAGGCACAGTATGGTCTTTACAATTTGGTCATGAAAATTGACGGGGGTTAAGTTAAGATGAGGATAGAAGTCAGGATCTGAACGCGACAGTGAAGAGGTGGGTCTTCAACCTAGATTTGAAGAGGGTCAGGGAGGGTGCCTGGCATATAGGCACAGGTAGGCTGTTCCAGGCGTAAAGTGCAGCAAGATGAAAGGAGCGAAGTCGGGAATTAGCGGTGCGAGTGAAAGGCCTAGATAGAAATAATTTGCTAGCGGAGCGAAGTTCCCGAAAGGGGGAGTAGGGAGAGATGAGAGATGAGAGGTATTGAGGGGCCGTAGAGTGAATGCATTTATAGGTCAGTAGGAGAAGTTTGAATTGGATGCGGAATTGGATAGGGAGCCAGTGAAGCGACTTGAGAAGAGGAGTAATGTGGGCATGGCGAGGCTGACGGAAGATTAGTCGAGCCGCGTAATTTTGTATAGATTGAAGGGGAAGGAGATAGCTCACGGGGAGACCAGCAAGACGTAGGTTGCAGTAGTCGAGGCGAGAGGAGATTAAGGAGTAGATAAGTGTTTTGCTAGTGTATTCAGAAAGGAAGGGGTGGACTTTGCTAATGTTGTAGAGAAAAAAGCGGCAGGTCTTAGCTACGAGCTGGATATGTGCGGAGAAGGAGAGGGAGGTGTCAAAGATAACCCCCAGATTGCGGGCCGAGGGAACAGGAAGGATAGTGGATCCATCCACAGAGACTGAGAAAGGGGGAAGAGGAGGGGAGGAGTTGGGGGGAAAGACAAGGAGTTCAGTCTTGGCCATGTTCAATTTCAATCGGCGATGAGACATCCAGGCAGCAATGTCAGAAAGGCAAGCAGAGATCTTGGTCTGGATTGCTGGAGAGATATTAGGTTTGGAGAGGTAGATTTGGGAGTCATCGGCATAGAGATGGTACTGAAAGCCATGGGAGGAGATAAGCGCGCCAAGGGTTTGGGTATAGAGAGAGAAAAGGAGGGGGCCCAAGAACGGATCCCTGGGGTACACCAACATGGAGCGGGGTAGGAGAGAAAGAGGAGCCACCAGAACATACACTAAAGGAGCGATGGGAGAGGTAGGAGGAGAACCAGATATGTACGGAGCCCTTGAAACCAAGGGAGGAGAGGGTGGTGAGGAGAAGATTGTGGTCAACAGTGTCAAAGGCAGCAGAGAGGTCAAGAAGGATGAGGATAGAGTAGAGGCCTTAAGATTTAGGAACAAGTCATTGGAGACTTTTGTAAGCGCTGTTTCAGTGGAGTGTAAGGGACGGAAGCCAGATTGTAGTGGGTCCAGGAGGGTCTGGGAGGTGAGGAAGACAAGGCAGCGGCAGTGGACTGCTCGTTCTAGTAGTTTAGATATGATACAGAGGGCAAATATGTATGCCCCTAATGGGTCTCAAGGCTCCTTTTTTGAGGTGGGTAGACAGATAGATACATAACTCGGGGGAGGGATTAATCCTCATGGGGGGGACCTGAATATAACCTGGGACCCCCGAAGAGACTCTACCGGGAGGGGGAGTTCAGGAAGACTGACAGGACTCGCTTTAAGAAATTTGGGCGTAATTTGGCAGTGGTGGATATCTGGGGTATACTCCACCAGGAAGATGGCAGTTTACATACTACTTCCACGTCCATGGCATGTACTCACACATTGACATGCTATGGGTGAGCAGGGAGGGTGTCTCGAGGGTAAAGAAGGAGGAGATAGACGCTATAACATGGTCAGACCACGTGTCCACTGAAGTGGATCTAGAATGTCAAATGGAGGAAGGGGAAACCAAATTCTGGTGGTTGAATAAGCTTTATTAAATGAGTTGGTGGTTAGCGATGTGGAAAAGTGTATTCAGGACTATTTTGCAATGAACAACAATGGGGAAGTAGACTGGACCATGGTGTGGGATGGTTTTAAGGCAACACTAATAGGGGTCTTACTAAAGTGGGGGGCACGGGCGAAAAAGGAGAGAGAGGAGAAATTAATACAGCTATGCGGTCAGCTCCTGAATGCAATGGAAGAGGAAGTGAGGGACCTGAGGAGGAGACATAATGGAAGAGTGTTTGCCTTGAGGACCTAAATAAACGCGACAGAATCAGAGGATATTTTCCATAACATGCAAATGGTCAGGCAGGCATTTTTAGAAGGGGGCAACAAGGGTGAGTGTTACCTAGCAAGACAGCTTAGACAACAGAGAGCAAGGGCACAGATCACGGTAGTGAAAGGTACTAGGGGGCAATTGGTTACCAAAGGGGAAGCATTACATAAGGATTTTGAAGCGTTCTACAAAATAATATGCGCAGCTCCAACCCCTCCCCCCCAAGGAAAATATTGAGAGCTTCCTGGCATCAATCCCACTCAATAAATTAGAAAAAGATGTGAGGGAAATGCTCGATGGTAAGATTGATGTACAGGAGGTAAGGAAGGTAATACAGGGTCTGAAGCTGGAAAAGGCACCAGGCTTAGATGGACTAAAGCCCATTTCTATCGCAAATTTGGAGAGTTTAATGAAACACCTAGTGAAAATGTATAATCTACCTCGAGAGGGGGGAGGGTTGGCTGACATGATGGGATGAGCAGGTATAACTCTGCTATACAAAACTGGCAAGGATCCGTAGGCATGCACATCTTATCGCCCAATTCCCCTGCTCAATATCGACGCAAAGATCCTGGCAAAGGTTTTAGCAAATAGATTGAATTAGGTCATTCTGATATTGGTTAATGAGGACCAAGCAGGTTTTATGCCCAGTAGGCAGGTGGCTGATAATGTATGTAAAGTATTAAATCTTGTCTGGGTCGCACGGCAACATCCAGAACAGGCACTTACGCTGTCACTAGATGCGGAAAAAGCATTTGACCATGTCTCCTGGGACTTCATGTTCCAAGTATTAGCCAGAATGGGCTTTGGGGAGGGATTCCAGGGGTGGATCGGGCCCTATACAGGGCACCCAAAGCTTATGTTAAAAGGAACGAGACAGGGCTGTCCTCTTTCCCCACTATTGTTTGCACTTACTTTAAAACCATTAGCACCTAGGATTCGAATGAACAAGAATATCAGAGGAATAGCAGTTGGAAATAGAGATCATGGAATTACACTGTTTGCAGATATTATTTTAGCGGTAACGAAACCACAAGTTCCTCTACTCTTCATAATGTAGGAGTTCAGAGAATATGGTCGGCTATCAAGATTCAGGATAAACTGGTCTAAATCAGAGATCCTGGACATATCGATGACAGAGCTAACGTGGGACAAAATACAAAGGGAATACCCCTTCAAGGGGGCCATCAAGGGCATTCAGTACTTGGGGTCACTATAGAGAGAGAATTCAGATCTCTATAGGCAGAATTACCAACAGGTGGTGGGGAGTGTACTGCTACTACTACTACTGAGCATTTGTATAGCGCTACAAGACGTACGCAGCGCTGCAAAGACATGTAAGAGACAGTCCCTGCTCATCAGAGCTTACAATCTAGTCCAGACAGACAACACAGTAGGTGTAGACAGGGATACATCTAGGGGCAATGGTAAGGAAACACAAGGAGATCAGGTGAGTCAAGATCCAAAAACGGCAGCAAAGAGGTGAGTTTTCAGCCTGGATTTGAAAAGGGTCAGAGAAGCGCCTGACGTACAGACTCAGGTAGTTTGTTCCAGGTGTAAGCTGCAGCAAGGTGAAAGGAGCGAAGTCTGGAGTTAACAATAGAAGAGAAGGGCACAGATAAAAGTGATTTGCCAGAAGAGCGGAGTTCCCAAGGAGGGGTTGTAGGGAGAGATAAAAGAGGAAAGGTACTGAGGAGCTGCAGAATGAATGCACTTATAGGTCTGCAGGAGAAGTTTGAACTGCATGCAAAAATGAATAAGGAGCCAATGAAGTGACCTGAGAAGAGGAGTAATATGAGCATCATGAGGCTGGCAGAAGATTAGCCGCATAGCAGAGTGTTGAACAGATTGAAGGGGAGAGAGATGATTCCGCGGGAGACCAGCAAGGAGTAAGTTACAATAGTCAAGACCGGAGGTGATTAAGGAATGGATAAGGATCTTAGTAGTGCGTTCAGAAAGGAATGGGCGTATTTTGTTGATGTTAAAGAGAAAGAAACGGAAGGTCTTAGCTATCATGTGGATGTGTGTGGATAAGGAGAGAGAGGAGTCAAAGACGACCCCAAGGTTGTGAGCAGAGGAAACAGAAAGGAGTAGAGAGTTATCCAAAGAGAATGAGAAAGGAGGAAGAGGAGAGGAGGTTTTAGGGGGAAAAATAAGAATATTAGTTTTGGCCACGTTCAATTTCAAGCGACGGTGAGACATCCAAGCAGCAATGTCAGAAAGGCAGGCAGAGATCCGGGTCTGAATTACCAGAGAGATTTCAGGTGCAGAGAGGTAGATCTGGGAGTCATCAGCATAAAGATGGTACCGAAAGCCATGGGAAGAGTGAGAAGGGCTGCTCTGACGGTGGAGCCAGAACCATCTATCCTGGCTAACAGAAATTAGGCCTTACCTGCTAATTGTCTTTCCTGGAGATCTCTCCGGGCCAGTACAGGAACAAGAGGGTTGTCAACCTTCTCCAGCAACTGAGGACTGAAATCTGAAGTTTTGCAGACCTGGTATCTGGCTCCCCCTGCTGGTCGTTCCTCAGTCTACCCCTGTCTAAGCAGTTGAAGAAATATACCGAAAAATAAAATAAAACCAGGAACATAGCCAACCTATCAAGCAGTGAACATATGCTGCCCGCATTCCCTTATGGAAAGCAGCTACTGTGTAACTTCTGCAGTCTTTTTTTTTTTTTTTTATTACCACAAACTCTCCCTGAGGAAGCTCCAGAGACCCCCCGGGCTGACCTTTCCGAAACGCAACACTGCCGGTCGGGAAGCGCGACCTCCGACATCTAGAAGACAGCATCCCCCAGATGCAGCCGCGCAACTAGGAAAAACAGCAAAAAGCACCGGGTGGGTCCTGGACTGGCCCGGAGAGATCTCCAGGAAAGACAATTAGCAGGTAAGGCCTAATTTCTGTTTCCTGATCGTCTCTCCGGGCCAGTCCAGGAACAAGAGGGAAGTACCAGAGCAGTACCTAACCACGGGAGGGACCCGCAAGGCCCGCGATGACGGCCGAAGCCCCCACATTTGCGTCTGCCCTGGCCAAAATATCCAACCTGTAATGTTTTGCGAACGTGTGAAGGGACGACCAAGTAGCCGCCCGACAAATATCAGCAGGCAAAATCAAAGCATATTCGGCCCAGGACGCCGCCTGACTACGAGTAGAATGAGCGCGAAGCCCCTCCGGAGGGGCTTTCCCCTCTGCCTGATAGGCTGCCACAATCGCTTGCTTCACCCATCTAGCAATGGATGCCTTGGACGCTGCCTCACCCTTTTGAGGCCCTCCAAATAGTACGAATAATAATCTGTCTGTTCTACGAAACGGTTTAGTTCTCTTAAGGTATCTCTTGAGTAATCTGCCCAAATCCAATTTCTGCAACACGCCATCAATAGGCAGACCCTCCTTGATCCGAAAAGTGGGGAGCAAAATAGTCTGATTCAAATGAAACTTAGATACCACCTTGGGGAGAAACGAGGGAACGGTTCTCAACAGTACCCTTTCCTCCGAAAATTGAAGATATGGAGCCCTACAAGAAAGCGCTTGGAGATTCGAAATCCTCCTCGCCAAACACAACGCCACTAGGAAGGCCACCTTCCAAGAAAGTTCCCTGATCGTGATGTCTTTAGGCGGATGAAAAGGAGGGCGCGCCAAGGCCTCAAGAACCAGATTCAAATCCCAAGGTGGAACCACACTGCGAAGGGGGGGACGGATGTTCTGGACCGCCCGTAGGAACCGAAGCACATCTGGATGGGCGGACAGCCTAGCCCCCTTCACACCCCCTCGAAAGCATGAAATGGCCGCCAAGTGAACCCGGATGGTACTGAGGGCCAAAGCTTGATCTAGCCCGTCCTGCAGAAAGGACAGAACATGCGGCACTGAGGCGTCCCGCGGACGGACGCTCCGCTTCTCGCACCAAGATTCAAAGACTCACCACACTCGAACATAAGCCAGGGACGTCGACCTCCTGCGAGCCTGCAACATAGTGGCCACGACAGAAGCCGAATACCCCCGACGCATCAGCCTGTCCCTTTCAATAGCCAAGCCGTAAGAGAGAAGCGATCCATATTTGGCATGAGCAGGGGACCCTGAACCAGTAGGTACGCTCGTGAGGGCAGCCTCCAGGGGCGGTCTACGAGGAGACGAACTAGATCTGCATGCCACGCTCTCCGGGGCCAATCTGGCGCAATGAGAATCACTCGACCATGGTGGCTGGCTATCCGCCGAACCACCCTGCCTATCATTGGCCACGGTGGAAAGACATAAAGACCGCTGGCCGGCCACGGTTGAGCTAGACCGTCGAGACCTTCTGACATGCGCTCCCTGCGCCTGCTGAAAAATCTTTGGGCTTTGGCATTGCCGAAGGTGGCCATGAGGTCCATGACCGGCTGGCCCCATCTGAGGGTTAAGTCGTGAAAAACCGCCGCGTTCAACTCCCACTCTCCGGGATCCACTACATGTCGACTGAGAAAATCCGCTTGCACATTGTCCCGACCCGCAACATGCGCTGCCGAGAGAGCCACCAGATGCTCTTCCGCCCAGGACATGAGCTGCTGACTTTCCTCCAACAACACCGCACTGCCTGTCCCCCCTTGCCGGTTGATATAGGATACTGTCACTGCATTGTCCGAGAAGACTCGCACCGCTTTGTTCTCTATCAGAGGGCGAAACTCTTGGAGAGCTAAATAAACCGCTCTGAGTTCCAACAGGTTTATAGAACAATTTTGCACCTCCGGTGGCCAAACTCCCTGAGCCAAGCTCCCCAGACAATGAGCCCCCCAGCCCCCGAGGCTGGCATCGGTAGTGACTAGGACCCAGTCCGGCTGACGTAAGAGAACTCCCGCTCGCAGATGAACGGGATCCAACCACCACTGGAGACTGACGATGACACTGTGTAACCTGGGCAACTTGCAATCCAGAGGATGTTCCTGAGGCGACCATCTTGAAAGCAAAGCCTGTTGTAATGGCCGCATGTGGGCCCTCGCCCATGGCACCAGCTCCAAGGTCGCCGCCATGGAGCCCAGGAGCTGCAGATAACGCCACGCCGTTGGCGCTTTGAGCCGCAAGCACTTTTTCACTTGAGACAAGATCTTCTGCACCCTGCTCTCTGGTAGAAAAACCGCCCCTAACTCGGTATCGAAGATTGCCCCCAAGTAAAGGAGACACGTGACCAGCTGCAATTGGCTTTTGGCCTGGTTGATCACCCAACCAAGTTGTTCCAGAAGGCTCACCACCCGTGCCATGGCCGCCAGGGACTCCGACACGGACGGTGCCCGAATCAGCCAATCGTCGAGGTAAGGATGCACGAAGACACCCTCCCTTCGCAAGGCCGCTGCCACCACTACCATCACCTTCGTGAAGGTACGCGGCGCCGTAGCCAGGCCAAACGGTAAGGCTCGGAATTGGAAGTGTCCAGATGCACCGCAAAGCGTAGAAATTTCTGATGCTCTGGCCTTATCGGGATATGAAGATAGGCCTCCGTAAGGTCTATTGACGTCAACACCTCCATCGGTTGCACTGAGCAAAAGACAGAGCGAAGCGTCTCCATGCGGAAATGCGGAACGCGCAAACAACGGTGGACATTTTTGAGATCCAAAATAGGCCGAAAGGAACCCTCCTTCTTGGGTACCACAAAATAAATTGAGTACCGACCTAACCCTAATTGGTCTGGAGGAACCGGAACCACCGCCTGAAAACGTAACAACCGCCGAAGGGTCTGAGCTACTGCTGTGCGCTTCTCCGCCGAACCACATGGAGACACCACGAAAGCCTCTGACACCGGACGAGCGAACTCGAGGGAGTACCCTTCGCGAATAATTTCTAGGACCCACTGGTCAGAAGTTACGGTGGCCCAGGCAGACAGAAAGGCTTGAAGACGCCCCCCCCCACCGGGACGTCTGCCTGGACCAACCTCACTTCATTGCGGCTTTTTTGAGGAATTCTGCTGGGACCCGAAGTAACCTCTCCCGAAACCTCGAGCCCCACGAAAGGACTGCCCCCTGGCCAAAAACCGACCTCTCTGATATGGAGCAAACCGGGAACCCCGGAATCTGCGAAAATCTCGAGACGCCCCCCTGTGCACAGTGGCCGGTCTCAAAGGTTTCAGCCGATCCTCTGGAAGACGACCTCCTTTAGAATCCCCAAGATCCTTTACAATCTTTTCCAAAGCAGCCCCAAAAAGCAGCGAACCCTTGTAAGGAAGTTTACTGAGTCTCGCTTTGGAAGAGGCATCCGCCGCCCAATTCCGCAACCAAAGAAATCTCCTAGCTGCTACTACTGCTGCCATGGATTTGGCCGAAATCCGCACCAGATCGTAAAAGGTATCTGCCAGGTAAGCAGCCGCTGACTCTAGCTTTGCGCCTTCGTCCTGCTCGGGTCGGGAGAGAGAGCCCCCCTGAATCCAGCGAATGGATGCCCGGGAAACATACGCTCCACATATAGCCGCTCACAACGATAGGGCACAAGACTCGAAAGTCTGCTTTAACAAGGTCTCCAGCTTTCTATCCTGCAGATCCTTGAGGGCCGCACCGCCCTCCACCAGAATGGTCGTCTTCTTGGTGACCGCTGCCACTAAGGCATCCACCTTAGGCATTTTCAATAACTCTTGCTCCTCCTGCGGCAAAGGGTATAACCGGCCAATAGCCAGGGCTCCTCTCAACGAAGCCTCCGGACATTCCCACTCAGATTCTACCATCTGCTTCATGACTCTGCGTACTGGGAAACACCTTTGTTCCGTCTTAAACCCCTGCAGAAGGGGATCCTCTAAAGCAGGGGTCTCAAACACGCGGCCCGCGAGAGACCTTTGTGCGGCCCGCGATGCCCAGGAAAAAAAAAAACCGGCTTCGGCCCGCGATGCCCAGGAAAAAAAAAAAACCGGCTTCTGCTGCTGCTGCCGCCGCGGGAAAATTAAACTTTACAAAAAAGCTGGCTGCTGCCGCGGCGGTGGTAGCAGCAATATCGCAAGTCCCGCCCCCATCCCTTCCTGCTTGCCTTGCTTGTGAGTTCTTCTCTGCTTCGCGACTCTGTTAAGCTCGCCGGGGCAGATGGGAAATTTCCCATCTGCCCCGGCGAGCTTAAAAGAGTCGCGAGGGAGAAGCTCTCCCTT
The DNA here is from genome assembly GCA_033557465.1 of Ichthyophis bannanicus. Taxonomy (NCBI): domain Eukaryota; kingdom Metazoa; phylum Chordata; class Amphibia; order Gymnophiona; family Ichthyophiidae; genus Ichthyophis; species Ichthyophis bannanicus. The sequence continues at coordinate 1,372,199,051 of CM066032.1, read as the reverse complement.
CGCGGCTCTGAAAGCCGAAGCAGAGAAGAACTCACAAGCAAGGCAGGCAGGCAAGCAGGAAGGGATCTGCCGGGGGGAGGGAGGGAGGGAGGGAGGGAGTAGGACTTGATGTGGGCTGCTGGGGGGGAGCAGGACTTGATGTGGGCTGCTGGGGGGGGGGGAGCAGGACTTGATGTGGGCTGCGAGGGGGGGTGAGCAGGAGTTGAAGTGGGGAGCTGGGGGGGGGAGCAGGACTTGATGTTGGCTGCTGGGGGGGGAGCAGGACTTGATGTGGGCTGCTGGGGGGGGGGAGCAGGACTTGATGTGAGCTGCTGGGGGGGGGTAGGACTGGAAATGGGGTGATGGGGGTTAGGACTGGAGGTGGTCTGATTGGGGGGCTAAGACTGAAAATGGTGTTATGAGGGGGCTAAGAATGAAGATGGGGCGATGGAAGGGTTAGGCCTGGAAGTGGGCTGTTGGGGGGCTTAGGACCGATAATGGGCTATGGGGGGGGGGGGCTAGAACTGGTAATGGACTGGGGGGGGTGCTATGACTGGAAATGGGCCGAGTAGAAGGGGGAGCTTGAACTGCAAATAGCTGATGGGGACAGGGTCTTGGAATGGTAATGGGCTGAGTGGAAGGGGGCTTGGAAAGGAAATGGGCTGGGAGGGGAGGGAGCTAGGACTGGAAATGGGCTGATGATGCGGGGACTAGAAGGGAGCGGATGCTGGGTGGGGCAGGAGCTAGAAGGGAGTTGATGTTGGGGGACGATTAGAATGGGATGAGGCTGGGAGAGTGAAATGGAGAGGGGAAATATATTTAGTGTGGGAGGGAAGAAAAATCTACAATTGGCCGGGTATTGGGAGAGTAAGTGGGGATTGAGGATGGAGGGGTAAAATTTGAGTGGATGAAATAGGAATGAGGAAAGAGCAAAAGGAGAATGATTAGTATGTTAAAGCAGATGTAGAGAGAATGGAAAAAAACTAGGAAAGAAGAAAGGACAAATGGACAGCAGACGATGGAGAGTTAGCAGAAGACACGAAGAAACCAGAAGAAAGTGGCTGGAACAATTGCAACTGAAAAAAAAATGCACAAAAGGTAGAAAAATATCTCTTTATTTTGAATTTATTAACTGAAATATGTCAGCTCTTGGAAATGTGCATCTTTAACGTCTGCACTTTATTTAATACAAGAGGAAATCAATGTATAGTTTTATTTCTACAGTGTTGTACATTCTAAGTTTGGCTTTTGGGGTTCCCAGTTTAATTGTCTTCCTGTTTCTAAATTGTGATTCCTTGTTTGGTGATGGTGTATGTTCTGCATGTGTAACTGAGCTGAGGTATTCTGTTTATGTAATTCCTATTTGACATTGCCACTTGTTCTCTTTCCCGAGTAGGTCATGTATTGTTATTCTCTGAAATGTGTTGATTTAATATTTGCAGTGTTGCCTTTTGATAGTTAGGGTATGGTGCTTTGTGAGTCCTGGTAGTGCTGTTAGGACACGGCAGGTTTGCTATGGGTTCTAAATGAGCAGTGTTTCTAGTAGTTCCTAATGTGCCTGGTGGTTGGCACTGGTTTATAGTAATGTAGAAATCTTTTAGTCTTTCTTTATCCATACACTCATTAAGAGGCATGTTTACTAAAAGTTAGTGTATGGTAACATTATGCAAATATTTATGCAAATGTGCCCTTATGCAAATGATGCCCTTATGCAAATGAGGCCTGCGTCTTGTGCGGCCCCCGGGTTACTCTACAAGTCCTCATTTGGCCCTCAAAGCAATTTGAGTTTGAGACCCCTGCTCTAAAGGCTCTTCCTGAGCCGCTGGCAACGCAATATTAGAAACATAGAAACATGATGACAGAAAAAGACCACATGGCCTATCTAGTCTGTCCTTCCATAACAACAACTACAACAGTCCACTTTTTACCTTTAGAGATCCTCTGTGTTGGTCCCATGCTTTTTTGAATTCAGTTACTGTCCTCATCTCTACCACCTCCACAGGGAGACTATTCCATGGATCCACTACTCTTTCTGTAAAGAAATATTTCCGCATATCACTCCTGAATCTATCTCCCTTCACCCTCATCCCATGTCCCCTCGTAGCAGAACTTGCTTTCAATTGAAAGAGGCTCTCTCCCTGAACATTTATGCCACGGAGGTATTTAAACATCTCAATCATATCACCTCTATCCCGCCTTTCCTCTAAGGTGTACATATTAAGATCCTTAAGTCTGTCCTCATATGCTTTATAATGAAGCCGATTAATCATTTTAGTAGCAACCCTCTGCACCGACTTCATCCTGTTCACATCCTTTTGAAGGTGCGGTCTCCAGAATTGCACACCATACTCCAAATGAGGTCGCACCAAAGACTTATACAGAGGCATTATCACCTCCTTTTTTCTGCTAGCCATTCCTCTCCGTATGCACCCAAGCATCCTTCTAGCTTTTGCCGTCGCCTTTTCTACCTGTTTAGCTACTTTAAGATCATCAGACACAACCACGCCTAAGTCCCGCTCTTCTTTAGTGGACAAAAGTACTTCACCTCCTATACTGTATTGCTCCCTTGGATTGCTGCAGCCCAAATGCATGACCTTACATTTTTTAACATTAAATCCCAGCTGCCAAATTCTAGACCAGTCTTCAAGCTTAGCTAGATCCCTCCTCATGTTATCTACACCTTCCTGGGTGTCTACTCTATTGCAGATTTTGGTATCATCCGCAAAGAGGCAAACCTTACCCGACAGCCCTTCCGCTATATCACTAACAAAGATGTTAAAAAGAATCGGACCAAGGACAGATCCCTGGGGCACACCACAATATTCAAGGCAGACAAAGTCTGGGCAATGAGCGCGCCTAATTCCTCTTTCCTAAAAACTCGAAACATGTTCGGATCCTCGCCAGCTGCGATCTCCGCCTCATCTAAGTCAGTAGGCCACTCCATACCTGAATCCAATAGGAGTTCACCTTCCTCCATTCTTTGGAGCTCCGCGAAGTGCTGAGCAGTCTTATCCGCACTCACCTCAGCTACTTGGGCTACTTTAGAAGAACCTTCTCCCGGATCTGACAGAGAAGGCAGAGATTCTAGGCCTTGCCCAGCCGCAGGGGCAGAAGTCTTTTGGTGGGCCTGTTGCCACTTCATACAATAAGCCTGATGGAGTGCCAAAATAAAATCAGCTGAAAAAACAGACTCCAAGCCCTTGGGTATTTCAGACAGAGAGTGTGGAGGAGCATCCTCCACCTGTCCTTGCCTTTTGGATTTGGCTTTCTTTTTAGCAGGTTTCTCCCGAGCCGGTACAAGGACCTGAGCTGCCTCAGTAATGGCTGCCGTTCCTGCCAAAACTGAACTACCCTGAGGGCGTCCCTCCGAGGCACCGTCCATGATCGGCACCCCCAGAGAGACCCAAATAAGCTTCTTACACCAAAACAGCAAGCAAACAAGAAGCCCCTACCGAAAGAGAAACCGCAGCGAAAAAGGAAAAGAAAACCGGCACGGAACTCCCTGCCACGCGAAAACCAATTGAAACGCTGACAGGACAGCAAACCACCGCCAAGACGCTCTGCCCCGACAAGTCTAAAAACTCAAAACATACCTGAACACAGGAAAAAGGCTCTGCGCCGTTAGAACTTGAGAAGGTACTCACTCCCACTGCTAGTGGGAAAGTAACCTTAACTTCCGAGGGCAGCAGGAAGGTTTCTGGGGCTCCCAGCACTGCACTGCTCCCTCCCTCGATAATCGGAGCTGCTTAAAAAGACAGGCTTTGCCTTTCCTGCTCTGGTAGAATTTTAGACCAGATCTCTGATAATTTAGCTTATTTTTTCATTTTTGGAGTGGGGGGGAACCCTGCTAGGGCTCTTCCCAGCAACACTGCTTAAAAGATAGCAAAAGAAATAAAAACAAAATCTACATAAAATAACGGTCTTCGCGGGAGCCAGCCAGGAAATGTCCCTTCCAGCTGCTGAGGACTGAAAAGACTGAGGAACGACCAGCAGGGGGAGCCAGATACCAGGTCTGCAAAACTTCAGATTTCAGTCCTCAGTTGCTGGAGAAGGTTGACAACCCTCTTGTTCCTGGACTGGCCCGGAGAGACGATCAGGAAAGCAGGATTAGCAGCTGTGAAAATGATGTTGCTACCACGCTTCATGTATCTTTTCCAGACACTCCCGGTAGAGGTACCAGAAAAAGTGCTGCAGGGAATCCAATGAAAAATAAACAGATTTGTGTGGATGGGATGGCAACCATATGTGGCCAGGCAGGTTCTCTATAGAGTGAGAGACGACTGCGGGCTAGGCCTCCCAAATATACTGTACAACAATATTATGTGGCAGCTCAATTGAGGTGGGCATATGGGTGGCTGAGCGAGACCACCAAGTCCTGGGTACAAATCGAAAACGACACCGTACTAGGGGGAAGACTAGGGAGGTGGATATGTGGAAAACAACGAATGAAGATCGAGAAGCCCTTCATAGGCCAGACCCTGGGGAAATGATACAGTTACAGTCCGATCCTACTAAGGGGTAAACGCATTTGCGGAAGGAGAAGGGTCAGATCCTAGGATCTGGACGAAATGGGCGGCACATGGTTTAACACAAATCAAACAGATTTTACACAGAGGGAAGGCATGATCATCTGAGGGATTGAGGGACCTATACCAGCTTAACAAGAACCGATATAGCTATATACAATTACACCATTTCTTATCACAGCAAACAGTGCAGCAGGATCTAAGGAAGGAGCAGACCTGATTTGATGGGACATGCTTCGGGACGCTGGTTTTTTTTGTGCCGTCAAGTCAGTACTGACTCCTGGCAACCCAGCTGCCTCTGGGTTTTCTTGGCAATGTATTACCGGAAGTAGATTGCCAGGCCTTTTCATCCAAGGCAATGGAGGGTAAAGTGACTTGCCCAAGGTCACAAGGGATGCCAGTGACAATTGAACCCTTGATCTTCTGGGTACTAGACAGTTGCTCTAACCATCTACTATTAAAGCAATGGGTATAATATCATGACTCTATAGGGGACTTGGCCCGGATGGGGATTATAAATTGCTCTATAGGAGGAAAGGGACTTGGGCGAGGTGTGGGGGGACAATGAATGGGATCAGATAGTCATGACCAATCACCAAATCATCAAAAGCGGCGAATTTGGTGGAAAATGGGTATAAATTGCTCCTAAGGTGGCACCTCACCCCTGAACACCTCCACAGAGCGGGCATACAGCAGACGCCGGCATGTTGGCAGACCTGCGGGGAAAGGGGAACATTACTGCACATGTGTTGAGAATTTAGGGAGGCACAACAATATTGGAAACAAATGCTTGACACAATAGAGGAAATGGTGGGAATACAGCTGAACAGACAACCTGACACCGTCCTCTTGCTCTTTGACATGGAGACTGTCCCCAGATGTCAGCAGGGGTAATTCGACACTGTATTGCGGCAGCTTGCTGCGAGACAGCGGCACATTGGACTCAGGCAGCCTTGCCAGAGATAAGGGGATTCCTGAGGAGGCTGTGCAATCTTTACCTCATGCACTCCATAACAGCTATCAAGCATGGGTGGGCAGAAAGGGTGCAAAGTCAATGGGAGGAGGTGTGGAGGTGGTTGGAGAGGTGGAAGAGGGACATTTGAGAAGGACATTCGAGGGGGGATAAAGGTGCTCCGGACAGGAGGAAAGAATTATGTAGTACTAGGATCGCAGACTTTTGTGGTTAGCTGATTTATGGAAGCAGAGGGGAGAGGGGATAATAAAGGTTAAATGTTTAATCAAAAATTTTGATCTTGAAATGGCCCCAGTTGAGCATTGTATTTTAAAGTTGAAATATAATCAATAAAAACAAAATTAAAAAAAAAAAAAAGATTTCTACTAATAGCATTCCCATGCCAAGTTAAACTAGTTTCTCTCAAAACCAGACTAAATAGGGACCCGGAGGCAACGATTGACTCGCTTCAGGTCGAGGATCAGACGAAAGGAGCCCTCCTTTTTTGGTACCACAAAATAGATAGAGTACCAACCGCAGCCGCACTGGTCTTTGGGTAACGGCATGACCGCTCCCAACAACAGAAGCGGTGCCAGAGTCTCCTCCACCGTTGCGATCTTAGCCAGAGATCTGCAAGGGGACTGCACAAACGATGGGAGAACTGGTCTTGCAAATTTGAGGGCTTACCCTTCTCGAATCACCTCCAGAAACCACTGATCGGACGTGACCCAGGCTCAGGCAAAGAGGAACTGCCGCAACCATCCTCCCACTGGCAGAACTCCCGTCTGGGCCCCCCTCGCTTCATTTTGGCTTCCTAGGGCCCGAGGCAGAGGAAGAGGCCCCAAAACCCCTTCCTGCCCCCCGAAACCCTGCCCCCTAGAGGAGAAGCATCCCCTCTGAAAGGGTGCCGACCGAGTCGTCTGAAACATTCGGGACTCCCGCGGCTGGGACCGCACGGGAGTAGGGGTACGACTCTGCCTCTGCCTATCCTCTGGGAACCTGCCTCCCTTAGACTCGCCCAATTCCTTCACCAATTTGTCCAGCTCCTCCCCAAACAGAAGCTTTCCTTTAAAGGGGAGTCTGCTGAGGCGAGCCTTCAAAGAACCATCTGCCATCCCGTTACGGAGCCAAAGGTAACAACACGCCGCTACCACAGAAGCCATGTTCTTCGCCAAGTTCCTGATGAGATCATACTAGCTATCCGCAAGGTAGGCCGCACCCGACTCAATTCTTGCCACCTCCCCCGGCGATCCGCTTGGCAGGTCGCTAGACAGTGGGAGCTGTTGAGACCACCATAGGCAGGCCCGGGCTACCCACGCACCACACACCAATGCCTGGAGAGCCAGGGCACTAACATCAAAGGCTTGCTTCAATAAGGTGTCCAGTTTCCTGTCCTGGGTATCCTTTAGGGCCGCACTGCCCTCAACCGGTATAGTCGTCTTCTTGGTGACTGCCGACACAGCGGCATCCACTCTAGGTAACCGCAGCAGCTCCCTCTCGAGCTCTGGCAAGGGGTACAAGTATGACATAGACCGAACACCCCTTAAACTGGACTCCGGCTGATCCCACTCTTCTTGGATCATCTGCCGGACCACCCGGTGGACTAGAAAAACTTTCTGTGACTTCCGAACCGCCTGAATCAGCGGGTCCTCCAAAGACGACTCCTCCGCTGGAACACCTGCTACAATGTTGAGGACCTTCAAGGACTCGCCGATCAACGCCAGCAACTCCTCTCGGCGGAAGACCTGAACAATTCTGGCTTGCTCCTCCTCTGGAATCTTACCCTCTTCGAGTTCCTCCTCGTTCTTTCCTTCCAGATCATCTGACAGAGGGGAGTGGAGAGCTTCCTCATTCGCCAGTCTAGGCCGCTTAGGCGGTAAGCCTGTATCCTCCTCCTTGGATCGTGTGGCCCTGCGCTGCCAAATGACCATGCGCTCCCTGCAGATGCAGACAGAACGCCCTGTGCAGCAGCAACACAAATTCTGGGGAGAAGCCTCCCAGAGCTCCCCCTCCAGTCCTCCAAGAGAAGTGGAGGGCCTGGACTGAGGCTGAGGAGGGACTGGCTGTTCCGAGGCTGAGGGCAGAGGAGATTCCAAACCGAGAATTGCTCCCAGAGACTCCCCTGACTCCTGGGAAATGGAAGGTGGAGGATCCTAAGACGTGCTGGCCTGGATACCCTGTTCCATGGAGGCGGCCTCTACTGTGCAACCCCTGCAAACGCCCGCCTCCAACACCGTTCCCCGCCGGGTCCCGCAGACTAGGCACTGAGGTCTCGTTGGCATGATGGCAGTATCCTACTGCTCACAACAATCTAGCTATCTATATATATATACAAATATATACCTACTGTATCTATATAGATAGATATAGATAGATAGATAGATAAATATACCTACTTACACACAGATCCAAACCAATCTTTCTTCTTTTTTTTTTTTTTTTTTTTTAACAAAATTGAAAACTGAAGAAATAAACCCCCTCCTAACCAGCAGGACCCTCGGGACTGAAAATGGCCACAGCGCACGAAAAAGGGGCGAAACTAACGACTCCACCTACCTTCGCTGATCAGCTTCATTCTCCGGAGGTGGCAGGCCTTGCTGACACGCACGGCCGGTGACCTCGTGGTTGACTACGCTCCCCACAAGGTTCACCGCTGTGCACTGCACTGAAACGCTCTTTCCAACTCTCTCCGTCAGCGCGCTTCTCCTCTTCCTTCGACTAAGGGCTTCGGCAGCAAGGCGGGACAGACAGTGAAGGCAGGTTCTGTAAGCTGAAAAAGTGCCCTGGCGGCTCCTTACCCTCTCGGGTTCGGGAACCACTTGTCTTCTGTGGGGGGTTTTTGCCATATGCCCGAAGCCTCCTCCTGAGCCCCAAAGAGTGTTGGAAGAAGGGGGGAGGGGGGAAAATATCTCCCCCTACAAATCAATAACAGCCAGGAAGTATAAGGAAGAACTAAAGGGAAAAAGAAAATAAAGAAATCTACCGAACCAAAACTCCACTATCTCTCTGAGTGTCTCTCCAGAAAGCCTGACCCTGGCTTATTGACTCCCTCCAGCTGCTTGGAGACTGAGCATACTGGATCTGGTGGGAGATGCCACTGGTATTTATACCCTAGGGTCATCAAAATGATGACGTGCTCAGTCTCCAAGCTGCTAGAAGGGGAGCACAGCCCAGAGGAAAGGGACTGGACTGGAGGGATGCTTAGGAACTTGCCCTCTCTGACAGCCATGATCACCGATCTCAACATCTCCATGCAGAAACACGGCACCCTGAGGCAACGATTCACATGCTTGAGATCCAGGATGGGTCTGTAGGACCCCTCCTTTTTGGGTACCACAAAATAAATGATAGGAGCTGCACTAGGCGCACAGCACCTCCGCAACCGCCCTCCGCAACAGTACCTCCGCAACCGCCCTCAGGTCTCTCAGCCTTTACAGAGTGCCCCGCACTACTTGAAGCTTGGCAGACGCCCTGCAAGGAGAATGGAGGAAAGCTTCCTTGAGAGAATGTGCAAACTTGAGAGCATAACCTTTCTAGATAACCTCCAGAACACATTCATCGGAGGTAATGTGGGCCCAGGCGGGGTAAAACTTACACAGTCTGTTCCCCATGGGAATTAGCCCCACCTACCCCCCTTCATTGTGACTTTTTTTTGCAGAGGAAGAAGGGGAATAAAAACCTCTTCCTGCTCCGCGGAAACCCCGAAATGACTGACCCTTAGCTGGGAACCTCCCTCTCTGGTAGGGCGCAAAGTGCACCGCTCTAAAACAACGGAAATCCAATGCTTGGCCCCGAGTCTGGGCTACCGAGCACCCCGTCTTCTGCTTATCCTCAGGAAGGTGGCCTCCCTTGGAGTCCCCCAAGTCTTTGGCCATCTTCTCCAGTGACTCCCCGAACAAGAGTTTCCCTTTGAATGGGAGTCTGCTGAATTGTGACTTGAAGGACCCATCAGCCAACCAATTCTACAGCCACAAATACCTGCATGCGGAGACTACCACAGCCATGCTTCATGCCTGACACCTAATCAGGTCATAAAAGGATTTCACCATGTAGGCAGCCCCAGACTCTAACTTGGCCATTTCCGGAGGAGAGGACTCTGATTCCCCAGAGCCCAACGCAAACAGGCATGAGCCACAAAGTTGTCACACACTGAGACTTGCAAGGAAGAACCCCGGCACACCTCAGGGGTCCCCCCCACACACACACACAGAGGGCTTCCCCCTTCCCCTTTCAGAGCACTGGTGCTTCAGCCACAGGAAGCAAATAAAGAAAAATAAATAGGGAGAAGATATAAAATTAACTAAAATAAAATAAAGCCCCAAATAAAAGGTTAAAATTCCTCAGTGAAGTCTCCACTAGGGAGACACGTCTCTCCAGCTGCTTGGAGACTGAAATACTGGGGGCTGGGAGGGGCTTACGGTTACCCAAGTATCCTCATGTCACAAGCTGTGACATGCTCAGTCTCCAAGCTGCTGGTGAGGCGTGACAACCCACAGGTGATGGTACTGGACTGGATGAATGTAAAGGAAATAATGTTCAGCCTGGTGATGCACAGTTCCTTATGTATGGGGCATCAGCAAGCTTTGAGTTGCTCAGTCTCCACCTGCTGGTTGGGGGGCGCAACCTATGCGTCTGGCCTGGACTATAGGGATGATATGAAAGGATAAGATGCATCCAGAAAGGAGGAGAAACAGGATTCAAAGTTTGTGAGAAAGGTAGAGGATGGACTTGTTTGGGGGGGGGGGGTTGATAAATGACAGCTACCCAGAGAGGTAGTGGAGAAAATAGGCGGATAGCATGGACTTCAAAAGGAAGCAAAGAAATCAGATGGAGAAAAGAGAGGCTGTAATTGGCAGGAATGAGAGAGTAGGAACCCCAAACTGCCACCTCAGCTAATGGGCCAAGGTGTATGGGAAAAGAGGTAGCCTCTGTGACAAAGAGCAGCAACTGAAGCTGAATCTTCAGGGAGGAGCCAAATTTCAGTAAGAGCCAGATGTAGAGTATTAGAGATAAAGAGGTCATGAATGAAGGCAAGTTTATTGGAGATAGAATGTGCATTCCACAATGTGCATGAAAAAGGGAGAGAAGAGGGAGAGAGGAAGATACGAACAAGATTAGAAAGGTTATGCATTGATCTACCCTGGGTGTGTGAAAAAAGTCTAGGGGGGGCCAGGATTGGGGTTGACATCTCCAGATGAGAGAAGGAGTAGGAGAGAACGGGGAAGAGAGGAGGCGGCATGACGGAAGCAAGGGTGAGGTTCCCTCACTAATAGTGGAGATGGCTGAATGAGAGGAAGAAAAAAGGTGAAGCTCAAGGGCAGATGATAAGGTTGAAGACAAAATGGTAGGGGAGGTGGGGACAATAAGGAGTGAGTAATGAGAAGTAAGGCCATGGAGCTGAGTGAACGAGCAGAAAAGATTAGGGAGAGTTAACATCAAGAACAAAAACTGATGTGGAGCCATAGGAGAGCGGTAAGAGGAGAGAATACAAATCAAGACGATATAGGTGGAGGGAGTCCGGTGGCTTCAGGTGCACTGGAGTAATTGCGTCAATGAGCAGTGGAAGGCTATGAAAAAGAGCCAGAGGTGGACAGCACAGGGGTGAGTAATAAAGTGTTGAGAAGGAAAACACAGCACTGAAGAGGGCAGGAGCTGGGTAAAGGGTAGACAGAAGATAGGACACACACTGACAAAACAGAAATATACACAGAACAATAAATAAATAACAAGCTAGATTCTGCACAGGCACGGGAAAAAGCTGAAACTTGCAATGAAGGTATTCACCCAAGCAGCAACCACCAGCAAATGGAAATTACACTTACCTGGTAATTGAAGTTCCTGGAGGGTCCAGTTTAGTCCTCTACATCCGGGTAGTGCACCTCCTCCTGCAGCAAGGAGACTGGACCAATCAACTCTTTAGAACTGTAGCCTGCTTACTGCTGGAACTCCCATGAGCCTCCAGTGAACTAGTAACAAAGCAGACTGACGAAAGAACAGATTAAGGAAAGGACAGAGAACCAGAAAAGTACCCATAAAGGAGTTGCAGAACCCCCTCCCCAAACGAGAGGGCTGAAACGCTGCACCTTGCTTCAGTTCCCGGTCCCGAACGCCGACCGTCCGCACCGGAAGCTGAGGAAACAAAAAGAAAAAAGATAAGACCGAGAACAAACTCGAAGGAACGAAAATCCATGGGACGCAAACCCAAGGGCGATGGTCCCCTCTGTTTTTTTTTTTTTTTCCTGCGTAGGAGCCATCAAGGTAACCGACAGCAGAGTAGAACGGGCAAAGCGCGCCGCGAAGACTGAGCAAAAAGAGAATTCCGGGTGGGAAGGAGGACTAAACTGGACCCTCCAGGAACTTCAATTACCAGATAAGTGTAATTTCCATTTCCTGAGCGGGTGTCCAGTTTAGTCCTCCACATCCGGGATGTACCAGAGCAGTTAACAACGGGGGGGATCTTGGCACGCGGCGCGCAAGACCGCAGACCCAAAACTGGTATCCCGAGCTGCTGCCACATCCAAACGGTAATGTTTACTAAAGGCATGGAGAGATGACCACATCGCCGCTCGACAAATTTCCAGCGGCGAAACGAGACTATGCTCCGCCCAAGACGTGGCCTGCGCCCTAGTGGAATGAGCTCGCAACCCCAAGGGAACAGCCTTCCCCTGCAGAAGATAAGCCGACGCGATTGCCTCTTTAATCCACCGAGAAATGGAGGCCTTAGCCGCTGCTTCTCCTTTCCGCGGACCCCCAAAGAGCACGAACAAACGATCCGACTTTCGAAAAGGCGCGGACACCTTGATATACTGACGTAGGGCCCGACGCACATCAAGCTTATGAAGGACGGAGCCGGACTCCGTAGACGACCCTGGAGCCAAAACCGGCAAAACTACTGGCTGATTCACGTGAAAAGGAGACACCACTTTAGGCAAGAAGGAAGGAACCGTCCGCAAAATTACCCTATCGCTAAGAAAGGATAAAAAGGGAGCTCTACAAGAAAGCACCTGCAGTTCAGAGATACGACGCGCCGAGCAGATGGCAACGAGAAAGATCGCCTTCAACGTCAAGTCCTTTACGGAGGCACGGCGGAGAGGCTCAAAGGGCTCCCGAGACAAAGCCTGCAGCACCAGGTTCAAATCCCAGGGTGGCAAAACAACCCTGCGAGAAGGACGTAACCGAAACACAGCTTTGAGAAAACGCCGAACGTCCACATGCGAAGTAAGAGGAATGTCGTGAATCTTGCCGCGATAGCACGCCAGAGCGGCAATCTGGACCTTTAATGAGCTTGCGGCCAGACCCTTGTCAAAACCGTCCTGCAAAAAACTAAGAATGACCGCAATTGAAGAAGTTGCGGCCCGGACGGCATGCCGGGAACACCAATCCTCAAAAATTCGCCAAATCCGAACATAAGTGAGGGAGGTAGAAGGCTTCCGCACACGCAGTAGGGTAGAAATAACCGCTGGGGAATACCCTTTCTTCCTCAACCGAGCCCTTTCAATGGCCATACCGTAAGCGAGAACCGACCCACCTGAGGCATGTGCAGAGGCCCCTGCACCAGGAGATCCACTAGGGGAGGAAGTCGCCAAGGCATGCCGTCGAGCAACCGCACCAGATCCGCGTACCACGGGCGACGGGGCCAATCCGGCGCCACCAAGACCGTTCCGCGGTGGGCTTCGATGCGTTGAACTACTCTGCCGATCAAAGCCCACGGCGGAAAGACATACAGAAGTTCGAACTCGGGCCACGGTTGGAGAAGCGCGTCGATACCCTCGGACATTCGTTCCCTTCGCCTGCTGAAGAAACGACTCGTCTTGGCCGAATCGAACGTCGCCATGAGATCCATGATGGGCGGACCCCACCGACGAACTATCTGAACAAAAATCTGTGGGTGCAACTCCCACTCTCCGGCGTCTATTCGCACACGACTCAGAAAATCTGCCATGACATTGTCCTTTCCAGCGATATGCGCTGCCGAAATGGCCAGGAGACGCTTTTCCACCCAAACGAACAGCGCGTCCGCCTCGACTTCCAGGGGCACGCTGCCTGTGCCCCCCTGCCGGTTGACGTACGCCACCGCCGTCGCGTTGTCCGACAGAACACGAACCGCTCGACCGCGGACTGACACCTCGAAAGCTTGCAGCGCTAGCCGTATTGCTCGTAACTCGAGGCGGTTGATCAACCACAGAGCCTCCCGCGGAGACCATGTCCCCTGTGCAAACCGCCCCTGACAGTGGGCTCCCCAGCCGGAAAGACTCGCATCCGTGATGACCGGCAACCAGAGGGGCTGTTCCAAGGGAGCTCCCGTCCGAAGCGATAGCGGGGACAGCCACCATTGTAACGCCAGCCGAACCCGGCGGGGACACAACAACCGGCGGTTGAGAGAATCCGACTGATGGGACCAACGACGTAACAGAGCACGCTGAAGAGGCCGCATATGAAATCGGGCCCAGGGAACCACTTCCAGAGTCGATGCCATGGTTCCCAATAATCGGAGATACCACCAGGCCGATGGAGCGGGGTCCGCTAGGAACACCCGCAGGAGCTGACGCAAACTCTGGGCATGGCGATCCGGGAGAGATACTATCCCCGTGGAAGTATCGAAACAAACACCCAGATATTCGAGATGTTGAGTCGGCACCAACTGACTCTTGGATACATTGATCACCCATCCGAGATTCTGCAGAAGACGAACGACTTTGTCTGTGGCCTGCAAACTCTCCTCCGCGGACTTCGCTCTTATCAGCCAATCGTCGAGGTAGGGGTGCACCAGAACTCCCTCCTTGCGCAAGGCCGCCACGACTACAACCATGACCTTGGTGAAAACGCGCGGCGCGGTGGCCAGGCCGAAAGGTAGTGCTTGGAACTGGAAGTGACCCTAGGGAAACGCGAATCGGAGAAACTTCTGATGTGCGGGCCGAATGGGAATATGCAGATAAGCCTCGGTGAGATCCAGAGAAGTCAAATACTCTCCCTGTCACACGGCGACAATGACGGAACGGAGAGTCTCCATTCTGAAATGAGGTACCCGTAGACAGCGGTTCACGCCCTTGAGATCGAGAATAGGACGTACTGAGCCGTCCTTCTTTGGCACCACAAAATAAATGGAGTAACGACCGAGTCCGCACTCGTTCGCCGGAACTGGGACGACGGCACCCAGCGCTAACAAGCGTTCCAAGGTTACCCGAATGTCCAGTTCCTTCTGCGACCCTTTGCAGGGAGAGAGGACAAAGGAATCTCTTGGCGGGATGGCAAAGTCCAACGCATAACCGTCTCTGACTATCTCGAGGACCCAACGGTCCGAAGTAATGTGGGCCCAAGAGGGAAGAAAGTTCCGAAGACGTCCACCGATAACTTGAACCCCCTCCGGAGCCCGCCTCATTTCATTGCGGTTTGCGACCAAAGGAAGAGGAGGCACCAGAAGAAGCGATGGAGAAGCCTCTGCCAGCCCCCCGGAAACCACGAAAGGACTGAGTCCGAGACGCAAACCGGCCTCGCTGGGAATTCCAAAGGCGGGTCGACCGAAACCTCCGAAAATCCCGAAAGGGACCCCGAAGCGCTGGAAAAGCTCTAACCGACTTGGGCTTGTCCTCCGGAAGCCTTCCACCTTTGGTCTCACCCAAGTCTTTCACCAACTTGTCCAAGTCCTCCCCGAATAGCAACTTACCCTTAAAGGGAAGTCTGCTAAGGCGAGACTTGGAGGAAGGATCGGCGGCCCAGTTACGCAACCAAAGGGATCTGCGCGCAACCACCAACGAAGCCATACTATTCGCCATGGTACGTATCAAATCATAATGGACATCTGCCAGATAAGCGGAACCCGACTCTAGGCGAGTAACCTCGAGCAACGCTTGCTGATCTAGGGAAGAATTCTGACGCAAGCGCTGAGCCCATCGCAAAGAGGCTCTAGCTATCCAGGCCGCACAAATCGAAGCCTGTAGCGACAAGGCATTGGTCTCGAATGCTTGCTTCAATAAACCATCCACTTTCTTGTCCTGAATGTCCTTCAAGGCAGCACTGCCTTCCACCGGAATAGTGGTCTTTTTGGTCACCGCAGATACTGCTGCATCAACTCGAGGGGACTTGAATTTCTCTTTATCCTTGTCCTTCAACGGATAAAGACGATGCATCGTCCGGATGCCCTTCAAGCCAGCGTCCGGATGGTCCCACTTGGTCTGTATCATCTGAGCTACCACCCGGTGAACAGGGAAGACCACCTGAGAGTCCCGAACCGCCTGAATAAGGGGATCCTCCAACACATCGACCTCCCCCGGAGCCGGCGCTGAGAGATTGAGTGTCTGAAGTGCTTCCGTGATAAGAGGAACCAACTCCTCCTTACGGAACACCCGAACAATCCTAGCTTGATCCTCAGGGTCTGGAATTTCACCCTCTTCAAGGTCATCGACACTGCCCTCAAGGTCAGCATCCAGCTCGAGGTCTGGTACCTCAAAATCTTCTTGCACCAAGCCAACAGGGTGCGACTTCCTAGCCGCCTTGAAGGGCGGTTCCGGCGGGACCGAGACAGGCGGCAGAGGGACGAGAGCTGAGGGGGAGGACTCAGGCCATTTGCCCAACTGCCCCAACTTGAATGCCTGATGCATAATTAGCATGAAATCTGGAGAAAAATGCGTCAGAGCAGAAGAAGCATCCCCTTGCTCTACAGAGACTCCGGACCCTGGAGCCTGAGAACCAGTAGCCACAGGCGGCAACAGAGGCCCCGGAGGAAGATCACCCTCAGCAGACAGCGGAGTCACCAAGTGCTCTGCTGGAGAAGGGGAGTCCCCCTGATGTTCCATGCCAGAGGAGACTGCAGCACAGCTGGAGCAGAAACCAGCGGCAGAGACAGACCGCCTACACAAACCACAGACCAGGCATTGTGGTTTGGAGGACATTGTGCAGTCAATCAGGGTCGCAGCTGAGGAAAGGATAGAACCAGCGTACCCTGAGGCAGCCGAGGATCAAGTGAGGGAGCACTATACCGCCCAGCCCCACACAGAGCCCGCGGGCTTAAACCCCTTTTTTTTTTCTTTTTTTTTTTAAACGAAAACAAAAAAGAAACAGTTAGTAAGTGCTCAAAATGGAAGGAAAGGCAAAACGCTACGAAATTAAAAGAATTGAAAGCCAGCAAAGGCAATTACCGCCAAAAAATAAAACCCAAACTGGCCGCCGCGATCGAGGCGCGCTGAAGAAAAAAAGAGCGCTAAAACACAAGGAAAAAAAAAAATGAAAGAAAGAAAAGCACCGACGAGACAAAAATCCCGATGAAATAAACACTTACCCTGAAAACATGCAAAAGCAAGCGTTAGGACCACCGCTCAGCAGGACCGGAGCAGAGGAGAGAGCCGGTGTGCTGAAGGGCAGGCAAGCACCGGACCTCAGCCGGAGTGCCTGGCAGCGTGCTCAGGGAAATAGGAAGGAAGGAGAGCCGCGGGTATACTGATCCTGCCCCCGAACTGTCCTGGGGGAGCGATCAGAGCAGCCGGTAGAGACTGCAGGCAGGGAACCAGGGGAGAAGAGCAGTGCCGTTCAGCCTCTCCACCGCGGGAATCCCCGTGTGTCACAGACACTCGCTGCAAAATCCTTTTTTTTTTTTTTTTTTTTTTTTAAACCAATTAAAGAGACAGTAGCCAGGAAAAAGAAACTAAAGTAAACTAAACTGGAGAGAAAAAACAACTAGAAACAAGAAGTGAGCCTAGCTCCAGGCTCACACCACCTCCTGCTGCAAGGAGACTGGACACACTGGAGGGCTCATGGGAGTTCCAGCAGTAAGCAGGCTACAGTTCTAAAGAGTTGATTGGTCCAGTCTCCTTGCTGCAGGAGGAGGTGCACTACCCGGATGTGGAGGACTAAACTGGACACCCGCTCAGGAAATGGATAAGCAGCTCATGTACTCAGAGAGGAAAGCTTCTGAACAAAGCCCCAGCAGGGGAAGGGGCAGGGTAAGTGCTGAATGCAAGTAAGTGGAAGCAGGCAGATTCCACAGGAAGTGCCCTAGTAAAACTCAGGCAATGTAAAAAAAACATAAGACTTTAAATACCTACTAGGGGAATAGGGAGAAGGAGAGAGAAAAAAAGCACACCTAAATGTGCAGTCAGATAGTACTAGTCATAGAACAGAGACAATAAAGTGTTGAGAAGGAAGACAGCACTGGCAGAGGGCAGGAGTTGGGTAAAGGGCAGACAGAAGATAGGACACACACTGACAAAACAGAAATATATACAAAATAATAAATAAATAACCAGCTAGATTCTGAACAGGCACAGGAAAATACCTGAACAGAGCATACAAAGTTAGCTGAAGCTTGCAATGAAGGTGTTCACCCAAGCAGTGAACACTCTGCATCTATTGATCTGAAATAACATCCCTGGCTCTGCAGCAGAGGGCTGAGGAAAAAAAGCCTGTGATCGCAGCAGGCACTGACGATTTTCCTTGAATGTCACCAAAATGAGTGGAGAATCACAGGGAAACTCTACCAGTAAGTCCCTTATAAGCACTACCGTACTTCAAATATTGCACATCATAATTCCCAGGCTAGCCTGAACGAGAGACTTTAGGGATAGAAGGCATGCATCTATGAAGGAGGAGTGGCCAAGTGGTTGGGGCAAGTTGCCTCAGGTCAGGGATTTGAATCCCGCTGGAGGACACCGACCTTGGGCCGGAGGGACTAGGGTTTCTAGTCCCAGAGGCGCTTCTCCGTTGCCTCAGGTACAAAATGTAGATTGTGAGCCCTTTGGGGACAAGGGAAATATATACCATACCTGAATGGTGAAAAGCAGTATATAACCACTGCTAAGTAAATACATCTTGCAGAAAGAGCTAATGCATCTCCAACCTTGACTGAAAACCTCAAAGACCTACTGGTCTAATGTGGTAAGGGTCCCCTCAGAGAGAAACTGCTGGAACTCATTGAGGGGGATTACAGGCTTCCATTGGAACTATGGCAGAGACTCGAGCACACCAAGAGCTCTAGAAGAACTGTCCCTACTGCCATTGAAGCCCAAAGGATTCACAGTAGTCTAAGGGCATCTCTAGGCTTTAGCCTGACAAGAGGAACCCTTAGCACCTCTAGGCCTATCTTCCAGGAGTCTCTATGAGTGAGCTTCCCCTCTCAAAGAGCAGACGGCCCTTAAAGGGAATCTGCTCAGCCAGAGCTTGGAGTCAGAATCTGTCATCTAAGTGTAGTACCAGCGCTACCAAATGGCCACTCCCATTGCTGCCATCGACTAGGAAAGGACTCTGAACCAGTCTTATAAAAAGCAGCGGCTGGGGGTGGAGGGGAAAGGTAAAGGGAGTGACATTACCCGGGAGAGATCACTGCCTAATCAGGGGGCTCTCTCGAGATACAGGAGTAATCATGCTAGAAGTGCAAGTTGGGGATGTGGAATGTGCTTACCGGGCAGGTCGGTAAGGAAACTGTTTGACGTTTTTAAATTGCTGTACTTGTAGAAAGAGCATGGATCTGATCCTGACAACAGGTGCAAAATAGCACTGAATGGAGGGCTCCAACTCAGAATTGGTTGATAATGGGGTCAGAGGGACTGGGCCTTTCACCCAAGTCAAGGTGAACTAGTGGCAGGCAGAATTGAAACACGAAATTATCTCGGCGAAGACTGAGCTGAAAGAGACTCTCGTGGTGCTGCAACAGGACACTGATGATCTGGGAGTGTGGGAGAAGGAGCCAAAGCACAGGCAGAGCAGCAGAATGAGGCAGCCATGCAGCTCCAGCAGAAGCAGGACCATCTTGCAGCAGATTATCAGCCACTCTAGGACAAGGTTGAGGATCTGGAGAACCAGTCTTGGCGAAATAACTTCTGCATTAGAGAGCCAGAACAGGAGAAACACATGGCCTGTGGAAAGATGATGCACATGGTGTGTGAACACATAAGAACATAAGATATGCCATACTAGGTCAGACCAAGGTCCATCAAGCCCAGTATCCTGTTTCCAACAGTGGCCAATCTAGGTCATAAGTACCTAGAAGTCTCCCCAAAAGACATAGGTTCTTCAATGCTTGTATTGGGTCAAGCAGTGATATCCTGGGTCCCTTTTAATAATGGTTTATGGACCTTTCCTCCAGGAACTTGTCCAAATCTTTTTTAAACCCATGCTCTATCTGGGCAAGGCTGCTAAGCCTGTGATGGATTTTTGGGTGGAGCATGTGCATTCGAGTCTGGGGCCCACCTGGAATGAAGTGCTGCAAGATATTGTTGCTTGAATGCATAGCTTCATGGATAAGGAGGCTGTCCATATCATTGTGCGCAAACAGGGAAAATTCAACTGGGGCAACTTGCAAGGGGAGATATTTAATGATCTTTCAACGGTCATGCCGTAGTGCCACCAGGAGATGAGGGATGTTATAACACAGTTGCAGCAGAAGAATATCAAGTACCATTGGCCCCCCTCCTTTGATCTATTTTTGGGGTTTTCTTTGGATACATTCTGGAGTGTGTCAAGGCAGGCCAATTTGTCAGAGAAGTGGACAGTCCTGGAGGAGCTGGGTTTCACTGGTGTTCCTCCCCAAAATAAAAAGTAGGGGGTGTTTCTCCTTGAAAATGGGAATGCAGCACATTAAACTTGTTAGCCTTAATACCAAGGGACTTAACTCACCCTATAAACATCAAATAATGTTTACAGAAATGGAGCACCTGCAGGGGGATGTGTGTTTCATATAGGAGACATACCCCTTGAGGAAGGATGAAGGGCTAGTTCAGCACAGACTCTTCCCAGAGATTCATTTTGCCTCTAATAGGGAGGGGAGGGAGGAAGATAGGTGTCGGAAATTCTAGAAATTCAATGATACCTTAATGCAAGATAGCCATAAGAGATTATTTTGATTTGAACCCAATGGGGAATGTATCTATGGTGACTGTATGGGATGGGTTTAAAGCTGTGGTGAAGGTCCAGCTGCTTAAATGGGCAACTATTAAAAAGCAGGAGAGGCTATAGCTGGAGGGAGAAGTTGAGAGATCAGTTGAAGGCCTTCAAGCAGCGTGATCAGCAATCTCCTGGAGGTTCTGCTCAGGCAGAGCTGCTTGAGGAGAGGAATAAGCCAAGAGCTCTGGAAGTTAAGATTAAATGGCAGCAGCTCAGAACTAAGCAGGTGTTCTTTGAACATGGAATAAGGCAGGTTGCTTCTTGGTGGCCAAAATGCAAAACCAAAACAGCATGGGCCATATCTGCCCATTACATGAGTCAGGAGAGGACAACATCTAGCTCTGGTGGTCTGAGAGAGGGATTTAGGCATTTTTATGCAGTTATACTAGGCGTGGCCTCCAGTGGAAGATGCAGATATAGACAGCCACTTGCACTCGGTTCCCCTGGGGATTTTATCCCCAGAGGGGGCTATCATCTCAGATGAGAATAGGCCATTAAATTGCTGAATCTCAATAAATCCCCAGGGCTGGATGATTTCACCATAAAAACGTTTGTTCACTTACTGATTGACTCCCTGGAACAGGTTTATAATGAGGTGCTGGAGAAAGCTGCTCCCCCCCCCCCCCCCGAACAATACTGGGTGGGCTGCAATCATGGTACTTCATAGAGAAGGGCAGGACTCAGAGCAGTATGGCTCAAACCATCCAATTTCCCTTCTTAATTTGGATGTAAAAATCCTAGCAGGCCACATGACTCGGGTGGTAGCTGGCCTGACTCACCCAGACTAGGCCAGGTTTATTCCAGGAAGACAACCGGGGATAATGTCCAGAAGATCCTGAACCTTGTCCAAGTAACTCATCAAGGTTGTGTACCCACTTTGCTTCTCTCCATCGATGCAGAGGCAGCCTTTGAACAGGTTAAATTGGACCTTCATGTTCTGAATGCTGGAAAGAACGAGATTGGTCTGGACTTTTTGAATTGGGTCAGATCTATGTGTCTCCTAAGGCCTGTGTTAAGGTGAATGGAAGCCACTCTGACTTCTCTTCCATTGATCTTTGCGCTTTCGGTTGAACCCTTAGCAGCAAGGGTAAGGCTTAGTGCTGATCTTCAGGGTATTAGAGGTGGGGGAAGGATTATAGGACCACCCTGTTCGCTGATAATATCCCCTTTAAAGTTTCCAGACCTCATATTACTCTCCGCATTTTACAATGGGAGATGGGGGGGGGGAAGTTTGGGTTGCTGTCTGGTTTCCCAGTGAATATGCAGAAGTTGAAGTTAATGTTGCTTGTTAAATGTGCCTCAGGAACTGGAGGAGTGCTTGCGGGCTCAGTTACTCTTTAAATAGGTCACCTCCAGTATTAGGTAACTTTGGCTCTAGATCACTTAGGACCCTGCAGGGCTGTTTCGGGCAAACTACCCAGAGTTGGTGGGGGTGGAGTGAGACTTGTAGAGAGCACTGTACAATATCTCATGGTCGAGCCACAATGCCACGGTGAAGATGGTAGTTCTGCCTAGACTATTTTATCTGTTCTTGGTTCTCTCCATAAACATCCCTGAGCATATCTTTCAGCAACTGCAAAATTCAATTGGAAGGGCAGGCCCCATTGGATGGTGTGGGGTGTTTTGTATGGATTCTGGGGGCAGGGGGGGCTAACAGTCCCTAACTTGCCATCCAGCTTCGGGTGGCGTGAGAGTGGAGTAGGAAACTAGAGAAGCCATGGAGTAGCTACTGAACAAGGTTTGGAAATGGTGGGGAGGCTTGGGTCCTTAGAGTTTTATATAAGGGCTTCCTCCTTTCAGCCAACCAGCCCTACTCCAGTCATTTGCTCTAACATTTAAACTTTGGATTCTGTTCTTGAGGAGGTTGTTGAAGGCGAAAAAGATTTATTTGTTGGCTCCATTTAAAAGGAATCTCCAGGGTTTCCCTCGTACAGACTCTTGGGAAGCATGTTCACCTTA
Organism: Ichthyophis bannanicus; assembly: GCA_033557465.1. Classification (NCBI taxonomy): domain Eukaryota; kingdom Metazoa; phylum Chordata; class Amphibia; order Gymnophiona; family Ichthyophiidae; genus Ichthyophis; species Ichthyophis bannanicus. The sequence goes on along the minus strand of CM066032.1, from coordinate 1,372,176,764 downwards.
ATGACATCCAGGGCTCAGGAGAAGCATCATCTCTCAAAAAACGTTCAGACTCATGTAAAACAAGGAAGCTGAAGCCCTCCAGGCCTTGAGAAGAATGTCCACTACCATTCCAGAGTAACCCTTCTTGGACAGCTTATGCCTCTCAAGAGCCAAGCCAAAAGCGAGAAGGTGGCAGGATACTCCATCATTAAGGGCCCTTGCTGTAGGAAGTCTCTCTCCTGTAGTAACAAGAGAGGAGACCCTATCAAGAGACTCCACAGATCTGCATACCATGGTCTGCATGGCCAGTCTGGAGCCACTAGAATCATCAGGTCTGGATGAGACCGAATCCAGCGCAAAGGTTAGCTCATCATGGGCCACGGGGGAGAAGACATACAGGAGGCCCTTTTGGGGCCATTCCTGAAGCAGGGCATCCAATCCCACTTCCCCCAGGTCCTTTCTGTAACGGAAACATTTCTCCTCTTCCTCATTATGCCAAGTGACCAAGTCAAATACTGGAAGGCCCACCTCTGCAGTATGAGGTTGAAAGCACAAGGGCTTAACTTCCACCCGCCGGGATCCACAGTATTCATACTCAAGAAGTTGGCCTGTGACACTGTCGACACCTACTATGTGAGCTACAGAGACAGGACAGTTAAATTCTCCTTCGCACAACGACACAACTCCAACGGCTTCGAGAGCCACTCCAGCACTGTGAGTTCCGACCTGCTCGACAACATATGCCATGGCACTGTTCGAGAACATGCGGACCGTTTTGCTCACCAACAGAAGATGGAATCTCTCCAGAGCAAGGGAGATAACCTTGGTCTCCAACCAGTTGATTAGCCATGAGGCCCTGAACAAGCTGACCTAGACAGTGGGCTACTCAGCCTTTTAGCCTGACATTTGTGGTGATTATCACCCAATCTGCTGCTTCCAGAGGCATCCCGACCAATAGATGGTAAGACTGAAACCATCACATTAACTGTTCCTTGATCTAGGGAAGAGGAAGGGTCTGGTCAAACTACTAGGAACAGGGAGCCCACAGAGGCAGCAGATGCCTCTGAAGGAAGTGTATGTGTGCCCTAGCCCAAGGGATCTACTTCAGTGGCAATATCATGGACCCCAAGAGTTGAAGGTAGTCCCAAGCCCGAGGAGCTGGCTGAGCATAAAATGCCCCAAGTTGGCAATGAAGTTTGAAAGGTCTCTCTGGAAAGAAGTAAACTTGATCCTGGAGAGAGCTGAACCAAGCCCAGAGTACTCTTAAGTTCTGGGAGGTGATCAGGCTGCTCATGAGAGTTGATCACCAACCCCGGACTTTCCAGCCAGCAAATCACCAGGACTGTGTCATCCCTAGACTTCTCCAAGGAGTCCAACCAAATCAGCCAGGTATGAGTGAAACTGGATCCCCTGCCTGCACAGAAAATGCCACTACTACTACCACGACCTTCAATATGTTGCAAGGAGCCTTAGCCAGGACAAAGGGCAGAGCCCAAAACTGGAAATGGCAGCCCAAAATACAGAAACGAAGAAATCATTGGTAGTGCTCCTGGATAGGAATATAGAAGTCTGCCTCGGCGAGATGCAAGGAGGTGAAAAACTCCACCTTCCAGACTGATGCAATGACTGACCCGATGGCCTCCATGTGGAAATGCGCGACTCAGACAATGGCTGCCTTCAGTTCCAGGATAAACCAGAAGGATCCTCTCTTCTTGGGCCACAAAATGGATGGAGTAGCGCTCCTGGACCCGCTCTGAGGACAGTGCGGATAGAATAGCCTGCAACTGCAGGAGGTACTGTAGAATTTCTTTAATTACTTCCACAAAGGCATCCAACAGAGACTTTGCAAACTTCGGCACATAACCCTAACTGAGGAACTCGAGGGCCCAATGGTCTGTGATGTGGGTCCATTCTGAAGCTTTTCCCCAACCAACTGGTTGAACCGCGAAAGGGACCCGCCAGATCTCACAGCAAGGGCTTGCTGACTCCTGCAGGAGCCACCATTAAGTCTCGAGCATGCCAAGAGCCCTGAAAGGACTGAATAGATCCACAGGATGAAGAGACCCTACCCAGATTCCTAGCAACCCAATCTATCCCTCCGGGCCTATCTATCTAACAGGAACCTCTGAAGATGAGTCTCACCCAGGTCCTCACTAACTTCTCCAGATCCTCCCCAAAGAGCAATCTGTCCTTTAAGGGAGGTTTGCTAAGCTGTACCTTAGAAGCAGCATCAGCCAGCCAAACCACTACTACCACTGCTATGGACGAGTTCCTGATCAAAGTCCACCAAGCACAAATAGCACACTGCCACAAAAGATAGCAGGAAAAACCAGTCCAAAGACGTGGACATTAAAAAAAAAGAAGTTTTGCCCTTTTTACATATGCAGTCAGTATATATATAAAAAGGTTCGTAGCCACCGATTCGGGGTATGTATAAGTAACTAAACAGTTTTTTAGGTTGGCCCAAGAAGTTGCCTGTCCTCGAGTCGAATGAGCCCGGATCCCTTCCGGAGCCGCCTTTCTGCTGGCCTGATATGCCACCGCCACCGCGTGCTTCACCCAACGAGCAATCGAGGTTTTGGCAGCTGCCTCTCCTTTACGAGGTCCCCCAAAGAGTACGAACAACCTGTCCGTTTTCCGAAAAGATTCCGTCCACTTGAGGTACCTATGCAGCACTCTGCCTAGATCTAACTTCCTGAGCGACCTATCCACGGCAAGCTTCCCGTGGCCCCGAAAGGTCAGAAGAGCAATTGGCTGATTGACGTGAAAACCCGACACCACTTTCGGAAGAAAAGACAGAACTGGGCGCAACATCACCTTCTCTGCAGAAAACTAAAGATAAGGTTCTCTACATGAAAGAGCCTGCAGATTGGAAATCCGTCTAGCCGAACACAAGGCTACCAAGAAGGCGGTTTTCCAAGAAAACTCCCTCAGCGGTGCCGCCACCCCCCACCCCACCCCCCAGGATCAAAGGGAGGTCGCGTCAGCGCCTCCAAAACCAAGTTCAAATCCCAAGGCGGCACAATTTGCCTTACCGGAGGCCTCAGATTCCTAACCGCTTTCAAGAATCTCATAACATCTGGATGACCTGACAAGAGGCTCCCTTGCACCTTGCCTCTAAAACATGCCATGGCAGCCAGCTGCACCTTTAGGGTACTGAGGGCCAGACCCTTATCCAGCCCCCCTTGCAGGAAAGCCAAAACATCTGGCACCGTTGCCCCGAAAGGCCGAATGCTCCACCCAGCGCACCATTGTTCAAAAATGCGCCAAATACGAATATATGCCAGGGATGTAGATTGTCTCCTGGCCTTCAACATCGTGGCAACCACTGCTGCTGAATATCCTCTACATCTTAGCCTTTCCCTCTCAAGAGCCAAGCCGTAAGATAGAATTGATCCACATTCGGTAATAGAATTGGACTCTGGTTCACCAGGTTGGGCCAATCGGGCAGCCTCCACGGCTGATCCACCAACAGCCGAACCAGATCCGCATACCAAGTTCTCCTCGGCCAGTCCAGAGTAATGAGAATCACCTTCCTGCGTGATGCTCTATCCTCCGAAGGACTCGGCCAATCATCGGCCAAGGAGGGAACACTAAAGGAGCTCGACCAACAGCCACGGCTGAGCCAGCGCGTTGAGTCCTTACGACATGTGCTCTCTGCACCTGCTGAAAAACCGACTCGCCTTGGCGTTGCTGAGAGTGGCCATCAAATCCATGACCGGCCGCCCCCAATGCAAGGTAATGGCGTGAAAGACCGCCACGTTCAATCCCCATTCTCCTGGATCTAAGACATTGTGGCTGAGAAAGTCGGCCTGCAGATTGTCCCGACTGGCTACATGCACTGCCGAAAACGCCACCAGAGGTGATTTGGCCCATGCCATCAAAAGTTGACTTTCCTCCAACAAGGCGGCACTGCCCGTACCCCTTTGACAATTTATATATGATACTGTCACTGCATTGTCGGAGAACACGCGAAACGCTTTTCCCCTTATGAAAGGGACAAATTCCCGAAGGGCGAGAAGCACCGCCCTCATCTCCAGACGATTGATGGACCAGCCAGTCACTGCTGCCGTCCAGCAGCCTTAAGCTAGATGTTCCATACAATGCGCTCCCCAGCCAGACAGGCTGGCATCTGTTGTGACTGTCACCCAAAGATGGCCAGGCTCCAACCACACTGCAAACTGACTCTGACAGCTTCTGAGCATACTAACTTAGGATTCAGGGGATGCTCCTGAGGCAACCAACGGGAAAGCAAGGCCTGCTGTAGAGGACGCACATGCTCCCTGGCCCAGGGCACTAGGTCTAAGGCCGCCGCCATGGAGTCTAGAAGCTGCAAGTATCGCCATGCCGTTGGAGCTTGTATGCGTAAAAACACCGATACCTGGCGTAAAAGCTTCTGCACTCTGACCTCTGGCAGAAATACCACCCTTACCGCCGTGTCGAATAACGCCCCCAGGTAAACTAGGTGCTGTACCGGAAGCAACTGACTCTTGGCCTGGTTCACCACCCAACCTAGTTGCTCCAGGAATTTCACCACGCGAGCAGTCATGCCTATTGACTCTGATACGGAACTCGCCCGGATCAACCAGTCGTCCAGATAAGGGTGCACGCGGATGCCCTCTTTCCGCAGAGCGGCTGCCACCACCACCATCACCTTCGTGAAGGTGCGTGGCACTGTTGCCAACCCGAACGGCAACGCTCTGAACTGAAAATGTCCCATGGGCACCGCAAATCGCAGAAATTTCTGATGCTCTGGTCTGATGGGAATGTGCAAATAGGCTTCTGTCAAATCTATGGAAGAGAGCACCTCACCCGGCTTTACCGACCGAATAACCGATCGCAGAGTCTTCAAGCGGAAGTGCGGAACCCTCAAGCAGCGGTTCACGTGTTTGAGATCCAGAATAGATCGGAAGGACCCTTCCTTTTTGGGGACCACAAAATAAATCGAGTATCGACCTAAGCCGTACTGGTCGGGAGGTACTGGAACCACCGCTTGGAGCTGCAGCAAGCGCTGAAGGATCTCGGAAACTGCCTTTGTCTTTAAGGCGGAACTGCATGGAGACGCCACGAAGGTATCCGCCACCGGACGAGCGAACTCCAGCGCGTAACCCTCTCGGACAATTTCCAGGACCCACTGGTCAGTAGTTATTGTGGTCCAGACGGAGTGGAAGCTCCGCAAGCGACCTCCCACGGGAACCTCCGCCTGGACCAACCCCCTTTCATTGGGGTTTCTTAGCTGAGTTCTGCTGGGGTCCGAAATAACCCCGTCCGAACCCCCGCGCTCCTCGAAAGGACTGCCCTCTGGACATAAATCAACCCCTCTGATAAGGAGTGAAACGAGATCCTCTATACCGACGAAAGTCTCTATTCTGTCCTTTAAGCAAAGATCCAGGCTTTGGACCCTTTGGACGGTCCTCTGGGAGTCGATCCCCTTTGGAATCCCCCAGATCCTTTACAATTTTCTCCAGTGCTTCCCCGAAGAGCAGCTTGCCCTTGTATGGAAACTTACTAAGACGAGTCTTAGACAAGGCATCCGCTGCACAATTCCTCAGCCAGAGGAACCTTCTGGCGGCAATCACCGGCGCCACAGACTTCACCAAAATCCGCACCAGATCATAGAAGGCATCAGCTAGGTAGGCTGCTGCCAACTCCAACTTCGCTCCCTCCGGAGCCAGACTGTCCTCCCCCTCCGGGTGGGACTCTCCTTGAAGCCAACGAATGGAGGCCCTAGCCACATAAGCTCCCAGCCTGTAGGGAAAGCGCACTGGAATCGAAAGCCTACTTAAGTAGCGCTTCCAACTTTCTATCCTGCAGATCCTTGAGAGCCACTCCGCCCTCCACCGGGATCGTGGTCTTCTTCGTTACCGCTGCTACCAGAGCATCCACCTTCAGCATGCGTAGCAACTCCTTCTCGTCCTGTGGCACTGGGTATAGGCGCCCAATAGCCCGTGCTCCGCGCAGGGTAGCCTCTGGACATTCCCATTCCGATTCCACCATCTGCTTAATCACTCTGTGAACTGGAAAACACCTCTGCTCCGCCTTAAAAACCTGAAGCAGAGGATCTTCCAGCGGCTCTTCTTGAACCGCAGGCAAAGTAATATTTAGGGCCGCTAGGGAATGGACAAGAAGCGCTCCGAGTTCCTCCTTTCTAAAAACTCTAAATACATTAGGATCTTCTCCTGGAGCGATCTCACCTTCCCCCAGATCTCCTGTCCACTGATCCAGGCCCGAGTCTGAGAGAATTTCTCCCTCTTCAGCACTCAGGAGCCCCGAGGCATGCTGACCGAAACCATCGGCGCACGCCTCCATTCCCACACTAGGCCTGGAGGAGCCCTCTACCGGGTGTCCAAGAGAGTCCTCTACTTTCTGCATCCCCGAAGGGGAGGGGAAAGCACCCTTACCTTGCACTTGCTCTAACTTAAGGCAATAAGCCTTATGAAGAGAGAGGACGAAATCCGCGGAAAAAAAGAGAGCCCAAGCCCTCCTGCCCACCCTGCAAAGGCTGCTGAGGAATTGGAGCCGCTGGTGCAGGCTTTTTGGATTTAGCCTTCTTTTTGCCCTGCTTTTCTCGAGCCGCGGCAGGAACGGCTGCCTTTTCCAACATGGCTGCCATTCCCGCCTTCTCTGCAGCGCTGAAATGGCTGCCCAGCGAATCTGAGGAGGCAGGCCTGTCATCCATGCTGCTGTGTAGCAAGCGGTGAACTCTACTGTCCTGCCGGAAACAAAACCTGCAAAGCCTGGTGTCTGAAAGACCCCGGCGACTGCCAGCTGCGGCAGCATGCGCTTTAAAGAAAAAATTCCGTTCTGAAGCCGAGACAAGGCCGCCCTGCACCCAATGAGCCTCACGCCAAAACACGCATGCAAAAATGCCTACCTGCACTCCACGAGATACCGAAGCTCCAACTTCCCACCCTGCTGCTAGCGGGCAAGTCAGATGCAACCCGAGGGGCAGAGAGAGAGGCTGTACTTTGGGGCTCCCAGAGTCTAGCTTCCTTTGACCCCCCGCGGAAACGGCACCACTCATCGAGGCAGGCTCTGCCTCTACTGCCTTGTCCCCTTGCAGCCGAGCTCAGGTTTTTTTTTTTTTTTTATCAATGCGGCAGAATCTCCCTGGAAAACAGCACCCTGCTAGGGCACCCACCGGGAACCTTCTCTCATTTTTTTTTTTTTTTACTGTTTCTGCCTAAAGGAACTCTTTCTTCTTCGTCTCCAGTAGCCTGTCAGCACACGTCCTTCCCAGCTGCTGAGGACTGAAAGACTGAGTCTCCGACACCAGAGGGAGCTGGAGTGGCTGTCAGCAAGACTTTGAGAATTCAGTCCTCAGCTGCTGGAGAAGGTTGACAACATGGAAATTACACATACCTGGTAATTGTAGTTCCTGGAGGATCCAGTTTAGTCCTCCACATCCGGGTAGTGCACCTCCTCCCGCAGCCAGGAGACTGGACCAATCAAAACTCTGCCATGTATGATGTATGCAGTCGGAGCTCCCATCAGCCCCACGTAAAGTAGTAACAAAGCAGACTTAAAGAAGCAACACGTGAGACTATGACAAAAACAAATACATATTGAAAACCAACTAGACCCCCCAGAACGAAATGAATACGCCGGCTCCCTCCCCAAACGAGGAAGCCAGAACGCTACATAGCGCCTCTACCCGCACTCCAGAAGAAAAAGACAGTTGAGTTCGGGCAAAAGAGGAAAAGGAAAGAAGGACGCTCGCCAGATGAGCGCACCGTCCGGAACACCCAAAAAGCGCGCCGCAAACGAATCTGAGATATGGTAGGGAAGGAGGACTAAACTGGACCCTCCAGGAACTACAATTACCAGGTATGTGTAATTTCCATTTCCTGAGCGGTCCTCCAGTTTAGTCCTCCACATCCGGGATGTAACAGAGCAGTCAACACCGGGCGGGACCTTGCCACCCGGCGCGCAGCACTGAAGAACCAAAACGAGAATCCTGAGCGGCAAGCACATCCAAGCGGTAATGCTTACTGAACGCATGCAGCGTGGACCACGTAGCCGCTTTACAGATCTCCGCAGGAGGAACCAGACTATGTTCCGCCCAAGAGGTCGCTTGAGCCCTGGTCGAGTGAGCGCGAATACCCGCCGGGACCGGCTGATGCTGCAAAAGATACGCCGAAGCAATCGCCTCTTTAATCCACCGAGAAATAGAGGCCTTAGCAGCCGCTTCACCATGCCGTGCCCCTCCAAAGAGCACGAAAAGGTGATCCGTTTTTCGAAAAGACGCAGACACTTTCAAGTAACGACGAAGAACGCGCCAGACATCCAGACAGTGAAGGCCACTGCTAGCAGGGCACTCTGGACCAGCCCGCAGAACCGGAAGAAACACCACCTGATTCAAGTGAAAAGGCGAGACCACTTTGGGCAAGAAAGAGGGAACCGACCGAAGCACCACACGATCCCTAGAGATGGATAAAAAAGGCTCCCTGCACGAGAGCGCTTGCAATTCGGAAATACGCCTCGCCGAGCAGATGGCCACCAGAAAAACGGTCTTCAGGGTCAGATCCTTAAGAGACGCCCGTCGGAGCGGTTCAAAGGGTTCGCGAACCAGGGCTCGCAACACCAAGTTTAAATCCCAGGAAGGAACAGACACCCGACGCGAAGGTCGCAAACGAAAAACTGCCTTGAGAAAACGCAGTACGTCGGGGTGAGACCCTAGGCTAACACCCAGCACTTTGCCTCTGTAACAAGCGATAGCCGCCAGCTGAACCTTGAGAGAACTGGCCGCAAGACCCTTATCGAACCCATCCTGTAAAAAACTGAGTACCACGGGCACGGATGTTGTCGCCGCACGGACCCCACGCCGGGAACACCAATCTTCAAAAATCCTCCATACGCGAGAGAGGTGGAAGTCTTTCGTGCTTGAAGAAGAGTGGAAACCACTGCAGGGGAATAACCCCGCTTTCTCAGCCGAGCCCTTTCAATGGCCAAACCGTAAGCGAGAACCGATCCACTTGGGGCATCCGAAGAGGACCCTGAAGCAGAAGATCCGGTGACGGTGGCAGACGCCAGGGAACCCCGTCGCGCAACCTCACCAAGTCCGCGAACCACGGTCTGCGTGGCCAATCCGGAGCAATCAGTAACACTCGCCCCCGGTGAGCCTCGATGCGCTGAACGACTCGGCCGATTAGCGCCCAAGGAGGAAAGACATAAAGGAGACCGCTCTCTGGCCACGGCTGGAGAAGGGCATCGATCCCCTCCGACATGCGCTCCCTGCATCTGCTGAAAAAACGTCCTGTTGTTGCCGACTGAAACGTCGCCATGAGGTCCATGACGGGTGGCCCCCAGCGACGAACTATTTGGGAGTAAATCTGCGGGTTTAGTTCCCATTCCCCGGGATCCACCCGCACCCTGCTTAGAAAATCCGCTGTCACGTTGTCCCGTCCTGCGATATGTGCTGCCGAGATGGCCGGTAGCCGGGACTGGACCCAATGGAACAAAGCCGCCGCTTCGGCCTCCAGAGCCACACTTCCTGTGCCCCCCTGGCGGTTGATGTAGGCCACGGTCGCCGAGTTGTCCGAGAGAACCCGCACTGGTCGCCCCGCTACCAATTCTTCGAGGGCAAGCAACGCGAGTCGCACTGCGCGCAGTTCGAGACGGTTGATCGACCAAGAGGCCTCGAGGAGAGACCACGTCCCCTGAGCAAAGCGACCCTCGCAATGGGCTCCCCAGCCTGACAGACTGGCATCCGTGATGAACGGAACCCACAGGGGCATCTCCAACGGAAGTCCCTTCATCAGGTTCTCCGAGCTCAGCCACCACCGGAGCGAGCGACGCACCGCCCTCGGGCAGGGCAATCTCCTGCTCAACGAGTCGAACTGGTTTGACCAGCGCCACAACAGGGCGCTCTGGAGTGGTCGCATGTGAAAGCGCGCCCACGGCACCACTTCCAGGGTCGCTGCCATAGTGCTGAGTAGCCGCAGGTACCACCAGGCGGATGGAGCGGGCATCGCTAGGAAAGCGCGCACCAGGCCCCTCAATGCTAGAACACGGCGCTCCGGCAAGCACACCAACCCCCGCGCTGTGTCGAAGCGAACCCCGAGATATTCTAGGGACTGAGTCGGCGCCAAGTGACTCTTCTTGTTGTTGACCACCCAGCCGAGAGATTGCAGAAGAGTAACCACTCTGTCCGTGACTTGCACACTATCGTCTCGGGACTTCGCGCGAATCAACCAATCGTCGAGGTACGGGTGAACCAAGATGCCTTCCCGTCGCAAGGCCGCCGCAACCACCACCATAACCTTCGTGAAGCTGCGAGGCGCGGTAGCTAGCCCAAAGGGCAGGGCTTGAAACTGAAAGTGGCCCCACGGAAAAGCAAAGCGAAGGAATTTTTGATGAGACGGCCGAATAGGAATGTGCAGATAGGCCTCCGTGAGGTCAAGGGACGTGAGAAACTCTCCGCGACCTACTGCCACAATGACTGACCGTAAGGTTTCCATTCGGAAATGAGGAACTCTGAGAACACGGTTCACCCCCTTGAGGTCCAGGATGGGGCGAAGGGACTTGTCTTTCTTTGGCACCACAAAATAAATGGAGTAGTGACCTGCGCCGCGCTCGGCAGGCGGGACGGGAATAACGGCTCCCAAGGCTAAAAGGCGTCGTAACGTCAATCGGATCGCCTCTAGTTTCTGCTCGCCCTTGCTGGGGGAGAGAACAAAGGAATCGGGGAGCGGGCGAGCAAACTCCAGCGCGTAACCTTCTCCCACGATCTCCAGCACCCACTGATCGGATGTAATTCGGGCCCAAGAGGGAAGGAAATCGCGCAAGCGACCCCCTATGATTAGAGGTCCCTCCGGAGCCCACCTCGCTTCATTGTGGCTTGCGACTAAAGGAAGAAACGGAGGAGGCGGAAGTACCTGAGAAGCCTCGGCCCGCTCCTCGAAACCCCCAAAATCCTTGGGATCTGGAACCAAAACGGCCGCGTTGGGAAGACCAGAGGCGGGAAGAACGAAATCTGCGAAAGTCCCGAAAGTGACCCCGCGTGAGCGGAGCGGTCCTACTGAGTTTCGGCTTATCCTCCGGTAGCCTACCACCCTTAGACTCACCGAGGTCCTTAACCAACTTATCCAGGGCTTCGCCAAACAATAATCTGCCCTTAAAAGGAAGCTTACTGAGCCGGGATTTGGAAGAGCCGTCGGCCGCCCAGTTCCTCAACCAAATAGATCTGCGAGCCGCCACTAACGAAGCCATGCTATTCGCCAAAGTCCTGATCAAATCATAATGCACATCGGCTAGGTACGCTGACCCAGATTCCAGACGCGTCAGCTGCAGCCAACCCTGAGGGTCTAAGCTGGACAGCGACCGCAGTTGCTGAGCCCAGCGCAAACAGGCCCTGGCGACCCACGCGCCGCAGATAGAAGCCTGCAAGGATAAAGCATTGGTATCAAAGGCTTGTTTCAACAAGTTATCCACCTTCTTGTCCTGCGCATCCTTCAGGGCAGCACTGCCCTCAACTGGAATGGTGGTCTTTTTTGTAACCGCCGAAACAGCAGCATCGACCCGCGGCGACTTAAACTTATCCTTGTCCTTGTCGGCTAAGGGATACAGGCGGTTCATAGTGCGTATCCCCTTCAGCCCGGAGTCAGGCTGATCCCACTCAGTCGGAATCATTTGCTCTACCACACGGTGCACTGGGAACACCACTTGAGAATCTCGCACGGCTTGTATGAGCGGATCTTCCAAGCCTTCCTCCTCCAGAGGCCGAGCTACCGCTAGATTCAGGGTCTGGAGGGACTCCGTGATCAGAGGAACCAGCTCTTCCCTACGAAACACCCGAATAATTCGGGCCTGATCCTCCGGCTCCGGAATTTCACCATCTTCCAACTCCTCAGGATCAGCATCCGGTTCCAGATCTGCCTCCAACTCCTGCCAACTCAGATCTTCCGGTTCCGGTTCCTGGTCCATAGTCCGAAGGCGCTTTGCCGCAGGCTGAGAAGAAAGCCGGGGCTCCCCTACCAAGCCGGGGGGGGAGCGAAGCAGACAAGGAATCCGGAAGCTTGCCAGAACGGCTTAAGCGGAAAGCCTGGTGCATAAGAAGAACAAACTCCGGGGAAAAACCCCCGGAAGGGCATTCCGCAGTCTCCAGTGAAGAAGCACCAGCTAGCCCTTTAGGCAGGGTTGCCGAAGTAGAGGGCAGTGGGCCAGGCGTGGACTCCCCCTCCGGCAAGACCGGGGAGCCGACAGCGTCAGGAATGTCTTTCAACTCCACCTGATGCTCTACAGCCGCAGGAACGGAGACACAGCCCCGACAGATTCCAGACTCAGCCACCGCTCCCTTGCGCGATCCGCAGATCATGCACTGCGGTTTAGCGGCCATTCCAGCGAAGGAGTAGCTGAAGAACCCAAATTCTGCCCTAAGGCACCCCTAAGGAAGGACAAAGAAAAACTTTCTGTGCCTGTGAACCTTTTTTTTTTGTTTAAAAAGTATCTGGCCAGCAAGCAGAGACGTAGGCCAGTAAATTCGCCACGTTAAAACCCCGAAAAAACGCAAGGGGGACCCGTGCACATCTAAATTTGCCCCCGAGAAACAGCAAAAGAAACCCAAAATGGCCACCGGCAGTCTTTACCGGCACAGGAAAAAAGGCGCGAAAATCCACGGAGGAGAAGAATGGGAAAGAGCGCAGTAAAATAAGGAACTAAATAAAGAAATAAGCTAGAAATAAATAAATCAATACATAAAACCCGCGATTAGCGCCGATTAGTAACCCGCCGAAGGAGACGGAGCTCTGCTGAAACCCGGCTCCCTGACCAAAGCGGGAGCGGGAATCTACCCGCGGACTTACCAGCAGGCAGGAAGCTCAGAGACTAGCGACAGAGAGAAGGGAGATCTGGCCCAAGGCAGCTCTGTTCCCCGTGCAGTCAAGGGGAAAGATGCAGCCTGACAGACTGCTAAAACCTCCAGAGTGAGGGCAGAAGTCTCATGCAGTTCTGGTTCCTTGCTACCGGCCTGCCCCCTAGTGGGCTAAATTACACTAAATTAAATTTAATTAAATTAAAGGGACAGCTATCTGAAAAAGAAAAGGGAAAACAGGAAGCAAAGCAAAACCCTCTAACTAAAATCTCCAGTGTTGCTCCCTAAAAAAAATCCTAAGTGAGCCTGTACCAGGCACACACGTCCTCCAGCTGCAAGGAGACTGGACACACTGGGGGCTGATGGGAGCTCCGACTGCATACATCATACATGGCAGAGTTTTGATTGGTCCAGTCTCCTGGCTGCAGGAGGAGGTGCACTACCCGGATGTGGAGGACTAAACTGGAGGACCGCTCAGGAACCTATGGTTCCTGGACTGGCCCGGAGAGACGAAGAGGAAGACATGTTAACCATTAGACCAGTTCAGTAAACATGTCCCAAGAGCACAAAATACATTACCCAGTGCACGATGCATAAAATGACTTACTTTTCATATTCTGTGGCTATAACAAACAGTGACCACTTTTGAAGTGTATTGTGGGAGTAGTAGTCACAGTAATGTCTCCTACTTTGTTGGCATTTCCAATCTAAATTTTCTATCAGAGCTATCAAATTCTGTATCTTCCATAGCTGGCCTTACATAACCAGATTCTGATTAAAGATATCACCACTTGAAAGGATCTTGTACAACAATGTCTCGCTACATATTAGAAAAAAATTAATGTTTTAAAAATGCCCTTTGAACAATAAAATTAAGTAGTAAACAAAAGATGGGAAATAACATGAGCTCAATTATGCCAAACAGTCATTAAAAAACCTGTCTTTTCCAGGACTGTAATTATCTAAACAGAAGCAGTGAACATTTTTTCTATTTTGTAATGCTAAATAACCATGTCAAAGCCTAAACAAAGCTTTGAAAATGAAGACATAAGTAATATCCTCTTTTAAGGCCAAATAATTTTTAGAATGGCAAAGGAATGTCTCGAATAAATATTACTTTAAAATATTAAGTCATGGACCAGCAGTATTTAATCTTTCTACTCGGATAAATTTTCTATGTCACTAATGCCATATTGGAATAACTTTTAATAAGAAACTGGCCAAATAACAACCAATATGACATATATGAGGTGTGACAAAAAAGAAAACGAGATTGTGGCAGCCACGCCCATGACTCAATCCCAATTGGCTAACCGCTTTTGTCACTGTGTTGTGCAACATCTCGCCACTATTCTGCTATAATATTTTTCATCTCTCACTGTTTTTCTTTTTCAGTTTTTTTTGTAGCACACTGCTCCATCGCTTTGTCATGTAACTGGAGGTGGTAGAAATATGGAGCAAAGAACCAACTTGAAATTTCTGGTTAAATTGGAGAAGGGCCCAACTGAGTGTCTCCAACTTCTCCAAAAGGCTTATGGAGAAGATGCAATGTCAAGGCCACAAGTCTTCGAGTGGCACAAATGCTTCAAGACTGGCAGCGAGGAGGTGGAGGATGACCCCAAGTCAGGACAGCCTTCCACGACAAAGATGGCTGAGAACATTGACAGAGTGAACCAGCTGGTGCGGAGTGATTGCAGATTGATGGTGCAGATGACAGCTGAGGAGCTCAGCCTGAACAGGGAGTCAGTGCGGACCATCTTGGTGCAGGAGCTGAGTATGCGGAAGGTGTGCACCAAGATGGTGCCCAGGCTTTTATCGGACGACCAGAAGGAGCACCGGGTCAATGTTTGTCGAGACTTGCTAGAGAAGATCGGAGAAGATCCAGAGTTCGTTGGCCAAGTCATTACAGGAGACAAGACTTGGGTCTTCCAGTACGACCCTGAAAGCAAGAGACAGAGCCTGCAGTGGAAGACTCGACTGTCACCCTGACCCAAGAAGGCGCGCATGTCCAAATCAAGAATCAAGATCATGCTGATCGCATTCTTCGACCAGAAGGGAGTGGTCCATCATGAGTTTGTGCCTGAGGGTCAGACAGTCAACCAGCACTTCTTCCAGCAGGTCCTCAATCGCCTCCATGACCGAGTTCGGCGCAGCAGGCAGGTTCTGTGGAGAAACAAGTCTTGGCTGCTACACCATGACAACACGCCCGCACACACCGCACTCAGTGTGAGACAGTTCTTGGCCAACAAACAAATCACAGCTCTCGACCACCCTCCTTATTCCCCAGATCTCGCACCGTGCAACTTCTGGCTCTTCCCCAGGCTGAAGACTGTGCTCAAAGGAACTCATTTTGCCTCTGTAGAAGAAATCAAGGCCACTGTGACGAGGGAGCTGAGGGACCTAAAGGAGGAGGACTTTACTGAGTGCTTCCGTACATGGCAGAAGCGAATGCAGAAGTGCATTACCTCTGGGGGGGATTACTTTGAAGGGGACAATGCGTAATTTCTCTGTAGATTATGTAATAAAACATTTATGGGATAGTCTCCTTTCTTTTTTGTCATATCTTGTACATTGCAAAATAAGCCACAGAGCAGGACTTACGAGCCATAAACTAACATGTTTTTTTATATGTCCCGTTGGATGGGACAGATGACCAGAATGGGGAAATTTAAATGTCCCACAGGCTGACAGCTGAGTGGAAAGGGTTTAATATTCTAATGATGTAACTTTAAAATTTACAGGTTACAAATCAACATTTAAAAAAACTGAAAATCTTTTAATTTTAACACTAAAGGACATGTGTACTAACTGGGCTAATGTTAGCATGGGCTCTTTGTAACAAGGTCCCATTGAACAGCATGGGATCTAGTTACAAATTGCCCCTGCTAACCATTAGCACAACTAAACATGCCCCAAGACAGCACCATTAACTCCAGCTTCCCTAAAATGGGACAGCATAAAACCAGTTGATATGTGGAAAACCTGCATTCACATCCTAATTCTGATGTCCATTCCATAAAATAAGTGCTCTGAGAAGGCATTACCAACAGTCACCAAACTCAGAGCAATATCTGCTGGCTCAGCAACAACATCCCTATCTTCAGATAGAGACATGGACCAAGTTGGGGGGGGGGCTGGAGGGGTGGAGGAGGTAAACGAGTGAATTAAGAAATAAACACAGAAAACGAACAAGAAAGACACACACACCGATTCTAAGAATGCAATTCCTCGAGTCTCCTTAGGAAGATACTGGAGTATGTGCTATTCTTGTCTCCTCAGACCATACCGGGAGAAGGTGACAAAACTACAAATAACAAATTGGAAGAAGGAAAAGGCTTTTAAATACATAAGACGGACCCAGTTATGATAATGGCTGTAAAAGCCAAATAAAGGAGCATATTAGTTCTCTCTCTGAAAGCTACCGGATGAGCCGCTCTCTGCCCATGATTATATCGGATTTCTTACGTGCATTTCTGGCAGACAGAAACAATACTGAAACATGAAACATTTCTGCTGAGCAACAGTCAGCTGCTGTCACATTCAAACCTGCATTCATTTGGGGGTGGAGCTAATCAGGTGCAGTTATCATAAAGGCACCTGCGGCTTAATCGGACTATTCAAATTTAGGCGGCAGGAACTCAGTGCTATCAAGGTCCACAAACGAACTCTGTGGCCGCCTTAACAAAAGGATCTGTGCAACTACTAACATATAAGAAAAGCAGGCCATCACCAACTTTCTAGGAAACCTGGAGACATACCTAACTCGAAAGTTCTTATATTTTTAGGATTATGTTAAAACCTACTTTGTTCCTGCAATCAAGCGATGAGATTTTTTAAAAGCAACTACCAGCAATACTTTTTCTCTCTCTGTTTTTCCTACAACCACCAGAAACAAGATTCTAAAGATCACTTCTTGAGGCTCCCACTTCCTGGAAGACCATTTCCAGTGCTACCTGCTACGGCACGGTTAGGAACGTAGCATCATTTGCCATGGTTTACATTAAAGAAGGCAAAAAGCAGATCTGATCTTACAGCAGCATAGAGACAGACACGCTGACAGTCTGTCCATAGACTCTGCAAGATATCCTTCGTACTGCATCCGCCTTGCAGATGACAGAAGCGTGAATACCAGAACATTTTTAGTAGAAAGTTATGTTTCTTCACAAGTGTCTACCGCCATATACCTTTTAATGTGTATTTCAGCAGTAAGTATTAAAAAATAAAATAGGATGGGGGAGTATTTTCTTTGGAAAGCCAGAAAGCGAGAGCTCCATCCGTTAGAGTTTTTCCTAATGGATTTCAATGGAAAATTGCCGCTCATGTTACATGAACTAAAAGGAAGCTGCCCGGTTTCAAAAGAAAGGGAATCTTTTGGCCATGCCTGCTTGTTTTTAATTTGCAGGACACAGTATTCTGGTTTATATTCGCTGCTCTTTTCCATTTCCAACGGTACTCATTGATCTGGAGTTTGGGATATAAGAGAGGGTTTAAAAGTTCCCTCTATTCCAGAAAGCAAGGGCCGAGCATAAGTCCTTTCTGTTCAGCCGCAGGAGCAGAGGCGCCGGTGAAGCTGCACCCTGGGAAAAGGGACGAGGGAGCGGAGCGCTCCGCCACCCATCAAACTGACGTCAAACTGCAGAGGATAAAAGTAAAGCAAGCAAAGTACCATATATATTTTTCCTGCTGCTCCGTTTCTGATACGACCCGGGGAAGAGCTAGGCGCCCGCGCTCCACAGTACTGGCGCTGGAAATGAAAACGTCCACTTCGGGACTCCAAAACAGGGTCTGTGCCCGCTTACACTCACCCGACCCAGCGCCGCCACCCCCCGGTAGCCACAGCAAAGCCTTTCGGCAACTTCGCACCGCAGCCAGCCACTCCGTTTGCATAGGCACCGCCTCCTCCTCCCTCCCGTCGCCGGGGTGACGGTCGCGTTGCTATAGAACGAGAAAACCCATTGGCAACTGGAATTGTCAATCGCACATGAACGCGTCGCGCCCCTTGTCTTCGGGTCGTATACGGCGGGATAGAGGAGAAGCTTAGCGGAGGGAGTTAAGTGAAAACAAATGGGGTGGGGAGGGTTGTGTTGTTTTTACCTACTTTTGAACAAAGATGTGGGATCTCTAAAAGCCGGCAGCTTATGTAGAAGGAGCGAAACTGCTTCCCCCCCCCCCCCCCCAACCACAACAAAAAAAACAACTCCGTTGTAGATGGGAGGAAAAATGTGAACAATGTTGCAGGAATGGTGATCCGGAGAGAAATGCTGGTTGGAGGTGCTATAGTTAAAGCTCTTCCCAGTGGCTGGGTAGTGGTTGGGACCAGAGATAGTGAAGGAGAGGAGGCGGCAAACACTGAGCAAGGAATGTATGTCTGCTGGATTTGTGTACGAGTTGCTCAACTTGCCTAGCGAGAAGGAAGATTAAGTCGCTCGGGGAGAGGGACTTAGATGTGCGTTTGTTGCTTTTGGCTTCTATTAATTGACCTTCTATGCATAACTTCATTTACTACCTGTAAAAACATTTTAATACACGTTATTTAATGCAAGCCCCCTTATTCTAAATGATGCCTATTTCTATTATCTATGCAATTAACTTGCTTTAACAGGCAGAAACCTTCACTTGGTTTGCAGCTTGTTGTGCTGTGAGGGCTTGTGTGCATCAGTGATGCTGAGAGCTAAACTATGGGTAGTTTAACTACTGGCAGGGTCTCCCAAGATGGACAGGTCTCAGCTGAGGTGCCAGACCAAGACAAACCACCCATCTGGGCATCAGCAGAATGGGATAGTGTTGACGGCAGAGGATCACATTTCTGTGACAACGGCAACAACACCAAACTTAAACTGCGCGGAAGAAAGGCCCGGCAATCTACTTCTGTATCTTGCCATGAAAACCCAATGGATAGTTACAACAAAACAAATTGTGCTATAGTGCTGGAAGATGAGACCTCCAGGTTGGAAGGCACTCAACTAGCTACTGGGGAAGAGCTGAAGACTTTTCAGAGTAAAGCCAGCATTTATGATATGGTTGGATCAAAGCCCTCGGGACGTCTGACTGCTGATGTAGCTGCGCATGAAATGAGAGTCAGAAGCTGTAAAGATGTCTTACGCGTTGGAACATGGAACGTATGAAGCATGAACCAAGGGAAGTTGGAGGTGGTCAAGAATGAAATAGAACGTGTACAACTTGATCTGTTGGGTGTCAGCAAACTGAAATGGACTGGCATCGGGCACTTTGCATCAGATGATCACATGGTCTACTATGCTGGAAATGAAAGACAAAGAAGAAATGGTGTTGCATTTATAATAAAGAAGAAACTTGCAAGAACTGTAATGAAATACAATGCAGTCAGCGAACGCTTAATCTCTATTCGTCTACGAGGAATGCCTATCAACACAACTATAATTCAAGTATATGCCCCAACAACAGCTGCAGAAGAGAATGAAATTGAAGAGTTCTATGAACAAGTACAAGCTGAAATTGACAGAACATGCAAACAGGATATCCTGATAGTCATGGGTGACTGGAACGCAAAAGTTGGTAACAAAGAAGAAGGCAAAGTAGTTGGAAAATATGGACTTGGCAACAGAAATGAAGCTGGAAGACTGATAGAATTCTGCAAGACCAACGATCTATTCATCTCAAACACCTTCTTCCATCAACACAAGCGGCGACTGTACACATGGACTTCACCCAATGGATTGTACAAAAATCAAATTGACTACATCTGTGGAAGTCAACGATGGAAAAGTTCTATAACATCAACAAAGACAAAACCTGGAGTTGACTGTGGTACAGATCATCAACTACTAGTATGCAAACTCAAGCTAAAGTTGAAAAAGAGCAAACCACTCATGAATGCAGCAAAATATGACCTTGAGAATATACCACTGGAATTTAAAGACTGCCTGCAAAATCGATTTGCTGCTTTAGATACAAATGACAGAGCTCCAGAAGAGTTATGGAATGACATCAAGAAGGTTGTGTTGGAAGAAAGCGAGAAGTCTCTACAAAAGGTGAAAAAGCAAAAACGGCCAAAATGGATGACGGAAGAAACTCTGAAAATTGCTCAGAAACGCAGAGAAGCTAAAGCCAGAGGAGAAAGAAAGACAATAACAGAACTCAACAGAGATTTCCAACTTGCAGCAAGACAGGACAAAGAAAAATACTACAATGATGCATGCAAGGAAATAGAAGCAGAAACTATTAGAGGAAGAACAAGATTGGCTTTCCTAAAGCTACGAGAGTTAAAGAAAAAGTTCCAGCCTCGAATTGGAATGTTACAAGATGCTCAAGGTTCTATGTTGAATGATGCTGAGAAGATCAAGAAAAGGTGGAAGGAATATACAGTTTTTATATGATAAAGATCAAGTGGACCAACAGCCGTTTCAACCTGTACCTTATGATCCAGAACCATTGGTGATGAAAGAAGAAGTTAAAGCAGCATTGAAAACCTTATCAAAGAACAAAGCACCAGGCATTGATAGCATTCCCATAGAAGTATTGCAGCAATCTGATGCAGCTGTTACCGTACTTACAAGGAAGTACAACATCATGGCCAACTGACTGGAAAAGATCTGCGTTTATACCAATACTAAAGAAAGGTGATCCAACTGACTGTGGAAATTATCGCACAATTGCTCTGATCCCACATGCCAGCAAGATTCTACTGAAGATTATTCAAAAGAGACTACAACCATACCTGGAACAAGAACTCCCTGAAGTGCAAGCAGGGTTCAGGAAAGGGCGAGGAACGAGAGACAACATTGCGGATGTGAGATGGATCCTTGAAAAGACTAAAGAATACCAAAAGGATATCTATTTGTGCTTTATCGACTATAGCAAGGCTTTTGACTGTGTAAACCATGAGAAACTCTGGGCCACATTAAGAAGCATGGGTATACCAGAACACCTGATCGTACTCTTGCACAATCTGTACGTTGATCAAGAAGCAGCAGTTCGAACGGAACAAGGAGAAACAGAATGGTTTAAAATAAGCAAAGGTGTAAGACAAGGCTGCATACTTTCCCCCTACCTGTTTAATTTATATGCAGAACAAGTCATCAGAGAAGCAGGATTGTATGAAGACAACAGAGGTGTGAAGATTGGTGGAAGACTCATCAACAACCTTCGCTATGCTGATGATACCACATTACTGGCTGAAAGTGAAGATGATCTGAAACATTTGCTTCTCACAATCAAAGAACATAGTCTCAAAATGGGCCTGCACCTTAATGTAAAGAAGACAAAGATCATGACAAATGGCATAATCAACAGGTTCATCGTTGAAGGAGAAGAAATTGAAATTGTGGACAACTTTAACCTACTTGGATCAACTATCAATAAAGAAGCAACAAGCAGTCAAGAAATCAGACGACGCATTGCTCTTGGCAGAATGGCTATGAAAGACCTAGATAAGATTCTCAAGTGCAGAGATGTCTCTCTCCATACAAAGATTCGACTTGTTCAAGCCATGGTATTTTCAATAACATCATATGGATGTGAAAGCTGGACAGTGAAAAAGATAGACAGGAAGAATATTGATGCCTTTGAATTATGGTGCTGGCGGCGAATACTGTGTATACCATGGACTGCCCGAAGAACAAACCAGTCGGTACTAGAGGAGATCAAACCTAAGCTTTCTTTAAAAGCTCAGATGACAAGACTTCGACTTTCATACTTTGGACACATCATGCGAAGAGAGAGATCATTAGAGAAAGACATCATGCTTGGCAAGATAGAAGGTCAGCGCAAAAGAGGAAGGCCAGCAATGAGATGGATCGATACAATAACAGCAGCTACGGGTACCAGTCTGTCAACAGTGAGCCGCCTGACTCAAGACTGAACACAATTTAGGATAGCTATCCAGAGGGTCGCCATGACTCGACTCTGACTCGACGGCACTTAACATCAACAACAGGCAGAAAAGGCAGCAGTGAAAGCCAGAAAAATGCTTGGTTAAATAGGGACAGGAGTGAGAAAATGTAGTGATAGTGCCTCTGTATAACTTCATTTAGAGTACTGTTTGCAATACTGGATACCTCACTTTTAAAAGCATATAAACAGGATGGAATCTGGAGAGAGCAGCTACTAAAGTGGTCAGTGGTCTTTGTCAAAAGCATATGGGGACAGACTTAAAGATCTCAATATGTATATGTTGGGAGATATTATCTTTATCTTTATTGTGGCATTTGATATGCCGCCCAATGCCAAGGCATCTGAGCGGTTTACAATATAAAATTGCTACAAAGAAACAAGGCTAGCCTAAGGGTTTCTGCTACCCCCCCCCCCCCTTCCCTGTGTTGAACCACACTGCCGCTGATTCTGGGGGTGGGATTGGCGGCTCAGCCACAGGCTATGTGCTTTGGCACACATGGCCTGCCGCTTTTGACGTCTCTGATTCGCCACACATGGCCTGCTGCTGCCGAGCTGACCCTGCCACCAGAATTGACAACGGGGCGGTGCAGTGTAACTCAGCATGAGAGGGCATCAGGCTATGTATGCCATCCTAGGCAACCGTGTAGGTTCACCTAGTGGACATGTCTGCCCTGTATATGATGGATACATTTCAATACCTCAATGGTATAAATGCACAGGAGGGGACGGTCATAGGATGAAGGTGAAAGGGGATAGATTAAGGAGTAATCTAAGGAAATATTTCTTCACCAAAAGAATGGTGGATGCACGGAATAACCTTCTAGTGGAGGTGGGGATTGTAGAACTTTAGTATTTGGTATGGATAGGCAGACTGAATAAGCCATATGGTCTTTATTTGCTGTCAGTTTTCTGTGTTTCTATATTTCTAATCCATTTCAAAACATTAATGCAGATTAGTAAATGAGGGAAAGGACCTACTAACCCTGGGGTTAGTGCAGAAACTTGTGCTATAGCTGTGCACTAAAGCATAGTGCATGTTTTCCGAGCACAAGCATAATGCAAACATTTTGTTGTCCAATGCTATAAGCAAAAAGTATGCCAAAAAACTGTGCGCAAAAGGTTGCTCTAAACAAGAACAGTATGCCAGCACATGTGCACACAAATCTGCACTAGCACCAGCTAATCATATGTGCATGCATCCAGTGTGCTGTCCTTGTTTAGCACAGGCCTTTAGTATACAATTTATTTACATACTTTTTGCATACAGTAAAGTCTCTCATCAACACTGATGAGATTCTGTGCAGAATTATATCAATATTTATATGCAAAATACCATTCCAGCATATGCGCATAACACTTTGTTACAGCACATCTTCTCTTCAACCCCTGCCATTTTTTTCTTACCATTGTTGCATGTCCTATATGCCCAAAGTAAAGAGAAGAAAAGGGCATAAACTCTTTACTAGTATGAATCGTAAAATAATGAGCTAACCCTTTATTCCTCTTCAGACCTTGCATTAAAATCCCAGAATTGCACTCTTCTGCCCACTTCTCTGCATCTGCGCTGAATAGCTAATTGCTTCATTACCTTGGATTTAAATGTGCTCTGTGCTCCTGTCTCCTCAAAGCTTTACACACGGTTAGCATGTAGACAAAACTTATTTTTGTACTGGTAGTGCACAAACTTGTGCGCTAAAGCCAAGTGCACTTTACTGCATTGGCCTGGCTGTATGAATTAGAAATTTGTCTATAGATGGGATTTATTTATTTGGATTTAGCTAATTGCTTTTAGGAGTGGAGGAGTAACCTAGTGGTTAGAACACTGACTTGGTAACCAAGCAACCAGGATTTGATTCCTATTAGCACTACATGTGGCCTTGGGCAAGTCACTTAACCCTCCATTGCCTCTGAAGAAAGGCCTGGCAATCTACTTCCGGTCACACTGCCAAGAAAACACAGGAGCTTCTGGGTCTCCAGAAGTCAGCATTGACTCTAAGGCACACATAGCCTTTTTGCAATTACTTTTAAGTGGTAGTTCAAGGCAAGTTACATTCAGGTACAGTAGATATTGTAGGATTGTATTATAAATTAGGGTTAAGATTTAAGAACACCCTAAAAGTGTGGGGTTTTGACTGAATTTGACTAAGTACAGAGAGGGAGAATAATGCACTAACTCAAGGTGGGAAGTAGAAACTCAGTCATTGGTAAGGATGGGGCACCAGCTGAAAATATCCCTTATAAAAATTGATCATTCTTGGCAGCAGGGCTGGATTTAAGATTTTGGCACCCATAGGCATGACCAGAGGCAACAGATCCCAGAGAGGGGGGATGTCATAGATCCTAAAGATTAGAGAGCTGGGAGAGGAGCAGATAAAAGCCATAATTCCATAGTTAAACTGAAGCAGCACAGGCACAGCATGGATTTAAAGGCAACGGAAGGAGATTTCTCTTTGGTGCCTTCAAAATTTTGCACCCTAGGTAAATGCCTGTGTTGTCTATGCCTAAATCCAGGCCTGCCTGGCAGTTCTATTTGCATCGAAAGTACAAAAATGCAATGTGTGCCTTTGAGTCAATGCTGACTCCTGGCAACCCAATAGTCCCTGGGCTTTCTTGGCATTGTGACCTGCTATCTTATCAGGCTTTTCTTCTGAGGCAATGGACATATGTTTAAAAAATACTTCTGGGAATAGTCTAGAGTTGCCAAATTACCTAGTTCCAGGAGTGAGCTTTTTTGCCAGTTCTGGTTTTAAACTTGCATTGAAATGCAGTATGGTATTTGTAGTTCCTGATTTTACCCATTGGAATCAGTGCTGCAAGTCCCATAATGCAACAGAATAAGCATGTCAGAAATCCAGGACTGGCTTTAAATCTCACTCCTGGAACTGGGTAACTTGGCAACTTTGATGGTCTCTAAAATGAAGTACAATAAGTAACAACATAGTAGTTAATTGTTGAGAATAAGCTATGGTAGGTAGTAACAAAGAAAGGTAAAATAGCAGGCAAGAATCTGGTTAGGATAAAAGGCTGCATTATAGATAACCAAAGAAAGGCGTATTTGCACTGAAGATGCTGACTTTGAAGACAATGCAAAATTGTTGTATGGTAGGTTTGCAGAGAAACAGTATCCCTCCAAAAACGCGGAGGCGGCATATCATAGAGCCAAAAATTCAAGATGAAGTGACCTATTACAGAAGAAATTAAAAGTGGATATGGACAAGATGGTTTGCCCCATGTGATTTTTGAATGTTTCTACGAAATTGCGGACATCATCCGTTGAGAGTGGCACATAATCCAAACCATTCCTGCTTTTTCTGAACAATAATTACTTATTTCATATAAAAGGAATTTCAATCTATCTAACATTTTGGTCCCATCAGCTTTGCCTGTTCCTCAACGCAGTGCACCCACCAAGGGTCACTTTCGGTGTGGATTTTGTTCAGCCTATGACCGCCTCCTCACCTGTAGAAAGGTTTTTCAAAACCCGGTTACAGCTAAATATTACTCTTTAGATAGATTTACGAATTGCAATATGGACAATGTTATTTATATTATTATATTTCCCTACAACCTTCTCTATGTGGGGAAGACTACTAGGAGCATTAAGACACATATTATGGAACACAGGAGCTGTTTGAGACGTAACGTGGTTCAGAAATCTCTTGTTTAGTATTGGACCAAGGCACAACATAATATTTCAGGCTTAAAATGTTTGGTCTTCAAACAGGTCCTTTCCCGCTGGAGAGGAAGAGACCACAATACAACCTTGCTCAGGTTGGAACAACTCACCATTTTTCAGCTGGACACACTCCACCCCAAAGGCCTTAATCAAGAAATTGACCTTTCTGTCTTTTTATAATCATTGTTTTTTATTGCCCTATGGTTTTGTCTTTTTATGGATTGTCTCATTCATTTATTATTTACTTATTTATTTATTATTAGATTTTTATATTCTTAGGTATTATGTTTTAATGGTTGTTTTATTTATTTATTAGTGAGTGGTCTATTTTTTTTCTCTCTATTATCTTTTATATGTTCAAGGTAGTTGTTTGGCATCCTCCAGGTCCCCAGGGCCCTAGCAGCTGCTCATCGCCATTTTCTGATGTTTATTCCCCTCATTGGATTTTACATGTTGTTTGGCTTCCTCTGCGCCTGGTTCACACCATGGTTCCCCTTTACACACAAAAAAAATTCTTATTGTTTTCTTTTATGATCAATTAAAATATATGTATTATTTTGGGGCCAGTATTCTTACCATTACCTCCCATACCTATCTAGGCAATTTCATTTTTGTGCTTTTCCATATATACCCCTGGGGATAGTATTCTGTTTTTATACCTCCTTGGAAGGTTGTCTTTTTTTATCACAATGTTTTTTTTCTTGGACAGCTGTGACTGCTTGTTGAACCTCCCTTCTTTTTGTTCATAGGGTAATTTTGTTCTTAGTGTTTTTCGGCACGTTCTACTTGATTTGCAGGTCTATGTTTGCGATTATTATGTTAATGCAGAACTTGGTCTGCATGCATAAATTATTGTTCTGTCATCATGACATCATGCTCCGTACAATACTTAATGCCTCACTTTGCTGTCATGGCCCCTCTGATACATTTGCAGTGTGCTGTGAAAGATATGTTGATGTACATGTATTATCCTGGCTCCTTCTTAGGGTCCATCATTTTTTATTTCTTTCGGCAGGTACCTGAAGCCAATTCGCATTTGTTTTTTCTCCGAGTGCGTTTTCCCATCAAACATTTTTTTTTAATTACTCATCCTTTACTTTTTCTTACACTACTCATTGTTTACTTATTCATGTGTAATTTGGCTGGTACAGTTAGATATTTGCACACAGATGTGACCAGTGTGGCTATGAATCAGTTTATTTTTGTTTTTTAACCAGTGGGAGCCGTCCGATATTATCGGCTTATTGTTATCACCGGATTGGGGCATTTGCTTTCTTCTTCTGTGACGTTTTTTTCATTTGTTCTATACTATGTACCTATACTCGGGTTTTCTTTCTTTTATACCAGTTTATGCACGTAATCTTGATAGATTGTCTGTAGAGTTATGAACGATCAGCACTTTGCTGCTCAGAACAATGTTTTTCTCCTATCTTTTCAATGTGCACACAGGGTTTGAATGATAATAATTATTGATAGGGTTTTCACTTGCTATGTCTCTTTCAAATGGTTCATTAGACCAGTTGAGTAGGGTATATATCTCTCTTTTTCATCATTTGTTTTCAGGTATTTTCATTCACCTTTGGATATAATCGTGCAAGTACAGCTTCTCTCTGCTCCCCCTAGGGCACCCTCCCCACATACATTTCTTTTGTTGCGGTAATGCTACCATCTGAAAGTAGGTCGACATATCAACGACTAATTTTTCTTAGGTGGATGATTGATTTCTTTTTTGTATTTCCACCCCCCTTCTTACATTACCTTACTTGGATGACTTCTTAGGTCCATTAGTAAGCTACGATTTACAAGTGTCTTTCCAGTGGTGAGTGTTCTGTACATTACTCAGTATTATTTCCCTCTTCATATATGTATATGATTTTAATAACAGTGCAAATGTGTTTGTTAAACATATATTTTTTCTCCTTTATTATCACTTGTTTATATTTTAGCCTTTATATGTGCACAATTTTATTGGTTTACATTATTTTATTCATGTTTTGTTTCTAATTAGTTATAATAATTATATATGTATTTTATAGCATGGTTCCTTTGGATAAGGGAATTGTCATACAGTATTACCTTTATTTTCATTTTTTGTTTTTATAATTTTAGCTGTCAATTGATTTTATGTTTTTTAGTTTTCTAATTAGGTTTTTATATTTGTTTACATGTATAATGTTTTTATGTATTTGCTTCTGTACAAGGTCTCAGTCTCCTGAGGAAGGCTTCGGCCGAAACACGTGTTGGGCAGACTCTGTAATCAATAAAGCTCATTCCTCCAGTGGCGTGGCTCTCCTGCTCCTTTGTGCTGCCTTGTGTTTGTAGGAGGTGCCTCCCCTCTGCACCCTCCCTGAATGTTACTTCCTACATAACTAATTCTGAGGGTCTGCTTCTGCCCTCTTCCCTAGGACTGATTCCCAAGCAGTCCTGGGGACACTTATGCCTCTTCTGATGGCTGCTTCAGTAAAAATGGTGTTGCTTGACCCCTGACAGTAGTTCTGTGGTGGTACCACTAGTGGTCACTGCCAAATAAAGAGTCTGACCCCTAGCAGTAGTGCCAGAAGACTATTGCCATGGGTTAAGGTGGTGGCATTTTTGCAGAGGTAGCCATCAGGGCAGGAGTGAAGGGGAATCGTTCCACCCCCATTGTCCCTAAGGGAGAAGCCAAGGCAGACCTTCAGAATTATGTATGTAGGGGTGGGCTTCAGGAACGGGTTCTTTACAACATTTTTGCCATGCATTTAGGTGGGAGAGAGGAGTGTCTGATCCACTGGGCCACTAGATTATTTTTTTTTTTTTTACATTGAAGTTTCCACATTTTCTACAGAAAACAAAATCAGACAGTCACATCATCAGTCTCTAAGTAAGAAAATTAGATAAGAAAACAAATATCAATGAAAGACTCAAGCCCGCATCACAGGGGACTATTAACCAAAAAAAAGAAAACATAATAAGGCAATCCCAGACCCAAGCAGAAGACAATCAAAACCAAATTAGACTCGCACTATTCTAAGTCGTTTAACTATACAAGGAAAAAGAAAAAAGACATTAGAATTAACCCTCCTTCACAAACAGGAAACTCTCCAATAGGGAAGGGTTGAGGAAAGTATAATGAATTTTCTGATAAACTATCAAACATCAAACATATACATGGGAACTTTAAAAAAAAAAGCCAGCACCCTTGCCCTAAGGTTCAAAAAGGCCTTACGGTGAAGCTGTGTAAGCCTGGAGACATCTGGGAAAACATTTACTGGCTGACCACAAAATAAAGCATTCTTACATTGAAAGTAACATTTTAAAACATTAGACTTATCCAGCAAAGAAACAAAAGTTGCTAATAACGTAGCACGAGAGGGAATAACCGGGGTAGCATGGACCCAGTGCATCCCCTCACCCAAAATTACTTGTGGAAGGCCCCGTTGCCAGCCCCCAGCACCCTCCCCCCCCCATTTCCAGCCCCTAGCCCCCCTCCTCCCGTTTCCATTTTTTTCAAGCTCTACCACATAAACACATATAGGCATTTGGAAATAAACTGGTTGCAGCTTTATTGAAAACAACAAGAACTTTTTCTTCTAACAAGGATACTATCCAACAACAAACATAGTAATAATTCTCACTGGATCCAATACTTCACCAGCCATATTACTAGCAAGGTGATACTGTGTCTGCCCTCTGCCGTGGTCTTGCCAATGGCAAAACCCATACACCCTGCCCAATGCCAACCTCGCTATATGATTAGCAAAGGTAGGCAAGCTTGCGGGTGCACCATTCATGGGCCACACCCACCCGGAATTATCCAGGCCAGGGTCACCTGACCACGGCCCAAAAGTAATGCTCAAAGGCTGAGGACCCCGGAAACCTCCAGGAACCTGCCACTGGCACAGGGCGAGAGTTAGAGACCATGTGCCACTCCCTTAAAGCTGCGACCAGCGAGCATCATTCCGTACCATCAATTCCAAAGCCTCCTGCCACTCATTGAGAAGCAGATCCAGACCCACTGGGGATAGGTGTATACCATCCTGCTGAACAGGCCCACACACTCAGTCTCTACCCAGGAGTGCATGATCTGATAGCCGCCTTGCTCACAAACCCAACGCCCAATCTGGTGATTAATCTTAGCTAACCCTCTCGACCAGCGCCGCTGGTTCATATATGAAGGCCTCAGAATGATATCCCACCACAACACCACTACCTCATGGAACACTTACATACTTCAATTAAGTCTCTTTTTGCCACCCTAATAATATGCTTGCATGTCCATGAACCAAGGTCATTGCCTCCCAAATGAAGGAGATTCGCCACAGGGTGACTTCACACCTGATTGTGATGCCGCAATAAGGGTAAGAGCTGGATCCAACATAAGCCGCGCTTGCCAAGCCACAATCCGGACACTTCAGCCAGTGTTAGGCCCAACTTAAGCCTACATGTCGCATCGCTGCTCGGCCCAATGAACAAAGGAATGACCAATCAGCCAACAGTGCAGGTACCACTGCTTCACATCTGCAAAAGAGAAGACAATTAGTAACAAAACAATGGTAGCCGACCCCCGCTCCAGACTCATAAGTAAACATAGCCCGTGAAAGCCTGGGAACACCATCTGCCGATTCGCCTTATAACGTGGTGTGACAATCCAGCAGCTGCCGCACTGGTAGCTGTACCAATGCAAAAACAATGCAGGCAAAAAGATAGGATCCTCACCCAAGTGCCGTAATGCCAGTTGCAAGACAGCTGTGAACTAGAATCGGGTCAAGGGGTGGGAGTCCATATGAACAAACAAAAATCTCCCACCTTCAGGCCGCCCGACCAGGTAAGATCTCATGTTAGCTACTGAGCAAGTAGGAATACCCTCAATCGCTTTTAAAACCACCCAAAGCCCTTTTCCCAACTGGTCTGTTTTCAATCTGGCCAATAGAATGCGCAGCGACTCACCTCTGCTCGAACATGCTAGCGCAACATGCCCATACTGCTAGTCATGTGAGAAGAGTTCACCATCAACTCACTGACCCTGAAGGCACCAAAGAAAGCCAAGCAAAACACTGCCCAGAATAAAGCAGCCTCGTAAGCAGACTCAGCTACTTCAGACAGCACATTACACAATCTCAGCAGCAGGTCGTGTGTAATTGGATGCCTGGAGTCGTGAGGAGTCAGCACGGTCCGCTCCCAGCCCTGTATCAACCCGTGGACCAAAAATCCTCTTACAAGGCAGCCCCAGCCTGCTGCTCTGGAGAAAAAGGCAAAACCGGCCAAATGAGAATGCATGGCTGATTTAGAGACCCCATTGTCCTTGGCAAAAACTACATACTGGCCAATCAGGTGCCTTGCTGTCAACCTTGCATCAATAAGAAGGATGCCACCTTGTCAAAACCCCTGCAATAAGTGGACCGTGTCGCTGGCACCAAAGATCTCTTTAGAAGACTCACCATCCCAGCAGGCCAATCTGCCAGAGGTGCTCCGGAACTGTGCACCCCTCTGCCTCCACTTCTGGTGCCAAAATCGAGAACTGGATCCACTTGAAATGGGAGAGTTAGTAATTTTGTTAACACAACCAGTAATGTGCCGAGCCCTGACAGACACGTTTATATGTAAGCAAGACAAAACAAAAGCACGCATTAAGGCCACAACTCGTGCACAGTATGGTGAATAGTGATTAATCACCTCGAGCACCGCAGTATTATCACACCAAAATACTACCTTATGGTTGCAGAGCCTGTCTGGCCATAACTCCAATGCAACTACAATTGGAAAAAGCTCCAAAAATGTGATGTCATGGGTGAGAACTGAATCATTCCCTATTTGCGGCCAGTGATCAGCACACCTGGAGCCTTGAAAATAGATATCAAAGCCCAATCCTCCCACAGCATCTGTGAACAGCTGTAAGTCCGCATTGGAAACCTAAGTATCCTGAAAAACAGACATTTTTATTTATTTATTTATTTATTTGCAAATCTCTTATATACCGCCACTTCCCAAGATCAGTGGCGGTTTACATTAAACAACAAATACATAAAACATTGCTATGGTAAGCAGTTACATCGAACAGTATTTAAACTATATGCAGGTATATTGAACAGTGTTCAAAACTATATACAGGTAGTTAATATCCCATTGTAATCTGCCAAAAATGCATCCCAGACTTGCAAGTCATCACGCATATTCTTAGTCACCCTAATACAGTGGTGAGGTTTAGAAATGCCTGCTGTAGCTGCCGATAATCGCCGAGAAAATACTCAGCCTATCAGTATGATTCTGCATGCAAAATTCAAAGATCCGATTAATGACTGCATCTCCCGCAAAGTTACCTTGCGGGTGGCCACCACAGATGCCACCAGCGCCCGGAGTTTAGACATCTTTTCAGAAGGAAGACGCGCAACCATCTCCATTGAACCCATCTCAATATCAAGAAATGTGATCTTTGCTATTGGGCCTTCTGTCTTTTCTGTTGCTAGGGGAATGCCAAACTCTCACAACAAATCGAGAAACTCTTGAAGGAGAGCGCTACACGCATCTGAGTGAGTAGGTCCCACAAACAAAAAATAATCCAAATAACGAACCACATTTAATATACCCATCCGCTGAACCAAAACCCAATGGAGAAAAATACTAAACTTCTCAAAAAATGCACAAGAAACAGAGCAACCATCGGCATGCACTTATCAAAGTAAAATTCACCCCAGAAATAGAAAACCAGGAGATGGAAAGCAGACATGTGCACAGGAACCAAATTAAAAGTCGACTTAATCTCAGTCTTAGCCAGTAAGGCCCCTACGCTGCATCTTTTGAACCAATGCAACCGCACAATCAAAAGAGACATAGTGAACTGCCAACTTATCCTGCACTACTGACAGGAAACGCTGCACTAGAATGATGTCGCTCCTCATAGTGCACTCCATATTCGTCTGCTGTGGCCCAGATTGCCTGGTAACTCCACTGCTAGCCGACCTTAGCTGACCTCCAACCTCCTGGTCCAGACGATGCTCTGGCACCGGTGGCACCTGCAAAGAGATAAAAGAAGAAAAAGGGGTGGGGGGAACAGCAGGCAGTCATCCAGAAGGCAAAGCCCCTGCCCCCCCCCCCCCGCCAGTGCTCCCACGCAGTACCCCCCTCCCATATGGAGATAGTCACCGTGCACACTTGGCCAGCCAGATGGATATGCTGAAGATCCTGCCTGACCCCATCCCCCTAAAAGGGGTGTCCCCCCTAGCAGGCGTAAGCCGGCCACAGCCCCCCGGAAAGAAACCTTCAGCAAAGCCAGGAGCCAATGGGAAAGCTGAACAATATGGGCTATTCACTGGCAAAGGACCTACTGAAACCATACTGGAAGTCCCAATCTCACCACCTGAGTTACCCAAATCACTGCCCACACCCACTAGGGAAGGAGCCTCAGCTGGCTCAACACCCTTCCCAACCCCCCTGCCCCTTGTCTCTCTGGAGCTCACATCCTCAACCCTAGTTCCCCGACTAGACCCAACTGTTGACCCGAGAAAAGGCAAATCTCTTGCCCTGCCTCTGCCGCTTACCTGTGAAGGCCTGGCCGCAGAACTCTGCCTCCCTCCTCTATGCCCATCTTCTCCAGAGGTTGCAGGCCCCCCAGCTAACAACTCCACAGCTGGTGTTCCTGACTTACCCCTGTACCTGTCACCTCCGCCGTTGCCAGAGAGGGCCCCTCTGCCATTTGCCCCGCAGCTGCCTGGAGTCGACCTGAAGGGGAAGAGGAGTCCACCTCGAAAAGGGAAGCTGAAGTCCTTCTTGCCCCTGAGGATCTGTCCCGACGTGCTGGCATGCCTACAGGCTCGGGAATGCCTGTTCACATTTATTTATTTATTTATTTACATTCTCTTATATACCGTGCTATTCTGCATCAGTGCGGTTTACATTGAACAAACTGAAATTACATTGAACAGGGCATTATAACTTGGAGCTAACTATTTTAAAGGGAACATGGGCTATGGAGGGTTAAGTGGCTTGCCCAAGACCACAAGGAGCACCTGTGGGATGTTCGCAGTTCTCCACATTATGGTCAGTGCCCAGGCAGCGCAAACAGGTACTATGTGTATCGGTGCTGCTCATTTTCCTCTTACAGTGATGGCATTTTTTAAATCCAGGTTTCGGCATTTTCTCGATTCTTGCTTGGATATTGTTGGATAGAGAGCAGAGTCCGTCTTGCAGGCAAGGCAGAAGGAAGAATACTGGCCGGGCTAGGGGGCGGGCCGGTAAGGTGGGCTACCTTGGCATGCTCAGAAAGGTTCACCTTTCTGAGCTCTAGAGAGCACTTCCGTACCTTTTTTTTTTTTGACCAAGGAGTGAGAACTGCGTGTATAGCGCGGCCTGGAAACCGCAACAAGAACACAGCTGCAGGACAGCTTCAGCCAGGACCGGAGAGGAGGGAGGCGGCCAACGCATGAAGTAAAAGGAATCACTCGGCCCCTCCCGGCAGCTCCAGCTGCATACTCGTTGGCTCCACTCCCAAAAACGAGAAGGGAGTCAATGAGTTTAAAGGATGTCAGCCCTCGCCCACCCGATCGCTCATGGTTTGGGGCCTACACAGCCCCCGCCTCCTGCTGAATCCATGGTAAGCCATGCCACCAGAGCAGGGTCCCTGCACCGGGCCAAATACCCAGTTACAGGCGACCGCCCGGCGACCCTGCCCTGCAACCTAAAACTTTCATCAGCTGAAGATTCAAGAAAAGCAGAAAGGTCTAAGGACTCGGCCTATGAAAGCTGGTCCAGACCGTTCTGCTTCTTCTCCCCACTCCATACAGCTTTGGGTAAATAATAGATATTAGCCACAGGAATAGAAATGGAGTTAGAAAATAATAGAACCTCTCTTTCAGATATTTGTGAAATAGTTGCATGGGTGATAGAAATCTTGTACAGGGAAAATTCACAAAATGAAGGTTCGTAGCCCTGAAAGAGTTTTCCTGTGATTCCAATTGCCAACGAATGAGCAGGGAACCATTAACAGAGGAAGCAGATACTGCCTGCAAGGTGGCAATCTGCGTCGCCTGCTTCATCTTGTTATCAACAAACTCAGAAATTTTAAAGTCCTGTTCACCCAATTTGGTTACAGTATGAGTGGAAAACTTAGAAATCTGTATAAAAGCAGAACATAAGGACAAATCAGTGCACAATACAACCTGCGAGATGTCTTTCAAGGATATATTAGCCTGCGGAGAAACCGCAGCTGATGGCAATACAAAAGAAATTGGTAAAGGGAGTGGAACCAAATGTCTCTCTTACTCATCATTTACATCCGATCTGTCCAATTGGTCAGGAGGAATGGAGGCCGCCATAGACTCTTCTGAACACAGGAGTGGCTCGGAGGCCTCCCACAAAGATAAATGGCTGGGCAAAGTCAAACCCTCAATGAGAGAAGGCATAGAGTAGGATCACCACTTCTAGAAGGCAAAGTTATATTAGGATCAGCTAGGGGAGTCAAGAGCTTCACATGTTGGTCCATAGGATCCAGTACCTTTGCAGCTTTCTGGCTCACCAATAGAGTATCTCTTCTTCCTCTTCGGACCCATACAGCAAAGGACAGCCTCTCAGTGCGCCCAAGGGTCCTGTTCAGCCCCTTAGAACATGCCTCGAGGATGCGCCCACTTCCACGTCCTACAGAGGGGCCTTGTTCTTTCTCCAGGAATAAGCAGGAAGTCAGTCCTCCCATATGGGTGACGTCATTCTGATGGAGCCCGCGCAGAGCATTTCCCCAGCTTTCAAAGAAAGCCTTTGGGATATGCTACCACGCATGTGGGTCCCCCCTTCCTGCCCAAGGGTGCCATCTTGCTGAGTCTCCTTTTTTTCCGTGGAGCCCAATGGATGCACTTCCTGTTTCCCTGCAAAAATCCTTTCAAATTATCCTTAAAACTTGTTGCAGTGGGTCCTACAAGTAGTAAATGAGGGCTACCTCCTCAGCTTCCATCAAACCCCTCTGGGGTTCTTCTCAGGGGAGCCAGTGCGACCTCTCCTTCACCAGACCTTACTCTTTCAGGAGCTCTCAGGGTTGCTCAGGGACAAGGCAATAGAGCCTGTACCCAGACAAGTATGGGGAAAAGGTTTCTACGCAAGGTATTTCCTTGTCCCCAAAAGAACTCGAGGCCTCAAGCCCATACTAGACCTGTGAAACCTGAACAAGTTTCTGGTGAGGGAGAAGTTCAAGATGTTCTCCCTTGGAACCGTGCTGCACTACCTCCACCAGGGAGATTGGCTGTGTCCTTAGACCTAAAGGATGCATATACTTGCATTCTGATCCACTCCCCCACAGACAGTACTTAAGATTCGTGGTGGGAGGAGAACACTACCAGTACAGGAAGCTTCCATTTGGCCTGGCCTCCTCATCAAGGGTCTTTACAAAATGCCTGGTGGTCGTGGCCGCCCACATGTGCCTTCAAGGGGCCTTCGTCTTCTCCTATCTGGACGACTGGCTCATCAGAGGCAGCACAGCCCTTGAGGCCGGCCAAGCTGCAAAGCGAACAATCTACCTCCAACAGCACCTGGGGTGCGTCATCAACTACCCCAAATCCCACCTCTCTCCAGCCCACAACCTGGAGTTCATAGGTGCCCAGCTGGACATGCTTCTAGTCAAGGCCTTCTTCCCACAGGAAAGAGCTCATCGCCTCGTGCAGCTAGCAGCGGAGGTACAGACATGCTGGTCGGTACTGGCTCGCTTCCTCCTCAAGTTACTGGGCCACATGGCCTCAACAGTCCATGTCATGCCCCTAGCCCACTTACACATGCGGGTGGGCCAGTGGTGTCTCTGCTCCCAGTGGACCCAAGCCACAGGCAGGCTATGCGACAGGGTCAGGGTCACCCGCCAACTGGCGGACTCCCTTGGCTAGTGGCAGTCCCTACGCCACCTCCAGGAGGGGATGCCATTCCAGGCACCTGCACCTCAGATGGTCCTAACCACAGACACCTCTCTTCCGTGGTGGGGAGCACACTGTGGAGACCTCTGCACTCAAGGCAGCCAGTCACAAGAAGAGTCACTCCTGCAGATCAACCTTCTGGAACTCCGAGCCATTTTCCTCGCCCTGCAAACCTTCTGCCACCTCCTGTGCAGCCGTCCTGTGCTGATCCAGATGGACAACCAGGTTGCCATGTTCTATGTGAACAAGCAAGGGGACACAGGCTCATATGCCATCCTCCAGGAAATAGTGGCTCTCCTCTCCTTTGCGGTATGCCATAGAATGCTCCTATGAGTGGTATACCTTCCAGGTCAGGACAATTACCTGGTGGACAAGCTCAGCAGAGTCCTCCGCCCATATGAATGGTGTCTGCACCCCAAGGTGGCAAAAAGACTTTTCTGCTTCTGGGGCAGGTCCGAGATGGACCTGTTCGCTTCCCCGGATATGTCCCACTTCTGCTCACGCCAGCCGCACCTGGGGAGAGTAGTGGCAGATGCCTTCCTAATTCCATAATCAGAAGACCTCCTCTATGCCTTCCCACCGACTTCTCTGGTGGCCAAGATCCTCTTCAAGGTCCAGAGCAAGTGGGCATCAGTGATCTTCATCACCCCCAGATGGGTCCAGTAACCCTGGTTCCCTCTGCTACTCTCCTGTTGGTGGCACTCCCAATCCCGCTGGGTCAGGACCCGGACCTTCTGTCCCAGGAGGAAGGCTCCCTCCTGAACCCCAATCTGGGGTCGCTAACCTTGACGACGTGGCTGCTGAAAGGGTAGCCCTGGCCCCTTTCAATCTCCCAGGGGAGGTAAAGGAGATCCTGGGAGAAGCAGCAGCCAGGATATCAGGGCTTGGCAGTCAACTTTGTTTCCAGCTGAAGTGTTTGCAGGTGAAGCTCCTCCTACCCCTTCTTTCATCAGGGAACTGCAACAGTTAAAAGCCAGCTGCTCTCAGAGGAGCTGAGAAGCAGCAGCCAGGATATCAGGGCTTGGCAGTCAACTTTGTTTCCAGCTGAAGTGTTTGCAGGTGAAGCTCCTCCTACCCCTTCTTTCATCGGGGAACTGCAACAGTTAAAAGTCAACTGCCTTTCACGGCCGCGGTCGCGTGCCCGAAGGGGGCGTGACCAAAGGGGGTACGCCCCTTTGGTGCCCCTTCGGTGCTACTTCGGAGCCTCGAAGCTCTAGCCACTGAGGGAATGCCCAGAGGTCATTTTAAGAGGAAAAGTAAGTCTTTGAAAAAACTTTCTGATAACGATTCAGGTTCTAAAGCAGTGGTTGGTCCGATGGACCAGCATGTGGTTTCTAAACATAAGCTTGTTTCATCAGTTCCTGCTTCCTCCTCACCTGCCTCTGGAGCTTCCCTGAGTACCATCGAAAGGACTCCTCCTCCTAATCCCGCTGGCACTCAGGTGGTGGATTTGGACACCTTTTCCTCTGAGGCTTCTGCCTCAGAGGAGGAAGAGGGCGCTGTTTGTGACAGTTCTCTTAATGCTATTAGTGAAGTTTCTTCTTTAACTCCTATTCTGGCTATCAAATTGGAGGATTTTTCCTCCTCTTCTTCTGTAGTTGATCCTACAAATGTTTCTTTATTGGATATTTGGAAACAAGTCTCTGTCACTAACTTGTTGTTAACTAAATTTATGGATCAAATGTCTGCTTTCTCCCAACAGGTTGTGCACAAGGTACATACTTTGAGCTCAACGGTTGGGAGTTTGTCTACGCGGGTTGATAAATTGGAGGCTCAAGCTGGTGTTTTTCAATCGGCGAGCGCCTCCTCTTTAAAAGATACGCTACTTTTGTATAAACAGGTAGAGTTATTGGAAAATAAGTCTCGTGCGAATAATCTTCGTATTCTAAATTTTCCTAAGACTCGTTTTATGACACCTCTTCTTTTATTTAGACAGTACTGCAAAGATGTTTTATTGATGCCAGATGCTGATTTTATTTTGATTTCACATTCTTATTATTTGCCAAGTCGGGAGACTTCCTCGAACAAGGATGTGGCTCCATTAGAAGTACAAAGTGATTTAAATTTGACTGATTTTCTTGAAAATTCTCAGGCTTTGATTTCTACGCGTGCCACTTTAGTAATTACTTTGGTAAATTTCTCTGACAAGGCAAAAATTATGAAAGCTTTTTTTCTGAAAAAGAATGTTGATTTTTATGGATTAAGAATGTCTATCTTCCCTGATGTTTCCCGTTATACTCAACTGAGGAGGAAGTCCTTCCTCCAGCTTAAACCTCGTGTTTTGGCTGCAGGGGGACCTTCTTCCTTCGGTTGCCTTGTAAATGCTTAGTTACTATTCAGGGTATAGATTATGTTTTTGTTGAATCATCTCAACTAGATGCGCTCCTGTTGTCCCTCCAAGCCTGAATTTGCTTCTTTTATCTTTCTTTAATGATACGATTATTTTGTTAGGTGGTTGTAGCCTTTATTAAGAATTTTCCCAGGTACCTTTAAGCTGTCTTCTCCATGATGTGGGCTGTTACACAGTATTGAGTTTAGTTTGATTGTTGATATTTCTTTGTATTGATTCATCTCAGACTGTGTATTTCTTTTGAACTATGTATTAGGATTGCATTTATAAAAAAAAAAAAAAAAGGAGATCCTGCTGGCCTCCCATAAACCCTCCACCAGACGGGCATATGCCTTCAAATGGAGAAGATTCTCCATCTGGTGTACGGAGAGAAGGGAAGACCCCTTCTCCTGCCACGTGCAAATAGTGTTATAATATTTACTGCACCTCTCGCATACCGGCCTAAAGTCTAATTCGGTGAGGATTCACTTGAGCGCCATAGCTGTTCACCATCACACTGTGGAGGGAAAATCCCTCTTAATCCAGCCCTTGGTCTCCCGGTTCCTCCAGGGCCTCTTGCTGTCAAAACCCCCTCTCCACCCTCCTGCAGTGGAATGGGACCTGAATGTGGTGCTCTCCCAACTCACCAAGCCGCCGTTCGAGCCCCTGGCCACATGCCACCTGAGATACCTCTCTTGGAAAGTGGTTTTCCTGGTGGCCATCATGTCCGCTCGGAGAGTGAGTGAACTCCAGGCCTTGGTGGTGGATCTGCCATATACAAGGCTCTATAAGAACAGGGTAGTGCTATGAACACACCCTAAATTCCTCCCTTCTACCCCAATCAGGAGGTGGTCCTCCCCACCTTTTTCCCATGGCTCCATGCCAGCAGGGAGGAACTCATCTTGCATACGCTAGACTGCAAGCGGGGCCCTATCCTTCTATCTGCAAAGGATCCAGGCCCATCACAAAGCTCCTCAGCTCTTTGTCTCATATGACCCCAGTAGACTGGGGCTCCTGGTAACGAAGCAGACTCTGTCCACTTGAGTGGCAGACTGTATTGCCCTCGCCTGTGAACGAGTGGGCCTCTCCCTTGAGCACTGGATTACTGCACATCGCGTGCAGGCTATGGCTACATTGGTAGCCAACCTCTGCTCAGTGCCAGTGACGGAAATCTGCAAGGCTGCCACATGGTCTTCGATCCATACGTTTGTAGCTCATTACTGCCTGGAGAGTGAGTCCTGCAGGGACAGTGCACTCAGGCAGGCAGTATTCCGTAATATTTTCGGTGTGTAGGAAACTCCTGCCATCCGACTCTTCTGTGTTCAGGCTACCAGAGTGATAGTGTCGCTGGACGCTAAGGTCACACAGAGTCTCTCAGTGGGGACTCATCTTCTGCAACTCATGGCTACCCGATGGATCGCCGGTGGTACTGTCGTGGTTTGGTCCTCGGCAGCCTGAAGCTAGGGAGTCCCATATATGAGGGCTAACTTCCTGCTTGTTCCTGGAGAAAGCGTATACTCACCTGTTACAGGTGTTCAAGGACAGCAGGAATCAGTCCTCCCAACCCTCCGTCTTCCCTTTGGAGTTGCCTCCCTACGTTGTTTAAGTCCCTTTTTTTGCTATGTCATCTGACTGAGCAAGATGGCACCCTTGGGCAGGAAGGGGACCATGCATGCGTGGTAGCATATCCCAAAGGCTCTCTTTGAAAGCTGGGAAAATGCTCCACATGGGCTCCATCGGCACCCATATGTGAGGACTGATTCCTGCTGTCCCTGGAGGATACCTGTTACAGGTGAGTAACTACGCTTTATAGGCCCCCTGCTCCGATATCACCAGGTGCCTGCTCCGATGCCAGGATTCCATCTGCTGCAGTCTGAGTAGATAGAAGATGAAAGTCCCCCACTGGGCCACTAAGTTTGAAGGTGGCAAGAACAGCACTGGCTCTACACATGAGTAGAAACCTAGAAATGGGCTTCCTACAGGCCAAAGACTACTGTAAATGCACCACTGTTTCCCTGTGCATCAATAACATTTATACAGATTTACAGTTATGTGCACAGAAAACTGTGCACAGATAGGGGCATGCCTACTAAAAGTTAATGCGCGTTAATAAGATTAACTGGTGTTAAGTGCCACTGCGCCTATAGAAATAAAACAGTTCTGGTACTTAACACGTGTTAACTTTATTAACTCTCATTAAATCTCTTTAGTCAATATGCCCCCTAATTGCATAATACCCCAGTTCTTATATAATATTGGATATTAAAAGTGGGAGCATAGATTCAAGGTCATAACTGGTTGGATTTTTATAGTACATACATTTTTACAGATTTCCCAAATAAAGAAATAGATAAATCTAGAGTTTTTATTCTTTCCAACCCAATGGAAATTGGAAAGAATTATTCAAAAAAGGTGGAGAAATGTGTCCATCCTTCTATCTGGAGCAAAACTCCTCTCTGAAAATGTAATGCAATAGGATGAAACTTGGTATTTGGGAAAAAATTATAAAAAGACACATCATGTTTGAAAAGGAGCCAAATCAGACCAGAAGGTTCAGAGAAATAAGCCTCCCCTAAAAATGGCCCAATGCATTTCTATGGAAGGAGAAGGTCCAACTTCTGTAGCATACAAACTTACATCCAAAGAAGCATAGCAGTTCGGGAATTCCTCCTTGTAATTGCCTCTTCATATTCTCTTCTCTTCCAATCCAGCAAACTGCTTCCACCCCCCAACGACAGCCCCACCACTCTGCAAACTGCCTTTACAACAGCTCAGCCAGTTTGCAAACTGCCCCCAAATGCAAAAACTATCTCCCTGCAACTTCCCCACCACCACACAAACTGCACACGCCCCAGTACAGTCCAAATTGCCCCCCCCCCCATACACGCCACAGTGTTAAACAGACATATGCATAGGCAAGGCAGATAGAAACACGGACATGTAAGCGCGTGCACACACACACCCATACAGAGGGGTTGGAAAGAATTCCATGAGCCATGCTCTGCTTTCCCCACTTGTTTGTTGTCAACTGTTGTGCTTGCCTGACTTCTAGTAAGTGCCTCTGTTTAACTTCCAGAGATAGATTGGGTTAGTATTTGGATGAAACATTTTTTTGGGAATCCGTTCTTTAATTTATGTTTGATGTTCCTGATTTTGGTTTGCTGTTAATGATTTAATTTGAGTTTGATTGGGGTAGGTTTTGATTTCTTGGCAGTAAATGGGATGTGTTGAACACACTACTAAGACAACTTATCCACTCTAGTCACCTCCCGTCTGGACTATTGAAACCTCTTCCTTGCTTGTCTCCCCTCTGAATCATCTCTCCCCTTCAATCTGTTCACAACTCAGCTGCATGGTTAATCTTTTGCCAGCCTCGATATGCTCATATAACCCCGCTTCTCAAGTCGCTTCATTGGCTCCCTATCCATTTTCATATCCAGTTCAGACTTCTCCTACTAACCTATAAGTACACTCATTCTTCTGCTTCTCACTACCTTTCCTATCTTATCTTTCCCTTCACCTCTCCTCAGGAACTCCACTCTTCTTGTAGATCGCTTCTTTCCAAATTGTCCTTCCAGTCTAGTGTAGACAAGTGAGTTATGCTCACCAACCAGCAGATGGAGACTGAGAAGCTCATAGCTCAGTATAAGTAGCCTGTGCCATCTGACCTAAGCCAGTATTTCTCAGTCTCCAGCAGATGGTGAGCATTGTTTGTGCATACTGGTCTGTGGAGCCTGGTTTTAGTGTGCAGACAGGCCTAGGATGCAGAACCTGGTGGTTCCAGGTCCCTCCCCCACTTTTCCCCCAGTTGCCCCCTCCAGCTGGCTCCTTCTTTTCCCCCTCCCCAACTTTTGGGCTCAGGTTCCTCTGCAATATGGAGGACTGCCAGAGATTCAGTAATCTATATATAACAAAGAGATAAACTAAATACATTCAGTCAGCCCTATTGATTCTATACTTAATTTATGTCCGATTTTTGTCGGATCGTTTGCCCTGAGGGGGAACCTTCCCTCTCTCGTAGCAAACCCTCCTTTTTTTCTTTTTTAAAAGAGTGCACTCACCCTTTCACCCACCGAGGCAAAATTACAAAATAATCCTTAGTAAACACGAGAGTGATATTTCAAACACGAGAATGATATTTTAAGCAAATTCAGTACTCAACTTAACTCAAGGTCTATGAGTCTCAGCAGGGTCTTGCCCTCATTTCTTCTAAAGTAAACAACAGTGTTGTGTCTCCAACATTGGACAACATGAGCTACTACAATGGCTGATGATGTAGAACGTTGTGGACCTCAAGATTCAGGGAGTTCTTTAGTGCTTAGCTTCTCACTTCTCGAAGTCATTCCCGATGTACACGAATATGCCATGAAGACGTATATATTATTGTACACAACGTCGTGTTTCAAACCGTGAAACTCCTGGTCCTTCTTCATGCACCTACGTCTAACTACTACCCAATATCCTGAATCTATTTTGAACTCAGCCTCGTTTCCTTTCCCAAAGAAAAACGGGCTATCATTGGCTGTCAGAGGAGTTCAATCTATCAAGCTCCACCAATCTAAAGCAAGATTTAGACCAACAGGTGCTACTGATCATAAGCGGTAAATCCAAAATTGTTCTCTAAATTGTAACTTTTGCAAACAATCTCCCCCACGTGTATGTACAGGAATAAAATCTATAATTCGTCATCTAAGGTCCTGAAACTTGTGATCAAGCTCCTGGCAATGCTGGGCCAACGGGGCTGATAGTACTTTGTTGTTTATTCGAGATCTGTGCTCCAAGTCTTCTTTTCATAGGGCGGGATGTGCGGCCAACATAATTCTTATGGCAGGGACAAGATAATATATATACCACATGAGTACTAGTACATGTGGTACGATATTGATTCGTGATTTTTATCCCTATGGCAACATCCTCCCAGTCGAGATCTTCCATTGTGGAGGCACAGAAATCACATTCACCACATTTAAAGTGACCCCTCATTGTCCTGTCCAAATTGTCTAAAGAAGAATGAATTAGTAAATCTGCCATATTTCATCCACGCTGGAAAGCAAACATTAATGGCTTCCTGAAACAAGGGTGTAAAGATAACATTTCCCAATGTTTTTTTATTATATTCATAACCCGTATCATATTAGGCATGTAAGGGAGAACCCCTACATAAGATGACTGTTGTGGCAATTGCTCTTGATGTTGCAGGGGTTCCTCAGGCCACCATTCCGGATGGTTAAACCGTGCTCTCCGCACATCCCGCCCTATGAAAAGAAGACTTTTGGAGCACAGATCTCGAATAAACAACAAAGTACTATCAGCCCTGTTGGCCCAACATTGCCAGGAGCTTGATCACAAGTTTCAGGACCTTAGATGGCGAATTATAGATTTTATTCCTGTACATACACAAAAATCTGACATAAATTAAGTATAGAATCAATAGGGCTGACTGAATGTATTTAGTTTATCTCTTTGTTATATATAGATTACTGAATCTCTGGCAGTCCTCCATATTGCAGAGGAACCTGAGCCATTGGCCCAGGAGTCTGCGGAAGATCCCTTGATGGAGTGGATTCGTAGACCTCCTCGGTCCTTTCTGGTCCATAGAGCCTTGTGCGCTATGATTACTGGAAGAGTGGAGTTCCCTGGATGTGGGGTTACGTGTTGGGTGGATCATGATGAAACTTTATCCAATTTCCCCAGAGGAGAGGGGAAAGCTGCTTTTGCCCAAGGTAGATGTGTTGGCGACAATGGTCGCGCAAGACCACCATTCCGGTGGAAGGGGGTGCTGCCTTGAAGGATCCCCAGGGCAGCACATGGAAGGGCTGCTTAA
Source organism: Ichthyophis bannanicus (assembly GCA_033557465.1). Lineage (NCBI taxonomy): Eukaryota > Metazoa > Chordata > Amphibia > Gymnophiona > Ichthyophiidae > Ichthyophis > Ichthyophis bannanicus. The sequence goes on along the minus strand of CM066032.1, from coordinate 1,372,132,415 downwards.
GCAGGCTTTGAGGTGTCGACTTTGGAGATTCAGAGAGCCATTTGTTGAGCCTATGTGGCTTGAGCCTGTCTGTGGTGGTCTCAAGGGATACCAGAAGAGTGAGGGGTGGCTCAGCTGGAGTCAGGGTCAGCCTTCTTGGTGGACTTGCTCTATGACTTGTTGCGGGCATCAGTCAAAAGCATGGCCACAGTGGTCTCAGCTCAGAGACTCTTGTGGTTGCATAACTGGTCGAATGATGTTGCCTCCAAGACGAGGTTCAGCAAGCTCCCCTTTGCTGGAAAGCTTCTATTTAGGGAGGATTTGGAGAAGCTTGTCAAGTCTTTAGGTGACTCCAAGATACTTAGGCTGCTGGAGGATAAGCCCAAGGTTGGCAGGGGCGGTCCGGTCAGGGGATTTCTTCCCGCCCGGGAGGTCAACCCGCAGAGGTCTCACTTTCTGTAGTACGGATTCTCCTTTTGAGGGGTTGCCTGTAGGGGCAGAGAAGGAGCCTCAGGTGCTCCTGGCTCATCTAAACCTTCACAATGAGGGTTTGGGGGCCCTGGTGACAGCCACTGGGCAGTTGCCTGTGAGGGTTTCTTCCTGCTTGAGCCCAGATTACTTAAAGACACCTGAGTCTTAAAGATAATCCACAAGGGCCATGCCCTCGAGTTTGCCAGGCCTCTTCCGGAGATTTGTATGAGTTCCCCATGCTGCACCGCCAGCAAAATATAAAATGTATATAGTTAGGTTTCAAATAAAATAATACTGTACATAATTTTTACACCGCCTCTACCCAATATATCCTGCCCTTTGTATAACATTAGCCTCTGTTTAACTGTTCTATGTATAATGTTTCAAGTTATAATGTAAACCGCTCTGAGTGAAGGACAAAGCGGTATAAAAAAATGTTTGCTCAAATTTTATTTATTTATTTAAAGTCCCTCAAGGAGAGCCATCAGGCGATGGAACTGGTGGTTTGGCACCTGCAAAAGTTAGACTAGGTAATGAACTTTGCCAAGAGCCAGCTGGAGCCATCGCAGTGTCTGAAGTATTTGGGAACTCGCTTCGACATGCACCAGAGCATGGTGTTCCTCCCAGAGGGCAAAATTGCGAAGCTACTGTGCCTTGTGAAAGTATTCATCCCCTCTGTGTTTGTCCTGTTTTGTCGCATTACAACCTGGAATTAAAATGGAAACTTGGGGGTTAGCACCATGTGATTTACACAACATGCCTACCACTTTGAAGGTGCAAACTATTCTTTGTTGTTGTTGTTGTTAAGTGCCGTCGAGTCGGAGTCAACTCATGGCGACCCTCTGGATAGCTATCCTAAATTGTGTACGGTCTTGAGTCAGGTGGCTCATTGTTGACAGACTAATACCCGTAGCTGCTGTTATTGTATCGATCTATCTCATTGCTGGCCTTCCTCTTTTGCGTGGACCTTCTATCTTGCCAAGCATGATGTCTTTCTCTAATGATCTCTCTCTTCGCATGATGTGTCCAAAATATGAAAGTCGAAGTCTTGTCATCTGAGCTTCTAAAGAAAGCTTAGGTTTGATCTCCTCTAGTACTGACTGGTTTGTTCTTCGGGCAGTCCATGGTATACACAGTATTCGCCGCCAGCACCATAATTCAAAGGCATCAGTTTTTTTCCTGTCTATCTTTTTCACTGTCCAGCTTTCACATCCATATGATGTTATTGAAAATAACATGGCTTGAACAAGTCGAATCTTTGTATGGAGAGAGACATCTCTGCTCTTGAGAATCTTATCTAGGTCTTTCATAGCCATTCTGCCAAGAGCAATGCGTCATCTGATTTCTTGACTGCTTGTTGCTTCTTTATTGATAGTTGATCCAAGTAGGTTAAAGTTGTCACGATTTCAATTTCTTCTCCTTCAAGAATGAACCTGTTGATTATGCAAGTTGTCAGGATCTTTGTCTTCTTTACATTAAGGTGCAGGCCCATTTTGAGACTATGTTCTTTATTATGACATAAACACTAATTAAGACACCCCCCCCCCCCAGAAATCAGGAGTGTGCATAAGTATTCCCCCCCCCCCCCAAGTCAATACTTTGTAGAGCCACCTTTTGCTGCAATTACAGCTGCAAGTCTCTCGGAGTATGTCTCTATTAGCACATCTAGCCACTGGGATTTGTACCCATTCCTCAAGGCAAAACTGCTCCAACTCCTTCAAGTTAAATGGGTTGTGTTGGTGTACAGTAATCTTTAAGTCATGCCACAGATTTTCAATTGGATTGAGGTCTGGGCTTTGACTAGGCCATTCCAAGACATTTAAATGTTTCCTTAAACTATGCCAGTGTAGCTTTAGCAGTATGTTTAGAGTCATTGTCCTGCTGGAAGGTAAACCTTCATCCCAGTCTCAAATCTTTGGCAAACTGAAACAGGGTTTCCTCAAGAATTGCTCTGTATTTAGTGCCATCCATCGTTCCTTCAATCCTGACTAGCTTTCCTGTCCCTGTCGACGGAAAAACATCCCCACAGCATGATGCTGCCACCACCATGTTTCACTGTGGGAATGGTGGTCTCTGGATGATGGGAAGTGTTAGGTTTGTGCCACACCTGGCATTTCCCATGAAGGCCAAAAAGTTAAATTTTCATCCCATCTGACCAGAGAACCTTCTTCCATGTGTTTGGGGGGTTTGCCAAATGCTGTTCAAACTATAAATCTGTTTTCTTATTTCTTTCTTTAAGCAATGGCTTTTTTCTGGCTACTCTTCCATAAAGTCCCACTCTATGGAGTGTACAGCTTAAAGTGGTCCATCTCCAGTGGATCTTTGCAGCTCCTTCAGTGCTATCCTTGGTATCTTTGTGGCATCTCTGATTAATGCCCTCCTTGCCTGATCTGTGAGTTTTGGTGGGCAGCCTTCTCTTGTCAGGTTTGTAATGGTGCTCCATGGGATATTCAGAATTTGGGATATTTTTGTATAATCTAACCCTGATCTATACTTCTCCACAACTTTGTCTCTGACCTGTTTGGAGTGCTCCTCGGTCTTCATATTGCTTGCTTAGTGGTGTTGCAGAGCCAGGGGCCTTTCAGAACAGGTATATTTATACAGGCACCATGTGACACCGATTGCACACAGGTGGCTCCTAATCAACTAATTATGTGACTTCTGAGGTTAATTGGTTGGACCACATCTTATTTAGGGGTTTCATAGCAAAAGGGATGAATACATATGCACTCACAACTTTTCAATTTTTACTTGTTTTTTATATATACAAGATATTTTATTGTCATTCCACTTCATCAATTTGGACTATATTGTTAGGTCCATTACCTAACATCCAAATGAACCTTAATTTTCATTCCAGATTGTACATAATGCGACAAAACAGGACAAAAACTGAGGGGATGAATACTTTCACAAGGCACTGTACAGGCTCAGGTGCACAGCCTATTCAGAGTTCCGTGTCCCTGGGTGTGGGAATACAATATCTCCAAGTCCTGGGTTCAATGGCGGCCTCTCTGGAGCTGGTGTCTTGGACTCAGCTTCACATGAGAACACATCAGGCGCATCTCCTGTCCTGGTGATCTCCTCAGGTGCAATCCATGGAGGTCAGACTTCTGTTATGGGAGGAGGTCCAAGTGAGCTTGAGTTGGTGACTCGACCTAAGGTGGCTCAGGGTGGGCATGCCCCTGGAGCCTCCAGACTAGCTGGTTTTGACCACAGATGCCAGTCTGACCAGTTGGGGTGGTCACTGTCAGTCATAGATGGCTCAGGGATGGTGGTACGCAGAGGAACGCTGGTGGTCAATCAACCGTTTGGAGACCCGAGTGGTGCACTTAGCCCTGGAGGCTTTTCTTCTACTGAGGCAAAAGGCAGTTCAGGTCCTATTGGACAATGCCATCGTGGGGACTTGCATCAATCATCAGTGCAGCACTTGGAGTTTTCTGGTGGCAGCAGAGGCAATTTGACTGTTACAGTGCGCAGAAGTCCACCTTGTCTCCCTTTTGGCGATGCATGTAGCTGGGAAGACGAAGATCCAGGTGGATTACCTGAGCCGCAACACGCTGGACCCAGGGGAATGGTCCCTCTTGGAGTTGGTGTTCCAGTCACTGGTGGATCATTGGGGTGTTTCCCACGATGGATCTGATGATGTGTCTAACTAATGCAAAGACCACTTGTTTCTTCAGTTGCCGCAGATCTCTGATATCAGAAGACCTAGATGCTCTGGTGCAGCTGTGGCCCTGTGTAGACCTAATGTACGACTTCCTGCTGTGGCTCCTGATAGGACGAGTGCTGCAGCGGATAGAGGCACATCCTTCCCTGGTCAGCAGGATTCTGCGGAGGCTCAGCTTCTGCATAAACTGGATGTCCACAAGTCTGTTAAGAGGTACCTGTCAGTGACACAGGTGTTTTCGCATTAGAAGAGACTTTTTGTCATTTATGGAGGCCTTGAAAGAGCGAGATAGCCTCTAAGGCTTCTATTTCCCGATGGATTAGGGAGGCTATCATGTCTACCTATCTTTTAAAAGGTTGGCAGGTGCCTGTGGGCTTGCAGGCCCACTCGATGAGGGCTCAGGCCTCCTCCTCAGCTGAAGTGGGGAGGATTCCTCCTCTGGATATTTCTAGAGTGTCCACTTGGTCAATGCTTCATTCCTTTGTGCAGCATTACTGCCTGGATGTTCAGGCGAGGCAGAATGCAGTTTTTGGCAAAAGGATGTTGTGAGCAGGCCTTTCGGTTCCCACCCATCATCAGTACTGCTTTGCTACATCCCACTTGTCTGGATTGGACTGGAGGGACAACTTGGAAGATGAAATTAGACCTTACCTGTTTCTTTTCTTTCCTAGACCCCCTCCCCCCCCCAGGGGAATTTGCTACTGCTGTTTTTGGTTCTTTCTATCTTGCTCGTGAGAGTTGCGGATTTGAGCAAGTGGGAATTCGATTCAGGATCTGCGTGAGCGGTCCCCATGTTGCTAGGTTCATGCTTGTTTAAAATTAAAAAGCCAAAAATAAATTGAAATTTAAAAAAAAGAAAAGAATAATGTTAAAGTTGGATGCCCTAGTGGGCGTTGCATAAGACTGATTGTCTTCTTGTTCGGCAGCGTTGATTGCCATTTAATCCTCCTCCTTTACAAAGGGGCTTTGACAGGCAGAGAAGGGGAGTCTTTGGGGTTCTGTTTTGTCTCTGCTTAGTGAGTTTCATACTGGCTTGGGTCAAATGGCACATGCTACTTATACTGAGCTATGAGCTTGTGTTTCTCAGTCTCCACCTGCTGGTTGGTGAGTATAACCCACTGGTCTGGACTGGACTAGAGGGACTCCAGGACAGAAATTTAGCAGGTCAGGTCTAATTCCACCATCTATGCCATTCTCTTCTACTGCCATCTTCAGACTTCAATCCTTCCACTTTGCTTGCTCCTTATGCTTGGAACAAACTACCTGAGTCTGTACATCAGGCTTCATCTCTGGCCCTTTTCAAATCCAGGCTGGAAACTCACCTCTTCGAGGCCACTGTTGGGTCCTGATCCACTTAGTCTTCTGTGTGTTTCCTTACCACTCCCCTAGATATATCCTTGTCCTCAGCTGCTGTATTGTCTGTCTTGACTAGATTGTAAGCTCTGATGAGCAGGGATCATCTTGTACATGTGTCTGTACAGTGTTGTGTACACCTTGTAGCGCTATACAAATGATCAGTAGTAATAGTAGGAGTGTGGCTTATTTGAATATCTTTTTTTGTTATGTTCTGATTTTAATTGGAAATAGCCAGTTGCTATAAGTGATTTAATGCTGGTGGTTTAAAGCCTGTGTTTTCTTCACATTCAGTTTAAAAGCAAGGAAACAAGACTATTGCTTTAAGAATCAGCAGAAAGTGTTATATTCTAGATAGCCTCAGTTTCATTTATATGCAGTATTAACAACAGACAACAATTAATATGAAGGTCATTATAGAAGCTTTGTGTGGCAAATCTAGTGTAAACAGCAGCATTTATGCATGTGGATTGCATACACATATAAATGTTTTAAACATATTCTCAGGCAGTAAGTTTCATAGTTTAAGTAAAAGTTGACTGAAAAAATGAAGGTCAATAGATGCCACAGTCAGCTCTTTTTTTTAAATGCCAGCTGCAGTATTTAAATATAATAACATATATTTAGCACTGCTGTGCAGACAACAAATGGTTCTTTATCAGAGTTTCAGTGATTCAATCTGTAATTGTGTGGCATAGCGTAGTGTTTAGAATGGTAGGCTAGCAAATAGTGAAGCTAGTTTCAAATCTCACAATTATTCTTTGTGGCTTTAGGAAAGTCACTTAACCTCCATTGCCTCAGGTACAAAATTAGATTATAAGTCTTTTGGGGATGGGGAAAGAGATAGCATACCTGAACAGAACTCGCCTTGAGCTACTATTGAAAAAGGTATGAACTAAATCCAAGTTAATAAGTTGCATTTGCAGTCTCACTGAATGTACTTAGGCATTCTGTCAGTGTGATCTGCAAACTACTGTTCCATATCATCCTGCTAGACCAGTCCGGACAAGTGGGTTGTGTTCCCATACCAGCAGATTGGTGGAGACAAATAACCAATGAAAAGACCAGGTTTCAATGATGTCACTCCTATGCCTCTATTCACCTCAGCCACCAGCAGTCTCTCTTCATTATTTCTTTGTCTCCAGCAGATGGTGGATGGATTTTCTCCTCTCTGAAGAAAATCTGAAGATTGAGAGGAAAAGATGGATTAAACACTCGTGAACAACCAACTTGAGGGTGACTCACTTATGTATGATGTGGGAGGCTCCATTAGACTGCAGTCTTTTCAGTAGCTGTAGGAGGAAGAAAAATAATTGGTTCAACTCCACACGCTTATCATGATAAGAGCCTGTTGGGCAGCCAGAAATTGAAAGGATATGGACGAGTTCAGCAACCTCACACAACGTCAATAGTCCCTCCCTCCCTCTCTCCTCCCCCCCCCCCCCCACCGCTCTCTCCCAAAGATTGCCTGCCAGCCACCTTAAACACAGTGCTGCAAAGTTAATGAAACAGTTTCAGGGGAGTACAGCAGAGCCCAGCATGGATTTTCTGCCTGGGGTTCTCAGGGGGTGAGTACCAAGGCTTGACCTTGTCATTGTCTTTATTGGGGACTCCCAATTCCATCTGGCTTGGACACAATTTGGGGAGGATGTTCGGACAGCACCACAGCAGTGACTTATGTCAATCAGCAGGGCGGCACGAGGAGTGCTGGGGTAGCTCTAGAGATGATGCTTCTATATGCCTGGGTTGAGAAGACCCTCTTAACCCTGTCGGCTCAGTACATTACTAGGGTGGACAATGTGGAAGCAGCACTTTCTGGATCTTGGAGAGTGAATGTTGAGGCAGGAGGCAGTTCAGTTGATTCTGTACTACTGGGGTCGCCCAGAAATGGATCTGATGGTGACCCGCTCCAGTGCCAAAGTTTGCCACTTCTTCAGTCACTGCATAGAAGTGGGGTCCGAAGGTGTCGATGTCCTGGTCCAGTCTTGTTGATGTCTTCACCTCCTGTACATGTTTCCTCCATGGCCCCTGGTGGGGCTTGTGATTCGGCATATAGAATGCCACCCAGACAGGATTATTCTGGTGGTGCTGGATTGGCTGAGGAGAGTGTGGATCGGAGATCTGATGTGGCTCCTGCAGGTGCCTCCATTTCAGGGTGTGTTGCAGCAGGGGCCAATTGTCCTGGAGGACCTGGTTCCCTTCTCGCATACAGCTTGGCTCTTGAAAGGAGACTGTTACGATCTGGCAGTGGTCTCCACTCTGCTCGGATTCCAGAGGATGTCTACTAAGCTAGCATATATTTGGGTCTGGTGCCTCTTTGAGCGATGGGGTGGCACTTGGCAGTTGACTCTTGAAGTGGCCAAGGTGCCATCTCTGTTGGCTTTTTTAAAGGATGGCCTAGAGAAGAGCCTTTCCCCTAGCTCCCTGAAAGTTCAGTTGGCAGCTTTGGCCTGCTTCCAAGGTCCACTGACTAGTAAGTCTCTAGCCTTGCACCTGGATGCCTCGCACTTTCTCCAGGGGGTTTGGTGTCTATGTCCTCCTCTCAGGTCTGTGGTCCCTTCCTGGAATCTGTATCTGCTGCTCATGGCTCTGATGTTGACACCCTTTGAGTCATTGAAGTGCACTACTTTGAAGGATTTGACACTTGAGACGGTCTTCTTGATTGCGATTTGTTCCACAAGGCACATGTCCAAGCTGCAGGCTCTGTGTTGCCAAGATCCTTGTCTTTCCATTCAGCCTGTGCCTGCCTTCTTGCCTAAGGTGATATCTCCCTTTCATATGAACCAAGTGGTCTGCCTTGCCCTTCTTCTCTAAGGAGTAGTGTTGGGGAAGGATAAAGATCTTCGCCTTGTGGATGTTCAAAGGGTGCTTCTCCAGTACTTGGAGGTTACAACTTCCTGTCGTAAGTCTGACCATCTTTTTGTGCTGTTAGCCACCATGTCACCCTTGCGCGGGCCAGCAAACTCTACTTTGAGGTGCTGGATTAAGGAGGTCATTGTCTTGGTGTATTTATTGCAGAACCGACTGGTTCTGGAGGGTTTGCATGCCCATTTTACCCGAGCACAAGCATCCTCATAGGCAGAGCAGAGTTCAGTAGCCAATGCAGACATTTGTCGGGTGGCAAAGTGGGCATCTCAACTTCTGTCAAGCATTACTGCCTGGATGTCCACGAGCAGGTGGACACGACCTTTGGCTCAAGGGTTTTGCGAATTGCTGTGTCTTCTTCTCATCCAGTGGAGTTGTAGCTTTGATATGTCCCACTTGTCTGCACTGGTCTAGCAGGAAGATAAGGAAGGTGAGATTTTACTTACCAGATAATGTCCTTTTTTATTCTTGCTAGACCAGTCCAGGGCCTGCCCCTGGAACTGTATTTGCTTTGTTCTTTTGCTCCAGTACCCTTGGCACTGCAGGTTCATCTTCTACTGACAGCCTTCTGTTTCTGCTTTCCTGCACATGATTTCTCATTGTTGTTGAAGTTGTGTGAAGTTTGCTGTGTTCTCCCATATGCTTTGGGACAGATACTGAAGAGACCTCTAGTGGCCGAGGCAAATAGAGACATATGAGCGATGTCATTGAAACCTCAGCATTACATTGGTTCTTTGTCTCCACCAATCTGCTGGTAGGGGAACACATCCCACTTGTCTGGATTGGTCTAGCGGGACTCGAGGAAAGGACATTATCTGGTAAGTAAAATGTCACATTTTTCCAGTTGAAATATGTTACCAGTAGAATAGGTTTTGGTGGTACCAAGATTGCTGACATCCATGGCCACAGTAAGGAATGCTAGTGTTTTCCATTGCTTTTTACACCACAGTCATCAGAATGTGGTACAAGCAGAGTTGTTTGCTTCTGTCTTTATTAAACATAGAAACATAGAAACATGATGACAGAAAAAGACCACATGGCCTATCTAGTCTGTCCTTCCCTATCAACAACTACAACAGTCCACTTTTTACCTTTAGAGATCCTCTGTGTTGGTCCCATACTTTTTTGAATTCAGTTACTGTCCTCATCTCTACCATCTCCACTGGGAGACTATTCCATGGATCCACTACTCTTTCCGTAAAGAAATATATTTCCGCATATCACTCCTGAATCTATCTCCCTTCACCCTCATCCCATGTCCCCTCGTAGCAGAACTTGCTTTCAATTGAAAGAGGCTCTCTCCCTGAACATTTATGCCACGGAGGTATTTAAACATCTCAATCATATCACCTCTATCCCGCCTTTCCTCTAAGGTGTACATATTAAGATCCTTAAGTCTGTCCTCATATGCTTTATAATGAAGCCCACTAATCATTTTAGTAGCCACCCTCTGCAACGACTCCATCCTGTTCACATCCTTTTGAAGGTGCGGTCTCCAGAATTGCACACTATACTCCAAATGAGGTCGCACCAAAGACTTATACAGAGGCATTATCACCTCCTTTTTTCTGCTAGCCATTCCTCTCCGTATGCACCCAAGCATCCTTTTAGCTTTTGCCGTCGCCTTTTCTACCTGTTTAGCTACTTTAAGATCATCAGACACAACCACGCCTAGGTCCCGCTCTTCTTTAGTGGACAAAAGTACTTCACCTCCTATACTGTATTGCTCCCTTGGATTGCTGCAGGCCAAATGCATGACCTTACGTTTTTTAACATTAAATCCCAGCTGCCAAATTCTAGACCATTCTTCAAGCTTAGCTAGATCCCTCCTCATGTTATCTACCTCTTCCTGGGTGTCTACTCTATTGCAGATTTTGGTATCATCCGCAAAGAGGCAAACCTTACCCGACAGCCCTTCCGCTATATCACTAACAAAGATGTTAAAAAGAATCGGACCAAGGACAGATCCCTTGGGCACACCACTGGTAACATCCTTCTCCTCAGAGTGAGCTCCATTTACTTGTACTCTTTGTCCCCTCCCACCCAACCAATTTCTAACCCAAGCAGTAACTTTAGGGTCCATCCCTAGGGTGCTCAGTTTGTTTATAAGTCGCCTGTGAGGAACAGTGTCAAAGGCTTTACTGAAATCTAAATACAGCACATCTAGGGCTCTCCCTCGGTCCAACTCCCTGGTCACCCAGTCAAAGAAATCAATCAGATTTGTCTGACAAGACCTGCCTCTGGTGAATCCATGCTGCCTCAGATCCTGTAATCCGCTGGACTCCAAAAACCTCACTAGGTATTTTCTCTTTCAGCAGCGTTTCCAATAATTTACTCACCACCGAAGTTAAACTAACCGGCCTGTAGTTTTCAACCACATCCTTACTTCCGCTTTTGTGTAAAGGCACCACATGAGCCTCTCTCCAGTCCTTTGGCACCACTCCCGACTCCAACGAGGCATTGAAAAGGTCAGTCAGTGGAGTTGCTAGAACGTCCCCAAGTTCCCTCAGTATTCTAGGGTGTATCCCATCCAGTCCCATCGCTTTGTCTACTTTAAGTTGAGCTAGTTTCTCACGAACACAGTCTTCTGTTCCTATTTGTGGGTGTTTTCTGAGGTCCTGCTCCTGGTTCTTCATCTGTGAACACAGAACACAAATATTTGTTAAGCAATTCCGCTTTATCCTTATCAGCTTCTACATATTCCCCCCCTGCACCCTTGAGTCTGACAATACAACTTTTGCCCTTCCTCGTCTCACTAATATATCTGAAAAATGTCTTATCCCCCCATTTTATTGCATTGGCTATTTCCTCCTCCTTTTGAATCTTTGCCTTCTTGACTACTTTGCTAGCTTCTCTAAGTTTTTCCAAATACAGATGCCTGTCTTCCTCTCTCTGTGATCACTTGTATTTCAGGCACTTGAAAATTTTCTAGCTATTCCTGAATCAGAAAGTGCCTTATTCAGTATGACAGAAGTTCAGGCTATTGTCTTATCCATGGCTTAATTTGTAGACAAAAGGAAGTGGAACTGTGGAGCCAAGGGAGGGGGCGGGTGGGCCAAGGGAAAAAACAGTAGGAGAAGGGGGCTAGATTAGGGAGTACTGTGAATGTTCTCTGTGTTGCTTCAAGCATATCCTTTCCCATCCACTTTCCTGCAGGCTGCCTGAAAGGGAGGGGATGAAGCAGAAGCACCCCTGCTGCTCTGGAATCTTAAGTGTCTTAACTGCATGGTAGGCCATTCCCATAGAAATTAAGCCCTGGATTTAACCTTTATGATGCTTAACAGTATGCAGAGTTGCCAAGTTACTCAGTTCTAGGAGTCCGATTTTAAATCATTCCTGGATTTCTGATAATCTCATCCTGATGCATTATGTGCCCTGCAGCACTGATTCTATATAAGCTTGGAAAAATAACACCTTTATTTGCCACAGGACTATAGGTGCCTGATCTGCAAAATAAGCATTCACCTTGCCAGTGATCTTGGCCCTTTTGAATGTGTGGAAATTCTGTCCTCATTTCCTCAATAATGTTTCTTTCTTTCTTGAATTCATAAACTACCTTCAAACAAAAGTGAATTATGTATATTAGTTATGATCCCTAAGTCCTCTTTCTTTCTCTTGACCAAACAAGCAGAGTAGGGTTGCCAACTGGCCGGTATTCAGCCGGCCTGGCCGGTTTTTCCATGGCCAGGCCGGCTGCTGGCAGAGAAGTAAAACCGGCCCTTGAAAAGCCGTTTTTTTGCTCTGGCCGCAAGATCGGGAGCGGCCAGAGCAAAAAACCGGCTTTTCTCCCAAAGTCCGCGGGGGAGGGAGCCGGGGAAGCCCGCGTGAGGCCCCGACTCCCTCTGTAAAACCGCCAGCGTGAAGATCTTTTTCCTTCACGCTGGCGGCTGTTTCTGTGAAGCCGCGATTGCTGGGAAAGGTTAAAGGCAATGCCCTTTAACCTTTTCCAGCATTCGCGGCTTCACAGAAACAACCGCCAGCGTGAAGGAAAAAGATCTTCACGCTGGCAGTTGTACAGAGGGAGCCAGGGCCTCGCACGGGCTTCCCCGGCTCTCTCTGAAGCACCTCAGACAGCCGCGGGGCTGGTCGGGGGGGGGGGGGGGGGTAGGCTAGGACTACAAATGGGCTTTGATGGGGGAGAGGGGGGGCGCCAAGGACTGGATGGGCTGTGATGGGGTGTACCTGGACTGGAAATGGGCTATGGGGGAGGGGACCTGGACTGGAAACAGGCTATTGGGGGGGAGGGGACTGGACTGGAATTGGGCTATGGGGGGGGGGGGTGTACTTGGACTGGAAATGGGCTAGGGGGGGACCTGGACTGGAAATGGGCTAGGGGGGGGGACCTAGACTGGAAATGGGCTATGGGGGGGTCCTAGACTGCAATTGGGCTATGGGGGGTGGAACCTGGACTGGAAATAGGCTATGGGGGGATCTGGACTGGAATTGGGCTATGGGGGGGTGTACCGGGACTGGAAATGGGCTATGGGGGGGGGACCTAGACTGGAAATGGGCTATGGGGGGGTCCTAGACTGCAATTGGGCTATGGGGGGGGTGGAACCTGGACTGGAAATAGGCTATGGGGGGATCTGGACTGGAATTGGGCTATGGGGGGGTGTACCTGGACTGGAAATGGGCTAGGGGGGGACCTAGACTGGAAATTGGCTATAGAGGGGAAACCTAAACTGGAATTGGGCTATGGGGGGGTGGAACCTGGACAGGAAATAGGCAATGGGGGGGGGGAACCTGGACTGGAAATAGGCTATGGGGGGATCTGGACTGGAATTGGGCTATGGGGGGGTGTACTTGGACTGGAAATGGGCTAGGGGGGGACCTAGACTGTAAATGGGCTATGGGGGGGGGGTCCTAGACTGCAATTGGGCTATGGGGGGGTGGAACCTGGACTGGAAATAGGCTATGGGGGGATCTGGACTGGAATTGGGCTATGGGGGGGGGGGGTGGAACCTGGACTGGAAATAGGCTATGGGGGGATCTGGATGGAATTGGGCTATGGGGGGGGTGTACCTTGACTGGAAATGGGCTATGGGGGGGACCTGGACTGAAAATAGGCTGTGGGGGGGGAAGCCTGGACTGGAAATGAGCTATGGGGGGGGGCTGCAATGGAATTGGGCTATGAGGGGGACCTGGACTGGAATTGGGCTATGGTGGGGGGAGGGGGAACTTGGACTGGAAATAGGCTGAGATTAGGGGGGCTAGGACTGCAAATGGGCTGTGATGGTTGGGGGGGACTTGGACTGGAAATGGGCTGTGATGGGGGGCTAGAACTGCAAATGGGCTGTGATGGTGGGGGGGACTAGGACTGCAAATGGGCTGTGATGGTGGGGGGGGGCTAGGACTGGAAATAGGCTGTGATGGGGGGCTAGGACTGGAAAGAGGCTGTGATGGGGGGGTTAGGACTGGAAATGGCCTGTGATGGGAGGGCTAGCACTGGAAATGGGCTGATGAAGAGCTGGAATAGGACTGGAAATGGGCTGATGGGGGCTGGAATAGGACTGGAAGTGGAATGACGAGGGGGCTAGGATTGGAAATTGGCTGATGGGGGAGCTTGGAGTGGAAATTGGCTGATGAGGGGCTGGAATGGAACTGGAAAAGAGCATATGTGGGGCTAGGACTGGAAACGGGCTGATGAGGAGCTGGAATAGGACTAGAAATGGGCTGATGGGGGGAGCTTGGACTGCAAATGGGTGATGGGCTAGAATAGGACTGGAAATGAGCTGATGTGGCGGCATGGGAGAATGGGACTAGAAGGGAGTGGATGCTGGGTGGGTCTAGAACTATAAGGGAGCTGATTTGGGGGGAGGACTAGAAGGGGATGGGGATGGGGAATGAGAATGGAGAGGGGAAAAGATATTTTGTGTGGAAGAAAAGTCTACGATGGGCCGGGTATTGGGAGAGTAAGAGAGTATTGAGAATGGAAGGGTGAAATTTGAGTGGATGATAAAGGAATAAGGAAAGAAATGGGGGAAAGAGCAAAAGGGAAACAATCAGTATGTTAAATCAGATATAGAGAGAGAATGGAAAACATCTAAAAGAGAAAAAAAGGACAAATGGATAGCTCGCAGAAGACACGAAGAAACCAGAAGAAAGTGACTGGAGCAATGGCAACTGAAAAATAAAATTCCCAAATAGAAGGTAGAAAAATACTTTTTATTTTGAATTTATTAACTGGAATATGTCTGGTCTGGGAAGTGTGTATTGCTAACATCTTTGCGTTTTTGTTTAGTGCAAGAGGAAATTACTTTATAGTTTTATTTCTCCAGTGTTGTACATTTCATGTTTGGCTTTTGGGGTTCCCAGTTTAATTATTATCTGACCAAGGGAGTTAGCCTACACTTATCCTTGGTAATTTTTGTGGGTGGGGCTGGGGTGCAGCATGGGTGGGACTGGGGGCGGGGCAGGGGTGGGGCTAGGGGCAGAGAATGGGTGGGGCATGGCGAGCCACAGGTGTCGGGTTTTTCCTCAGTGAAAAAGTTGGCAACCCTAAAGCAGAGGCGCAAACCTGGGTAAAAAAATCCCACTTGTGGAAGCACTACAGGGACCCAGTGGGCATGCAATGGCCATAGAGAGGGATAGTAAATCTGCAGAGAACAGCTATGCAGAAAACCGCTGCTTCTAGACGTTGCTTCCTCTTTCTCTCTTTTTATCACTTTCTTAGAGTGTTTAAAACGTAGGGATCAGTACTGATATGTGAATCACATTTAAATTTAAGGTACCCTTTGTGTTTTTTCCAACTCAATGGGAGGTTGGAAAAAATTATACAAAAGGGACTTAGAAATCTCTCTCTATATATATCTAGGGGCATAATAATTCTCTGAAAATTAAACAGAATGAAATGAAACTTTACATGGGGGAAAAAGGGCCATTTCAAATTAGAGGTGCCAAAGAAATGTCACTCCAAAAATGGCCCATTGCATTTCTATGTGAAAGGGGGCTCCAGTTTCTGCAGTATAGAAATTACTTACATTGCAATATAGCAGCTAGGGAATTGTTCCTTTCAACTTGCCTCTTGCCTGTTCTCAAATCTCTCCACCCTCCAAAAAATTCCCTACAGTTGCCCCCTCCCCCACCAACACCCATACCCACACCCACACCCAAAATGTCACCATCCCCAAAACATACTCCCATTACTCCATACATTGCCCCACCCCTAAAAACAGCCACTCAACTGACCCATTATGCCCCAAAATGGTCCAATTCCAAGAACCTACCCCTACAACTACCCCAACACTTCCAAAAATACAATCCCCCTGAACTGTCCCAACAGATGCAAACTATACCCACCCCAAAAAATAGTCCCTGCAACTGCCCTACTTCCCTCTAATTGCCCCAGCCCTAACAATTACCTCCCACAATTTCCCCAACACCTCCAAACTGCCATCACCTCCAAAATCTATCTCCCATAATTGCCCCCCCCCCAAACTGCCCCTACTGCAACTTCCCCATCTCCCTGCAGACCCCATTTCTAAAAACTACCCCTCCCCCAAACTGCCTCCAATTCCCCAAAACTACTATCATATAACTGCCCCACCCTACTAATTTGCCTCCACTCCTCAAAATGACCCACCCTCATTTTCCCCATGCAACACATGCACGGCATAGACAACACACACAGGGATTACAAATAATTCTCTAGCAGTGATTTGCTGCATTTTAAGGTATTCAGATGTAATATACTGTACCAGCCCACAACAGTACATAAACATACATAAAACAGTGATATATACACACATACTCAGACAAAACAGACAAACATACAAAACAGAGATATACGCACACACTCAATTCAGATACAAATAGACAGGTATGGTGTGCGTACATGCACACACACAGATGGGTCGGAAAGAATTCCATGAGCCATGCTCTGCATACTTTCCTTACTCCTTCCATTTAAAACAATCCAACCCTAATGAAACTATTCCTGAAATTACATTTCAAAATTATACAAGCTTAAAAGAGCACACTTACAGTGTGATAAAACAAATTTATACATGTCTGTGGGGATGGGAGGGAGAGTTTGAAGAGAGATGATAACTTGCATCTCATTATGGTAACAGGGGCTGTATGAAGCATCTATATAACTGGTGTTATCTATATACAGTCAAACCTCGGTTTTCATGATTAATCCGTTCCAAAAAGTCTGACTAAAACCGAAACGGACTAAAACCGAAGCAAGATTTCCCATAGGAAATAATGTAAATTCAATTAATCCGTTCCAGACACCCAAAAATATTGACAAAAAGTACATTTTATAGAGAATAACTATATTTTTACATACAGAAAACAATGAGAAATACATATAAATGACTAATGAAATGGATAAATGAACATTTAACATCACATTTAACTTTATTGAAGACTCTTGTTGAGGGGAGAGGGAGGAGGAGAGGTTATTGTTTGGAAGGGGAGCCATGTGGCAATTGCTGCAGCAGCACGAGCTCCCGAAGTCTCAGCCAGCACTTCTCTCAGCTGCCCGATCGTCCACAGCACAGCAAACACAACGAGACTTTAGGACACCAATCTGATCGCTGACTCCGTCTCAACCCCGCAAGAGAAAGAACTGCCTGCCACATTCATTCAACATCTCCTGCTTACCCTGCTACCTCCGAGCCTGAGGGGGCGCTCCAGAGAACAGGCAGGCGGTGGAGAGATCGGGGCCTTCCTCTCTGCAATCCTTGCATGTCTGGCTCGAGGATGTTGCTCACCTGCCTTTCAGATCTCAACACGCGATCGGTGAGTCCGGGGGGGGGGGGGTAGTGCTGCCGGGACTGGGCAGGCAGTGTAGTGTATGCAGACCAGCGCGAAGGTGACAGTATTGCAGGCACACGCGATCGGTGAGTCCGGGGGGGGTGCTGCCGGGACTGGGCAGGCAGTGTACTGTCTGCAGACCAGGGTGTACGAAAACCGAGGCATCGACGAAAACCGAGACAAGATCTCAGTCGGGAAAAGACGTCGAAAACCGAAACCGACGAAAACCGGGGCAACCGAAAACCGAGGTTTGACTGTACAGTATTTGTGTCTATCTTCAGTTAGTGTGTGGGTGTGCAATGCCTGTGTGTGTTGGGTGGGTGGTGCAAGGGCAGGGTGCCTGTATATGTGTGTGTGTGATGTGGGGCTGGGGTTCTGGGATGTTTATGGTGTAAGGGTGGGGTGCAGTACCTGTGGGTTTTTTTGGGGGGGGTGGGGGGGTTGCGACATCATGCCCTTTTGTCTCCACACATTCATCTCTTCAAATTCCAGCCCTTGTACTCTTCCCTCCACTCCTGCTCCTAATTTCCTCCCAGCCACTATCAGTTCCCCTTCTCAAACACACTCCCTTTCTCCTTCCCCTTTGCACTCTCAGCCTCTGCCCCTCCATTCCCTCCTCCCCCCAATTTTTCCTTTCTCAAGTGCACTGCTCCTTTAAATTTCTCATGCCTTCTCTCACCTGCGTTGCTCTCCTATTCCTGCAGCATTCTTCACTGGGATTATGGCCCTGCTCTAGTCTTTTGCCAATAAGAGATGCTGCTCCCGTGGGCAGACTGCAGCACATTTTGCCTACCTGTCTAATTCTAACCTATAGAGTACTTTGTGCAAACACAAAGAACCTTTCTCCAGAAACAAGCAGGAAGTCAGTCCTCACATATGGGTGACATCAGCGCCGACGGAGCCCTCGTGGAAGCACCTCCCCACCTTTCAAAGAAAGACTTTGGGAAATGCCACCACACATGCATGGTCCCTTTCCTGCCCGGGTGCCTTCTTGCTCGGTCTCCTTTTTTCTGTGGAGCCAAATAGACGTATGTCTTTTTTCCCCCAAAAAAGTTGATTAAATTGTGTGAAAAACCTTTTTTCTCTATCCGGTTGTGACTGGTCCCTTTCCCGCCTCCGACTGTGCTTGCCCTGGCATCGTGTCCCAGAACTGTACTAGGCTTTTTTTCCCTGGCGCGATTCGCACCTTTTTCCATCTGCTGGCCGCTCCAAGGGTCTTTGACCTCACTGGGGTACTTTTTCCCCCACTGGCCAGGAGGTTCAAAAAGTGTGATAGGTGCACTAAAAACATCTCTTACAGATACACACGATTGCCTGCTCCCTCTGTAAAAAGATGTCCATGAAGGCCATCTAGCGTCGTCAGCAGAAGCAGGATGACATCTTCCACAGGTCAGACTCTCCCCAGTATCCCTGGTAGCCAAGGCCCCGCATGGGTCCTCAGAGTCACGTAATGTCCCCGTGGCGTCCGACCGGGACTCTGACAAGGGTTCCCCGGAGTGGGAACACAAAGAGAAGAAGAAATCCTCAAGGACCTCATCCCGGGACTCGGACACACTGGGAAAATCCCACGCCAGGTCCTGTAGCCTGTGGAGGGAACGAGGAGTCAGAGCGAAAGTGGCCAGCCTAAGTTCCCCGAATAGATAAAGAGGCTTCTGGCGACAGGTCCCGGACCGACTCCCTCTCCTCACTGATGCCGGACCCAATGACCCCAGTGTCCAAGTCGAAGGCTGTACCTCCTGAGTGGGAAACTAGGATGACAACACTGGAGCCTAACCTCACTGCCTTCCTCGCCATGCAGCAGGCGTAGATGCCCGGCACTGCCGGGTGTCCGCTAAGACCGCAAGGACCTCATCATTGAGGACCCCCCAATCACTAAGCCGATCCTTGTGAGCCTGAAGCCTCGAGTCTATCCTCGGCGAGGGTTTCGATCTCAATCCTGCTTCTTGGGAGTGAGATCCTCTCTGGCAAGTACTCATGGCTCTGGCCACGTAGCCGCCATGGGCCACTGGGCCCCCGACCCAGGTCCTGCACCACAGGCAAGGTCAGCCACTGAGTCCTCCACTGACAACTCTGATTGGGAGTCGAAGGACGAGGCATCCTCGAAGACGCGGAAGCACTGCGACCTCCCATCGGACTTGTCTCTCCTGACATCGCGGCGTCGGTCCCCACCCAAGGCTTTGTTCTTCAACACCGAGTCAGAAGAAGACCCTCATAAAGAGGAACTTGAAATCCTCCAATACAAGATCCCACCCAAGGAGGCTCTGATGGTTCCTGTCCCCGCCACCTAGGGCGGCTCCTCCTTCGGGTGTGGGAGACACCGACTTTAGTACCCATAGTTAGTTGACTCCTGGACACCATGTACCGAGTACAGCGGGGCCCCGGCTTCCGTAACTCGAACTGCCACACACCTCCGGGGTGGTAGAGTCGACTATGCGCTAGCAAAAGAGTCAGAAGACACACTCCTCTGTGCTCCCAGATAGGGAGTACCGTGCCCTTGAAGCCCTTGGCCATAAATGCTACCAGGGCTCAATGCTGGCCTGCCAAATAAAAGCCTACCAGCTGTATATCGGTATGTAGCTTTGGGACCTGACAAATAAACTCACAGATTTCTCAGCGGGCCTTGGGGGGATCACCTCCAGCGGTTCCAAACTCTCACGAAGTACGTCAGGGAGTGCTCAAAGTATATCTCTCGAGCTGCCTATGACTGCTTCAAATCAAATGCGAGGGTAGCCACTGCGGGTATTGGCGCTCGACGCCAGTCCTGGCTCCAGGCATTGGACCTCGAGCAATGGGTCCAGGAGAAGCTCCTTGACATCCCTGCCTTGGTGAAAACCTATTCGGCAAGCCGATGAGGAAAAGGCAGTGGAGACTGAGACCGAGTACCTCACAAGGACTTGGCTCTGCAGGAACACCTCTATCCCTCCCTAAGAAGAAACCACTGGGGAAGAGGCCCCCACCATCTCAGAGAAAGGGTCAACCTTACTGAGACTACCCCCAATATCAGACTCCCCAGACCCCACAGCAGGGTCACCAGAGCAAGGCAGCGGGCCAGGGTACTCGCAGGCCTAAGGGTTCCAAGTCCCAAACCCCAGCTCCTGCCCAGCCAGGGATGGAGTTTTGACTCCCTAAGCAAAGTATCTCCACCTCCGGAGGAGGAGCTACCAATCGAGGGGCATCTGGTACACTTTGCCCATCGATGGCCTGCTATCACCACCAATGTCTGGGCACTCCAAATAGTCACAGAAAGCTATCTCCTTCACCTGGACCAGGCACTTCCCCCTTTCTTTTCAGGAGAGCCCTCTCGGATTCCCCTGCACCAGGCCCTGCTAACACAGGAACTCTCCAGCCTCCTTACTGACAGAGCCGTGGAACTAGTACCCCATCACCTCAAGGGCAAGTGGTTCTACTCCCAGTACTTTCTGGTCACAAAAAAAAACAGGGGGCCTAAGGCCTATCCTAGACTTGCGAAACTTGAAAAAGTTTCTGGTGCAGGAGAAGTTCAAGATGCTCTCCCTTGGAACATTGCTGCCATACCTCCAGCAGGGAGATTGGCTATGCTCCTTAGACCTAAAGGATGTGTATACACACATCCTTATTCATCCCAGCCACAGGCAGTACCTAAGATTCATGGTTGGGGGTGATCACTACCAGTACAGGGTACTACCCTTTGGTATAGCCTCCACACCAAGAGCCATCATCAAATGCCTGGCAGTGGTGGCTGCCTACCTGCATCTCCAAGGGACCTTCGTCTTCCCTTATTTGGACAACTGGCTTGTAAAGGGAGACACGGCTACTGAGGTGCAACAGGCCATGGTCCACACCATCAGTGTCCTACAGTATCTGGGGTTTGTGATAAATCACCCCAAGTCCCACCTCGCTACAACACAGGGTTTGGAATTCATAGGGGCTTGATTGGACACTCTTCAGGTCAAGGCCTTTCTACCCTTGGACAGGGCAGGTCGCCTCATGGCTCTAGCCACTGAAGTGCAACACCGCCACGCAGTGTTAGCATGGTCCATGCTCCACCTGCTGGACCATATGGCGTCCACAGTCCATGTGGGTTCCAATGCCCACCTTCACATGTGGGCAGCCCAGTGGTGCCTCCACTCCCAGTGGACACAAGTCACATGCGGGCTCCGGGACAAAGTCTTAGTGTCCCACAAGCTAGCAGAGTCATTCAACCGGTGGTAGGCCACACAGCACCTGCAGGAGGGCTTGCCCTTCCAGTCCTTAAATCCCCAGAGGGTCCTTATCATGGACGCCTCCTTAGGGCCATTTTTCTGGCAATCAGGGCCTTTCACCACTGCTTGCAGCATCAGTCGGTGCTGGTCCAAACTGACAGCCAGGTCACGATGTTCTACCTGAACAAGCAAGGGGGCACAGGGTCTTACTGCCTCTGCCAGGAGGCAATAGCCCTCTGCTCGTACACAATTAATCAAGGAATGCCCCTCAGGGTGGTATACCTTTCAGGCCAGGACAATGCCCTAGCGGACAGGCTGAGCAGGCTTCTCCAGCCGCACAAATGGCAACTACACTCCAGGGTGGTACAGTGGCTCTTCTGAATCTGGGGCACCCCATGTCTAGACCTCTTTGCCAGCCCTACCAGAGCTCAGCTGCCCTGCTTCTGCTGTCACCAGCCGCATCCGTCCCGGGTAGCAGAGGACGCCTTCGTCATCTCGTGTTTGGAAGGCCTCCTGTATGCCTTCCCTCCCACACCACTAATCACCCACACCCTCTTCAAGGTCCTGCGGGACAAGGCTTCCATGATCCTGGTGGCCCAGGCAGCCTTAGTTCCCTGTGTTGCTCAGCCTCTTGATGAAGCTTCCGGTCCCTCTGGGGAACACCACGGGGCTACTCAGGAGGGGGGCTTTCTTCTCCACCCCAACCTGCGGTCCTTGACGTTAACAGCATGGCTGCTGAATGGGTAACCTTAGCCCCATTTAACCTCCCAAGGGAGGTGGAGGAGGTCCTCTTGGCCTCTCGTAAAAACTTCATGAGACGGGCCTACACCTTCAAGTGGCACAGATTCTCAGTGTGGTGCGCAGACCAGTGGATTGACTCATTCTTTTGCCATATGCACACGATGCTGCTGTATTTGCTTCACCTCTCGCAAGCTGGACTCAAATCCAAATCCATCAGGGTGCACCTGAATGCGTTTTTGGCGCATCATCATTCTATGGAGGGTAAACCCCTCTCTGCTCAGCCACTCATTACTCAGTTCATGCAGGGCCTTCTGCTCTCTATGCCTCCCATCTGCCTGCCCCTGGCAGAATGGGACTTCAACATGGTCTTGACGCAGCTCACCAAGCCACCATTTGAGCCTCTGGTTACCTGCCATATGCGTTACCTCTCATGGAAGGGCGTTTTTCTGTTGGTGCTCACCTCTGCCCGCAGAGTCAGTGAGCTTCAGGCCTTGGTGGCCAAGCCACCCTACACCAGGTTCTACAATAACAGGGTCGTGCTTCGCCCCCACCCTAAATTCCTTCTGAAGGTGGTATTCGCAGTCCACCTAAATCAGGAGGTGGTGCTCCCCATATTCTTCCCACGGCCCCACACTGACAAGGCGGTGGCCGTTCTCCACACTCTGGATTGTAAAAAGGGCCCTGTCCTTCCACCTGCAATGTACCCAGGGCCACCGCAAAGCCTCACAGCTTTTCGTTTCCTACAACCTCAGTCGCCTGGGGGAGGCTGTTACCAAGCGGACCCTGTCCATCTGGGTGGTGGACTGCATCACCTTCGCCCATGATCAGAATGGGCTTTCGCTGGAGCGCCGGGTCATGGCACACAATTTCAGGACTATGGCGATCTCTGTTGCAAGCTTGCGCTCTGTCCCTATGGCAGACATCTGCCAGGCCACAACCTGGTTCTCGGTCTACACCTTTGCAGCTCACTATTGCCTGAAGAGGGAATCCCAACGGGACACCTCCTTCGGCCAGGCAGTACTCTGTAATCTCTTTGGGGTCTAGGCAATTCCTACCCTCCAACCCTTCTGTGTTCAGGCTACCGGAGTGATGGTTCTTCCTGGACTCTGGGCACTGTTCCTTCTAAGCTGTGCGCGTGTGCGCGCGCACACACACCTCGCCGAGCGAGCGCACACAACTTACAAAGGAGCGCACAAAAATTACGGAGTTCTTGGGTTTTCAAATTAAAACCTTGGGTTTTTTAAGGCCGCGGCTGCGCCGCCGATCTACTGCCATTCTGTAATTTCCGGGTAATTGCAGATTCGTGACGTCACTTCCGAATCTCTCCTCTCTGCTCTGAGTCCTCACTCCTCTCACATGTGACCGACGATTGACAAATCATGACACAGGCTAAAGAGGGAAATAAAAGGGAGGAGCAGACAGCTAGCCAGCCTCTCTCTGCTCTTGTGCCTGCCTGCCAGCCACGTGCCTCCTTTGATCCCTCCCTCAGCCAGCCTCCAGTGCCACGTGCCGCCTTGAATGCGGAGAAGGGAGAGCAACACTCCGCACCGGCGAAGAAGAGGAGACCGGTGCTCCGGGACTGCTGCCTGAAGATTGTGCGGGGCTACGCCGGGGACGGGCTATCGGTAGCGTAGCAGGTGAGTGCTGAGGACTTTTCCCGGGAAACGGGGATGGTGGCGGTGCCGCGCACGGTCTCAGCCCCCGTCTGGAGAGTCGGGAAGGCCGGCGCCGGAGGAGGAGAAAGGAGGAGGGGGGATAGAAAGAAAAAAAACCCCAGCGCGAGATATTCCGTGAAAGAGGTGCGGAGACAAAGGGCGGCCTCTCTCTCGACCCTCCCCTCCTCCGTCCTCACCGACGGACCGAAGCGCCGCCGCCGCTTCTCACCAGAAGGGGAGGAAAAAAGGCAAAGCGCCGAGTGTGCCACTCTGAGAGCCGGCGAGAGGAAAGGGCGGTCCGTTCACCTCATTTTCTTTAAAAAATGCACGCTCTCTCTCTCTCTCAAGACAATACACTCAGTCTCGGATCAGAACCGGGTCTTAGCACTGCTAGGCAATCACAGTCAGGTGGCTCGCTGCTATTACTGCGCCCTGCAGTGCCTGGACTAGATTTAGAGGGGCTGGCTCCCTCGTGTGCTGTCTGGAAGCTGCTCTGAGTGCAATAACCATGTGTGAACTGCAGTGAGTGGGTGCTTGAAATTTCTTCGATAGTGGAGTGAGGACCAATTCTTTTTTTTTTTTGTCACTGATTTGCCTTCACGTGAATCTGGAGGTAAAAGAGGGAGCACAGTGTAACTCCAAGAATCCATGTGGTGTGAACTAAGATAATTCTGTGTATATTGTGATGAGGAGAGTATGGTTGAGTCTATGGAAGTGGAAGAAAATCAGACATTTACCTTTAAAGAAAGAGACAGGCAAGGAATCAGTAGCTCTCAAAGTGCAGGCAAGAAAAAAAAAACACGCAGTTACTGAGGACAGGACACACCCAAGCTCTGCTAATCTAAGGGCAGGCTTGGAAACTAATGAGAGACACCTGGGGGAAGGGTAGTGCACGGTAGTTCAGAGACACACTCATAATCCCAGGGAAACAGAAGGAAGTCAGACTCAGCTTGAGAAGGGCAGCACCACGGGAAGAGAGTCTCAGCCTGAGAGAAGGCAGCACACGAAGCGACACCCTGGAAAGGGAGAGACAGGGAAGCAGCACGCTGGAGAATTCAGTGGTGAGAGAAGCACCAGAGAAAGGCCCAGAGAGTTCACTGTGGAGGAGAACGGTGGAGACTTCCAGGGGATTCTCACAGGTGAAAGTCCTAGTCAGAAAGAAAACCAGGATTGCAAGGAAACTGCAATTGGTTTTAAAACTAGGAGAGCTGTGTCGGAGAGAGGTGCTGACAAGGGTCAGGCTACAGTGACAACTGTTCCTGAAACAGCTAAAGAGCTGCAACTTCCAAAAAGGTGCGTGAATAAAAGTGTAGCCAAATGTACTGTGAGCCAGTTAGAGGCATTGTGTCGTTTGATGCAAGAGAAGAATCTCCACGTTTCTCGTGGAAACCCTTTGCATAGGGAAAAGCCTCAGTGGAAAAAGGTTCTGGAACTTTTAGAGAATATTAAGCCTGAAGTTTCTCATGCTGGTTTAGAGCCAGATTTACCGGACACAGGTCCTGAGGAAATGCAGATAGACTATTATGAATCTGATGAGGGGTCTGAAGATTCAGTAATGGATTGTTCTCTATGCCAGAAGGCAGAATAAAAGTTCTTGGATAAGAGAGAAAGGTTTGTAACCTGAATGTCCTAAAAGGCAGTGTGAAAACAGGGAGAATTGTGTTTAGCCAGGAATGCTAAGAACCCTGTTTGCTGAAGAGAGGATATTTCTTTTGGGTTTGAAGAAATGAGAAAAACCATGTTTGATTGCTGAATTGTTTGGAAACAGCGACCTATGTTAAAAAGCTACTAAAAGCAGTTACATTGTTTGGTATAAATGCCTATGGATTATTGTTTGGAGAGAGAATCTTGTTTGTTTGCGTTGAGCCTTAATGCTCTTTTCGAAAAGAAATACAATTCTTGTGTTTTGCCTTCTAAACCCTCGGTCTCCACACTACTTGTTTTTTCTAAACAACACAACTACAAATCCCAGCAGCCCCGGCGCTGGATGAGGAAGAAAACTCTTTAATTAAAGGACTAACAAGTGCAGCCCTAGGCTTATATGCTGTTGCCTGGGCCAGGGGCCTCCACAATATGTGATTATCAATGAAAAAGCCGGCATCTACATTTATTGTTAACCCATTCCCCAACAGAGGACTTTGTAAGCATAACTATTTGAACTACTAATTTATCATGCATGGTGTCTTCCATCTTGATTTTATCACTCTAGCCCTTATGATGCTTTGGTCATGCCTACTTTTGAACTTTGTAGTTCAAATAGTTATGCTTACAAAGCCCTCTGTTGGGGAATGGGTTAACAATAAATGTAGATGCCGGCTTGTTCGTCCTTATTCATTTAATTTGATTAAAATCAATGTGGTGTACATACTGTATTCTAATGTGTAGTCAAATTTTAAAGTATATAACTGCAAGTGTCGTTATGTGGCGCACAAAAAATTTAACCTTCCTTCAAAAGCTGCACAGCTGATATTTTATGCGCACACAGCCTACAGAAAATTAGAGGGAACATTGACTCTGGGGTCCTTAGAGTCTCACCTCAGACTCACTTGCAGCTGCTCACGGCTGGGCCTTGTTTTCTACAGGTTCCTGGTAGCCTGTAGCAAGGACTGACTTCCTGTTTGTTCCTGGAGAAAGTGTAGTTACTCCCCTGTAGCAGGTGTTCTCCAAGGACAGCAGGAATCAGTCCTCCCACCCTCCCTCCTCCCTGTGGATTTGCTGTTTTTTTGCCATCTTCTTTTGTCAGTTCTAGCTATGTCATCTGATCGAGCAAGATGGCACTCATGGGCGGAAAGGGGACCGCGCATGCATGTGGTATCTCCCAAAGGCTTTCTTTGAAAGCAGGGGAAATGCTTCTGTGAGGGCTCTGTTAGCGCCGACGTCACCCATATGTGAGGACTGATTCCTGTTGTCCCTGGAGAAAACCTGTTATAGGTGAGTAACTACGATTTATGCACATGAACAGACAAAACAAACAATACAGGTACAGAGCCTTGACAATAGGTGCTACTGCTTATGTGAAATGCACCTAAAAAGAATCTAATTTTTAACTTACAAAATATAATTTAATTTATTAGAATTTTTAAACAAGCCATATACTGTAAATATGCTTTCTCCGTACATCATGCAAATTGTTAACTATAACAACTGTTTGTTTGTTTTTTCTAATTTCTTAATTTCATTATCGTCTCCTTTTTAGTTGAATGCTACTGTAGTAGCTAACTGCTTTTCCAAAAAGAAGAACGCTTATAAGACTACCTTGTGTGTGTATGTCTGTGTCTCCCCTAGCAACGTTTGTGTTGGATGTCCTAACCATCAGATTTTCAGGATGTCCCGGGGGGGGGGTCAAAAGAAAAGTAGTTCCTATTAATTCTGCATAGAAATTATTATATATATATTTCTTATAATAAGAATTTTTGCCGAGACTAAAATGTGCAAACATGGGGAAATTTTCAAAGAGCCTGAGTAGTTAGAAACTAGGTGGGCACTCTTAATGCATGTTGTTCACTAACAAATTTTCTAAGAGAGGCTACCCATGATATTTCTGTATGAAAATTTAATGTGCATACTTTGCATTTGTAAAAGTGTCCATATATTTTGCACCTGCTGTTTGTGTGGGTGGCTGAAACAAATGCCACATGTTTGAAAATCAAGTAGATGTTCACTGTTTTCTTCCCCTGACTTAGAGGTCTACTTACTAATTTGTGCTAATGTTACTGTGTAATTCACCATTAACACGCGTTATTAGTTGTCCCATTAAATAACATGGAGCTTATGTTAAATAATGTGCGTTAGCAGTAGCCCATGTTAATAACTAGACCCTTAAACATGCCTACAGGAACATCTCTTAATTCCTCTAAAAGTATCCATGCTATATAACCCAAGCATCCTTTTAGTCATACAATATATGAGAGAACAATTTTCAATGAAACCATTTTATCTGAGTAAATACCTTTTGAAATAGACAAATAATATATAAATGTTGTGGGGGAGGTTGCCTCATAGGTTATAAATAACAGAGATTTTGAAATTTCCCTTAGGATAGAAACATGGAACATGACAGCAGAAGATCATATGGCCGGAGTTGCTGCATTTCCTTTTTGTTTCCTACCTGACTGGTCTGGCTCTGGCTCCCTGTGTGTCCAGCTCCTGATTGGCTGCCTGGCTTTGATGAGGGCCTTAGGATCTCGGCCCCACTGCGGGACGCGGTAGCGGGCGCGTGGCCAAAGGGGCAGGTTCTGCCCCTTGGGTGCCCCTTCGGTGCACAAGGTGCAGAGGTTGAATCCCTGGGATGGGGAAAAGGAGGAAGCACTACCCACAATGCGAGCAGGTGAAGGCAGTCAAGGTGGTAGGTCCTATGGACGCCCATATTCGTGTGGAGAATCCTGTGCCTCCCAGGGGACTGTCGGTCGCTGATTCGGCAAATACATCAACTGTGAGTACTGCATCATCTTCATCCTCTGCCACTGTTTTGGGTGTTGCTCAGCCCGCTCAAGAGATTTCTGTATTAGGTCTCGGCGAAACCTCCATCTCTGTTGAAGTAGAGATGGAGAAGGCCATCACCAGTTTACTTCCGGATTAATTTCTAAAGTTGGATTCTGGTTTTCAAAAATTATCGCCTCCTCTTCCCTCAGCGATTTCTTTTGTCTCCTTTGGGGGAATCCTTGACACCTCCTGCTGAGGTTTCCCTAAAAGATATTTGTGCAATTCTTTTGCGTATGGAATCTGCGTTGGCTGTGTCTCTACAGAAAGTAGCTACATTTATGAGGGAACGATTGCAGAGCTGTCTGATCATGACTCTCGCTTATTGCAAGTGGAGAAAGTTTCTGAATCTCATAAGAGTCAGTTTTCTTCTCATCAATCTATTTTGGCTACGCTTTCTCAAGATTTATCTTTGCTTCATCATCAAGATGAACTTTTGGAGAATTCTCTCCGGTCTAAGAACCTGCGGTT
Organism: Ichthyophis bannanicus; assembly: GCA_033557465.1. Taxonomy (NCBI): domain Eukaryota; kingdom Metazoa; phylum Chordata; class Amphibia; order Gymnophiona; family Ichthyophiidae; genus Ichthyophis; species Ichthyophis bannanicus. The sequence goes on along the minus strand of CM066032.1, from coordinate 1,372,103,787 downwards.
ACTGAATTTTCCGAGAACTCACTATCTGTCCCCTTTGATTTTGTTTCAAAAATACCTTTAAGAAATTTTGTTGTTTAATGATGTGGAACATATTCTGCTTTCTCAATTATTCTATGTACCTAAGGGGAAATTGATTACAGACTCAGAGCAGATGGGGTTATTACAACAAGATCAGTTAGCTTCTTCAACTCTGGATATTTCTGGTTTCCTGGAATCCTCTAATGATGAAATTGCTTTGAGAGATACATTGTTAGTCACCTTTGTTATAAATGTGCATAAAGATAGAGTAATACGTTCTTATTTTAAGCACAAATCTGAAAAATTTTGTGGACAACCAATACAGATATTTCCTGATGTCTCTAGGGCCACACAGGTGCGTCGCAAGGCTTTTTTGCAGTTGCGCCCACGTGTGTTAGCTCTGGGAGCATTATTTTACCTTAAATTTCCGTGTAAATGTCATGTACTTTTTCAGAGTACACAATATGTTTTTTCTGAAGTGGAATCATTAGAAAATTTCCTAAAAGCTAAAACTAGGTTTATTATTAGTTCTCTTGAGCATATATAATGAGCTTAAGTATATTTTTCAGAGCCTTCAATTTGGTTCTTCTTTTAGTTAATGGATGTAGCTCCTCCTTGATGTGGACTATGTTTTCTTTGTATCTAGTATTAGGCAATATCAATGTATTGTTTGATGTTGTTTTTCTTGGTATTATCATTTTGAAATGTTATAAATAAAGAAAAAAAAATCATATGGCCTATCCAGTCTGCCTTTCCACACCAACTGCTGAGCTCTACAAGTCCTTCTTCTCTTTCACAAATCCTTTTTGCTTATCTAATGCTTTCTTGAATTCTCATACTATCCTTGTCTCTATTGGGAAGCTGTTCCATGCATCTGCCACCTTTTCTGTAAAGAAATATTGCCTTAGACTGCTCATGAGTCTAGCCCCTGTCATCCTCATCCTATGACTCCTCATTCCCAGATCTCCTTTGCATTGAAAGAGGCCCACCTCCTGTGTATTTATACCTTGCAGATATTTAAATGTCTCTGTCATATGTCCCCTTTTCTGTCTGTCCTCCAGAGCACTTAAAACAAATCACCAATAATTTGCAAATAAACAACATATAAATCTAACCACAATGCAAAAACACATTCTCTTAATCATAACCACATTAACATATATTAGTATCCATTGACTCACTAGGATGTATTCAAAATCCACAGTATGCCAATGTGTACAAAAATATTTTATTAGTTAAGGTAAATATTAAGACATACAAATACAATTTAAAATTCATACAAAATAATAACAAATTCATTAACAATCTCAAAATCCCCAAAACCTATATTTAATATTCATATAATATTTTATATTCATATATCAGCATTTGTTATCCTATAATTTTCAAATTTCATTCAAAATCAGGGCATACATGTTTAGATTTTAATTCTGTCCTCATATGATAAATGGTCAATGATATTCAAGTAGTTGCTCTCTAGACTGTTGCAGGGTCATCCCTAACAAATAGAATGCTAGGAATCATAAGGAAAGTAATGGAGAATAAAACAATGGATATTATAATGCCTCTATGTCGTTCCATGGTGCAACCAAACCTTGAATATTGTATGCAATTCTGATCGCGTATCTTAAAAAGGATATAGCGGAATTAGAAAAGGTACAGAGAAGAGACACCAAAATGGTAAAGGGGAGGGAAGGATACCCCTATAAGGAAAGCCTTAAAAGGTTAGGGCTCTTGGACTTGGAAAAGAGACGACTGAGGGGAGATATGATAGAGGTCTATAAATTAATGAATGGAGTTAACATAGACTGGCTGTTTACTTCATCAAAAAGTAGAAAGACTAGAGAACATGCAATGAAGCTACAATGTAACCAATTTGAGTACAAAAATATTTTCTCTTATCAGTCTTAACGCATAATCAAACTCTGGAATTCGTTACCGGAAGATGTAGTAAAAGCTATTAATGTAGCTGGGTTTAAAAAAGATTTAAGAACATTAGAACATAAGAAATGCCATACTGGGTCAGACCAAGGTCCATCAAGCCTAGTATCCTGTTTCCAACAGTGGCCAATCTAGGTCATACGTACCTAATAGTTTCCCCAAAAGACACAGGTTCCACAATGCTTGTATTGGGTCAAGCATTGATATCCTGGGTCCCTTCTTAATAATGGTTTATGGACCTTTCCTCCAAGTTCTTGTAGGAAATGTCTATAAACCATTATTAAAGAGGACCCGGGAAATCCACTGCTTGCCCCAAAGCGAGTATTATGGAACCTGTGTGCCTTTTTGGGAACCTGCCAGGTATTTGTGACCTGGATTGGTCACCCTTGTAAACAGGATACTGGGTTTGATGGAACTTGATCTGACCCAGTATGTCATTTATATTCTTATGGCGCAACCATTAGTCAAACTATGCAGTCACCTAGGGGAGCAGCTTCTGGGGGCGGCAAAGAGCAGGTCATGCAAAGCTAAAAAAATAGATTCTGACATCCAGGAGGGCATAAGGCTCAAGGTTTGCTAGGGTGCCAACACATTGAATCAACTCTGGAGCCAGTCCTGGATTAATGTCACCAGGTTTATATCCTTTCTAAGGTGCGGCCTCCAGAATTGTACACAGTACTCCAAAAATGATCTTGTCAGAGACTTTTGCAGAGGCGCTATTGTTGCCTTTTTACTGATGGCAATTTTTCTTCCTATGCATCCAAGCATTCTTCTGGATTTGTTCTCACCTTATTTAACTGGCCATCAGATATGATCAACCAGCAGATTCTGCTACTGTATTAGGCACAGAAGAATTTTACCCTCTTTTCTGTACCATCCAAGTTATAATGCCCTGTTCAATGTAATTTCAGTTTGTTCAATGTAAACCGCACTGATGCAGAATAGCGCGGTATATAAGAGAATGTAAATAAATAAATAAATAAATAAAATAAATAAATTTTAGTGAGTTAATGCAGTCAACTATGACTCTGCTTTTTGAACATTAAATCTTAGCTGCCAAACTCAAGATTGTTCCTCAAGCTTCAGTAGATCTCTCCTGTTTTCCACACTTTCCATAGTAACCTCCCCATTGCAGAGTTGGGTTTGCCTTTTTTATTTTATTATTTATTTTATTTATATTTCTTATATACCGCGCTATTATAATCAGTGCGGTTTACAATGAACAGAAACAATAGTACAATGTAACAGGAACACATTGTGCTTACAATGAACAGGGCAAGTAACTTGGGTGAGAACTGGGTAAGAACTATTTACAGCACATTTTACAAGCTACTGAATATTCACAATTGAGCAGGATTGATGGCTGTGTAGGAATTTATGCTAAGGGTACGCTGATTAATCATTCTCTCGGGTTAAAGTATTGGAGCAGTTAGGGAGGGGGGTTGGAGGATCTATCATGTGTTTCCCTGGGTTGCTTTCTGGGTAGTGTTTTTGGAATAGATGGTATTTTAGCGCTTTTCTGAATGGGGTAAGGCTCGTGATAGCTCGAATTTCAGAGGGGAGGGCATTCCAAGCTGTGGGTGCATAAACTGAGAAAGCCCTATTGGCCGTAGCTTTTAGGCATTTTGTCATTATCTTAGGGATTTCTAAAGCATTCCGCATTGCAGATCTTCTGTTTCTGTTTTCAGGCATGATGTTGAATAATACCATTCTCACTAGCTTTTCCACTGTACTATTTACAAAAATATTGAAAAGAACCAGATGAAGGACTCTGCAGTACACCACTGTTAACACCCCTTTGTCACCTCCACTCAACCAGTTTCTGGCAAAGTCAATTTAGGACCTATACAATGGGCATTCAGTTTATTTATAAGTCTCCTTTGTGGAACCATGCCATAGGTCTAGCTGAAATCTAAATACGCTAATGTTCTTCCCTGATCAAACTCTCGTCACTCAAACAAAGATATTGATCAGATTCCTCTGACAAGATCCACCCTAGATACCATGTTGCCTCAGATCCTGTAATACAGTGGATTCCAGAAGCTGCATTATCCTCTGTTATTAGCAGTGGTTCCATTAATTTACTCACCATTAAAGTTAGATTAAGCAGCCTGTAGTTCCCAGTCTCCTTCTGTGATTTATCTTCCTTGATCTTCTCATTTTAAGAGTAAATGCAATTTGTGGAATTATTTAAATTATTCAATTTGAATTTTTCCAGCTGTGACCAGAAATTTAATTGAAGATATTCACAATATTGTTATGAAAGTAGAAGTGCTAATAATGGATGATTTTGATATGCCCGTATGTTGATAGAGACATCCCTGCGGCACTGTTATCTAGAAGTAAGGAGATCCTGGATTCTCTACAGAGAGAACTATTCTGCTAACTAGTTGTGTAAAACACATAGGAGAGCACCATACTGGAGGGTACTTACGAATGGGGAGAGTGTTTCTGATGTTATAGTGGATGATCACTAGATGTTGTGGTTAAGTATTAGGACACAAGTGGAGATGGTTCATTAAAAAGTGAGGATCCTAGACTTCAGGAAAACTAACTTTATCAAGATGGGGGAATATCTCAAGGAGTTGTTAGCTGAATGGGAACATCTGAGGGGATGTGGAAAAGCAGTGGGAAAAACTGAAAGGGGATATTCAAAGGGCACCATTTTGATAGGAAAGTACATAAAAGTAAGAGGAAAAAGTAGAGAAATTAGGTTAGCCTTCATAAAGTACAAGAGATTACAGAAAAAGGAAGATGAGCAACAATATCAGGAAAAACTAAGAGAAGATGATAAAGTAGCCAGGAAGCAAAGATGCAAATGGATGAAAATATAGCCAATGTAGTAAAACGAAGGGATAAGACTTAGTTTTTAGATATGTTAATGACAGGAGGTATTGTCAGATTCAAGAGTGAAGCAAAGGAATAAGTAGAAGCGGAATTGCTTAACAAATACTTTTGTTCTGTGTTCACAGATGGAGAGCTGGGAGTGCAATCTCAGAAAACACACTCAAATAGGAATGAAAATGATACAGATTTAATTTAATTTTGGGTCTTATATCTCATAGAGTCCCAGAGTGAATTATCATAAAAGATATTACAACATAAATATAATTGAATTATTTTCAGAAGACCGTGTTATTTATTTATTTTATTTATTTAACAGTTTTTCTATACCGCGCTTTTCAGATCAGTGCGGTTTACATTCAACGTCAACTATACAACACAGGCATTCTGAGTTGTAAACTTTACAATAAACAGGGAAATCAACATGGAAACAACTGGGGAAACTATCTACATTATATTTACACTATTACCTTTTTCAAGTGTTCATAAGGAGCTAGTTAAACTAAAAGTAGACAAAGCGATGGAGCCATATGGAATACATCTGAGAGTACTTAATGAACTTAGGGAAGTTATGGCTGCTCCACTGTCTGACTTCTTTAGAGGTGGGAGTAGTCTTGGAGGACTGGAGAAGGTCCCTTTACGCAAAAGCAGAAGTGAGGAGGATGGAAACTACAGACCGGTTAGTCTGACTTCTGTGGTGAGTAAATTAATGGAAAACGCTGCTTAAACAGAGGATAGTAAGGTTTTCTGGAATCCAATGGATTGCAGGATCTGAGGCAGTATGGTCTTAACTATAGTTAGGTCTTGTCAGACAAATCTGATTAATTTCTCTGACTAAATGGTCCACATAGACAACTTACAAATAAATTGAGTGTCTTTGGGATGGACCCTAAAGTGAATGGATTAGAAACTGAGTGGGAGGCAACAAAGAGTACCAGTGATGTTCTGCAAGGATCGGTCCTTGTTCTAGTTCTTTAACATTTTTGTAAGTGATATTGCAGAACGGCTATTAGGTAAGGTTTGCCTCTTTGCAGATGATACCAAAATCTGCAATAGGATAGACACCCTAGAAGGTGTAGATAATGAGGTGGGATCTAGCAAAACTTGAAAAATTGTTTAGAATTTGGCAACTGAGATTTAATGCTAAAAATGCACAGTAATACATTTGGGCTGCAAAAACTCCAGGGAATGATACAGTATAGGAGGGTGATATACTTATGTCCATGAAAGAAGGTAGGCATAAGGTGAATGTGGTGGTATCTGATGATCTTAGGGTGGCCAAACAGATAGAAAAGGCAGTGTCAAAAGCCAGAAGATATTTGGGTGCATGGTGAGAGGAATAGTCGGCATGAAAAAGGAGGTGTTAATGCCTCTGTATAAGCCTCTGTGTGCAATTCTGGAGACTTCACTTTTAAAAAGATATAAACAGGATAGAATGGGTGCACAGGGCAACTACTAAAATGTTCAGTGGTCTTCATCATAAAACAAAGAGGGACAGACTTAAAGATCTCAGTATGTATAGTTTGGAAGAAAGACAAGAGAGGGGAGATATGATCGAGACATTTAAATAACTTTGTGAGAATTGAAAGGAAGCTTTGGAATAAGGGGGCATAGGATAAAAGTGAAAGGGGATAGACTCGGAGATAAGCTAAGGAAAGATTTCTTTACAGAAATAGTGGTGGATGCATGGACTAGCCTAAGCAGTGGTAGTGGAAACCAGGACAGCATGGGACAAGCACAGAGGATCTCCAAGGTAACTTGCCCCAACCACTAGGCCACTTCTCCTCCTGTAACATGCTGTATTTATACCTCTCCTCATTTGATCCTACCTGTTCTTCTAACTATTGACCCATCTCCCTCCTCCCCTTCATTTCTAAACTACTTAAACGTGCGGTTCACCACAGTTGCCTTGACTTTCTCTCCTCTCAAGTCCTCCTGGATCCTTTACAATCTGGCTTTCATCCTTTACATTCTACTGAAACGGCTCTTGCCAAAGTCTCCATGACTTGTTCCTGGCAAAATCCAAGGGCCTTTACTCTATTCCTCATCCTTCTTGACCTTTCTGCTGCTTTTGACACTGTTGATCACAACCTTCTCCTCGATACCTTTTCCTTGCTTAGTTTTAAGGGTTCTGTATTATTCTAGTTCTCTTCTTATCTCTCCCATCGCTCTCAGTGTTTGCTCTGGTGGCTCCTCCTCTACTGCTATTCAACTCTCAGTTGGTGTATCTCAAGGATCTATCTTGGGTCCACTCCTTTTCTCTGGCTATATCCAGTCCCTTGGTGCATTCATCTCTTCCCATGGCTTTCAGTACCATCTTTATGCTGATGACTCTCAGATCTACCTCTCTACACCTGAAATCTCTCTGGCAAATCAGGATCGGATCTCTGCCTTCCTTTCTAATATTGCTGCTTAGATGTCTCACCGCTGCTTGAAATTGAACATGGCCAAAACTGAGCTTCTTATCTTAACCCCCAAAACCCACCTCTCCCCTCCCTCCTTTCTCAGTCTCCATGGATAACTCAATACTCCTTCCTCGGTTCGCAACCTTGGGGGTCATCTTTTACTCCTCTCTCCTTCTTCACACACATCCATCTGATAGCTAAAACCTGCCATTTCTTTCTGTATAACATCAACAAAATCTGCCCATTCCTTTCTGAACACACTACTAAGACACTTATCCACTCTTTAGTCACCTCCCAACTAGACTATTGCAACCTCCTCCTTGCTGGTCTCCCTCTGAATCATTTCTCTCCCCTTCAAACTGTTAAACACTCTGCTGCACGGCTAATCTTCCACCAGCCTCAACATGCTCATATTACCCCTCCTTTCAAGTCATTTCATTGGGCCCCCACCCCCCCATCCGTTTCCGCATCCAGTTCAAACTTCTCCTGCTGACCTATAAGTGCATTCACTCTGCAGCTTCTTACTACCTTTCCTCTCTTATCTCTCCCTACACCCCTCCTCGGAAACTCTGCTCTTTTGGCAAATCACTTCTATTTGTGCCCTTCTCTTCTATTGCTAACTCCAGACTTCGCTCCTTATGCCTGGAACAAATTACCTGAATCTGTTTGTCAGGTGCCTTCTCTGGCCCTTTTCAAATCCAAGCTGAAAACTCACCTGTTCGCTGCCCCTTTCAGATCTTGACTTGCCTGGTCTTCTTTGCGTTTCCTTACCATTCCCCCTAGATGTATTCCATGTCTACAGCTACTGTATTGTCTGTCTTGACTACATTGTAAACTCTGGTGAACAGGGACCATCTTTACATGTATCTTGTAGCACTATACAAATGCTCAGTAGTAGTAGATTCATGCAAAGAGACTTATGATAAGTTACAGCAAGTGTAAGGTGATGAATGCATGAGTCATACTTGAGTCTATTACTGGTACAAATGTTTCAAAGAGGGCCACCAAAGTGTTGACAGTGACAAACATTCTGGAAGGCCATCCACGAGCAGGAATGAAGACAAAGTTGAAGCAGTGTGTGCTGCAATACGCTCAAATCGTCAATTTTATTTATTATTTATTTAACAGGTCTTCTATACCGCCTTATCATACATTCAAAGCGGTTCACATGGAACAGTTACAGCAACTAGCTTCACAGAGAACAGGGATATACAACTTGGAGGTTAGTTGGGGTTAACAAGCAATTAACAATTGCTAACTATATACAAGGAAATTGTTGCAATGTTTTGTGGTCCATTTCGTCAGAGATCATAGTCTTCTGGGGTAGACTATTGACTATCAGGGAGATTGCTAGGATTTGGACATCAGTTTCGAGTCGGTACAGTCCATTCTTACTGTCAATTTGGGGATGAGACGTGTGTCTGCAAAATTCATGATGAAACTCCTGTCCCCTGACCAAAAAGAAGATCAACTTCTGCAGCCAGAGAGTTGCTAGAATGCATTGAAAGTGACTTAGATTTCATCAAAAAGATTATTACTGGTGATGAATCATGGATTTATGGTTATGACCCAGAAACTAAGGCACAATCCTCACAATGAAGGACTCCAAACTCTCCCAGACCCAAGAGAGCCCATCAATTGAGGAGCAATGTCAAGTTCATGCTCACAGTTTTCTTTAATTACCAGGGTATTGTTCATCATGAATTTGCTCCAAAAGGTCAAACCATCAATAAGGAATACTACATCCAAGTTCTAACTCATTTAAGAGATGCAGGTCGTTGTAGGAGTCCAGAGTTGCACAGAAATGGTGAATGGTTGCTTCATCACGATAACGCCTGTCGGAGCTCCCCCGTGTGGCCAGGCAGTTGCCTAGTAGTGTGAGAGGGCTCCGATCGTCCTTTGTATAAAAAGTTAGCCCAATAGCATATAGTTGTGTCTAAAATAGATTAGAGCCAAGATCAAAGGTCGCAGGAAATTTCTTTTATTCAAGAAATAAGATTTTCCCAACCAAATTACATTTTTTGGCAAGAATGTTGAAGACTACAAAACATAAAGTTCAGGATATTTCTCCAGTCATAAACGTAAGCCTGGTTAAACAGTCTTTGGCTTGGCTTAGTTTAAACACACCTTTTTCACAAGTAAAAATCCTTTACAACAGCAGTCTGTTCTCTGGTCCCCAGGAGGCAGTACAATACTTCACTGTTCGTTTCACAGCTGGTATAGCATAACATTCCCTGGTCCACCAACAGGCTTTAAAATTCAATAATATTTCTTCAAGATACAAGTTTACTTTTAGCTCCTTTCTGGCTTCATTAACCATGCAGCTTTATCAGCCAAGCAGTCATTGATCAGCCTAGCTAAAAGTTATGGGCTTTTGCACAGAATGTCCTTATTAAGAACTCCCTGGGTTTTTTTTTCTCCAGTTACTAAAACCCTATTCAGTTCCTTATTCTTTTTTGGCACAGATAGCACATTCAATTTCCATATCTGAAACCCCACTTTCATAAAAAGTGTCTCCTAGCTCCATTTCTTCGTCACTGGGCTCTTTCAGATATTTGTTCTCCTCAGCGTCTGGCTGAGGAGCCTTTACACGCTGTAAAGTTTTCAACACTTGTTCCCAATTATGCTTCTCAGTATGTGAGCTAGTGGGGGAAGGGCAGGAAAAGGTTTCCCTATTTAAAAGCTTCTTTAAGGTTTGTAAAGGGCTCACCTTGCCAGTAGGGTGTTGTCCTCCTGTAGGCCCCTTATACTGAGAAGGGCCAGACCAGGAGCTTCTGGAAAATATCTCCTCCTCAGATGAATCTTCCCCCGAGCTCTCCTCTGGCCTTCTCTCCTCTCTGTTCCTGTCCTTGGTCAGCTTCCTTCGCCCCAGTGGTGCTGCCAGAACTCTGCATGTCTCAGTGCCTCTGTGTCTGCTTTCAATCTCATCCTCCTTCTCAGCTCGTGTCTGTTTCTCCTTCCATTCCCCTCTCTGTGCATTCCCTTCCTGTGTCTCCTTCCACTTCTGTGCAATCCGTTTGTGAGTGAAACTTCCCTGCCTAAATGTTTGGGGCTGTCCTATGGCTCTTGACTCCGCCCCCGAACCACTCCCATCTCCTCCCTCGGTCTCCATGGGAACTGGGTGTGTCTCTGGCCTCTGCAGGAGATCTTTGGCTTTACTTTGGGTGTTAACCCTTCCTGTGCCTGCAGTTTCTTTGGGTTTAGAAAAAAAAGACTGTTTCCCCTTTCTTTTCCTGCACTCTGAGCCTGCTTCTCCACCACATGCCCCAGCTCACGCATCACATCTTGTCCAGCGGTTCTTGGCCAAACGCCAAATCGAGCAAGTCCGTCAGCCTCCGTACTCACCAGACCTTGCATCATGTGATGTTTTCTTGTTTCCAAAACTGAAATTACCACTGAAAGGAAGACTTGATGACTTGGAGACCATTAAGCAAAATTAGACACAGCAGCTTCACAGCATAATGAAAGAGGCATTTCAAAATTGTTTCCAGAAGTGGCAGGAACGCTGGAAGAAGTGCATTTTATCAGAAGGGGTCAACTTTGGAGGAGACTGAGTGTAATAACTATCAGTGTTCTACTACTTGTGTTATTGTACAAGTCTCAATACTTTTTAATCACAACTCATACTTTATAGCATACTCCCAATAATAGCAAACAGCTTTAAAGTGAAAGAGAGAGTCTGTACACATCCCTACTGTACAACCTACTACTAACATATTTCACTTTATTTGGCTTTTTCTCACGATCTTTGAGTGTGTTTTCAGTTTGTTTCACATTTGTTTTAATAACTTCTTTGAAATATGTATTAAATTTTTTAACATATGAAAATTGATTACATGCATGTTAATTCATAGCTTAACACATGTTGTTGCACTGGGCATTGATGGCATTCTCATTGAAGTATTACAGCAATCAGATGTGGCTGTTATCATACTTACAAGGCTCTGCCAGGAACTTTGGAAGACAGCATCATGGCCAACTGACTGGAAAAGATCTGTGTTTATACCAATACTGAAGAAAGGTGATCCAATTGACTGTGGAAATGATCACATAATCACTCTGATCCCACATGTCAGCAAGATTCTACACAAGATTTTTCAACAGACTACAATACCTGGAACGAGAACTGCCTGAAGTGCAAGCAGGGCTCAGGAAAGGGCGAGGAACAAGAGACATCATCATGGATGTGAGATGGATCCTTGAAAACACAAAAGAATACCAGAAGGATATCTATTTATTTATTTATTTATTACAGTTTCTTATATACCGCGCTATTTAGAATCAGCGCGGTTTACATCATAACAAAACGACCATTACGACAAACTGTCAGGTTTTACATTGAACAGGAGTACAAACTTGGATAACTGGGTTAACTATATACATAATCTATCTACACTGCAGTGTGCGGGCATTTCTAGATTGGGTTATTTCTTGGAGGGGATATCTGGTTTAGTTGCTGTCTGGGAAATATTGGCGGAAAAGGTATGTTTTGAGAGCCTTTCTGAACTGATATAGATTGGTAATGGCTCTAATGTCGGGGGGTAGGGTGTTCCAGCATTTTGGTACATAAAAACTGAATGCCCTGTTTGTGGTGTTCGTGTTGGACTTTGTTGAAGCCTTTGGTATTGCTAGCAAGTTTACAGCTGATGTTCTTCTTGCTCTATTGGGGGGGACCATGTGGATTAGATTCGTGAGTGAGAGGGATGAGGTGCCTTTGATTGCCTTAAATGCTAATACAAGGGATTTGAAGGTGATTCTCCCGTGAATTGGTAGCCAGTGCAGCTGTTTGAGAATGGGAGTCACGTGGTCGTTTCTGGATGCACCGTAGAGGACCCTAGCTGCGGCATTCATGGCCAACTGTAAGGGGGTTAGTGTGGATTGGGGGAGACCTTGTAGGATGGCATTTGCAAAGTCAAAATGCGGCAGGATCAGCGCTTGATATATGGTACGGAAATCGTCTGGGTCCAGCAGGGAGCGTAGGTGTTTGAGGGAACGGATTTTGAAGTAGATGGCTTTGACTACGCTGCTTATGTGGCGTCTCATGTCTAAATGTTGGTCCAGGGTAACTCCCAAATATTTTATTGCATCTTTAGTTTGCAAATCAGCTTCCTTGACACTGACGTGGGATGGGGGCGTAAAGTTGGAGTCTCTGGAGATGAAAAGGACCTCTGTTTTTTTATGCTGGATACGTAGGTTCTGTGTCTGGAGCCATGTTGAAACTGCATTGAAACAATCTGTGAGTGGGGTCAGGTCCATGTGGGTTGTGGAGAAAGGCATGTATAAAAGAATGTCATCTGCATATATCATGCAGTTTACGTTGAATGATCTTATGATATTGCATATGGGCTGCATGTAGATATTGAAGAGTAAGGAAGATAATGAGGATCCTTGAGGTACCCCTTGTTTTTGATGGAAGTGGCTATTTGTGTTTTATTGACTACAGCAAGGCGTTTGACTTTGTAAACCATGAAAAACTCTGGGCCACATTAAGAAGCATGAGTATACTAAAATACTTGATGCTTCTTGATCAGTGTAAAGCTGTGCAAGAGAACTAACAGTTCAAATAGAACAAGGAGAAACAGAATGGCTTACTACTACTACTATCAAATAAAATGGAACTGCAGAGAGATCATTCAGATCTCCAGAACTGAAGTGTGCCCACATCATAAGAGACACTACAAGAACTAGCCATGTAACCCCAACTTTGGAACAGCTCCACTGGCTCCCCATAATCGCCAGAAGTAAATACAAAGCCATCCTCACCATTTTCAAAATCCTACACCAACTATCACCACCAATACTTCAAATGCTTATCAGCAAAGACCCTGAAAACAGAATAAAAAGGAAAAACAATAAAAACCTACTAATAATACCTAAGAACAAAACCAAAGCAAAACAGTCAACCTGTCACAGAGCTTTCTCATTATATGCACCCTCTCTGGAACGCACTCCCAGAAAGAATAAGAATCACCAAAGACTTATGGGACTTTCAGAAAGCCTTAAAAAGACACACCTCTTTCAGAGTACTATGGACCAGAAGCAGAAACCAATGCATGAAACATCACCACCACTACAATAAAATCTGACCCACCTACAAACCAATAGTTACAACCTGGCTCAAACCCTACCACCTATTAACACCCCACAACCTGTAACAAGCAATCATGTAAATATTATGTTAACCCTTCCCTCCAAGTTTAACGACCCAATACTATTTAAAGATCCTTGTTATTGTTTAATGTTCTCTCCCCAAGTTCAATGACCTTGTTCTATATAATGTTCATTGTTACTGTTCAATGTAAACTGCTTTGAATACAAGAAAGGTGATATAGAAAAATTGTTAAATAAATAAATAAATAAAATAGCTTTCTGTTTCGTTACAAGGCCAGAGACTTATCAGCCCCTCGTGCACTACTACTACTACTACTACTGATCATTTGTATAGCCCTACAAGGCATATAAAGTGCTGTACAAACACAGGTATAAAGACCGTCCCTGCTCATCAGAGCGTACAATCTAGTCAAGATAGACAGCCCAACAGTTGAGGACAAGAATATATCTAGGAGAATGGTAAGGAAACACAAGACTAAGCGGGTCGGGATCCAAAAATGGCATGGAAGAGGTGAGTTTTCAGCCTGGATTTGAAAAGAGCCAGAAATGAAGCCTGAGGTACAGACAGCTACATAAGAACATAAGATAAGAACATAAGATATGCCATACTGGGTCAGACCAAGGTCCATCAAGCCCAGTATCCTGTCTCCAACAGTGGCCAATCTAGGTCATACGTACCTAGCAGTTTCCCCAAAAGACACAGGTTCCACAATGCTTGTACTGGGTCAAGCATTGATATCCTGGGTCCCTTCTTAATAATGGTTTATGGACCTTTCCTCCAGGGACTTGTCCAAACCTTTTTTTAAACTCAGCTACACTAACAGCCTTTACTAAATCCTCCGGTAACAAATTCCAGAGTTTGATAACACGCTGAGTGAAAAAATATTTTCTTTTATTAGTCTTAAATAGTTTATCCTGTAGCTTCATTGCATGTCCCCTAGTCTTTCTATATTCTGATAACGTAAACAATCTATCTATGTTTACCCGTTTCACTCCATTCATTAATTTATAGACTTCTATCATATCTCCCCTCAGCCGTCTCTTTTCCAGGTTAAAGAGCCCTAACCTTTTTAGCATTTCTTCATAGGAGTATCCTTCCATCCCCTTTACCATTTTGGTGGCTCTTCTCTGAACCTTTTCTAATAACGCTATATCCTTTTTAAGATACGGCGACCAGAATTGCACACAATATTTAAGGTGCAGTCTCACCATGGAACGATATAGAGGCATTATAATATCTTTTGTTTTATTTTCCATTCCTTTCCTTATGATACCTAGCATTCTATTTGCTCTCTTGGCCGCTGCTGCACACTGGGCCAAGGGTTTTAACATGTTATCCACAATGAAGCCTAAATCTTTTTCCTGGGTGGTGGTTCTTAATGTGGAACCTTGCATCGTGTAACCATAGTTTGGGTTGTTCTTCCCTAGGAACATAACTTTGCACTTGTCCACATTAAATTTCATCTGCCATTTTGATGCCCAGTCTTCCAATTTATCAAGATCCTCTTGCAATTTTCCACAATCCTCTTGGGTTTTAACAACTTTAAATAGTTTTGTGTCATCTGCAAATTTGATAACCTCACTCGTTATTCCCCTTTCCAGGTCATTTATGACTATGTCAAAAAGCAGCGGACCCAGCACAGATCCCTGGGGTACACCACGACTCACCTTTCTCCATTGGGAAAATTGGCCATTTAGCCCTACCCTCTGCTTTCTATCTTTTAACCAGTTCCTGATACACAATAGTACACTGCCTCCTATCCCATGACTCTTTAGTTTTGCCAAAAGTCTCTGATGAGGGACCTTGTCAAAGGCTTTCTGAAAGTACAGATACACTATATCAACTGACTCACCTTTGTCCACCTGTTTATTCACACCTTCAAAAAAACATAACAGATTAGTAAGACAAGATTTTCCTTGTCTAAAGCCATGTTGGCTGTCTCCCATTAGGCCATAACAAACCAATAAAGCCTTTTTATCGAAGCCTATTAATGATACCTCATAAAGCTAATTTTAACTATAGCCAATTTTGAATATGTCACCACTTCAAACTCGTGAATCTAGATGGAAATGAGTGGCCCCATCTAGATTCACGAGTTTGAAGTGGTGACATATTCAAAATTGGCTATAGTTAAAATTAGCTTTATAAATGTGTTTAATAGGTTTAATGGAAATGTGATTTGTGATTACATTCTCGTGTTTTTAGATGGTGGGTGGGTTGCGAGTGAGAGCCGTTGATGTAATTCTTACTCCTGATTTGGTTTTATCAGTGAGTTGATTCTGAGGTTCTCACTCGTTAGCTTTAGTTAAAATGTTGCAACATGTTTAGATCTGTTGAAGTCTACTTTTTAGTGTTATGAGGTCCCATTAGGCCATGACTATCTACATGCTGAGTAATTTTGTTCTTTATGATGGTTTCTACCATTTTTCCCAGTACTGATGTCAGGCTCACCGGTCTGTAGTTTCACGGATCACCCCTGGAACCCTTTTTAAAAATTGGCGTTACATTGGCGATCCTCCAATCTTCAGGTATTACAGATGATTTTAATGAAGTTCACAGATTACTAATAGCAGGTCTGCAATCTCATATTTCAGTTCTTTCAACACCCTTGGATGTATACCATCCGGCCCAGGTGATTTGCTACTCTTCAGTTTATCTAATAGTTGTAATACATCTTCCCGATGTATCAATATTTCCTTCAATTCTTCCGCACCTTTAAATACCACTTCAGTAATGGGTAGCATCCCTACATCTTCCTCAGTAAAGACCAAAGCAAAGAATTTATTCAGCCTCTCCGCTATCGCCTTGTCGCCTCTTAGTGCCCCTTTAACCCCTCTATCATCTAATGGACCAACTTACTCTCTCACAGTTTTTTTGCTACGAATGTACTTGAAAAAGTCTTTATTTCGCGTTTTTGCTTCTGCAGCAAGCTTCTTCTCAAATTCTCCCTTTGTTCCAGGCATAAGGGTTACAAAAGAAATGTGCTTATATATCAAAATAGCTAACCCTCCACCACCACCACTGTCTGTTGTTGAAAAATGAGAAACCTAGTTCTACAACCCAAGCTCTTTTTTCTAGCATTCTGTAATATTCAAACGGGTCTCTTGCATAAATGCTGTGTCCACACCCCATCTTTTTAAGATGTGCCAATCTTTTTGTACATTTGATCAGTGAGTGTAGTGCATCAACATTTAGAGTGACCACTTTAAAGTCATTCATGGTCATCCATAGCATAAGGAGCAGCAAGGGTGGAAGGATTGAAGTCTGGAGTTGGCAGTAGTAGAAAAGGACAGAAATAGAAGTGATCTGCCAGAAGAGTAAAGTTCCCGAGTTGGGGTGTAAGGAGAGATAAGCAAGGAAAGGTAGTAGGGAGAAGCAGAATGATTGCACTTATAGGTCAGTAGAAGAAGTTTGAACTGGATACGGAAACGGATAGGTAGCCAATGAAGCGACTTGAGAAGAGGGATTATCTGAGCATATCGAGGCTAATGGAAGATTAGCTGTGTAGCTGAGTTTTGAACAGATTGAAGGGGAGAGAGGTGATTCAGTGGGACATCAGATAGGAGGAGGTGATTAAAGAGTGGTTTTAATTCAGCAAAGGTGTATGACAAGGCTGCATACTTTCTCCCTACCTATTTAATTTATACGCACAACAAATCATCAGAGAAACCGGACTGTATGAAGACAACCAAGGTGTGAAGATTGGAGGAAGACTCATCAACAACCTTTGCTATGCTGATGATATCATATTACTGGCTGAAAGTGAAGATGATCTGAAACATTTGCTTCTTAAGATCAAGGAACATAGTCTTAAAATGGGCCTGCACCTTAACATGAAGACAGAGATACTGAGAACTGGTAAAATCAATAAGTTCATTGTTGATGGAGAAGAAATCAAAATAGTGGACAGCTTTAACCTGCTTGGATCAATAATCAATAAAGAAACAGCAAGCAGCTATGAAATACAATGATGCATTGCTCTTGGCAGAATGACTATGAAGGACCAAGACAAGATTCTGAAGAGCAGAGTTGTCGCTGTCCATATGAAGATTCAACTTGTTCAAACCATGGTATTTTCAATTTCCAGGGGTGATCCGGGAAACTACAGACCGGTGAGCTTGACGTCAGTACCGGGAAAAATGGTAGAAACCATCATAAAGAATAAAATTACTCAGCATGTAGATAGTCATGGCCTAATGGGAGACAGCCAACATGGCTTTAGACAAGGAAGATCTTGTCTTACTAATCTGTAATGTTTTTTGGAAGGTGTGAATAAACAGGTGGACAAAGGTGAATCGGTTGATATAGTGTATCTGGACTTTCAGAAAGCCTTTGACAAGGTCCCTCATCAGAGACTTTTGGCAAAACTAAAGAGTCATGGGATAGGAGGCAGTGTACTACTGTGAATCAGGAACTGGTTAAAAGATAGAAAGCAGAGGGTAGGGCTAAATGGCCAATTTTCCCAATGGAGAAAGGTGAATAGTGGTGTACCCCAGGGATCTGTGCTGGATCCGCTGCTTTTTGACATATTCATAAATGACCTGGAAAGTGGAATAAAGAGTGAGGTTATCAAATTTGCAGATGACACAAAACTATTTAAAGTTGTTAAAACCCAAGAGGATTGTGGAAAATTGCAAGAGGATCTTGATAAATTGGAAGACTGGGCATCAAAATGGCAGATGAAATTTAATGTGGATAAGTGCAAAGTTATGCACCTAGGGAAGAACAACCCAAACTATGGTTACACGATGCAAGGTTCCACATTAGGAACCGCCAGCCAGGAAAATGATTTAGGCATCATTGTGGATAGCATGTTAAAACCCTCGGCCCAGTGTGCAGCGGCGGCCAAGAGAGCAAATAGAATGGTAGGTATCATAAGGAAAGGAATGGAAAATAAAACAAAAGATATTATAATGCCTCTATATCGTTCCATGGTGAGACCGCACCTTGAATATTGTGTGCAATTCTGGTCGCCGTATCTTAAAAAGGATATAGCGTTATTAGAAAAGGTTCAGAGAAGAGCCACCAAAATGGTAAAGGGGATGAAAGGATACTCCTATGAAGAAAGGCTAAAAAGGTTAGGGCTCTTTAACCTGGAAAAGAGACGGCTGAGGGGAGATATGATAGAAGTCTATAAATTAATGAACAGAGTGGAACGGGTAAATGTAGATCGATTGTTTACGTTATTAGAATATAGAAAGACTAGGGGACATGCAATGAAGCTACAGGGTAAACTATTTAAGACTAATAAAAGAAAATATTTTTTCACTCAACGTGTAATCAAACTCTGGAATTTGTTACCAGAGGATGTAGTAAAGGCTGTTGGTGTAGCTGGGTTTAAAAAAGGTTTGGACAAGTTCCTGGAGGAAAGGTCTATAAACCATTATTAAGAAGGGACCCAGGATATCAATGCTTGACCCAGTACAAGCATTGTGGAACCTGTGTCTTTTGGGGAAACGGCTAGGTACATATGACCTAGATTGGCCACTGTTGGAAACAGGATACTAGGCTTGATGGATTGGCCACTGTTGGAAACAGGATACTGGGCTTGATGGACCTTGGTCTGACCCAGTATGGCATATCTTATGTTCTTATGTTCTAATAATGTCATATGGCTGTGAAAGTTGGAGAGTGAAAAAGACAGACAGGAAGAAAATCAATGCCTTTGAATTATGGTGCTGGCAAATACCGTGTATACCATGGATGCCCAACGAACAAACCAGTCAGTACTAGATGAGATCAAACCAAAGCTTTCTTTGGAAGCCCAGATGACAAAACTTAGACTTCTATACTTTGGAAACTTCATATGAAGAGAGAGATCATTGGAGAAAGACATCATGCAAAAGGTCAATGCAAAAGAGGAAGGTTAGCAATGAGATGGATTGATAGAGTGGCATCCATAGCTGCTGTTACTATATCAACAATGAGTCGCCTGACTGAAGATTGAATACAGTTTAGGGTGACTATCCAGAGGGTCACCATGAGTCGACACTGACTCAACAGCACTTAACAACAACACTCAAAGTCCAGTCCAAGTCAATTCATCTTGTACCAGGCCTTGGGCATCTGCAGCAGCACCTGTGGAGAAAACACAGATACACACAGAAGAGATATATAATACAGTTAAATAATACATTTAGGTAAATGTCCAGAACTAGTCACAATCTTTAAATTTGGACAAGCATTCAAAGAGTGAGAATGCACCAGTACAAGTAGTACTGGTGCATTCTTTGTCTGATTTTTTTTTTTAGCATCTTTGTTAGTGATATAGTGGAAGAGCTGTCGGGTAAGGTTTGCCTCTTTGCGGATGATACCAAAATCTGCAATAGAGTAGACACCCAGCAAGGTGTAAATGACATGAGGAGGGATCTAGCTAAGCTTGAAGAATGGTCTAGAATTTGGCAACTGAAATTTAATGTTAAAAAAACGCAAGGTCCTGCATTTGGACTGCAGCAATCCAAGGGAGTGATATAGTATAGGGGGGGAAATACCTTTGTCCACTAAGAAAGAGCGGGACTTAGGCATGATTGTGTCTGATGATCTTAAAGTAACTAAACAGGTAGAAAAGGTGACAGCAAAAGCTAGAAGGATGCTTGGGTACATAGGGAGAGGAATGGCCAGCAGAAGAAAGGAGGTGATAGTGCCTCTGTTATAAGTCTTTGGTGCGACTTCATTTGGAGTATTGTGTGCGATTCTGAAGACCACACCTTCAAAAGGATATAAACAGGCTGGAGTCAGTACAGAGGGTGGCTACTAAAATGGTTAGTGGTTTTCATTATAAAGCATATGAGGACAGACTTAAGGATCTTAATATGTACACCTTGGAGGAAAGGCGGGATAGAGGTGATATGATTGAGATGTTTAAATACCTCTGTGGCATAAATGCACAGGAGAGCCTCTTTTGATTGAAAGCAAGCTCTGCTACGAGGGGATATGGGATGAGGGTGAAAGGGGATAGATTCGGGAGTGATATGCGGAAATATTTCTTTACGGAAAGAGTGGTGGATCCGTGGAATAGTTTCCCAGTGGAGGTGGTAGAGATGAGGACAGTATCTGAATTCAAAGAAGCATGGGACAAACACAGAGGATCTCTAAAGGAAAAAAAGGGGACTGTTGTAATAGTTGATATGGAAGGGCAAACTAGATAGATCATGTGGTTTTTTTCTGTCGTCATGTTTCTATGTTTAAAATTTTCAAAATAAGAGAAAATAAACTCTTTAAAGAATTAAAGGGTCACATAATAATTGTAAGCTTAGCAGATGCCTTGCTGCATTTTTTCTGTATGGAACCCCATGATAAGCAGTGATTAATGCCCCAAAAAAGCCTAAATTTCATACTCAGCTGAATTAAATATACCAAGTAGAATGGAGAACTGAGCAGGAATAAGTGTGCATGTCTGCATCGAATATATTGACTAAACTTTGAGACCCGGCAGGGAAAAACAGAGCCCAAGTGAGTCCAAGATGGGAACAGACAGATAATACCAGTAGCTATTTTTGCAGGAGGAGGCTATTCAAGATCTCATCCTCAACCTAACAGCTGTTCTGGATGATAAATTAACAAAAATTCAAACTTCCATTTAAGAGATAAAAGAATGTATTGGAGGGACAATTGAAATGGCTTTAGCAAGCAGAAGAGGACCAGGCGGAATCAGTGGAAACTCGGATTCAGGAACTTGAACGTCAGGACAGCGCTCTTGTGGACAGAATTAAAGACCAGAAAATTGGAAGAAATGAAACATCTGATTGGTCTCTGTGAATTTGTTAAAGAATAGTACTGAGATGTTGGAGATTTGGTTACCACTAGCATTGGACCTGATGACCATTGATGGGCCATTTGCTCTTTGAACCAGTGTATATTATATTGGAACCTGGAGAGCCCACGAAGTCAGGCCCCATGTGGTCATTGCCCGTTTCCTGAACTTGGCGATGAAGGAGAAATTACTGACTAAACAACAAAAAAATAAAGTCCTACTATTTCAAGATTTTTCTGGGCTTGTAATTACATGGTGATATGGTGCCATGCCTTAGCACCTTATTGCACAGAAATCTATCGGCTAGGAATGTAGTTCACATTATAGTACCTGGTAAAAAATATGACTGCAACATCAAAATAAGATGCATTTTTTTCAAAGATTCAGGGTAACTGAAAGGCTTTCTTAATAAACCTCTGCTGAGCACATGCTTAAAACAGAAGAACAGTCGGGCCTGGTGACCTGTGAATGATTGGACTGATGTGGTTCAGTAAGGTTTTTCCTTTATAGTTGTAGCGTGTGGAATTTGCAGAAATGCATGTAGGAACTCTGCACCATAGACTTGAGCACTGGCTTTAATGAGCAGTGGAACTCCTTAATTTCAGCTCATTTTATTGCATTCTACCTTGTCTAATAAAGGGAGATACTGGTGACATAGTTGAATTAAAGAGGAGTGGTGGTCCTTGAAACACATGTCTTCTTGCTCGACAGATGATCACGCAGGTGGTTTCCTGTTTTACTAATAACTAAAACCTTATTAGCCTTACCAAAGACAGTGGCGATCACTGGAGCAGCCCAGAAAAGAGCTACTGGAGATGGTGGTTATATAGCAATATAGAAGTGTAAGCCACAAGCTACCCAGTTTTGCAGAGTGACATATCTGCTCCAGAACTGTGGAAATTGTGCTGCAATACCCAAGGGCCAGGTGATGGTGTGCAGTGGACCCAGTATGCTAGAGACCTGCATAAGGTGCTATAGACATGCAACAAGTATCTGACCTGCATCTCTGTTTTGTTTACCTGCGATGTGACTTGATGATATATAAAAGTTTGAATTGTTCCTGTGTGACATAAGAGGGATTTTAGCACCTAGGGGCATTTATATTTCTATTGTTATATTTATGAATAAAGGAGGAAGAATTGTTGGGTGGAGGAGGGCAAAGGCAAGAATGATTAACCAAAGGCTAAGGTTGCTTAATGGCAGTGAATTATATGTCGACACGAAGGGACCTCCTTAGAGAGTTAAATGAGTGCAATTCTAATTTTATTTTTCGGTTAATTTTGAGAGAAGAATTTGAGTAGGGAGAGGACTTTCCATTCTTTAGTTAATGTAGATGCAAGGGAGGAGGGAAACATGCAACTATTGTTTATAGGATGGGTGAAGCAGGACAGAGAAGGCGAATTTTGCTACACCACACCAATTCTGTTGCCCCTGATTTTACACCTCTTAACGCTTGTCTTGTTAGTATTTCTTCCTGGATGTCTGACAGTTTTCTTCAGCTTAATCCCTCAAAGTCTGCAGCTATCTGGTTTCCTTTCAGCAATTCTCTCCCACTACTAGTCCCAGCCCTCTCTGGCTCCTCGATCCCACTTGTAGACTCTTCCTTATCCTTTCATGCACATCTTTCCTCCCTGTCCCGCTGTTCCTTTCTTGCATTTCGTCACATTTGTGCTGTTCATCCCTTCCTCTCTTCTTCTTCGCTGACTACCTTATTGCTTACACTCATAATATCAAGGTTTGACTACTGCACATTGTTTTTTTAGGTCTTCCCCAGTATCAGCTGCGCAGACTCCAACTTATTCAAAATACTGCCATTCGCATCCTCACACCCACTTCCCATTTCAAGCATATCACTCCCCTCCTAGTCCATCACCATTGGCTTCCCATTAAATACCGGTCTGAGTACAAACTCCTCACACTGGTTCCCCCCACCCCCCCATTATCTCTCTCTGACATTCTGCTCCCACACTCACCACATCATGTCCTTTAAAATATTCATACAATTCCCTCTGCGTCTCATGCTCGGCTCAAATCCACCCACTCCTCATCTTTCTATTTCCTGGCACCTGCCTCTTGGAATGCTCTCCCCCCTGCCCTTTGACTGGAATCCTTCTATCCCAGGTTCAAAGCTCTTTTAAAAACCCACCTCTTTCATACTGCCTATGACCTGCCCACTATGTGATTGTGACACACTCTTCTTTCTCTCATGTCCCTCCCCAGTTTTCCCCCCTCCCCCTTCCTTCCATTCCTGGTATGAATGCTCTATCCCATTTTTTGTCTGCATTTAGCATTCCTTTTTACTTTTGATTTTACTTTTTTTAAAATTTGTACATTGTCTTGCTGCGTTGTGAATAGTGGTCAATCAAGACAAAATAAACAAACAAATAACGATGAGAAAAAATGAAAAAGGCATTTTAGGATGTATGGTGAAGAGGATGAGTGTGAGTAAAGTTTGGTAATGTGAATGCACATCAGTTGTCTGGTGTGAGTGGTTTGGGGTCAAGGGGGGAGGGAGAGGTGAGAGCAGGTGTATGGTGGGGCTCAGCTGGGGGGCCTTGATTATTTATTTATTTTATTTAGTTTACACTTATATACCGCTACTTCCAGTGATCAGTAGCGGTTTGATTACAAATTTGGGAGATGTCAAATCAGGACAGAAAAATTGGGATAATATATACATAGATTTGGGGTCTGTCACATCACGCAGGATTTGGCACTTCAAGGTTAGGTTTACATATTTACATATTTACAGTTATACAATAATTACATTTATACAGATCAGCTTCGTGATTCCACTTTGGTTTACATCTTGATTCCACTTTGGTTTACATCTTGATTCCACTTTGGTTTACATCTGGTTATAGTGACATTTGAAGAGATGGGTTTTTAGTTTCTTTCTGAAGGCATTTATGTCTTTTATAGCTCGCAGTTCGTGTGGTAGATGATTCCAGATTATTGGGGCAGAGAATGAGAAAGCTTTATTGCTAGTACTGGCTTTTACTGATCTGATGTTATTGGGGACTTGTAGTGTGTCAGAGTTGATAGTTCTTCTGTCTCTGTTTGTTGGTTGCTTGCTGACCAGGGTTGAGAGGAATGATGGCGCTAGGTCATGTATGAGCTTGAAAGTGGTTACCAAAGTTTTATATTGTATCCTGGCAGCAACGGGTAGCCAATGTAGCTCGATCAATACAGGTGTGATGTGTTGAGCAATGCTTGATCGTGTGATGACCCTTGCCGCCACATTTTGGGCCAATTGCAAAATATTTAGCGTTTTCTTTGGCAGACCCTGTAGTATGGCGTTACAGTAGTCTAAGTGGGGCATAATGAGTGCTTGTGCCACCGTCCGAATTAGCTAAGGACATTATGTTTTCAATCACAGGGAGCTTTCAACAATAGTTTGGGATGACCACGGATGACTTTAAAGTGGTCACCCTGAATGTTGATGCGTTACACTCACTGATCAAACGTACAAAAATATTGGCTCATCTTAAAAAGATTGGGAATTGACATTTATTCAAGAGACCCATTTGAATCTCACAGAATGTTAGAAAAAAAGAGCTTGGGTTGTAGAACTAGGTTTCTCATCTTTCAACAACAGACAGTGGTGGTGGAGGGGATAACTATTTTGATACATAAGCACGCTTTTTTGTAACCCTTAGACTCATAAGGGATGGCAAAGGCAGATATGTCCTCATGGAAGGAATTTTAAAAGGGTCGTCCAAGTGCAATTTGGGATGTCTAAGCCAGAATAGCTGAAAAAAATGCAGGCATGTCCAGGTGCAGACACAATTTCACAAAGATGGATGTGCCCAATACAGACGTCTCTGGGGGCATCTACATAGATATCCCCAGAACCATATTTCAGAACCTGGACTTCTAGGATAGCTTATTGATTAGAGTAGTGGGCTAGGAACAGGGCAGCCAAGATTCAAATTCCACTGCTGCTATCATTAACATTGTGCCGAGTAATGGGGATGATGGAGTGCCTTTTTTTCTAAACCCTCTGGATGTTTTTCAGCCAAAACAAGCACTATTCGTGCCTGGAATAGGTCTAAACTTAGAAACAATGCCGGACATCCATGACGTTTCTGAAATCAGGTAGGGATGTCGAGGTTCCTGGAAATGTCCCAGCTACATCTCCAGCAAGCTCCCCTGTTCAGACTTGGACGTCTTTATGCTGGAACATCCCCAGAGCTGGCTTCTAAGAACATAAGAACATAAGACATGCCATACTGGGTCAGACCGAGGTCCATCAAGCCCAGTATCCTGTTTCCAACAGTGGCCAATCTAGGTCATACGTACCTAGCAATATCCCCAAAAGACACAGGTTCCACAATGCTTGTACTGGGTCAAGCATTGATATCCTGGGTCCCTTTTTAATAGTGGTTTATGGACCTTTCCTCCAGGAACTTGTCCAAACCTTTTTTAAACCCAGTTATACTAACAGCCCTTACTACATCCTCCGGTAACAGATTCCAGAGTTTGATTACACGTTGAGTGAAAAAATATTTTCTCTTATTTGTCTTAAATAGTTTACCCTGTAGCTTCATTACATGTCCCCTAGTCTTTCTATATTCTGATAGCGTAAACAATTGATCCACGTTTATCCGTTCCACTCCATTCATTAATTTATAGACCTCTATCATATCTCCCCTCAGCCGTCTCTTTTCCAGGTTAAAGAGCCCTAACCTTTTTAGCCTCTCTTCATAGGAGTAGGCTTCCATCCCCTTCACCAATTTGGTAGCTCTTCTCTGTACTTTTTCTAATAACGCTATGTCCTTTTTAAGATACGGTGATCAGAATTGCACACAATATTCAAGGTGCGGTCGTACCATGGAGCAATACAGAGGCATTATAATATCCTTTGTTTTATTCTCCATCCCTTTCCTTATGATACCTAGCATTCTATTTGCTTTCTTGGCCGCCGCTGCACACTGGGCGGAGGGTTTTAACATGTTATCCACAATGACTCCTAAATCTTTTTCCTGGGTGGTGGTTTCTAATGTGGAGCCTTGCATCGTGTAACTATAGTGTGGGTTGTTCTTTCCTAGGTGCATAACTTTGCACTTGTCCACATTAAATTTCATCTGCCATTTGGATGCCCAGTCTTCCAATTTATCCAGATCCTCCTGCAGTTTTCCACAATCCTCTTGGGTTTTAACAACTTTAAACAGTTTTGTGTCATCTGCAAATTTGATAACCTCACTAGTTATTCCCTTTTCCAGGTCATTTATGAATATGTCAAAAAGTAGCGGACCCAGTACAGATCCCTGGGGTACTCCACTATTCACCTTTTTCCATTGGGAATATTGGCCATTTAGCCCTACCCTCTGCTTTCTATCTTTTAACCAGTTCCCAATCCACAATAGTACACTGCCTCCTATCCCATGACTTTTTAGCTTCGCCAAAAGTCTCTGATGGGGGACCTTGTCAAAAGCTTTCTGAAAGTCCAGATACACTATATCAACCGACTCACCTTTGTCTACCTGTTTATGCACACCTTCAAAAAAACATATCAGATTAGTAAGACAAGATCTTCCTTGTCTAAAGCCATGTTGGCTGTCTCCCATTAGGCCATGACTATCTACATGCTGTGTAATTTTGTTCTTTATGATGGTTTCTACCATTTTCCCTGGTACTGACGTCAGGCTCACCGGTCTGTAATTTCCCGGGTCACCCCTGGAACCCTTTTTAAAAATTGGTGTTACATTGGCGACCCTCCAATCTTCAGGTATTACAGATGATTTTAATGAAAGTTCACAGATTACCAATAGCAGGTCTGCAATCTCATATTTCAGTTCTTTCAACACTCTGGGATGTATACCATCCGGTCCAGGTGATTTGCTACTATTCAGTTTATCAAAGAGTTGTAATATATCTTTCCGGTGTAGCGATATTTCTCTCAATTCCTCTGCAGTATCACCTTTAAATACCACTTCAGTCTTGGGTAACATCCCTACATCTTCCTCAGTAAAGACCGAAGCAAAGAATTCATTCAGTCTCTCTGCTATAGCCTTGTCTCCTCTTACTGCCCCTTTTACCCCTCTATCATCTAATGGTCCAATTGACTCTCTCACAGTCCTTTTGCTACGAATGTACTTGAAAAAGTCTTTATTTCGTGTTTTTGCTTCCGTAGCAAGTTTCTTCTCAAATTCCCGCTTTGCCTGCCTTATCTATGCTTTGCATTTAACTTGCCAGTGCTTGTGCTGTTTCCAGTTTTCATCATTTGGCTCTTTTTTCCATTTCCTGAAGGTTGCTTTTTTGGCAGCAACAGCCTCTCTGACCTCACCTTTAAACCATGCTGGCAGTTTTTTGGACTTTCTTCCCCTTTTCTTAATGCATGGAATACAGCTGGTCTGGGCTTCGAGGATAGTATTTTTAAATAACACCCGAGCTTGCTGTAAGTCTTTAACCTTTGGAGCCGCTCCTTTTAGTTTTTTTCCTAACTATATTCCTCATTCTATCATAGTCTCCCTTTCGAAAGTTAAAAGGTAGTACTGTGGATTCCTTTACTATCTGTCCTCCACTAATTAAATCAAACATGATCATACTATGATCACTATTGCCAAGTGGTCCCAACACCCTTATTTCTTGCACCAGATCTGGCGTTCCACTAAGGACTAGGTCCAGTATGGCTTCCCCTCTGGTCGGTTCATGAACCAGCTGCTCCAAGAAGTAGTCATTTATTTCATCTAGAAACTTTATCTCTTTAGCTTGTCCTGCTGTGACACTGACCCAGTCGATACCGGGGTAATTGAAATCACCCATTATTACTACTCTGTTGTGACTTTTGTTAGCTTCCTTGATTTCTTTGAGCATTTCATCGTCCATTTGTTCATTCTGGCCAGGCGGTCGATAGTATACTCCCACTGCCATCACCTTCCCCTTCATAAATGGAATTTCAATCCATAGAGATTCTACAGCAAATTTTGTTCCCTGCAAAACTTTAATCCTTTCTGACTCAATGCCCTCTCTAACATAGAGCGCAACCCCTCCACCAATTTGATCATGGACATAAAACCATGAATGGGGATTCTAAAATGACCCCCTAATGCTTATGACCACAAATTCTTCTCTACTATAGCTGTCAAACTCTCTGAATATAATGCCTAAGTGTAGCCCATCAGCATTCAGAGTGATAAAGTAATCCATGGTCATCCCAAACTACTGTTGAAAGCTCTGCAATTGCAAACATATCGTCTGAGACAAGTCAAGGCTTCCCATCTGAGCCCCACCATACACTCGCTCTCTCCCTCCGAAAGGTAGCCCTGCCCCCTCCCTCAACTTTTCAGTTGGGCCATTAGAAGATAGAGGAGTAAAAAGGGGCACCAAGAGAGAACAAAGACCTAACAGAGAGTTTAAATGAATTCTTTGTTTTGGTCTTCACTTTAGAACATTATAGGGGAGATATCCATTCCAGAAATTATATTTAAAGGTAATGAACTGGAGGAATTGAAATAAATCTCTGTTAACCTGAAAGATGTAATAGGGCAATTTGATAAAATAAAGATTAGCAAATCACCTGGACCGGATTGCATAAATCCAAGTGTGCTGAAAGAACTAAAAAATGAACTAACAGCCCTACTATTCGTAATTTGTAAACTATGCAAAATTATACTTGAAGATTGGAGAGTGGCCTATATAACATCAATTTTTAAAATGGGTTCCAGGGATGAGCCAGGAAACTATAGACTAGTGAGCTTGACATTGGTGCCAGGCAAAATGGTAAAAAATATTATAAAGAACAAAATTGCTGAGTATATAGATAGTCGTGTTTTAATGAGACAAAGTAGGTCATTAGGAAACGTGGGTTGCGGGGCTGCACATGGGTTGCGGGGCTGTCCGTCTCCCTGAAAGACACAGGTTCCTCAATATTTGTATTGGGTCAAGCAGTGATTTCCTCGGTCCCTTTTAATAATGGTTTATGGACTTTTCCTCCAGGAACTTTTTTTAAACCCAGCTACACTAACAGCTTTTAATACATCCTCCGGTAACAAATTCCAGAGTTTGATTACACGTAGCTTCATTGCATGTCCCCTAGTCTTTCTATATTCTGATGACGTAAACAATCGATCTACATTTACCCGTTCCACTCCATTCATTAATATATAGATCTCTATCATATCTCCCCTCAGTCGTCTCTTTTCCAGGTTGAAGAGCCCTAACCTTTTTAGCCTCTCTTCATAGGAGTATCCTTCCATCCCCTTTACCATTTTGGTGGCTCTTCTCTGTATCTTTTCTAATAACGCTATATCCTTTTTAAGATATGGTGACCAGAATTGCACACAATATTCAAGGTGCGGTCACAACATGGAACGATACAGAGGTATTATAATATCCTTTGTTTTATTTTCCATTCCTTTCCTTATGATACCTAACATTCTATTTGCTCTCTTGGCTGCCGCTGCACACTGGGTGGAGGGTCTTAACATGTTATCCATGATGACACCTAAATCTTTTTCCTGGGTGGTGGTTCCCAATGTGGAACCTTGCATCGTGTAACCCATAGTTTGGGTTGTTCTTTCCTAGGTGCATAACTTTGCACTTGTCCACATTAAATTTTATCTGCCGTTTGGATGCCCAGTCTTCCAATTTATCAAGATCCTCTTGCAATTTTCCACAATTCTCTTGGATTTTAACAACTTTAAATAGTTTTGTGTCATCTACAAATTTGATAGCCTCACTCATTATTCCCTTTTCCAGGTCATTTATGAATATGTCAAAAAGCAGCAGACCCAGCACAGATCCCTGCGGTACTCCACTATTCACCTTTTTCCAGTGGAAAAATTGGCCATTTAGCCCTACCCTCTGCTTTCTATCTTTTAACCAGTTCCTGATCCACAATAGGACACTGCCTCCTATCCCATGACTCTTTAGTTTTGCCAAAAGTCTCTGATGAGTGACCTTGTCAAAGGCTTTCTAAAAGTCCAGATACTCTATATCAACCAACTCATCTTTGTCTACCTGTTTATTCACCCCTTCAAAAAAACATAACAGATTAGTAAGACAAGATCTTCCTTGTCTAAAGCTATTAAGTCATAACTATCTACATGTTGAGTAATTTTGTTCTTTATGATGGTTTCTACCATTTATCCCGATACTGACGTGAGGCTCACTAGTTTGTAGTTTCCCGGAACTGATTAAAAGATAGAAAAGAGAGAGTAGGGTTAAATAGTCCATTTCCTCATTAGAGAAAGATAAATAGTTGAGTATCCCAGGGATCTGTGCTGGGCCCACAACTTTATAACTAACTTGGAAATAAGAACAATGAATGAAGAGATCAAATTTGTAGACGATACAGAATTATTCAAAGTTGTTAAATCACAAGAGGATTGAGAAAAATTTCAAGAGGATCTGGAAAAACTGGGAGAGTTGGCATCCAAATGGCAGATGAAATTTAATGTGGACAAGCGCAAAGTTGTGCATTTAGGGAGGAACAATCCAAACTATAGCTATATGATGTAAAGTTCCATATTAGGAGCTACCACCCAGGAAAAAGAGCTACGTATCATTGTGGATAATATATTGAAATTCTCTGCTCAATGCGCAGCGGTGGCTAAGAAAGCTAATAGAATGCTAGGTATTATAAGGAATGAAATGAAGACTAAAACAAAGGATATCATAATGCCTCTGTATCGCTCCATGGTGCAACTGCACCTTGAGTATTGCTTGCAGTTCTGGTTGCTGCATCTATAAAAAGATATAATGGAACTGGAAAAGGGACAGAAAAGGACAACCACAATGGAGGGATATATCTATGAGGAAAGGCTTAAAAGGTTTGGGCTCTTCAGCATGAAGAAATAATGGCTGAGGGGAGATAAAATAATGAGCAGAGTAGAAGGAGGTGGTGAGAGCAAAAACAGTGATGGAATTCAAAAAGGCATAGGGCAGACCGAGAGGATCACACATAACAAGAGGGTGGAATCAAAGCAGATGTTAATAACTTCATAAATAGAGAGGGGTAAACTGCCTGGAGTGGCAGATACAATTTTAAGAAAAGGCATAGAGGGGAAGTAATCTGCACAGTGCGACAGGTGCAGTTCTACAACTCTAGCCACCTCACTGGACAGACTTTGATGGACCATTCTGGTCTTTATCTGCCATTGTTTACTATGGGGGAATATTCAGCGGCGGCAGGTAGCACTTGTAAAGAACATAGCCATTGCCACTGAAGTTTAACCCCAGATATTCAGTGCTGGGGCCATATCTAGCCACGAGCATTGAATATTCAGGTCGCCGCACAGCCCAGAAGCTAACTGAGCATCAGTGATATTGAGCCGCTGCCCGATTAGCGATGGGTGCCATCTCAACTCTGCCCTGGAACATCTATGACATGCCTAGATGCTAGCCGCATAGAATCAGGGCCTGTAGCGGCAACATCCCCAGATATCCAGTGGCACGAATCGTGTTAGAGCAGCTGAATATCGCGCTAACTGGCATTACACAGTTTGCAGGTCTGCAAAAATCATGTAAATGCTTTTGAATATTGGGCCCTTTCCTTATTATCTCTCCATTCCAGGCATGTGGGTTATCTCGCCTCACCAGTAGCTGGAGACTGAGCATGCCAAGTCTTGATAATGTCATGCTAGATAGGCAGCTGTCACTGCCCACCAAGATCAGTATTCTCAGTCTACAAGCAGCTGGTGAGCGTGTCTTCCCCATTATCTGGGCTCAACTGGAAATCTTCAAATAAGGAAGAATAAAAAAAGGGGGGATTAATTGTCTTTTCACCTTTAAGGCTGTGTTCCTTTAAAAAAAAGAAAGAGGAGATTGAGTGAAGCACAGGAAGTTAATTGGGGAGAGCTCGCTGATGCCCTTGAGTGGGAGGCGCAGCTAGTCTGTCGATGGTGTAAGTGGTCTCCTGAAGACCAGAAAGGGTCTCCTTCAGCAGCCGGGACTGTTGAATTGGTCCATCTGGGCTTTGGGCTCTACCGGCAGAGTGCTGGTCCTTCCTTTCTGATTCCTACCACTTTACATCTTGTTTCAGGATCGCCAGTGTAAACGGGTGAGTTTCCTGTTTTCGGTAGCCTAGTAGGGGTGATTAAACGAACAGTCCTTTGCAGTTTACGAAGCAGCTCCGGTTAAGAGCAGAGAGTCTGTCAGCATTAGTTTTGTCGTGCTGCCGGAGGGTGCTTCGGGTCTTGCGAGCTCTACAGCCTTCGGCTGCGTTTTTAGTGCACTTTTATTCCCGCTCTTTTTATTCCATTTAAATTTTGTTTGTTTTTTTTGGTTGGGGCTCCCTTTTACTTTCATTGTTATTGTTTTCTTTGCCAGGACTGCGATGCTAGTACCGCATGGGTTAAATTCTTCTGTGGACTGGTGGACACTTCTTTAAACTTTGGGTTGATCCATAAAGAAATGGTCCGTGATTGTGATTGGCCTATTCGTTGGTGATGTCATGTTTATGAGCCTTAATAAGTTCAGCTGTGAAGGGCGGATGTCTTCACAATTGCATTGGAATTTGAAAGAGGGCTGTGAGGATCGGGAGCCCGAGACGCAACGTTGGGTTATTACACTGAGTGATGAGTTGCATATTGATGAAGAGAATATGGTGATTTTCAGCCTCTGCGTGAGCAGATGAACAACAAATAACGGATGAGACACACCAGGACAGTTGGTGTCGATCATTTGGAGAAAGCTAAGTGTTCTCTTGTTTGGCTTGAATTTATCGTCATTTTTGGACAAACTTGATTTGGGGCCATTTTGTACCCTATGATGATTTTAATATCTCTTTAGGGTTGGTATATGGGTCGTACTCCCCTTTTTATAAAATAAAAAAAGGAACATTATTGCTTCGAGAGGGTATTTACCTTCACGGCAATTGTTCCGACAAAAATTTGTTTGAGTCACACATTCTTTATGTTTTGGGCTTAGCTAGGTTCGATGTGAGTGTTTTGGGGTTTGAGTATTTAAGGACTGCGATGCTGGCAAACAAGCCTGCTTGTGGAGCCTATGGCTCCTACCAGGGTTTGTTATCTCCTGTGGATGTGAATCAGTGTCATGGTCCATGGAGAAAGGGCTCTCAACAAGTAAATCCGAGAGAGTGTGTTCCTCCGGAGCTTCTACTCAGACCAGGCAGCCTTCTCCCGCGGCAGGATCTACCGCAGTTTTGGCGGGAACAGCAGCCATATTAGAGGAGCTTGCTTCCCCAGCCACTCAAATGGCTGCCAGGCAAAACAGCTTGGATTCGCCCACTACTGCTCGCATCAGCAAGGATTTCCTAGCAATTTCATCTCCCGGGGCGTTTTCACTAGATTTTGTGCTGCACATGCACGGGGCTTACTGCCTGAAACAAGGATTAGGTGAAGGGACTACAGAAATTTCTGAGAAGGCTAAGAAGAGAGATTCTACAGAGGTTCCAGCAGGTAAGTGTCCTGAAGGGGAGCCCTTCCCCAAGCGTAGGAGTGTGGAGAGTGAGTTCTGGGATGAGACAGGATCTGTTCACTTGGAGTGTCTACTTTGTTATGGAGTTCCTCTAGGCTTCAGTTGACTACTGCACAATGCCATATACAAAAAAAATTAGAAGTGCAGGGTAAATCCTAAGGGATGAGCACTTACGCTTGGGTGGAGTGGAGGAGGTGGAGTTAGTTGCTGGTTTCCATTATGTTCTAGAAGTTCTTAATTGTTGTTCTTTGAGTCTGTTTTGTCAATAGGATACTGATCTTGGTGGGTGATGACAGCTGCCTATCTAGCGAGGCATCATCAAGACTTGGCATGCTCAGTCTCCAGGTGCTGGTGAAGCGAGATAACCCACATGTCTGGACTGAACTGGTGGGACTCAAGTAAAGCAAATTAACAGGTAAGACCTAATTTCACATGTTACTATGAATAAATGTGAATTGGTTGTTTTCTCCTTCAGAAAAGTATAAAGAGTGGGGGACATGCAATGAAGCTACAAAGTAGTACATTTAAGACTAATTAGAGAAAATATTTCTTCATTCAATACATAATTAAGCTCTGGGATTTGTTGTCAGAGGATGTAGTAAAAGCTGGAAGCAGAGCTAGGTTTAAAAATAGTTTAGACAAGTTCCTGAAGGAAAAGTTTTTAAAGCAAAATTAAATTGGACTGGGAGAGATCCACTGCTTATTCTATCTACCTTTGGGATTCTGCCAAGTACTTGTGACCTGGATTGGCCACTGTTGGAAACAGGATACTGGGCTTGATGGACTATTGGTCTGACCGAATATGGCAAATTTTATGTTCTTATAGTAGCAAGTGATTTTAACATAACAGCGGAATCCAAAATAGATTATAAGCCACCTTGTATATGGCCAAAAGATCAGGAAAGGGTTATAACATTTTTGAAGTCAGTGTTAGAACTGATAGACACTTGGCAAACTATGCACCCCTTGGAGGTAGATCTCTTTTTATGCCAATCCTGGAGTAGCCTATGGGATAGAGCAGTCACCTGTGACCAAAGAGACCAGGATTCAAATCCTACTGGCACTCCTTGTGGTTTTGGGTAAGTCATTTAACCTTCCATTGCCTTCTAGGGACAGGGAAACTAGGTGAACTAGGCCTAGAGAACCAGCCCTTTGAGGGCACCATTGCTGCCACTGAAGCCCCTCTCCACAACATGCAGAAGTGGCAATTGCAGCAAACAGCACTGTGGGGCTGTTTACTACCGCCTCCTCTGACGCCCAATGCTGTTTGCAGTCTGATGGGGCGGAAGCAAAAAGCCCCACAATGCTGACATTTCAAGGTAAGTGCCGCAGGGTTGTTTGCTAGCATTGCCGCTGCTGTATGTCCCAGAGAGGGGTTTCAATAGGCGCCAGAAAGGGGGGGGGGGGACACAAGGGATTTGGTTCGCCTGGGGCACATCATCTCCTTTCACCAGCCCTGCAGGGAAATACCTACTGTACCCGATTGTAACTTGCCTCGAACTACTACTGGAAAGGCATAAACTAAATACCACTAAATAAATAAAACTAATGCAAAATTGGATTACATCTTGAATTTGGAGGCACTGCTATTTCAATTACAGGAAACTCAGATAAAGTCCCCTGTGGTTTTGGACCACTCAGCAGCGACAGCGAAACTACAATGGGGAATGCAGCAGGATTATATTTGTAAAATGAACCCTACTCTTTTGCCATGATAAAGATTTCCATTTATATTTAAGGAAAGCATGGCAGGAATATATTTAAAGAAATGCGGAAGAAGATATTGGAGTTCTTGCTCTATGGAAAGCAGTTATGACTGTACTTAGAGGCAAAATCATAGCCTATATAAATGGAATGTGGAAGAAAAGAGAGAAAGAACTTTTAGGGAAGGTAAAAGAATTACAACAATGTAAACAGAAGCACATAACTCAAATGACTAAAACAGGCGAAGAATGGAGGTTTTAAGGGAGGAGGAGATTGATGAAATATTGAAAATGTGTGCATTCAAAAATATTTGATTTTACAAATATAATTTGTATCTATGGGGCAACATTTATTTATTTAATATTTCTTTTATACCACGCTATTGACATCAGTGCGGTTTACATTAAAACATAATATATACATTGCAGGCTGATTGCAATGTATTTACATTAAACAGGGATTGTAGCTAGGATAATTAGGGTAAAAACATCAAAGGTTATTACATTGTCAAGTATCTACAATTATTTACATGATGAATGTATTTCAAATCGGGTCTACACCGAAAAGTATCTTGTGAAAAGGTGGTACTTTAGGGCTTTCCTGAATTGGATTAGGTTGGTGGTAGATCTCATTTCTGAGGGGAGTTCATTCCAGGCTCTGGGGGCATAGATGCTGAAGGCTCTGTTGGTAGTTGCTCTTGCGTATCTCGTTATTTCTTTCAGGACTGTCAGAGTATTTACTGCAGCGGATCTTCTGCTTCTATTGGGGGTTAAGGTGTGTATCAGTTCAGTGATGGCTGTGGAGGTCTGATTGTTCAGGGCTTTGAAGGTCATAATTATGATCTTATAATGAGTTCTGGCTTGAATTGGTAGCCAGTGAAGTCTTTTCAGGATTGGTGTAACATGATCGAACCTTGATGTTCCTTCTAGCACCCTAGCGGCAGTGTTCATTGCCAATTGGAGGGGGTTTATAGTTGCTTGTGGAAGCCCATACAGTATTGCATGAATGATAAATTACTGGCTAACCTGGTAAGACCCAGATGAGCTAAACTACTAGCAGTAAAATAGGAACCAAGGATTGGAACACTCATACTAAAGTGGAGGCTATAGCAGAGGGCTTCTTAGATTATTATATGATACAGGGCTGATTTCTTCCACCATATTGCTATTCCTTGAATTGGCAAAGAACAATTAAGATCATTGAATAAATCCAACAGGCGATAAACCACCTTAACCTAACCAAAATCCCTGGTCCTGATGGACTGCAAAGATAATTTTACAAAATAATGGGCAAATTAGTAGCGCCAGCACTACAGAAAGTGAATGAGGAGTTGGTAGCTAAGGATAGCCAAGAGAATTTGCAGAATCAAACACATATTGTTGATACGTATACCTGGAAAGATAGAGAACAGATGGGGGTCCTATGGACTGATTTCACTTTTGAATCAAGATGTCAAAATATTAGCATCAGTATTGGCATCCCATTTAGAGAGGATCTTCCTTGACCTCATTCACACTGATCAGGTGGGTTTGTTCCTCGAAGATATGCATCCACCAACTTAATGAGAGTCTAGTAGTTATTCAGAAGACAAAAGATCGCAAGCAGGATAATATATTAGTAAGTTTAGATGCCAAAAATAGCATTTGACAAGATTTCAAGGGCCTATATGTTCTGGGTGTTGAGGGAATGTGAGATCCAAGGGACAATTTGCCAGCTGGATTGCATGCTGTTCAGAATGCTGACTGCGCAGATCTTAATCAATGAGAGACTTACAAACACCATGATGCTGAAAAGAGACATCAGACAAGGTTGCCTATTTCACTAGTGCATTTTCTTTTAACATTAGAGCTCTGGCTGAGAGGATTAGGAAAGACTGAGAAACAAGAGGTGTTCAACTTGGGCAAAATTAATATAAAATTAATATTTTTACTGATGATTTTTTTCTTTTATAAGTGCGGTCAAGTCAGTACTGACTCCTGGTTGATATGCTCCTTTTATGTGAGTGAGCCAAAAAACAGTCTGCTGGTCATAATGAAGACTATTGATCAATTTGGGAGTTTTGCGGGTTTGACTTACCATAATTTATCTTCAGAGGCCCTGATATTTGTGAGAAATGAGATAGCATAGTGGTCAAAGGAATTTTCCTTAATTTGGGTCACAGATAGTATGAAATACCTAGGGATATACTTAAATAAGAGTTTAACTAGAGCACGTAAAGAATTTGTATGAACAGATGCCTAAGCTATTGAACCCCCTCAAAACAATGCCAGTCTGAATCAAGCGATCTGACAAAGTACGATTATAGGAATATTACATGGAAATTTATTTGGAATTCTAGTTACTAGGGTGGGATACCAAAAGTTGGTTTTAAATAGAGAAAGAGGAGGATTGACACTCCCAGACCTGTGCATGTATAATGTTGCAGTGTTGATGATTTGGACTTTTGAGGAGTATAGAGGTCAACACAAGTATGCAACTGATAACCTTTAATGAGACTGGTGTAGTAAATATCCATTTGTGAAAAATGCAGCAACAGGGGTTCAAATCCCACTAGAGGACAGCAACCTTGGGCCGGAAGGACTGGGGTTTCTAGTCCCACAGGTGCTCCTTGTGATCTTGGGCAAGCCCCTTAACCCTCCATAGCCCATGTTCCCTGTAAAATAGTTATCTCCAAGTTATAATGCCCTGTTCAATGTAATTTCAGTTTGTTCCATGTAAACCGCACTGATGCAGAATAGCGCGGTATATAAGAGAATGTAAAATAAAATAAATAAATAAAAATAACAGTGTTTATGAGAGAAATAGCAGTTCTTACAATCATTTAGGATGGCATGGATGTGGTGGAGAGTGGTGTCCCAGGGATATTTTGTTTGATACAACTGAGAGGGTATCCCGATTTTTTGCACCAGGTTTGGGATCTACTTAGCTTGGGGAATGGGAAAGGAAATGCAGCAGCTTCTAAAGACCAACAAGGGGAATTTTCCCTAATTTGGGCACGTTAAAAAAAAGTGTCAACTGCCTAAAAAGCAGCTATTGCAGTATCTCCAAATAAGGCATTACCATGTCACACTGGGACGGCAGAATGCTAAAGGCTTCTAATTAACTAACCTTGATTAAAGCTTTCATGAACACATCTCAGTCAAGTAACAAGCTGTTGTAGTGTTGAAAGGTAGGTAGAGAATAACTCAGCAACCACTTTTTAAACCTCCTAACTGATGTTGGAAAGAGAGGTTGAGGACATAGTGATGAGCTGGGTAATGAATTGGAGGATTTAGGAAGAATTATAAAGAACATAAGAGGTGCGACAAAAAAGAAATGAGACTGTCCCATAAATATTTTATTTAAAAATCTACAAATTATGCATTGTCCCCTTCAAAGTAATCCTCCCCAGAGTTAATGCACTTCTGCATTCGCTTCTGCCATGTACGGAAGCACTCGGTAAAGTCCTCCTCCTTGAGGTCCCTCAGCTCCCTCGTCACAGTGGCCTTGATCTCTTCTAAAGAGGCAAAATGAGTTCCTTTGAGCACAGTCCTCAGCCTGGGGAAGAGCCAGAAGTCGCACGGTGCGAGATCTGGGGAATAAGGAGGGTGGTCGAGAGCTGTGATGTTTGTTGGCCAAAAACTGCCTCACACTGAGCGCGGTGTGTGCGGGCGCATTGTCATGGTGGAGCACCCACAACTTCGTCTCTCCACAGAGCCTGCCTGTTGCACCAAACCCGGTTATGGAGGCGATTGAGGACCTGCTGGTAGAAGTGCTGGTTGACTGTCTCACCCTCAGGCACAAACCCATGATGGACCACTTCCTTCTGGTCAAAGAATGCGATCAGCATGACCTTGATCCTTGATATGGACATGCGTGCCTTCTTGAGTCTGGGTGACAGTCGAGTCTTCCACTGCAGGCTCTGTCTCTTACTTTCAGGGTCGTACTGGAAGACCAAAGTCTCGTCTCCTATGATGACTCAGCCAATGAACTCTGATCTTCTCCGATTTTCTCTAGCAAGTCTCGACAAACATTGACCTGGTGCTCCTTCTGGTCGTCCGATAAAAGCTTGGGCACCATCTTGGCACACACCTTCCGCATCCCCAGCTCCTGCACCAAGATGTCTGCACTGACTCCCTGTTCAGGCTGAGCTCCTCAGCTATCATCCGCACCATCAATCTGTGATCACTCCACACCAGCTGGTTCACTCTGTCAATCTTCTCAGCCGTCTTTGTCATGGAAGACCGTCCTGACTTGGGTCATCCTCCACCTCCTTGCAGCCAGTCTTGAAGCGTTCGTGCCACTTGAAGACTCGCGGCCTTGACATTGCATCTTCTCCATAAGCTTTTTGGAGAAGTTGGAGACACTCAGTTGGGCCCTTCTCCAACTTAACCAGAAATTTCAAGTTGATTCTTTGCTCCATATTTCCGACACCTCCAGTTGCGTGACAAAGCGATGGAGCAATGTGCTACAAAAAAAACCTGAAAAAGAAAAACAGAGTGAAAGAGATGAAAAATATTATAGCAGAATAGTGGTGAGATGTTGCACAACACAGTGACATAAGCGGTTAGCCAATTGGCATTGAGTCATCATGGGCATGGCTGCCATAATCTCTTTTCTTTTTTGTCACACCTCGTACATGGAAAGAAATGCAGTATAAAATTCTTCATAGGGCTTACATAACAAGTGAACAGGGCAATTGACAAGGGATGTGAGATGACCCCTTATGTGTAAAATATAGGAATAATGAGGGTACTTACAAACACTCCTTTTTAGTACATGATCATTTGAAAAACCTATGGAAGCAATAAAGAAGGTATGTCAAATGGGCATGAAATAGATGTAAAGTTTGCTGTTGTAGAGGAATAGGAATCCTTTAAACTTAAGGCAATGGGAGTGCCAAACACTAGAAACACTTTATCCAATTGACCTTACCATTGATAAGGAAATGATTCTACACTGTTGGACAAAGGTAGAGTAGTCACCTTTCCATGAATGGGTAAATTTGATGTGCAAGGTCAACTTCTTTGAGCTACAAGTAAGACAGAATGGCTGCTTTATAAACAATTGTTGAATAGATTTTATTTGAACTATGGTGAGAAGCTTAGTGGGTGAGGGGTTTTGTCATTTAAGGGGCAGCCCTAGAGGGGAGAAGGGGGTGGGTGGGTTGTATGAGTAAGCATGAATGAGTTTGTATGATTGATGGTGGATTGCATTGAGTGGTAGGGAATAAAAAATAACAACAGTCGGAGGGGAAAGAATTACAATCTGGGAAAGATCTTGGATATACCTGTGAAAAAATTTGTACTGCCAAATTTATACTCTTAAATGATTGATAAATGTGGATGTATCGCCTCAGCTGGTATTTTTTAATATTTTTTTTCGTATTAGCGAAGAGGCATACATCAATTAAACATGTTCCACAGAAACAACTCATGGTACACAGTTGGTTTCCTGTGTTACATTGCAACTTTCCCCTCTGGGGGGGGATCTTTAACAATCCTCAGTTATTTTCCTACTGAACTATGTCGTTTCCCCTGCAGATATCTGTGTGTCCATATTCCTCATTATATCTTCTGCTATGTGTACAGCCTTCATTCGCCACATAAGAGCTCCATATTATTGCAAACGTCCATCATTTATGTTAAAAACAACTTGAACTCTTTCAAATAACTAACTATATATCTGTTCTATAACTGTTCTGTTTGGTTGATGGATCATATCCCCCCTGATCTTGGGTGCTGATTGAGGGACTTTCGTGTCTCTTCTCATGTGTTATACCCTTTGGTCTTTCTTTCCCCAGGACCACTTCTCCCACCTCTCCCAACCTCTACCCCAATGTCCTTTCCTTCCTTGTAAATCAAAGGCTTTTACTTCCCCTACTTTTTTCCTCCAATCGTCGAGCATGGGGGCCTCCCAAGGATTTCCACTTCCAGGCCACTCCTTCTCAGGCCATTAACAACAATTTGGCTCATATGGGGTCCATCTTATCCAACTCCTGCTCCCTCCTCTGCAGTCCCAATAAGAATTCCACTGGGTCTGAGAGTAGCGAGCAACCCAACACCCCTCCAATCCCAGCCCAGTACCTTTGAATTTTTGGACAGTCCCACCACATATGGTAGAAGGATCCAGCCCTCCACATTTCCTCCAACATTCTCCCTTCTCCCTCTGTCCTATTTTGTGAAATATCTCTGGGGTGACATATGTTCAGTTTATAATCTGTAATTGAGTCTGGCACCATGCTGTTACCAACATCCATTTATATGTTCCTTTATGAATTTTTCCCATTCCGATTCTGACAATTCCAATCCCAACCAATTATGCCATCCCTATATATGGTCCAGGGTAGCCTGATTTCCTTCCCCTAAGAGTCCTTTGTATAGTTTGGAAGTAAGACTAGTTCTGGTACCCCCCTGCAACAGCACATGCTCTAACGAGGTTGTGTGTCTTGTTAGATGGTTGTCCATCCCCTGTTGCTGCATAAAAAAATGCAACTGAAAATATTGATAAAAGGGGATTCTGTGTCCCACTCACCCCTTCAGTTCACTCTGTGCTACACAGCACTGTCTGTTCAACATATCTGCAAATTTGTTTATACCCTTGTCCTGAAAATCTCGCAGTAGTGGGGCATAGAATGGCAAGTAATCTCCTATTTTTTACCACTTAGGTAATGGGGATGGAAACAGCATCAACTTTCTACATTGTTGCCTCTCTTGCTGCAGTGGGCCCTGAAAAGAATGATATCTTAAGGATATCTGTTCTGCTTCTACATAATTGGTATTTTTTTCATTCTCCAGCCACTCATATATTGAGTAGGGTGATAACACTTGTCCTTCAATATCAAGCCATGAGGCTTCCACCGGTCTATCCAGATGTGTCTTAAATGCTCTCAAAATAGCTGCCCTATGGTAGTTTTTTAAGATGGGAAACCGCACCCTGCCCTGATCTCCAGGGGCGGCCCAAGGGGGGTGCGGGGCCATGTGCGGAGACTCGGCGCGGGGCCTAATTTGCATAAGGGGCCTCATTTGCATAAATATTCACATTATCTTACCATACACTAACTTTTAGTAAACATGCCTCTTAATGAGTGTATGGATAAAGAAAGACTAAAAGATTTCTACATTACTATAATCCAGTGCCAACCACCAGGCACATTAGGAAGTACTACAAACACTGCCCATTTAGAACCCATAGCAAACCCGCCGTATCCTAACAGCACTACCAGGACTCACAAAGCACCATATTTTTCCTATCAAAAGGCAACACTGCAAATATTAAACCAATACATTTCAGAGAATAACAATACATGACCTACTGGGGAAAGAGAACAAGTGGCAATGTCAAATAGGAATTACATAAACAGAATACCTCAGCTCAGTTACACATGCAGAACATAGACCATCACCAAACAAGGAATCACAATTTACAAACAGGAAGACAATAATTAAACTGGGACCCCAAAAGCCAAACTTGGAATGTGCAACAACACTGTAGAAATAAAACTATAAATTAATTTCCTCTTGTACTAAAGAAAGTGCAGACGTTAATGATGCACATTTCCCAGAGCTGACATATTCCAGTTAATAAATTCAAAATAAAGAGATATTTTCTAACTTTTGTGCATTTTCTTTCAGTTGCAATTGCTCCAGCCACTTTCTTCTGGTTTCTTTGTGTCTTCTGCTAACTCTCCATCGTCTGCCATCCATTTGTCCTTTCTTCTCTCTTCTGGTTTTTTTCCATTCTCTCTCTACATCTGCTTTAACATACTAATCTTTCTCCTTTTGCTCTTTCCTCATTCCTATTTTATCCACTCAAATTTTACCCCTCCATCCTCAATCCCCACTTACTCTCCCAATACCTGGACAATTGTAGATTTGTCTTCCCTCCCACACAAAATATTTTTCCCCTCTCCATTTCATTCTCCCAGCCCCATCCCATTCTAATCCTCCCCCGA
The DNA here is from genome assembly GCA_033557465.1 of Ichthyophis bannanicus. Classification (NCBI taxonomy): domain Eukaryota; kingdom Metazoa; phylum Chordata; class Amphibia; order Gymnophiona; family Ichthyophiidae; genus Ichthyophis; species Ichthyophis bannanicus. Next base: position 1,372,060,693 of record CM066032.1, on the reverse strand, counting down.
CATCAGCTCCCTTCTAGTTCCAGTCCCACCCAGCATCTGCTCCCTTCTAGTCCCCGCATCAGCCCATTTCCAATCCTAGCCCTCCATCAGCCCATTTCCAGTCCTATCCTAGCCCCACCATCAGCCCATTTCCAGTCCTAGCTCCCCATCCATTTCCAGTCCTATCCGAGTCCCTCCATCAGCTCATTTCCAATCCCAGCCCCCCATCAGCCCATTTCTAGTCCTTTCCTAGCCCCACCATCAGCCCATGTCAAATCCTAGCTCCCCTCCACTCAACCCATTTCCAATCCAAGCCCCCCATGAGCCTACTTCCAGTTCTAGCCCCTCCATGAGTCCATTTCAATCCAAGCCCCCACCACAGCCCATTTCCAATCTTAGCATCCCCCAACAGCCCATTTCCTGTCCTAGCTCCCCCCACTCAGCCCATTTCCTGTCCTAGCTCCCCCCACTCAGCCCATTTCCTGTCCTAGCTCCCCCCCACTCAGCCCATTTCCAGTCCTAGCTCCCTCCACTCACAGCCCATTTCCATTCCAAGCCCCCCTCCCCATCAGCTATTTGCAGTTCAAGCCCCCCTTCCACTCAGCCCTTTCCCAGTCCTAGCAACTCCCCCCAGCCCATTACCATTCCTAGCCACCCCCAATTGCCCATTACCAGTCCTAAGCCCTCCATCAGCCCATTTCCAGTCTTAGCCCCCCATAGCCCATTACCAGTCAACCCCCCTATCACCCACCTCCAGTCCTAACCCCCCCATCAGCCTATTTCCAGTCCTAGCACCCCCCATAGCCCATTACCAGTCCTAACCCCCCCCCCCCATCAGCCCAGGTAGAAAAAAAACCAAACTGGCTGCTGCTGCCACTGCTGCCGTGGCAGCAGCAGAATCGAGCGTCCTGTGGGGCCCCCCTGCCCGACAGAGCCCTCCCTCCCTGCAGCATCAGCTCCCTCAGCGCGGGCATTTCATAGCCATGAAGGGAGAGTTTCTCCCTCGCGGCTTTGTTAAGTCTGCCGGGGCTGATGGGAAACAGGAAATGCCTGTTTCCCATCAGCCCCGGCGGGCTTAACAGAGCCGCAAAGGAGAAACTCTCTCTTCGCGGCTCTGAAAGCCGCTGCCGAAGGGACTGATGCAGTGAAGGAAGATTCTGCCGGGCAGGGGGGCCCCGTGGGATGCTCGATTCTGCCGCTGCCACGGCGGCAGCAGCAGCTGCCGCCAGGGTTTTTTTTTTCCCCCCTACCTGGGCTAATGCAGAATGTTTTTTGCACGGGGCCCCCTGAAACGCGGGGCCCTGTGCAAAAAACATTCTTGCTCAATGGACGGGCCGGCCCTGCTGATCTCGCAGGAGAGCAATGCGACTCGCCACTATTCATGCTCATTTTCCACTCCAGACAAAACGGATGAATTTTTCTCCCATGTCTTTAGATAGTCTCTCTGTAGTGGGATAAGTAGTTGAGAGAACATGAAATAGTTCCAAAGTTTAATGTTCATTTTCAGTGCCTCTAGTCTACCCAGCCAACTGAGATATAACTTTGCCCATTGACTTAAGTCTTTGTTTATTTGCTGTGCGAGAGGTATATAGTTAAGGCAAAAGAGATCTTTGGAGTCTCTACCCATATATACTCCTAGATAGCGGATCTTCTGGTCTGCCCACTGAAATGGGAATTCTTTTAGACTTGTTTGTGCCAGCTCATCCAAATTCAGAGCTTCCGTCTTTCTGAGGTTCGCTTTAAACCCCGAAACCAGAGAGAATCTATGAATTTCATCAAGAAGATGTGGAAGTGACTCTTGCGGGTGGGAGAGAAATACTAGCATATCATCTGCATTCAGCAGTATTTTGTGTGCCTTTTTGTCCACTATCACTGGGTGAATTTGTGAGTTAGCCCGTACCTGGGCTGCAAAGGCCTCTATTACCATTGCAAAGAGTAATGGAGAGAGAGGACATCCTTGCCTTGTGCCTCTATATAATCTAAAGACTTCCGATTTGTCTCCATTGACCAGAATCCTGGCTGTGAGCTTAGCATACAATGCTTGAATCCCCTTGATAAAACCCTCCCCCATATTAACCTTTTTCAACATTTCAAATAAAAAACCCCACTCCACCCGATCAAATGCCTTTTAGTGTCTAAGGCCACACATAAGGCAGGGTCTCCCTGCTCCTTGATGATCTGCAACAAGCAGTATCTTGATGATACTGCTCTCCTCATATTGTCAGATATCAGATGACCCTTTATAAAACCAGTCTGGTCCAGGTGGATCAATCTGGGGAGAATGTTTTCTACTCTCTTAGCGAGAAATTTTGCAAATAATTTGGCATCGCTATTGATCAGTGCTATTAGTCTATAGCTACTGCACAAAGTGGTGGTGGTGGGGGTTACCCTTTTTAGGCAGCACTATTATATTAGCCTGTGATATAGAGTCCAGCAGTGGCTTTCCCTGCAACACTTTGGAAAATATCCTTGCTAGCAAAGAGGAGAATTCCTCAGAGGGCTTGATATATTTCAGCTGGATATCAGTCTTCTCCCGTCGCTTTCCCTGTTGGCGGTGACCTGATAGCCACCTGTACTTCTGGCACACTAATAGGCCGACCTATGTGGGCCACCTCATCCTCGGCTAATTGAGGGAGGGGGAAGCGAATTTAGGTATCTTTGCAGCACTTCTCTGAATGGGTTACACTCTGCCCTATATAATTCTTTATAAAAATCTCTAAATTCGGCACATATGTCCTCAGATATACATATCCTTTTGTCCCCATGTTTCTTCAGCTCCGCTACAAGCCTCGGGACTCTCTGCTTTCGCAGTTGCCAGGTTAGCAATTTCGCTGTACAGTTCCCATGCTCCATATAATTTTGTTTGGTTAGGCTAAAAAGATTGGCAATTCTCTCACTAACTCTTGTAGCTGTTCCCTAACTTCCGTGAGTTGGCAGCAGGCTGCCTGCTTCCCAATCCTGGAGTGCTCGCTTTGGAGCGCCTTTAACTGTTGTAATAACTGCATCTTCTTTTTCTCTCTCTCTCGCTTAGCTTGGGAGGCCCATTGAATCAGCAGTCCACTTAAGTAAGCTTTCCCACAGCAGTCTGTCTGTTACTTGGCCATTTCATTACATAGCAGAAATAGGTTCCATTCTTGTCAGAGTTTAGCCATCATCTCCCCTTTCTTCAGCAACAACACATTCCTGTGCGGATATCCAGTTTAGTCCTCCACAATCGGGTACTGCCCCTCTCACTGCAGCCTGTAGACTGGACCAATCAAATCTTCTGTAGTACATATCCAGCAGGAGCTCCCAGAAGCCCCCCAGTGTGTCCAGTCTCGTTGCAGTGTGTAGACGTAAAAGTGTGTCCTCTGGGCACACTTAGTGACCTTTGCAGGAGCAACACTAGTTAGTTGTTTTTAGGGTTTGTTTTGGGGCATTTCTCTACTATTTTTGTTTTTTGGTAGCTAGCTGTGCCTTTAAAAATAAGAAAGACAAAAGAAGCCTGTCTCCCTGGAGCTGTGCCACAGGAGACTAGGAGAAAGTCAGACCTGCTGGCTGCTGTTGCCTGCCTAGCACATTTTATCAGCCCTGGGTGAGCTTCCCCTAGACAGGACGGGGAATTGCCATACCTATAAGGCAGTGCCTGGTACTGGGAGATTGTGGCTGAATCTTCTGTTCCTGAGCTGGTAGGAGTTTGCATTTCATTTTTTCTTTCTTGTGTGCAATGCTCTGTCTGGGATGCCAGCGTTGCTGTAGGCTCTCCTGAGCCCATTTGGCAGTTTTATTCAATCTGCTCGTGTGCCCTGTATTAGAGGGTCGTTTTATTTGTTTTCCATATTATTTGGTGGTTTTTATATTTTCGCGCCGTTTTTTACCGCGGGTGAAAAAGTGCGGCGGCCATTTTGGATTTTAAAAGTGCTTTTCCAGGCATTTTTGATCGCTGTGCACAGGTTCCCCTAGCGTTTTTGGGGTCCCTCTTTATGGCGATTTTGCTCATGGCACACCAGGGATCCTGGGATATATTTTGTTTCTTGTAAAAAAAAAAAAAAAAGTTAAGTTACTTTTAAATCGGGGCTGATTTGCATAGGATTGCCCAGGTGGTGTGGGCTTTCCTGTGGCTGTCTTATTCTATTCCCCTGGGCAGAGGTGGCCTTGGGATGGCTTCCAAGCCCCAGTGTGTGATTTGTGGGTCCCGCAGGACGGCAGGGACTGACTCTGGCATCTGCAGGGGCTGTGCTGCAGTGCCCTCTGAGTTAGAGCAATCTGTGAATGTTCAGGAACAGGCTACCCCTGGGGATGCTTCTACTTCCGGGGACAGCGTTCTTTCTCCAAGCATCCCTCAGTCTGGCTCGGTTCCTCCGGCCAGCGGTTCAGTGGCTGCGCTCCAGCAGGCGGCTGTTGCTGCCTCAACTATGGACTTCTCCCCTGATTTTGTACTCCTCATGCATCAGGCATTTCGCCTGAGCAGGTCCGGACAGTTGCCGGCTGTCTGGCCCCCCTCCCTCCCCTCGGGGTCCTTGGGGGCGGCTCAGTGTCCCTCACCGCCCGGGGGCAAGCGGCTTCGGTTGGGGGGACAAGAGCAGGACGCCCTGGGTCTCCTGGATTCCGAGGCAGAGGGCGATCCTGAGACTGAAGCGGAGGATTTGGAGGATGGGGATATCCCTGGGCCGGAAGATCAGGCTCGGGTCATTCGAGTGTTCCGTAGGGACGAGCTGGTTCCTTTGGTCACGGAGTCCCTTCAGGCGCTAAACCTTTCGGCGGTGCGGTCCCTGGAGGAGGAGGATCTTGAGGATCCTCTGATTCAAGCAGTCAGGGATGCCCAGGTGGTTTTTCCCGTCCACCGCGTGGTGGATCAGATGATCCAGGCGGAGTGGGAGCACCCGGAATCCGGTTTGAAGGGGATTCGGACCATGAATCGGCTTTATCCTCTTGCTGACAAGGACAGGGACTTGTTCAGGTCCCCCGGGTGGATGCTGCGGTCTCCGCAGTGACCAAGAAAACCACCATCCCGGTTGAGGGGGCGGCGGCCCTCAAGGACGGGCAGGATAAGAAGGTTGATAACTTGCTCAAGCAAACCTTCGATACGGATGCCGTGTCATTGCAGGCCTCTATCTGTGGGGCTTGGGTGGCTCGGTCGTGTCTGCGGTGGTCACAGCAACTGCGCTCGAGCCCCGGACTAGACCAGCAGGGTCTGGTGGAGGTGACCCGGCTGGAGTCCGGCTCGGCTTACCTGGCGGATCTGTTTTATGATTTGATCCGCGCGTTGGCTAACAGTATGGCATCCGCGGTAGCAGCGCGCCGGTCCCTCTGGTTGCGCAGCTGGGCGGCGGACAGTTCTTCTAAGGCCCGCCTCAGTAAGCTGCCGTTTAAGGGCAGATTATTATTTGGGGGGGCTCTCGAGAAATTGGTAAAGGATCTCGGTGAGTCCAAAGGGGGCCGGCTTCCGGAGGATAAACCAAGGTCCATCCGGTCCACCTCGTCGGCGCGGGGATCCTTTCGGGATCAGCGCAGGTTTCGGCCCTCCCGCCAGTGGTCCTCGCAGCGGGGCCGGTTTGGAGCCCGTAGCCAAGGATTTCGGGCTTTCAGGGGAGCCGGCAGAGGCTTCTCCGCAGCCGGCTCTTCATCGGGTTCTTCCTTTGGACGCAAGCCACAATGACGCCAGGCAGGCTCTGGAGGGAGGACCGCTTGTCGGCGGTCGCTTGCGCGACTTTCTTTCCTCTTGGGCCCAAATAACGTCGGATCGCTGGGTGCTACAAATTATAGAGGAGGGTTACGCTCTGGAATTTGCGTTCCCACTTCCAGATTCCTTTGTTCTGTCTCCCAGCAGGGGCGAGCAAAAGACGAGGGACATCCGCGTGACCCTGGCTCGATTGTTAGCGCTGGGAGCGGTGGTTCCAGTGCCTCCCTTGGAAAGAGGCGCTGGTCGCTACTCCATCTATTTTGTGGTACCCAAAAAGGGCGACTCCCTGCGTCCGATTTTGGATCTCAAAGGCGTGAATCGCGCGCTCAGAGTGCCGCATTTCCGCATGGAAACCCTGCGGTCAGTCATTGTAGCGGTGCGAAAGGGGGAGTTTTTGACGTCCCTCGATCTTACCGAGGCCTATCTGCACATTCCGATACACCCAGCCCATCAGCGGTTTCTCCGCTTCGCGTTCCCGTGGGGCCACTTTCAGTTCCGGGCCATGCCGTTCGGCTTGGCTACGGCCCCGCGCACTTTCACAAAGGTGATGGTGGTGGTTGCGGCGGCCTTGCGCAAGGAGGGCATTTTGGTCCATCCTTACCTGGACGACTGGTTGATACGAGCAAAATCCGGTCGAGAGTGCCTGCGGGTCACGAGCAGGGTGGTAGCTCTGCTGCGATCCCTCGGCTGGGTGGTGAACGAAAGAAAGAGTTGTCTGCGGCCCTCGCAGGACCTGGAGTATCTGGGGGTGCGCTTCGACACTGCTCGGGGGCTGGTGTGCCTTCCCGAGCGCCGCGTCCTGACGTTGCGGGCTCTTGTCCGACTATTTCGGGGGATGCCCGCTCCGTCGGCGTGGTGGTACCTACGGCTTCTCGGAACGATGGCGGCGACCTTAGAGGTGGTTCCGTGGGCGCGGTTCCACATGCGCCCGCTACAGAGGGCGCTCCTTCGTCGCTGGTCCAACCAGTGCGATTCCTTGCACAAGAGACTGCCCTGCCCGAAGGCAGTGCGGCGGTCGCTTCGGTGGTGGCTCTCCTCCGAGAACCTGACGCGGGGAATTCCCTTGGAGCCTCCTCTGTGGGTCCCCCTCACTACGGATGCGAGCCTAGTCGGCTGGGGAGCACACTGCGAGACCCGCTTCACGCAGGGGGTGTGGTTCTCGCAGGAAGCGTCTTGGTCGATCAACCGCCTCGAGCTTCGGGCGGTCCGACTAGCCCTGATGGCCCTGGAACCTCTGCTCCTGGGCCGGGCGGTCCGAGTATGGTCGGACAATGCGACCACGGTGGCGTACATCAATCGCCAAGGGGGCACAGGGAGTGTGGCCCTGGAAACCGAAGCGACGGCCTTGTTCAGCTGGGTGCAGACTCGGCTGCCGGCGATCTCGGCGGCGCACATTGCAGGCGCGGACAATGTCCAGGCCGACTTTCTCAGCAGAGTGCGGGTGGACCCCGGAGAGTGGGAGTTAAATCCTCAGGTGTATGCGCAGATAGTTCGGCGGTGGGGTCCGCCCATCATGGATCTCATGGCGACCTTCCAGTCGGCCAAGACAAGTCGCTTCTTCAGCAGACGGCGGGAGCGGATGTCCGAAGGACTCGACGCTCTCATTCAGCCGTGGCCGACGTCCGGGATGCTGTACGTTTTCCCCCCGTGGGCCCTGATCGGTCGGGTCGTCCAGCGCATCGAGGGCCATCAGGGCCGGGTGCTGCTGGTGGCTCCGGATTGGCCCCGGAGGCCCTGGTATGCCGACCTCGTTCGGCTTCGAGACGGCGTGCCGTGGCGCCTTCCGGCGCTACCGGATCTTCTTCTTCAGGGCCCCTTGCGGATGCCCCAGGTGGCTCGGTTCTCGCTTACGGTTTGGCCATTGAGAGGGCTCGGCTGAAAAAGAAGGGTTATTCGCCCGCGGTGATTTCCACCTTACTGCGGGCAAGAAAGTCGTCCACTTCTCTTACTTATGTTCGAATTTGGAGAATTTTTGAGGACTGGTGCTCCCGGCGTGGAGTTCGGGCGGCGACGGTCTCGGTGCCCGTCGTGCTCAGCTTTCTGCAGGATGGCTTCGAGAAGGGTCTCGCGGCCAGTTCCCTGAAGGTCCAGTTGGCCGCGCTCTCTTGCTATAGAGGCAAGGTTTTGGGCCGCCTTCTTGGCGCTCATGCGGATGTGCGGCGTTTCTTGACCGCCGTGTTTCATTTGCGGCCTTCCCGCAGAGCGGTGATTCCTCCGTGGGATTTGAATTTAGTTCTGCGGGCCCTGGCTCGGGAACCCTTTGAGCCCTTGCGGAGGGCATCCTTGAAGGATCTCACGTTGAAGACGGTTTTTCTGGTAGCCATTTGCTCGGCACGGCGCATCTCGGATCTACAGGCCTTGTCTTGCCGAGAACCTTTCTTGTCTTTTTCTGCGGAGCGGGTTGTGCTCCGTCCGGTTCCCTCCTTCCTGCCAAAGGTGGTGTCTCCTTTTCACCTGAATCAGGCAGTATTTCTACCAGTGATTTCGGCGGACTCGGTCGAGTCGGTGGACAAGGGGCTTCACCGGCTTGATGTGGGCCGCACGCTGCGTCGGTATTTACAGTCTACCGAGTCATTTCGGAAGACTGATCGGCTTTTTGTGCTCTTTGGGGGTGCACGGAAAGGGGAGGCGGCGGCTAAGGCCTCCATTGCTCGATGGCTTAAAGAAGCGATCGCCTCCGCGTATCTGTTGCAGCGGCGGCCGGTTCCGGAGGGGCTCCGGGCTCATTCTACTAGGGCTCAGGCGGCCTCTTGGGCGGAGCATGGTCTGGTTCCACCAGCGGAGATCTGTAGAGCGGCCACTTGGTCGTCTCTGCATGCTTTCAGCAGGCACTATCGCTTGGATGTGTCAGCGGCTCGGGATTCCTGTTTTGGTTCGGCGGTTTTGCGCGCCGGCCTACAAGGTCCCGCCCGGTCTTAACTGCTCTGTTACATCCCGATTGTGGAGGACTAAACTGGATATCCGCACAGGAAATGGAAATTACACTAACCTGGTAATTGTAGTTCCTGTAGGATCCAGTTTAGTCCTCCTTCCCTCCCGAATATCTGCAGGATCTTGCGGCGCGCTATCCCGAGCGGGAGATTCTAAGATAGTTTTGCGTCCCGTTCGGACCTTAGCGGCAGTCGTGCTTATAGCTATGGCTCTTCCCTTTCTTTTGGGGTTCCGTAAGCTCCTTAGTACCTGGGGGGAGCTCTGTGTCAATTTAGGGGCGTCGATTCCGGCGCCGTGCAGTGTTCTGACTTCCTCGTTTGGGGAGGGAGTTGGTTATTCCAGGGGGGAAGTACAAGGTTTAATGTTAATCTGATAATAATCTGATGTGTTGCTTCGTTCAGTATGCTTTGTTACTAGTACACTGGGGGGCTTCTGGGAGCTCCTGCTGGATATGTACTACAGAAGATTTGATTGGTCCAGTCTACAGGCTGCAGTGAGAGGGGCAGTACCCGATTGTGGAGGACTAAACTGGATCCTACAGGAACTACAATTACCAGGTTAGTGTAATTTCCATTTAGCCCTCCATCCCATCCAATCTGACTTTATCCTGGGTCCCCTGGTCTCCAGTGACATTCTACCATTCCATGATCTGACACTATGGGGTAGATGTGCAGTTTGTTGAACTGCCCTGGTGGTCAGTATCTGTATGGGGGGAATAGCACGTATATTCTCTCCTATTACCACTTCTTTCCCTCCACAGATCCACCAAACCTGCCATATAACAGCACTACCAGGACTCACAAAGTACCAAACCCTACCTATCAAAAAGGTAACACTGCAAATATTAAACCAATACATCTCAGAAAATACATTTTCTACTGGGGAAAGAGAACAAGTGACACTGTCAAATAGAAACTACATAAACAAAATAGCTCGGTTACACATGCAGAACATAGACTGTCACCAAACAAAGAACAAGGGATCACAATTTAGAAATAGAAAGACCATAATTATTCTCTGGGAACAAGCAGGAAGTCAGTCCTCACATATGGGTGACGCTGGCGCCGAAGGAGCCCTCGTGCGGAGCAAATCCCCAGCTTTCAGAGAAAGCCTTTGGGAGTTGCCATCACACATGTGCGGTCCCCTTCCTGCTCAAGGGTGCCATCTTGCTCAGTCTCCTTTTTTCCGCAGAACCCTTCGGACGTAGTCCCTGTGTCCCCGTGAAAAAAATTGAAAATTTTTTCTTTTCTTCGACCGGTCGACACTGGTTCCTCTTCCTGCCTTCGGCTCGGTACACCGGTATCGAGTCTGTCTTTGTTTTTCATTTTTTGTCCTTCGGGACTGGCGTTCACGCCCTTTTTTCTTTTTCACTGGTAGCCCAGGTCTTTGACCTTGCAGGGGCCCTTTTTCCCCCCGATGGCTATCAGTGGGTTTAAAAAATGTGATTGGTGTGTGAAATGTATGTCCCTCACCGATACGCATGACTGCTGTCTCCGGTGCCTCGGGCCCGACCGTGACCCAACGGTCTGCGGCCCATGTAGGAAAATATCCTCTAAGGCCCTGAAGAGCCGCCAGCAGCAGCATGATAGGATTTTTTCTATGTCCTTGCCTTTGAGAGCCCGGACCTCGTCTGAGGCCTCTACGTCTCGGGGGGAGCCCTCAGAGCCCGAGCAGTGTTGAGGTTCCTTGGAGAGGGGGTCTCACTCAAGGGAATACAAGAGGAAGAAGAAATCCTAGCAGGCGGCGTCTCTGGATGGCTCCGAGCGACCCGGCTCCTCCCAGGGCCTGTTGTGGAGTCCCGAGTGCCGGCCAGGATCTTCGGAGAAGGAGCGCCCGGCAAAGGTTCTTTGTTGGGAGACGGATCAGTCGAGGCAGGTAACAACTGTCCTCGTCGAGGACTCCCCTCCGGGGGAACCGGCGTTGGGCCCCGAGCCGGTGGTTGCAGAGCCTTCCGGACTCATCCAGAATGGTGGCCTTGGAAAGCAGTTTCACTGCCTTCATGGAGCAGCAGCGGGCGCTGATTGCCGGTCTGTCCGGTTCCTCTGCCCCGACCACCGGGCCCTCGACATCGAATAAGAGACGTTGGCCATACAGCCCACGACAAGAGCAACTGATAGTTAATGATATCACACATGCTAAGGAATCAGGGACATCAAGGTGGATAGTTGTGGCCAATCTGGTGTTGCCAGCCTTCTTTTCCAAAGCAGAGGACCATGGCAACCCTACAGGGATTTTCATGCTGAAGTGATCATTGCAGGCTATGTCAACAAGGCAGGCTGCTTTCTACAAGATGAAAGGCACCCCCATCATACATCAGATATTAATTAAATTATGGCAGTTATGGAGTGAGTGGGGGAGGATGCCTTCAAGATATGCCTCTTCAGAATGGCCTTCCTGGTGGAATTGTTTGCAGCCTTGAAGATCAGCAAACTAATGGCAGCATCAAAGAAGGGAGGGCATGGCATTTGCCTGCTAGTCAAGTATATAGATTTAGAAGGCGATAAAGTACACTTGCATATTCTCAGATCAAAGGTTAGATCAGCTAGGGGAGGACATGGAAGTGGTTCTCCATCAAGTGGAGGTGCTGTCGACATGTCAGTTATAGAACCTGTGGACATACCAGTCATGGCTATCAGACTGCAAGGAGACAAACACTTTTTAGTGCATAAATGTGGCATTTCACTGAGCCATTTTCAGTTCACTGCAGTATTAAAGAAATAGCAGGTTATGACTCAGCCTTATGTAGCACACATTCCTTTAAGATAGGAGCAGCCACCACTACTGCAGACAGAGGGCTCCCACACTCTGTGATAAAGCAAATTGGTAGGTTGAAATCTTCTGCCTACTGTATAAGACATATGTAAGATCAGATGATCAGCATGACAATATCCTCCAAGGACAATCAATTACATTTGTCTTTCTTATAGAATATGAGCCACAGGGAGAGATGGTGAGGTCAGGATAATCAGACATTCATTTGTATCATGGGCCAGTAAGCAAGCGGAGTGAGACCATATGGCACCCTTCTGGGCCTTGTCCTCTCTGGCATATGTGTATGTTGGATGGGCAGGGGTGGGATGCAATGGGCACAGCTCATTCTACTTCTCAGACAGCGCCTCGAGCAGATGGAGTGACCCAGAACTATTGCCATCCACCTGTGTGGCAACAACTTAGGCCCCTAGTCCTGTGTCCAACTTGTGAGGGCTGCTAAAGGTATCACCCTCATTGCATCCTTATTTGAAGGTATGTATATAATATGGTATAACATCATCCTCATCATCACTGCATGCACCTCAAGCTATGAAGCTGAGAGCACAAGAATGTGAACAGACAGCTGGCAGCTTGGATATACAAGCTAGGCAGCTTGCACATCATGCAACCTTGGACAGACCTTGTTCCCTGTAAAATAGTTATCTCCAAGTTATAATGCCCTGTTCAATGTAATTTCAGTTTGTTCAATGTAAACCGCACTGATGCAGAATAGCACGGTATATAAGAGAATGTAAGAGAATACACTATACTGTGCTGGAAAGATGCAGTGCACTTGTCAAAGATAGGCAATGACCTGTTTAACAATGATATTCAAGAAGCTTTAGAAATCGCTCTTTGTGAGAAGCAGAATTATGTTCAAACCTAAGTCTTCAGCTGGTGGTGGAGAACCCAGAGCAAGTTCTGCCGAACTGTCCTGTGTTAATGGTGGGGGAGATTTAGGGAACCATTCACTGGTTTGAATGCAGCAGAAGTGCCCCATGATGAACTGGTGGTGCCATGTCAGGCCAGAAGACCCCAGTACACTGCAAGGCCTGTTGGAAACCTAAAAGCTACAAGCTGAGCTGCCTTGTTTTATGGCAGGGGCCTCAAATAGCAGTAGAAATGACAGCAACCTTGTTGGTTCCTAGGTGGGCGATAATGATTACACTTGATCTTTGATATTTACTAGCTCAGGCCACATATTTAGTTTATTTAGATTTTATTTTCTGTGTTCTAATAAAACTGGCATGAATTTGCTGCAAAATGCTTTGCATAAGTGTGGTTTGTTGTGAGGTTAACACTTCCTCAGGTATAGGGAGGAAGCATGGGATGATGTGGATTTTTGAATGTGGGAGAGGGTTATGACTGCCTGTTATTTTGCTAAGATTTTTCCTAAAATTAGAGGGGAGTCACAGAAATTTAAAGAGGAATTCCATATTGTCCTGCTAGGCCAGTCCAGAAAAGTGGGTTGTGTCCCCATACCAGCAGATGTGGAGACAGAGGAAACTTTCATAGGCTTTTTTATGACATCATCATGCCATATCAGCCAAAACCTCTAGAGGGAGCCTTCAGTAATTCTCTCTCTAGAAGATGACGGATGCAAGATTTTCAGCTCTGAAAATCAGAGAATACAAGGAAGTTATGCTTACCTGGTTATCTTCACTAAGATTGTGTGAGTTCTGAGGTTCTTCACCATATGCTTTGATATGAATATTACTGAAGGCTCCCTAGAAGTTCTTGCTGATATGGCATGATGAAGTCATAAAGAAACCTATGAAAGTTTCCTCTCTCTCCACATCTGCTGGTAGGGGAACACAATCCATTTGTCTGGACTGGTCTAACAGGACTCAAGGAAACGATTACATTGAAAATAAAATATCATTTTAGAAATTATTTACTCCTATAGCCCTTCATAAGCAGACTTGAATCAGCTTTTAAGAGTTGTCATATCATCCATAGTATCTGAATGGTTAAAAACCAAGGCAGAATGGCCAACTGAAGCCCCTGCAAATGATGTCTTTGGCAAGATTTCATGCTGCTCTTTTAAATGTCATAACTATGATATGTCTCCAAGCAACTAACTGGAGAAATATAAACAACTGTAGGTAGAACAAAAGGGGAGCCTCTGGCAGATTATCTGGATAGACTGAAAATTGTTTTTGAAAGACATTATGGAGTTGTTAATGCTGCCGAGAAGCTCCACAGGCATTAGGGCTGCTTCTGTTCAAGGTTTACTTCCAAAGATTCAAGAGCAATTGAAATCTATTACTGTGGGCTGGCAGACTAAATCTCTCAATGACCTCATGAACAGTATTTTCCATTGTGTAGAGTGTCAGGAGAGAGAGAAGCAACTGAAACCAAATTGATGGCTTTGCAATTGCAGCAATATAGACCAAACAGGAGCAGGAGGAGGGAAGAATTCAGAGGCAGAGAAGGAAGGCACAGGGGCATGGGACGTATATCTTGGACACTAACAGATAAAGATAACTCCTCCCATTACTGTGGCCTTTAGAAAATTTAATGTCTCCTTGGTATAGTTTTTAAGTCAGTTTCATATTTTATCTCATATAATTTTCTGGCCTCCTTTGAAAATTTGCCCTTATAATTGATTTTGTATAATTGGGTACTGTAAGTAGTTCCTTTTGTTTGTAGGCAGACAATGTTTAGATAGCTTTGGCTCTTCTATAAATCTGCGGACCCCGTTGTCAAGCAGAGTAAAAAGGTGTTTCAGTAAAGCAGAAGGTTGTTTTCGATTTTGGCTACATTTTAAAATCGGTATTATAATTAGCTTTGTACAATTGGGCACTGCGTTTTTGTTCCTATGTTTGTAGGCAGACAATGTTTTCAACAAGTCGGTACGTATTGTTAATGAAGATCCTTTTGATTTCTTGTATCCCTTCCGTTTACATTTATATTTATTTATTTATTTATTTATTGTTTTAATTATGTATATAGTATACAATTAGTTGAGGTTGAATCATGATCTTCTAATGTGTTTATTACTCTACGCAGGATTAATTATGTTTTGATACTTTTGGCTCTCTTGTTAACTATGTAGTCTGTGGTCGGAGAGCTAGGTGAAGTCCCTGTATTTGTTCATCCTTAATTTATAGGTTTCTGCTTAGTCATGATTTAGCTTTCTCCACTGTTTTTGAGCATCTAGATGCTGTTAGTTAAGTAGTTTAGTTAGTTTAATCTTTTAAGGTGGATACTAGCTTTAAAAGTTGGTTTTATTCGCTAGCACATAGAATGTTTGAGGAGTTGCAATGGACACGTGTTTCCCTTCGCGCGCTTGTGAGCGGCATATATGCCGGTCCGCATGCGCCAGCATTTTTTATTCCATGAGATGGTGCTGCTGTTTGTCCGACGCTGTTTTTATGGTTTTTAAGTATCAAGCTGCCGAATATGTAAGTTTACCTCACATGATTCTGGCTATGTTTTGAAATCAGTGTTATAGTGAGTTTTGTAACATTGGGCACTGCTACTTTGTTCCTATATTTGTAGGCAGACAATGCTTTTAATAGGTCGGAATGTATTGTCCATCAAGATCCTTTCGATCCTTTTTATCCTTCCCATTTACATTTATTATATTTATTTATTTATTGTTTTAATAATGTATCCAGCACACAATCAGTTGAGGTTGAGTTGTTTTTTTAAAGTGTTCATTACCCGCTGAGGGCATAAGTATACTTTGAAACTTTTGGCTCTCTTGTCAATTAAGTTAGTCTCTGGTCGGAGAGCTAGATGAAGTCCTTGCATCTGTTTATCCTTAATTTATAGGTTTCTGTTTACCATCAGGATTCAGCTTTCACCATTGCCTAGAGCATCTAGGAGCTGCTAGTTAGTTCAATAATTTAAGGTGGACATTAGTTTTAATAGTTGGTATCATTTGCTCTTTTAGTATGTTAGGGGAGTTGAAATGAACACGTGCTCCCTTTCGTGCGCTTGCGATCGGCACAAAGTGCTGATCCGCATACGCCAGAATCTTTTAATTCATTAAGTTGGTGCCGTTGAGGGTTCGATGTTGTTTATTCACTTATAGCCAGCTCTTCGGCAAGATTTGGCCAGTTATTTCATTCAGTTTTTTAATGACCCCCTTTTTTTAAAAAAAGAGGTTAGTAGTGGTAACTAATAACACACACTTCTTTTTAAGTTTGTTTTTTATGAGTTTAAAGGTCTTCTGACGTTTATAATGTATAATCTTCCCCTTTACAAAAATAAATTCCCTCGGTAATGTTTTAGTTGTCAGCTGGTGTATAAAATTTCCTTAATTCAGGCCGCTGCTATGTTACGCGTTTCCAATCTATGAAATGTTTTTTTAAGGTTCAGATTATTTTAGAGTTTTTAATAATTTTGTATGAAATCGCGTATCCATTGGATTAAATCATTAATGCAAATATATTTTTTTTGCCTCTCTCACACCCTTCCAGCTACCAAAGGTGGTATTATTTTCAGTACAACCGTATTAGCATGTTCTAATACGGATATTCCAGGTAAACTGTGGTTCACTCCTGCTCCTTAGTCTCCTTCTCTTCTGTTTGTTGACTTTTTATGGCTTTAATTCTCGTGCCACATTTATATGTGTTGTGTACTTTTGTTCATGTAGCATGATTATCACCTATAATAAGTCACTACTTCCTCTTACAATTTGGATAGTCTGCACTTGCCGGCACAATTTGGTTAGATAATTATGCTAATCTAACGTTTTTTATAAATTTCTTACTTATATTTATTGATTTTTATTAATGTTTTTATTAATGTTTTATACATGTTTTTTGGAGGATGACGTATATTGGTATAGGTTTATGAATAATAAGTTTCGTATGTTACAATTTTAAACTTGTTGTTTATTTATTTATTTATTACCTATTATACATTTATTGCGTTCCTTTATGATGTTTTATTTCATGTATTTTGTTAAATTAATTTTTTATAATTGTTGTTTTAATTTATTTATGATATGTTTTTAGCATAAGGTGAGCCAGCCCCTGAAGAAGATTTTATCGAAACACGGCCTGTGTCGGGTCAGGTCTCCCTTTATATGTTTGGATTAATAAAGGTTTGGTGAGAACTTACACCTGCTACGTTTTTGTACTGTGTTGCTGATATCTGCGTGGCAGTGTGCTGCCCTTGGTGCCCCAGTGTGCCAGCCATTCCAAAATGGCTGCTAGAAGCTATGGACAGCTGCAGCAGTCACATCAGCCTGTTTAGGACAGCGAGAGAGAAGATAATTTAGTTCTGCTCTTACTTCTGGATCAGTCTGGACCTTATGTTTAATAAATAATGTACCAGTAAAAGGTCTTTATTGTGGAGCTAATCATTCAGTGCCCAATATTCAGCAGAGGCAGTTAGCATGATTACAGTGCAAGCCGTCTCCGCTGAACACAAAACCTGGATATTCAATGCTGAGGCCACATCCAGCCACTGGCATTAAATATCCGGGTCAGCCGCACAGCCCGTAAGCTAACGGGCATCGGCGATATTGAGCCACTGCCTGGTTAGCTCCTGCAACTTAAGATAGGCATGGCAAAAGCTAGACTATCTTTACCTGTGAGTCGCTAACCAGGCAGCAGCTCAATATTGCTGCTGACCAATTAGCAACTGCTACCACCCCCAGAATGCCCCAATGCTAAGCAGTTTGCATTAAGACATATAGTGTCAGTACCTAGGGATATTCAATACCAGCAACTGCTTAGAGGCATTTACACAGTTTGGAAGTCTATAAATGCCTTTGAATATTGGGCCTTCAGTTCGTAGGCCTCAGAACTTCATCATAAGAACATAAGATATGCCATACTGGGTCAGACCAAGGTCCATCAAGCCCAGTATTCTGTTTCCAACAGTGGCCAATCTAGGTCATATGTACCTAGCAGTTTCCCCAAGGGACACAGGTTCCACAATGCTTGTATTGGTTCAAGCATTGATATCTTGGGTCCCTTCTTAATAATGGCTTATGGACCTTTCCTCCAGGAACTTGTCCAAACCTTTTTTAAACCCAGCTACACTAACAGCCTTTACTACATCCTCCGGTAACAAATTCCAGAGTTTGATTACACGTTGAGTGAAAAAATATTTTCTTTTATTAGTCTTAAATAGTTTACCCTGCAGCTTCATTGCATGTCCCCTAGTCTTTCTATATTCTGATAAGGTAAACAATCGATCTACGTTTACCCGTTCCACTCCGCTCATTAATTTATAGACTTCTATCATATCTCCCCTCAGCCGTCTCTTTTCCAGGTTAAAGAGCCCTAACCTTTTTAGCCTTTCTTCATAGGAGTATCCTTCCATCCCCTTTACCATTTTGGTGGCTCTTCTCTGAACCTTTTCTAATAACTCTATATCCTTTTTAAGATACGGCGACCAGAATTGCACACAATATTCAAGGTGCGGTCTCACCATGGAACGATATAGAGGCATTATAATATCCTTTGTTTTATTTTCCATTCCTTTCCTTATCATACCTAGCATTCTATTTGCTCTCTTGGCCGCCGCTGCACACTGGGCCGAGGGTTTTAACATGGTATCCACAATGACGCCTAAATCTTTTTCCTGGGTGGTGGTTCCTAATGTGGAACCTTGCATCGTGTAACCATAGTTTGGGTTGTTCTTCCCTAGGTGCATAACCTTGCACTTGTCCACATTAAATTTCATCTGCCATTTTGATGCCCAGTCTTCCAATTTATCAAGATCCTCTTGCAATTTTCCACAATCCTCTTGGGTTTTAACAACTTTAAATAGTTTTGTGTCATCTGCAAATTTGATAACCTCACTCGTTATTCCACTTTCCAGGTCACTATTCACCTTTCTCCATTGGGAAAATTGGCCATTTAGCCCTACTCTCTGCTTTCTATCTTTTAACCAGTTCCTGATCCACAATAGTACACTGCCTCCTATCCCATGACTCTTTAGTTTTGCCAAAAGTCTCTCATGAGGGACCTTGTCAAAGGCTTTCTGAAAGTCCAGATACACAATATCAACTGACTCACCTTTGTCCACCTGATTATTCACTCCTTCAAAAAAACATAACAGATTAGTAAGACAAGATCTTCCTTGTCTAAAGCCATGTTGGCTGTCTCTCATTAGTTCATGACTATCTACATGCTGAGTAATTTTATTCTTTATGATGGTTTCTATCATTTTTCCCGGTATTGACGTCAGGCTCACCGGTCTGTAGTTTCCCGGATCACCCCTGGAACCCTTTTTAAAAATTGGTGTTACATTGGCGATCCTCCAATCTTCAGGTATTAGAGATGATTTTAATGATAGTTCACAGATTACTAATAGCAGGTCTGCAATCTCATATTTCAGTTCTTTCAATACCCTTGGATGTATACCATCCGGCCCAGGTGATTTGCTACTCTTCAGCTTATCTAATAGTTGTAATACATCTTCTCGATGTATCGATATTTCCTTCAATTCTTCTGCACCTTTAAATACCACTTCAGTCATGGGTAACATACCTACATCTTCCTCAGTAAAGACTGAAGCAAAGAATTCATTCAGTCTCTCCGCTATCGCCTTGTCGCCTCTTAGTGCTCCTTTAACCCCTTTATCATCTAATGGACCAACTGACTCTCTCACAGGTTTTTTGCTACGAATGTACTTGAAAAAGTCTTTACTTCGCGTTTTTGCTTCTGCAGCAAGCTTCTTCTCAAATTCTCCCTTTGCCTGCCTTATCAATGCCTTGCATTTGACTTGCCAGTGCTTGTGCTGTTTCCAGGTTTCGTCGTTTGGCTCTTTTTTCCATTTCCTGAAAGATGCTTTTTTGGCAACAACAGCCTCTCTGACCTCAACTTTAAACCATGCTGGCAGTTTTTTGGACTTCTTTCCACTTTTCTTAAAGCGTGGAATACAGCTGGTCTGGGCTTCCAAGATAGTATTTTTCAACAACAGCCAAGCCTGATGTACGTCTTTAACCTTTGCAACTGCTCCTTTTAGTTTTTTCTTGACTGTTTTCCTCATTTTATCATAGTCTCCCTTTCGAAAGTTAAAAGGTAGTACTGTGGATTTCCTTACTATCCCTCCTCCACTAATTAAATCAAAGGCAATCATGCTATGATCACTATTGCCAAGTGGCCCCAACAACCTTATCTCTTGCACTAGATCTGGTGTTCCACTAAGGATTAGGTCTAATATGGCTTCCCCTCTGGTCGGTTCATGAACCAGCTGCTCGAAGAAGCAGTCATTTATTTCATCTAGGAACTTTATCTCCCTAGCATGTCCTGACGTGACACTGACCCAGTCGATACCGGGGTAGTTGAAATCACCCATTATTATTACTGTGCTGTAACTTTTGTTAGCTTCCTTGATTTCTTTGAGCATTTCATCATCCATTTGGTCATTCTGGCCAGGCGCTCGATAGTACACCCCCACTGCCATTGCCTTCCCCCCTTTTACATGGAATTTCAATCCATATAGATTCTACAGCAGATTTTGTTTCCTACAAAACTTTAATCCTTTCTGACTCAATGCCCTCTCTAATATAGAGAGCAACCCCTCCACCAATTTGATCAGCTCTATCATTACGATATAGTTTGTACCCAGGTATCACAGTGTCCCACTGGTTGTCGTCCTTCCACCATGTCTCTGATATTCCAATCATATCTAACCTTTCATTTAGTGCTATATATTCTAACTCTCCCATCTTATTTTTTAGACTTCTAGCATTTGCATACAAGCATTTTAGAGAATGTATTTTATCCATATTAATTTGTCTGTTAGATATGAGTAATTTGGGATCTTTAAGCTCTGTCTGCTCCATACTTGAGGGCATTTGGGCTACTTTACTCTTTTGTGGAACCTCTCTGCTTTTGGTAGTATCCTTCAAAGATACATTCTTTCGAACCATCTGCTCTTGGGCGACTGTCGGCTTTCCCCTAATATCTAGTTTAAAAGCTGCTCTATCTCCTTTTTAAAGGTTAATGCCAGCAGCCTGGTTCTATCCCGGTTAAGGTGAAGCCCATCCCTTCGTAAGAGCCCCTCCTTTCCCCAGAATGTTCCCCAGTTCCTAACAAATCCAAACCCCTCATCTCTGCACCATTGTCTCATCCACGCATTGAGACTCCGAAGCTCTGTCTGCCTTTTGGGTCCTGCGCGTGGAACAGGAAGCATTTCGGAGAATGCTACCCTGGAAGTTCTGGATTTCAACTTCCTACCTAAAAGCCTAAATTTAGCCTCCAGAACCTCCCTACCACATTTTCCTATGTCATTGGTACCAACATGTACCAAGACAGCAGACTCCTCCCCAGCACTATCTAAGACCTTATCTAGGTGGCGCGTGAGGTCCGCTACCTTCGCACCAGGCAGGCATGTTACCAGGAGATCCTCACGTCCACCAGCCACCCAGCTATCTACATGCCTAATGATCGAATCACCAACTATAACGGCTGTCCTAACCCTTCCCTCATGGGCACATGGCCCTGGAGAATCTTCCTTGGTGCGAGAGGGTTTTACATCACCTGGAGGACAGGTCCTAGTTACAGGATCACTTCCTGCCACACCAGGGTGATGCTCTCCTGTCACGTGACCTCTCTCCTCCATGGCAACAGGGATGCTGCCAGACTGGAGGTGGGACTTCAGGACTATATCCCTGTAGGTCTCGTCTATGTACCTCTCTGTCTGTCTTATGCTTTCCAAGTCTGCTACTTTAGCCTCTAGAGAACGGACTCGTTCCCTGAGAGCAAAGAGCTCCTTGCACCTAGTACACACGTAAGACCTCTCACCAACTGGGAGAAAATCATACATGTGACACTCAATGCAAAAGACTGGAAAGCCCCCATCCCGCTGCTGGACTGCTGTCTGCAGCTTAGTTTTAAGTTTGTGTTTAGATCTAAGTTCTTTACTCTCCTTTGTCTTCCTTAGTAGTAAATGCTGTCAGTGTTTCCAGCCCCCCCCCCCTGTGTATGCCTCTCACTATTTCTGTAGTTTTATTAGTGAACACAAGGCTCGTGCAAGAATATTGGGTGCCTTACAGCTCCCTCCTCCCCAAGTTTCTGAAAATTAAACTCAGCAGTCATCATCATCCCAAAACCACCTTTCCCACAACAATTCAGTAAAAATGCAAAATGGGACATCATGGGGTGGGGGGGGGGGGGATGATATTCAGTGGCGCCAGCTAGCCATTGCCATTGAACTTTGTACTCTGATATTCAATGCTAGGGCCATATCTAGCCACCAGCATTGAATATCCAGGTCAGCTGGATAGCACCAAAGCTTACCGGGCAGCGGCAATATACAACTGCTACTTGGTGAGCTTCAGCAGCTAGTTAGGCGAGCCTTTGAGGTGTTTAACATTTGCTCCTTAGGGATAATTGGCTAGCAGCTGAATATTGCTGCGAGCTAGCTATTCCCAGATGCCACCTCCAGTCTGCTCCCGGAACACCCCAGCACCAGCTGTCTCCCGTTGGCGCATTCAGGGGCAGCAGTCAGGGATAAAGAGTAGTTACTCACCTGTAACAGGTGTTCTCCAGAAGCAGCAGGAATCAGTCCTCACTTATGGGTGACATCGATGTCGATGGAGCCCCCATGCAGAGCAATTCCCCAGCTTTCTAAGAAAGCCTTTGGGAATACTGCGCGCATGCGCGGTTCCCTTCCCGCCTAAAGGTGCCATCTTGCTCAGTCCAATGACATAGCTAAAAAACAGCACACAAAAATGTAAAAATAAACTATGTACAACTGCAACTCCCAGGGGAGGAGGGAGGGTTGTGAGGACTGATTCCTGCTGTTCCTGGAGAACACCTGTTACAGGTGAGTAACCACTCTTTCTCCAGGACCAAGCAGGAAGTCAGTCCTCACTTATGGGACTCCCCAGCTTCAGGCTACCGAGGACCCAGAGCTGAAAAATGAGCTCCCTCTAGCCATAGCATCAGAGAAAGGATTTCACTGAAACACACCCCAACCGGTAGCCCAACCAGAGGGCTGGAGGGTCGAAGTTGCCTAAACCTCAAAGAGATTCCGGAGCACTGCCTGACCGAAAGCACTGTCCCTATGGGACTCCCTCTCAAGGCAGTAATGGGCTGCAAAAGTCTGATTTGAGGACCAAGTTGCAGCCCTGCAGATGTCTGCCAACGGTACAGAGCGGAGATGAGCCACTAAGGCAGCCATTGCCCTGACACGGTAGGCCGTGACCCAAACCTGCAAAGGAAGATCAGCTGCCCTGTAAGCCCAGGTGATACAGTCAGCCACCCAGATGGACAAGGTACGCTTGGAGACCGGTACCCCCAAGTTATTGGGGTCAAAAGATACGAAGAACTGAGTAGCCCTCCTATGCCCCTGCGTACGTTCAAGGTAGAAGGATAAGGCCCTCCTACAGTCCAAGGTATGCAGGACTGTCTCAGCCCGGCTGGCATGGGGCCTAGGGAAGAACATTGGAAGAACCACCTCCTGGTTAAGGTGGAAAGAGGAGACAACCTTAGGGAGGAACTTAGGATGAGTCCGAAGTACTACCCTGTTCCTATAGAAGCGAGTGTATGGCCTGTCACAGACCAGGGCTTGAAGTGCACTCACTTGCCTGGCCGAGGTTAGGGCCACGAGGAATAGAGTCTTCCAAGAAAGGAAGCGTAGAGGACATGTAGCCATGGGCTCAAAAGTTGGGAGAGTCAGTTGCTGCAAGACCACATTCAATTCCCACTCAGGGGTTGGTGGACGGAGAGGAGGCTTGAGCAATAGTAAGCCTCTGAGAAATCTGGACACCAAGGGGTGAACCGACAAAGAGTGTCCCTCCACCATTGAGTGGTGAGCTGCCAGAGCAGAGAGGTGGACCCGAACCGAATTGGACTTAAGGCCCTGATTGGACAAGTGCAGCAGGTACTGGAGCACTACTGGCACAGCGCAGGCGAAAGGATCCTCTTTGCACTGCTGACACCATAAGGAGAATCTCCTCCACTTCAGGGCATATGTTTTCCTGGTGGATAGCTTTCTAGAGGCCAAGACCACCTCTTCCACTTCCTGAGGCAGGCCCCAGGGAGCTAAGACTACCCTTGCAGCCTCCAGGCCATGAAACTGAGAGATTTGAGAATGGGGTGTAGAAGGGAACCCTGATCCTGAGAGAGGAGGTCGGGTTGGAACCCCAGAGGCAGTGGTGTTTCCACTGCTAGTTGAAGCAGGAGTGGGAACCAGGGCTGCCTCGGCCATCTGGGAGCTACCAGAAGGACCGAGGCCTTGTCCCTTAGAATCTTGAACAAGGTTCGGGCCACTAGAGGTGTGGGAGGAAACGCATATAGTAGGCCCTGTGACCAAGAAATCAGGAAGGCATCCGCTGCTGACCTCAGGGGATGCGGTTGCCTGGAACAGAACCTGGGTAGCTGGTGATTCAGGGGACTGGCAAAGAGATCCATGGATGGAAGTCCCCATTTCAGGAAAATCTTTTGAACCACTAACGGGTACAGCTGCCACTCGTGGGGCTGCAGAATCCTGCTCAACCTGTTTGCCAGGAAGTTCTCCTGGCCAGGAAGATAAACCGCTCTCAGACACATTTGGTGCCTGAGCGCAAAAGAACAAAGGGTCTGTGCTTCCTGACACAGGAGGTGGGACCCAGTGCCTCCCTGTTTGTTCACATAGAACATGGCCACTTGATTGTCCGTCTGAACTAGAACAGACTGATGAGTCAAAGTGTGAGAGAAAGCCTTGAGGGCTAACCGAATAGCCCGAAGTTCCAGTAGGTTGATCTGTTGCGTGGCTTCCCATGGAGACCACAGGCCTTGAGTGCAGCTCTCCTGACAGTGTGCACCCCAGCCCTGCAAGGAGGCATCTGTCGTCAGCACCACCGTGGGGACAGGCACCTGAAAAGGCACCCCCTGAAGCAAGTTGGGGGGGGGGGGGGTGTAGCCACCACTGCAGGGAATTCTGGAAGGGTTTGGACACCCTTACTTTGTCTGCTAGGCTCCCTGTGGCTTGCTTCCACTGAGTTCTGAGGCACCACTGTGCAGGCCGCATGTGGAGGCGGGCATTGGGGGTCACATGTACGGTCGATGCCATGTGGCCTAGGAGCTGCAGACAGAGCTTGGCAGAAACCTGTGGCATGCTGAGAAACCGGGATGCCAACTCCATGAGCCTGTGAGCTCTGTCCTCTGGCAAGTAAGCCTTTGCTTGCAGAGAGTCTAGACGCGCTCCTATGAACTCTAGGTTCTGGGAGGGGAGCAAAGTGGACTTTGCGAAGTTTATGACAAAGCCTAGGTCTTGAAGGAGTGACACAGTTTGGAAGGTGGCCTGCCTGGCCTCCTGGTAAGTCTGACCCCTGATGAGCCAGTCGTCCAGATAGGGGAAGACAAAAACACCTTGAGTCCTCAAGTAGGCTGCCACTACAGCAAGGCACTTTGTAAAGACTCTTGGGGCAGACGTTAGGCCAAATCCCCGCTCCCATACTAAGGCAATACTCTGTACTGGTAATGGTTTCCTCCCACCATGAACCGGAGGTACTTTCTGTGGTCTGGATGAATGAGGATGTGGGTGTACGCATCCTTTAAATCTAAGGAGCATAGCCAATCTCCCTTTATCTTTATTCGTCGCTTGATATACCGCCCAGGCAGGTGCGTCAGGGCGGTGTACAATATAATTAAACAGTAAAATCAGGAAAAGGGAAAAGAACGCCATTACTCAGACAGGACAGCGAGAGACAGAAAAGCAAGAGTGGGAGAGAGACAGGTTAGGGGAGGTACGTGTGGGAAGGCCAGTCACTCCTAAGGGTCTGGTAGATCAAAAGCCTGTTGAAAGAGGTGGGTCTTGAGTAGGGACTTAAATTGAGGGAAGGAAAGCTCGGTACGGAGGGCAGATGGGAGTGAATTCCAGAGTGCTGGAGCCAGAAAGTAAAATGCGGAGTGTCGTGTCATTTTCAAATGGGCTGAGGATGGGGAAGGGAAATAGAGACGGTAGCCATGTGCTGAACGGAGGAGGCGAGGGGAAGGTTGTAAACGGATAGAGTCGGCTAGGTACTGCGGAGAACCAGTGTGCAATGCTTTGTGAGTGAGTATGAGTATTTTGTAGTGGAAGCGAAAGTTAAGTGGGAGCCAGTGTAAGCGGAGGAGGAGAGGAGTAATGTGATCACGGGGGGAGGAGTAAGAGAGTAAACGAGTGGCTGTATTCTGAACTAGTTGAAGACGGTGAAGTTGATACTTTGGGAGACCTGCTAGAACAGTATTACAGTAATCTAATCTTGACAGAACCAGGGAAATAACTAAAGAAGTGAGAGAGGAGGAAGGGAGAAAAGGGCGAACAGCTCGAATTTGGCGGAGAAAGAAGAAAGAACGACGAATAAGTGAAGAAATGTGATGATGGAATGAAA
Source organism: Ichthyophis bannanicus (assembly GCA_033557465.1). Classification (NCBI taxonomy): domain Eukaryota; kingdom Metazoa; phylum Chordata; class Amphibia; order Gymnophiona; family Ichthyophiidae; genus Ichthyophis; species Ichthyophis bannanicus. Next base: position 1,372,035,092 of record CM066032.1, on the reverse strand, counting down.
GAGAGGAATCAAGAGTGACACCGAGATAGCGGAGGGAAGGAACTAAAGGGATAGGAGTAGAAAGAAAAAGTGGAGCGCAGGTAGGTGGGGATGCGTGAAAGGAAAGCCAAAGAGCCGCCGACTAAGCGGGGTTAACATGAAGGAAGTTAGTGGTTATCCATGTAGCGACCCGGGAGAGACAGAAGTTGAGCGCGGAAAGATCTGGTGAGAGGGAGCTAGTGTGGTGAACAAGAAGGATATCATCAGCGTAGAAATAACCGGAAATTCCTGACTGTTGGACGATAAGTGCTAAGGGGGCCAGAAAGATGTTGAAAAGGAGAAGTGCTAAAACAGAACCCTGGGGAACACCACAAAGAAGAGGTAGGGAAGGGGAAGTAGATGAGTCAGTCCTTACTGAGAATGTGCGAGAGGAGAGAAAAGAACAAAACCAGGCGAGGACAGACCCGCAGATCCCAAGGTCAGCCAGCCGAGATAGAAGGGTGCGATGGTCTACAATATCAAAAGCAGAGGAAAGATCTAAAGTCACCACAAGGGAAAGATCACCCCGATCGTGAGCCTGATGAACTTCACTGAGAAGTGAGAATGGTCTCTGTGCTGTGGCCTGTGCGAAACCCGGATTGACGTGGGTGAAGGGAGAGGGTAGAATCTAAATGGGCAGAGAGCTGAGTGAATACAAGTTTCTCCAAGGTTTTTGACAAAAAGGGAAGGTTGGATACGGGGCGCCAGTTAGCCGGTGTGGAGGGATCGAGGGAAGGATTCTTTAGAAGTGGACGGATAAGGGCATGTTTCCAGGCTGAGGGGAAAATACCGGAGGAAAGGCTATTGTTGAAGATATGAAGAACATATGGGAGCAACATGAGGGAAGAGTCGGACAGCCAAGATGAGGGGATGGGATCAAGGGGACAGGTGGTTTTATGGGAGGTAACAATGGCTTTGGAGAGTTCTGTTGAGGTAATGGGCTGAAATGTACTCCAGGTATGGGAAAAAATCCTATCCGGAGATGAGGAAGGAAGGTCTGATGAGGAGGAAGGAGGTTGGGGGGGAGGGGACAGTGGTGGAGGACACGAAGGAAAAGTACTGCGTAGAGAGGAGATTTTGCCAGAGAAGAAAGAAGCAAGTGAACTGGAATCGGGTGCATTAGGGGGGGATGGGGAGGATCGAGAGGAAGTGGAGAGTGAGGAGAGAGACCGAAGAACTCTGAATGATTGTTGCGAGGAATTGGAAGCTGCAGAAATACAATTGGAATAATAGGAATATTTAGCTTTGGCGATCATCTTACGATATAATACTTGAGCAGTCTGGAAAGTGGTGAAGGAACAAGACCAGGGTGGTACCAAGAATGGTGGAACTGAGGACGAGAAGAAGGACGAACACCAAGGGGTGCAAGGTGATCGAGTGCAGTGAGAAGGGTAGAGGACCATAGATCCACTTGAGCGTTCACTGGAAGAGAAAAGAAGGAGGAGGAGGAAAAAAGGGAGTCAGCAGGGGGAAAGTTTTGACGGGTCAAAGGGGTGATGTGGCGTTTAGGTTGCAGAGGGAGCAGAGGGGAATGGACTGGAGGTAGGGCAGAAGTGTTCCAAGAGTAAGCATCTTGAACTTCTCTTTCTCCAAGAACTTGTTGAGGTTCGTGAGGTCTAGAATAGGCCTTAGGCCCCCGGTCCTCTTCGGCACTAGAAAGTACCTGGAGTACAAACCGTGCCCCTGTAGGCGAGGAGGTACAGGCTCCACCGCCCTGTCCAGAAGCAAACCTTGAAGTTCTTGAAGCAGGAGGTCTGTGTGCAGGAGAGGCCGTAGAGGCTCCCCTGGGAAGAATGCAGGGGGTAACTGCTGGAATTGGAGCATATAGCCCTTTTGGACTATGCTTAATACCCAAGCATCCCCTGTAATGGGTGGCCACCTGTGGGCAAACAGGGATAGCCGACCTCCTATGCAGAGATGGGGCAGCAGAGGTGGAAAGGCTATGCTGTGGGAGTCAAAAACCCCCTCCCTGCTGGGTCGGAGCAGGAGCCGGAGGCTTGGGGGTCTTCTGCCTATGGGGCCCATGTCCCTGCCCCTTGGCCTGCTGCCCCTGCTGGGGAGCTGGGGAGGCCTGGTATTGAGGGAAAGGTTTGTAGGCAGGTGCCTTTCTCGGGTAAAAGGACTTTTTACCCGAGCCCTTCTTTTGGTGAGAAGGGGCAGAGGTTTTTCTGGACAGCCTTGTCTTAGTCAGGTGCTCAGATTCAAGCTCAGCCGCCTTCTCGGCCATGGGTTTGCCAAAAAGGTTGTCACCTCAGCAAGGGACATCAACCAACTTGTCCTGCACCCAGGGTTCGAGGTCCGATGACTGCACCCATGCCTGACGTTGGGCTCCGATGCCGGCTGCCGCCACACGAGCCGAAGCCTCGAAGCCATCGTAGGCTGCTCGGGACATGAACTTAGAGCAGTCCCTGATTCCTGAGGACAAAGTCTGGAACCTCTGCAAAGGTTCCCCGGAGAGACCAGCAGAGAACCCGGCAATTTCTTTCGCCAGGTCTCGTAAGTACATGCCCATGTACAGCTGGTAGGACTGGACACGGCAAGCAAGCATCGAGCCCTGGAAGCACTTTCTGCCGAAAGCATCCAGGTTCCGGGCCTCCCGGCCGGGAGGCACCACGGAGTGCATCTTCTGGCTCTTCAGACGATGCATGGCCGATTCCACCACCATGGAATGGTGTGGCAGCTGCGCCTTCTGGAATCCAGGGCTCTTATGGAGTCGATAGCTCAAGACTGGCGCCGAGGCCGGTGCCTCCCACATCCGGAAGAGGAGCCGTTCCATCATCGGAGGAACCGGCACAGTAAAGGCCTCCTTCGGAGGAGAGTCATACTGGAGGGCCTCGAGCTCCTCGGCTCGAGGCTCCTCCTCGGGGTCCGTGGGAATCGCCAATGCCTTGGCCATGTCCCAAACGAACTCCAAGAACCGGGTGTCCTCCGGGGGGGACCTACTCCGGGGCTCAGACTGCGGTGCATCCAAAGGGACGCACCGAGTCCGGAAGGTGTCGGGGGATTCCTCGTCCTCCGTCTCCCACACTGACTCATCCGAAGAGGAGTCGAGGGGCTCCGACCACGTGGGTCTCGATGGCACCCGCCCTGACGCCGAAGGCACCGGTGTCGACGCCCTCGGTTCCGAGCAGGAGGTCGAGGGTGACCTTGACCGAGGACGACCTCGAGCCTTCATGGTCTCGAGTATCGGCTCGGTCTCCGGGGTCGACTTTGACGTCGATGTCCCGGTGGTCGGGGCAGATGCACCAGCGAGGCTGGCCATCAGTACCCGCTGCTGATCCATGAAAGCAGACAGTCTGCACTCCAAGGCTGTCAGCCTGAGTCCAAGCTCAGGAGACTCACCAGCCACCGACTCGGGCCCCGGCAGCGCCGTGCCCGTCGGCTCCCTCGGAGGAGAGTCCACGAGGACTACAGGATTTACGTGCCCGACGGTCTCCGGCTCCACACGAGGCATCTTGGACGGCTTCTCCTGTTCCAAGGGCCCGGGACGGCGGTCGGGGGTCTTAGACCTGGCCCTCGAGGAACCAGGGACCTCTTCCGACGCCGCCCTCACGAGCCGTTTCTTCCTCTTGCGGTCCCAATCGGGGGACCCCCTGTCTGAGGAACCCCAGCGATGCTCAGGATCAGATTCCCGTGACGTCGAGGCCTCAGACGAGGTCCGGGCCCGGCCGGAGGCAGAATCTGAGAAAATCCTTTCTTTCTGGTGCTGACGGCTTCGAAGTGCCTTGGTGGACATTTTGCCACACGGGCCACAGATTTTTGAATCATGATCTGGGCCGGGGCACCGAAGGCAGCAGTCGTGTGGGTCGGAGAGAGACATTAGTTTCTTGCACCGATCACACTTCTTGAAACCACTGGAAGCCATCGGAGAAAAAAGGGCCACCGAGAGGTCAAAGGACTGGCTATCCAGGGAAAAAACAAAAAGGGCGCGAACACCAGCCACGAAGGGCAAAAACCGAAAAATAGAAGACGGGCTCGATACTGGTGTACCGAACCCGGCAGGAAGGGGAACTGGCGTCGAACCGGAGAAAAAAGAAGTAATCGCTGAAAAAACGTCAACTTTTCTGGGTGACACAGACAGATGTCCGAAGGGCTCCACGGAAAAAAAAAGACTGAGCCAAGATGGCACCTTTAGGCGGGAAGGGGCGCGCATGCGCGCAGTATTCCCAAAGGCTTTCTTAGAAAGCTGGGGAATTGCTCCACATGGGGGCTCCATCGACGTCGATGTCACCCATAAGTGAGGACTGACTTCCTGCTTGGTCCTGGAGAATTTACTGTACCTCCACTAACTGCATTAGTGCTGCTAATTATCCCACAGAGCACCATTTATGCAGTTCGCAGGTCTGCCACTTGCTAAATGGCTTTGAAAATGCTCTCTCACTTTTAAAAATTAAACTTTGCTTTGTTTTGTATGTATGTGTGTCATCACTACCTCAGGTAAAATAATGTGTTGATGGCTCGTTGAGGTTGTGAGTCTGTCAGGATATACAGTATTGTTTTGCTTTGACTGCTGCTTCTGTTCTTTGCTGCCCATTAGAAGTTGCTATCCTGACTGCCTAGTATTGCCTAATGGTTGCCCCCCCCCCCCCCTGCACTTCCTTCAGCCCCAGCATCAAAGGCAGCCCCAGCCCTCTCTCCTACAGCCACAGCTCTCTTTCCCCCAGGAACAGCATTAGCCTCCCCCTCCCTCCCATCCCCAGCATCTCTCTCCCTCATTCCAGTTCCAGCCCCCTTCTACGCGACACTGCGCTGCAGCAGGAGCTTGTACTGTTGTTCTTTGCTTCTTGCTCCAGCATTGTTACCAGCACTGCAGGAGAGGTCGAAAGGCAATAACAGGTACTTCCTGGAGGTGCCTGTTCTTGCCTTGCAAACCCTCAGGCGGTGCCAGTAGCAGTGCTGGAGCTGGAAGCTGAGAGCAGCAGGAGCAACAGCACAAATGGGATCCTGCATGGCAGCTCGCTCCAGTGATGTTATCGGGCTGTAGATGTTTTATTGGGATGTTACGTACTTGCATGCTCCACTCTATTCATGTGCACATCCATCGGCAAAGCATGCACCTTGATGCCAAAGCCTGCACTTTTACACCTTTTAATATTTTATAAGAGGTCATTTACAAGTATATGTGGCCATATGCACTGGAATGATTTTATAAAAATTACCTCCCATGTGTTTAAAATGAAAAATACTTGAATCTCAATGCTAGCATCTTGAAAATGCTGCACTTGGAGTACTCAGTGCTGTACTCTGAAGCACCTACATCCCAAGCACAGAAAGCCATCAGGTTTCCAGTTATTAATTGCTAATGCCACTGAAGTTTCATTCATTATCAGCTGGTAGCTCTCAATTGCCACTTAAGCAAGCAGTAGCATGACTTAAAGGTCATTTAGAAAGAAATACTGTTACAGGCGGCATGGCTCAGGAAGAAAATTCTTTGTCTCCTCCTCTATGGGTCACTTGGCTTACTATCTATCGAATAATAGGATAAAATAGAAGCTGTCATGCTCACCTTTTTGATTTTCACTGGCAATAAAAGGTTGGTTTGACAGAATATTTATTTGTATTTGGCTTTCTTTATTCTTTATCTTTATTGAAAAATTTAATATACCTCTCTTACTGGAAGGTCCAATAGTAAATAATTTGAGATTGCTGAAAGGGGGGAGGGGGAGAGGAGCAGAGGGAGAAGGCAGGTTGAAAGCAGAGCAGAATAGGTGAGTCTTTAGCCTGGTTTTAAATGTTTTATAAGAGGGCTCTGAGCGGAAGGCAGGGGGAAGCGAGTTCCAGAGTCGGGGGCTCAGGAAGAAAAAAGCAGAGGAGCGGGTGGACTCAAGACGAGCCTGGGATGGAGAGGGAAGGGACATGCGGTTAGAATGGATTGAGCTGAGGGAACGGTGAGATAAGTGAAGATGAATTAGATCTGCAAGGTAGAGAGGAGCGCTGGTATGAATGGTTTTGTGAACATATATGAGTATTTTAAATTGTGTACGATACACGATCGGAAGCCAATGTAAGTGAATCAGGATAGGGGTAATGTGATCGAATCGTGAAGCATGCATCAGAATACGTGCGGCTGTGTGATGAACTAGTTGCAGTCTTCGTAATTGTGTTTGAGGAAGGCCAGCTAATACAACATTACAGTAGATGATCAAGGTGAGTTACATTCAGGTACAGTAGGTATTTCCCTATCCCCAAAGGATTTACAATCTGTTTGTACCAGAGGCAATGGAGGGTTAAGTGGCTTGCCCAAGGCCATAAGGAGTGGGATTTGAACCCTGATCTTTCCGGTTCCAGGCTGCTGCCCTAACCACTAAACTACTCCTCCACTTACAGGAGGACAACTAAAGCATGTCAACATTGCAAAAAGTAGGACTTTTTCCCTGAAATGAAGGCATTGTACTGATGCCGGTGCTCACACCAATACTGCAGGACCCTCGATATCGAGGACTCCCCAAGCTATCGAGATGATCCTCGAGAGCTCTGAGTCTCGAGCCGATCCTCAGCAAGGGTCTTGATCCCACTCCCGTTCCTTGGGAGCGAAATCCTCCCTGGCAAGTGCTTGAGGCTCCAGTCAAGCAGTTGCCATGGGTCACTGAAGACCTGAACCGAGCCCGACGCCTTAGGTGACTACTCAGACTGGGAATCTGAGGCTTCCCTGGAGACGCATAAACACTGTGATCCCCTCAGACCCATCTCCCCCGGCATTGCGGCGCCGGTCCCCACCCGAGCACAAATCATTCCTTGAGTTTGTTCAGGACATGGCAAAAGCCTTGTCTCTCACCACGGAGTCAGAGGAGGACCCTCGCATGGAGAAGCTAGAAATCCTCCAGTATGAGGCTTCACCTAAGGAGGCCCTGACAGTCCCCCTCCCTGCCAATCTCAGGCGATCCTCCTATGGATGTGGGAGACACTGGTGTCAGTGCCAATAGTTAGCTGACACCTTGACACCATGTGCCGGGTGCAGCGGGGTTCCTGCTTTTGGAGAGCGCAACTCCCTCACAACTCTATGGTGGTAGAGTCGACCTTGCGCCTGCAGAAAAGCCCGAAGACTCACTCCTCCATGCCTCCAGGCAGGGAGTCCCACGGCCTCAACGGCCTTGGACACAAATGCTACCAGGGCTTGATGCTGAGTTGCCGAATCCAAGCCTACCAGCTGTAAATCGGCATGTATCTCCGCAACCTAGCAAAAGAACTTGCAGGTTTCTCGGCGGGTCTCAGTGGATTCCAAACCCTCACAAAGTGCATTGGGAAATGCTCGAAGTACATGTCTCGAGCCACCTACAGTGGCTTCAAGTCCAATGCGAGGGTGGCCGCCGCAGGCATATGTGCCCAACGCCAGGCCTGGTTCCAGGCATTGGACCTTGAGCGGTGGGTCCAGGAGAAACTCCTTGATGTCCACTGTCTTGGTGAAAATCTCTTCAGTAAACTGATGGAAGATAAGGTGGCGGAGATCGAAACTGAGTTCGTCATGAGGACTCAGCTCTCCAGGAAAGACCTCCACCCTTCCCATGAAGAAACATCAGGGAAGAGGCCCCCTTTTCACAGAAAAGACCAGCCTTACCAGGGCTATCCCCAATACCAGGCCCCCCAGACCCCACAGCAGGGTCACCAGGGCAAAGGAGCAGGCCAAGGCCAACGCGAGTCTAAGATCTCCAAGCCCCAAACACCAGCTCCTACCCAGGCTGGGTCGGGGCTTTGACTCCCTGAGCATAGCTTCTCCTCCTGGGGGGAGCAGCTGCCAACAGGGGGGGGGGGGGGACGGCATCTGATACACTTTTGTCCATTGGTGGCCAGCCATAACCACCGACACCTTGACCTCTAAGGTGGTCAGAGAAGGCTACCTCCTTCACTTGGACCAGATGCCTCCCCCTTTCTTACCAGGAGAGGCCCCTCGGACTCCCCTGCACCAGGGCTCTGCTACTGCAGGAACTTACAGGCATCATCAGGGACAGAACCATGGAACCAGTACCTCTCTACCTCAGCGACAAGGGGTTCTACTCCTTTAGTTTCTGGTTCCAAAATGAACAGGGGGCCTAAGGCCCATTTTGGACTTACAAAACCTGAACAAGTTCATGGTGTGGGAAACGTTCGAGATGCTCTCCCTTGGAACACTGCTGCCGTACATCCAACAGGGAGATTGGCTATGCTCCTTGGACCTAAAGGATGCTTACACTCACATCCTTATTCATCCCAGTCACAGGCAGTACTTAAGGTTCATGGTTGGGGGTGACTACTACCAGTACAGGGTACTACCCTTCGGCCTAGTCTCCACACCAAGAGTCTTCGCCAAATGCCTGGCAGTGGTTGCCACCTACCTCCGTCTTCAAGGGGCCTTCATCTTCCCATACCGGGACAACTGGCTCGTAAAGGGGGACATGGTCACCGAGGTGCAACAGGCCATGGCCCGCAACATCGTGATAAACCACCCCAAGTCTCACTTCACTCCAATGCAGAATCTGGAGTTCATAGGAGCTTGTCTGGACATTCTCTAGGCCAGGGCCTTTCTTCCCCTGGACAGGGCAGATCGCCTCAGGACTCTGGCTACTGAGGTGCAACGCCATTCTCCACCTACTGGGCCACATGGCATCCACAGTCCAGGTGGTTTCCAATGCCTGTGTCCACATGCGGGCAGCTCAGTAGTGTCTCCGCTCACAGTGGACACAAGCTACAGGTAGGCTCCGGGACAAAGAGTGTCGCATCAGCTAGCAGAGTCACTAGACTGGTGGCAAGCACACAGCGTCTGCAGGAGAGCATGCCCTTCCAGCTTCCAAATTCCCAGAGGGTCCTCACCACGGGCACATCCCTATTGGGCTGGGGTGCCCACTGTGAGGAACTACACAAGTACGGCAACTGGTCCCTAGTGGAGAGCCAGCAACAGATCAACCTGCTGGAGTTAAGGGCCATTTTCCTGGCAATCGAGGCCTTCCACCACCGCCTGCGGAACCAGTCTGTGCTAGTCCAAATGGACAACCAGGTCACAATGTTCTACCTGAACAAGCAGGGGGGTACAGGATCCCAGTGCCTCTGCCAGGAGGCAGTATCCCTCTGCTCGTACATGATCGGTCAGGGAATGCTCCTCAGGGCGGTATACCTTCCAGGCCAAGACAGTGCCCTAGTGGACAGGCTGAGCAGGGTCCTCCAGCCGCACAAAAGGCATCTAGGGTGGCACAGCAGCTCTTCCGACTCTGAGGAGCCCCAAGTCTGGATATCTTCACCATCCTGACCACAACAAAACTGGAGAAACAACAAACCGTGTGGGTAGTCCCTCTAGGGGACTTGACTGATTCAGCAATGTTAGCATACAGCTTCATTAAGAGGTTTGTTTGTTTTTTTGGTAGCCTGGATGGACAGAAGGGCCAGTGGAAAGGAACTGAACCTAAGGCCCAAAGAGGTGCCGGAAGATGGCTTGGCTGAAGTTACTATCACGTCAGGAATCTCCATCCAGACAGTAATGAGCTCTGAATGTGTGGACAGAAGACCACATTGCAGCCTGCAAATCTCCTCCATGGAGACAGAGCGCAAGTTGGCCACCAACGATGGCTCTAACATTGTGAGCCGTGACATGACCATCAAGGCTCAGGCCTGCCTGGGCATAAGCAAAAGAGATGCAGTCTGCTAGGCAAATGGACAACGTGCGTTTGGAGACAGCAGCCTCCAGCTTGCTAGGATCAAAGGAGCTAAACAACTGGGTGGACTTTTAGTGGGCCTTCATACGCTCAAGGTAGAAGGCTAAAGCTTGCTTGCAATGCAGCCTCTCTCCCCCTCCCCCCTCCCCCCCCGGTTGGCATGAGGCCTGGGGAAGCAAGTTGGCAGAATGAATGATTAATTCAGGTGGAAAGCAGAGAGCACCTTGGGCAGGAAACATGGATTCATTCTCAAGACCACCCTATTATGGTGGAACCTGGTGTATGGTGGGTGAGCCACCAGGGCTTGGAGCTCACTGACATGGCATGCCAAAGTAACCGCCACCAGGAACATGACCTTCCACGTCATAAATCTCAAGGAGCAGGAATTAAGCGGCTCAAAAGGAGCTGCCAAGAGCTGCGCAATAACTATATTGAGATCCCAAACCACCACTGGGGGCTTGAGAGTAGGCTTAGAGAGGAGCCAGCCCCGCATGAAGCAAACCACCAAGGACTGAGATGGACTTGCTTTCCGGGACACGATGGTGTAATACAAATGAATTAAAAAATTGACTATTGATCATGCTTCTCAACAGTAAGTGGGGGATATAAGAAACTGTTGAAATGGGGTATTTGAAACCATTCACATAACTACAGAGATGCCGGAAGACCAGAGAGGGAGACAATTCTCTTAGCAAATGTACAGGAGACAATTCTCCTTTTAACACATGTAAATGTAGAGGAGACAATTCTCTTTAACAGATGTACAGGAGACAGTTCTCTGTAACAGATGTACAGGAGACAATTCTCTAAACAACAATCAATTGATAACAATGCAAGCAAGATGCATATCAATTGTAATTAAGGAGCTCTGAACTTTCGAAGCCATGGGGGGTGGGGGAGGCATTCCTTTGAAGCATTCCTTTGAACACTGTCAGATACCTGGCCAGTGTCTTGACTATGTTTGATGGATAACTGCCCTTACATGTCGCCTGGTGAGAAATGGCTAGCTGTCTGCGCAACAGCTGGCTATTTGCAAACAGGATAAAAAGAGATGCCTGTTTCAGCTAGGAAGGAGCTACCAAGGGATTTCTTTCTAGGAACGGACGCGCTGCCTAGAAAACTCCTGATTGAGAAGTCTCTCTTGTCTGGTTGAATCAGGGATCCATTCAATCGAAGTGGGACAGGAGATGAAGTTCAGAACTCTTTTGGTGAAGTATTATTCTTCTGTAATTAGCTTTCCAGTTATTATTTTCTTGTATAATTAAGTGCTTAGGTAGATATATGAATTACTTGCCTTTCTAAATAAGTATGAATTAAGAAGTTAAATAAGTGAAATTCAAGTTAACCCTGCTTTGTATTATAAATAAAAGTGCTTGTCTTCATTAACAAGGTGTGTTAGCCTTTGTTGTAGTAAGACAGATGGTAGGCTCCATTTACACTCAGATGGATTCTGACAGAATTGGACTTAAGACCCGAGAGGTACAGGAGGTACTCGAGCAACTTGTCAGCAGCGCAGGAGAAGGGATCCAGAGCCCTGTCAGGGCACCAAGAGGAGAACCTCCGCCATTTAAATGCATAGGATCTGTGCATGGAATCTGTATAAGAAGCCAGTAGGACTTCCTTGACATTCTCAGACAAGTTGAGCTCCGAGAGGACTACCCGCTCAATATCCAGGCTGTGAGGGCCAGGGATAGGATGTCGGGATGTAGCAAGCGGCTTCTGCCGAGAGAGTTGAAGCAGCAGGGGGAACCATAGCTGCTTGGGCCTTTGGAGAGATGAGGATCATCATGCCCCTATCTGCCTAAAGCTTCAGCAGGGTTTTCGCCACTAGCAGAATCGGAGGATATGCATAAAGTATGTCCACTCTCCAGTGGAGGAGGAAGGCATCTGGCACCAGCCAACCGCTGGAATCCACCAGAGAGCAAAACTGGTCCACCTGTGTGTTGCGTGGAGTGGCAAACAGATCTATGGTGAGAGTACCCAACTCCCAAAAGACCTGACCCATAATTTCACTGTTGAGGATCCACTCATGCAGCTGGAGGACATGATTTAGCTGGTCCACCAGGGAATTGAGTTCCCTGGGCAGATAAGTTGCCCTCAGTTCCATACCGTGGGCAATGGCGAACTTCCACAAGTGAACTGCTTCCAAGCACAGGCAGTACAAACCTATGCTGCCCTACTTGTTGACGTTCTACATAGCCACCTGGTTGTCTGTCTGGATCAGCACCACTTGGTTGGCCAACTGCACCTGGAATGCCCAGAGGACATTTGCAATCGCCTGCACTTCCAAAAAGTTGATCTGGTGAAGACACTCCTGTTCGGACCACTGGCCCTGCATGCATAGGCCGTCCAGATGAACTCCTCAGCCCAACTTAGATGCATCCATTGTCAGTGTCCTCTGGAGGGGCAGCACCTGGAATGGGAGTCTCCTGAGCAGGTTCTGTGGTTCCACTCACCAGCACAGAGACTGGGCTAGAGGCATGGTGACTGCCACCCGGTCTTGCAGGCGGCCAGTGGCTTGCTTCCACTGCATACTCAGCATCCATTGAGCTTGCATCATGGACAGGCAAGCCAGAGGAGCGACATGGACCATTGAGGCCATGTGGCCGGGACTTTCAGCATCCCCCGGGCTGTTGTGTCACATTTCTGCTGGACATCACCGACTATTTTTGTCAGATTCTGCAGGCGATACATTTGGAGAAAAGCCCAAGCCTGAGTGGTGTCAACAAGGGTGCCTATGAACTCCAGCTGCTGCGAGGGCTGGAGACGAGATTTGGGATAATTGATCACAAACCCCAACTGCTCAAGTACTTGGATGGTCAGGTGAGCTGACTTCCGAATGCCTTCTGGAGTAGAGCTCTTTATGAGCCAGTCATCCAGGTAGGGGAAGATGAAGACCCCCAGGGCCTAAAGATAGATGGCTACCACCACGAGGCATTTCGTGACAATTCGGGGTGCTGATGCCAGTCCAAAGGGGAGTACTCAGTAATAGAAATGATGATTCCCTAGAACAACCTGAGATATCTTCTGTGAGCAGGATAGATCTGTATGTCAGTATATGCATCCTTGAGATCCAGGGAGCATAGCCAATCATCCTTCTGTAGGTAAGGGGTCTGAGTCCCCAGCAAGATCATCTTGAACTTTTCTCGCATCACGTAGGTGTTGAGGTCTCAGAGGTCCAGGAGGGGCCAAAACCCTTCCATCTTCTTGGGGACCAGGAAGTACCTGGAGTAGAATCCCCAACCAACCTGAGCCAATGGCACTGGCTCAATGGCGAGCTTGGTGAGGAGAGTGGAGACTTCCTCCTCCAGCAAGTCGCAATGTAGTAGGTCCAGGGGATACTCCCTCTGGGGGGAAGGTGCTGCATATATCCGCTTTGAACTATCTTCAGTACCCACATGTCCAAGGTGATGAGAGGCCATCTGTGGGTAAAATGGATGAGCCGCCTCTCCACCGGAGAGTGTACCCCTTCGAGCACTGGCAGATTGGCTATGCACCGCAGGAACCAGTCAAAATCCCACCCTAGGTGCTGCAGGGTGGGTAAGGCCTTCTGAGGCTTCTCCCATCTCTGCTCCTTTCCCTTACCTCCTCATTCAACCTCCAACTTTGCTCTACTTTCACTCACCAACATGGCTACTGCCTCGACCTTGTCTTCTTCTCTAATTGCTTACCCTCAAACTTCTGTACCTCAATTCTTCCCTTATCTGACCATCACCTTATAAGCTTCACTCTTCATCACCCACCTCCTCAATCTCGCTCAGTCTCCTCCAACCTCTTTGAAATCTTCATACTATTAACCCATCAGCTCTCTCCACTACTGTCTCATCACCTCTTTCCTCCACATCATCTGAGGCTGTTGATGAGGCAGAAGCTTCCTATAATGCTGCACTCTCATCTGCTCTGGATGTTCTTGCTTCATCCATGCCATGTCCTGTGAGGCGTACTCTTACCTCAGTCCTGGCTGTCTGACTTATCTGAGTGCATCTGGCTCAAATCCCATACCCTTGAGGACTTTCTACACTTCAAATTCATGCTTGCCTCTTTCCAGTCAGCCACAGCACTCACCAAACAAGACTAATATGTCCACCTAACTCTCTTGCCTCTGACCTTTGCTGTGTCTTTACAACTCTCATCTCTCTCCTCAAGATGACTACCTCCAACCCCTCCTTCCCTTTCTGCTCAAACTTTGGCTGACTATTTCCATGACAAAGTCCACACGATTATTCTCCAGGTCCCCATGAGGTCAACTCTATCCCCTCTTCCCCCGCTTCACTCCCAACTCCTCCCCTCTGCCACCCTTTCTTCTTTTTCTAGGATCTCTGAGGAGGAAATCATACATTTTCTTTCCTCCTCCAAACTCATTACCTGCTCCTCTGATCCTATTCCCATGCTCCTCCTAAACTCAATCTCCTCCACTGTCATCCCTTCCATCTCTCATAATCTCAACCTCTCGCTCTCCACTGCAACTGTTCCTGCAGCCTTCAAGCATGCTGTGGTCACACCTCTCCTCAAGAAACCCTCACTGGACCCTACCTGTCCTTCTAATTATCGACCCATCTCCCTGTTTCCCTTCATTTCTAAACTACTTGAATGTGCGGTTCACCACCATTGCCTTGACTTTCTCTCCTCTCAAGCCCTTCTGGATCCACTGCAATCTGGTTTTCATCCTTTACATTCTTCTGAAATGGCTCTTGCCAAAGTTTCCAGTGTTTCTGGCAAAATCAAAGGGCCTTTACTCGTCCTTCTTGACCTTTCTGCTGCTTTTGACACTGTTGACTATTGTGACGCGCCCCGGTCGCACAGCACCCCCTGGTGGCGGCGTAGTGGTTCCACCGAAGAGCTGGGACCGGGGGTCACCAAGAGGTTTGTGATCAGGGTTGGCCGGGTGCGAGGGTCAAGGGCCAGAGCCTTGTGCCAGCCTCGTTGCCAACTCCCAAAGAGACTACAGTCTTACACGAAAGTGGAGGGAAAAGAAAAAGGCTTTATTTTCCCCTTTTAGCACTAAGGGTTCATAACATAGGATAAACACTCCGGTACGTAGCAAAACAAGTCTTTACAGCAGATTCTGAAAGTAAGAGATGGAATAACCAAAAACTGTTAACTTCACAGTGTCAAAAACATCCAATAGCAAATTACTTCATTCACTCAATGAGCTCTGGAACGCTTCTATATCACTTCCAGCACAGTATATACATTCCATAGGACTATCAATGTCCTCCTGTACAGATTCCACCTGCATGGCCTCCTCTGACTGCTCTGAGGGATCAAGGTAAGTGTTCTTCATGTGAGTTCGTCTCACTGCTTCCCAAGGCTTGGCAGTTTGTTTGGGCCCTCGGTTCAGCGTGGTGGAATACCAAAATGGCATTTCTTGCTCTAGAGGTCTAAAAACATTCTCTCTATAATGTTTTCCTCTAAAAGTTCTTTTCTTGCTCAAACTATCTTTTAACTTTTGCTTTGGCTCTTGTTTTAGATAAGGAGAACCACCTTCCCAGGATTCTTCTCTTAGCTTGACTTCAGGCACACAATAACAAAGGTTAAAAGCTTTACCTTTAGGTTTCCGTTTGGTTCTCTGGGGTGAGGCTGGAGGCCTACCTTGGCTGCTGCCTTCAGTATCAGTGCTCTCAGGTATATTCCTCCTGCTCTCCCAGTCTTTCCTCCTCTGGCCTTTGAGGCCTGTTCTCTTGTGGGCTTCAGGGCCCGGTCTGGCTTGGCTTCGGCCTTCTCAGCCTATCCTCTCTCTTACAGGACTGGTTCTCCTTTCCCAGCCTGTCCTTTTACTCAGGCTTGCTTGCGGCCTAGATCCCACTCTTGGGCTAGTACCTTCATAGCATCTCTTTGGTCCTTCTCTGGAACACGCATTCGCTTGGTCTCTCCCAACTGGTGAGGGTGATCTTTCCACAGCTCCCTGAGTAGTAGCTCTCCAAGCAGACGAGGTTTTAGCAGCTGAGCTTCTTGCAGGTAAGCTCCTAGCAGATAAGCTTCCTCCTGACTCTTGCTTGCTTCCTCTTAAATGTGAGCTTTTGGAACATGAGTCCTGCCCACTAGGGCGTGGTTCTGTGGTCTCTGTCCTAACTCTCCTGCTCCCTCTAGGTGAATCCTCTGGAAATTGCAGGCAATTTTTTTTCTTTCAGACTTCAAAACTATTTTTCTCTCCAGAAGAGGGTCCGCTGTATCACACTATCCCCTTCTCATCAATACTTTGTCTTCGCTTGGTTTTAAGGGTTCTGTGCTATCCTGGTTCTCTTCTTATCTCTCCCATCATACTTTCAGAGTTTGTGCTTGTGAATCCTCCTCTACTACTATCCCGCTATCAGTTGGTGAACCCCAAGGGTCTGTCTTGGGCCCACTCCTTTTATCTTTTTATATCCATTCTCTTGGGGCACTCAACTCCTCCTATGGTTTTCAGTACCATCTTTACACTGATGACTCTCAGATCTACCTCTCTACACCTGAAATCTCTTCAGCAATCCAGGCCAGGATCTCTGCCTGCCTATCTGACATTGCTACCTGGATGTCTCACCACCATTTGAAATTGAATAGGGCCAAAACTGAGCTTCTTATGTTTGCCCCTAAACCCACATCCCCTCTTCCTCTTTTCTCAATCTCTGTGGATAACACTCTACTACTCCCTGTTTCCTCAGTTTGCAATCTTGCGGTCATCTTTGACTCCTTCCTCTCCTTCTCCACACACATCCAACTGATAGCTAAAACCAGTTATTTCTTTCTCTATAACATCAGCAAAATTGCCCCTTCCATTCTGAACACACTACTAAGATGCTTATCAATGCTTTAGTCACTTCCCTTCTAGACTATTGCAACCTCCTTCTTGCTGGTCTCCCTCCGAATCATCTCTCTCCCCTTCAATCTGTTCAAAACTTGGCTGCACAGCTAATCTTCTGCCAACCTCGAGATGCTTATATAACCCCTCTTCTCAAGTCTCTTTATTGGCTCCCTATCCTTTCCATATCCAGCTCAAACTTCTCCTACTGACCTATAAGTGCCCTCATTCTGTGGCTCCTCACTATCTTTCCTCTCCCTGCACCCCTCTTCGGGAACTCCGCTCTACTGGCAGATCACTTCTATCTGTGCCCTTTTCTACTGCCCACTCCAGACTTTGATCATTTCACTTTGCTGCTCCTTATGCCTGAAACAAACTGAGTCTGTACGGCAGGCTTCATCTCCTGCTTTCAAATCTAGGTGAAAACTTTCCTCTTCGAGGCTGCTTTTGGATCCTGATCCGCTTAGTCTTCTACATGTTTCCTTACCATTCCCCTAGATGTATCCTTGTCCTCAGCTGTAGTGTTGTCTGTCTTGACTAGATTGTAAGCTCTGATGAGTAGGGACCATCTTTTACATGTGTCTGTACAGCACTATGTACACCTTATAGCGCTATACAATTGATCAGTAGTATTAGTAGTAGTATTAGAGGAGCATGTGCCTTGGGCTGAAAGCTCCGAGGATTCTGGTAGTACTGGCGCTTCGCTGGTAATAAGTCTTTTTGCCTGATGATACTTCTGTGAGGGATCCATGGTCCTCATCGAGAGCCTGGAGAGGGTGACATGCTCCTTTCTTGATCTCTCCAGCCTTGTCCTCTACCAGCTTCCCAAAGAGGTTTTCCCTCCTGCAGGGTATGTCCACCAGCTTATCCTGGACCCATTGTTCCAAGTCCGATGATTACAGCCAGGCAAGCTGGAATGCCCCGATGCCCACAGCTGCAACCCTGCTGGCTGATTTAAAGGCATCATAGGTTGCTTGGACCATGAAAGGAGTCTAGACTCTCAGAGGGGATGTGTAAACCGAAGTTGGCCAGGTCCAGTATGATATCTTTGAGGAACATGCTCATGTACAGCTGGCCACCAGCATGGAGCCCTGGAAGCAAGCTCATGTACAGCTGGCCACCAGCATGGAGCCCTGGAAGCATCGCCTTCCAAAGGAGTCCAGGGTTCTCACCTCCCTACCTGGTGGCAACAAGGAATGGGTCTTGTTGCTCTTGATCCTCTTCATGACTAATTTCACCTCCATGGATTTGTGTGGATGCTGAGGTTTCTTGAAGCCCGAGATCTTCTGCACCTGGTACATCGAGTCCAGCCATTAGCTGATCACTGACACTGTGAGGGGGTTCTCCCACATCCTTAGGAGCAGCCTTTTCAGGATACAATGCACGGGCACCATCACCGCCTTCTTGAGGGCTGAGGGATATTGGAGAATTTCCAGCTTCTCTGCCCTGGGCTCGTCCTCAGACTCCAAGGAGAATGGTATAGCCTTGGCCATATCCCTCACAAAGTCCTGGAAGGACATGTCCTCCAGGGGTGACTTCCACCACTCATACGGAGGTGAGGGGTCTGACGGAAGGTCTAATGATCACCAGTTAGACACCACCTATTCCTCCTCAGTCTCCCAGCCATTGGAGTTTGACTGCGAGAGGAAGTCAAAATAGCACTGAGCCTCCTCTTCGCATGGTCACCCACCATGCGGCAAGGCAGGGCACTGGTGAGACAGACAGTGCATCGAATGCATCCATGGCTGCATCAGCGCATTGGTCCCTGATACACTGGAGAGGGAGATTACTGTGGAAACCGGTGTCAATTTCAATCTTCAACCTGAAGTGTCTGCCTTGGCAGACAGTCCATAGGTCTCGAGAATCGGCTGGATGAACTGCGTTGGTGATGCCTAGAACACCGAAGGGCCTGCTTGCTGCTTGGCCAGTATTGCTATCATATGGGCCCTGAGGGCTCAAAGGCATTCCTCCAGTACTGCCATCTCTGAAGGCATCAGGGTCAGAATTATAACTTTGGCCACCGACTCTGACATGCCATAGGGAACTCCATGATGGTGGGGGACATCGGGAGATACCTAGTGGCCCTCTAGGGCCTTGAGAGCCAACTCCTCCCACCAGGGCACCTTAACAGGCCACTCCCAGCTGTCACTCTCAATGTCACGTCAAGAAGGGTTCCGGTGACAATGCACGTGGGTTGGGGCCCGGTGCTTGGACACTCCTTCGACATTGAGGAGTCCATCCTCGGTTCCAGGTGGAGAACATAAGAACATAAGAACATAAGATATGCCATACTGGGTCAGACCAAGGTCCATCAAGCCCAGTACTCTGTTTCCAACAGTGGCCAATCTAGGTCATACGTACCTAGCAGTTTCCCCAAGGGACACAGGTTCCATAATGCTTGTATTGGTTCAAGCATTGATATCCTGGGTCCCTTCTTAATAATGGTTTATGGACCTTTCCTCCAGGAACTTGTCCAAACCTTTTTTAAACCCAGCTACACTAACAGCCTTTACTACATCCTCCGGTAACAAATTCCAGAGTTTGATTACACGTTGAGTGAAAAAATATTTTCTTTTATTAGTCTTAAATAGTTTACCCTGTAGCTTCATTGCATGTCCCCTAGTCTTTCTATATTCTGATAAGGTAAACAATCGATCTACGTTTACCCGTTCCACTCCGTTCATTAATTTATAGACTTCTATCATATCTCCCCTCAGCCGTCTCTTTTCCAGGTTAAAGAGCCCCAACCTTTTTAGCCTTTCTTCATAGGAGTATCCTTCCATCCCCTTTACCATTTTGGTGGCTCTTCTCTGAACCTTTTCTAAAATCGCTATATCCTTTTTAAGATACGGCGACCAGAATTGCACACAATATTCAAGGTGCGGTCTCACCATGGAACGATATAGAGGCATTGTAATATCTTTTGTTTTATTTTCCATTCCTTTCCTTATCATACCTAGCATTCTATTTGCTCTCTTGGCCGCCGCTGCACACTGGGCCGAGGGTTTTAACATGGTATCCACAATGACGCCTAAATCTTTTTCCTGGGTGGTGGTTCCTAATGTGGAACCTTGCATCGTGTAACCATAGTTTGGGTTGTTCTTCCCTAACCTTGCACTTGTCCACATTAAATTTCATCTGCCATTTTGATGTCCAATCTTCCAATTCATCAAGATCCTCTTGCAATTTTCCACAATCCTCTTGGGTTTTAACAACTTTAAATAGTTTTGTGTCATCTGCAAATTTGATAACCTCACTTGTTATTCCCCTTTCCAGGTCATTTATGAATATGTCAAAAAGCAGCGGACCCAGCACAGATCCCTGGGGTATACCACTATTCACCTTTCTCCATTGGGAAAATTGGCCATTTAGCCCTACCCTCTGCTTTCTATCTTTTAACCAGTTCCTGATCCACAATAGTACACTGCCTCCTATCCCATGACTCTTTAGTTTTGCCAAAAGTCTCTGATGAGGGACCTTGTCAAAGGCTTTCTGAAAGTCCAGATACACAATATCAACCGACTCACCTTTGTCCACCTGATTATTCACTCCTTCAAAGAAACATAACAGATTAGTAAGACAAGATCTTCCTTGTCTAAAGCCATGTTGGCTGTCTCCCATTAGGTCATGACTATCTACATGCTGAGTAATTTTATTCTTTATGATGGTTTCTACCATTTTTCCCGGTACTGATATCAGGCTCACCGGTCTGTAGTTTCCCGGATCACCCCTGGAACCCTTTTTAAAAATTGGTGTTACATTGGCGATCCTCCAATCTTCAGGTATTAGAGATGATTTTAATGATAGTTCACAGATTACTAATAGCAGGTCTGCAATCTCGTATTTCAGTTCTTTCAACACCCTTGGATGTATACCATCCGGCCCAGGTGATTTGCTACTCTTCAGTTTATCTAATAGTTGTAATACATCTTCCCGATGTATCGATATTTCCTTCAATTTTTCCGCACCTTTAAATACCACTTCAGTCATGGGTAACATCCCTACATCTTCCTCAGTAAAAACTGAAGCAAAGAATTCATTCAATCTCTCCGCTATCGCCTTGTCGCCTCTTAGTGCTCCTTTAACCCCTTTATCATGTAATAGACCAACTGACTCTCTCACAGGTTTTTTGTTACGAATGTACTTGAAAAGGTCTTTACTTCACGTTTTTGCTTCCATAGCAAGCTTCTTCTCAAATTCTCCCTTTGCCTGCCTTATCAATGCCTTGCATTTGACTTGCCAGTGCTTGTGCTGTTTCCAGGTTTCGTTGTTTGGCTGTTTTTTGCATTTCCTGAAAGATGCTTTTTTGGCAACAACAGCCTCTCTGACCTCACCTTTAAACCATGCTGGCAGTTTTTTGGACTTCCTTCCACTTTTCTTCCAAGTGGGCTTCCAAGATAGTATTTTTCAACAACAGCCAAGCCTGATGTATGTCTTTAACCTTTGAAACTGCTCCTTTTAGTTTTTTCTTAACTGTTTTCCTCATTTTATCATAGTCTCCCTTTCGAAAGTTAAAAGGTAGTACTGTGGATTTCCTTACTATCCCTCCTCCACTAATTAAATCAAAGGCGATCATGCTATGATCACTATTGCCAAGAGGCCCCAATACCCTTATCTCTTGCACTAGATCTGGTATTCCACTAAGGACTAGGTCTAATATGGCTTCCCCTCTGGTCGGTTCATGAACCAGCTGCTCCAAGAAGCAGTCATTTATTTCATCTAGGAACTTTATCTCCCTAGCATGTCCTGACGTGACACTGACCCAGTCGATACCGGGGTAATTGAAATCACCCATTATTATTACTGCGCTGTAACTTTTGTTAGCTTCCTTGATTTCTTTGAGCATTTCATCATCCATTTGGTCATTCTGGCCAGGTGCTCAATAGTACACCCCCACTGCCATTGCCTTCCCCCTTTTATATGGAATTTCAATCCATATAGATTCTACAGCAGATTTTGTTTCCTGCAAAACTTTAATCCTTTCTGAGTCAATGCCCTCTCTAACATAGAGCGCAACCCCTCCACCAATTTGATCAGCTCTATCATTACGATATAGTTTGTACCCAGGTATCACAGTGTCCGTCCCACTGGTTGTCCTCCTTCCACCATGTCTCTGATATTCCAATCATATCTAACCTTTCATCTAGTGCTATATATTCTAACTCTCCCATCTTATTCTTTAGACTTCTAGCATTTGCATACAAGCATTTTAGAGAATGTATTTTATTCATGTTAATTTGGCTATTGTTAGACATGGGTAAATTGGGATCTTTAAGCTCTGTCTGCTCCATACTTGAGGGTATTTGGGCTACTTTACTCTTTTGTGGAACCTCTCTGCTTTTGGTAGTATCCTTCAAGGATACATTCTTCTGAACCATCCGCTCTTGGGTGACTGTCGGCTTTCCCCTAATATCTAGTTTAAAAGCTGCTCTATCTCCTTTTTAAAGGTTAATGCCAGCAGCCTGGTTCCATCCCGGTTAAGGTGAAGCCCATCCCTTCGGAAGAGCCCCTCCTTTCCCCAGAATGTTCCCCAGTTCCTAACAAATCCAAAACCGTCATCTCTGCACCATTGTCTCATCCACGCATTGAGACTCCGGAGCTCTGCCTGCCTTTTGGGTCCTGCGCGTGGAACAGGAAGCATTTCGGAGAATGCTACCATGGAAGTTCTGGATTTCAACTTCCTACCTAAAAGCCTAAATTTTGCATCCAGAACCTCCCTACCACATTTTCCTATGTCATTGGTACCGACATGTACCAAGACAGCAGACTCCTCCCCAGCACTATCTAAGACCTTATCTAGGTGGCGCGTGAGGTCCGCTACCTTCGCACCAGGCAGGCATGTTACCAGGCGATCCTTACGTCCACCAGCCACCCAGCTATCTACTTGCCTAATGATCGAATCACCAACTGTAACGGCTGTCCTAACCCTTCCCTCATGGGCACATGGCCCTAGAGAAACTTCATCAGTGCGAGAGGGTTTTACATCACCTGGAGGACAGGTCCTAGTTACAGGATCACTTCCTGCCACACCAGAGTGATGCTCTCCTGTCACGTGACCTCTCTCCTCCATGGCAACAGGGGTGCTGCCAGACTGGAGGTGGGACTTCAGGACTATATCCCTGTAGGTCTCGTCTATGTACCTCTCTGTCTGTCTTATGTTTTCCAAGTCTGCTAGTTTAGCCTCTAGAGAATGGACTTGTTCCCTGAGAGCAAAGAGCTCCTTGCACCTAGTGCACACGTAAGACCTCTCACCAACTGGGAGAAAATCATACATGTGACACTCAATGCAAAAGACTGGAAAGCCCCCATCCCACTGCTGGACTGCTGTCTGCATCTTAGTTTTAAGTTTGTG
This sequence comes from Ichthyophis bannanicus, assembly GCA_033557465.1. Lineage (NCBI taxonomy): Eukaryota > Metazoa > Chordata > Amphibia > Gymnophiona > Ichthyophiidae > Ichthyophis > Ichthyophis bannanicus. The sequence goes on along the minus strand of CM066032.1, from coordinate 1,372,012,324 downwards.
TGATGGAAAGTCTCCATTCCGGGCCACTGCAGCCACATGGTTCCGAGTGTGCTCAAGCACCCTTCAATGACAATGTCTCCACGGAACCTCACAAGGACATCGATGCCGATGCTGAATCCAACGGCCTGAAGAGAGACTCCCTCTGTTCCTCTTGGCCCTTCAGGCCCCGTCTCATCATCTGCAGGCACAGATTGCAAGACACAGGCTGGTGATCAGGGCCAAGGCATTGAAGGCACCAATTGTGGTGGTCGGTGACTGATAAGGTCCATCCACACTTGGTGCACTTCTTGAATCCGCTGGCTGGCTTGGACATGTCTGGGAGCACAGCCACTGCTAAGTCAAAGAGCTCAATGGTGCAAGCAGTGAGAAAAATGCAAAAGGAAAGTAAAAATAAAAATAAGCGTCGGCACAAGAGCAGACACTACCGCAACAGGCGGAAAGACAAGAAAAGCTATTTATACTGTTTTCTTTGAAAAGAAACAATCCACAAGGCGGCAAAAAAGCAAAGATTTTCCGAGGAAGCAGGAACACATCCTAGGGGCTCTGTGGAAAAAGAAGACTGGAGAAGAAGCTGGCACCACTGCAGGCGGGAAGGCAGGTGCGCATGCACAGTGGAGCCTCCTAAAGAATTCCAATGGAAGCTGGGGAGCATTTACATGTGGGGCTCCATCAGGGATGTCACGCATATGTGAGGACAAACTTCCTGCTTGTCCACAAAGAAATGGCCAAGGCGTTGAGTATCGGGGTGTAGCGTTCAGCAGTGACAACTAGCCACTGAATATCAGGGCCGTACTTTGAGGATAGCATTCAAGGAATCTTGTCCGCATTGCAGAACCATTGCATGTAAAGCATAGTTACTCACCTGTAATGTGTTCTCCAGGGACAGCAGGAATCAGTCCTCACTTATGGGTGACGTCGGCGCCGACGGAGCCCCATGCGGAGCAAATCCCCAGCTTGCAAAGAAAGCCTTTGGGAATTGCTACCATGCATGTGCAGTCCCCTTCCCGCCCAAGGGTGCCATCTTGCTCAGTCAGATGACCTAGCTAAAAAGATGGCAAAAAACCAATGAAATGAAGGACTGCAACTCCAAGGGGAGGAGGGAGGGTAGTGAGGACTGATTCCTGCTGTCCCTGGAGAACACCTGTTACAGGTCAGTAACTACGCTTTCTCCAGGAACAAGCAGGAAGTCAGTCCTCACTTATAGGACTCCCCAGCTACAGGCTACCTGGAACCCATAGCCAAAAAAGGCTCCCTCAGGAGAGCCGCAAGCAGCCACAAGGACAACCCTAACAAGGGAGTGACACTCCGGTAGCCTGAACACAGAGAGGGTCAGAGGGTAGGAGTTGCCTAGACTCAAATAAATTCTGGAGTACCGCTTGGCCAAAGGCACTGTCCCATCGGGACTCCCTCTTCAGGCAGTAATGAGCTGCGAAGGTCTGCCCCAAAGACCAGGTGGCAGCCCGGCAATGTCCGCCAATGGAACAGAGCAGAAGTGAGTCACTGAAGCCGCCATGGCCCTGACCCTATGAGCCATAACCCGGCCCTTCAGCGGGAGACCTGCTGCCTCATAAGCCTGGGCAATACAGTCCGCCACCCAGGTGGACAGCGTATGCTTCGTCACAGATGTCCCCAGCTTACTGAGGTCGTAGGAAACAAAGAGCTGAGAAGCTCTCCTGTGACCTTGCATACGCTGAATGTAGAAGCCCAGGCCCTCTTACAATCCAGGGTATGGAGGACCGCCTCCGCCCGACTGGCATGCGGTCTTGGGAAGAAGGTGGAAAGCACCACCTCCTGATTGAGGTAAAAAGGAGAAACCACCTTCAGAAGGAACTTGGGATGCGTCCGGAGCACCACCCTATTCTGGTAAAATCTGGTATAAGGCCTGCCGACTACGAGGGCCTGGATCTTATTGACCCTGTGGGCAGAGGTGAGCGCCACCAAGAACACCACTTTCCAGGACAGCTAACAAAGATGGCACGTGGCCATCGGCTCAAAGGGCGGCCGGGTGAGCTGTCCCAGGACAACGTTAAGATCCTGCTCGGCCGCCAGGGGATGTATCGGAGGCTTTAACAGAAGCAAGCCTTTCAAGAACCTGGACACCACTGGGTGAGCAGAGAGAGGCCTATCGTCTACGAGAAAGTGGTTTGCCTCCAGGGCACTGAGATGCACCCTGACAGAGTTAGACTTAAGGCCCTGCTCAGAGAGATAGAGCAGGTACTGCAGGACCATCACAACTGGACAGGAGAATGGATCCATCCTCCGCCCAGTACACCAAATAGCAAATCTGCACCACTTGAAGGCATAGGTCCATCTAGTAGACAGCTTACAAGAAGCCAGCAAGACCTCCTCAACTTCCTTTGGGAGCAAAAGTGGAGCAAGAGTCATCCTCTCAGCAGCCACGCTGTCAGCCATAGAGATTGAAGGTTGGGATGTAGGAGAGAGCACCCCTCCTGGGAAAGGAGCCATGGGGACGAGCCCAAGGGAATGGGGGCCTCCACCGACAGCTGCAGGAGAAGCGTGAACCACAGTTGCCTGGGCCACCGTGGCACTATGAGGATGACCATAACTCTGTCGTGAAGAATCTTGAACAGAGTCCAGGCGACCAGAGGTGTTGGCGGAAATGCGTACAGAAACCCCACCGACCATGAGACTAGAAAGGCATCGGCGGCCACTCTGATCGGGTGCGGTTGCCTTGAGCAAAAAATGGGGTAACTGGTGGTTGTCTGGACTGGCAAACAAGTCCAACACTGGCCTCCCCCAGGTCTTAAAAAGCTGGTGGGCCACCTCCTGATTGAGTTGCTACTCGTGCAGTCGAAGGATCCTGCTGAGCCTGTCGGCCAGCCAGTTGTCCTGGCCGGGCAGGTACACCGCTTTCAGAAGAATCCCCTGTTGGATTGCAAAGGAGCACAAGCTTAGGGCTTCCTGACATAGGATGTGAGAACCCGTACCCCCTTGTTTGTTCACGTAGAACATGGCCACCTGGTTGTCCATTTGGACTAGGACAGCTCTGTGGCTCAGGTAGGGTTTGAAGACTGCGAGGAGGAGGCGAATGGCAGACAGCTCCAAGTTGATCTGCTGTGTGCTCTCCTCTCGGGACCATACTCCCTGAGTACGGTACCCCTGACAAAGCTCCCCAACCCAGTAAGGAGGCATCTGTGGTGATGGTCCTTGAGTGGGGAGAGGTCTGAAAGGGTATGCCCGCTCCCAGATGATGGGGGGAGAGCCACCATGTCATGGATCACACCAGGGCTCTGGTGATCTTGATCCTGTCCCTGAGGTGTCCCAAGGCCTAGGACCACTGGTCTCTAAGGCACCACTGCGCAGTTTGCATGTGGAGGCAGGCATTTGGGGTTACATGAACCGTGGAGGCCATGTGGTCCAGAAGACTCAGCAACTGTCTTGCTGGCACTGAGAGACTGTGACTTACCTGGCCTGCCAGGGCCAAGAGTCGCTCTGCCCTGTCTGTGGGCAAAAAGGCCTTCGACTGAATGGTGTCGAGCCTTGCCCCAATGAATTCGAGCTCCTGGGATGGTTCCAGATGAGACTTGGGGTAGTTGATTACAAACCCCAAGTGCTGCAGGATCTGGATGGTACGGGCTGTGGCCTGTCGCACTTCATTGACTGAAGTGCCCCTGATGAGCCAATCGTCCAGATAGGGGAAGACGAAAACTCCTTGAAGCCTGATAAAGGCCACGACCACCGCCAGTCACTTTGTGAATACCTTGGAAGCCGAGGCAAGGTCAAAGGGAAGTACTCTGTACTGATAGTGGTTTCCTCCCACCACAAAGCGGAGGTATTGCCTGTGGCTGGGGTGGATCATAATATGCGTGTAGGCATCCTTCAGATCTAAGGAGCATAGCCAGTCTCGCTGGCAGAGGTAAGGCAGCAAGATTCCAAGGGAGAGCATCTTGAACTTCTCCCATACCAGGAACTTGATGAGATTGTGCAGGTCTAGGATGGGTCTGAAGCTTCCTCTTCTCCGGAAGGACTGGGGTTTCTAGACCCACAGGTGCTCCTTGTGGTCTTGGGCAAGCCACTTAACCCTCCATAAGCCCATGTTCCCTGTAAAATAGTTATCTCCAAGTTATAATGCCCTGTTCAATGTAATTTCAGTTTGTTCAATGTAAACCGCACTGATGAAGAATAGCGCGGTATATAAGAGAATGTAAATAAATAAATAAATAAATTTGGTACCAGAAAGTACGTGGAGTAGAAACCTCTGCCCTGAAGGTGGTAGGGCACCGGTTCCACCGCCTGATCCTCGAGAAAGAGTAGTTACTCACCTGTAACAGGTGTTCTCGAGGAGCAGCAGGAATCAGTCCTCACATATGGGTGACATCGACGTCGATGGAGCCCCTGCGGAGCATTTCCGCAGCTTTCTATGAAAGACTTTGGGAATACTGCACGCATCCGCGGTCCCCTTCCCGCCTAAAGGTGCCATCTTGCTCAGTCAAATGACATAGCTAAAACACAGCACACAAAATGTAAAAATAAACTATGTACAACTGCAACTCCCAGGGGAGGAGGGAGGGTTATGAGGACTGATTCCTGCTGCTCCTGGAGAACACCTGTTACAGGTGAGTAACTACTCTTTCTCCAGGACCAAGCAGGAAGTCAGTCCTCACATATGGGTGACTCCCTAGCTCTGGGCTACCAGGAACCCAGGCTGAACAAGAGAAATCCCTCTAGTCCCAGCATCAAAGAAAGGCTTTGCACTGAAAGAACCTCCACCGGTAGCCCAACGGAGGGCTGGAGGGTAGGAGTTGCCTAAACCTCAAAGAGATTCCGGAGTACTGCCTGGCCAAAAGCACTGTCCCTACGGGACTCCCTCTCCAGGCAGTAATGGGCCGCAAATGTCTGGCTTGAGGACCAAGTTGCAGCCCTGCAGATGTCTGCCAACGGTACAGAGCGGAGATGAGCTACTGAGGCAGCCATAGCCCTTACACGGTGGGCCGTGACCCGACCCTGCAAGGGAAGGTCAGCCGCCCTGTAAGCCCAGGTGATACAGTCAGCCACCCATATGGACAAGGTACGCTTGGACACAGCTAACCCCAGATTATTAGGGTCAAAAGATATGAAGAGCTGAGTAGCCCTTCTATGCCCCTGCGTATGGTCAAGGGAGAAGGATAAGGCCCTCCTACAGTCCAGGGTATGCAGGACCGCTTCAGCCTGGCTTGCATGAGGCCTAGGGAAGAATGTTGGAAGAACCACCTCCTGGTTGAGGTGGAAAGAGGAGACAACTTTTGGGAGGAACTTTGGATGAGTCCTAAGGACTACCCTGTTCCTATAGAAGCGGGTGTAAGGCCTGTCACAGACCAGGGCCTGAAGCTCACTTACTCGTCTGGCCGAGGTTAAGGCTACCAGGAAGAGTGTCTTCCAGGAAAGGAAGCATAGAGGACAAGTAGCCATTGGCTCAAAAGGTGGTCGAGTTAGTTGTTGCAAGACCACATTCAACTCCCACTCAGGGGCTGGAGGACGGACAGGAGGCTTGAGCAAGAGCAAACCCCTGAGGAACCGGGACACCAAGGGGTGAACCGACAGAGAGTGTCCCTCCACCAGAGAGTGGTGAGCTGCCAGAGCTGAGAGGTGGACCCGAACAGAATTGGACTTAAGGCCCTGATTGGACAAGTGCAGCAGGTACTGAAGCACTACTGGTACAGCACAGGAGAAAGGATCTTCTGTACGCAGCTGACACCACACAGAAAATCTTTTCCATTTCAGGGCATAGGTTTTTCTAATGGACTGCTTTCTAGAGGCCAGGACGACCTCTTCAACTTCTGGAGGTAGGCCCCAAGGAGCCAAAACAACCCTTGCAGCCTCCAGGCCATCAAATTGAGAGATTTGAGATTTGGGTGCAGAAGAGAGCCTTGATCCTGAGAGAGAAGGTCAGGCTGCAACCCTAGAGGCAGTGGAGGGTCCACTGCCAGTTGAAGCAGAAGTGGAAACCAAAGTTGCCTCGGCGACCTGGGAGCTACAAGCAGTACCGAGGCCTTGTCCTCTAGAACCTTGAACAGGGTTTGGGCCACCAGAGGCGTGGGAGGAAACGCATAGAGGAGGCCCTGAAACCAGGAAATCAGAAAAGCATCCGCTGCCCACCTCATGGGATGCGGGTGCCTGGAGCAGTACTTGGGCAGTTGCCTGTTCAGAGGACTCAATATATACTGAAAAATACACCCCAGAAAAATCAATCCCAACTGTCCAAAAATATACTTTGATTTCAAACACAGCCCATATTTATCGGAACTGTACCCTACCTATTTCCCAAAAAATACCATACACTCTAGTATGTGAATTTGAAGCCTATACCTTATTACCAATTTTTGTCGGATCACTCACCGTGAACAGGAACTTTCCTGCTCTCGAAGTGAGTCCTCCTTTTTATTCAATTTAAAATGACCAAAGGCCATAAAAACAGAACCGGCAGCACCATTCAGCTGTCTACTCTGTATATGATAACTCAACAGCCCAACCGACACCACATCCATTCCACTCATCTGAAAGAACAACAATGGATTTTTCGCTTACGGTCGTTAACCCCTGCAGGCATGAACAGTGAGATTGATTGGTGGAGCCTACATCTTTGATTGGTGGATATCGTATCAGCATGTGATGTTACTGATTTCCTGACGTCTTGCTCAGCTGTGATTTAAATGGAACTGGACTGGAGCAAGGTTCATTCGCCTGAGGAAGAGCTGAGAAGCCACACGGCTTGAAACACTGATTGGTGTAGCGTGGACTTTGCGCTGGATTGATTCCTGACCTTGCCTTTGGAGTGAAAAGACTATCTTGCACTACGAAAGGAAGATCTAATTTCTACTAACCACGGAAGAATTTTCCTATTTAAGTTAAGTGGAATGGATGTGGTGTCGGTTGGGACTGTTGAGTTATCATATACAGAGTAGACAGCTGAATGGTGCTGCCGGTTCTGTTTTTATGGCCTTTGGTCATTTTAAATTGAATAAAAAGGAGGACTCACTTCGAGAGCAGGAAAGTTCCTGTTCACGGTGAGTGATCCGACAAAAATTGGTAATAAGGTATAGGCTTCAAATTCACATACTAGAGTGTAAGATATTTTTTGGGAAATAGGTAGGGTACAGTTCCGATAAATATGGGCTGTGTTCGAAATCAAAGTATATTGTTCAGAGGACTGGCAAAGAGATCTATGGATGGAAGTCCCCATTTCAGGAAAATCTTCTGAACCACTAATGGGTGGAGTTGCCATTCGTGGGGCTGCAGGACTCTGCTCAACCGGTCTGCCAGGCAGTTCTCCTGGCCAGGGAGGTAAACAGCTTTGAAAAGCATGTTGTGCTTGAGCGCAAACAAGCAAAGGTCCTGTGCCTCCTGACAAAGGAGCCTGGACCCAGTGCCCCCCTGCTTGTTCACATAAGACATGGCTACTTGGTTGTCCGTCTGTACTAAGACAGACTGGTGAGCCAGGTTGTGAGAGAAAGTCTTGAGGGCTAAGCGAATAGCCCAGAGTTCTAGTAGGTTGATCTGTTGCATGGCCTCCCAGGGAGACCACAGGCCCTGGGTGCACCTGCCCAGACAGTGTGCTTCCCAGCCCTGCAGGGAGGCATCGGTGGTCAACACCACTGTGAACCCAGGTATCTGAAAAGGCACCCCTTGCAGAAAGTTGGGGGGGGGGGGTGCAGCCACCAGTGTAGGGAGTTCAGGAATGGTCTGGACACCCTTACTCTGTCTCTGAGGCTCCCTGTGGCCTGTGTCCACTGAGTTCTGAGGCACCACTGTGCAGGCCTCATATGGAGCCGGGCATTGGGAGTCACATGTACTGTCGAAGCCATGTGGCCGAGAAGCTTCAGCCAGAGCCTGGCAGAAACCAGTGACCTGCTTAGAAACCAGTTTGCCAAGTCTATCAGTCTTTGGGCTCTGTACTCTGGCAAGAAATCCTTTGCCTGCAGAGAGTCCAGCCTCACCCCTATGAACTCCAAGTTTTGGGAGGGGAGCAAAGTGGACTTTGCGAAGTTTATGACAAACCCCAGGTGTTGAAGTAGAGAAATAGCGTGGAGGGTGGCTTGCCTGGCCTACTGGCACGTCTGACCCCTGATGAGCCAGTCATCCAGGTAGGGGAAGACAAAGATACCCTGATTTCTCAGGTAGGCTGCCACCACCGCCAGACATTTGGTAAAGACCCTGGGGGCGGAGGTGAGGCCGAAAGGCAGCACTCTGTACTGATAATGGTTTCCTCCCACAATGAACCTGAGGTACTTTCTGTGGTCTGGATGAATGAGGATGTGAGTGTACGCATCCTTTAGATCTAAGGAGCATAGCCAATCTCCCCGCTGGAGGTAGGGCAGAAGTGTTCCAAGAGTAAGCATCTTGAACTTTTCTTTCTCTAGGAACTTGTTGAGGTTTCTGAGGTCGAGAATAGGCCTGAGGCCGCCGGTTCTTTTTGGTACTAGAAAGTACCTGGAGTAGAACCCGTGACCTTGAAGGTGGGGAGGTACAGGCTCCACCGCCTTGTCTTGCAACAGACTCTGAAGCTCTTGAAGGAGGAGGTCTGTGTGGAGAGGAGGCCTTGGAGGCTCTCCAGGGAAGAAAGGAGGAGGCAGCTGATGGAAATGAAGCATATAGCCCGAGTGGACTATGCTCAGGACCCAACTGTCTCCTGTAATGGGTGGCCACCTGTGGGCAAACAGGGTTAGTCGACCTCCTGTGCAGGGATGGGATAGCAGAGACGGAGAGGCTATGCCTTGGGAGTCAAAAACCCCCACCCTGCTGAGTGGGAGCAGGGGCCTGAGGCTTGGGGGCCTTCTGCCTACGGGGCCCATGTCCCTGCCCCTTGGCCTGATGACCCTGTGGGGGAGCTGGGGAGGCCTGGTAAGGTGGGAACTGTTTGTAGGCAGTTACCTTCCTCGAGTAAAACGACTTCTTACCCGAGCCCTTCTTTTTATTAGAAGGGGCAGAAGTCTTTCTAGACAGCCTTGTCTTTGTGAGGTGCTCGGTCTCGAGCTGTGCAGCCTTCTCGGCCATGGGCTTGCCAAAAAGGTTTTCACCTCGGCAAGGGACATCGACCAACTTGTCTTGAACCCATGGCTCGAGATCCGATGACTGCAGCCATGCCTGGCGTCGAGCAGCGATGCCGGCTGCTGCAACATGGGCCAAGGTCTCGAAGGCTGTGCGGGACATGAACTTAGAGCATTCCCAGATCCCCGAGGACAAGGACTTGAACCTCTGCAAAGGTTCCCTGGAGAGACCAGCAGAGAACCCGGCAAGCTCCTTTGCCAGGTCCCGCAAGTACATGCCCATGTACAGCTGGTAAGGCTGGACAAGGCAAGCAAGCATCGAGCCCTGGAAGCACTTTCTACCAAACGCATCCAGGTTCCGGGCCTCCCTGCCAGGGGGCACCGCGGAGTGCATCTTCTGACTTTTCAGACGATGCATGGCCGATTCCACCACCATGGAATGGTGTGGTAGCTGTGCCTTTTGAAAACCAGGGCTCTTCCGGAGTCGATAGATGGAATCGACAGATGGAATCGACCCGCATGCTCAGAGCCGGTGTCTCCCACATCTGGAAGAGGAGCTGTTCCAGCATCGGAGGAACCGGCACAGTAAAGGCCTCCTTCAGAGGAGAGTCATACTGGAGGGCCTCGAGCTCTTCGGCTCGAGGCTCCTCCTCGGGGTCCGCGGGGATCGCCAAAGCAGTGGCCATATCCCGAACGAACTCCGAGAACCGGGTATCCTCCGGAGGAGATCTACTCTGGAGCTCAGACTGCAGTGAGTCCGATGGGACGCACCGAGTCTTGAAGGTATCAGGGGACTCCTCGTCCTCCGTCTCCCAGGCGGACTCGTCCGAAGAGGAGTTGGGCTCCGACCACACGGGGCCCAGCAGCACCCGCCCCAACGCCGAAGGCACCGGCGTCGACGCCCTCAGTCCTGACCGGGAGGTCGAGGGTGACCGTGACCGAGGACGACCTCGAGCCTTCATGGTCTCAAGTATCGTCTTGGTCTCCGGGGTCGACTTCGACGTCGATGTCCCGGTGGTCGGGGCAGATGCGCCAGCAAGGCTGGCCATCAGCACCTGCTGCTGATCCATGAAGGCAGACAGTCTGCACTCCAAGGCTGTCAGCCTGAGACCCAGCTCAGGAGACTCAGCAGCCACCGACTCGGGCCCCGGCGGCGCCGGGCCTGATGTCGGCTCCCTGGGAGGAGAGTCCTCGAGGACAACAGGACTTATGTGTCCAGCAGACTCCGGCTCCACACGAGGCACTTTTGATGGCTTCTCCTGTTCCACGGGCCCGGGACGGCGGTCAGGGGTCCGAGACCTGGCCCTCGAGGTGCCAGGGACCTCCTCCGACGCCGCCCTCATGAGCCGCTTCTTCCTCTTTCGCTCCCACTCGGGGGACCCCCTGTCCGAGGAACCCCGACGATGCTCGGGGTCAGACTCCCGAGACGTCGAGGCCTCAGATGAGGTCCGGGCCCGGCCGGAGGCCGAATCAGAAAAAAGCCTTTCCTTTTGATGCTGGCGACTTCGAAGTGCCTTAGTATTTTCCAGACAGTCCACAGATCTTAGGATCATGATCCGGACCGAGGAACCGAAGGCAGCAGTCGTGTGTGTCGATGAGAGACATTAGTTTCTTGCACCGATCACACTTTTTAAAACCACTGGAAGCCATCGGGGAAAAAAGAGCCCCCGCGAGGTCAAAGGACTGGCCTTCTAGGGAAAAAGAAAAAAAGGGCGCAAACGCCAGCCACTAAGGGCAAAAACCCAAAAAATGAGAACGGGCTCGATACTGGTGTACCGAACCCGGCGGGAAGGGGAACTGGCGTCGAACTGGCAAAAAACCGCGATGGAATTGCAGGAAATAGTGAGAAAAATCTAACTGTTTTCCGGGTGAACTAGGACAAGCATCCGATGGGCTCCACGGAAAAAGAGAGACTGAGCAAGATGGCACCTTTAGGCGGGAAGGGGACCGCGCATGCGTGCAGTATTCCCAAAGGCTTTCATAGAAAGCTGGGGAAATGCTCCGCAGGGGCTCCATCGACGTCGATGTCACCCATATGTGAGGACTGACTTCCTGCTTGGTCCTGGATAAGACCTGAACTCCTTCAAAAGAAGGTTCTGGTGAAGGGGAGACCTGAAGGGCTCTCCTGGAAATTATTGTGGAAGCACCTGGGCTAGACATAGAAGGTAACCTTTCTTGACCACCTATAATGCCCAAGAATCGGTGGTGATGACTGTCCACATGTGGGCAAACAAGGCTAGCTGACCTCCTCTGGACTGCCTGGCTCCGGCTGGAAGAAGGGCCATGCTGTGGGAGTCAAAAAACCCCACCAGGCTGGGCTGGAGCCGGGGCCTGGGGTTTGGGGACCTTCTGCTTATGTGGGCCATGCCCCTGTTGGGGAGCTGGGGAGACCTGATAAGAGGGGTAATTTCGGTAAGCAGCTCCCTTCCTCGGATAACTGCAGCCAAGCTTGGCGGCATGCACCGATGCCCACTGCGGCTACTCAAGCCGCCGACTCAAAACCGTCATAGGCCGCCTGAGACATAAACTTGGAGTACTCACAGACGGCTTTGGACAGGCCCTTGAAGCGCTGTAAAGGCTCCTCGGAGAGACCAGCCGAGAACCCGGCGATCTCCTTTGCCAGGACTCTTCAGTCGACGCATGGCCGATTTCACGACTATGGAGTTGTGCGGCAGTTGTGATTTCTGGAATCCAGGGCTTCGACGGACCCAATACATTGAGTCGAGCCGTTTGCTGATCACCGGCATCGACACCAGTGTCTCCCACATGCAGAGCATGAGTCGTTCTAGGATCGAAGGAACAGGTACCGTGAGGGTCTTCCGAGGCGGAGCCTCATACTGGAGGATCTTGAGCTCATCGGCTTGAGGCTTCTCCTCAGACTCCATGGGGAAAACCAAAGCCTTGGCCATATCCTGCACGAAGTCCAGGAACCACATATCCTCCGGTGGGGACATTCTCTGAGGATCGGATACCGGGGAATCAGACAGGACGTCCCTATGCCTGCGGGTATCCGGGGACTCCTCGTCCTCCGTCTCTCAAGCTGAGGCCTTCGAGGCGGCCTCAAGGGGCTCTGCAGGCATTGAGGGTCTCGGTGCCTTCCGCCCCGAAGCCAGCAGGCTCGGCGGCGACAACCTTGGTCCCAAACGGGAGGCAAAGGGTGACCTTGGCTGAGGATTGACTCGAGCCCGAAAGGCTTCGAGGATCGGCTTGGCCTCCGGGATCAACTTGGATGTCGAGGGCCTGGTGGTCGGGGCAGAGGAACCAGATATGCCAGACATCAGTGCCCGCTGCTCTGCGATGAAGTCAGTAAAACTGCACTCCAAAGCCGCCATCTGGACACGAATCTGGGAGGCTCCGCAGCCTCTGGCTCGGGTGCCGACTCAATCGGCCCTGACGCCGGCTCCTCCGGAGTGGAGTCCTCAACAAGAATGATCTCATAATTGCCTAGACAGGTCTGGATCTCGCCGAGGAACTTTAGCAGGCCGCTCCCTCTCCGACGACCCAGGCAGGCGTTCGGGGCTCCATGACTGGCCCCGAGAAGGCCTGATGCCAGAGCCATCCAGAGACACCGCCTTCGAGGATTTCTTCGTCCTCTTGTGCTCCTGCGAAGGGGACCCCCCTTTTTCTGAGGAACCTCGACAATGCTTGGGCTCAGAGTGTTCTCCCGAGACGTCTCGGCCTCAGACGAGGTCGCTCTCGGAGGTACGGGGGACTCAGTGAAAATTTTTTCGTGCTGCTGCTGGCAGCTCCTCAGGGCGTTAGAGGACATCCTCTTACACGGGCCACAGACCGTCGGGTCATGATCTGGTCCAAGGCAACGGAGGTAGCAGTCGTGAGTATTGGTGAGGGACATGATTTTCCCACACCGATCACACTTCTTAAAACCACTGGTAGCCATTGGGGGAAAAAGGACCCCGGCGAGGTCAAAGACTCTGCAGGCTGCCAGCGAGGAAAAGAGGGACACAAAGGTCACAAAAGCACATCAGGGACAAAAAGTTAAAGAAGTGGAAAAAAAGAACCCGGCTTGATACCAGAGTACCGAAGCCGGAGGCGGGAAGGATACCGTGTCGACCGGCAAAGAAAAACGGAGAAAATAAGTACTTTTTACGGGACACAGAGAACTACGTCTGAAGGGCTCCGCTGAAAAAAGGAGACTGAGCAAGATGGCACCCTTGGACAGGAAGGGGACCGCGCATGCATGGTAGCAGTTCCCAAAGGCTTTCTTTGAAAGCTGAGTATTTGCCCTGCATGGGGCTCCATCGGCGCCAACATCACCCATAAGTGAGGACTGATTTCCTGCTTGTTCCTGGAGAATACATCAGATCCTGTAGTTCCAAGCCAAAGTCATAAGAACATAAGAAAGACCATACTGGGTCAGACCAAGATCCATCAAGCCCAGTATCCTGTTTCCAACAGTGGCCAATCCAGGTCACAAGTACCTAGCAGTTTCCCAAAAAGATACACAGATTCCATAGTACTTGTATTGGGGCAAGCAGTGGGATTACCTGGGTCCTATCTTTAATAATGGTTTATGGACCTTTCCTCCAGGTACTTGTCCAAACCTTTTTTAAACCCAGCTACACTAACAGCTTTTACCACATCCTCTGGTAACGAATTCCAGAGTTTGATTACGCATTGAGTGAAAAAATTATTATTAGTCTTAAATGGGTCACACTGTGGCTTCATTGCATGTTCAATTGCCTTTCCACTTTTTGATGCCGTAAAGAATCAATCTACGTTTACCCGTTCCACTCCATTCACTAATTTATAGATCTCTATCATATCTCCCCTCAGCCGTCTCTTTTCCAGGTTGAAAAGCCCTAATCTTTTAAGCCTCTCCTTATAGGGGGTATCCTTCCATCCCCTTTACCATTTTGGTGGCTCTTCTCTGTACCTGTTCTAATTCCGCTATATCCTTTTTAAGATACGGTGACCAGAACTGCACACAATATTCAAGGTGCAGTCGCAACATGGAACGATACAGAGGCATTATAATATCATTTGTTTTATTCTTCATTCCTTTCCTTATGATTGCTAGCATTTTATTTGTCTTCTTGGCCACTGCTGCACACTGGGTGGAGGGTTTCAACGTGTTATCCACAGTGACGCCTAAAATGTTTTCCTGGGTGGTGGTTTTTAATGTAGAAGCTTGCATTGTGTAACCATAATTTAGGTTTTTCTTTCTTAGGTGCATAACTTTGCACTTGTCCACATTAAATATCATTTGACATCCAGTCTTCCAATTTTTCAAGGTCCTCTTGCAATTTTGCACAATCCTCTTGAGTTTTAACAACTTCAAATAATTTTGTGTTATCTGCAAATTTGATTACCTCACTTGTTCCCATTTCCAGGTTATTTACGAATATGTTAAAAAGCAGTGGACCCAGCACAGATCCCTGGGGTACTCCACTATTCACTTTTCTCCATTGGGAAAATTGGCCATTCAGCCCTATCCTCTGCTTTCTATCTTTTAACCAGTTCCTGATCCACAATAGTACACACACTACCTCCTATCCCATGACTTTTTAATTTTGTCAAGAGTCTCTCATGAGGGACCTTGTCAAAGGCTTTCTGAAAATCCAGATCCACTATATCGACCGACTCATCTTTGTCTACTTGTTTATTCATGTCTGTGATGGAGATAACATGATAAGCATGGCATGATAAATCTTTTGATGGGCCCTAGGCAAATAGTTATGTTGGGCCCTCCCATTGTAATATAAATACATTATAAAACAGCCACATGGTTTTAATTGCAGAGGAAACCTGGCAGAGGAAGCAGCAGGTGATGTGCATTATGCACAATTGCCTGCTGCCAAATGGAGAACAATGCACAGGTGGTAGGGATGCAAGACATACTGTAATTCTGCAGGCAGTTGCGGCTCTGATCCTTCCCTCCTCCCCCACTCTTCTTTCTGCCCGCAGCTGACTTACAAGGGCAAAAATCTGTCTTCAGAGCCACTGAGTTACAAATATGAGATGGCCCCTAGGTGCATGCCTGGTTTGCGTGTGCCTTAGTCTTACCTTAGTGGTAAGCATGTCACCTTTCAAACAGCCACCCAAATAAGTTCCTTTAGTTCAGAGTTCCAGCCTTATGTGCTAATGGGTGCTCAACATCATTAGAAATAATTTTTCAGGAAGAGATGAGAGGTATTTGCCTTGCTCTTTGCTGCATTATTCACGGAGGAATCTATGAGCACTCTCTAAGGTGAAGACTGGTGACATCATCCAAGAGAGGGCTTTTAAAAGCAGCAGCTCTACTGTGTCAACTTTAGGAGTTGAGGGTACTTGCCTTGCCGTTTGCTACATTATGAGTGAGGGACACTGCGGAATCCACAGGCGCTTTCTGAAGTGTGGATTGTGATGCCATCCAAGAGGGGATCTTTAAAGGCAGTGGCCCTACCTCAGGACAGGGCCACATGCCCAAAGGAGAGTGGCCAAAGGAGAACGCCACTTTGGAACCCCTTCAGAACAAGGAGCAATAAACTATTTCCCTGTTGTAAGGAAAAGGAAGGGTTTTCAATTTGTAAAGATGAAGACAGCAAAAGTAAGGGGGATCCTATGGATCACCATGTAAGGTTGTTGGTGAGAAGAGATGCTTCTATTGCATCTTTGAGTACTGGGTCTCCCATTGCAAACACCATAAGTTTGGTGGTTGGACTCCACCCTCCCAACCCAATGGTGGTAAACTGATGGCTGAAGAAGATTCCCAAATTTAGTGGGAGCAACTATCTGAGCCTTTTGTTGCCTCTGGGGTGGAGCAGTTACAGCCAACTTCCCTCATGATGGCTAGGATGGATACAGGGACGGTCCAAGGGTGATGTGGGGCCATGTGTGGAGACTCCCTGTGGGGCCTTATTTGCATAAATATCTGCATACCCACTGGGCCTCATTTGCATAAATTTAATTATTTTATTTTAAAATTTTATATGCTGCCCATCTAACATTTTAGGCGACTTTCAAAGGACTCCTTCACAAACCTCTTTTTTGTCCCAGCAATGACATAAGGGCAGGTTTACTAAACAGTAATGTGAGTTAAATGCCACCCATAGAAAGTAATAAACGCTGCTTCACTTAGCACAAGTTAACATTTGTGAATGTGTATTAACTTTTAGTAAACATGCCTCTTAATGAATGTCTGAATACCATTTAAATGCATAATGAGGATAAAGAAAGGCTACCATATTTCTACATTACTACCTTCCAGTGACAACTGCCAGGTTCATTAGAAAGTACTACAAAACTATGTTCATGTAGAACACATAGCAAACCTGCCATATCATAGCTCATACAACACCATACCCTACTTATCAAAAGATAGCACTGCAAATATTAAACCAATATATCTCCTACTAGGAAAAGAGAACAAGTGGGACTGCTACAAAGAAACTACACAAACAGAAATACCACAGCTCAGTCACACACGCAAAACATAGGCAGACCATCACCAAATACAGAACAAAGGATCACAATTGAGAAATATGAAGACTCTAATTAAACTGGGAACCCCAAAAGCCAAACTTGGCATGTACAACACTGGAGAAATAAAACTATAAATTAATTTCCTCTTGTACTGAAAAAAACACAAAGACATCAGTGAAGCACATTTCCCAGAGTTGACATATTTCCAGTTAATAAATTCAAAATTAAATGTTGTTTCTACCTTTTTTTGGGCATTTTATTTTTCAGCCACAATTACCCCAGTCACTTTCTTCTGCTGTCTGTGGCTTCTGCTGTCCATTTGTACTTTCTTTTTTCTTTTAATTTTTTCCATTCTCTCTCTACATTTGCCTCTAACATATTGATCTTTCCCCTTTTGCTCTTTCCTCCATTTCTTTCTTTACTCCTTTTTCATCCACTCAAATTTCATCCCTCCATCCTCAATCCCCTATTGACTGTTCACTTATCAACTTTCCATCTGCTCTTCTAACCTCCAGCCCAGCCTGTCTTCCCAGAAATCCCATTTCCCATCTCACTCCTTCGCTAGCCTTATTCCCTTCTTTCACTCACTCCCCATTACCATATATCTATATGCTCTGTAATCACCACTCTCCTCTCATTCATCTCTTTGCCAACTTCCCATGGTTTCTCTCACATAGTTCCACTATGCCCACCATCTCCCCTCTTTCTCTGATCACCCCAATCCTCTCACCCTTCCCCTTTACCCTCAAAGTCCAGCATCTTCCTCTTCCACTTCCCCAGCCCTTTTTTCTTTCCCCCAACCCATAGACCAATGGCTTTCTACACCCTTCCCCCTCTCCCCCTCCAGTAGTCCAGCATCTCTCCTATCTCCTCTTCCAGCCCAACATTTTCTCTCTTCCCCTGTTCCTCCCCATGTCCAATCCAATATATCCCTCCTCTCTCATAACCAAAAATCTCCCTCTCTTTCTCCATATCCCCCTCAATCCTGTATATCCCCTATCTCTTTTTCTTTGCCCCTCTCCTCTTTCCCTCCATGACAAAAATATTGTGCGGCACCATCTCTGGTGTCTTCTTTTTTCTACAAGTCAGGGGCAGAAAGATCGCAGAGCACCATCCCCATCTTAATCTTTCTTTCTCTGAGTCAGCATGTGGCAGCCAGTGCTGCCTATAGCATTCACTTCCATTGTACAGTTCAATGGCTCCCTGCACTGGAAGTGAATGCTGCAGGCAGCACTGCCTACTGTTGCTGATTCAGAGAAAGAAAGATGAAACAGAGGATGGTGCTGCACAATGCCGCACTCTTTCTGCTGCTAGAGCTGCATGTACAGTGCATTGCACCGGCCTCTTGATCTGCCGCCTCAGTCACCCCTTACTATCCCAGTGCCCAGTCAATAAGAGTCTATCTTCTTTTCTCCCACCAAATTTTAGAGTCTCCACCTAAGTCCCAATCCTCGCCCATCTCCATGTCACTAGTAATCTACCCTCCTGCCTCCTACATCCCTTCCCCACACCCACCCAGCTACTTCCTTCTCCAATTTTCATTGACCTTGCCATTCCTCCTTTTTACCCCAGCATCTATTATGCCCCTCCCTCTCACCTTTCCTTCTGTATGACCTTGTTTCTTCCCTCTCACACAAAATATCTGTCCCCTTCTCCATCCTCACTCCCCGATTCTGCCTCTTTCTCCACCCTGATCCCAGCCCTAGCATCGCCCCTTTCCAGTCCTCCCCAGCATCAGCTCCCTTCTAGTCCCAGTTCCTCCCAGCTTTCTCTCTTTTCTAGTTCTATCCCCTCCCAACATCAGTTCCCTTCCAGTCCCAGCACCTCCCAGCATGAGTTCCTTTCCAGTCCCTTTCCTTCCCCAGCATCATTTCTTCTAGTTCCAGCCCCCCCCCCCCAGCATTAGTCCTCCTCCAGTATCATCTCTCTTCCAGTCCTAGCCCCCCATCCTCCAGCATCAGCCCATTTCCAGTCCTAGCTCCCCAACAGTCCATTTCCAGTGCTAATGTAACCCAAGGTGTAAAAATATTAAATGCATATCAAGGTTTGTGTAAAAAAAATTAAATGCATATTTATCGCGGTCTGTGGCATTAGAAGAAAAGGGAGAACAGGCAGCATCAGGGCTGCACTAGAGAGCCATGACAAATAAGTTTATTTTTAAAAGAAAATGCAGCTGTGGTTTTCCACGGATGTTGAAGCAGGGCTGGAGAGCTTCGGACTGCAATCGGGCTTTCAGCATCCATGAGGGGCTGGATTGCAGCCCTGGGCAGCAGTGGCAGCATTAAAAAAAAAAGAACAGTGAAGCCGCAGATTGCGGCTGATTGGAGCCATGGAGTTGGGCTCAGGCAGCATGTAGGGTCATGGCAGGCATTGGGAAGAGCCATAGTCACCGTGGATGCTCTCCTGTAAGGCCCACGGTGCCTATGGCTGCTCCAGGGTCCCGGAACATTGCAGGGATTGCAGCAGCAGTGCCCGGGAGCAGCCACAAGCACCATGGCAGCTGCGGTGATTGCAGCTCTCCTCAACGCCTGCCATGACCCCACATGCTGCCTGAGCCTAACCCTGCAGCTCTACTCAGCCGCAATTATGTGGCTTCATTTTTTTTTTTTTTTTTTTTAACTCTGCTGCCGCTGTCCACGGCTACAATCAGGCCCACCATGGTTGCTGACAGCCTTGATTGCAGCCTAAAGCTGTCCTACTACTCTGTCTCAAAAACTGTGGAAAGGGAGACAAAAAAAATTGCACCTGTGGCTGTGAAGATGTGAATCAATGAGGCTGGCTTTAGCCCTCACTGGCACACCTCTTAAGCCACCAAGGTGTGGAGCTCCTCTGAAAGTGGGCCGTGTGCAGGCAACATGCTCGCACATGCGTAGGGCCCGCCTAGGATGGATAATGTCTCTTTGCCCAAGATGTTTACATTTAACAGTAGTTAACTCTGGACTAAGTACTGTGATTTCTCAAGATAAAGAAATTTCTTTGAAGGTATTTGAGATGCTGTGACTTGTAAGAGACTTCTCTCCATGGGACTAGCTCAAATATATGAATTATTTTAAAGGAGACTGTGGCTAAACTTTCAGACTATAATCTAAAATTGTCAGGATTTAAATTTTGTTGTGTGAAGGCCAAGTCTCAGGTGACTATTGCGTAGTTACTCACCTGTAACAGGTGTTCGGGAATAGCAGGAATCAGTCCTCACATATGGTGACGTTGGCGCCAACGGAGCCCACACAGTAAACTCTCCCCACCTTTCAAAGAAAGCCTTTGGGAGATTTACCACACATGCATGGTCCCCTTCCTGCCCAAGGGTGCCATCTTGCCTCAGTATGATGTCACAGCACAAGACAGCAAAAAGAAAAAGCAGCTCCATGGGGAGGAGGGAGGGTTGTGAGTACTGATTCCTGCTGTCCCTGGAGAACACCTTTACAGGTGAGAAACTACGCTTTCTCCGGGAACAAGCAGGAAGTCAGTCCTCACATATGGGACTCCCCAGCTACAGGCTACTGAAAAACCTGTAAAACGCTCACGGGTGACCAGAAAAAGGGGGGACTGTGATCAGCAGCAATGAGTTGAGAGATAACAGACTCCTGAGTGGCCCAAATGCCCAGCGAGGAGCCAATGCTTCAGTAGCCTGGACACACGAAAGGGATGGAGGGCAGGAGTCGCCTATACCCTGAACAAATGACAGATTACTGCCTGGCCGAAGGCGCTGTTCTGATGGGACTCTCTCTCCAGGCAGTAGTGAGCTGCAAAAGTGTAGACTGAGGACCAGGTGGCAGCCCGGCAAATTTCTGGCAAGGGAATGGAGCACAAGTTCGCCACAGAGGCTGCCATGGCCCGGATGCTGTGCGCCATGACACAGCACATCAGCGAGAGACCAGCCTGCTTATATGCGAAGGAGATGCAGTCAGCGACCCAGTTGGACAGGGTCCTCTTAGAAACCACAGCTCCCAACCGACTCAGATTGTAGGAAACTGAGAGCTGAGAAGCTCAGCGGTGCTCCTGGATGCACCTGAGATAAATGGTGAATGCTCACTTACAGTCCAGTGTGTGGAGAAACTGCCTCTGTCCTGCTGGCGTAAGGCCTTGGAAGAAGGTGGGGAGAACCACCTGCTGGTTCAGGTGGAACTGAGATATCACCTTAGGTAGAAACTTGGGGTGCATGTGGAGCACGACCCTGTTCTTGTAGAAACTAGTGTATGGCGGTTCTGCCACCAATGTCTGAAGCTCACTGACTCTGCAGGCAGAGGTGAGCGCCACAAGGAACACTACCTTCCAAGAGAGATACCTGAGGTGCAGGAACCGAGAGGCTCAAAGGGTGGTGCGGTGAGCTTGGAGAGCACGACATTAAGGTCCCACTCTGCCGCTGGTGGGCAGAGGGGCAGCTTCAAAAGGAGGAGTACCCTCAAGAAGCAAGATACGAGAGGTTGAGCAGAGAGGGGTTTGCCCTCAATGAGATGATGGTGCACCGTGAGAGCACTGAGATACACTCTTACGGAATTAGGCTTCTGCCCTGCCTGGGACGGTGAAGTAGGTACTGCAGCACTAGCTGGACAGAGCAGGAGAAGGGGTTGACCCGATGCTGTGCACACCAGACCGAGCACCTCCACCACTTGAAGGCATATGCCCGACGGGTGGAGGTTTTGTAGGAAGCGAGGAGGACCTCCTCCACTTCAATAGAGAGATTGAAAGAGGCAATGGCTACCTTTTCAGCAGCCAGACTGTGAGTTCTTAGGGTGCAGGAGAGAGCCCTCCTCCTGCTCAGTAGGCCTGAGTTGCACCCCAGGGGAACCAGGGGTGATGTGACCAGGCGGAGTAGCAGGGGAAATCACAGTTGCCTGGCCCAATGTGGGACCACCAGGATCACTGTGGCTCTGTCGTGCTGGACTTTGAACAGGGTCTTGGTGTTCAAATGTGTGGCCAGGAAGGCATAAAGGAGGCCCTCTGCCCAAGAGATCAGAAATGCATCCGCTGCTGCCACCCGGAGGAGTGTGACTGCCAGGATCAGAAGCAGGGCAATTGTGCATTGGCCAGACTGGCAAAGATGTCCACCCTTGGGGGCCCTCAGTCCTGGAACGGCTGACCGGTCACCCTGAGATCCAGCCTTCACTCATGCAGCTGGAGGAACCGGCTGAGCTGGCCCACCAGAGTGTTGTCCTGGCCCAGGAGAATCCCATTGTTGCTGGCATACGAGCAGAGGCTCACCACTTCCTGGCAGAGTGGGGCTAAACCCATGCCCCTCTACTTGTTAATATAGAACATCACCACCCGGTTGTCTGTCTGAACCAGCACTACCTGGTACTGAAGGTGGTGATGAAAAGCCCAGAGGATTAAAGCTATGGCTTGGAGCTCCAGGAGATTGATTTGCTGGAGACTCTCCATTGGTTCCCAGCTGCTCAGAGTGCAGAGGTCGTCGCAATGTGCTTATCACCCTAGCTTGGAGGCATACATAGTGAGGATCCTTTAGGGTGCGGGGGGGGGGGGGGGCGCTGGAAGGGCATCCTAGCCAGTAGACATTGGAGGTTTTGTACCAGTCAAGAGAGAGCGCCAGGGGACGAGTGATGAACACCCTATTCCATAAGCACGCGGTGGCCTGGGACCACTGCGAGTGGAGGGCCCACTGAGCCATCCACATAGGCAAGCATCTGGAGTGACATGCATTGTGGATGCCATATGTCCCAGCAGGCAGAGCATGAGGCGGGTCAACGCCAAGCGATGGTGCTGTGTGCTTGTGGCAAGCGCTTGGAGGTGTAGGGCCCTGTCCCAAGGGAGGTGGATGGTGTCAAGCCGAGTCCCTATGAATTCCAGGTCCTGAGTTGACTGGAAATGGGACTTCAGGTAGTTCATGACAAAGCCAAGGTGCTCCAGCAGGAGGATGGTGCGTGCCACCTGGTCCTCCAGAAGGCCTGCGAGTTCCTGCCGGAGCAGGTTCCAATGTAGGGGAGTCCTAGGGGCTCTCCCAGCAAGAATGGAGGGGGTGTCTAGTGGAGGTGAAGGAGGTAACCCTCTCTCACCACCCAAAGGGCCCACATGTCAGAGGTAATGGAGGTCCACCTGTGGGCAAAGAGCACCAGATGCTCCCCTGTGTGCTGCCGGGCTGTGCCTTCTGGGGGAAGAGAGGCTATACCCAAGGAGTCAAAAACCCCCTCCAGGTTGCACTGGGGGCACAAGCTTGGGCTTAGGGATCTTAGGCTTACGTGGGCCATGCCCTTGTACCTTGGCCTTCTGGCCTGTTGGGGAGCTGGGAAGGCCTGGTATTGAGGGTAGTTTTCATAAGTCTTCCTCTTCTTCAGGTATGAGGGCTTTCTACCCGAAGCCTTCCTCTGGGAAGGGTTAGCAGTCTTCTTAGAGAGCCCGGTCCTAGTCAGGAACTCGGACTCCAGCTCGGTGGCCTTGTCTGTCATGGGTTTGCCGAAGAGGTTCTCTCCACAGCAGGGGATGTTGACCAATTTGTCCTGGACCCATTGCTCCAGGTCAGAGGACTGCAGCAAAACCTGGCATCGGGCACTAATATCCATCACAGCTACTCTAGCCACCGACTCAAAGCCATTATAGGCCACTTGAGTGACAAACTTGGACTTCCTGACTGCCAAGGCCAGGGTCTGGAACCACTGGAGGGCTTCCTCGGAGAGACCAGCTGAGAAACCGGCAAGCTCCTTCACCAGATCTCAAAAGGTACATGCCCATGTACAACCAGTAAGACTGGATCCGGCCAATAAGCATCGAGCCCTAGAAGCACTTTCTGCCCATGGTGTGGGTCTCCCTGCCTGGGGGCACCAAGGAGTGCATTTTCTGGCTCTTGAGCTACCGCATAACCAACTCCATCACCATGGAGTTCCGAGGCAGTTGGGCTTTTTGGAAGCCAGGGCTCCGGCTGACCCAGTACATTGAATCCAGCCGCCTGCTAACTATGGGCAATGATGCGGGGGTCTCCCACATGTGGAGGAGAGCAGCCATTCCAGGATGGAGGGAATGGGCACCGTGAGCACCTCCCTCATGGGGGCCTCATACTGGAGGATGTCAAGGTCCTCTGTGTGAGGGTCCTCCTCCAACTCGGTAGCAAAGGCCAGAGCCTTGGTCATGTCCCACACAAAGTCAAAGAAGGCCATGTCCTCGGGAAAGGCCCGGCGCCTTGACTCTGGAGGGGATGGGTCCAAGGGCATGTTGCAATGTCTGCAGGTATCCAGTCTCAGAGGAGGAGTCAGGGGTCTTCTGGAACTCGAAGTGCTGGTCTGACCCAGAGGACCTCGGGGCCGCGGCAGCCCAGGGCTCAGAGCCAAGAGCACGGAGTGGTGAGGACTGCGGCTCTGAGGACCAGGACCGGGACTGTGTCCGAGGCATCTCTCGAGGCTGGTGGCGCTCGTGGTTCGTCTTGACCTCCTGGGGGGTCCCTTGGGGTGGAGGGCCAAGTGGTTGGGAGTGATGACCTGGAGGAACTGGGCATCAGAGCCTGCTGCTGGGCCATGAAAGCAGACAAACCTCGCTCCAAGGCCACCATCCTTGCCTCGAGACCAGATGGCTCCGCAGCCTTTGGCGCGGGCACAGAGGATTTCGGGCTCGGACCCAGCACCAATCTCTGTCGAGAGGGAGTTCTCGACCAGGATGACCTCGAGGGTCCAAGACCGGTCCTGGGGCATTGAAAGTTCCCATCAAGGCAACTTGGACGGCCACTCCTTACTGTCGCCCTCAGCTTCCTTTTGGAGGGCTGTGGGACGGGGGCCCGTGGGATTTCCCCACTTTCCCCGATTCATCACCCGATGGGGTCCTCAAGGTCTTCTGGCCCTTCTTGGCGTGGTCCTCAATACGGGAGCTCTGGCTGGAGTTCCCATTGTCACACAGTCTCCACGGGTGCTTGAGCTCCTGGAAGGAGTCTCGGAACAGGCTCTTATGGAGGACTCCGAGTCAGAGTTGGTCTTCTGGAAAATTGACTCACGGGCTGCTGATGTTTCCTGAGGGCCTTAGGGGTCATCTGCTTACAGAGACCGTAGACCAAAGCGTTGTGATCCGGCCTAAGGCATTGAAGGCAATGTTTCCATGCGCAAAATATTATGAGTGCAGCGGTCACACAGTTGAAGCCACTGGCTAAGGCCATGGTGGGAAAGTCGGCCCCCGTTAGATCAAATCCACTGGGCCTGACCAGGAAAAAGGCATGCACCCGCACCAAATGAAAAAGTAGAAAGAAAAAGAAAAAGGAACCAGAGGAAGCGATGCTGAGGCAAGCGGGCTCGGGGGGACTGGTACGCTACCGGAGAAAGCAAAAAACAAGACAAAAATCAACTTTTTCCGGGGGAACAGACACACATACGATGGGTTCCGCGGAAAAAAGGAGACTGAGGCAAGATGGCATCCTTGGCTGGCAAGGGGACCATGCATGCGTGATACATCTCCCAAAGGCTTTCTTTGAAAGCTGAGGAGAGGTTACCGCGCAAGCTCTGTCTGCGCAGCCACTCATATGTGAGGACTGACTTCCTGCTTGTTCCTGGAGGAAATGCAATTAGCTGTGGTATTTTCTCTGAAGGATAGTCTTATGGTTCATCAAAACTGGAATTGTTGGAAAATGTTTTTTGAGCTAGAAAGTTGCATTTTCTGGATTTTCCTTGTACTTCTTATTTAACTCTCTTGATTTTGTTTCAGAAATAGTTGTTGTTGTTGTTGCTAAGTGCCATCGAGTCGGAGTCGACTCATGGCGACCGTCTGGATAGCTATCCTAAATTGTGTTCGGTCTTGAGTCAGGCGGCTCATTGTTGACAGACTGGTACCCGTAGCTGCTGTTATTGTATCGATCCATCTCATTGCTGGCCTTCCTCTTTTGCGTTGACCTTCTATCTTGCCAAGCATGATGTCTTTCTCTAATGAACTCTCTCTTCGCATGATGTGTCCAAAGTATGAAAGTCGAAGTCTTGTCATCTGAGCTTCTAAAGAAAGCTTAGGTTTGATCTCCTCTAGTACCGACTGGCAGGGGCGGCCCAAGGGGGGTGCGGGGCCATGTGCGGAGACTCGGTGCGGGGCCTCATTTGCATAAATATTTGCATAATGTTACCATACACTAACTTTTAGTAAACATGCCTCTTCATGAGTGTATGGATAAAGAAAGACAAAGATTTCTACATTACTATAATCCAGTGCCAACCGCCAGACACATAAGGAACTACTACAAACACTGCCCATTTAGAACCCATAGCAAACCCACCGTATCCTAACAGCACTACCAGGACTCACAAAGCACCAGACCCTACCTATCAAAAGGCAACACTGCAAATATTAAACCAATACATTTCAGAGAATAACAATACATGACCTACTGAGGAAAGAGAACAAGTGGCAATGTCAAATAGGAATTACATAAACAGAATACCTCAGCTAAGTTACATATGCAGAACACAGAATATCACCAAACAAGGAATCACAATTTAAAAACAGGAAGACAATAATTAAACTGGGAACCCTAAAAGCCAAAATTGGAATTTACAACAACAATGTAGAAATAAAACTATAAATTAATTTCCTCTTGTACTAAACAAAGCACAGACGTTAATGATGCACATTTCCCAGAGCTGACATATTCCAGTTAATAAATTCAAAATAAAGAGATATCTTTGTACCTTTTGTGCATTTTTTTTCAGTTGCAATTGTTCCAGCCACTTTCTTCTGATTTGTGTCTTCTGCTAACTCTCCATCGTCTGCTGTCCATTTGTCCTTTCTTCTCTCTTCTAGTTTTTTTTCCATTCTCTCTCTACATCTGCTTTAACATACTAATCTTTCTCCTTTTGCTCTTTCCTCATTCCTATTTCATCCACTCAAATTTTACCCGTCAATCCCTACTTAGTCTCCCAATACCCGGCCAATTGTAGATTTTTCTTCACTCCCACACAAAATATTTTTCCCCTCTCCATTTCACTCTCCCAGCCCCATCCCCTTCTAATCTCCCCCAACATCAGCTCCCTTCTAGTTCCAGCCCCACCCAGTATCCGCTCCCTTCTAGTCTCCGCATCAGCCCATTTCCAGTCCTGGCCCCCCATCAGCCCATTTCCAGTCCTATCCGAGTCCCCTCATCAGCCCATTTCTAGTCCTGGCCCCCCATCAGCCCATTTCCAGTCCTAGCTCCCCCATCCATTTCCAGTCTTATCCGAGTCCCCTCATCAGCCCATTTCTAGTCCTTTCCTAGCCCCACCATCAGCCCATGTCAAATCCTAGCTCCCCTCCACTCAGCCCATTTCCAATCCAAGCCCCCCATAAGCCTACTTCCAGTTCTAGCCCCTCCATGAGTCCATTTGAATCCAAGCCCCCACCACAGCCCATTTCCAATCTTAGCTCCCCCCCAACACCCAATTCCCAGTCCTATCCTAGCCTATCAGCCCATTTCCTGTCCTAGCTCCCTCCCCTAAGAGCCCATTCCAAGCCCCCCTTCCACTCAGCCCATTTCCATTTCAAGCCCCCTTCCACTCAGCCCATTTCCATTCCAAGCCCCCCTCCCCATCAGCTATTTGCAGTTCAAGCCTTCCCTTCCACTCAGCCCATTACCAGTCCTAGCCCCCCTCCCACCCACCCATTACCAGTCCTAAGCCCCCATCAGCCCACTCCCAGTCCTAATCCCACCAGCCCATTTCCAGTCCTATCACCCCATCACCCAATTTTCAGTTTAAGCCCCCCATAGCCCATTACCAGTCCTAACCTCCCCATCAGCCCACTCCCAGTCCTAATCCCATCAGCCCATTTCTAGTCCTAACCCCCCATCACCCAATTTTCAGTTTAAGCCCCCCATAGCCCATTACCAGTCCTAACCCCCCATCAGCCCACTTCCAGTCCTAATCCCATCAGCCCATATCCAGGCTTAGCTCCCCCATAGCCTATCACCACTCCTAACCCCCAGCCCAGCCCAGCCCAGGGAAAATTTAAAATAAAAAAAGAAAAGCTGTCAGCTGTCTGCTGCCGCTGCCGGGACCGCCGCAGCAGAATCGAGTGTGCCGCGGGGCCCCCCCTGCACGGCAGAGCCTGCCCTCCCCTGTATCAGCTCCCTCTTTCAGCTGCAGTCACACGTGCCGGCTTTCAGAGCGCGAAGGGACTAGTTTCCCTTTTGCGGCTCTGTTAAGCCCGTGGGGGCTGATGGGAACTTCCCATCAGCCCCCGCGGGCTTAACAGAGCAGCGAGGGAGAAACTCTCCCCTCGCTCTCTGAAAGCCGGCGCGTGTGACTGCAGCTGAAAGAGGGAGCTGATACAGGGGAGGGCAGGCTCTGCCGTGCAGGGGGAGCCCCGCGGCACACTCGATTCTGCCGCGGCGGTCCCGGCAGCGGCAGCGGCAGCTGACAGCTTTTCTTTTTTTTATTTTAAATTTTACTTTTAAATCAGAATGTTTTTTGCACGGGGCCCCCTGAAACGCGGGGCCCTGTGCAAAAAACATTCTCGCTCAATGGACGGGCCGGCCCTGCCGACTGGTTTGTCCTTCGGGCAGTCCATGGTATATACAGTATTCGCTGCCAGCACCATAATTCAAAGGCATCAATTTTCTTCCTGTCTATCTTTTTCACTGTCCAGCTTTCACATCCATATGATGTTATTGAAAATACCATGACTTGAACAAGTCAAATCTTTGTATGGAGAGAGACATCTCTGCTCTTGAGAATCTTATCTAGGTCTTTCATAGCCATTCTGCCAAGAGCAATGCGTCGTCTGATTTCTTGACTGTTTGTTGCTTCTTTATTGATAGTTGATCCAAGTAGGTTAAAGTTGTTCACAATTTCAATTTCTTCTCCTTCAACAATGAACCTGTTGATTATGACAGTTGTCATGATCTTTGTCTTCTTTACATTAAGGTGCAGGCCCATTTTGAGACTATGTTCTTTGATTGTGAGAAGCAAATGTTTCAGATCAGCTTCACTTTCAGCCAGTAATGTAGTATCATCAGCATAGCGAAGGTTGTTGATGAGTCTTCCACCAATCTTCACACCTCTGTTGTCTTCATACAATCCTGCTTCTCTGATGATTTGTTCTGCATATAAATTAAACAGGTAGGGGGAAAGTATGCAGCCTTGTCTTACAAGTTTGCTTATTTTAAACCATTCTGTTCTCCTTGTTCCGTTTGAACTGCTGCTTCTTGATCAATGTACAGATTGTGCAAGAGTACGATCAGGTGTTCTGGTATACCCATGCTTCTTAATGTGGCCCAGAGTTTCTCATGGTTTACACAGTCAAAAGCCTTGCTATAGTCGATAAAGCACAAATAGATATCCTTTTGGTATTCTTTAGTCTTTTTTTCAAGGATCCATCTCACATCCGCAATGATGTCTCTCGTTCCTCGCCCTTTCCTGAACCCTGCTTGCACTTCAGGGAGTTCTTGTTCTGGAATGATTGATCGTAATTTGTAAATCCATTTCTGTTCCCGAATCAATAAACATTGGGCTCTGGATTTCCCCAATCTACCAGTCGCTACCCAATCAATCCCAAAGCATTTTAGATCGTCAAATTTGTGATAATGTTGAAGACAATGGGATACTATGGGGGCTTCCTGTACTTTACATTTAAGCCTGCTTTTGTGTTCATTAAGACGAACCCGTAAAGAACGAGTAGTTTTGCCCACATATATTAAATGGCAGGGACACCGCATAATATAGACTACATGGTTAGATTCACAGGACGTTGAATGTTTTAATTTGTAATTCTGTCCATGGTAAGAAAAAGTCGTAGTCTCCTCAGAGATCAAACAAATGTTACAATGACCACATGGTTTATGTCCTACCATTTGATTTGATTTGATTTCAAGAAACAAAAATTAGATGTGTCTGGACACGGCACTCTAATCTAAAAGAGAAATTGAGCCCCGCAAAATTGAGATCTTTTCCATCAATTAGCTCAAATCAAATGGTAGGACATAAACCATGTGGTCATTGTAACATTTGTTTGATCTCTGAGGAGACTACAAATTTTTCTTACCATGGACAGTGTCCCTGCCATTTAATATATGTGGGCAAAGCTACTCGTTCTTTATGGGTTCGTCTTAATGAACACAAAAGCAGGCTTAAATGACGATCTAAAATGCTTTGGGATTGATTGGGTAGCGACTGGTAGATTGGGGAAATCCAGAGCCCAATGTTTATTGATTCGGGAACAGAAATGGATTTACAAATTATGATCAATCATTCCAGAAGGTCTCAACACTGTGATTGAATGGGGAGCGTGCATTTAAACATAAGATCGGCTTTAGAGCCTCTAGCCCTTTAAATCTTTTTCAGTGGTCTAAGCACATACTTTAATGATGGGAATAAGATCTCATTAAAAATCTAGATGATTGTATAGCGTAGTCCACCCCCCTGTTCTTTTGAATGAGCTTACATGAAATACTTGAATGGACATTTTGTATTCAGCATAACTTGAAAATTCATTAGAAAATTAAGTACCAGTGTTTATTTTCGACTTATGCAAATAAGGTGGAACTGACGTCACATTCATGTAATCATTGGAGGCTTGAAAGTTAAGCTTGCCTGTTAGGTCCGCATCCGTGGCGTTTTTTGCAAGAGAGGAGAGCAGTGTGGATACACGAAAGGCCGTACATCATTGGACTTATTTTGAATGGGATTTGTGGTGAGATTCAGCCTCACGAAACAGACTCTTCAGTTAACTTTGGGAATGATAGAAGGACGATTTGTTTCCAGCCTATTTCTCCTACTAAACTTTCCTCTTTCCACAGAGATTGTCTGACAAAACCGATCCCCTGATGAAGATTCGAAACGCATCGAAAGTACCGGGATGGTAGTGTCGGGACTATTTGAATTTGGAACTTGGAAGCATTATAAAATAAGCATAATTATGATATCAAATGACCAGTACAGTCTCTGATATTTGTGAAGGACAGCAAAAAGAAGTCCGCTATAATAACGTGAATAATTAATCTAAGTACACTTTAAATATCTTTAAAGAAGCCTATTGGAGTGGTCGGTGATGTAATATGGCATTACTCTTGAGGTGAAATTAAACCAGAGAGTATATCGCTTTTTTTGCCTGAGACTGCAGGTTTCTTTTTATATGGAGATTTATTAAGATCTAATAGATTCACTAAACTCTGGTGGGACTTTACTTTTTCTGTATGTGAGGGGTTATAATAATTGTTCTTTGATAAGGCTTTCAATGCTGCTTCAACTTCTTCTTTCATCACCAATGGTTCCCGATCATAAGATACAGATTAAAACGGCTGTTGGTCCACTTGATCTTTATCATATAAAAACTCTGTATATTCCTTCCACCTTTTCTTGATCTTCTCAGCATCATTCAACATAGAACCTTGAGCATCTTGTAACATTCCAATTAGAGGCTGGAACTTTTTCTTTAACTCTCATAGCTTTAGGAAAGCCGATCTTGTTCTTCCTCTAATAGTTTCTACTTCTATTTCCTTGCATGCGTCGTTGTAGTACTGTTCCTTGTCCTGTCTTGCTGCACATTGGAAATCTCTGTTGAGTTCTGTTATTGTCTTTCTTTCTTCTCTGGCTTTAGCTTTTCTGCGTTTCTAAGCACTTTTCAGAGTTTCTTCCGTCATCCATTTTGGCCGTTTTTGCTTTTTCACCTTTTGTAGAGACTTCTCGCTTTCTTCCAACACAACCTTCTTGATGTCATTCCATAACTCTTCTGGAGCTCTGTCATTTGTATCTAAAGCAGCAAATTGATTTTGCAGGCAGTCTTTAAATTCCAGTGGTATATTCTTAAGGTCATATTTTGCTGCATTCATGTGTGGTTTGCTCTTTTTCAACTTTAGCTTGAGTTTGCATACTAGTAGTTGATGATCTGTACCACAGTCAGCTCCAGGTTTTGTCTTTGTTTTATTTATTATTTATGAAATTATTCAAATATAATCCAAGAAAGTTACAAACTCTTCTTGACAGTAATAGAGCAAAAACACAAGAAAAAGAAAACAAGAGATACATCATACTCTACGGGTACAATAAGCAAAATATTCAGAGTGTCTGCTCACACTAGCCCATCACAAGGGAAGGGGGGGGGGACGACTATCTTCTTATTAACAACAAAAAAGAAATAGCATCAAACGATACACCAATTAACCCAATTTAAATATTCAAGTGAGCACAGGTGGACCCTCGCTGTGGGACTCAGACCTCCTAGCACTAATGAAAGCAGTCAATTGAGGGGGATCATAAAACACATAAGAAACAGACTGGTATTTAACCAAACACTTACACGGATGTTTCAAAAAGAAAAGCCCCCCCAACTGCAAAACTCCAGAGCGCAGAAGAAGAAATTCCCTTCTGCGTTTCTGTGTTTCTCTCGCTAGATCATGATAAATGTGAATCATCAAGCCCCTAAACAATAAATTGCATTTTCTAAAGAAAAGCTTTAGAAACCATTCACGATCAGAATATAGTGCAAAGGTGACTAACAAGGTAGAAGGAACTGGGGCCTCAGAATCAGACTCTTCTAATAATTCAGAGATATTTAACAAATTCCCCTGTTCCCTTTCCCCGCCCAATCGAGACAAATCAGGTTGTAATTTGGCTTTAGGTAAATAATAAACTTTTACCATAGGTGGAATAAGCTCCAAGGCAACCCCCAGAACATCCACTAAATACTGACGAAACATCTCCTTAGGGGAAATAGTAGACAACTTCGGGAAATTAATTATTCTTAAATTATTTGCTCTAGAAGCATTCTCTAAATGTTCCAGTTTTACTTGCACGGAAGTTAAATTCTTTCTGAAGGCATCAGATTGATCAGCCAATTCCAAAATTCTTCTCCGATTCTCTACCTCTTCAGAGCGAGCTTCCACCACTCGGCGTTCCAAATCCTCCACTAGAGAAATAGTGTTGGTCACCTTGCCTTCCAACATAGAAATTCTGGGAACCAAAGCTTCTCCTAGCGAAACAATTGCCTGCCATATAGCTTCTAAGGTAAAGCTCTCAGGGCGCTGCAAGGAAAACACAGCCGAGGTCACAGGTACGGCGGAAGATTCCATAGGCGCTAGTGTCCAGCCTCCAGATAGCACAGGTATAATTCGACCTGCGCTAATCCCACTCAACGGCGCTGAGCCCAAAACTGGGCTATGCTGCTCAAAAGCTGCACTCTCCCGCTGCTGACACTCCACCAAGCCTAACCCTCCCGAGCCGGTAACCACACCCTTAGCCAAGGGGGGATCCAACTCCAGGAAATCCTCAGGTAGTAGCTGTCGGGAGATTTTCGGTGCCGGGCTCAAGGGAGAGATAGATGTAGCCGAAGCTCCCGCCGAGTCACCCAACTCCGACACGGAAGCAGCTCGGCGTTCTTCCCCCTCAATCGGGTCCCGGGCAGCACGAATCACAAAAGAATCGATAGGTCCAACAGAAACCGGAGTAGAGGTCAAGGAGGGCTGGGAGGGTGCCGACCCACCTCTCCCCTTACGCTTCCTGCCCATAAGTGAAGAAAACGTGCTGCTGAATGGTTAGTTGGGAATCGCCATCTTGACTAAGCACCACCCCCCCCCCCCCCCAGGTTTTGTCTTTGTTGATGTTATAGAACTTTTCCATCGTTGACTTCCACAGATGTAGTCAATTTGATTTTTATACAATCCATTGGGTGACGTCCATGTGTACAGTCGCCACTTGTGTTGATGGAAGAAGGTGTTTGGGATGAATAGATCGTTAATCTTGCAGAATTCTATCAGTCTTTCTCCAGCTTCATTTCTGTTGCCAAGTCCATATTTTCCAACTACTTTGCCTTCTTCTTTGTTGCCAACTTTTGCGTTCCAGTCACCCATGACTATCAGGATATCCTGTTTGCATGTTCTGTCAATTTCAGCTTGTACTTGTTCATAGAACTCTTCAATTTCATTCTCTTCTGAAGCTGTTGTTGGGGCATATAATTGAATTATAGTTGTGTTGATAGGCATTCCTTGTAGACGAATAGAGATTATGCGTTCACTGACTGCATTGTATTTCATTACAGTTCTTGCAAGTTTCTTCTTTATTATAAATGCAACACCATTTCTTCTTTGTCTTTCATTTCCAGCATAGTAGACCATGTGATCATCTGATGCAAAGTGCCCGATGCCAGTCCATTTCAGTTCGCTGACGCCCAACAGATCAAGTTGTACACGTTCCATTTCATTCTTGACCACCTCCAACTTCCCTTGGTTCATGCTTCGTACGTTCCATGTTCCAATGCGTAAGACATCTTTACAGCTTCTGACTCTCATTTCATGCGCAGCTAAATCAGCAGTCAGACGTCCCGAGGGCTTTGATCCAACCACATCATAAATGCTGGCTTTACTCTGAAAAGTCTTCAGCTCTTCCCCAGTAGCTAGTTGAGTGCTTTCCGACCTGGGGGTCTCATCTTCCAGCACTATGGCACAATTTGTTTTGTTGTAACTATCCATTGGGTTTTCAAGGCAAGATACAGAAGTAGATTGCTGGGCCTTTCTTCCGTGCAGTTTAAGTTTGGTGTTGTTGCCGTTGTCACAGAAATGTGATCCTGCGCCATCAACACTATCCCATTCTGCTGCTGCCCAGATGGGTGGTTTGTCTTGGTCTGGCACTTCAGCTGAGACCTGTCCATCTTGGGAGACCCTGCCAGTAGTTAAACTACCAATAGTTTAGCTCTCAGCATCACTGATGCACACAAGCCCTCACAGCACGACAAGCTGCAAACCAAGTGAGCTTTATCCTGAGGGAGATTTATTAAAAATTGTTAATGTATATTATTTACCTGGAGGGGTTAAGACAGGAGAGATGGAGGGGAAAGGATTAAATCATATTTCTTCTATTGATAGTTTAGATCTATCTGACTTCTTAGTCATCTCAAGATGATATTCTAGTTTATTAGTAATGTTTTTATCTGAGATAGAGAAAAGAGCTATATTAAAATTGTATTTCCAGGATGGAGAGGAGAGTTCCCTGGCACTTTCTTGGGCTGTCCTTGCTGCCTGGACCTGACGTCACTCTAAGAGCCAATAAAATCGTGGTCCATACCTGAGACTGACCGGGAGGAAAGAGGAGTTTTCTTGGGCTGTCCTTATTGCCTGTTCCTGCAGGCGCTTCGATACATTTACTGATGTCAGTCTAAGGGCCTATAAAATCAGGGCCACTATCATGGGATGTGGCCACAGGTGTGTGTCTGAAGGGGCATGCCCAAAGGGACAGGTCACACTCCTTTGGAGCACTGAGGTGCAACTGAGGTGCCGGTCTCTTTGGAATGGGGAAGAGGAAGAAGAAGTCTACAGTTGTGCGTAACATCAACCCAGTTAAACTTGTTAAAGTGGTTGGACTTACTGTTGTGGTTGGGTTTATAGGGGAGAAGAGAGACCTCAACTCCTGAGAATACTGACTCTTCATGGACTCCTTTAGCACTTTGGGGGGTTTGTCCTCACCCCCTCAACCTAGCAAGGCAGATATAGAGTCTTCCACCAGCTCTTCTGTGGTTGGTGAACCAGCTGGGTCTCTGTTTGAACACAGGAAGGGTTTGACTGGGCTAACACATATTCAGATGTGTCAGGTTGCTTTGCCTAAAATAGTTCAGTTTACCCTGGGGGAACTGGTTCAGGGGTATCCTCTGAGCAATGCTGTATGCCTGTCAAGGGAGATGAAATGTCTTTGAAGAATGTTTGGAATATTTTCTCTTTTACAGAAGCTTCCTTGACTGGGACTCTGCAACAGTTTTTTGAGTTTACAAAGGAAGCAGTAGCTAAATTTGATCAACAGGATTCACAGCTGGCTTCTGTGATCTCTTGTCTTACTAAAACCGAGTCTCAGATTTCTACAATACAAACTGTGATGACATCCTCTATGAAAAATAGTCTTCTATTACATCATCAGATGGAAATATTGGAAAGGGCAATGAATTTGCAGTGTCTAAATTTTCCTAAGAGCCAATATTTGTCTCCTTTAATTCTGTTTCAAAAATTTTTGAAAGAGGTATTGCCTTATCAAAATGTTGAGATGTTGCAGTTGAATAATATCTACTATCTCCCCAGGGGTCCAATATGGAGGGGGCAGAGGGAATCAACCAAGTTTCTTTTGTAGATAGTTAGACTTATACGTTTTTCTAGAGTCATCTAAATATGAGAAATCTTATCCTGAAGTTATATTGAAGAAAAAAGAGTTGTTTAAAATTACTACTACTAAGCATTTATATAGCGCTACCAGGCGCACACAGCACTGTACAAAGAGAAAACAAACAAGACACAGTCCCTGCTCAAAGGAGCTTACAATCTAGTAAAGACAAAACAAGAAAAGGAGAAGGATAAGATAAGAACAAGGGCAAAGAGATGAGAGCAGTAGAGACAAGACAAAGGAAAGAGGTAAGAACAAGTGTAAGAGGAAGTAGGATAGGTAAAATAAAAGAGGGGAAGGAGGAGAACAGCTAAATCAAGAACCAAAGGCAGAAGCGAAAAGATGAGCTTTTAACTTCAGTTTGTAGAGGGACAAAGAAGATGCCTGACGTATAGACAAAGGAAGTTTATTCCAGGCGTAAGGTGCAGCAAGGTGAAAAGAGCGGAATCTGGAGTTGGCAATAGAGGAGAAGGGCATAGCAAGAAGCAGTTGACAAGAACGGAGCTCACTAGGGGGGAAGTAAGGAGAAATGAGAGAAGAAAGGTACCGAGGAGCCGCAGAGTGGATGCACTTATATGTCAAAAGGAGAAGTTTAAAGTGAATGCGGAAACGGAAAGGGAGCCAGTGAAGAGATTTGAGGAGAGGAGTGATATGGCAAAACAAGGCTGACGGAAAATCAAACGTGCAGCATAGTGCTGAATAGACTGAAGTGGGGAGAGATGAGTCTGAGGGAGACCAGCAAGGAGCAGGTTACAGTAATCAAGACGGGAGGTGATTAGGGAATGGATGAGGGTTTTAGTAGTGAGTTCAGAGAGAAAGGGGCGGATTTTGCCAATGTTGAAGAGAAAGAAGCGACAGGTCTTGGCGATGAGTTGGATATGAGAGCAGAAAGAGAGCAAAGAGTCAAAAATAACACACAGGTTGCGAGTGGATGAAACAGGTTGGAGAACAGAGCCATCCACAGAGACTGAAAAAGAAGAAGGAGAAAGGGAAATTTTAGGGGAAAACATGAGAAGTTCGGTCTTGGCCATGTTCAATTTCAAGCGACGATGGAACATCCAGGCAGCGATGGCAGAGAGACAGCTAGAGATCCGGGACTGGAATGCAGAAGAAAGATCAGGAGCAGAGAGATAGATCTGTGAGTCATCAGCATAGAGATGGTACTGAAAACCATGAGAGGAAATGAGCGCACTAAGGGACTGGGTATAGAGAGAAAAAAGGAGGGGACCCAAGACGGAACCTTGGGGGACACCAACCAAGAGCAGGGTAACAGAGGAGGAGGAGCCACCAGAACATACACTAAAGGAGCGATGGGAGAGATAGGAGGAGAACCAGGAAAGAACAGATCCCTAAAGCCAAGCGAGGACAAAGTGTCAAGGAGAAGATCATGGTCAACAGTGTCGAAAGCAGCAGAGAGGTCAAGGAGGATAAGGACAGAGTAAAGGCCCTTAGATTTAGCCAGGAACAAGTCACTGGAGACTTTGACAAGAGCTGTTTCAGTAGAGTGCAAGGGACAAAAACCGGATTGTAAGGGATCAAGGAGAGCATGGGAAGAGAGGAAGTCAAGGCAGCGGCGGTAAACCGCACATTCAAGCAGTTTAGAAATGAAGGGAAGGAGAGAAATGGGATGATAATTAGAAGGACAAGAGGGATCAAGTGAGGGTTTCTTAAGGAGAGGCGTGACCACAGCATGTTTAAAGTCAGCCGGGACAGTAGCAGTGGAGAGCAAGAGGTTGAGAATATGAGAAATGGAGGGGACAACGGTAGAGAAGATTGAGGAGAGGAGATGGGAGGAGATAGGATCAGAGGAGCAGGTGGTGAGCTTGGAGGAGGAGAGAAAATGAGCAGTTTTATCATTAGAAATTGTAAGAAAGGAAGAGAGGGTAGGATGAGAAGGGGGGAGGGGGATTGAGAGCAGGAAGGGGAAATAGCGGACTTAGAGGGAAATTGGAGAGTGATCTTGTGGATTTTATCAAGGAAGTAATCAGCCAGGGTTTCGGCAGAAAGGGAAGGAGGGATCAGAGGCGGAGGCACTTTGAGGAGAGAGTTGAGAGCAGTGAAGAGATGGCGAGGATCAGAGGCATGAGAATTAGTCAGGTGAACAAAGTAATCTTGTTTGGCAAGAGCTAAGGCTGATAAATCATGAATTTGAAATGAAAGAAATCTTCAGGGGAGCGGAATTTGAGCCAGGCACGCTCAGCAGAGCAGGCACAGGAGCGAAGATAGCGAGTAGTGGGAGAGAGCCAGGACTGAGGTAAGGAGCACCTCACAGGATGAGGGGTGGGAGGAGCGAGAACATCCATAGCTGAGAAGAGCACAGCATTATAGGACATCACTGCCATATCAACAGACTTGAAGGACAAAATAGAAGAGAGAGAAGGAGAAATGAGAACGCAAGAAGGTTCCTAAATAGTGTGGAGGAGACAGGACGAGGCAGAGGCGGTGGGAGGTGAAGATTAAAGGAGAGAAGGTGATGATCAGATAAAGGAAGAACAGTATTACTGACGTTAGAGGGTGAGGAGTAAGAAAAGAAAATCTGATCCAGACAATGGCCATGATGGTGAGTGGGGGCAAAGGAACAAAGTTGAAGGCCAAATGAGGAGGTAAGAGAGAGGAGTTTCAGAGTAAGAGGATCAGATGGGTTATCAATATGAATGTTAAAATCACCAAGAATAAGAGTAGGGGAGGTAAGGATAAGAAAGAGGGAAAGCCATCAGTCAAAGTCGAAGAAAACAAGAAGAAACAGCCTTGTTGGAAGGACAATAGACAACAGCAATCCGGAGAGGAAGTGGGGCGAAGAGGCGAATGGAGTGGACCTCAAAAGAGAGGAAGGAATGAGACTGAGGCAGGAGAAGAGGTTGGAAATGGCAGGAGGGTTGTTTTGTGGTCAAAAGATTAGTATTTTCCCAGATGTATCAAGGCCTACATAAATGAAATTTATGAAGTATATGACTAAGGTAAAAAGAAAAAAACTCATAGAATGCATAATAACAAATCATAAATTGTCATCTAGCCCACACATCATGAGGAGGGGAGGATAGAACAAAGGAAATCAAATATGTCTATTTATAAATAAACAAGCATAGTCAGGCATTCAAATGTTCAGTTATAAAGCCACATTTAATCTTATTCAACCTAGAAGGAAAATCATACTCTTACTTTTCAGGAAATCTTCTAATTGAACAGCATCATAAAAAGTATAGCAGTTTCTCCAGGACCAAGAAGGAAGTCAGTCCTCACATATGGGTGACGTCGGCGCCGACGGAGCCCTCGCGGAGCAATTTTCCCCAGCTTTCAAAGAAAGCCTTTGGGAATTGCAGCGCGCATGCGCGGTCTCCTTCCCGCCCAAGGGTGCCATCTTAGCCAGTCTTCTTTTTCCGCGGAGCCCTACAGACGTACCCGTCGTGTCCCCGCTGAAAAAGTTGATTTTCGTGATTTATTTCTCTTATTTCCTTCGGTTCGACGCCGTTCTCATTCCTGCCCAGACTCGCGACTCCGTTGCGAGTCCTTCTCTTATTGTTCGAGTTTCGTTTTCGGTTTTTTCGCTGGCAGCCCGGTCCTTTGACCTTGCAGGGGCCCTTTTTCCCCCGATGGCTGCCAGTGGTTTCAAGCGGTGTGTTCAGTGTGACAGAAATATGTCACTCACTGACACACACGATAATTGCCTCCGCTGCCTGGGCCCGGATCACGAAGAACTGATCTGTGGGGCCTGTGGCAAAATGTCCTCCAAAGCGTTAAGGAGTCGGCGGCACCAGCGGGAAAGAATCTTCGCTGACCCCGGCCGTACCCGGACCTCGTCGGAGGCCTCGGCATCCAGAGGTTCCAGCTCTGACCATCGCCGAAGCTCCTCCGACAGGGGTTCTCCCTCCGGGGACCATCGACGGAAGGTAAAACCCGCGAGGGCGGCGTCGGTGGACGCTCCTGGCTCCGCGAGGGCCAGGTCGCATAGCCTCGATAGCCGTCCCGGGTCTTTGGAGAAGGAGCACCTCCCGAAGCGACCTCGCCTGGAGTCGGAGTTGCCTGCTCGGGTAAGTCCTGTAGTCCTCCTGGACTCGCCTCCGAGAGTTCCGACGTCGAGCCCGACGCCGTCGGGGCCCGAGTCGGGGGCTGCTGGGTCACCTGAGGTCGGACTCAGGTTGACGGCCTTGGAGAGCAGACTATCTGCCTTCATGGACCAGCAGCGGGCACTGATCGCTAGCCTCGCTGGCGCCACTGCCCCGACCGCCGGGACGTCGACGTCTAAGTCGACTCCGGAGACCGAGCCGATCCTCGAGTCCATGCGAACTCGAGTCGATCCTCGGTCGAGGTCACCCTCGGCCTCCCGTTCGGGACCGAGGTCGTCGACGCCGACTCCCTCGGTGTCGGGGCGGCCGACGCCTCCGCCTGCCCGAGCCGACCCCACCGATTCCTCCTCGGAGTCGGCCTGGGAGTCTGAAGAGGAAGAGTCACCTGATTCATTTTGGACTCGGTGTGTCCCCTCGGACTCACCTGAGTCCGAACCTCGGAAGCAGTCCCCTCCGGAGGATGCCCGGTTCTCGGACTTCGTCAGGGATATGGCCAAGGCTTTGGCCTTCCCTGCGGATCCCGAGGAGGAGCCTCGAGCCGAAGAGCTCGACGCCCTTCAGTACGACTCTCCCGCCAGGGAGCACTTTACTGTACCGGTTCCTCCCATGCTGGAACGACTACTCTTCCGCATGTGGGAGAGTCCGGCCTCGTCGCCGGTATTAAGCAAGCGGGTCGATTCCATCTATCGAGTCCGCAAGAGTCCTGGCTTCCAAAAAGCACAGCTGCCACACCATTCCATGGTAGTGGAATCGGCCATGCATAGGCTTAAGAGCCAAAAGATGCACTCCTCGGTGCCTCCTGGCAGGGAGGCCCGTAACCTGGATGGCCTTGGTAAGAAGTGTTTCCAGGGCTCTATGCTTGCTTGTCGTGTCCAGACCTACCAGCTATACATGGGCATGTATCTCCGAGACCTGGCTAAAGAGATAGCCGGATTCTCCGCTGGACTGTCCGAGGAACCTTTGCGGAGGTTCCTGGCCTTGACAACTGGTATTCGGGAATGCTCCAAATTCATGTCCCGAGCAGCCTATGATGGCTTTGAAGCATCGGCTCGCGTGGCCGCAGCTGGCATCGGTGCCCGCCGACAAGCTTGGCTTCAGTCGTCTGACCTGGAACCCTGGGTGCAGGACAAGTTGGTCGATGTCCCCTGCCGAGGTGAGAACCTCTTTGGCAAGCCCATGGCTGAAAAGGCTGCACAAATCGAGAAGGAGACTCTCACCAGGACTAGGCTTTCTAGGAAGACCTCCGCCCCTTCCCAGAAAAAGAAGGGCTCGGGAAAGAAGTCCTTTTACCCGAGAAAGGCGGCTGCCTATAAACACTACCCACAATATCAGGCCTCCGCAGCTCCCCAACAGGGCCAGCAGGCCAAGGGACGGGGTAACGGGTCCCGTAGGCAGCAAGCCCCCAAGCCTGCACCACCAGCCCCTGCTCAGCAGGGTGGGGGTTTTTGACTTCCTCAGCATAGCCTCTCCCCCTCCGCTGGCTCCTCCCAGCACCGGAGGCCGGCTGGTTCACTTCGCACACAGGTGGTCCACAATCACTTCAGATGCCTGGGTGCTTCAAGTCGTAAGAGAAGGATATCTTCTCCACTTCCATCAGGTCCCTCCCTCTTATTTCCCGGGAGAACCTCCACGACTCCCTCTGCACAGGGACTTACTCCTTCAGGAGTTAGCAAGTCTTCTTCAGGAACAGGCTGTGGAACCGGTGCCCCACCACCTGAGAGGTCAAGGCTTTTATTCCAGGTATTTCCTGATACCAAAACGGACAGGAGGCCTCAGACCCATCCTGGACTTGCGCAACCTCAACAAGTTCCTCGTGAGGGAAAAGTTCAAGATGCTTACCCTTGGAATCCTTCTGCCCTACCTCCAGCAGGGAGATTGGCTATGCTCCTTGGATCTAAAGGATGCCTACACGCACATCCTCATCCACCCAAGCCACCGCCAATACCTACGGTTTGTGGTGGCAGGAAATCATTACCAGTACAGAGTACTGCCCTTTGGCCTATCCTCCGCACCGCGAGTCTTCACAAAATGTCTCGCGGTGGTGGCGGCCTATCTCCGGCTTCACGGCCTCTATGTCTTTCCGTACCTCGATGACTGGCTCATCAGAGCATCGTCCTCTCCGGCAGTCACCAATGCCACACACCGCACGGTGACTCTTCTGCAGTACTTGGGCTTTGTCATAAACTTCGCAAAGTCCACTTTGCTCCCTTCACAGGATCTCGAGTTCATTGGCGCAAGACTGCACACTCCTCAGGCACGAGCTTTCCTGCCTCTCGACAGGGCTCAACGGCTCATGGACCTAGCCGGCCATTTTCGCAGCCAGTCCCTGGTCTCCGCCAGGCGCTTCCTGAGACTACTCGGCCATATGGCTTCCACCGTCCACGTGACCCCCAATGCCCGCCTAAATATGCGGCCTGCTCAATGGTGCCTTCGCAAGCAGTGGCAACAAGCCACCGGCGGACTAGCCGATTTAGTGCGCATCTCCGGGCCGCTGGCCTCTTCACTACAGTGGTGGCTTCATCGGCCGAACCTGGTGCTCGGAATGCCTTTTCAGTCGCCTCAGCCGGCTCAAGTGCTGACGACCGATGCTTCCCTCCTAGGTTGGGGAGCACATTGCCAAGGGGCATGTACTCAAGGTCTCTGGACCGCGTGGGAGTCTGCTCAGCAGATCAACTTCCGGGAGCTCAAAGCAATCCGTCTGGCGCTCAAGGCTTTCTCCCACCTGACTTCTCACCAGTCCGTCCTTGTCCAGACGGACAATCAAGTTGCCATGTTCTACGTGAACAAACAGGGGGGCACGGGCTCCTTCCTTCTCTGCCGAGAAGCTCAGAGGCTCTGCTCTTGGGCCGTCAGTCACGGCATTCTTCTCAAGGCAGTTTATCTCCCAGGCCAAGAAAATTGCCTGGCGGACAAACTCAGCAGGATACTCCAGCCGCATGAGTGGCGTCTGGATCCCTTGGTAGTTCAGAAACTGTTTCTGAAGTGGGGCCTCCCCACGATGGATCTCTTTGCCAGTCCTCTCAACCGGCAACTTCCTCGCTTCTGCTCTCGTCAGCCACATCCCCTTCGAGTAGCGGCAGATGCTTTTCTACTCTCATGGTCGGAGAGCCTTCTCTATGCCTTTCCTCCCATCCCGCTAGTCTCTCGAACTCTTTTCAAGGTTCTCCGAGACAAAGCTTCCATGATCCTGGTGGCTCCTCGCTGGCCCAGGCAGCCGTGGTTTCCACTCCTGTTGCAATTAGCGGTAGAGGATCCGTTCCCTCTGGGGTTTCAACCGGATCTCCTAACCCAGGATCAGGGGTCCCTGCTACACCCCAACCTCAGATCTCTCAATCTAATGGCCTGGCGGCTGAAAGGGTAGTCCTTGCTCCCCTTCTCCTGCCGGCAGAGGTGGAAGAGGTCGTCCTAGCTTCTCGGCGACCTTCTACCCGCAAATGCTACGCCCTTAAATGGCGTCGCTTTTCCGTTTGGTGTGCCCAGCAGTCTCAGGATCCCTTCTCCTGCTCGGTGTCGGTGATCTTGCAGTACTTGCTCTATCTCTCTAATATGGGACTTAAGTCCAACTCCGTCAAAGTTCACCTCAGTGCTCTTTCAGCACATCATGTGCCGGTGAACGGCAGACCTCTTTCCAGCGACCCTCTCGTGGCAAGGTTTCTCCGAGGTCTCCTTCTACTTAAACCACCTCTGCGCCCGCCAGCACCTGACTGGGATCTGAATGTGGTTTTACAGCGGATCACCTGTCCGCCTTTTGAACCTATGGCTACCTGTTCTCTCCGTTTTCTGTCTTGGAAAACCTTATTCCTGATAGCCCTCACTTCCGCTAGACGCGTAAGTGAATTGCAGGCCCT
This sequence comes from Ichthyophis bannanicus, assembly GCA_033557465.1. Lineage (NCBI taxonomy): Eukaryota > Metazoa > Chordata > Amphibia > Gymnophiona > Ichthyophiidae > Ichthyophis > Ichthyophis bannanicus. Next base: position 1,371,968,990 of record CM066032.1, on the reverse strand, counting down.
CGTGTCTGATCCCCCTTACACTCGGTTCTACAAAAATAGGGTAGTCCTACGGACTCACCCTAAATTTCTTCCAAAGGTGGTCTCCCCTTTTCACATCAATCAGGAGGTGGTACTTCCGACCTTCTTTCCCAGGCCACACTCCAGCCGAGCTGAAATGGTCCTGCATACCCTGGATTGTAGAAGGGCGTTGAACTTCTACCTTGACCGTACGCGGGAGCACCGCAAAGCTGCTCAGCTCTTTGTGTCTTTTGACCCCAATAAATTGGGGCTCCCGGTCTCCAAGCGTACTCTGTCCATCTGGGTTGCTGACTGTATCGCTTGGGCTTATGGGGCAGCCGGACTCTCGTTAGAAAGTCGAGTCACGGCTCATTGTGTTCGGGCGAAGGCTACGTCAGTGGCTTACCTCCGCTCTGTTCCGCTGGCAGACATCTGCCGGGCCGCTACTTGGTCTTCGAGCCAGACTTTTGCGGTCCATTACTGTCTTGAGAGGGAGTCCCGCAGGGACAGTGCTTTCGGACAGGCAGTCCTCCGAAATCTCTTTGAGGTTTGAGCAACTCCTACCCTCCATCCCGGATGAGGGCTACCGGTGGGTAATAATTCAGTGAAGATTCCTTCCTTCTGTGCCGCTGAGCTAGAGGGAGCTCATTCTTGTGCTTAGGGTCTCCGGTAGCCTTAAGCTTGGGAGTCCCATATGTGAGGACTGACTTCCTGCTTGGTCCTGGAGAAAGCGTAGTTACTCACCTGTAACAGGTGTTCTCCAGGAGCAGCAGGAATCAGTCCTCACAACCCTCCCTCCTCCCCTTGGAGTTGCGATTATCTGCTTTAGTTTTTTTTGCATATTTTTACGCTGTCTTTTTAGCTATGTCATCTGACTGGCTAAGATGGCACCCTTGGGCGGGAAGGAGACCGCGCATGCGCGCTGCAATTCCCAAAGGCTTTCTTTGAAAGCTGGGGAAAATTGCTCCGCGAGGGCTCCGTCGGCGCCGACGTCACCCATATGTGAGGACTGATTCCTGCTGCTCCTGGAGAACACCTGTTAAAGGTGAGTAACTACGCTTACCCTGAAATGAAATCAGACACTTCAAAAAGAAGGTTGCCCCTAAAGCCAAGACACCAGGTTTTAAAGCTAAAAAGTCTTTGTCTCACTTGTTTATGGTGAAAATACTTGTTAAAAAATAAATAAAATTGCATTTCCAAAAAAAAAAAAAAAAGTTTCCTTTTCTGGGCAAAAGATTAATGGGCTGGCATATTCAAAACAGTTTGGTCTGCTAACTGACTAAATTGTGCTCAGCTGGATATTCGGTTGCACTAAAACGTTTAGTGCCACCAAATATCCCCTCCTACCTGGCTTATATACCCTGATGCTAACCGCTTAGCACTGGGGCCTTCTGGGGGTGGAACAAGGGAGACAACCAAATTTAACCAGCTAGCGGGATAATCAGCCACTGAACAGTTAACCTTTGGCCGGCTTTTTTTGTCATAACTTTAGCTGGTTTAGCTTTCTGGCCAGCAACTGAATATCACCACTGATTGGATAACTAATTTGCTATCTGGGCATACCAAATATCAATGCCAGTGGCCGGATATGGCCCCGATATTGAATAGCTGGGTGTAAATTAAACCAATGACAGCCAGCTGCTTTAAGTGTGCTGGCCATCACTGCTGAATATACCACCCAGTGATTTCCCAGATGTCGCCAGACCAACTCAGTTGCACAGAAGGGCATTCCTAGAGCTGAAGCCTTGTGTTTTAGCTCTTAGGGATACATTTTTCTTTAAATTCCCTGTAAGTGCTTGGTGACATATTAGGGAAATCAATATATATTTTAATGATTTGGCTCAACTAAAGAATTTTCTTCAGGGGAGATATTTTTAAAATGAAGTTTTCTCCTCAATGGAATGGGTAAGAATAACAGAATCATTGCTGTTTTGGTTGTTCCTTGGTGATTTCCTTTAAGACTATTTTGTATTTACTTGATGTACAATGTATATTCTTAATATTCTCTTGCTCCCCATAATGTGGACTTCATGTGGTTGTAGTTTCTTAGACCTGATGATGGCAGCACTTTACCAAGGAAGGTCTTGTCTTACTAATCTGTTATATTTTTTGAGGGTGTGAATAAACAGGTAGACAAAAGTGAGCCTGTCAATATAGTGTATCTGGATTTTTAGAAAGTCTTTGACAAGGTCCCTCATGAGAGTCTCTTGGCAAAATTAAAAAGTCGTGGGATAGGAGGCAGTGTATTATTGTTGATCAAGAACTGGTTAAAAGATAGAAAGCAGAGCGTAGGGATAAATGGCCAATTTTCCCAATGGAGAAGGTTAATAGTGTACCCCACGGATCTGAGCTGGGTCCGCTGCTTTTTAACATATTCGTAAATGACCTGGAAATGGGAATAATGAGAGGTAGTCCGAATTTGCAGATGACACAAAATAATTCAAAACCCAAGAGGGTTGTGAAAAATTGCAAGAGGACCTTGAAAAATTGGAAGACTGGACGTACAAATGGCAGATGAAATTTACTGTGGACAAGTGCAAAGTTATGCACCTAGGAAAGAACAACCCAAACTATGGTTACACAATGCAAGGTTCCACATTAGGAACCACCACCCAGGAAAAAGATTTAGGTGTCATCATTGATAACATGTTGAAACCCTTCGCCCAGTGTGCAGCAGTGGCCAAGAAGGCAAATAGAATGCTAGGAATCATAAGGAAATGAATGGAGAATAAAACCAAGGATATTATAATGCCTCTGTATAGTTTCATGGTGTGACCGCATCTTGAATATTGTGTGCAATTCTGGTCGCCGTATCTTAAAAAGGATATAGCGAAATATGGCCATTACAGAAACATGGCTAAACGAATCGCATGATTGGGATATAGCCATACCTGGCTATAATCTATTCAGAAGAGACAGAGAAAACAGAAGAGGAGGAGCAATATTAAAGCTACTGAAATGCAGGGGCATGAGGAAAAGAAGAAGCGCTCTGGATTGTGTTGGAAAGAGGAGATGGCACTGTCATCCATATTGCTGTAGTCTACAGAGCTATGACACAAATTGAAGAGATAGATAACGAATTGATTATAGATATTGCCAAGATACCCACAAAGGGGGAAGTGATCATATTGGGTGACTTTAATCTACCTGATGTGGATTGGATTACTCCTTCTGCAAATCTGGAAAGAAGCAAAAAAATCGTGGATGCTCTCCAAGATGCGTTACTTAGACAAATGGTGATGGAACCAACCAGGGAAAGCTCAACACTGGATTTAGTGCTCACCAACGGCGATAGCGTGTCAAATGTCTGCATGAGTGCCCCGTGAGCAGCAGCGATCATCACACGGTGTGGTTTGAGATAAAAGCCATGGTACAGGCCAAACATAGCAAGCTCAAAAGTCCTAAACTTCAAAAACATCGACTTCAATAAAATGGCCGAGTACCTAAAGGAGGAGCTGACAGGGTGGAAGGAGATAAGGGAAGTGGAATTGCAATGGGCTAAACTAAATGTGGCAATAAAAGGGGCAACAGATAAATATGTAACAAAAGTAAAGAAAAACAAGAGGAGAAGAAAACCTATTTGGTTTTCCAAAGAAGTGGCTGCTCAAATAAAGGCAAAAAACACAGCTTTCGCAAAATTCAAAAGCTCGCAAACAGAGGAACACAGAAATGAATACAGGATCAAACTCAAAGAGACAAAGAGAGAAATAAGGATAGCAAAATCAAAGGCAGAGGAAAAGATGGCTAAAGACGTGAAGTGTGGTGACAAAACCTTCTTCAGGTATATTCGGGAAAGGAAGAAGATCAGAGGTGGAATTGCAGGACTCAGAAGTGCTGCGAACGGACTCGTGGAAAGTGACATTGAAAAAGCGAAATTGCTAAACGAATACTTCTGCTCTGTTTTTACTAAAGAAAGTCCTGGAGAAGGACCACCTGTGACTCCCAAATATAAAAATGGGAAAGAAGTAGTTACCACACCATTCACAGAAGATGAGGTGTTAGAACAACTTGCAAAACTGAAAGTGGACAAGGCCATGGGATCGGATGGGATACATTCCAGGATACTGAAAGAGCTCAGAGAGGTTCTTGCAGAGCCGTTAAAGGATGTTTTCAACAGATCCTTGAAAACAGGAGAGGTTCCTCAGGACTGGAGAATGGCTGATGTCGTACCTCTACACAAAAGTGGTGACAGGGAAGCAGTGTCAAACTACAGGCCTGTGAGCCTTACCTCGGTGGCGGGAAAAGTCATGGAGGCGCTCCTGAAAGAGCGAATAGTGAACTTTCTCAAAACTAACAGGTTGCAAGACCCGAGGCAACATGGTTTTACTGAAGGACGATCTTGCCAAACAAATCTGATTGAGTTCTTTGACTGGGTGACCAGGGAGCTAGATCAGGGGCATGCGATGGATGTCATCTACCTGGATTTCAGCAAAGCCTTTGATACTGTTCCTCATAGGAGGCTTATCAAACTCGGTAGCTTGGGGATGGGTCCCAAGATGGTGAACTGGATCAGAAATTGGTTGACTGACAGATGACAGAGGGTGATGGTAAATGGAGCTCACTTGGATGAAGGGAAGGTGATTAGTGGGGTGCCCCAGGGGTCAGTCCTGGGCCCAGCACTGTTCAATGTATTTGTGAGTGATATTGCTGAAGGATTGAATGGAAAAGTCTGTCTTTTTGCAGATGACACGAAAATTTGTAACACAGTGGACTCCCCCGAGGGAGTGGTTAACATGAGAAAATATCTACAAAAGCTGGAAGAATGGTCTAATGCTTGGAAATTAAGATTTAATGCAAAGTGCAGAGTCATGCACTTGGGTAGCAGAAATCCAAGGGAATTGTACGCGATAGGGGGCGAGAGGTTGGTGGGCACGGATCAGGAGAAAGACTTTGGTGTGATTATTTCTGAAGATCTCAAGGTGACAAAACAGTGCGACAAGGCGGTGGCAAAAGCCAGGAGGATGTTGGGCTGCATACAATGAGAAATCAGCAGCAGAAAGGAAGAGGTACTTATGCCACTGTACAAGTCACTGGTGAAGCCTCACTTGGAATACTGTGTTCAGTTTTGGAGACCGTATCTTGTAAAGGATGTAAAAAGACTGGAAACTGCTCAGAGGAAGGTGACCAAAATGATTTGGAGCCTGCGTCAGAAGCCTTATGAGAAGAGACTTGAAGACCTAAACATGTACACTTTGGAGGAGAGGAGGGACAGGGGAGATATGATTCAGACCTTTATATACTTAAAGAGAAATAAAGAACAAACAAACCTCTTCCAAAGACGGGGAAGCTGTAAAACTAGAGGGCATAACAGGAAGCTGCAAGGTGGTAAATTGAAAAGCAATGTCAGGAAATACTTTTTCACAGAAAGGGTGGTGGATGCTTGGAATGCCCTCCCGATGGAAGTAGTGGGGGCAAACACGGTGACGGAATTCAAAATGGCATGGGACAGACACAGTGGATCCCTTTACAGCAAAAGGATAAAATCAAAATAAACTGAACCATCTAATTTCTCATCAAATAGTGGTGTGTCCTGCATGGAGTGGTGGGTTCACCCCTAAACAGGGACGTGGGGAGGGGTTGCCTGCATGGAGCGGCAGGTGCACCTACTCTTGCCATCATGCTGGGCAGACTAGATGGACCATGATGGTCTTTATCTGCCATCATTTACTATTTTACTATGAAATTAGAAAAGGTACAGAGAAGAGCCACCAAAATGGTAAAGGGGATAGAAGGATACCTATATGAGGAGAGGCTTAAAAGTTAGGGCTTTTCAACCTGGAAAAGAGACTGCTGAGGCCTGAGGGGAGATATGATAGTTATATAAATTAATGAATGGAGTGGAATAGGTAAACGTAGATCGATTGTTTACACCATCAAAAAGTAGAAAGACTAGGGGACATGCAATGAAGTTACAGTGTAACCCACTTAAAACTAATAAGAGAAAATATTTTTTCACTCAATGCGTAATCAAAGTCTGGAATTCGTTAATGGAGGATGTAGTAAAAGCTGTTAGTGTAGCTGGGTTTAAAAAAGGTTTGGACAAGTTCCTGGAGGAAAGGTCCATAAAGCATTATTAAAGAGGACTCGGGTAATCCACTGCTTGCCTCATTACAAGCATAATGGAACCTGTGTGTCTTTTGGGAAACTGCTAGGTACTTGTGACCTGGATTGGCCACTGTTGGAAACAAGATACTGGGCTTGATGGATCTTGGTCTGACCCAGTATGGCATTTTTTATGTTCTTAAGCTACAATTGCACCCTGTGCGACTTGTGAACTTGGCACCCCTCCCCCATTATGGCACAAAAGACTATCAGTTGTGTCTCTAGTACTTTAGTCAAATAGTATTTCCAACTTTTGGCTAATTCAGCAATGTAAAAAAACCCCCAAATATTAGTGCCTATGCAACCGCAGTGCTCACTCAGGCCTTGGTATGGTGCTGGGTGATGGTTTATTTATTTATTTATTTATATATTTCTATATCGTGCTTTTTGCAATCAGCACGGTTTACAAGTAACAATAAATTGTACAGTGCAGCAGAACAATGCAGTGTACATTACAGATAACAGGTTTTTACAACTTGGATTTAACAGGGGTAACTATATACAACTATAAACAACTATATACATTTGCGCTATTTGTCGGCAAGGTATGCCACAAATGTTGCTATGGACTAACGGCACTCTCGGACTAATTGCATATTGGTTAATATACACGTTTGGGCGGTCGTTTCAGATTGTAGGTATGTGTCATGCCCTGGTGTCATTGGGGTAGGAGGGGGGTAGGCTTGGTTGTGTTGCTTCATTGGTTAGGGAGTAGTATTGGAGGAATAAGTGGTGCTTCAGTGCCTTTCGAAATTGGGCGAGGTAAGTTATTCCCCGGATGGGGGGTGGGAGGGCATTCCAGAGCGTAGGCACATAATATACAAATGCTCTGTTCCTTGCTGACTGGGAACACTTTGTTATTACACTGGGGACTATGAGGGTGTTCACAGCGAATGACCTTCTGGGCCTGTTTGTGGGTGTGGGGAGGATAAGGTCTGTTAGGGAAATGGAGGATAAGTTGTTGATGACCTTGAAAGTGAGTCTGCAGTGGATTGGTAACCAGTGGAAGTATTTTAGGATAGGGGCTATGTGGTCCCTTCTGGAGGCTCTATGCAGGAATCGGGCGGCCGCGTTCATTGCCAGTTGCAGAGGGTTCAGGGTGCTCTTGGGGAGTCCTTGTAGAATAGCATTGGCATATTCAAAGTGCGGGGTTACCAATGCTTGGAAGATCGTCCGAAAGTCATCTGGTTCCAATAAAGGGCGCAGGTGGCGGACGGTTCGTATCTTATGATAGATTGCTCGGACTGTATTGCTTATGTGTGCCTTCATGTCAAGATGCTGGTCAATGGTGATGCCCAGGTAGCGGATGGTGGGCTTGCTCAAGAGCTCTGCGTCTCTTACTCTTATTGAGGTTGGTGGGGTGAAAGAGTGATTCTTAGTGATGAATAGGACATCAGTTTTCTTGAAATTGATTTTGAGGCTCTGTGTGTGGAGCCAGTCTGTGACAGCCTCGAAACACTTTATCAGGGTCGAGAAGTCGGGTTCGTTGATTGAGAACGGAGAGAAGAGTAGCACATCATCAGCGTACACGAGGCAGGAGACCTTGAAGGAGCGGATGATTGGGCAGATGGGTTGCATGTATATGTTGAAAAGGAGGGCTGAGAGTGATGATCCTTGGGGGACTCCCTGTGTTTGTTCGAAGGGCTTGGAGGTCCGTGAGCCAGCTCTTACCTGCTGCCATTTGTCTGTCAGGTATGATCTGCACCAGCTCAAGGCTGATTCATAGATTCCCTTCTCTTGTAGCCGTGACAGAAGAGTCTCGTGATTAACCGAGTCAAAAGCGGCGGCAATGTCCATGAAGATTAACGCGTACCCTTTACTGCTGTTATCAATCTCTGTGATTAGGGTGCTGAGTAGTGTAGTGAGGAGGGTCTCTACGCCATGGGATTCTCTAAATCCGTGTTGACTTGGGTCGAGTGGGGCATAGTAGCAATGTGGTGCTGGATTTGTTGTATGTCCTTCTCTATTTAGTACCCATTTTTGGGGATTTCCTATACATTTTGCTTGTACCTTTTCAATTGTAAAGTTATTGAAATGCTAATAAAAACAGGTGACATTTTACTTACCAAATGTCTTTTCCTGAAGTCCTGCTGAACCAGTCCAGACAAGTAAATTATGTCATCTTCCAGCCGAGGTGGAGAAAGAGAATTAGAAATGACTACTGACATGATCCTCTTACTGGAGCCAATGCAGCTAGGGGCATACTTCAGCAAGACTCCAGGAGAGGATATTATCTGGTAAGTAAAATGTCACCTTCCAGCTCATCAAGCTAGACCAGTCCAAATGAGAAGTACCAAAGTTACTACTCCACTGTGCAGGTAGAAGACTAGAGCTGCTTTCAAAATCTCTGCATGAAGGTCATGTCTACCCTAGGTTGGACATCGAAGGGGTAGTGCTTAACAAAGATCGAGAGGGATGACCAAGTTGCCACTCTGCAAATGTTAGTAAGGGTGACTAAACTGCCCAGGAAGGGGTGTGAGCCCAAGCAGAGTGCGCCTGTAAGCCCTCTAGAACAGAACAATTCTGCAAACGATAGGCTGAGAACACAGTCTCTTTTATCCAATAGGCCAAGGTGGCCTTAGAAACCACCTAGCCCTTACGCAGACCTGGAAAAAATTAGTGACCTTAATGTACCTGAGAAGTACTCTAAAAACATCAAGCAAATTCCTTGTCCTTCCTCTAATACTGCTCCGTGAAAAAGACAGAAGGCAAACCACCTGTTTGACTTGAAGGCTGAAACTACCTTAGGCAAGAAGGAGGGGGCCAGCCAGATAGATGCAGCCTTCTCTGAGAAGGACAAATAATAGAGCCCGTAACTATGAAATGTGCTGAATAAATGGCGACCAAAAAGACTGCTTTAAGTGAAAGATCCTTAAGAGTGGTCCATTTAAAGGTTCAAAAGGGGCAGACAACAGCACTCAAAAAATAAGACCCAAATTCCACAGAGGGACAACCAACCTCAAAGGAGGACATAAGTGCTGCACTCCTCCACTAAGGAAGTGGACCACATCTGGGTACCAGGCTATGGAGTCACTAGCTACTGGACCTCAAAAGCAAGACAAGGCAGCAACCTATAATACAGAAAGGCCAACAAAGATGGCAATTCTCACTTCTGAGGGGGCAAGTGGTGCTTCCCAAACCAGCCCTCAAAAATGCAACATAAATGCACATAGGTAAGGCAGGTAGAACCTCGCTTTGCCTTCAGGAGATTCAAACCACCATTGGCGCATAGCCTTTATGTGCTAAGCCTCGTTTCTCAAGGGCCAAGCCATAAGCAAGAAGGGAGCCAGGTTGTCCATCAGAACAAACCCCTGGCACAACAGACCCTGACTTTGTGGAAGGTGCAGGGAGGCGACCTCTCTAGGAGCTGTATAAAATCTGCAAACCAAAGCCTTCATGGTCAATCCGGTGCTACCAGAATCACTAGGCCCAGGTGAAACTCTATCTGGCAAATCACTCGTCCTACAAGAGGCCAGAGTGGAAACATGTACAGAAGGGGCTTCCCAAGGCCAAGGTTGGACTAGGGCTTTGATGCCTTTGATGCCCAGCTCCTTATATCAACTGAAAAATCTTTCTACTTTGGCATTGAATTGGGTCGCCATCAGGTCCATCCATGGACTACCCCACTGATCCATGATATGCTGAAACACAAATGGGACTAACTCCCATTCCACAGGTTTGAGGGTGTGATAACTGAGGAAATCTGCCTCCACATTGTCCGTGCCCACGATATGCTGTCCCAAGAGTTTCTGCTCCACTCATGGAAACAAGGTGGCCATTTTCCGAGCTGCCTTGATTGTTGACTTATGACATCACAGTAGCACTGTCCGAGAAAATGCAGACCACTCAGCTCCTGGACAAGGTGGCAAAAGTGGCAAAGGGCCAATCAAATGCTATGTGCCTCAAGGCAATTAATGGGCCAAGATGGTTTGCAGCTCGTCCAGTGCCTCTGAGCCCTCCAGCTGAACAGATTGGCATTTGATGTCAGAATGAGCCACTGAAGATCTTCCAGGAGCATGCCCTTGGTCAGATTGGTGGACTGAGACTACCAAATCAAGCTGGATGCTACTAATGGTAAAAGGGGAGATGGATCTCAAAGTCCTGCGAGCAAGGCAAGCAACATCTCTGGAGTAGCCTCATGTAAGCCCTCGTCCAAGGGACCAACTCTAGGGTGGCCACCACTGAGCCCAAGAGCTGAAGATAGTCCCAAACCTTGGGAGCTCATTGTCGCTAGAAGGCAGTCAACTATGCCAGAAACTTGGAAATTCTCTCATAGGTTAAGAAGACTCTGCTGGCATGGGTATTGAACTGGGTTCCAAGATACTCCAACTGAGAGGGAGCCAGGTGACTCTTGTTTCAATTCACTACCCAGCCAAGGCCTTCCAGACATTGGACTACTCATACTGTCATCTCAACAACTTCAACTGTGATCTGGCACGAATAAGCCAGTCATTGAGATAAGGATGTAAATAGATGTCCTCGCACTGCAGAGCAACTGCTGCAACTACTATCACCTAGAAGAAGGTTCTTGAGGCTGAAGGGCATAGCACAGAACTGAAAGTGATCACCCAGAATGGCAAAGCATAGAAACTTTTGCTGGTCCTTCCAGGAATGTAGAAGTACGCCTCCGCCAGATAAAGAGAGGAGAGCCACTCCCCGCTGCAAACTACTTGAACGACTGACTGGAGCATTTCCATCTGGAAGCAAGGAACCCTCAGGGAGGCACTGACCCCTTTTAAGTCCAGGATGGGTCTGAAAGAACCATCTTTCTTCGGCACGATGAAGTATATGGATTACCTTCTGCAGCTCTGCTGGGTGTGGGGTATGGTACAACGGCCTGGAGGCACACTAGTTTTTCCAGAGTGCCCAAACTGTAGCCTTCATGATTTTGGAATCACAGGGAGAGCATGAAGGCATTAAAAATAGGATGTAACTGTGCTGAATAACATTGAGCACCCATTGATCGGTGGCGATCCAGGTCCATTCCTGGTAAAAAAAAAAAAGAGGCGTCAATGGCCACCCACTGGAAGCACCTTGGAATGAGCCCCCTCTTTGTCATTGCACAGGATGAGAGAAGTTGCCCCTTGAGGAAGAAGAGTCACTGGACCTGCGTGCTCAAAGAAAGGTTAGAGTCCTGGCCCGGGAACCTGAGAAACCCAGGACATCAAGGAAAATATGAAGAAGGTGAGGAGGACAAAGGGGTCATATGCCTACAAGATCTCCTAGGCCTATCCTTCAGGAGGTGCTGGGGCTTGGAATCTGTCAGATTTTTTATGAGCTTCTTGAAGTCCTTGCCAAATAGGAGCCTTCCCTTAAAGGCGAGCTTGGCCAGATGGGTTTTAGAGGCCATGTCCACTGCCCAATTCTGCAGCCAGAACCACCACTTTGCCACTAGCCGTGGGAACATCTGAAATCTACAAGAAGGCCACCTAAGAAATCAGGGCTGTCAGTACATCTTTCCTAAAGAGGCAGATAATGCTCAAAATCTTTCAGCTCTTCCTCCTGTGGAGAATCCTTGTCAACCAGTCCAGGCTCTTCATCCAAGCTACCTCCAACTCATGCTCTTGAGAGAGATGAAAGTCATCTGAGGCCTCCCATTGGCATAGGCGATACCTTGGCCTGGCTGCCACTCACCGAGGCAGAGGAGCCCGGCTGGACTGGGGTCATAAAGTTTCTTTGCCCTGACTCCTAATGCCAGAAGGAGCAAGCTTGCTGAAAGAAAAAGAAGTCAGACATTGACCCTGAACCTGATGACAGGGTCTTAGGTGCTCCCCCATCCACTAATGATGGTTTCTTTTTCCTGGACCCTGCCTGCGGAAACATAAAAGAAAGAGAAGAATGTTCAGGGCTGCACTAGAGCTCCGTGCTAGCCTTCCCCTGTGAGAATTCAGACTTGGAGAATCCTTGTCCACAGGGTCCTCCACCAATTGCTACATATGAGCATAAGAAATGCCAGTACTGGGTCAGACCAAGGTCCATCAAGCCCAGTATCCTGTTTCCAACAGTGGCCAATCCAGATAATAAGTACCTGTCAGGTTCCCAAAAAGGTACAGATTGCACAATGCTTATCCCAAAGTAAGCATTGGATTTCCATGATCCCCTTTAATAATAGTTTATGGACTTTTCCTCCAGGACTTGTCCAAACCTTTTTTAAACCCAGCTACATTAACAGCTCTAACTATATCCTCCGATAATGAATTAGAGATTGATTACTCGTTGAGTGAAAAATATTTTCTCTTATTAGTCCTAAATGGGCTATATGTAGCTTCATTGAGTATCCCCTAGTCTCCATTCATTAATTTATAGACCTCTATCATATCTCCCCTCAACTGTCTCTTTTCCAAATTGAAAAGCCCTAAACATTTAACCTCTCCTCATAGGGGTATCCTTCCATCCCCTTTACCATTTTGGTGACTCTTCTCTGTACCTTTTCTATAATTCTGCTATATCCTTTTTAAGATATGGGGATCAGAATTGCATACAATATTAAAGGTACAGTCACACCATGGAATGATACAGAGGCATTATAATATCCTAGGTCTTGTTTGCCATTCCTTTCCTTATGATTCTTAGCATTCCATTTGCTTTCTTGGATGCCGCTGCACACTGGGTCAAGGGTTTCAATGAATTATCCATGATGATGCCTAAATCCTTTTCCTGGGTGGTGATTCCTAATGTAGAACCTTACATCATGTAACCATAGTTTGGGTTGATCTTCCCTAAGGGGGTCATTCAGTACAGCGAATAGCGGGGATGGATGTCCGGATTGGATGTCCATCCCCACTATTCGCTCCCCTGCCACCTCAGTTAATGCCTCCCCGTACGAACAGCTCATTTGTGTGGGGAGGCTTAAATGGGGGCGGGAGGGGGCAGTACTGAGGACGAGGCATGGGTGGGCAGCGCCCCCAGATGTATAGGGCCGATTCTGAGGTCAGCCCTGTATGTCCAGGACCATGAACATGGATGGGGGAATTATTCCACTGCAAAGGTGGAATAGGTCCCCTTGGATGTCAGGGAATCATTCCGTCAGGCCAGGAAAAACGTAGGTGGGGTGCAGGAAGATCCCCGCAGCCAGACCCTGCCATGGAAGGCCGGATTGAGGGTCCGACTGTGGGGAAAGAAGAAAAACTGCAGCGGTCAGCATTTGCGGCTCCTAAATAGAGCTGTGGTGCCATGGCAATGTGACGCCATGGCACTGCAGCTTATTCAGGAGCCTGACTGAGGTAGCCATGGATCTGCTGTGCATGCAGGTTGACCAGAATAGGGGCCCAGCCTGCAGGCCACAGAGCACACTGATCCCATGGGATCAGAATCATGTCTGCCTTTGGGCATCCCACTTCTGGTCGGCTGCACAAGGGGCTGGACGGCCATGCCAGAATGTGCCTCCACATGCATAACTTTGCACTTGTCCACATTAAATTTCATCTGCCATTTGGACGTCCAGTCTTCCAATATATCAAGGTCCTCTTGCAATTTTTCACAATCCTCTTGTGTTTTAATAACTTTGAATAATTTTGTGTCGTCTGCAGATTTGGTCACCTCACTGGGTTATTCCCATTTCCAGGTCATTTATGAAGATGTTAAAAAACAGCGGACCAAGCACAGGTCTCTGGGGAACTCCACTATTCACCTTTCTCCATTGAGAAAATTGGCCATTTAGCCATACTCTCTGCTTTCTAGCAGAAGGACCTTGGATTGATTGTTTCTGAGGATCTCAAGATGGCAAAACAGTGTGACAAGACGGCGATAAAGCCAGAAGGATGCTGGGCTGCATACAGAAAGGAATTACCAGCAGAAAGGAGGAGGTACTAATGCCACTGTACAAGTCGCTGGTGAGCCCTCACTTGGCTTGTCCATGCCTGTGTTCAGTTTTGGAGACCATATCTCGCAAAGGATATAAAAAGACTGTAAACTGTTCAGAGGAAGGCGACCAAAATGATTTGGAGCCTGCATCAGAAGACGTATGAGAAGAGACTTGAAGACCTTAATATGTATACGCTAGAGGAGAGGAGGGACAGGGGAGATATTATACTGTCCTTTAAAAACTTAGAGTATTAATGAACAAACAAACTTTTTTCAAAGATGGGGAAGCTGTTAAACTAGAGGGCAAAAATATGAAACTGCAAGGGGTAAACTGAAAGGCAACGTCATGAAATACTTTTTCACTGAAAGGATGGTGGATGCTTGGAATGCCCTGCCGATGGAAGTGGTGGGGCAAATACAGTGACAGAATTCAAAATGGCATGGGACAGACACAGTGGATCCCTTTATAGCAACAGGATAAAATCAAAATAAACATAACTTTCTCTGCTATCTTAACAAATAGGGGTGACCTGCACGAAGCAGTGGGTACAGCCCTAGACAAAGACATGAGGAGGGGTGACTTGCATGGAGCGGCAGACTAGATGGACCATGCTGGTCTTTATCTGCCGTCATATACTATGTTAACCAGTTTCTGATCTACAATAGTACACCGCCTCCTATCCTTTTTAATTTTGCCAAGAGTCTCTCATGAGGGACCTTATCAAAGTCTTTCTGAAAATCCAGATACACTATACTGACTGGCTCACTTGTTTATTCACACCTTCACAAAAATATAACAGATTGGTAAGACAAGACTTTTCCTTGGCTAAATCCATGTTGGCTTTCTCCCACTAAACCATCTACATGTTCAGTAATTGTATTCTTTATAATGGTTTCTACCATTTTGCCCGGTACTAATGTCAGGCTCACCAGTTTGTAGTTTCCTGGATCATCCCGGAACCTTTTTCAAAAATTGGCTTTTCATTGGCCATTCTCCAATCTTCTAGTAGTTCACTGATTTCTAATATTATATCTCCAATCTTAAATTTCAGTTCTTTCAACACCCTCAGATGTACACCATCCGGTCCAGGTGATTTGCTACTCTTCAGTTTATCAAATAGTTGTAATACATCTTCCCAGTTTATTGATATTTCTTTCAAGTCTTCTGATAGGTAACTTCCCTACATCTTCTTCAGTAAACACCAAAGCAAAGAATTGTCTCTCTGCTATGGCCTTGTCCTCCCTTAGTGCCCCTTTTACCCCTCTATTATCTGCTGGTCCAACTGACTGTCTCACAGGTTTTGTTTTTTTTGCTATGAATGTACTTGAAAAGGTTTTTAGTATGCATTTTTGTTTCCATGGCAAGCTTTTTTTTCAAATTCTCTCTTTACCTTCCTTATAAATGCCTTGCATCTAACTGGTCAGTGCTTGTGTTGTTTCCGTTTTCGTCACTTGGCTCCTTTCTCATTTCCTGTAAGATGCTTTTTTGGCTACAACAGCCTGTCTGACCTACTAAACCATGCTGGCAGTTTTTTGGCCTTCCTTCCACTTTTCTTAAAGCGTGGAATAAAGCTGATCTGGGCTTCCAAGATAGTATTTTTAAACAATGTCCATGCCTGATGTAAATCTTTAACCTTTGCAGCTGCTCCTATTAGATTTCTTTGCCGCCCTCCCTCCATGTATTAAATCAAATGTGATCATGCTATGATCAGTATTGCAAAGAGAACCCAACACCCTTATCTCTTGTACCAGATCCTGTGTTCTACTAAGGACTAGGTCCAAAATAGCTTCCTCTCTTGTCAGTTCATGAACCAGCTGTTCCAAGAAGCAGTCATTTATTTTATCTAGAAATTTTATCTTTCTAGCATGCCCTGCTGTGACACTGACCCAGTCAATACTGGGGTAATTGAAATCACCCATTATTACTACTACTGAGCATTTGTAAAGCACTACAAGACATACGCAGTGCTGCACAGGCATGTAAGGGACAGTCTCTGCTCGTCAGAGCTTACAAACTAGTCAAGACAGACAACACAATGGAAACACAAGGAGAACAGGGGAGTCAAGATCTGAAAATGGCAGCGAAGAGGTGAGTTTTCAGCCTGAATTTGAAAAGGGTCAGAGAAGGTGCCTGAAGTACAGACTCTGGTAGTTTGTTCCAGCAAGGTGAAAGGAGCAAAGTTTGGAGTTAGCAGCAGAAGAGAAGGGCACAGATAGAAGCAATTTGCCAGAAGAGCGGAGTTCCCGAGAGGGGGTGTAGGGAGAGATAAGAGAGGAAAGGTAGGACTTCCGGTGATGCGGTGAGCCAGAGCAGTCGCACGCTGCTCGAGCTCTGGGCCCCCTCGCCCCTCCGGCAAAGATAAATGTGGTACCGGGGCTAATTTTGGGGTTTCTCACCCTCCCCGAGCTCTCCCGACTGGACCGTGGCAGGGGATGGTGCCCCGGTGCTCCCCTCTCACCCCCGCACGATGATCCAGGGAGGCGGCCTGGACCCGGACAGCAGACGCTGCGTAGTAGGAGAAGCCGCGCTGCGGGGTGAGTTGATCCGTTGAAGACTTCGGCGGCGGTCGGAGCGGGGTCCCGTGGCAGCGGCGGCTCTCCGGCCGGTGCACTTCGCCCCTTCCCGCCCCCCGCGTGACGGCAGTGCAGGCCTTGTGAGAGGGGCTGATGCAGCAGCTACAGGGGGAGGCCGAGAGCTGTCGTTGGGCCTCGGTCAGGGCCGCTGCCTGTTTTGCCCGCCCCCCCGGGTGATCCTTGAGGGCCGAATATCTCCAGCACACGGAGGATGGAGACCTGTGCCTCGCCTTTGGCACGCGGGGGCCTGCGACCTGCGCCCTATCTTAAACTCATAGGAGCCTGGGCTGTACCCCTTGCCTCTGGCGCACCGGAGCCTCCGAACGACGCCCTGCCACCAGCACACGGAAGCCTGTGACCTGCCCCCTGCGCCCTGTCTTCGGCGCGACGGAGTCTGAGACCTGTGCTCTGCGTCTAGCGCATTGGAGCTTGAAACCTACGCCCTCCCTCCAACGTTCAAGAGCCTGGGTCCAGTGCCCTATCCCTGGCTTTCGGAGGTCTGAGCCCTGCCCCTGCCTCCGGCGCACAAGAGCTGGGGACCCCTGCCCTACCTCCAGCGCATAGACGCCTGAGACACGTGCCCTACCTCTAGTGCATAGCAGCCTGAGACTTGCACCCTACCTCCAGCGCACGGAAGCCTGAGAAGAATCGGTGGCGCTTGGGAATTGGGACGGGGCCTGTACAGCGCACCTTGGAGGAGGGCAACCAAAGCCTTCGTCGCCCGGCAGACCACAACAGCGGCCTTGGCGATGGCGGCAAAGGGAGGCCGCCGGGTGGAGAAGGAGAAGACCCCCCTGCCGCCAAGGGGGGGGGAGCAATCCTCGCCGTTGAAAGGGGAGGCTAAGGCCACGGCGGGGATGGTGGACGAAATCTCCATGGCCGTGGCAGGGGCGCTGTCGGCGCAGTTTGAAGACCTGCGGAGCCGCATGGACCTAATCCAAACCTCCGTGGAGGCCCTGGGCAGCCGACTGCAGGAGGCGGAGCACTGGATAGAGAGGTCGGAGGAGCATGTGTTGGAGCTACAGCAGGAGATGGCCCGGGTGAAAAAGTTACTCCAGGGGCAGGAGGCCAAGCTAGACGACCTTGAAAATAGGTCCCGCCGTAATAACCTGAGATTTCTTGGGATCCCGGATGCCATAGAGGATCGGGACTTACAATCATACGTAGAAGACCTGGTGAAACAAATCCTGGCGAATGATCCCGAAGGCACTCTAGTGCAAATAGAGAGGGCGCACCGGGTCGGGCCTAGGAGAATCAGTGACGGCCGACCCAGGGTGGTCCTAGCATGGTTCCTGAGATTCCCACAGAAAGAAGCGGTCTTGCGTGCTGCGCGAAAGAAAGGGACCATTCAAAAGGACAGTGTCCGGATATGTATCGTCCAGGATTACTCAGCGGCCCTGGGACAGCGACGACGAGAATACGGACCCCTGTGCCAGATCCTGATAGACAATAATATCAAATTTATGGTGCAATATCCCGCCCGGCTGATTTTCACTCATGGTGGGACCCGCCGGTCTTTTGACTCCGCGACAGCAGCAACGCCCTATGTGGAGGAGATATGGCGGAGGGCTGCAGTGGTGGTCGAGTCCTGAGGACTAGAGGAGAGGACTATTGCTGTGAAGAACAAGCCAGGAGTCTCCACTTTGGACTGTAAAGAGCTGGTGATGGTAACCGGGCTGGGGGAGGGGGGAGCTAAGGGGTCTGTTTAAATTACCCTTAAGTGTTGGCTGTTTCCTTTGGGTGAGGGGGGCGGGCAGGGGGCGGCCCGAGTAGTTGGGGGTGTCTGGCGGAGGGGGGGAGCGGGGAGGGGGAATGAATCTGGAGGGGGGGGGAGCATCGGGGGGGACCCTGGATGGCCCGTAGCTGAGCCGGCACAATGGAGGGGTGGGGGGGGGGTACCTCACGCATCTAGGAATACACAGAGGAGGTGAGGAGGATGGTAGTAGAAATAAAGAATTGGAGTGGGGAGGAGAGGAGAGGGGGAGGGGGAGGGATAGGAGGTGGGAGGGAGGGGATAGGGGATAGAGAGGGGGGGTGGGAGGGGGAAGGGGAGGAGAAGGAGAGCTGTATCTTAGGGGACCAGTTGAGGAGGGGATGGTGCGAGGACCATTTTGGAAGGGAAATGGGGGAGGACCTCAGGCTGGGGGGGTGTCTTCCCTATATTCTATATGGTACATAACAGATACTATTGGGCCTAGTCTAGTAATACATGCCGCTTAAGATCATTTCTTGGAATGTGTGTGGCCTGGGCAGCCCGATTAAACGGGCAAACATTTTGCAGGCCCTGGCAAGGCGGGGGGCGGACATCGCTATGCTCCAGGAAACCCACCAGACAGCCGAAGAGCATCGTAAGCTTTGCCGGGAGTGGGTGGGACAGGTCTGGGGGGCCCCGGCCCTTGGTAAGAAAGGAGGGGTAGCACTTTTGATACACAAACATGTCAGGATGGAGGTGGTGAAGGACTTGGTCGATCCGTCGGGCAGATTTGTACTGGTGCAGGGAGTCCTTGAGGGGAGGCCGGTAATTCTCGGCAACGTGTATTGTCCCAATGTGCTCGATTTGTCCCTCTATGCGCGCCTTGCCTCTAAAATTGAGACGTTACCGGAGATCCCCGTTATCCTGGGGGAGATTTCAACGGGGTCATGGATGTCGACCTCGATACCTCAAAAGGGGGGGAGCAAAGAGACAGGATGGCGACGGTTCGGGCATTACGACGCCTCTGCTCTAGTTTGGGGCTGGTGGACCCATGGCGATTACTACACCCGGTCGAGCGGGATTATACGCATCAGTCCCGGGCTCATGGCACGAGCGCACGTATAGATTACCTGTTGCTGTCCACCGGGCTGTTTGCCAACGTTGGGGATGCCCAGATAGGGCCCGTAGAGATCTCTGATCATGCTTTTGTTTGGCTGGAGGTCCTTTGGAGTGGGAGTACTCCTCGAGCCTTTCAATGGCGTTTTCCCCTGGAATTATATAGAGACGCGCAATTTCGTTCATTTATTCAGAGGCGGTGGCAGGAATTTGAAGCTGATCATAGGGGTCATCAGGATGACCCAGTGTTGCTCTGGGAAACGGCGAAGGTCGTACTGCGGGGAGATATAATCGGGTTCCTGGCCAGGAAAAGAAGATTGAGGGCCGAACGTATCATTGACCTAGAGAGATTGGTGACGAAGCTGAGACGCCGATGGGCCCAAACTCCCACCGCCGGGCTTAAAAAGCAGCTGTGGGACTCCCAAACGGAATTAAATGAACTCCTACACCAGAGGGCTAAGAAGTCAGTGTTATATTACCGCTACCAATTGTATCGATATGGGGACAAGCCCGGGAAGTTATTGGCTCGGTGCCTTTGGGGACCCAGGGGCTCGAAACTGGTGCCAGCCTTGCGAGATGAATTGGGGACGTTACATAGGGAGAACCCGGCAATAGTGCGTATTTTCCGTTCCTTTTTTCAGAACCTCTATGCCGCGGAGGCGACCTCCATCACGCAGATGGCGGATTATGTGAGGGGACTGGACCTACCTCGCCTATCAATAGAGCAAAGAGCACAGTTGGATCGGCCGATTACGGTGGCTGAGCTGCAAGGGGCTATTTCAAAAGCCAGTTGCTATAAATCTCCTGGATCGGATGGCCTGGGTGCCGAACTCTACAAGATTCTTAATGAACAGATTTCCCCAATGCTGGCCGCCGTACATAATCGGAGAGCACAGCAAGGCTACTTTCGGTGGGGGGCTAATCATGCTCACATCGTTCTTATCCCTAAACCGGCAAAGGACCCTCTTTCTGCGGCCTCTATCGTCCTATCTCTTTACTTAATTTCGACCTTAAATTAATGGCTAAGATCTTGGCAGATCGACTGGCGGAGTTTTTGGGGCAGCTAGTCCATGAGTCACAAGTCGGTTTCGTTAAGGGGCGATATGCGGTCCGTAACTTACGCAAGATCATCGCGTCCTTAGAGTGGGTCCAGCATAGACATCTGTCCTCTCTATTGGTTAGCTTTGACGCAGAAAAAGCTTTTGACCGGGTGGACTGGCAATATTTGAAATTTATCCTCCCACAATATGGTATAGGGCCGTTGTTTTGTAATATGGTCGCGAGTTTGTATGCCAATCCGACCGCAGCGATACTTTGTAACGGGGTATTATCAGAGAACTTCCCGCTGCAAAGGGGGACTCGCCAGGGCTGCCCCCTATCTCCTCTTCTATTCGTTCTCTCGTTGGATCCGCTCCTGCGGCGAGTGGCGGGTATGCGAACAATTCAAGGAGTAGGTATTGGCAAACAAGAATTTAAGATTTCAGCCTTTGCCGACGATTTATTGGTGCACTTGCTTTCCCCTGGGGAATCCCTGCCTCTTCTTTTGCAGGAGCTTCGAGCCTTTGGGCAGTTTGCGGGGTTTAGTATTAACAGAGATAAATCCGAAGCCCTGGATGTTTCTGGCCGACTTCAGAGCAGCTGGTCGGGCGAGTTCCCCGTCCGATGGGCTGAGCGCCAGTTCATATACCTGGGGATTGTACTGTCCTGTCAGCCAGGTCAACTATATGAGAGTAACTTGCGACGGCTGTTGAACAAGGTAAAAACTCAGCTGCAGGCCTGGCGGCCTCTCCCCCTGTCTCTAATGGGGAGAATTGTGGCGATTAAACTGGTCATTCTGCCGCGGATATTATACTGGTTACAGACCCTCCCTGTTTGGATCCTCCGACGGGATATTCGGCGTTTTGAGGCGGAGTTTCGGGGCCTTCTTTGGGGGGGGTCGAGAGCTCGTATCTCCTATCGTCGGCTAGTGGGGAGGGTGCGCAGTGGGGGGTGGGGGCTCCCAGATCTTGGGGCCTATGCACTGGCTTGCCAGGCCCGTCACCTAGGGGATTGGCTGGGTGACACCGATCTTTATACCCCTCGGGCCTTTGAAGAGGCCTACGTGGCACCCCACTCCCTAAGAGCCCTTTTGCATTTGGAGGTACGTAGGTGGCCTACACACTTGGCGGACAGCGTGTTATTGGCACCGGTTTGTAAGACTTGGAGGTATTTGAATGCCTACTGGGGCCGTCGTTGGCAGATGTCGAGCTGGTTATCCATTCAGGGCAATGCCAATTTCACCCCGGGCACTGAAACCGCCGCGTTCCGTCTGTGGGGAGAGAGAGGTATACATACTTTGGGCCATGTGGTGGACTTGGCGGGCAAACCTAAGCCTTTTCTCACATTATCCTGCGAGTACGAGTTGGGGCCTCTGCAGTTTTTCGCGTATATGCAAGTGGCCCATTACGTGGCTTCCCTTTCGAGGATGGAACTATGTAGCGACCGTTCGGCCCAGATAATAGCATTCTTTGGTTTTGGCGAAGTTGAACGGCCGTCTATTCGGACTTTTCACCTTAGGTTGGAGCAATTTCGACCGCAGTCAGACTATCGCGATGTGGAACGGGCTTGGGGGGCGGAAATGGGGCGGGAGATCCCCCCTGACATGATTCTGGTGGCCCTTCGGAGAGTGGCGAGCCTGGTGGATGGCGCCCGCTGGCGGGAAATCCAGCTTAAGTGTTTGACTAGGGTTCACTTCTCCCCGCGGCGGGCCCTTCGCTGCCACTTGACTGCGGATGGTCGCTGCCCACGGTGTGCGGAGCCTATGGCGACATTATACCACATGTGGTGGGGTTGCCGACGGATACGCCCTTATTGGCAGAGAATTGCCTCATTTATGGCCGACCTTCTTGGACAACCTGTTTACTGGGATGCTGCCCTGACCGTTCTAGACCTCATGGGCCTTACCTCTCCGAGGGGGAAATGGAGTCGCCGGCTGGTGCGGAAGGCATGTCTGGTGGGCAAAGGGCCAATACTACGTGGGTGGAGGGACAGCCACCCTCCCTCCTTTTGGGAGTGGCGGAACTCCTTCCACCAACTTATGCTCTTGGAGTGTAGGGCTGCTCGAGGCCATGTTAAGCAATGGTCCACTTTCTGGCTACTGTGGGAGCCCTATATTCAAAATCTAAGTCCTCGGACTCGCAATGTCATCCTGCAACTAGGCTATTGATAGCCCGATTGGCATGGGGAGATTTATGGATGTTCTGTACGGGTGTATATACTGGTCCTGTTTGGTAATGCTTGGGGTGGTGGGGGGGTTAACTGGGGGGAGATTGGGTGGGGGAGGGGGGATGGGGAAATTGTTCAAAAAAAAAAATCATGTAACCATCTATGTGTTCCGCCCCCTGGGGATCAGAGTCCACCCCAGGGAGCGACTGTTATCAGTTGTGTATTTGCCGTTCCTGTTTGATGGTTTATAAATAAAATTTTGAAAAAAAAAAAAAAAAAGAGAGGAAAGGTAGTGAGGAGCTGCAGAATGAATGCACATATAGGACAGCAGGAGACGTTTGAACTGGATGTGGAAATGGATAGGGAGCCAATGAAATGACTTGAGAAGAGGGGTAATATGAGCATGATGAGCACTCGTCTTTCCGCCTTCTACTTTGCTGGTCCCGCTCTCTGGAATTCTCTCCCTTCCTCTCTTCGCCTGGAATCACAGTATGTCACTTTTAAACACAACCTCAAGACCCACCTATTTTCCCTTGCATTCAACATCCCCTCTCCTTTTGTATGAATTCCCCCTCTCTCAGTACAGTAAGTTTGCCTCTTGTGTCCTGTCTTGTCTCTGTTTTCTTTACTCTTTCTTTCCTATTTTATAAATTTGTACATTTCTTTTCCTTTTCCCGGCTTCGGCCAAATTTTATGTATTTTTTTTTTATTGTACACCACCTTGATTATTATAGAAAGGCGGTTTTTATCAAATGAATAAACCATAAACCATAAACCATGATGAGGCTAGCAAAAGATTAGCCGCGCAGCAGAATGTTGAACAGATTGAAGGGGAGAGAGATGATTCCACGGGAGACCAGCAAGGAGTAAGTTACACTAGTCAAGAAGGGAGGTGATTAAGGAGTGGATGAGTGTCTTAGTAGTGTGTTCAGAAAGGAATGGGCAATTTTTATTGATGTTATCGAGAAAGAAATGGCAGGTCTTAGCTATCAGATGGAAGTGTGTGGAGAAGGAGAGAGAGGAGTCAAAGACAACCCCAAGGTTGAGAGCCAAAGAAACAGGGAGGAGTAGAGAGTTATCCACAGAGACCGAGAAAGGAGGAAGAGGAGAGGAGGTTTTAGGGAGAAAAATAAGAAGCTCCATTTTGGCCATATTCAATTTCAAGCGGCGGTGAGACATCCAAGCAGCAATGTCAGAAAGTCAGGTAGAGATCCAGGTCTGGATTGCCAGAGAGATTTCAGGTGTAGAGAGATAGATCTGGGAGTCATCAGTATAAAGATGGTACTGAAAGCCATGGGAAGAGATGAGCGCACCAAGGGACTGGGTATAGAGAGAGAAAAGGAGTAGATCCAAGACAGATCCTTGAGGTACACCAACTGAGAGCGAGCTAGAAACAATGGAGGATCCACCAGAACAAACAATGAAAGAGCGATGGGAGAGTTAAGAGGAGAACCAGGATAGTACAGAGCCCTTAAAACCAAGTGAGGACAGGTTATCAAGTAGAAGGTTGTGGTCAACAGTGTCAAAAGCAGCAGAGATGCCACAAAGGATGAGGACAGAGTAAAGGCCCTTGGATTTTGCCAGGAACAACTCACTGGAGACTTTAGCAAGAACCGTTTCAGTAGAGAGTAAAGGATGAAAGCCAGATTGTAAAGGATCCAGGAGGGCTTGAGAGGAGAGAAAGTCAAGGCAACGGTGGTGAACCGCCCATTCAAGTAGTTTAGAAACAAAGGGTAGGAGGGAGATGGGTCGATAATTAGGACAGATAGGATCAAGTGAGGGTTTTTCTTGAGGAGAGGTGTTACTACAGCATGCTTGAAGGCTGCAGGGACAGTTGCAGTGGAGAGCAATAGGTTGAGAATATGAGAGATGGAAGGGACAACAGTGGAGGAGATGGGGCTTAGGAGATGGGTGGTAGTGAGTTTGGAGGAAGAGAGAAGG